>OX596155.1:0-4800000 GCA_951394285.1 Epirrhoe tristata
AAGCCATAAAGCCTGTACACAACGCTTGCGCGATCTAGAAATGTAAATTCTTCTTCAGTGCAATTGTTTCTTGTACATACTTTTTGTTTCATATTTCGTTATATTTTTGTTCATTTCTTAGTTTAATTGAGTATCAAACCTTCTAATATTTATTTTTTATTTGGACAGACAGAGTTATGAGGACAGGTATGTCTACACTAATAATATTATAAAGAGGAAACATTTATTTGTTTGTTTGTTTGTTTGAATTGAATAGGCTCCGAAACTACTGGACCGATTTGAAAAATTCTTTCACCATTAGAATCCTACATTATCTCTGATGAACATAGGCTATAAATTATTTTCAAAAAAAATTGAGATCCTTATGAAAATTGCAATAATGTAACCAAAGGTGTAAAAATTTTGAACATAAAATTCTTCATATCGCGTGCGCTGCGAAAACTATTGATGATAGAACAAAAAAATGTTCTACAATATTAAAGAACGTATCAATATCTACAAAAAAGTCAGCGATAGCATATGTCCAACTATTGTGGTTGTGTCAGAATAACAACTTTTATAATTTAAAAAGTGATTAAAAATTCCGACCAAAAGCAGACCACGTTATTCTTATTTTGGTATTTATTCTTATCCAAATAAATAATTCATAGTAAAGGCTGTTTCAGTACCCGTCGATTACTTTTTGAATTATTGAAATCGGACATTTTATTCAAAAGTTATCATGAGTTTAAAAATGTAAGATACATCGCGACCACAGAATAAATAGTGCGGTTAGGACAAGTGTCTGGGATTTTTAACACAGGTAACGGGATATTAACCATGATTAATACCATAGATACTATTGATCATGGCGTATGCAACTGCGCCGAAATATCGGGAAACTCAAAAAACATTAAATCATGGTAAATATCCCGTTAACTGTGTTAAAAATGTTGAAAACCATGATAGTTTAAAAAGTGTCTGGGAACCATGTAATGGGAGAGGGGAGTGGTAATATATCAATGAAATATATATGGGAGGTATGGGAGCATTGGGCAGTAGGGAGGTTTGGACACCCCCGTGTCATGTCGGCCATAAACCATCATGCCTATCGTCAAATCGGAATTTGATCAGTTAGAATTGACCATGTATGGGGTGGATTGGCATGATGGTGTATGGCCGGCATAACACGGGGATTTGCCGGTGGTGTCCAAACCTGCCTTACTGCCCAATACTCCCCTACCTACCTTAGACCTTACCTACAAAGGATCATACATTCCGCTCCGGGACCGCCATGTTGTTATAAAATTTTTGTTAAATACCTATAATAAACCCGTGCGAAGCCGGGGCGGACAGCTAGTAATTAATAACAGACAAAATAATACATTGTATGTAAGTTGTCTCCTTTGAAGGCTCATTTATTGTACCTATGTAATGTTAGTAAGTAGGCTAGGTAACCGACTTCTTAATCATTTATTCTGAAGTATGAAGGTATGCCTACCTATAACAATTACACGCTTTTGCGCCTTAGTTTTTAGATCACGATCATTAGTAAGAAAAATATGAAAAAGCCAACAAACATGGCACAGTGACTGTGCATAGTTCATGTATCGTTGTGTGATATCGTTTATCATTCAATTGAAGGGAGTCCTCTCGTGTACGGCACAGGGGCAGCAACAACTCGGGGCGCCCGCTTCCCGGCTGCCACCGGGCAGGCAGTAGAAGCGCAGCTGGCAGCAGCACGAGGCGGGCTGGGCACTAGGCTGGGCACTAGGCTGGGCACTAGGCGGGGCACTAGGAGCGCAGGTAGTGACGCGGCGTGTACACGCGCGTGAGGTCGCGCTCGCTCATAGTGGGCACGCGCGGCTTCAGCTCCGGGATGATGGCGCATCCCAGCACCGACAGACCATTATTTGTTCTGTAATACATTACTGAATTACAACTTTATAGGTACCCTACAACATAATTATATTTTATAAACGGTACGTTTATAGGTTAGGTAGGTACGCAATAGGTAGGTAGGTAGGTACGCACCTGAGAGGCGCGCGCTCCCCGGCGGCGGGCAGCCAGCAGTGCAGGGAGTACCCGCGCCGCGTCTGAAACAACCGCCTTCTAGATGTCAACACCCAACACCCACACCGTGACATCGTCACATAATTTATTTACTTACCTACTTATATTCTTTGAAAAATGCAAACTATTTACAATTTAAAAGCAAAATACAGTCATAGAAAATGATATTTTTATGAGGCGAAAATAGTGTTTAACGCTGAAAATCCTTGTTTTTTGCTAACTTTTCGATACAAATGGTTTATGGTGCACTAGACATGAATAGGTACTGTTGGCTCCAAAGAGGCTGATTCAGTTAGGACTGGCCGCTTTACGTGCTACTTATTCTAAACTGTCAAACTATTGTTTTGTGTCACAAAATGTTCTGTAAAAAATGGTGTAAAAAACTTTGAAATAAATATTATACTTTTTGAGAAGCAGTCCTTTATCTAAAACAAATACTTACTTCAAGTAGTTGTGCGAGTTTGGTACGAAATCCTATCAATTTAATTCCTAAGCCCATTTAAGTTCTCACTTAAATTAATTAATTAATTAATTAATAATTTATATATTATTTTTTTCATTGTTGCATAATGATTTGAATAATTTTCAAGGAGAACAGACGTGCCACCAATCGCAGCGCAGCTACATCACGAGTGGACTAAGTTATACAAGAAGCAACAATCAATTGAAAGGATAGTCCTTATCGATTTTCTCGGGATTTTCATAACAAAACCAAAAAATAACCATTACTTACATAAATAAATATATTTTAATTTATTTTTTGACCCAATTCCTGAATTAAGTTAAGGTATAAAATGAAAGACCCTATACAATAAAACCACAGTCTTATTATTCTTATTTTAAAAAACTTACGTAAGTACCTACGTATCGTTCAACGGATCTAGGCATTCCTCAAGTTAGCCGTTTGTCTGCGCAGAACACAATTTTGTATGAAATAGCGGTCACTGCGCAGACTAACGGCTAACTTCATAATTTAACAATGCCTAGGTAGATCCATCATCATCGAAGAGTGGGTAAGTAGATAACCTACAACAATATCTCTCCCCCAGTAAGAAATTCATTGACAGTTTTCTCATTTAAATCCAAACTAAAGAAATACTTGTTGGATTCACAAAAATCACTTCAAATGTTTACTCTTTATAATATTAGTGTAGATAACTAATAAGCTAATTATTATGCGATAAGACGCGTGACGCAGCAAGTGCGCCACAACGGGTATGGCGCCACTGAAAACCAGCGCTCCACCACTCTCGAGCTGTTGGAGCAAATGCTGAGGGGTAGCCGTATTTTCACCCACATAAAATTGTGTACTTACTTAGATTTCAGTACCTATTGTAACTGTTGTATATGATGTGGAGAAAATAAAACTTTATTCTATTCTATTGTATTCTACAAGGAAAATTAAATTGTTTTTAAGAAGAGAGTTAATAGGCACCTTCTGGGTAAGCTCGCTCCATCGTAGACCTCACTCTTACCTGTGTAAGTTTGAGGTCAAGAGCCGACCCATTCATCATAAAAACAAAAAAAAAAAAAAAAAAAAAATTGATTGTGAAGTGGTGATCAACAATGAACTAGTACTTATATATGCGCGTACCTTGACGGAGCTCTTAAGTTTGGTGTGCTGAGCGCGGCTCGGGTCCAGCTCGGGCAGCGGCTCCCGCGCGCGCCGCGCCGACGCCCCGCCCGCGCCCGCGCCCGCCGGACCCGGCTCTGCAAGCGCAACCGACGCGGTCACACATTATCTATCTTTTATTTGTAGGTAAGTACCACCTACCTACCTACATAATATAAAAGATGCCATTTAGCCATCGTTAATCCATATCCATACTAATATTATAAATGTGAAAGTAACTCTGTCTGTCTGTCTGTTTGTTACGCTTTCACGACCAAACCGCTGAACAGATTAAGCTGAAATTTGGCATACTTAGTTAAGGGTTGTATCCCAGGGAAGGACATAGGCTACTTTTTATCCCGAAAAAATGAAAAAATCCCGAGAGACCGCAGGTCACACCGCGGGAGCGCAGCTAGTTAAAAATATAATATAGGTAAAAAACGCTAGCCCCCTCTGTTGGTGCTAGATTGGATAGTTGTTTGTTTCCCTTGTTATTGATTGAAGTCTGTGTAATTACTTTCGTTTGAGATTATTTACTAAACGTTGCTGACAATATTGACTGTTCTTCATTTCAATCGACACCTACCCACCTCGCCCAAAATTTGAACAAGGTTTCGGTAATTATTTACGTCAGGCGAGAGACGAGACAAAAGTGATAAAAACGCGTGCGTATGAATGTATGAACACTAAAATCGCGTAAAAATCCGCAGAGGCCGGGTTTTATCGCGACGTAATTTAACGCCCGTGCGAACGAGGGCCGAGTTAAACATTTGAATCGAACAACACTGGTAGTGTAGTTGTACCTAGTATCTATCGGCAATCGCAATCTCTACATTTAAATTGCCCAACGCGCCTAAAGAAGTTTTCACTTCATTAATAAGTTACCTTGCGCTTCCTTATGCATCGTAAACGCGTGTCGATCGTGCTGCGAGGGGGGTCGCGCGGGGGGCAACGCGGGCCCCGCGGGGGGAGGAGGGGGGGCGCACGCCGCGCACTCGCATTCCTGAAACTAAAGGAGAAACTGTCAATCTGTTCACGAGGGGATCGCACCGGGCCGGGCACGCGAGACTGCTCACCTGAGGTCGAGCAGGGACAACGGGCGCGGGGAGCTCACGGCGCTCGGGCGGAAAGCGCAGCCGCATTTCCACATCGTGCGGCAGCGCGGCACGGCACGAGCCCGCCACCGTCACCGACCAGCCGCCGGCGGGCGCGGGGGGCGCGGGGGGCGCGCGGGGTGCGGAGGGGCGGCGCGGCCGGCGGCGTTGGCGAGCGTGCGCGGCCAACCAGCGCGGCGCAAGCGAGCACAGCAGCGAGCCCCCCGACCGTTCGCTGGAGCTGGAGCGGCCTGACTCGCCACCCGAGCCGCCCCCGGGGGGGCCTGCGACCCTCTCCGCCACGCGAGCACCCGAGCTTCTCTCTCTCGAACCTTCCGGGACCGAATGAAACGAACTTGAGTTTTAATATTTTTTTTATTCAGATGATTTTATCGCTCGAAAATCGAATCACAAAGCTCGAGCGAGACGAACTCGCCAGCTACGGCTACGGTGCGCGGCCGGCTCGGAGCCGGGCGAGGTCAGGCGTGCGGCGCGTGGCTACTCTACGGCGAGGGGGGCGGTGCGGTGCGGGGTCGGCCGGAGGGCGCACACGATACCTTCCCGCGGGGGCGGGGGCCGCGGGGGCGCTCGCCGGGGGCTCGTCGCCGCGGACCGGCTGCTCGGGGACGTCATCGTGCTCTGCGAGCGCACGCACCGCGCGGCGCCCGGGGACGTGCCCGCGCTGCGCGTGGTCGCACGCCGCGGGGGCGAGGCGGGGAGCGCGGCGGCGACGGGAGGCGAAGGGGGAGCGGCCTCCTCCGCCGGCGAGGGCCCGCCGCGCTCCTCCGGGATCATGTCGAACACGCGCTTGAAGCGCAGCGAGTTGGAGCGCGAGCGCGGCTCCGGGGGCGGCGGGGGGCGCGCGGGCGCCGGGACGGGGGCGAGGGCGGGTGGCGCCAGCGCGCGCAGCAGCAGCTCGGTGAGCGGGGGCGCGGCTCGAGCGGCGCCGCCCGTCAGCCGCATGTGCCCCCCGTCCGGCACCGGCACGGGGATGCGCGAGCGCCGGCCGCGCGCGCGCTCTCCGCTCTCGTCGGTCGGCGTGCTGTCCGGAGAGGACGGCGAAGCCGCCGAGTACTCGAGGATCTCGAGGATCTCGATGCGCTTGTCCCCCTCGCGGATCTCCGACTTCTGGTAGAGGCGGCGCGGCGCGCGCTCGGCGCGGGGCGGGGCGCGGCGCGGCGGCGGCGGGGCGCGCTCCTCCAGCGCGCGGCGGCACTCGTCCCGCGCCAGGGCCCCCACCGCGTCCTCCAGCAGCGCGTCGGCGAGCGCGGCGGCGGCGCGCTCCCGCCGGCGCAGCTCGCGCGCCAGCAGCTCCGCGCGGCGCCGCTCGAGCTCGTCCCGCAGCGCGCGCACCTTGCCGCGCCGCGCGCACTCCGCGCGCAGCTCGCGCTTTCGCTGCCGCCGGTGCAGCTTCTGACGAATCCGCTCCGGCAGGCACTCGGCGACGCGCGCGTCCGGAGCGGCGTCGTCCCGGATGCGCACGAAGAAGGCGGCGCTCGGCGGCGCCGGCGAGCGCGCGGACGGCGGCCGGCGACGCGGCGACTCCGGGTCGTCGAGGCTGTCGACCAGGCTGGTCGCGTCCGAGGCGAGCGCCTCCGCGTCCGAGGAGGAGGAGGCGTGCACCTCCATCGAGGCGGAGTGCGGCACGGCGCTGCGGCGCGGCACGAGGGCGGCCGCCGGGTCGCGGAAGTAGTTCCCGGCGCCGACGCCGGCCACGGGCGAGCCGGCGGCGGGCGCGCTCGACAGCTCGACGAGCGAGACGGCGCCGAGGCTGCCCTCCGCCTCCTCCGCACGCAGCTCCTCGCGGAACAGCTTCTGGATCTGCTGCAGCACGGCGCGGTTCACGTTGTCGTGCTGCAGGACCGCGTCGAAGGCGGGGCTCGGCGGGGAGGGCGAGCGGGGCGGCGCCGGGGGCTCCACGCAGAGCTCCTCGTTGCCGAATATGATCTGATGGTTCGAGGTCGGGCTGAGGTGCACGATCGTGTTCACGGCGGCGTTCTGCAAGCGCACCTTGATCTCCTTCTCGACGACGCTCAGCCGGCGCGCGCCCGCCGCCGCGCCCTCCAGCCGGTCCGACAGCGAGTGCAGGCTCTCCACCAGCACGCGCGACACGTACTCGTCGAGGCTCAGCCCGCCGGGGGGCGAGCGGGGCGGGCGGGGCGGGCGGGCCGGATGCTCCGCCGACTCGGAGACGACCACCTCGAGCACCTCGAAGGCGCGAGTCGGGCTCGTCGGCCGCTCCAGCGAGGACGCTAGCTCGATCGAGGCGGGGGGCGCGTCCGACTCGTCGGGCGCTCGACGCGGGGAGGACGGCGCGCTCGCCTCCGCTCCGGACGCGGGGCTCGGCGAGCGCAGCTCGTCGCGCGACGCGTCCAGCGAGCGCACCTGACAGCAACAGAGGGGCGGCGCGGGAGACGCGACGGCGGGGGGCGAGGGTCGCGCCCACATGCGACGCAGCAGCGCAGACTTGCGCATCAGCTCGCGGTCGCGGCGCAGGTGCCGCGGGGACTCGCCCGCGGAGCGCGGGGAGTCGCGCGCCCCGCGGGGGGAGCGCCCGCCGCCCTCGCCCCCTGTGCACTCCTCCGAGTCGGAGCTCTGAGCTAACCGGTATCTGAAATGTGAAAGACCCTTTTAGAAGGAACTGGCGAAGCGCGCTGATCTCAGCGGGGACTTGAGCTGGGACGCTTTCGCATCGGCAGGTGACGTACTTCCTCATGATGGTCTCGGGCATGGAGTAGCGGCGGCACAGCAGGCCGGGCGAGGCGCCGGCGCGCGATGGCGGCGCGCCCAGCATGTTGCCGACGGTGCTGGCGGTGCTGGCGGAGGCGGGGGGGCGCACGCTGCTGTCGCGGGAGGCCACGGGACACTGTGACGCGCTGCTGCTGCCGCGCGCGAACATACGACTCAGCACTCGGCTGAAAACGAGAGCAAAATTATAATTAAGTGTTATTTTATTAAATGGCGTTGGCAGTGGGCCGAACTTAGTGGGGACAATGGGAATGCTCAATTCAATAGTTTAGTATAGTATAGTAAGTAGTACTTCTAACGCCATCTCGCGTATTTATTTAGAACGAGAAAACCGTTTTTCCTGACTGCGCCCCATGCACTAACTACCACAGATAAAAATAATGATCTACACTACATTGTAGGCCCAGAATGTAAGTAACGTATGTAATAATGTAAGTAGTAGCACAGAATACAGAAAGGCAGTTGCTACCAACCTATGTTTTTATAGTCAATTTTACAATGTGTGTGATGTAGGTACCTACGATCCACCAACAATTACTTATCAATATATGTATATGTCTCGCCAACAAACGAAGCGAATCGTAAGTTAGAAAATGTAAAGAAAAACTGACCACGAATGTTTTTGTAGTGTGATTTATTTAATCGTATGCATTTTCTATGAGCAGCATCAGTTATCAGCATTCCACCGGCGCGAGTGGAGAGGGCGGGGCGAGGGGGGGCGAGGATATGGAAATGGTCCACTGCAGCGAAACGCAGCGATCGTTCGGTCGACGAGTCGATCAAGCCGAACCACACGCAAACGCAATGAATGAAACAAGATATAAAAGTAGGTAGCAGAATTACCTACGAAAAGTTGTAGGTACTTAATTTAGTTTAGCCTCAATTTTTCGTAATTCTGCTACCTACATATTATGTAGGTTCCTACCTACCTAGTTAGGTAGGTATTATTTACTTTTTATCTACTTATGTTTTTCAAAGTGCAGAAAACGTCGTCGGTCGGTTTTGTATCAATTCCAGTGAGCGGTTTCGGGCGCGGATGCGTGCCGCTGCCTGCGCTGAAGTATGAATCGCTATTCTGCTGGCTTACTGGCTACTGGCTAGCCGTGTCGCATAAAGTCTGCTGATTATATTATGTTTTATTGTGGGAGTCTGGGAGAGAGAGAGCTATTTCCATCCGAAATTCAAGTTATATCCTCTTGGGAGGTGAACCCCGCGGTATCGGCCGGCATGCGGCTCCGCCCGCACGCACGCAGTTGCACATCGCTCATCGTTTGAACATCATTGTGGATGATAGATAAGTACGTACGTACTGTACGTAGTACGTACCTACTAGAGGTGTGCGCCGATTCCTTCTTGACCGGCGGCGGACGCCGGCTTAAAATCAGTCGGCGGCGGCGGCGTAATCGGCGTAATCGGCGTGGACAGTATAATTATGGGAGAACTCCAAAGGCGTGGAACGAGAGCTTGGTGGTTCTGTTTTTTAACTCATTCAGTGCCGAGCCCGCCGATCGGCGGCATGTATGTATACCAATGTATAGCGGCATGGGGGGGAGATTGATTAGAACCTACTATCTAGGGAGGCGATGAATGAGTTAAGAAGGGAGATAAAAATTACAGACCCATCGCTCCTGAGCCACGTTTATAAGCTGTTCTCTCGGGTTATTATGAATCGTCTCGCCAAAAGACTCGACGAGTTCTAACCACCGGAACAGGCCGGGTTCGTGAAGGATATGGCACCATAGACCACATTCACACAGTGATTCAGATTATACAGAAGTTCGAAGAGTATAATTAGCCCCTGTGTCTGGTCTGGCTTTTGCGGATTATGAGTAGGCCTTTGACTCTGTCGAAACCTGGGCTGACAAGTAGACTATCGTTATATCAAAGCTTTGAGATGTCTGTATGAAGCCGCCACCATGAGTGTCCCGAGTACAGGACCAGCAGTCTAAGCCCATCCTACTGCGCAGAGGAGTGAAACAGGGAGTAAGAAACTGGACTGGAAAGGTATGGGCATAAACATAAACGGCGAGCACATCTCACACTTACGATCCGCAGAAGACATCGTTTTACTGGCGAAGTCGCTGGAGGAGCTACAACGGATGCTGGACGGCCCAGCATCAGCCTCGCGAGCGATGGGTCTCAGCATGAATTTGGATAGACCAAAGGCATGGTCAATGACCGAATTGGTCAAGACCTGTCGCTGTAAATGGTCACCTTCTTGAAGTTTTTCCGCATACCTCGGGCAGATTTTGCAGTTAGGTAGAGACAACTTTGAGAAGGAGGCCAAAAGGAGGATTCAGCTGGGTTGGGCAGCATTTGGAAAACTACGTCGAGTTTTCTAGTCACCCATACCGCAATGTCTTAAAACGAAAGCTTTCAATCAGTCAGTACGTCGTACCTGTCATGACATACGGACACAGTACGGCTAGTCTACCAGTTTAAAGTCACTCAGCGAGCTATAGAACAAGCTATACTTGGAGTTTTTCTGAAGGATAGAATCCGAAACAAGACTATCCGACTTAGAACTAAAGTTAACGACATAGCTCAGAGAGTTAGCAAGCTGAAGTGGTAGTGGGCTGGCCATATCTGCCGAAGAACCGATAACCACTGGGGTAAACGAGTTCTTGAGTGGCGACCGTGACTCGCCAAACGTAGTGTAGGACGCCCTCTGGCCAGGCGGAGTGACGATCTGCGAAAGACTGCTGGTAGAAGCTGGATGCGTTGAGCTGAGGACAGAGCTCAATGGCTCTCATTAGGGCAGGCAGTAAACTGCTATAGGCTGATGATGATGATGATGATGAGCGGCTAACTGTTTGCTCCTACTGACTGAACACCTAACGCCGCGCGGCTCGAGCGTAGTGAGCGGCACAATGGACACTTCATAAAAAATATATAGGGAGGCGAACTTAGAGGCAAATAGTTAACCGCTCACAGTTCGCCTAATGCGTCCACGGCCTATTTCGTCAGAGAAAATAGATTATTTTACAAGTAAAACTTAGTTTGATAGGTATTAAATTGTCGATCGACTTTTGGACAATAGATTTTTGCCCTATGATCTCAAAAAAACAACAATATGCAAGTATGTCAGCACCCATGCTATGTGGAATTGACTATAAGGATCTTGTAAATACATACACAATATTGGCGCCGATTTCACGCCGATAAAATCGTCGGCGGCGGCGGCGTGAGCAAAAACGTCGGCGGCGTGCGCCACGCCGATCGGCGCACACCTCTAGTACCTACGAAGGAAAGTACCTTACCTACTAAGACTACTGGGAATAGGACACTTAGTTACTAAGTAGGTAGCTAGGTATCTACCTACCTACCTAAGAAGTATCCCAGACCCAGACCATAAATACTAGTACTATAATAAAATAGGTAAGAACTGTAAGAAGTATTAATACAATGTTTCAGAACTCAACAAACTGAAACAAAAGCCCCAAAAGAGGAGCCCTAAGACAACATGCAAGCACTGTTTTTTAGGGTTCCGTACCTAAAGGGTAAAACGGGACCCTATCGGTCGGGGTGTACCAAAGGGTGTGCAGTGATTAGAAGGCGGCCGGGACAGAAAAATTTCGAGAATTTTTTTTTTTTTCTTTATTATTTACTTTTCTTATAGATCTCGTAAAAATAAAGCTTTTTTGCCGTATATTTTTTTTTCGTCCGACTTGTAGTTTTTGAGAAAATCGACGATTAATGTTTCAGTAAGATTTTAATATCTTTAATTTCTGGAAAACTATGAATCCGCAGCGAAACAGGGAAACAAAACTTTAGAAATCGCTAAGAGCGGCGGCGGCGGTCGGAGGGACAGTTATTTTTCATTTAGGTTCGCTCCATTTAGATTTTATTCTTTTCCAGGTGAAAAAAATAAAAGTTTATTCTATTCTATATGTAGGTACTAGGTACTTTTAATAATATTTATGTTTACTTACCTTCTGCATTTACTGAAAATCCATCAACCAAGGCGCGGTTTCACATCTGTGGCGGACGCCGATAGCGGGAGCGCGGTAAGGTCGGGAAATTGAATAAGGAGGAGTGCATGGGGGCCGAGCGCTCGCGGCACTCGCGGCACTCGCGGCGGACTGACTGAGTCGAGTCGAGTCCGACGACCGCTGAAAGATGCAAGTGTGCGGCTTGCTGATGGAAAATTATTTCAGTTGCGGTATCGTCACGATTGGCCGCATCATGTCGGCGCGGCGCGGCGCGCGCTACATCATATAATTATAGTACAGGTATTTCATCTGTGCTGTGATGCTGCACATCGCTCGAGACGCACCCGCGTCCCGCACTCCACGAGCTCGGCCCGAAGCCTGCGCTACTTCACAAGAAACGCGGTGCATCCGATGAATGCGAAACATCGCAGAGATAATCGACATTACTCCATAAATTATAGTTTACCGTAAAGGAAGCTTTACGCTTCCTTTACGGACTTTACTTTTCTAATAGGAATTGAGGTAAAGCGAGAAGTAGACTCGAAAGAAGAAAGTTTGGAAGTGGAAAACGGTCCATCCGTTCATATGGCCACGTGGGTGTAAGTCCATACATTGGGGGAATACCACCTACCCCCAAATACGTATAACAGACAGTGCCAACGGTTAGGTACTAGCTAGGTACCTACTTAAATACACCAAAGTTACACATGAGAAGGCATTTTATTTGTTATTTTTCGTCATAAATCGAAAACTTCATCATAAATTATTAAACTTGTGCTAATGAAGCCCTTTACTACGCTCCCCTACGAGACAGACAGACGGACAACAAAGTGATCCTATAAGGGTTCCGTATATTCCTTATGAGGTACGGAACCCTGAAAAGGGATAAGATATGATAAAATTTCATAAAAATAGATACTTATTTTTTTTTTGGAACGAAGTTCCTTTTCGGACGGTATCGAGGATGGAGGCTAGAAAAAAAAACGATCGATTTTACCGTCACGACATATCGCTATCTCCGGGGAATAAAAGTATAATCGGAGAAACACAACTTTACAAGAGAAGCAAAAAACATGTTTTCGTTGATAACTTCACAAATTGTGTAAAATGGTGCGCATAGTAGTGCGCAAAAAAAGATGCGTAGAGTGCGAAAAGTGGTGTACAAGGTGCGCAAAATGTCAAAATGTCAAAAATTACAAATGTACAAACTTCGTTCCAACCGAGTGTTCCACGACACTCACGTACTTTTTTTCTTCTCATTTTGTTACTGTATTTTGTGTGTGCTTGAGTGGCAATTGTGGTATGGAAACTAAATAAATGTCTAGTCTATTATGTATGTAGGTATATCAGATGTTAGAGCCGAATGGTGCTTGCGAGGTTCAGCGGCAGCGCGGCAGCGCGGCAGGCAGGTGTAGCTAGGTACTGACCAGCGCTGGCAAAGCGAGGCGGGCTCGGCCCACGCCTCACGGATGGTGCCCAGCACGGCAGGCAGGTATAGCTAGGTACTGACCAGCGCTGGCAAAGCGAGGCGGGCTCGGCCCACGCCTCACGGATGGTGCCCAGCACGGCAGGCAGGTATAGCTAGGTACTGACCAGCGCTGACGGAGCGAGGCGGGCTCGGCCCACGCCTCACGGATGGTGCCCAGCACGGCAGGCAGGTATAGCTAGGTACTGACCAGCGCTGGCGGAGCGAGGCGGGCTCGGCCCACGCCTCACGGATGGTGCCCAGCACGGCAGGCAGGTATAGCTAGGTACTGACCAGCGCTGGCGGAGCGAGGCGGGCTCGGCCCACGCCTCACGGATGGTGCCCAGCACGCGCTGCAGCGCCGGCGACGGGTCGCGCTCCGGGGGGCAGCAGGCGCCGTCTGCAACAACCCACAGCTGTTATTAGCTCATCATCTTCCTGCCCTTGTCAAAGTTAATTGCTACCCTCCGATAAAGGTATGCAATGACAAATCTGCTTTTAAATGAAGCACATATAATTTAGGCTAGTTTACGATACAAGGACCGCGTGTGATACAAGGCCGAGCGAGCGACTGCGCTGTCGGAGTCGGAGCGGAGCTCGTGCGAGCAGCGCCAAGGAAACTGCTGAACAACAAACAAACAATAACACGCCCTAGGTCAATGCTCTTGGACCTATATTTAGGTTAGCGACATCGACGCATGTGTTCTGTCCGACTTCAGATACAGACAGTTCATAGCCTCTCAGAACTTTATTAAACATTTATTTCCTGAGGACGTAGACTGACTTAGGTATCTGCTTATTACCTAGAGCAGTTAGTTAGGCGTATGCACAGCTTTTTGGAAATGCTATTATCTTCTATAAATCCTCCAAGTACTTACCTATGTCCTCCTTTAATAAATAAAATAACAAACTTAGATAGATAGATAAGATAAGTAAATACTTTATTGTAGGTACCTACATTAAAAAATAAAACATAACAGGAACACAAATAACAAGTAGGAACAATGGGCAGCCTTATCGCTAAAAGCGAATTTCATTCGGACAACCTTTGGATGGACTGGAAAAGTACTAGATGCGTCGTGCTTAGTGCTTTGCTTACCTACCTACGTACTTGTCTGTGTGGCGCTGGCGGTGTGACGGTGTGGCGGTGTGACGCACGTCCTAATATAAAACTGGAATAACTTGGCTAAGCATCAAAATATCCAAAGCGGGGTGCGTTGTTTAAACTAAGTGAAAATACATTAATTATGTGATATCTACTACCTAATACCTATTTATTTATGTGGTCAAGCAATCAGTGCCACGGTTGCCAACGACACTATCGACATTATTAGGTCTACCTACGTCTCAAGCACGGGGCACATCTAGTAATAACAATACATAAGTAGGTACCTAACAGGTCAAATTGTTCCAACTTTACGGGCATATCATTTTTTGTACCTATTGCATAACTATTTTCAACCTTCGCAAAGTATAATATGTGCCAGATCGGCGCGGCGGAACCCGCCCCGGGGCGCCGGCGCCGGCTGCGCGCCGACTCTCGCTTGCTCGTTTTGCTCTGAAACTTACGCACAATGATGGGTTCCGTACCGTTTTATTTTGTTACGACATAAATAAAATAGTACCTACCTTACGTAGTTCTTATTATGTGAAACTAATAGCGTGCTAAAAGCTGTGTGTGTAAAATAAAGCTTTGTCCTGAGCGTAACGAAGGATTCTAGAGATACACTCAGTAGAATTCAGGGCAATAGGTTGGTCCTCATGCAAGTCGCTTGCCTACCTTTTAAATAAATAATGCTGGATCCTTTGATTATTTGACAAGTAAATAATCAAAGGCTGGATCATTTTACACAGCATCATCATGCCCCAAACTAAGCAAAGCTTGTGCTATGGGAACCAGATACCTTTTTTTTGTACCTATCTACCTACTCTAGTGTCACTAGGTAAAGATCAAGCTCCTTCATTAGTCACAAATTATTGTTAAACCTACTCCTATACTTACTTACTTATAAATTGTTTTAAGTTCATAGGTCTCTAACTTCTTATCTACCTACTTACAGTCGGATGAGAAGAGCATGAACAAATATCACCATAATGAACAGTTTAGGTCTATCAGACGATCACCAGACAGACACCATTACAATTTTAGAGTTATCTTAGGCTGGTGCACGACCTTCTCGATGAGAATTGAGAACACAGCATGCATTTAAATATAATTATTACTAACTCTTGAACAGAGATAAACCTATTCGAACAAATCCATACCCATATGATACTATCCATACTAATCTATAAGTAAGTAGCTATACCTACTATAATTCAATGCAATTTCAATATAAGTATTAAAAAAAACATAATACATAAATGTTACAATAATAATAAAAGAATATTAATTTTCATACAAAATGTATGGAGAACAAATATTTTTTATTTAAAAAAACAATAAAATATTTTTTCTCCATACATTTTGTATGAAAACTTTCATTTATTTATTTTATTTTACCTACGTAGGTATGCTTCAGATACATACCTAAAGATAGGTAAGTATGTCAAACACATAAGTAGGTACTACCTAGCTGGAAAAATCTGGCTACCCTATGCTACTTCCGCTCCGCTACCTTATGACGAAAAGATTTGAATAATTTCGCCTTGACTTGAGTTAAAGAGCTTTCAACAACGCAACCTTGACGCTGAGACAACATAATGTAGGTACCTTCTTAAGTAAGTACCTAACTAACTATAACGAAAGTAGGTACTTTACTATAAAAGCTCTAGATAGCTATGTAGAGAAATATGTTCTTTTCTTGTAGATGCCTACAACTCTACAAGGGCAACCTACCTAAGAAGTAAGTGGGCACCAACCTACTTAGTGAAACGTGATGTGAAGCGACTCGTCGGACGCTGAGCGCTGAGCGCGGCCGCGGTTGCCGGCGGGAGCGGGAGCGGGACAAGGCCAGCAACTACTCTATACGTCCAGCGCAATTCCGGTCGCACCACGTAACAGGTAAATAAAACTAAAATCAATACAAACCGTTCTGCGTTCGCCTTGCTCGGCAAATCTGCACCTGAGTAGGTACTTCGATGTGGATATTAGAACTTTTAAGTCACGTTTCCGTTTTCCCGGTCAAGTTTAAGATCGTCCGCTTCAACACCCTTGAGGGTTTATAAGAGATCGCGGAGATCCCGAGCGTTGCCTGTCAGAGGTGACGTGTTGTGGTGACTGGTGACGCTCTCCTCAGTTCAGCCCATGGTCGGGCTCTAACCGGTGCGCGTCGGGTGCGTGCGGCCGCGGGGCCGGCGAGTCACGCTGTGCGGACTGCGGAGTGTGCGGGCCTTATTATTTTATTCCCATTGTCCCCACTGACAATGCTGGTGGGGACAACGGGAATAAAAATTTGAATTTTTATTAAAATGGTGTTGGGCCCACCAGGGGGCTCAACTCAGTGGGGAGTTGGGGACAACAGGAATACTCCCATAAAACTCCGTTACCAGAATTGGCCACTGATTCATTAAAAAATACGATCGGACTTTTCCCTTTACATAGGTATTATGATTCAAAGATCAAAATATTAGGTACACAGATTACATACATCTTATAATAAGTAGTCAAGTAAGTACTGACTGATAGTTTAAGGCTTAGACTAAGTACTTAAACATTTTGTTTAGACAAATGTAACTTTTAAATAGTTTTACTTTGCCATAACTTTCTATGAAGGTAGGTATCTAATACCTACCTTCATACTTATATTATTGTACGCCCAGGATGGGTAAACTGTTGATACCTAATTAGATTAATACCATCTTTGTAACACAGTTTGGACAATAAATTTTTCTTATTTTCTTATTTCTTATTTCTTATAACTTCTAGGTCAGTGCTAAACTTCTTTTGCCGTCGCATATTTTGGTCGATTCTTCTAACATGAATTCAACCTAAAAGTACCTACCTACCTACTTAATTGTATACGTAAAAGCACAGAACTAGATATAGTTCTGTGCGTAAAAGGATAAAAAAATCAAAAATTACATTGAGGTAAACAAGGGCCAGGTATTTTTCAATTGTCCCTGTTTGAAATGAAAACAAATCCCGCCAGTTTTACCCAAAAGTTTACCAAAATGTGCCAAAATTATGGTTTCCCCAAAAAACACCTGGCAGCACTACTAAGTAGGTTGCTAGGTCAACAATATGACCGATGTAATGTAGTGTAGGTTAATAGTTTTGTTCAGATAGTAGGTAGGTAGGTATTTAGGTAAGTAGGTAGGTACCTAACTAGTAACTACCTACGAGTAGGTATGATAACTGCCTAGCAAGAACAATAGAAGGTAAGTACGTTTTAAACACGCGCAGAAAGGCGTCATGGTGTCTGCCTCTGAATGCAGGTAACCAGAGCCCCCGAGCAGCGAGCAGCCTGCACAAGCGTGCAGCGGTGAGGTGCCCGTCTGCACAGTGCACAGTGCACACGCTGCTGGCGAGCCAGGTCGCGCATACAACTTGTCTTTATTGGACATCTTATCATGTCAAGTGCTAGGTGCTCTAGTATCTTTGTGTAATGAGTGCGTACTTATCTAAGACATTGAGTTGATGATGTTTGTCGTGTATGGGAAGGATCAAATCCCAGCCGTAGCCGGCGAGGCAAGCGGTGGGTGGTTGGAGGTTGGAGGGTGGAGGTTCAAACCCTAAGGCTATATTGTAATAATGAGTGCGTAACCCCAAGCCTAGTTACACTGACCTAATTCCAGCACGAACGAGCGCGAGGGAACGTCAGTCAATGAGTCACCAGGACTTCCTATCATACATTTGTTTGTAGGTATCTGTCTATACTATACCTACCTGCGCAGATAAGTGTAGGCGAGGGGGCTCTGTTATAGATTACCTACCTTTAGCCAATGATGCAAAAAAATAATTTAACACGTTCACTGCTGTACAGTGAACGCTTTTTCATACAAAATTGAGCTCTGCGCAGACAAACGGCTAACTTCACGAATGCCTAGATCCGTTAGAGATACTTCCGCGCGGTGCGGGACTAAATGTTGCGAATTCCCTCTGGTGCGAAGCATATAACTTGGGTACTGATAGGGTGTATGAAAAGGAAAAGTATATTTTTATGACTCTCTCGGTAAGGCAAACCAACGTATGCCAAAAACCGCACTGAGTGAAGAAATTTTGCTTGGACTGTGGCTCACGCACTGATGATGAGAACAAACGAGAGGGTGGTGGACGCCTGCGCCACGAAAAAAAAAACGTTAAATACCTACCTGTTATAGTACGGATTACATCCATGACCAAAACCCATCGCTCGTAGGTAGGTACTTAATTTAGCGAACATTACTCATTAAGAATAAGAATAATAAAGTTTTATTTTCTCCACACCATATACTTACAACAGTTAGGTACTTATAATAAGTACTTAAATTTACATAATTTTATGTGGGTGAAAATACGACTAACCCTCAGCATTTAATTTTGCTCCAACAGCTCGAGTGTTGCCTTTTTGATCACAATGTCTACGCCGCGAAACGACTTAGTCGCAAAATAACTCACATTTAAAACACCTACAAAGCAAAATGCCTCAAACCAAAACGACTCTACATTGTAAGGGGAGATTGATACGATTTTTTTAGAGGCTAAAAAGGTAGTAAAACTATTAAAAATTAGAATAGAAACGATTTAGTTGTTTCTTGTATTTATGAAAGTAACTTTATTATGAAGAATTTCAGCTCTAACATGAGGCAAAATAGTTATAACATCTTTTTTAAAAGTCGGTATTTGTATGAATCTGGCCCACGCATGTGGCGTGGCACATTGATATTGCTGTAAATGAGTCTTTAGTATGTATTATCTGTGTGAAAATAAACAAGTTTCAATAGTTAACGAGTTTTATTTGAAATCACAAAGTCCATGTTTTTGATATCCCTAGGTTTCTCGAATATAACATCGCTCGACCTACAAAACAACTTGAACGAGCAAGCGAAACGCTAAACTTCAACGTGAGAGCTAAGCTGAGGCTGAGAGCGACCGGTCGCTGGAACGTCACGGTAGCGTCATGCGATAGTTGGCCACCACTATCGTGCAGTAGAAGCTGGTCAGGATCGACAGGAACACCAGCAACAGGAACACGCACGCGAACAGGATCTGATCCGCGACCACCGCGGCGACCGCCAGCGCCGCCGCCGCCACCACCAGCATCAGCCAGAACAGCACCATGAACCAGACGTACACCTCGCAGAGCGCGTCGCTCTCGAAGACCGCCGCCAGCAGCAGCAGGAGGTGCGCGGCGGCCAGCAGCACGCCGAACACGCCGTGCACGTAGCGCAGCGTCTCGCCCGCCTCTTGCGGCGCGCCCAGCTCGCCCAGCCAGGCCTTGCCGGGGCCCGAGAACAGGAACACGTACGCGGCTGCCCACACGAGCCCCACCACGCCGATGCAGAGCACGCCGGCGCGCAGCGGCAGCGCGCCGCAGCACCGGTGCAGCGTCGGGCAGTTGTCCAGCGCGTACCCCATGCTGTCGGTGCTCTCCTCTCCGTCCCACCGCGATCGAGTAAGTCGAGAGTAATCGAGTAAGAGTCGCTTTCCAGGAGTAAGTACTTTTCGAAACGGTTCTTCTGTCTTGCCGTGGAGAACGGAAAACGATCACCTGCTTGAACGAGGCACTTTTGGAACCAAAATTCTATTGAGTCATCGTGAATCGGTAAGGAGAAATTTGAGTAATGTCAAACAAACAAAGCTTAGATAGATATGCCGTCGTTCGTGGACTGTGGCTTCGGCCCATCCAAAGACTTGTATATTTTTCTTTATTGCAGGTTATAAAATATCATTGATTGCAGGCGATGACTTTGAAGGCGTTGAAGTCTACCTACTGTCGCTAGTGTTTTCCTGAAATTAAGGTTATATATTTGTTATTATTATATTATTATTTGTTACTCTCAGGGTTATTTTCTTTGGCGTTGAAGGCATTGATGTTGAAGGATGGTTGAAGGCATACGAAATTTGACGCCACATGTCAGAGTTCCAATGGTTCCAATAAACACCTCCTTGATCGCTATCATCTACATCTACCCCAGACCATATGTAGTACCTACTACATCTACTCAATAAATAACAAAAAGAACGAAAACCAGTTGAGACTACGAGTATAATTATAGGTAACATAATAATTAAAACGTATAGGGTTGCTATTAAATTTTTTTTTTTGTACGCCGACGTCCATTTTCCACTAATTTCTGTCCTATCCATACATAGGTTACCAGGAAGAGATCGCTTTTAGCGATAAGGTCACCCATTGTTACACATTTTGTTATCAAGGTTTTTTTTTATTGTTCTTTTTGTTACTTTTTTTGGTGTACAATAAAGTTATAATCTAATCTAATCTAATCTAATCTTGCTTGCGCCGGGATTGGAGAGCTTGGAACACTTGAGACTTTTCTTTTTACTACTTATTCTTCCTTTTCTTCTTATTACTAGGGCTCTGCTCTGCTTTGACCGTCTAGGATCTTTTTGGATTGATGCAGAGTCCATCCATCGCAAAATACTGCTTCATCAGATTCTCTAACTTCTCTTCAGCTGGAGAGAGCCGTAGCCGTGTTGGTCGAATGGAGTTGTGCCTCGACTTTCAATCCGAAGGTCGTGCATCAATGTATTTTTCGTTTCGTACAATTTATAAAAACTTAACGGTGAAGGTAAACATCGTGAGGAAACCCGCAGCTTAGTTAGCTCCGTACGTATTGACGTAGACTTTCCTGTGGGCCAGGCTGATTAAGCTGAGAGGAAGGTTTAGGTGCTGGGCAAGCCTATTCCATCTCAAACAATGTCCCAGGCACTACAGCGTCCCGATAAGACAAGTGTAGGCATGGATTGCCTCCTGACGCTGTATAAATAATCTAATATAGATGTCAAGGGCCAAGTTTTCTTCAGTTGGCACCAATTAGGTGTTACATTTTATCAAATTAAAAAGGAACTTATTTTGTGTTCAGATCAAGGTTGTTGCGCATATCAGCATCAGCACCAGCATCCGCATTGATCAATGCTGATGTTCAAGTAGCGACAGGACTCTATTGGGGGCGGGGCTCATAGTACATCGGTTGTTTGTTCATCGATGTAGTGAGTTTCAACTCAATCGGCCTATTTTCTGAGGAATTCCGTTGAACAGCTCCTGACTCCATCATCAGATCAGTTAACTGTCACCATATTATTAGGTATTGCATTGTTACCGAAGACTCATAAGTGCGTAACAAAATTCAGCTCAATCAGACACCGGGAAGTGGGTCAAATGCAGCTTGCAAGATTTGCCCGGGAAAAAAAAGCTTGTAAATAAACTAACAATAAACTATCACCTAGCACCTGTCACACGCAATAACTACGTCCGAAACTCCGAATCAACAAAGTGCGCTTGACTCTCGTTATTATTACAAAACAAACAACCGATGTACAATAAGCCCCCCATGGGGTCCTCTCGCGACTTGAACATCAGCATCGATCAATGCGGATGCTGATGCTGATGCTGATATGCGCAACAACCCTGGTTCAGATTATGCTGTAGATATAATATAGGTACTAACTTATCTAATACTTTGCAAGAGCTCGTTTGCCTGAAGATAATGTAGGATAAGCTCACCCCTGACGGCTCTCCGCATGAGGCAGGCGAGCACGCGGCGCACGTCGAGCGCGCGCCGCCGCCGCACCTTGCGCACGCCCGCGCGCCGCGTGCGCTCCGTACGCGCCGAGCGCTCCGGGCTGCGCGCGCACTCCGCGCGTGCCGGGGGGTCCTCGCGCCCCGGGGGCATCTCGATCGGCGGCAGAGAGAACCTGTTGAGGCATCTCGAGGGCCAGACGTCGTCCGGGCTGCGGTCCGCGAGGTCCCGCGGGCTCGGCAGCCGCAGCGGCGGCAGGATGCGGGCATACGGCGGGCGGCGCGGGAGGTCCAGCCGCGAGCCGCCGGACCACAGGTCGCCGGCGAACAGCGACGAGGCGCGGCGCGTGCGGCTCCCGCCCAGCACGGCCAGCGGGCTCGCGTGCACGGCCGCGCCGAGCTCGTACTGCAGGCTGCCGGGCCCCACGCCTCGCGACGGCTCGAGGGGCCCCGCGCCGGGCCCCGCCCATCGGAAGGGCTCGAGAGGCTCCATGTTGAGGAAGGTGCGCGCCACTCCGGCCGGCGCCGGCGCCGCCGTCACCGTGGGCGGCTCCGGGGACAGCACGCCGAACGGGTGCGTGAAGTAGAACAGACACAGCGGCCGATCCTGAAATAGAAATCTGATGAATCAAAGGTACTTGTACTAAAGGTTGGTTCACAAACCAACTAAAATTGAGATAAATGGAGAAACACTTAATCTTGTAGATTCAGCACTTTTCTTAGGGCTGACTGTTGATTCCAAATTGCAGTGGGGACCTCACATTGAAAGACTTGCAGGTAGACTTAGCTCCGCTGCATATGCAGTTCGTATTCGTACGATTAGGAGTTTGGCTGATGAAGAGACAGCTCTAGTATATTATAGTTACTTCCATAGTATGATGTCATACGGTATCTTTCTCTGGGGTAAAGCAGCCGATATCCATACTATCTACATCTACACTAATATTATAAAGAGGAAACATTTGTTTGTTTGTTTGTTTGTTTGAATTGAATAGGCTCCGAAACTACTGGACCGATTTGAAAAATTCTTTCACCATTAGAATTATAAAGCTAAAAAGTAGAGGATTAGAGAGTTTATATTATTATAGCTGACCCGCGCAACTTCGTCTGCGCATTATTAGGATTCAAGTGCAGGAGTGTTACCTAAAGTTTATTTACACTGTGTTTGAAGTGAATAAAAAGGAATCAAATTTTCCATACTAACTTTAACACCCTGTAAAACATCCATATGGGTTGGTTTTTTTTAATTAGATAAGCATATATTCAAGTAAAAAAGCTAAAGCATCTACGTTCCAAATTTCATTACAATCGGTTAAGTCGTCACGTCTATGAAACTGCCTATTTTAATTTCCAAAACGCTAAATGATCTGTATTCTTGATCTCGCAACGCTACCTAGTTGTGAAAATGAAAAATATAGATGGCGTTGCTAGCGTTGCTAATCAACGCCAAGGAAAATATTTTATTTTCTAGCTGGTACCCGCGATTTCGTCAGTAAAATAACATAATTAAGTTGAAAATCTATAAAAATTATCGAAAAGTCTAAGCAAAAATCTCCAATAGCTTTCAAAACTCAAAATGATCGTATCTCGACCTCCGCTATAGTAGAAACGCCACCTAGGAGAAAAAAAGTAAAAAGCAGTTTTGACCTCGGTGATATAGATGGCGTTCGAACCTAAGCCTAAGAAAAAGTATTTTAATATACCAAAAAAATCTTAATTTCGTATGTATTGATGAGTGGAAATATACATGTTACATGTTTTTAATTAATTTAAAAATCATTTATCATGCAAAATGAGAAAAAAAACAAAAAAATCTGCAATGCAAAAACAGGGCAAAAAGTGGCGGTCACTCATCATCTTTATGACCCCGCCCAGCGTCGCTCAACTTTTTTCCCCATACAAACTTGCAACCCTTATTTTCACGTCCCCTTATAAATATTTAAAGAAAAAAGCCTATGTCCGTCGCTGGGGTATAATCTTAATCCATGCCAAATTTCAGCTTAATCTGTTTAGCGGTTTGGGCGTGAAAGCGTAACAAACAGACAGACAGACAGACAGACAGAGTTACTTTCAGATTTATAATATTAGTATGGATAACATGGCGGTCCCGGATCGGGATGGATGATCCTTTAAAGTTTAGAGGTTAATATGTAGGTAAGGTCTAAGGTAGGTAGGGGAGTATTGGGCAGTAAGGCAGGTTTGGACACCACCGGCAAACTCCCGTGTTATGCCGGCCATACACCATCATGTCAATCCACCCCCAAAAATGGTCAATTCTAACTGATCAAATTCCGATTTGACGATAGGCATGATGGTTTCTGGCCGACATGACACGGGGGTGTCCAAACCTCCCTACTGCCCAATGCTCCCCTACCTCCCATATATATTTAATTGATATATTACCACTCCCTTCCATTCGTTCCATAGTTCCCAGACACTTTTTAAACTATCATGGTTTTCAACATTTTTAACACAGTTAACGGGATATTTACCATTATTTAATGTTTTTTGAGTTTCCCGATATTTCGGCGCAGTTGCATACGCCATGATCAATAGTATCTATGGTAATAATCATGGTTAATATCCCCATACAACCATTTTTGTCGCCGTTACGTTAACATGACGTAACAATTTTCGCGTAACAATAATTTTTGGTTATAAATTTACGTAAATCTCTGTCGTCATTACGAAACATGTGTCGTTAAAATGTCGAAAAGTGGGGATCAATCGTAACAGTATTTTTTGTCGCATCGTATCGATTCCATGTTGAAACATGGCAACCTTATTGTGTTCACTTTACCATTCAATGGTTCATTTCAATCATTCCTCTTTATAATCTACCCAGATTTATGAACAGAAATTTTGGAGTGTACTTTTTTAGTTGAAAGGTGTGTTGTGACATTAATTTTATTTTTCGCCGCCATCATAAAAATGTGAGTAGCTACATTATTCTGTAATATTTGCTTGTTAGTCGACCTAAAATACTCTGCGAATTGAAATTCATCGTGCAGTTTAGTGTAATTTAACCAAATTTACCGATGCGCCTGTAGGATTTGATAAAATAGTTCAAATGTTTTCTGTTATTGTGATCATTTTCAATAAAAAAAAAGTCAAAATACAATATTTTCGAACCACATAAATGATTTATATTATACTGTCTATAAAAATAAGCAAAGTGTATTGTTTTTAACTAATTATATTGGATAGTTATGTAAATTTCAATGAAAAAATATGTATTTACTTGATGATAAAACTTGACCCACAGTTACGTTAATATGTTGAAAAATTTCAAAATTGTGTCAAGAACTGTTACAGGGCGACTGTTTTATAAAATGGAGTTTTGTTTATTTTATGTTCAAAGTGGTTCTCAACATGCCATTTAATGAGGTTTCTGCGGAAGAAGGGTGGGTAGATGTAACCTACCTATTTTGACCTCGCTCATTGAAAAAAACGAGATACAAGCTCTATGATGCAATGAACACAGCATTCCAGAGAAAAACTGGAAGAAAATGAAATGCAGAGTAAAATTAGGAGACATTCCTACATTCGAAAAAGTCCTCCATTTTTTAATGTGATATAAGTAAAATTCAAAAAAATTAAACTTGGATTTTCATTTTTATTTTAAAAGTAGGTAGTACCTACTTAACCTTTTTTGTGTGTTATAAAAACAATCCATACTAATCTATACTCCATACTAATATTGTAAATGTGAAAGTAACTTTGTCTGTCTATCTGTCTGTTTGTTACCTTTTCACGCCCAATCCACTGAACAGATTAGGAAAAAAATTGGCATGGATAAAGGTTGTATCCCAGGGAAAGACATAGGCTACTTTTTATCCTACTTTTTATTTTATTTTTATCTACTTTTTATCTAGTTTATCAGTCATCTAGTACCCATAACACAAGCTCTGCTTACTTTGGGGCTAGATGATGCTGTGTGAAAAGTCCAGCATTATTTATTTATTATTTATTATCCCGAAAAAATGCCGAGGGACCGCGGGTCATACCGCGGGAGCGCAGCTAGTAATTTATATTCATCTGCACAAACAACCAGTCCCTGAGCACCACTAAAGCTTGAGAACCACTGGTTTTCTGTTTGGACAAATCCAACAATTAGTGTCGTTATCTTTACTACAATTACTGTTACCTAGTGTCGTCAATGTGTTGACAATTTACTCAAGTTCACACAATGTGTCAAGAACAAAATGAAGAACAAAATGACGAAAATTATCGACACAAAGCACACACACTATTACTGTAATGTTTTCGATACAAATTGTCAACACCTTTAATACACGCTGCAACCAAAATCACAAGTTACGTTATTGTTACGACAAATTGCAAATTTGCGACGTTTTTAAAATTTTGCGACCGAAAATGGTTGTATGGGTCCCGTTACCTGTGTTAAAAATCCCAGAAACTTACTGATATTTATCCTACCGTACTAACTGATATTTATTCTGTGGTCGCGATGTATCTTACATTTTTAAACTCATTGTAACTTTTGAATTAAATGTCCGATTTCAATCATTCAAAAAGTAATCGACGGGTACTGAAACAGCCTTTACTACGAAGGAATTTATTTGGATAAGAATAAATACCAAAATAAGAATAACGTGGTCTGCTTTTGGTCGGCATTTTTATTCTCGTTTTAAATTATAAATGTTGTTATTCTGACACAACCACAATAGTTGGACATATGCTATCGCTGACTTTTTTGTAGATATTGATACGTTCTTTAATATTGTAGAACATTTTTTTGTTCTATCATCAATAGTTTTCGCAGCGCACGCGATATGAAGAATTTTATGTTCAACATTTTTACACCTTTGGTTACATTATTGCAATTTTCATAAGGATCTCTAATTTTTTTGAAAATAATTTATAGCCTATGTTCATCACAGATAATGTAGGATTCTAATGGTGAAAGAATTTTTCAAATCGGTCCAGTAGTTTCGGAGCCTATTCAATTCAAACAAACAAACAAACAAACAAACAAACAAATGTTTCCTCTTTATAATATTAGTGTAGATGTAGATAAATTCGCGTGGCCTGATGTCGCTCTGCCCCTCGACAGTTGATGTGTGCACAATGCCTTTGCTATCTTGCTTAGCTTTTTGAATTTTAATAACTTTACTTTTAATTTTACTAAATTAAACTAAGTTAGTTAAGAAATTAGCCTAAGTTAGATCTAAGATGGATCACCTAAAAAAAGCTAGGCCCCAAACCATGTTTGTTGCCCTGGTTCTTCACGGTATTGGTCGCGGAGGAACAGGAGTAGAATCACCTAGTTTTAAGACGTTTCAAAGTGATCCCAGCGGTCCTACTGAATAATGCTTTTTGACTTTGACTTTGACTTCGCCAGAAAAATAACATAGGTACCCTACGTAGCCAAAATCTTTTCAAAACTCAAAATGATCGTATCTCGACCTCTGCTATAGTAGATAGAAACGCCACCTAGGAGATTAAAAAAAAAGTTAAAAGCAGTTTTGACCTCGGCGATACAGATGGCGTTCTAACCAAAGCCGAGGAAAATGTATTTTAATATTGCTAATATTATTATTAAATGTGGATAGTGTGGATAGGCAAGTAGGTAGGTACCACCTACCTACCCCTCTATGCCTAGTACCTAACCTACCTACTGGTACTTATGTGGGAGAAGATTCCTAAGGAAAGCTATAACAAAGTATGCAGCTTCTTTCTTTGCGAACAGAGATAGCCGAACTTGCGAAACCGTGGGGTAAGTACCCTACCCTAGGTACGTACCTAAGTATTTTCCGACTACCTAGCTAGGTATTTACTAAGGAACCATAAAACGATGGCTTTATTTTTTGCAAACCTCACCTTTACATCATCAGTAGAAGTAGACGCGTCGGATGTGCCGCCATTCATCTTCGGCACTCACGTACGGTTAGCACGAGACCCCACATTCACTGGATAGGTAACAACACTATAGTCTCACTTAGGTACCTATATTATCATGCTTAACAGTAGGTACCTAACCTACCTACTAAGTAGATAGCTAGGTAGGTACCACTACCTACCTACTTACCTAACGTAAACATCTTCACATGCGAGCACCATGCAGGAGTGCATGCATCATGAATGACACATTAAAACAACTTAACAATTTGTAAGTAGGTAGGTAGATATTTTTTGCACCTACACAGTTTCGCACTTTTCGTCACTTCAACATCATCACCACACACAGTCGTCAGTCACGCACACGCTCGGTCACTGTTCACTGTTCACTGTTCACTGTTCACTTCCACTGACTTATAAATTCCAAACGAGAAACGAAAATAGGAGTGATAGTCCTCGCGAACCGAGTTTGTAGTTGTTGGTATACCTACCGTAGGTAAGTACCTACTTATTGCAACTCCTGGAGACGGGTCCACTACTGTAACACACTGACTGATAGCTATTAGAATTGCATCAGGCGACCGACTGAAACTAGGAAAGCAGGCAGGTACTTAAGTAGGTACGTAAGTACTTGCTAACTCCTAGAGAAATGATGCCACTAGACTAGAGCAAACAATGGCACATTGTAAAATAAGTTGAATGAAGGGTGTTGCCTTGCCTCTGTTCTCTCTGTATTGTTATGGTATGGACGCGAGGCGGCGCGGGCGGGTGTGGGGCGCGCAGCAGAGGGCGCGGGGGGCGGCGGCGGCTGGCACGGGCCGCACCGCACCACGCACACGAGGCGCGACGACACCGAGACGCGACTCGAAGCGAATAGGTAGGTAGGTACCACGGTACTTACCACGGATTTCTTCTGGTCTGTGGTAGGTACCTACCTAACCTATACCGATAACTATTGACGACAAGCCACTGCGCCAGGATGATATTTAGGTAGGTAGGTACCTACCTACCTAGGTGGGGCACTATGTCAGACAACCTCGTGCGCCCAAAGCTGCTTGTCCCTTACGGATACGGGGAGGAACCGGGGGGAACGGCAGTAGAGGACTCTGAATCGCAGAGGGCGCAGTAGATGAAGCTAGGACGGGCTGGTAGGCTCGCAGGCGGCGGAGCACCGAAGAGGTGGAAGCCGGTGGTACCTCCAAGATTCGCTCTGGAGAGTGCGTGGTGCGTGGTATATGTGGAACCTACCTACGCAATATCACCGCTTTCGCTACTCTTGCCCGGCATCAAGGGATGTGTGTGGGTGCCTTGGCAACTCGGTCGAATAAGCACTGACCGACTCGCCTTGGCACCACTGTGGCATGCACCGTAACCGCTTATTCATACAAAATAATAATAATAATAATAAGGTCGCAGGGCACCTTTAAGGCGAGGTGTCGGGGAGTAGCGACCCCGCGGACCCGAGTGCTCCCGAGGGAGGTCACCGTTCCTCACCTCCGCTTGCCTTCACTGGCCGGACGGAGTGGAGTCGCTAGAGCATTGCTCGGAGGCTGAGGGGTGTTACGTAAGATGGCGAGTGGGCACGTGAAGCTGGACCCTCTGGGAGCTCGTGATCGTCGTTTAAAGTCCGGTAGCACCTTACCACCTTCCAGCCGCTCACGTCATGTTGCCCCCTTGTCGCACGAGCGACTGATTTAGGGGGGCCCAGTAGTGAGTTGGCGAGTCTCCACCCGCCATTTTTACATGTTCGTCAACATTGTATTGGCGGGTGTCATAGTTCCCATAGTTTCCCCAGTACCCAGTCCACTACCATCCCACCCCATAGCCCGGTAAGTAATTAGTTTTCCATATCCTCAATAGTTCTGCACAAACCGGAGACTGTTCCTGAATGCATTTTTATAGTGTTGAAGGGATAGTAGCCGGTATGTGTCTCCATCACACAAGTTCAAAAGTGTCAAAAAGGCCTCTGTGTTGGCTTCGGCCCCATGCATGCCTATCAAAGGTCCGGGACTCTATAGTTCCGTGATGTTAAACTTTGACAAACAAAATAAAAATAATAATTGTGTTTTGCGCAGACAAACGGCTAACTTCACGAATGCCTAGATCCGTTGGGCGAACTGTAGGTATCTCATTTCTTTAAATGACGACTTTGACGACCTCTGTAGCGCAGTGGGCGAAGGCCCGCCTGCGACGCAAAAGGTTGCGGGTTCGATCCCCGCGGCGGGACCAATGTTTGTATGATCTACAAATATTTGTCTCGGGTCTGGGTGTTTCTATGTATAATATGTATGTATTTACAAACAAAAAAGTATATAAGTAGTATATCAGTTATCTAGTACCCTTAACACAAGCTCTGCTTACTTTGGGGCTAGATGATGCTGTGTGGAAAGTCCAGCATTATTTATTTATTTATTTATTTATTTATTTATTTATTTATTTATTTAAATCCGTGGTAGTGGTATCTACCTACTTAATACAGAAACATGAGAGTTATGTATTGTACTTCATTATTATGCCGGCGGCGCCAGACTTGCTTCAAATGTTTGTTCAAATATTTGAACAAATGTTTGAACACATGTGTGGCACGTGGCACGGTACTTTGACTATGTGAGCAAAGCTTGAACAAACATTTTCACTTTGCCATGCGGAGTCGCTTTTTAGCGCACATCAAAAGGTTCAAAGATGTATTGAACATGGGCTATACCTACTATAATATAGTATTAAGAAAAAAATTGAGATCCTTATGAAAATCGCAATAATGTGTAAACCCAAGGTGTAAAAAATTACTATCAAATTTTTCAATTTTTTTTATCGGATTAGCGAAATCGCTTGCGCTGCGAAAACTATTCATGATACAACAAGAAAATGTTCTACAACATTAAAGAAAACATCAATATTTACAAAAAAAAGTAGGTAGGTACGTGCAACTATTGTGGTTGTGCCAGTATAACAACATTTATACTAAAAATGCCGACCAAAGTCAGACCACGTTATTCTTATCTTGGTAGGTATTTATTCTTATCCAAATAAATTCCTTCGTAGAGTTAAAAATGTAGGATGCACCGCGACCACAGAATAAATATCAGTACTAACTGATAAGTACCGTACACGTACTACGTATCGTACAAAGTATCTGGGAACTATTTTTTTTAAGTGAAAACTTCTTTAGGCGCGTTAGCGACATAGAGGAAATAGTTTTGAAATGAGTATAAATCTTTGGATTCGGCAGGCGAAGTCACGTGATCGTAAGACGCTAGACGGTAAGGCGACACCGGGTAATTAATTAATTTGAAATAAATTGTCAGTCATCCCAATGGTAATTGAAGAAAATAATAGCAATATTGGCAAACTTGGTAATGGTCATTATGATATCTGATAAGTCGCTGCGCGAGTTTCTGAAGCACAAGTCAAAACGCAACGATAACGCGATCGAATTTTTTCTGAGTCGCCATCTTGTTAAATTTTTTGGGAACTAAAATTTCAAACCTGTATAAAGTTTAGGAAATACTTATTCTATTAATATTTAGTTATAATTCCTACCTGTATCCACTACCTCTCCTGACCCCGTCCTAGTCCGCGGTATTTCATAACTTTTGTTTCCTTAATTTTTACAATGAAAAATGGCGCATGCACACTTTTTGCGAAGCAAAAAGTGTGCATGATGCAAAAGTTTAGGAATAGAGCTTTTGTTTACATTTAGATTTAGATTAGATATAATAATTTAATAAAAATTACATTAGAATACGCTAAAGTAATTGGAGAAACTAAAAACATCTTTATTGCGCGTTTATTGTCAGTGCTGTGCGTGCTTAGAGAAAAATACTACCTAAGTATTTAATTGTGTTACATACAAACTTACCTGGTGATGTGTGATTATTTCGGATTGTTCAAGTTTATTATGCTTTCTTTCAACAAAATTTCAAGCCCACGGTATCTGTTTGGGTTTGAATGATGAAAGCGTCTGATAATGTGTCTGTTGTACCTACCCACAGGTAACAGTGCAAAACATGACTCACACACAGTTGATTCCTCATTTTTTGATTATAACTTATCCTATGACAAATATGTATGATGATTTTTCCTAGCAGTATTTTCTCAGAAGTAAGTATTTTTACTTGTGGCTTGAAGAAAACCAGAGAGGAGCCGGAACATTTCCAAAGCTATTTCTATACAACTAGATATGTAGGTAGATACAAAACCTTTCTAATCTAAAAATCGGTTTGGTCAAGCTTTTGTCTTACTTACTCTTGAGTTGCATGAAGCTACTATAATAATAACTATCAGTGATGGGCTATTATATATATCTCTATGAGTGATGGTGTGCATAGGGGTTGCACAGACACTTGTCAAATCATTGATTTGTCAAATTGCATATAGTTAACAAGCCCGCTAGTCATAGTAATTTAGCGATATGACCCTATGATATGATGAATAAAATTTTACGCGCGCACAAATGTGTGATTGTTCTTCTCCTTCTAGCGCACTAAAACCCTACATTTGCCAAATAACGACAGCTAAGTGGTGAGTTTTGTACCGGCACCCTTGGTTTTTTCAAAACCAAATTGACGTGACTTATTACATATTTGATAGGTGAAGATACTTGACATTGGCAGAATTAAACTGTTAATACCAAAAAGGTACCATGCTAAATCTATGGTTAATACAGTTTACATTAAGTTGCCATTAATAAAAAGAAGAAGAGGAAGAAGGAATAAAGAGAAGAAGAAGCCGGGGAATGAAGTGAAACCAGAAGAAACATAATTCAAATTCAAATTCAAAACGTTTATTGCTTCATGTTAGTAAATAGATCTTATAATAAAATTGTGTTTCATAACATGAGCCCCGCTGGGGCACTGCAACATTTGGTACTTATTTTAGGTATTTCTAACTTACAATCTAACTTAACTAACAATTAGGTAATTAATAAATTGGCACAGCCTTTTTCTTAACTTTATCAAAAGAAACATTTTTGGTTTAAGGTTTAGGTACAATTGAATATATATTTAGGAACCTGAGTTTACTTTTTGCATCTTTTATTGTCTTCTAAATAATCTTGAATATTGTAATAACTTTTTTCTATTAAATAAGATTTTTAATAAAAGGTACCATGCTAAATCTATGAGAAGAAACCAAGAAGTGAAGTGAGAGAGAAGAAGAAGACTGACCCAAGATGTTACTGATTGGGCGGTATAGTCGCTCAGCGACAAAGCCCTTTTCTTTTTTGTTCATTTAGATAAATAAAAATATAAAATGTATTCATGTCGAAATTCTGTGGTGGCTAATGTGGCTATGCCGCATTTCATGCTACTTTTTTCTTTTTATCTCCTCTTTCGGCGTTAGTACACACTACACCTTCGCATTCGCATGCGAATGCGTCGGTGTACTAACAGGGTTTAGGTATAAATTCTTATTTAAACCTATGATTTCCTCTATCTCTATGCTTAGGCAATAAACGTTTTGAATTTGTATTTGAATTTAGGGCCGGGTATATATATCCCTTAGATAAGTTTCTTACTTATCTAAGATATATCCCCATGACTCGGAACTGGCTACTGTCATTTTTATGTCATTTAGTTAATCCTGTCTTTGTCATTCTGGTTTCATTCGTTCCTTTCATTCACTTTTTTTGCTAGGATTGCTTCGATTGGACTGGATTAATCTTGCTAGCCTTGCTAGCAGTGTGTGTGTGACCAACCAACTTAGTTGGATAAAGATAAAGAGATAGTTTGGTTGGTTTGGTTGGTTTGGTTCCGCTTGCTTTGTAATAGGGATGTGACTTAGCGGGAAAAAAATCGATTAATTAATAATCGATTTTTTTTTACCTAAAATAAATCGATTATAGAAAAATCGATTTTAAATAAAAAAATAATCGATTTTTTCAAAAAAAATCGATTTTTTTCGTAAATTTAATCAGTTGAATAAGTTATTAAAAAAAACAAGAGCAACTTAAGCAATCAACTTTATTTAACTAGTGAGTAATTATTTCATTGGTGCCACTGCCAACCAATGAAAAAAATGAAACTTTTTAGTTCATAGTACTGTCGCCAACAACTTTTTTTCCTTTTGTTGCTAGACATTTTTACAACGAAAAGAAACAAACACTCAATCCGATCTTCCAAACACAAAATAATCTTTGAACAAATTACAATGAAGGTAGGTACGAAATTCCGAACGCGGAACACGTTGAACTAGAATAATTTGAAATAAACTACAGATCAGTCATTCATTTAAATCAGTGACACAATGACAGAAATGTCAACCCCCGAGAACTAACGAACGAACTGGGTACCGGTGCTGCCGTCAAACTAGTACCACTAAAGCAAAGAGTATTATAATATATGCACTAAAGCCATATTATATAGGATGTACCAAAAAGGTATATGCTAAATCTATGACTAAAGCCGAGTCCGCAGCACCATGTTTTCGTGTTTAAAACATGTTTAAAAACAAAATAGGCGCGTGTCATTGGTGGAAACCAATGTTATTATGTTAAAAAACACGAAAACATGGCGCTGCGGACTCTGCTTTATACCTACCAGTCGAAAAAATCAAAACCAGGCATCCAGACGCAATGCGTAAAAAAAAAATCGATTTTTTTATGATAATAATAAAATCGATTTATGAAAAATCGATTTTTCTTCTTAAAATAATCGTTCATGAATAATCGATTTTTATGAAAAAATAATCGATTTTTAAAAAAATCGATTATTTTTTAACATCCCTACTTTGTAATATCCACAGATTAGGTAGAGATAAAATATCGTCGTCCGTCGGTCGGTCGGTGCCTGTCGGTGTCGATGTTTTATAAAGTTAAAAGCTTCGCGAAGTTATTTCTTAAATGTTATTGATTTGCATAATAAATAATAAATGCTTTGTGAGTTATAATTCGATCACTGTGCGCGCACTGTGCCCCTTCTGGTTGTGAGAAGGCTGGAGAGTGCCTTCTCAGAAAATTGTTTTGCCAAGTTTGTACTAAGTTTTCAACTCGCGAGTGATGGAGTGTTTGTGATGTGATGTCTTCCCAAAACTTTCAACATCACCTATAGACTCCCTTCAGGTGAACCATTCGAGAGGAAAAGAAGTTTGAAGAAATGGAGCAGAGTTTCGTAGGTCAGTAAAGACGAACGGTGCTATAAAGGTAACTTGATCGAGCGAGGCCTTGACTCGCGTACTCAAAATATGAAGGTGCATTGCGTTAAATGCGGTGATGCAACGCGCCGGCATGCGGCACTGCGCCACCTGCGCCGCCCGTCGCCGCCCGTCGCGCTCCTCCTTATCTTATCTGGTGCTCTGCTGACGGCGCACTCTGTACATAATGCTGATTAATTGGGACAACTTTCCTTTTATAAAACCTTTTGAGATTAGCCATAGTCTGATAAGATTAATTTTATTCACATTTCATATTTTTCCATGCACTGCAGAAATCCTGTTCAAGTGAAATTTTCCACCAGCCTGCTTACTATAACCATCTACATAATATCTCTAAGGTAGAATAGAGTAAGAAAAATTTTGAGGTAAGGCAAAAGCATCTTTCCGACTGCCCCAATAAAGAGGTCACAAAGTGGTTTTGTTGAACTGTAAAAGTATCTTAGCCTACAAAAGTAACAAGTACATATTATGTACTTGTTACACACAAGTACATATTATGTACTTGTTACATAATGACATATAATAACGAGTAATAAAATAATAGTAAGAGATAATGTACCTGACACAGTAATAGTGACTCCTCGCTCTAACTAAGTTTTCACTTGTGTTTAGACGCGAGGGCTCAATACCAAACAGAACGGTATAAAGTGATAGAAAAAAAAAAAATTGGTAGTCGTTTTCAGGCGTTTTTTTTGCAAAATTTTTTTTTGGCATCACTTTATTATACTGTTCCGTTCGGACATTCTCAATAAAAAGCTTTGAATGAAAATAGCTCGAAAACTACAATAAATTATCTACAGATATTTGTCTCGGCTCTGGGTGTTTCTATGTATAATATGTATGTATTTACAAACACAAAGTATATAAGTAGTTTATCAGTCATTCTAGTACCGATAACACAAGCTCTGCTTACTTTGGGGCTAGATGATGCTGTGTGAAAAGTCCAGCGTTATTTATTTTATTTACGAATAGCCGAATAGTGGATGTGAGGAACTTATATTTTTTCTTTTGACATCACTGAGTGGTCCACCCTGTATATTTAAATGTACTATAGCCCAAATCAAGTAAAATATATGTAGGTATGCTGTTGTTAGAGTTTAATAGCTGGTGCAATGAGCAAGTGTAGTTCATTTAAATTGATTTGATTAGTGAAAGGAAGAAAATGTCTGAGAAATCACCAATATTTCTTTCACCAGATTAAGTAATGCAGTGTGACACTCTAATCTAATCCAATAATCATAAAATGCATCGAGTAAGTATAATGAATGTGTGCACTGTGCAGTGCAGACAATCCGTGTAGATATCTGCCATGCCGTCATGCACCAATTGTGCTCAAGAAAGCTGGTAAATATAAGAGCTCACCTTTCTGCAGATTATTTTCATTCTTTCTTATAGAACCAAGCAATGTGACTTCTTCAGACTTAAGACTGTGTTTCATCAGGTTTCATCCAGAGAATAGCGAAAATACACTACTAGTAGTTTTCATCAAATAGTTCCTATGCCGTCGTGTTGGCACTTAGTGCTAATAAGTGTTTGTCATTGGTCCGGAGATACGAGTACCAGGACTAATGACACACTAATGCACAGATTTGCACTACTGCCAAAATGAAGGCATAGGAACTATTTGATGAAACACACTCTACATTCAGTTTTGTTAATTGACATCCTTGTTGAATAATTGTAAATTCCGGCCTTGGTGCCTTCAAGTGGTCTAAAACCTCGATATTTGGAGTAGTAAAAGTTCAACTAGTTCAATATTCTATTTTAGGGGTCATTATCAGAATTAAAATAATTTTGGTGCAACTGTTTTACATAAGGTTTTAGTGAAGAAACTTAGTTATCTTAATGAGTATTCAAATCTAAGTAAGGTAGACAATGCTTTCAGTTTTCTGTACCTAGTAGGTACGTAGGTACATTTATTAATGAGGTGCAAGTACCGGGAACCCTTCCCGTCCCGCGCCCGCATCATAAATCTCAATGAAAGCTGGGCGCGGGGCGGACGACTGCATCGTCTTTGCCACCTCCTAAGTCCTACCTGATATCAACTACGTTTCTAGAATAATAAAGCGTTACAAAAAAGTTCTTCGATTTAAAACGTACGCTGCGGGGCGCCGGCGCCGGCATTGCATTGCATAACGAATGTGCATAACTGACCCGCGCAGATGGGCGACGCGACGCGTTGCGTCACTCAAATGTCAGCTCGGCTTGCGTGGATGAGCCTTCCGTCAGCGTCAGGGCGTTCTTTATTTGTACTCGTAGGTAGGTTCGTAGGTGAAGACTATCTTGCCGAAGCAAAACTCGATAGTCTGAGCCATCGTTGCGAGGTATCATGTTTGTCGGTCTTCTACAGATTGTACTATGGTGAGTGTGCCCAGGAGCTACACGACCTTATTCCGCCTTCACCGTTCTTTTACAGGGACTTCAGACGCACAGCTAATTATCATCCTCACGTTGATTTTTTTTTTTTTTTTTTAATTAAATAGGTCAGCATTTGACCTCCCTCTGCCTGATGTTAAGCAGTAGTGAGGTCTAAGATGGAACATGCTTTCCTAGAAGGAACCTATATTATATATTATAGGATATTCCACTTATTAGAACTAAGCGCTTCGAAAGTTCTTTTATTATGCGCACTGCAAAAATTTGGAATCAGCTTCCAGCTTCCGTATTTCCGCTGAGCTACGACCCTATTGTTTTTAAGAAGAGAGTTACTAGGCACCTTCTGGGTAAGTTCGCTCCATCGTAGACCTCACTCTTACCTGTGTAAGTTTGAGGTCAAGAGGCGACCCATTCATCATAAAAAAAAAAAAAAAAAAACTAAGACCACAGAGTAGAGTAGTTTCGCAATTCTCTGACTAAGACGTAACATCGGGACGGTCCTCGGTCTGATTCCTTGGGTTCTAGATTTTAGTGACCATAGCCTAAATAATTTTCCAGCGGTAGTTTTCTGTTTGCGCGTCTAAAGAATGTCCCTAGTGCCCTAGGAGTTGAGGGTGCAGATCCATGATGCTTTTGACACCAATTAGTAATTGCTAGCAATGCTAATGTTTTCTGGAATTGCTAGTTGAGGGGACGTGGGGACGGTCGGCGGACATGTGCAATTTAGTTTATGGTATTCTCGTATGCCGCGCGTTCTATTAGATTGAATTGAGTGGAATGCGTCAGCGCCTCTCAATTAGCACGTTTTCGGTCACCACGGCTGCGGCCGACGTTATGTACCCGAACTACTTAATTAGTAATACTAGAACCTACGTTCGATACAATTATTAAAGAACATTCTCAATTCTAAACCTTCTAAAGAATAGGGTTTCCTGAGCCACGGTTTTACAGGCAATCCTTCGCAAACTGCTCGAAGATTTAGGATAATATATGAATAATTAGATGCATCGGACCTACATAGCAGTCCTTTCGACGTGTTCGATAATAAGCATACTCAAAGCGTTACATACATTTGTTGTATTAAGATATAAGGTGGTATGGGTAGGTATTGTATTGCATGGAATGCGTCATGAACTTTTAAGACATGAGCGCTTATCAGATTGCGTATCCCAAACTTCGAGCATGTGACGCGTTTTCCCTGTGACAGCTGCTGCCGCTGTGGTGATGTTATCTTCAAATGCATTAATGGCGGCGAGGCTCTGGGCGGAGGAGGACCTATACGAGTGCTGGTGTTCGCAAGCACACTGTCAGGAATGTTTAGATTGTTCCGGGTGCTCCGCGGCCCGTTCACAAGACCGCGTCATGCTGACCGGCGGCGCGGCATCGGTAGCGTTGCTCTGTCCAGCCTCATACTTATAGTACGTGTTCATTGGTTTCCGTTTTCTGGTTTGACTTGATTCTAAATTGGAAGGATATTATAAGGATCCTCTCGAAGTCATTCCGTTAGAAATCTCAGAAAGTACCTTACTTAAAGTACCTACCTTCTTGATTTGTACTTCGTGGGTTTGAAAACTGAAAATGTTTGATTTTACAAATAAAAACACGCCTCCTTCCCATAGACATGCACTGATTTAGTTCTCTTACCTCATTCAGTTTATCGTACTTTTAACCTTCTCAAATAGGTTTAATTTCTATGGATTTGGATTGTGGCAGTGATTTTCAGGCACCGAACGAGTTGTTGTGTTGATGCCTACTCATTCAAACAGAATGAGTTGGTCGGCTCCGGCGCGCGGCGGCGGGCCACTATTCAGATGAATGGCAGCGTTCCCGTAGCTTATATCAGTTAGCTCATAACAGTCGCTAGGCAATGGCTCGTCTACAATAACCCATTACTATGCGCTAGGCGCCAGCCGGCACTTTTCCTCTTATCTATGTGTCGCCCAACTGACGGTGCCGTCTCGGGGATGTCATCAACCAGGCAGAGAAGTAGATGCCCGTGTCGGTTCTTCTGCCCATGAAAAACAAATACAAACTTAACATGCGTCGGTTTACTGTAACTCGCATGGTTATAAACTTAAGAATCACTTGCATCGTTTCTCATCTTTGAAAAACTGAACGGTAGAACAAAATGCATAATAAACATGATTTTGGCAACTGGTATGTGAATGGCTGCCGACTGGTGGTTCTTGTTTCCATACTGGGAATCTGGCGGACGTGTAGACGGCGCGGCGAGTTTCTCTCGAGAACTTGTCACTCGCCAGACCATGAGACCACGCTGGTACTTTTACAGTTTCACTATCACAGATTCATTCAAATTTAGTTAAAAAGTAGGTACTGTTAAAATGTATTAAGCTTACAACTTAGGGCTTGCTCTATAGTGTTTGCATATTTAAGTTCATTTTGTATATTATGTAAGAGTACATCGTACCTAATATTAGGTATATTATAGTTACGTGTAATGCGTTATGGATGGATAATCAGTGAGTTAGCTCACGTCTGGTAAATGAGATGCGGACATTTTCCGGCGCAGAGCATTGACTTGGCCTCGGCGGCTCAGGCGTGGCCGAGTCGGGTACTGCGCTCTGTCTAATTGTTTCATGTAATTATTTTGTTTGTTTTCATATCATGCGCCTTGAAAAATTATTCAATTCATATTATAATGCCTACTTACGTCTACATATACCTACTTATCTACACTAGAATAGTGTGCATTACCCTAGCTGGAAAATCTAGAAAACGCAATATCTCGAAAACCTGAAGTCGCACAAATTTTTTTTTTGGCGCACAAATATGCACAAATATAAGCTATCTGCCGATATACAATTCATCTCTCTCCGACCATTGGTTTAGAATTTTCCAGCTGGAGCAACGTTACCCTAGCTGGAAACGTTTTTTCCGTTTATTTAAAAAACTACAATATGCACAAATTTTTTATTTGGCGCACATTTATAGCTCACTAGGCACTAATTTTTCCTCATTCTCAAATCTCTCTTGGAGACACTTTCCAGCTAGGGTAACGCACACACTAGAATATTATAAAGAGGAAAAATTTGTTTTTTTTATTAGTTTGTTTGTTTGTATTGAAATAAATAGGCTCCGAAACTACCGGACCGATTTGAAAAATTCTTTCACCATTAGAATCCTACATTATCCCTGATGAACATAGGTTATAATTTATTTTCAAAAAATTAGAGATCCTTATGAAAGTTGCAATAATGTTGTCCTAAGGTGTAAAAAAATTGTATTGTATTTATTTATCCATAGACATATTAACATGTTCTTAGACAAGTCACAGTAACAATAATTTTAAAACAGCAAATTAATAGAGGTAAATTAGGTAAACTTTAAGTTACAATTTTAGCAAAAGTATCATCTTAATGGTATAACTAAACTACATTAGCAATAAAAATACGGAATAATAACAGTAATATAAAACATTGATTTAAAAAATATTAATGTAAATGAAATGGGCTCAGAAGTCAGATTTATAGGTGACATTTACAGACAAAATGATGTTAGTAAAGTAAAGTAAACAATATCTACAAAAAAATCAGCGATAGCATTTATGTCCAACTACTGTACGAGTAGTTGTGTCAATATAACAACTTTTATAGTCATTTAAACGTCATAACGTGGTAAGGATTATATTTTTATAGTGTTAACCGCACAACCAATAAATTTCAACTCATGCGTCGGTTGCCCATTAGCTCAGTTGGTTAGTGCGATGCCACGGATCGGCAAGGTCGTGGGTTCAAATCCCGCATGGGTGCTAATTTTTGGGATACATTTAAAAGTCATAACGTGGTATTTATCCTTAACCAAATAATAAGGAAGCTGTAAAATTCTGTGGTGGGAACCAACCAAAGTGCGGGAGAGGGGAGTAGTAACATATCAATGAAATAGGTACCTTAGACAATTTCCAACAAGGCACCTACCTACCTAACCTGGATTTTCATTTTTGTTAAAAACTTACCTATATAAATAAACCCGTGCGGAGCCGGGGCGGACCGCTAGTGTAGTAATATAATTAATCTTTGTGTGCAATTCCGTATTATTTTTTTGTGTGAGTCATAGATTGAGCACTGTGTTTATGACAAGCGCGTGCTTCCTTTCCTCGTGGTCGGGCGCCGACGATGTGGAGAAATTACCGGCAAGCGCGTGCGTCGGCTCCGCTCCGACCATACTCGTTGGTAGTTCATCCGAAGAGGGAACTAAATATTGATGAGGTTTCTTTACGATTTCTATGAAAAAATAACTTCACCTGGAAAATGGCCATTGTTACGGGTTTCGGAAATATTCAGTTATGTGAATCATTAAATGTTTATCAGCTTTCGTTGCTGACTGTGTACAATTAATTTGAAGAGACAACAAGCCAGACAGCCAACTATTGAATGTCGCAGAAAGAGAAGGTGTCGTAAATAACAATTACATCTTATGATGAAAGTTAACGTTATTCGGAAAAAAGCGCTCTAGCCGCTTGAACAGATGCTCCCCTCGAGTAGGAGCGGCCCACTGGCCACTGGCCACACAAACAAACAGCAGAGCGGCGCACGGCTACACGCGGCGGACTCACCGACCTCAACCGGAAGGGAAGTGCCCAACTAACTGCGCATACAATACTCGTAAAAGTAACAGAACTCTAACAACTTGCTTAGAGCTAACTCGAAATTCAGAAAAAAAAAAATTACTGGCATAATTGATCTTAGAAGTTTGACTATCACGTTATCTATAGCTGAAGTTGTAAAATGACCACATCGCATTGTACCTATGACATCAGAGAGTCTGCTGCTGTGTGGGATGCTGTTTATGCTTACTAAGTCGTGTAGGTTAGGTATGCTGTGCTAAGCTGTGATGTGACCTACTTAACTTGTTTGATCGACTCGTGCTGAGATTTCCATTGGTTTGTACAGGTATTTTAATAATGGGATGTTTGAAGGTCAAATCTTCGCCGCCAAAAGTTATTATCTTTATCTTATATTATTAAATAAAACAAAGTCGTGTTTGTTAGGACACTTATACTCGAGAACGGCTGCATCGATTTTCATGATTTTTGATTTGTTGGATTTGTCTCCGCCTAGAATAGCAGAATAAATAATAAAAACAATTGAAAATTGACTAAAAATCAATAAATAAAGCAAAATCATTTGTTCCAGGATTTTTTCTTTTTTTTCAACATGGCTTCGCACTGTCAACTATTTCGGTTCTATCTTAGAGTAAGAATTATTTTTATTCTTGAAACAGGATTATCGTGTAAATAAAAGTTTAATTGGACAGCCATGCATTTGGAAAAAGTACTTACAGAAGTTAAGTGAATGTCCTGATGTTTTCACCTATAAATGAATTAGCTAGCCAAGGTGAGTATCTCCGCTCTAGGTAGGTATTTGCCGAAATTCGCCGTCTTGAGGCGCGGCAAAAACTTGACCTTGTGACCGTCACCGAACTACTCGTGTTTACATAATCCTGCGCACAATTCGTCGTAGTACTCTATGTTATCTGACTTGGATGGAACATACAATTTATGTTGATACCTAACTATTATTGCCTAAAGCAACAGACAATATACTAGCTAAAGGCTAGTTCGGACTAAGCTAGTATTTTAGTCGAGTAACGATTAATTTGGTACGTAAACGTGTCTAAACAACAAACTAATTTAGTCGAGTTGGTTAACAAGTAATATTTTACTACTAAACTGCTCGCTACTGGACTAAAATACAAGCCTAGTCCGAGGCTTTACATAAAGTAATGTGACAGTAAAAGTCTTGATACGAGCTGAGCATGAAAACTAATCAACCTATTCCTACGTAGGTACCACCTACCTATTCATGTCGCCATGTTGTGTTGGGTACAATAACTACTCTCGTTTCCCGGCGAATGAGATGTGGTTTTCTATTAACCCAATAAGATTGCATTCGTGAAGTAGGCATTCTATTTTCTCTGATACGACTGCTCATAAACCATCGCAAATCGTAATGTTTCTGTCGCTCTCATTATGTCTTCTTGCTCGTTATTTCGCTTGTTTTTGTATTGTAGGTACATACCTATATATATACGGTATACGGTATACGGAGTTTTTGTTTAGTAGTAGGGTAGTAGGTACTTTTAATTTCGCGTGATGCGTTATGATTTTACGTTGACTTCAGGAAGGTTACACATCGATTAACCAGAAGCTCGCACAATCGCGATGCGTTCGGCTTGAAGTGAAGGTCGGCGCCGCGGCCGCAGAGATTATGCAAGATCAACAAAGAGACGAATGAGACAATATGCTTACTGATGCGAGTCAGACGGCTGTTGGCTTATCCCGAGCTCATAATAGAACAGTACTTACTCGGATGTATTCGGCCAGGACTGCTGCTAAAACTAGATAACTATCAGAATGAACTGCGCTTCTGAATTTGATTTATTAGTAGATCTCGATCATGATCAGTGGTGGTTGTGAACCTCATGACAGTGCCTAATTTTTTTCAAATTAGTACCCATTGAGTGATGCTAACTATCCTGAAGGCTTGTGAGGCGGTCTTCAGTAGGCCAGCGGGGGAAGACAGTGAGCCTCGCTGTGGCCGTTCGTTGCTATGCTATGATTCCTTTTCTCCATTAAATTATTCAAAGAAAGGAGCCTCTTTGAGGCGCATTCATAATCTTTTCACCCCACTGGTTCGCAAGAACTGGTGACCCGATAAGAAGAAGTAGATATTCCCTCTGGCAGTTTGCTCAATGCTGGCGCAAGGCTCTTTCACGAAAGAACACATGGACATGTGCATAAATTTTGCCACCCATTAATGTGTAATTTGTCGCCGCTAGTCGTATGATTTGTCTTGTGGGCAAAGTATCATTGCTATCTCGGATAACAGTCTTTGCTTTATTTGTTTTGAGCAATAGATGCTTGGTGGATAAATGGCCGGACGACATTTATATTAAAAAAATAATATCTTGTTGCCGTTGTTACAGATGAGCGGGAGGATGTCCAGAAGAAAACCTTCGCCAAATGGATAAATTCTCAGCTCGTGAAGGTACGTGTTTATCTGTGGATCATACAGTCTTGGTTCTAGCTTAAATACGGGAACTATTCACGCGTACACGCTACGCAAAATGTATGCAGCATAGTTCGTTAATCAGCAATTAAACAAGCGATTAGGAGCTCACTGAATCATAGTTGTTGCGGAGCCGCGGCCACACGCTCTGACTAAATGGACCAATTTACATGGTCTATTTAGACACAGCTTATGAGCGATTGTAGATCAATTGAGGGCAATGGCCGACAGACTCTCTGACAGCCTTGTCTTTTATCTTGTATTTCGGTTAATTTAGTTTACTTTGAACGCCTTTACTGTTACTTCTCACTATCTCTTACGAACTTATCTATATAAGATAAAGAGGTTGGTAAAGTTTTGTAGGAAATAATTTCTGAAACTTTTTATTTTTAATTAAATAGGTCAGCATTTGACCTCACTCTGCCTGATGTTAAGCAATAGTGAGGCCAAAGATGTGGCATGACTATTGGTGACCATAGAATCAACTAATGTCTAAATAAAGTAGAAAACGACCACGGGTGAAAATGTATAGCAGGCAATGTACCTTACCTTAGTACTACAAAATCGTTGATGGATGCTTTTATTTTCAAATAAAAGCATCCATCAACGATCATCATCAGCAGCCCGTCTTCACCCATTGCTGGGTATAGGCCTCCTTTCGCCAATCTTCCCGCTCACCTGATTGTTGCTACGTGTTTATGAAATTGCAGAATGACAAGCCGCTGGTGGAAGACCTCTTCTTGGACCTTCGAGATGGAGAGATCCTGCTCTCTCTGCTGGAGATACTCACCGCACAGCAATATGTAAGCACTGCCTGACTTAAACAAGAGAAGGGGTTTTTCTGTTTTGGTTTTTGTTATTCTGGAGTATAAAGGCGTGGGGTCGCGTGTTGCAGAAGAGGGAGCGAGGGCGCATGCGCGTGCACCACATCAACAACGTCAACACGGCCCTGCACGTGCTGGAGACCAGCGGAGTGAAGCTCGTCAACATCAGCAGCAACGACGTCGTCGACGGGAACCCCAAGCTCATTCTGGGTAACCGAGCGCATACTTACTTAAAAGTTCTCAGCGAATATAAGGTGCTGGTAGCATGTTCATCTTAAGATTGAAATGCGTCATGAAATCCTCCGAAATCGTACCAACTATTCTTATAACTGATAATCACCTCTAGGAAGCTATCTCGATCGTCTCGGTAGATCTCAACGCTAACAACTGTCCGGCAGGTCTCGTGTGGAGCATCATCCTGCACTGGCAGGTGCACTACCATCTGAAGGAGCTGATGACCGATCTACATCAGACTAATCTGGAGAAAACATTACTGGCATGGTGTCGCACGCACACACAGGTAAATACAATTCTGTCAGTGGAACAAGTTTCCTATAACTGAGCAATCACCAGCCGATCGAAAGTGATTCCGCGATCCGCTCGCGAACCTAGCGTTGAAGGGTGAGACTCTATTGTCGTTCGTGGGAATACTACCGAGAACCGGAGGGAGGCGCAGCGAAGAGGATCCATTGTACACGGTTTCCTCGTGGGTGATGTGCAGCGTTGTTTCCAGAACTACACCGGCGTGAACGTGCGCAACTTCACGACGTCGTGGAGCGACGGGTTGGCACTGAACGCGTTACTGCACCGCTGGCGGCCGGCGCTGTTCGACTACAACAGCGTGCTGGCGCGCGCGCCCGCGCAGCGCCTCGAGCACGCCTTCGCGCTGGCGCACCAGCACCTCGCCATCCCGAGACTGCTCGACCCTGAAGGTACGACCTGCTATTCTTTCCGCTTCAGATAAAGGTGTTCGTTCAGTTCAGTCAGACTAACCCTGGAATGCAATAATAATAATGCTTAACATTTTCCACACAGCGTCATCCAGCCCCAAACTAAGCAAAGCTTGTACTATGGGAACCAGATAACTGATATACTACTTATATACTTTTTGTTTGTAAATACATACATATTATACATAGAAACACCCAGACCCGAGACAGATATCCGTAGGTCACACAAACATTTGTCCCGCGGCGGGGATCGAACCCGCAACCTTCTGCGTCGCAGGCGGACCTTCGCCCACTGCGCCACAGAGGTCGTCTCAAAAATGTTGGTGTAGATTGAAATATCATGTAACATTTCAGATGTGAACACACCGAATCCTGACAAAAAGTCTATAATGATGTACCTGATGTGCCTCTTCCAATCCCTACCGCACGCCTCCGAGGACGTGGCGGAGCTGGCCAGCCTGCCCTCGGAGCCCAGCTCGCCGCTGGCCGAGACCCCTCCCGAGGTACTCGCTGCTGCGCTTATCACTCGTTCGGAGCATGTGGTGCTCCCGAGCTAACTTATCACTCGTTCGGAGCATGTGGTGCTCCCGAGCTAACTTATCACTCGTTCGGAGCATGTGGTGCTCCCGAGCTAACTTATCACTCGTTCGGAGCATGTGGTGGTCCCGAGCTAACGGTTCCGTTGTCAGGTCGCGGGCGCGGCGTCCCGGCCGCTGTCGGCCGCCACCACCGGCTCGGGCGAGCTCGGCGGGTACTACGGCGCCTTCGAGGGCGTGCTGGCCTGGCTGCTGGAGGCGGAGGAGCGCCTGGCGCCCGCCGCGCCGACCCCGTCCGCCGACCTGCCCGCGCTCAAGGAACGCTTCCATCAGCACGAGGTGAGCCGAGCCGACCCCTCACGCTGCGTCTTCCCCGTGAGCTCGGCGGCTTGATGCTCGTCGTGAATGATTGCAGAGGTTCCTGCTGGAGCTGTCGGAGCACCAGAGCCGCGTGGGCACCGTGCTCGAGCAGGGCACCCGGCTCATCCTGGAGGCGGGGCTGTCGCGCGAGGAGGCCGCCGAGGTGCGTCTGCAGGTGCGCCTGCTCAACCAGCGGTGGGAGCAGCTGCGGCGCCGCGCCATGGACACGCAGGCGCACATCCACCACCAGCTGATGGCGCAGCAGCTGCACCAGCTGGACCTCTTCCGGTGCGTGCCGCCCTACCCTCCTGCACGGTCCCTCCTTCGATCCGTCCGCTGACCTCCCCTCGGCCCGCAGACGGTGGCTGACCGAGACCGAGGACCGCATGTCCCGGCTGGACGCGGCGGGGCTCGACGCCGTCAGCGCGCTGCACGCGGACCTGCGCGCGCAGCAGCCGACCGTCGACGCGCTCGCCGACTGCGTGATCGTCGTCGACGAGAACGACACCGGTGAGCGCCGCCCCGGCCCCCGCCCTCGTCGGCGTCGGTCCGAGCGCGCTGACCTCTCCTCGCTCGCAGGCGTCACCGAGATCGAGGACCAGCTGCGCGCGCTGAGCGAGCGCTGGGCGCACGCGTGCCAGTGGACGGCGGCGGCGCTGGCGCGCGCGCAGGCCGCGCAGGCGGCGCAGGCGGAGCGCGGCGCGCGGCTCGCGCGGCTGGCGGACGCGGCGGCGCGCACGCAGGCGCGCCTGCAGCGCATGGAGGCCGAGCCGGTGGCGGCGGTGGGCGCGGTGCTGGCGCGCGTGGCCGAGCTGCGCGCCGCGCGGGCCGAGCTGGCCGGCGCCGCGCAGGAGGCGCGCGCGCTGGCCGCCGCCGGCGCCGACGCGGAGCCGCTGCTCGACCGGCTGGACGCGATGCAGCTCATCCTGCGCGTGCAGGCCGACCGGGTGCGTGCCGCTGCCGGTCCGTAGACATCGATCCTCGTTTTTTCCACGAGTGATCCTAACGTCTCCTTCAGATCAAGGAGCTCGGCTTCGACGTGGACGTGGACGGCGAGGAGCCGCCCCCGACGCCCGCCCCCGCCCCCACCGACCGCGCCAAGAAGCCCCGGCTGGACGCCTCGCCCGCCGACTTCCAGCTCGGGTACAAGCCCTTCGAGGACTGGGCGACCGCCGCCGAGGCGGCTCTCGAGGAGGTGAGCTCTCGTCTCCGGATGAATTGTTACGAATCGGGAAGATAATAATGAGTCGCTCTGTCTGTGCAGTGTCTCGGCGAGCTGAAGGAGGCCCCGGGCCCGGAGGCGGCCGAGGCGGTGCTGGCGCGGGTCGAGACGCTGGCGGGCGAGCTGGCGGCGCAGCGGGCCGACTTCGCCAACGTCGAGGAGATCCAGCGACGGCTGGCCGGCCACGCCGCGCTGCACGGTGAGGCGCGATCTGTTGCGAACGCAGCTGACGACGGACGACGACCGCTCGGCGAGGAGCGAGGATCGCATCCCTTGAGTAAAATTTAAATTATAATTACACATAATTATCTATTTTGATGTTTTTACACGCTCGCAATCAGATCATCGGACCTCGCCGAACATGGGAGTTTTTCGAAGGTATCCGTGACGTTATAGTGAAATCACTCAGCGATCATCGGAAATCAGAACTATCTCTGTGATACGACCACCGCCCGCAGACGAGGCGCAGCAGCACGCGGCCAGCATCGGCGCGCTGCGGCGGCGCTGGGAGGGCATCGAGCGCTCGCTCGGCGCGGCGCGCGGCGCGGGCGCGCTGCCCGCCCAGCTGGCGGCGCTGCGGCGCCAGCTGGCCGAGGCGCGCGACTGGCGCCCGCCGCGCCACAACGCACCGATACATCTGCGCAACAAGCTGCGCGCGCTGCGCCAGCTGCGCCCGCATCTGCAGGAGCTGCGCGCGCGCGCGCTCGTGCTGGCCGCGCGCCCCGTCGAGCAGGAGGCGGAGCGGGCCGCGCGGGAGTACGAGGACCTGCTGGCGGAGCTGGCGGCGCGCGAGGCGGCGCTCAAGGCGGGCGAGGAGGGCGGCGTCCGCGAGGCGCTGCAGGGCTCCGTGCGGGCGCTGGAGGCGCGCGTGCTGGCCGCGCACGGCGTGCTCGAGGGCCGCGAGCAGGCGGCGGCGCAGCTGGCGGAGCTGAGGGAGCTGCGCGCGAGCTGCGCCGCGCTGCAGGCGAAGCGGGACGCCGCGGCGGCGGAGCGGCGCCCGGAGCCCGAGGGCAGCCTGCGGGACCTCAGCTTCAAGAGCAGCCTCGAGAGCCTGCTGACGCGCTTCGAGGACTCGAAGGCGATCCTCGACCGGAAGATCGACAGGATGGAGAAGGGCCTCGAGCTGCTCGAGCGGGTGGAGTCGGGCGCGGAGGCGGTGGGCGGCTGGCTCGACCGGCTGGAGGCCTTCCTGCGAGATAACGAACACGTGCCTGTCGGAGAGGTGGACCGGCTCGAGCGGCTGCTGGAAGAGAGCAACGTGAGTGCCGCTTCGAGACATATCTGAACTCGATACTGATAAATAAATAGCTACATTGTTATCGTTCATATCGCTCGGTGAACTAAGCTGCCGGCCGATCTATTTGAGTTTTGTGATTTTTCGTTGCAGAAATTCGACGAAGAAACGGACACGTACAAGTCCCGCTCGGAGACCGTCCGCGTCGCGCTGGACGCGCTGCTGGAGGAGTGCGGCTCGGCGCTGGCGCGGCGGCTGCGCGCCCAGCAGGCGGGGCTGGCGCGCCGCCTGGCGGTCGGCACGGAGGCTGCGCGCGCGCACAACGAGGCCCTGCGCCGCGCGCTCGAGCGCAGCGAGCACGTCGTCCGACACATGGACGAGCTGGAGCGCTGGCTGCGGCAGGTGGAGGCGCAGGTGCCCGCCGAGGAGGACTGCACCATCACGCACTCCTCCGACCTCTACCAGACCAAGCTCAAGTTCCAGGCGCTGAAGGACCGGTGCGACGAGAAGACCGACGAGTTCCGCAACCTCAACGAAGCCGGTGAGTCGCAAGCCGACCCGACGCATTCATGAAAATTTAGAAGAGAAGCGGTCCGAGCACCGATCCCTGTGGGCGACCACCTGGGATAGTAACTCGAATGGAAATTTAATTATGTATCAGATGTACAAGAGCCTCAGATGTGTTCTCGATGTATAATGTGATGGATCACATTACGGTGGACCGTAACAGGTTTTCTCATATACCTGTAAAGTTCCGTGACCGTAGTAAATTATGGTGAATCCTGTCGATAGCTTTTCCATTTTTAAAGATTTTTAAATGTATTCCAAATGCGGGATTTGAACCCACGATCTTGCCGATCCGTGGCATCGCTCTAACTAACCGAGCTAACGGGCAACCGACGCATGAGTTGAAATTTATTGGGAGTACATAGTATACAGCATTGCGCTTGCGACATCTATGGAGACACGTACATGGCGCATGTCATATTCACATTCCATGCAGCCCCCCGGTAGAACAGTAGGGTCGTGTTGCAGCGAACGACATCCTGCTGGCGGCGCAGGCGGCGGGGCGGCGCGCGCCCGCGCTCGCGCGGCGCGTAACGCAGCTCAACGCGCACTGGACGCAGGCCACGCACGGCATCTACGAGCGGTACAAGTGAGTGCAGCGCTCTCCGTGCGCTCGGCGGCTCGCGGCGTGCGCTGACCGAGCGACTGTCCGCAGGGTGCTGGCGGAGGCGTGGCACGAGTCGGGCGAGCTGCGCGCGTGGCTGGCGCAGGAGGAGGCCTGGCTGGACGGGCTGCAGCGCCGGCTCGGGAGGGACCCGGCCGCGCCCGCCGACGCCGAGGAGATCGCGCACGACCTCTCCGTCAGTCTGCCCCGGCGTTGTTTGTCATCTCATGCAAACTTTACAGATAGAACTACCTTGTTCCGATCCAACCCATGAGAGCGCTGAATTCATTTTTGGGCTCTTTGATAAATAAGTACCCATCTGAGGGGTTGGGTAGTTTGAAAAACTAATAAATTCGTGTTTCGCTATTTAAAAAAAAAACTTATTTACATTTAGGCATCATAACAAATAGTCTTTTAATTTAAGTAATAAAAATTGTTCAAAGCATAGTAGAACGAAATGACATCGCCATTTTGAAAAGTCAAAAGTTATCGGTTGTCATGGCAACCTTAGAACAGTGCTCTTTGTGTCAAACAGAGTACTGCTAAAGTTTTTATGCAATATTCCCGTTATACTTTTACATATTTTTCACACACAAGTTATTAATATATTTTAGATTTTAGATCAGGTACATTGTTAATTAAGGAATAATAAAGGCTTTTTTATTTCATTTTTTAAAAAAAAGCTAAGCAAGATAGCAAAGGCATTGTGCACACATCAACTGTCGAGGTGCAGAGCGACATCAGGCCACGCGAATTTATCATTAATATAGTCACCAATAGAATAGTACGCTTTCTTTATAAGATTATTTTTTATGTAACTTTTAAATCTTCGAATAGGCAATTTAGTGGCATTATCTGGAAGTTTATTATAAAAGAGTACGGTATTTCCCATGAAAGAACCTTTCACTTTTTCTAATCTTAATTCAGGCACACAAAGTTTACCTATCCTTATTTCTAGTACTAATTCTATGCACGTCACTTTTTTTCTTAAAGTTTTTTATATATTTATGAGTGTGCAAAAGGATTTCATAAATGTATTGTGAAAATACTGTTAGAATATTAATTTCTTTAAAACGTTGTCTTAGCGAGTCCCGTGGTTTCATATTGTAAATCGCACGGATAGCCCGCTTTTGCAAAACAAAAATATCTTGAATATTGGCTGCTTTAACCCAGAGAAAGATACCGTATGACATCATACTATGGAAGTAACTATAATATACTAGCTTAGCTGTCTCTTCATCAGCCAAACTCCTAATCGTACGAACTGCATAAGCAGCGGAGCTAAGTCTACCTGCAAGTCTTTCAATGTGAGGTCCCCACTGCAATTTGGAATCAACAGTCAGCCCTAAGAAAATTGCTGAATCTACAAGATTAAGTGTTTCTCCATTTATCTCAATTTTAGTTGGTTTGTGAACCACGTTAGGCAAAGTGAATTTAATACATTTTGTTTTCTTGGCATTAAGTAAGAGATTATTAGCCGTAAACCATTTTAAAACTAGAGATAGAGACGCATCAACATCATCGTAATTTTCTTTATATCTATCAACTTTAAAAACCTAAACAAACAGAACAATGTCACACATGTCTTTTACAAAAAAAGGAAGGTCGTTTATGTATGCTAGAAACAAGAAGGGGCCTAATATCGAGCCCTGAGGTACACCCATATCAATCAGTGACTAAACATCTAAACAAACTCGCAAACTTTCAGCTTTATTATCGTGTGCGCATCGCAGGACCTGGAGAACTACATCGGCGGGCACGACGGCTCCCGGCTGGAGCGCATCCAGGCGGTGGGGCGTCAGCTGGCCGACGCGCACATCATGTCCGCCTGCATCCGCGCCGAGGTCTCCGCGCTGGCGGGCCGCGGGCGCGCGCTGCGCGAGCAGGCGGCGCGCCGCAGCGGCCAGCTCGAGCGGCTCGGCCGGTGCGCCGCGCACTCCGAGGGCGAGCTCGACCGCCTCAACCGCTGGCTGGCGGCCGCCGAGGGCGCGCTCGGCGAGCGTCCGCAAGAGCACACGCTGCAGGTGCAACGCGTTTTACAATCATTCACTCAAAATGTATCTTCGGTCGGCTCCTATCTCCGAAGGGTATCAAAATTCGATTCCACCGGTTATCCGACCTTCAGCTGGCACGATTCGATCGAGACGGAAACATCGAAATACATACATCCTCTCTTCTCCGACCGATCGCTACACTAAGAATTAATTTGAAAAGTTATTCAAGTAGCTCTTTGTTTCTATCAAAATTGATACCTATCTCACCATACTCTACGTTACCTGATCATGTTAGACTACAATTTTACTTCCATCGCTTCCTGCTCGAGTATCAGATTCTCACAGGACTATCATCCGATGGGTACCTGCTGCCGTTCCACCGGCGAAAACCATCAAGGCTCACCCTGGTAAATTTTCTGTGCTCTACGAAGTCGTCGTAGAGCTGTTTGTTCACCAATAAAATAAAATAAGATGCGTCATGTGATCCGTCGCAGCGTCTATCGGAGGAGTTCGCCGCGCAGCACGCGGTGGTGTCCCGGTCGGAGGCGCAGGCGGGCGCGTTCGCCGCGTCGGGGCAGGCGGAGGCGGCGGCGCGGCTGCGCGCGCAGCTGGACGTGGCGCGCACGCGGCTGGCGGCGGTCGAGGCGCGCGCGGCCGAGGCGCGCGGCGGGGACGTGCCGGCGCGCCTGGCCGCCGCGCACGCCGCGCTCGAGGCGGTGCAGCGCGGGGCCGCGCGCCTCTCGCCCGCCGCGCTCGCCGCGCCCGCCGACCCGGACGCTATCCGAGCGCAGCTGCGCGCTTGTCTCGTGAGTATACATGTGGTACAGCTCTCGGCCAGGCGCGCGGCGGGGACGTGCCGGCGCGCCTGGCCGCCGCGCACGCCGCGCTCGAGGCGGTGCAGCGCGGGGCCGCGCGCCTCGCGCCCGCCGCGCTCGCCGCGCCCGCCGACCCGGACGCTATCCGAGCGCAGCTGCGCGCTTGTCTCGTGAGTATACATGTGGTACAGCTCTCGGCCAGGCGCGCGGCGGGGACGTGCCGGCGCGCCTGGCCGCCGCGCACGCCGCGCTCGAGGCGGTGCAGCGCGGGGCCGCGCGCCTCGCGCCCGCCGCGCTCGCCGCGCCCGCCGACCCGGACGCTATCCGAGCGCAGCTGCGCGCTTGTCTCGTGAGTATACATGTGGTACAGCTCTCGGCCAGGCGCGCCGGGGACGTGCCGGCGCGCCTGGCCGCCGCGCACGCCGCGCTCGAGGCGGTGCAGCGCGGGGCCGCGCGCCTCGCGCCCGCCGCGCTCGCCGCGCCCGCCGACCCGGACGCTATCCGAGCGCAGCTGCGCGCTTGTCTCGTGAGTATACATGTGGTACAGCTCTCGGCCAGGCGCGCGGCGGGGACGTGCCGGCGCGCCTGGCCGCCGCGCACGCCGCGCTCGAGGCGGTGCAGCGCGGGGCCGCGCGCCTCGCGCCCGCCGCGCTCGCCGCGCCCGCCGACCCGGACGCTATCCGAGCGCAGCTGCGCGCTTGTCTCGTGAGTATACATGACAGACGTGTACAGACATGTTATTTTATGGTAATACGAATACGAGCCGTTACGTGGGCGGTTTGACGCGAACAAAAATCAGTGGCACTCCGGGAGTGCCGACAGAAGTGAAAAATTGAACGAAGTTTCGGTAACGTTCCAAAATTAAAAACAAGTACAAACTTACACATAAAAATAGATAAGTATTTGGTTTGTATCAAAACTAAGAAGTAATTGTAATAACAAACATTTTTATATGAACTATGTACCAATACAACACTATGCAACAATAGTATTCTGAAGTTATTGCATAAAAATAGTGTGATACTTTCATTGAGTGAGTGTGATTCAAAAATTGTAGAATGTCTGTACTTATACATCTCATTGCAGGCGACTGTACCTAACAGGTAGCGCTGCTACAGTATCTATTCTTGTACTACTAAAGTAGGTACAGCAGCTAAATTAATACTACAGCAGCTAGGTAAATAAATACAATGTCCCAGGCACTACAGCATCGTCTTGAGTGTAGGCATAGGTTTGCTCCTGAATCTCTTGATTCTGTATAAATCATCTAGTATAGATGTACAGGCAGAGGTTTTACATAAAATAAAGTTTTATTGTTGAACAATTGTAATAATTTAAAAGTTAAATTTATAGTTAACGCAACATATACAATTTGACAAATCAATGATTTGAAAAGTGTCTGCGCAACCCCTATGAACACCATCACTGATAGTTATTAGTAGCTTCATGCAACTCAAGAGTACAGTTCGCCCAACGGATCTAGGCATTTGTAAAGTTAGCCATTTGTCTGCGCAGAACACAATTTTGTATGAAAAAGTGGTCACTGCGCAGACAATCTGCTAACTTCACGAATGCCTAGATCCGTTGGGCGAACTGAAAGTAAGACAAAAGCTAGATCAAACGGATTTTTGGATTAGGAAGGTTTTGTACCTACATATCTAGTTGGATAGAAATAGCTTTGGGAATGTTCCGGCTGAAAAAATGCTGCTAGGAAAAATTATCATACATATTTGTCATAGGATAAGTTTTAATCAAAAAGTGACAAATCAGCTGTGTGTGAGTCATGTACCAATGCACTGTACTAATGTGAAGGTTTTTATTTTTGTTTTTACATAAAGTCGGTACCCTACTTGTATATTTATTTATTTATTTATTTTATATGTTTTGTATTTTATATGTTCTTACATCAAATACTTTATTAGCTATCATCATCCAAATCCAAACAGATATCGTGAGCTTGAGCATAATAAACTTGAAAAATCCGAAATAATCACACATCACTCGGTAAGTTTGTATGTAATGTAACACAATTAAATAGTAGGTACTTTTCTCTATGCACAGTACTGACAATATTCTAGAATACATAAAAATGCTCGATCTGGGACCTTTTTATAGTTTCTCCAATTAATTTAGCTTATTCTAATGTAATTATTTATTAAATTATTATATCTAATCTAAATGTAAACAAAAGCTCTATTCCTAAACTTTATGCAGTGTAGAACAGTTACTTGAAGTTGGTAGTTCTGAAATTTATAACTAGATGGCGCGACTAAAATTGGTCGTTTTCTAGATCGCGCTGACGAAAACACGCGGCCGCCTTTAAAGTCGAACGAACATTTTTGTCATGATGTGCTAGTTGATATGTGTGGTCTAGGTCTTAGGTCACATGACAGCGTCTTGACACTACAGCGTCTTGACATTAAAGCGTCTTAGCGTCTTGACATTAAAGCGTCTTAGCGTTTTGACATTAAAGCATCTTAGGTCACGTGACAGCGTCTTAGTTGAATCCAAAGATTTTTACTCATTTCAAAACTATTTCTTCTATGTCGCTTACGCGCCTAAAGAAGTTTTCACTTAAAAAAAAAACAGTCGGAAAAAATAAACAGTCCATTTATTGTGGAAGTGTCCTACGTGAGCGGTGCGGTGCGGCGCGACGCGAAGCGAAGCGAACCCGAACCGGTATACTCAATCTGAAGTCTGTAGGAAGGTTCGCGCGCACGTGGGACAGCCGCGCCGCGCCGCATCGAATCGCGTCGCTTTGCTTCGCAAACGCGTTCACGTTAAACCGCCCACGTAAGACGGGGGGTTAGTTGTCGCAAAAATAAACGGTCATATAATTCATTGTTGTACATTCTAGGATTAATCTACACTGGACATGTACTAGTTCATAAGATATTTATATACCAATAAAGAAACGTTGAAATTGAAAAATTGAGTTGTCGCAATATGACGGTTGCACCACGTTGCTACCGCTCAGACGAACTGGCGGACAGACGTTGCGCGTCAGCCGGTGCGTCCCCGCCGCGAGCGCCGGCAGATCTGATATGTGGTCCAATGATAACTCACGCTCGATGTTGATTGTGTCCGCGCAGTGCCGGAACTTTGTAACCTTGAAAACGCTCTGTAAGTCTGCTCGTTTCTAGGTCGGGGTTTTTCCCTAAATTTGCTGCATTGATGGACAGTTTTAATCTTCAAATAACTTTTTATCTTAATAATAAAACTGAGGCGTTTTCATTTTCATTAGAAAATCAATTCCTTAGTTTCTAAGAAGCCCACATTTTATTTTCGTTGAATTTCCTAAGCTTTGTGCTGGACAGCATTAGAGGCGCATAAGTAGCTGTCCTCAGAAGGTCCAGTTACGGTAAATATTTTATGGCTTTCCGTGTGCGAGCGGCGAGCGACGCGCGGGGCGCTATTGAAAGGATTCTGTGACTTCGATTAATTACTCGCCACCAGGAATGATACAACTAGGAGAAGGCATTTCCATACGTTCAATCAAATTATTTTATATTATTCGCAGAGTACCTACTGTATCTTTTCAGAGATAGATAGTTCAATTATTCCGAATTTTGGATTTTTCGTGAAAAATAATTCTCTGAACTTCGTTTATTAAACTCCATTATGAATGAATGTATGACAACACATTAAGACAATATATTTTAATTAAAATGTATTATATTTATAACTTTTAACTATCGCCCATGTTTGCTATTCAATCTAAGTACAGATCCTATACTTACTTGGCGTAGTATCTGTTCACACGCTGTGCGCGGCACTCGGCACTCGTCGGCCTAGCGCGCCACATCGGTAGTTCATTCATCGAACGGTCACGAGATGGGCTGGGACGAGCTGTACTTCGTCGCGGTCGTACTTTTAGCTCTCTACAGATGCTTCGTGAGTTTAAATGTTTTCAAATTTTCCGTGCTTCCGCGATCACCCGCGATATCGCATCGCTCGTCGGTCGTCACCGAACAACCCGGAGGGCCATCTGAAACGTAGTCGTTCGGTGTTTCAGAAACTGTACCGCACTCTCAGCGAGATAAAGTCCGAGGTGGAGTCGATCATCAAGAGCGGGCGGCGCATGGTCGAGCAGGAGGCCGCGGGGGCCGCGGGGGACGCGGGGGCCGCGGCCGGGGAGCTGTCGCGGCGCATCGACGCGCTCAAGGAGCTGTACAACCGGCTCGGCGCGAGCGTCACCGAGGCGAAGGCGCGGCTCGAGGGCGCGCTGCTCGCCGCGCGCGAGCTGCACGCGGACCTGGCCGCGCTGGCCGGCTGGCTGGCGCGCCCCGCCTCGCGAGCGCCGCCTCAGGCGCTCGACCTGGAGATGTCGCGCATGCGCCCGGTGCGCGACAAGCTCAACGAGAACTTCGAGCGGTTCGCGAGCGTCTGCGAGCCGGAGCGCCTGCGCGACCTGAAGCGGCAGGTGGACGACGTGAACGCGCGCTGGGAGCGCCTGCGCCGCCCGCCGCCCGCGCCCGCCGCGCTGCTGGCCGCCGCGCAGGCGGAGCTGGCGGCCGGCCCGGACGCGGCGCGGCGCGCGGCGCTGGCGGACGAGCTGCGCGCGCGCGCCGCCGACGTCGCCGCGCTCGCCGACCCGGAGCTCGCCGAGCGCTGGGCCGAGCTGATGGAGAAACTGCAGGTGAGTGCCGAGTCAGCGTCTTCCGAGCTCGACGGTTTCGCCCCCGGATCTTTCGCCCAGAATCTGTTTCATGCCTGAGAACCGGCTTCCGCTTCGGTTCGACATTATGATATGGAAAACTGAATGTATTCAGCCACAATTATGAACATAGATCTTGGGTGAACGAGGTGTGATTGCGACCGGACAATCGTTTTTAACATCACGAACAAGCCAAAAAAAAATTCAAACTTCATCTTGCTAAAGTAGAAAAAGTTTCATCACATTGAGAATTTGCACAAATTATTTCAAAAATCCGCCTGTTTCTTCGTTTGCTTTGGTGTCACTGTTTATAAACTATCACGCTTCGGGCACGGTAAGTCATCCCATCGCGATTCGCGACGCATACCTCCATCGTGTCGGTCCTGGTTGGAAGTGAAATAACAAAACTAAAAGTACTCACAAACTTTTTTTTGTCGTGTGCCCCCTGTGTCGTAACATCCGGTGAAGTGTCGATCCTTCGCACCAGAAAACTGTAAATACAACATGTAACTATGGTGTCGGGGGTGTGTGTGTGTGCGATGCTTCGCTTCACGGCAAGCCATCCATCGAGGTCGCAGTCACCGCGCATCATCATGCTTATCATCCGACGGCGACTAACATTGTAAATAACGGCGCTCGCGGCGGCGGCAGCGTGCGATACAGCGGTTTGTGTTGCAGTGCGCGCCCGCCGAGTACGAGAGCCTCACCGACACCATCAAGCGTCGTCTCGAGGGCCCCGCCGGCTCGCCCGAGCCCGAGAGGCCGGACTTCAAGAGGTCCAAGATCCCGCTCGCCCTGAAGAGCCCCGTGCCGATCAAGAGAGAGATCAAGGAGGGCGGCGTGCGCAGCCGCGGGTCCTCCCTCGAGCGCGCCGGCGGGAACTCTGACGCGGGAAGCGCCGCGTCGGAGGGCGCCATGTCGCTCGACTCGATCGAACCGCCCCCCGCCCCCTCCGCCCGCGACCAGGACAGCAGCACCTTCAACCTGCTGCAGGACAGCGACCTGTTCACGCAGATATCGAAGAACAGCCTGGTCGCGGAGGCCGACGCGGCGCCTCAGTCCGACCCGTGCCGCGTGGTCGAGGTGAAGGAGCACGAGATCGTCAAGTCCACCGTCGCCCCGATCGAGCCGACCGACGCGGTCGTCGAGTTCGTCCCGCAGAAGGCGGAGACGGTCCGGATCGTCGACGACTCTGAGCCGGAGCGGGAGCGGCCCGCGGTCGACCTCGGCTCGGAGCCGCGGACGTTCGTCGTCGAGGTGAAGACCCTGGAGGCGCGGATGAAGCCGACGCTCGGGATCCTGAAGCGAAGGAGCGACGAGGACGAGCGGCCGAGGAGCCCGCGGGTCACGATGGAGGTGCCGGATCTGATCCCGGCTGATATGGACCGGGACGGGGAGACGGCGACTCCCCCGCCGACGCCGCTGGAAGAGGGCGAGACGGGGGACTGTCCGCTGCTGTACGAGCTGGCACAGCGCAGCGAGGAGGTGAACGAGTACCTGATCCTGGACGAGGTGCCGGCGCAGCAGGCCGCGCTGCCGGAGCCCTCGCAGACCGGCCAGGGGGAGAGGAGCAGCGCCGCGCCCGGCGAGGACGAGCTCATCTACTCTGAAGTTGAGGATATCCCGCAGGTAATACTAGCGTCCACGGCGTTGTACTGTTTCAGTTAGGTACACGATAACATAGAGGACTTTTTAATGAATTGGATTTTATTGATATGACACCGGAAACAATAAATACCAGAATTCGGAACTAAGGTATTCAATTATAATTTTTATTTAGAACAAAATTACCATTCTTCGTTATTTTAATGTACCTATTCAGAATTTTACAGCACGGGCTCGTTGTACCGTCTCCGAGTAAAGTGTAACCAGTAACTGGTATCCACATAATTTGTGTAACTGACGCGGCTGGCGTTTTAACAGACAGGCTATTAGACATCTGTACTTAGAGACGGTGCAACAGGTCCCAAGATCCCCTGTAACCCAGTACCACCTGCAGATGGACGTGCCGGCTGCACCGGAGCCACTATGTACATCGACGCCCATCAAGCGGGACAACACAGCGGTGGAGGTACAGGACAGTAACAAGGCGCAGGTGGTGGGCATGTCCCCCAAGCGACCCCCGGACGAGCCCAGCGGTCCGTCGCCCGCTACAGGCACCTGCCGGGACGCGGAGGGCGAGGCTGAGGTAAGGCCGTACGGATGCTGAGCTATTCTTCCGTAGCTTGAAGTTTCAGTTCCAAGTAACATTTGGGAGAACATGAAATATCGTGTGTCGCAGCGGTCATCCCTGGTGGAAGCATTGGGCGCAGAGGAAGCGGCCGAGCTGGAGGGGTGGCAGCGCAGCGCAGGGGACATGCTGCGGCGGCTCGACGTGGTGCTGCTCACGCTGCAGGGGGTCGCCGTCGAGAGGGACCCCGCCAAGCGACTCGAGGTGACGAGCGGGGGGCGCAACACCCAGTTGTTCTACGGACACTTCGGCATTCACTAGAGGCATCCTTCGATCGACTGGGAAAAAAAAAATCCTCCGTGATCAAACTATGACCAGTTTGATCACGGAGGATTTTTTTTTTTTTATTTATTGGCCCACTAAACTGGACGTTACACATAACAAATATTAAATACAGTAGTACAATAAAAATAGCGCGGTGTACGCCCTTCTAGAAGCAGGCACAACATGCGTAAAAAAGAAAGTAGAAAAGTACATTCAAGAGATACATGAATTACATAGCTAAAGAAGGAATTTAATTTAATTTAAACATTGGGGGCTTGCAAACCTAAATCAGGGTTCGCAAGCAGGTTATTTTTAATTGTGTTGACCGATGCACCGAAAATGTCAATAAGATTACGGTGTACATCATACAGTGAGCAAATACGGTACAATGGTGAATTTTGAATATAATTAGTGCGACAAGTGGGAAGGAAAAAGGTTTTACGGTTGTGAATATATCTGGACAGTCAATGCTACCCTGGGACAGTCAATGCTACCCTGGATATCAGAATGATTCTATTCTATTTAAGGATGATCATGGCCTATTGAACATTGCCATAATTTTACTTAGTTGGTTAGAACATTTAGTTATTTTGTGTGTGTGTTTAGATCCTGAAGAAGCAGGTGGCTCAGGCGGCGCCGGACGCGGCCGCGCTCATGTCGCGCGGGGACTCGCTCGTGTACGCCGCGCATGCGCGCTCGCCGCTGCTCGCAGACTACCTGCTCACGCACCACCAGGTACACTCCGGCAGTGGAGGCTCGGGCGGTTCTCTCTTCTCTCCGTATAACTTAAAATGCTAATTCCTTCAGAGTTGTATCGCGTCGCGCACTCCAGGATCGTTGTTTACCGTGTGGGCATATTCCAGGACAAGTTGCGCAACAAGTGGTCGCTGGTGATGTCGGAGGTGGAGTGCCGGCGCGAGTGCGCGCGCGCCGCCGAGCGCGAGCTGGCCGAGCTGGCCGCGCTGCTGCAGGACCTCACCGACTGGATCGACGACTTCACGCCCAAGATACCCAACGAACAGGTGACGTGCCCGACTGCGGCTCTACTGTCTAACATCTGACTTGGTGTCTCGCTCTCCACGTGGATCGGTCAGGTCAGGCTGAGAACCGATACTGAGAGTCTCCCTGTCCTCAGCCGGAGTCCCTGCGCGGTTCCCTAGCGGCGCGCGAGGGCAGCGTGGAGCGCGTGCAGGAGCTGTGCCGCGCGCTGAAGGCGGCGCACGTGCAATACCCCGAGAAGCGCGTGGCGGACGCGCTGCTGGCCTGGACGCGCGCCGCCGACGCCGTCGACAAGCGCCTCGCCTCACTCTGCCGCGGCAAGCAGGTGCGTCGACCCCATCGCTAGCGTACACCGCGAGGCAGCTCTGCGAGCCGTTCCTTTACCGCACGAGTGTTGCAGGCGGAGCTGGAAGCCCGCAACCAGTGGGTGGTGCGCGCGAACGCCCTGCGCGGCGGCGTGGCGCGCGCGGCGGGCGTGCTGCGCGCGCCGCCGCTGGCCGGCCGCGAGTTCGCAGACTTCCCGCTGCAGGAGGACGCCTTGCAGCGCGTGAAGGCCGCGCTGGCCGAGCTGGAGCCCGCGCTGGCCGAGACCGAGAAGGAGCACCGGTGGCTGCTCGGCAAGTACGAGGCGGGCGGAGGCGCGCAGATGCAGCGCGTGAGGGACAAGCTGCACGCCGAGTGGACCGCGTTGCAGGATAGCTACAAGCAGAGATACGACAGGTATGTGCGAATTCGATCCGACGGACGGGGGCCTGTTGCTCCCGTGCGAAACGTCCGAATGTTCAGCCAGAATACCGGATGTCACTCCCGAGAGCGATGCCCCAGATCGGATGCGGTCGTGAACATGACCGGTGTTATCGCAGATGGGTGCGGTGCCAGGGCGTGTGGGCCAGCCTGTACTCGGAGCTGGAGACGTGCGGCGAGCGCCTGGACGCGGCCGAGCGGCTGCTGGCCGGCGCCGCCGGGGCCGAGCCCGCCCGCACGCTGCAGCAGCTCGATGAACTGGTACATTGAACACTATCCGCGACCGGATCTCTCCGGCTCTGATCGAAAACGAGCGTCATCACGCACGGGTTCGAACTTCGGAATGCGTCCTAAGAGCGACTGGATACAGACGTGCGTGTTCGCAGATGAAGTGCCACGAGCGCGAGATGTCTGCGGCGCGCGCGCACACGCGGCGCGTGGTGGGCGCGTGCGGCGCGGGGCTGGCGCGCGACGTGCAGGAGCAGCTGGACGCGCTCGCCGCGCGCACGCACCGCGTCGCCGCCGCCAGGCACAAGCTCACCGAGAGGTACGCGGCGCCGGCTCGCTGTGCCAGCTCACCGGCTCTGCGGCTGACGTGTGTGTGTGTGTGCAGCGCACGGGAGGCGGCGGACGACGACGACGCGGCCTGGGCGGCGGCGTGCGGCGCGCAGCTGGCGGCCGCGCGGGACCTGCTGCACACCGCCGCGCCCAACCCTTCGGACACCACCAGCCTCAGCATCCGCGCCTCGCTCGCGCAGGTACCGCCCTCCCCTCTGCCCCCTGCCGCGCGGGACCTGCTGCACACCGCCGCGCCCAACCCTTCGGACACCACCAGCCTCAGCATCCGCGCCTCGCTCGCGCAGGTACCGCCCTCCCCTCTGCCCCCTGCCTCCTCCCCTCTCCCCCCTACCTCCTCGATGTCCGGCTGCTCGCGGGCGGACGCGACGTGGCGCGCGCCGGGGAACGCCGGCGCCGACAGACCCCGACTTTTGGCGAAGGTAACGGTTACATGCCGAATGGTGTCGCGAGTTCGATGATTTTTTCCCATCTCAAAAAAAGAAGTTTTACTTCAAAATTTACTGAAATATCGGGGAATAAATACGACACATACAGCAAAACGGAGATCCTCCACCTGTTTTTAGTCAGTTAAAAATCAGATGTTTGAAAGTTTTTTTTGGCCTTCACTCTCACGGCGTCCCTCGGGAGTACAGATGCAACATTTTAATGAAGCGGCAGTAAAATGAGTGCTCTGATAGCTAGCTGCAGACTCGCATCCAAACAGAACGTTCTCATCTTACAGTTGTTTCAATGACAGTAATGTTCCCTAAACTGTACAATAACGGGTGCAGCCCGCGTCCATTTGTCATCGCACAAAGCCGCGGAACAAGCGGCCGTCGCCTCCCGCTCACATCCCTCACTGGCGCGCCGCCAACGACGCCCGCTGCGCCCGGAAACGGACCCTGATTCACTGTAAACATGGCTCACTTTCTATTATGCAGCCAAATCGTCTAAACTTACCCAGATGCGATCTGAAACCAACCTTAATCTTTTCGACTTAAAGCAGACTTTTCGATGTCGTGCTCCGTTGCTGCAGTGCGTTTTCTTTGTAGACCAACAAACTTACTGAATAACCCCGCTAAACGAAACGCAACTCTATTTGCACAGCATTATGATGTGTTATGTATGAGTGAGGAGTGAAGGTAGTACGAGTTTGTTTATTCGCCGTAGGCCTGTAATTGCAGTTCGGTATCGGTTGTTAGTGCGATAAGGACGAAGCCGATTTATATAACACTTGAATGTGCTTCCGATGAGTTGTCTCGCAGACAGTAGGGTGGTCGACACAATACGAGTATGTAGTTAACCGAGGGGCTTTGTATTGTTCGGGACAAGCTTTTATAAACTTTAATTCGGCTGAGACGCAAAAGGCTTAAAAATAAAATATAAAAAATGGTAATCACAGTAAACCGTGCATCAAGGCTCGGCTGTGAGATATTACTCGCAGCGGCTGGCAAGCTCCCGCACGGCCGACACAGGCCGAGGCGCCGCTGAGCACGGCCCGCACATACTATACAAAGCTTAATTGAATTCAACCACAATGAGATCATATCGCACCCCTTTGTGGTTAGTGCATTATGTTTTGTCCACATACAGCGGTTCACAATGCTGGTTAAAAATAATAATACCAGTTAGTGTGTGCCGTTTATTTGCATAGAAGTAGGTTGCTTCGGTTTGAATAGAGAGGTCGTCAGGTGTTGTAGGTAAAGTGCGTCTGGCGACACGAGCATGTGCCCGCCCCGGCTGCGGTCGTTAGCGGGGGCTCCGAGGAGCGTAGGTAAATTGGATTAACTGTCAACTGCACCCGAATATAATTCCATTTAAAAAGCTTTCTATATTTTATTTTGTTCGGCACCATTGGTATACCGGCTCAGACACATGTTTTCATATTTGATTGTAGTAATTAATTTTGTATCTCATCCCAACGCTCGCCCGTCACACTACCGAATTTATCAATCGAAATTATAATGTCGATCCGATTTGGGGCCGGTCGTCTCGCAGTGTCGTGTAGGCACTTGTTCCGGCAGCAGGCAGTAGCGTGGGACTGTAATTACACGGCGCCGCATTCCCTTGGAGGCTATCAGGCTAGCTGGTCAACGTCACTGCCCCTCGGATGGGGTAAGCGATTGGACATTTTAAACTTTGTCAACCAGTTATTGAGTGATCGTACGGACACATTGTAATAAAAAGTGCACATCTAATTGAAAACAGCTCTCCATATTAGTATAAAAATACTGATACTAAAGTATTCTTAATTATTATACTTAATACAGAAGCAATTATTCCATTTATGCTCATGTCGATATCATCAAAATCATGTCAGAGATTTCATTAGTTTCGACTTGTATCACCCGCCCAATTACAGATCGGTTGGTCTGTCGGCGTAATGTCGGAACACACAACAATTTGTCCCTAAGCGTTACTTCCCACTGGCAAGCGAGCGTCAGACCGGAGGGTCCTCGCCGCCGGTCCAGCCCCGTCATCGCGTGATTAGCTCGCGCGTTCCTCCTGGTTTCACTTCAAAGGCGCAAATCACTTGAATACATCTTTATAGATGGACTATTTACAGATAATGATAATGATAATGAAAGCCTTTATTAACAATCTTATATCTAAGTTACATTTCCTCTTAGTTCTACTTAATACTATGTATCTAATTCTACAGTTTAGGAATAGATACATCATTTTAATAGACACCGGTTTCTCAATTGTCTTGCTTTTCAGCATAGGCCTCCCCAAGAGTTCTCCATAGAGATCTGTATGTATATTTACAGATACTAGACAATAAAGCTGTTTATCTTGCATCTATCAGTTTGTAATTGGTCTTCATTTATTTCCTTTGATGGCAAGCATGACATGAAAAGCCTGTTGGATTCTTTGGTATTCATATTTGGCCGGTTACGTGCGCAGGAACATTGAGTTACAGAACGTAACCGGCCGAAGTGAAGCGACGTCTCGTTGCGTCACGACGTCACATCCCGGTGCGATGTCCTCCGCGTTATTTCGGGCGCGCGTAAATATAGCGCGCTCCTGCCGGTGACCGATGTAAACATTACTATTACAAATTATAAAACATTCGGAATATGTAAATATTGTGATGTACAGTGTACATGTACACTTCACTTGTATGACTTTGCAGTTGTGATGAGAGATGCGCTGCAATGTTGTAGTGATCGAATCCAGCTTAGCGTCCGGACTGACAAAGGTGTGTTTGACATCTCAAGATTTAAAGCGAAATCCAAAGTGCAGCAGATCTCTGTACTGGAGGTACTGTATGCGGATGACGTATGCCTCATGTCCAACAATATGGCGCAACTCCAAAGCTATATTGATGCACTACATCTGTCATGTCAAAGGTTCGGCCTGGTTATTAGCGCTACTAAGACCCAAATTCTTAAACAGCCACCCCGGGGTTGTGAAGCTAATGATGCTACACTGAATCTGGATGGGAAACCACTAGAGGAGGTGACACACTTTAAATATCTAGGTAGCAATATCCGGCACGATAACACCCTAGCCTCGGAGATACCATCGCGCATCGCCAACGCTGCTGCCAATTTCGGACGACTCGTTGATCGTGTCTGGAAGTCCCATGATCTCAAGCTAGCGACGAAGATTAGCGTCTACAAGGCGTTAATCTTGCCTGTCCTTTTATATGGCGCAGAGACATGGTGTCTCTACAAAAAAGACATTAAAAAACTCGACACATACCACCTCAGATGTCTCAGATCCATCCTTAAGATCAAATGGCAGGACCGCGTGCCTAATACTGAGGTTCTGCGTCGCTCCGGAATGTACGGCATGGAAGCTCTTCTCATGCAACGTCAGCTCAGGTGGTGTGGACACGTCTTTCGCATGGATGATCGCCGGTTACCCAAAGCCGTCTTTTACTCTGAGATGGCAGAGGGTAAACGGAAGCACGGCGGTCAGCATCTGCGCTACAAAGACGTGTTCAAAAGACACCTAAACGCATGTGCTATTGACCCGACAGGTTGGGAGGAGCTCGCTACTAACAGGTCTTCATGGCGCTCTACCATCTATAAAAATATTAAGACCTTCGAGGAAAATCGGCTTAACTCACTTGACCTAAAACGCCAAATCCAGAAAACAAGACCCAAGCCCTCCTATGCCTATACCTATAATTCACAAGGACAACTTTTTTGCATCTCTTGCGACAGAGTATTTAAAACAAAGTTCGGTCTAGCGAGTCATATTAGGGCTCACGTTAGAAAACAAACAATTTAATTGTAAATAAGTAAATTAGATTTAGTTGTAAATAGTTTTGCAATATAATAAATAAGAAAATTGTAAATTAAGTACATTATTATAACAAATTATTATAGTCAGGGTCGCCGTCGTCGAAATCGATGAGGAGGACTATATATACACTACTCAAAAAAGTCTAGGGAACAAGGGTATTTTAGTGTATATTTTTATTTCAACTTATTTTTGTCCTAGATGTTATACATCAATAGAAGCCTAATTTATTCTTGATTTCAATTATGTAATTAAATAAAAAGCGTGCAAGTAAAAAAATTAAGATTTAATAAGAAAAACAAAAATAGTGCCTAAACCAAAAAATAAAAATTCTGTAAATAACAAAAACTGACGCGCACGTGAAAATTAAATAAAAAATGATTCTTTGAAGATGTTTAATAATCTGTCGGACCTCCCAAGGCATTAGCCACGGCCTTACATCAGCGTGGCATGCTGAGTATCATGTTATCAATTGTTGCCTGTGGAATAGCACTCCATACTCTGGATAGATGCGAAAAGAGTTCTTCTCCTGTGTTCAAATTTTGTGGAAGATCACTAAAAGCTTTTCTCCCGAGCAAATCCCATGCATGCTACATCGGATTAAGATCTGCTGACTGAGCAGGCCACTCTAATAACGTGATATTGTGCGTACAGAACACATTCACCACCTGCCTGGCGGTGTGTGCGCGTGTATTGTCCTGCATGAATATGAAATCCTGGCCGAACTGCTGATGGTTAGGGATCACCATGAGGCGCACGACCTGCTCGAGGTATTTTTCTGCATTTAAATTGCCTCGTATCCAAACGAGATCAGTTCTTCTACCCAGGCAAATTCCCGCCCACACGATGATCGTTCCGCGTTGGTGAGGATGAACTTCCTGAGGATTTCGGAGTCGACTTTGGCGACTAGGGACTCGCCAAACACGCACTCTCCCAGAATCAGGATTAAATCCGAAGTGAGACTCATCGGAAAACAGAACACGGGCCCACTGATTGTCGGTCCATTGCAAATATGCGTTAGCCCACAGTAAACGAAGCCCTCGATTTCCACGGCTTAGAGCTGGAACTCTTAATGGTCTACGAGCGTGAAGATTGACTTCATGTAATCTGTTCCTGGCAGTTTGGTCACTGATAACAACTTGGTGCTGGGACTGGGGGCTTCCAATCAACTGGCGAGCTGTAATCTGGGGCTGCTTTCTTGCAGCATTTTGCAGAAATCGATCTTGCCTCTGGGTAGTTACCCTGTATCTTCCTCGGTGACGTTCGGCTACATCTCCTGTTGCTCTGTAGCGTGCCCATAATCGGTAAATTACGCTTGGCTGTGTGTTAACAGCATCCGCAATATCGCGTTGACTGCGTCCAGTTTCCAACATTCCCACAGCCCTAATCATCTCTTCCCACGTTAAATGACGACGTAACATAACACTTCGAGTGTCCAAAATCTCGAAAAAGTAGGCGGTATTGGTTATTTACTAGAAAAAAAATCGATACTTGACAAAATTGGTCAACAATCTAAGCAAACAAACCTCTTACTCTGCGACCAAGTTAGGTTTTCCCTGCATAGTTTGAAAAGCTTTTGCTATTTTTTTATTTTTTCTTTATTTGGAACAAATTAATTTATTCTTTATTCAGCCTACATTTATAAATTTTAGTGGTCAGTACATTTTTTTGCGTATTTTCATAAATCAATTGGAGTAGTTTGCTTGTTCCCTAGACTCTTTTGAGTAGTGTATATATACTTGTATGAAGTACACTTTACTTTTATATTTTAAATTTTTTTTTCTTTGGAATTTAAAATATCGAAGGCGTATTCGTCTATTTGGGACACATTTTTGGGCATTTCATTTTGTTTCGATGCCATCTCTTCTTGTAAACAATAAGTTTATCTATGTACATAGGATCCGTCATCTATTAACATCTATTTATAAACTTGATGATTTTTACTTATCACTTTCGACATTTTACATCTATGCCTTTCATCACGCACATTAGAGCGAGACACGTATGGTGTTCGCCGACTGAACACGAGAGAATGAGATGTAGATGTATGTTGATGCTATGTATGATGTTGTTATTGGCGCTGTCAGCGAGGCATTACGACGGCGAGTGACAGCTATACAAGCGTGTTTACTCGGCTGTGTTTGTGGTTGCGCTGGCGGCTGAACTTGAACAGCATTAGGGCGGTTTGTGAATATCTCAGTCAAATGCTAGCGCTGCATTAACCCACTTCTATTTACCGAAGCTCGTTACTGTAGGAGACGCTGCCCCGAGCCAACCACAGCGCTGGTGCTCTTAGCCTATTCATAAAATATATAATTTTGATTTAATATTTCCTTGTTGTTTCATCGAACAAACTGTCTTTAAAAATAACTGGTTTGAATATTCATCTTATCTCAGAAGAGAGGCGCTATTTTGTGTTTAATTGGTGAAACATCAAAGCTCTCCTACAAAGGAATGTTGTCTTACGGAATAAACAGCAGCTAAACTAGGAAGAATGCGCTCAAAGGGCTCATTCACACCGAATGCCGGCGGCGTCTCGGGAGTAGGCAGCTTGAGCGTGGTAGCCGGCGCAGGCGCACCTGTGTTCTGTGTGAATGCATATAGGCGCTGAATTATAGCAGTTGCCTCGCACAAAGGCGAGAATTGTTGCGTGAATAGTTTAATCCAACTAATAACATAGTATAAGATTGAAGGAATCTTCTGGTATCTAAATACCTAATAGAATGCCTTGTTTAAGGATATGTGTGGGGACGTCACATGACATAACTGCGAAGCGCGCGTCGCACTTCACGCGACATGCGATCTATTTCTGACTATGAAATGAAAATATTTCTGTCCCACCTCTTGTTTGCATCCCACTTTTGAAAGGTATTTACGACAAACAGTTCCGTCCAGTCTTATTTACATGAGATTAAGGATGATAATCGAATGGTTTGATTAATTCTAGGATTAAAGTAGCGATGAAGTTTGTGGCTTGGAGTTTTCGGTTAGTTTCCCGCCGAGCTTTTCCCCGAGTGTTTGGATGCGTTTCCGCCGCGTTCGCACGCAGAGTCGAGTGCGCGAGTACACATTCTGACATTCAGTGCACCTATTGTCCAATGCGCACGCTCAGTGTCCAGTACCCACCCAGTGCCCAGTGTGCCCATAAATAAGCTTTTTTTAATAATAATTTAAAGTGAATTGGCTAATAGTCGACTCAATATTTGGTCGCGCTTGTGATTCAGTGCATCTAGAAGTTACGTGAGTTATTTTGGTTGAACATTTTGATAACTTACTGCCTAATGTTTGCGCGTCAGCTCACTAAACAAACGGTTTCCAAATTCGTGTTCACAGGACTCAAACAATTCCATAAAAATTATAAAGTTTCTCAAGTCTCTATATTCTTATTACTTTAACAATTGTTTCAATACCTGGGCTGCCTTTCTTAGGTGTACATAGGTATGTAGATAAAGATAGTAGGTACTTTATCAGGTCCGCTCACGGGCGACTAACTCCGCCGAAGAAAGGGGTCGGATGTTCAATTTCCGGTACACGACAAATGAATTATCTGCCGACATTGCGGCTGAATATGGCGAAATGAATTGCGTTGCGAACATTAAAGTTCCCATTAGCGTAATGAGAACGAGAAACGTTTATGCCGCCCAAACTTCTTCAGCTTTGCCTAAACATATTTCACTCACACTGCTTCGGATTTTTTTTTGCTGATAGTCTTAAACCTAGGTAAAGTACTAAGATAGTTTCAAGCAATACCACAATTGACAAAACAATGGGACGATATTCTCAGAACATGATCGAACATCGGTGTCCTGTATGTGTCTGGTATGCAGGCTCCTGAGGGTGGCACAGGCACATCCGATATTATATTTATGGCGCGCGCTGGCGCGTGACGCGGGCTAAGCGGGAATTTATGTCGTCTGCCGGACCACCGCCAGTACTCCTGCTTGTAGAGACTATGTTTCTCGCACTTTTAACTTTGAGGCTTGGAGCTTAGTTGAACGTTAATGCTACGCAAAAGCTTCGTGTCAAATTTGACTCAGTAACTTAACTAACCCGTAACAACTCGGCGGTAGATCTTAGTCCATTCCGTTACCAGATCATCTCGTCATCCAACAATGTGCGAGCTAGCAAAAGCTCAAGCATACAGTAGCCTCGAAACGCACATTAGGCTCACTGTACATTTTACTGGCCGTGCACGAGTAGACTACACAATATGTTCGGCATAGCTCGGCTCACGATGCGGGGCACATTGAGCGCATCGCAGGTATCCCTGAAATATTGGCGGGAGGCGCAGCATCAGATACTGCTTAGCTTTTGTTGCAAGCTTGGGAACACGTTTTGTGTCAGGCATGTTGAATTCGAATCATGTTTGAAAAGACAATTTGAAAATCTATCCTTGTTGCTAATACGTTAAGAATATTTTGCTCAAAGAAATAAAGATATAAAATAAACAGTTCGATACTGCACGAATGGATAAAAGTAAAGTGATTTCAAAGCATTAAGTTTGTCTGTGCGGCTCTGTAGAAGCAATCCCGTAATAGGTTTGCAAAATGCAAGGTGCACTCGCGAGATAGCATCGCTATGATCTACTCGCGGCGGCTATAACGTGCGGGTGGCTCCCCGACCTGCCTCTAATAATGAGAGTGAAGGCATTTCTTCATCTTTATACGAGTAGAACACATTTTAGTTTAAATCATAGGTAATTAACGCCAAAATGAGTTTTCTCACTTGAATCTCTCGAAAGTTGATAAACTCGTAACATCATTGCACTAGAATAATAATGCTGTTTGACTTTTAATTCACCCGCCTGTAAGGATGCTGTTAGTATGCAACGAGAGCTATAGCACAGTCAACGGAGACATTCTTGATGTGAACCGTTTCGATCGGCAGCATACAAGTCGGTTTAAAGAGCATCTACTGCGCAAGAAAACGGTGAACTGTAGGATCGGCTAGATGTTCAGGTCCATGGACAGCATGTTGTGTTGCAGGCGCGAAGCACGGAGCTGGGCGCGCGCCTGCGCGAGCTGGAGGCGCTGCGGGCGGCGGGCCGGCGAGCCGCGCTGCACGCCCAGCTCGACCAGGTCAGAACTACATCATTCACTAAAACACATATGTTGGTGGTTCCCGCAGGAGTTAAGCCTGTATTGCGATGGTTATTGATTCACCTGTTTGCTTGCGGTCCTATGCAGCGATGTATGCGCAACCTGTCATGTCGATGCTCCAGCAGAATAGACCGAATATGTATGCGTGCGTACGTGCATACGACTACCTTAGATATCTTCGAAGAATCTTTAATTGCCTGTTTTCGATTCTGATTTAAGTACTGCAACAATTTTGATCATATGATTTATAATAAGGTTTCAAAAAAATCTATGCGTACAAAACGAAAGTGCCATGAATGCTTTTGATAGCGCGGGTTGTCAACTCAGCGATGCGACCTTTCGATAGACAAGCCTTCGTTGTGCCAAATATTAGGCGCTATTTACAGGTTACACAATAGGCACAATGGTCACGTGAGGAGTCGGCTGGGCACCCTCAGCCGCGGCCGAGTGTCGCTGTGTGAATGTTCACTGAACAATACGCAACCCCGCTCACTGCTGTGCCTTTCATCGGATCGGAATATTGTTGTGATAATCACAGTGCGATGATTTAGATGTGACGCAGACTCGAGCGGCTTTTACGGAGTGATAATGCACTCTTAAAGGTGATACTGTGCCTCTTAGTGAGCGATCCTGCCTCTGATACATGACTCGCAGAGCAAGAGTAAATCTCAGTTATTTCCCAAGCATCGAGTCCACCACACAATAACCTCCAGACCTTTCAGTCCAGTATTCTGCACGCGGTAGTTCAGTTGCCATAGTTCCACAGACTGTTATACGTGAAGTTGGCATGACCTTTCCTGAAAATCCCAATAGACACCGTGTAGGTTTCACCCTAATTTTTGTTGAATACTTTAATTTTTTTGTTTTTTTTTTATTAACCTATATCATCCCACTGCTGGGCAAAGGTCTCTTTGAATAATAACTTTAATTTATCCTTATCCTTACTAATATTTTGTTACGCTTTCACGCCCAAACCGCTGAACAGATTAAGCTGAAATTTGGCATAGCTATAGGTTGTATCCCAGATAAGGACATAGGCTACCTTTTATCCCGAAAAAATTAAAAAATCCCGAGGGATCGCGAGTCACACCGCGGGAGCGCAGCTAGTATTTTATATTTGATTTGCAATGCATTTATATGCATTTATATATATTTTTATATTTATGTGGCTACTCAGTACGTACGTTGTACGGATATGATGTCTGTGGTAGGTTGTAGTTGTAGCGGCCTACTAATAAAAATGGTGTAAAGTTATTCCTGAGTGTAAAATGTCAAAATGTATGGTTATTCCTATTTTATTTTGAGGAATAACTTTACACTACGTATATTAGTAAGGCGCGTATTGTATAGTACTGTAGTGAACATAAGCAATTGGTAGCTCTGACAGCGGTCCCCAGGCGCTGCCCGATGCGCTATGAAATGCGTCATCAGGCCTCTCATTGCCTGCACAGCCAACTAACGCGGATCAACACGTCTGCTCCCACCTTGTTTTCGTGATCATCGTTGTCAACTTTGTAAAATTGGGGCACTGTTTCAAGTCGTGTAAGCCGTACTTTCAGTAGTGGCAGCTGGCAGCTGACGGGCGGCGAGCCGCGCGCCCCCGCCCGGTAATGCGTCGCTGCGGCGGCCGGTAATGGCGGCTTAATGCGCCTATATTGTCTCCCGCTGTGACGCGACCACTGTTTGCGATCATTCGATTTACTTTCAATGTATGTTTCGTGTGCTTCCGAAATATAACAGATATTATATATGTTATGTGAAGATGTTTATGAGAGTAATCGTAAGCTGTACGCATAGCCTGTATGTAATAGAGCGTAATGGTGTTGGTAGAGCTCGTTCCCGGTGTGGGAAGATAAAGGTTCGCATTTAGAATCTGCCACTTGATCGCCTTAGAAAACAAGTTTTTGATGACTCGGCTATGATATGTATGGATCTTGTTAGTTATTTTAGCACTACTTACTTCAAGAAAACGTGCATAAAATAAATAAATAAACATTTGGCTCGATTTTCTGATATCCTTAATCATCTCACGAATAATACGAACATGTCCGCAATAGCTCGTAAGTAACGCGATATTCCTTATGAGGTCCGACAGCCTAACAGGCACTCAAATCTAACTGCCGTAGATCCCAGAGTCAGGGGTCCGTAATGTCAGCCGCCGAATTTATTCGATATTAGCGAATCCAATTACAGATGGACTAAACATTGTATTGGCAGCTATAGTCCCCCTCGCGTCAGCAATCGTACCGGACGCGGACCCTCGCGCGCCGTAATCGCTGCTGTCTCCTTTCACGTTGCAGTACTTATCTTCCTGTACATGATTGCTCAATTTCTGATAGATTGGTAGTTTCGCGCTCCTCGTAAAACCGATCTTCATTGAATGGAGTTTATGATCATAAAACTATGTCCCTTCGAGATAGGAAGTCGGTGTTATTTCTCGAGGTTTTATCGCGCTGTAAAGGAACTACTTGAGTATCTTCTGAGGACAGGCGGGAGCTGGCAGGTAGGCTGTGACCGGAGCTGGCTCGTAAACGTTATGGCCGGCCACAGCCCAGTGACAGTTTGTATGGAGTCTGCGCCGTCGCGGGAGCTCACGCTAGCTATACTACGAGACATCAACACTCCATTTAATCTTTAGAAATAATTAAGAGTTATTATGTTACTTTGTGATACCAACTCCTCGCATTTAGCTCTACACCAACACAAATATAGTTGAAGGAGATCACGTGGCCCGGTTACGCAATGTAATGTCCTGTGTGAATTACCAAAATATGTTACGTGTTATATTAACTATTATAGTCGAATTTGTAAATACTGAAATTCTGACAGGGTAAGCAAATGCTTACCCTGTCAGAAAGTTACTACAGGTTGTGAAACACGTGACTGTCATCGACTAAAACGTCGCCCTGCTCGAAGAATGTCTCAACTGGGACGTTTCAGTTTTCACTTTCCGTTCGCTAGAAACATATCTATATTTTTCGATATCAATATCTTACCCCCGGTTCCACATACAAAAGTTAGCTGTCAAACTTTTGTATGTAGAAACGAGTCGTAGCTCTTACCTGTTATGTTATGTTTTTTTTCGGCTCGATGTATAAGTGTATCCGGTGTGCGCACAGGCGCAGTCCCAGCTGTCGGCGCACCACGCGCTGGTGTCGGGCAAGCTGGCGGCGCTCGACAGGTTCGGCGCGCGGCTGGAGGCGGCGGCCGGCTGGGCGGCGCGGGCCCGGGCCGACGCCGAGCGGGCCCGCGCCTCGCCGCCCGAGTTGAGGCAGGCGGCGCTCGCCGCGCTCGCGGTGAGTGATGGCCACGGCGGTGTGGGGGAGCGTCATCGACCAGAGACTAGGGTCCTGTCGATTCCCAGTGGCCTTCTGAAACCAATAGCGTAACTTGAGAGCATCTGCAGATGATCGCCCAGAGATCCGTGGATCGCTTTTCATTAAGTATAGAAGTTTGCGTGTAAGTTGCATACAGGTCTTCGGTCCGTCTGTTTGCAGGCGTCCGTGAAGGACAAGGAGAGCGAGGTGCGCGAGGTGGTGGAGAACTACAACAACATGGAGCGCGAGTGCGGCGCCGCGCGGCAGAGCGTGGGCGCCGCGCTGCGGGAGCAGGTGGCGCGCCTGCGGGGGGACTGGGCCCGGCTCAGGGAGGCCGCGGGCGGGGGCTCGGCGCGGGGGGACTCGCCTCGCGATGGCGAAGTCAGCGATTCGATTCGGGAAAGTTCGGTTCGCGAAGAGTCGGATCGGGAAAATTCGACTCGGGAACGGTCGGATCGTGAAAGTTCGGTTGGTGATTCGGTTCGTGAAAGCTCCGTTCGGGAGGAGTCGGTTCGTGAAAGTTCGGTTCGTGAAGAGTCGGTTCGTGAAAGTTCGGTTCGTGAAAGTTCGGTTCGTGAAAGTTCGGTTCGTGAAGAGTCGGTTCGTGAACAGTCGGTTCAGGAGAGTTCGGTTCGCGAGGAGTCTGTTCGTGCTCAGTCCTCGGAGGGGTCCCGCAAGAGCTCCACGGACAGCCAGCACAGCGGTGAGTGCCGGCTTGAAGGGCCGGGGGCTGCCTGGAGGTGTGGTGGTGGGCACTCGAGCAAATGTCGAGATATCTCTGAACCAAGATTAAATCAAAACATAAATCTTTGTAAAGTACATAAACATATCCCAATGGAAAGAATATTTGACATCATTTTCCTGTTATTGGAACCGGTATCTTGACGTTTGCTCCAAAACTGATAATCTGTGAAAACGCAAACAGATGCACGGAAATCAATTTAAGTGTTTGACGATGATAATAATATTTCGAACGATTCGTGCGTCTGTGTGCGTAGCGTAGGTGTGGCTAACTGTGGTGTCTGTTAATTAGTTAAAACTAACACGTAAGTAATTAGCAATAAACTATTGGGATACTAACAGCTCGTTTTATTCATATTAGATATAACTTTATCACACAGTTGTTGCTCAACGCACTAACACTGGCTGGCTTCGTCTTCACTTCAGCACCAGCGACCACGAGACTGCGCTGATGCTCCATCATGTTTGTGTTCATATTGTGATGTCATTCTGGTGTTGATTATTTTATTCGTATCCAATTTAAAACATATGACCTCGCTATATTAATAAACATGGGGAGTTTGAGACGCTAGATATGTTTTGGGTGCCGTATAAATTTTATTATGATCTACTAACTTTTATACCCGAGTCTTACGATGCACGAGTTCACAGTAGTTACTATTGTTATACTACTGGAAACCCGAGTATTAAATACGAATAAACGGTGGATATGCCATGTTTATCAATGCAAAACTAAATCAAATCATTTATCCGTGGACCACTGACCATACTCGTGGATCCAAAGTAAATATCCATAGGTGTAGTTGATGTAATTGTGCATAACACGCTAATAAAGAGAACTAAGTCGGAGCTCATTGAACACATTCAACTTTACAAAAACAAAACTAAAACTTTTGAATAATAAGTGTAATACCACGCGATGCTAGCAATATAGGCACAGCTAGGTCGTCAGGGGTCGCGCGGCTAGTTGGCAGCCTCGGGGACTTTCTAATGTAAAGCTTTCTTTGTTTCGAGATCCTATCGCAACTAATGAACTATGTAATTGTTCGTGAATTTATTCATCTAGCGATGCACACTTGTTTGAGGCGAGACGTAGTGGGCGTGTAAAGGTGCCCTTTCATCAGCAATCAAAGTGAATGAGCCGGCGCGACTGGGAAATAACCGGTATTTGTAATTTTATAGTCAAGTACAAGTATATCTTGTCGCTTGTCATACTCAGGGTTGAGTAGTATGTTACCTGTTTCATGCCAGCGATTGCAATAGCGATTTACAATATGCAAAGGAGGCATTTTAAAACATACACCTACAACGTACGCTTTAATTAACTTTTTGAAACCTTGCAAAAGTCAAGATGAATAGCTTAGATCCCAACAAAATTAAACTGGAAAAATGTAGTGTTGGAATGTGTTGTCAATAAAAAAAAACATAACCCTCCCTTTGACACTCGGGTAAAAAGAAGAGCCGACAAGTTTTTTCATTAAATTCTGGTCCACGGAGCCCCGACTTCCCCTGATAATGCCTGTTACTCGCGTCCAAGTTCGCCTGCCACTAACTTTGTACCTACTCCTACTTAGTAGTTCGTTTGTTATAACGGTTACTTAAGTTTGCTTTACAAATTGACTACAAGGAATACTAAATTACTCAAACATTGTCGCGCTAACACTGATCACTGGTTTCTTTCTTTATTTTGGGTCGCTACTATTTGTTGTCTGATAAATATCTCGGAGAATATGAAGGGAAGCTGTGGCGCGGGTGGAGCGTGTTCATTATGTTGGAGTATCAGGTATCGCGCACGTCATTAGCTATTGTGCTTTCATCTGCCGTAACTTGATTCAGCTTCCATCTTATTATTTAACGATTGTAAACCCACAGCACGGTAGACATTGGGATCAAGTCGCTCTAAACCATTAGATAAAAACTAAATATAATAACCGAGGGGCAGTCAGAGATTTCAATACATTCATAAAAAACTAGACCCAAAACACTTTATTAGTACGTACCTAGTTGAATAAGTGTGCTGCTTCGATCTTGACATTACACACGAGTCTGATATTCAACTAGGCATTAAAGGAGTCTGTCTACCCTCTAATCGAAGGCCATGCATAAACAAAGCGCACGATTACCGCCTCCTGGGCCCTGGCTCGACGTGCATTAGCATGCGTTTCATGAAGCCGATACGACACGGCATGTGGCCTCGTGTGCCACCGCTGAGCCGCTGCTCTTTTTATACTTACTACTTACGTAAAATAAGAGTTGTCCTTAGTCCGAAATCACAGAATGCCTACAGCTGTAGAGACTACGAGTTACGTAGAAATAAGAAAAAAATATTGTTCAAACTGTGTTGCAAAGATGATAGTATTTATCTAAGTAGGTATCAAAAGTTTACCTACCCTGGGCGTACAATAGCATTTTAATCATCGACATAGGTAGTTTATTTTGATGAAAAATAGCGTCGTTTAGATAGGTAGGTAGCGAAAATGTTTGAATCATTCGGATATTCTTCATCTAGGAAAGGGGGACGCGGCATTGTCGCGTTTCACGCTCACTCACTATAAACATAGGTTTATTCTTGTGTCTAGTGTCTACAACTCCAAATTTTTTGCTGTTCTTAGGCTTATTAACATTTCAAAATTATGTACTTAGGTCTTGCTGTTCTGTTCTTGTCTGTGTCGTAAAGCACTTAGCGCTAAATTAGGCATTCCCTCTGCTAAGTTACAGCACGGACAGGGTCAGATGGCAAAATTGATAATCTCAGCACTCGGAGACTGACAGCGGCCGCGCCGGGCTCACGCGACACGTGTCCCGTCTCGTGAGCTCCGGCAATCACTCGCCTCTTGGAGCACTGGATACTAATAAGGCATAGAACCAAATCTTATCTATTAAAGCATTGAAATATAGGTACGATTTTTACAATAAACATACCTAATCGATGAGGAATAATTCACTCTCTATTTCTACTTTACAATTGAATGTATCATAATTTATGCGATGTCAATAAAATGCACCGGTGACGATAATAAAAAGGGAACTACCCACAAATCAGTCGCCGCTGTCACTGTCAGTCGCACGCCCGGCGCCGCGCGCGGACGTGCCAAACAAATTATATTTGAATGCGCAATGCGCCTTGTCTTACGTTCCCGGTAAATATTGACATATTTACCGGGAACTTTGCGAAAAGATAACGCTTGCACGAAATGTGCAGTCACCAAAAACAAAGCGAATTTACTTTTCATTTTTGTGCCGCGTTTTCTTGCCGAAGTTATGACAGGATGTCTGCAAGTTAACATCCAACGGAACTTTCCAACAAAATATGGTGTAACCCGAGTTCTTATTTCCTGTATAATAATTTACTAGCTTTCATGGACAGGTAATGCTTTAGTACTTACTTAGTCTTGGTTTGAGCACAGAAAGATTTGAGTATCAGTAGATCATGCGGAATTATATCGGAACTAATAGGAGCGCTACCGAGGGCCGCCGCCTGCGCCGTGTCGGATAATGGAAGCATCGCCGCAGCGCCCATTACATAGGCATACACGGGCGCAAGCCTCGCTCTGCTGGACACATTACTGCATTGCTAATGAATGCCGGGATAATAAATTAAAAGTCGCAGCCATTAAGAAGAACCAAGTCAACAACACTGACTGGGGACTGATCTTGCTGTACTTAACTCAAAACTATCCTAAGAATCCTACAAAAACTGCATAATTATATTAAAGAAGTAGACGAGATTCACACTCCTCTATTCAGCAAAATGAGTTGTAAGGCAGAGTATTCAACCAATCACGTCGATCGCTATCATTCTTGCTGTCGCTGAGTGGTGACTCATTTGCAAAAGGGTGCATAAAAGTAGAGTCTAAATATATTTGCATACAGGACAGGTACCGATTGTATCACGTAATTATTTAGACCGAAGTTTTAAATCTGATGTCAACAAGATTTGCATAAAAATTTACTGCAACTGCTACTGCACTTTTGTATAATGGTTGCGTGATGGCCAACATTGTTTGGGTTAGGTCGGATTGTAATTTCGCTCGTATTCACAGCACGTGTGAAATAGTCAGCTAAAGCACATTTGTCCGCGCCGTACTCGCCGCAGTCATTTTACGCCGCAGTCATTTTACTGTACAAAAAATACTGATGACGTCAGAAATAGCTTCTGACGTCTCAGCATTTCTTCTATCTATTGAGTTGACAGTTCGGCGCTTTCGGTTCGGCTGGATCGTGCGACCACCAATTGATGGATCGCGACGTCAGCTCGCGACTTGGGCCAACGCCTTTCGCAAAGCTTGTAAATTTCCCTATTATTTGCGAGTTTGCAGTAACATTCAGTTCCCTGGAATTTGGCTCCGCTCCGGAATGCTAGAGCTTTTTATTTTCTCAGTTCGCCTGTTATATCCGAGGTTCTATTTAAGATATTCGAGGTTGCATTGAGGTCCGCCGGAGCGCCGCGACCCAGTTGTCAGCCAAGAGGAAGCTGGGGAGGCCGGGCCAGGCTGACACCGGCTGGCAAGGGTTCCGTTAAGATATATTGCGACCGGGAACTAAATTACTCGACTACCTAGTAACGCGCTGTGTACTAATGAAATAACAAGTGGGTAACTACTGAAATAACTAGGTGGCAACAAATTGTGTAGCTACTACTTTATGTTCAATGAAATTATAAGAATTACGAAGAACGAGGAAAAATGTAGGAGAATCTATCTTGTAAGACAGAAAACTGCAAGTGTCGTGTAATGAAAACATAAGTCGCGACTGATTCGGTAAAAGTTAGTATTTTTACTTAGAATCGCGCTCGAAGAGCTTGCTAGATCGTCGAAGTTAGCGTACGCTTAACGCTTTCACTAAATTAAAATAAGCCATAACATAACTGAACGTTTTGGAAGCACGTCGCGCAAAAGTCGTTAAACCGTGACGGAACGGCTTGAAAATTCCGTAGAGTAGAAATAAAACTTTTTTATCAGGATATAAAAGATTGTTTCGAGGTAGAGTGATAGAGTGCAGATCTCCAAGAGTACAGCAGCGGGGCACAAAGCCGGGGCCGCCAGTAATCACGCAGCTCGTCTTCAAATGCGAGCTCTCTTTGTTCTGTGCCACTGTTCCCAACTGTTATTGCGAGTAATTGCTGTGGGACCTCATTCTTAGATACCTACAGTACTGTTCTGCAGTTTACACTACTGCCTCCGTTTGCGCGAACATGTTACGATCGGGCCACTATTTTAAGACCATCCAAGAATTTTATCAATTGTAATCCACTATTTAATCTAAGGAAGTCTAAAGAATTAGAATTGGAATTAGAATTCATTTCTAAGTCTGCTTAAAGAAGATTCTTTAGTTAACTCAAATGTATTCTCACTCAATTTAGATAATCTCATAATTATAGCTTGCGTGGGGGAGAGCGGGGCAAAAACACAATCAAATATTATAATATCATGTGATATGCGAAAACACGCCACATGTGGGTTGTTTCATCACTTGACACGGGTAAAACATACTATTGTTTTTGTACGTATTGATTATTATATTACCCCATAAGTAAACTTGGAAAGGCTGGTTATTTAGTGATGCTTATTTCTATTATACAAAAAAAAATATGCTGGGGTTTCACACAGCATCATCTTGCCCCAAAGTAAGCAGATCTTATGTTATGGGTAACTACAACATGACTGATATTTTTGTTTGTAAATACATACATATTATACATAGAAAACACCGTAGATCATATAAAAACATTGGTCCCGGCCGCGGGGATCGAACCCGCAACCTTCTGCGTTGCAGGCGGGCCTTCGCCCACTGCGCAACAGAGATCGTCTATATTCTAAAGTATTTCATTGGTTTCCTAAATAAAAACGTGGGCATGTTTTGCCTGAAGAGTAAAACATCTGTTACTCGGCCGCATCTTTAGCGGCTTGACAAAATGTTCCTGTGACATGTCTCCTGCTAGAGAAAAGAAAACATCGAGCTCAAACAACATGACTTACAACGCAAGAATCGAATGTAATTTACGCAGGAACCCTTTGAAATATTTTTTACAGCTCCGTTATGAACATTTGGTTCGCCACCCAGGCGGCAGGCACCCGCCCCCTCCCGCCGGCCAAACTATTTATTACAGCTGTGTTTCAGTTCCAACTACTGCGTTTAGAATTTTTATTAAAACAATTTGTTTTCTATTCAGCCTGTGTGTTGCTGGACAAAAAGTTTGTGTTTTTTGAAAATAGCAGGCAGCAGATTTTGATCCGAGAGTAATGAAGTTTTTAACAGTCTTTTATTTTAGATTTTCAAAGTCAAAAAGCAGTAGGATCGCTGGGATCACTTTGAAACCTCTTAACAAGAAAAAAAAGGGAGCTCTATTCCCAGCAGTGGATGATACAACTATGAAGTTGATTGACGTGTGTTAATGTGTTGCAACATTTTAACCCCTATATGACGCCACAGTTGCTGGTATAGGTATCGGATGGGGGACAGCTGTAAAGTGATAGCGCGAGATTACCATCACAAACGGATTAAATGGAATTAGTAAAATCCACAGTACCTAAGCTCAGTGCAATTCGCCCTTACTAATTATCATTTCCATACTAATGAGGTTGCACCCAGAGCCGCGTGTTCATATTCGGCGCAGAAAAGCAATATTTATTTATAAGGAACGCCAACAGCTTCATTATTCAACAGTTTTTAAATTTTATTCAAAAACGTAAACAAGACCACGACTGTGTCGGCGCCGGCGCAAGCGCGATACACATTCTGTCAGATATTTTATTTATTCTTCTTTGGTTTTGGTATTAGGACTTAATTTAATTACCTACACATTTGCTATTCACAGGCGAATACAGCACGATCGAAAATACTTTATTGTAGGTACACCACAGGGAAATTAAAAAAAAAACAAACAAAGATACAGGAGAATATTTAGTAGTCTTATCGCTGTGAGCGATTACTTCCAGACTTCCTTAATATTTAAGCATAAAGTTGTACTTGCTTTGAATTAACAATTGACGAAACTAATTCTTTGATAAGTACAAAATAGTTTGAAGGAAAATCGAGTTTTTTGCGTTTTCAATGTAGAGGGCACTTGAGGCTTTTAAAATTGAGATGGATCGGCGCGGCGCATCCGGCGGCGCCGAGCAATTATCGACTGATTGCGTCCGAAGCCGGGGGTGGTGCTAAAGGATTATTTCGATTATTGACCAGCCGGCTCTAACTGCAATGTGTCAACTACCAAATAGACCTGTATAATAAGTACCACCAAATACACCTGTATGGTGTATATATATATATTAAGTGTGTGCGTTGGTCAATGGCACTGTTGATTAGTGATTCGTTATAACGAACCTAACATAGATTACCTACTAATAATAATAAAAATAATAATAGTAATCTAGGTTAGGTCTATCTCAGAGATTCCTAAAATTTCCAAATAATACGGAGGATAATACTTGCGGGATGTGACTGTCGATATTGCCGATCCGTGACAATGCTACGAGTATAACCAACTGAGCTAATGGGCGATGGGCATACGACGCTATGTTTTCTGTTAAGACATTCATTTAGTTTTTAGTGCTTGTTTCAGTATCTTCGAATTAATAACTTCGCGTAGATCGATATCTAATATAACTATTATATAATATATAACGTGTCGATACACGTTTCACTATCACGAGATAATGCTACTCGTATTTCTAAGTAGGTATATGTTTATTTTCACCTTTCTAGCAGCGTCAAAACTTAATGCCGCATCCATTCTGAATGCCTCTTTGTCTCGGCAGTTACTCGCACCGGCGGCTGCACTAGTTTCGCACTATAACCTTATGCACCTAGGAATAAGGCTCAATATCGCACGCCACATGAAATAATGATAGGAATTTGTAGGTGTTTCATAGTGCTGTGAAGTTTTGTTTTACGACTTACTACTTGAAACTATTTGTCGAGATTTGAGAGGAGTATTTTCGTGGAAAATTACATTTCTTGTTTTAAAAATGCCAAAATGTAACGAAAATGTTCAGTTGCATAAATTAATTTTCCATGAAATGCCAGGCTGTGGGAGACAGGGTAGGTAGTAGGTACAAGCCCGAGTACCTCCTTCTAATTATCGGGACAAAAGCTCCAACGAAACAACAAAACTTCCGAAATTGGTCGCGGCTTTATTTGTCCAAAGTTTTGTTGCGAACCTCCCAAACATACTTCCTAATCCTCCTTAATTCAATTTGTGTTATTGTTTGTGACGAGTGCTTAACTCAAATATAATAAGACGAATAAACAAATGTTACTGACTAGACCAAATTAATCAGTAGGTATCTTCATTATAAAGACTTGTAACAACGCGAGCGAATCTTCGGGCGGTAGCTAGTCATGTAGATAAAATACGAATGTAGAGCTACGATGCTACGAAACTAATTTGTTTAGTGCTACGGCTTCTAAACCTGATACTACGAAACCTCTACGCCGTAGAGCATCTACGCATGTTTTGTTTTCTGTATTTTCTAACATTCATTACATTTCTCGCGGTGTGAAGGTGAGGAAATATTGGTGATGGGTTTAGTTTACTTACTGACATTCTGCTTTATAATTTTTGTTATTTTTTTTTGTTTCTTTATTTTTTCTCCTTTCTTTTCAGGTACGTATATACCTACAGTGTGTCGGTATGGTGTCGATCACATGCAGCAAAAAGTACTACCTCTCGTGGCCCAAAGATAAATAGAACGGAGTCAGTGAGGATTTATTCATAACATTATAATATATTTTGTCTACATATTTTATTAAACAAGCGGCTGGTCTTCTATAACATTTTGTGAGTTGACATAGCGTCATTCATGATTTAGTCAATATTTCGTAAATAATTAAGACATTAGTCTACTTAACTTTTTATAAGATAGACCATCATCGCAGAAGAAAATTACGATCTGATCACTAAACTGTACAATAAACACGCATAAAAGTGTTTAAACTACGTAGTGTAGTGTGCGACAACTCCAGCTAGCTACACCCACACACCTCGCTCGTCGCAGTGACGTCACTGAAGGCCCGAGTCGCGCCGACAAAGTAACTTTTGGTATTTTATTTCACTTTCTGTCAGAAACTTTCGAGTTAGCTCTGAGAACTTTCTCTTTGCGAATTTTGAATTAGGTACTGACTTTTTGTATGTTTAGAATGGACAATGGACATAGGGACTTAACTTTGCATATTTCCGACATTCCGGCTGTGCTTCAAGTGGCTGCAACGAACGTAGTCACGGGGAAAAAGATGAGAAATTATATTAACACCCTATTGTTTTTAAGAAGAGAGTTAATAGGCACCTTCTGGGTAGGCTCGCTCCATCGTAGACCTCACTCTTGCCTGTGTAAGTCTGATGTCAAGAGCCGACCCATTCATCAGAAAAAAAAAAAAAAAAAAAAAACACGATCAAAGAATTATCTTTTTGTCAATATATTTAATAGGTAAACAGTTGTGATCGCGATAGGAATTTACTATTTAAAGCAATGTTATAGACACCTCTTCTAAAACAATTAGCGACATTCAAGAGTTCAGGACTTGAGACCTTGTTCAACCTCCAACTCTCGTAAAGTACCTTTTTAGTAATTAAAGCTTTAACCCGCCCCCTGGCGGAAGTGGCGACAGTTAACGGTTATTACCGGCACTAGATAACGGCAGTGTGTAAACAGCTTTATTATAATCTAAGCGATACCCTCACTGCTGCTTCGGGCAGGATGTGCTTCAGCAAGAGCGAGACAAGAGATAAACACAGAAAGAGGATCAAGACTGTATCAATATGGCGCGGTAGACATAGACACTCCGACAATCACGATCCTTCGATCTATGACGGGGATTAGTATGTATGAAATTGTTTATGAAAACGATTACTTAGTTTATAGAAATAGAGTTAGTTTTGATAAAATGATATCGTCGGTAGTAACTTTATTTAAGTATCACCGAACAATGCAAATAATTTAATCAAGGACGCAGAACTATAGTTCTGTGATCAAGGACCTTCCCATAAATACACATTTGAAACGCAATTTGCATTCGATAAGTGTGTAGGTATCGCACGTCGATATGCAATGTAATCCGGGAGCAGCCCGGCCCATAATTGTGTTTCAAGCTTAATTGCACAAATAAATGAACTTGTTTCCCTATAATTACGTCCCGACATGCAGAAAATTACTGGTTGTTCCGTAGCGAACCAAATTAACCAAAAAATATGGCAATTAGGGAATGAGTCGCTCTCGCATGGCGCCGACCGCAAATTGATGACACGTAATTAAACAGGAAGAATTTACTCAGAGGTATGGGAGGCCGGTGTTCTGAACATTTTTTTCGGAATTGATTGATAACCCTGCCTGATTTTTAAACGTAACTATTTAAATCGTGCTATTACTGCGTTTGTAACATCAACTGACAAATTTTAAAATTTTCGCGTTACAATATTAGTGAGATAAACTCGACTCCAACTTGTTTCCAAGCTTCTCTAAACGTACAAGTCAGAAGGCCACAAAAAGCTCCCTTCCCTACCCGCGCCGCGCCGCGCAGCCATCTCCATAACAAATGGCGGAGGAGTGGTGCTCCACTGCAGACGCACTCGAGCCTGATGCTCAGCACGTTCTTGAGCCCTTTGTTCCACACGCAGACTGTTCATAAGTAAGACATACAATATCTTGTTGGTATAACTAGTTATTGGATCAAAGATATTTGAAGAGGCCGGCGCGGCGGTCCCTACCAACGTAGTGATAAAACAGGTAATAACAATAATTAGAAACAAACTATAAAAATGTCTTTCAAAAGTGATTGAGATTTGAGAGGCGTTCAGGTGAACTTGCTGGATCCAATGCATTATTGAGCGCGAACTTTGCTTACTTTGCATTCACTTATGTAGTCACTGATTTATGCATAACTTGCAGCGACCGGGGGCCGTATTCCGGTACTTATTTTCGTTCGTTTGATGAATATTCGGATGTTTCTTACTACGATTTCTGACTTCAAGGGCCAATTTTTCGGTTTGAAATATTTGGTCCTAGGTTAGGACCGTGTTTTAACGTTGATCTTATTGAACGAATACGATGTAGTTCGTAGTAAAAAGCATCCGAATATTCATCAAACGAACGAATATAAGAACCGGAATACTCACACACAAGGGTGAGACCATATATTATATATAGTCTGGGGTGATACTTAAAACGAAAATGAATGCTTTACTAATTCCTTTGATGATTTTGATAAAAGTTGAGGAAGAAACCAAAGGCAAACCCAAATTCGACTTGGCGACCTTTTTATGATTCAGAATTGATTTTACCTGCGGCACTTCGATGTCACCCATTCTGAGCTTACGGGAGCTTATCTAAGGTTTCAAATGAGTTATATCCTCTTCTGTGGCTCAGAACGACAATTACACCGAAAGCATCGAATTTTTGCTGCATTCTAAGCGCTATATTTACTTTTACTACTGACAATTGTTTTTGTGTACTTGACTCTCGATGAGGGGCAACCTGTCAGGAATAGACTGCCAACGCCGCCACATGTATGTTTTTAAGTATATCGACGTCATCGAAAGAGTTTGAATAGCTAAAAATATCCGAGAATGTTAATGTCCTAGAAAATACAGTTATAATCCGTTAAAAGTCTAGGGTAATGGGATAGGTAAATGAGATAGCGCAAAGCTCATTGAGCACCTCATCGCAGATGAATCGGCAACTTTGGTTTTCGCGCGCGAAAGGGACACGCGATTGAATCCCGCGGCGAGCATTGCCGCAGGTACGAGATCTATGGAGCCCGGGCCCTGCTCCACTGCCACCTCCGAGAAAGGGAAAACTAAACCGGGGCACGTTTCCATTATATCAGGACCAGGATAACAACTGGTGTGCTCATCAAGGCCCTTTCCTGCTCAGAGGTATTGTATCGGTAATGATTTTTTTTGTGTCTTAAACCCTTCGACATTACTTTAACACATACATAGGAGGGTACACTGAAAGCCGAATAGTTATTTTATTAAATTGAACCCAAGGCACAACGCATTAAAGAGTCACATCAGTATTTTATTTTCTGTTCTCTTAAACCCATGTGCGATTTCATGAGGTCCGAATAATATTTCTATAACTGTACCAAAGTGCGTCATCCGACTTTTGGAGTTGTGGACACGCGCAGCGTCGCGGTCGACTCGTTTTTACAATAATGTCACAGAGTATAAATGATAATAGAATGCGGTGGAATGCAAAGCCGTGATTTACGAGCGCCACGGGACAGCTCCACCTCGTGGCGCTGATGATGGATGGTCTGCTGCAGCAGGAGATATCAGGGGGATGTCTTGAGGAGATAATATCGGAGTGTCGGTGAATGATTATTTTCTTGTGTGCTCCAATCAAACGCGATAACGTTTGCAACCTGTCATGTACGGAATGCTAACTTCCTGCAATTGTGGTATTTAGGTGTGAGTGGCGTGACTCTGACTATCCAATTAGTCATCTTAAATGACTACCTGAGAGAATGTCTCCCTCGCAGTCCTGTTATTTTTTTTTCAAATGAACTAGACCCATGGAGTTTTATATAGGTAGTCTCAGTTTATCAATTCTTTGACTAGACCTTAATGGATTGGCGTTCTTTCCCCTTTGTGTTGATTGTAAGCCCCGACGCAATGGCCTGAATAGCCGATGGGGGCCACAAAGACATCCGCCGCGGAAGGTAGTGCTCACGACTTATAAACTTAATTTCACAGGTTGGTATCGCCGATATCCCCCCTTACCCCGTGCTCCTCGCCCCTCACACATAACAGTATCTCAACTTCTACCCTTAACAAAAAGCTCGGTAGGCAAGGGGTAGCTTTCACGTGAAAACGTCGCACATTTTCTTGAGTCTAGCAATGTGTCGAGACGAGCGGGGCTGTTGTCTTAAGCTCTGTAAAAGATAATTAACGGTTAATTCATTTATAGAGTTGTATTGTTGTGCATTACTGTACACATATATGAATTATTGCATTTTACAAACTACAAATTAGTTTTAATTTTGTTTATGGGTGATGTGGTCGCTAAGCGACAAAACCCTTTAATAAATAAAAAAAATCTACTAAAATGAGTACATTTCGCCATTCACAGCCTATCACGCTTTAAAGATACACGCATTACGTTATAAAAATGTCATTCAAATGTTTTATTAACGATTCTAGGAACGAGGTACGATGAGGCCATGCGGTGCTTACGTTTACATTGAATAGTATTGGCTAGTTTTGAGTACGATTGCTAACTTTGTTTTGGAACAACGTAACGCATTAAATAAACTTGTCCAGTTCTCAGTTACATGAGCACCAGTAGCGATCCTACCGACGTGCTCACGTCTCAAACGAAGCATCCGCTCACTTCCTTTATTAGGGAAAGCGTCAATGAAACCAGCACGTTCACTAGAAAAGTCACTCAGAGACGGCAATACGCAAACAAATAAGGCAAACAGGGATGGAAGGTCGTAGGGGATGTTTTCGCTCTCGTTTGGGCGGGCGGCCGGCAGTGCGAGTCGGGCGGGCGCGCAGCTCGTACGCGGACCCGCACACGCCCGCACGGGGGCCCCGCACACGCCCGCGCGCCGACCTCGTGCTCCCGCTGTGTTGTGATGTGTCAGTGAGTGCCGGCGGGAACGCAAGGGACCACTGTAGCCCGAAGGGGCCGCAGCGCCGGTTTGAAGGTTATGTTTTGTTTATGTAAATAAGTATAACGGATTAGCATCCCTCCAAACGTTCACGCAATAAACGAATTATTGGAATTCTGAAACACACGAATTGAATAAATATTTGTTACGTGATTGATTGATTTCAAAATTGCCTTTTATAACAAAAACAGCCATCCACTCAGAGATGGAATTGAAAAAAGTTTTTTGTTCAACAGCGTGTGAAGGTGAGGGTTTTTAGAATCAGGTACGTCAAAGACAACTTCGTTATCTAATCTATTCAATTCAACATATTATACATCAAAACATATTACATAAAACTACAATTATCATCTCCGACCCCACACACCACACACACGTATCCACAGTAAACTACGAAAGTTTTGTACTTTCGTAGATTAAGTTTTGTAGATAAAACTTTAAATGGGTGTTAAACTGCCTTAAAACAACAGCTGACATTGCTGATGAGCGCCACAATGTAGTTTCACCGTAAGGTGGTCCACAACACGGAGGTTTATCACAATGTGACACCTCGTTAGGAGTCACCGGCAACCGCTCGTCGAGGTTTCTGTAGCGAGACGGTCAGCTGATTTCAAACTTCTGGCCGAGAGAAGCGAGGTTTTTGTCACTTTTTTTTGTACCATCTGGTCGGTATTCACTTTTATCTGACCATGTATCACGTAATAAACTAAAACTTTGCTATACATCGTTTTGTAAAATTGGTGAATAGTTACTATTTGAGCGCCCGTAGGTACTCCTACTCAAATAGAAACTATTTACCTACCTACTGGCCATCAATCAGAAATAGGAAACTTTTTCATCTGTCTGTGACGGGTGGCGGGCCTCGATTTCACTCACAATCGGCTCGCGCCCTTGCTGTCAAAGTCAAAGTCAAAGTCAAATAGCATTTATTCAGTAGGACCGCTGGGATCACTTTGAAACGTCTTAAAACTAGGTGATTCTACTCCTGTTCCTTCGCGACCAATACCGTGAAGAATCAGGGCAACAAACACGGTTTGGGGCCTAGCTTTTTTTAGGTGATCCATCTTAGATCTAAACTTAGGCTAATTTCTTAACTAACTTAGTTGTAAAATTAAAAGTAAAGTTAGTAAAATTCAAGAAGCTAAGCAAGATAGCAAAGGCATTGTGCACACATCAGCTGTCTAGGGGCAGAGCGACATCAGGCCACGCGAATTTATCATTAATATAATCACCAATAGAATAGTACGCTTTCTTTATAAGATTATTTTTTATGTAACTTTTAAATCTTCGAATAGGCAATTTAGTGGCATTATCTGGAAGTTTATTATAAAAGAGTACGGTATTTCCCATGAAAGAACCTTTCACTTTTTCTAATCTAAATTCAGGCACACAAAGTTTATCCTTATTTCTAGTATTAATTCTATGCACGTCACTTTTTTTCTTAAAGTCATTTATATATTTATGAGTGTGCAAAAGGATTTCATAAATGTATTGTGAAAATACTGTTAGAATATTAATTTCTTTAAAACGTTGTCTTAGCGAGTCCCGTGGTTTCATATTGTAAATCGCACGGACAGCCCGCTTTTGCAAAACAAAAATATCTTGAATATCGGCTGCTTTACCCCAGAGAAAGATACCGTATGACATCACACTATGGAAGTAACTATAATATACTAGCTTGGCTGTCTCTTCATCAGCCAAACTCCTAATCGTACGTACTGCATATGCAGCGGAGCTAAGTCTACCTGCAAGTCTTTCAATGTGAGGTCCCCACTGCAATTTGGAATCAACAGTCAGCCCTAAGAAAATTGCTGAATCTACAAGATTAAGTGTTTCTCCATTTATCTCAATTTTAGTTGGTTTGTGAACCACGTTAGGCAAAGTGAATTTAATACATTTCGTTTTCTTGGCATTAAGTAAGAGATTATTAGCCGTAAACCATTTTAAAACTAGGGATAGAGACGCATTAACATCATCGTAATTTTCTTTATATCTATCAACTTTAAAAACCAATGAGGTATCATCAGCAAACAGAACAATGTCACACATGTCTTTCACAAAAGAAGGAAGGTCGTTTATGTATACTAGAAACAAGAAGGGGCCTAATATTGAGCCCTGAGGTACACCCATATCAATTAGTGACCCTGCAGACCTTTCACCACCTACATCAACCTTAAGAACTCTATTGGATAGATAGGAATCGACAAGGTCTATAGCTCGATTATTGACGCCATAGTATTTTAACTTAGAAATCAGAGTCTTGTGACACACGCAATCAAAAGCTTTAGAAAGATCGCAGAATACTCCGATCACGTCTTGTGAGTTTTCAAAGGCATCATAGATGTGCTTTAGAAGCAAAGTACCTGCATCAGTTGTTGAACGACCTTTGGTAAATCCAAATTGATATTTATGTAGAAGCCCGTGAAGGTTAAAGTACGCAAGCAATTGATTCAACATAACTTTCTCAAATATTTTACTTAACGCAGGTAGAATCGAAATTGGTCTGTAGTTAGCAGGGTCGCTTTCATTGCCAGACTTGAATAATGGGATAAGCTTGCTAAATTTCATAAGATCAGGAAAAACACCCTCGTCTACACATCTGTTAAAGACATAAGCTAGACATGGGGCAATATCAACGACAATAGTGGCTAATATCTTAGTTGATATCCCCCATAAATCTTCAGTGTTTTTAATATTAAGAGTTTTAAAGGTTTTGACAATATTATCTGCGTTAACATAACTGAATTCAAAGTCACTTCCACACTGAGCAACACCAGATTCTAAAAATTTAAGTGCGCCAGTAGCCGAAGAATTAAGTGGCTTGGTCGCAACATGGGCTATATTCGAAAAAAAACTATCAAACGCGTTAGCTATTTCAATGTTATTAGTTAAAAGATTATCATTGACTTTTAAATTAATTTGTTTGAAACCAGGTCTTGATTTACCTGTTTCATTATTTATTACTTTCCAAGTGGCTTTAACTTTATTTGATGAAGACACAATTTTATTTTTAAAATGTATTGATTTAGCAGCTTGACATACCCTTTTGAAGATTTTAGAATAGTTCTTAATGTATAAGATATGCGATGGGTTATAAAGCATAAGTTCCCTAGTAGCATAAAGATCATAAAGTCTATTCCTACTTCGATAAATACCTGGCGTTGCCCAGTCTACAAAGCTCACACAAGTCCTAGTTATGCAGGTCTTTAATTTAAATATTTTTTTATGCTCTTCAATAATAAGATTTGACAAACTGGTGAATAGGTCATTCGGGTTTTCTAGACAAGCTAAAAGTGACATTCTGAGTTCTATATTACTCTGGAATTTTAAAATGCGACTCTTAGTGACAGGCCGGTAAGAGAACTCAGTAGGTTCATTTAAGATGAAATTAGGAAATACTACACTTTGGCCATAGTGATCAGAGGCAAAATTCTTAATTAAAGATTTACTAATTGGTATACAGCTACAGAAAACATTGTCTAGACATGTGGCAGTCTCTGATGTAACCCTAGTTGGCTCAATAAAGAGGTGATTCAGATTAAAACATTTAAATAAATTAGTTAACCTATCAGAGTCTACCAAAATATCAAGATTAAAATCACCGCAGACTATTAAATTTTTGTTAGAAGCAAAAATTTTCAGTAACACTTCTTCCATAGTGGACTCATATAACCTATGCTCAGCGTTGGGAGGACGGTAGACACTCACAACAATATGTCGCTCTAACTCGACGCACGACAGCTCAATAGTTCTCTCAATAGAGAGATTAACAATATCTTTACGTTCCTTGCATTTTAAGTTATTATTAATTAAAATTAGAGAACCGCCTCTTATGGCGTTCTTACGTTTATATGAACTTATTACATTGTAGTTATCAATATAAGGGAGCAACTCATTTTCTAAAATCCAGTGTTCAGTGACACACATAACATTTACATTGAACTTTTTTAAAAACAACTCTAATTCTAATAATTTGCTGGGGAGGCCTTGCATGTTCTGATGTACAACATGCAAGGTACCTGTCTTGCCCGTTGTCGAAGCGGTCAGTTTAAACATTGATCCGCAGTCCCTACTTCTTGATTACCCTGATTAGTGTTACTACTAACTACAGGCTCGTCAACTAACTGTGTTATACTACTTATAACACCATCAAAAATATTGTATGCTAACAATTTAGCAATCATCAGTTTACAGTTCTTACTTAGGTACAATGTACTTTTTGTCAAGATAAAATTACTAATAAAATTATTAGTGTCTAAATATAAAACGTCACTATGACGGCATGTCAGATTGTATAGTAATAGATTAAGGCTATATAGTCGCTGATTTTCTTTATCATTAAATGACTTAGAGTAAGGAAAAGCACATACAATTAATTTGCCAAGTCCTTGATCTAACTTTTCCAGCAAAGTTTCAACAAGGCTTATTAAGTCTAGGCGCTTGACATTAACACTCTCTCCTAAATGCAATACCAAAGTGGTATTGCTGTCAAGGGATGCATCAGACTTAACGCTTTGAGAGATATAGTCTAAGGAAGCATTTGGCAGACAATTATTAACTACATTTTGTCTTAGTTGCCCGCCTAACAGTTGTCCCATTCCCATGCCTATTTTGTCTGAATATATAACAGTTTTCCGGGTCTGCCGACAGGTTTTCGGCTGTCTAACCGGAGACTGTGTGGCCTGTTGTGGTAGTACCGGAACAGAAGATGAAATTTGTTCCGGTTTAGGTGCCACATTATCAGATATGGGTAGATCTGTTTGCGAGCTCCTATTGCAGACTTGCACATAAATGCTATCATTATTAACTACATTTACAATGTTATCTATCTTCTTAAGATTATCTAATGCCTCCTGTTCTGCTTTTACAAATTTACAAGTCATATCATGCAATGATCGCTCTAGACTTACTACTTTCTCCGCCATGTGGTCTAGTTCTAAGGAGTTGCGGCCTATCAAATTATAACAAGTACCCAACTCCTGTTTCAAATTATACTTATCTTTACACAATTTAGCATTGTCAAACACTTTCCTATGCAATCTTAATTTTTTTTCTGATTTTTTAATGAAATTATTCAATTTTACATATTTTTTTAACTTATTACTGCCTCGCATTACTGGCAAATCATTTTTACAATTTGGGGTAGTGGCTATGTCAATAATTGAACTACTGGGCACACTATTCGAAAGCTCAGTCTGTAAATTCAGACTACTGTAACTATTATCTAAGGGCACTTGTTTTAGTTCCAAATTGTCCAATTTTATTCTACACTCGGATAACTCTTGCTGCAAGTCCTTATTCAGCTGCAGAGCCGCCTCATAGGTTTCATGGCAGTGGTCCACTGACTGCAGCGATGACTGCAGGCGGTCCATCTGCTCCAGTACATCTTCATATTTAGTATGAAGCTCGGCGAGTTGTCTCTTCAAGCTCTGGTTCTGGCCAAGGATCACCAGCATCTCAGCTTCACTCTCCTCCTGCTCTTGCAGCAGCTGTCTACGAATCTCTGTTGATTCCTTGAGCTCCGCTGTAGCCATCTTCAATTTTGTTTCTAAATCACATGCCCTTCGAGTCATGGTCATCTTGATATAACCTGAAACACACGTCAAGCGAGTGAGATTGATACAAAAAGAGGAAAATGAGTCTTGGTGTATAGAGAGAAAGTAGATGGAGTGGAGATATAAAAGATTGGCTAGAGTGATAGGGAAACTTTAAATGAAAAATAAGTATTAAGTACTTAAAAAGGTATCAAGATAATAATAAGAAAATAAATAATAATTATAAAGCGAAATGTGAAGACTTCCTTTACTTAGATTTTAACAGAAAATGTAAAGGAAAATATCTCACTACTTAAAATTACTCAGTAAATATAGTGTACAGGTAATTATTTAATTCAGCGCTGCCAGAAATACTAAACACAATTTATTACCTCTACTGAGTAGGTAATATTGATCAAATAGTTCTGGCCTAATGACTTTAGTGCTTTTAAGGTAAAAATAGAACCCAGTCTCAATCAATACTTGAATAAAATGACTGAAGTAGGAATTATTTTGTTTGTAGGGAAAGTATGTTAAGTTAGTGGGATTGTGCAGTGTTTATTGAAGTTTTATTTGTGTGAGGCATATGTTTTGGACATCAAATCAAGCTTCCACTGGTTGTCAAGCTGAAAGAGTTGTAAACAGCACCTGTGTCTTGTGTGTGGACGTGACTCATCGACCCGGTGAGCGTGTGTACATGTAGTGTTTTGTTCGTACTTACGTTAGTAAATTGTGGTAAAAAGAACAAAAAATACTCCCCAGGTTTATCGACGGTTTCCAATTCGTCAGCTCGTGTAGTTTAGACGCAGTAATCCGTCTCAATTATTGCTTTGTATTTCGCAGTGGTTTCAAATTCGCCAATTTGCAGTGTCCGTTGGTTGCTAAAGTTCAAAATTTAGTTCACCTATTTCCGAGTTTTTAGTCAGACAAAACGTTCACAAACACTTGCACTGAGTAAATACACTATGTAAAACACTTCTAGTTAGTTCTTAGCAGTTAATTTACAATAAAACTGAATAAAAATTAAAAATATATTACGAGCAGCTGATTTTACGTCAGACCGCCAGTGTTGCCACACGGCGAAAAAATGTCTGTCTATTATCTTATTATTTATTGTCCTCTTACGTCTCCCCTGAATTAGATTTGTTACGAGCTAAATAAGTAACGGAAGCTTATTATAAAGGTTATAAAATTTAAGGGCTTATTTCTCCTGAAGGTGGAATTACCTTCGCCCCTCGCGCTGCGTATTGTTTTGTAAATTTTTGGAATTTTATGGTTATCTTAGGGAACGTTGCTTTTAATGCAGAAGAAAATTATTGAATTTTTTGCACTCTTACGAGTATTAATTTGATATTGCAACTAAAGTTTAAGAGGGGTGGTTGCTTAATGATGGTCGAGCACCAATAATTCTCATTCTGTCCAAAAATGTATATGCATTACATGTTAGAACCTTAAAATGTCGAAGGAAACTTATTTTGTTGAAACCGGCTCCGGCAGGCGGGAGGCCGAAGTTGTTGTACAAGTTTGTGTTTTTTGACTTGAAAAAGATTTGGGATGCATTTAAAAATCTTCAGATATCCCTAACTGTGCGGTTAACACTATACAAATATTATCTTTAAATGAAACTAGTTACCTACTGATTTCAATGCTTAGTTAGCTCATAATTAGTAACAACAAATTTACGTTAAGTTATTAACCGGCTAAGTAATTGAAACTCGACATGAGATTATCTAATCAATAGGATCCAAGCTATCAAGTTCCTGTGCCTTACATCTGTGATATACCTGTCCAGTGTACGATCAACTCTTGTTGTCCCGATTCTAGACCGTTCAGCTGTCTCGTCCACTTAAATACGGCTAACTAAAAAAAATCGTCTTTACATGTTCATTCCTAGAGAAAAGATACTTGACTTGGCTCTACTGTGTCTTTGGGATGCAGATAAAACATGTTTTATAGCCTAACGCCGGCAAACATAATAAGTTGATTTACGCAATGAATTCCTGTTTAATTACCCAAATATCGGAAATTTCTTTATGTTGGTTCTTTATTTAGACATTTCTTTATGAATTGTGCCGAATCAAGTGATTTATTGTGTCAGGTGCGAGCTCGGTGATGTAGATTTCGCTATTGTTGAGTCAAGGTCGAGGGATTCTCGTCGCAGCGGAGTAAGGAGGGGGCAGAGAGGGGGGGGGGTATATTCTATTATTTATATGCGAAGTCGCGGAGTCGCGCGACTTTCGGAAGCCTGTCTGATGGAGATAACAGCATTAAATGGAACTATTATTGTATTTTATTTGCGTATGCCTGATGAGGGCCAGGAGATACGCTGCTAGTCATTGTGGTATAAAATCTGTAAGTAAAATCAGCCAAAATTACTTTTCGGTTTTAAAAACCACAAATAAAATAACTAAGGTTTGGATCATAATAAAAATTAGCTTTACCTGTAACTACTTAAAAGTAAATATCTACTTTTTCTTATTTTATCCGAAGTAGAGTGTTGGAAACCTGAATCTTCTACTTTCACTGTTGACTACAAGTACGTTAGTTTTACAACCGTAGACGGAGATCAATATATTACTACTGGCTAACGTAGTGTTGAACTGCTTCTTATCTCTCTACTTAGAAGAGAAGACTAAAGTCGTGAGCTTGTTTTTCCAAACATTACCTACTAGAAACGTTACAAGTCTACTGATGCATACAATAAAATATGCAATTTACCAATTTGTCAGATTGTAAAAATGTAGGTCATATGTCCCCTTTTGTTCGTCTCTACAAAACCGTTGCTTACTTTATCGACAGACAGGCAGGCAGTGTTACACCTGACATATTTGAAAAGGTACAAATATGAAGGGCGTTGTCTCCGAGGGTACACTGCTGTTTAGATTTTGTCGTTTATTTTGTTTAAACAAGAATAATATTATCTTTAGGTAGGTGGAGGTGCCCCAACAACCCTTTTGTGGAAATAAATTACGTAACAAACGTCATGGATTTAACATTTTAGGTTCTTTGCAGCAAAAAATCAACATCGAATTAAAGTCTACCATGATCTGCGGATACTGTCAAGATCACCCGCTTCTTCGTGTAACTTGCGCCTCAATGACAAAGACGATGAGACAAAAAAGTATTTCTTTTGTCACCGCCTTAACACAGATCCAGGAACATAATAAAAATCCAATAAAACACAGTTAAACGTAATAAAAAGCGGGTAGTCTAATAAACGTTGAAGGTAGACGGATCCCTTCAGGTCGCTCTCGATTGGATTGCGAAGTAACATGAGCTTTATTCCGTTGTGTTACGATTAGTTTACCAACGATAATCCGATTTGGTTGTGCTTCTAAAGAACAAGTCGGAGTTTAAATAATACTCATACTCATTTATTCGACGTAGGAGCTCAAGTATATAATATATACCTAAGTCGCAGGCCGTCAGTGGGTCAGATTAGCACAGGATCGTAGTGGGTTGCACAAGCTTGGGGAGGCCATTGCCCAGTAGTGGGTGAAGTCAGGCTGTGGATGATGATGATGATGATGATTCCTCATCATCATCAAGGAGCTCAAGGCACACTTGGTTGTGTCGCTTACAGGCATAGATGACTTAAGTGATAGACTAACCCCAGGTTTCTATATTCAACCTACGAATGTCCGTTAAAGACAGAATAATAATATTAAAAATAAGAATAATAAAGTTTTATTTTCTCCACATCATATACAACAGTTACAATAGGTATTCAAATCTACATAATTAAAAGTAAAAGACACTTGAAATCTGTAATGTAAGGCAGTGATTGGTACCTGCACATTGTACTCGTATATAAATGCCACGAGTTAAAAGGTAAAATTACACAGGAGCCTCTTGAGGCGCGTTTAAAATACCTATTAAAAATTCAAACATACCTAACTTACATATTAATACTAGTAAGATAGAAGCTGTTGTTTTGGAAGTCACAAACATGGCCAAGGTCACGCAGCCTCATCGTGTCGGCACGTGTTTAATAATGTACCGCTCGGGGGTAGGCAGGTACCTACTTACTCGCGACATAAATGCCTCTTTAGCGGAAATATGCCGTCTCTCTGACCCTTAGAGTATTTTGAGTAATTTCTCTGCGCTGATTAAACTGACACATCATTAAAAAAATAACTAGAAAATGTTCGCAAGCAGAGCTGACCAACGAATATCATCATCATTTTATACGTTTTCAGTTTTAATTTACACAAAAAATAACGCAGCAAATAAGAAGTAACAGTTATATACCTTCCACACTATTCCCTTATTCGTGGATAGAAATCACAGACCAACATCCCGCTGCGAGAATGGAATCGCACCTCTTGCTCATCAAATGCGCACACGCCACGCCTCTGAGGTCGTCAGATCAATCCTTAGTGTACTACATCTTTACTTCCTCAGCTCACTATTATGGTGGACTAATATCCCTCGCAGCGCCCCCTGGCGGCACAATATGTCCCTAATAACTATTTGTGTTTGCTATCTGTCGGCGGGTGTATTTAGCCATCTCGGTCAGAACAGCTGCTTCACTTGCATCAATAAAATATCATGTTCTATATAATTAAACTTAAACTAAGTTTTTAGTAGCTCTTCATTTAGGCTCAATGCACATTGAATTAGCAGCGAGGTGACGATCAGTTTTAATAACAAGACATTATAAACCTTAAGCACAATGTTATAAGATATAATCTCGAGCAGCCTCGCGAGCATCTCACGCGGTCGCGTGGTGACGGCAGTGGTAGTCGCGAGCCGGCGCAGGCGCCGCGTTTCTATATCTTATAGCATTGTTCTTAAGGTTTATAATGTCTTGTTATTAGAAATGATAGTCGCGTCGCTGCCAATTCAATGTGGATTGAGCCTTGAATTTAATGAGTAGTAGTGTGACAAAGCTAAACATAAAGTTGCACAAAAGCAATGCTGTTTTTGTCCGAAGCAAAACTTACCATGTTATTTTCTCTACACTTTGTGCGAACGACTTGTTCTATCTAGAAGAGATAGATAACCGGACTTACCGGACGCCATGGCCTTCGCCGAGGTAATGATGTACGCTGACGACGTGGCCGCCGTTGTGATAGCGCCATCTATCGACCGCCTCGAAGATAGGTTGAACCAAGCCGCCTGCGACTTGGCAAGCTGGTTCAAAGTGAACGGACTTGTGCTCAATGTATCAAAAACACACTTCGTTCACTTTTGTTTATCTGGCCACCAAATTAGACCTCTTGCGGTCCTGGCGGGTGGCGTAAAGATTGAGCAAGTGGACCGTACGACCTTCCTGGGTTTTGAGCTGGATCGAGCCCTCACCTGGGAATGCCATGTAGATAAGGTGTGTGGAAAACTCGGTGGTGCTTGTTTCGCGCTTTGGCGGCTGTCTGGCTTCCTGCCCAGGGAGGTTGTACGGTCCTGCTACTTCGCCACGATCCAATCCACCCTGCAGTACGGGGCCGAGCTGTGGGGGCGCTCAAGCGAGTGGGAGCGCGTCTTTCGCCTACAAAAGCGAGCTGTCCGTGCCATCGTCAGAGTACCTCGGGAAGCCTCTGCCCGCCCGTACTTCAGGGTACTAAAAATACTGACTTTGCCCTCCCTAGTAATATTTCAGGTCGCTGTGTACGTAAGATCAAACCTGGCCCACTTTGACAAACTCGGTGATACCCATAGGTACAGCACACGACGCGCTGGGCAACTATCAGCCGTGCATTGCTCATTGGCAAAGTCCGCCAAATTAACTCATGTCATGGGTCCGATTGTTTATAACCGGATTCCGAAGACGGTTACGCAGGCCACTAGCCTGAACATGTTTAAATCCCGCCTAAAGCGCTGGCTGATCGAGCAGACGTTCTACTCGTTCGATGAGTTTGCCAGCCTAAATGTAAGCGAGTAGACGTTATTATTATTCTTGATGTATTTGTGTGTTTATTTATTTATTTTATTAATGATGACTTAATGTATTAATGCTATATTGTAATTTATTACTATCTTTAACTGACATGTACCAATAGTATGCAATAAATGAATCTGAATCTGAATCTGAATCTGATAACAGTAACAATGGAATGGCTGTGCTCTCGTCAACCTGAGCTGTGCCCGCTGGCTTCGCTAATGAGTTTGCGTGCGCCTGTTTAAGTTGCGGACGCGACGTTTTGTGACGTCACGATAATTATTTGTTTTCTGTCTCATTTGGCCTCTGACTTACCCCTTGTTCCTGTTTATGACTTACACACTAACCCTAGAAGTAGATTAAGCGAGCTGTTATTGCAGAATTTGCAGAGGCAAGCTGGGATTTTGCTTTGGAGTCTATGTAGGTATTTAAATCACAACATACCACCATAAGTGAATATTCAGAAGGTCTTTAAAATAGTAGCCATAGTCATAGTAATTTATTGATAACTTTTTATGTCACAAAATCATATTTGCTTGTAAATTATGAATCAATACCGAAACCATTTGCCTCTGATCGAGGCTGCGTGGACAATATCCCGAAAGGCCACATAAGACATACTCCCACTTATTACCGTCGACAGAACCGAGCATCAGTGTGGCGCAGTAAGCCTGGGCCCGGCTTAATCCGTACAAATGTGGCGGGTGGCGCGCCTACCTGCGCGCTCCGTCACACGGAAGCCATTATTTTATCTTCACTAGCCGCGGACAGACGAGGTATTATTGCAATGGATACGCAACTAGCAGAATAACTATGTTGTCATTTGCTGCAAAATATGCCGTTTTTAACTCTTAGTGCCTGCTACGCACAGCAAAGTATACAGCATTTCCAATTCCTTTGTGCAATAACTTTGTAATTTCTATTTATTTATTTAAAATAGGATACCCAACATGGGTATCCTAATTTAGCACTTCACTTGCAAAACAAAACATTCTATACAAACACCTGAAAATATTCATAGTTACAAGTTTCTATGACTTTCGGTTCCATAATGTATCAGAAAGGGCGCGACATCGAACGCGCTCCCGTAAAACTAATTCATGTGTGACGTCAGCCGACCTTTCGGATGGCATTTCCGGCTTCGCGGGAATAGGGCCGCTGTCTGTTCACTATAAAGGGAACGAGGTTACGGTAAAAGGTGTTTTGGTTGAAAAGGGTCCTGGTTTTGTCGTATTTTTACTGTTTTCTGATAGCCGAGCCTGAACCTGTCGGAGATTATTTAATTAAACCGTGGATGGATCCATTTAACAACAACTATGGAATGGTAAATGATTATGGATTTGTGCTCATATTAACCACGTACACAAACTGCCGGGGTTTGAAATGTGTGTAAATCAAGTAAAACATAGCGTCTGTCGTCAAGTGGCTGCGGATTCTAATAAGTCGGCGGATTTAGGCGCATACCGCGCGCGACGGGAGCCTTCTCTACATGGTTTTAGCGTCTGTACACATGCACCCTTCTTCTTTTAGCTTTATTAGCTTGCGTTAGCATTAAAATAAATATAGTTTCAAGTAATTTTATATGCAGCATAGCACAGCAGCGACAATAATCTAGGACGGCAGCATAGTCTTTCTGCTATCATAGCACAATGTAAATGGCGTTGAATCTGGTCAGCATCCTGAAGGTTTCTGATACTTATATGAAGACGATTCCAGACACGCATTCGAACACTAGAATTAAAATCTATGGTCGATGGCGGTGCATGTGAAAAGGCTCCCATCTTTGGCTATAGGAAACAAAGCGCGCGAGCATGATGTACGGGCTCCGCCGATGTGACCACCGAACCCTAAATATGTAATCTTGTTGTCCCGCCAGCAATACGGCTTCGGGACGCTTCGCCTGCTCTCGGGACACCTCTATACTAGCTCTTCTTAAAAGCCTTCCAGAAATAAGGCATTTAGGCGGTTAGATATTTTGAATCAAAATTGAATGACTAAAATTAATACAAAAGAAAAATACACTTGTGTTTCTGTTTGAGGTAGAGCTAGGGTTTGCACTATTCATTTAATTTTAGTATTCGAATAAATGAATATTTTTGGAGCCAAATATTCGAATAATTCGAATATTCGAATATTTTTTTTACATTTATTGAAAAAACGACAATATCATAATTCTTTTGAAAAAAAAACTAGTTTTTAATTAGTTTTATTGTTTATTCATAAAAAAACATGTTAATAATAAAGTTAACAGATAATCAACCTCCTGCGTCCCACGCAGGCTGCAGCTCTAAGATCGTCTAATATCAATAAACCATTATAAACTTTGATAATATGAGCGTAAAAAGCTTAGGGCGTCCAAAGTATCGGCATTCATCCTTGTTCTTAAGCGGTGACACAAGTATTCAAGAATTTCTACTTTTCCTGCTTCAAATACTCAATCGTTTGACGAGCACTGTGTGAGCTTGCGTTGTCGTGGTGCAGGATGATGCGTCGCTTTGAGTTAGATTTTCGAAGTTCTGCGATGACTTGTGGTAAACAAACTGTTGTATACCACTCTGCGTTAACCGTTCTACGATCTTCAAGTGCAATAGTCGCAACATGGCCGGTTTTTCCAACGAACGTGGCCACCATCTTCTTTGAAGTGCTTCGAGAACGAACAACTTTAGTCGGCTTTGGCTCGTCTTGAAAGACCCAGATTGTAGATTGTTGTTTGGAATCAGGACCGTAGACATAGATCCAAGATTCGTCACCACTACTGATGATGTCGTAGACGTGATTTGACTCTCCTCGGTTGAACCTTTGCAGAGTTTTCTTACACCATCTGACGCGGGCCGCTTTGTGATCGTCGGAAAGCAGATGCGGTATCCAACGGCAAACTAGCTTTCTCACACCAAGCGCTTCTTGGAAGATCTTCTGAATGGTTGTCCCTGAGATGCCTAATAGAGCCTCTATCTCTCGATACGTCACATGACGATCTTCGAGAATTAGTTGTCTCACAGCAATGATGTTATCTTCAGTGAAGGCGGATTTTGGGCGTCCTTCGCGAAATTTGTCACTAACACTAGTATGTCCACGATGGAATTCTAAAGCGTTCAGCGTTCGACAGTCCGCAGACATGGGGCTTCATCACTGAACCGAGATGTTAGCTCTTCAAAACACTGAAGCCGTGTCAGGCCTCTTCTAAAGTTGTAGAAAATTATTGCACGAACATTTTCCTTAGAAAGATTCATTTTCGTACGTAACCTGACAGATTCCAATCGAAGCTGTGACTAAACAATAGCATTAATCCTAATACTTTCAACTGTTTTGAGATTCAAAATTTAAACACATTCGAATATAGAACAGTTCCAAATTCAAAATTGCCGGGAAACATAGAAACGACAGAACTTAAAAGGCATGCCTCGTATATGCTCGGGTGAAATGGATACCACGTTGTCCACCGCTTTCAAAGAGACACATCTCCACTTTGATTTTAGTGCTAAGATCCAAGGTCTCTTCTTCGGACTGGCGCAGCTGGATGGATTCGGCTGCGTCATTTTAAAGCTTACCACGCAACTGATCTTTCATGGACAAACTGTTGTCATCATTGCTTTCTTGCTCTGTGTGTACTCGTTGGCTGCGGTTTTCAGAGTCTGATGACTCAAAGTAGTTGTTCAATTTGATAATTGTGTTTTATATATTTTTTGATTTTCGAACAACTCGCGTTCGTGGGAAATAACAGCTTTACAAGACATTACACTACAAGAACACAACAGGGTGAGATTTGGGGCAGAGTTGGAATCAGAAAAGTGTAGAAAATAGTAAGTAGTTCCCATAAAGTACAATGTTATGGGTCTATAAATCGAGAGTAAATAGGTTACTATTAATAAATTCATTCTAGGTAAGCGTCCTTCATCTTAGATCCCACTGTTGCTTAGCATCAGGCAGTGTGAGGCTTAAATGCGTCCAATGCTGGCCTATTTAATAAAAAAAAACTATTCGAATATTCGGATAATTAAAATGAATTATTCGAATTTGAAAATGGAGCGAACCCTTCGAATTGCAAACCCTAGGTAGAGCCTATGTGTAGGTACTTATATTGTACGTGTAGTCTAACGAACGGAAACTCTATACGGTGACGAGTTTCCATTAGGAATGAAAAAAGAAATATACCTTAGTATGAAAAGCTAGCTTGACTCAAATGAATCTTTCTAATTTGCGGTTGCAAATGTTGTAATAAAACGTGTGCGATGTTAATTAACAACATTCACTAAACACAACAAGTCTATACGAAGCAGTAACTGCAGTACCTACCTGCTCCTCCGGGAATCCTTGGACATGAGAGCGAGCATAACAACAGGGAGACTGCGAACGTCTATTTCCTTTGATGTTTTACGATACCAAGAATCAAGCTTGATAAACTATTTCAGTTGTGTTTCTTTGATTCAACATAAAAAAGATTTCATCTTTTTTTCGGTGTCTAACAGATTGGTCTGAAGATCTCGATTGCGGTGTTCGTACATTTGTGTATGAAGTCATAGAACAACCTTTTGATCGACCCACGGCTTTCACGCAATCGATTTTTAAGCCGAAGGAAGAGGTTGTTTTCGTAGAGACAATACTTTAGCTGCTTTTGTTCTCTTCGCTATATTATAGTAGCCGTACCTAGCTGCCTGTAAGTGTACTACCTACTAGTAACTAATCTTCTTCAAATAACTTATTAGTCGGTCGTCCATCACCGGTAACGGGTCCTTGTAAACTTTAAAACCGTTTAAATTTCGCTTCGACTGCGAAATAGTAATTTAAATAAAAACAGCGCTGATCGCTTCGAGTGCTAAGGCAGCGGCCCACTGGAGCAGGCAAATACATCGTAAGGTAGAGGCATCAAGTCCGCTCTAGTGGACAGCTGCCTGAAGGCAAACATTTTCGCCTCCGCCCAAATATGTAAGAACGGAGATTGAATTATTTATTAAATATTTTGCAGCTTTGATGTTTACGTAAAATAAGTTATCTTCAGTTTACGCAATCTTTCTGAACGAGATCTTCAAGGAATTCCGAATGAATTACGCTTGAGATTGAGAGCGAAGCGAAGTTTAGAAACTCTTGAAGTCGTTGAAACTAATCATATTTTGATTTTATTCGTCATGCATGACATGAAATCTGATAAGTATATTTTGGTTTTTACAGTTCATAAAAATATTGTAAGTTTACAGAATCCTAAATGCCTCATTGTCTGCAGACGTTCACCAAACTTTCTCATGTACCTACTTATCAAGAAACACGACTAGACTATCCGTGTATTGGGATGCCTATCCACCAGTGGTATTGTGTACGTAAAGCTTAGTTAAACATGGCTAGGTAATTACTAAGCTCGCTATGACATGTCCTGGGCTCTGGAGACACCGTGGCCACCTGGATGTAACCGATGGCACCCTGGGGACCTCTGTTAGGGGGAACTCGCAACTTCTGAAGGAAACTAGATCGCATATCATCAAAGTTCTATGACGCTATTTCTATTCTGTATTGAGTCTAATTCATAAACTAACCTTTGTAAGCATTTTGGGACAGTTATTAATTAATCTTTACCTACTATTTGAATATTACTTTATTGTTCATAAGCCAACATTTCATGTCATGAAATAAGTAAATAAAAAGCAAGTTAGTTTTATCCAAAGCCGATTGGTATCGCTGCAATTTTGCTGAACTGCAATTTTAATTTTTGAGCTTTCATTCTTGCAATTCTTTTGGTTTAGAAACCAGCAAAATATTTAAAAGTACCTACCTACACTATAATATTATAAAGAGGAATGGTTTGTTTGTATTGAATAGGCTCCGAAACTATCGGACCGATTTTTTTTTTTTTTTTTATGATGAATGGGTCGGCTCTTGACCTCAAACTTACACAGGTAAGAGTAATAATTAGTATTAGTAATAATAATAATTCTTTCACCATTAGTATCCTACATTATCCCTGATGAACATAGGCTGTATTTTATCCTGGGAAAGTGAAGTTTTCCCGAGGGACCACGGGTAACACCGCGACGGACAGCTAGTCGTTTATATTTACAAGGATTTCGATACACGTGCAAGGTATGTAGGTATCGATTTTATCAACGTCTACCCCTCCTGCAGCCCAGCGACAATGACTTGCAGCGTACCTACACAATAAACATAAACATGGCCGGCTGACAGGGGTTCGATTCCCGATGCGGGCCATTGCTGCCGGGTACTTGGGACTTTTACGGTTAATGAACTTTGAATAGTGTTGTTTGATTCTTGACTGCTTGGTAACTTAGTCGCAGTGCGTTTTATGTATCGGAACAATGTAAAATGACAGCGATTATACATTAGTATGTAATCTATGTAACTACCTATACGCTACTCGTATATTTATTTTTCATAATAATATCACACTAAAACTAATAGAAGCATATTCACAACAAAAACGAAAAACTGTGAAAACAGAATTCTAAAAATATAGGTTAATATCGGAAAATAGAACATGGATATGTTTAGCGTTACATGCGTTTAAAGATGTTTAATATTAGTTAGGTTAGGTTAGGTTCTTATACAACTGAATGCAAGCAAAAATCATTTTCAAGTCTTATTTTTTGTTGAACGAAGTCGGCGTATCACACACGCTTCAGACAGACCCTCCGGCTCCGTGCCCTTGACTGTGAGTGTGCGAGAGTGGCGCTCTCTCGTTGCTGCGGGGAGAACGACTATGTGTTTTATTCATCTCGGAATATGCTAGACAGGTATGAGGAGCTATCGCGATCTTTGTCTCTACCATTTTCATGTAGACATAAAATTGAGAATATTAGAAAAAATAAAGAGCATAATAAGAGAATTGGCATTGCAAGATCTTTTGTAGTACCTAGTACCTACCTACCTAATTGGTAGTACTTTGAATACCCTTTACTACACAGAAACTCTACTCTACCAGAGTTGACCGCAAGTTCATACGAACTTACTTTTTACTTATTTACCTTTTCCACATAGAGTCACCGAAGCACTGATAAAGTAAGAATGATACCCGTCATTAGACATGTTTCTTTAAAAAAGATGGAAACAAAGTTTAAAGTTATTCTGTTTAATTATAATCCGCTTCATTAATAAAGCTTCAGTCAAACAGACGCAGTCGCGGGGCACCGCTGCGCTGCGCTGTTTAATGAGTCGCAGCAACTTGGCGTCAGCTCGGACGTGGCTTAAACATACTTTGCGCTAAGTCGAGTGGGATTGAAACTTATTCCAACATTTTCCCGATACGTGATATGAAATCTAAGATACAGCGAGGCCTAAATAGCTGGGTCACTTTACAAATTGTTTATTTCAAATTGTTTATCTCATTAGTCAATATAAATTTTAGTCATTTTCTTAGTAGTTCTGGCTTGCTTAGACACAATCATTCGTCATTCTGAAGCGACGTTCTCGGCGATCATAAAATGGAAAGGACTTCTTCGATCTTTGACTGGCTTCGGAGGGCACGGTAATGTCTGTCCCGGCTACAAAGTTAAGCCTTGAAGCTATAAAACAGCTCATCAAACTCACACATTCATACCTTCCCACCTCAACGGATTATCTTAAAAAGGTTTGTTCCTCTTCAATGCATATCATAACGAACTTCTAGCAAAACGCCAAAAATAGTGTGTTTTCAGGCAGGTGATATCAAGCCTTGTAGAAAGTAATTTGAAATGAACTAGCTGTTTGCGTGTGGGTCGTGGTATCTTAGCGATGTATGGGTGCCCACCTGCACTCAGAGAATGAGTATGGCCATTTAATTGAAACTCTCTTCCCTAAATACAGGAGTTATTGGTAATTTTTCAACATATAATTGTATTTACTACAAAAACTTGTTTATTTAATTCTTCTAAACGTAAGCAGGATGGACACAGTTCATCCTGCTGACGCTTCCCTACACCTTTCGGATACGAAGTTGAACGAACTTTTTAGCACTTATCATAATCATCAGCCTGGAGCAGTTTCTTTCTACAGCTTAATGCGCCAGTTTTACATTTTTAAATAACATTATATCTTTGTAAAACGATGGATACTGGTGCCTAATTCATTGCGTCATGATCAGAAGAGCTTAGACGTGGATTAGGGTCCTAAGCTACTATTTAGTGAACTCGCGTATTCAGCGCGCACCTAATATCGGCGCCTTATCCGGATTAGTGCGGGCCCGCTATTGCGACCCTTCGGTTGAGCATACGTGCTGGGACTGTACTAGCTGTGACCTTCGTGCGTTGACTGTACGATACACTCACTAGCGGCCCCCACCGGCTTAGCTTGCTTTGTACCAGTGTCTATGTCTACGTCTGACATCTATGACACTTAAAGAAACTGTTACAGAGTAAAAAACTTATCTGAACCGGTGACAGAGGCGCTAGTATCGTATTTGGTTGGTGTGACAGTTTTTTTTTACAGTAAGTTCCTCTTTTGGCCACCGGTTCAGATAAGTTTGTGTTTACCTTCCACAAGTGAGCTTTTGTTATCGGAAGAACAGTGTTACCAAGTTACAGTTCCAATTCAATCTATGTATAAATAAAAGTCAAAACAATGAATTCAGAATCAGATTAAAAAGTACGTGTGATAATACCTCGACGTTGTTCGTACGTAGTACAACAATAATTTAGAAGGAAGAAACGTGATTGAAATGCGAGGAAGCAGCGACATTAAAAATGACACAAAAATTATTGTAATGTTACCCCGGACGTGCCGGGGATTATGCGGAGTGGGCGCGGTTTTAAATAACGCGGGAAAAATTGAATTTTTGGATGTCCCGCCATTAATGCGGGCACAGACGGGGGGTGACGGACACTGCGAGTGACGGACGGAGCTGGAGATGTTCTTGAAATAATAAAGAAATGCGACCATCTCGATGCTCATAAGATTCGATTAAAAGTAGCATGTCTAAAAAATATTTCCATTTCAAGCTTGTCAGTTGATTCTTTTTAAAATAAGATAATTTATTTCATTATTATAATTAGTTTATAACTTTCTGTTAGTTGATATTGTTTTAAAATAGCAGAGAGCAAAAAAGCAGTGTCTAATTTAATCCTTAACCAAGTTGTACGGTACGTTCTAACTGGATAAACAATGAAATGCAAGACTACAATATCACAGGACAATGGCATTCAGCTGCAAAATATAGAAAGAACATTTAAAAAGTTTGATTAGGTTTATATTTTTCTAATCCACTTTATAGTGAAGTTTTGGGACCCTCACTGGCGTTCATTGCGAAATAATCTGCTAAAAAGTCACCAAACTTCTCCGGGGAATCATAACAGCATTTTACTCGAAAAGTTCTAAACAAAGCGGAAATCAACAAAGTTCCGTCAGTTCCTCTCCCTAACAAGTGCTAATAAGGCTGAATTGTCACTTGTTTGGAATACCAGAATGTCTTTGGAAATGCAGATGATGATGTCATTCAATAGTAAGTAGTAATTCCTATGTATTTCTTTTTCTTGCATTTTTCGTATTTATTTGTTTCCTTCTTTGCATATTTGTACAATCTTCTGCTCTGCACGGATTCAAAATATATTTTTGAAAGCCAATAGATACGTGATGCTTGAGCTTCATTATGTTATCTAAAACTGATCTCAATGAAACACGAAGTACGATCACGACTGTGTCTTCAAAGGACGGACAGTTGACGCCTGAAATGCGAACCCATGACATTCGGTTCGAAAATCGAGACAACACTGAAGCAATAAATGTTTTTGAATTGAATTGAATACTAAACTTGGCGGATACAGGAGATACAAAGCACAAAATAACTGTTATCTTTTCGCGTTGAAAAATGTTGCAAAAGCAGGTGACATCACAATAATGGCGGCCAACATGGAGTCGTGTTTGTCACAAACAATAGTGAAGACTGGGATTAGCCGCGAAACACCGAAGTTTTGATATTCGGGCGCTTTTGTTACGTGCGAGCATTATGTGGGTAGAGGGGAGTAGCTGTGAAGATTAGTCGGAAATAATTGCTATAGTTACGGATTTATACAGAAGTTTTGGTTAATAGGGAATCATGGGGTTGTAGGGGTGTTTTAATTCGTCGGATGTCGAAATCGGAAACTACCCAAAACAATGTCCCAGGCACTACAGCATCCCGTTAAGTGTAGGCATGGATTGCCTCCTGACGCTGTATAAATCATCTAATATATGTACCTAGATGTATGATGTAAAGGCCTAAGTTGACATATCCGACATCCGTCCTGTTCTGGGGGCCGTATTCGCGTTCCTTTTTTCGTTCGTTTGATTAATATTCGGATGCTTCCCACCACGATATCTGACTTCAAGGGCCAATTTTTCGATTTGGGATATTTGGTCCTAGATTAGGACCGTGTTTTAACGTTTGAAAAATTGGCCCTTGAAGTCAGAAATAGTCGTGGAAAGCATCCGAATATCCATCAAAATGGAAAAACGGAACGCAAATACGGCCCCTGTTCTAGCATGAAGCGGAACTGGTAGCATCAGTACAATAGTTCAAACGCGCGATTTAACCTAACTTTCACGATACAACATCGATGCAACAAAATATCGCCCTTATGTTTAGAATGATTGTGGTCGATGTGACGTCGACCGCAAATGTGTGATAACCGAAAGTGTGGAAATACGCATCTCATTCACTAGCGATTTAAAACTTTACCTCATTAGAAATACGGTTGAAGTTTGTATGTTAACTTAATATACAAAATGTGAGCATTAAAGTGTGTTTAGGGTGATAAGGCGGAATAATTGAGGATATCTCGAGATACATTCTGACGACTTTATTCAGATTCTTCTCTACATATTCATGTTTAGAGAAAAAAATTAGGAAAACAAGTTCTTGTATCGGCTTTGCACAAAAAAAAAATCGAGCGCAGTGACTGAGCGTCCTGTGGATATATGCATAGTTTATGCATATTTTTGCGTGGGTTAGCGCAACATGGCCTCTATTTCAAGGAACAAAGCAATTAAAAGTAAGCTTTAATTGCAGACAACTAATGAAGCAGTTCTTACGAAAGAGTGCTTACCCACAGACGGATGCCATAAAATGGAACATAACTATTGAGGGGAAAGGGGAAGGTTGGGATGTGCTAGTGCCGGATCAAAATAATAATTCTGCTTCGAATATTATGTAAACCAACATTGAAGTTAAAATGTAGTTTGCAGAGTTTGTAGAATGCAGACATAAAAAAATACCATAAATTATGATACCGACAAGACTGAAACGAAATGACATTCACATCTAGCTGTGATATTATCGGCTGCGGATGATGATGATGACTCTTACAAGTAGAACACCAGCACAAATCATTGAAAACTGTTTTGTGTGAGACGGGTAAAATGTGGGTAAAATATTCATTTCACAAGTTGGTATACTTAGCCAATTAAGTGTAATAAGTACTTAGTAGAAACATTCTAATATTAATTTATACGTATGTAAAAACTAAAAGTAGATACTTTGTTATTTTTAGTCCGAGATTTGTCACCGTAATGCCATCAGTAGGTAAGGGGAGCGTCAGTAATGGCACCTGGGGGTGGCGCGGGGTAAAAGGTTTCGGTGTGTTTCATATTAAAATTATATCGACGCCGTCTCCCGGGGGCGACAAATAGACCTGTCTCGATTCATTTTGTCCCAGGATTTAGCTTTTAGTACTATTTTTAAATAACCTTTTTTCTAGAGGCAAAAGGTTTCATTTTCTTTGATTTGAAACGCTCCCCTATTCCGTCCTTCAAAAGTGTGTACGTGACTGGAAACACAAGGCGATGCTTTTTGATGTGTTCCAAGGAGAATCAACTCTGTATAATATAGAGGCTGAGAGCACCCTATATACGTCCTTTTAAAATGATGCCAAAGTTCGGGTCGCACGTTGTTAAATTAGTAGGCATGTGTAGTACCTACCTTTTTGTGTGTTTGTGTTTTCAGATTCATTATGTTATGTCTGTAGTCTTTCTTCACACATGTCATAAGGAACGAGTGATTCGATAAGAAGTATGTAGTTATGTTTAACGTGCCTGAAAAACACGTTTATGGCAGATTTGGTGGCTGAGAGAAGCATCAGAAAATTATCTTTTTCAGAAAAAAATCCTTACAGCCACGATTAATTTTAAATTGCTTAAAAATGCTCGAAGCTATTTTGGTTGTAAATCTGCGTACTCGGGGGATATTATCTGTGGGGCAAAACCCGTTGACACGTATTAAACCGGCGGCCCGTGAGTGCGTATATAGCTCACGCTATAATTTACTGGCTTCAATTAAAACACAAAAGCCTATTAATAATCAGTGTTGGCTCTCACATTCAAACAACCAAGGCAAAGCTCCCTTGAGTTGTAGGTATGGGCTGTCTGACGCTGGGTTATGGTGTATACAGGCTATATTATTTAGGTATATATTTAGGTATAGCATGTTAGCATTTAGTATTGTACGCATCATCATCTCCCTGCCCTTATACTGCTTTAGATGAGTGCACAATGTATGATTCTTCCACTCTACTCTACTATCAGTCAGTCGGTTCACAGCTCGGTCAGGTTCATTCGTTTGGGAGATATAAGATACCACAAACAGACAGACACACTCACTGGTACACCACGTTACCCTAGTTCACAGTAGACGTTTGGAAGCGCGCGCTTTGGTAAGGCGCGTTAAAATTATTATGTGGTCCAATACAGCCGCACACATTACACGATGACGAAACGCGCACTTCTAGTAACAAAAATCTGACAACGTGCGTCTAACGCGCGCTTTAAAACGCCTTGTGTGTACCAGCCCTAGAAAAATACTTTAACTTTTTTTGGGAAGGATTTCATGCTAAAACTGAAAAAAGTGGCTTGAATTAAACATAATGAACACGGTGGGCTAGTTATTTTTCGCGAGTTCGTCTGTCGAACACAAAGCTCTTCCTTGAACGATACTCTGCCATCGGCCCTTTTGTTTGACAACAAACTAACAAACTGATCAACGTTTCAGTAGTATTTAGCCGCTCAACCTTAATCACGGGATAAAGGGACGTCCCGGGCTCAGCGGCTATTACCCTAAACGGCATTGTCCGATCAGTCCGCTGCTTAGCGGCTTAGCTGTTCCGCTCCGAAAGTTATCGGCTGCTGATGATGCTTCCTTAATACTTTAATCAGCTTTCGTGTAGTGACCTCCTTGCTCTGTCCTGAATACATTTAATGTTCTGTCCTGAAAATATTGTTTATTGACAAGTTTTTGCATTTTTTTGTAATTATGCAATTATGCTTTGACTTGGAACCGGTGCTAGAGTGCACGCTAGGCTAAGATTAGGTTTGGCTAATGTGGTTATTGAGTCCGTTTGAAGCGTATCACTTGCTATTAGAGGCACGTCCGCACTGGTTGCTTTGCGGTCTCCCACCTCGTCTGCTTGAGCAATAGTTTGTCTAGTTAGTCGAAAACAACTTAGAAGTAAGATTACGTCCTTAGTTTTCGTGGATGTACCTAAAGGATATTTTTCTGGATTGAAACATAGTATAATGGCAAGCTTTCCTGCAGAATATGCGCCTCTGACTACTCTCTTAGACATCTCCCAAAGATCTTAAAATCCATTAAAATCGTAGAGATTGCCTGAGCTTTGGGGATACAGTGGTGGGCCAGTTTCACTTTTTCTAAAAATATAATTATGTATTTGATGAGAAGGAACTAATAGTTTAGCGTGCCGGGTTCATCGACCTGTAATGAGCTGTAAGACCGCTCTAGCCTAGTATACGGCTTCTGTGTTTTATCGCTTAGACACGGACAAGCTTCTACATTATAAAACAAAATGGGATTCCCGATCGTATCCGAACACGATAAACATTCACTATTCAGGTGTTCAAGATCTTATAAGATCTATGGGGTTTTCCCTCACACATCTATAAAGATCTTGAAATCCGAAACAGGATTACGATTGTATCCCCGAAGCACGGTATTCCCTCAGATCAACTTAAGATTTCTAAGGCGTGTTTTTACATATTTGGCCAAAATGGCATGCGTAAGGAGAGGCCCGGAATGAATGACGTGAACAGAGGAACATCAACAGTTGGATATGATTGGCTGTTGATAACGATAATGAGCCATTGAAAACCGCCTTGGATAGTCGTGAACTCGTGATCCTGTTCCATTCGCTTGCCTCGTTTTAAAGGTTTACTTATAGAGGATGCCTCAAATATAGGTAGTTCATCCCAAAACTTCGCCATCTTGAACTTCGTACTTAGTGTAAAAAGTGTAAAGGGTAGACATTAGCATTTCTTAGCCGTTACTGCAGAATCTGATGTTATCTGTAGCATTTTAAACACGACTTTAAAAGAACGCGATCTGCCTGTAAATTAGATGTCTGAGCTTGAATATAAGGGGTTCCTTTTAGGTACCTACGCGTGTAATCTCCAATCTAATCAAACTTTATTTTTTTAAGTTCACCTGACATTCCACCCTTCTACAAGATACATCTTCTTATATTTCCGAACAAGCTCGTCTCAGTCGCTCGGATGCTGTATTACAAGATTATTCTGCAGTATCCATGTTTTTGTCGCGACTCGGGAATTTAATTAAACTCTAAGACAAGGATTTGTCGACATTTTTATTCCAGCTGTACATTCTCGGCGAGCGACGTTAAAACCTGAATAACTTAGTAACAGAAACATGTTTTCTTTGAAACTTTGTGGATACATCGCGGGTTTTGTTCATTTTCGTTCGAATTACATTTGAAAGGACATTTTAAAGAAATTCTGTCCAACGGATGCAGATGCTGTCACGACAGTCTGCCACAGCCTGCGGCAGCACTCGCTAGGGAAGAGTTTATACTTGCCAACTGCTGTCAGATTGTCTGTTGGACATTTCTTGTGGTAGGTAGTTTTCTTGCAGACTGAAAGGCGGTATATATTGATATACTCGATTCAATGTAACATCTTAAAACATCAACATTATCTTTAACGTCTTGTACCTACTTGACTAATTTCGCCTAAAATTAAAGATTTGATTTGATTTGAATGTCTCACCGAGAGTGTAGAGCCACAATGAAGAAATCTCCCGGCATATTTTAGGCGGCGTCCGACATCATGTTTTTAAATAACTTTGAGATTGGATTTAAAGTTGGGCTCCACACACAGATACGTGCGCGATATTGAGACAACGCTTCGACTTCAAATTATTTGAAAGGACGAAATAAAAGAGCGAATTTCTTGTTTGAACTATTCTTAGAATCAACAGTCTTTTGACATCGTAAAAAACATGGACAAATAAGCGTAGGATCTGCAGAGACGGCACAAGCTTCAGGTGAAGTCAGGCTGGGGATGATGATGACAAGTCGAAAACGACCTAGAAATAAAAAAAAGTTTAGCAAGTTTGTACGAGTTAAAAGGCCAAATCTGGTTTTGAATTCTGATTCTCTGGTTCTACTGATCAGGTCTGTGAACCTAATCGGAAGTAGAGAGATGTTTTACAAGTGAAAAATACTTGTTAGGCTTGTAGGGTGGGTCTGGGAGTTGAGGAAAGTTGTGAAAAGTTCGTCGCTCTGAAAGCGGTCAAGTGGGAGTTGATATCGAGAGCGCAACTTTTGGCCAATCATTTCGCGAGCTCCATTTTATGAGAATTTAAAATTGAGCTTTGAAACTTGTTGGATTTAAAGGACTTTTGTTTCGTCTTTATAGTAAATGTAAAATATAGACAACTTAGGTACCTACTTAATTCAAATTAGCTTTTTATTAACTATCCAGTGCAGCCTAGTTTTTAGTTAGAAACAAGCTGAAACTAGCTATGATTGTACATTTTTTTTAAAGAAAATTAACCAACTTTATTTCTCTTTTCTTATTGATTCACTCCTAAATTAAACACAGAACCATTTTGAGCCAGATAAATAAACATACAAGTGTGTTAATAAACAGTTTTTTTTACAAAATAACAAGTAGGAAACTGTGAAACATTTCGGCAAAAAGCGTTTTATTCCGCATTCGACGTTCACTCGCAGTCGCAGCTCGTTTCCGTCGCGACTCGCGTCCGACAAGATAACGCTGCTATTTGGCATGTTACCTGGACACGCGCATTTTATTTGCTTCTGTTGCCTCTTTTCGATTTCCTGTTCGGAGGCCTTCGGTAACCTAATAGGTACCTGCTCCTTCATTTGTTTGTGTATGCGCGGGAATAAGGTGCAATAGACATAAGACCGAAAGTCAAATGTGAATTTGGACTTCTATCTTCCCGCTGAGGTTATCAAAGTAATAAAATAATTTTTTTGTAGGACCAGTGTGATCACTTACTATCGTCATAATAAATAGGTGATTCTACTCCTGTTCCTTCGCAACACTAAAACAGTCTAAACCAGTGTTAGTTGAGTTTCTTCACACTCAACTAACACTGTTTTAGAGCCAGATGGAGTGCTACATGCAATTTATAGTCGCAAGCTATAAGTAGGTACCATACGCGCAGAATAAAGTGAATCGTCGCGTCTGCAACCCGTCAGTGACTCATTTTAAGCATGACACGACGCTTCAACAGAACCGGCCGTTGTCTACGCTGAGTACTGTCTCCTCTTGTATTTTTCCTTAGTTTTCCTTGTCATGAAGATGTGAAGGCCTAACGTTGTGTGTTGTTGCAGAGAGGAGCCCGCGCGCGTCGCAGGTCCTGCCCGCGCGGTCGCCCCCGGGGCGGCGGCGGCGCTCCTCGCAGCAGTCGCCGGCCGCGCTGCTCGCGCACTTCGACACCTCCGTGCTGCAGGTAACAACCATCCACCATCATCTACCTTCATCAGCATTCCTTCATTAGTCATCTTTCTTCGCTGTTTTTTAAACACGTTTAAAATTCATTACATTTGACTGATAATATCGGTGAAGAAATCAAAATAGTGTGTATCAGTAAGTAAATTTATTTACAGAAACTAAGCTACTACATATTATTTACATATATTTACAAAATACAACAGGATTAGTCAAGCTATCTAAGGATCGTTAGAAACGATCTATAGATAGCTCAACTGATCCAGGTCAATGTCAGTATCTATCAAAATAGTACATTTTCCGGGCGTTGAACCTAAAAGTTTGAAAACATTTTGTCGAGTGTAAGAAAGGAAATAACGAAATGTTATGTTTGTTTATATTTTCAAATTACTTTATTTAATCAAGGAAATAATCATATAGTTATTTTTTTATCAGCCGACTACATGACTCAATGATAATAGTGTCGTTAGTTATTGGTTCTCCAAGTAAAGTACAACATAATGCTTTAGCTACACAAGCCTCAAAATGTATTTCTCATAGAAAAAATATGAAACAATCAAATATAAAACATTTTTTCCGCTGCAAACCTCACGAAGGTACTGTCTTTGTTGTCGTTGCTCTTTGTACCAGCGAAAGAAGATGGACGAGTTCAAAGGAGCTTTTAGCGTAAATAAGCTTTTGAAGGCGCGCAAATAGTTTTCTCAAATACAAATAGCTTTATGCAAAACTAGTGGATGTTGGGGGAATTACCTGCCATCCTGTGGGGAATTCCCAAATCCGTTAGCGAGCTTATGCCAAGGGCTCACTTGCCTCTATGCTAATTAGTGCGACTTGACATACATGCCAAAATGTAATGCTAATTAATGGCGTTAGACACAGGTCCCTTGCAATAATCTACTCGTAATACGTACCTCTCAAAGCAGGTAACAAAACGAGCACTCATGGTATAGATTTCATAGTTAGGGGGTGATCTGCGCGATCAACAAATATTTGGGAGGACCTGCCTAGACATTTTCAAAGGATTTTCAGTAAATTTTTAATTACATCAACCGTGTGTATGGGATACAGTCGTGATCCTGTTTCAAAGCTGTTTCTCTGTAGATTTAGTTAGATTTAATTAAAATGCGCTGTTTTATGCGTTATAAAGCTGTAACTAGATTTCATCATCTCTTTGGTTTAACTGGTTTAACTGGATTTCGGAACATAATGTCGGTACTGAGGATCATAAACATGAAATGAAATGATTTATTAAAAATAGATAGAAAGCGTACAGAAAATCCAAAGCGAACATAAATTAAATGTACTCTTAAATTGTTATATATGGAGCATAGACTGTCATTGAAGTGTGTGTGGAACTCATGGAGAAAATCATTTAGTAGGTTTAAAGCACGTAACGTTGGTGCGTTACTTGCGTGAAAGGTTCGTGTAGAATGACAGGAGAACAACTTATGACAGGAGAACATAAACATAATCTCCTTTCGCCTGTCGGGTAACAAGTTCAGGGGAACCAAAACAGCATATATCTAATAGCTTACTTATAAGTTTACATACACTAACCAGTGACATAATCCGGAGCTTATGACACCTCAGGGTCACTATTGTAGCTTAGCACTAAGCAAATACACTTGAGCTATTTTTTGTAACACAAAATGTCATAGGTCGCTTTGTTATTTCGCAGGTTTTACGATAAAGTTTAAGTCTTGTATACATGAATTTCCTCATAAAATAGCCTGATTAAAACCTGTAGTAATGTTCAAAAGCGTCTCTTCCCCAGCTGGTCTCCGCGATTTATCTGCGGAGATGTCGTTGGCCTCTCTCCATAAAATGCTGGGATACTGCTCTTTTTATATAAGTTTTCAAGGTTTTATGATTTTTTCTAATCAAAACTGACGCTAGGTACCTTGATGACAAAATGCGAGGAAAATAGTGTTGTCTTATAATTTTTATAATAGATGAACTTTTACCAACTTTAAATTATAAAAAAACCTAATTCATTTTTTCATCAATAATATCCGCCAGACTTCACCCATCCCTGGGTAAAATGTTCATATAACATCCCTATATTTTTGAATGTTTTCCTTAATTGAAACTTATAAGAAAAGGCATACAACAACGTGGTTTTTAAACTGTAGAATAATAATGCACAATACGTTTGTTTAAACTTCTACGAGTAGGCAGGCATTGTGGAGCACATTAGTTTCTTCTCGCAGTGACATTGCGACGCGCCCCGACTCGGCTCGCGTTTATCTCTTCCGAGCAATTTGTTCTGTCCTTTTGAAAACGTGAAATTTTATTACGAGTTATATTCGAGCTTTACGCGCACTTTGGCGATGAAATTTTTTATATTTTCCCGTTTTTGTTATACTCGTAGCAGTAAATGTGCGGGTGGGTGTCCGGACGTTTTTTATGGCTTTTGCGGTATAATTTTAAAAAGTTCGTTGAAATCGTTTTAATCTAATATAATTTTTTGTAGATGTTTTATGGCTACAGTTAAGAGATTTCTTCTAGATTTGATCTGGCTAGCTAGATATGTTTTCAGAAAATATACATTTAGCAAAATCTTTTTGGTTCAAAATCATAAGTTTTTTGTTATAATTTAAAGTACTTAATATTCTACTCGGCTGCCAAGAAGGATTATGTTTTTCTTAAAATAACAAGTTAAGCGGGATAAGGGCAAATTCAAAAATCTTTTTAATTTTTTAATTTTTTTTTTAATCAGCACACCGAACAATATGCTCAAAATGCACAGCAATTTGCTCAAAGAACTCAATATTCAATCAAAAGACACTTCTTTGATTGATGATTCTCTTGTTTAATTTCTTTTGACCCAATTTGTCTGACAAACTGTAAGATTTCCAATAATTCAATGAATAGTGAAGGCGAGCGGACCCGCGATGGCGGCGGTCACTGATTGCGATGAACAAGCAAAATGCCGCAATCAATTATCAAGTTCGACACTTCGGGCCTCTTGCGGAAAAACTTAATTACTTCCTCGATACTGGAATGCTTACCTTGAAATACACCAGGGTACACTAGGTGCACAACGAACTTTCAAACGATTGATATATGATTTCGATGATTCACAGCTAGGAATACTCTCGATAAAATCACCTTAAACTCGCCCAAAATCGTCTCATCTGTTTAGGAGCCAGAAACGTCAAATGTACAACACCCCTCATTCTGTGCGGTTTAAGAATAACAATCTCGACAGCACTACGATGCTCAACTCCGTGCATCATTTTGTGTTATTTTCCCGAAGTCTGCCGAGCATGTCCGAGGGAAGCTCGCGAATGCAAACCACTATTAGTCTCAATAATAGCACTAATGGGATTCAATCGAGCAGAGATCTGCCGGCGTCTACTCTTTCATATTCTGTGATGGCCCTTATCATGATCTTACTTAGATACGGAACTCCAGTGCCAGTTTCAAGAAAGCTTTTGTGAGTACCTATCATTGTTTCTATATTGTATAATATAAGCCATAAATAACCGCCAATGCTACAGCCACTGTTACTGTTCCTAATAATAGTTGGTTTGATTGAATTGAAACATATGATATGATTTGTAATAGGACATAAGATGGCGTATAACGCGGTCCCTGCCACTTTCTTGTGCCCTTCGAGTGCAGAGGCCCAAAATCTTTTCCGAATGCGCTTCCCTGCACTAAACGATTGACGACTACTACTACTACTAAATGATTTCGCTTCTATAGCCAGTATTCAGTATTGGCGAGTATGTCTGGGGCGAGTGAAACTAATTCCCCCGTCCGATTCCTCCCGTTTCCCCTCGTTTTGTTATTTTTTTATTTTATACAATTCTAATTTCATTTCTACCGGATCATTTGTTCGGGAGCTTGGAAAAGTAATACCTAAATAGTAAGTTTAATTTAGTTTCCATTTCAATTTTAAATACTTTATTTTTGAAAGATACAATGATTACGAGAGAACGTTATATTGTCTGGCCGGGCTATACAATAATTGTTACGCATCGCGAAGTCCTTTAATGATAAATGCTCTTCATCATAGCGACAATCTTACCTAATAACATACTTTGTCTTACCTAGCTGTAAGTTTTCAAAAAAAAAAAAATACTTATCTAACTTTTATCTGAAAATCCTTGATCGGAAGCCATTGGTTATGCAGGCCAGGTATATACTTACCACATAAATAAAACGAGTCCGGTTGTAAAGAATGGACCGAGCCGTGTGCCGTCAATCTATGCTGGTCTCAAACCCGCACCCTCTCCAAACGGCTTACAGGAATGGCTTCGATGACCTCGTATCTGCGTGAAATCACACGGTGACTAATCTCGGATCTAGGACACACCCCGGATACTACAAGACTAGACATATGAGTGACTCTCGGTCATACCAAAGGAGCCTCTTTGAGGCACACTTAAAATCCTTTCACCACACTGGTTCTAAAGAACTGGTGACACGACAAGAAGAAGAAGTTCATACCAAGCTACAAAAATAATAAATTCTGCTCGAAATCTAAACAGGTAACATTTTGTGAGAATCGTTTTCGAAGCGCTCGTGGTCGTGCTAGCTTAGTCGTTTTTGATAGATCGTCGAAGTTAAGCGACGTTCGAAGCGGTCTGTAAGTGGATGGGTGACCGCCAGTGGCATTATCATCTGAGCGCTTCCATTCTTCGGAGGGCACGGTGAATTGTCAGTCCCTTAAGTCGTTAAGCCATGACGGAGGCCTTAAGGCGGCCTAAAAACTCCGTCAACAGAGTTGGCCACTGACTTATACAGACTTATTCTGCTCAAAGCTTGTCATAATTTAAAGTCACTCATATGTAACACGTTACAACTACTATCAGATAATATAATGTTTGATATCAGGTACAAATATAATTCCGTAAAGCTATCGAGGTCTTAGATCAGTATTCGCGCGGGTCACAACCGGTCGAATTACGGCCACAGATGACCCGCACCAGCCCCCCTCGGGACCCAGGCTCCCAAGAAGCTTTCTATTGAAAGAAAAACTGTACGCGTTCGGAATAAATCCGGTAACGATAGATATTTTTTGTGATGATCGCTTTCCGACGTCTGGCGTTTTATTTGATGAGTCCACCCTGATTGCATGATTACATCTCTAGGTCCTAGCTTTATTGGTTTAGCCAGAAACGTACTTTATAGACAATGATTTTATATCTATAATTGATATTTTATTATAGTGTTAAACCACACTTAGGTATTTCATTGAGAAATGAATATCGACACGGATTCTGTGGCCAAATGGTAAGGCACTCCAGCTTTAGGAGGATCGTCTGATCGTTGCGGGTTCGAATCCCATCGGAATCGATAATTTTGATAAGAATTTTCCTTTCTCAATGTTTTATATCTGCCTGTCACGGAATGTTCTGTCGTTTATTGAATAGCATCTACTTATTTACTTATTCTTTATTTTTATAGAAAACTAGAATCTATTTAGAATTAAGTATTTTCCGATCACTATACCTCACATTTGTTTATGTGGAGTCGGCACAACCGGTTTTTTATTCCACTCTGCTCTATAACTATGAATGTTACTATTGGCAGTAAAAAATGAGACGAGTGAAGCTGCTAAATTGCATAAAATTATGTTATTCTACTACCCACATCCAGAGGAGATCTCGTATAAAATTAAATATGTGAAAAAAATTCACGAATGGAATGAAATGGAAGAAGTGCACATTACCGACTTTACCTGAGTTTACGGCAGCGTCACCAATTGATAGCCCCCCCATACAGCGTTTAGCGTGTCTCGTGCAGGAAAGTTACCAGTTGGTTGCTGACTGAGCATGGTCAGGAAGATAGTTGAGAAGGAGTATTTTAAAACAGTTCTTATGGTGTATAATAATAAATGTAAGGGATGGTGTATGGCATCCCTTAAATATTGTATAAAATAATTATTGTTTTAGTCTGTGGTCTCCGACATCTCTCGTCTATGGTTGTAACGAAAGATTAGGCGGGAAAGAGAGATGTCGGAGAGAGATAGAAGATAATTTGACATTAAGTCAGAGGTGTCAGATAGACGTCAGGCAAAACGGCGGGGAAATATTGTCTAGTCTCCCAAGTCAGAACTTTTGTTATTTGTATGTTTTCTTGCTGTTTTTCGTGTGAATAAACTCAACTTGTGGACTGTGTTTTGCTGGTTGCCAAACCACCCCCGGTTATATAAATGCATATTGTTTCAGATCCGCGACTGGATAGGTGTGGAGGTGGACATGCTGCGCGCGCAGCCGGTCGCAGTCGGCGACGTCGACGATATCCTGCATCAGATCGACAAGCAGAAGGTATGTGATCCATCCAGTACCTGCAGCTGAACTCAATTTAAAACTTTAGAACGCATTTATAAAGTATTTTATGTCATGTTTAAATATTAATCCGGCTGCGCCAGCTTTTACACAAACAGTTGACTTTTTTGCCTTCGGCTGCGCTAGTTTTGTGTAGTTCTGAATTCAAAAAGAGTGTTATTTGCTACAAATAATGATCTTCTTCTTCTTTTTCTTTAAATAATAATAAATTTAAATAATTTAATAATTTTTAAATAGTGATAAAAGACCTAAAATGTGGTTTCTTATAACAGGTTTCAAGTTTATAATTTACTTCACGCAGTTCACACTTGTAATGATGACATACAGTTATTAGATGCTCATTTTGCCCATAAAGAGGATTCCTCCTTATTAGTCTGGGGAAATTACCTCGTGTGAAATTATTGCCTTTCTCACGTAAATTATGGCGTAGGGGATGGTTTTGGGCTTTGTACGTCAATGGTGTTTCATTTAATTACAATGATCAGTTTTAATAAGTCGAAAAAAGGATCGTTTTTAAAATAAGCCATTATTACATTCTTGGATTCTTGGACTGTTTATAAACTTATGAGGTGTGCGAACCATCAAATAAAATCCCATTAGACTCGCACAAACAAACGCTTTCAACCCCTAGCTGTATATTAGATACCACATGGTTTTTTGATTCATGCTAAAACTATTTCAAGCCATATTTACATGAAACAGAGTTTATTTTCATTTACATAACCCATTATTGTTAAAACTTCTTAGGATAACCTTGAAACTGGTTTTATGAAAATGATCTCTATTGTTGATGTGGTAAAGCTTAATTTTCATTGTGTTAGTGGCGTTCGATTGTGAACAATTAAGTACTTTAACGAAGATATTGGGTTAAGGGATAGAGAGGATGTGTGTTGAAGTCATTTGCGGTGTAAACAATAGTTGTAGTCTGAGAGCTCGCCGTTTGTCCTGAACATTTATTAAACCACTGATAAGTACTAATAGTAAGTCAATTCGTGTTTTTAAGATTTACCGTGCGTGAGTGTTTGATGTCATTGCAACTTGATAGTCCATTATACATCTATATTCTCTTAGTTACAATAAAAAAAACTCAAATGTAGGTATTTCAGTTAATTGCTAAAAAGTCAAATATAACAAGCATGGTTCTCCCAAAGCGACTGTTTCAGAATGCAGCGCCTCTTTCTGTCATCTTTGCTATCTTAATTAGAATCAGTTTTTTATCGTCTGTGACCTGTGAGTCATTAAAATGTAAATTTTACTAAGACTGCTGATAACAGTCTATAAAACAATAATTAGAAAGTAGCTTTTCATTAAATTGCCAACGTTTACATTTTTTTTTATGAAACTCAAAGGCAAATATTAAAAAAAAAGAAAAAAACTCGTCACATGTTTTACAATGGGTACATATTTTAAATGCCAAAAGTTTATTCTTATTACGCGCAAATGAGACTATCACTCAAAATACCAAATTAAGCTCGCATTTTATAACCATTTCGACACATCTTATTTACGACTGTTTTCATGCCGCTATTTCCTCCACTATGCTTTGTTTAAACAAAACAAGATCGTATTCTCATAGCACAAAGCTCAATGTTCTTTTACACCTTGTTTTAAAATCAATTTTGTGTTTTGTGTGGCAGTGTTAAGGTTGATTTTCACGTGATGATGGTATAAGTGAGAAATTAGTATGCTAGGCGTGCAAAGGTCCCTTACGCCCTTCAATTAATACGCCAGTCGGGTAAACGGGATCCTATGGACACCGAAATAACAGCGTACGTAATGGCTATTAATGATATTAGTGAATGAAAAGTGAAATTTTTATGAGCTATTTAATGGTTACTAAGTAAATTAATGTTATGAGACTAATAGAATACGTATAGTATTTATGATTATCGATACTTTTTTTTAGAAGTACATAGGTACATATTAAACTTATTTTGATAATATTTTACTGCACACAGACACAAAAAACTCTGTACTTTTCATGAAGACTCTAAAGAAGTACTTATAGAGTGGGAGGCAGAGCTATCAACTGAATTGAAAATAAAAAAAAGAAACATTTAGAATAGAATAGAATAGAATAAAGTTTTATTTTCTCCACATCATATACAACAGTTACACAATAGGTACTTAAATCTATACATTTGTGTAATTTGTAATTTTATATGATTTACTTGAGAAGAGACAAATGAAAGAAGTAAAATCTTCTCACTTCTCTGAAAAATCAAAAATTAAAACAGCTCTAGGTATATCTTATTTGGTCAAAAGTTTTCAGAAAGTGACTTTAAAAAAATAACTTAACTATGAACAAAGAACCAGTAGATGACAATCTGAACTGATCTGTTATTTTAGCAAAATAATAAAATATCTACTCATGTATTATTGAGTTCTAAAGTCACGTTTTCTTTCCTGGTTCTTTATTTACCAGTGGTTTTGAAAAGAATAAAACATTTGCAAGCTCGCAGCTTCTTTTATACTCAGGGGGAGGGCGGGTGGCGCATGCGCGTTAGTTTAGAGATGGGACAGTGTCGATGATCATTTAGTTTTTTTATATTTCAAATTTGAAGAAAATCGCAAAAAAAGAATATTCTCCAAAGTGAACAATAAAAGTTAAAAAGGTTTATTCAGTAGGATCAGTTTGATGGAAATGGTCATTATTATCAAATATTATTATTTAAAAAGTGATTCTACTTCTGTTCCTTAAAATATATAATATTATACATTGTATACGCAATACTCTTCTAAGATAACGTATACTCGTAGGTGTAGAGAACAGCTACGGCGTAGAGCTTCTACGCGTCCTCTAGGTACGAGTACGTACAGTACAGCTACGGCGTAGAGCTTCTACTTGTCCTCTAGGTACGTACAGTACAACTACATTAATAAAGCGCTTCAGTTGGTTTCGTATCTCTCTCTATTTCCGAATACATCCGATCGACTCCAAGGTAGTAATTATATCCCTTTACCTATCCTAGTGTAGTATTTTTTTAGATAATTACCACCTTGAAGTTCTTGATGTATTCGGAAATAGAGAGAGATACGAAACCAACTGAAGCGCTTTATTAATGTAGTTGTACTGTATCTGTATTAGGCCTCGTTTACACTTCGTACGTCTTTATAAATCATCTTAGTTAATAGTAGGCCATAGTTTTACTTAAATTTAGCGCAATATTCTTCTTCTTGTCATGTCACTAGTTATTTCGAACCAGTGTGGTGAAAGGATTATAAGTGCGCCTCAAAGAGGCTCCTTTCGTGCACTATTAAAAACGCGGAACACTTAAACCCATAATATTATTTTTACGACTATTTCATCGATAAAAAACAATCGATATAACACTATCGACAACTACCTCAGATCTACGCCCCCTCTACCTAGCCACCCCCCAGAAGGGGTGCGGTTGCTAGGCGACGGAGCCGGCACGCTATTCACACCGAGTCGCACCTTAATACACCGGCAACCTCCGACCGAGGCGGTTGTGCACCATACGTACTAAAAATTAAAAAATATAAAAAAGAATACCTCTAGCATCATGCTCGAAAACCAGGCAATTTCTGACTATTATTTTAGTGAAAATTGGAGTACTTTGTAATCTATAAAAGTACTTTTTGGCCATGAGTCCACGAAGAAAGATAACTTTAATAAAATTCAGCATGTTTATGTTTAAAATTAGTAACAGTTGGTTTTTAATGAAAAAATATTAAACGAGTAAAGAATATCTGTCTCTACATCCTCTAATTAAAATGGAGCGTGAAGGGTGAACGACAAGAGGGGTTCACGGTAGAACAGCTGACGGAGCGGTCGGCGCACCATCGAGCGAGCCCCTTCACTACTGTCTGCAGCCGCACACAGCTGTTATAGCACTAGACTTGTTGTTGACTTGAACAACTAATAGAGACACAGCGTGGTGGTTTCTTACAGATCTTTTTAGGTGCTAAGGGGTAGGAGTACATGAATTTTAAGAAGTTAAAGTTATCAGTTGGATTTGCCTCTAATTACCCCATATAACATTCAAAGGATGATGAATGCTTAGGGATCCCCAGATATGTTTTCTGTGCCTTGCGGATACAGTTTGTGATAGAGTTACATTTTGTTTTATTTATAATGGTGGTGCCCCTCAGCTTTGTATAATGTGGCCTTGTTTCACCAGACACCGCGGGGCTGTGAAGTTATTCTGAAATGGTGCGTTAATAAAGTTGGAGTAAAAATAAAATTGCAGTTAAAATAACTGCTCATTCTTCTTCTAATAAATATAAACATTTTTATCGTTGTTTGTCTTGCGATCAGTCCAAAAAAGACACTATCCCCGAGCACGGTAGGCAATCTCTCTTTGAAGACCTTCAAGCTTTTGAAGATATCTAAGGGTGTAGTCGGAAGCACGTCCAGATAGCGTATTTCAAAGTGATCCCACCGGTCCTACTGGATAAATGCTTTTTGACTTTGACTTTGATAAAGTTAAGGCAAAAATTATTTATTCCGTAGAATCGATTATCACATAGAGCAGTCTTAATTTAGAATAGTTTTAACTCATGCCAACTATTGAAGAAATTAGCATTGTATACTACGTCACAGGTTGCTAGCTCGTCTACCCAGATTGTAAGCACTCGCTATGTTATACACGTGTCGGGTTTTGTACTCGCTACCTTCGGATTGAAAGTTCCCAGCATCCCACTAAGCCAACGCGACTCGCCAGATCTTATGAAAAAGTAATCTCACTCACATTAAACCCCACGATGGGGCCTTAAACCCCTAAATATTTTATCGGCACATTAAGTAGGATTACTTCGACTTATTATCGTTCGAAAAAGCAATTTCCGCGACAATAGAAAGGAAAATAAATCGCTCTTGGAGTTAAACAGTACCTGCTCTGTAGACAACTGGAATTATACGAAGAGCAATAGAATACTTTATTACCCAGAGAAAAAGGCATACTCAGAAGAACTGAGAAAAATAATTGAAAATCATACAAAAATTTGCCTCTAGGCGGAATCGAATCCGCAGCCGTCTGTTCCACTCGGGCCTTCGCGCACTGCGTAGAGATCGGCATGATAAAAGATTGAAAGAGCTCAAAATGCCAGCAACAGTTCATTAAGCATGACAATAATTTACAAGAAGTGACTTAACCATAAAATAATAATAACTATTTGCATCACACCTGATACAAAAACGGTACCGTACCTCCTTAGCGACCAATTTAGCATGACCCACCGACTTCTAACGTAATTATCCCCGATGACCCGGCGAGTGCGTGCCGGGAGGGCGGCGGGGGATCTCATTATGCTGGCTGCGTGAATCGATAAGGGGAGGTAAGGGTTTAGTTGCCAGCTCGGAAGTTTGCCGTCGGATGTGTCGTTTTTGTTACCGTTAGAGATTCATTAATTTTGTAAGTTGGAACGAGGCACTACCATGCCCCCAAATATAACTCGTTGGCTGCGGTATTTACCGAACAAGACCATGTTGTCGAAAAGAAGTATCAAATTAAAATCGAATTCATGCAATTTACACGTCATGTTTTCGAACTTTTTAAGTTCTACGACTAGTTTAGGAGTTGCTTTGAGTATCCTTATAATCTTTTCAACACACTGATCCGAAAGAAATGACACGACAAGAAGAAAACAACCAAGTTGGCAACACGCGGCAGGGGTGGGAGCAGCGGAGTCGCGCGCCGGCCGCTGAGAGAGGCGGACGTCTCGCAGTTTTGTTATTGTAATGCTTTCGTCGTTTAATTGGATGATTATAGCCTCTGGAAAATTACAGCCAATTGCATTTAAATTCAACGCTTCTGTTGTTTTGTTTATCATAATAATTATGATCAACCCTGCGATAGCTAAAGGGCCATTAAAATTAACGAAACTTAGTACTCCCCACTATGTGTAGCCTAGGTGTATGTATAACTGCTGAAAACAACTTTTGAGCACATTCACATAATTTAAGAAACTATAGGCGTCTAAATATGTTCCTAACTAAATCAGAACTTTCAATAGACCATATAATGTAAACTTTCCTCTCAACTCCAGAGTTCTGAAAGTGAAAAAAGCACTTTCTCGAAAGTTCCACCTCCAAACCCAAGATCAACATTTGCTGTAAACTCGGGGATGTCGGCAGTTGCGAGTTGTTCGACCGCGAGTGATGCTAAGCGCCCACTTGTGCACACAAAACTAGGTGTTTCTATTCTACTCCTTGCTACCCATGACGTATCTCTACGGTAGAAGAGTCAAATGACAATTGAGTCTAAGCATTTTATCCGCAACCGCAATAATACTCGTAATTGTCTTAACTCAATAAAGGTTGAAGTCAAGGTAGAGGATGGTCCATGTGGTCATAGTACAGGCTTTTTCAAACCCAATTTCCAATAAAGATCAGAATATGATCTATGGTTGCGCTTGGAAGGACGAATTAGTATAGGTACTCGTATCTCATAGGTCAGCGCCAAATGACACTTTATTTCTTCTTTATTAGTGTCACTAGGTAGTTCTTTGTAACCAGCCTGGTAAACCATATTTAGGCTTAAGAAGTGAAAAGGAAGCGGTAAATAGTGAGAAAAACATTGCCCCAGATAAGCAGACTGATTAGAGGCGTTCGAGTGTATCTCTCGCTGCGGCCGCTAATGGCTCCTCCAGCGCTAATGGGCTACGACCTGCCACGTACACTCAGCCACAGATATATTCATTAATTAACAAGATCTACCTCTCATGCAGTCAACCAGCAGAAATACATTAATATGTTAACAAAGTCTCCCTCGGGCACACTCGATCATACAAACATACATTAACAAGCTCACAACTATCGAAGTCAACGACCTACTTCTAAACTTAGCCTCAGAAAAACATTAGTATATCAAGCACAACATTGTGTTAACTTAAGACTACAGTCGCATCTTAAAACCCAAATAATTCTAATCCAGAAATGCAATCCATTATTTTTCTTGTATCTTGCGATCATTTTGCGATTGATTCTCACCTAAACTTCCCCGGCTCGAGGTGTTATGAGTATCTTCTGACAGGGGTGTTTGTTTACCTATTATTTGTTCCGATCGTGTTTTCCACAGCCGTGATCGCGGGAAATAAAAGTATACAACGCAATAAATACTCGTCAAAATGTATCTATTTGATAACTTTTCATATTTTTGATAACTTTTCTAGTAAATTCCACTTATCCTCTCGTGAGCTGTGAATTCACTACACATTCATATTATATAGATAGGTATCTATTAATTTATGTTCTTATTAGTGCTGAATCAGGTGCTATAAATCAATCAATCAGAAAATTAATTGTTTCGTGAAGCATATTATAGTAATGATACCTATAGGTATAGGTAATTTGAAAGGTAATGTATTTAGGTAGATACATTACCTTTCAAATTCTTGGCATTCAAATACTAAAGATCACTGTGTGGAGAACATATACAAATAGTCTACGTGCGCCATCTTAGTGCTGATTCTTTCCATATTTTTGTTTATATTGTGCTAAAGGTCATTGACTACCTTTCTCAGTATCGTTTAGTATGATAAATTCCTTGTAGCAACAGGATTCATTATAATATTTATTATCTTTTAATGGCGGAATTTTCCATTATTTGCGAAAACAAGGTTTATTGTTTCCATAGGAAATATTTTTTACCTTCTGGTAGAACATGAGCACCAGTTGGTGTTCCAACCATTTGGAACATCGCTACTTTTGTGTGGCTGATGTAAGTCAATATTTTACAATAGATGGGTTTGTTGCTATTCGAAAAACTCCTGCTAACCTTCCATATTATTTTATAATTTGTACATGCTTGGAAAAATTTCGTAAAAATATTTTTGTTGTTAGGAACCTTGAATTTTTTTTCTATTCATTATTTTATTAATTTGTAGCTTAGCTCTAGATTTTACACAGTTTCGGTTTATTAAAAAAAAGGATTTTGTCTATTTCCCTTTTAATAATTTCAGAAATTAAAATAAAAAGCCAATCTTTCACGTTACGGAAGCATTCCTATGTGAAAAGGACTTGTTATTGTTATTGATGGGCATTTAAGGCTGATTTTTAAGCCATTAGCTGACGCACTGTATGTAATAAGTGAGCTACCATATAACGCCCTGGTGGCGTCGATATAACCTACGTATTTGTAAGCAGATACCTATGCTACGCCTCGCGGGCGTAAGTAAAACAACATTCCCGAGCCTCATTAGCGCAAAGATTATGATTTTCCCGACATTTTCCCTTACAATTCCGGGAACAATCGTGTCCCATCCCAGCGAAAATTAAAAATACTCAGATGTTTATAGAAGAGATTTAGAAAATGAGATTAGGACGCCAGAGGTCGTTTAAAAAAACGGCCTATGTTTGTGTTGTCCAAAACAATCGGCTAAAATTGAATGGAAGCCATAAGTATAGTGAAACTGTCTCATTACTGATAAGATATTGACGAGTATTGACGAGCATTGACCGCGTCGAACGCAGCGGCGAGTTGCATCGTACTTAAATGTACTAGGCAGTGCACACGCCGTCAATGTTGACTTAAACGCAATTTACACGATACCATTCTAGCATACCACTCTTGCCTCTTGCCTCAGAATATTAGCTCTTGCTACGTTGAGTTTGAGAAATAAAGGTATCGTGTAAATGGCGTTTATTTTGAAGCACTACGCTCAAGCCGGGCGTCATGCCCGCAATATTAGTAGGTTTCAGATTGTAATCTAAGCCCAAGTGCCCATTAGTTTTAACTGCCCAGTTAACAGTAACCGGAACATTCTGTTTCGATTTTTAAAAGGCATTTGGTAACCTGAAATTAACTTGTGAAATTGAATTGTTCTTTAAACCCTCTAGCGGCAAATATCAAATGTAGTCAAATTGTGTTCTAGACCATCCAAGACCGACCCCTTTCATCATTCTAGCACCAAAGTACCGATTTTTTTTATAATAAATACTATAAATACTAAATATATAGTATACTAGCTGACCCGCGCAACTTCGTCTGCGCATTATTAGGATTCAAGTGCAGGAGTTAAAGTTTATTTAGGTACACTGTGTTTGAAGTGAATAAAAAGGAATCAAATTTTCCATACTAACTTTAACACTCTGTAAAACATCCATATGGGTTGATTTTTTTTAATTAGATAAGCATATATTCAAGTAAAAAAGCTAAAGCATCTACGTTCCAAATTTCATTACAATCGGTTAAGTCACGTCTATGAAACTGCCTATTTTAATTTCCAAAACGCTAAATGATCTGTATTCTTGATCTCGCAACGCTACCTAGTTGTGAAAATGAAAAATATAGATGGCGTTGCTAGCGTTGCTAATCAACGCCAAGGAAAAATATTTTATTTTCTAGCTGGTACCCGCGATTTCGTCAGCAAAATAACATAAGTTGAAAACCTATAAAAATTATCGAAAAGTCTAAGCAAAAATCTCCAATAGCTTTCAAAACTCAAAATGATCGTATCTCGACCTCCGCTATAGTAGAAACGCCACCTAGGAGAAAATAAGTAAAAAGCAGTTTTGACCTCGGTGATATAGATGGCGTTCGAACCAAAGCCTAAGAAAAAGTATTTTAATATACCAATAAAATCTTAATTTCGTATGTATTGATGAGTGGAAATATACATGTTACATGTTTTTAATTAATTTAAAAATCATTTATCATGCAAAATGAGAAAAAATAAACAAAAAAATCTGCAATGCAAAAACAGAGCAAAAAGTGGCGGTCACCCATCATCTTTATGACCTCGCCCATCGTCGCTCAACTTTTTTCCCCATACAAACTTGCAACCCTTATTTTCACGCCCCCTTATAAATATTTAAAGAAAAAAGTAGCCTATGTCCGTCCCTGGGGTATAATCTTTATCCATGCCAAATTTCAGCTTAATCTGTTTAGCGGTTTGGGCGTGAAAGCGTAACAAACAGACAGACAGACAGACAGACAGAGTTACTTTCAGATTTATAATATTATAGTATAGTATGGAAGTATGGATTTAACAAATATTTAATAATAACATGGCGGTCCCGGAGCGGGATGTATGATCCTTTAAAGTTTAGAGGTTAATATGTAGGTAAGGTCTAAGGTAGGTAGGGGAGTATTGGGCAGTAAGGCAGGTTTGGACACCACCGGCAAACTCCCGTGTTATGCCGGCCATACACCATCATGTCAATCCACCCCCAAAAATGGTCAATTCTAACTGATCAAATTCCGATTTGACGATAGGCATGATGGTTTCTGGCCGACATGACACGGGGGTGTCCAAACCTCTCTACTGCCCAATGCTCCCCTACCTCCCATGTATATTTAATTGATATATTACCACTCCCTTCCATTCGTTCCATAGTTCCCAGACACTTTTTAAACTATCATGGTTTTCAACATTTTTAACACAGTTAACGGGATATTTACCATTATTTAATGTTTTTTGAGTTTCCCGATATTTCGGCGCAGTTGCATACGCCATGATCAATAGTATCTATGGTATTAATCATGGTTAATATCCCGTTACCTGTGTTAAAAATCCCAGACACTTGTCCTACCGTACTAACTGATATTTATTCTGTGGTCGCGATGTATCTTACATTTTTAAACTCATGATAACTTTTGAATAAAACGTCCGATTTCAATCATTCAAAAAGTAATCGACGGGTACTGAAACAGCCTTTACTACGAAGGAATTTATTTGGATAAGAATAAATACCAAAATAAGAATAACGTGGTCTGCTTTTGGTCGGCATTTTTATTCTCTTTTTAAATTATAAATGTTGTTATTCTGACACAACCACAATAGTTGGACATATGCTATCGCTGACTTTTTTGTAGATATTGATACGTTCTTTAATATTGTAGAACATTTTTTTGTTCTATTATCAATAGTTTTCGCAGCGCACGCGATATGAAGAATTTTATGTTCAAAATTTTTACACCTTTGGTTACATTATTGCAATTTTCATAAGGATCTCTAATTTTTTTGAAAATAATTTATAGCCTATGTTCATCACAGATAATGTAGGATTCTAATGGTGAAAGAATTTTTCAAATCGGTCCAGTAGTTTCGGAGCCTATTCAATTCAAACAAACAAACAAACAAACAAATGTTTCCTCTTTATAATATTAGTGTAGATTATTATGATATTATTAATATTATAAATTATAAATCTGAAAGTAACTCTGTCTGTCTGTGTGTTTGTTTGTCACGCCCAAACCGCTGAACAGATTAAGCTGAAATTTGGCATAGTTAAAGGTTGTACCCCAGGGAAGGACATAGGCTACCTTTTATCCCGAAAAAATGGAAAAATCCCGAGGGACCGCGGGTCACACCGCGGGAGCACAGCTAGTAATAAATATGGTTTAAAACATTCAGGTAAGGATAAGGCTTTTTTTAACATTTCAGAGAAAATGATTAGTTACTTGCCTAAATAACTTTACTTGGAAATCAAAGTAACCTCGAGAAGCTTGAAATACTTATTGTAATTTGTCATTTATTATGTCTTATCTAGTAGGTACGAGTATGTCCATTACTATTCTAGCTATGTAGGTAAGCTTTATGTGTCCGAAAGAACAAAGAAAGAACCAGTGGCAAAGCTTACAAAACAGCGAGGTGCAAGCCGACGGCGAAACGTTAAATAATGAGCGTTTTTTTAATGGACGATAAAAAATTCATAGACATAAGCCTTGTTCCTGTAAATGCGGTGACCGTTGAAGACGGTAGTAATGTGAAAAGAGATAACATAAGTTGAGTTTTTTTTGCTGAAGATTCCACTTTTCACATGTTGCACTTGCAACAACATGCATTCTGTTTTTGGTACACATTTTATGTGATAGGTACATTAAGCTTCTTTTATTGAAAAGTGACCAATCACAAACTTAAATTTCTTTAAATCCGTGTGACCAATAGACCATGAAAATTAGCAGATCTTAGTTGTCAGTCAAACTCACACCTTTTGTGTCTCAGCTGGACAATCAACAGATCATTATAATATCAAACTCCATCAAATTATAAACTTTAATGATAACGAGTCTTGATATTAGCTTTAGAAAGCCGCTAAATGCTGTCCCGTTGTTATTGGGAGCCGAGGCTTTAGATCCCTCGGGATTAGCACCTTAATTAGCTCTCCGGCTGACGGCGAAACATTTAAAAATATTTCGGTAAAAAATCAAGAGGAATGACATAACTGTACAAAAATATTGAGAAAGTTAAATGGGACTAGGCAGTTCTCCTAAACTAAGAAGTTTTCTAAAAAAAAAAATTAATCACGAAAAATGTAGTAAAATTGTTCCCTTTACAAAAATCAACTTATTATTTTTTTTTTTTAAATTAAATAGGTCAGCATTTGACCTCCCTCTGCCTGATGTTAAGCAGTAGTGAGGTCTAAGATGGAGCATGCTTTCCTAGAAGGAACCTATTTACTCTTGATTTAAAGACCCCTATATTGTACTTTAGTACTTATATGGGCACCTCGTTAGAACAGTTCAAAATCAGGCCAAAATTGACGGAAAAATATATAATGACGTGAAACATACAGTCGAACATAAAACCTAAAAAACAAAACCCTGTGAGAGTGAGATCGTGTCCTCGGAACACTAAAAAGAGGTTTTATCCTTAATCTGTTGCCGCTTCGAGTATTGTCACAACACGCGTATCTTTCTCAAACATCAGCCCGACTTGACTAATGGGCATATTGTCTGAAAACTTACTTCATTATGTCGGCTCAGTACAATGCCTAGGGTCCCTTTGTCCCAAAATTGATTCCATTGAGTATTAGGTACAATATTTCAGTGAAATTACCGCTTTGGTCCTATACAAAAGACTTGTATGTCACAAAATGTGGTATGTGCTTGGAAAAAAGCTACTATATAAAATGGGTCATATTTTTAGTTTATGAGTCTATCCGAGAGGATGAGAGGATGAAGTGCGTAAGTTTGTATGGAGTTGGGGATAAACTGTGGTGAGGGTTGTGAGGCCGACAGAAGGCCAGAACTTTTAATTAAACCTGATCATCGAAGCACGGAAGCAATCAGTTATTTACCGCTATGTCACCCGATCTTTGTGACCGTACGGAAAGTCACTTTTATTATACAAGAGCTGTTTTATTATAAATTTTAAGAAAACTATTTTACATTTTATGATGCACTTTTAACAGCTTCCTAGGAGGAATGATTGAGGAACCTATTTTAGATAAAAAGTGCCGGCCACTTGGCTGTCGTCCAAAATATATCCAGAAAATATTGTAATAGCCTATCGAATATTGATCGGACGACCACTCTCAGCCTGCAAGAGAACTAACTGTAGCTTCTAACATTGAACTTTGATAGAAATCTTTAGTTCTGGAACATAGAAACGTATACCAGGGATACAATTAATTTGGGCCAGATGAAGCTAATTTCAAGATTTTTTGCTTGATTGTTTTGCACACAAAAGTTCTGTTTGTGAACATTTTTACAATGAGCTGCTTCTGCGATTATGCGACTAGCAACTCAAAAAAATTACACTCGTTTGGCCCTTAGTTTGATTCAAATAATAATGACGTCAAAATTACCTAGTATTGTGACTGATGCCACTCGCTTGACTTGAGCTCACACATTTAATATTAATAGCCCGGGTCTTAAGAGCACTCTTTTTTATTACTTCTGTGCGAAGGGTTTGAGTATTTTGCTAAAAGACGAACAGAATCATTTATGATTTCAATTTTGAGTTTTTCTTATAGTTTTTAAAGTCACTGGAAATGGTTTTTGCCTTTCTTTCAAACCTGTAAGGTTATTTTTCAGTGCGCCTTAAAGAGGCATCTAATGCACTAGACCTTATAAAAATGACATGATTAGACGCCTATGTTCCTTGTGCAAACCAAGGGATAACCAGATGCCCACATAAGATAATCCTCCTCTATACTACGCCATTTTGTCGATTCCTTGCGAGTCCCATCCAAATTGTATGTTCTGTAAATATTGTGCTTCCTCAGGGGGTGCTGCGCGAGCTGGAGCAGAAGAAGCCGCAGCTGGACGAGCTGCTGCACACCGCAGAGAGCCTCAAGGGCACCGAGAACCGCCAGCAGCTGCATGGGAAAGGTCAGTGCTCTTCTATCTGTATATTATCAAACAAACATGTCATGTGTACCTACGTATTTCTCTGACAACCACTGACGTGGTGGTTGAGGCCTGATGGATGAGGGATCGAATCCCACCATAGGACTATTTTTTAGAATGGTGTTTTCTATGTATTGTATGAGTAGTATGGTTCCCTCTAACAATAGATCTTGTTAGCATTACTTTGCTTACAAGTTTTACTAGTAGCACTTTGAGGCCAGATGATGCGGTTTGAGTTAGGTTATGCACAAATATTTTATTATACATCAACTAACTGCAAACGCCAGTTCGATTACTTTAAGAGTCTATCTATTGATACCCAGTCTATACAAGTTAGTATCCAAGACAGGACCGTCGTGGTGAGGACACGAGACGCGCCGGCTCGAGTAGGTACCGCCGCCCCTCTTCAGAAACTTTAACTTCCATCCTTGGAGCAGAATGTTAAGGTGCAGTTTCTCATTTTGATCGGATTAACACACATGAAACTTGACACACGCCTGACCGTTTTGGATAAAACTTAGATGAATATCGTGGCTTAGAATAGGCTCTTATTTGTTTTAGATTTACCGCAAAAAATATCACATCCTATCATAACATACTATTGCACATACCTGTAGTTCAAACAGGGTCGTTCACATCTACATTCAGTTTACGTTACAAACAATCAGTTAGTATGTGACGATATCGTTACACATCTCATATTCCCCCTTAACCTCATTACGGCCCCCTTAGGCCCTCTAGGCCCCCTTGAGGCCCTTGACACGACACTTCACGGAGCCTGATGCTCTTTTCAAACCGTTAACCACTTACTTCGCCCTATTTATAAGACCTTGTAGTCTGTTATCTACGTTCATTATGAGTTTATAAACTCAATTAAAAGATTATGTTAATTGGAGTACAAAAAAGATTCAAAAAACCGGATAAGTGTGAATCGTGCTTCTGAAGGTATTGTAACCAAATGTTATTTTTGTACATTTGAATTTATTTGAAGAGATGATAGAACCTTACACAGGGTTATTTGTTTATTTTCATTTTTTTTTATACAAAAATAAAAATATTTACATTGAACTCTCTAAATGTTACGAAGTTTATGCGAAGCAAAAGAAAGCGATAGTACAATAGTGAGGGGAGCGGGCTTAGGGCAGCGGGGGCGCTTGAAATTGACCCATTTAACATAGAGTTGAAATGTTAGGACAACGAAATCCTGAAGGTTAGTTTTTGGTAAGTAAATGTATTATGTTTTGTAAAAAGTCATAGAACAAAATGTTGTTTATGATGATGATACAGTCCTCAGAGGTTACCGGTGTTTCACAAATAACCCTGTAGAAGGCGGTCCCGGTAGCATCCGAAGCTTTCATCCCTAAGGCTCTACCTGCGTAACATAATCAAGCAATTCCAATGTATCAGAACACCCCCTACATTCATAATTCCGCTTCACGCGTTAAATTGATTCATACCCCCTTTAGCGCGCCCTTGCCGTTAAGTATTACTTGTATTAAAAAACCTTTCACTCAATAACCCACCTTAAAACAAAAGAATACAGCGTAAAATCCGATGATAAAATCTCAAGATTGCGTTTGTATTTCCGTCAAGGTGAATTAACTCTTGAGTGTGTTGAGCTAAGGTTGAATTTCGTGCGCTTTGTTTTTGATAGTTGGTAGAGATGCATTCTTGATGCTGGTAGCGTCGGAGGTATTTATGGTGACGGCAACATTGGCGATATTCTATTTAATGCCGAGAACTGAGTTATTTCGTAATGAGACGTTTGTTTGTATCTCAAACATTGGATGCTTACTATTTACTAGGAATGTAACTTGCGACTGTAATCAAACGTGTTGAGGTGTTATGAATTGACTCAGAAGGGATTCATAGCTGTAGTCTGACGATAAGCACAGTATAATACTTTACTTTAGGAACTTGTGATATGAATAAAACTGTAAACTTAAGTTTATTTTTATATCAGTTTTATGTGGTTTTAAAGCAAAAAAATATAGACAAAGAAATACATTTCGATAATATTAAAAAATAATCTTTACAGTAAATGGTTTTATACAGAACATAAAAACATCAGCTAGTTCGTCACATCAGATAACGTATAAAAAGTTAGATGATTCGTAGCGGCGTAGCTGCGTAGAGGGGCTACGCGGAGGGTTGCGGTGGGCGTAGACGTCTACAAGCTGTCTTGTAGTGTTGTGATGTTTATCGATGTTTTATTTTTACTGCTTTTTAGCTCTTACACCTAATCAATATCTTTTTGGTTTTTTACTTGATTTACATAGTGATTCTTAATTAGAAACAATTTTGACAGTTTTCATAGCATTCTGGCTTTTTATGTTCGGCTGTATGTATGTTTTTTTTTTTTTTATGTATGTTCACCGATATTTCCGTCAGTTGTGGACCGATTTCCAAAATTTTTTTTTTTGTTTGAAAGGGTATACTCTTATTGTGGTCCCATATAAATTTTATTCCTGAGGGATTAATAGTTTTCCCGTAAAACTAAAACAATCACTGAACTTTAAGAAAATTGTGGCCCGATTTCCAAATTTTTTTTTTTGTTAGAAAGAGGTATATTCTCAAGGTGGCGCCATATATTTTTTTTTCCTGAGGGATTGACAGTTTTCTCGTAACATTCAAAAAACCTCATTCTCACTACACAACACACCCTGACTCACAATCTGAGTCAAACATTAAATAGTTTGAAAGGGTATTACACCCGAGGTAGTCCAAAATATTTTCTTTTCCTTATGGATTGATAGTTTTCCCCCTTGCTGAACTCCGGTGTGTCCTTTAGTAGGTCTGCCCATGACTTCTCTTATCCTTTCCTACTTAAGCTACGATAAGCAAAGTCTTAATGTACTCGTAGCTTACTATATTATTTACACATATACTTTTATTAACACAGTATGTCAGTCGGTGCCAAGTGAATACGATTAGGTACCTATAAAAAAAAGAAATCGAGCGATAGCGTACCAGGATACAATTTTGCACCCAAGTTCTTTTGAATTTCTTAGATGTAAATGAATAGTTGGTACCGACTTCAAATTATATTCTTATTTTCTCTTTTTAGTGTGTAGAAGGTTCTTATGTTTGTGTTCTGTGAAGTCGGTTCAATTTTTTTTTTCAAAAATTTTTATTAATTATTTCTTTCAGTCATCTGTTTCAATTTTGATTGCTTATTATTAATTCAAAAAGTAAATTCTAAGGTAATCTATTTTTGGTAAAATATTCAATAGTTATAAGATACAAAAATATCAATGTCTGCCTCCAAGCAAAGCAGATAATCAAATACTGATGTGATGACTTTATGGACATGGGTTCAAACAATTTCTTTTATGCGGAAAAGTTTTCAAATAATTTTTTCTTTAATCTTGGGAGGTTTTGTAAAGAGTAGCTTTTTACAATACTATCTACAAAGACGGCTACGTGATAAATAAGAAAAAACAGTACTAACATAGGTTGCACTGATTATTCACTTATTGTTTTGTTTGTAAAAATAATAAATGCAAAAATAATTCTAAATATCTTCTCAAAGAAAAAAAGTATCGATATCAACACATCACTAGGCGAGGGCGCGCCTCACAAACAAACAGTGGTCGACAGTCAAAACTACCATTTCCCATTATGGCCGGTCGTATATGACTGTTTAAAACTGTTCAAGTTACGCTGATAGCTCGTGTTAGATCGAATTTCATGTAGAATATAGAAGAGCGGTCAACGAACTCCACAAGGAAATATATTATTGCAATAAGTAGCTACAACTTTATCTATACTTTAGTTAATCGTAACTTCTCTCTATAAGTATACAAATAGGACCAGCCCGCCGTCGTGAGGTGGGACGACTGCGCTTCTTCCTCGTGCTCCTACTAAATTCTCCTACTGGTAGGAGCACCGGGACACCCATGTCCTGATGCTCCTACTGCACATAAAAACCACGGGGATCTGGCACTCGCCGGCCGCTACCGCGGCACGCTTCGCTCGGTTCGTGCGTTGTTCACTATACACCTAACCACTCGTCGCTTCGCTCCTCGCAACCTATGCTATAGGTCTGTTAGTTACAGTGAAGAAGCTGACGACTGTATGTACTGTATGTATCTAACAGGTAAAAACTTAGGTAAAAATAGCGTCAGTAAACAGCTGCGTTCCAAAAGGGAAGAATTTAATAAGGCTGCTCTTCTAGTTTATTAGCTGCAGGCTGTGTTGCACGCGCTAAGTAATTATATTTAATACTTCGTGTGCACAATTTACGATAAGTTCGTATGAGCTTAGCATATTGTGCTGTGAATAAGCACATACTTTTTAGGCCGCTCTGAGGCTTCCCTCGATATAATAGTTATTTAGAGCAGTAAACGTAGATCAGTGTGAAACACGAGTAGTTGTAATGTTGTTGTAATACTATTTTTTAAAACATGGTGTTACATTTTAAAATTTAAGCTTTGCCTAAGTAAAGTTAAATAGGGAAAGAATGCAAAAAAAAACAAATATAATATGAGTTGATTACATAAACATAGAATACATTCAATTTGAAAACATTTAAGAAATATTTTATTATCTTTAGAGCATCCATTAATATTACAAAACTGATATCTATCAATATACACCAAATCTTTTATACGTTACGATATTAATAAAATCATTGCCAAATTATAAATTAATGATCCCGACATATATTGTCGAAACAGTCTCCTTAACCTTCAACGGTCGGTTATCGGTGGAAGGAACCGTGATCGTTAGCCATATCTCCCGCCCGCCCTACGCCAGTCGCCGCCCGCCCCGGCCCCGAGCGCACGCCCGGACGGACGTCTCACCCAAACATATCATTATGTAGTGTAGTGTAAGGTGTGTGTACGGTACACTCAGTGGTGAAAACATTCGGTGTTTTTCGTGGCGTTTTTGTGTAAATTTTTGGTTGAAACACGTTTTTATTGTGAATTTGTTTACTCCTTTTGGTGGTATTTTTACTGGGAATTGTTTTCCTGGTTGTATTACTTACACTATGGTTCGGTGTATTTTATGTATTTCTACTGTTTCAAATTTCGTGGGAATTCAATTTTGTTTATTTTGGTCTTTTGAAGAAGTACGTTTTTCCCTGATTGAAATATGATTAAAATTCAGTATCTCACGAGTTGAAATTAAGTAGGTCTTGTTCTTTGATAACAGTGTATTCGTTTTTCAAATATAGGTACCTAATTTTATTTATTACAATTTTATATTTGAAACAGTATTTTGTATTTTGAGCAGTAACTTGTTGCTCACAACTTGTTAATCGAAACAAAGTTTGTATTTTATGTGTAAATGCTCTGAAACATTTTACGAACCTCTCCACGTGACGGCACGTAGATCCGACATAGATCCCACGTAGATTGCTATCCACGCATCTCTGTCGTAAATCTCATCCATACTATACTTACTATACTAATATTATAAATGTGAAAGTAACTCTGTCTGTCTGTCTGTCTGTTTGTTACGCTTTCACGCCCAAACCGCTGAACAGATTAAGCTGAAATTTGGCATAGTCAAATGTTATATCCCAGGGAAGGACATAGGCTACTTTTCATCCGGAAAAAATGAAAAAATCCCGAGGGACCGCGGGTCACACCGCGGGCTCAGCTAGTTAAAAATAACTCCAATTCTACAACACTAAACAATCCGCTGTTCTTAGTTTTTTTCGTGAACAGGGTCACGACTGTATCTCCAAGGCGCAGTAGACCTTCTCTCAGATCATTATAATATGTTTTTAATTAATTTTGGTAAAATAGTAAATTCTGATAGTACGTACTTAATACTAATCAATTAGTCTATCGGTAATTTTGGCTGTAATTTTACACTGGTGTTCAGGTACACTACTACCAAAAACCGCAAACCACTGTTGCCAACCAAATTCAATACCATAATAATAGTAGGTAGTAATACTCATTGTAGAGCCGTATTGGCTTTGTGGTACACTTTCATTCCGAAGGTTGGAGGGTCTGATCTCAGCTATGAATCAGTTTTTTATTTTGTTATATTGTTATATTTAGAAACGTTTTGATAAGACCATTTAATGGTGAAGGAAAACATCGTAAAACATCGGTTCTGCTCCATTTGTTCAACGAAAACAGCGTTTTTTTTCTTCGGATGATATCCCAGCTATTACACCATGAGAGACTTTCAGGTGACCTAAATATCACCGGTCACTGTAATCAAACATACTGTATCAATATAGTTGATACTATAAATAATTCCCTCCCATGATACCTGCAATCGGCTTAATGAACCGAGAGCTTATACAGGGTGTAAAAAGACGTCTACCGAAGCCGAAAGGGATAAGTACAGCATCTCAACACACAACCAAATCCAAAAGGATTTTCCGAAAAAATAATTATATCAAAGTCAAAGTCAAAAGTCAAAAAGCATTTATTCTGGCTTTTTTTAGGTGATCCGGAGAAAACAGCGTTTGAAGATTACTGTTTGTGTATGTACTGGGCGCGTTGTTTTACGTAGATTGCTAGATTTTGAGTTTTAACGTTTTTTTTTTTTTTATAAATGAAATGATTTATAAATGTCTGATTGCAACCCCTCAGTTTTCGGTAGCAGTCTTTTTACACCCTGTATATTGCTGAAATTATTTACACTGTACGTACATTTTATGTAAATTATTCAGAAGCGTTTGATTTACGATCCAAAATAAAGGAAACCGTAATTTATAGCTGAGTAGTAAACGTTGAGACGGCTTAAAGCGGCGTTTCTAGAACGACTGGTTCTGCTGCGTCCTTGAAGGCTCTTACCGCCATTCAGTTACCTTACTCCATCGGTCGTCACCCAACAACTTGCCCTGCTCAACTCCACGAGTTCTATAATGATCCCAACATCTTTAAAAAACAGACCTTTACATCATACTAGATGATTTAAACAACAAGGACCTTTAGGCAACCTTTACTCAACGGGACGATCGATGAAGTTCCTGGGTTTTGTTTGAGATGACAAGCACCTAAACCTTGGTGAGAGGGTCTCACCAACATCTATTGTAGTTGTGTTGTGTACGCCGTCCTCATTATCTTCCTTTTTTTTGTCGCTGGGAAAAATGCGTTACGCTTCCCCTCCGCCGGGGGGCGAGAGGGGTATGTGGGACTCCCCGGGGACTCCCGGTATACCCACTAAACGACCCAGCGCCATTCCGGCGTCGCCTGGAATGGAGGGGGTCTGGGAAACCGGCACAGCCTTTTCATCCAGTCCCCCTCCGGCGATCCCGGCCTTAAGACGGCCCCGCGTCGTGGTGAGTAGTGCAAGGCGAACGAAGGTGCCCCCGCACCTAGCGTCCGCTACTCACCACCAAAGCTCTTCGCTCCCTTCGTCCACTGCGCACTCTAATGAAAGAGGGCGTGGAGAAGCCTCCAGAACCGGCCGCAGAGGATAGGGAGAGCGGCAACGTAACACCGACACTCATCTTCCACTGCGGCCCCACCGCCGACGCATCATACGGTGCGCCACCGTTGGGTCGCGGGAGATAGGGCGAGCGGCAACGAAACACCGACACGCCTCTTCACCCGCGACCCTACCCGCCAGACGCCACCAGGGCGTCCCCGCCTGGGATTCCTTTTCGCTTCACCGTGGGCCTCCAAACCACTGTTACTAAGCCCCCCCATCGCGTCAAGATTGGAATCCATCGGGGGGGCCTCACCATCTTCCTGCCCTAACCCCACTAAGTGGAGTCGGCACAACATGTTTCCTTCGTCCATTTTCCTCCGTATCATAAAAAAAAAACACACTGCCGTGCCATACAAAAACTGAGCTTAACGCTTTATCGATTGCCATTACTGAAAATTGATATAAATGTAAAACCACTTACTTCCTACCGGGGTCATGATTTCATGGGGTCAAGATTTATAGGCCGGCTCAGCCTTGAAGGTGGGTTGAGCTGAAAACAGTTTTTTATTTCTAGATTAGATAAATAAGGTCGAAGTCTAGATACCTATTTATATATAAACGGTGCGGGCGTCTCTTTTATGATCCTTGGAATGGTTTTCATTAAGCGAACATTTATTATTAAGGTCTGTAGATATATTAATATAACTTTTAAAAAACAAGCGAGGATTTTAAGTTTCACATAAAATGTATAAAAATGGAAGAATCCACCTTTGAAAGCAACAAAATATTTTTTAAACTGATCCTCAATTGACGGAATAATGACGTAACAAACGTACAAAAACACATACAGTACGAATTGAAAACCTCCTCTTCGAAGTCGGTTAAAAACTGGATTCTATCCACTCGCGATTCAAGCATCAGTCATGTCTCAGCCACAATGTTGTCTGTGTAGTGTGTACCATCTATCAGTAATTAATGTCTGCCGGAGGTTGTGGTCCCTCTGACGCAGGACCTGCCAGGGTTACTATACCGCAATGTCAAATTAATATAAATTATATCATTGACATAAGCTTAGGGATGACTACACCCAGCAGTGGCTGATGATGATGTTACTGAGCAGCGAGATAGCCTCGACACTGCCTCGTACTTGATACGAAGAATGTTGTATCCTTTGTACCACTAAATTCATGTCTTTAATCACATTTATCTTTATTGTACTACCGCGAGTATATTGTTCATTTTTAGTACAACGTACCTACTGTTCTTCGAATTTGGAAAAATCCAAATTGTCACATTAACTAAACACGACATGATTGAGCCCAAACAAGCAATCACACAAAAAGGAAAAGCTTATGATTGATAAAATAAATATGTTATACGAAATAACATACAATTTTTAAGATGTAGTAATTACAGTTCAAAAGAAGCAATTTATTCAAGTTATCCTTAAACCACTGAGACATGAAATGGGCTCATAAAAAATTCAATACTCCAGAAATCAGAGTTTATACAGTCTTTTCGTAGACAGATCAGACCTTTGCAATATTATATTCTTTAGATATCGATAGTGATGGATAGGATATGAAGTTGTCGATACGAACGTGGTATCGATAAATAGTTGCGTGAAACAACGTCATCTACTCTTAGCCCTGAGTTTTCCAAGCGTCTAGGTAAAGTCCATATTTACTTATAATGAGATTATTGGGTCTTATTTCGTTTCGTCCAAAGGCGCTTGCCTTCACGAAATTTTTTGTAGTGCTTCATAATAAGCTTTAAATTAAGGGACTGTATTTTACAAAACTTTAAAAAGTTTTGTAAAATAACGCTATATATTTTCAAGGTTTACTAATGTAAACCGTAAAATATATAGCGTTGTTTACAAGATCGATAAGATCTTGAAATAAATAGATTAACGGTTCAAACTGTCGTCGTACAACAACATTGACACGTTATTTATATTCCAGTCTGCAATAAAACTTTATCGACGTAGTAATCGATATAATTTATCGACTGAGCGACGTCACTAGTATATCTGAGCTTGGATGTGGTCCAGGCGAGCGGGGCCGGCTCAATAAATATGTATGAATCGGACACGCCGTGTTTTATAAGGGATAATGTTCGGTTCAGGCCTTTGCGTGTTTTTGTATGTATGTATGAGCTTTTATTATAGATGAATCTATGAAAGCCTGTCTTAAGATCGCTGGTTCTTTCCCTTCTGTTTTATCGACAATACAGCATTTTATTTTACTTATTCATAATAGTTATTTCTCTATATCTACAGATTACGTATTTGCTACGACTTGTACAACTGCAATAATTTGCCTATAGATTATTTTTTTAACATTTATTTATCAAGAATTATTCAGCAAAGCAGTCTTTATTTTCTACTCAAAATTGTCCAGGACCAACCCTGATAGTGAATCTTTAATATAATTACGTGATAACGTAGTCATGTCTGTCTGTAGCTGGCACGACACCGTGTAAGTATATTGCGTCTCATTGAGTCTGATTAATAGATTCTTCACCAACTTTGATATGAGCCTTTAATATGATACTATCATTTATTTAAGAGTATTTATGAACTTAAATTCTTTATAAGAACTGAAGTCAAAGTCAAACTAAATATAATTTATTCAGTAGGACCGGGATCACTTAGAATAGTCTTAAAACAAGGTGATTCTACTTCTGTCCCTTCGCGACCAATACCACTAAGTTCTTGAACCAAGTTGTGGCTGTTGAAGTTTGTCGGATACTTGTGTGTACTGTTTCAGACGTTTTTATAGCTACTCCTCTTACATTCAATTCTTACATGACAATAGAACGAGCTCATTGATTTCTTGATTGATTCTAATGATTCGTGCTAATGCCAAAGTCACCTATGACTCAATCAAAACATCCAGCATAATGAATGCGTTTAGTTAATGGCTGTTCGTTTATTCATCAATCTCTGAAATTAAACAGATTTTAACCCACGAAAATTGGAATCTAATTTTGAAACCTATCTGTTAAACCAATCAAAAATTTAATACGAGATAGTTTCAGACATTTAACAACCTCTTATTATTTTTAGCCCTACTACCAAGAAGGGTTATGTTTTCATTGTATTAGGTAGATGTTATACATACATTCATATGTGATATAAACATACCACCCCAACATTCACATACAAAGTCCTAACACAGTTTTTCCATCAAAAACTACGGCGTTGTACAAAAAGGCCTATTTCGTTCCTAAGTGACATTTATTGTGCCTATTGAGTTTGACTTTGTTCCTGTAATATAAAAACGATGGTTGTTGCCTGTAGCGCGCATCTGCGTCCCTCTAATGTGCATTTTCTTCCACTCGTTGAAAACCTTCACAGTCTACTGCCTCCTCAGTTTCAACCTTAAACTCCCGCAATAAAGACCATCGCTGCCCACTCTAACCTACCCTGTTACACAAAGTTATGTCTCTTAAAATATTTCACGAATAACTTAAATTTTGTAAGCGGTTATATATTCCGGTTTAGTGACGTCACGACGGGAATATTGGGGAATATTTCGGGGATTCGGTTTTAGCGATAAAGTTTTATTGTTTATTTCATTACTGCAATTATGATAAATGGAAGATTTGTGGAGCTGTGATATTCATGTGCTGACTTAAACCACATCTACCGTTATTATTCCAAAGCCGTAATATTTTAAGTGCAAAACTTTGTCTGTAATGCCATATTTGTTACCTAGGTACAGCTTCATCTTCTTGTTTACTTGCACAGAAACTACGAAGTATCTTTTAGTAGTTGTATCGTTGTTCCGTCGTCGAAAAAAACTGAACCAATGACATATTTTGATTATATATTACGTTGATTTTCATTCAGAAAGATGCTTCAAACTCAGGATAAATTAAATGAAGATTTCTTACCTCTAGTAGTATTTGTAAACCTGTTGTTTATTTACAGATGTCCATAATCTAACATTCCAAACATATCATCTCGTTCACGCGGGAAATACGTAGGATTGAGTTGAAACCGAGAGATGCAGATCAGTTGCACAATGTTGGCTGCTGGCCAGACACCTCTAATGTACCCGGTGTTACACTGAGCCGATCGCTCAAATCAAATCATTACCTACGAATTCGATTCTCAAAGTTAATCAACCTCTCACACACAAAGTTATGAATAAAGAATAGATTTTTGTAGCGTTAACCTTAAACTAAGTGATCTTTGAATTTTTTCTAAACTTACATCCCTAAAATTGCAAATCTTGCGAGATTTGAATCCAAACTCGTCGATCCGTGGCGATGCTCTTGCCAACTAAGCTAATGGGCAATCGATGCTAATGGTTTAAATTTTCTCTCGGTACAAACCTTCGCGTAACTTCGATGATCTATCAGGAACAACTAAATAGAAAGCGCTTTTTATATTGAATTCGACATAAGATTGAGGAGATGAATTCAAGGGTTAGCCCTGATAAGGGTAAAAGTATCCAACAAAAGTCTCTAATGAGGAGAGAGGGGAAAAACCGTACTTTTAGCGTCAAGTTTCCTCAGAGCAGGTGCGATGGGGCAAATTGACTATTCCCGAAGGAGATACCCAAAACTTTCGCGCGAGTTTGCATACTATCGGTTACCACGACATTTGAAAATATTATCCCCTGTAGAAATAAGAATATGAAAGTATGATATTTTTTATTATTTACATACTACAAAGTTTTCAGTTTTTTTTTTTTAATATCTTTATTTGCAGAGTTCTATGATTTAATTGCAAACTTAGTGACACGCTATAATGAACCTTGGCATTGAAGTGTCGATTAAATAAATTAAGTAGTCATTGTTTTACATACTAACAGGTTTCTCTGCCACACACATCGGTTAAAACTTTAGTCAGATTTTGACAAGGGTTGAGTACATCAAGTTAATGGACATACACATCCATCTGAAGCGAATAGGATATGTTCCTCGGTAATTAGAGCGGCCAGATTGTTGCAAAGTTTGGCTAAGCCTTTAGTTGGAGCAACAAGTTACATGAGATGGCGGGATTTATAGTTGAAACAAAGGAGACAGATGATCTGTAGATAGTGTTGTCCCTTTCTGCTGCTTACAGCAATTTTAGTTTTATTATTTTTTCTTTTGTTTTTTTAATAATAAATCCGAATGTTTACACCACTAACTGTGTCACGCCTTCGTTTTGTGAGAATACCTATCAATATAAAAGTGCTTCAAAGTTTATAAATCATTCATTTCAGTTTCTAGCTTATTCGGTTGTGATTATAATCCTAACTGCAGTTACTGTGAATTTACACGTATACCTTTGTACTGTATAACTTTGATATAACTATTGCTGTAGTATTTTAGATGTGTTTTTGATAAGTGATAATGGCGCAAGTTCCCGCACAAGGATTTGTTCCTGAGAAGGTCCAGGAGTTTAACCGGAGGTCATCCCAAGATGCCTCCGAGTCGCCTTCCAAACGCAACGAAACCCCCAAGAAAGATGCTCAAATCCAAGAAAAGGCAGCAGTGATAGAGAAGCTGCAGAAACCGAAAGATGACAAGCCGAAGGATGCTTTCAACCGCACAGAGAGCAAGAACCCTTTCTCTCCTCACTTCTATAACCGCAGCAGCAGCAGCCGACCGCACGGACACTTCGAGATGGGCCCTCGAGGGCTGGACTACTCCCCTCACCGCATGGACTTCTCCAACAGAATGAGGGACTACGGTCCCCAGCGGTCTACCTCCATCCACGGCCATGAGCTGACCGACGGGCCTGCGCCTATGAAGCCGGAGTATCTGGGCCAGCGGCACCATTTCGGAAGCCAGATTGTGCCTGGAGGCATCAACCACCCGGACGTGGTGTTTCGCCAGGACTACTACAACCAGATGGGGTATAGCCCCCCGAGAGCATCCAGGTTCTCTTCTCAGGAGTACCTGAACAACCCTGCGCAGTATGGGAGGTGGCAGGACTACAGGGCGGAGTACCGGCAGAGGAGGCGGTCGCAGCAGGATCTGCATTCTATGGAGGGAAATGAAGGTATGTCGGAGTTTTAGGTATATTTTGCACTTGGAAATCAAATAGCATGCTGCCTATCATAATGTTTATTGCATAAATGATCATTTTTTTTATATCAGTAGGTACAAGTATTAGGTATAATTCTGCAACCATACCTTTAATGTTCTGAACTTCATCTCTAAAATGAAGAGGATTGAAACTCCCCCACGGTCTGGCTGTCATGTGCCTCATATAGATATGTCCGTCCATACTCTGGCACTTAGCGACCACTTAGGTAACTCACACGTGAACTTGGTTCAGACAGATGAAACCCTCTGGGACAGCTGCAATATATTGTTTAACTGATTTAAGCTCATGTGAATAAGGATTACAGTACAGAAATGCAATACGTCAAGCACAAACAATGATTTTGAAAAGTTATGCATCCTACACGTTATTACTAGATATGCTCTTCTTTCTTCTAGTTTCGTACCACAAGTCACAATAAATTCGGTACCTATCGTCGTTGTCCTAGCGAATTAAACCAAATCAGTAATGTGTCATTAAAATTATAAACGCTTAAAACACCCCAAAAGATTAATCATATTTTCAAACGGCGCTTTTGAAATCGAACTCGTATAAAAAGTGCTGGGAATTGCTATTAACCCTGTTATTGTTTGATGTACGCCGTTTTAAAATTGTACTCTTTATTAACGAGATAAATAAAATAAATTGGCGAATGAATTGACCCCGGAATTCCATAAAAACGTGCGAAAACAGTCGGTTTAGATTTCTATATTCCGATTGGAACAGAAATTCACAAAATCCAAACCAAGGGCTGCTGCGCTGAAATCACTTTGTCTTAAGAATTTAGATTCTACCCCTAATCTAATAAAACGCGATTAATATTGTGAAGAATCAAGGTAACATAACACTTCGGGTGCTTTTTATTCCTGTTGTCAAAAACCGTTATTTTCGTCATGGAAATATTTTTCTACGCTTTCACGTCGACCTACAAAAGTTTACCGGTGTTAATAAAACTTATGTATTTTACAAGCTTCTTTAATGGCTTTTTCCTTAACCCGAATTGCCCCAGCTCACCCCAAACCATATCAATTTAACCCAGCGAAAATCACCACAAACTACCTATCCGCGTAAAAACGTCACTCTGACAAAACTATTGTACGTGACATAAAGCCACTTTGACATGCAAATGTCGAATTCCACTGGACCGTAACGAATAAAGAATACGGATGAGAATCGCGTGTTACTTGTAAATCGACTTTTATCGATGAAGACACGCGAAATAGTCGTAAGTGAAATAGCTTATTCTTATCATGGCTCGGATTATCCGAAGTTAATCCTTTCGACCTGGATATTAAGCTACCATCACCAAGAAATGAGCCCGGAAAACAAGAAGTAATAAAAAGCCTTCGATATATCAGTCTTTTGTTGTAGCCATAAACTAAATCTTTTTTATAACTTTTTATACCACATTCAGTGAACGCAAATCAAACATATCAAGCTCTTGAAAATGAGCCACATACTATACAACCCACCTTCACCAGCCCTAAACCCACTCTAAGATTCCCTGTGACGTACCAAAATTATTCATCCTAGCTTGATCCTAGCACTCACCTGCCACGCCACCGAGGCTTTCAATGTTGACAAAGTGAAGAAAAATGCGCGAAAACTGATTCAATATTTTATTTTAATTTGTAAGTACTTACTACTAAAATGCAATCTAACAAAACCATTTTTTTGGGTAAAATTTCCTAAATACATAAAACATAGCTTCTGGAATCATAAAAAGGATTCAATAAAAATAACAGCTATCGCGTCGTCCAGACTGATCCACAAAAAATAAATCCAACTACACCTTTAACAGTCCACGTGGTTCGTCTCACGCATGAATGGGATCGATAGAGGGTGCACTCTCTCCCACCCTCCCCCGGGTCGTCGACCCCGGCCACGCCACTTTACACTCTGCTGTCTTTGGGTCAATGTTAACGTAGGTACTTTATAATGTTTTGTAGTAAAACACGTAATATGCGACCCATGTTTGCATCGCATGAAAAAAAAAAACAAGTTCAAGAGACTTCATAGTAACGATTGTAAATATTCATTCCTCAGCCGCAAGTTTAGTGTAATCGGTGTAACTTGACTTTTTGTATTTATGTAAGAGGATGAATCCAAGGCGAAGTGGGTTTCTTTTTGCCTACAGATAGAAAATTAATAATATGAACTAGTCTCAATGTGATGTTCATTTGCAGATTACATCGAGACTAGTGATCAAAGTGTAAAATAATACTTTTGCTCTTTTAAATTAATTAACCATCCCATTTTTTAGATTAACTGAAAGATAAGCTTTATTTTTCACTACCTAAGTCAATCTCGTTGTGCCGACCCCACATGAAAGTGGGGGTATAATATTTTGTAATTGGCCTCGAAGCAAAATGAGTTATGAATCAAGCTCGGCACGATTCACGCTTGACCACAGTTTTTGAAAAGGAACCTTCCTAAATCTGGGTCCAGCCACTTCTTTGAACATTTCAACTAAAGGTACTTTTGATGTTATAACTTTGATGTTAAGTAAAATTCAAAGTTTAATTCAAAAAGGACCAGAATCAAAATATCGCTTGACGAATTTATTTTTAATACGCCATACAAATTCGTCACCAGCGCCGGACGGCATCCCATCAAACTTTATTAATAATGAAATTAATTTTACAATTCTGGACTCGGATTACACGGATTGAATTTTATAACGAGTTAACTTCAATAATTTGCATCACAAAGAGCTTGATTGGACGAAAATTAAGTACCTACTTTGTACCTCTCGGCATTTGCATAAAGTCGATCGTAGTTCTTGAGGTCTGCGACCTTTATGATCACAATGCCTAGGCCGCGAAACGACTTAGTTTGTGGATACAAGCTTCGGTTTTGCAGGTGATTAATATGATTTTTATTTAATTATTTAATTGATTTATTTCATGCTACAGTAGAAAAAGCTATGCGATCTTAATTAACTTAGGAGCCAAACTCAGTAACTTCATAGCATCAATGTTCCGGGCTCTAAATCATCAAAATAAGCTACAAATCTAATATTTTATTTTTAGTTATATAGCTTTATAGGCGATATACACACTGGACTTAGCAAAACTAAAACTATGATATCACAAACTTGCTCTTCACAACACATCGAGAAGTTGTGAAACCTCGGCGATCCAAAGTCGAGGCGGACGCGATCTAGCTCTGAACCTGCTCTCAATCGATGCCATGTATCTTGCTATTTTTAGGGGGTCCACGCTTCGAGATATGTATCAGACATAATTTTTTATATCAATTGTCATTTCGAGAGTAAAATACTGTATTAAAACATAATTACTATCATTTGCTTTATTAACATTCGAAATCGAACAACGTGCGTCTTCATAATTTCTGATCATCTTAACATTTTTAAAATGGCACTGTCCACATTTTACCATAATTATGTGAACTTTTTATCGCCTAAAAAATCAGTTGAGCTAAAATCGTGAAGCATTGATTTGAATTGATTGATTGTGAATTGTGAAGCTTTTGTGAATATTATAATATTAATTTGGTGAATCCTTTTGTCTCCAAATCTATGAAAAATTGACTTAACTTTGATCATAAACGAAGATAGAGCGAAACAAAAGAACAACATCAAATAAAGATATGAAATCCTGCACAAACACGAACGTGGTGTCACCGTTGCTTCGCGGAACTTCCACCCGGTTTTATAGTTCATGCACTTGAGTCATTCGAGTTTCAGTTCTAGCTGTCAAATATAAGTTTTATTCTTATATTTTGCTTGGAAAGAAAACGTATCTATTTTTAATAGTCTACCTTGAAGATAAGATATGATTAGAATATAGATGATGATTAGATATTGATGTCCTCGCTAGTAAATGTCACTTAATGGAAACATAAAGCTGGTTGTACCGCTTCCGTAATAAAAGTGGGATAAAAGCAGATGATGATGATGACTTCATTTCAATCGGTCTTCAACCAGGTGCTAGATTCCAGGCTTTAACCGTATCTATAACTCACGCGATTATACCTGGTAGTCGACTGAACGAAAGGAGCCTCTTTGAGGCGCACTTAAAATCCTTTCACCACCCTGGTTCGAAAAAACTAATGACACGATAAGAAGAAGAAGTCGGTTGAAAGCGTATCGCTCGTGGTGTAGCTTTTTGTCATTCTTGATAGATCGTCGAAATTAATCAACAATCTGCGTGATAACAAAGGGGATGGGTGACCGCTAGTGCGAACAACAGAGGCTACTAACCTTTTAGTATGAGAATGACAGATTCTTGTTCTTGGGCGGTTCTCATTACAAAACTTATGCGTATCAATAACACTATCTCGTACATTGGTTATTGCTGAGTGTCCAACTCTTTCTTGGCCGGTTTGTGATATAAAAATATGGCGTTCGAAAGTATCTACATTGGCTATCTACGTACTAATGTTTTACATAATAAATGCTTATGGAACGCAGCCAGACTTTTCAGAATTTACACAATAGTACCGAAGCTCCACTTTAGTTCTACCATTGTCGAGATTAAGTCACAGTGTAAGTCTAGCAGGAGGTAAACTATTAGAAAAATAACTATTGAATTCAGATTGTTATAATGCTGGACATTTTCACACAGCCCCAAACTAAGCAAAGCTTGTACTATGGGAACCAGATAACTGATATACTACTTATATACTTTTTTTGTTTGTAAATACATACATATTATACATAGAAATACCCAGACCCGAGATAAATATTTGCAGATCATACAAATATTTATCCCGCGGCGGGGATCGAACCCGCAACCTTCTGCATCCCAAGCGGGCTTTCACCCACTGCCCCACAGAGGTCGTGGAATTGTTTTACAAGCTGTGTAGGGTTTTTTGACTATCAGTCAAACCTAGTCACTTGAAAAAGATTTGAGAGATGTACCGTGATTTTTGGATACAGTCGTTCTTCTGTTTTTAGAGTTCCGTACCCAAAGGGCAAAACGGGACCCTATTACAAAGACTTCGCTGTCCGTCCGTCTGTCTGTCTGTCCGTGTGTCATCACCAGGCTATCTTATGAACCGTGATAGTTAGTTGTCACAGATAACAACATATAAAAAATACAATAGGCTCCCAAAACGTGATTTTTGCTGTTTTTATAGATAGAGTGTCCGACTGGCACTTGGCTTGGTGTTTTAACCCCTCGCACTGCCAGAATACCTTTTAGTTTTGTCACACAGTTTCTGAAGTCAATGACCCTCTGCACTGTGACGTAGGTACTCTCAGTAATTACATCTTAATGAATCTCCGGCGCACTTCCGAGAGGTCCTCTTCTTCCAATATTGGTTAACTGGATTGCTTCGTAACTCGGAATAGAAGAGATTCAAACTGTGCCACTAACTTTTAATGGGTTAGCTTTGTTAGACGAGTCTCCTTCTTTTTGTTGAGTTTTCGAGTAACTGATGAAAGCATTTTAAGTGCGCTTCAAAGAGTTCGTGCACTCGAAACCTTGTACCCTAACAATTATTGTTAGAAACAAAATAATACTATCCAATCTTAAACATATTGGGACTTATTACAAGATAATGAGCCGAGTTTAGACCAACTCTAACTAAAAAAACTGTCCCTAGAAAAACGATCTTTAAATACTCTTAGAACGCTTTTTTGTGGTAACAGTTTTGTTTTGACATGTGTCAACATGGGGTTCAACTAAGGTTTTACGTTTTTATAAAAGCAGCATTATTTTCTGTAAACAAATTAATAACAGAAAGTAAAACTAATTATGATAAAAAGGACATTCATACATTTTAATTACAAGCTATCGCGGAGAAGATGAAACAGCAACCATTACTCACTCCCGAGGCAGTTAATGAAACATGGACAGTAATGTCGCGCGATGTGACGCAAGCGATACATAATTCACAACACTCTTGAGTAGGATTACATTGCCTACCGTTGCGATATGCAGGCTTTCATGGTAGGATTATCAATGAATCAAATAAAATGTGATTTTAATATTTGCATCAAGGTAATTGGTAAATGTTTGTCATTGTAAACGTACTCATGTTTAGAGCCGTATTCGCGTTCCTTTTTTCGTTCGTTTGATGAATATTCGGATGCTCTACGATATCTGACTTCAAGGGCCTTATGTTCCTAACCTAGGACCCAAATATTCCGAAAAATTGGCCCTTGAAGTCAGATATCGTGGTAGGAAGCATCCGAATATTCATCAAAGGAACAAAAAAAGGAACGCGAATACAGCCCTTGATTATGTTATGAGACAGTTCACAAAATCTTGTAACTTGTGTTGACGATTACCTCCCTCAGCCCGCCTCGTAATAATGTAAGCAATCAGCGAAATTACTCAACTCCCAAATTAACCAAGACTTGACTTTGCAACTGTACTACATTTGGGTTCATCTACATATTCAGCACGCAGCAGCTGTGCTACTTATGAGTAAGGGTTTTTGTTTATTTTGATAACTTTGGTAAATGTGAGATAAATAAAATTCCAACGGTATTTATTATTAGAAATGTTGAATGGGCCGAACCATTCATTATAAAAAAAATTGTGGTATCAAATTGCATTCTAATGGAGACTTTTCCAGGCTGAAGAATCATAGTTTTTGTAGATTTAAGTTAGAAGATTTAAATAACAAGAAGTTAAGTTTACATCTTTATTGAACTTCAAACTCATGATGCAGAGTAACCAAATAAGTGCCTGTGATGTAGCTCGACCCGTCTAGCTCGTGACATGCAGCGCCGCGCAACTTGGAGGTGCCATAAGTTCGTTATTCAACTTCTTGGTCTCACAAGGATTTACTTATTGTTTAAGTTCAAACAGGTTGACGACTGTATCCCCAAGGTGCGGTAGACATTCTCTCAGATCTTTTTATGTTACATTCCAGATCCTTTGAAGATGTCTAAGGGGGGTAGTCAGAGGCATGTATCAACACATAATATTTGATACATGCCCACATTTTGCAGAAGTTAGTATTCCATACGTGACAGGTTGCAAGCCCATCGCCGCCTATAAAAACACTAACTGGTTTCCTCACGATGTTTTCCTTCACCGTTTAGAGCACGTGTTTAAGTGCATATAAATTTTACGTAACGCAAATTCCATTGATGCACGGCCGGGATTTGAACCCTTGACCTTCGGATTGAAAGTCGAGGCACAACCCCATTCGACCAACAGGTCTCTGAACTGTACTTAATAATCACTGACTCACTTTATTTGACAGTTAGCTTACTTGGGATATTACTTGACAGTTTGTCTTGCTAAGTATTTGTCTGGAATGCCACACACTCCTTGACCCACATTTTCGACGTATTTTTTATTGGTTTGCACTGTTGTGTAGTATAAATATTCATTCATACAAACATTATCGTTTGTGTTTGTTTCTATGCACAACTGAGCCTCGTAAACATACATCATGCGCAGACTTTTATTGCATTTTTCGTTTTACTGCTCACAGAATTAGATTTACAGTGTGTACATACTACTAGCACGAGGGTTTGGCGCTCTCGACTGAACCCAGGTCACTCATATAGCATTGGCAAATGAAATTGTGCTAAAGATATTTTTGCAAGTTTTATACTTCTTTATTTTTGATAACATGAATGGCAGTGCAGTCAACAAAATCAACTCAATTCAATAAGTATCAATTTCAATTTATTCATAAAACATAATACTTACATAAATATTACAATTATTATAAATAATTCCCCACAAACCCCGCACTAGGCTAAGCCTGTATCGCGGCAGTTAGAGTTTTTTTTTTACAACAATACAACTATGTAAAATATGAACAAAATAAGACATTCACTTGCAAGAAAACTTTCGACAGTCTCTCCGACAGGCGACAGATGCAGATGCTCACAATAGTTTCATGACAGCACATACTACACTTGCAGTCTGCTGTCGGACAGACTGTCTGACATTTCTCACTAAAGTTCATAATTAGAGGTGGAAACGTGACCTTGCGGTGTATCGATTACGATATAGTTCTTGTTAGAATAGCCGGTTCGACTCCCTATTGTGCAATAGATAATGTATGTCGTTGGGCGCATGGTGCCAGAACACTAACCTTTGATCTATATTTTTCAAAAATACCTCGGAAATGGGTAATTAAAACATGGAGCAACGATGAGCTTGCAACCTGTCACGTGTAGATAATGCGATAGGTTCACATAATTATGTTATGAAAAGAAAGACTTCATGTTGTTCAACGTAGAAAATTACGAGGGTGAGGTAAATATAAGTTTTACGAGAATGTATATCTAATACAAGTAGTGACACGAAGAGAATAATATTTAAGTCACATGCAATTCCCAAAAATTACAAGCATTGTTCAGTTAAAGTCGGAAATTATAAAGATCAAATAGCGATAAGCTTGTCCTTTACAAAATACTTTTTAAAAGACTTTTCCAACACGCGACGTTGTAATACCCTCTCCTCGCCTTGCTTACAAAAGCTGCTTTGTCCCGAAGGGAGTTATATTCGTTTGTTTTTAAAAGAATTAACTTTTACATTTAAAATTACATTGACGTATCACTATGTTTTTTTCTTTAACCAATATTTTACGTTGCTTGTTTATTTCAAACAAAACTCCACTTTCCAGTCTTTTAATTTTATATTTTTCATAAAAGTATGTCCAAAATCCAAGTCCAGTCTTTTCAAAATAAATATTTATGTATACAGGGTGTAAAAAGACGTCTACCGAAGTCGAAAGGGGTAGATACAGCATCCCAACACACAACCAAATCCAAAAGGATTTTACGAAAAAATAATTATATCCGGAGAAAACAGCGTTTGAAGATTACTGTATGCGTCTGTACTGGGCGCGTTGTTTTACGTTGATTGCTGGATTTAGAGTTTTAATTGTTTTTTCTTTTATAAATGAAATTATTAGCTAGGTATGGTCTTATTATGTTGTACTAGTAGTAAATAACCGGTAAATAACATTAAATGACGCAGTTAAGTAAAAAAAAGCGTTTTTTTTTCGCTAAATATGCTAAGCATCATGGTCTGATTGCAATCTCTCAGTTTTCGGTAGTAGTCTTTTTACACCCTGTATAATATATTATTTCTCATCATGACTCGTCTATGTTCAAAACCATCAGTTCATAGTATCGGAAGATAAAGTACCAGTAGGAACACCTCAGGGATAGTGTAGGTCTTCAATTCAAGTCTAAATGGTGATCCTGTTCATCCATAACTCGTCCGTTAAAGTCAACAATCTAAACTTTTGCAATTATTCGAGGACCCATTTTTTGATCACAATTATTTTTATGGCCCAATTCTGTAGCCGTTTGGACGTCAAAGGGAATCCGGGACAATACTACGAGAAAAGAAATACGGGGCTTAGGGAAAACGTTAATAATTAATGGTCGGAAGAGGAACAATTTGGCAGTTAAAAAGGCAGATTTGGGCAGTTTTAGGGAAACACGCAAATAGCTACAACAGGCAACATTTTGAAGTTGGCTCGCGTTGTTTTAGAACTGCGGCTCATTGTTCTACTTTTGAAATAGTACGTTGTTTTATGAGATTTAGATGTAGAAACATCTCTAAGGGAAAACAAATTGAATCTCGAAAGTATATCATCGTTTTTACCAATAGAGATCCAATATTACAACAAAGTGAGCGACACAGCTCGTGCAGTATTGGCGCCATTCCATCGTATATTCGACATGTCGACAACATCGCGTCATTATTAGATTTATAGCGAGACATGGCCCGATTCTAGCCCGAATATTGAGAGGAGACGCGGGAAAAACGTATCAAAACTGACTCACATATTGTTATTGATAAAATATTGTACTGATTTAATATCAATCGGCAGTTGATTGTATAGTTCTCGCGGCTTACTTTACTTTTTATTTATTTTTTCTAGTGAGCTCTCTCTGAATTCAAATTGTATCTATTGAATATTTTATTTTGATTTTGAATATGGATAACATTAAAGTAACAGGTTCCATTTAACTGCTTCAAGCGATTTTAATTTTTTACTTTGACCTTAGCACACAACTAAAGACAACATGTGCAATCCGTTGTTGCAGAAGTCCTTACTCCAATTTTAACGTCGTAAATTATTTTAATCTGTAATTCCCGCAAGAGCTCCGAAAGCGCAACAATCAAAGCTCTCAGTGAATTACTAATGTCTGAATAAATCACAGTTGTTCAAACAACGAGTTTGTTTGTCTGCCGCGCCGTCTACTCTTGTGTTTGCATCGTTGTTTTTATGACTTATTCTCGTTCGTTTAAAACTTTGGCACATCCCGAATACTCGAGCTTTGTGCTAACACCGTGGTTCTATACGCATCGCTAGTTGAAACGAAGTCTGATGTTGCTAATAATTTGTTTTTCTTTCCAGGTAAGATCTTGTAGACATCAGTTCGCGCCGGACTCGCTCCGTAAATATCGTAAGTTATATGTTTCACGTTTTTCCTTCAGTGATACTGAACAGAAGTTGATGTAAAAATATAAGAGAGTAAAGCTTTTTTTTAGATTTCAAGGTCTATCTATAAAATTAGAATTGAACATTGAAACTCTAGGCGTATTTGGCTTATACAGTTATACTTCAACCAACTCTTTTTACGGTTTATTATTATATTAAAAATTCCCAACCACCACCTAGCCTCCCCATCAGTGTTCACAAGAAAAAAAAGTGTAAAACAAGCTCTCCCTAATGTATCTCATGTATCTAACAAAGTCAAAAATGTATCCTAAAATTACTTTTCTGACAAACTAAAACATTTGATATCCTTACGCATGACAGTAGTGGCAAGTTCAGAGCCATAGTAAAGAATCAGCTCGCCAACTTAACATACAGAGTGAAAACTGTCATCAGTGCTGCCCTCTGGGAAAGTTCTTGTGACGTGTATTTACCACTGCCGTACCTCTAGTAACCTTACAATTCCTTTTTATCTTGCTACATTCCCGTTTCCTGGGATCCCGGGCAAGTCCCGCTCCTAATTCAATCCGGGACAGCGGCGGGGGCCACGCTTTGCGGAAAGTCAGGACAATTCCCGTAAACCTCGTGAATTGGAACTGCAAGATTAAAAGTGCTATAGCTTTGTACCTTTTGTTAAAATTCTAAGTAGATTTGCGAATTGGATTGCTATGGAAATATATTTTGAATATGGTTGGAAAATATAAAATATGTTTTTCGACTTCTTCTTCTTCTTTTTACCCTTATCCCACTTAAGTTGGGTCGGCACAACATGTTTCTCTCTTCCATTTCCCTCTATCACCCGCATTCACACAGTCCATCCATCTTTTCTTAGGCTACCGGTATATCCATCCACATTCATACTCATCATCATCACTTGTCGTGTTTTATGACTCTCATCCCTCCTCATGACATGCCCATACCACGGCAACCTTCCACTTCTCAATTTGTCAGTCACTGGCGCTACTTTCAACCTTCCCCTGATGTACTCATTCCTTATCTTATCCGTTCTAGTCACTCCACACATCCATCTCAGCATTCTCATCTCTGTCGCATGCACTCTTCTTTCAACCGTCACTCTGGTTGCCCAACACTCTATTATTATTATTTATCCATACAATACGACAGGTCTAATGATCGATTTGTATTTTTTCCCCTTGAGTTTAAGAGGCATCTTTTGATCACACATTTCAAAGTGATCCCAGCGGTCCTACTGAATAAATGCTATTTGACTTTGACTTTGACATAAAACCAATGTTTTTCGACTTGTATTGTAACAATGGTTTGAAATTGTGGCTTTATTTTTATGGAACGAAGTTCCTTTTCGGACGGTATCGAGGATGGAGGCTAGAAAAAAGTTATCAAACACGATACACGATACCAGCCACGATTATTCTATTGTTTCTTCGCACTGTCCGGGTAACCCTGAAACGCATGGCCCCCTTAGCTCAGGACAAGATGAGTCGAGCTTTAAATAATTTAGTTTTTAGCTCCTTAGAGAAATGCATTTCTTGTAGTTCAAGTTGTTTGTTAACGCTGCTACTTTCATTATGCTGAGAAAAACCTTTTAGAGGCGAGGAAGTTGTCGCATTCTTGATGCAGCGAGCATTTTGCCAAGAAAACAGAAAATTCAAGTTCTTGGAAATAGGATATACAATACCTGCCAAGTATGAAGGTCATATAATAAAGGCTCCTTAACACTATGTAAATATAATCTTTATTTGCTTGAAGCATTCAAAGCATTCATCAAAATCAAAAAGCATTTATTCAGTAGGACCGCTGGGATCACTAAGTCTTCACACTAATTTGACTCCTGTTCGTTCGCGACCAATACCGTGAAGAATCAGGGCAACAAATGCGGTTTGGGGCCGAGCATTATTTTAGGTGATCCATCTTAAAACTAAATAGTCAAAGTCTAGTGGGGAGCCAGTCGAACAAAATTGAGGCTCGTCAAAGAAGTTTCGATGCAAAGAACTAACGAACAAGTGCTACCCACATATTTTATTGAAATTTCTATTTTGATTCCACGTGAAACTGAAAATAAAACTCGCAAATCCTTCGGGAAACCCCAAAATTGTATCACAGATTAGCAGTCATATACACAGCGTGATTCAAAACAGGCACATAAGCTCGGCATGTACAGGGTGTTTGTTCGGGCTGTTTACAGAGTTTAAAAGGCTGGGCCGTCCCGCGTCCATCACGGCCCATTATACGTCCCGGGATATAAATCCCGCCGCAATCCGACCGGAATGGACCATTTTAACCATTACGGCATCTGTCATTGTGTGCGCCATTACGTGTATGCGTGGTGATTGATTCCTAATACTGGTTTGCGATCTCTCCTCTTTCCTTACTCCGGCTACCATGCAGATCTTGTCTACTGGAGATATCCTGAGGCGAAAATCGTCACACACTTTCCAGATACGGAATATACTGAAGGAATATACAGTAGCAGCTTTGTCAATCCCACAAGTATCAACCATGTACTTCCTGTGGACAAGACGATTACGTTAAAAGGATGTTTTAGGTGCCAGGCAAGCCTTTCACCTCAATATTTTAGACACTACAGCGTCCCTTTTAGACAAAGATTGCCTTTATACATACAAAACCCAAGGGAGTATTTTTAAAAACAGAACCATTTTGTAACACTCTAGACGGATCAATAGCAATATCCTGCTATTACCATCACAATACGTAGCCAGGAAGCGGGGATCGCGAGTCATGCAGATGGCTATTCCTGGCAGGAACAGGGGGGTTGGGGGAGAAGGGGTCAACACGAGCCAATCTGAATGTACTAACTAGTATTTACATGGCAAAGTGGAGTTACTCTTTTGACCATCATGTTCTACTGAGCCTCGGAGTCCAATAGTTTGTTATTTTAGGGTAACGGAAACCGCAAAACGACTTTTATATATACAAAAATTCCAATATAGATCTTGTGTTCTACACAAACAGGTACAAAGTTCAATGACAAAAATAAATAATACCTACATTTTTACCTGTCTGAGATCACTTTGATTTCAAGTTGATTAAAGGTTCAGATTTATTATTTTGGATTTGATCGCAAATCATTTTTTTTGGCTGTTTATTGTAAAAAATATTATAATATGAGTTAGGGAATTGTTGTTCAGAGATCAATGGTTTTGTTCTGATTATCAGCAGACATCATTAATTACTAGACCAATAATAGAGAACCCAATTGATGCAGGGTTGTCATGTACCTAGGTGTTCCTACATTCTAATTTAGCAATATAGCCATGTTTAACTAAATTAGAACCTAACGAGAAGGCTTCGTAGCAAATGTGGCATCGTGCACCGAATTTGGATCCAAAGCTTGCGGGATCGAATTCCGGCCGCGCATCTATGATCTTTTCAGAAAGTTCAAATGAGCTTTTATTCATGACGGAAAACAGTAGGTTTTTAACTCATTATCGCGCATGTCTTTCCATGGAAAATGACAAGACAGTTTGGTGCTGGGCAAGCATCAAGCATACCCCAACGGACTGCATAAAAACATTCTAAAGCCTTGCTTAAGTTATCTCAGTATAAAATGGGGTAAGATTTATCGAACGAGTGGGCAACATTTTACAAATTCTGTACAGAGTTATGAAGTTGGCAACCCTATAGAGGTGGGGCGGAATGATCATTGTTTTGTCTCTAATTATCGAAATCCACGCCCGAGTAATTGGAACAGTCTAGACGCGGCACAGAGCATTAATTGAGTTAATGAGGTAGGCGCAGAGAGGATACGAGAGTAATAAGTACTTTGTACAGGTCTATAGTAACAACGAAGAATAATTTAGTGCTATTAAAATTCCGCTCTAGAACTTTCTTCTTATTAACAAATATAAGTATCACGTTATTACCTTTAAAAGTTCACAATTATATATATAATGCTGGACATTTTCACACAGCATCATCTAGCCCCAAACTAAGCAAAGCTTGTACTATGGGAACCAGATAACTGATATACTACATATATACTTTTTGTTTGTAAATACATACATATTATACATAGTAACATCCAGACCCGAGACAAATATCTGTAGGTCATACAAACATTTGTCCCGCGGCGGGGATCGAACCCGCAACCTTCTGCGTCGCAGGCGGACCTTCGCCCACTGCGCCACAGAGGTCGTCAAGTGTTCATAACCATGATTTTTAAAGAAATATATTGGTTTATATTTTTTTTCCCAGTGTGGAAGTCGAAAACCTGATGTGCCGACCACACAAATTAAGACAGGGTGTTTCAATTAAGTGTTCTAAGATGATGATTATCTTAGAACACTTAAATCTATCAATATTTCGGTTAAAGCTCTATGTTTTGTACCCAGCTTGCAACCCATAAATCGACGCTCTACGCGAAACAACTGAACATCCGTCATCTTGCTAGCTTACTGAGCCAACACAATTGATTGCACCGAGCTGATCGTAGGCATAACTCAAGTTTATCAAGACAACACCATGTCACCTCTGCCACTTAATCTTTGCCCCGTACGTGACGCTGCTGCGCGGAGATTACATGTGATTGAAACGCAGTTCAGGATAAACAGTTTCGAGCTCAGAATGAGCTTGATAGTAGCACAACCTGGATACTAGACAAAACGTACAAAAACGTAGGCCTTACATCAATACTAGACTATTCATACAGCATTAGGAGGCAACCTATGCCTACAATCAAGGCGCTGTAGTGCCTGGGATATTGGTATTGGTGAAATAAGCACCAGCACCTAAACCATCTGTAATTATTTATTGTACACAAGATGATGGTTACAAAAACAATATTTAAAAAGTACATGTACAAGGGCGAGCGTAACCCTAAAAGAGTTTTCTACCAGGAAACTATCCTCTCAGTTTAATCCACCAATGAACGGGATAGAAGGAAGGTGGTCGCGAAGGAACAGGAGTAGAATAACCTAGTTTTAAGACGTTTCAAAGTGATCCCAGCGGTCCTACTGAATAAATGCTTTAAAAAAAAAAGACAACGGTCAAAGCGATTTTCTCTGACATGTGGCAGTTTTTTTGACCGGATATTAAATATTATTTTGAGATTAACTTAGTATTAAAATTTTAATTATTAAAGTCTTGTTTATTAAAATCCTAAATGGTACAATAATAGTTAATTCATTTCCTTCCGGCAGTTAAACGCAATAGCCTTAGTACAATTACAAAACAATACTCCCAAAGCCGTCACCAACAATACCTCCTCAACATTCAACACCAAAGGGTTGCTACAACCCCTAATAGCGCAAAGATATGCTAATGCCCCAATGGCGCTGGTCACGCGAGGGGTTGAAAGGAAAGGGGGAAATGGGGGTTATTTATCTGTCTGTATCTTTTAACGCGAGGCATTTCAAGAGGAAATGGTGTATTATGTTGGTAATTTTTAAATCGAGCATAGCTTATGAAGAGGAACATAAAAAGTTATGGCAAAAAATTCGATCACAACTACTATTTAGGTAAACATAATTATGTTTTGTTGATCCTCTTTAGGTACTTACAAAGGATTCATGTGCAGTGTGCAGCAACAAAAAAACAAGAGTTTTCTTAAAGGCTGGTTTCCTGTCGCGCTGACCACCAGCACTGATATGATATTGATCTTTATTACAATGCAGTAAAGCCGACCACGACCACTCTGCAAAGAGTGTAACGACTACCAGGACACTGATTGGCCAGCAACGACGAGAAAAATCAACTGCCTATTTTGCTGAGCAATTAGTATCCTTCATGCATTGTAATAAAAGTGACTCATATCGGCGTATGAAACCAGCATTTGTGTTCACGATGCAAGTTCTGAAGCCACAACACAGATAGGTTTCATTTCGTTCTGAAGTTAACTACAAGCCATTACGAGGTCGTAAGCGAGGTGTTCCCTTAACAGTGGTTAATAGGGATTGTGCTACCCCTGTATGGTTGCAATGAGCACTAGTTTTTGGAAAAATACCCCTTTTCCTCCCTTTTATTCTTATATCTAGAAATAAGGTTTTCCAACGTTGAATTAGGCAAAGGACTGCGCAGAAATGGACAGAGTAGTTTTAAACCGAAAGAGTGGCATCAGAAAACTGGTGACGCATGTAGAACTCACGCGTCAGCCTGATTCGCTACTTGGCCTCTTTAGCAAAACCAAGTGGACGTGATATCACTAGAAACCAGTGCTGAAAGGCAACTACTGCTTCACGAGGGTGTAAAGTATCGCACTAGAGGTAATTGCGAGCGCAGCCAGTGGGCCAGACCAGTTCGGGTACCGTGTATGCAATATGAAAACCATTCCTTCTGGCCTGTGTAAGCCCATATAGGCAAGTAATTAATGGAAGAGACTCACTTACACGAGACTTTATAGTCTGAATCTTGGAAAGTTTATAATTAAAATTAATACGAACTATAAGCTATTAAAGAAAATATCTGATATTTTGCTCGTGAAATATTAATTGTCAACTTTCGCATTTAAAAATAAGTAGGATTTGCCAAAAGTAAGAGCTGGATGTATTTTAGCTTTTGTCTACTCACAGTGACCTGAGTGGATATTATTGTGTTTTTTTTTTAATTCTCCAGCAGCAGTAACTATTCTAAGATATTCCCCAAATCTTCTCATGAAACTTTCTCTTAATGATGTTGTTTCGAGACCCTTTTCAGTGTTACTGTCATAAAACAACCGTTTTAAAAATAAAGCTGAAAGTCCCAAGCATCGTTAGAACTTAATGATTCCCGTTTAATTGGTAAGGAACCCAGCGCGCGCTAGGGACTCGGTCCCGGCCAGTTATTTTACTTTTAGTGGCACTCTGGCCATTGCGCGTTTTAATCAAGCGGTTCCAGGAGTCATAGCTAGTTTATATCTTGCAGCTTGGGTTGCCTACTATATTAATTGCTACCATTTTGGTAGAAAATTAAATCCGTCTCTACCGAACCTACATGAAAAGAGGCATGAATTTATAAATTTAGTTGGCGTGATCGTGAGACAAATGCTGGGGTATTGTCTAGTCTGTAAAATAATAATTAGAAAAAAAGTTAAATAAAGTGGCTTGTAGGAATGGATTACATTAGGACAGCAATACTTGGAGGAAACAAGAGATTTTTGCCCAACAGTGGAACACGATGCCCCACATAATGATTTATATAAGTATCATTAGTCGTCAGCTTGATTCTTATGTAAATTATTTGTTCAAAATCAAAATGTTCATAACCAATGGTTATGACCAATAAATATTAGGGGATCGTGTCTATAATTTTAGTATTAAAAATAAAAGATCCACTTTTTATCGATAAGATCCCCTCACTAGTCGGATAACATCGATAGGCCATCAATCCGCGGCGTCATTAGTCCGTGGAAGCCTCCATTGCTAACATCCCTCGCTTTTTCACATTTATGTTGGTCGTGTGACTTTGTTTATGTGCGCATTCGTGTTTGTAACGAGAGGTAGCTAGAAAGATATAGAAATAACTATGTCGGTCTAAAATCGTATGTTTTCGAATGATACGCGTAGAAATACATAGATTTCAGATGCTTGTTTAAACAGCAAATGAAACGAATGAGAATTGTAATTGGCGGCGATGGGCTTGCAGCTTGTCACCTGTAGGAATGTCTACCGTGCTTTTGGAGTACAGTCGTGATACTATTTCGTGTTTTAAAACTTTTATACAATTTATAAGCACTCAAAGTGCCATTAAAATATTTTTTTATTCATTTCATTATACGAGTATTATGTTCGCACTAGTACAGAAATTCTGACTCACCTACGAATGGAAAATCCAATTCGTTGTTTATTACTATTACTTTATTTCTACCGTTTAATTACTCTTTCATAATAATTTAAGCTTATTTATAAAACCACCAAATACCCAATTTACTTTGGGAAATATATTATGCAATTGTACTTTCAATCAGTATAATCCCTCACTGTTGCATTGTATCGATAACCATTCATCACTTTCACATCACTATGTTATCGATAGCTACGTGAGGTATCGATGGTATCCCAACCCTATCAGGTATCAGATCTATTGATTCAAACATGGATGAACGACTGAGCACGTTATAACTAGTAGGTATATTAAATGATACAGTATCAAGACAAGACTGTATCTCCAAGGCACGGTAGACATTCTCTTCTCTCAGATCAAGCCACTCGAGATCAATTAAAGTACCTTTGTCTCAATACAGGGCACAAGTCACCAAACATGTTATGAAAATAAGATATTATTTGTAATCCATATTCCTAGGACATGGTTAACTCGAGTCTCGATCTCATTACATAATACAAATGTATTGTGTTTCGCAAAGTAACATTTGATTTGGGCGTGTTCCCCTCCGGCGGTGGCAAACCCGGCCGCGTCTCCCCTCACATGTTTACAGATTTGGGACAGATACGACATTACTGTAATGTTAATTCTAATCTTTTTTTTAACACTAGATGGCGACCGACTCACAATGAAATAAATAAATAATGCTGGACATTTTCACACAGCATCATCTAGCCCCAAACTAAGCAAAGCTTGTACTATGGCAACGAGATAATTGATATACTACTTAAAAGATACACGCCATTTCGAGTTTATAACAAAACTAATCTTTATTCAAGTACCCACAAATCACAAGTACAAAACTATTATTTAATCAGCTGTCAAATACATAACATATCTCCCTTATATAATTCAGACCACATAACACAACTTTGATACATAAATAATAAACCTAATCAAGATCAAACAATTTTTAAATACTAAATTTAAATTAACTATGAACAAAATCAAAGACATCTACAGTAGTTAATCTGAGGTGTTAGGTATGCCTATAATGTCTGGCCACATCTCTGGTGGTGGTATATTCATAGGCAACTCATCTGAAGTTTGAGCATCTGACGAATCTGCCCTAAGCTCTCTGCTCTGAGTCAATCGGGTCTCAGCCTGTACAGTTCTCGCTAGCATCTGATCAGCATGTCGACGGTGTAGTTCACCATCTTCCGTCCTCACCGTATAGGAGCTCGGTCCCTCCACCATCTCAACAGTGGCCCTCCGCCACTTGGGGCCGGGCCCGTACATGTGTATGAGCACGGGCTGGTCGCGCTGGAAGGCGCGCGCGGGTGCCCGCTGCGCCGCCGCCTGCAGCTGCTGCTCGCCGCGACTGGCCGCGCTCTCTGGATGGAGAGAAGACATCGCCGTTCTGTACTTGCGCCCGTTGAGCATCTCAGCTGGAGTTTTGTTAGTCACGCTATTCGGCACTGTCCGCATATAATAGAGTACCTTGCTCAACATTTCGCTCCAGGGTAGGTTCATGTTCTCCATTTTCTTAATTTTATTTTTAAAAGTCTGTATAGCCCTCTCTATCTGCCCGTTGGTCGCCGGATGGTATGGCGGGGATAGCAGGTGCTTAATACCATTTTTCTTCAAAAAATTATTAAATTCATCTGAAATAAACGCTCTGCCATTGTCTGATACGACCACCTCCGGTAAGCCTTGTGAAGCAAACATTCTTCTCATCACAGTTATTACTGCTCCACTACTCATAGTGTTAACAATTTCTGCTTCCATCCATTTACTGTGGCTATCAATTAACACAAAAAATGTTTTTCCATGGAATGGTCCAGCAAAATCAATATGTACCCGTTGCCAGGGTTTTTCAGACATTATCCAACTCTGTGGATCTCTCGGAGGGCTATTTCTCACCAATTGACATTGTTCACAGCTGGCCACCATTTGTTCGATTTGATTATCCATCTGAACCCACCACACATAGCCTCTTGCATATGCCTTTGTTTGGACTACACCCGCATGAGGAGCGTGTAAAATTTTTAATACCTGTTCTTGTAGCTTGGCAGGTATTATGACTCTGTTGCTCCACAGTAAACAGTCTTTACTATGAGAAAGAGCCTCTCTTCTGGTCCAAAACGGCTGCAAGCCTGGGTCTGTATTCTTATTTGGCCAACCATGTAAAACATGGAATGAAACTTTCTGTAGTACAGGATCTCTTCTTGTTTCTGCAGCAATACTTTCTACACTTAAGTTCCATCCCCGAGGTTGTTCTTCTAACAATAAAACTTCTTTCAGCCCTTCTTCTTCTACCGTCCCAGTAGATGGAGCAGTCCACCTACTCAATGCGTCTGCATTTCCAATGGATTTTCCTGGTCTATGCTTGATTGTATACTCATAACAAGCTAGCTTCAAGGACCACCGCAACATCCTTGGTGAGATCTGGTCAGGTATAAGTTTTTCTGGATTAAACAAGCCCACCAATGGCTTGTGGTCTGTTATAATGCAAAATTTTCGTCCCAACAGAAAGTCGTGGAATTTCAACAACCCAAACATGATCGCCAGCGCTTCTTTGTCAATCTGACCATACCGTCTTTCATGTGTCTGTAAAGTGCGCGACGCCATCATGATTGGTCTCTCAGATCCATCTTCCATGACATGAGCTATGATAGCACCCAAGCCATATTCTGATGAGTCACAAATGAGGAGTAACTCTTTGTTATCGTCATATCCCACCAGCGTAAGATCCGAAGATAGTAGCAGCTTCGCCTTTTCAAATACCATTTTTTCGCATTCTGTCCACTTCCACGGCGTCTTCGACTCTAGCAACCGATACAAAGGCTCCAGCAACGTCGCTCTATCAGGTAAAAATTTTTGATAGAAATTATATAATCCAAGGAAAGCTCTCAAGGTTTCCTTATTCGTCGGAGCTGGTTTTTCCTGTATCTTCTTAACTTTTGCAGGTGCTGGGTGCAGTCCTTCGCCATCAATCATGTGTCCCAAAAAGGTGATACTCTTGGCAGCGAAAATACATTTCTTGCTATTCAAACGAAAGCCCATCTCATTTAACTTCTCCATTACCAGTCGAAGCCGCTGGTTGTGTTGTTCAAGGGTAGTTCCTGTCACCGCTATGTCATCCAGTAGACACGCCACACCTTCCATGCCCGCCAGCGCGGATGACATCACTCTTTGGAAAATACATGGTGCTGCATTCACACCGAATGCCAGTCGATTCATCCTCATGAGGCCGATCGGTGTGTTCAAAGTCAACAACTTGGCCGTCTCCTCATTAACCTTTAGCTGGGTATACGCTTGCTTCAAGTCAAGTTTACTGAAAACTTGACCTCCACTTAACTTGACAAAAGCTTCCACTGATGTTGGAAGTGGATATCTATCTACTTGTATTGAAGCATTGACTGTAGACCGATAATCCCCACAGATCCGCAGAGATCCATCCTCTTTCTTCACAATTCTCAATGGAGTAGCCCACTCTGAGTGCCTAACCGGAGTCAGTACGCCGGTGTCTACCAATCTGTTGAGTTCCGCTTCCACTTGCCCTTTTATTGGGAAAGGCACTGTGCGGGCTTTCAGAAAACGTGGTATGGCATCCTTCCGCAGATGAAGTGAGACTTCCGGTCCTTTGTATGCACCGAGCTCTTCTCTAAACAAATCAGGGAACTCCTTCATGAAAGGCACCAAATCATCTTTCGTCCAGTTCAAGCCAGTCACTTTTAGGTCTAGTAGTTCAAACCAGTTGCGACCTAATAGGCTAGGTCCCTCGCCAGATACGACCACTAATTCACAGTGAGCTTCTTTATCGCCTAAGACCACATGCACATTTGCCACTCCGATTATTTTGAGAGAGTCCCGCGTCCACGTGACTAGCTTCAACGTAGTCTTCTGAAGTGAAGGAGGCGTCGACCACAACTTGTTGAAAGTTTTCTCAGATATGATACTGCGAGACGCTCCTGAGTCTACTTCCATTATTAACCTCGCATTATCTATGAGTACATTCGCTTTTATAGGAGGTCGATAACTATCTGAACACACATAAACCCCCATCATATCTTCACCGCCTGTAGAAGGTTCCTCATTATCTACCACCTGGTGTACTTTCGTTTTCTGGTCACAGGCTCTTGCAATATGGCCATATTTCTGACATTTGAAACACTTGGCCTTCCAAAAAGTACATCGTTCGCCCGCCTTGTGCATGCGTGTACAATGCTTGCATTCATTGGACTTTATTTTTCCAATATCCATCGGCTCAGCCGACTCTGCCTGCGAGGCGCTGGACGCAGGCTGCGCAGCGCTGGACGCTGGCTGAGACGCGTCTTTGCTGCGACCGGGGTACATGTCTTCAAACGTCGCTTGATGATTGAGGCACATCTGCACCGCTGTCTCGTATGACAGTCCTTTGGTTTTCAATAGCTCCCGGCGCAAACGTTCATCACGGACCCCTAACACAAGTCTATCGCGTAATTGTCGTTTTATGTCGGTAAACTTGCATTTAGCACTCAACGCACTTATTGCGGCCGCAAACTCTTGCACGCTTTCCTTCTGCAATTGAACGCGTTTATGAAATTTGCCGGCTTGCAAAATTTCATTCACTTCAGGTTCATAAAACTTGTCCAAAACCAATAAAATGTCATCAAATTTCACATGTGTAGGACGTAACGGCACTAGTAGGGACGCAATTAATGCGTAAGTGTCCTTTCCACATTGCGACAAAAACAATGAGCGCGATTTATCATCATCTTTTGTCTCGCCACGCACGAGACCCGCCGTGTCGAGGGCACATATTAATTGGTCCTTATAATCACACCACACATCAGTTTTAGCGTTAAACGGTCCCGGTAACACAAGATTTGTCAAATTGAATGCCATTTTAGTCCAATTGCACTTTAATTTCCGCAGTCGCCACTAAAAGATACACGCCATTTCGAGTTTATAACAAAACTAATCTTTATTCAAGTACCCACAAATCACAAGTACAAAACTATTATTTAATCAGCTGTCAAATACATAACACTACTTATATACTTTTTGTTTGTAAATACATAGATAATATACATAGAAATACCCAGACCCGAGACAAATTGTGCTACAGTTGCGTTTTGCGGTAATACGTCGCTTAAATACGCAATTACAATTTATGTGGGGTATACCAACTTTCATCTGACGGAACTTTATAGAATATTCAACATTGTGAAAATAAACCAAATTAAAATCTAATTTAGCATCAAAACCACTAAAACCACAGCTAAGTATTCTAAAAACGTCAACATCACAAAGAGAACTCCAACACAAATCGCAGTTCTTCATCCCGTACATTGTGCAGTCCACAAACAGACCGCACTCGCGACATTGTGCCAACATACACACATACATACACATACACAAACATACGCCGACATGCCATAATGCCGTCTTTGATCCCGGAGCGTATTGTCCGCGCTATGGAGGTAGTTGGAGTGAACATTAAATAAAGACGCTGAAATGGAGGTAAACTAAGCAAAAATATACTTAGCTATAATAATTAAAAACTAAATAGGATCTCAACGATATCCCTCACTCAAGGTAGAGGGGGGAGGAATTTGAATTAATTGGTTTAGCGACAAACATTTCTAGTCGCCATTTTTAAATAAAAACTGATTTCTAGCTTATTACAATACTGCTAGGCATCATTTTCCATTGAATCCAGCTTACATTTTTCTTTTAACATAAATATGACGAGTTTTCTAGTATTCACTACAGAAAACTTTTTATCTGGTTTCAAATATAGGTAACTCATTTCGGAACTACAAACTTTTTCATTCCCATTCTTTCAAACAAGTTTGCCTTTTCACATGTATGTGACCATTCATTGTAACCATAGAACTAGCTCTGAGGATGATTCTGAACTATCATCATCATCATCGTAGCTTGGTGTCACTCTCTTCAGGATACAACCATTGTAACTTTATTTATTAATTTATTGTAAGTATAATTTTGTATCACTATCTGAAAAGGCCATGTTACAATTTTTGGTATGCATTACGCTGACGCTTCTTTCGACAATGTTACATATACGATTGTACGTGCATTTTAAACGTGTCTGTGCCTCGGTGACCGAATGCATGTGTAAAGACATATCTTTGCAAGTTTTTGAAGAATATAAATCCGTTGTGCAAAGAATATTAATCATAGCTAATAAAATAAAGAGGGTTTCGGGTGATTCGAGGAGTTCCTGAACCAGTGGGGTGACAGGGTGATTTGATTGATGGGCTGGGTGATCTATTTTTACGGGAATTCTCAGGAAAGATACAAATTACATTTATTTTTACGTGTTTCATTATTAGTGGTTAATCAAAATGATGATAGACTTTTTTTAGGACAGTATCAAAAATAATAAAAAGTATCAAATAAATAAGTCTTACGACTTTAATTGAAATCGCTGTTGACAATATCGTTAAATAACGTGCTGATGTTGTATAGTAATGGTTTATGTACATAAAGATAAATTTAACTTCAAAGTTATTTCAGTTGGTGGAGATAGGACTAATTGAATACATAACTAAACTGCAATCACTCCCGTAAATAAATAATGTAATTTGCTCCTCAATTTGCAATTCAGCGAACACAATAATGCTACAGGATGCTATAGTACTTGAGAACTAGGCCAAGTGAGAGTAGGTACCTCTTTCAGTAGGCAAAGTATAACAGCTTTCACAATCAGAATTAAATATTCTATCAGTTAAGCTTCAGAAAAAGTCTAAACTCGAGGTTTGCCAGCGGGCTATGGGACGCAGTCTTCTAGGGGTTCGGCTGATCGACAGGATCAATTCAACAATACGCGAACGCACTAAGGTTGTCAGTGTCACCAAAAAGTCTTCCCAACTTAAGTGGGACTGGGCAGGCCATGTCTGCCGCATGTCTGACGACTTATGGGCAAAACCCGTCACTGAATGGGTGCCCGACGGAAGACGTCCGCACGGCAGACCACCACGGAGATGGCGGGACGATTTGGATATGCATCTACGAAACTGGTCAGCTATAGCTAAAGACAGAAGAGACTGGAAAATGAGGAGGGAGGCCTTTGCCCAGCAGTGGGACAATACGGGCTAAAAATAAAAATAAATAACACAAACTTTTCCCAATTATTTCCACCTGTCTCGGTCCGCAATCATGTCCCACCAATAGCTTAACAAAAAAAAAGTGATGTGTATAAAATTAAATATTTCTGCTACACTAGGCTGCATAAGGAAAGGCGCTCGGGAAATCTCGTGGAATCTCGTGAATTTTCGTAAAGCGCACGTGACCGGGGTAAGGATGGAGCTCGTGAGGGGTGCTGTCTTCTTGAACATTTTGGGATCGCAGTGGATTTAGAAATGGATGTCTTAAATAATAGGTTATACAGAAACATGACCCTATCCTTTATTTATGTAAAGCTATTAATAATCATATACATTTATTTACAGAAACTAAGCTACTAAATATTTACATAAATTTAAAAAATACAATAGAATCAGTCAGTCTATCCAAGGATCGTTAGAACGATCTACTGGTAGCTCAACGAATCTAGGTTATTGCCAGTCTGAAGCGTGCCCAAAACACTGGCGGCAAAACATCATCACGCTGAATGGCAACCAAATGCTTCCTTAACCTGACTCATGTAAAATTGATTCATTGTCTTCCCAAAGTTTATTATAATAATAAAACATCTATCTAAAGTATTGAATACCAGAAATATTGTTTTATCCCCGAATTCCTTTCCATGAAGTTGGTAAATTCCATTTATATGAGTAGCAATGATAGCCGGCTCCGAGGGAATCGCCTGAGGCAATGTGGCAATGTGTGCGTGTGACGTACAGTCGAAAAAATAACTTGGATTCTTTTAGTAAAAAATAGGGATACAAAACGAAATCCATTGAGGCGCGGATTTGAACTCACAACCTTCAGATTGAAACTATGAGTGCGATTAGAACCCCATTATTTTATTACGCCGTAGCGCGTAGCATAAAATCTTGTAGCACTCGTAGTTCCAGCTACGAAAGTACGAAGCCAACTGTACGGGTATGACGAATGACTCTAGTTCTCACTCCTTACGTTCTCTCTCCCCCGGGCCCCGGGCAACAAACCTTGAACTCAGGGGTAAGAGTTATATTGTTTTTTGCAATATTTCATAAAATTGTGTTGAGAAAAAACAGACCTCAGCCATTTTCAATTGTATTACGCTTGCTTGGTCTTGGTTGTTCTCGTTGCTTTCATTCAGAGATGTTTCATGCTTATTTTAATTTGATGAAATACATGAATGAATTATGATCACAGAAAGGTATTCTTTAGTGTAATTAAATTATTTTTTTTCAACGTGATCACATTTTCATACTTACTAAATATCATGATCTTTATAATAAACCACACTAAACTTATATTATTAAACGAAAGTTTTCCATATCATGTATATGTTTGCTTTCCCTCTACTTAAAAATAACAGAACGAATTTTAAAGTTGTATGAAGCTATCGACAATGTGTAAATTGTGTAAACTCCCTCTCGATGTTTAGTTACTAACTCAAACTGAGTTGCTCCATCAACTAGATAATGTTCGGGTACAAGGTAACACAGCTTAAGGTCCAATTTAAAGTTACCCGACTTTACTTGTTCTGTCAACATGTTACCACTTTCAGATCTTGTTACCTTGGAGTTAGAAATCTAGTAACATAAGATTATCTTGACGAATCAGGTACCTGGGAAAGCTTATTCCGTTTGAAGATGTCTCAGGAATTTTGAGGTCGTTAAGTGTAGATAAGCATTGCATCCAAATTCTTCAAAAATCATGGTAAAGGCCTAAGTAGGTATTTCAAGTTTTATTTTTAAAATGTAGTGAATTAGTGTCTGAACATAAATGTAAGTATATTCCAGCGTAACATAAAAAACCATCAAAGTCAGTTAGGAAGCAAAAAATATATCTCGTTATGCAAAATGTATTCCCTCCTTATTTTTCACAAAGAGGTGCTTGTTATACGTATTATGGTAATTCTAATTTTTGGTCACCCTACTGGTCCTCATTCATTATTCATTTGAGTTTTAAATAAGTCCTTGTTACAAGAAATATTGATAAAAATAATAATTGAAACTGTTATTTTATTTTACAAAACAACTAAGTGGCGGCTCTACCAAATAATGTTCTCATTTTTCTAGTTATGGGCAAATTAACAAACAAAACTTAATTAAATAGTTTTTATACATTATACAAAAATAGCATAGTTACTATATCGTGACTATAATTGTTTTGAAAACTCACGTCTCCTGTCTGAGCTTACATACCCAAGTCTTTATTTTTCCAAACAATTCCTTTAAAGTTCACAGACTTCATTGAATCAATATTGAACGAGTGTCCACGTTCCGCGCCTGAGTGGGGCAGTGTGGTCACACTACTGTCCTCCCGTCATCGCATGTAGGGTGGCCAGATTATTTGAAGTGCTTTCAAGCGTCGGCGAGGTCAAAACGTTTTTCGCATAAAAATACTAGAAATAATCAGGTTACAGGTTCAAAACTAAGTAAACACAAACATCTACTCAGATGAATCATTAAAAGAAAATAATAATAATAATAGGAAATTTCTACAGGCTGAATCTCGATCAGAAAATGATGCAACTGATTTAGCCGCGCACACTGATGTGCACTTGGCTTAGGCCCGTGCACAACAGTTATTTACCGACTCCTGTGAGTCGAGCTGACCAGATCACCAAATAAATAATAATAATAATAAAAAGTGAAATAGTACGTGCGTGAAAAAGTGCATAGGTACTTACATAAAACAAGTGACGTCAGTATTAAAACGCTAGTTATAATTTAAAAATTACTCAGGTAGAGGAAGGTAGAGCAGCAGGAATTCCCTAACTTTACCACAGAATGGTTTATTGTCCCTTAAGCCATTCAAAAAACTATAAATTCGAAAGAAAAGCCATATAAGTTAAAAGTTCCACAATAGCCGCTAAGAGAAATACATTGTCTAAGTTCAGAAGAAAGTAACTTAAAATGTCTTATAGCAAAAGTTACGCTCGCTTTGTGAGAAAAAAAACATAACATTAGTTCGTACTTGGACTAGACTTATTTCAGATCTGTTTGTCTTTTCAAATATGGGGTACCTAAATTATAAACAATGGTCACGGACAAAGCATGTAACTGATTGTTGAATCATAATATAACATATAAAATATGACATTGTATTGTTTGCCAACAAATAATTTTAACACCAAACGCCCTAATAAAAATACAATCAATAAACAACAAAAGCTTTGATAACTTCCCCAAAGAATGTTTCACCCCATTTCACTCACACACTGACGTCACACTCGCACCGAGTTGTCCCAACGTGGTCACCCTAGTTAAGCCACACAATTGAAAACCGACCTTACACGACGTACATAAATCCTGATTTTCAATGACTGCGTAGAACATTATCGTAAAATAGAAAATCTACTGTATATTTTTTGTAGAAAGGTCGAACTTCGTTTGAAGACTTGCAATTTAAAATGGTTTGGAATACAATTGAAAATCAGCTGTGAGTAGTGTGGGTAAGGTTTGGATTTGAGTGAAGGGGTTTAATTCGAGTGTTCGTAAGTGCGACTGAATCGTCATGAATAGGATCCTTGGAGTGGAAGGAAGCTGGAACAATCGCGGTGTGATTCTCAGTGTAAATCAGTTTCATATAACGTAGGATTATAATATTAGGCTTGTTCTGCTAAATATTGGCGTACCTATAATATATATGTAGTGGACTTATCATCTGATGAACTTCTGCAAGATGTGGGCATGTATCAAATATGTGTTTGGACATGCCTCTGACTACCCCCTTAGACATCTTCAAAGGATCTGGAATAAGTAACATAAAAAGATCTAAGAGAATGTCTACCGCACCTTGGGGATACAGTCGTGAACCTGTTTACGTTTACAACTTATGCCCGCACTCAAAGTCGCGGATACTAAAATCTGTTCCTTTAAAAACCTGTACTAAAAACTTTTTTTAAGTAGCCGTTGATGATTCTTAGTACCGACATAAGACATCTTTAAAATGTTTTTAAAGATTGGAGATAGTGTCTACCTTGCCTTGGGAATGTATCCGTGATAGTGTTATTTTCTATCAAGTGCGAGTACCTAAAAATCTTGAGGTACATTTATTTCGTAGCAGCCCACCCGACTGAACACCTTGATTGAGTTATGTATCTGCCAAAAGGAGAATAAATCTCATTTGGAAGCTTGAAGGTTTTGCAATTATTATGTTATGTATTTTTTCATGCGTATTTTGAAATAATAAGATAGCGAAAATGATGTTAAGGTAAAAAGTCTTTATAAAAATCACAGGAAATCTTATCTTTAATTCAAAACGAGTCAAATACAAACAGTACATTATTCCAGAAAGCCTACGGACTCCGTATAACACTAGAATATAAAAGACTTACCGAAACTTATAAATATACAACTTTAAGATTATTAAAATACTCATTGACTCAATATTTAGCCACTCTTTATCAACTAAACTGATTTAAAAAATATATATTAACCTATCAAAAGTTATTCTAGTAACCAGCTAACCAAAAACAGTCCAATCATGTATTTCCGGGTCAAAAGAGCGACGTCAGACCGCTTGTCAACTGTCATGAATTTAATTACATTTCAATATGACTGACGTTTTGTTGACAGAATGAAATTTCCTATAATTCTTCTGACATTTTCTGTTTAATCATAAAATTAAAATCCTAATCAAGATCTTGAAATGTTTTATTACTTGATAGACTAGCAACGAGTTACATATGAAGAGAAACGTACACACGTAGGACTTTGAATCTTATGATCATGTAAATAAGGCTCATGATAATCATGGTTGCATCATCCGATAAGTTGTGTCCCAGTTGCACAATTGGGACATAATGTCGCGACTGTGTCCTGTGATTGATCAAGCCCGATCCACATTAGGGACACATATGGCCCTAATTCATGATCCATGGCTCAATCCATCAATTCCAATAAAGCGTGTCGTCGCCTGATCCTTTTTATTTTACCGCAATAATGGATGGTATCCCCAAGGTCTTTGTTAATAGCAAGATGGAGGAAAAGTGCTATTTTAGATACATGGAATAGGACGAATTCTATTTATTTGCTCACATAAACATTCATAAAAAATCATAAATAAATAAAATAATACTTTTCTCTACAGTAGACATGATCGCGATTGTATTTTAAAGTGCCGTAGATATTGAAGCTCCTCCTCAGATGACTGAGGGAATTAGACAGAAACATTGTGTACCACATTTGGCACACGCCCACACTCTCCCTCATGACTAAATATTCCGATTTGCGTATATTTTGTAATAACATTGTAACACAATTAAAAAGTGCAATTCCGAGAGTTTTTGTGCAAAGTTTATTCAAACTGCAGTAACAAGGTTTGCAACTGTTTGCAACACGCCCGCGGGCGGCTCTCAGACTACCAATATTACATAGAGTGGCTATTTAACGCATCCACTACCCCGGGATATATGATCGAAGACTACCCGTCATAATAAGTGACACTCAGTGCTAGTGTGTCAGCGTCCTATATGAGTTTCTCATAACTCCTTATCCTTAGTTTTTTTCTCTTCTTATAATTCGGCAATAAAATTAATTACCCACAAAGTGTCCATGTATGTAAATGTGACAAAATAATCAAATAAGTATTAAAATTTATTGAATTTTAGCGACAGCCAAACGAATCTTGTTCTTGTATAGTGCCATGGATTTGATTTGCATCAAAAGTTATTTGCTTATGTTTTGTCACTTACAAATAAACATGTAGAATGTGGAATGGAATGTGTTTCAATCCATATAAATAGTTATCATTAAAAATGTTAAAATATCTCTGCTTACGGTTCATGCATATGGTTCATACTTAGAGCTCGACAACTCTGTCCTGATTCATGTAGCCTAGTACCGGTTGTAACCGGCTAAATAGGGGGTATCATGGCTCTACTCGTAGGTACTTCTGTTTGCAACTTTTTAAATAGACCAACAATTAAAATAAAACAAAAAAGCCTATAAACCAAGTTAACAAGTTAAAACGATGCCTCAAGCTGTCTGTTGGTTTGTTTCCTTCGATTCGTGTTCGGTCTTCAATTAGATCTGAAACTGGAGCCGTATTTTCGTTCGTTTGATGAATATTATTATTCGAATATTTCTTACTACGATTGCTGACTTCAAGGGCCAATTTTTCGGTTTGGAATATTTTATCCTAGGTTAGGACCGTGTTTTAACGTTTATCTTATCGACGGAATACAATGTTGCTCGTAGTACGAAGCATTCGAATATTCATCAAACGAACGAAAATAAGAACGCGAATAACCCCCTGAGCGGAAAGAGAATTCTAATTCGGAGATAAATTGTAGTTTATAGGAAAAGGAGAATCATCTAGTTTTAAGACTAGTTTAGGTGATCCTACTGGATAAATGCTTTTTCACTTTGAAACATATTTTTTGAGTTTGGCAATCAAAAATAGATGTAATCTAAAGTAGGTGAAAATAACCACAATCATCATAACATTAGCCCGTTTCTACCCACGAGGTCTGTGTGGTCTTATTTCGCCATTCTTTCCGATCCTTAAAAGGCAATGACACCAAATATCCTCAAAATCAGAATAATCAAGTCATGGCCCCTGTTAGCTCGTAATCCAATCTGTCTCCTCGTGTCGTGACGTCAGCACTTCATTAAGAGTGACGTCACTGGAGGATCTTTCAAGTGGGACAAGCTGTGCTCAGCCGTTTTAAACTGTATTCAAACCGTATATTTGTAAAGTAGCGGACTTTTTTGCCACTCTCATCATTAGCAACATTCCTTTTTAACCCTCTTTGAGACGCACTTAAAATCTGTGGGGTAAATTGTTCACATTTCTTCTGTACTAAAAACTTCCTTTCACCACATTATAATTATAAAAATGATAAGAAGAAGTAGGAAAAGATCATCCTTTTTAAATTTTGTAACATTTTTGTAACATAACATAACCTCCAAATTTGTTATGACGTGGCAGGCATAGTCAGAACCTATTTCAGTTCTATCAATATCTCTGTCACTGTCAAACTTGTCACTGCTGTCAAAATTTATAAAAAATAATAGCTTCGTATTTAATTTTATATGTATTCAATTTATATCTTACGTATTTATTTTTTTTGTTCATACTTTTTGTGCTACTTTCTGTTCGTGATATCACTTTTTCTCAGGTCCAGTCTGAAAATCAGCGTTACTGTGTACCTTCGGGCATGGAGTAACAATAAGCTGAGACTGGACCTTTTTGGCTCACTACAGCTCACAGACCACTGTTGCACCCACCTATGTAGGTGCCAGACTACTAGTATTAGGTGTATTTCTTTTTTTTTTTTTTTCTAGTTTGTTTTTACCTGTGCGCCTACATACTTGTTACTTGTCTTTGTTTTTGTGTCTGTGTTGAAATGTTATGTGTGCCAAATAAATATTTTATCTACCTATCTATCTATCCTTTCTCATCCCACTGCTATGCCTATCGCTTCTGGCATTCGTCTTTATCCTGAGCTTAGCCAATCACACCCATGTATGTACATACATGGGTGTGATTGGCTAAGCTCCTTCGGTGGTACATACTATGTACCACCTGTATTTTTTCCATCTTAGCGGTATAAAATCAAAATAAGTAGGTAAAAAGATTTTGGTCTCAGGTAGAATAAGACTACGGATGCTCCCGTCAACGATAAAACTATTTTCATAGTTTATTTATCCAATAAACTCACAACTTTTATTTCTGTTTGAGAAAGTGTGAAAACTTTCTAGATTCTTTCAACTTAGTCTATAAATAAATAAAAAGATCCTAAAACTTGCTGGACTTGATAACTAGCTTTATAAACTTTGATCTGGTTTGCCGCCGAGCGAATATTAATAAATTATTAAGATTTAGTCAGTCACTAAACTTGAAGCCTTTGTTGAAAAGGATTTTATTAAAAGAGCTACATGATGCCTTAGTCATTTCTGTTTGGTTCCATGTTTTAAAAACAGGAACAACGAGTCAATCGTTTTAAACTGGCTCAGTGACACAAATATCGGCGCTCCCTGGACAGACAGACAGCTGACGTTATAATGTTGTACGAGTATAAAGACAGTTTACATTGAGTTCACTGCCGAGTCAGTGCCATCGTGTAAAAAAACTGACGAAATACTGACTGCGTGTATAGTATGAGTCAGTTTTCGGCGCCAGCACTGACGTCAGTTACTGACTCAATGTAAATCTGCCTTAATACTCCAAGAAATTGGATTGAAGTCGGCTTACGGTCGAGGCATTGCTTGTGGCGGGGATTGAGCTTGTGATTGCAATCCACTGGTTTGTCAATGACCGACCAGTGTTTATCAATTATAATTTAACAAGCGACATGCCCTGGCATTGCATGGGTGCAAAGTTAATGGTGTCAGAATCGTGAATCATGATTAGACTTTTAAACCAAAAACCATACATAATTTACACAATAGGTGTATTTATACACTTACATAATTTTACACTTTTTACATGAAAATATTGATGAAAACTGTATCGTAGTTTCAAAGCGTACATCGTCACAAGCATGCTTGTGGTAGTGCATCGACTTTTGATCCGAAGGTCGTAGGTTCTAATTTCGGCCATGCATTAATGGATTTTTCGTTTCGGGTTAAAAAGGTTTGCTCTATAAAAAGAGGTTATGGGAAATAATGGACCTTTATTAAATATTAACAGTAACAAAAACAAGTGGAAGGATCCATGCGGACCAGATCCAATTTGCGGAAGTAATTCCCTCGCCCTCTTTACCCGCACTTACCCTTATCCCGGGTTCATTACCTAGACTGTGACATCAACTTAATTCTGTACGTGACACTGATCAACTTGAATCTTATTTTATTAAAGCTGTGTTTGTAATTACGGCAAAGGTCTTTTGTAAAAGTCCGGAGAGTTTTTGCTTGAAAAGGTCACAACAGGTCAATGAATTAGGGTCTGATTATTAATTGGTATTTCATCGCTTCATTCTTCATATATTAGTATTATTACAATGTAGTATCCTTTAGTTTACAGGCAACTCTGCACAATTTTAGAGAGAATTCACTCGATTTAAAACATCGAGTTGAAACTCGATACCTACGCCCGTCACTATTCGGGCGCCATCTTTTCCTCATTCCTTTTTTGTGCACGGCAACGGGCGCACGTTTGAACATAAAAATGCCGAAACGTAGTGCCGAAGATAAATTAGTGCATTATCAACGCAAAATAAAGAAATTAGAAGAAAAAGTGAAGAAAAAACGTCGCATACGACGCCCTTTTGATTCGTCAGATGACGAAAACTTTGAAGGTACGTTTCAAAATGCAATACCTAAATCGGGATTGACTGCGAGTCAATTGCGATAACATGGTTAGCTGCGAGCTACCCATGCCTATTTATGCAGAAATATACGTGATATCTAATTGATTCACGTTTATCTGTTCATTATTGTCTGCGAGACACTATAATATTTTGCATTATATCAAACTACCCTCAGTAATAATTTTGATTATTACTGTAATTGGAATCGAAAAATATACCATGATTTTTATCATTTTAGGTATATCGAACGCCCAAACGCCGCTTTATGAGCAAACATATGATATCACGAACAACGAGCCAGACGAGCAACAATCGCCGCCGTCTACACAAGCACCGCCGATATCACCGCCGGCTCCTACAGTCGCGGATGAAGGGCAAGAAAACATTCTTGCCTCGACGGAGGCCCCACCAGAACCAAGCCTAGACCCAGAACTATTATCAGCTCTTGGTGCGTCTACCTCGGATACCCCCGATTTCGGAGAACCCATCCATGACAGCTTGGCTAACCTATGGCTCCCCCTATTACGAAAGGGTTTATCTAAAGAAGATAAAGGTAATCTCATGAAAGAATATTTGATACCCTCCAATTGCAAATTATTGCAAGCACCAAAACTTAACGCTGAAATCTCAGCCGCAGTATCAGAGCTAGTAAGAAATCGGGATAAAAAGCTTGACAGTTTTCAACAGTCTCTTGGCGTGGGTGTCTCTTCAATAAATCGAGCTATGGACATTTTGCTTAAAACAGACGACAAAGTTCGTGCATTAAAGTGCCTAAGCGATGGATGTCGTCTACTGACTGACTTACACCATTCTTTTTCTAACGATAGAAAAAAGCTAATTACGCCCAGCTTAGAAAAGAATTTCCTGCACATGATACAGGATACTGAGCGTGATGAGACGCTCTTTGGAAACTCGCTTGCTGACAAAATCAAAGCGAGTAAGGCCATCGAAAAACAAGGCCTACAAATTAGGAAGACAGTAGCACAGAAAACCGCTACTCCAACTCCACAGACGTCGGCCCCACGTCCCACTACCCATCAGGGAAATTGGACGGGACCTCCTCGTTACCCGTCATACAGGGGGGGGCGGGGAGGTCAGCGGAAACCTGCACCACCAGCCCGCAGGCCATATCCCTCGACGACGACGACGAACCAAACGCCGTCGAGGAACTTCAATCAAGCCAAGACCCGTGCCAACGCGCACTAATATCGCAGGTACACGCTGGCAGACTAACATTTCATTTTTACTGTTGGCTTAATATAACTAGCAATAGCGTTATTCTAAATTGGATAAAGCAAGGCTATACAATCCCATTTTGTAAAAAAGTAGTTCAGACAGTAGTTCCACGAAATACGTTCAGTTATAACGAAAGTTTTGAAATGTCTAATGCCATTCAAAAACTACTGGAACTTGGAGCTGTATTGCCTTGCAATCCATGTATCGACCAATATGTTTCTAGAATATTCTTAGCTCCGAAGCCAAATGGCAGTAAAAGATTTATTCTTAACCTGAAGCCATTAAATAAATTCATCACAAAAACACACTTTAAAATGGAAGATTATAGGACGGCCTCTAAACTTATACCACATGGTGGTTATTTAGCTTCGATTGACCTCAAAGAAGCCTATCTTTTGGTGCCTATTAATCCTGCAGACAGAAAATACCTTAGATTTGAGTTTCAAAATCCTAATTCTCATAAGATAACTACTTATGAATTTCAGTCTATGCCCTATGGGCTTTCTGTAGCTCCTAGGGTATTTACAAAAATAATGAAGGAGGTAATTACATTTCTACGAAGGCGTGGTCACAAATCAGTGATATATCTCGATGATATATTGTGTATAGGTGACAATTTTGAAGAATGCATGAATAATGTTAATTCTACACTAAAATTGTTAAATTGTTTGGGCTTCGTTGTTAACTTTGAAAAAAGCTCATTAAACCCGAAAGAAAACGCAAAATTTTTAGGATTCATGTATGATACCAAAGAGTTAACGTTATCATTGCCTTCTGAAAAACGCAACAACATTAGCCAACTAGTTGAAAAATTCTCCCGTTTACCGAGATGTACTATTCGTGATTTTGCTAAGTTAATTGGTGTTCTTGTCTCAGCCTGTCCTGCCACTAAATATGGTTTTTTGTACACAAAAACTTTAGAAAGACACAAATTTCTTGCGTTACAAGAACATGACAATAAATATGATACTAAAATTAGACTTCCAGAAGCTATTTTGCAAGATCTTATTTGGTGGAAAGATAATATATTTACAACATTTCACAGTTTTGAAAAAACTGAGTACAAACATGAAATATATACAGACGCCTCCCGAACCGGTTGGGGCGCCGTTTGTAAAGACAAACGAGCGAATGGGACATGGAAAATTGCTGAAAAAGAACATCATATCAACTATTTAGAATTGTTGGCAGTTTTCTTAGGTCTAAAGAGCTTTTTCAACAACGAATCAAACTGTTCGATATTGCTAAGAGTCGATAATACCACGGCCTTAAGCTATGTAAATAGGATGGGAGGCATTCAATTTCCCCATCTAAATAATTTGACGAGAAACATTTGGCAATGGTGCGAGAAGCGAAATATTTCGATATTTGCTTCTTATGTTAATACAAAAGAGAACTGCGCTGACGCAGAATCCAGGAAAATCAACCCGGATACCGAATGGGAATTGTCCGACGATTCCTTTCAAACAATAGTAAACATTTTCGGCTATCCAGAGATCGATCTTTTTGCTTCTCGCAGTAATGCCAAATGTGATGTCTTTATTTCTTGGAAACCAGACCCAGATGCCTTCGCCGTCGATGCCTTTACCATAAACTGGAAATCGCGCTATTTTTATGCCTTTCCGCCTTTTTCATTAATTTTGAAATGTTTGCGGAAAGTAATCGATGACGAGGCTACGGGTATACTAGTATTTCCACATTGGCCTTCCCAGCCATGGTTTCCCTTATTACAAAACTTACGAGTGTCAAAAATACACTTTTTCAACCCCAGTAAGTCACTGTTACATTCTCATTACAGGGAGCGCCACCCCCTGAATGCGAACCTTACCCTGGGTGTCGCGAGGCTCTGCGGACGGCGTTCACGCGCCGCGGCGCGCCGCCTCCAGCCCTAGACCTAATGCTGGCGTCGCTGTCCGACAACACTATTAAGCAATATAGCGTAACTTTAAAGCTCTGGTGGCAGTTTTGTATTGACAATAATAGTAGAGTACACAATGACTCAATTGCATCAGTGCTCAGTTTTTTAACAGAACAGTTTAATAAAGGATGTTCCTATGGCTCTCTTAATAGTCACCGCTCAGCATTGTCATTATTTTTGGGTGATACGATCGGTTCTGACGATCAAATAAGACGACTTCTTAAAGGAGCATATAAACTCAAACCCAGTCGTCCTAAATATACATCTACTTGGGACCCTCAAATCGTTCTGAATTATATTTCAAATTGGCATCCAAACTTACAACTAAATATAGACAAAATTACTAAAAAATTAACGATTTTACTAGCTCTATGCACCGCGCATAGGGTTCAAACTCTTTCGCTAATAAAACTAGAAAATATAACAATAGTTCAGAGTGGTATTAAGATAGTTATATCTGACATAATTAAAACTTCTGCCCCTGGCCGCGAACAGCCAGTCCTGTTCTTACCGTATTTTCGGGATAATATTAATATCTGCCCCGCTTCAGTCCTCAAGGATTATATTTTTGTAACAAAAAATTTGAGAACCTCGAACGCGGGTAACCTATTATTGACAACAAAACGGCCACATCGAGCTGCGACAGCTCAGTCTATCAGCCGCTGGATTAAGCAGGTGTTGTCGGAGAGCGGCATTGACACGCGCACGTTCAGCGCGCACAGCACGCGGCACGCCGCCACGTCCGCCGCCAGCTGTGCGGGGCTGAGCGTGGACACTATTAGGAAGACGGCCGGCTGGACCGGCACGTCCACAGCTTTTGCCCGTTTCTATAACAGGCCTATCCTTAATTCAGATGAAAGCGACTTTGCAAGGGCGGTCGTTCTCTCATCTACCTAGCTGATTATTTACATGTACCTATCATTATTTATATGTTAGAATAGAAGAGTTCTATACCTAATTTCAATACCATTATACATATGATTGTTACTATACCTAGAAGTTAAAGGGTTATTAAGAAAAATAAATACAAACGTTCAATTTATCATGACTTTTTGTAATTTATTGAAAAAGTTAAACAAACCTTCCTTCTCTGAATATCTACATTGTAATAATACTAATATATGAAGAATGAAGCGATGAAATACCAATAGATGATCAAATGAACTTCAGTGAAGTTCGATCACTATTGTATGAATCGCTTCATTCGAATATATTAGACAGAGACCCTACCCACCCTGATAAATAAAACACAGAAATAACGTGTTTAGGTAACCCAAAATTTGGAAGCTTTGTTTCAAAAAATCTCTAAAAAGAATGAGGAAAAGATGGCGCCCGAATAGTGACGGGCGTAGGTATCGAGTTTCAACTCGATGTTTTAAATCGAGTGAATTCTCTCTAAAATTGTGCAGAGTTGCCTGTAAACTAAAGGATACTACATTGTAATAATACTAATATATTCGAATGAAGCGATTCATACAATAGTGATCGAACTTCACTGAAGTTCATTTGATCATCTATTCCTAGGAATAACCTATTAATTTTGGAGTTGTTTAGGTAGTATGTATCAGTTTTTTTACATTTTCTTATCATTCAAGACCCAATGAAGGGTATTTTCCTGTTCAAATAAACCAATTTCGATTAAGATTTATTTACCAACGCGCGGAATAAATAAATCCATGTATCCGATAAAGTAATAATATAGAGTTCTTCATAAGGGCTTATAACGTTACTTACTTATCTTATGGTCTTTGTTTTGGTCACGCATCTGACTGACAGTAACCTATCTATAGACCGTTTTTACCAATCCTTAGATAGCTTGACTGACTTGTATTTTGTAAAATGTACCAGCTGTTTCTGTACATAAGTTGGTACTTCAATTTTCAACATTTAAAAAAAAAAATCTCATTGTTGCAGGTACTTACAATAAGCTAGGCGAAGCGGAGAGCTGTGAAAATACAGCGTACAATTCGGGACAAAAAATGTGTACACGAAACCTAATCCGAACGGACGTCTATGAATAAAGAATAGGCGTTCAAGTGTACTTACAAACTTTTTGAACAGCTCGATCACTCCAAACAAATTACATTTTCCATTTTAGTAGAGCAGAATTTAAGAGGATGAAATTGTTGGTGAATCATGTTAAAAGTAGGTACCTACATCGTAAATAGAAACTCGTAAACGCTGGATAACGATGTGAGAAAAGGCTTTGAAAAGCTTCAAAAAAAAAATACAAAAAGGGGAATAAAAATTCTTGTAGATTTTCCTTTGAAAAAAAAGTTGCCTCTGATCAACTGTACATCACAAACTTCGGTACTTGACCTGCTGTTTAATCGAAACTATGTAAACGCTGTTGTTGCCATAATGTTTGTGAAAAGTCAAATTATTTTTTACTTATTTTCGCTCGTGGATTTCATCGCGTGGTCCCACCATTCACCCGGATGAATGGTGTTAGGTTATTCCAAAGCAAAGCCAGTTTATCTACTTTCAAAAGTTTAGATGTTCAGATGTAATTACAGTGTAACGTCTGAAACAAAACTGAAACCTCCCCTACTTTTTCAGATTATTTACATATGTTATAATTAATATCATATCACGCTAATTTTCGCTTTTATGAACCAATGAGAGCAATCGTTTTACAGTCGTTAATTGAGTGTAAGGTGCTGTCATTGTTGTGATGTATTGTTGAATTTAATTAATTTTCAACGATTGAAGTTTATGCTGGATAAGTCAAATATTATACTTTCATTTACGATAACGAAATTAAAAGTCAACAGAATATTGAATTCGGTACACGGATGGCTCAGAAACTTCGTGTATTTTACTAAATCATTTTGGTTTATATACTAATAAGTTGTTTTATTATGCTAATCATTCATTCGCGAAGTTTTAAAAACAAATCATTGCCCGAAGTATGGAATTTATTAGTACTTTATGCTTCTGAGCGTTACCATTCATTTGACTTGACATATTTTTTTTTATCGTAGAAACTAGTCAATCAGTACGACTAGACAAACATAAATGAGAATCAAATTAATGGATATAGGTCGTTGAAAGTACTTCACGTGAATCTATATTAATTTATTAACCGCTCTTGCAAACAACTTGTAAATTGACAAAGTTTAATTTCGCGTCAGTTAAGGCAAAATGTGGTTACGTCATAGTGGCACTAATTAAAAATAAACCACTTTCTAGTCGTGCGAAGTGAAATACTACTTGCATACCCTTAGAAAATTACACAATTCGTTTAGCATCTTATTTCAATATAAATTAATGCACTTAAAATATTTTATTACTTTTAATCGATAAGGATTATATTTTTATAGTGTTAACTTTATTACTTTTGGCATGGGATGACCTTTTGTTTTTTACAAAATAAATTAAAAAGTATCACGAGTGAACCAGCTGCTTCATTCTAAGCTGCATAGATTTAAGCTCACGCGCGCTTCGATGCATATAAATTATTTTGCACTGCAGTGTACCGGAATATTTTGGGCCGGTAGTTCATTTATTTGTCATTACTTCACATTATTTAAACTTTATTTTCGCATGAGATTGAAATGTTCAGTGCAATTTACATATTTATAGACGAAATTGCATTTTGTGACTCCTTTTATGAATATTCCCTGCTACACGTGAACTCCGTCACTCGCCGCTAACTCGTACAAACTGACAGGCAATCAATACCCTTAATTCATGAAACACGACAATGAAAAATAAATAGACACATTTATTTTTCATTTTAAGGAGGTACTTACATATTCTTCAAACTGAGTTTCGAACCAAACCCAACGCCCGTTCTTCTTCTTCTTCTTGTCGTGTCACCAGATCTTTCGAACCAGTGTGGTGAAAGGATTATAAGTGCGCCTCAAAGAGGCTCCTTTCGTGAACTTGACACATGTTTTCGAACTTTGTAAGTTCTACGACATGAAAATAGACATGCCGGTTTCCTCACGATGTTTTCCTTCACCGTTTGAGAGTACTGGGATAGTGCACATACATTTTTCGGCAGAAAAATTCATTGGTGCACGAACCCACAACCATACGATCGGAAGGCGGGGCTATTACCACTAGACCACCAGTGGCCGTTAAACTTTAACACCCTTTCACGGTTCTTAATCGTTAGTAATCAAGATCAACTCAGTATTATACACAATCACAAGTAGGTACTTCGTTTCATTAAGTAAATTAAAAGAAAAAATGTGGTAAGAGAGGCAATGAACGGGGTAAATGTCCCCGTCACGGGGTTTCGGGGAATTTAATTTAATTAAAAACCTGAAAAAAAATCACATACGAAAAGGCTTTTGTGGTCTGTAACTGGATGAAATAACTTAAATTGAAAATGAGCTTAGTTATAGATACTTATAAAATGTGGCGGTGGACCGGGGAACGACCTACATGCTGTGTATTTTGACGTGCCTCAGACCACCCCTCATACGTATGTCTACCGCGCTTTGATGTCGTGAACCTGTTTCGTTTTTTTTACTAACAAAGATGTTTTATACCTACTCTTGGCCTAAACCATGTTAAAACAAGAGATTTATCCAAAATAATGCCGATATAATTGTATTGTTTTGTTATTACAGGCTTTAGCCGATGGCGATTGAGCTAATTATAATTAATTTGATCATGTAATTTAAAATTAATTAGGTATGTAAGTAAAGCTTTTTCTTGGGTTCATTTGGATAAAACAAGGTAATTGTTGCGCTTTCAACATTTATATGAAACATCAAATCAATTTTCTAATTACAAAAACAATCATCTTATTACCAGACCAGGTAAGTCAAAATCAAGTCAAGTCAAAAAGCATTTATCCAGTGGGATCACTGGGATCACTTGGGGTCTTCAGAGCTTGATGGCCTCATCCTGTTCCTGTTTGTGGGGAGTCCTTTCCGTTCCAAATCAAGTAAAGATCAACGTCCTTGTTAAGCAACAAAATAAAACAAACAAACAAACATAAATAATGTTTTGTTCAAAAATATATAATGTCTCTATTAATTTTTAAATACGCTATCCTACATCTAAAAATTAAAATTGTAATAGCAACCTTTTATAATATTTGTGTAATTAATAATATTACGCAAGGGAAGCCTTCGTCTTTGATGTCCCTAGAAACATTTAATTTCGCACAAAAAGGAAAGTGGTTCTTTAATGTCCGTGAATTGTTCCAACTGAGATGTTTTTTGTGTAACTCGGCTTATTTCGCCTGCTATTGTTTCAGAGGTCTCGGAGGACTTGTTGCCAAAAAGTCATGTTTTCTTGGTGTTGCGAAGTTTTGTAATTTGAGAATTGCTTGGGTATGAATAATTGAAGATGATTGTTCTCTTTCTAATCTGTTATGTCATATTCTTCAATCAACAATGATAAGGTCGAAATATTAACATTTACAAGTTTTTTACTATCTTACTACAATTTTAAATAGTTCCTCGATACTGATTGAGTTTTGACAGACCTAGTTTTCGGTGACAGCAAATCGACCTAATGATGGAATCTGGAGCTGTTCAACGAAACTGAGGAAATATTAATATGGAAAAAAAACGTAAACAGGTTCACGACTGTATCCCCAAGGCGCGGTAGACATTCTCTCAGACCTTTTTGTTACTTATCCAGATCCAGATCCTATAAAGATGTCTGAGGGGGGTAGTCAGAGGCATGCCCAAACACATATTGGATACATGCCCACATCTTGCAGAAGTTAGTAATAATATTAATAGGTAGATAGGTTTATTTGAATAAGCTTGCGGTTATCTACTAAAAACTTTTTAAGTACGAGTATCAGGAAGCAATTAGTATTCTACACTAAATAAGCCGGTGTTTGGTTCTCAGCTAAGCTTTTCAGGTAAATTTATAATTCACCGCTCAGTCCTAACAATTCTCAGAAAATCAACATTGAAGTTCACAAGACAAACCCCGCCCTTCCACAAATGATGACGTAATCATGAAACGATGGAAGCTGTAAACCTTAATAAGACCTTGTGTATTTTGTAAATGAGCGGTTGCTATTGGTTCGGGGCCTGTACTTTAGTATCTGGGGACTTGCGGGCGTTGACAAATTACAGACTGAAATTAGACGGAGTATTGAGACATATTTTATCTCTATAAATAAACAAGCTTAGGTAATATGCATCTAAAACAATGTCCCAGGCATTACAGTGTCCCGTTGAGTGTAGGCATGGGTTATACCTCCTGTCGCAATTTTTTTTTACTTTAATTAACACGGTATACAACCAGCTATATAATCTTTGCAGCAGAATACGTTTATTGTACTAGCCAAACGCCCGTGGCTAATAGCCCTTGTCATCCGTGGCTAGACTACATCGACACGTTCTAGATGACTTCTGGATGTGCGTAGATTTGTCGCCCAGTCAGTAAATTAGTAATGTTGTAGTTTTTCATGAGATACAAAGTTTGAAGCAAATTGAACCCGTTAAAATGTAAAACCAACTTTAAATTCGGGCCATTAAAGCCCTAGTTCAATTTAGCCTAAGCTCTACCTAAGCTATAAATATAGTAATATTTAAACTCACTTTGTCACCAATTAGTAACCCTTGTTTAGGAGGCTATTGTGGTGGTCACAATGGTCGATCTGACCCGACTGAATAATTATGGGCAAATATGACCCATACTCTACTATTATTTTGTGAATAATATCGACTGAAAGTTGAAGCGTGTTGATGTGAAATCAAAAAAATTGTACTTATGTGAATTTGAGCATGCATCGATGTTTCACTTCAAAAAAAAATGAATATTCAGGCAAAATAAAATTATAACGCTATTCTTAGGTGGAATAAAAACTAGCTGAAAAATAATGAGTATTTACATGATCGTTTCAGCTTCTTTCTTCAGCTTTGTCTTTTTATTTATCTATCTTCTATCGCCAAAGTACGGCAGACTTTGGATAATGATGTTTTATAAATAACAAGAAAGCATCCATCCCGAACAATGGGTTTTAGGTACCACTTGTAAAAGACCGATGGTCAAAACTATCCCTCATTACTAACGATCGATGTTCGGTCACTTAGGGTTAACCCACCTGAGTGCCCGACTAACGGGGGTCGATTAGACCCCAAAAGGTTTAAGTGGACTTGGGCTATCTCAGCGACCTTGCACTTAGCACTTTTAAAAAGGTTACTAAAGGTTTGAAAGATTTTCTACTTTTACCTCGAAGATATTACAAGGCCAAGTTAAATACCACGAAGAAGCTTATGCGAGTGCTTTGTGAAAAAACTTAAAGTATAATATTTCTAAGATAACAAGAAAAAAAGTGATTAATAAAATAATAAATGTAATTATTCTTAAATATTATTTTCTGTTATTTTTCATTTCAGCTGAGATAACTGGCTTCCCGGTCTATAAGACTAGCGCCCCGCTATTACACTTGCGATCACTGTTGAAAGGTTCGGTTCAATCATTCTAATGAACTAACTGTTTTAGTTTAATGTTTAAACACATAACGCAGCTGTATATTAGCTTCTATTAAAAATCTCACTTTAATACTTAAAAATATCACAATAATAAAAAGTTGCGTAAGAAAACAAAATCTTAAAAAAAAAATTCAAATTAACCTTAGAGTTTAAAACGCTTGGTGTTTTAAAGTAAAATAAAGTCTTTAGTAACTCCATAGGTTTACAAAATAGTAATTAGTAGGTGTTAAATAATGAACCACGCAACTGAAAACAACGCGACAGTGAATTTCGAGTCAATAGTAACCATATAACAAAACACAATCATCATCACCAGAGCTAGTTCCATTTCGATAATCCTAGTGAATATTGTTACGGGCCATTGCGCGCGCGGCCGTGCATGTCCGATGCCGCCATTACCGACATTTGCATACTCCGCACCGCGATGCCTAATGATACACGCGTCCACACGTTTTCATTCATTGTGTGTGGTTTTTGCATTCATTCATTGCGCTGCGTGTGATATTTTTTTGCTTCTTAAAACTGATAATTTACGCATCCACACTTATTTATTATTTGTGTATGCTTTAATTAATTGCGCGTAGTAGGTATTTTATTATATTTTTTGTGAGATTCAGTATTTTCAATGAATAAAAAGACATAAGGAAAGAAGTTTATTAAATTCAGTTAATAGTTTTTTTTTATCCTTAGATAGCTTGACTAATCCTGTTGTATTTTGTAAATAATGTAAATATGTAGTCTTAGTTACAGTCAAATATTCAGTTTTATTTAGAATGTGTCAGTAAGTTAATAAAATATAAAATGTTTCATATACACGGTACTCTCAATATTGGTACTTTTCAAAAAGGTTTATCAAAGTATCATAGTTATATTGTAGAGCTCATAGCGAGAGTAGTGGAGTGTAGTGTCAGTATCGCTCCACTTGAAATGGCAGTTTATAGTGCTCGTGAGTGTATTTAGCACTACTCTGTGTATTGGTTTGAATTGTGCCTGTCTTTATTTTCAAAAGCAAAAATATTTTTTTCAACTTTCAGACTTATATCACCACTCGTAGTTACTATTTGCCCACGACACAGTGAATACCTAGTACTAGTGTCAGATCACGACGATTTATGTGACGGTTGGGCGTTATATATCATTTATTTATGTATATTATCACAGATACCAGACTAGAGGAACTGCCATTACGGCCTCCTGATTTTGGTAGTCGGTTTACGGATGACAGACAAAATAATATAATATCGCGTATATTATGATTTCATCCCCTGAGGGTAAGCTATACATTGTTTTTCATTTGAATAATAAACATGAGAATTATGCAAGTTTCATCCCTTCTGAAGGAAAACTGTAGGTAATTATGTAGAATGTGGGCTTGTTGTATTTTGAGCGTCGAAACACTGTTATCATAATAGATTTAAAATAATACTTAATAATGGAATTTTCGGTCCAATGTGTATTTTACGTCCGGGATTCCATAGTACCGAGATATTTTAGCATACTATGTTGAAAACCTATAAGGGTCTTATGAAAAGAGATACCTACCTATAGATGAGGAAGATATTACAATGAATATTAAAACTGGCCAATTAATTACAAACCAATGGCCTTGTAATGTTTTTTGGTTTCTCAGGTCATATTACTCTTATTTATTTTACCAGTTATACGAAAACAAAATTATTATCCGTTAATTAACTCAGTTCCTATCGCACCTACCTACGAGTAGGTGGAGAAACACAAAATCTGAAGAGTTTGTTTCCTATTCCATATTTTCCGCTGAAACAGCCATAGCCTACTCGCCATCAAAGTATTCATCGCAATCAATGTAATGAGGTTTCGAACGATGCTAATTAATTTTCCGATGGCCGATGGTTCAGTCACACAAACGTGGCCAATGTTCATAATATATCTAGATGTTTCATGTACAGAGTGTTCTTTTATGAATTAATTAGCTGGCAAATATGGCAGGCGCTTATTTGACACAAGGTAAAGTAAGTAGTTTTTTCGCGAATACTGTGAAAGTAACGACAACCAATGGTTAGGGCCCAGATTCTCTTTTCGGTATCTTATATTAGCTTTAGTAGGATGTATTAATCATTATCAAAGTGAGGTCTACCTATTTGTGACCTAATTTGCTTCCACATTTTCTCACTATTGTCACCCGAATTGTTTCAATACACCCTGTATACCAGTGGACACTCATCCAATAAATGTTTTGATGAGCAGTTAGTAATTTCGGCCGCTTTTTGTTTGTTTAGAGCCTTGTATGAATCTACTACCTGCACCTTAAATATTACTGGTAGATTTTTTTTTTTTTTTTTAAATTAAATAGGTCAGCATTTGACCTCCCTCTGCCTGATGAGAGCATTTGAATCCTGTAAAGGCACTTACGTAAAACTAAATGGTTTTAATTTTTCAAATAGCCTTTAACAAATACAAATACATTTATTTTACCAGAAAAATAAATTACAAGTTATACAATTTAAAGTGGTTTTATAACGGATTGATGATTTCTCTTACAAACTCTTTGTGTAACATTTAAGTAAGCATAACTTTAATATGGTTTTAAGCTTGAAGCTTACGGAAGTAAACGATATTTTCCTTTAAAAATTTTTGAAGGGGAAGGCCTAGGCTACCTTATCAAATTGGCGACATTTTGGAGAAGGGCCAAGTCAGAAGTTCCCTAAACTGGCGAGCATGTCATTGTAAGAAGAATGTAATGAGAGTAAATGAGGCAAAAGTTTTGTGTCAGGATCGTAGCAAGTGGAGATCCGTGGTCTCTGCCTACCTCATCGGGAAATAGGCTTGATTTCACTTATGTAAATCTATTTTTATACCAACCTGCGAATGTATCGAAATTCTAGTCTAGTCTGTCTCATAGACCAACATGGTCCTTAATTCAATGAACAGCATATGATGATGATGATGATGATGCATGGAACACAGAGCAGTTCTTTATTATTTTTTTAATGTTCCAGTGACGGCCCTCCGCGAGCATTGGGACGAGGCAAACGCACGCGTACTCCAACGCAAAGCTCAGCTAGACGCCATGCTCGGTGACTCGCAGCGATACGAGGCGAGGCGCCGTGAGGCAGACGCCTGGCTAGCTCGCATGGAGGCACGCCTCGCTGGCATGACACCCCCGGGGCACACCGCAGATGTGCTGGAGGCACAAGTCAGAGATCAGAAGGTGAGTGAGAGAGGTATGAGGCGAGGCATGACGTCCTCGAGGCACACTGGCTTCTTAGATGTTATAAAAGTTGATTGAGGCGAGAGATAAGGCGAGGCAGATGCTTTATGCTTACTCTCATGTAGGCACGTCTCGCTGGCAATCGGAATGTGAGTGATGCATGCACACACATCATAAGGCATCATAAGGTGAGGGAAATATGAGGAGAATTGTGACCTTCCTTGAAACATGCGAATATACAATAACGCTTCTAAATAGTAAAAAAAAGACACAATTCTCTATTCGTTGTGTGTCTGTGTTTGACAATGCTACAATATTAAGACATGCGCTTTTATTTTGCAAGCCTCAAGGCCTGCAATCGATAGAAGAATCTCAAGAGCTTTTCGTCGTATAATATCATTTCCATACTTCCAATATCATAATGTACGCACGCCTTTCGTCTGTTCCTCAAACGCGCTGGAGCTGCTAACGCTATGAGACGAGCCGAGTGCATTTAGATGGTTTACTAGTTTTTACCTCAGCTACGGTGACAGGTTGCTGGTTCAAATCCAATCTAGTTGAATTTGAAGTGAATACAGAGCTCGAGATTGGATAAAAATGGTATGAGCTTTTGGTCAACTTTGGTGAAAGAGCTTTTAGACCGCTAGAAGACCTCCTGTATCTCAATTACTTAAAAGCTTTAAATGTGACATACACTGTAGTCACCTATCAAAATTGTGACCATTCATAAAGAAGGTTGTTACACGTATAGAATGTACAACCCCCAGCCCCGCACCGACGGAGGCTCACTGTCCCTCGAGTTCTCGAAAGCAAGCTACGATAAGCGTTTCATTTTCAATTCTAAATGAAATCATAAACAACATGCATTATTGTTTATTTTGTGACAGGAGACACTATTTCTCCTGGTAATAGTGTGAACGTGGTCACATCAACTCGGGATATATAGCTTCATTCATGCGACGTAAAATCGTCGTGTGAAATGTCACGAATGGTTTTACGTTACGGATCGTTTTATGTTTCGCCTCAGTCGTAAATTGGAAGGTCTTGTTGTTACACCCTTTATGTTTGTGAAACATTGTTCAGATACAAATACACTGAAATATGAGCTGAGAGAATGGTTCAGGGAAGCCTTCTGTAGGGATGTATTTGTATTCTGTGGTTCAGGTGCTGGGCAAGCCTATTTCGTAGACACTGTAGCGTGCCGTTGAGTGTTAGCATAAGTTGCCTCTTGACACTAATAAAATATCAAATGTAAGTCTAAGTTTATTTATAGAGTTTTTACTGGTTTGGCATTGAAAGTGCTGTACCTACGCATTCAGATTTTTTACGCGAAAAAACATGATAAATACCGCGATAATATGCCTACTACTACCGTGATATGTATAACGGCCACTCTACATATTCGCCGAACTATTTGCCGAACTATTTGTCAAACTATTATTTGGATAGACGATGACAGGCGATGAGGCCCTCTACACGTTCGTGACCGTCGGCATTCGACTATCATCGTAGCAAATATGTAGAGGGCCCATTAGAAAGACGTATGTCTTTCTAATGGGCCCTCTACATATTTGCAGCATTTATAGTACATTATGGTACTAGTGTGTAATATTGGTGATTACCGCCGAGGCAAATAATTGAGACCCGAGCCATCGGCGAGGGTCTTAATATAGCCGAGGAAGGTAATCATCAATACACACGTGTATCATACGACGTTTTTCAACACACTTGTGAATAAAATAACAATAAAAACTAATTTCAAACAGTGAAAACGAGTTGTGAAAAATGTTTCGCTATTGCGGGAAAAATGAATCAGTTTTGCTATGCGCGCGCATTGCGATCGGCCACAGACTATATTTCCGCGCCGCGCACAGGGTTTGCGCCTATTCTGCCACGTACAAAATGGGGAATTTAAAGTTTTCTTTTATTACAGAGAAAACAAAAGTTATATTTGAGTGAAAGTTTTATTTATTAAACACGTACGACTTAAAATTATCTATTTAAATAAGAAGTTGCATAAAATGAGCAAGCAATAGGAACATTAATTTATTTGTTCTGTTGAACACGATCTTTTTTCTGAATAAAAACTTTTTTAAGAACAAAGCAACTCAATCAATAAAATTAAAAAAAAAAACTATTACTCACTAGTGAGTTATAGTAATGAAAAAGTCACAGTTTGATTATGGGTGTCATTATGTGCCTAATTGCGGTAACCATAGAGCCACTTTATGAGCAAGTGTGTTGAAAAATATATTATTAGGTACTTAGACATTATGTGTACCAACTTTAGTCACCCTTATTTGTTTCCAAAGTTCCAGTTGAAATAAATAAATTCGTCACACGTTCTAAAAACGTTTAAATCTCCCTAAAACCACGAAAGGAGAACTCTTTTATTTCAATATTTGATTTCTCTCCGTCTCAACAAACTGTGAGTCCCTCTCTACTAAGACAATAGTTTCCATCGGGGAGTTTGTTCATTTGCATAATAGCCACAGTTTTAGCATATTTCAGAATTGCTACGAATTATTACATAAGTGTTGCAAATAGACGCCATTTGTTGGTAGGTACCTACTGTTTTGGTAAGTTATATTTTTTTCGAGCTTTTTGGTTCTTTAGATAACACCTTCATATTCCATCAGCTTTTTAGTAGGGCTGACATCATTAGCTTTTAAATACCTAAGACATTGAATTTCATTACTTATTTTTATACTTTGTTTCAAAATCTTTAGTTACAATAATTACGTTTTTATACTAAAAAGAAAACCGACTTCAATGTTTGACTCGAAACGCGGTGTGACTCAGGGCGTCAAGCTGTCGATTCGATTTCTATTTGCGACATGGCTAGGAGGGATGGTGTTTAGAGTTTTACGGGGAAACTATCAATCCCTCAGGAATAAAATTTATATGGGACCACCTCTGGAGTATACCCTTTCAAACATGAAAAGAATTTTGCAAATCGGTCAAGAAATGGCGGAGCAATCGCGTAACAAGATACAAAAAAAAACATACATACGAATTGAGAATCTCCTCCTTTTTTGAAGTCGGTTGAAAAGCAACATAAACTTAAGCACAATTTGAGAGTTTAAACTTTTTCATCATGCGATGTTGGAAAATGTTATAAGTAATAACTTTATCAACAAAATGTTAGGTACTTAATAATGCACGGCAAAGCATCTAAATTTCAAAATTTTGGATATAAATTAACAGAATCCGAATAAAGCATTTAAAAACATCAACTCATCTCGCTAATCAAAATCCATTCTGTCTGTCCATTCCAATCCACAATTCTGTCATTAGTCATTACTAACATCATGTAATTTTATGTTATCTATAACAATAACCACACGTCTATAAGTTGCAAGTTAAGTTCCGTCGGGTTCTCGCGATAAATCTAAGTTAATTGCTTGCCGGGCCGAGAACTTGGCTTTAGGCAAAGTTTCGGCGAAATAGCATTTTAGTGCTTGTTATTTTAGAAGGAAAAGATTTTTAACATATTTTGTCGAATAATTGGGACACTGTTTATATTTATGGTGTAAAATTGTAAAATGAAAATGAAACAGTGCTTCGTGAGAGGAGTTTGTGGCGAGGCGATTGTCAGATTGAGACGCAGGAGAGTTGGATTCTCGTAACCACGTCGTAACCACGACTCACCAGTTGGCTCTTCTTATCCTTTTACTGAAACGGTTTATGTAAAGTAAAGCCTTTTTATAGTGTTATATTTTACCGTCTGAAATATTTATACAGCCCAATGATAATGGTTATTTTATTTGCAGTCGTTCCACGCCGAGGTGCACCAGTACAAGCACCAGATAGAGCTGTTCGGTCAGCTGACGCAGCGACTGATTGCAGTCTACCGCAACGATGACACCTCGCGAATCAAGCGGGCGACGGAGGCCATCAACCACAGATACAACGAGCTCAACAACAGGTAACGATTTCATTCAAAGTAAAAAAGCATTCAGTGGGATCACTTAGAATCAGTAGTCTTAAATAGTGTTAGAGAATAGGAGCTAAGGTTTACTGATTAACGTGTTTCAAACAAACAAACAAGTTAACAATGATTGTAAAATTTAGGCTAGACTGTTGAATTTCAACGAACATTAATTTTCCTACTTGTGACGCTCTCTGTGAGAGGGTGAAGTAAACTTTTAAACAGCGCCATCTCTTATTATGGTGCGAAAACAAGCAGCTGCCTGTTCTGTGAAACAGTTTACACGTGGCAAGGTTTCAACTAAGAAAGCGCTTGAAATATTTTATATGAAAATGTTTCGTGTCGCCTGAGGCGCTGAGCAACTAAAACAATTAAATGTAAAACAGCCGAGGGAATATTGTCGTAAATAATACGAAATAGGAATATTTAACGATGACTAAGAGGGTATCTCACCCTTAATCAAAATGAATAATTAGGGCAATTTTATTCATTTTTGTTTATCAGGCCAGTAGATCTTAATAGCAATATTTGTATTTTATAAATTCCTAAGGTGTGTAGGTAATTTTTCAATTAATTAAACTGTACGGTTTCACCATACATTGGCATTTGCGCATGCGGCACTTACTTGAGTCGCATGCGCTGCTGCACTTTATTTACAGGTAATGTTTTATATTAAAACGAACATTACTTAGGTACCTACGTGACTTACTCGCGCACAAGAAACTAGGTAGGTACTCAAGGGATAGATTTGCCAACTTAATCCTTTACTTGTAACTAAACTAGCTAAATAAACATTACCTACTGTGTTTTACCGTTACGTGCTCAGTGCAACATAGCGACAACTACTACCTGTAAGGCCCTACAAACATATCGGCTCTTACAAAACAGTTAAACATTAATACCTAGCCAGATTTTTTCCATAGGTAGGTCTAGGTAGGTAAGGCAAACTTCGTGTACCAATTCTCTCAACGTACTGCAATGTGTTCAATTGGTGCATAGCCAGATTCGAACCCACCACTTTACGATCGTAAGGCGTGGCTGACCTACCGCTAAATTTTAATGTTTGTTTATTCATAATTATCACAACCGCAGTTTGACTTCAACCACCGCCTGGGGCTGTATTATCTAACTAGGTACTTACTAAGTTACTATCTATGTCGCGGGCCGTCAATAGGTCAGATTAACACAGGATCGTGGTAAATAAGTAAGAAAGGCACAAGCTTAGAGAGTCCTATAACAGTGAAGTCAGACTGTGGATGATGATGAACTATAATTCTAACTATTTTGTATGTTCCAGTATCGTGGCCCGCGGCAAAGCGCTTCACTCAGCGGTGTCATCGCTGCAGAACTTCGACCGCTCGCTGGAGAAGTTCGTGGCGTGGCTCAGCGAGGCGGAGTCGTTGCTGGACGCTGCTGAAAGGGATCCTCATCTTCTAAAGGTATGTCTTCTTCATGTCACTATTTCTTTCGAACCCAGGTAAAAGCACCTCAAAGCATTTTCAAGCACTTTAAGGTAGGTTACTTACCTACTTACTATATCTACTGGGGCATCGACGCCAAACTGAGTGCTAGCCTCCAACACAATAGGTAGAAACCGAACCGAACTTTTTCAGCTCTTCATGTTTCTAACTGTATCTTGGTCAGACGACTAGCGCCACCTGGAAAACCCGAGAAAATACCTTATCCAGTCAAATAATAAATTTGAAGAAACCTACTAAAATCTTCTTCAATTGCGGTTTCCCGTGAATGTTAGTACGCCCTCTGAGTTTGATAATACTTTTTGTTTCCTGGGAATTTTTGGGGCGCCACCTTTCTGAGATAGGAAGAAACACTACCTAGTAGGTACAAATCATCCCCTTCCTGAACAAACGCTAAAATGGTATCAATTTTATTTACAACAACGCCATCTCTTTGTTACTTTCAGAACTTACTTCTGATTCTAACATGCTAAACGAATTTAGTTCTTAAAAAAGGAACCTTCGGCGCCCATTTTCATTAACCAAGCGCCCTCTGTCTAAGGGTTTCGATACCATTCTGTACAAAAGACTCGTCACAGCAATTTAAAATAGCGCCATCTTTGAAAGGGTAACAAAACAAAAATGCTTTCAGCTTTACTGGTTTGTAATGTTCATGAACCATGGAAATGTTTTGGTTTTGACACAGACAATATATACTAGGGTTTTGATAAACGACTACAAATTCACGGAGAAATTTGGCTGAACTCGGTACAGAATACCGTTTAAAGAATTCGATGATTTTTCTAGAAGTCGGGCTAAAGTTAGGCTGAGATGCAAGAGGCTTTGCGAATCCCGTTCTCGCGGCAGAAAGTGTCGGTAAAGTATCATAATTCCGGATCTGGCAACCATTCTGATTACCTACCAGGCACATGACACAGGGGATATAATACGAGTATTAGTGTAGGGGGAGATTATGAAGTCCCTGTTTGGTTTTGCTTGGATGTTAAAATACTTAATACTACTTACCTAAGTACTTAATTACTTATCCTTACTCACCCCAGCAACACTCTTACGAACATAAATCCAAAAAGTTATAAAGACGGTTCTAATATACAAACTTCAGCATGTTAAATTAATTATTTAAAGATTCACGTCACCGCGGGTAAAATAAGGGAATTTAATTATTCCATGATCCAAGATAATCTTTTAAAACAAATTTGACCCGGTCCTGGGATACCTCTTAATAATTCTTGGAAACAATGTACATTATCCCATTAAAGTAATCGAAGTTTCCGCTAGATAGGTCTTATTGCAGAAAAGTTGAAATTGAGAAGACAAGTGGTTCTGCCGACCTCTCAAAGAACTTTTAATGATAATAATGGCTAGTGTGTTTACTTTTTTTTTTTAATTATGTTATTGTGTAGACTTGCTAGTCGAATGTTAGTTATTTCAATAAGTCAGTCTCAAGGATCTTGTCTTGCTGATATTTTCATCTAATAAAATGTCTTTATCGTCTTGAGGATGTATGTAGTCGTGTTCCTGTCTCTTGATACGTAATAGTTATGAGGTACAGTCAGCAACAAAAATCGATTAACATTTTATGTTTCACAAATCTGAATATTTCTGAAATCCGTAACACCATCATTTTTACTAAGTAATCTAATATTTGAAGATAAAGTCTTGGTTAATAATAATTTCCCAAGAAAATATTATTTTTTCTTAGTTTTAGAAACCAAAAGCCATTTTAAAAAGTACAACTGTTAATCGACTTTCGTTGCTGTCTTTACATAATTTGTAAGTACATAATAGTTATGAGGATGTAGCCTATGATTATACTCATAAAATACAACCTCACAAAATTGAATGTTTCCTTATATTTCATTGTATTTTTTTTAACAGGTAAGCTACATAAACCGATCGAGAATTCTAGAAGACATCAGTGCGTTGGTAAGTCAATTTATTCCAAACATAAACCGAATTGTTTCAACTACTCAGTCCTCGCATTTTTTTTTCAGTCAAATAAACAAACTACACTAAAAAGCCAACCAATTCAGAAACCCGAATATTTTCCTATCTGTTCTATATTTTCCTATCTGTTCTCTTTATTTATGTAATTGGTTCTACGTTGTTAATTAACGTAAAAATAAAAAATAACTAAATAATAAAAGATTTTCACTTTGATTTTTCGCTGAGCCAAAAACTGATTTAGATCAAAAGTCCGGATTACGACGAGATCCTGGTTGGTCTGTAAGTCGATTAGCTAGAACTCCGGGATAATAAGATCACCTACCAGGGGTTTTGAAATAGCTGCACGCATTTTAAGCATGTATTTTGAGTTACATTCTAAACTTTTTATTTTAGTAAAAAAGTAAACCAAATTTTATTTTTTATTTACTCCCAGAGACTTCCTCTTCCCTTTCAAATAAATACTTTGAATTTATATTATGTAACGAAGCCTTAAAACGACAAGAATTCAAAGAATCATTTCAAAAATTCGTAAATTTTTACCCTAAAATGTAAAGGCTCTTTCACAATAGGCATCGGCGTTAATTGTCACGTCATCGTCGTTCGATAACAAGGGGTCGTATGGCCGAACAAGCTTTCTTCCAGCCAACTCAACTGGAAACTTTATAATTCATTCCAGTTGATGGCATTCCACAATTTCCTGGAGAAAAATAATTTGGGGAAAATTTGGGGTTTTCGCGGGAGTGCCGATTTGGCCTCGTTCTTTCAATTGATGCGAACGAAGTCAGCTTTTCTCGAAATGAGATGAACGCATTACGGTTAAGGATTCTAAGTTAACCTGGCTTGCTAGCTTGGTCCACGAATCAGCTAAGAGCTCTTGTTATTAAAAATCATACGAGTTCTTGTCCAGGTCTTAAGGTACAATGTCTTTTATTAATGGTTTTCATTGGAACGTTGTTTTCCAAAAGGTTCCTAATAAAAGCATTAAAGTCTAGATGTCGCAGCCAACTGGTTAAAATTAAACGCCTAGCCATTTGATTAAACGGCGCCGTTCAACTAGCGGCCTAACAGAACAATATACTTTCCTCTGAGCTATCTTCATCAAACATCTCAAAGTCTATGAAAATGCTTTCACAATCTTGAATTTAAAATCTTTAGGAATCTTGAAGCTACTCGCCAAGTTATCTAGAATAATGATCTATTAACCTAAAGTTGGCGTTTACAAAGTATGTTTCAACATGTTCGGCATTATACTGGCTTACCTAATCACCCACCGTCTACCGTGCTTGAACTACAAGTTAGGACATCAAACTGTCGTTAGAGGATTGCTTGAAAGAGTTTATTTACTAACATGAGTCTGTGGTTTTACTTGATATATGATATAAACAATTTAAACCTTTTTCACATGCGTTGATTTTCAACAATTTATTTTCTAGTATGTAAACCAGTCACAGTATATCCAGCAAGAGCTTGTGTTATAGTACCCAAAGGGTAAAACGGGACCCTTTTACTAAGACTCCGCTGTCCGTCCGTCCGTCTGTCTGTCCGTGCGTCTGTCATCAGGCTTTATCTCGTGAACCGTGATAGCTAACCAGTTGAAATTTTCACTGATGATATATTTCTGTTGCCGCTATAACAACAAATACTAAACAATAGAATAAAATAAATATTTAATCTCCCATACAACAAACGTAATTATTTGCCATATTGAAATAGAAAATAGTAATAATAATTCATTATTATATGTACAATGGCACGGAACCAACCCTTCGTGCGCGAGTCCGACTCGCACTTGGCCGGTTTATATTTTAAATAAGTAGTTACAGAAAAATAATAACAAGGAACATAGCTACATCCATTTTTGCGTCGGGTGTTAAAAACAATCCTGCACATAAACGGAGTTTCATTGATCCATAAAGCTGTTTAAAGCGAAACGTCACCGATTGTTATGACTTCCATCGCAGCTGCCGCCAAGAGGCTCGCTATTAATATACAGGGTGTAAAAAGACCGAAAACTGAGAGGTTGCAATCAGACCATGATTCTAAACATATTTAGCGGAAAAAAAAAACGCAATAAAAATTGCCTTAGTTACGTCATTTCCAAACATTTAGCGGAAAAAAAACATTTTTAACCGACTTCAAAAAAGGAGTAGGTTCTCAATTCGTCTGTATGTTTTTTTTTTTTGTATCTTGTTACGCGATTGTTCCGCCATTTGTTGACCGATTTGCAAAATTATTTTTATGTTTGAAACGTGGTCCAGAGGTGGTCCCATATAAATTTTATTCCTGAGGGATTGATAGTTTCCGCGTAAAACTCTAAACACCTTCCCTCCTTGACGCCCTGAGTCACACCGCGTTTCGAGTCAAACATTGAAGTCGGTTTTAAGGTAATTAAATTATTTTTACTTAGCTACGTCATTTTATGTTATTTCCGGTTATTTACGACTAGTACAACATAAAAGACCATACCTGCCTTATAATTTCATTTATAAAAGAAAAATACAGTTAAATTCAAAATCCAGCAATCAACGTAAAACAACGCGCCCAGTACATACGCAAACAGTAATCTTCAAACGCTGTTTTCTCCGGATATAATGTTTTTTTCGGAAAATCCGTTCGGATTTGGTTGTGTGTTGGGATTCTGTACCTACCCCTTTAGGCTTCGGTAGACGTCTTTTTACACCCTGTATATATACTCACTATAAACAGCAGTATTAAGACGTCTGGCTTCCAAGTGGCACCTAACTTGAGTCTGATTGCAAACATACTAGGGTACTTGCATTTTACAGGGACTTTCGTTGTCACAACTAAAAAGTGCGCAATCACATTAAAAAGTTAGCAAGATTTCAGTAAAAATCAATGAAAGAAGATAAAGTAGTTTTTAACTAAACACAATACCAATAATAACTTGGTACTAACTATTTATGAACCCTCAATCCCATGTTCCATGTTCAGGTAATACATGAGTCTGTGGTTTGTATCCTTGTGAATAGTTCTAAAGTTTTAACTACACTTAGTATAAGCTAGGTTTAACCTCGAACTATCATTATCTACTTTGGCCCATTAACACTAATAAGTAAACAAAGAGGCATTGCAGAACAATGCACCCTTATCTACGTGGATGTATTAGTTTTTCCGTATCCGTATGTAGATTAACAGGTTGATGGCCGTATTCACAAAACACTTATCACTCAAATAGTTAGATTTTTTGAAGATGTCAGAAAGACAGTCCCAAATATTTCCAAAAACTCTTGGCAATTTAACTTTCTGAATAACACACAACAATTTCAAAAATATCCTTATGTCTTAATACTAATGAAATTATATCTTCTTCATAAATTCATAAATAATCATGAGTTCATTGAAGATATAAATTGAATAATAAATGCCCAAAAAGATACCGGTTTTATCGCTGTGTATTGTCAACGACACTCGTCACAGTCGACACATCAATAAACTTGACATTTGCTGCACGATTCCGTATCCGTAAACGACTCCACTTCACTATAACTACCGTATGGTCTGTGGTGAAGCACTAATGCGCTAACAACAGTACGACCACAACACTGCGTTCCCACCTTAATTGCTTTTTAATTCTGCATTCTGCGCATGATGCAGCTATTCTTGATAAAGTAAGTTCGTATGAATTAGTGGCACAAGCAACTCTGGTTACGGAGTTTTTTGGCCCTGTCATGATATTGATGACTGAAGCTGATCGCACATTTATCCGCGCCGTACGCGCCACAGTCATTTTTCCATACAAAAAATACTGATGACGTCAGAAAATGCAGCTGCTTTTTGACGTCTCAGTATTTCTTCTATTGAATTGACAGTTCGGCGCGGATAAGTCTGCGACCACTTAAGCCGGGACCGACAATTTAACTTGCTCCCCGAAGCACAGAAGCGCTAGTTTCATCACCCATTCAGTTTGTGACCGCACAGAAAGTGCCGTCTCTTTGACGACCTATCAAAAACGGCTAAGCCACGCGGAATTTTTATTCTTGATAAAAAAGACCTGTGGGCTGTGGCATTTTAAATTTTCCTTGGTTTATTATATTGTGGTTGGGAAAAAGGTAGGTATTATTTACCTTTTTTCTCTATTTAATTTTATCCTTTTAAGCTCTCAAAAATAGCGTACCTACCTACATTATTGTTAATAATTTTAGGCATAAAATAATATTTTTTCCGTTTGTATGAAAACAAAGACAGAATTAATGTGTTTTCGTAATTAGATTTAAATCACGACGAGTAATGGCGTTGCATTTGCAATAATTTAATTAGAACAGCTTTCAAACGCGACTTAATTGTGGCCCCGTTTTCAATGCATTCCCAAAATTGAGCCGAAATACGTAAAAGGTTATTATTGTTCACTATATTGTGCTTTTTAGGATTATTATATGAATGTTATTTCAATATCGTGAAATAAAACTGTTAAATATTTTGAACACCGGCACAATGTAGGTACATTGTACATTGAGTTACTATTCACATGCACAATCATTTATTTTATTTTATTTTTTATTTATTTATAACAATTACATTTTTATAAATTTAATTTTTACATTACCGACGACCTCTGTGGCGAAGGTCCGCCTGCGATGCAGAAGGTTTCGGGTTCGATCCCCGCCGCGGGAAAAATGTTTGTATTATGACCTACAGATATTTGTCTCGGTCTGGGTGTTTCTATGTATAATATGTATGTATTTACAAACAAAATGTATATAAGTAGTTTATCAGTCATTTAGTAGGTACCCATAACACAAGCTCTGCTTACCTTGGGGCTAAATGAAGCTGTGTGAAAAGTCAGCATTATTTATTTATTATTTATTTACATTGCTGTACTGTTATTATGTATAAACTAACTGGTTAGTTTCTTTATGCCTATTTTGCAAAATTTTTAATGAAATAAATGACAGGTTGAAAGACAATCGCCGCCTACCTATCAGAAAAATAACATTTTTCCTCACGACGTTTTCTAAAATCATTGATGAACAGTATTCAACCCACGACCTTCGAATCAATTGATAAAACAACGGAAGCGTTCCCCCATTTCCATTCGGAACCAGCTGACCCGTTACAAAACTAAGTTATTACATAAACACGAACTTATCGAAACTATTCGAATTCTCGGCCAAACAAACAGTTCGGATTAAAGGCATTCCACACGTTGCTCGAGAGCTCTGTTGTGATCGCTTGTGTGGAATGACCTTTTGGGAGCGCCGATATCTGCCTTCATGTTGATGTGCAGGATACAGATGGATTTTTACTTTCCACATTATTAATTCCAATCAAAATATCAATGATGTAAACTGTAAACCAATCAGAGTGCTGAGTGCAAGTTTGACCTATTTAATTGCTATTAGGTTCGTGAATTTTATTGTTTTCTTCAGTTACGAATGAGTACCGATGGTGCTTTCCCATACACGCAATGCGAATAAAAAGACTCATATACTACACTCACTGATAGAGTTTCGATATCTTGAGTTGGATCAACCACCGCGCTCACTCTGACCAAACCCTAGTAGGTACTCCACCCGTTTGTAGCGCGGTCTACAACCAAGCCCTTACATTGATCCCTTCTTTAATTTTGTTTATGGTCGGATTAAAGGGACGCTCTTTGTGATATCTCTTAAGTTGGCGGTCCGAGGGCGCATATTTTGTATGTTTAATAAAAAAGGGCCTAAAAAGGCCATACCTTTATCTATCAAAGTGTCTAAGGAATCGGAATGGATAGCCCTTTGATGCTTCTGCCCAATTTCGATGAATTTTAGGATGGTGTGATTGAGCTTCTGATTTTGGATCCAATGAAAATTCAAACCCCTTGTTACCTTAAAGACAGAATTTCGAAAATACATCACAATAATTGCACCCTTGGTCATCCCGTCCAGAATTTGAACTCACAACCTTATCAATTAAGGTAAAGATCTGACCAATTGAGCTACTGTCGAAGCTAGGATAAAAAAATCCACATCTACGCTTTTGTTTATTTCAAGTTCAAACAAAACTACGAAAACGTCACCTATCTACAGATAGAATAAATCATCTGTTCATTCTTCCGTTTCCGAGTCCTGTCAGAATTCCTTCTTTGTTTTTTTCATTTACAAAAACATCTTCCTCTTTGTTATCGTTACCCTTTCGATAGCTATTTTTGAAATGCTTCTCAAAAGTCTTCAGGGACGTGTCGGTTATATTAATGAAAATAAAAAATAATTTTATGAAGCTATAATATTTCAGTCATTGATCTTTACTGTGCTGTGTTTAATATTTAGATTACCAAAAAATCAGCTTCGTACTTTTTAATCAAAAACTATTAACATTTGTATTGATGTGTGAGCTTAGTCAGCTCCACACGTATTGATGTCATCTTTCCTGTGGGCCAGGCTGATTAAGCTGAGAGGATGGTTTAGGTGCTGGGCAAGCCTAATCCATCTCAAACAATGTCCCAGGCACTATAGCGTCCCGTTAAATGTAGGCATAGGTTGCCTCCTGACGCTGTATAAATCATCTAATATAAATGTAAAGGCCTAAGTGATGAAAAAGTTGAATGCCACTAACTCATAAGAATTCGCCACACGTAGGAGTAGACAGACACCACGGATTTCTACTTACCTACTACAAGAACTTTCAAAACTATAAAATTGTAATAACAGCAGCTATTCTAGGTCGTCCCGAAAGCGTCCCTGAAGTACGTCAAATCATAACAGAAATAGCGGCACTTGAAATGCATTACTGCAGTTCGTTGCTTCCACTTGGGGCTTCCATGCTTTGCAGACGCGATTGACTCTTAATAGTCATCACATCAATCATACAAGTCTTGCAGGGTGAACTATGAGGACCAACCATTTTTAAAGATAATCTCTATATATAAAAATGAATCCCTATATCCCTTGGTCACGCCATCGCACGTGAACGGCTGGACCGATTTCACTATTTCTTTTTTTGATGTGTTTGTTATTGTCAGGAGAAGGTTCATATGACAGAAAAAATCTATATATTAATCATAGAGGGCGTGAAATAAGGGTTGAAAGTTTGTATGGGGAGTTGGAAGTTCCAGTTAAAGGCAACTAGATGGCGTTGCTAACCTATGGCTGAGGTCGAGATGGCGCTATTATTGCATTTTTAAAAGTTTCAGAAGGTTCTTGCAGATTTCAGTTAATGTTTTTACGTATGTTATTTTGCTGACGAAGTCGCGTGTACCAGCTAGTAAATAATATAAATATTCGAATAAAACAAGTTCGTATGAGTTGGGCCAACTCAGGTGATTTTGCAAGCCGTCATGGCTTAACGACTTATAGCCGGGACCGACAATTTAACGTAACCTACGAAGCAGGAAAGCGCTCAGTTCAAAATAACACTAGCCGTCACCCATCCACTTACTGATCGTTCAGAACGTTGCTTAACTTCGACGATCTTTCAAGAACGACTAAGCAAGCTACACTACGGGCGCTTAAATATTCGCATGTTACACGTGGTTTAAAGTCTACCTAAGTACATTTGCCGTCCCAGGGGAATGTACCTATTTCACTTTTTCTGGGTAAAATAGAGAGTTGAGGTTTAATATCAATTAGCTATTGCTTAATTGAAACGGTTGAAACATGTTTTGATGAAAGATAAGAGTCTCCTCTGTGGATGAAACTACATACCTCCTTTTTCTTTTTGTATTTATCTAAAGTTATATAAAAATAAATATAAGGTTTAAAATTAAGGTATCTATCAAATGGACTATAAAATCCTAGTGAATGCGCTGAAGCTGCTCACTCCGCCGTGAAATATCAGCATTGCTTTATTCTGACTGCACTTGACTGAAATAGGAAGCTGAGGTACACTCAGCAACAAAATTTACTTCAAAAGATAAAAAAGATAAATTCATGTTTTTTTTTCTGAATATTGTAAAAAAGGGTAAGGTTTCTATGGTCTGGATTGTAAAACGTCTATGGTCTTCTTAAATAGTCAAAATAATAAGTCACTTTAGGACATTATTTGTAATTTTGTATGTTCTTCTTTTGTCACTAGTTCTTTTAAACCAGTGCGTTCGAATGGATTGTAATTGTGCCTCAAAGAGGCTCCTTTCATGCAGTTAACACCGAACTTTTTAGATTTTACGACATGCCTATGCCTATTTCCTCTGAGCGGCTGACTGAGCTTTCAAAAACTAAAAATTCAGTACGACCATTTTGATAACATAGAAACAGCACGAACATACGCTTTTGTGTGTGAGTGTACTCTTATGTAATTACAGTCCTGACTCTTTTGAGACTAGGAATTCTTTTTGAAGAAAACTTGCTAATATTACAAATTCTTAACTCTTTTTTTCTTACAAAAAGGTCAGCTTTTCCTTATACATACATAGAAAAATAATGTAGTTGTGAAACGGAGCTCCGTTTAGGATCCCTTTTAGGAAACAATGTTAGCTATCGATATATGAGTAGACCGTATGGTGGATGGAACAAAACAATACTATTAAATCGTGTGAACCCCTAGGGCGCAATGGAGCGCACTAGGGGAGGCCTATGTCCAGCAGTGGACTGCCATAGGCTGATGAGGATGATGATGATGATGATGTGTGAACCATGACATTTTTGATTCTGGTGCCAGAAATACTTTACTCATTCATTACATTACTAAATCGGAGTGAATACTGAGATGACAGCTGATAAAAGAAAATTAAAGTCATGTTGTGCCGATCCCACTTGTGGGTAAGATGATGAATGCTTTGTCCAGCTGTTTCACATTTCTGAGCATTCTAGTATAATCTGTGGTCTCACTGCATCGGTATTAATAATTCAAGAAGCCGGTCAGCTTATTGATTTATCAGTGTGTTCCGAGATATGGGCCATTAGGAGTTTGTTCGATGTTTGATTTCATTTCGCCGTCCTTGAACCTTTGTTCTCAACTTGAATACTAGGAACTTTTTTGTTGTCAAAGATAATATTGTGTTCGCACAATAAGAACCTACGATTTGAGGTAGTATATCGAGACGAGATTTGAGATGTCTCTATTAAGTCCAAATCGATTTAGATTTTTTTTTATTGAAACAGAGGTACCTACATTCCTAAAGATTTCATACCATCTATACCTAAGCTACTTCTCACATCTAAGCTTTATCTAATTACATCAAAAGCTTTTTCCAATATTTGCAAATATCTGTCCTACTTCGTACGTCGAAAATGTAGGAAGCAATCAACAAGGTATAAAAGGTATGTGGTTCAATCACGCTGTATTCGTGAAACTAAATCGAACGAGATTCTATTCAGCTCGAATACTCGTCCTAGAATGGTAGAGACGGAATCTATGTGTTCAAACATATAATCACACAACCATGTTAGGATAATAATTTGATTGGGGACTACGGCGTGTGAAAACACAATATTTATCACATAAGTATACATACTTATGTGATAAATATTGTTATATGTATGTTGCAAATAATAAAAGTTATACTTTTTTGTAAATTAGTATACGCTACGATCAGGATGACACGCTCAAGCTGTCGTATAGAAGGTAGAACACCTTTATTTTCATTCTTTATTCTCGTGTCATAAAATAAAAAACAAACTTTTCTGTCCTTTAGCAGCACATGTTCAGGGTTCTGCAGCGTGTTGTGTTTTTTCATGTATTTTCGTAGTTTTTCGTGTATTTTTGTCGCGACGCGGCCGGCCGGCCGTAAATCTCTGATTTACGATCGCTCGATAGGGTAACTAGGGATATTTTAGAATAGGACCCTTCTGCGGTGACTGCTGATATTTTTTAAAAAACCTCTGAACATTCACATTGTTTACTTTTTAGCGCGAAAGATATCAAGTCAAAGGTAGTTTTCAGTTGTTCAGGAAACCGCTCTCCTCTCTACATCTAAAGATTGCCGAAACGGAAGCTTCAATATAAATACTTTAACGAAAGCTTCAGTACCTAGCTTACAATCTTGTACGTAATAAATAAACTACCCTATACGTACCCCGACCTTATCTCGCAAAACCAAAACAGCATGCGTCGATGCGTCGCTGCACGAGTCCGTCAGTCGCCCGCCGGCCGCCGCGCGGGATAGACGTGCCATGTGACGCCGCTCTCCCGCCATGACCGAGGCGGCGGCCAGGCCCCGGCCTCCGCCGCCGCGCAAGCCGGACAGCCTGACGCTCGCCTACCCACGCTGGGAGGACCCGCCGCCACCCGCGCCCGAGGCGAGACCGAAGCCCCCGAACTTACGTGACGATTTCGATGCGTTCAGTGTTTATACCGAGAGACGGAGGCCTCACAGTGTGGTCGCTCCTCGACCGAACCACCAGCTGGCGCGGCGGCCTCACTCCATCGGCTCCGTGGACGATGAGTGGCCGGCGGTGCCGCTGCTGCAGCCGGTGCCGCGCCGGCCGCGGCCCGTGCCGAACACCATGTCGCTCCCCAGGTTCGGCTTGCCGTCCTCGCGGAGTGATTATCAGCTGCAGAGACCCGCGATTATGACGAACGGTTACGGTGCGGTGCCGCCGTCGACGTCGCGGCGGTTGTCGTTGCCGGGCGGGGTCAACAACCCGCCGAAGACGTCGGCGACGTTCCACGGGCTGTCGGCGCTGGTGGGGGCCCCGCCTCTGCTGGGCACGCCGGGGACCCCCAGCACGCCGGCCGCCGTCCGGGAGGCGGTGCGGCACCTTCTGATGCAGCCGAGGAACGGCTTCCCCATCATGGACCACAAACTCTCGCTATTCATAGAGATATTGGATGCCCAGGAGCGATTCTCGCAGGTTCGTTCTACGAAAACTAGTAAACAGACAATAAAATAGTTGTACAAGGTCTCCCTTGCGGAATCCTAAAAAATGCCAACTTATAAACTGCACCTTCAGCGATATTAGGTTCTGTGGGAGCCGTTTCCAGGAAAATTAGAAAATATCCTGCAAGTTATTACGCTGCAATGCAAATCGTGAGCCTCAATATTAAACTACACAAATAAAAAGCTTAAAACTTGCAGCTTATGGGCAGATTAAATGTAAATTAGATTCTGGAGAGAGTTTAAATATTACCTGATCGTGGTCTGAGTCCAAATTGACCACAGATTATGAACACACTATATTGCGTTATCAAACATACACACAGTCTTACATCTGAAATTCTTATCAAATGTATATTTCCAAGATAAACATACAAAGCATGAAATGGTACGAAGTAAAACAAAGTTCCAACAAAAAGAGGATTTGTGTTCACCAAGTAATTTAATTCAAATAAAATCCCACAACTTGGGGTGATTATAATAAATGAAATTGGAATTTCGTAAACAACAAACTGGGGGGAGGGGAGGAGAGGGGTTACCGCAGATCCATTTGTCAAACATAGATCAACAACATTTTAATAAAATGTAACTCAGCGTATCTGACGCTTAAACTAAGATGGTGCAGAAGGTTCTGGGTAGGCTCGCTCCATCGTAGACCTCATTCTTCACAGTGTAAGTCAAAAATCGACCCATTCACCATAAAAAAACAGTAACCAGCAAAATATTCAGACACCATATGTAACTACCCCTCTTATTGCGCTTAATATAAAAACCTGTCGTATATTGCCTGTTGTGCAACTTAGTCAGCTCCACACGTATTGACGTCGTTTTTCCTGTGGCTGATTAAGCTGACAGGATGGTTTGGGTGCTGGGCAAGCCTATTCCATCTCAAACACTGTCCCAGGCACTACAGCGTCCCGTTAAGTGTAGGCATGGATTGCCTCCTGATGCTGTATAAATCATCTAATATAGATGTAAAGGCCTAAGTTTTTTTGACACAAAGTAAGCAAATTACTAACTACATTATTTAAAATTATTTATTTGAAAATAAACAGATTTACAAGAACACCTTTATCAAAAGGATTATTCAATAAAGACAACATTACAAATACGTAGATGTGAAACTCTGACTCGAGCACTTACCAACTCGCATCTTGTGAAAACAATGTCGATCGAACAATGTTTTTCCGAAACTTCCGAAGTAATAACAAGGCGTGAAAGTAGGTACTTTTTCCCGGGAAATCCTTATTTTCTGATTCGCTGATCATTAATGAAACTATATTGTTTTTAAGTATTATATACTGAATATTTTTTTTAAACTGTAGTTTATAATACATTTTTAATCTGAAAGTAATTAAGTAGGTGTTTTATTCACGACTTAACCTGAACCAATTTACATGAACTTTGAAACTTAGATGTAGATCGTAGATCAAAAGGCCATTACGGCAGCGGGCGGAAGCTAGTCAAGTATAATTCTATATTTATATATCCGCCACGGGACAAATGTTTGTATGACCTACAGATATTTGTCTCGGGTCTGGGTGTTTCTATGTATAATATGTATGTATTTACAAACAAAAAAGTATATAAGTAGTTTATCAGTCATCTAGTACCCATAACACAAGCTCAGCTTACTTTGGGGCTAGATGATGCTGTGTGAAAAGTCCAGCATTATTTATTTATTTATTTATTATTTTATATTGAAAAATACAATAACTTATTTATACTAAGGGATCTAAGATAATGTCTACCGCACCAGGTGGATACAATAAAATTGTGATGATGTTAGTTTAAAAAAATAAACTAGAATCAATTTTTAGTGCTATTTAAAAACGCTCCAAGTTAGTATCGTTTTAAACTAATAATATGAACATTCTCTAAACGCACCTCTATTCATTACTGAACTTTTGTCAAAAGATATTCTGTAAGCCGCCAGGAGGCGCCACCGGCGAATAAACACTTAAAACTTTCACGTGCTCCAACTTAAAATTATATTTAGTGCTTTAGAGTGCTGCGGTATTATTATTTTTACTTTTTCGAAATTTTTATAAAGTTTTATTTTTGGTGCACGAAAAGAGCCTCTTTGAGGCGCACTTAAAATCCTTTCACCACCCTGGTTCGAAAGAACTAGTGACACGATAAGAAGAAGAAGATTTTTACTTAGTTTTGATGTTTAGACGGTTTGATGAAATTTTGCTTTATTTGATTTTGCTTATTATTTAATTTTTAAATATCTAGCGGCTTCCACAATAATTAACCTTCAAAATAGTAAACTGGGACTTCTTACAAACAAACATACTATTCACATTAAATTCGAAGCCAATTTTCATCAAATGGATCCAAAATAGAGCTTAAACATTTAATAAACAAAATCGAAGAGCAATACAATTAACGCAACAAATTGACCAATTAACTAAATGAATATGAATGAATACATCCACAGCCTTAAATAAAGCTTCGAATAACATCTGACACGGATCCAGAATTCAATTAAAAAGTATGATTCTGAAACTGTAGAGCGAAGGGGATGAAAGAGCCCCTCGCCCCTCGAGGGGTTAAATTCATGGCGACCACTTGACCCCTTTTTGAAGGAGGCTTTTGTTTCGATGAAAAATTACTGGAACTGAGAATGTAAAAGATAGCACGTCGTGGCCTCGCTGCCTTCACGCCGGAATACTTCAGTGGGCCATTCATATTTTAGTATAAATTGAGGGTTTTAAGCTTCTACGAGGTTATTTATATGGATTAAGTTTATAATTCGCTTATTTAAATATAATTAATTTATTTTAGGTTTATTACTACGTACAAGTATTACGGTACAAGAGGCTCGACCTTCTATAAAAAAAATATCTAATGCAATGATGGGATAGTCTAACTAAGGCGTTTAAAATCTTTGTTTTTGGCATCAAATACAGGGTGTAAAAAGACGTCTACCGAAGCCGAAAGGGGTAGGTACAGCATCCCAACACACAACCAAATCCAAACGGATTTTCTGAAAAAAAAAAACATTATATCCAGAGAAAACCGACCTCGCACAGCTGTTTGAGCGTATGCACTGGGCACGTTGTTTTACGTAGATTGCTGGATTTTGAGTTTTAATAGTTTTTTTCTTTTATAAATGAAATTATTAGGTAGGCATGGTCTTATTATGTTGTACTAGTAGTAATTGTCTAGAAAATAAAATAAAATGACTTAGCAATGTCTAGTTTTTTTTCGCTAAATATGTTTAGAATCATGGTCTCATTGTAACCCCTCAGTTTTCGGTAGTAGTCTTTTTACACCCTGTATGTCGTAGAAACTATATTTCATTTCGACAAAGCATTTACACCTGTGCCTTAGAACACAATATTTCATTGAAACCATAAACTAAATATTAAATTCAGAGAGCCTCAATAAACTCCATTCGTAGCGAAACTGTCTACGAAATACATCGAAGCAAATACTTGTAGCCAATTCGTAGCATGTGCTACGCGGGCGCTACGCCGCTACAAACTATTCTAACAGTTAGAGTGAATGCTTTTCGGTCAAATTACTGTTCAGATAGTTTGTTTGAATTCCTCTGTAAATATCTTACATAGATTTGTATAATTTAATTTATTGAATTTTTATTGAATTTTTATTGAATTTTTATTGAATGTCATTTTCATCAAACTGATATTTAAATGCAAAATTTCATGACTCGGTGTTGGTTGTTTACTATTCACATTGAAACAGATTCAAATTGTTATGTGAAAATAATAAATTTTAAATGTGAAATAGATTTTGTGTGAATATTTATGCACCGTTTCCTGTGAATTTGCTAAAGGTATTACATAATAAAAATACATGAAAAGTAAATTTTATAAAATATTTATTTTTTGTTGGAACTAAGTAATAAGATGTGTTCAAGTCGCGAAAATTTAAAATGTGTAATATGTAAGTTATAAATTTTTTTCATACCAAAAAATCTTAAGATATAGACAAAATTTTAAATTCTTAATCACAGTACATAATCAAGACTTTATTTCGGCCTTAACATAAGAAACAGACCGATTATCTATTCACATAAATCGAACACAAATATTTTATTATTGATAGATTTAGCCAATGACACATAGTTAATGAATGAACGAGATGCATTAACGCTATAAATAGCGGGGTCATTGACCTCGGTGCACTTGCCTTGTGTGTTGCCAACGTGAATACTTTGATTTATGATCACTCTGTGAACTTAAAGTGCGTCTAACGAAGTTTATGTGCTGTGAAGGTATGTACATTTTGTTTCAATAAACTTTATACAGGGTGTAAAAACACTGCTCCCGAAAACTTCAGGTGGTTAAAGTACCCATTAATATAAACAACTTTTTCTAAGACACCAACACTGTGAGCGCGAAAAAAAAACAGCTGTTCCATACAAAAGTTCAATACATACTTGGCTAAAATGTATGAAACAGCTGTTTTTTTTTTCGCGCTCACAGTGTTGGTTTCTTAGAAAAAGTTGTTTATATTGATGGGTACTTTAACCACCTGAAGTTTTTGGGAGCAGTCTTTTTACACCCTGTATATTATCCTATACTAGAGATCAGAAAACAGGAGATATATAGTGTAAAATTTTTACAACAGCGCAAAAAGAAATTTTTGCGATAAATTTTGATGCGTGTCGCCATCTAGTAGGTTAATAAAAATTTAATGGTTTTAGATAAAGTTTAAATTTTTTGATTAAATATACGAGTATACTTGAAAACGTGGCTTGCAACCTGTTGTAGTGTTAAATGTTGCAAAATTTTTATGTGTCAAATAAGTATTTTATTACTTTGAAACACCATTAGAGGGTCCTGAATGTATAATGAGGGTATTTTTAGTTTTGTTTATTTCGACTTGTACTCAAACAGACCAAGTTTTCGTCTTTACCGTGTAACTTGAAGATGGAGGGCAACTTATTTTATAGATTGCGAAGTTGAATCGCAACTTTCAACACAAATTATTTTGTAAGTATGCATTCATTTTGATTGTGGAAGCAGAGCTTTAAAATTGTTGTATTCCCAGCATTTTAAATGAATATTTGCGAAAAGCAGCAATGTGCCGCATAGGCCATTGACGTACCTTCTAGTCTTGTCTATAAACTGATATCAATAATAATAATTATTCCAGGACTCTATAGTTCCGTGATGTTAAACTTTGACAAACAAAATAATAATGCTGGACCTTTTTCACACATCATCATCTAGCCCCTAAGTAAGCAGAGCTTGTGTTAAGAGTAGGCATGACTGATATACAACTTATATACTTTTTGTTTGTAAATACATTCATATTATACATAGAAACACCCAGAACCAATACAATAAATAATATAATATACAATCAATGTTTGTATGTTTGTCCTTTAGGTGTTCCAAAATGTTTGATCAGATGTTAATGTAACTTTGGTTCAGGCCAAAAAAACCTATCTATAATCAAATGTTTTTTTTTTACACTTTACGTGGCAACACATGCGGGGTACAGCTAGTTATTAGTAAATTCCGCAAAATTGCAAGTTTTTAGTAAATTTCATAATAACTTTAGTAGCAAGTCGGCCGGGCACGTGCAGGTGTCCAGGACAATTAGCGCTGTGCGCTGGATTGCCAGTTCCCGGACAATGGGAGTTCTGCTATTGTCTGCACTAAAAGGTTCTGGAGTTTGGAGCATCGATTGTGGGAACACTGTTTTATTAAACGTACTGTGTTAGATGTATTTAAATGTGTTTTGTATTACCCTCCCTGATTGTGTTAAACACATAAAAGCACACTATATATTTTATTTTTAATTCATGCTAAAATTGCACCGATCATTCAGTTCGTAGATTCGAATCCCACATCTACGAACTGAATGATGTCTACTGCGCTTAGGAGAAATTATTATATTTTTGAGACTAAAAAGCAAAATTTAAACTGAAAAACATACTAAAACTCCATAATCTGCTGTATAGTGAGAGTTTACCAATATTTGCCGTACCCGCTTCGACAGCAGTTTTGCTAATTTGTATACAAATTGTATTTCTATCGCTACTTCCCACACGATTTTGTTATAAAATGTTAGAGCAACATTATTTCGATAACAATGCACAGGCGATGAGAAGTTCAGCTTACTCATTACAAAGCGATTATCAATTCCAAATATTGGTATTTTTCTTAACGAGCAGAATGTTTTAACATTACAAGATCCAGACGTTATCTCGACTCTAACTTGTTCTGAAACACGTTTTAATTTGTGTATGTTTACCTCACATTTAATAACTCCCAGAGAAAACTATGTGCTTTATACGAAAACTGAATTTGTCAGAATAGCAACCAATAGTCAGCCGTCCCCGTCCCGCCATTCTTCGACATTCATAAGTGATAGCATGTCATCGTGTTAATTTAGACGAAGATTACCGAGACGCACAACATTTTATGGTGCTACTCTACGAATGTGCCAGCTGAATCGTATGAACTGTGTCCGAAAAGGGATCTGCTAAAAGCAAACTGTAGTTTTTAACTCGCCGCTCTAAAAGAGAAGGAATTAGAGTTGTCTGTTAGTGGTTTTAGCGTTGTTTGCGATTGCACAGTAATTTGAACCCTGTTCCGTTTTCTAATGAACGAGTTTTGCTTGCAAAGTATACAAGAAATGCATATTCACTGTGACGTAGATATTACGGAGTTCTGGAAAACAACTCGAAGCTTATACACTAGCTTCTGCTCGCGGCTTCGCTCGCGCGGTACCAACATTTTGAAAAGCCTTTATGTATGCTATTCCAGGTCACTATCTACACCTATTCTAAGTTTTATCCAAATCGGTTAATTGGGCGTGATTTAAACACAAACATACAAACTTTCATCGCTTCCTATTTTTAAAAACTTAGTTCATCGTCATTACTTGTCATTGTAGATATTATTATTATGTTTATGTATTTATTAGTATTTTTAGTCAGTGATAGGTATTTTATAGGTATATTATAATACATTTTATAACTATATATTATATATATATATATTATATTATAATATAAGTTACCTACTAGCTATGTAGATTACTAATATTTTTTCTTTTTTTAACTTATTCCTTTATGTATCATTATGTATGCCACCGTCTGAATTTGTTAATATTTATCCTGTCCATCCAAAGGTTACCTGGAAGAGACGCTTTTAGCGATAAGGTCGCCCATTGTACTATATTTTTGCATGTTTGTTTTTTTTTATTTGTGTTATTTTTATGGTGTACAATAAAGTTGTATTCTATTCTATTCTATTCTATTCTATTCTTTCAGATTTACTAGATTAGTAGGATAGGATTCGTAATCTCCTATTTTATTATTTCATCTTCTTTTGTAATCATCATTGTATTATACAATATAATTGTTTATCATGTAACATTAAACAACATTTTAAGCGATACAAGACGTCCCACAATGTCTGCTCTAACATCAAGGTCCACATTAACCCTAATTAGACACCATTTACACAATACCATTCTGGCATACCATTCATGCCTCTTGCCACAGAATATTAGCTCTTACTCCGTTAAGTTTGAGAAAGCAAGAGGCAAGAATTGTATGCTAGTAGGTATCGTGTAAATGCCGTTTAAGACATCCTTCACAAAGAGCCTGGCACAAAGCACGGAGCAACTTACACTGAAATATATTGCTGATGTTATTGCATTTTTCCAAGGCGCGGGACATTGTCTGCTGAAGCTTTGCACAAACTACGCTGTAATTGCATCGAATTTGAACTTTTTGAAGTTCTACATTTGGACTCATGATTCTATGAATTAATATTGGAGGACTGTCAAGGATAAATAAGTAGTCTCAAACTAAGCAAAGTCTTTTGTTATAGGGATTTGATAACTAACAATAAAATCAAAAGACTTTTGAGTGTCCGAAATCCGAGATATTTTAATTATAAACTTTATAAGTTTTATTCTAAAGACATCTCGTACTTAGTTATAACGTGAATCATGATGAATGCCTTGGTAGACACTACCCTCTTTAATCTCTGTTACAAAGAATGTAAAAAGCGCTTTGTGATTTTTTGTTAAATTTAGTGGAACCATTCGTATCTTCTTTTTTTGAACCCGATGGGAAACTATTTTAATTCTCAAACTATTTTTGATTTGATTTATATTCATGTTTTTTTATAAGTAAGTACCTTATAAGTACAGAAATCTAATAAAAGTTGGATAATAGTTAATTAAACGTGGAAGCCGCGGCGCATGAAATAGTTATAAAGACATATTAACAGTCACGCAAAACAGATTCAAAACATTAACTCAAGTGTTCAAAACAAATAAATTGAACCGGAAATGATTTCGAAAGCTACGTGTCGAAGACACAAACGTAAACAAATTGATGACCTAATTCCGAAGCAACAAGGTCTAAATTACGGGAAATTCTATAAAATCTTTACTTAAAACGTATGAAAGGTATAAGAGGCCGTGACACGTCGCAAAGTTGTATATTTTTATTACTTTTATACATTTTATTGCTTTTATTTCACGCTCGGGGGATATAAGATAGTCGTTTATTGCAATTTCCTTTATTGTATAACAATAATGTAGGAAAATTGTTTTATTGAAATGTGAAGGCGAAATAGCTTTTCCTGTTACTGTTTACTGGGGCCTTATTGTTTTGTTCGCGAGAACGTAAATATAGAAGCGTTCATTCAAGGGAATTAACGGAACAGAATCATGACTGTTTCAAAAATACCCAAGGAACAAATACAATTTATTGAACACTGACTGAAGGTCCTTTGAAGATGGTGGTAGTCAGAAGGACGTCCATACATTTTGGCATATGCTCACATTTTGCAAAAGTTTTGCCTTTTACTTTTAATACTGACTAGTATTAAAAGTATTCATAACTTAAGTTTACTTTTGCTTAGTATCATAAAATTATTTAGTTTTGTTTCATTATTCACTTTACAATCTATTACTTTACTTACTTCACAGATGAAGTCCATAGTCTAAAGAACCAAAGGCACAAAAGATAATTAAGATGAATATCAAAAACGAATACTTCAGTGTTGCCACTTACCTCCATTTGCAATAATTTCACATTAGCGGCTGATATTCAGAATATGCGAAATGTTGCCAGTATTTTCATTTTCACAGTATTGTAGATTATGGCTTTCAATTTTTTCCAAAATGGCTTTTATTTCACCTTAATAAGACATTATAGGTCTCAGGAGATAAATGAATGGCAGATATCTTTTAATGGAAGATGTCGGATAATAATGAAAATTAAAGTTATGGACATTGCGAAGCTAGTAAGTTCGTATCCGGCCGTGCATCAAATGAAAATTTATATGCGCATTAGCGTCAAATAATATGCCAACCTAGCATGAAACAAACATCCATGTTTATCACACTAAGTCCTTGACAGGAATCGAACCCACGACCAGCACGGAAGGCCTTCTAAGATGTTAGGCCAGTCGAATAATTTCCGTTTGTTTATTCCTTCCTGTTTACTATAATCATTACATCAATATTAACATGAGTGAAGGTAGCATTGTCTGTCTGTACGCAGATGTTGGCAAGCTCCCACGGCGAGCTGCCAAAATCAACAATTCAATAATATTGACAACTACGCCAGACAGACGGACTGAACCTCATATTGTTATGCACTATTGATGTAGAGACTTGCCTTAGACTTTGAGATTGCAACATTCAAATCGTGAACAGATTTCAGGAATTTCTCACATCATCATCATCCGCAGCCAATAATATCCCACTGCTGGGTCCACCACGAATCCGGGAGAATGTCTACCGCGCCTTTTGGATACAGACAGATACAGCCGTGATCCTGTTTTGTTGTCACTTAGTAAAATTACGTCAATCAAATACGTGCCTGTGCTTTTCAAATAAAGAGTACTTTTATTTCTAAGGAACTTAGATCATTAAAAATAAACTTCAAAAGTTCAAAGAACTAAAATTCTGCTTTTACGAGATCAGTTCAATGGCGGTATGAATATTAAATTATTCCAATGCTTTGTTTAATTTTATAGCTCTGCTCATAAAATTAAGTTTTCAGTAATTCTAACGCGTTTTAATTGTTGCGCGTATTTTCATTTAGTTAGCGATGCTAAATTATAATATTCGTTATTAAGTTTGTTTGTTACCTTCCCTCACTATTATTTCTTATCCATTTATTTAAACGTTTAATTATATGAGATGCTAAGGAGTGAATGGAGAAAATTCACAGTTGACAAAAGTGTGGTTGACCATTAAATAAAATAAATAATGCTGGACTTTTCGCACAGCATCATCTAGCCCCAAAGTAAGCAGATCTTGTGTTATGGGTACTAGAATGACTGATAAACTACTTATATATTTTTTGTTTGTAAATACATACATATTATAGATAGAAACACCTAGACCCGAGACTAATATCTGTAGGTCATACAAACATTTGTCCCGCGGCGGGGATCGAACCCGCAACCTTCTGTATCGCAGGCGGACCTTCGCCCACTGCGCCACAGAGGTCATCCATTGTATTTACTATATTATTTTATCCTACGTCTTAATATTAAACGAAGTTTAACGCTCTTGTAAACTTTCCTCGTCAAACAGTAGCTGAAAATGATCCCCCAATTATCTCTCCAGAATGTTCTATCATTTCCTTTGACACTCAGATTTATTTGCCTGTGTCACTAAGATATCTATACTATATTGTATTGTATACTAAAGATATTTTGATGAAGAAAATATTATGAATCTATTTATAAAAGAGAAGGTATAAAATTAATATTTCTCATTAGACTCCCTGCTGTAAAATATGAATTGTATCATTACTCAATGTTCAGAGTATAGTCAGAATTTGATACTTTACTTTACTAATAGTTGAGCTACTTCTGAAACCAGCTTATACACAAAAAGCTTTACAACGGTTTTTTACATAAAAAAGAACCTTGAATGCGTAGGCAGCCATGTCTGAGAAAATATCTGTCTACCACGCCTTGGGAATTCACTCTTTATCTTGTTTCGTTTCGTTTACATATATAAAAAGTCTGCCACCTAATTCATAAAAATGTCTACTGTCTCATTCGTGTTAAATTGGTTATATTTGTTTCATTTTTCTGCATGAAAATGACAAGGACAACGTTATTAAGCCGTGATAAAATGTATCCTATTACACCAAGGCCCCTGAGATATGAGTTTAGTGACACGAAGCTCTGGAGTGAAACTTCGGTACAATAATAGGTACAGTCCCTTTATTCGCTAAGAAGAATCACCATCAACGCGTATTGAAATTAGTGGTAGCAAACTAAGATCTATTTGGCAACTTATTTCAACGGAAAATGTTGCTAAATAGATTCGACATTGTTCTAGTCTCGTAACGTAACTGCTCTGTAAACTTTACTACAGTGTGCACACTGATACGTACAACATTTTGTGGTTATAATTAATATGAATACAAAAATAAAATACCATAATAGAACGACTAAAATGCAAAAGGAAACACCAATCACATTATGCGACCATTGTATGAAGCTTTTTTGTGAACAAGGGGTCATGTCTTCCCTATAAAGATCTCTTTGATTAAGGATTAGAAGTAAACTTTGTTCTTTTTCCGTGTTTTTCTGTTACATTCGAAGTTACACGAAAGTTTGTATAATGACAGACTGTTTGATCTTCTAAACGTAACAATCCGAAGTTATTTTAGGATATCGTTCAGATTGAAACTTGTTCAACTGCAACTAATAATAGCTGGGCATTACTCACGCAAAGAAAATGTGGGCTATGATGTCGATTTAGATGAAAAATTATTGTATGCGTAAAATAATACTAAACAGTAGTAGAAACTGAATTACCTCACCTTTTTTTCATTCATAGTTTAGACGGAGTATGAAACACAGTTTAATTAGGATTAGTCGCCAACTCTTTTGAAAGAGTTTTTTTATCAATCCATTCATGGCTGGGATTAGAACTTGCAGTCTTCGGACTGAAAGAAGAGAGAAATCTAAGCCAACATAACATCAAACAATATTTGTTTATTTCACACGACAAAGAAACAAATCTAGTATATCTAAGTCTAGTTTTCTCAAAGGAAACCCAATAAACGTGGAATAAGAACAGTGAGACCGCCAACTATCCATTTCCTTAAACACCCGAGTAGTTTCCAAGCTCTGTTTCCCATCGCAACACTATTCTTTATTTTAAAACAAGACAAAATCTTTTACGTTTTAAACATTTCTTGAAGACTGATGCTTGAAGCTTACTCTAGAAGCAGAACTCCTTAATAAACATGATAAAGGACTGTATTTTTTTTTATTTTACGCTGAAAAAACTGTAAAGTGGGTATGTACTCACACAATAATTTCAAACGCCTATTAGCTTAGTTGGTGAGAGTATTGACTGATCAGTATTTGCAGAGTATGAACCAACGACCTTAGGCTCAAAAAACTCATAATTCCAACCGTCTTAACCAAAGCCAATTCTTCTCTAAAATATAAAAAAACAATGAATCTAAATTTTATATGTCGCCATCTAATGCTTGTTACTTAAACCAACATTCACCCCGGGTCCCAGGTGCAAAATTGAATAGGTGTAAAACTTTTAGAATTTTAGATACCTACATAAAAGTGATTTTTCACTGTCATGTCTGCGCGCGAAAGCGATTTGGCGACTTGATTGTGAACGCGACGCGACATGAACTTACAGGTCGCTATTTCCTTCCACCTGGGACCTGCGGTCAATACTGAAATAAACTGATGATGGACCTAAAAGGTGGAAGATTACTGACTTCCTCTTGAGCTTGACTGTAGTTTTAAGATGGATCATCTAACTAAAACAAAGATAGCCCACAAAACCGTGTTAGTTGCCCTGATTCTTTATCTATTACAATGACAGAATCAACTTTTAAGACTATTCTAAGCGGTCCTATTGAATAAAATAATGCTTTTTTTACACGTAAAACAGGTTTACAACTATATCCCCAAGGTGCGGTAGACATTCTCTCAGATCTTTTTATTATTCCACTTATTCCAGATCCTATGAAGATGTCTAAAGGGGTTCAGAGGCATGTCCAAACACATATTTGATACGTGCCCACATCTTGCAGAAGTTAGTATTCCATACAGTGACAGGTTGCAAGCCCATCGCCGCCTATAAGAACACTAACTGGTTTCCTCGCGATGTTTTCGTTCACCGTTTAGAGCACGTACATTTTGCTAATTTTAGCTTTTATAGATAAGTATGTGTTTCATGGAATGACACGACGTAGACCGTATGTGTTATTATTATCAATGGTCGAATGTGGTCACCCATCCAGTCACTGACCCGCGTCAGTGGCCATATTGTTCTTAATACATTGTACAAGTGTATAATACGTTGTACACATGTACACACATGTAATCGGGGCCGGGAAGGGCCTAAGCAAATTAACCCGCCTATGAATAAATGAGCGGCGTTTGTCAGCAACGTTTTCCACAGATAGTGAACCATCGGGAGTACGCATACATAACTGTGTACATACATATCTGGTATAGTTTACATGTCTAATTCCATCCATTTTGTGTGCAATTTTTGAGTTACCATCATTACTCGTAATTTTGTTATTTCGTTTCGAACTTGTGCGTGTACTTTAGTCGGAAGGGTTTGAATCTGTTGGGAGTTAAAGATCCTTTGAAGACGTCTATAGGGGTAGCCATACACATCTTCGGTACAATATGCCTTCATTTTTCAGGAGTTAGCATTCCATACTTGATAGGTTATAAGCCCATTGAATAAAAACAGGTTCACGACTGTATCCCCAAGGTGCGGTAGACATTCTCTCAGATCTTTTTATGTTACTGCAGATCCTTTGAAGATGTATATGAATACTTGCTTGAATACTAAGTATTAGCTTTCTCAAACATTGTGCACTTTTATACATACACATTTAATTATTTCAGTAGCCTTAGCAAGCTTACAAGTGAGTACATCAGTCAACCATCCAAATGTTTACAAGGAGACATAAAAATACCATTCTAAACAGACCCTACGTCTCTCACACATCCCCCCCTTTCGTCCTAAAAATGCCTAAAGAAGGGGAGGTGGGGAGGTCAAGCAAAAGTGGTCGCGAAGGATGAGTTAACGAAATTGTTTGATCGCATCATTACTTGGGGGATGGTTTTTTGCCAAATTACTCGGAAAATTTACTCGACGTGATGGTTTTTTTGTTGTTTTCAGAATGAGTCGTGGTTTTGGACAGATATTCATTTTTCATTTTTCATGAATATCTAATTACGATCATTTATAGATAATATAAACCGTTTCAAGTTGAAAATTGAATGATCCACTGTGATCCACAGCAGATAAACGGCGCTGCCTTGCTATAAGTCATGGGTTTGAAAATTAAATTTGGCGTGTGTGAGCTGCCATACAGAAAAGGATAGCTAATGATAAAAAATAATTAAAACACTCTCAATGTCATACATAAAAAAAGTAAACACTACAAGTTGTAAATACCTACTAAAAACATCAGAAAAGGTAGCGAGAGAAAAACACGATAAATAGGTATATCTACAAATGTCACTATTCACAGATAACCTAGAAACGATTAATCTTCGGAACATGTTCATAAATAAAATAGAAATAAGTACCTACTCCATAGTTACGCAAAAAAACTCCATTTTAGAAAATTCAATAGCTTTGTCGGACGCATAAATAGCTAAACAGCTCAAGTGGCCAAATTAACTGAGTGACTAGCAAAAGTAGCTTAACAACGACACCTTAGTCAAATTAATAAATAGATAAAGTAAATTATAAGTAATAAGTTATAATAAATAGTAGTCCTTTCTTTAGCAATTATTTTTTGCCTTCAAGCACTAATATATCATTAAATTATTTTCAATTAAAAATGTAGGTATCGTAATACCTACGAATAAATTATAATGATCGTTTGGCAAATAAACAATCCATGGTTTAATTTCTTAAGTTTTTTAAGTTGCAATTTCGTTGCTTTTTTATCCCATCATCTTATGATAAAGATGTTGTTACATAAGTGACAACATCTCCCTCGGCAACAATGCAAGTATATCAGTGTTGTTCAGCTACTTTTGCTCTGCGAAAATTCTTATACGATAAAGGAAATTTATAAAGAAAATACTGAAGAAAGCTGTATAGAATCTCGAAGTCTCTATTAGTTTCTTAGGGGTCCCTATTCGTCTTGTTGACACGTCAATGGGCTAGGAGACCCGGCAATTATTTACACGGCCATGGGAAAATAACCTTTACTTATTGTTGAGGCTATATTAGATTGAACGAGTTTTCTTTGAAGCTCAATAAACCAGGAAAATTAAATGCTTTTGCTTCTAAAGGTGGTTTACTCGCGTCACTCGCGTGTCATATTGTTTTTTTAAATTAGGTATCCAACTTTAGTGCAACGCTGATTGGGTTCGCAATTTTTTAAGATAAAATCATTTTGATTACCAAACAATTTTCACTTCAAAATTATAAAGCACTAGCTGACCCGCGCGACTTCGTCTGCGCATTATTCAGTCTAGCCGTTCAAGCGTGATGGCGTGACCAAGGGATATAGGGATTAATTTTTTCCGCGCAATTTTTTTATTTTTTTTCTGTCATAAGAACCTTCTCCTGACAATAACAAACTCAACAAAAAAAAAATGTGAAATCGTTCCAGCCGTTCACGCGTGATGGCGTGACCAAGGGATATAGGGATTCATTTTTATATATAGAGATTCATCCATGCTCGGTGAATTTAATCTTATTATTTTTTATCAATACTGTGAAGAATCACATTTCAATCCAGTTTCTATTAGAAACAAAAACAACAATTCTTTAAACCCCGGTTCTAATTCTAGATTGTTCGTTCCATTCCACACAAAAACAAAACAAATTTTCAAAAAAGACTTGTTTCAAAGTTTCTGTTACTGTCTGACGTTTGAGTTTTTATTTAAAAAGTTATACGATACCTACGTAAACTTTGCACATAAACTAATAAATAATTAAACTAAGTTTCAGCAAAGACTACTAAAAACGGTGACCATACTAACAGAATGCAATTTTCAGCCTTATTGCAAAGGAATAGTGTTGTTTTTAGCATGAATGCTGTACTGGGTGTAGGAGGACTACTTCCAAAAATTCAAACTGATTGGGCTTTCCATTCGAACTCAACCAAAAGGACAGTAAATAATATACAGGGTGTAAAAAGACGTCTACCGAAGCCGAAAGGGGTAGGTACAGCATCCCAACACACAACCAAATCCAAAAGGATTTTCCGAAAAAATCATGATATCCGGAGAAAACCGACCTCGCACAGCTGGTCGAGCGTAGGAACTGGGCGCGTTTTTATACGTAGATTGCTGGATTTTGGGTTTTAATTGTTTTTTTCTTTTATAAATAAAATTATAAGGTAGATATGGTCTTATTATATTGTACTAGTAGTAATTATCTAGAAAATAAAATAAAATGACGTAGCTCAGTAAAAAAAAAATTTGCGTTTTTTTTTCGCTAAATATGTTCAAAATCATGCTCTGATTGAAACCCCTCAGTTTTCGGTAGCAGTCTTTTTACATCCTGTATAACACTGCATCAAAACTTTTTCGGTGTAATTGTTTTGGTTTATTGAATAAAATGAGTTCTTATAATCTGGCGTTCTTAGAACCATATCCTGATTGATTGTAAAATTGTCGTAAGTAGTTGTACAGTTTTCAGGAGCGGTTCTCACACACCCTGTAGCTAGTAGACGGTGAACATTATGAAATGTATTTAAAAGCAAAGCGAACTGCAATAAATTAGAAGGACAATGGCGTCGACAGTTCGCGCTCGAAGTTGGATAGTTCACTTATTATTACTAGTTTTTATAACCTCATAAACTATTTATGAATGAAATTTAAATAAAAACATGCCTTTATCATTAGTTTTTGATATAATTAAGAACGTTTATCATCGAAAAGAAAAAGGCTCCAAAACGTATTGGTGGTAATATATTGGTTACGGAAAAGAAAATAAATTAGGCTCTTGACTGTTTGACTTTTTGACTGAAAGTCACCCTGACCAACCCCTGTGATAACTTTGAGAAAATGACTACCGCGCTTCCGCCATGGCGTGAAATTATACTAATTAAGTATATACATGGCCTTTTACATCTATATTAGATGATTTATACAGCGTCAGGAGGCAATCCATGCCTACACTTAACGGGACGCTGTAGTGCCTGGGACATTGTTTGAGATGGAAAAGGCTTGCCCAGCACCTAAATCATCCTCTCAGCTTAATCAGCCGCCCACAGGAAAGACGACGTCGATTCGTGTGGAGCTGACTAAGCTGCGGGTTTCCTCACGATGTTTTCCTTCACCGTTAAGAGCTCGTGTTAAAGGGCATATAAATTTTACGAAACGAAATATCCATTGATGCATTGCATTTGAACCCACGACCTTCGGATTGAAAGTCGAGGCACAACCCCATTCGACCAACACGGCACAATAATTAATAATTAAGTATAAAATAAATAAGTCAGTCTGTATTTTTATTAACCTTTAAAAATCAACAAATAAGGATTAAAAAAAAATACTTAAACTAGTATAACTTTTATTTCTTTAAATCCCAGCTCTCGAGGTTTCCTGAGGCGTCGAGTCGGGGGCTAAACAAAATTGAATCTTAAACTTGCAAATTCAACAATATTGTCACAAACGTTTGCTTCAACTTTCAACGATGTTATAAACTTACAGTCCGTGTGTCCCAAGGGGACTATCCATTATGGACACAATATTTTAATGTCAACAGATTTTATATGCAAGATGCTTAGTTCCTATCAGCCTTTTTGACCTTCTTCGAAAGACCTTGTAACACGACAAAAATGAGAAGCTTCTATTGTTTGTCTTTGTTAAGTTCAAAAGTAGACCTTAACAGGCTGATATTCATTTGAGACTACTTATTTTAAAAAGTAAAAATGTAGGTACTTTTTCCCCTGTAGACATTCATGAACGAAATCGATGCTTCGGAATGAAGTGTCAATCACCATATAATACGCACAATCGTTCTTTAGCTCTCTGAAGATTTGATGACGCCTAAAATCGTGCTATCTCGCTTACTCTACCAAACCTGCGCAATCGTCTGTTGCACCTAACTTCAGAAAGCTAAAGATCCGTTGTGCTTATACCTAAGTCTAAATAGTCCCGTGTGAACAGTGACAGATAACTCGGTTAGGATATTACATCATCTAGCGCTTTAAGCATTTGGCTTGCAGCGAGCTTGTCACATACTTGCGGTCCGCGGCGGCTGTATGGCTGTGGTGACACGTGGTTACACGGATTTTTGGGGACAATTTAATTTGCAGCATGTCAGCGATAGAAAGCGATTTATTGAAGTCGATGACTTCGATGATGGGCATGCAATCTGTATGGAATGTTTATAATTATTATAAACTAGCTGACCCGCGCGACAGCCGTTCACACGTGATGGCATGACCAAGGGATATAGGGATTAATTTTTTTATATAGAGATATAGGCATTGTATGAAGTATTTAAATACAGATTTTCGGTATGTTTTGGAACTACACTCAGGGGTCATATTCGCGTTCCTGTTTTCGTTCGTTTGACGAATATTCGGATGGTATTTACTACGATATGTGCCTTCAAGGGCCAATTTTTCAAACGCTAAAACACGGTCCAAACCTAGGACCAAATATTCCAAAAACAAAAATTGGCCCTTGAAGTCAGATATCAGCGATAAGGCCGCCCATTATAACGCTGGACTTTTCACACAGCATCATCTAGCCCCAAAGTAAGCAGAGCTTGTGTTATGGGTAATACATGACTGATATACAAAATATATTTATTAGGTTTCAAAACATATACATTATTTGTGACATAATTTAACACTAGTATACTACTACTTATATACTTTTTGTTTGTAAATACATACATATTATACATAGAAACACCCAGATCCGGGACAAATATCTGTGGGTCATACAAACATTTGTCCCGCGGCGGGGATCGAACCCGCAACCTTCTGCGTCGCAGGTGGACCTTCGCCCGCTGCGCCACAGAGGTCGTCCATTGTACTAATTTCGAACGTGTTTTATTTATGTGGTGTTTTGTTGTTAATTGGTGTACAATAAATTCATTCATTCATTCAGTAACTTTATACCACGTTTAAGTGTGTTTCATAAACATTTAAGGCCGTGTGTTTCATAATTATTTAATGTTTATGGAACACACCGTTGCTGCTTATTAACGATACTCGAACGTCGATTTTGAAATATCAGGAGTAATGTTTATCTTCATTGAATGAGACCTCGTTGCACGAAACTCCACAAGATAAACTTTCCCAACAAAAATAGTCCGACTATTGAATATAAGTTTCCGATATAAAAATTGTCGCAACTTTTCCATTTAAAAGCCGTGTTGTTGAACTGTTTTGGACACAAACCAACTCGCGACCGCGTGTCGCGCTGTATTTGAATTTACTTAGAAAGTTGCTTAAAGTTTGTCGTTTAAATGCTTTGGTTATTCTGAATTTGTTTTATTGATTTCGGAATCGCTACTTGAATCTCGAGCGGTATTATAAAGTCTGGTATAACTTACAAACTTTATACGATTAAGCTGAGAGGTTTTACAGAAAGTGGTTTTGTCTGAAACATTACTAAGCGCAATTACCCAAAAAGTGCAAAACTATTACTAGTCTCAACAACACGTCACATTTGTATAAATCGTCTATCAAAGATAGTTTTTTAAAGAGTAAAACGCAATTTACACGATACCATTCTCATCATCATCAAATTTAAGAGCTCAGCTCTTGTCGGTGCAATGATGCAACTTCCTCCACCTCTCCCTTTCCAATGCGGTCTCCTTTACTTCTTTATACGACATGACAGCGATCTTCTCCTTTATCTGACTCATGAAATTTATTCTAGGCCTTCCTCTTCCTCGTCTTCCTTCCACTTTTCCTTCTATGATGTTCTTGACAAAGCTGTCATGTTCTTGATACCATTCTGGCATACCATATTTGCCTCTTGCCACAGAATATTAGCTCTTAATCCGTTGAGTTTGAAAAAGCAAGAGGCAGAATGGTATCGTGTCAATGCTTACAAAATTTTGGTTGTAAATAATTATGGTCTTTTCTATATTTGAAATGATTGTCCCTATATAGACTTCAAAGGAAATTAGACCGACACTCATAAAGCTGGTATTTAACGACGATATTAATATCTCACTTTGATAATGCAGCCCCGTTTGATTGCTCTTTGATTTCAGAAGCGACATAGAGTCGCCCGATTAGTCGCCCATCTATTTTGTGTTTTTTACTTATTTTGTTTTTTAAAAAGGTCCTGACCCGGTAATTACTAACTCATTTGGCTTTTTTGATTCCTTTTGGAGTTTTCTGGAGTTTTCGAGGATATTTTTTATTTATTTGAATACTTTTGGAGATACTTTGTTTTGATTAAAATAGAAGGAAGTTACGGATCGGTTTTTGCGATTTTGGAACGTTTTTATTAAACTCCAAATAAAAGTGTTCGGAGTAAACCGAACAAATCAGCAATCTTGCGTTATGCATAGGTGTGCATTTTCATGTTCACCTATTCAACCAAAACTGACAATCGTGTCAGTACGCGAACTCCAACCATTTGAGACACCCGCGTGCTCAATTACCAACCATTTAATACGATTTTACCATCTTTCGCCAACCATTAACCATTACCATTTTTATACACCTTTATTAAGTATTTTAACCATTGTGGAACTTTATTATAATTAATCTCGCTAACAAGTGATTTTCATTTAATACCAAACCAACACCATATTCGCTAAAAAGTGGTAGGTTTCCACCATAGACAAGCCTAGCCCCCTTTTTACATGGTCCTTCGAGTAACCAGTGAGTTGTGAGTGATACGGTTCAGTGCAAACAAACCAAAGGATTGCAGTGAGCAGCAGAAAGGAGGAAGGAGAAACCAAGGTCAGACCAAACCATATTATATACCATACTTATTGCATTTGTAAATTTCATCCTCAAGAATGGACATGGATAGCCTTTTTGTTAACCAGACAGAAATTTACGAAGCTATAACCAAACTACTGTCTAATTTTAAGAAAGACGGGGCCGAAAGAAAAACTTATGACTATTGTAAGCGGAAGAACGAGATTTTGGAGAATTATTGGAAAGAATACCAGACCAATCACCAGAAGATTTATGAATTTGCTTTATTTGACCATGTTTACTTTAAGAAACAATGCTACAATACGGCGGAGGCGGCCTATGTGGCCATGAAAGATGCGTTGAACAAGACCGTTGAGCAGTTGGGAAAAGTGCAACCATCAACCAGCCTGCGTACACCGCAACCAATGCAACCAACGCAGGCTGAACAACCTTCATCACGACCGGGAACACCAAAACACCAAGGCTTAGTCTTCCCTCCAACAATGACTAAGACACCAGCACAACAAGAAAAAACCATCCCTACGTACTTCGCGAACAACAGCAAGTTAGAAGAGCTGTTAAAGAAACAACAAATTAACATGAAGGCCTTTATGAGGACTGTGAATAGCTTAAAGGAAAGCGAACTTGAAAAGAAATGGGAGTTTGAAGACGCTTTAAAAACGCTCGAAGCTCGTTGGAGTGTTATTGATAAACAGCATTGGGAGATTGAAGGCGAAAGCGGAAGTGATGACATGCAATACCAGGACGAGTTTGGCAAGCATGAGGAGATATTCAATAAGTTGAAGAAAGATATTAACACCAAGATGTGGTCGGTATCCCATCGGGAGAAATCTACACCGAAAATTGAAATTCCCACCTTCAACGGAAAATACCAGGATTGGGTTTCATTTAAAGATTTATTTTCTGAAGCCATCCATAACAACCCATCGATGTCCAACGCGCAAAAGATGCAGTTTTTAAAAGGGAAGGTGACCGGAGAGGCTGAGCGGCTGATACACCATTTACCAATCAGCTCAGATAATTACGAGGCTTGTTGGGAGATACTCAACCATCGCTATGGCAACAAGAGACTCATCTTTACCTCTCATGCCAATACTCTTTTCGGTCTGCCAACAATGCAACACCAGTCGCTTGTTATGATTAAAAAACTGCACGACAACACCAAAGAATGTCTTCATGCGATTCAAAACCTAGGAGTGAACATTGATACATGGGATCCACTCTTAGTCCATTTACTCGCTCAAAAGCTAGACAATACGTCATTTACCGAGTACATGGAATCGGTGAAAAAGCCCAGAGAATTACCTACTTTACAGGAGTTCGTGGACTTTCTCGAGTCAAAGTTTACCACATTAGAAGCGTCCCGCCGCAAGAATGAACCAATACACCAAAAGTCAAACCAGGTGCCGTCTACTTCTTACCAGAATAATACGAACCAAAAAAGTACCAGTCAAAGGTTTTATCCTCGAACATCGCATAATAACTCTATAAAACCAAGCCTTAACATGAACACGTTCCACGCGTCGCGGTCATCAGCCTGTGGAATATGTAACGAAGACCACGCAATTTGGCAATGTAAGCAGTTCATACAAATGCAGCCGGAACAACGATTGCGAAAGATTAACCAGCTTTGTTATTGCAATAATTGCTTAATTAACCATAATAAATTACCATGTAATTCGACGAAGCGATGCCGAAAGTGCTTAGCTAGCCACAACACTTTACTGCATTTCGCGCTAACAAAGGAAAATTCAGCCTCGCGTCCACGACCTAGTTTTCAGCCCAGCAACGAAGAAAACGTGTCCAAACCATCATCATCATCATCACACGCGTCGTGGGACGATATGTCTGAAATACTCCTAGCAACCACTATGATCAAGGTCACGAGAAGCGACGGTACCAAACACGTCATGAGAGCATTAGTCGACCAGGGCTCGCAAATATCTTTAATAAATGAAAAAGCGGCTCAGATTCTCGGATTAAAAAGATCGCAGTGCAAGGGAACCATTTTCGGCGTGGGAGAGCGAGAAAACAGCGCGAAAGGAATGATGAAAGTTGAAATACAGTCTCTCTACAATGATTTCTCATTAGACATAGATATGATCATTATGAATAGTTTGATCAAGGCCCTACCAAACAGAACCATTGCAAAACCAACTTGGTCCCACATTAACAATATTAATTTAGCTGATCCCGAATTTAATATTAGCCGACCAGTGGATATACTTTTGGGGGCGGAAGTATACGGAAAAATTATGTTGGGAGGTATCCTGAGAGGAGAGTCGGGTGACCAACCTATAGCTCAGCAAACTCAGTTTGGGTGGTTGCTATGCGGAACCATGAAACCACAATATAAATGTAACGTCGTTTTACATAACACAGATGACCTACTAAAATTCTGGGAAAACGAGGATATTAACCAACAAGTTGACATGTCAAGCGACGACCATGAGTGCTTGAACTTCTTTTTAGAAACCACGAAGAGGCTGGAGAACGGTAGATATCAGGTTCGACTACCATTTAAACCAGAGATGAAAGACCAGTTAGGAGCTACAAAGCCACAAGCTTTAGCGCAGTTTCATAACTTAGAAAGAAAACTAATTAAAAACCCGCAATTACAATCTGACTATAAAAAGTTCATAGCAGAGTATTTAGAACTGAACCACATGAAGCCTGAAACAATTAACCAAGATCTCGGGTGCTACTTACCACACCACGCCGTCACCCGAGCTGAATCTACAACCACAAAATTAAGGGTAGTTTTCAACGCGTCTGCCAGATCTTCGTCAGGATACAGCCTCAATGACGTCATGTATAGAGGTCCGAACTTACAGAAGGACCTCCAGGAGCTTATACTGAAATGGCGTCAGTACCAATATGCCTACACTGCGGATATAGAAAAAATGTACCGGCAAATAATGATTCAAGATGATGACCAAGCCTTTCAAAAAATCGTATGGAGAGATACACCAGACGCCAGTATTCAAACTTACCAGCTCACTACGCTCACGTACGGTACGAAACCAGCGGGATGGCTAGCTATGATGTGTCTTAAACAGTTAGCAAAAGACGTGAGGTCAAAATTCCCGGAGGCTGCGAGGGAATTGGAGGACAACTTTTATATGGACGACTACTGTGGGGGCAGTTACACCATCGAGCAGGCTAACCAATTAAAGTCTGATCTCATTAAATTGCTACAGGAAGCAGGATTCAACCTGAGAAAATGGGCTTCTAACAAGGTTGAGCTTTTATCGGGATTAGAATCAGACCAGTGTGACCAACAAACATTTGAGTTCAGACAGGAAGATTCGACCAAGACATTAGGTCTAGGCTGGAAGCCTCAAGAGGACAACTTTATTTTTAAGGCGAAGATAGAGTCGTCACCTCAAGAAAAAACCACCAAAAGATCTCTGCTATCTGACATCTCCAAACTGTTCGACCCATTAGGTTGGCTAACTCCCATTACCACTACCATGAAAGTCATGTTTCAGAAGGTCTGGATGACACAATTAGGATGGGATGAAACTTTACCATCAGAAATAACCAACGAATGGGCTTTACTACGAAAGGAGCTCACAGAGATCAATACCATAAAAATAGAAAGATGGCTGGGGATAGAATTAAACGTAAATTCTATTCAATTACATGCATTTTGTGACGCATCGAATAAGGCTTACGCATGCGTTATTTATTGCAAGGTCGTCAAAAATAAAACTACCATAACGTTAGTAGCGGCAAAGGCAAGATTGGCCCCCCTGAGCAAAGTTACATCTACTCCTAGATTAGAGTTAATGGGCGCTCAGCTCTTGTGCCAGTTATTACAAAAGGTGCAGAAATGTTTGCAAGACCATAAAACCGAGGTACACTGCTGGACGGACTCCACGGCAGTATTAGGATGGATACAAGGAGATCCTGCGAGGTGGAAGCCGTTCGTGTCAAACCGCGTGAGAGAAATAACAAAAATAATACCAGCTATCCAGTGGCACTACGTTAACACCGCAGAAAACCCCGCTGACTGCGCAAGTCGGGGATTATCAGTCAACCAGCTGAAAAACCATAAGTTGTGGTGGCACGGACCATCGTGGTTACCATTATACCAAAACCAAAATGAAGATCAAACCATCTATGAGACCAATCTAGAAGAGAAAAAGCCTGCCATAAAACATACCAACGTAGCAGTTATAAAACAAAATGAAAAAACAACCAGCGAAATAGTGAATTATTTGATTAACAAATTCAGCTCCTTTGCAAAAATAACTCGCATTTTTGCATGGATACTGCGAATACCTACTTGCAATAAAATACCTCACAAACCATACCTAGAATTGAAAGAATTGCGTCACGCAAAAAATATAATTATTAAAACTGTTCAATTCTCGGAATTTGCTGACGACCTAGATTACCTACATAAACATGGAAAGGTGCACATTAAAAGCAAAATTTTAAATTTGTACCCTATTATTGATGACCAAGGTATATTGCGAGTAGGTGGAAGGTTGAAAAACGCACAGATAAACCATGAAATGAAACATCCCATAATTTTACCACACAACCATCGCATTACCATCCTGCTGATAGACCAAGCTCACCAGTTAACCTTTCATGGCGGCGCACGACTTACTCTGGCGAACCTTAGACAAAACTACTGGATAATCGGCGGATATATGGCGACCAAGAAGTACGTAAGGCAATGCGTCACTTGCAAAAGGCACGATCCTATGAAAAAAAAATCAGCTGATGGGTGATTTACCAACCGCGAGAGTGAATCCCGAAAGAGCGTTTTACCATTGTGGTGTGGACTACACCGGGTTTGTCGATGTAAAGGCAAACAAAGGACGCGGGATAAAAACTACCAAGGGATATATTGCAATATTTATATGTATGGTCACAAAGGCTGTACATATTGAGCTTGTATCAGATTTGAGCAGTTCAGCATTTTTGGCAGCGCTTCAGAGGATGGCCGCTCGAAGGAGAGCTCCTGCTCATCTTTACAGCGATAATGGTACCAACTTTGTGGGAGCTAATCGAATGCTACAGGAAGAAATTGAGCAGCTACGCAATATAGTTAATCAAGAATTCCTCACAAAAATAACAGAGATGGGAATCGAGTGGCATTTCAATGTACCAAGCTGGCCAAATGCTGGAGGATTATGGGAGCGGGCAGTACGCAGCCTAAAACATCACCTCAAGAGAGTGATCGGAAACCAAAAACTAACGTTCGAAGAATACAGTACTCTTCTCACCAAAGTAGAAGCATGCCTCAACTCTCGCCCCTTATGCGCTCTAACAGAAGACCCTGAGGATCTTGATTTCCTCACACCAGCTCACTTTTTATCAGGTAGTCCAGGCCTGACAGTAATCGAAACGGAACAGGATGCAAGAACCAGATGGCACCTAACATCGAAAATATTTCAAGACCTTTGGACCAGATGGAAGGCCGAATATTTAACCCAACTGTCAGCCAGAAATAAATGGAAAGAAACCCGTGAAAATATAGAGATCGGAGATTTAGTTACCATTCACGAGGACAATCTACCAGCCGGAAAGTGGGGAATGGGGCGCGTGATTGACACGCATCCGGGAGATGATGGCTTGATCCGCGCCGTAACTTTGAAAACCAAAGGTGGCCAACTAAAGAGACCAGTCGTAAAGTTATCTGTGCTTCCTGTCCACAAAACCAATCAAACACCAGACCCTAAAGAAACGACCAAAAACCAAATACCAAATACCAACGAGAGACCAAGAAAAACAAGTTCAAAACATAATCGCATTTCATCAACAGCTGTATTATTCAGTTGCATGCTTATTATGTTAGTATCGTGCGCGCATGGACTACAGGAGATCAGGGAACTACCAAGAAACCAGTCTTTATACTTCGATCCCATTTCTAAAATACAATTAATTAGGGATAAATGGACCCTAGTTGTGTATTATGATATGAAACCATATTGGACGAGTATAGAAACATACAATAAAATATCTGACTACTTAGACAAACTATGTACCTCCATTGAAAAACAATCGCATTGCAACATGATAATACAACAGTCACACCACGATTACGAGGAACTTATTTACTATAATGAACTTTTGCTAAGCCAGCATTTTGATGTTCACGCTAGACGTCGCCGGCGCCGAGGCCTTATCAACGGTGTCGGATATCTCGCAAACGATTTATTCGGCGTATTAGACTCAAGATTCGCAGAACAGTACGTAAAGGACATTGCCACTATTCAACACAATGAAAAACATCTCTCCAATTTATGGAAGAATCAAACTTCAGTGATCGAAGCAGAGTTCAACCTGATGAAGAGGATGGAAACCACCATGGATAGACAACATAAGATCGTCAACAAAAAGTTAAATGATTTACAAGTAAATTTCAGTACAATTAAAAACAACATTCAAAATCTCTCTTATGTACAAGACTTTACTCTGACTGCGATGGCCGAAAACAGTTTGCTTCAAAGCCTTAAGAGGTTACAAGATACTCTGCTCGACACGATAACAGATATTTACCACGGTCAAATAAGTTTACATCTATTGACACCAAAACAACTCAAAGGCGAGCTTCAAACCATTAACGGCCAGATGCCCAGCGAACTTGCCTTACCAATAAAAAATATAGAGAGTGATCTTCAATTTATCTACAAACTACTTAAAGTTAGAGCCAGAGCCATGGAAAGATACCTGATAATTGAAGTCACCTTCCCGCTGATAGCAAGAGAAAGCTTTCAGTTGTATAAATTATTACCAGTTCCTCACAAAACTGACAAGAGCATGGTCGAGATAATACCACTATCAGAATACGTCGCCGTGAATCTTAAAAAAGACGCCTACATCAGTCTATCTACCACTGAGATAAATGCATGCTTACACTTGGGAGAAACATATATGTGTCAGCTGTTAAAACCAATTAAAACCATTCAGAGTGACGAAAGCTTTTGTGACGTCAGCTCTGAGACTAACAAGTGCAACATTCGTAGGTCAAGGTGTCATAACAGATGGATTGAATTGCACTCTACTTCTCAACACCTATACTTTTGTTGTGATGAATACACCATAAAAATTATGTGTGGTGATCAAGTTACCATTAAACAGCTGAGCCGATCAGGAGTCATCGGCATGAATCAAAGTTGCGTAATAAAGGGCAAAGACTTTACATTACATTCACTGCAACATCAATCCAACCAGATGCACGCTTCACCAAACATTTTTGTTCCGGAATTTGACCAAATTAACCACCTAATTAACATAAGAATACCACACGATGAAACTACAGATGAAATACCAAGTATAAATGCATCAATGATCAGTCTCGAAAGCGCTGTGAAAAAATTGAAGGAAAGCAACGCGGAAGTTAACGAAATATCCAAACACGATATACACCAGTACGCCGTCAGCTACTCCGTTATACTTGTCGCAATGTTCGGCGCAGCGGTTTGGATGGTGAGAAACAGGCAACACCTGTGCCTGTGTTGCAGAACCACGCCGAGCACCAGCGGCGCGCGTCCCCGCCAGCAGGAGTTGGCGGCGACGCCGCCGCCTCCGCCGCCTCCGCCGCCGTCTCGACGCCCCCGGCGGGAGCCTGCGAGACTCTCGTCGCAACCAAGCATAAACAACGTCACAGTGCATAGTGAAGTGCTAAGTGTTAGTGATTTACGCGAAAAAAGTGAAAATGATTTAATTTACAAATGTGCCAAACGGTGGCCCAGTGCGCGTTACGCTTCCATTAAAGAATCGCATAACGCCACACCATCGAACACTAATAATTGCATTTCGGAACAAGAGGACACTATTGTTTAATTTACTTTGATTTAAGTGCTTTTTATACCATTGCTTTACATTTATTTGTTTCTACCATTTTTACCAATTAATTAAGAGCTTTTATGTTTTGCTACTTATCTAGAAGTAATTATGTTTGTAAGTTATTTAGTTAATTCATCTCATCTCATTTCATCTTCTCGCTGTCGGGAGTATGTTCGGAGTAAACCGAACAAATCAGCAATCTTGCGTTATGCATAGGTGTGCATTTTCATGTTCACCTATTCAACCAAAACTGACAATCGTGTCAGTACGCGAACTCCAACCATTTGAGACACCCGCGTGCTCAATTACCAACCATTTAATACGATTTTACCATCTTTCGCCAACCATTAACCATTACCATTTTTATACACCTTTATTAAGTATTTTAACCATTGTGGAACTTTATTATAATTAATCTCGCTAACAAGTGATTTTCATTTAATACCAAACCAACACCATATTCGCTAAAAAGTGGTAGGTTTCCACCATAGACAAGCCTAGCCCCCTTTTTACAAAAAGCGAAGAGATAAATCCAGAGTTATTATGAAACGGAGTAGGATCATGTCTATCTGCTTTGTATTTTGTATATAAATAATTAAAAAATACGCTCACAGATCTTTAGGCTTAGATGAGGAAACACTTACAATATGACGACCTCTGTGGCGCAGTGGGCGAAGGTCCGCCTGCGATGCAGAAGGTTGCGGGTTCGATCCCCGCCGCTGGACAAATGTTTGTATGACCTACAGATATTTGTACCGGGTCTGGGTGTTTCTATGTATAATATGTATGTATTTACAAACAAAAAGTATAAAAGTAGTTTATCAGTCATTCTAGTACCCATAACGATGATGCTGTGTGAAAAGTCCAGCGGTTTTTATTTATTTAATATTGAGGAGGGAAAATATTATATTAACTTTAACATTACCCTGAACATGTCCACAGAACGAATGCGCTATATCGTGTGCATGCTGGTCCATGCGACCGCGGCCGCGGCGTTGACGTCCCGCCGCCGCTGCACTAATCCCGCTAACCCGCCGTGACCGCGCGCACTCGGCGGGTCTTTATGACCCGGATTTACTCTCACTAGGTTGTATATTCACGCAATTCACTTGTGCTATATTTTGCTCTATATTATAATATTATCTATTATGGTAAAAATAATAATATTACGCTGGATTAAGTACATTTTCAAATTAAAGACAAATCTAAGAAGACAACTCCTAGTCTAGCAAGTAGGATTAAATGACTAACTATTTAATCTAATTAAAGCACATCTCCCCATCAAAACTATCCCTTCAAACTCTTAAATAAGTGAAGCGTGCTGCAGCATAATCTAGCGCTTTAAAAGACTACGTGTACGTAATACATACTGAATAAACGAAAAAAACACACTAAACTCAACAAAATCTTGCTTAAAAATCCTAATACTGTAGAAACCCAGTGCATAGCCGGGCGGCGGCCACTCTGTCCTACTAATTAACCGCAAACAAAGGGACTAATTATTCAGCCGCGCGGGCGATTCGCGCTTTATTCGGGGCCGTTCCGACCCGCTGTCTGTTTAGGGTTATGGGTCGAGACGCAGTTGTGAAAAGTTTTGTACAAGGTAAACATTTTGTCCATTTTCTTTTACATTGTTGTCTACTTTTACTAGAGTTTTTCGTACGAAACTTGAAGATTTTTGTTTAATTCAGATTGATATTAATACCCGAAAACCCATACTTTTTCAATTAAAATAACAACTGATATAAAAAACCGTTTAATACAGAACGAGTCGCGGTTTGCATACAAAATGGGTGCATTATACCCACAATCCGATTTCATTCATCCTCACTCAAACACAGCTTTTGGAAAACAGCTAGATCAATAGAGATTAGCTCGATATCATATCCTTCTCTACTATGCTACTAAGTTTTAAAATGCATTCCAATTTCACCCTTGGGGGACTTGAACCCACGACCATCCTGTGATGGTTTTCATCCGTAGTGAGTTTTTTGGGGCTACCACAATGATATCCAAAAAAATAAAATATTAATTAATATAAAAAATAACATTGGGTAACCACAATAAAATACTACAATATTATATATAAATCTAAATGATTCTAAACCAAACTTGGTATAAATATACAGGGTCTTTCATTTTAAACTAACTTAATTCAGGAATTGGGTTCAACAAAAAAATTAAAAAATATTCATGTAATGATTTTTTTTTTGTAATGTTATGAAAATCCCAAGAAAATCGATAAAGACTATCCTTTCAATTTATTGTTGCTTCTTGTATAACTTAGTTCATTCGTGATGTAGCTGCGCTGCGATTGGTGGAACGTCTGTTCTCCTTGAAAATCATTATGCAACATTTCAAAAAACAATTTGAAGTGAAAACTTAAATCGGGTTAGGAATTAAATAACGTCTATTTACAACCCATAAATGAAGCCTTGTCAGTTTGTGTAGTTAAAAATGAAAGACCCTGTAGATCGTAGTCTGTAATAGCACCAATAGGTTATTGAAATTCTTGTTACTGTATTTGCAAAACCGGGACTTAAAAGCCTATTTAAAGGGTCACAGCGATTATATTTAAGCTGATAGATACGATGTGCGTTTAAATTCTTTTAATTTCCGGTTCGTTGCGGTGAACCTTTTTAATTATTAAACTTCAGCGATAATCGCCCTTATTGTCGGATTAATTGTGCATTCATTATCCAACTATTAATTACCAACATACTCCAATCGGAAGTGTACGGGCCGATAAACCAGCGCGAATACTGGTACAGCTAGAGAATATCATTTTTAGATTGTTATCACTAGCATAGGATTTTTTTTAAGAAACAAAACTTCTACTACATTATCTAAATACCTTTCCAAAATATACTGGAATTTGTAATTTTTATACATAGTTGTGTAATTTTTATACATGACTACAAGATAAGAGCTAGATTAGTTACGATATCTAAACCGTGCGGGTTTGAAATTCGTTAATTTTGTCCGGAATCCTGCGTAACTCCGGCCTTTGATGAAAAAAGTTGGAGTGGACTTAACTTTGAGCCCCGGCGGTTTCATTCACCGCGGTATTTGAGGCCAAATTACACAGATTTGAATACCGAGTATTTTTTACCCAAAGCTAAGGTGGGTGGGATTGGGTTTTATCTGGGTATACCCAGACCCACCCGCTAAAAACAGTAAGATCTAGTAGTAATGTTTTTAGCGGGTGGGTCTGGTCGTTATCGTTGCGTTGTCTGGAAATATCAACCTCGGATTTCTAAATTGATTTATTTTATTCGACTGATTCTTATTTTCTTTAAAATTAAGTCCTTCAAAATAGAAGGGCAACTCAAAAGTCCAATGCATTTATGCGAGTACGTACGTACGAGTAAAATGCTAATTGGTTAGTTCGCAATGTTTTCCATCACCCAGAACTCGTGTGAAGCGAACCTGATGACTGAAACTCGAGGCAAGGCTACTTTATTCAAATAATCAGTTTCAAAATATCTACTAAGGTTATCAATTACTGTAGCTCGCTCCAACGGGGCTTTTAGAGGATATGTTTATGGAGATGTTAATAAAAACAAATTTGCGTGTCTCAACACCCACCGCATTAGCGACACGCTGTTTCCACCAGCCCACCCGTTCCCCGCAAACCCAATAAACGGGGGTAGGAGAGACCGACATTATCACGACAATGGTAATCGACAAGCGACACATAATAACCCGCCCTAAAAGGGTTGCGTTGTAATGGAGCAATTGGCGGTTAATTACGGGTCTGATAGACCCCCGGCGGTTTTGAGGGGTTGACGATTTTTATTGATAATTTTTATAGGGCAAGTATCTGATTTCATTGTTAAAGTGTGTCAAGCAAAATCTTATGATATTTTTTATTTCAAATGCCTTCCTAAAAGTCTGGGAATTTGAACCCGCGACCTGCTCTTTTCCGACAATTCAATTCAATTCAATTTTATTCATTGACAATTTCACATTTGTGTCTGAAAGTTGCCACAAACGTATGTAATTATTTGTATGGGCATGTAATTATTTGTCTTTAATTTCTCTTCATCAGCCCTATCTCAGCAATTCTTTTTCTATGATTAATTTGTTTATTCTTTCTTATTAACAACGTTATTAATAAAAATAAAATACACAGAGGTCAAAAATACCCTTAACCAACGAGATTGTATGAAGAATGTATATCCGAATGGGGCGAAAAATTTGCCTCAAGGGCAAGTGGTTTGTAGTCTCTGCCTACCATTTAATGCCCATGTCGCGACATGGGGCATGACTTTATGTACGCATCTAAAAGAAGCCTGTCGTTTATAAGGGATAAGTCCCAAACGTGACACAATTATCTTCAACCCTGCAAAGATCCACAATCACTTTGCAAAGGGTTAATTGTTCCCATAACAGTTTCATACTAACTATCAACTAATCTTAGTTCTTGGTTCTTTAACGCGAGTGTTCTCGCGAGATAAAGACTTGGAGCCGTTAAATTAAAAATGATTAGTTTGCTCAATAGTTCTTTGAAAGGTTAAGTTGCCTCTGAAATTTTTACCGCTTCCACCCGCTTCTTAGTTTGTGCTTTTATTTTAAATATTTTTGGTCTACGTTCATATTTTTATACTTGGTTTGTTCTTTTTGGCTTCTCATCAGAAAACCTACTGGTTTTGATTTTAACATCTGTGTTTTTGAAGTTCTCATAGCAGAAAAAATGCTTGCAAAATCTAGAAAATAAATAGTCTGTTTAAAATAGAATATAATACAATAGAATATATTTTTATTAAAAAATACCTAATTACAACAATATACAAAATTAAATAAAGAAAAAAAAAATTAAAAAAAGAAAACTTAGGTATAACAATGGGCGGACTTTTCGGCCTCATGGCAGTTTATTCCAGTATGAACCATGCCATGCTACTCCTAGTTCCTCATACGCAACATATTCCTCGCTCCGGACTCCGGCGACGGTATAGAGAACCACCGCCTACTAAAAAACCACATTTATGTATGAGAATCCTCTATTTACTAAGTATACAAGAAAAAGACCAGAATGTTATTTTATATTTATTTATAAGTTGTGCTTTATGAAAACTGTTACTCGGGACTACCGCGACACAAGCTTTGCTCAGTGCGGGGTGCTGGGTAATTTTTTATGAAATAAATTATCTTACCTTATCTTATCTTATGAAAAAGTTACATAGCATAATGAATTCACGAAAAGAGCCTCTTAGAGCACTTAAATACCAATTGTATAACCTAGGTTCACAAACAATAAAGAAACAATAAAGAAATTTGAATTTGAATTTGAATTTGAATTTGAAAAAGCCTTTTCATACTGATTCAATCTGAGTTTGAAGTTCAAGGTTTTGTGCATTCTTAAAACCAAGTAGATAATAATAAACTAAATAAGTATATCATGTATTGAGCACATAACAGTCACGAAATGGCTGCAGTATCCATAAATGTAATAGGTATGTCTCCTGAAAGGACAGTGCTCTTTGACCAGAGGATAATATTAAACAGTATTGCAACTTAAACTCTTTTCTCTCTTTTAAAATAGCAACCAGTATCTTGCTTTTTGTATGTTTGAAAAATCTTTCGATGTTTATATTTCCATCACTCCTAAACCAGTAAGCTGAAGCCCAGACTTGGCTTAAAATGGTAGACAGTAGATAGAATTGCATAAAGGCCATTTTAAATGTGGCATGTAAAAGAAGTCGTGGTTGGAAGCTAGTTAGGAATAAACTTGAACTTAAGGACACAAAAATATAAGCACTTAAGACTTTCTACAATAAAAAATGCGATGAAAAGGGCACCTTTCGTGCACTGAATAAATAAAATAATATAAATAATACTGGACTTGTCACACAGCATCATCTAGCCCCAAAGTAAGCTGAGCTTGTGTTATGATGGGTACTAGATGACTGATAAACTACTTATATACTTTTTTGTTTGTAAATACATACATACAGGGTGTAAAAAGACTGCTACCGAAAACTGAGAGATTGCAATCAGACCATGATTCTGAACATATTTATCGAAAAAAAACTCAAATTTTTTTTTGACTTAGCTACGTTATTTAATTTTATTTTCTAGTTTTTTGCTACTAGTACAACATAATAAGACCATACCTACCTAATCATTTCATTTATAAAAGAAAAAAACAATTAAAACTCAAAATCCAGCAATCTACGTATAAAAACGCGTCCATTACATACGCAAACAGTGATCTTCAAACGCTGTTTTCTCCGGATATAATGATTTTTTCGGAAAATCCTTTTGGATTTGGTTGTGTTTTGGGATGCTGTACCTACCCCTTTCGGCTTCGGTAGACGTCTTTTTACACCCTGTATATATTATACATAGAAACACCCAGACCCGGGACAAATATCTGTAGGTCATACAAACATTTGTCCCGCAGCGGGGATCAAACCCACAACCTTCTGCGTCGCAGGCGGACCTTCGTCCACTGCGCTACAGAGGGCACTTGACACAATACACGCTTTCAACCTTTTTTAGTTCTTAAACATGCTGGTTTCCTAATGATTGAGAGAACTGGCATTGTGCAGGTACCTACATTCATCATCATCAGATACAGTATGGACTGAAGATCTCTTTGGTGCATGATCAGAACCCACGACCTTAGGAACAGCTTCCACTAGACCACCGTTGCTGGTTATAAAGATGCGACACTGTAGTGTTACTGCGGCTGGCGCGTTATAATTTTAGTGCCGTATCGATCTGTCTGCGCTCGCTGCATTCTTATTAGTTTCTATCTGTTCTGATGCCACACCCTGGACACTCCATGAACCCCATACACATGAAAGAGGATCACGAAATCACGATTATCCAAAGAATTGTGGTTTTTTTTTTGGATCCTATTGATGGTGACTAAAGGGTCAACTCAGAGTCACTTCCTTTACCAGGAAAATGGTAAAAACAAAAGGAAGACCCAGCAGAGCGGAGTATTCGTCCCGTGATCACGATATCAGGTTTATTCGCTCCTGATAACTTTTAGATTTGTCCTCCGATAGCGTGATCAGATGAATGAAATTAATTATTAAATTGGTGAAGTCAAGCTGCGAATGATGATTAGCCCAATCAAAGTTTACCACATCTCAAATATGAATCTCATTTCAAGGAATTCCCAAGCCCCAAATTGCAACATTAAATTACCCCAAAAATGAGATCTGTCTCATCTTAAAGCTGGAGGCTAAATTATAAGCTCCTTGATTACTATAACCGGATCCGGGTAAACCCGGGTATAAGTTGCGACTGGAAATGAACGGACCCGGATAAGACCGGAAATTTATTTATGTTCTTAAAGACGTTTGAGGCTGTATTGTCAGGATAAAATCGGGATAAAACTAAATATTTGATTTCATGCAAACAAACATGCATATCCGTACCTACACAAGTACGGATATGCATGTCCGAATGGAAAGACCAAAGAGAACTTGGACTAAGTAATTATAGTGTGACATTTAAGAGGAGGCTAAGTTCGCTTGAGCTTAGTGGCCCATAATCGATCAATATTCTAGAAACTTTATTTACAGAAACTAAGCTACTACATATTTACATATATTTACAAAATACAACAGGATTAGTCAAGCTATCTAAGGATCGTTAGAAACTACTTTTTACTTTCCTGCATAATTAAAAAAAAAACTAGAATATAGAATATCAAGATATAACAAGATGAAGGGACGAGCTCGCCAAATTCCGTGCCGACTGGACCTTATTAGCATAGGAGAGGGATGAATGGAGGGAGTGGGGGGAGGCCTTTGCCCAGCAGTGGGACATTGAGGGCTAATATAATAATAATAATAATAAATAGAATATCAATTACACACAAAGATAGTGACGATGACAACATTTAAAAGTGCCGTTGTCTAATGAGTTAGTGCACGAACGAGCCTCTTTGAGCCACACTTAATATTCTCTCACCACATTGGTTCGAATGAACTAGCGATACGACAGGATGAAGTAGATGAAAATACAATGATTATGATGTTTTGTTATCATTTTCTTTTGAGTGTATAATCCATACTAATATTATAAATGTGAAAGTAACTCTGTCTGTCTGTTTGTTACGCTTTCACGAACAAACTGCTGTACAGATTAAGCGGAAATTTGGCATAGTTAAAGGTTGTATCTCAGGGAAGGACATAGGCTACTTTTTTTTTCCCGAAAAAATGAAAAGATCCCGAGGGACCGCGGGAGCGCAGCTAGTTAACAATAAAGCAAATATTTTCTAAGCGTATCTTTCTTTCTTTTTAGGTAAGTGGAGAGCTCATCGTAGCTGTAATAATCGTGAAAAATAATGGTAAGTCTTTTAGATAATCTTCTAAAAGCCTTTTAAGTTTCATTCGTTCTAAAACTGCTCGTTCGGTATGAGTTATTAAACGAAAAATGAATTTTAAACTTGAAAATTTTTCTGAAATTTTTCAGTAAAATAACAATGAACATTTTTAAAGATTATAAAACCTATGAATGTTTAACATAAATAGAAAAACGGCTAAGTGCGAGTTGCACACAAAGAGTTCCTATTACTCCAGATAAATAATACTAGTTACTAGGTTTCGTTATAGATTTCACTTTCAAAAGATTATGTAAAAAACGGATAAACTTTAAATAGAAAAACTTTAAATTATTCAAACTTTCACCAGTATAAGGTCAAACCGATTTCCTAACGAACTGCAACTTACTCAAAGTAAAGATACCGAGTACATTTTCAATTACCGGACAAGTGGGTACATCCGGTAAAAAAATTCAGTCCAGTGCTGCCAGTACTCTATTTTTAGGCAGCGGGCTGTTTGATTAAAGTTTGTTTTACGGGATTTACTGGCAACATTTAATTGTGGAAAGTGGTTGGAAGCGAGACTCGAATCTTATTTTTATTTTAGGATGAGTTTCAAGTGAATGGAGACGGTTTTGAGATACTTTTTAAATTCACTATTGAAATGTTTTGTTTGTAGTTTTATTTTAGGGCTCCAATGGAAGTATATTGCGATATTTTTATGATACACTTTTCAAATATTCGGAAAGCTTTTAAAGGGCAAATCAGTGATTTTTACTAGCTTATAGAGCACTGGTGGTCTAGTGGTAGAGGTCCCGCCTTCCGATCGTAAGGTCGTGTGTTCAATCCCGGTTGTGCACCAATGAGTTTTTCTGCCGAAAAATTATGTGTACTATGCCAGTACTCTCAAACGGTGAAGGAAAACATCGTGAGGAAACCAGCATGTCGTAGAACCTACCAAGTTCGAAAACATGTGTCAAGTGCACGAAAGGAGCCTCTTTGAGGAGCACTTATAATCCTTTCACCACAGTGGTTCTAAAGAACTGGTGACACGACAAGAAGAAGAACTAGCTTATAACAATGCTTGCTTGTTACTGACTTGTTACTGAAATGCAGAAGCTTAATGGGTTGTAATATATAAACTTTATTAGTGTGTGGGTTTATCTATGATTGTACTTCTGGTGGACGAATGTATTGAAAGATCTTCATGATTATGATACGTGTTTATTGTTCGGTGTCTGAGTGTGAAGTCCCTTTACATTGATTCTGATATACTATTGCTTATGCTATGGTACATGAATGTGCTGAGCTTGCGCGCTCACACTACATCTATATTTTTGGGGATAAATAATTTTAATACATCGTGTTAAAATTATTTATAAGCTTTAAACATTACTATTCAATTGCTCACACTACATCTATATTTGTTACAATTGATTCTGATACAATTTTTATTTAGTTAGCTATTTCCCAAAACATTTAAAATACTTAAAATTCTCTTTCTAATTACCAAAACTTAATATTATTTCTATAAACATAACATATTATTTATGTATATTCTATTTCATGTTACTATCTCTATTACATAGCATTTTTTATTATTAATTTTTATATATCGACTTATGAATACTTATCATGAATTTCATTTATTTTTCAAAAACACATTATTATAAACATAATTTAATACAGTTCACAAAAAAAGTATTATTAAGTTATTTCATACCCTTATCACTTTTAAAAAAAATTTATCCTCATAATTCACTTGAAATTTAACTTTTATCGTTATTTGTTTAAAACGTTAACTTTTACATTATTTCTGATAAATGTCTCTTATTCATACATACTAATTTTTTTTTTTTGTTACATCATACATACTAGAAAATAGTCATAAAGTCATTAATAACACTACAGGTTGATCAGTCCTGAATGCATCGCGTCTATGTAGTCAAGTCAATACTAAATATTAAACTTTATATTTACCACTTAATTTTATTATCTAATTCTAATACATTTAACGAAACAAATCAACCCTTAAATCTACAAGATTTTCTCCTCAATAACTCCATTTCCTTGTCAATATAGATTTTTGTCGTGTTACATTCATTATTATCTTTTCTTAAATTCAACCTTTGTCTTACAAAACATAAATTAGCGATACAGTTCCCTACTATGTCATTATCCATGTCGCTATCACATTTCATTACTTTGGTTCTTACAAGAGCGCATTTAGGTATCGAAGTGCGGCGAACACTCGGTACATCGGCGATAGAATTTCGCTGACTCTGTGAGATAACCATGTCAGGTGGAGGCATGATACACAATTCTTGATTTTTAATGCTGTGTCTCTTTCTTACATTCCTTTCATTTGAATTTAAATTTTCATGACCTTGATTAATTTCTCTATTATTTCCTACATCTAACTCATCATTCTTATTTTTCACAATATCAAAAGTTTCCTCAGGATTATTTTCACTAACATTTTCAGTACTGTTCGTTTCGTTTTTACATTCAACATTTATTTTTTCATTTAAATTATTGCAAATCTCTTTTTTCTGAATAAATTTCTCTCTATTACTTAATTTGAAAGGGATCAAATTAATAAAATATTCCTCATCTAGTGCTACTTGAATGGCTTCTGATAGTGACGTAGGTTGTTTACATGCCATAAACAATCTTAAACGAGAATTCCTAAGACCATCGCAAAAACATTTAACAGCTGATTTTTCGTTGACCTTTAACAAATTTTTTCTACTTTCTTCCTCAGAACTATCCAAAAAATCTAATTGAGCTAAAGTCAATTCAGTTAAAAGATATTCAATTTCCTGACCAAATTCTACTAAACTTCTATAACCTTGTCTACAATTTAACATTTGAATTTGCAAAGCTGGATGTGATTTCTTTGGCAACAAATATTTTTTCATGTCTTTAATCAATTCATCTACATTTTCATATTCAGACTTTAAATAAAATTTTCCTACTTTATTTAACCTAGTTTTCAATACAAAATTTATAAGAATTTTCTTTCCTGATTCATTTAATAGACTACTGTAAAAATCTATTCCATCAATAAGAGCTCGTGTGACTTCTTCATCTCCATTAATTACTGGTAAACACTCAATAGCTGTACAGAAATCAAAATTTTCTGAACTCATTTCTCATAAAATTTACAATGTTTAGCTAAAAAAATATTTCTTACTGACACTTTACTTTTAATTGACAAATTCCTTTACTCTATAAATGATTTAAAATTATACTCTTAAAAAATCAATAACCCTTTATATTAAAGACAATAAATCGTTCTACGTACACAAAATATTTACTGACCTTGTTATTTGTTTAGGTAGGTATCCCTATTTTATACCTTTACTTTAACACTTTTTCGTCTCGACGCTGTGGTCATCAGATTGCCGTTGTCCTAGAGGCGGAGACAGGTGCTCGTCCTAGTCCTGCTGCTTTGGAAGGCTGCTTGGCTCATCCTTAACTGGAAGGCTGCTTGGGCCGGGATAACCCTGGACACCACTGCTAACTGAGCCGGGATAACCCTCGCTCCTCCAACAATAAATTCTTCTTTCTTCTTTTCTTCTCTTAAACTTCCATTTGTCTTCTATAATTATTCTTCATATATTATTTTTATTTCTTCATTATTTATTTTCACTCTTCATTATTCTATTTCTTCACTTCACGATTATTTTTTCTTCTTTAATTATATTATTATTTATTTATTTCTTCACTCTTCATTTTTATTTCTTCTTAATAAGTATTTTCTTCATAGTTTCATTTTGTTCTATGTTTTCAATCTTCAGTTTTTCTTGGTAATATCTTCAAACTTCAATTCTTCATAATTCAGTTTTTCATCATATTTTCCTCTATATTTTTGGGGAAAAAATGACTGCTGCATATTCCATCGGCCTCGTTTTCGGCAGGATCGCCATGTAATATATAAACTTTATTAGTGTGTGGGTTTATCTATGATTGTACTTCTGGTGGACGAATGTATTGAAAGATCTTCATGATTATGATACGTGTTTATTGTTCGGTGTCTGAGTGTGAAGTCCCTTTACATTGATTCTGATATACTATTGCTTATGCTATGGTACATGAATGTGCTGAGCTTGCGCGCTCACACTACAGGGTTTTCAAAATAAGTTTTATGAATTTATCTTTTCGTTCATACTACACTACAGGCGTTTTTCCTCAAAGCTGAAAATACTTCGATTCCAAAGTCAACACTAGTTTTCCGGTCCAAATGAGCAAATGACGTCACGTGCCCTAAAACCAAACTCTGACCTTATTCACTCAATCCAGATCACCTGCGCCACAAATTAAATTAAACTTGCAAACATTTTTAATTAGCAATACCACTTTCATTGCGGTTCGCACAACATTTAATCTAAAATTAAAAAAAAAAACATAACCCAATCACGACCTTGTCGTGTACGCGTAAGGTGCAAATTAGGTTGGGGTAAGGGGAGCGAAACCAGGGCGGAGCGAGCGAAGCGAAGCGCGTGTGAATTTTTTAAAAGATTATACAGAAGTGGGCCTCGGAGCTGTAATGGAGAGCTGCCGCCATGTTGTAATTACGGAGGGGATCACAGGCGAAAAAGGAAAGCTAGTTATCACGGCGCCTGCCCTTCAAAACAGCATGTACAGTGTAGTGTACGGCATGTGCGTCCTATGCTAGGCACTGATAGTGTTAAGTAATCGTTTTCTCGAAATTTTTACCATTAATATGTTCTTGATAGGAGAATCGGAAAATTCGTTAACCTATCATGCTCTAGTTTCGAGAGGATAGATAAATGATTAGAGCGTCCGACAGTAGTTTGCAAGTGTAAACTTCGTAAGTGCTGTCACAAAACTGTTTTGACAACACCTGCAACTGTAGGACAGACTGTCGGACATTATCGCAGAAGTTTTCAGATGGAATCGCGGCTTATATGATTGAATGAACCAGCTGTTTTAATAATGCTATGATAAAAAGTGTGTCACAGGAGTCAAGTTTATGCCGAGTATTGCCGTTTGACCCGCGCAGGTGCTCCTGTCGGCCGAGTGGCGCGTTACTTACACCTGGAAAAGCTTTTGAAAATGTTCTGGATACTGAGTAGCTTAGTGATAACTGGAGGGTTTTTAACATGGTTTATAAAATGTATAAGTTTAAGAATTAAAAAAGATACCACATTTTTTTATTCCTAGTCCTCAAGTTGTCTTCAATTTTAAATACTTACGTACTTATTTTGAATTTCCTCATCGCCCAAAATCAATCGACATCGCTCAAAATCCGACTTCGCCCCTGCTGGGCTAGATTTCCTTTAAGATATTCTCAAAGATATGAAAAAAATTGAGAGTAAGTATAGGTCACTAAGGTCAAATTACTAGCGGTAAAGATTCTGATTGCTGTTTGATGATAGGACGCGCTACTCAAAGTACAAAAATATCGAAATTAAAATCTGACGAAACCTTTTAAACCATAATTAAATCTATTTACTGAACCTCTCAAAGATAACTTGAACCGCACTTGAGCGACCAACAAAATTACTAACAACAGATTTAATTTCCTCCCAATCTCCGGGCGATCCTCAGCTCTATTCTTTAGGAGAAAGGTTTATTTTTCTTTGTGTTCTTAATGTAGGGTGAAAGGGGTGTAAGTTTTTACAGGCACACGTTACCTGTTGCGGCAACTGTTATGTTCAATAAAACGAACAATTTCAAGTAATGACGCGTGCTCATGAATTCAAAGTACTTTTATGCAACGTGGCACTATGTTGGAACAATGCTATTAAGATTTTTCATTAAAATTTATAGAATTCAACATGATACAGGTCGTCCAACTTCGCGAAAGGTCGACGACATCAAAACAGACATACGTACAATGCGTGAGAACTAGGACAGATAAATGGCGTATAATAAAAAGAGACCCACACCCAGCAGTGGGATAATATTGGTTTGTTGCTTTTAACAAACCCGATAAAACATATAGCATTATCATCATGCAAATATGTTTTTGGAACGAAGTTCCCTTTTGGACGGTATCGAGGATAGAAACAAAGCGAAAAAAAGCGTTCGATTTTACCGTCACGACACATACATCAGTCAAAATGTCACAGTGCGAGGTGCGCAGTTGCAAAGCAGTCCATAGATTGTAACATTGTTAGTACGGAAGTGTGTTTCTAGGATTTTAACATTTGACAAAAAATTATTTGATAAATGCCAAATGTCAAAGTTGAAACTTCGTTCCAAACGAGTGTTCCACGACACTCTCGTACTTTTTTTAGAAGAAACGACTGCCACTTCCTCAGCCTCAACTGAGCACTCTCCACGTCCCGCCCAAGTCATAGTCATGTATAGAAATACATGACTATGACTTGGCGGCATCAGAAGATGCTGATAGTACTTCATATAATTTTGTAATAAATTAGAACATGATCTAAAGCTTTTGTTTTCTAAGCGACGACGAGCGCTATATTAACGGTGACCGCTTTTCAACTTGCAGTATCCTGACTTTGTCATCTTAATTTATCCAGTTATTTAATTAGTGTCTACTAAAGTGGAGTAGGTAATCGTGCCTCAACATTTTATTCAAAGATCTTAGGATAGTCAGCAAGCCTTACATCAATGGGTTTTCTATCTCGATTTTTGACTGGGGGCACTAAATTAGTCAGCAACCAATATAAATAAATAAATGACAAGATAGAACATTTATTTCTGATTATTTTTACAGTGTTCTGTAAAACTTTTTCATAATAATTTTTGCAGGAGATAAAGTAAGTTAAGTGTTAGTGCAGGAGATGACGATTGTAATATAACGGTAGCTATATTTTCAAAGAAGGTTTAAGTGCAACCTGAATCTTGTTCAGTGCAGGTAGGTATTCTTGTATAGGCGTGTCGCGATCTCGGGAGATGCCTTGAGTATACAGACAGGACAACTCGTTTTGTATAGTTATAGAAATATCTGATTAAGACAGTCAGTTACATAAATATCTAACGTGTTATTTTCTAAGTTGAGAATTTATTATTTCGATGATTCGAGAATCGTTCTCCTTGTCGAATCCGAAATCAAAAAAATAGACTAAAAATTATGATGAAAACGTTTTAATACTTGTAGAAAATATTTCTTAATTTCGGCGTCAGATGAACTTAAAAATAATTAGATTTTCCTGTAACTTGTGCTCACAAACTATAGCTCAAAAGTAAAATTACTCATGATGGACGCACCTAGATTCGAACCCGGAACCGGAATTTTACTATGTGTAAGTTACTAATTTCCAACATAACTCCGCGTCTGACTGTACGAGCTTTAAAATATTTCGCGCTCCATTATTCGCGCTCCTGCTTTGTTGCTAAGCGACTTATGTTTTAGAGTGTACTCGAGTTTAACACAAAGCCTGAATATTTTTCAAACAGTCATAGTCTTGACCCTACATTACCCTTTTGTATCAGAAACTTCGAGTACCACGTACCACGATATCCGGAAAAAATATCAAATATTTGACCCGTCACGGGAATCGAGCTCGCACACATGTCATTAAGAACTTCCAAATATTTTGATTTAGGAACTCTAGTTTCAGCTATCTAGTGTGTAACTGGTGCTTACAATTTTTTACAATCAAGAGTTCAATCTTTGAATTCAAAAACTATACATTCAAGTCCAACAAAATCAATAGTGACCCAATATCCAAAACAACTGCCACCTTCACACTACCCCAAAGGGTTGGTCCGATAATTTGGCAGTTTCCCGAATCATCCCCTAACAGGTCCCATTCACCTAGACACCTGACAGGACTTAATCGGACCAAAAGTGCTTTGTAAGCGAGCTCATCAGCCCCGGATTTCGGAACAAATATTTTTCTTGTAAGAAAGTGTTTGGGACAACTTAATATGGAAAGTTGCCGAGTCACTGACCCTTGTCTGGCCGAAAATGCATGTGGTTTTACAATAAACCTATTTACAAATTTCAACACAAGATAGAGTCACTGATTAGTATCATTTTATTTTTATTTTTTTATTTAACCTATACTTTAAATTTGTTAATCCCACTGCTGGGCAAAGGTCTCCCCCAATCTCTCTCCTTTGATAGGTTCCACCACCCACTATCAAAGGAGTCGAGGTCGTCTCTCCAGCGCTTCCTTGGCCGTCCGCGGCGTCGTCTCCCTTCGGGTGGCCAGGTTGTTAAAATATTGGCCCATTTATTATTGTATTATTTTAATCAACATTTATTATTTTAATTTATTTTAATCAACAAATAAAAAACGGTAGATAATTTAAATTCTGGAGTATCACCGTAAACACCGCGGGGCTCGGCTAGTATTTAAATAAATAAGAGTAGATAAATAAGCTGTAGTGGCATTAGTAAACTAAGTAGCATAAACACGAGCGGAATCTGAATAATTTAGTTACATTAGTTAGCGTTAATGTTGGTCTAACTTGACTTACTACGCGATTTTGATTTGTATTGCGCTTTGCCTTGCAAATTTAACTCATTTTTCTTAAAAGTAGAGTGAATATTAGAGATATTTCTTTTACAACCCCATACTTATCTAAGTTTATTCATAAAAATATATTTCAGTAACCTCAACAGGTATCACTTGCAAACTTGTTATTTAATATTAACCATAACCATTGCTAAGCAATATTACACTCTAAATCAAATGAAATAAAGCATAAACTACCTAAGCATTCGAATTGACATACTCCCTTAGGAAATGCAAAAACTTTAACCATTTTGGGGTAAGAAAGGGTATTACTTCGACAAGTTTAGTAGGTGCCCGAGTTATCTTGTGATAAACACGTGCTGTGCTATTTTAAGCTTTAAAGTTTGATAGTTAGAGTTGTGAATGAGGTGCTAGAATAAATTAAAATTGGTTGCATTGAGAGGTTTAAAGGGTTTATTTTTTGTACGTGAATGTTACATAGAGGATGCTGATTGATGAATTCAAGAAGTTTTTTTCGACTTTCAGTAGTTAGACCCACTTTGAATATCTTTGGACCAAATACGATAGAGGACTTTGATTTGTGTACCCATAGATTATGTGAACCCAATCTTTTGAGCCTTTCAGAAACTTTGAAGATGGCGAATCGACAAAAAATATTAAATAGGGGACAAGAGTGAACATTTTCTTTATTACAGGAAGGTTTTTTTAATTCATCTGTAAGTTCTTCGGATTCGATATCGGAATCTAACTAAATCTCTTCCTCATTTGTCGGCATCGTTCAATTGTCGTTCACCTTTCCGACAATCCACATGACATTAAACTATTATATTATTTCAGTTCCCAATTTCACAGACCATTATCTAGCCAAAACACACCCTCTACCCTCATCCCTGCAAACCGTTTGAATCACAAAGAGCGTTCTACCCGCAAATTCTTCCATAGTCATTACATTCCCACCTTATGTTCAATAGTGTGGGGACTTACGGATACGAATCTTTTGTAGCTTAGGTTCTGAAGTCTAGATGAGCATTTTTATTTGTGTGATTGGCGTAGCATTTCGCAGAAAATCGTAGCAAGAGCTACGAGTATTGACTTCCTTAAAAAAAACAAAATTTAGACACATTATAGCTGAAATATTTTGTATAATATTGCTTCAGGTTTTTGTGGTCCTTGGCAATCATTATTAACTTTTTTTTTCGATTTGGAATTCATGAACATCAACGCTCATATTTTTCAGGCAACGATCAAATCTATTACTAGTTTTTAGATCAGTCCACTTTTAGGCGTAATTTAATAATTCGTTATTTTTTGTTACTATAATTGCAATTTTGAAACTACATCTGATAGTTTCCGTATGTAGAATGTTGTACAGAGCCTCATCACATCACTAGAGCTGTAGGGAGCCGTATCGACGTTCATTAAAATGCCTACACACAGTTGGCATTACCGCGTATTGTGGTTCCGCACGTTTCAGAGATCCGTGCAATTGTGTGCATTACGCAGACCAAGAAGAGCTAAGGGGCTTAGAAGACAGAATTTTGCACAGATTTAGTTCAAACTTCTGCTTTAATATTTTAAACTTTAAAAACGCCACGGATCGGTGTATGGCGCGGGTTCAAGTCCCACATGGGTGCAATTTTTGAGATGCATTTAAATATCTTTAAGATAAACCATTCAGTCAATTCAGCGCCCTGTCTTAATACAGAAGTGCCACTCTAAAGCTAAAGTACCTATAAGTAGGAAGGTATCTACAGTTGAAGTCCTAAGCCACAAGTCCTTTGATAAAAGTCCCCCCAGCTTAAGATCTCCACAGTATAAAATATTCCTCAGATTTCGCTCAAGATTTTTTGCCAGCAAAGTACTCTCACTGCAGCTTTTAATCCTGACTTTGAGGCTATCAAAGAAACGCACAAATCCTTTTACTGTCCTTTGTGGGTAGTTCTGCGGTATTACCGACTGTGGCGAACCTTGGTAGCTCTTGCCTATCATTAGAACATCATCATCATCAGCCTATAGCAGTCCACTGCTAGACATAGGTCTCCCCCAATGAACGCCATTCACTAGAACATTGTAACTGAATGATATATAGGGTGATACAGGTAAGTTGTATTTAAAGTTCTAAGTAAAAGTAATAAAGCTGTTTGCACTTTGACTTAAAAAGCTTAGTTTATATTAGTTTTTATATTAGTTTATATAGTTTCGCATAAATAGCGAGTTTACAATGTAAGTTTTTGGGATCATCTAGGTTTTTGCAATGTTTCGTGATTGGAGCTCACTTTGGAGTTTGCATGCAAATGAAGCTGAATGCGTCGCCTGATTGGTTTTTCGTAGCAATCATTGATAATAATAATAAATAATGCTAGACTTTTTACACGGCGTCAAAGTAAACAGAGTTTGTGATAATGGGTACTAGATGATTGATAGACTACTTATACACTTTTTGTTTGTAAATACATACATATTATACATAGAAACACCCAGACCCGAGACAAATATCTGTAGATCAAACAAACATTAATTGTCCGGCGGCGGGGATCGAACCCGCATACTTCTGCATCGCAGGCGGACCTTCGCCCATTGCGCTACAAAGGTCGTCGTGATGCATGTGCTGTTGTTATTTGAAGCATGAACTGCTATGTTATTATTATTGGTTTGAATGGTACCTACTTAAGCTAAGAATTATAAAAAAAGTTCTGAAAAAAGTTCTGAATTAAAGCTCTAACGTATAAATAAAAAAGGTGATAAGTACTTTTATTCCAAACGAACTTGACATTTTAAATAAAAACAAAATTATATATTTTGTTTAAAAGATTCAAGCTTATATCAACACAAATTAACATAAGAATAAAATGCGTGCAACAGAACGTAATCCCTTCAGAAAAATGTTAACTGAGGCAAACGAGGGTCAAATAAAGAAGGTCCGACGGACACAAAGGGATTACGCATGTTCCTTCAAATCGCTAGTCTAATAATAAATTAAGTAGCATTTACACGGAAGAATTTCAACCGATACAATTTAGTATCGCATCATCATCATTCCCTTGCCCTTATCCCACGCTAAGTGGGGTCGGCACAACATGTATTTTTCTTCCATTGTTAAAATCCATGTTGTAGAAGTTTTGGCTAATAATTTTGCAACCGGCCTGACGTCAACCCTCTTTGGGAATACATGTTGTTGTTATTGCAATTAAGTATCGCATCGCACTGCAATTTTTTACGTGTAAATGCTCATCGGATGCTAAGTCATAGTAAGGCGACACTCGCTCGGAAACTAAATGGCTCAGCAAAACGTACTTAAAATCGCATCGTGTAAATTCTCTTGAAATAAGAAGTTTCATCGGCTTATGAGTGAAAAGACCAACACAAATTAGGACAGTTAGGTTTTTTGAACGCCTGCCAAAAACGGTGTAGCAACAAGTTTATGGTACGTACAAGAGTGGGTTTAAATTATCTCGGGAGATGAGCACTTGATACTTCATTTAATTTAGTCCTCTGTTTTAAAGTTGAAGCTGTGAATATAAATTATTTGGGCAAGCTATTCTATTTATAATAATAAACACTCAAACATTCTGTAAGCTCAGGGATAGATTGAATTTTTTTTTTGTTTTATCAGATTATTTTGCGGTAGTGGAGTATGGTTTGGGTTCTAGGTAAACCTACAAAATCAGAATGTCTAATGAACTACAACAGGTAACCAACGTACTCCAACGAGTAACACATACAGGTTGAATTGTCTGTAAGGAGTAAGGACGTGGGTCCTTACTCCTCACAGACCCGTGGTCTTTGTTAGTCAGGTCTTAAGTTATTTTCTGTTCTTTTTGACCACTGTGACTGTGAACCGGAATTTGTTGAGTTCCTAAAAAACTTAGGCCTTTACATCTATATTAGATGATTTATACAGCGTCAGGAGGCAACCTATGCCTACATTAACGGGACGCTGTAATGCCTAGGACATTGTTTGAGATGGAATAGGCCTGCCCAGCACCTAAACCATCCTCTCAGCTTAATCAGCCTGGCCCACAGGAAAGACGACGTCAATACGTGTGGAGCTGACTAAGCTGCGGGTTTCCTCATGATGTTTTCCTTCACCGTTAAGAGCTCGTGTCATAGCGCATATATAATTTTACGAAACGAAAAATCCATTGATGCACAGCCGGGGTTTGAACCCACGACCTTCAGATTGAAAGTCGAGGCACAACCCCATTCGACCAACATGGCTCTTAGTTGAGTTCCTACCTTGTAATAACCAAAGTTTTTATCGATATAGTCGTACCTCGTACCACCTGGAGCGGACACACAAAACAAACCAATTTAAAAACAGCTGACATCTCTAAACCAAAGAATACGTTTACCAACACTTGAAAAGTCGCTTCTTACTCCAATTAAACAACAGTTACCATATACCCTACGTCTCTAGACACAAGGTCTAAAACTGATTGGCGAGTGGGAACTTGAAGAAAGTTGCTTGAACAGCTCTCACAAAGACGTGGTTTTCTGAAATGGCGCCCTTGACCTCAGGAAGTAAAAGGGCTCATTTTTGTTAAGTTTCAAATTACTTCTAGTGGCTTTTGAAGATTCCCATTTGTTTTGAACTTAAGGTTCTCTTTGAACTGTTTTTTTTGTTGGTTTTTTTGTGAAATACGAGTATAATCTGTAAATCAAAGATATTTAATTTAAGTTACAGGGATTAAGTTAATCTCTAGTTTTGACTTAAGCTTCAGCTTATTTTAGACCTCACGTTGCTTGGCATATTTGCATAACATTGTTCAGTAGAACCGCTGGCATCACTTAGATTAGGTAATACAAGACGTCTTAAAACTAGGTGATTCTACTCCTGTTCCTTCGCAACTATTTAATACCGAGCTTTATTTTATGTGATCCTTAAACTAAATGAAGTCAATGCTCACCTACATTGTTACAAAAAAATCGTTTAAACCATATCTTTATTCTTTTGTAGTAGTCTTAAGCAAAGCCCATTTATGAACGTAAGCTGAAGTTTGTATCATAAAAAACTCTATAAATCTAGGCTTTTATTTTTATGTGAGAAAGTTTTGCAGCGAAAAGTTGTTAAAGTAATTTCAAGAGTTCTCAACGTATCACAAAGTTCAAAATTGATTTGAAAATCACCTGCGGCTGAGGCTGTACACTTACACAATTGTTTTACAATTTTAAGTTAAAGATTTCTGTAAACTTTTTGGATTTGTTTTTTAAACTGTATTAGTGCCATTTTCAAAAACAAATCTATGTCATAAAAAAGGTTTTACTTAGTTTGGGGCTAGGGCTAAATGGCGCTGTATAGAATATTTTTCTATGATCTAAAAGGCGTAAAAATTGTTTGGATACTCCAGTCTCGAGACCTTTACTGTTAGAATGGCAAAATTTCACTAATAAGCTACAACATTTAAATGATTTGCGCATACCGCGTTATGTAGTTTTAAATAATGCGCACACTATTGAACTGCATATTTTTTTGGGTCACTTTCTGTTTTAATACTAAAAACCTAAAATTAAAGTACCTAGTAAGCATGAAGTGAGGTCTTAATGCCACTTGCGGTCACCCATCAATTTTGTGGTCTCAAAATTTTGCTTAAATGCTGCCCAGAACTACCTACACCACGCCTTTTGAGTAAAGTACAAGCATAACAAGACCTATTATTATTTGACAAGGTGCAAGTAAACGTCTCACTTAGCGTTCCTTTGTGCATTTAGGTATGAGTGTACCTAGGTACTTATCCTCTTACTAGATCTAAGCTTGCATAGTCATTAGTCAGACTGAGAAAAGGCTATCTTGTAGTCGTAGTTGGCAAATAAAAAACAAGTTCTACACAACTGCGTTACCTAGCAGGTCTAACTACCAAGTATTACTAAAAACGGCCATCCACATGAAAAACAAATTCATACAATCTTGTCAAGCCGTCAAAAACTTTACCGTGATCAGTGGTGGTAAGATTTACACATACACTTTCTCGAATCTACGTAATTCAAAATGATCATCATAAATACATGAGATTTAACGTATTGAAGCAACAATACATTTAGGTCACAAGGATAACTTGCTTCTAAGCTGTCGAAAATGACGTCCGTAATAACGTAACCCGTTTCTTCCAAAGCTAACGTTAGTCGAAGTGGCTGTTGATTCGTCACAAAGCAATTGAGACAAAGGCGACGAGACGACACGCGAAAACTCCCGGCGCTTTGTCCCGCGACGTTCCACGACGTCGCGCAACGTCCCACGACGTCTACGCTTTGCCGTTGCTATCTTTGACGGCAGTTCCAACTCATTGGGTTTTGTTTAGCCATTGAGAGTTAAATGTTTGCTAGTTTCTATGAATGTTCTGGAACATTCGAGTAGCTTCTAAAAATTACACGACAAGATGGAGGTAGCTATCCTGGATTACCAATTTTTTTGTATCCTCAAAGAACCGGGTCTAGTTTTATAAAAAATAATCCAGAAAAAGGTAAATAAGTATGACACAATGTCAAAAATCCCGGCTTCAATATACATCCCGAAATAATACGGGATTCGGGACATCGGGACATTTAGTATCACGCCCTCCCGCGGGACGCAGCATTTGCATGTATGAATAACGGGACTGTTATTGATTCCCGAAAGTAGGTTAGTGCGGTTTACCTTTCTGATATTGGAAGATATCATCAGTATATCTACTTGTACTGTGCTGGTTCGACTTTATGCTGAAACCACGCTCAAAATTCAAAACGTCCAGGAATAAGGTCACAAGAACGCGACTATTTTGCGTTTAAATTGCTAAGAAAAACAGTTTACAGCGTCCTACCGGCTTCGATCAAGAATGAGCGTCTTTTGAAAGCACTTTGAAAAATTGTTTCTGAAAACAATATCAAACGGTTTCGATAGTTCCCGCGAAGATCGATCATTTATCACATCACAGGCTATAATAGAATGCTCACACCTGCAGGCGTTCGGGAATTCTGGGAAAATTCCTAAAAATTCCCGGGAATTCTTGAGAACACCGGTATTACCTATCGAGGGGCAATCTCGTTCTCAATAACATAGTAACATTCTTGGTTGTTTTAATGTGGAGAACAGCTAGTTCACTCACTCTTTCGAGACTTGAATAGGTTGGTTACCACAGCGACGGTGAACATTTTAGTTCAAACAGGCTGACACGTTAAAATGCTAATAATTGCATATTTGTCGCGTGACGAGTAGACGTATTCCGAGTATGGGCCATACATAGAGATTTTGAGATAGCAAAAGGTAGGGTCTTTAGTCTGCAGTGGCAAACATAAAAGTTCCAGGACGACATGGATATTTGCAGTGAGCTATCTCTAAACTGTGAGTAGGTATGTTAGAGCCAATTTATTTTCAATAACTTTTGTCTAGCGTCAAATAGTGAGTGTGCGCGGCTGATAATGCGGGGTGAGGGGAAGGGGGGGAGTAATGGAATTTTGAATGAGCCGCGAACGGGAGGGTCTTCAACGAAAATTGCGGAAATTTTTGGGATTTGAGCGTTTTGCATATTATGAAGAAAGCAAAAAAATAATATACCTATACTAAAATAGGTAAGTAAATAAAAAATTTAAGAAATGACTTTTTTGTGATTTAATTTAGTTTCTATCCATAGCACAGAATACAGATACGTTATCGATGGTAATAAAAAAATTAATAAATTCAGTATTGCTTTACTAATTTTTAATGTCCGAAGATCATTGCAGATTCGCATCAATCTTTAAAATAAAATCAATAAAATAAAAAAAAAAACCGAACCTTAGACTACTTTCATAAAATTAAGTGTCTGAATATCTGAAAAGATTGCGGTGCTCGAGGAGCGATGAGGTATATCAAATAGACAGCAACATTTTATTTTTGCAAAATATCTTTAATTTTCCCCAAACTTTTCTAAATTTACCTGAAAATTGTAAGACAAAGGTTCAGTAATTTTCTATTTCGCGGGAAGGTTTTTAATATCGACAATTATTAGGCTGCGGAGCGAGAATTTATTAAAAAATAACAGGGATGTAAAAGCGTTTTAAGTGGAAAGACGTGTAGGGGTGTAGGCACAGGCTTTAGAGGAAAACATCGATGCTAAGGGTAAACCTTTGCCTACACTCAAGGGTAAACTAGCATTGTTTTTTTAGCTCAGATATTACCTAAGTAGGTACACGTAGTAACATTTGATTATACCGACAAACTTTCTGATTAGGTAGCTACCTACCTATTATCTTTGCTTGTGTGACCCAGCAGTGAGCGATGTCGGTCTGCTGCTGATGATAAAAGGGCGATAAGTAAGTCTTGATCCTGTTTTCGTGTTTATCTCTTGTGCCTTGCGCCATAACCCACCCCCGGCTATGCGTTTACATGCCAAAAAGCCTCGTCTCGCTTTGATGGCTAAATATTAAAATACTTTTAAATTTTCACGCATAACCCGCTATCGTTGGAGCGTCAGGAATGATGTATTGTTTTTGCCGCGTGCTTCTGTCACAACTGTTTCAAATTGACAGAATAGACGCCACTAGGACAGCGTGAAACGTCAAATTGAATCAAGATGGCGACACATTTATTTATTTATTTATTTATATGAACAAAAAAGAAAAGGGCTTTGTCGCTGAGCGACTATACCGCCCAATCAGTAACATCTTAGCTCAGTCTTCTTCTTCTTCTCTCTCATTTCACTTCTTAGTTTCTTCTGGTTTCACTTCACTCCCCGGCTTCTTCTTCTTCTTCTCTTTATTCCTTCTTCCTCCCTTTATTCCGTCTTCCTCTTCTTCTTTTTATTAATGGCAACTGTAAACTGTATTAACAGTATAATTCTGCCAATAATATTATAATTGAGAGATGAGGATACTTGACATCCTCATCTCTCAAATATGTATTATGTCACGTCAATTTGATTTTGAAAAAACATGGCGGCTTGTCATTTCAAAACTCCAATGGAAATCTTTCTTCAAATGAGAAATCTTCTTGAATACTCCCCCATTCCATTTACCAAATCTCCTGTTACGTAATCCAAGGCTTCATTAGTAAAATGCCACCGATATTACATAATAAAACCTAGTAAAACACGAGAAAAGTAAATAAAATAGCAGAGCAACAAGCTCCTTCAAAAATGGCGAAAGAAGCTCTCCCACATTCATTTATTTAGAAAGCATTATCGATACATTTGTGTATTGTTTTACTCACTTTTCCTTTTACTCGTATAAAATTAGTTGTGAAACTATAATACTATTATTAATTAATTATTATTTTATAATGGGTATTTATCACGTACCTACAGTTTTTTATTTTTCCGACGTTTCGAACGCATTGCAGCGTCCGTGGTCATGGATGAACTGATGCACGGCGAGTTAACTTCTATTATTGAGGGTAGATTTCGTCTACCCTCAATTAATTAGTATTATTATTAATTAGTAGGATAACCAATTAAGTGTGAGTCTGACACTGCGTATCGATGGTTTACGTTTTAATATTTATGTACAGGCTCCACTTTGTACTTAAAAATAAGGTTTTTTTATAATAACAACTGAAAATATAAGTGTGTACCTAATCGTAAGATATTACTGGAAATCTTTTGATATTTTTCTGAGAAAGGTCTGTTGAATTTTTTATAAGAAAAAGTAGTCTACTGTAAGAAGGCTCTATACTAAACCAAAAGAGTTTTCCCATTTCGTTTTACGAAAATTAAAGTCTTACAGAAACTAAGAAAATTTCTAGAATGGATGAATATGCTATGAATAAAACTAATTAAAAACATTAATCACTTTACAGTCGGGTAGAAATTGCGTTCTCTTTGGTACCAGAATAGTTCCAAAAAAATGTAGGTATTAAATGGTTGTATCTAGTATGTACCTACTTAAATAATAGATTTTTTTCGTTGTATATTTATGATTGACGAGTGGGTTTCAGAAAGTAACAATACCCTATTACTGAATCCGAAAATTAGACCAAAGATAAAACCTGTTTTATTTTTACGAAAATATGGTGCTTTATATTTATCTATCTACTTATACAACTCCTTACCCCCTGTTGGGTAAAGACCAGGACCAGGATCCGTCACACTACTCCGATTTTGTCAGATTCACTCTGCGATGCCCCCAACAATGTCATCCAACCATCAGGCAGGTGGTCTGCCTCGACTTCTGCATTATTTAGATATATTCATGAAGGTCAATCTTTGCTATGATATACCCAAACAAATTCGTTCGTATTTTTCGAGTAAATTCCTGGTACATTCATATTGATAAATAAAAATGTGAAAAGATAAATCCATGATGCTGTCCTCCTATTATTTTAAAAGCATAAAATTTTTACTACGCTACATTTTGCATGGTAAAATTCGATTCGCACTACAGGCATTTACCGATAGAGGGCGCTAGATGGGATATTGAAAATCGAATTGACGCGTGAAAAATGGATTTTCCACTCAATTTATTACGTTCTACGTGTTTTATCTAGTTATGGAGAGCCGCATTATGTCGAATGTCAGTGTTATCTCTACAATAAACATTTTAGACGGGAAAAAATGTATAACTGTCTAAAGAATATCATGCAAATTATTTGATGACCTAGGCGGCGCCGGCGTGGTGGGCAACGTGACTAAAACCCAACAGGTGCAATTCGATTCCCGCGGTGAGACTTCATCAGTCGTGACCTTGTTTCATTTTCATTGGGATGCAGTCGTGATCATTTCATTTTCATACTCAAATCAAATACATTCCAGTCAAAATATCAGGTCAATCCATCCAGTGGGTGACCGTAAGCTATGCAAAAACATCTCTCATCTCTGAAGTATCCGGTCGCAGGCTCAGGAGTCCATTAATATTTAACACCCTCTACCGCCCTAGTTCCCCTTAAATAGGTTACACAGACAACCCTTATGATTTTAAGCTAGATTTGTGGGTAACCTAGATGTTGCGGAGTCATTTAGTAGTTTACCTGTTTTGTTTTAGAAGTTTGTGGCGGGAACAGTGCGCTAATCGTATATCTTATGCCTCACATCCGTAATTTATACCTATTCAAAAGATCTCGAAAGAATCGTGATCCTTTTTGCGTTTAGAAGCTTGTTTGACACAGTGGCCATTTTTATTTTATCGAAATTCTACTCCGAAAAGAAATCCAGGCACATAGCAAAGTTTGTTGCCCGATGGTTCTTCATGGTATTTAAGAGGAACAAAAGTTGAATCACTAGTATTCATTGATCCTAGCGGTCCTACTGATTAAATGCTTTTTGACATTGACTTTACCTGAAGATTACGTGATCTGACGACCTTCATAATTTAGATACTTTCTGAAGAATTTCATGAACAATTGGAGATTTTCTTCTTCATTATTATATGCTTTATTTTCTTCATTATTTGTGTGAAAATTGTCTTTTATTATAAATAGCAATTGTGCAAGGCAAAGCATCCAATGTAAGGTGAAGTTTTATCTAAAACCTCACGAACTTCGAAGATATTGAAGATTCAAATACATCAAATGTTCATGAACTTCTGTCGCTGGCCGTACACATGAAATTGATCGCTAAGCTAAGCTATGACGGAGGCTTTCAAGCAGTCTCCGTCAACAGAGTCTGCCTCTAACACATACGATCTCACCTCTCAAGCATGATTTAAGATCGCTTTTTTCCCTCATCTTTTATCTCCTAAACACCCACAATACGCCACAATGTTCCAACAATGTTTTATTATCTTTTATCAGGAAACTATTAAACCGTAGATGTATAACAATATTTACGACATCAGATCGAACGTAACATGTTTATTGAGGGTAGGTGCTAAAATGTTTGTTACTTGTTTACCTGTAACATCTCTGTTTTGTTGTTTCTACAACATCATTGTTGTTTCTATTTAGCGGTAAAAAGCTTGTGACTTCAAGTTAATGCTTTTAGATAAAGTTTTCTAGTTGAAATCCAAGTAAACTTACATTTTTTTCAAATCGATCAAACTAGTTTACTAGATTTAGTAAGGACTAAATCTAGTAAACTAGTTATTAGATTTAGTCCTAAGTCGATATAAGGATCTCGTGTGTCTAAATGTTGCTAGGTTTTGATGAGAGTGCTGAGGAAAAACATTTTGTAAAGTCTTGCTAAAAAAACAGTCAAATTAAAATAAATTATACTTTTTTTATGTTATGTATACATATTGAATGAAAAAAACAGAATAGAAAAATAACGAATAAAAAAAATTTTAGCTAACTAAAGCAGGCTTTACAAGATTCATAAAATATAATATTATTGAAAATTTTGTACTTACAAGAAAATCGATTGTGGAATAATACGACTGTCTATCATATATTATCGGGAGATACTGTCAGTCTGTCATTATGAATGACAGACTACTACAAGCCTATGAACCCATTTTACGCAATTCCCAAGCGTATCGAGTATTAATGAGACAGACAAGAAAAAAACTTTTATAAAAATATTGATCCTAGGCATTGTCTTTATTTGGTCTTTATACTCACAATTTTTATGTATAATATATAGTATAATATTTTTAGATTTGAGAAATGTCTACCATGCCTAGGGGTTACCAGTCGTAATATTGTTCACTTGATAATTTGCAATTCTAAAATTCTATTCAAAACTAACGAAAAATCACCAATGACCTTAGAACCTAAAGTAACTTTTGTCCAATGCCAGCATCACCAATTGGTAACCCCTTGGTTCGAGAGGGGTGCTACAGTTGGTGCCGCTGCACAAACAATAAATTCTCGGGCCACTGTACTTCAAGTTCGCTTCCTTCCTGTCTCGATCCTTCCGTGCCGGGGCCGGGACGACCCGGGACCAGAACTATTGTTTGTGAACTATCATTTCTTAGGAGTTTGGAGTTTCAAGTTTTCGTTATTTTACTCTTGCTCAATTTTTGTGTTGTTTTTTTTATTGAAAATTTTAAACATGGTCTCGGTGTCTGTTACTGATCACATTTATGTAGTTAAAACTCAAAAAAAGAGAAAAAAATTATAACCTAAACAGGAGACAAGACGAGTCAGACATGGATTTAGGATAGCTACTGGGAGTTTTACTGACTGGGGATGATACGAGAGCATAGTTTAAATAAGAGTCTCTAAACGATTGTTGTCTGTAGTACTTATTTGTACAGTTTTAAAAAAATTTTGTTTGGCTTTGGTTGACTACGATCCTCGATAACTTTGTGATAGTTAAATAAAAAAAAAACTGACCATGTCATAATCATTTTCTGCATCTACTGCAACCGTCCTTTTTTTTTTGGTAGTCATAAAATAGCGGTGTATAGCTTTCGGTATAACCCCATTACCCGCCCTCGGCTTTACTCACGAGGTAGCACGGATTTATGGTCGTGAGCAAAATTAGAAGATCTGCGCAGAACAATAAAAACGTTTTAAAAACGAAAATTGACTTAAAAGGACTGCGTTAGAAAACTTGGTTCACAATTTTATACACAGATATCGATTTAGTGAAGATTACTGCAGATTATCCTCTAAATAGAAAGTTGTTGCTAAAAAATATTTTTTATTTGCGTCCTGAAACACAAAATTTCATAAAATAAAGCTTAGCCCCTAAAGACCTTAATTTTATTAGGTGCTTGTAATAATTTAACAAAACGTAACATCATTTTATGTCTCATAATAAAATTATACGTCTATTAAAACTGTAACACTGTTTACATTGTGTTTAGCGTTTTGCCGCCATTTTTACAAAATGAGGGTTTGCAAAAAATTAACAAAGCTGGGGTCAGCGAATAATAGGGGACAAGCCATTAGTATAATGGTCCTGTGGAACTTACACCGTAAGGTACAAAGGTAACATATTGTTACAAAAAGTAAGGAATTGTAACAAAAGTAACAACGTAATGGCGGCACAGATACCTAATATGTTTTTTTCTTGTCAGTGTCAATAATTTTCTTACGATGAGTTTCTAAGTGCTTATCTTCAATGCGATAAATATATTGACACTCCTGAGGTTAGCTTTTTGGGTTATTTTGACGTAAATTGTTATAATCGTTACAAAAATATTAAATTACTTGGTAATTTTTAATATCAATATTTTATATTAGTTCACTCTATAACGATTTCCATCTAATTGTGTTCATAAAAGAGGAGGCATCATGAAACAAATTTACGTAATTTTAGGGTCCTTGTACACTTGAATGTTTAGAACTGTCATCAGTCAACTTCCTTGACTCACATAACTTAATAACAAATTGCAATAATTTATCTCGCACGATTGCTGAGCCGTCGCATTGTGTTCGCGAACTCGCTTGAGCCGGGTACAATGGGATTGGATTGTGTTGTTACTTCTGTATTAGAACATTTTGGTACACGCGACTAATATTCTTGATTATATATAAATTATTGAACACCTACCAATTAATAGAATATAGTCCTCAATTCCAGATTGGCCCACTGCAGCCTTGGATAGGAAAAACTGGAAAAAAGGGAGGGAGGCCTTTGCCCTGCAGTGGGACAATACAAACTAAAATAATAATAATAATATTAATAGTAGGGATAGTAGCCGGTATGTGTCTCCATCGCACAAGATCAAAATTGTCAAAAAGGCCTCTGTGTGTTGGCTTCGGCCCCATGCATGCCTATCAAAGGTCCGGGACTCTATAGTTCCGTGATGTTAAACTTTGACAAACAAAATAATAATAATAATAGTCCTCAATCCAAATATTCCCTGTGTCGTTGATATCAGAAATTGTACGAACCATGATACCTTGGGATACCTACTTCATAGGCATACATTTAGGAAGAAAAAAAGAAAACTAAAGAGGAGTGAAATCTATTAGGTACCTACTTAAAAAGCACGAAAACAGTCACGGAAAACATCGATAAAACAGCATAGCCCCGTATTTTAGGTTAATATGTAGAGGATAATTTTATTACAAACGAGTGTCTCGGCCCCGTCAAATTACACTGTATGTAGTACAAATCAAAATTTGTCAATGTTATATATTTACGCGCTTCTCTGTCGCGCCTGTTAGAACGCCTCCTTTATCTGTGGTGATATCAAATTATTTTGTCTAGGATTTGTCTGGGTCATAGGGCTGACAGCTAGTTATTACAGTATAGGCCCCAGTGACGTGGGTCTGCTATCAAAGGAGTCATGTGGACCCTAATCTTAAATACAGTTTATATAACCAACAGTCATAAATAAAAGCTCATTTTGAGACAAACTTGGCTAACGTAATAACCTAGTGCCTAAATATTATTTCTTCCAAAAATCTAATTTGAAATAACCTACAGGAAAGAGTGAAATAAGAACCAGCGACATTTGCATCTGAGGAGCTAGGAAAAAGTGACCTTTGGTCTAAAGTAACTTAAGTCAGTCAAGTCCAACTGGATTGAAGGAAAAAGAGCTTAGTTCCGTTCCGTAATCAAGTGGTAGCACCATTTAATTACCCTTTTACTAAGACTCTGTTTATCCGTTTGTCAGGAGTGTACCTATCTTTATCGAAATAGGTAGACCAGGGGCACGGTGGTATCCCGTCAAAACAAGAGCGAGGCACTACCCCATCATCATCTCAACTCGATTAAAACCGCTGCAAGAATTACGCCTATTACGCTATTATTTTCCGTAATTTCTGGTTTTTCTTTTTTTTTATATGCTCTATTCTACGAAACTCATCGTATGTGTCCTACTGGCACTTGGCCGGTGATAGGGAACACGGTGTGACACTGTCCGTCATATTTTATGTCCTGGCCCAGGAACGGTTATAGTCTGCGCGCGAACGATAAAAAATAACCGTTTTCGCCAAACGGCCATACAGGTCGAAATATGGAATGCTTATTGGGGAAGGATTTTTGCAGTGAATTTTTTTGACAACTTTTCTGTAACGATCGAGTTATACCTGCGAGTTGTTTTTTGTTTCAAAATAATATAAAATTTTTGTTAAAAACTTGAAGGCTAAAATCTTTGTACACGATACCATTCTGCTGGCATACTATTCTTGCCACAGAATATAAGCTCTTGCTCCGTTAAGTTTGAGAAAGCAAGAAGCAAGAATGGTATGGTGTAAATGGCGTTTAACTTTCTGTAGGTTATATTTAATCTTAATTCATAATTTTATTATTTTATCTGGTATTATCTTAGCTGGTTGAGTAACAATTTGATGTTTCTCTTTCAGGTAAGAACTTGAGTGTTCATCTCGAGACTATTTTACCTTTGGTAAGTGTATCATTTATTAGTGTATCATTTTACCTTTGCCCAGCAGTGGGACGAAATAGGTTAAAAAAAAAAAGTGTTTCATTATTTTATCACCAAAATTAATAACATGCTAAACTTGTTGTCCAATTTACATAATTAATTTAATTTCGCGCAAGCAATGAATGGCTTATAACCGGGCTTATAAACATGGCTGAGATTACTTTACTATTACCTTTGCCCAACAATGGGACAGTATGATCTAATAGAAAAAGTTTTAAGAGGATCACCTAAAAGAAGAAAGAGTTCAAACCGTGTTTGTTGCCCTGGTTCTTCACGGTATTGGTCGCGAAGGACAAGGAGTAGAATCACCTGGTTTGAAGACTATTAGAATAGAATAGAATAGAATAGAATAAAGTTTTATCTTCTCCACATATACACATTCTAAGTGATTCCAGCGGTCTTACTAAATAAATGATTTTTGGCTTTGACTATTAATGTTTTCGTAAAGAGAATACCATAAACCCTCAGGACAATCACCCTACGTGACAGTGTCATCAACGCGACACGATCGACATGGCTATGTGATTAAACTGATATTGAACATTGCCGAAACACTGAGGCGCCCAGGGAGTCTGGGAGACTCGTCATTGTGCCAAGTCTCTTTTGGCTATTTGCTTTCCTGTGCTCACTTATGGAGATGGTTTGATGAATATTGGATATCTTCTTCTTTATTTATTTAATCATCACAACCAGACTTCACCTACTAAGATTTTCTTTGTTAATGTTACTCTTCATGTTCATAAAGCCAATAAATACACTTTAAGACATTTTCAAGAGTGTCTGAAATCTGTTCTTTTAACTTTGCGGTACATAAAAAAAATTGTGGCACTCCGAGAGTGCCGAACAGAAGTGAAAACTTGAACAATTACGTACATTACGCACAATTAATTTTATCCCTCCAAAGTTGCTGCGCAGAACCCATTTATGATGACAACAAGCCATGACAGAGGATTTACACCGCGAAACTGTCACCTGAGTTGCGTACAGACTCATATGAACTTACTTTTTTACTTGAAAAGCTGATAGGTTTGAGCCTTCACAGTGTACATTTGCCGGAAATAACAAGTACAAACTTACACATAAAAAAATACATTAAAACTAGTAGAAATAGCTCTAAAACAAAAACCAGTATTCTTGGCCTTTCTTTACAAATGGAATTCATATATAATCAATAAAATGGAAATCATCCTGAATAATAGTATAATATCCGTGTTTGGGCTCATAATGAATCAGCTCGCGGTCACCTATTAAAAGCTTGTACTTGTACCTATTGAAAAACATTTTTCAAAAAAACATTATCTTTTAGCTTAATGTTTTATTGACAAAAGCACCCCAAACAGCTATTCGTTTAGTTACCTCGGCAATTGTGATTTCTCATTTGTTAGTATGGTTGGCGCCACAGAATACACAGTGTGTACAGAGTAAATAGCTGTATTACAAGTACATAGATGTTTCACTCTGGTACGTCAAATACATACTTAGGCTGAAGTGTAGTAGTGACCGCTAGTGGCTTTAACAATGGACGCTTCCTTGCTTCGGAAGCACGTAAAATTGTCGGTCCCGTTTATACAAATGTTAGCCATGGCCTTTGGCTACTAATTCATACGAGCATACTTAAGAACATGCTTTAATTCTAATTTGAGATGCTAAATAATCTATTCCCTAACTAGTCTGAATGCTTTAATCAACCAACCCTCTGTGGGCTTCAGAAACCTCATGTCCAATGTTGACAATAATGTCCCATTTTGTCCATCAATGTCATTCAATGGTTCACAGTGACACAGGCTAGATATGAGTAGGAGATTGTTGGCATGTACCACTGTACCCACAGGGGACACGCTTGATTGGCTGCCAGGTCGACGTTGATTATACGAATTCATTTGTTCTGTGGCAGGGAATCATAGAACTTTATTCATTTAGGCCTTATACTTTGGTCATTGTTAATTTCAAAAATAGAAGAGAAAAGACATTTTGATATTTTTTAAATAAAGAACAATTTGTTTGAATGGCGAATACTTCGATCAAAGGGCGAATTGATTTGAATTTAGAACAAAAAAATTGGTAACATTTATCTCGTTCTTTTTATAAAAGATCGCACATTTTCAAGCAATGTTTCGCTTTGAAAAAAGTCTGTGAGATAATGAGAGGGTATACCGTCTAGTTACTTTATCAATCAATCAATTGCAAAGACAAGAACGATGTGATCTTCTTGAAAATTACACAACGATTCGTTTGGTGATCATTACGCCCCTAACACGTAATCCGCTTGTCGCCGATCTAAACCAAGAGAGAACCAAACTAAACGACATTTCTTAATAGAGACATCCCGACACTTACATCCCTTTTGACACTCCATGACATTTGAAATGCATTTCCTTCCCTACAAACAAAAAGCACGCTAAAGCAAACCTTATCTCTTGGCATTTAAGGATCATGTAACCGCATGTACAGTTCACGTAAAGACGTCACACTTGTTGAAAAATATACCGTCATGTCTAAGTAATAGAGCAGAAAATAGTTTGATGACAGCTCCGGACGTGCACTCAGGTTTTCATCCTCTTGTCTGTCCGTCTGTATGACAAATTACGTAGGAAAGCGATTAATGGTTGTGTGACGTCATAGATTTATGATATCTCTGAGATAATGGAGTTGATTTATGATTGTGATCTAGTGTGGTGAGTGGCGTATGAGTTATTTATTAGTTAGAAGCGGACTGAAGGTGTGCCTTGTCCTGTCTAAATTGGGTCAGAAGATTATAAACTAATCGTATCAGGACAACTGGGCCACCTAATAATCCAACTAAGTCCAACTATTAGTTCAGAATTCAATTCAATTCAATTTATACAATAACAATTTCACAATTGTGTCTGAAAGTTATACAAAATGAATGATCAGTAACTAAAATTTGAAGTTTTCTGGAGATTTTCTAAAAGATGTCTGTCATAAAAACCTTGTAAAACAATTAAAAATACAATATAAATTAGCGAAATAAGCCGAGCTCAAGTAAAACTGAGCTGGAAACCCATAGTTTCATAATGAATTGGTACGTTGGCATACGAAAAACATCTGACCAGGAAACATTTTAATATGCATAGGAGCTTTCTTCATTATCAGTGGAGTCCGACACAGTCTTGGAGTCACTGTCATCATCTGTCAACACCACCCGGTAATCGTAGAAGAAGTGGTCTCCGTGAGGACTGACGCTGGAGCTGTTGGCACAGCGGTGGTCGTAGATCTTGGTGAACACTGGAAGGAAACTAGCTTTTTATCCTGTGAATCAAACTTACACCCACAGAATGGAAGAACCGAGCTGTAAGGCCAGACAACATACAACCAAGACTGATTATTCTTGATGCAAGAGAAAATAAACAATTGAAGAACTTAGGGGCCATTGGAGATGCCTTAAAGCCCTTCATAGCTCAAACTGAAACGCAGGAAGAGGCAGTGTGGAAGGACTCACTAGTTCCATCCTGGCAGTTCCTGTAATGCATCATGCAGAGGCTTTTGAAGCTCCTCCTGGCGCGCTGGAAGGCCCCGCAGATCCACTTGATGGAGGGGTCTCGCCACTTCTTCAGCATTTCTTCATGGCATGGAGTGCATTTGCGATGCCATTTTCTCCTTTAAAAATATATTTTCAATAAGTCCCGGGGCTCTGTTTCATATTATTTATTGCTGGCATTGTGTGATGTGAATATTTGGATCTGTGTAGGTATCTAGTTATGGAATGATAGCTTCCAAAACAGTAATTTTCCCATGCACAGTGCTACCTTCTGCAAAATAAGGGCATTTACCAAATATGTATTTGTGTCTTTGACTACCCCCTTGAACGTGAGAAAGGATCTTTTTTATATCTTGTGTGCTGCCTTTAAATCGTTATTCAACTTCAGAAAGCAGTGTCTATACTAACCATCCCCTCCTTTCCAGGCTGGACTTCGGTCTATCATCATTCTCCTTCTTAACCTTCGAACCCGAGCTTGACCCGGCTGATTCCGTCAAATCCAAGCTTTGGTCTCCACTTTCGTTGCTTTCTATAATGAAAATCATTGTAAACTAAAATAAACGTAAACAGGGCCACGACTGTATCCCTATGGTGCGGTAGACATTTTGTCAGATCTTTTTATGTATTGCACACACAGATCATTTAAAGATGTCTAAGACAAACCAAATCAAACAGGATCAAAACAGAATTTGGAATTTGAAGTTTGTTTTATTTAACGAAGGCGTGTTGGTCATGATTGTGTACACACAATCATGACCAACACGCTCACTAGCACTACAGTGCTAGTGAGCGCTTATTCGTCCATGGAGCGTTCCCGAACTTACGCACACAGAAACAACGTGCATGTGCGTGCATATTGTGCATCTTCACCCATAAGACATAAGATTATCCTGCTTTCTTGAGATAGAAGATAGAACAACGGTACGCGGGACGGGAGAGACTGACACAGTAGGTAGGTGATAGGCACACGGTAGTGAACTTGCGCGCTTGAATTGGCCAATCACAATACTCGAGCGGAGATCTCGAGATTTTTAATTTCAAAGTTAGAGGTTAGAGCTTTGTGATTGATCAATTCAAATGCGCGTTACTATGTAAAATTCGTCGCGTTTAATTAAAATAAACTCCAAATTGTTTTTAAATAGTTAGATGGTATCAGACCGTTATCAGATGATGAAGTGGATTTATGCTTAGATTTCTTGCTGTTCCTCCGGGCTGCCTGCTGGCCTGCCTGCTGGCCTGCCTGCTGGCCTGCCAGCTGATTCCTCGCCTCAATCTGAGTGTTGTTGATCATGCATAATGCTATGTCTGCTGTAATTCAGATGAATGTTAAGATGTCTGGTAGAGCAGAGCGAAAGAAGAAACGCAAAACCTGTTGTCCTGACCGATCCACCTAAGGGAAGGACGATAGGGGATGATAGACAGTGGGTGATAAAAGTTAATTAGCATTTTGATGTTTTTATGTAAATTTTCTATATAGGCTTTAGTCTCCCTTTGAGATGGGAATAAAATTGTGGCTATTCAATTTTATAGGTACTTACCAATAACACATAAAACAATACATTCCGCGAGCCGCACCATATTCTACGTACATTTTATTTTCATTTGAATCTGAGCAATCATATATTTGGGCAGAATCGACAATTTATGGCTCTACACGTTTTACGACATCGCAGTACTTTGTCGTTTTTATACACCTGTTTTATGTAAATCGTTAAAAACGTTTGTTTGCGTCGACTACAAAAAATGTTTGAATTCTTGTATGTTTGATTGAATTGTTGCGTAATTCACGTACTTATTTCGAATGTAGAAAGAAAATAGGTACTGTAGCTAAGAAATAACCATTGATTAGACCTAATAGACCTCACAATTAGGTGCAAAAGCTGTATACCGACCGACCACTAACATTAAATCCTGAGCACATACATAACAATGGCCGACATCCTATCCTGTGATTGCGTTGCGCTGAACGTCGCCCAACTTATCGATTAACGACCCACAAGCACTATTAACTCACAAGAAGACTTGTAAGATAACTTCCAGTTCATTTTGTGCTTAAAAATAAGTTACTCTTTCAATTTCCACCTGCCACTGCTAAGTGTAAGTTTCTCGGCCATTAGCGGAACTTCTTCTGGAACGTTCTGGAACGCTCTGTAATGTTCTGGATCAGTATTCTGGAGCGGCCGGTAATTTACGAGCGTTGGTTAGCAGCGCGATTCGATTGCTTTTAGTAGAGCCCCTACCATTTATTCTCGCTATAGGTAATGGTGATTTATAATATCCTTATCGTAAAACAAGATGACTTAATAGACGTTGTCGTGTCCACGAATACGTAACCTATACTTAAAGCTCTTTTAGTCCCAAATAAGGATCTTAATTTTCAGGTCAGATTTCATAATTTAACTTTCATTAAAACACTAATTCAGACTATTACGATTGATGGGTTTAAAAAAATACGCAAATTCAATAAAGCTTTTATTTCTGTCTCCAATAAAAATCATATAGTATCATATAATCTTTCTGAAAATGTTTTTTTTTCGGTACTAAAATAAAAAAATATAGGAACCTACTTAAGTAAAAAAATACCTTATTTCACCATTTTTAAGTTTTCAAATTTTTCTGAAATCTAAATTCAAATATTCCTAAGTCACAATGTGATAATCATCACAGCTCGACCCCACCCAGTGTAATTTATATATAGCCTTTATCAACACAGTGCACAACATTGTTTGCCTCCCGAAGTCGCGCCTCTTTTGTCTTGAAAGGTTTCATCTGCCAAACGTCATCGATGTTCACTTCTTCATCACCCTGTAAAAAAAAAATTTGAAGCTGACTTGACTACTTAGAGGTAAAATGGAGGAAATATGTCTCTACGGGTGCATAGGTCTTCAAAGAAAATCCAGAATGTAAAAGAGATTAAAAAAAATGCCTAGTAATTGTGACAATGCTTACGTCCATATCCATATTTATGGCATCTTCAGGATCCAGCACAATAAACGGCGTAGATTCAAAACTGAACGCCAGACCGAAGTACGAATACTTCTTTATTTCATCCATGAACAGATTCCAGGAGTAAACTTTGTCCGGATCACTCCCCATCTCTCTGATCTGTGTCGACAGCACTTCATAGTAATACATGAGAAGCTCGTCGTAGTGCTTATCTCTGAGATCCTGGCTCGTGCATGCGTAGATCAGCACAGAAAGATCTAGAACAGGAGATGCACATCTAGCGAGTTGGAAGTCTATGATTTTTGCGTCTGTAGGAGTTCCAGCTTCGTATTTGAACAAGAAGTTATTAGTCCAGCTGTCACCGTGAGAAATGACTCCAGTACTTTGTGTGTTTGTGGCAGCCTCAATCATCCTCTTATGAGTTTCTGGCTCACAAGACTGCTTCACCTTCTCCACGTAAATCGTGTTAGGATACTCCTTCTCAACTGCATCTATCGCTATTTCTCCGATACGCTTCCAGAACCTCTCATACCAGCCCCAAAGTCTTTCATGGTAATACGTTTCACAAAGAGCGTCCTTTATTTTGTTGAACTTTTCTGGTTCCTGATCTTTCATCGCGAATGATAATGCATGGAACTGAGCGAGGACTTTGATCGACAGCTTACAGTGCGGGAAATCTATCCCCTCTTGTCTGGCAGCACTGCCGAAGTTCTCTAGTGAAGCATCTTCGAGGCAGATGACGTCATGAGCACCATCCATGAATGTAAACACCACATTAGCGTATTTATCGAAGGGGTCTTTCATTGACTTTTTGGATTGGAACTCCAGTAGTGCTGGTAAGACTGTCTCGTAGAAATTGATTTCGTTTTTGAAGAATTCGTCGCTGCGGTACGTGAGGCGTCTAGAACGGCTTTTGGGGATGTGTTTGAGGAAGACCTGGACGTGCTTTGGGCCATTCTGGGCTTTGCAGTGAATCTTGATGCGGATCACCTCGCTTAGGTACGAGTCCCCTTTCCTTGTTTCACCCACATGCTGGAACAAATGCAAAACATGTACCTGGACGAAGCTCGTGTAATATGTCATCAAATAAAGGAAATATTTGAATCATAATCGAATTGAATATATTGGTATGATATTTGGTCTGATTTGAGGAGTTTTGCTCAGTTACAGCTTTGGTAAATACCCTACAATCTACTCCACTGTCACTGATGTTACGTCACAAATCTAAGATGCCAAACGGGATGCATTTTCTCAGCACATTACAACTACATACCTCCCAGTGTGTGAATGTGACTGGTTCTCGAAACCACTTGCAGAGTTTCTCAGTCAGTCGCTCATTCGTGATCAAGGGAGACACGTGACTGAGGGTACTGAAGTCTTCTGCCATTTTGAAGACCTGTCACAGTAAATTCATTGAAAAAAAAAAAAGGAAAATAATAAATGGAATGGTAATAAAGGGAATCTAAATCATGATACTGCATATACCAGATTCAAAATTTCTTAGATCATAATGGGGATAATTATAGAAAGATGAAATTATTAATACCTAACGTCAGAATGTCAAGATCAACGTCGACTATTAAAATGTTGCTCTCAGACGATGTTTTCAATCACCGTAGAGCTATGCCAATGCGAAATCCGGTTAAAACACACGACATCCTGTCGATCTTCGAAGCACTCACCAAAAAGACTCTTAAGTAACTTATCATACGCACTAGAAGCTTTTAAAGAACCTTGAGCTGACTCAAATGAGCCTTAACAATAATATTTTATTTTCATTCGATTGAAAACTCCAGGGGGGTTATTCGCGTTCATTTTTTCATTCGTTCGATAAATATTCGGATGCTTCTTACTACAAGCTACATTGTATTCAGTCGATAAGATCAACGTCCTAACCTAGGACCAAATATTTCATACCGAAAAATTGGCCCTTGAAGTCGAAAATCGTAGTAAGAAACATCCGAATATTCATCAAACGAACGAAAATAAGAACGCGAATACGGCCCCAGATTATCAAGCCGTCTGTAAAAAATTTGATAAATTTAACTTAATGCTAAATCGGATATCACTTTCAGGATCTGAATTAAACATTATGCTCATTGTGTAAAATTTAACTAAAGCTTGTAAAAAAAAAACAAATTACTTACCTATTATTAACTACTTTTCACATCAGTTTGTCCAATATATGCACCCGCGGAGATCGCGTCCACAAATCGCATTACGAAGATCAGTTATGAGCATAAAATTTAGGTTTTTTAGCGTTTGTGACAAAGACTAACGAGTTTCTATATAACGTAATAACCTTTTTACCTGAAAACTAGTTCTAGATTTATCAAACAAGATTTTTCTTTGGCATTTAAGAACGTGTGAGAGGTCTAATTTAAATTGTAAGGCCTGAAATGCACTGCGCGGAATACGGCGTACCGTGCGGCTGGCCGCATACATTATTCAAACGCACTTTAGCCTCTCCGTTTGACTTGCTTGCTGCGGCTAACCGCACCTTGCCCAATTAATAATATAATATTTATATTTTAAGATAATAATCGGTGTGCTACAAAATAAATTACAGATGAATCCTTTATTTCGTACCTTCTGATAATAGTTAGGACATCAATGTCTTATAAACATTGATAAACTATAGTAAAAATAGTCTTTTATGTATTGGTACTAATACTAAATAAATAACCGGCCGGAAGTGTGAGTTGGACTCGCCCACCGAGGGTTCCGTATAAAGTTCTACTAAGTAGGTACGTATAACAGTGCAATCTATTAGGAACTTATTGCCTACCTACATACACTAAAGATACAAATGAGGAGGGATTTTGTTTTTATTTTTTCGTCATAAATCGAAAACTATACATCATAAAAATTATTAAAAGTCTGTTTAAGCTTGTGCTAATAAATCCCTTTCATACGATACCCCACATGACACGGTTAACTCACTTTAAAATTTCGACTCCCATTCCTTGCATTAGGCCCTGTTTTTTTTTGTGATTTACCTAAAAATATACGGTTTTCAGATTTTCCCCTGTACTTGTAGTCTAAGACGATACTACTTGCCAAATTTCATAGTTCTAGGTTAACGGGAGTACCCTATGAATATTTATTTCCATGACTGTCGAAATACACATTTTTTGCGCCATAAACAGCCGTATCTTTTTTTTGCGTAAATTTAGAAATTTGATTTTATTTACAGCTTAAAGGGACCGTAGACTTGAGTATACGGTTTTAATTTCAACTCGATACATCCACGCGTTCCCCAGATAAAGGGACCGACAGACAGACAGACGGACAACAAAGTGATCCTAAAATGGTTCCGTTTTTTCCTTTTGAGGTACGGAACCCTAAAAAAGTTAAAAAAGTAACGCTTCGTTTGAAAACACCTTTAGAACGAGCTGTGTATTTTAATGTTGTTTTGTTTATAATTCTAAGATACTTCATTCTTCACTCATTAGCATAACTATTTGCTGTATGTTTCCACAACTTGTTCCAAAAGTCTAGTGTCTAACATTTTTAAGATCTGCTAGTAGTTCTAGAAATATTGAGAAAACTTATAATAAACGTAAACAGGTTCACGACTGTATCCCCAAGGTGCGGTAGACATTCTCTCAGATCTTTTTATGTTACTTATTCCAGATCATTTGAAGCTGTCTAAGGGGGGTAGTCAGAGGCATGTCCAAACACATAATAATATTTGATATATGTCCACATTTTGCAGAAGTTAGTATTCCATACATGACAGGTTGCAAGCCCATCGCCGCCTATACCTCACGATGTTTTCCTTCATCGTTTAGAGCACGTGTTAAAGCGCACATTTTTACGTAACGCAAAATCGATTGATGCAGGGCCGGGATTTGAACCCATAACCTTCGGATTGAAAGTTGAGGTTTTTGTGTTCAATGGATTGATTTCCTAATCTCGATTCTGGTTTTGACAAGACGTGGTAGGGGCAACGTTAGAAATAGTTCTAGCCTCATTTAGTCGATTGTTTTAGGTTTCCTGTAATTTAGGAAGCGATAAAACACAGCTCTGTTTAAATATTAAAGTCTACAACTAGTGTTTGTATTTTTAGCTGCTACATTTACACAATCATCATCCACAATTTTAGGTATGTACAATAGAGACATTTAACTTATCAATGAAAAGAGGATCAAGACTCTTTCTCCGAGGCGCGGTAGACATTTTTTCAGATCATTCGTAGTAATAAAACAAATGCAAAAATAAATATGACTTCTTTATTAATACAATAAAAATATCTATGTTTTGTAGACGTAGAACCAATGTCTTCCGTGGTAAGAGTCGTTTTTGCATCGATAGTCATGAACCTTTACGAACACTGAAATATAAAAAAAATTATAATTAGACTTTATTTTTATAGTGTGAACCATACACAATATCACACCCATTAGGGTTTTGACACCACGATATCGTCTATCCGTTGCTTCGCTCTACCAACTGAGCCAATGAGCAATCGACGCGATCTGGTATAAAGAATGGCGTTATCAGATATGAGACTGGACCTTTTTGGCACCACATAAAAATAGGTAGGACATAGGTAGTTTGTTTTTATTTTTGTTTAATTTTAATTCTGTTACTTTGTATTGTACCTACTCGTGATGTCTAAATTTTTGATGTTCTTAATTTCATTGTATCGTGTTGTGTGTGTCAAATAAATATATTCTTATTCTTATTAAATAATTCCAGGTAGTAGTAGGTAGTTATTTTAGTGTTGATAAATGTCACCTTCTGTTTGTTTTTGTTTTTCTACTCAGCTGTCATTATTATGTCAACTGTCAACTCCATGTCAAATGTCTAGGAAAATGTAAATTGTGTTCCGTTTTACGTAGGTACGATCATGTGGGTGAAAGACTGAGAGTTATTTATATTTTTATTCTATAAACTTTTTATTATTTATAAATGGATTATTAAGGTAGGTAATGTATTACTTATCTAGTTATTGTTTTTACTTTGCACTGAGTCTGTTAATTATGCAGTTTGCTGGCGGGTGGTACTACTTATATTATTGTTATTTTTTTAAATTTATTTAGGAACTTTTATTATTAATATTATATAAATAGTTTTTTTTTTTTTTTTAACTATTATAAACTTTTAGGTATATATTATATATATTTATCATAATGAGCGACGGTAGTGATAATGATCTATTTTTAACTTGTTCTTCCGAAAGTAATGATTCAGACTGTAGCTTTTCTAGCATTCCAACTCTTCATCACACACTGGAATCTACTTTTTCTGATGTTACTAATAATTTTAATGTGGTGCATATTAATGCACAAAGTGTCCCAGCTCATTTTTCGCATATGTTGACGGCTTTCAAACTTAATACTATTCATGCAATCCTTGTTTCCGAGTCCTGGTTAAAACCCTGTTTGCCATCTATCTCCTACTCACTCCCGGGTTTTCAACTTATTCGCAACGATCGTATTGGTTCAAGGGCTGGTGGTGTAGCTATTTATATTCGAAATTCTATTCCTTTCTCTGTTATTAATATGTCTGCACAGCCACCTCCCTCTTGCGCAGGTGAACACCTATTCCTTCAACTTACCCTATTTCACCGCAAAGTTTTACTAGGTGTGTACTATTCGCATTCATCTCAAGTCAACTTTTTCTCTTCCTTTGAAAAGCTACTAGAAGAACTTATTCCCCTTCATGATCACAGTATAATCATGGGTGATTATAATACTTGTTTGAATAAGTCAGACTCTCGCTCCTTTTCCCTTAAACATGTTGTTGAAGCTTGCAACCTAACAATTCTTCCTCTTAGTCCTACGCATCATTTTCCTAACTGTCAACCCTCTCTTATTGATTTAATACTTGTTTCTTCTCCTGCTCATGTCGCCAAACACGGTCAGTGTTCAGCGGACGATTTTTCATATCACGATTTACTATACCTTTCCTATAAAATTAGACCGCCTAAGGCTAAGCCAACTATTCTTCTTCAGCGCAATTTTGGTGGCATGGATCTGGAGTCTTTGCGTGCTGATGCTCGCAATGCAAATTGGACTGATGTTTTGAATGCGGTTACTATAGATGATAAGATCAATAGTTTCAATAGTATCTTGACTAATTTATATGATGTGCACGCTCCTATACGAGCGGTTAAGATTAAGCATCTTCCTGCACCTTGGATTACTGATCTGATTCGAGCCGAAATGCACAAGAAGCTCGTTGCCAAGGTCAGATTTAAACATAAACCTACTGAAGCTAACAGGTATAAATACAATCATGCTAGAAATCACTGCAATAGGGTGTGTAGGGATGCACAACGCCGACACATTCATGAATCTGTAGAAAATAATGATCCTGCTAAAGTGTGGAAATTTCTTCGATCCCTTGGAGTTGGTAAGTCACAACAAGACACTACTTCCTTTAATTTAGATTTAAACTCCTTAAACACTTACTTCTCATCTGCTTCTGTCTTTGGTGGACCAGCTAAAGCTCAAACTTTAAACTATCTTTCTTTGCTACCAACTCCAAATTTTGCCCCATTTACGTTTCGTCAATTTACTGAATGTGATGTAAAAAAGAGCATAACTTCCATCAGATCCAATGCAGTCGGCAGTGACTGCATTAGTAAAAAAATGATAACTCCCTTATTAGACGATATTATACATGTCATTACTTACCTGCTTAATTTTTCTGTTGAAACTGGAACTTTTCCTAGTTTATGGAAAGAAGCACAAGTTACCCCTCTCCCCAAAAAATGCAATCCCTCCTCTTTTTCCGAATACCGCCCTATATCCATTCTCTCCTTCCTTTCCAAAGTCCTTGAGCGACTTGTGCATCAACAGCTAAGTCTCTTCCTAAACACTAATAACCTCCTAAACCCTTTCCAGTCCGGTTTTCGCCCAGGCCATAGTACTGTCTCTGCTCTCGTCAAGATTACTGACGATATAAGGCTTGGTATGGAGGACGGTCTGGTTACGGTTCTTTCCTTGCTTGATTTCAGTAATGCATTCAATAATGTGGATTATGATATTCTTTTAGCTCTTCTTCGCTCTCTTAACATATCTCCAACAGTAGTTGACTGGTTTCAGAGTTACCTGTGTGGTCGTCGGCAGCGAATCCGGATTGATGATTCGTATTCTTCTTGGTGTCACCTAAGTGCCGGCGTACCCCAGGGCGGCGTTTTATCCCCTCTTCTATTTGCTATCTTTATAAACTCTATTTCTAAACAACTCTCTTCTTCCTACCACCTTTATGCAGATGATTTGCAAATATATACCCAAGCACCTGTCGAGTGGTTAAGTGAAGCCATCACGTGTACAAATAATGATTTGGACAACATTCTGGAGTGGAGTAAATCATATGGTCTTACAGTGAATCCTATAAAAACGCAAGTACTTGTAGTGGGTAGCTCTAGAATGATGTCTCTTATTGATTGGTCTAAGCTGCCTCAAGTTATATTTGACGGTACTATAATTCAAATAAGTGATGAAGTAAAAAACTTGGGTGTGCTTATGGATAAACATTTATCTTGGGGTCCACAACTAGCCTCGGTTAGCCGCAAGACGTTTGCTGCTTCTGCTTCTCTTAGACGCCTGCGAAACTTCCTTCCAACTGCTACCAAAATTGCGCTAGTGCAATCACTTTTGCTTCCCATTCTTGATTACGCTGATGCCTGTTATCTTGATTTAACCGAAGACCAGCTCGACAAACTTGAGCGTCTTCAAAATGTTTCCATTAGATTTATATTTGGTTTGCGTAAATACGACCATGTGTCTGTATATCGCAAAAAGCTTAAGTGGTTGCCTATACGCCTTCGTAGAAATTTGCACATCCTTTCCCTTCTTTATAACATCCTTTTCCTTCCCTCTACTCCTCATTACCTGAAAGAACGCTTTGAGTTCCTTCATCTTTCTAATCCCCGGTCTTTACGTTCTTCTGAAAGTCGTCAATTAAAGACTCCTGCCCATACCTCTGATTTTTATGGTAAGTCTTTTACACTGCAAGCAGTGAAGCTGTGGAATGCATTACCTATTTCTATCAGATTTTCAAAGTCACTACAATCATTTAAGATCTTAGTTCATAATCATTACTTGTCAACTTACCTATCATAATCGTAACAATTATTTCTTTATTTGTTGTAAGTAGGTGTAGTGTATTTATTTATAGGTAAAGTGTAATATTCTATTTATATATATTTTTTTATGTATTTAATTGTAGTATATTTAAATATATATATATATATTTATATTATTATTTATATAGTTTCTCATTTTTCATTTAAAAACAATTATTATTCAGTTCTCTTAAAATTTTTTTTGTACGCCGACGTCCATTTTCTATTAATTTCTGTCCTATCCATACATAGGTTACCAGGAAGAGATCGCTTTTAGCGATAAGGTCACCCATTGTTACACATTTTGTTATCAAGGTTTTTTTATTGTTCTTTTTGTTACTTTTTTTTGGTGTACAATAAAGTTATAATCTATCTATCTATCTATCTATCTTATTATCAAACATTATTATCTATGGCGTTTTTCCATACATCGTACACACGGACCTCCTATCAAAAGTTCCGAACAAACTCCTTAACTATTATCTTATTACTCCAGAGACTTGTTTTTTGTTATAACTTTAATAGTTTCTGAACAATACAATGTATATTGATACAGTTATGAGAACATGAACAAATAGGAGCACGACTGTATCCCCAGGGCATGGTAGACATTCTTTTAACGTGCTACAATATTATTCCACTACATTGACCTGACATTATAATTTGCTTAGGTACCTGTTCTTGGTGAAATATGTGATCCTAAAAGTGTAAACCTTAGCAACTTGGTAACAAACACTCATCATTCATTCATTCATTCATACTTCAAACAAATAAACATTTCAAGTTTGAAGCACTTTAAAAACTAGCTTTATTAAAAACGAAATACCTATGAAAACGAAGTAATGAGTATTACAGACTATTCAAAATTATAAAATAAAAAAAATAAAATAAAAGTACGTTGTGGTTTTTAGAGTTCTATGAACAAGTTTCAACGACACTCGTCTACACGTCTGTCCGTCCGTATCAGGGTATACATAAGTACACGCAATACATTTTTACAGCGTGTCTAACTATAGCTGTTAAAACAAGATATAATAAAGTAAAAAAATAAGGGGGTCATCCATCATCCATACTAATATTATAAATGAGAAAGTAACTCTGTCTGTTACCTTTTCACGCCCAAACCACTGAACAGATTAGGCTGAAAGTTGGCATGGGTGAAGGTTGTATCCCAGGGAAGGACATAGGCTACTTTTTATCCCGAAAAATCCCGAGGGACCGCGGGTCACAACGCGGGAGCGCAGCTAGTACGAAATATAATCTTTTATTCGGTATCTTTCGTTAGTACATACAGGGTGTAAAAAGACGTCTACCGAAGCTGAAAGGGGTAGGTACAGCATCCCAACACACAACCAAATCCAAAGGGATTTTCCGAAAAAATCATTATATCTGGAGAAAACAGCGTTTGAAGATTACTGTTTGCGTATGTACTCGACGCGATTTTTTACGTAGATGCCTGGATTTTGAGTTTAAATCGTTTTTTTCTTTTAAAAATGAAATAATTAGGTAGGTATGGTCTTATTATATTATACTAGTAGTCAATAACTGAAAATAATATAAAATGACTAAGCTAAGTCAAAAATTTTTTGCGTTTTTTTTTTCGCTAAATGAGTTTAGAATCATGGTCTGATTGCAACCCTTCAGTTTTCGATAGTTGTCTTTTTACACCCTGTATACAGATACAGAACCCTGGGTGTACGCGTCAAACTCGCGCTTGACTGTTTTATTATGTAGGATATGTAAATATTATAAACTAGTTTTCTCAATAAATTTTTAACCTTGGCATGTCATGGAATAAATTAGTTACTTTTAGAACAATTTATCAAACAAACTTGTTTTAAATTCGTTTTATTAATAACAATGTTGGTCGAATTTGGTTGTGCCTTGACTTTCAATCCGAAGGTCGTGGGTTCGAATCCCGGCTGTGCATCAATGGATTTTTCGTTTCGTAAAATTTATATGCGCTTTAACACGAGCTCTTAACGGTGAAGGAAAACATCGTGAGGAAACCCGCAGCTTCGTCAGCTCCACATGTATTGACGTCGTCTTTCCTGTGGGCGGCTGATGGTTTAGGTGCTGGGCAAGCCTATTCCATCTCAAACAATGTCCCGGGCTCTACAGTGTCCCGTTAAGTGTAGGCATAGGTTGCCTCCTGACGCTGTATAAATCATCTAATATAGATGTAAAAAGGCCTAAGTAATAACAATTTTGTTTTTTGTTGGTATTAACTTTATTTGTACACTAGCTGTGCTCCCGCGGTGTGACCCGCGGTCCCTGGGGATTTTTTCATTTTTTCGGGATAAAAGGTAGCCTATGTCCTTCCCTGGGATACAACCTTTAACTATGCCAAATTCCAGCTTAATCTGTTCAGCGATTTGAGCGTGAAAGCGTAACAAACAGACAGACAGACAGAGTTACTTTCACATTTATAATATTATAGTATAGATTAATATGCTTTTTCTAGCTTTGACACTGTCGGAAGATTTAAACAAAAACAGAGCAGGATCACGATACGTTGGTTCGATACGCATCCTACTAAAGCTTGGCTAATTATTTGTATTAAAAAAAGTATGCGAGTGTCGAGGAACACTCGGTTGGAACGAAGCAAAGAGTACTTTTCTATACTGGGAATATAGATAGATAGATTAACGCTTTATTGTACTCAAGAACCTTATACAGCAGTAGCCTTCGGTAGCAGTCTTTTTACACCCTGTATTTTATACTATTTATTTCATTTTGTATAACTTTCAGACACAATTGTGAAATTGTTAATGAATAAATTGATTTAAAAATTGAATTTCGGACTTCACTTACTAGTCCCATCCTCGCAGTTCCTGAACCGCATCATACAAATACTCTTGAAGCTCCTGCGCGCGCGCTGGTACCCGCCACAGATCCACTTGATGCCAATGTTGGTCCTCTTCTTTATCATGTCTTGAGGACATGGCGTACATTTGCGGTGGACCTGCATACTGGAAGATAATTTTTTAATGGTTAAACTAGTTTAAATACAATGATCTTCCTTGTAGCATAAGGCCGCGTTTCTACCTGCAAGAAAATTTAATGTCCAACCGGTCTATCCGACAATATATGGCAAGTGCAAGCTACTGGCAAGTGTCACGAAACTGTCGTGACAGCATCTGCATCTATCGGAAAAACTCTCGCAAAGTTTTCTCTTAAACCGGCAGTTGTTAAGTAGATCAAAATAGAATCGACTTACGCTTTCTTTTCTTCATCTGTCTCAAAAGAAGATGCACCTGAGGATTGACTGGAGCTTTGCGTGTCCGATTCATCCGAAGAACTAAAAACAAAAGAATCATCCTAGTTGGAACTACGATGACGTCATAAACATAAAAACGCTAAAAAGTGCTGATTAGGTATGTCTCAAGGTTTCGGATGTATATTGTGCTTGGGGTACACGGTACACTTGTGATCTGCTGGTTGTTTTTTACTCTCAATTGGTTGTATGAAATTGTCAGGAGTCCTACCTAAGGGTATATTTGTCCTCCAGACAGAGAAACTACAGACAGAACAGCTGTATAAAACATGTAATACGTAAAATATTGTTTGAATACCTGCTAGATCGAGTGTTTTCGGAGTTGATATCACTGTCCGAAGCTTCGGAGTCCGAGGACTCCGCGTGGTCATACCAGCGCGGACCCCGATGCTCTGCATCTTCGAACGCTGCTACGTTGGAGATGGCATCGATGTGAAGCAGGTCTGCGAAGGGAGTCGCTCCCTTTTCTGTGCTGATCCCTGGACGAGCTAGTTTTTTCAGGGTCTGTTATGTTACTCGTATTTCTGATACCCGCGATACAGGAAGTCCTAGTTTGGGGTCAGGACAGGACTATGTATGTGACTGTTGGGTGTTGACGCGTTCATTGACCGTGATGCACATCGTGTAGTTTCCTTTTGTTGTTGTAGTTGCGGCTGCTAATATTTGGACTGCATCGCAGTGTGTTTGTAAACATGTTTGATACACAAACAAACCTGTTTACAAACTCAAAAACAAAAACAGTAAAACATTTTAAATTCTAAGGTGATTCTTCTCCTGTCGATCACTACCCTGAATACACGCTTTTGGCCTCGTGATACTCATTCATAAAATATCCATGACCATTAGGTTTATAATTAGGCATTTATGAATAAATCAATTGATAGGGCTTTGACCCTGATTATTCATAAATCATAAAATATTCATAATTTTTCTGACCATGAACTATTAGATTTTTTTTTTACTAAAATTGTTTAATTTGCAAATATACTTCAACGGATTACACAGCTCAAACAAATTGGATCATCCTACGCGTTTAAATACGTAATTTTAATCAAAATACCAGCGTCAACACAAAATGATGATTATATAATACCTCATGTCATACAGAAGCAATTACATGGGTTACGCATTAGAAATGCAACATAATTAAAACCCAGAGGGAGAATAACTTAGAGGGAGAGCATTCAATCGACGGGGCGCGAACCGTAAGCACATTATAAAGATTATGTAAATGTTCAGACCACATTGTTTCAATAGTGAGCTGAGCAGTACCGAGGCGAGTACTTCATCCCGAATGGATTCAAATAGCTGGCATCATTATTTGAAATTTAATAGTAATCAATTCTAAACGGTGAAGGAATCATCGATAGGAAAAATGCGGAGTCTTTTGTACGTATCATGTTTCATTTTACTGGTTTGTTTGAAAATTTAAGAAATTTTAAAAAGTTTTAATCAGACGAATCAATATAATTGAAAATAAAAAAAAACACTAATTAATTCTACCTATCCTTGTTAAAGAAAAAATCATTTTCAAAAATTATTTTGAACAATCAGGCCCTAAATTTACATTTTGTTTATTAATTGACTGAATTAATGTATATTTTATTTCATATTCATTGTTCTCAGAATTCATCAAATTCATGCCATGAGATTATGCGCATACAATTAAAGCTATGCAAGGAAGATAGCAATGATTCAACATTCTATGCAGATGTTATTCAAAACTTTGTCTAGTCCGAATCAGTACATCTACCTGTGTAGTTACTCTAGCGTTATCTTCATTTTCGTTCATCTTACGAATGATTTCCAATTTATATGGGAAAAGTTTTGTAAAGATCCACGGATACAATCTACCCTTGTTGGTTTCAGTTTTTATATAGCCGTGTCATATGTCACGGGAGCTTTATTGAAACCCGAGAGCATTGAGGGATTCTAAAGATCACTCCTGAGTGAAAAGAGGGAGCTTTGACTTTTAGCTTGCCTTAGCATGCCTTGCGATTGAGACGATGCGATATCCGAGGTGAATACACAGCACGTGTACAAGCATGTGTGATGATTATTATTCATTAAGTAAATAAATAATGCTGGACGTTTGCATTACATTTATTAATATGCCTGATATTCAGAAGATTCTTGCAGTTTTCAGTTTTATTAAGAGGTTTTCAAGTATGTTATTTGCTGGCGAAGTCGCGGGTTCCAGCTAGTTTACATATAATACATAGAAACAACAAGAGAGAGAGAGAGAGACATAGAAACACCCAGACCCGACATAAATATTTGCAGATCATACAAACATTTATCCCGCGACGGGGATCGAACCCGCAACCTTCTGCGCAGCGCCACAGAGGTCATCTGTCGAGAGTTATAATATAAACTTACCTTGTATGAACACCAAAATCCAGAGAATGATCATAATTTCGTTTTCAAGTTGAGTCCATAATTCCTAAACCGTAAAATATTATCGACTTCGCACATTTTATCGAACTGCATTAAAATTTATACGGTTCTGATAACCAACTGCGAGCAAGGTTATGATATTTTACAATTTTCCTGTGATTTCGTTGAACCGAAGATGAAAATTAAATGTTACAATATTTTTTAAAATAATGGTGTTGGATGCGTTTGTCCGATAGAGACAGGTTCATTTACCGGTGACAAGCAACATCTGCTAAGAATCATGACTATGAAAGCGATTGTTGTGTTATTGCTTTTATTGAATCGACCATCTTGGTATTAAATTAAAACTTCTTGCATTATATTTAGTGTGAAGTGAAGTGACCTAGCGGTAATGGTCAACAGCAAAAATAATTTCAAAATGGCGGATGATATAACATTCCTTACACGTAATATCGTTAAAACATGGCAGACATGATGGGGTCACGAATAAAACAACTGTTTACAGCACCTCTTCATTTATTCATTACATTTGAAGCGCCTCTTGCGTTATTATTAATTCATATCTGTATCCATTAAAATCGCCATGTTGTTTTGATCTTCCAAATCTGAAATAAAACAAATAAATTAATTCTTTGATCTTAATAATTCAATATTTAAGTACGCTCATGACATTTATGCTTTATTAAAATTTAGATTTAGATGTTTTTTGTAAAGTTCATTGAACTTATGACTTTATTGAAATGGCCCTTGAATTTGACCTCGACCAGTGGAAGTATTGGTATACTATTTACTTACATTTAATTTTCTTTTTCTGCTGATTTATCATCATCCGAGTTCCCTGAAAAAAAAATTGGTAATTTAAAAATCGTTTGAAAAAAAAACGGCTTTGATCATCGTCAAACCAGTTCCGTAAATTAATTTTCCCAGAAGTTATTTATTCCGTTTTGACATCGGCAAAAGTTAGTGGATGTGAACTAAACTAGAATTCATAAGGATATAGGAGGAATTCAATAAAGAAAATCTGGCCTTCTGGCAATCTGGAAGTTTGATTAAACGGATTTGCATCGCTCGGGCCCAGATGTTTCTATAATTTATTTTTAATTTATGTCCCAAAAGTTGAGATTTCGGAATACGCTTGTTTAAATTTTAACGCAAGCTGCTTAGTAATTTGTAACGATTCGAGAGTTTTGTTTACGAAATGTTTCTAAAATAAACAGTTTTGGATAGGTATTGCTTTCAGATTTTAGGAAAAATATTCTTCTTTACCAGATCTTCCTACGAGCCTGGCGGCCTGTAATGATGATAGAGCCTGGCTGTGAGATGCTGTAAAATAAAAATAGATTTTATCTTTTGCTAACATTAAGAATTGCAAGTTGGCCTGCTATAACTGAGACAAGTGAGAGGATAGTTAAGTGCAAGCCTATTTCCATTTCAAATAATGTACTAAGCTCTACAGTGTCATTTTGAGTTAAGGTTAGCTCCTGACGCTGTATGAATCTTCCAGCATAGATATAAAGCCTAAATTCTTAACATTGTATTGATAAGTTAGAGCTTTTTACAATTTAATGTAAACTCTACAACTGTCTCGATGTGAGACGATTGTGAGTTTGAAAGAAAAAACTTACTGGCACTGCTATGAGCAAACTGCACAACCTTGCCACCAGTCTTCACTTGGTTCCCAGGATACGGGTACCCAGGAACATAGCCATACTGACCAGCTGCAGATGCTGAGGCTGATGCCGATGCCATGGCCTGGGCTTGAGATAATTGTCCTGAAGGTCTTAATAATCCTTGTTGGTTTCTAAAGAGGTAAATTATTACATATATATTAACATACATAAAATTACGCCTCTCTCGGTAGCATCAATGAATACAGATTAGGTAACGTTATAAGAAATCAAGCACTAACCCTGGATAACCTTGAGAATATGCGTTGACTGGCCCGGTACCAGGATAGTAGTTCTGGCCATACGCTCCACCCTGATATCTTTGCCCATGATTGGGGTAGCCCAAGGCCTGGACATTGCCATATTGCGATCCATAAAATTGCGAGTTTCCAGGTCTTTGATTCTGTCCGACTGAATTGTCAGGTCTGAAATTTTGTCCAAATTGACCTTGAGCATTAGAACTAAACCCAAGTTCTCCAGGTCTTCGGTATTTTTGAAGGTTCCATTGGTTATAGCTTGACTGGTCGTCTGAAGACGCGGATCCCATCTGAAGTCCACTAGATCCGTATGGATTTTGGTATGAGACGAAAGCATTCTTGATGGCCTTCTTCTGCGATGATGATGATGAAGAGCCGGCGTTGTATGAGCTAATGGAATTAGAAGGAAGTCTGGAGTTTCCTTGGATCACATCAGGAAGGCTGACGGGGACAGTTGGGTAGACAGCAATAACTTGACCTGAAAGGAAATTTAACTGGCCTTTATTATTTCATCTTCATAATAATCCATCCAGCTGTTTTGGGTGAAGAAGTTACAACACCGAACCGACCAACTTTACCATTTTACCTTAAATGCTTGTAATAATAATTATGAGAGCGTGTCCAACAACTTTTTCTAAATGTCATCAGCAATAAAAGCAGACGGCCACGTCAAGCATGCCCCTAAATTAAATTAAACTAATAAAACATCCAGTAGTCCACATAAAACCCACCAAGCGGCCATAAAACCGTAAGTACGTGGAGTCGACAAGAAATTTTCATGGCACCGAATAAATTCGGCGGTACAGGATTGAGGTACAACGGGTGTCGGGTACAACGGCAGAGGTATTCAATAAACGGGTATTGAATAGCCAATGCACTTAAGCGCTTCAATCATTGGCCGTTAGTTTCCCGGTTCGATTGCTCATACCCTATTGATTTGTATTATTGGTTAGATTGGACCGTTCCACCGGGTTTTTGTCACATCCCTCGTAAATTTTTACTCCTTTTTGTTTTTTACGGTTCGGGAAGTGTTTATTATTATTACTCACATTCGGGTTTAGATGATCGTTTGCAGAGAGGGGTGATTAAGTGGCCTTGGAGTTCGCAGGTGCAAATATTGCACGGGTCTTTCGGATGAGTGAACTCGACTCCGAACGTTTTATACTCGCATATTGCGTCTGAAATGTTATTTCATATTTCATTAAGGAGTACCTTGGCGCTGTTCAATTTTGTTATTCGGTGAAGTGGAATCTTTATACCGTTATTTATAATGTAGGAAAGGAAAAGCTTTTGGGATCCAGTAGGCTAAAATAATAAGATCTAAGGAAAATTACTATTTCATCTTGGATTTGCCATAGAGTTCAAAAATTACTAGTGACATTGGAAGAACAAATAGGAAGAACTTCGTATCAGATTATTGTCAGCTTGAATTCATACTCACACTCATCTAAACTCTACCTAGTGAACAATGTACATGGTTTAATTATTTCTTTTAAAGCGCAAAGCGTACCTTGGAATTGCAGTTTTCCCGATTGCTCTGAAACGAAATGTAACATTTAGTTATTAATTGTAGCCACCTGTAATTGAAATGAATTAGTGGTTCAATTTGTTACTTACTGTACGGGGCAGGTGGCAATGTGGCTGAAATTAAATAAAAATATAACTAATTGAGAATAGACGTTAATTTAACATAATTTAATATCTATAATACCTACCCGGTATCACGACATCGAATGGCGGCTCAATACCTGTAATCGTAAAAACAAAATGTTAAAAATATATTTTTACCAAAATAAGCTAGGATGTTTGACTGTTTGACAACCGAATGAATAATAAACGGGTGCGATGTCTGTTTTCTTGGTTAGCTTTCATTCGGAAACATGGAAGTTCAAACACCTTGTTCGGGTTTGAAATCTAGCTCTGCTTACTTAAAATGAGGGGTCGCGACTCGTGGTCCCACTTGTTTGACCCACTGGTGGGACAGTGTGTCGATTTAATGGGCTCGTGGTCCCACTGTTTGGTGGGACCATCAGTCAACGTAATGCAGTCGCTCGTGGTCCAACTGATTTGGTCATAAGGGATGGGAAATGACCCGTGTACCCACTTAACCCACCGGTGGGTCTAGGGGTAATTCGGATCTGTTCGGATTTTAACTATGACTGGTAGTCCCACTAAGCAGTGGAACCACGAACCCATGATTTCAGGGATAGTGGGACCACGAGTAATAGTGGTACAATCCCAGTGAAACCACGAGTCGATGAGCAAAATGAGGGTTCGCATGTCTGACTGACACTAAGCTGTCATACAAAGACTATAAAAAGCAAGTTTTAGTCTAACATTAAATCAAAATGAGAAAGCAAAAACATGTTAAACACTAGGCCACGGGCCTCAGTGATTTATACTCGTACGGCCTTATTAATTAGATTACCCTAATTCTAGCTTAATACGAGACTACTCTCAGACTTGTTACTTCTTTAGTAGCGAAGGAGCAACTTGAATATTTTGATGTTATTAATAAACTGGTAGTAGCCTCGAATGAGTAATACATTCCTTACATCGGGATTAGTAGAAAAAGAGTGAATGAACGAACGATATTATCATTCAAATTACTGTCTATCTCTGTCATTAATTATATGAATGACAGAGATAGACAATAATTTGTATTTGACAATCTGTTTTATTCAAAGAGGTTTTATTCTTCTTAAACTTTTTGGTGTTACGTCTGCCTACTCCATCTCTATACTAGGTGGCGCCTAGGAGTAACTCTTACTCCGAGAATAGAGTCGAATTAGCTTAGTTCTTCCTTGGTCTTTGTTTATTAATACTGAATTGACCTACTACAGCCTTATGCTTTGGATTAGCGCTAATACCACCCTAGTTCGTGTTTATTAATGACAGCCGTAGTGTAGAGCTTCTTGTTTTGGTAAACATTGTACCTTGGCTTAATTTAGAACTTTTGTTACTGCCTTTATCCACGGCTGTTCCTGGCCAACATTTTCTTTAACAACTATTAACACACTAAAAAGATCTGATTCAACATTTTTAAGATTACTGGTATCGTTGGTATCAAGTATCAGCCAACTATTACAAGAATATAGTCGTGATCAAAAACTTACAGCAAGACTTCTTGGTAAAGCAGCTGATTTCGACAGTGACATGCTTTTTGGCGAAAGCCTCCGTACACACACACATCTGGCACTCATCCCAAGGATGTTGGAATGGCTGGTTTGGTATGTACGGGCGGCAGGAGTCATCTACAAAGTCAAAAATCATAAGCAACCGTGTCACACTTACTACACTAATATTAATGTCGTGGGTTCAGATCATGCAAAGTGTTGCTATTTTAAAAATATTGCAATATGTTGGTAATCAACGGTGAAGGAAAACATCATGAAGATAATACGTATTTCACAGGCTTTAAGAGAATGTTAGGATATTTTTGCCGCGACTAATAAGTAGTATAGATCATACATTACATAAGTTTCTGAACAACCAACATAAAAATAATCCCATTTTAAATTGTATCGCCAAATAAAATCATCATAGTCAAGTGGTTACTAGAAGCGACAGCTTCTTTCAACCCATATTAATTGACAAATCAAAATTATAATAAACATAATTATCTTCCTACTGATTGTAGCTTACAATCCAAACATTTGGCTACCAGTATAATCACATGTAAAATTATCAAACTCACGTGGCGAGGGTCCGGGCAGGGGTCCGGGGGGTGTGAGGTGCGCGGGGGGCACGGTCGCAGGTGTCCACGCTACATCCGAAACGACAACACATTAATAACTCCTGTTTACTTGGGACCAGTGTGCCACCGGCTTAGATATTGAGTTTCAGGAGAAATTAACTGGATGTGGAATTTCTGTTTGTATAGGTCACTGGTTAATGTGAGGAAGGGGGTTTAAATGTACAAATTAAAGTTTTGTCTATTTGTTTCTTAGCATGTTATTGTTATTTGTAGTTTTAAAACAAATATTGTTTGTGAAGTTTATTTTGACATGCCTTTAATAAAGCTTTTATTTTATTTTCAGGTAAGAGAGAATGGCGTCGATAATGTAATAAATGAGTAAGTGTGTAGCATTAATTATTAGTGCTTTGTGGAAGGATCATCCTAAGATCTTTTAAGAGACTAGATCGAAAATACTATGAAAACCAACTTTCAACTTTGCCTACCTAGGGAAACACTTACGTGGTCTGGGGGTATCAATCTCAAAAGACGGTATTAATTCTGGTACCGGCTCCGGCAAAATTTGAATTGGTTCTATCGATATCGGGTAACTGGGTGTCGCTGGTTCGGTAATTATTTCTGTTTCTGTAACATACATAATATAAACTATTAACACTATCAACTAGATATTTACCATGATTCATTTTATTTGGAGTTTCCCGATATTTCGGCACAGTTTCACACGCCATGATCACTGAAGAACTAGTCATTGCGATAAATAATATAAACTAAAAAATATAAACTGTAATTTTAAAATTCTAAAAAAATTTGGCTGTATCAATAAGTGGCCAAGTGTAAGTTATCATTTTTAAATAACAGGAACAATTTGATGTGAAAATGCGCTGTGATGCAAGTATACTAACCACAATCAGGGTTCGGCAGGCAGGTGAGCTGTTTCTCCAGCAATCCTTGCACCAGCTGTTCTGTACAGCGACACGTCTTGCAGACATCCGACGGGTGCGGGAACAATACATTGAGAGGAAACTTGTCGCAGTACGGGGCTGTGAATGCAATTGCAGTGTTGTTTTATCTGATCTTTTTTTTAAACGCATACAATTTGATAAGCTTTGAAAATATTTTGGAATTATATTGTTAGACTGAGTGGCGTGATAGAGGAGAAGCCTTTACTCAGCAGTGGGTGCTATGGCTGAATAGATAGAATTGATAGGCATTTTCTCTCATACTGTAATCGATTAAATAATTGATTAGATACTCACACGTCACGGGCACGTCTGGGATTGAGGCTGAAAGAAACGTTACATTGTGACACTGTTCCCGACAATTACTTTTGAAATATCAGATGAAAATACTCACGTATTACTGTGACGTCTGTTGGTAGGACTGAAATGGAAGTAACATTATTATTGTAAACAAATGCGAATTATATTCGAAAAATAAAAAGACAGTTTAAGTAATAATAATTCGATTTTTAAAAGTATCAAAAAAATGTATTTCCTACAAATCTCATGAAAGTGACTGGTTGCAAAAATTCTGTGACAGCAACTAAAGTTTTGATGAAGAAGGAATAGCTTACCACACTGAGGATTCTCCTGACACTGGATGTGGACATCAGGCTTGCCATAAATATTGACGGACTCAATACAGATGCACACCTGGCATGGATGGAGTGGATTTTCAAAGGGCTTTCCAGTCGGGAGAGGCTTGCAGGTCACTTGAGAAACAAAATAGTGATCACTGATGAGCGAGGCAGAAATTTTGTCATCTCCCTGCATATATCTCACTTTTATGTGGGTTGGGCAAACAGATTTTCCTCTTCCACTCTACTCTTTCTTTTATCACTATACAATCATTTCCATCTCATACCATCTTTCACACAGTCCATCCATTTTTTTTTAGTCTGCCCCTTCCACTAATCTATCCACATTCAAATCCATTATCCTTTTTGTTTGTCGCACATAAAGATGTTCTCTCTTCATCACATTCCTCAATGATTTACTCTGTAACTAAAAAGATAAGCAAGGATTACCTTCTTCTTCTAACTGAGGAACAAGAACGGTCACAGAGTCTCCAGGTAAATAAGGCCTTCCAGGTACATTTGGTGTATTTGGTCCAGGATACTCCACAATCCCAGGCTTTGGAGCCATGCATCCTGCGCAGCTGGCACAAACAGCCCTTAACACCCCATTATCTCTGATACAGGCGCATACAAGGCACTGATGTACAGAAGACCAGGCGTTGTGGAGCTCTCCTTCTCTTGAACATCTAACCAAGTGGTTTGCTCCTGAAAGATCATGTTATGTTGGTTCTTGTAGGTAAATAGAAACGGAGCCAGTAGTTTTTGACTTACCTGGTGTTTTGTGCAGAAGAATACGTTCACTATAAGGAATTACTCTGGAATAAGACTCAGAAGCTGAAAAATACAAGGCAGTTAATGTTTTGGTAAACATTCAGAATTATACCAAAATTAGTTATTTTGCAATTGGTAAACCTTCAGATGGCAGTGATTTGAAGTAGTTGATATAGATATAGATAGATCATTTAGCAACTTTGTTGATTGTTGCATTGGGATAAACTTAAACTTACAATCTTGATTATTTTGATCTCCATCTTGTCCAGATCTTTGAAACTGAAGTCCTAGATTTTGAGATCCGCTGACCAAAACCTGATTCGGAGACATATTTGATGCACCTGAACCGCCATTGTATGTAAGTACTTGGTTGGCGTTCTGGACATTCACAGGATCGTATTTGTAATCATTTTTGTTAGGAAATAATGTATCTAATGGTGCCAACTGGTCGTAACTTTGCCCTTCGGCAGGATAGCTAAAGCCGCTTCTCTTAGTTTCATCAGCACTAGCATGTTCAGACTCCCGTAAGTTGTTTGTTTCTGAGTTGGTCTCCTCAGCAGTTTCTAAAACATCGAATCGCATTCTATAAATTCCGTGTAAGATATTTAAGATTATCGATCTCTTGAAGCCGTTACTCACCTTTACTCTCTGGTGCAACTGATCTAGATACTTCTTTTTCATTATTATTTATGGGCTGCTCTACTAAACAAAATAACTCAATGTTAATATTTAGATCATCTACTATGCCATTTTAAAAATTAGATTTAAATTATTTAATTTTTTTACCATAAAGTGCTTTTGGGTGACAAAATCAATGGCTAATGCAATCAAAGTATGCCCAGAGTAGGTACATGTAGGACTTGAACCCTTGCTAATTTGTGGAAAATTATGATTTTTTTGTAATTTTAATCATCATTGACTACAAAAATTGTATCATAATAATAATCTATTGCTGAATTTGCTAAAAATCTATTTTATCGTATCTAGTAGTGACTTACCAGTGTTGAGATCATCAGTTTCTTCAGCTAAGACTAAAGCTAGACCTAAGGCTATGAGGAAAAACAAACTCCAGCCTATATTCCTCATTTCTACAGGTCTCACTAACACCAATGAATCTTAAAGTTTGATTCATAACTTTTATAACCTCCCTAATTTATAACTGAAGTCCGTTTGACAGAATTGACGTTACGAGAAATATTAAAACGTTCTTCTAATTAGATACACTCTACCTAATTCGCGATAGTTGTCAGACTAATAATTTTATAGTTTTCAAGAGGAATGTACATAATATTTTGTCAGATAGCCTTAGAGCATAATAGTAGACTCCCTATATTGTATGTAGCACATCAAGCTGCTAAAATTTCACTTTTTATTGCCGAGAGTAAAAAGAAACGTCCTAATATTTTATAGTTGAATATGAGTGAGTAGGTAATGGTAATTAGATGAGGTATAATAAAATGCCAAAATGGTTCCCACAAAATGTTTATTGCTCGATAAATTATATAAAAGTGTAAGTGTTCTGTAATTTTCTAATGCTTCTTATTATTTTAATTCATGTCCATTTTCATGCCATTGTTCTTGAGAGTTTTTAAGCTGAGGAATAGTCTGAAACAAAAATTCATTTTACTAATACGAATAATTAATAGCTAAATATACTGAACCGTTATTGATCTAAAACTCACGTAGTTGTTGTTGATTAAGCTCTAGAGCGATGGTGATGCTTGGGTGCAGCTCTCTTCCCCCTGACATCTTGGCTTTCTACTGACGGTGCGTCGTCTGCTTCAACAGTACTGTTATTTTCCTCGTCTTCATTTCTGCCGTATGCATAAGCTGTAGCTTTTGCTATTGCTTTTGTAGCAGATCCACTTTGACCCCAATTTAATCCTCCGCCAATATTATAACTTCCAAGTTCATTAGCATTGGCATTTGCGGCAGCGTTAGCCTGGGCATTTGAATAACCACCAAGAAGACCACCATAGCCTCCGTTAGCGGCAGCATTCGCGGCAGCGTTAGCTTGGGCATTTGAATAACCACCAAGAAGACCACCATAGCCTCCGTTAGCGGCAGCATTCGCGGCAGCGTTAGCCTGGGCATTTGAATAACCACCGAGAAGACCACCATAGCCTCCATTGGAGGCAGCGTTTGCAGCAGCATTAGCTTGGGCATTAGAATAAGCATCAAGAAGGCCACCGTAACCTCCATTAGCAACAGCGTTTGCAGCAGCGTTGGCTTGGGCACTAGAATAGCCATCAAGGAGACCACCATAACCTCCATTAGAAGCAGCGTTTGCGGCAGCGTTGGCTTGGGCACTAGCAATAGCATTTGCGGCAGCGTTTGCGGCAGCGTTGGCTTGGGCATTAGCAACAGCGTTTGCGGCAGCATTGGCTTGGGCACTAGAATAGCCATCAAAGAGACCACCGTAACCTCCATTAGCAGCAGCGTTTGCGGCAGCGTTGGCTTGGGCACTAGAATAGGCATCAAGGAGACTACCGTAACCTCCATTAGCAGCAGCATTTGCGGCAGCGTTGGCTTGGGCACTAGAATAGGCATCAAGGAGACCACCGTAACCTCCATTAGCAGCAGCGTTTGCGGCAGCGTTGGCTTGGGCACTAGAATAGGCATCAATGAGACCACCGTAACCTCCATTAGCAACAGCATTTGCGGCAGCGTTTGCGGCAGCGTTGGCTTGGGCACTAGAATAACCATCAAGGAGACCACCGTAACCTCCATTAGCAGCAGCGTTTGCGGCAGCGTTGGCTTGGGCACTAGAATAGGCATCAATGAGACCACCGTAACCTCCATTAGTAGCAGCGTTTGCGGCAGCGTTTGCAGCAGCGTTGGCTTGGGCACTAGAATAGCCATCAAGGAGACCACCGTAAGCTCCATTAGCAGCAGCATTTGCGGCAGCATTTGCGACAGCGCTGGCCTGAGCGTTAGAATAGCCGCCAAGTAAACCACCTAATCCTTGATTGACTCCACCATTATATAGGCCTATAAGACCTGGACTATTTAATTGTGAATTAGCATTGGCGCTGGCCAGAGCGACGGCCTTAGCAAACGCAGATGATCGGCTGTTTTCATCATCATCATCATCATCATCATCATCATCATCTTCCTCGTTTTCTGATGAGTCTGACAATTCTGACGAGCCATCTTCACTTCTTCCATAAAGTCCTTTGTAGTTTCCATAGCCTCCTTGTAACCAGGGACCACCTAGTAACCCTGCAGAGTTAGCGTTAGCAAGAGCCTTGGCTTGCGCATTTGCCCAAGCCTCTCTTCCAAATAATGATGAGTAAATTTCATTTGCATTTGCTAACGCACTTGCGTGCGCGCTACTACTTGCACCACCGTACGAAGGTGATCGAGCGGTTCTTGCGCCTTCTTGTTCAGAAGAATCATCTTCATCGGTAACATTATCAATTTCATCGTTTTCTCCATCGTCTTCTTCATCACTGCTGTCGCCATTTCTACCGAAAAGTCTGGGTAAGCTGTAATAGTGTCTTGTTTTTAATTGGGCGTTAGCACTAGCCTGAGCACTAGCCTGAGCACTCGCTAGGGCATTAGCAGCTGCATGGGCAGCAGAGTTTGCTAATGTGGAACCATATACCCCTCCCAGCCCGCTGCTTGGTCCGTATGACCAGCCACCGTATGAGTTAGAATTGGCGAGCGCTTCAGCGTGCGCGTTGCTATTAGCACCACCGGTAAGTCCGCCGTAACCTCCGTTGGCGAAGGCACTCGATTGACTGCTCGCTAGTGCATTGCCGCCTAGAAGACCAGAGTAGCCACCAGCGTTACTATTGGCCTGAGCAGAAGCCAGTGCGTTAGCAGAGCTACCGCTTAATAGACCACCACCATTCAAGAGTCCACCACCGCTCACCAGACCACCACTATTGGCATTAGCGATAGCGTTGGCACTAGACCACGCGCTTCCGCCGGATAATCCTGCATTCCCGAGGTCAGGGACGCCGTTGTACCATGGGGAGTTTCCAACTGTAATGATAAAATTTGCAATTACTAAGCGCTTTAACAAATATGTTTATAGCTTGTTATTGATTATAATGTATTATCACTTGTACTATACAAGTATGTCAACTAAGCATACATTTCTGTAAGACTTACGGCAGTTGGGGTTTGGGTGAGTTTCGATGTACACGTAGTTGTATCTGACTTTACACACAAATATTTTGCATATCTCTCCTGGTACACGGAAAGGCGTGAGTGGCGGTTGAACTCTGCATACCGGTGCTGTAATATTCATGAAAATGTTAACCTGCTTCAATTAAACAAGAAAAGACACATTTGATTCAAGAAAACAATTACTTACACAAGTAATGGATTACGCGCACTGGTAGTCTTCTGTCCCGAACTAGAATAAAATAAATAAATATTAATACCAGATTTGCAACATTAAAACCTGTTTACGGTCAAAATCAATGCTTGCCTGGAACTGGTATCGGTGTGATTAGCGGTATCAACCTATCCCTTCCATGAATAGTAATGTACCGGTTCACGGGAACTGGTACGGGAATCTCAGGTCCAGGTATGTACTGCGGGACTTTGATGATTTCTGGTGGCGATGGTACCGGATACGGTCTGTCGACTGGTACCGGGTATGGGACCTTTTGCTCCACGGGTACTGGCGTTGGCACGGGTGGTCCGGGGATGTAAATCTTCTGGGGCTCGGTTGGTACCGGGATTGGTACTGGCACGAATATTTTCTTTCCTGGCACTGGGATTGGTACTGGGTATGGGCGCGGCGGGCCAGGGATGATTATCGGTGGTGGACCTGGATAAAGTCACAGATTTATTAAAAGTTTTACGGAGAGTAAAAATATTGTTAGGAAATAAGTTAGTCTTCAAAGGATTTGTAACTTTTAACGAACAGAACGATTCTTGCATAATGTTGGTGGACATATATACAATACATATACATCAATACCGTTATAAAGTTATGTCTACGTACCAAAATTTGGTATTTTGTTTTTGTTTTTATGGTAATAAAATTGCTTACATTCTGGTTCAGGTGCCGGCGGTAACGGTTCCGGTAAAATATACGGTGAAGGTAAAGGTGTCGGATACGGCTCTGGTGCGGGATACGGTTCAGGTATAATATACGGTGAAGGTAAAGGTTCAGGTATATACGGTTGCGGTTGTGGTTCAGGTATAATATATGGTTGCGGGAATGGTTCCGGTTCCGGTATAATATATGGTTGTGGGTATGGTTCGGGCGTCGGAATGTATGGTATCGGTAACGGCTCTGGGCTCGGTGGCAGCGGCTCTGGCCAAGGCACCACGATGGGCTCCGGTATCAAAGGTTGCGGCTTTATAGACGTATCTGGAAAGTAACATTATTAGCAGCAGCTTTGTTATGCATATCTTCAAGAATATGTCATTAAAACAGCTCCCATTGAAAGACCTTATCAAAGTATGGTGAAGTATTTTAATCCTCAGAAATATATCCAAAAATCTGCGTCATAATGAGTAAAATCTAAATTACAGTCAGCGTCACCAAGTGGTGTGCCTAGCGCCCCACACGAGACACGCAGTTCACATTGCCTTATACAGATTGCACGGTGACGCTTACTGTAGAGACACGAACTTTAATTAGGGATGGGACCAAGACCAGTTTCCTTGAAATGTTATCAGAACTCTTGGAATGCAACAAGGTTCGTGACTGTAGGCACATGGTATATCATCAAAAGGACAATTTCAGACTGATGCGAACCATTGAATCAGATAATGCTATCACCTGAAATAAGATACATTTCAGCGTTCGCTTCAGTTTCATCGACCGAACTGCCCTCACCTCCGCACAGGGAACAAGATGCGCACTTAGGATTGAGGCCGAATGATGTGTCGAAGCAGGCGCATATGAAGCAGCCTCTCACGTAACGCAAGTAGAACATGTCTCCCTGTCTGGTACATCTGGTATCACCTGGAAGCAAAAAAAAATCAGTACTAATCATATTGCCAGCCATTGCAGGCTTCATGCTAGCTAAACATGAAATCGACACCATAATCATAATGAGCTGGTGGTGTAGTGGAAGCGGCCTAGCCTTCCTGTTTAAATTGTGGGCTCAAAAAAGGTCAAATACCGCCCGAAGGATGACACGAGAAGTTACGATATCATCTTATTATCAAAATAAGTAAGTACCCGTATGAATTATTGATATCTTATTATTATTATTATAATTAATATAAGTAGTTATTACCGACTCCATTGATGCTGATGAGATCATTAGGGTTAAACATGCGACCATACTCGAGTTCGTCTTCATCGAAGGAAGATGACAAAGATGGAGTATCCTCAGTCAAATCGTCAGAGACATCTGTTGAAAAGAATTAAAACAATTGATTAAACTTGATGGTAGATTTACTTATCTACAATCATCCTACAATCTATAAAACACCTTAAATATTCCTGGGTAGAGTTCAAAATTTCCACAATAAACATTTATTTTACTTTTTTAAAACAAACGGCAATAATAACAGTCTCAAAACCAGTAAGAGTCTGTTTCGTTCGTTTCGTTTTTATGATGAATGAGGTTTACGATGGAGCGAGCCTACCTAGAATTTCGTGATATGATGACTTACCCTGAGGCTTCGCAAATGCCCCCACAACCACCAACAGAACCAGGAGGTCTTTGATCTTCCCCATGGTGAACCACTGAGATCCAAACGAAGATGACTGACACCCCGCGATCCACCTCCTTATAACCACATGAAATTTACGCGTTGATAAGTATGCCCAATCAATTAGATTATTAAATATTTTTATACGTTTTAGATTGGGCGTGGAAAGTTATTGAAAATGATTGCTGATAAAAAATATTTATGAAGCAACTTAAATTGGTAGAGCAGGTACAGTCGACTTTAGAAAATTAAATCTGTATACGGACCATGGATTATAATTATACGTATCTAATTAAAACAAATAATTGGTTAAGCAATAAGTTATGCAGACTTTTGAATGAAGAACTTTTTATTGATCAAGCCCGTAACTCCTCACATCACTTTTTGATAGCTTACCCCTTTCAAAAGTCACCTCATCCCTGACAAAAACTCACTCTATTACTTTCACTTATTTAGTACCTAAATTGTAATTTTTCCGATAAGATAACATTCATACGATTTAATTTATTTGCCATAACAATAATAATGATATAATTTATGTGTACTTTAAATTAATTTGTACGCAATAGTTTCAAAACCACAATCCTCACATTCAATAACAAACGTTTGTATAATCCTCCCCTAAGGGTGGGTCCGGAAGCGCGGCTACCTGCCGGAAGCGGAAGTGCGACCCACTAATGACGTGGCGCCATCTACGTGCGCGAATGTTTTGGCGGGATTTTTATTTTTCGCGGTTTTTTTTGTGTCACGCTGAAAGCTTTTATGGTATGAATGGTTTTTGTGATGTTCATTGGATTGTTTGAAGACTTGGAAATATATAAATATTTATACGTGTGTGTTTTTTTTATAGCTATCATCAGAGTATAATATATCTTATCAGTATTTTATTTAGCTCTCACGAAGTTTTCATTAAGATAAAAAATCAAGATAGATACCTAATTAAATAATTTTTTGTCACATTGTACGGTTACGAATGAACAGTAATAGAATCACCTAGTTTTAAGACTATTCTTAGCGGTCCTACTGAATAAATGCATTTTGACTTTTGGCATGATTTGACTTGACTATACAAAACTCCTGACTATTTTTTTATTACTATCCTCAGTTAAGTTTGAGAAGTTCCGACAGAAATCCCCTAGGATCGAAGGTTTGACGTGTACTTAACCGAGTATGCGGCTTAGTTAATTAACTAAGAAATTAGTTGTTGGTCCATGGAGTCCACTGTAATCTGCTGTATCGCAGGAAGATCTTAGACGAGGTTTACATTGTGCGGTTAAGTGTGTCTGTCTGACTAAGAAATATCTTTTGTTATACAGTAGGTAGCTGCTAATATTCTAATAAGCAAAGATTTTTTTTGTTTCTTATTTTTTATATAATTCCTTCCCAGTCAAACACGAAATACCGATAAACCGTAAACTCAACCCTATTCCATAAGTGCCCAAATTACTCTTATCAATCTTCCAAGTAGGTACACACGATGTAAACTAAATTAAACTGACATCGAAGGAAAAATCGAAATTAATCCACACTTATCTATTTCTGAACGAATCGCCATTTTGGCGGGTAGTGATTGATTAAAACCAATCCAAGATGGCTGCCGTTCCCGCGCTATTGTTATTGACAGATGTCAAAACGAATTTTTGTGGTTCGTATTTTCGTTGGGAAAAGGGGAAAATATTTGGTTGATGCGCTTTGTACCTACCTACCAATATTGGAAAAATTATTAGGGCTTAACATTTAATTTTTAGCATTTAATATAGATGATTATTTTAAGTATAAGAATCACTACTATTTTATAAAAATCATTACCCTTGATGAGATATTAATTGTTTAATGTAAGTATTTAGGTACCTATGCCTTTTCCGCTTAATTAGTTAGGTACTTAGGTAGGTACAGTCATCATCAAAAGTTGATTAACAGTTTGTTTTTTTTAAAGCGCCATTTCTTTTTGATTGCTAAGAAAAAAACAACTTTGCTTGGGAAATTATTATGGACTGAGAGTTAGTCATCAACTATTTGTCTAAATTTTGTTCATGGTGTTTCGGATTTTGGAAAAATTCTGATTTTGGAAACTTCAAATGTTAATCAACTTTTGATGCTGACTGTACTTGGGAAATGGTTCATATCTAAACATAAGTACTAAAAGTAAGAAAAGTAAAATATACGAGTAGGTACATAAGTACACGTAGAACTTATAAAAGTTAGAATTTTCTCGGAATTCGAGACGCTAGGGTATCGTCATAGATCCTATGATACCTTCTAAGACCTCTAACAGTATTGAATAAACTTGACGTCTTATCAAATCTTCCCATTTCACCCTTTTGCATCCCTTGGCCTGACGTCATCACAACCCTATCTATAAAACATAGGGAGGCTGTGTGCGACAGATAATGCCAGTAGTGCACGAGACAGCGGTGTTTCTCGTTAGGTTATACCTTTACTTAGGAGGTAACGGTTTACATTGAACCTATTATTTAACCTCTACCAACCGGTAGGATTTACCATGTTTATTTAGGTATTAAAACTGCAAAAATGAGTTTATAATTTGACTATATTTTTAGCACTTATTAAGCTTACTTGCCATGTTGAAAGATTCGAGCGACTACAATTTTAAAAGTCATGTAAGTTTTTATGAGACAATACTGACTTATTTGAGTTGGATTACTGTTGAGTTTCTCAGTGTTCCCACTGAGTTCACAGGTGGTCCCACCGCCATGATCTATTGACAAAACACACTAGTGAAATTTACTTAATAGCGTTGAGTCACATGTATGATTGCACTCAGTACAACGCAAGGCGTTGAACCTCTTTGGAAATAGGAGTTTACCTACGCGTAAACTTACAATAACAAAGATATGTATCTATGTATATTGTATGTTCAGCTTGTTTATCGAGCTTGATTGGCGTTGTCTTACCAGTAGGCTGATAAATCCGAGAGGATAGTTTAGGTGCTGGGCAAGACTATCATCTCAAACAATGTCCTAAGCAATACAGTGCAGCGTCCCAGTCGATACTGGGACGCTGCACTGTATTGCTTAGGACAGCGTAACAGCGTAACAGCGTCAGGAGGCAACCTATGCCGATGCATAGGTTGCCTCCTGACGCTGTTTATCATCTAGTAAAATTGTAAAGGCCTTAGTTTTTTTCAAGCATAAAATTCTTAGCTATAAGCACACCATAAGTAGTTTGTAAAGGAGGATAAAGATCTAATTACAAACTGAACTACTTGTGTGCTAGGAGCAAACGGCAAAGTTTAAATTGCAGTTGGATGTGATCGGACACGGGTCTCGTGAGTGAGCTCTGGATAATTTGCTTAGCTGTGAGGGCTGTGACGTCACTGCGTAGCTCACCTAGATCTTAACCTGACTGACTCACTCATTCTTTGATAGCCGAACCACTCAATAAATGAGTTACATTACAACTTTATCCGGGAACAAAAAAATATTTGAGATGAAATTTATTGACCGTAACTTTTACTGAAGAACCTAAGTTTCTACGTAGGAAGGTCAACGGTTTAAGTTGAACGTGAACGATGTCGCAAGCATTATGTATAAGTAAAATAATACTGCGTTATGATTCTTGTCCCCTTATCCCGTGATCAGATTGATTATTGTGAGCACTGGTGGTCTAGTTGTAGTGGCCCCGCCTTCCGATAGTAAAGTCGTAGGTTCAATCCCGGTCGTGCACCTATGAGTTTTTCTGCCGAAAAATATAATGTGCGCTATGCCAGTACTCTCAAACGGTGAAGGAAAACATCGTGAGGAAACCGGCATGTCATAGAACCTAAAAAGTTCAAAAACATGTGTCAAGTGCATAAAAGGCACTTATAACGCACTTATAATCCTTGCACCACACTGGTCCGAAAGAACTGGTGACACGACAAGAACAAGAAGAAGAAACGATCAGATTTAAATTGAATCACAAAAGTCATCTCAAATTCAATTCAAAACTGGAATAAAACAATAGCATACAGAATCTATAGGTATTTAAAGGGATAACAGGCTGTAAGATAAATAACCAAATACAGGGGCCCGCTAGCCTATCTATCACGAGGCAATCAGGTAAGTGGCTCTTATAGGATTTGCAGTGGTTCATCCTGTTTTCCTTAGATGCCTGAGAAACGGCCGAAATCTTCCCACTTCATCAATGCTAAACGATTTGCGAAGATGCTGTGTTAGCTTGTTGCAAAAATCTAAAAAAAAAAAGAAAGTCCACCGTGCGACGTGTTAGGTACTGACCTAACACGTAGCACGGTGGACTTTCTTTTCAAACTCAAACTCAAACTCAAAATTAGTTTATTCATTGAAATCACTTTGGATTGTTTAGAATCGTCACTTTTCAATTTTTATATAATTTTAATACATTTTTATCTTAATTATGTTAAAACGAGTTGGAGCATATTCAGTCCCAAGCTTTTTTGTCATCCAAATAATCTGATATTTTATAGTAGGCTTTTTTGCAGAGATGACGTTTAATTGTATTTTTAAATTTAGTGATTGATAAGTTTTGCAATTCACTTGGGACTTTGTTATAGAAGCGTACACATTGCCCTTTAAATGATTTCATTACTTTATCTAATCTAGTAGTGGGAACAGCGAGTTTATCCTTATTTCTAGTGTTTACATCATGAGTATCGCTTTTTTTTTTAAATGATTTAATATTTTTACGAATATACATCAGATTTTCATATATGTACTGACAGGGTACTGTCATTATGAATATTTCTTTAAATTTATTTCTAAGCGAATCTCTGGGACCCATATTATAAATTGCTCGGACAGCCCTCTTCTGCAACACAAACACGGTGTTAATGTCTGCAGCAGTCCCCCACAACAAAATGCCGTAAGACATAATGCTGTGAAAGTAGCTGAAGTAGACTAATCTGGCAGTATCTACGTCCGTGTAATGACGTATCTTTTTAACTGCGTATGCTGCAGAAGCAAGTCTCTTCGACAATCCAACTATGTGTGGGCCCCATTGTAGCTTACTATCTAAGGTTATACCTAAAAATGTAGTGGTGTCCACAAGATCTATCTGTTCATTTTTTATTATTACATTTGTTTTTATTGGTTTTACATTTGGTAGTATGAAGCGGATACATTTAGTTTTATTTTCGTTTAATAGTAAATTATTAACATTGAACCAATTTACAACCTTAGAGATTGCATTGTTCACTTCGTCAAAGTTAACCTGTTTACGTTTCAACTTAAATAAGAGTGAAGTGTCATCTGCAAACAGCACAATCTCGTGGTTGTCTTTTACAAGTTTCGGTAGGTCATTGATGTAAATTAAAAAGAGGAATGGACCTAATATTGATCCTTGTGGTACACCCATTGTCACCACTGACCCCTGAGAACGCTTCCCATTAACATCAACTCTTTGTATTCTGTCACTTAGGTAGGAAGTGAAGAGGTTAAGAGCAACATCCCTAACACCATAGTGGTGGAGTTTCCTAATTAATGTTTCATGATGTACACAATCAAATGCTTTAGATAAATCACAAAAAATACCAAGCGCATCATGATGGTCTTCCCAAGAATTAAAAATATGAGATATTAAATCGACAGCGGCATCAGTTGTTGATCGACCCCTTGTAAATCCAAATTGTTTGCTGTCAAGTAAATTGTTTATATGAAAATGTCTTTGTAATTGAATGAGTATAAGTTTTTCAAAGATTTTACTAAAAGTTGGTAGAACTGATATTGGTCGGAAATTGCTAGGGTCAGAGTGACTGCCAGATTTGAAAAGAGGCGAAATTTTACTATATTTCATTAAATCAGGAAACACACCACTATCAATACATTGGTTGAATATGAGAGCTAGTTTTAGATTTAGGATTTCAAGATCCTTTGTAAATAACTAAGGGGGTAGAAGGGCCCGTCTGTATTATTGGAATATTTGACTATAAGTGACAGGTTGCAAGCCTATCGCCACCTATAAGAATACTAAACTGGTTTCCTCTCGATGTTTTCATTCACCTCTAGAGAGCTCTAAAAGACCTAGGTGTGAACTACGCTTAGGTATCTAAACTTTAAAAAAATGATGCGCGGTTGGGATTCGAATCTATTAGTTAGTTAAAGTAAAATATTTTACAAACAAAATATTTAAGTCAATATTTTTCAAATCTCTCACGATTAAGATAGCGTCCACAATCTTCATACTAAACTTCAATCATATCATACGAAAACCTAAAATCTAAAGTTAAAGGTGCATTGCAGTTTCATAGTTTTTATAATTTTATCCGTCGATAGTGAAATCTTCGTCCTTTGATAATTTGTCTTTCAGTGCTTCTCAAGTTTGCTTAGTTTACTGAAGCAACATTTTATGGAAGTTTAAGATTTTTTTTTTTTTTTTTTATGATGAATGGGTTTTTTATGGTGATGAGATTTTATTTAAAAGGAAAAACTGCTTTAACAAGAGTTGTGTATCATTAAAAGATTACAAGACCTGACTTACAAGACTTTAATTATAATATTGTAAGTACCTACCTACATAATCTACGCACAAAGTACCTAGGTCACTAAACTGTTTAGTAAAACAAAAACCTAAGTTAGTTAACCTAAGTCTCAGTGTTCGTCTCAAAATAAAAAGGTTAGGTACCTATATTCAAAGCAATTCCTTTGCGAATCTCCGTTTCACAAAGATCCGATCTTCCTCATTTACTTACCTTAGAAACATCTTTTCAACTTCCAATCAATGAATGGACAATCAGGGGGATACCCTCGTCAGGGTAGCATCCGGAGTCAAGCCATGACACTGTAAACCTTTGTCAATGCAAAATGAACCCTGTAAGGTTGATATTACAATTGGTATTTGACCTACTTTATCATCGTTTAGATTTTACTTGAACGATTAATTCATCATAGAGAGATCAGCTATAATTGAATATCTAAGTAGTTGATATTATTGATGGCGATTCTGTCTCTGATCAACTTGCTAATGATATTACATTGATAAATAATTGGTTTCCTAACTAGAATAACTAATCTAATTATTAATATTTATCTAAATAAAGCTTTTTTTTATGTTGATCATCATCCATAACCTGACTTTGACCTAGCCTACTGCTGGGTAGGCTTCCCAAAGTTTGGGTAAACTTCTTTAAAACATCACCTTGCTCCATACTGTGACTGTAATACATCTTTTTTAACCCCCGACGCAAAAAGAGAGGGGTGCTATAAGTTTAACGTGTCTGTCTGTGTATCTGTCTGTGGTATCGTAGCTCCCAAACGGATAAACCCATTTTCGTTTAGTTTTTTTGTGTCATAGATAATTTTATCCCGAGTGTTCTTAGCCATGTTTCATGAAAATCTGTTCAGCTGTTTGAAGATCATCAGCTCTTTTCTAGTTGATGAGGGGATCTGACTAACTTCCTTATGTCTTATTTTTCTAGAAGTGGCGGGGTTTTTTCGTAGCAGGGTCTGCGGGCTTGTTAATATTTACACGAATCAATGTGAAACTTACTACGTATCTTCCCAAGGGTCCGTCTTATTCTATGAATGTGGGGCCGGCGGGTCTGAAAACGGATGGCCCTTCAGAGTTTTAAATGAGGGCCTAATGTGACGAGGTGTTTCCTTTTTGCGAATGTTTATTTGAATCGTTAAGGGAAAATAAAAGTTTGCGATCTCTGTAGCGCGGTGGACAAAAGCCCGCTTGATTACTCGAGACAAAATATGAGTACCTATTATCGGAACATATTTTTAACTCCTTACTTAAAAATACGAGCAAGGCTGTATACATTTTGCATTGCTTATTTTGACGCTCGCAAACGCATTGGTCCAAGTTTCTATACTTAGTTATGATTCCAACATTATGTAGGGTCGACACGAAGTGTATTCTTCTTCCATTTCCCTCTCCATCCTTTCAGCACTCACTCCTTACTCATCATCTTCCACGCAGTCCATCCATCTTATTTTGGCCGACCTCTAGGTATGATTGTATTCTACATAGGTATATAAAAAATTGCAGCTAGTTCATCAGTAAATACTTTAGTAAAATATTTCTATGAAGTTGAGCGCAGGTAGTTCACCACCCTACCTTCGAATTCCCGAGTTTGAGAAGTGGTGGCACCTGCGCTAACACGGCCAGCTGGCGCCGCTTCGCAAATTACGAGAAGATACTGTTGATATGATAGTTTTGGGATCATTCTGGAGTTAGTTTTAGTTTTAATACGCGCTAGTGTATTTAAATGTCTAGGTACAAATAGGATCACGTCCAAAATTCCAATTATTTCTCTTTAGCTATCAATCTTCATAAGCGAAAAGATTTGAAGAGACAAAATCCTTTGAAGATGTTTAAAAATAAGGACGGCATAGACATTACAAAGGAAAACTTTTTCTCCTCACTAAAAAAAGGTTCCATACAATATTTAAATATACCTATAGAATTGGAAGACCCTAGTTTTATCAAAATAGATCAAACTTAGAGTAAAAATCAGAAATTAAAAAGTAGAAACTGTGGCAAAAAGCAACAACGGAAACCAATGCGCTGAAATATTCCAGGAAGGATGCAGGGAACTTCCAGGGACCTGCAGGAACCGGGTAGGGTTGCCATGCCACACTTGTTAAATAGTTAGACTTTCAACTTTCGTATTGTTGTGAATTGTGTTACACATTAAACAACTCAGGCCTTTAAATCTGTACTAGATTATTTATACAGTATCAGGACAATTAAACATCACAACGGGAAGCTGTGCCTGCGTCATTATTTGAGATGAAATAGGTTTGTAGCCCCCAAACTATCCTTATAGGAAACTAATGAGTTTCAGGCTTTATGGCTCATAGAAAAATAATATCCTCAATGGCCCATATTAATAAACGTAGTGTAAAGTTACGCCAGGTCTAAACTTCAAAAATTGTATGGTTACTCCTAAGTAACACCCGGCGTAACTTTACACCACGTTTATTAATAAGGACCTTAAGTTTGTACATAGCTCTAGTTTTTAAGAAAGAACAATAGTCCCAACCCTATTCTACATCATATTCAAGTTGGCGAACTCCCAGTAATTGTTTCGTAATCGTCGGTTTATTTAGTTCGCAATTAATAGTTTCCGTAGCTTACTTTAAAACAACTGTTTAAGTTGAACCCGACTTAAAAAACTGAGTTATTAGGTAGGGTTTATCCTGTGTCGGTAGCGTAGCAAGTGAGTGTTCAGAACTGAAATGCAAGATGTGATCGATTCCCGCGCCTGGACAATATATACAGATATTTTTTATTGTTTCTGGGTACTGCACTACTACTGTAGGTACTCGTTATTTTGTATTATCTACAACACAAAATATCGCAGTGTGTGGCCAGGACTAATGTGGCGAAAATTGCCAATATTTAATTTCTTATCTCCAATAACTAGGGTGACCACAATTGCCGCTTTTCCGCGCCTGTCAAAATAATAGCTTACGGGAAAAATATTTTTTTCGCAAATAAAAGCCAAGAAACGCTATTTAGATGTCAAGCACCAAGATATCATTGCTATTGTATAGCTGCTATATTTCTATAGTTATAGAATGGGTAGAATCATTCCGTTTTTGTGTGAAAATGGTTGTATAGAAATTTTATTATATAAAAATATCAATTGTGTGATGTGGGCACGCTTCCTGCTAAATTCTTTTGTTAAAAATAGTTTGTGAGTATGACTCGGTATCGATATTAAAAACCGGGTATAAACTACAGGCAATTCAGAGTTCGGTAGTTTTGGTATGTTTTAAAAATTTTATTGCAATTCTAAAAACATTGTTGCAATTCTTTGATGAAGAATTTGTAAATTTTCAAAGTTGAAGAATCTGAAGAATCATCTAATTTTTTATAAATTGAAGTCCTTCAAACGCAATGTATATTTTTTTGACGTTCCGGTACTGATATTTCTGTTCCTGCAATGTTTAAACATAACAACTGCACATTTGAAATCTAGCTCAGTTGTACTAGATAGGAGTATCACATTGTGCTATTGTCTACAATGCTTGGAGTAAGTAATCTCTGATTACCCTATAAGGGCCCAGCCGAGTGTGAAAGATACCCCTAAGTGCTGCTACCCTTCGCATCCTATAGGAGGTTAGTCTGCCGAGACGTTTCCAGTCATGTTGCTTTCATTTGCATGATAATTATACGTTTGTTTATGCTGACTGTATACTGAAGATGATATCTTGTTTGTGTTAGATTTTAGCAATGACAGAAATAAATATATATACAGGGTGTAAAAAGACTGCTACCGAAAACTGAGGGATTGCAATCAGACCATGATTCTGAACATATTTATTGAAAAAAAACTCAAAGAAATTTTTGACTTAGCTACGTCATTTAATTTTATTTTCTAGTTTTTTGCTACTAGTACAACATAATAAAACCATACCTACCTAATCATTTCATTTATAAAAGAAAAAACAATTAAAACTCAAAATCCAGCAATCTACGTATAAAAACGCGCCCAGTACATACGCAAACAGTGATCTTCAAACGCTGTTTTCTCCGGATATAATTATTTTTTCGGAAAATCCTTTTGGATTTGGTTGTTTTTTGGGATGCTGTACCTACTCCTTTCGGCTTCGGTAGACGTCTTTTTACACCCTGTATATCAAAAAAGTCGAAAGTCCAAAAGCATTTACTCAGTAGGACCGCTGGGATGACTTTGAAACGTCTTAAAACTAGGTGATTCTACTCCTGTTCATTCGCGACCAATACCGTGAAGAACCAGGGCAACAAACACGGATTGGGGCCTAGCTAAATAGGGAGCATCGCTTCATAAGTCCTTGGTTTCTTTCACCGCTCTGGTAGGAAAGTGAAGAGAAATGACTTGGTTGAGGAGACGCTAGAGGGAAATTTATTCTTGTGGCGGGACGAATGTTTGCAGGATTAAATACAGTCTGCTTCATTATATTTTTTTATCTAATTAAACACGAAATTTTATGATAAAAAATAAACTTATCTAATAACTTAGACATCATCGTCATCAGCTTCAGTACTTAAAAGAGCTGATATTTAAATGTATCCCAAAAATTAGCACCCATGCGGGATTTGAACCCACGACCTTGCCGATCCGTGGCATCGCTCTAACCAACTGAGCTAACGGGCAACCGACGCATGAGTTGAAATTTATTGGGAGTACATACTATACAGCATTGCGCTGTGAGTGTTGCATTGTGTGTGCTAAGTGTGCGGTTAACACTATAAAAATATAATCCTTATCGATTAAAAGAGCTGATTTGAACGCATCTCTTATTCGAGTTCATGATGGATAATATGCTTGATATGCAAACTTTCTTACTTATGTCATTTGTACTTAACTAAGTAGTCAGAAAATAGTAGTACAGTAAATAGAAAGCTAGTAATTTGTACAACTAAAATTCTCTCACGGTCGCACATCGTACCTAGTAACTGTACAATCAGCAATAGCTCATGTAAATAGGTATGCCAACTTTTTAGTCTTTGTAAAGTTGTATAATTTTTTTTCTTAACTTAGAAAATGTTCCCCTACTTTTGCTAATAAAATTTTTTTGAAGAAAATCCGGTCGAAAACATTAGACCCTCAGTTTCCAAATATTAAGGAGTATTAAAAAACTAATGTGTAGGTACTAAAAAGTAATGTGGACTGTATAAAATACAAGAGAAGCAGGGCGCAGCGCGAGTCACATCGATACCTCGAGTGTCGAATCTCCCACATAATGGTGCCATGAGGTTACCGTGAACACCATGGATTTGCATCGAAGCGGGACTAACTATAACGAAATCAAACGTTCCTTTTATATACAAAGTAAGTAGTATAAAAAATAATATCTCAGATAATGTCTACCGCGCCTTTGGCATACTTCGTAAATTTGAAAATTGTGTACTCGCTATGGAGTCATGATACTGTTGCGTTTTACTATCGCAAGATCGAAAATAATTACACTAACAAATAATATTACTTAATAAAAACTAAAGAATTAAACTTTATAATAATATCGCTCCTTTTAAAACTAGGTAACACACAAAGCCCACAATAGCATTGTTAATATTTTCTCAATCTTCGATATCCTGGCTCGATCAGCGCGCATGGTCACTCTCCATTGAAGAGCACTCGACAGCGCACATCCTCCCAATAAAACGATAGGAGTGCCTCCAGGTTGACGCAACACTGCCTATTATAAAGTTGCCATCAAAATACTAGTGTGAGATATTTCACAATGGTGTTCCAACTTTTAAAATAAAACGATAGGTTTGATAATAATCCTAAAATTGCGATCGAAAAAACTGTGTGAGATACACTCACACTGGTTTTTGACTTTTAGACACTGTAACACATTTTTAATAGTAATTGGCTTTTTACCCGTTAAGAAATGTTAGTTGAGTGGGATACCTCGACTTTCGATCTGTAGAACGTGGGTCCAATCCCGGCTGTGCATCTATTGGTTTTTCGTTTATTCACGAAAATCTAAGTAAACGTAAAAACGTAAACAGGTCAGGACTATCCCCAAAAAGTATCCCCAAGGCGTTTTAGACATTCTCTCAGATCTTTTTTATAAGAATGGACAAAAATCCTTAAAATAAGCGGCGTTGGACTTGCAACTGCAACAATTTAATACTTAGAAGTTACCTAACATTACATACGTGACAGGTTGCAAGCCCATTACCACCTAAAAGTATTTTCAAAATTATCAGTCCTAGTGTAGGCTCAATGATGTATCATTCAATTACTGCGTTTAATACAAAACTATTTTAGCCCACGCTGCATTCTATATGCTAATTTGACGTGTGTTTGAATGACCGATATTTTGTTTTGATAAGAAATTACCATCGGTTTCAAGAACAGGTCGAGATCTCGATTACTATCAAGACTTCTATTTAAACTAAGTCATCGTGTGCTTTAAGCGTCTTATCGTAAGCGATAACTGAGCGTTTATTCGTCCATGGAGCCTTGCCGAGCTTACGCACAGAGAAACAACGTATACTTATATGCATCTACACACACGATTAAGACCAATCCCCCTTCGTAAGATAAGATAGAACAACTGGTAGGTACCAGTTAAAGCATTTCTCCTAACCTCCGAATCTAAAAAATTAATAAACACAGATAAACTGCCATCCAAGAACCTTCGCTTGCTCTTCTACACAGCAAGACATAATGCTGCTTATTATAAAAACGTAAAACCTTGGTTGAACCCCATGTTGACACATGTCAAAACAAAACTGTTACCACAAAAAAGCGTTCTATGTACGAGTATTTTAAGATAAGTACTTTCACATTAAAAATATGAATGGAATTAAAATAAATAGTAGTGGCCAATATTTTCATTCATAAATCGGAGAAATCACGTGGGTGCTAATAAAACCGTTAAATGAGATATCTTGAAAATTCATTTGGAAATCAAATTAATGGTTCTTTTGTACGTGGGATTTGGAAAGCCCTTGACCCAATAATGTTACTGCTAATTTGAATATTTTCATTTAGTATTTTTGAACTTCCGTGTGTTGTGTAGGTACGACTAGAGTAGAACACGAAAAAAGTTAGATTGTTAAGGTTGGTTCCGCAACAAATAAAGATATTTAAACTGACCAAAATATCAGAATATATCACTTCAATGTTAATGAAACAAAATACATTTATTACTAACACTAACACGAAAGGCCACCTAGAAAAATGAGAAAATTACCTACAACCTCTCATTCACACTTTACCTCTCAAAATAATGTGCCTTATCACAATGTAACAAGATTTTATTTTCATCAACACTTCATCCATATTGATATTCACATCACCATTCAAACTATTTACCTCTCAAATTACTGAGTCTTATCACAACGCTATAAGATTCAATTCCACACCAGCAAAACTCAAATTGAATTAAGATGGACTTTAGTTAATGTTAATAAGGTTCGAATTACAATATAAAAAGAAGATACTAGATCCTTATCACGCAGCAATAAGGTTCAAATTCCGATGAAGGATGAGGGAAGAACAGGTTGTGATGAAAGGGACCGTGGGCGAACCCTCACCGTTACCACTTGCTCAATGACTGCCCACGGCCCAACGGTGGACTAGACACTAGGTACTGAGGAATGCGGTCGATGCATACGACGGGTGACCGCTTGAAGCGATTTCGTCGTTACTTCGTCTATGTTAGTGGCCAACTGTGGTGTAGGTAATACTTTTGCAAAATGTAGGCATATTACAAAATTTTAAGCATGATTATTTGTTTACATCACATAAATGAAAGCCATGTTTGTTGCCCTGGGCTGGTTCTTCAGTCTTCACAGTACCTATTGGTCGCTAGAGAACTGGAGTAGGTATATTTCAATTCAATACATGTCATTTATTTCAGATACTCGTACCATGATTCATAATCACACATTTTAAATGAAAAGCTCACAAAAAATAATAAGTAATTAGAAAATCACAATAAGTAATTATAATAATTGCTTAATTACCTATACTTACCTATAAACTGTGCATGTACTACAGTGGTTAATGTACTCACAGACAAAACGGCTTGATAACGCATTCAGTATGCTGTTGGAGCTGGCCCGAACCCTACACCTAATAATAACCTAGCTCCTGAGGCCTACCAGTAAATACATTATTTTTGACGTTGATCTTCTGACTACCATTTCGACACCTTTAAAGGCATCCTAAACATCCGAAAATTTCTCATCTGCGTTGGTGTTGATGCTCGGTACATTGTGGCTCGTGAAAGGTAATTGGACACACTTTCTTGCGGCGTCTTTGTCATGGTCAATTCGTGATTTATGGGCTCATTTTGCTGCAATAACGGCTAGGTGATAAATCAGTTCCTTCCATCAAGAAATGGGCTGGTACAGTCCGGGACGAAAGTAAATCAGCAAGGAATTCCAAGCTATTGAAATTAACAAAATAATTGAAAAAAAAATATATTAAGACAAAGACGCATTAACGTCTGCATCTCCAAAGCGCGGTTTGATGATTGTCGTGTGAGTAGACAGCGATATGTCCCCATTTCGCAGAAGCATTTCATACGCTTAGAGCATCAATGACTCATGACGTAGCAAAAATCCATCACTGACTTCGAAAAAAGAAACGATAAAAATTTATTATTTACTATAACTCTTTTTCAGCAGGGGAGGACTCATAAACAGGGAAATAAACAAATAAAAATAACTAGCGATTCATAAAAATAAAAAAATATTATACTTGGTCACATAATTTTCCGAAGCCAAAGTTTTCCCAGAATCTTAAAAAATCAACTTCAAGGAGCTGTCACTTGCGGTACACTCGCGTCCAAAAGCAACTATCAATCAATCGGCTAGGATAGATAGCTTCGGCTCGTAGATAGGAATTCGAATTCCATCTACTGAATGTTTTTGTCGATTCCATTGTTGTTTGTGTTTGTTATATCTTCAATGTTTTAAAGATGACTTTTGTTGCTAAAATCCTATAATTTCGTAAGGTTTGCTGACGCGCGTGAATAAATGTCTATAGGTAAAAAGTTTAAAGTTTTGTACAGAAATGCTCGATAAAGTCTGAATCTACGTGTAGGTACTTTTCTTAAAATAATGTTCTTAGAATTTTAGCATTTAGGTAGGTAAGTACTATTTATACACCACACAACCTTGGATACCAGATCTCAGACATATCACCAAGGATTGAGTTATTTCTCAAGGAACATAGTACAACGAGTTTAAAATCTATAAAATCCATCTGACTAACACCTTAACCCGGAAACCATCACAAAGCTGGGCGAAAGCATCGCCACCTGCATAGCCTTCCCGTGTCGTGGCTTTCGCTACTGCTTATACTGTGGCTTGAACCAACATGTCCACTATAGCCGGGCGTGCCTGATGTTCTTCATCATTTTCTTGTAATTCTCCGATGTGGGGTTGATGCCATATTCTCTTCTTTCACCTTCCTCGTGAACGTTGTTATTATAAAGTCGATAAAAGAACAAAATCCTTCTTGGCAGTCGGGTAAAAAACAAAATCCTGACTGTAACCTCTAAGGCACGGAATTTTTTCATATCTATAGTACCCACACGTCGTCGTTGATAGATCTTTAGAATGAATGAATGAATGAATGAATGAATGAATGAACACTTTATTGTACACCAATTAATAACAAAACAACACAGATATTATTTCTGCCAAATGCGGCTAACTATTTATTTGAATAAGGTACAGGCAATTAACATATTTGAATTTGAAAAGTCTCAAGGTATTCAACTTAAGACCCCTCGCAGACAACAGACTTTTCATCGGCCAATAGTTCAGTCGGGCTCGTGATGAGTATGGAAAATAATCGTTGCAGTGTGCGCACTCACGTATGAGTACTTCTCCATACTCATCACGAGCCCGACCAAACCATCGGCCGACAGAAAAGTCTGTAGTCTGCGAGGGGTCTTAACAGACGTCTTGTTTAATTTGTTTTCCCCTTCATTCACAAATCTAGGAATTTCCTCATTTTAATTTTAATCATTCTTTTGACTGGCTATCAAAAAATTAGCTTCACAATGGTTTAGCCGACATCACGCTTAATACCAACTATTCCCTATTCCATGCCGATGCTTTCAGCAATAGTGTCAAGGGGGATCGATCGCGAACTGTTTGTGCTATTTCTTCCCGTAGGCTTGTAATAACAAACATCCATGTTTATTGGGACTAGGAAGGGGCACTTATTGGTACTAGGAACATTTTCTAAAATTTGTTTCTTGTTCAGTAAAATGAAGGTCTAACTTAGAGTTTCAATTCGTTTTTGTGCAATATTTTGGTAATTCTGTGATAAGAACTATATCCGCTGGTGGTCAGCACCAATAAAATGCGAATATTAAAAATATGATGCCGTATGATGCTTGCTAGACATTCAAATTTAGCCAATTCAATTATTGTGTTTCTGTTCTGACACATTTCTATTCATTAACATACAGTACTAAAAAGCTTTAGCACAAAAAGTTACCTACAAATTGAATCATTGTGTGAAATAGATTTTAATATAGCTGTAGGTACTTTAGAAGTACTTTAGTTTGTAGTGTACTTTAGAAGTTATATTGTTAATAAAATACCTTTTTTTATTTCAGGTACGTTTATTTCACCAGAACTGGCATTGAAACCAACATGGTGAGTTAAAACATGGAATTCACGAGTGTTTTCACTGAAAACATTAAAGTTGAAACATGAAACATTTCGACGAGCTTGCAATAACAGTTCTGCTTTGAATTTTGCTCCTGCATTTTGGGAATAATCTATCTACTTTTAAAGTCACATAAACGATGTGACTTTAACCATACAAGTGCCTACTCCTACAAAATGTCAACCATCGCGATGGTTGCCCATTGGCTCTGTTGGTTAGAGCGTCGCCACAGGATGAAGGGCGTTTATTTAATATTAATATAACCTTTTGAGAAATTATATATTATATTAAGAACCTTATTTAAGTTAACCTTCATCAGAAATGTCCATGACTTTTCGTATCAAGGTCACGCAATGACAAAGAATTAAGGAATGTGCAAATCGAAATATGCTAATTATTATTTAGGCTTAGCTTGCTTGTAATTAGCCGTAAGCTAAGAAGGATAGTGCCTCGATGAAGGTCGTAGGTTTGATCCCCGGCAATGAATAGTGTTCAGTATTATTGACTTGACGACCTCTGTGGCGCAGTGGGCAAAGGTCCGCCTGCGACGCAGAAGGTTGCGTGTTCGATCCCCGCCGCGGGACAAATGTTGTATGACCTACAAAAATTTGTCCCGGGTCTGGGTGATTCTATGTATAATATGTATGTATTTACAAATAAAAAGCATATGAGTAGTTTATCAGTCATTCTAGTACCCATAACACAAGCTCTGCTTACTTTGGGGCTAGATGATGCTGTGTGAAAAGTCCAGCGTTATTTATTTATTATGAAAAGCAACACAAGCTCTAAACTCAAGAATATCATGGATTATCATTTTGCATGCATAGGCGATGGTCTTGCAACCTGTCACGTATGGAATGCGAACATATGCAAAATAAAGGATCTGCCACATAATATGCATTTTTATATCAGAAATCATGAGAGGCATTGTAAAATATGAGCGCTCAGTATCACTTACGCACACAGAAACAAATCTACAATTCTACACACACGATGAAGACCAGCCTTCGTGAGATCGAACCATATTTTTTGTCTTCCTTCATAACTCAGGTTTTTTTAATTTCGCCGTATTTTAGTTTTCATAACATCTGAGATGACCTCTATAAAGGCTTGGGTTATTACAAGTAGGTTTTTATCACGACATAAAACTATTACGACCCTTAAATTGGCTCCTAACGGACAAACAAAATGCCAGTAAGATGCTTTAATAATGACCATTATTATATAAAAACATCTAGTTTTTTATTTTTATATGAATTCACTTTTTAAACTCGCACGATTTTTATATGAATGTTACGTAACAGACGACCCCTTAGAAAATGTAGGTTTTTTTTACGACCGGACATTGTGGACTCTAAATGATAACCATATCATACAATGTTATCAAAATCGACTTTTAAACAAAGGCATAACGTTGTGAAAAGTTATCTAAGTAATCCATACTATATACGAGTATACTATACTATATATACTCATCATCATTGATCATCATCATTGGCCTCTTTATCCATCTATTACAGATGATTTAGGATTTTAAATCATCTATATATACTATATCCAATAATATCCATACTTCCATACTCCATACTAATATGTATTATAAATGTGAAAGTAACTCTGTCTTTCTGTCTCTTTGTTACGCTTTCACGCCCAAACCGCTGAACAGATAAAGCTGAAATTTGGCATAGTTAAAGGTTGTATCCCAGGGAAGGACATAGGCTACTTTTTATCCCGAAAAAATGAAAAAATCCCGAGGGAACGCTGGTTGTGACCCGCGGGAGCGCAGCTAATATTTTATATATTTATAATAAGAAAGTATTCTTAAAAACTTGTAACGGAATACTTGCCCCTTAAAACTCACGATAATCAAGTTTATCATTAACTTTAATAACCTTTAATGAAAAGACTGTAATGTAACTGTAATTATTCACTTTAGTATGCGCATCTTGAGTTTTATCCTATAAGGAGAGGCACGTGGTTCGTTTATATCAAGTTTTTGTATCAACTACAGTTTTGCTCAGCGTAGGTATACAGCAGTCGCTATTTTACTCTTTTTGTAAAAGATAATAATAATAATGCTGAACTTTTCACACAGCATCATCTAGCCCCAAAGAAAGCAGAGCTTGTGTTATGGGTACGAGATGACTGATAAACTACTTATATACTTTTTGTTTGTAAATACATACATATTATAGATAGAAACATCCAGACCTGAGACAAATATCTGTAGGTCATACAAACATTTGTCCCGCGGCGGGACGACCTCTGTGGAGCAGTTAGCGAAGGTTCGCCTGCGACGCAAGAGGTTGCGGGTTCTCCCCGCGGGCGGGACAAATGTATGATCTACAGATATTTGTCTCGTGTCTGGGTGTTGTCTTTGTATTGTATAGTATGTATGTATTTGAAACAAAAAGAATATAAATAGTATATCAGTCATGTAGTACCCATAACACAAGCTCTGCTTACTTTCGGACTAGATGATTCTGTGTGAAAAGTCCAGTATTATAGTTAGTAGAAGTATATTCTGACTATTTGTTTCGGTTATAGTTTCCGTGTTTTCGACTAGTCCCGCGAGTAACATCGTTTATAGTCAGTAAACTAAGTGATTTAGTGGGCCATTGTGAATGTGTCGTCTACGTTCAGTGTGGGCGCTCACTCAGAGATCACTTCGGAATACTATTACCATGTTTGGTATATTAGGTATTGTTTGTTTAAATACTCTGTGACTTGACAATAAGAATGTTAGACATCATCTTCATCATCATCCTATGCAGTTCGCTGGCCCAAATCATCCGTAATCATTGTTTATTGAGAAAACTTCAATTCTAAACTTTAATGTTTCGAAATTAGCAACAGAATCAATTTGAAAACAACAGGCCCTTAATGGAGTAAAATTCTTTGATAGTTATCGATTTATTATATTAATTATATTACTAGCTGACCCGCGCGACTTCGTCTGCGCATGATTTATCTTTTCCGCGCAAAAAATTGCACGGACAAACAACAAAAAAATTTCATCAAATCGGTCCAGCCGCTCACGCGTGATACCGTGCCCAAGGGAAATGGGGATTCATTTTTATATACAGGGTGTAAAAAGACGTCTACCGAAGCCGAAAGGGGTGGGTACAGCATCCTAAAACACAACTAAATCCAAAAAGATTTTCCGAAAAAATCATTATATCCGGAGAAAACAGCGTTTGAAGATCACTGTTTGCGTATGTACTGGGCGCGTTTTTATCCGTAGATTGCTGGATTTTTAGTTTTAATTGTTTTTTTCTTTTATAAATGAAATGATTAGGTAGGTATGGTCTTATTATGTTGTACTAGTAGCAAAAAACTAGAAAATAAAATAAAATGTCGTAGCTAAGTCAAAAAATTTTTTGAGTTTTTTTTTCGATAAATATGTTCAGAATCATGGTCTGATTGCAATCCCTCAGTTTTCGGTAGCAGTCTTTTTACACCCTGTATAGAGATATTATATTTTTATTTATTTATTTATTTGGTCGAATTTTTTTGATACCTTTTAAAGAAGTGAAAGTACAATAAATAAAAGCATTTAGGTAAGTACTTATAAGTAATTGACACTTTTACTTCAAATAATTATGTGCATTATGAATAAGCGCACCTTTTTTAATAAGTATTGCTAAAAAGCAAATAACAAATAGACTATCACACTAATATTGTAAAGTTTGTCTGTAGGTATGTTTATTCACCATTCACAGTGACACGGCTAAACGGATTTAGGTAACACTTGTAATGAAGATTGCTTATAATAAATCAACACCATTCCGTTATTTTTTTCAAAAAAAGTTTGGAATTCTCGATGGTCTATGATATATGAGTAACAAACCCCGCGGGACACAGCAAGTACAACATAAGCTTTAAGAAAACATTTCTATTGACATTCTATATTTGCACATCCAAATCATACACGCTCTCATACACAATACAAACAAATCTATTTGCCTTCTATTCATCGAATGACAACCGTTCTGTACACAATCACTTACTCTATGCCCCGTTAGTATTACGCAAGGCAAGCGGGCATGCCGTTAGTCAGTCAATGTGGTCGAATGAGCGAACACCGTGTGCCTCAACATAAAAAATAAAAAAAGCGCGCGCGAGTGAATCTGTCAAAATCAATTTCCCGCGTGTATTGAATTTGACAGTTGGAGTGCAGTGCAGTGCACAAAAAGCGTCATTCATAAAAATGTCAATGGATTTACGTTCGGCGTAAGCGCATAGCATGTGCTCCATTCATCCGTGCGTTTTGTTAGGTGAGTGCATGAATCAGCTGATTGGGTATCGCCATTTTAGGATGCTGGATACTTTTTTTTTATCATGATTGATCAGATAACTTGAAAAGTTTTTTCTTCTGTTTCTACGTTTCTCGTGGCCTTTGACTCCATATTAGGTAACCATGACGTGAGGAGCGAGGTCATAGAGTTTTTTTGGCTTGATTTTTTGGCAGCCAACTTTTATTATTTTCAATTAAGTTCAATGCCTACTTCAAATTAATTGAATGAAATTTAACCAGAAATAAAATGCTGATAAGTACCTGCTTATTTAAAAGATTATAAATCATTTAGGTAACTGTGTGAGTGAAGCCACGAGGAGCGACTGTTATCATAGTTATATTTAAGGATTGTATTAGAAGTGAAATGTTAGAAATACCCTAAATATATCATAAAAAGAACTATAAAATAATAATTGTTATAATTTTATGTAAAATGGTCTAATTATGATACAATTAGATTGCGCTCGGAGATCGTAACTCACGTGCATTATTTTATCATTATGTAAAACAGCTAAATTTTGTGATAAACATTAAAATACTACCAGCATTTTTTAATGCAGCTGTCAGAAAATGATTGATTACGTTCCGGTGACAGATACTCAACTGTCAAGCAATGTCATTCGATTTTTTCTGGGGAAAAAAAGAGCTTGAATGAGGAAAAATTATAACGAATAAATTAAACTGTAACTGTTTTTAAACGATATTTTAAGAAAACATTAACCTGCCATTTTCTATTGTGTGGTCTTCTTTAATAAATACTTTATATTTGAATGATATCAAAATAGCAGAAAACTAAGCATTTAAGCAGATGACTAGTATAAATATCTGTGTTTCTTCGTAATTGCGAATAATAACAATGAGCGTTGAATTAAGAATCAAGAGTAGAAAATACTACTTGATTATGTAATTAAAAAAAAAATTTAAAACATTCGTAATTAGTGAGATTCTAATGAAAACAAGCTCATTTTTTTCTGTCTTATGCAAGAATTTACAAAGAAAGATGACTAAAATAAACCTTAACATAATTATGAGCTGACTAGCTGCGCTCCTGCGGTGTGACCCGCGGTCTCTCGGGAATTTTTTAATTTTTTTCGGGATTAAATGTAGCCGATGTCCTTCCCTGGGATACAAAATTTAACTATGCCAAATTTCAGCTTAATCTTTTCAGCGGTTTGGGCGTGAAAGCGTAACAAACAGACAGACAGAGCTACTTTCACATTTATAATACATATAGTATGGATGGAAGTGTTATTTTGTTTAAGTTACGAAATAACAAGGTTTTTATTTAATTTTTCTAAAATGAATCTAGTTAGTAACCTAAAAAAATTTTAAACAATTTTTTTGATGCTGTTCCCTCTGTTCAGTTCTGCTTCTACCCCAAAATTAATTACTTAAATAGACTTCCAAACAATCTGGCTGTGTACAATTTGGGCCATATTTGTAGATAAAGATTCTCTTCCACGCAACTGTCCAATCAAAAACAATGCAACCCAAAAAGTTAACCCTCTGCCACGGGTCAATTGTACCCAGACACGCAGGGTCTGAATGACCATACCCCATTATACGGTTATTATGCTCAACATGTGGGTAATTTAATTAGTTTGGTTCGTTATAGGGTTTACTGTTTATTGATCATTAGGTTAGAATTAACCCTAGGTTTGTAAGGGTACCTACTCCTACTTATATTATTATTATTCTTATAAAAAAATAAGGTTTTTTTTTACGGAAGAGGGGGCAAACGAGCAGGAGGCACACCTGATGGTGATACTTGGAAAAAATAAATAAAAAAAAAACAACGTGAGTGTCCTGGAACCTCCATGGAACACTCGGTTGGAACGAAGATACAACAAAAAAAACTTTGACATTTGGCATTTGTCAAATATTCAAATCATAGAAACGCTCTTCCGTACTTACAATGTAACAATCTATGGACTGTTTCGCTTCTGCGCGCTTGGCACTGTGACGTTTTGACCTATGTATGACGGTAAAATTGAACGGTTTTTTTTCCAGCCCTCATTCTCGATACCGTCCGAAAAGGAACTTCGTTCCAATATTAGTGAAATCACGCGCATCCACAATCTGCAAGTTTTGCATTTGCGTACAATCATGTTATTTGGGTAGACGTTACGCTAGTACAAAACATTGATTATTCCCAAATGATTGTCCTTTACCGATTAAGCGTATGTTTTCCAGCAAATCTTCGGAATACTTCGTAAAGTAACTTATTGTTTTATTTGAATCGTAATCTTATTTTTCAAATTTTTATCTTGAGTTATTGTCCGCGTATTGTAAGTAACATTATTTTATCTTTAAGATACTTATTTTCCTCAGATCTACGTAGCGTACTTCAAAATTAACCTGAGAACAATGGGATTTGTATACACAATTCACTATTTACTGCGTAACAAGTCTAATTTAAGCCTTTGTTACAAGAGACCATTAGTTCGAAACTCGGGCGAGACTAAAGGGTAATTAAGAATGTTTTTAAAGATGTTTGTGTGAAAAGGTTTCACTAAAAGGATCTTCTAAACCAGAACATACCAATACTAATTGATAATCACACTTATCATTATTGAATGCAGAATTTCAGATGAATGAAGTCAAAGAGATTTATTTCGTAGGATCAGTTTCATCACTTCAATTCATCTAAAAAATAAGGTGATTCTACTCCTGTTCCTTCGCGACCGACATCGCGACACCGTGAAGAGCAAAGGCAACAAACACGGTTTGCTTTAGATATTTTATGAATGAATTTTATAGCTCACTCAGTTTTATAATAAATCGAATTACTTCGAAGTCAGTTTACTATAAATTTAATTTAATTTAATTAAAGTTATATAATTTAAAAGGAGGTTCAAGGTTGTCAGAATTATTATAATTTCGCATTAATAAAACATCGAGGTGACGTTAAAACGAATTTACATTTCGCACGTCGAATTTGTATCACTATGTAGGGTTGTCACCTGTGTTTTTTGAAACAATTTTCTCTAAAATTTTTAGTTTTACAAGGGATATTTAAGTAACACTTTTTTGTGTTTTATGCTATTCTAAATAGTATGTTTTTATAAAAGTCCTACTAGATTATTTTTTTATTTACTGTATTATTTTTAAACTATAAATAATACAAAGAGTTTATTTTTCTTATTCTATAGCACAATAGACATTTTTGATATCAATATGCCATCATAGTCTCAGGAAAGCTAGTAGCTGTTAAAAAAAACAATTCTTCTCTTCAGTAGGTACTTACTCCGGTATGCGGACATACATCCTAGCCATATACGTTCGAGATAATATCTGCACGCGGACCTAGCCCACTGGGCTCGCGGTATGTAGGCCTCACGGCAAGGCTGTGAGATTTTATCGAGTATCTATTATGTCATCCTTGTGATTATTGTTACTATAAAAAACACGACTTCAATGTCAAAATTACTAAATTAATTGAAATAAATTTTTGGAATGGAGTCAGTTCGGACGGCATCGAAGAAAAAAAAGACTGAGGCTTGAAAAAAATATTGTTCCATTTTACCGTCACGACACATGTACGAGTATAAAAATTAAAAAAATACTCCTTGCTTCGTTCCAACCGAGTGTTCCACGACACTCACGTACGTTTTCTAATCCTCTCTTTTAAAGTCACACGACTTAAATTGTTTAAAAAAAGGGACGAGGTTAATATTCAAACTATCGATTCGAATCTTGTCTCAACGTTTCGTTTTCACCGATCGTGTTTACTTTGGGAATTACTAGAAAATCATCCATCTAAAATTATATTAATGTGGTTATGAAATGCTTTCTCGTTAAGCACTTCCAATATGAGGTTGTTTGCTTCGTGTTCGTGATTAAAATTCTCAAGTTCAAGTGTCCGATGAAAGGCGGGAACGCGGCTGCGTAGGTATTCGCACGTAGGGTTCGCACTTTACACTTTTCAACTGAATTAAAACAAATGTTTTTTACAGAAAGAATAATTGAACTAAGTTTTTTTTCTTATAGAAAAAAATAGTGTTTTTCATTAACAACTGGTCGGATTTCACATATTTTCTGGGAATATTATGTGTGTATGTTCGTTACTCCATAAAAAAACTTTAAACGAATTTGGATGAAATTCGTGATATTTTGAATAAAAGAATTAAAAATATATGACTTTAATTAAAAAAAGGAAAAACTATGTTGTACACAAACATGTCAGTTGAATGTATAACGTAGTAATAGAGAAATTACAAAACGTCTCACAATCCCATTCAAGTTATGCTATCAAATTTTACCCACGATCAAAGATCCACATTCGTTTTTTGTAGGCTGTTAATTGAGGGGCGTGCCGTGTCAAACCTTTTTTATGACGTGTTGACATGCCCTATTTATATAGTTATTTATTACAAAACACACTTCATTTTATTCCACGTCAATTTGTTTAATCTTTTAATGGCTTTTTGAATGCATTTCTCACTTTTACATTTGTTTTTATATTTTAAAATTGGTTTCATATTTATAAACGAATCACAAACATTACCCATAAAATTTTGCCACCCTTTTGTTAAATCTATGTAAATCAGTTATGCTAAACACTCGTTTTGTTTAATAAATAGTGTTTGAATAAGATAACGTGTATGAATGTCTCTCACGTAGACAAGTAATACATTTACATGTAATTTCGCTTGTTGAGAATATTTTACTACTAAGAGTAGTTGTGTCATAAACAGATTTGATTTTCAAAACACGTGTTTGAGTAATATTACAAGGAACGAAGGAAGGAATTTTATTTTCTTATACCTTTAAATCCATACATAATAGCATTTTTTTACTACCTATGAGTCATTAGGTTTTGTATCAGTTTGGGTGTTATCATTGTAGAAAAACATTAGTGTTCTCCATGAAGTTGCATTTTTGAGTGACAACCCTGTTTTGCTTCCCGCGGGTGGTTTGTCTCGTTTCGCGGCAAAAACTTAAACAATCGGGGTCAACGACCCGCGACCTGACAGACGACAAATTCGACTTTAATCGGTCCGAATTATTCAGTTAAAAAAAAATACATCCGTCTTCAAGCAGACTGTCAACTTTGACTGGACAATTGCGAATTGTTTTGTCAGATGCACAGATGTATGTCAGTTTAAAAAAATAGTTCTAACAGAATGTCTCTTTAAAAAGCTATAGTTCTCAGTAGGTACTTAAAATGAGTTTCTTTTTTTGCAGAATATGCAAACATTCTGCGAGAATCAAAATCGCACTTGCGTTCTAGTCAAGCACCGAAGTCTAGACAGTGATCAAAAATCATAAAACATTGTTCATTGTACAAAAGTATAATAGAATCTATGATATTATTGAATGATTTCTTGCGTCTGATTATTCACCGCTAGAGACGGAATCAAAGAACTGAATGATGATGATGATAGGATGATTGATGATGAAAGAAATAATTATATTCCGCAATCAAGGATGCCGTATCGCAATCACTAGGATACCGTTCCGGCCGATCTAACTAATTCATTTAACTTTGTAATGATAATTGCAATAAATTAAGTAGTAATAATTGCAATGTTGCCAAAGATTGCATGGAAATTAAATTAGATCTACGGTTAGCTTTTTGTGCAGTTTCAAAATATGCGAATGAAATAAAAAGTGAAAGTGGCAACACTGGAAGCATTTTTGATATTTGTTGAATGACTGGCTAAAAAACTAGGAATTTTATACTTAGATCATCTATATTAGATGATTTATACAGCGTCAGGAGGCAACCTTTGCCTACACTGAACGGGACGCTGCAGCGCCTAAGACATTGTTTGAGATGGAATTAGGCTTGAACTAACATTAGGTACTTAACTAATCTTCTTACATTCATGACATAATAGTTTTATCAACGAAAACTAAGCATTAAAATTCAACCTTACTTGTCCGATATAAGGTTCAAACTATTCGTATGTATCAAAAGTTCCATTCATGAATTTCCCCACATTCCACTAAATTCTATTATCTTATTTGCGCAGTGCGATCTTGGACAAGGCAATTGCATCGCAGCCTACACTGTGAATTCAACTTTAAAACTACACCCATAAAGCTGAGTTTCATTCAAAATTGCTCAGTTAATTTCGGATATAGAACAGTTACTGTCAAAGGCACGCGGTGTATGAATTCAGAATTTTTATTTAACTTCACGTGCCTTGTTTCGATGAGATAGGGTTCAAATTTGGTGGAATTCCGGCTGTCAATTCGCGAAAGCTGTCATAGATTGAAGGCTCTTATGATCATTAGTTCCATTCGCCGCTCTGAGGCTATTTATACCGGTTTTTGTCCGGATATATCCGGATTTTGTTCCTTTATCCGTATGAATACGGATGCATTTATGAAGCCGCCTGTTTTATGCTTAAAATGAAAGTTTGGAAATGCTTTTGAGTGCTTTTCATACTTAGCACTTATTCAAATTCAAATCATTTATGCTAGTTTAATCAAAAACGGATAGTTAAGTTCTGCGTAGACCATTTAATTAGTTTAAACATTAATTCACATTATTGTAAATTAGGTAAGATATATGTAGAATTCTGGTTCACTAGTCTTCGAACAAGTTCCTGTTGTTTTAGCTCACGAAGGCAGGTTTGTCTTATTTGTGTGTCTAGATGCACATACACGTTGTTTCTGTGTGCGTAAGCTTGGGAACGCTTCATGGACGAATGAGCGCTCAGTATCGTTTGCACACAGGAACAAATATACACACACAATGAAGACCAACCCGCCTTCGTGTTAGAACAACTGTAGGTATCCTAGGACCAGGTGCAGCATTTAGCTCAGTAGGTAAGCTCAGATAACCAAAGCATGCTATTAGCCAGTAGATAAGCTAGTACATAACGCGATTTACATAATATCGGGTAAGTTAGAAAATTAATTGCTTTATTCATAATTGGTTTTGCGTTTTATGAAGTAAATTAGATTATAAGCTGCATAATTTCTAGAGAGCAAGCCTTAAACTCGATCTATCAAAAATAATGTAGTACAAATAAGTAAGTTCGTATTTTGGTTACGGAAGCGGCCTGCCTAGGCTTCAGTCGTGGCTTAGATGACCAACAATTTAACGTAGATACCCCAGCACAGAAGTTGATAATGCCTATAGCGGTCACCTATCTACCCAAATCACCCAAATCTGCTTCCTGCGTCTCTATTTCCGCTGAGCTACGATCCTGTTGTTTAAAAACAGCCAGATTTAGACTTCCAAATTGCTTAACTTTTCAAAAAGTAGCGTGAAAATAAGGCCTCATTCTCACGGGATGTGTGTGCAAGTAGTTTTTTTTATCAGCTGTACTTATGTTCCATAACCATTTAGCGTCTCTCCCACATCAATATATATCAAGTCCTCAATATGATCCATCATCACCCCGTTAGTTGACGCATCCTGAGTTGATTGTGACAGTCACACAGTCATTCTGATCCAGGTCAAGAGGTAAATGGCAATTGAGATACAAAAGGTTGTCAAAAATTACTTTAAAAAAACTGTGTATATCTTGTCTTTGCTTCCACTAGGGAGGGTAAAGTTTTTTGAGTTTTACGGGAAGCATACAGGAATAAAATATCAAATAATAATGGGACCACCTCGAAAGTATTAAGTTTTCAGTGTGTTAGAACTATTCTTTTTCGAAGTCGGTTATAAAAGATTAATTGATTTGATCTGAAAGCCTTAGGGATGCTAAAAACATTATTATCCCGCAACAACTCTGCATCGTTAGTATAATGCTAGTTTAATACCCCGACTTTACTCACATAACATTGTATAGCCGTAAACTAACCTCTAATGGAACGTTACAATGTTGCTAAGTGATGCTGGGTCGTTCCAGATCGGGGCTGAGGAAAGTGAGGAATTCGGATAAAATTCTTGAAATCGTAATAAAACTGAATGTTCACGAATAGTCACGATAGGAACAGTACAATTCAGTTCTTGATCTGTAGGAAGGAAGGTAGAACATGAATTGGCCCTTGCGATTCTGTAGAATTTAGCATTCCATATGTGACATGTCGCAAGCACATCGCTGCCTATTATAAAACTAAATGAATTCTCTTCGTCCAGAGCTCGGAATATTTATAGAAAAAAACATCGATTCACCCACAAATCTAGATTAAAAGTTAAAATACTGCACTAGGCACTGTTTTTCCTGTCCTAGAAAAAGGACAAGACATACTAAGCTGTTTTCTGTTTCACGTTCTCGTACAAATTATGCTCAAAACTCGCTAGTTAGTAGAATGCATATAATGTATAATAAACATTTCAGCTCTGTTGATATTTTTAACAGTAGCAAACAAGTTTTTAAACATGAAATTTGTCATATGTAAGGAACATTAAAAGAAATATTAAACAGTAACAAACAAATGTTATATTAAATTATAATTTAATTAAATATTTTAAAATAAATCATCATTTACAAATTTAGTTTGAGTAGAGGGCATTTAAATAAATGAAACCAATATGTTGGCAGTAAGCATTTCCGCAGGCCGCCATGTTGCCTGCTCTGGGAAAAAACATGGCAGTTGGACGTTAGCTAGAAACTGGACAGTATTTTTTCGTGCGTCTGTAGAAGTAGAAGTGTTTAAAAAGTACCTAGAAAAAGTGTTGTGATCCTGGCAGTAGGAGAATCTAAGGTCATTATGCATTATTAATATTCTTATGGTCTTATAATCAGTGTACCCAATGAAAATATTGCTGTAAATAAGTTTAATTTTCTGTGAATAATGTGCGTGCACCATTCCAATATTTGGGGCTAATTAGTACCCAAAATATCGGAATGAAGCATTGGTTCGTAGCCCAAAAACTATTAATGTTATAGTTATTTACCTGTTATAAAAACCTATCGTAGTTGATCCATATTTTTGATGTTGAATGAGCACAGCATGGTCTACTAATTAAATGCATAATATTTGATAAATGATTTAAGGCTTTTATTTCTTTTTATAAGTATCACCCCTTTTAACTCAGAAGCCGGGATAGGTGATTGCTTCATGGATGCATTCACTAATTCCACGCCTATTTGACATAATATTATTTATCAAAATATAGTTTACAAAACATGAAACTCGGATACATTTTTTTTCTGTACCATCACATATTTAATATATATATATATATATTTTTAAATAAATATATAATATATATTTTTTTTTAATATAATTTTTTTTTTTTTTTTTTTTTTACAATTTTATTCTAAATCAACTAACGATTTGAAATAGATAATATATTTATCATTTGAGTTTCTTCTCGTGTACCGGCATAATATGCATTTGGGTGGGATGACTGATGTTGTGTTGCATTCACTTTTAAAATGGACATAGTGTCTTTATTTTATTGACGTGTTCAATACCAAATGTGTGGATAAAGCAGCAGTTGGGTTATATGAAATCTATCTAACATTGATATATTTTATGGAATGTTTCTCCAGATTTAAAAATCGAGTGGTATTTCTATTTTCTCTACTGATTCAAAGCTTTGCTTGTGTTTTACTTTTTTGTGTCGTGTAGTTGCCAGACAAGTAAGTATTTATTGATATTTCATTTATTCATTTTGTTTTACTTGAGGCTAATCGTTATATTTTTTTCGTTCATCATGGTTAACCAAAATAAAGGTTAGAATGCATTCAAAGGATTCAATTAAAATGAACGAGCAAACAAAATCTTGAAAATAATAGCCAGTGGTTCGGATGTAAACGGATTAGGTTGGGAACGCAGTGAAATCGGGTTGGTGCTACGACCACGTTTCTGTTGGGCCGCCAATATGGTGGATAGTCTAGTGGTTTTACTTCTTTAAATTTGTTTTATTTTAATACTGCATCGTATCCTCAATATCGGATTTAGAATTCACCCAAGAGTTGGGTTAGGGCTATGTCTATGTAGTTTGATGAACAGAATTTAGTCGATTTATTGATGCTATAACTCTGTTAAGATAAATATCTAGATTGATAAAATCATAAATAGCTGAACTTAGCGGTCTTTGTACCAGTAAGATGTTGACTAAAGAGTCAAGTGTTAACATTTTTGTCTCTAAGTTTCAGTAATGGAGGAAACGCCAAGGTCTCGGCGGACCCGTAATGACAACGGTGGTGGCGATGATGCAGGTGTTCCCGAGATGGCCGAAAGGAACGATAACAACGGTCAAGAAGCAACGGAGCATGTGTCAAGTGATGACGACTCTCCTAGACCTTTGCTGTCGCTGAACCGATCGGTGAGCATTCATGCGGGCGGTCGCCCTAGTAGAATACGTAAGCGCGTATCGGCACCCTGTTATGAGGAGGGTGACGGCCAATGCTCTCCGCCAGCACCCTGTTATGAGGAGGGTAATGGCCAGCAGCGTAAAATACCGGCACCCTGTTATGAGGAGGGTAATGGTCGACGCTTATCATCTAGCGGCACGTGTCGAAGGCGTAAGAGAGCAAGAAGCAGCAGTACAAGCACGGATAGAGCAACGCAATACCGTCGTCTTTGTAGATCTAAACGTCGTCGATCTTGTAGTAGAAGCCTTATTTTAGGGCCGCATTCAAAAGTATTTGAACGCGAGTCGCGTGGTCGAGATAGATCGTTGGAACGCTCTAGACATCGCACTGATTATCTTACCAACCGTACGCCTAGTAGGAGGTATACGAAACGCCGATCTAGATCGACCACGCGACAACCGTTCGTACGGGATGGTTCGGGAGGTGCGCACGAAGGGCGAACTCGCGCGTGGTACGGTAGAAATAGGGATCGCGATAACTCTGAAGACTCTGAAATTGGTACACGCGCGAGCGCTCGCCTACGTTCGAACCTTTTGAGCCCCATAGAATTTAAAAAGCGACGTACTCTTGAGGAAAAAGGTAGGCGCCGCCTTAGACAGGGCTCCCACAGCGATGAGCATTACTATGACAACCGTAAAAGGCGAAACTATTTCTCCTCAAGAGAGCGTCCACGTAAACAAATTAAGCCAGACGATACAAATGTGATACTAGATAAGGTTTTACGTATTATAAAAGACGTCAAGGGCTCATCTTCCAAACTGTCTTTAACCAATGTCGTCCCAGAATTTGATCCGATGAATAAGGATCAAACGATTCTAACTTGGCTCACGAAAGTGGAGGAATGTGCAGAGATCTATAGATGGGATGATAAAGAAACTGTACATTTTGCTCTTCCAAAACTTACTGGTATAGCTAAATCCTGGTATACTGGTCTCGACACAATCCTCTACTCGTGGAATGAATGGAAGAAGAAGCTTCTTGAATCATTTCCGTATAGGGATGACTATGCTGAGTTACTGACTATTATGCTAGCGAAAAAGGTACGGTTTGGCGAATCGTTAGAACGTTACTTCTATGAGAAGATAAACCTACTTAATAGGTGCGGTATAAAAGGTAGAAAGGCAGTCGATTGTCTCCTTAACGGAGTCGAAGACCGAGCCGTACGCGTAGGTGCCCAGGCTGTACAATTTCGCGAGCCTGAAGAGGTTCTTAAGTATTTTAAGACTGTTAAGATCACAAGTGACAGAAGGGACAAGATAAGGTACGATCGTAAACCGTTTTCATCAGACATGTCATTAAGTAAGAAATTGAACCTGCCCCGAAAGATTGTTTGCTTTAATTGCGATGAAGAGGGCCACATAGCTCCTAAATGCCCTAAACAAAGAGCCACTTGCACCACTTGTAAGAAGATCGGCCACTTAAGCAATCATTGTGATGCTATAAATAAAAACAAATCTAAAAATCAGAAAAACTTAACTTCTATAGAAACTAAAGAAGTGGCCGCTCTTACTACATCTGGGATATCCAATGAAAAGTATGTATTCGAAGTTATGGTAAATGGAGTAAAGCTTATGTGCCACGTTGACTTAGGCAGTCAATGTACATTGATTAGGAATAGCAGTGCGCAACGACTTGATTTAGAGATACACAGAGATGCAATGCCGCTCATGAGAGGCATAGGTGGTCACTACGTAGAACCTTTAGGTAGATGTAATGCCGATGTCACGGTTCAGGGTATCAACGAAAATATTGAAATGTTCGTGGTCGATGATAGTGTCATTAAACACCCTGTTCTTCTGGGACACTCTTTTACAGAGAAACCTAATATAACTATTATTAAAACATCTGACAAAATTATCTTTGATAAAAGAGAATCTCACAAGGTTAGCTTATGCATGGTAAACAGTATTACTCTGTCCTCTGGCGAATTACAGGTAATTCCTGTTGAAACCAAGGAATGCTTTACAGGTCCCATTTATGTGAATGGTTCAGTGAGAGGCGCAGAAGGAAAGGAGTACTATCTATTCCCAGGTGAGTACAAGTTGAAAGACGGTGCAGGACGAATTATTATTCTGAATATGAGCGACGAGACCATAAACATTTTCAAAGGCGAGTTGATAACTCGTGCCGTAATTTTAACACCTTCTCTAGACGTATCGATGGTGACTTTGGATCAGGACAAATTCAAAGACGACTTTCACTGTGGTCCACAATTGACAGACCTTGAACGTTCGCGTCTAGGAAACCTCTTGGCCCAGTATAAGGATTGTTTCTCATCTGGATTAAGGGATTTGGGTTTCACTACAGCATCAGAAATGGTAATACAACTTGATGACGTCGAACCCATAGCATACATACCCTACCGTTTGTCTTACGGGGAACGAATCTTGGTACGTGACATGGTCCAGGAAATGTTAGATGCAGGAATCGTCAAGGAGTCTTGCTCTCCATACGCAAGTCCTATCGTCTTAGTTAAAAAGAAGACTGGAGAGAAGAGGCTCTGCGTAGACTATCGGGCTCTCAACAAACGCACCAAAAAGGATCATTATCCTAGCCCCCTCATTGAGGACCAATTGGATCGTTTAGCTGGCAATAGCGTTTTCATATCCTTAGACTTGGCATCTGGGTACTACCAGATTCCGATCTCTAAGGAATCTCAGGACAAAACTTCTTTCGTCACGCCCGACGGGCAGTATGAATATACTCGCATGCCCTTCGGTTTAGTCAATGCTCCTTCAGTGTTTCAGAGAACCATGAACAAAATCCTTTTAGAAGCTAAAATCAAATACGCGTTAGTCTATATGGATGATATTCTCATTCCCGCGCATTCTTTTGATGAGGGTTTAGCTAGGCTTGAGGAGGTACTATCACTTTTGAGGAAAGGCGGGCTGACCTTGAAGATGTCAAAGTGTAATTTCTTCTTTGAAGAAGTTGACTTTCTTGGGTTTGAGGTCAGCGCAAAGGGTGTCAAGCCCGGAATACGTAAGATCGAAGCGGTAGATAAATTTCCGACTCCAACCAATGTACACGAAGTCCGCCAATTTTATGGGCTGGCGAGTTTTTTTAGGAGGTTCGTAGAAGGTTTCGCTATCATGGCCAAACCTCTATCTGACTTACTATGTAAGGATCGCGTATGGAGTTGGGGAACCGAACAAAAACGTTCATTTGAATCACTGAAGGCATCACTGACGTCCAGACCAATATTGTCTTTGTATGATCCTACCCGTGAGACTGTTTTACATACCGATGCTAGTAAGCACGGGGTCGCTGGAATTTTGCTGCAAAGGTGTGAGAGCGGTCTTCTGAAACCAGTCTCATATTTCAGCCGGAAAACAACACCAGCTGAACAAAAGATGCACTCATTCGATCTAGAAACTCTCGCGGTTGTAGCATCGTTAGTAAGGTTTCGGGTTTATTTGCTAGGCGTCCCATTTAAGGTGTACACTGATTGCAACGCACTTAGGACTACTCTATCAAAGCGTGATCTCGTCCCACGCATCGCACGGTGGTGGATTCAACTGCAAGAATTCGATTGCGACATCGAATATCGTCCAGGCTCACGCATGGCTCATGCAGACGCTTTGAGTAGAAATCCCGTCGGCGATGCACAGGTAGAAGAGCATGTACTTGATGTTCTTGCTCTAAGTGAGGAAGACTGGATTGTTACAGTACAATCCAGTGATGATGAAATAACACGAATAAAACTTATCCTTGGTGACCCGGAATCTGAGAAGGTGGTAGACATAATCAAAAACTACAAGTTAAAAAACGGTAAGGTATACAAGATACTCGAAGGCGAAGAAAATAACATGCGATGGGTCGTACCCAAAGGGGCCAGGTGGCAAGTAGCGAAGATGAACCATGACGATATCGGGCATTTTGGATACGAAAAAACACTGAAACGTATCCAACAATCGTTCTGGTTCCGCAAGATGAGAAGCTTCGTGAAAAAATACGTCCAGTCATGCCTCGAATGTGCCCATCATAAAGGGACAACTGGTAAGCAACATGGACAACTGCATCCTATTCCTAAGGTCGAGGTGCCATTCCACACAATCCATGCCGACCATTTAGGCCCATTTGTCCGGAGCGCAAAAGGTAATACATACATTCTCGTAATCATTGACGGGTTCACCAAGTTCATAAACATTTCTGCGGTCAGAAACACTAAAACGATAAGTACTATTAAAGTATTTCGCGAACATATCAGTTACTTCGGTGCGCCGACTAGACTTATCACTGACCAGGGAACATCGTTCACTAGTAATAGTTTTCGTGCTTTCACGAAATCGTTTGGCATAAAGCATATCTTGAATGCAGTCGCAACACCGAGAGCCAACGGTCAGGTAGAGCGGTTTAACCGAACCATTCTGGATGCGCTATCCACAAAATCTCATGGTAAAGATGATAGGAGTTGGGACGAATACATACCGGACATACAGATTGGGTTAAACACCACCGTTCATAAAGTAACAGGAAAAAGTCCATCTGAACTATTATTTGGTTTCAAGTTAAAGAGTAGCTCTGAGAACATTCTTAGTGAAGTAATTGATGAAACTTTAGAGACAGATATACCAGGTAATTTAGATGAAGTTAGATCAGAAGCTGGTCAACGAATTCGTGATCAACAAATAAAAGATAAGAAGTCTTTTGACGCTAAGCGTAATCTGAACAAATCATTTGAAGTCGGTGACTTAGTAAGTGTTAGGAGGGAAATTCCAAGTGATGGAAAGTCAAAAAAATTAGCAATAAAATATCAGGGACCCTATCGTATTCTTAAAGTCTTACCTAACGAGAGATATCTGGTAGAGGACACTCCCCTCACCCGTAAAAACGGAAGTCGTCGCTATGAAAATGTTATAGCCATAGATAAATTAAAGCCATGGCTTAGTTTTAATAAAGATTTTGACAGTAGTTCTGAATCTAGTGATTCTGAAAAAGATGAATAAATAATGAGCTCTATTAATTTACTTCTGATCTTGTTATCTTTAATATACATTGATGATATTAAAGCGCACTAATATTTGTCATGGAGAAATTAATTTTCTATCAAGTGGGTAGGTAAATATAATATCTGATACTTAGTCATTTAAGTAGGTGTACTTAATTTATAACTTTTAATTTTTAATAGTCCCTGATTGATTATATAAAGCTATTAGAATACAATGGTTTCATAATAATAATAATTCAATAGGAAGTCTGCTAATCTGATAGCACCAAATTCATAATCTTAGTTAAGTTACTTATGTTTTATTGTCGATATTAATGTAACATTGATTTATGATTTTACTGTCTTATTATGAAATAAGTAGTACTTTATAACAAAAAGAAAGTAATGTATTTATTATAGGTAGGTACTTGTCCAAAAGTTATGTATGAAATATTGATTGTGATCATCGCGTAGGGACTAGCTCTAGCAGGATGGTCGAGCTGTAAGGAACATTAAAAGAAATATTAAACAGTAACAAACAAATGTTATATTAAATTATAATTTAATTAAATATTTTAAAATAAATCATCATTTACAAATTTAGTTTGAGTAGAGGGCATTTAAATAAATGAAACCAATATGTTGGCAGTAAGCATTTCCGCAGGCCGCCATGTTGCCTGCTCTGGGAAAAAACATGGCAGTTGGACGTTAGCTAGAAACTGGACAGTATTTTTTCGTGCGTCTGTAGAAGTAGAAGTGTTTAAAAAGTACCGTAAAGTATTAGATAATTATTAGTAAGTATTAGTAAAGTAAGTAGTAGTTTAGTAGTAAGTAGGAGAATCTAAGGTCATTATGCATTATTAATATTCTTATGGTCTTATAATCAGTGTACCCAATGAAAATATTGCTGTAAATAAGTTTAATTTTCTGTGAATAATGTGCGTGCACCATTCCAATATTTGGGGCTAATTAGTACCCAAAATATCGGAATGAAGCATTGGTTCGTAGCCCAAAAACTATTAATGTTATAGTTATTTACCTGTTATAAAAACCTATCGTAGTTGATCCATATTTTTGATGTTGAATGAGCACAGCATGGTCTACTAATTAAATGCATAATATTTGATAAATGATTTAAGGCTTTTATTTCTTTTTATAAGTATCACCCCTTTTACATATGTATTGTTTGAATGATGTTGGTTAAATAAAAAGCAGTATTTACTTAACTATTCGGTTTTTTACTTTAAGCTATACGTATATATGACATTAGTATTATCAATGAACCTAGTGTATGCTATAAATTATAATGTATGTATTTATCTATCTATCCCCCTCACACACGCACATAAACACACACACACACACACATACAGGTAAATCCGTTATTGGCTTTAAGATATATCTATAAGTTTGGTATATACTTAGTTTTAGAGCTGTGGATTTTGTGAATAAATTGTCAATAAATTGAATAGGCTTCTTTGAGGCGCAATTTAAATCCTTTCACCACACTGGTTTGGAAGAACTACTGAGACTAGGCCAACACATTTATTTAATTGGCATTGCCTGTGTAAATAGGTGGCTGCCGGTTTCCTTACGATGTTTTCCTTCACCATTTCAAACGTGCTCGTTTAATTCGTAATAGTTCTAATGAAAACAATTAATTTTGAAATAATAAACAATAATTCGTAGTAACTACGTGTGGCCGCGTCTTAACTCCGAAATAAACTAGAACGGAAATAAGCACTGCATAAGCATGAGTCACTCAAAAACAGTAAAGTTGTCTTAAGGGAGTAGTCAAAAGACACGTCCAAATTTATATTTGGCATACGTATGCCTTTATTTTGCATAAACTTTTTAAACAAAGTAACAAAATAAAAATCGGTTTGTAACACTCTGGGGTCTAATTATTATTATTATTATTTATTTATTTTTAATAAAAACCCGTTTAATCAAAATTTAATTATGTCGTCAAATCACGAAAGTTTTATAAGTTTACTCTGGGGTCTGTTTAAAACCCTTTTTGCCATTTTGAAAAATGTAACCTTCTTGGTCTAGCTTCCTAATAATTTTGTTGTATCATTATAAAAAAAACATTATGTAAAATGAATAATTTATACACATTCATGAAACATCAAATGCCTAGTGATAATCCAGTCTATGAGACAGTTAAACCCCTTTATAAATAGCGTAACCCGAGCCGTGATATTCTATTGCGGGAACCGAACCCGCACCGCAATCACCGACTTCCGAGATAGGAGTGGCTAGAATTCTAGTCTACATGGTGTTTGCAGAAACATGGACCAAACAATAGTGTGGAACTAACAATTTAATAATACAATTAGGTTTTGTAAATCTTAGAAACTGTGGTAGGTATAAGTAACAGATTTTGGAACGAAGTTTCTTTTTTTTTGAGGGCTAGACGAAAAAAAGTGTTAGATTTTATGCGTCACGACCCATGTATAGGTAAGTTAAATCGTAACAAAGTGCGCAGTCACGAAACAGTCCATAGATTGTTATATTATTAGTATGGAAGAGCGTTTCTAGGATTTTAATAAATTTGACAAATGCCAAATATCAAATTTTTTACTTTGTTCCAACGAGTGTTCCACGACACTCACGTCCTTTTTTTATTTGTTTTAATGATTCGATTCTAGGATTGTTTACTTCTAAGTATCATATATAGCAGTCCACTGCTGGACATCTTTCCAATTGCACCACGTATTGCTAACTTTTCGTTTGGGCTGAAAACCTCTTTAGATAACAAAGGTTTTCGAATGCCTAAAGATTTGAGAACTACCATGCCCTGATCCTGATTTTTATGGATTATTTTTAAAACAGAAAATGATAATAACCATGATAAACCCTACATAGTGTATGAATAAAGTACAGAACATAGTACTTCAACGAAAAGGAGTGGGGTGTCCATTAACAACGCATCGGGCGGACATTGTTTGCGCAGGGTGACACTGAGTAGGGCGGCATTGCTCAAAGTGACGTTACTAAGTTTCTCTTGAAGCGTGTCATGTTTCTCACAACATCCCAGTTTTAAAAATGCACGGGACATTTTCCGGCAAATGTATTTCATTATTCTCACAAAATTACAATATTCATTTTATAAAGGTCTTTTGTTTATTTTTTGAGGACAAAAAAAAAGGTCATAACTAAGTTATATATATACTAAAGTTATTTTTGTCAGTACCTTTATGTTACAAAAAAAAGTGGTTTCTCTATTTTAGAACAAATAAATACAGGGTGTAAAAAGACTACTATCGAAAATTGAGGCGTTGCAATCAGACCATGATTCTAAACATATTTAGTGAAAAAAAAAAACGCTAAAAAAATATTTGACTAACCAACGTCATTTTATTTTATTTTTGGTTATTTACTACTAGGACAACATAATAAGACCATACCTACCTGATAATTTACCTAATAAAAGAAAAAAACAATTAAAACTCAAAATCCAGCAATCTACGCAAAATAACGCGCCCAGTACATACGCAAACAGTTATCTTCAAACGCTGTTTTCTCCGGGCATAATGATTTTTTTCAGAAAATCCTTTTGGATTTGGTTGTGTGTCGGGATGCTGTACCTACCCCTTTCTGCTTCGGTAGACGTCTTTTTACACCCTGTATATTAAGTGATTTATCGAGCTATTCTCAAAACGAAGTAGGTTATGTGATATTGTCCTCTTAGAGAAGCATTCTTAGACAATGGGACTCTTAATGTAAGGCCCACGGAATACTTTAGCGGCCAATTGCTTTATGCACAGCTTACCTTCAAGCAGTGCAGTCATTATTAAACCTTTTGTAATGATTATTATGAGCCCGTGATGTCTTACTGCAGGGCAAAAGCCTCTCTTGCTTTCTTCCACTCAACTCTAATGTAAGCCACTGTAATAATCGAATTAAATATTGAGCGTAATGTTTGGCCAGTAACAGAAATTCATATTAAAAATAAAGTTTTCAACCGACTTCAAAAAAGGAGGAGGTTCTCAATTCGTCTGTATGTTTTTTTTTTTTTTTTTGTATCTTGTTCCGCCATTTGTTGACCGATTTGCAAAATTCTTTTCATGTTTAAAAGGGTATACTCCAGAGGTGGTCATACCACTTTTGTTTCCTGCAAAGATATGAAAAACTTTTGAATTTAGTCAATATTTTTGTGGCTATCGGCTATAGGCCACCTGCGAAGTATCCCTTGTTTTATCTATCTAATGAGATCGGTTGCACCCACAGCTGAGTATAGATATAGGTTTCTTCTCTTTATTACCACTCTTTTTGGCCAGTCATTTCCCTTGTCCAATAGATCTAAGATTGTGTTTAAACTAGAATCAAGTTCGAAATCTATGAAGAATGCTCACTTGAAGCAAGTCTTGATGATAAGAGTCGGTAGATTTCCTTGCAGATCCTCAATGCTACTCCGCTCAGGCCGGATCTCCTCGATAATGGCAGCTTGGATGTTTAGAAGTGCGTTCTCCGGCTTCGGTGTATAAGTAGAGTAGCTGATTGTGCCCTGATAGAAAAAAAAAAAACAAAATTAATGTTGCTTGGTTTTTTGAAGCCTTATGTATACTTAAAGCTAGAACCTAGAACCTAGAGAAAGCTAGACCTCCCTCCACTGCAGCAAAGAGAAGCTATGTCCCAATGGATCTATATCCACCCTTGAGATGTTTATGGCTATGATGATTCGTGAGGCAATTGAAATCAAGAAGTACCCAAATTTCAATCGTGAGGATGGTTTCAAGCTCCCAACTGCGTGGAATCCCGTGATTAGTAGGTGCAAGGCGCGTCGTAATGTGACTTTTCGGTGTGAAGATACTGTTAGTGTAGTGTGCCGTGGTGGACGTGCGGCCGATCTTATTTCTGAAGATTAGTGGAGGGTATTAGTTCTATATAACTACCGCCACTTTTCGTCGGCTCCGCTGACCTACCTCCAGTTCGCCCGCGACCACGGTTGTTGCAATACAGCCGAAACGTCGGGAAATAATAAAGGTAATACGCGATAAAATCCTGTTACAAAATATATCTCTAAAGATGAATTGTGATCGCGAAAGTTTAAGAAAGACTAGAATAAGTACTGTTCAGCGGGATGAGGGCAGATGATGATAATGATAAAAAACAACCAATATACCATAGGTTTAATTCTTCATACATATTTGAATCAACTGTTCTAATTGGCCTGTATCCTAACCATTAAGAACCATTATATGCAAATGAAAGTGTCCTATAGCGATCCTTAATTAGAACTTAGTATCAACTGAACCAGCCATTTAAAAAATGAGCTGCGCATCTGAATTTTCGGAAAGTAAATGCATTTTGTATAATTTTTGCTTTAATTTTATCCTGATAATTTTGTTTCCGCTTCTCGTTTTAATTAAAGGAAAATTAAATAACACCATGGAACCTTTTTATTAAATCTATAATTAAATTTCTTGGGAAAGCGTTTTTAAAATTAAATAAAATATTAATATCCACTGAAATGGACCAAATGATTTATTATATTATACAATAGTCAAAACCGATGCATTAAAAATACATTTGCGCACATTTATTCTCACATTTTTTGTTTTAATAAATAAAACTTCTAACAACTCAACTGTCCTCTTTGACAATCATCATAAACTGTTAAATGACAATAAATCGGCATTTCTACCAATCTGCGGATGATGATGATATATCGTAGTTACTATTAAAATTAAAAATAAACGTACGCGGCTCATAAATCACACTTAGCACACGCCAATCAAACTTCACGAAGTATTTCCGTAACAAATTGCCGATAAAAAGTAATTTTATTGCCGCGAAAACTATCCAATCTTGTTGCGTAATAAATAAATAATAATACATAGCCCATTATCGCCCTTAGCACCTGGGAATACGGGCGAAAATCGATGTCTTTGTAAGCTGTCAAACAACAATGTCCGAAACGTACCACCTTTGTATTGCCCACTAAATCATTCCGTAACACTCTGCAATAAAGTTGCAATTCGAACGCACTTCAATCAACAATAACTTTTACTTATTCTGTGAACTAACACCTATTACTTTCGATGTAACAGAAATAACACAAACCCGAAAATTGCTGAACGTGCAAAAGAAATCATGGACTTGTTGATTCTTAAACCTTATTGTCACCACAATACGGGCTATTTCGGTATTCTTTTTAGTCATGATATTTTTGCTTTTATTACAAGTAGCTATAGTTCATTTTTGAACATACATTTTGGTGTCCACTTGATGGAATTGACGTTGGCTCTTCACTTTTATGGTCGGGCACAGCTTTTTCATATTTCATAGAGGCACTTCAATCGTCATAATATCCTGTAACTTTATGACTATGGTCACCCTAGTCGTGATTACGTAACAGAGGGTTTTTGAGATGTCACTTAATCTTATAAGCTTTCTGTCGTAGTATCATTATTAACTTAACTTCAAATGGTATCTTACTATTGAAGAAGAAGACTTCTTCATGCTCGCTTCGCTCGCACATGGCTCTAACATAACCTAGGTATGATACCTACTCACAGATAGAATCTTCCTTCTCAGTCGTTTCACTCTTGACAGAGTGGTCGTGGTCGTCTGGTCGGGAGTTGATTTATCTACATAATTGTACGAGTGGTGTAGGAAATATCCTTTATGCAGCAAACTTACATACATTACTTCATTATATTAATATTAGCATACTCTCTAGGAGCACAGAACCAAGAATAAACCAATCGCTTAATCGATTCTGAACGAAGGTGCGCCGGTAACATAATCTTCGCATTAAAGGTAAATTAGGACGCACGTGTGGTCCAAATATGGTCCCTTTTGTCCCATGTCCATATTTGGTACTCATTTTGACATAAGCTGTTCTTTTGAAACTACTTTCTAAATAGTTTTATAGTTTACTAGCTTCCGGCTGCAGCTTTGCTCCCATACCGGTACCACGGGGTACCATAGAATTTAGGATAGGATAGTAGGATAACTGAATGGCGAAGAACTATTTTTACCAGATAAATAATGTAAGCTGGAAAGAGGAAAGCCTAGGAGAAACATACTTGGATCAAATTGTTGTGATTTTTTTAAAGCACTTATGAAGAATTAATGTAATGAGGCAAAATTTATTTCAGGATCGAAGCAGAATTCAGTGGTCTCTCTCTGGCTTCGAGATAAAATCTAAGTCAGGATCGTAGCATATGATTTTTTTTGTCTCTGTCATAGCTACTGACTCATACGACCTAACTTATTTTTTTTACTTTTTTTACCAAGGTATATTGGTAATGTAAATAATGTTTAGGAAGCAAGACCCATAATAGATACTAAACTTGTCTACGTAGTTACGCACGATAAATAAAGTCGCAATTGAAAGGGCCGTAAAAGTCCCATCATTTACGATGCAGCCGACCGTGACTTGGATAATGAGAGCGCAGCGAGGGGACAGGTATGCCCGTATTCTCAATCTAATCTGTTCAATTGTCGGTCCCGGCAAGTCAGACTTAAAATCTCCATTACCAAAGTTGGCCACGTTATTTGGTTACTACAGCAACTAAAATATTTTTTTTCTGTTCAAAAAGTTTAAATAATAATAATAGGTTTAAAATTTGTTTATTTTACCTTGAAACGATTAAAGTAACCATTAAACGATGTCTTCGCCCTAATCGAAGCCATGGAGTGTGAATAAAACATTTTTATACCTAGATAAGAGTTTTAACCACCAATCCCCTTATCTACCGTGACATTATCAATTAAAACAACTGTTTACAGTGTCATTGTGTTTGTGACCCAGTTGCGCACGCGCATCAACAAACGCAAGGCGACCCTATATCAACAAAGAAACCTTTCATCACCATGCCTGTTCTATTGATACAGTTGAAAACTATTTAGACCTTGTTCTATTGGCTATTAAGTAATTTTATAAAATACTATAGAATACAATTTTATGTTGAACGTCGTTCGCGTGAGGTACGAATGCTTAGATAGTTGCAAGAGATGCAAGTTCGGTTCTCGTAGCGATTTTTGCTTGTTCTGCAGATAGGTTTTTGCTTCATGTATAATGTGTTGTACCATGTGATTTGCGTAGTTTCTATTACCTACAATACAAATATAGATAACCAAAATAAAATACAAGTTTTATTCTAGATAATTTATTTTATTTATTTATTTATTTACTTTAACTAACACGGTAGGACCAATTACAATAATGATGATATTATGAATAATTCATTGATCTATCTATTAGCATCCAGTGCTTTCAATCCAACGTCTAATAGCATCGTGTTCGAGCAAGAGCTTAGAGTTCAAAAAGTTCGTATTAGCTGGGCTATAAAACACAAGCTGTTCGCGATTAGTGCTGGGCGCCGGCCAAGCTAATGGATGGAACTTCAGCAGCTCACTAATAGCTTAACCGGCGGTTACCGAAAACAAGGGTGCGTTTCTTCTGAGAAGAGCTTAGTGTCTTATGAATAATGCTTCAGTGGAAACGCAATATTTTGACTTAGGTCTGCTTATACCGAAAAAATATCTATAAAAATTACGGCTATTTAGGCATAGTAGACATTACAATCTCCATTTTTAGATACCCCTGTCTGAAGAGACAAAAATGAGGCCAATCATTTTATTGTTAGATAGCTGTCCGCCCCGGCTTCGCACGGGTTTATTATAGGTATTTAACAAAAAAATTATAACAACATGGCGGTCCCGGAGCGGGATGTATGATCCTTTAAAGTTTAGAGGTTAATATGTAGGTAAGGTCTAAGGTAGGTAGGGGAGTATTGGGCATTAAGGCAGGTTTGGACACCACCGGCAAATCCCCGTGTTATGCCGGCCATACACCATCATGCCAATCCACCATTAGTCATGCCAATCCACAACCATACATGGTCAATTCTAACTGATCAAATTCCGATTTGACGATAGGCAGGATGGTTTATGGCCGACATGACACGGGGGTGTCCAAACCTCCCGACTGCCCAATGCTCCCCTACCTCCCATATATATTTCATTCATATATTACCACTCTCCTCTCCCATTCCATAGTTCCCAGACACTTTTCAAACTACAATGGTTTTCAACATTTTTAACACAGTTAACGGGATATTTACCATGATTTAATGTTTTTTGAGTTTCCCGATATTTCGGCGCAGTTGCATACGCCATGATCAATAGTATCTATGGTATTAATCATGGTTAATATCCCGTTACCTGTGTTAAAAATCCCAGACACTTGTCCTACTGTACTAACTGATATTTATTCTGTGGTCGCGATGTATCTTACATTTTTAAACTCGTGATAAGTTTTGAATAAAATGTCCGATTTCAATCATTCAAAAAGTAATCGACGCGTACTGAAACAGCCTTTACTATGAAGGAATTTACTTGGATAAGAATAAATACCAAAATAAGAATAACGTGGTCTGCTTTTGGTCGGCATTTTTATTCACTTTTTAAATTATAAAAGTTGTTATTCTGACACAACCACAATAGTTGGACATATGCTATCGCTGACTTTTTTGTAGATATTGATACGTTCTTTAATATTGTAGAACATTTTTTTGTTCTATCATCAATAGTTTTCGCAGCGCACGCGATATGAAGAATTTTATGTTCAAAATTTTTACACCTTTGGTTACATTATTGCAATTTTTATAAGGATCTCTAATTTTTTTGAAAATAATTTATAGCCTATGTTCATCACAGATAATGTAGAATTCTAATGGTGAAAGAATTTTTCAAATCGGTCCAGTAGTTTCGGAGCCTATTCAATTCAAACAAACAAACAAACAAACAAATGTTTCCTCTTTATAATATTATTATATAGTGTAGATGTAGAAGTGTAGATATCTAGCAAATAAAGTAAGACACTAGCCGAAATACTTACACAAAAACATACCTAAAGGTTTGAATGTCGCTGGTTTATCAAAATCGCTTGGCGAGGTTGAACGTAGCTCTCTATCTATAGATAGGTCTATATAGGTAGCTGTAAAGTAGCTACTGGCCAGTGTGAAAATGATGGATGGTGCTGGAAATTTATTGTTTTCAGTTTGGCTTTTGGGCAAAGACAAAGCCATTTTCACGGTAAACAGAAATGTTTTGAATAGTTCACTGGCTCAGTTTTTCATTTATTTAATCAAGTAAAATAATTTAAAATCATTATTGTGATTATATTACACACCCGCAGCTTAGTCAGCTCCACACGTATTGATGTTGTCTTTCCTGTGGGCGGCTGATTAAGCTGAGAGGATGGTTTAGGTGCTGGGCAAGCCTACGAGTATTCCATCTCAAACAATGTCCCAGGCACTACAGCGTCCCGTTATGTGTAGGCATAGGTGGCCTCCTGACGCTGTATAAATCATCTAATATATTTAGATGTAAAGGCCTAAGTTTTTTTTTATTACAGAAAGCCAAAATAGAATCAGTCATGATTTAGATGAACCTATTCTTACCAAACTTTACCTTAGCCTGAGTTGTTAAAAAATGTACCGACCGACCGACACTAATGAACTGTGTTCTATAAATAGAGCTCTAATTCAATCTCTATAATATGCTTGCTATTTTAATTGATAACCTCGCACTGATTAGACAATAGGATCGATTTAGTTAATTGAAAGTTATGTTTTGTGATGTTACACTATTTAAATTACAAATATAAATAAATATAGCAATTTAGCAGATCTTTGAAATAATTCGTGACCGGAACTCAAAATTCTACTTTCATCATTATATTTCTTATTATATCTATATTGAGCCGTGTTGGTCAAATGGGGTTGTGCCTCGACTTTCAATCCGAAGGTCGTGGGTTCGAATCCCGGCCGTGCATCACTGGATTTTTCGTTTCGAAAAATTTATATGTGCTTTAACACGAGCTCATAACGGTGAAGGAAAACATCGTGAGGAAACCCGCAGCTTAGTCAGCACCACACGTATTGACGTCGTCTTTCCTGTGGGCCAGGTTGATTAAGCTGAGAGGAAAGTTTAGGCGCTGGGCAAGCCTATTCCATCTCAAACAATGTCCCAGGCACTACAGCGTCCCGTTAAGTGTAGGCATAGGTTGCCTCTTGACGCTGTATAAAATCATATAGTATAGATGTAGAGGCCTAACTTATATCTATAAGAATGAAGAAATTCTTAGAAGTTTCCAAATTTCAAAAAAATATTTCTATTGAATATATAGTTACAATAATAATTCAATTTCCAAGAATAAGCAAATAACCTAATCAATATCGAATGAATACTTAATCTGATCTAAATTTTTGATTAAATCTTATTTCTAAGAACATTAAATTAAAATAAAACATCAAAGTCTGATTCACAAATTCCTAAAAATACCATAAAAATACTACATGGTAAAGTAAACTTTATCCACCCAGTTTTAAGCTCCAAAATAAAAACTGAGGTGGCCCAACGTATCAAAACTCGCCGAAAAAAATTACATAACTCATTTTGAATAACAACTTCCTTATATCAAGGTCGAGATTCATTAAGCAACTCGGAAGTCTTAGAAATAACTGTGACACATAGTAACTACTTGTCAATGAGTAGCAAGGTTATCGTTTTTAGCGTTCGCAAGAATACCTTGGGAGGTCATGACCTCATGAGGTTTCTCAAAGAATATACAAGCTTTACTGTAGGTAATAGGTGGTAATAGTAACATAGGTCAAAATTAATATATTTTGTGCTACAACTAAAGACAATGATAGTCCGTAGTGGCTTTAAATGAAGAACTCCAAGGATAGTGGCGTGTTACCCTAGCAAAATCTGAGTGCAGGCTATTTTTAGATAAAACTGTAAAAAATAATGATATTGTCATAGAAAGATGGTAATAAAATTATCAATTTAATCTTCTGATTGGATAGGAATCAATAGGGAAATTAGTTATTAGAGTGTAACTCAATATTGCTATCGAAAACAAAATTGATAGGTAGATAGGTACTACGAGAATTGAGTTTCTTTCATTTGACTTCTACAAATTACGTTAGAAAATGTAATTAGTGTCTCAATTATTAGTTGGTAATAGATGAGAAACTGCGGAACGGAAGCTTAGAAGAGCGATAGGTAGTGAAAGTATCAAAACAAGTAAACATAAAATCGATAATATATACCTACCCAAGTACCGACTTTCCATCAAACCTAAACGAAACGTAATCCGGAACGATAAAGAAGTCGCAAAACCGTCGCAAAACAACGGAAATAATCCCTGAAAATTGCTTTTTAAAGTTCCAACGCGAAGAACATTCCGAAATCATTTAGCCTTTGGTTTGGGCGTGAATCGAAATAATAACAAATCACAAATGTACGTCTGTCTTTTGTTCGTGTCACTTTGTCGACTTGCAATGGAAAATGAGCTCTAGCTTGATTTCACTATGGTTCCATACTAACAATATCAATTCACCAAAATAATCACAGATCCGTTGTTTTCGTCATTATTTTTATTATGACAGAAACTAAGCTACTACATATTTACATATATTTACAAAATACAACAGGATTAGTCAAGCTATCTAAGGATCGTTAGAAACGATCTATAGATAGCTCAACTGATCCAGGTCACTGTCAGTCGGAAGCGTGCCCAAAACACTGGCGGCATTACCACGCTGGATGGCAATGCTGATCCTTTGAGCCAAAAATGTGCCAGCTCTCGGATCACGCGTCGCTTCGACCAGACGCCAGAATAAAAATTATTTTTGACAGAATAAAAAATGGGAACTATACACACCTATTATAATACATACAAAAACATTTATTTGGTACTAGACCTTATATCTCAGGATTTTAGGTGATTTATTGTGGAACTGATTTTGCATTGTTTGGTGACTACATTTTGGTGACAGATCTACTATTTTGAGGACAAACCCTATTATTTAAGAAACACAAAACTAATTAAATTGGTGATAGCTTAAATGATACCCATAAAAAATAACGTCCCGAAAAGTCCTCGCACATAATAATTTCCGCAGTTTTTGACGTCATAAATTGTGGCGCGTTCGGCGCGTGTTGATAGCGAGGTTTCATACAAAAAAAATTCGGCGCGTTAGCCGGCCGCAGCAATATAGGGTCTTTCATTTAAACACAAACTGAAACGGCCTCATTTTTGCGTTGTAAATAGACGTTTCACCGTATTAATTTAATTCCTAAGCCCATTTAAGTTTTTACTTCAAAATTAATATAATTTATTGATTTTTTAGAATTGTTGCATACTGATTTTCAAGGAGAACAGACGTGCCACCAATTACAGCGCAGCTACATCAAGAAAAGGTTAAGCTATACAAGAAGCAACAATAAATTGAAAGGATAGTCTTTATCGATTTTCTCGGGATTTTTATAACAAAACAAAAAAAAAATCATTACTTACATAAATATTTTTAAATTTATTTTTTGAACCCGATTCCTGAATTGAGTTAGTATAAAATGAAAGACCCTATATATGTATATGTCCTTTTATATTATAAATGGTGTCTTGAAGTCAAAAAGCGCCTACTGGTTCCAAGGCTTGTATCGTCAAAGTGAGATTTACACGCGTTAGTGCTATTTATTCTACGCCAGGGGCTCAATAAATTCTGCTATCGGAGATTGAATATGAAATCTGCATAAAATTTCATTGGATATCACAGTTCATTCAAAACCCGACTCTACACTTCTATAATAGAGTTCAAAGTCGTGTGGTTTTGCTGTAGGGACGAGCCAGCGCTCTATTGAATACCGTGTTTTTTCAACACAATGTTTGCAAATGAGATTTTGTTTAGGCTTTCGCGTCGGAAATTCTGGAAGGTTATGGAATAAAGCATTTGGTGTTTGTAACTTTCATTTGTTTAATTTTATATTAAGCGGAGACCAAGGAAAACCCGTAAGTGTATGGTCAGCGACGCAAGTTCATCAACATTATGCTGTTTTTTATACTATCTATACCTACCTGGGGCCGTATTCCGGTTCTTATTTTAGTTCGTTTGATGAATATTCGGATGTTTCTTACTTCGATTTCTGACTTCAAGGGCCAATTTTTTGATTTGCAATATTTGGTCCTAGGTTAGGACCGTGTTTTATCGTTGATCTTATCGACTGAATACAATGTAACTCCTCCTTCATGGCTTATTAGCTATTAAGTACTCTATTGATTTAATTCGGGCATCTTCTATATTAGGAAACATTGTATTTAAATAACGGTGAACGACTATTACTCATACCTAGTATGGTAATATTTTCTTTACAGAAATAAATAGCATCTTTTACATAAAAGAAGCAATTCAGCTAATCACCTCGTATCTGTCTTAATTCCTGATCCGTACTATCCTGACATCTCTCGGGACGCGTCAGGTAATGTAAGGAATCATTTGCGAGATTACGGGACGCAATAATTTTTGTAATTGTCCCGAGGGTGATGGATAAATCGGGGGAATATTTCAGCTGAAAACAGATACTTATTCGGCAAATATTAACTGTTCTTGGGTTAGGACGTGACTGACTACCCCTTAGATAAGATTTAACCTAAAAGATTGTCTACTCTTCGCCTGAATTTCACTTTAAGAAAAAAACAGAATACCGACTGTACCCAAGGTGCGGTAGACATTATTCAGATCCTTATTATGTATAAGACAATTTAAGTATAAAAAAAACCAATTATGTCCCCCATATTTCAGATAATTTCGCCATTTCTAAAGGGGTAGTTAGAGGCTTGTCTAAGTTTTAAACATGATAAGCTCGTCTTTTGGTGTTAATAAACCGGAAGGCTCAATTTGTAGCGAAATATCGCACTAAATAAACAGTACATTTCCAAAAGGAAGCCGCGATCCTAACATTAATCAAGTTACCAATAAACTAACTATATTCATAAGTGGATTCCTGGCGAGCTTGTCACACTAATCATTCATCGTAGATGGGCACAGCTACACGTATACAGCTAGAACACAGTTGTGCCTAATGTTGCTGCTCTGATTCTGCCAAAGTACAGCATCAGAAATTACTTTCAGTAAGTACTTTTTTCGTGATCTCTTCTGAAAAAAACAAAATCATGAAATCGGCCATTTTTGAGTTTCATAAATTAATACTGCTGGACATTTCACACATCACCATGCATAAGTAAGCAGAGCCTGTGCTATGCCAACCACATGACTGATACAACCTGATCGCACACTCATTCGCGCCGTACATAATATAAAAAATTGACATAATAAGTTGTTGAGCCAAGCTCTACCATTGCCAGCTATTTCATCTTAGACTGTGAGCAGACATGATAAATAGGGGAAGCGTAGCCTTCGAAACATTTCAATGGCAAATTCGACCTTAAGTTCTAAGCAATAGATCACCTCTATTTTGAATACATAAATGCGAATTTCGAGGCAACTCCTTATCACAGTTTGGGTTTGTCTGACGAATTTGACAGGTTTTTGATAAAGGGTTGGAACTGTATACTTACTTATGAATTCAGGACATAGGTTAATAATGTAATTAAACATTAAGAGAAAATTTCTGGTCAATATTAACACAAATTAAAACTGGTGAAGTTAAATTGGAAAACATCGTAAGAAACAAGTAAGTAGGCTTCGGCGAACTTAAAGTAGCCTTTTATGACTATAGCTGCGCTTCGCGATGCTACCCTGAAATACTTCAGTTTTCTGGAATGAAAAGTAGCCTATGTGCTATTCGAGTCTTTTTTGCCAATTTCATCTTGGAAGATAGTTTAAATGCTGAGAAAACCTAATCCATTTTAAACAATGTCTCAGGCTCTGCAGCGACCCGATAAGTGTAGGCATAGGTTGCCTCCTGACGCCTGTATGTAAATCAATAATCTAGTTTGTGATATTTTTGGGGTAAGTATTATGACTTGAACCTATAAAATGCATGTAAAAAGGCAATGCAGAATTCGAAATCAAAAGCAAACAAAACCACAGCCGGCGCACGTTTAATTAAATCAGAAACTTTGTTAAACAATTATAAGCTTTTACCGACACTGGAGGGTGCGAGCGGAATTAATAATTAAGAAAATAATTATTATTGTATGGCATTTTCCAAATATTTTTAGCTTATGTGCTCACTGCTCACAATTATCACCTTAACCCACTTTTATGCGGGATCACAAACAGAATTTTCTCTTTTGCTCTGCTCTACCTGCCATAATCTTCACATACAATCATTTCTCATCAGACGAACTTACTTTTTATAACTAGCCGACGAAAATAAACAAGGTTCGATGTTATATTTTGATGTGTATTCTAAAATCTACTGAATGGATTTGGATGAAGCACAGAGATAGATGGATATAGCCTTAGGAACATGGGCTTTTTATCCTGGAAAAATGAGGTATTCCTGAAAGACCATCAGCGCCTAACAACGTGAAGCGTAGCTGATATCTTATCAAAGTCAAACTGAAAATTAGTAAATTCATTGAAATCACTTTTATTATTAAAACTATTATTAGATAGTTTAGAATGTATAAACTATACACTACCATGTCGTGTTTATTCTCAAAATAACTTTTGTTCAGTTGTACCGCGATAATCCGACGTGAGACTGACTGCTCTGGCCAAGGCAGACCTAGATACTTCTAGATATTTTGAAGCTCTTGTAGCTTGATGAAATGATAATGAAGCTTAGCGCCGCTCTGTGCGGTCACAAAATGGGGGACCGTTATTGACAATAACAATTTAATATAGAAAAAGTATTTGAGGCGCTCGTGTAACTTTTATGTTCTTGTTAGTGAAGTTAAGCGACGCTGAAAATGGATGGGTGACCACTACTGGCAATATCTAATCTTGCTTCAGTGAGAAGCCTTAGTTATCCGTCCCGGGTGTGAAGTTAAGTCTTGAAGTTAATATTTTGGACAAGTTTTCGAATTTACAAAAACCAGCTGTTTTCAGAGAATATTTTTGTGAGCTATTATATAGCTCATGTCATCTTCGCAAGCTCATATGCAGTTAAACCCGACAGAGTATAAACATAACATGACTACACTTTATCTTAAGAGAACATTCCTGTTGAATGTTCGTCGAAATGCTTGTGGTAAAGTAAGTTCATATGAGTTACAGAGCATATACACGGAAAAATTTCAACCGATACGATATCGTACCGCACTGCATTTTTTTACACGTAAAGGGTCATCTGCTAAAAGCCTTCATAAGAGTGACGCTCGCTCGGCCGCTAAATGGGTCAGCAAAACGAGCCAAAATGGCGTCGTGTAAATGCTCTTCGATCGCTGGCATAACAGAGGTGATTCCAATATGATGAACAGAGATGATATATGACGTGGAGAAAATAAAACTTTAACTTATTATCATAGCTTTTTAACCGCTGGTGTTGAACATGTTTTTTAAAGATACTGGATGTCAGTACTTTCACGAAGCTTATTATCTTTTAAATCACGATAAAAATAAGTATTTGTTTATTATTTTGATTTTGTGTAGCTAATTTATCTCTATCTAATTTGTGATTTTGATTGTTTCAGGTAAGATATCTGAAAACTTCAATCGGTATTAATCTATTCAGGTAAATAACTGCATGCTGCCATGGAAAATTTCTATTCTAAGGTTTACGGGAAAGTATAATTTCCTCAGGAATCAAATTTATATTTTATTATTCTTATTACAAAATATTTACGCTATTGCTACGTTGAAATTACGAACATAACTAAACCGCATTCATTACATGTGCACAAACATGTTTTTGAGCTTTGAATTAACTTCACCTACTGTTTGTTCATCTTGCCGGCTTATTTACAAAGTAAACTCATCGTACGGATTATTAAATTTTACAGGATTTTCATTTAAAAAGTGTAAATATTATTTGATGATATTTATTCAAATATTTTATCGATTTTAGGGTCGATTCACATCTGACGGAAAATGCGTCGAGCGTATTCACAGAAACCCACAACTTAACTGTTTTCATTCACCGTTAAGAGCTCGTGTTAGAGTGTATATAAATTTTACTAAACGAATAATCCATATATGCATGGCCAGGATTCGAACCCGCGACCTTCGGATTAAAATTGAGAAACTACCGTCTCGGTACGGCTTTAATAAATTAAATACTCGTACCTACACGTTAAAAAGCACGAAACCCGTGAAACACTGAATCAGTGAGCTCTGTTAGAATTGGTGGGATCATGCGGGCGTCGATTGTAATTGTGTAGCCGACTGTACCATCTGAACGATAATTTACGAATTTATTCAGTGAGAAGCGATTGTTGTAATTTACAACACATAATAGATAGTCATTGATAGTTGTGTGACTAGTTCTTTAGAGCCTTTGTGGTGAAAGGATTTCAAGTGCGCTTTTTAAATGAGTTGCAACACATTTGTATGTGACTTTTTTAGACGCGTTCTCCTGTAAAATAGTAAAAAGTGAGTTATCATTTTATTCCATAAAGGTGTCGACATTTCACGTCAACTTCTGGTCTGATCCATGATCAAAACTCCTATCGGATCCTGTTGATTTTAAAAGCAATGCCACATCAATGCAGTAAAAATCATAATTTCCGACTTCAAGGGGCAATTTTGCGGTTTGGAATATTTGGTCCTAGGTTAGGACGTTGATCTTATCGACTGAATACAATGTAGCTCGTAGTAAGAAGCATCCGAATATTCATCGAACGAATGAAAAAACGAACGCGAATAACCCCCCAGTAAGTTATAATATGTTGCTGTATACGTCACACGCTACATTTATTTGTCGGAAATTTTGACAATTCCAAAATTCAGCTGAAACTGTACAACACAAGTGTAAAGTACAGTCGTGACAAAAGCTCGTTAAGCGGTACTGTCGCAGACATAACTTGCAAAGTGCAAGCGAATGTGGGATTCGGTTTGCATGCGTCAGTTTATAACTTTGCGACAAACTTGGCTTTTCAATATGTTAGACTAGATTTCGTGCATTTTAAAGTTTAACCATAATGAAATTTAGGAGTATGTTTGGATGTTTATTTCTGCCTAGATAGTAAAGAATATGAATATGAATGCTTGTTCTGGATGGGAATCAAATCTACGACCTATATCGTAGAAGGAAATCTTACTTAAAGCCATGTGGAAACATTTTTATCAAAAAATGTTTTTTATCAAAAAATGTTTAGGCTTAAAATAAAGTGATATAAAAAAAAAACAGGTTCACGACTGTATCCCTAAGATGCGGTGAACATTATTCCAGATCTTTTTATGTTTTTTATATTAGAAAAAAAAACATGCTAACCTAAATACTTTAGTTATTTTTCTAGAGAGTTGTGGAAAATACGGGTACAGCACTGTAGAGATCCGTATTTTAAACCCTGAATAGTACGGGTGTTTCTACCCTGCATACGATACCTACAGTATTTGTTTACCTAACCTAACCACAGGATCATTCAGCTAACGAGCTGCTAACAGTTTGTACTACGCAATTTAACCGTCGGATAAGTGAACTCGAAATTACTAGGATTTATTAAATCCTTCGAATTTGGTGCAAATGAGCCGAATTGTGGGAACTTTTTTGGCAGATAGAAGGTTTAAAACTAGTTAAAAACAGTTTGAACACATACTTTATATTCTTTCACCACACTGATTAGAGATGATATACCTTGTGACATGACTAGAGGAGTTTGATGAATGTATTGAACTTGGAGATTTTTTGGTTCAAGAAAACTAGGTAATAGATCTTCTTCTTACCGTGTCACCAGTTCTGTCAAACCAGTGTGGTGAAAGATTCTAAGTGCGCCTCAAACAGGCTCCTTTCGTGCACTTGACACATGTTTTCGAACTTTGTAGGTTCTACGACATGCCGGTTTCCTCACGATGTTTTCCTTTACCGTTTGAGAGTACTGGCATAGTGCACATAATTTTTTCGGCAGAAAAACTCATTAGTGTACAACCGGGATTGAACTCACGACCTTACGATCGGAAGGCGGGGCCCCTACCACTAGACCACCAGTGCTCTGGGTCTCAGGTAATAGATAGGAAGCACATACTATAAGAATACCTACTGCTTTCTTATCAATATATGTAAAGTGTAAATGACAGTGATGATTGAGCTTAGACGATTGTGAGCTTTATGTTGGTTGTAAAAAGGATGCTTTTGCTTCAAGAACAGGCTTATACCGTGTCAAAGCAAAAGATAATTTAAATCAAACAAATGTAACGAAGCATGTAAACAGTTACACAATGTAACACGTGCCTTATCTTGGGCCTTAGAGTCCCGTCGGAGGTCCCGTAATTACCGTGTGGACATAAGACACTCACACTTTACAAAATTAAGCTAATTAACCCAACAGTCTACTGGAATGGCTTAGATGGACAAAAATTACCTGTTTTCAGGATAAGCTTCTGTTTCTTTAATAATTGGTAAAAAACCGTAATCGAATCATGGTGGCTCCACAAGGTAAGTACTAGACGTAATATTTTAGTACTTACATGTTGTATATTTGTATATTTTTCCTCTCCGTACCCTTTTTTGGCAGGTAAAATCTAATTTTGTTCTCATTTCACATTAAAATAACGTATGTTTTCCGCATTTCAAACCTATCCCATAAATCCCGGAGCATAGTTTTCCCATACCTGTCGCCGGGATTATCCCGCGGTAACAAGCGTCCCGTTTATTAGTTAACCCCTGGACATTGCAGGGTTAAGCCCCGTTTTCTAATTGACGAGGAAACTTTCGCTTTTTGCGGGGATTTTGAACATTTTTGGGGTAAAATTCTTTTAGAGTTTTAAATGGGGGAAATGTATCTTAAAAACCAGTTTTTAGATGGGTTTTCGTTGAATTTTAGCTGACCTGCGGCCTTATTGTGTAATTCAACTGGCAATGGACATGGGCTTCATTTTGATATTTGAAACCCATTCTGGACTTCAATTGTCATTTTCCTATTATGTGATTGGTTGAGCTTTATTGGGATGACAAATGGGAATGGATTTCAAATTAGACAATAAAGCTGCTGAAAGCTACAAATGCAACTTTCAGCAAACCAACAAAAATCTATTGTGCACGTCATAGGTGTTGTTTAACTTGACGACCTCTGTGGCGCAGTGGGCGAAGGCCCGCCTGCGACGCAAAAGGTTGCGGGTTCGATTTCCGCGGCGGGACCAATGTTTGTATGATCTACAAATATTTGTCTCGGGTCTGGCTGTTTCTATGTATAATATGTATGTATTTACAAACAAAAAGTATATAAGTAGTATATCAGTCATCTAGTACCCATAACACAAGCTCTGCTTACTTTGGGGCTGGATGATGATGTGTGGAAAGTCCAGCATTATTTATTTATTTATTTAACTTTACTGAACGTCACTGGCAATCAGAAGTATGCCTAAAACACTGGCGACATTACCTCGCTGAATGGCAATGCTGTTCCGTTGAGCCAAAATACGCCAGCTTTTGGTAAACGCTTCGACCACTCGCCCTGAAAGAATTAAAAGCTCCAAAAAAGGTTAACAAAATATAATTTAAGAAACGACAGTCTGAGCCATTTGAACAGACTGATTTATTTTCCCTAAATTACCAGTTTCTAAATTACGCTTGTCAATAAGCCCCTATATTAGGGACATAAATTATTTGGAGCAGCGTTAATTTAAAATTAGTCTAGACTTGGCGAGTATGTTTTATGAAGTTTTTTGTACTACGAATTTAAACCCAAGTTAAATTATTCCCACTTTTTTTTATCAACCTATCTCGTCCCATCGGGAGACCTTTGCTCTCCCCCAAACTCCTCCAATGGTCTCTATCCTCTGCCACGTTCCGCCAATCTTTCTCAAAGGCAATGAAATTCCTCATTTCACTTTACAAAGAAAAAATATGGAACACCATCTGATTTCCATAGGGCTATTACCGTTTTCACAATCCACTGAAAGATTTTGATGGGAACATGGAATTCTCCTTTCTTTTATGGCCGAATACATTTTAAATCGGGTCACGTCCACAGCTTTCAATTGAGACGTAGGCTAAGGGGTCCAGGCAGTAGCTAAGAGAGCACAGCTAAATCATTACACGTTGTAAGGAAAGCTTGATTGTATTCTGTTTTTTGTACGTAGTTTCTAAATTACCCATTACTTAAAAAATCATATATAGAAGATCAAGAATATGTGTGTAACTGTATGAAAAATAATGTATACGTTTCTAGTTTGAATCGATTATAAATATTTCTATTGCAAGATTTACCTGCTCCTTATGCTATCATCTACTATCTGACTTCGCCCACAGCTGAGCATAGCCTCTCTTTCTATATTATCATACCACTTCTTTCGGTCTCGTTCTAACCTCATCTTGAGACTCGAGACGCATACCAAATCGTTTGCCCATCTCGCTCCTAATGGCATAGCATAAATATTGAAAGGTGAGTCCTGGGCAATTATAAAGGAAATAATAAAGCGTCTAGCCTTCTAGCTGTTCTCTTTCCACTGTGGCCTGATCCGGACGGCATAATGTCGTCCCAGGAGTTGAGAGCATCATAATTCAACGCGTGACCGGAGGCCACAGATTAGGTTTATGTTTGGAACGACTTTTCGTAGGTGAAATATTGGTCACCCATCCATTTTGTAAACCGAAACGTCGCTTAACGTCCATGGCTCTCATATTTATTGCAATATCTCATTATAAGTGTATAGAAGTGAAGACTGGATAAAAGCTTAATATAACTTCAAAATTAAATGATTGTTTGCCACCCCCACCCGTCTAATAAACTTGCAATAATTATTCTCATTTAATACAATCATAAACCTTGCAAATCACAGCATCAAAAACTAATCTCAAAGCAGTAACTTTCTTAATCTCCTAATAAAATCATGCTATTCATAATTGGACCGGGAAAAACCCCATCTACAAGAAAAGCTCATTCCATACATTAGAGAGAAATCCGACTCCTTTATTGCTAGCTCTTATGTTACTACAGGCAAGAATAAATAGCTAGCTCATTTGATAATACTCAAGTATCAAAACATCTTGTCCTCGCTCTAATAAAAGTTTCGCAGGAAATCAGCTGTGGTAATCAGACTGTGACAATGTTAGCGTATAATGTAGCGTTGCTTGTGTGTGTGTCGAGCGAGCGTGTGATTGATCGCCGGCTGCGGCTTATATGTGTGAGTGCGGTAGGGTTGGCAATTTGTGGAGATCGCTGAATAATCTGTATCTATCTACTTCTACTTTCGAGTTTCTTTTATGGGAAACTATAACTTAGTCTACGAAGATTCAAGATAGTTTTACCTGCGGTTAAAAACATAAATATTGTAGTAGGGATAATCATTTCTTTAAATACCAACGTCGGAAACTACATACAAGCAATGTCACCAAATAAACTACCACTGACTCTTAAAAACTTATCAAATAAACTGTCACAAAAAAAAACCTGAACGCTCCTGTAAGCTTTTTTGGTCAACGGTTGTTCTCCTAAACATGTGCAAATTACCAAAAACTCATTAAATCAGCTTAGTATCACTTTCAAATGCCATTTTTCAAGCCGTTCCAATAATTTAACTTCTCCTAAATGGAAAGGCAAAGTTTGAAAAGTGCTTTATAGACTACCTGAATATTTAAACGGATAAGGATTGTATTTGTGGCAACCCTGGCGGACGCAAGGGTAACAAAGTAAGGAAGCGTGTTCGTCTGGTGACTTCTTAATCTTTTGCACAAATAGTGTGCAAGCTAGACGCAGAAGCGATATTGGGTATTTTATCCATACTCCATATTATACTATATTACTACTACTTTACTACTATTACTAATATTTACTACTATATTATAAATGTGATAGTAACTCTGTCTGTCTGTTTGTTACGCTTTCACGCCTAAACCGCTGAACAGATTAAGATGAAATTTGGCATAGTAAAGGTTGTATCCCAGGGAAGGACATAAGCTACTTTTTATCCCGAAAAAATTAAAAAAATCCCGAGGGACCGCGGGTAACACCGCGGGAGCGCAGCTAGTACTCGTATAAAAAAGTTACTTTGAGATGGATGTATTTTGTAATTCAATAGAAGAAGTCTTATACATTATAGCGACGACCTTCTTAGACATTTTCAAAGGATCTTAAATAAAAAAATCAAAATAAATAAAAAAAAGTTGATCTGAGAAGACGTGTTTGTGCCTTGGAGATACAGTTGTGATCCTGTTGTTTTAAAGAGAAGAAGTGGTCAAATAGGCTAGCCCGTCATGTAAATGATTTGATGAGGTTGTCAAAATATGACCCATCAATGAAGTGAAAAAGTAAAAATATGTTTATTCAGAACGAATTACACTTGAGCAAAAATTACAAATAAAACGATGAGACTGCAACAGTTGAAAAACTGTGAAGCAGTCTCATCAATGAAGTTGTCAAAATATGAGGTGCTAGCTGGGTGTTGTGGTATCAGTGCCTCTTGTTTCTGCTACCCAAAGTACTACACTGCTACATACTAAATCGAAACAACTGTAGCTAATAAATATGTACAATTTTCATACAATGACTACCAACATAAGTAAGAAATTACAGCAGCTTTCCCCGCTATATTCCAGCACTTGGACCACGCTTGCGGTTCGATACAGCACAAAGTTTGTCATCAGTCGCGGGCGGATTTTTAGTTGATCGCGGATTATCGTCGGGACGCAATTATTTGCGGACTCCTTTGTTTTTCCTACCACTTTTTATCTCTTTGTAAAAAACGTAAACAGGTTCACGACTGTATCCCCAAGGTATGGTAGACATAGACATTCTCTCAGATCTTACTTATTCCAGATCCTTTGAAGATGTCTAAAGGGGGTAGTCAGAGGCATGTCCAAATACATATTTCATACTTGCTCACATCTTGCAGAAGTTAGTATTCCATACGTGACAAGCCCATCGTCGCCTATAAGAACACTAATTGGCTTCCTCACGATATTTTCCTTCACCGTTTAGACCACGTGTTAAAGCGCATATAAATTTTACGAAACGCAAAATCCATTGATGCACGGCCGGGTTCGAACCCACGAGAAAGTCGTGGCACAACCCCATTCGACCAACACGGCTCACGCCAATCCACTTCTCTTCGCGACCAATACCTTGAAGAACCAGGGGTTATGCGCGTTCGTTTTTTCATACATTCGATGAATATTCGGATGCTTCTTACTACGAGCTACATTGTATTCAGTCGATAAGATTAACGTTAAAACACAGTCCTAACCTAGGACCAAATATTCCAAACCAAAAAAACGGCCCTTAAAGTCGGAAATCGTAGTAATAAATATCCGAATATTCATCAAACGAACGAAAATAAGAACGCGAATACGGCCCCAGGGCAACAAACACGGTTGGGAACCTATCGCCCTTTTTGGTGATCCATCTTTAAACGAGTCAAGCTCCAGTGAGGAGCCAGTCGAACAAAAGTCTATACTTTGCGTAACTTAAAAATAACTTAGTAACAAATGAATCCACTTTAGCGCCAATAAATCACCGATAAGCGTCACTTATCTACGAATACAGCCTTGAATTTGGTTCAAGTTATCGCCAGCACAGCTTATCTGCATGTCCCAAGGTTCTGTCTAGGCTTTGTAGGAACATTAAAAAGGCTTAGAAGTGAAACTTGTATTGGTCTTAACTCATCTAAGTTTACCATGCCTTTCAGAATGTTCAAGATTTTTTAGTTTCCGATGCGGATTTTTGGAGAAGAAAAAAGTTACACTAATATCTTAAAATTGCTTTCGTATCCATCATAAAAAAAAGAAGCTGGATGCGTTGAGCTGAGGACAGGGTGCAATGGCGCGCAGTCCTATGTCCAGCAGTGGACTGCCATAGGCTGATGATGATTGATTGATTGATAATAGTACATTATGGTACTAGTGTGTAACATTGGTAATTACCGCCGAGGTGTTTTTAAGAGCCGAGCCGTTAGGCGAGGCTCTTAACAGAACCGAGGACGGTAATCATCAATACACACGTGTATCATACGACGTTTTTCAACACACTTGTGAATAAAATAACAATAAAAACTCATTTTCAACAGTGAAGACGAGTTGTGAAAAATGTTTCGCTATTGCGGGAAAAATTAATCAGTTTTCCTATGCGCGCGCATTGCGATCGGCCACAGACTATATTTCCGCGCCGCGCATAGGGTTTGCGGCCTATTCTGCCACGTACAAAATGGGGAATTTAAAGTTTTCTTTTATTATAGAGAAAACAAAAGTTATATTTGAGTGAAAGTTTTATTTATTAAACACGTACGAGTTAAAATTATCTATTTAAATTAGAAGTTGCATGAAATGAGCAAGCAATAGGAACATTAATTTATTTGTTCTATTGAACACGATCTTTTTTCTGAATAAAAACTTTTTAAAGAACTAAGCAACTCAACCAATAAAATTAAAAAAAATTCTATTACTCACTAGTGAGTTATAGTAATGAAAAAGTCACAGTTTGAGTATGGGTGTCATTATGTGCCTAATTGCGGTGACCATAGAGCCACTTTATGAGCAAGTGTGTTGAAAAAACTATTATAGCTAACTCTTTTGCGTGTTTGTAGTTCAGAAAGTCAGCGCTGCTCTGTTTCTTTGGCGTTGCTGACTGGGAATATCACTTCTATATTTTCATATCTTAGTCCAGGCTAGAACAAGCCACAGAGTGTCGTTCTTGTAGCTAGAGCAGTAAATCCTTTAGTAACGTAATGGGCCTCGGACCGCCTCTATCGTGTCTTAAACGGATTATCTAGTAGCCCTATGGTTACGAGCGATTACTGTGTAGCTAGTTTTGGCAACAGCAATCAGATATTGTTGAGCATCCAAAAACTAGTTAAAATCTTCTTGATTTTCATAGACTTGGCCTACATTGAAGAATGAATATAATGAATTTTTCAAATAGTCGGTTAAATGAATTAAAGTCTGTTACTTCGCCTGAACAGGTGGCTCAACGCACTAACAACTTAGACCTTTATGAATCTTAATCTAAGATGAATTTTCGTTTAACTAATCAAAATGTGAACAGTGATCGCGAAAGTTTAAGAAAGTATCTCGTAAGCGTGTGCATAAACTATAGATAAAGTCAAAAGTCAAAGTCAAAAATCATTTATTCAGTAGGACCGCTGGGATCACTTTGAATATATTAAGAGATTATTGATATATTAAGAGAACTCTAGTGTTTAGATATTTCAACAATAAACACTATCTATCTATCTATCTATCTCTAAAGAATATGACTGTTAAATACTGCAACAGAATAGTAGCTAATCTTTAACAACAAAAGGCTAAGCTAAAGGTACGTCCACACTAGTTTCCGAATGTTCCCGAATCGAAACTACAGCCAATATAAAGTATTAAGCCACAGTCAGTTAGCAGGATATTTTGCCGAATGCTTATTTTATTTCGTTTACTTTGAAGTTGGTAAGACCTTGTGTCTCTAGGGTTGTCACTTCTGAAGTAGATGTTAATTCATTGGATAATAATAATAATAAATAATAAAGTGGGCGAAGGTCCGCCTGCGACGCAGAAGGTTGCGGGCTCGATCCCCGCCGCGGGACAAATGTTTGTATGACTTACAGATATTTGTCTCGGGTCTGGGTGTTTCTATGTATAATATGTATGTATTTACAAACAAAAAAGTATATAAGTATTTTATCAGTCATCTAGTACCCATAACACAAGCTGAGCTTACTTTGGGTCTAGATGATGCTGTGTGAAAAGTCCAGCATTATTATTTATTTATTTATTTGTTAAATAAACGAAGGCTAGCGCAAGTGGCAGCCCTAAGCGACGTATCCACTAATCCCGCGCTAAGCCGGCGTCCGCACGAGCTCTTTACGGGGATTACGCGAACCGCTGTTATTTGCACCACGCCATACTTTAGCTTTAGATGCTTTAAGAATTACATATTCAATTACATGAGAACTAAAAAAAACATAGTTTTATCAAAGTCAAAGTCAAAAAGCATTTATTCAGTAGGACCGCTGGGAACTCCATTCCTCAAGTCATCCGGGAAAGCAAATCTGTCACTATTTTTAGGAATAAGTTGAAGGAGCACTTTCTATCGCTTTAAATATTTATTGTTGTTTATGTATCTTTGTATGTTATATTCAATTCCATGCTATAACTTAGCTAGTATATATATTTTTTTATGTTATGTTTTTTATGTCTATGTATGTTTATTATATTTTTACGTATGTTTAAAAAATAATATTTGTTTCTTTCATTCTCTTTGTACATGTACCCACTATCTATTTTGCACATCTCTCTAGCCTCAAAGGTTTGCTGGAAGAAAACTCTTTGTAGGGTTAAGCTCGCCTTTGTACATGTCCTTTTTTATGTTATTATCCTGTGTGTGTCTATTTGTACAATAAAGAATTAAGATCACTTTGAAACGTCTTAAAACTAGATGATTCTACTCCTGTCCTTTTATCCTTTTATGTTATCTGGAAACAGTGGAGTATTTGAAAAGCTGGGTTTGGATGGTGTTCTTCTCGTATCACCACAGTGTGGTGAAAATATTTTAAGTGCATGATGAATTCAGGAACTTGACAGTAATGACAGTTTCCACTCAACGATTTTCGATATAATGAACATAGGTACATTTTTCGACAAAAAAACTAATTGGTGCAGATTGGATTCAAACCCAAACGACACGGGAAGCAGGGATGCCACTTCCACTACCAAGAGCGCTTTTTATTCGCCAAATCTGATGACGAAGATTTAAGATCGTTTAAAGACCTCAGGACTAATATCCGGGAGCCAGTTTGTGACAATTTAACTTGTCTTTCAAAAAGTTTAGATATTATCAACAGACGACTGTTTAGCTTCCCCATTTATAATTGTAGAGTACAATAGAGTCGTCCGAGTAGTCGGTTCCAACGCATGTCGGTGGTTCGAGCCGCTTATCGAGTAATTGATCGCGACTGTCGATGCACCTGCGCTCCTAGGGATGTGCAGTTTATCGATAAACAAATGCTTGACAATGGGAAGAGGTTCGTCTGAGATGGGAGACTGGAAGGAGATATAACTTGTTAGCCTTGCCCAGATATGTCACAACTGCATCATCAAGACACGGTTAAAATATTTTCACAGCACTGGTTTAGAAAGAACAGTGAGACGAGAAGAAGGTACGGTAGACAAACTTACGTAAGGTGTACGTATAATTTACTGTTTCAAAGCTTCTTCCTCCTTAATCTGTAAACAAACTTCATCGATATCGATAATTATAAGTACCTTACTCATCCCATCTCTACCGTGTAGATAGCATTAAGATGTAAGCCACTACAGCCGGTGTTGTGGCGCTTGTGTCCACATCACTAGTCTAGTGGAACTTGGAGACTTAGTGTAATTTATTAACACGCTTTTACCAAGCTTATTCAGTTAAAATCGGAATTAGAAATTGTACTAATTCAGACTTAGTTATTTGGTGCAGTGTTGACATCACAAATAAAAGTTGGTAGCATTTCTATAGAACACCCCCTTTACATCTTCAAAGGTGTGGATTTCCTTCAAAACGTCATCCAATAAAAAGTGTATTTAAAGTCTACGGGAAGACTGTTTTTCAGCTGTCCTTCCTCTTCACTTGTTTAAACCTGGGGCCTTATTGTGTAATTCAACTGGCAATGGACATGGTCTTCATTTTGACATTTGAAACCCATTCTGGACTTCAATTGTCATTTTCTTATTATGTGATTGGTTGAGCTCTATTGGGATGACAACTGGGAATGGATTTTAAGACAATAAGGCTGCTGATCACATTTGCACATTTGGCCGCTCCGTACGCGCCATTTTTCTAGTAGTTCTAGTATTTTTCTATACAAAAAATGCTGATGATGTCAGAAAATGCGGCTGGCTTCTGAAGTATAAGCATTTCTTCTATTGAATTGACAGCTCGGCGTGGATAAGTCTGCGACCACCATAAAGGTACTTTCATTCATCCTCTACACGAATAAGAAGGAAACTACAGTTCGGATGAACACAGAACTAAGTGCGACCTTGGAGTTTTGCTTGCTTACAGCTAGAACTGGGGATGGGAACTGCTCGTATTTGGATAGAACTGCCTCAGTTTCAACTGTTTCAGACTGGAGTTTGCATTTTTGAGTTGTTCTTTAATCTTACTAAACTAGAGGGCTACATAAATAAAATGGCCAGTTTGAATAAACACCTTTGTACAAAGTAGAGAATTAATCAACTTCCTCTGTAGCGCAGTGGGCAAAGGCCCGCCTGCGACGCAGAAGGTTGCGGGCTCGATCCCCGCGGCGGGACTAATGTTTATATGATCTACAAATATTTGTCTCGAGTCTGGCTGTTTCTAATTTTATGAAACTGAGCGTTTCTATCCATTCTTACTTTGTTATGGCACAGAACAGTTTCAATGATAGCTATCGGCCATTCGCAGCGAATCTAATTCACTGTAACTATAATAATTCAGATTATAATAGTCGGTCATATATCAGAGGCGCAGTCCATTGCTGATTTAGTACGGGCCGATATTGGGACATAAGTTAGCGGCCGGCAATGGACACTGTCGGCGATTCCGCATCGATTTCCGCCAACTGCTATTGATTATGGGGTTAGATTATTTGAATTAGATCTCGAGGATTTCAAATGGATAACTAGCCGAAAGGGAGTCTAATCTAAATACACTTTAAAATTAAGTTAGTCCACTAACTACGAGATCTTTATGAAAAAACTCTCACACAAGATTTGAATCTCTGCATCTAAGCATAATTTTTTTATTAAAAAAGGTCAGCATTTGACCTCACTCTGCCTGATGTTAGGCAATAGTGAGGTTACGGCGTGGTTGAAATTTTGCTGGAGTACATTACCTACTTTACAGATTTTCACATACGCATAATGATTCGTAATTTAACTGATCACAGAAAGACACAAATATACTCATGATCACACATAACAATAGTGTAAGAAAAGTTATTTATCCCAGAACACCCAAAAAACCCAAAAAACCGATTAAGTATAGCTCACGTAAAAACATCCCGGCTTTGCCCAAAAAGCTTTGTTTAACTTCGAGAACGTTAACGGTCGTTTGGCAAATCGTCCCGCCATTAAATCCCCCTGACAGGCGGTGTCGCGGTCATTCTCAATTAGTGTTTCTTCAGCTTGTTTTCTTTAACTGACATCGAAAAGGGTCTTTTTAAGGGTTAAAAATGTGTTTTTTTTTTACTATTTTTACGTGAAAAAGTTAAGGAAATACTAAAATCATTTAAAATTAGAGCGTTTTTTCTATATTATTAAAGGAGTATTTTATTTTACACTAGATTCTGAGACGCTTGCATGAGAGCAACATTCTACAGTGGTATTTGCAGTACACAATCAATATCTATACAAAGTTTCATATAAATCTATCAACTGGTGATTGAAATACAAATAAGTACATTTACAATACACATATTTACATATATTTACAAAATACAACAGGATTAGTCAAGCTATCTAAGGACCGTTAGAAACGATCTATAGATAGCTCAACTGATTCAGGTCACATTATACACTACTCAAAAAAGTCTAGGGAACAAGGGTATTTTAGTGTATATTTTTATTTCAACTTATTTTTGTCCTAGATGTTATACATCAATAGAAGCCTAATTTATTCTTGATTTCAATTATGTAATTAAATAAAAAGCGTGCAAGTAAAAAAATTAAGATTTAATAAGAAAAACAAAAATAGTGCCTAAACCAAAAAATAAAAATTCTGTAAATAACAAAAACTGACACGCACGTGAAAATTAAATAAAAAAAACATTCTTTGAAGATGTTTAATAATCTGTCGGACCTCCCAAGGCATTAGCCACGGCCTTACATCAGCGTGGCATGCTGAGTATCATGTTATCAATTGTTGCCTGTGGAATAGCACTCCATACTCTGGATAGATGCGAAAAGAGTTCTTCTCCTGTGTTCAAATTTTGTGGAAGATCACTAAAAGCTTTTCTCCCGAGCAAATCCCATGCATGCTACATCGGATTGAGATCTGCAGACTGAGCAGGCCACTCTAATAACGTGATATTGTGCGTACAGAACACATTCACCACCTGCCTGGCGGTGTGTGCGCGTGTATTGTCCTGCATGAATATGAAATCCTGGCCGAACTGCTGATGGTTAGGGATCACCATGAGGCGCACGACCTGCTCGAGGTATTTTTCTGCATTTAAATTGCCTCGTATCCAAACGAGATCAGTTCTTCTACCCAGGCAAATTCCCGCCCACACGATGATCGTTCCGCGTTGGTGAGGATGAACTTCCTGAGGATTTCGGAGTCGACTTTGGCGACTAGGGACTCGCCAAACACGCACTCTCCCAGAATCAGGATTAAATCCGAAGCGAGACTCATCGGAAAACAGAACACGGGCCCACTGATTGTAGGTCCATTGCAAATATGCGTTAGCCCACAGTAAACGAAGCCCTCGATTTCCACGGCTTAGAGCTAGAACTCTTAATGGTCTACGAGCGTGAAGATTGACTTCATGTAATCAGTTCCTGGCAGTTTGGTCACTGATAACAACTTGGTGCAGGGACTGGGGGCTTCCAATCAACTGGCGAGCTGTAATCGGGGGCTGCTTTCTTGCAGCATTTTGCAGAAATCGATCTTGCCTCTGGGTAGTTACCCTGTATCTTCCTCGGTGACGTTCGGCTACATTTCCTGTTGCTCTGTAGCGTGCCCATAATCGGCAAATTACGCTTGGCTGTGTGTTAACAGCGTCCGCAATATCGCGTTGACTGCGTCCAGTTTCCAACATTCCCACAGCCCTAAGCATCTCTTCCCGCGTTAAATGACGACGTAACATAACACTTCGAGTGTCCAAAATCTCGAAAAAGTAGGCGGGATTGGTTATTTACTAGAAAAGAAATCGATACTTGACAAAATTGGTCAACAATCTAAGCAAACAAACCTCTTACTCTGCGACCAAGTTAGGTTTTCCCTGCATAGTTTGAAAAGCTTTTGCTATTTTTTTATTTTTTCTTTATTTGGAACAAATTAATTTATTCCTTATTCAGCCTACATTTATAAATTTTAGTGGTCAGTACATTTTTTTGCGTATTTTCATAAATCAATTGGAGTAGTTTGCTTGTTCCCTAGACTCTTTTGAGTAGTGTATTTAATTTCTTAGCCCTAATTAGTAGGTAGGAACTGAGCAATTACAACAAGTTCATAGAGTAATTTAAATGATTCTAAAAATCGCTACAAGTTAAACAAATTTAATATTTTCGCTAAAAACACGAAAACAAACTACGATGCCCAGATTTGTTTCATGCTCCGAAGACCTGAAGACAGGGGTCCGCATCAATCACCCCCCCAGGGGGCGAGGAGGCAGGGGTTTGTCAGTATGTGTGTTTGTTTGATGGTTACAGATCCCATTGGTAATTGTGTGGACCTTTTAGGATATAAATGACAGTGGGGTCGTCGCTCAGCCGAAAAAACAAGCTCTCGAATAAGATTTGGCTTTTGTGAGAAAAAATACGATTGTGTTAACCTCCGAAGCATTGATAAGTTCTATTTTATAGTAAATAAGTTATTTATAATATATAAATATAAATATTTCCTTGATCTCTGAAATAAAACAAATCAATACTAGAAAAATTCGTGTTTAAATAGCTTTTAACTATCCATACTTGATGATTTATTATTAAAAACACAGCAATATCTCAAAAAGTGTAGTAAATCAGACTAATGAACTTCGTCAAGCGCTTTAGCAACCTGTCGCCATTTTTCAAGATGGCCGCTTTCGGAAAATTGGCTCCACAGTGACGAATGGGGTGCCTTGAATGAACTAAATGACTTTATACTTAGTCGATCTCTATACTAAATTAGCTAAGTTTTTAATTTTTTTTGGAGAAGATTAAAGATTGATTCAAGGTATATTAAGCTTATTATTTTACTAGCTGACCCGCGGCAAACGCCTGTTTTGCCAATATCCCTAGGTATTAAAAATGATAAAAAGCCCATATTTTATAGCCCTTTTAGAGGGTTGTTTTGAAAAACCCTGAATTGTCCATTTATTTTTAGTTATTATAATATATATTTAGTTATATTAGTATTCAAACTGAGTTTCAAGCAAATCGCTCGACGCATTTAAAAGTTTCATACAAACGTTTTCACACTTTTCAACCCTTTGGGGGTTGAATGTCGCGCCTTAGTGTGTGTCCATGTTATGAAAGGAAGCTACTCTCCAAATTTCAGCTTTCTAGCTTCAGCAGTTTCGGCTCGGCGATGATGAGTCAGTCAGTCAGGTCAAGCTCTTTTATATTTATAGATTTAGTAAGACCGCTGGGATCACTTAGAAAACCGATTCTACTCCTGTTCCTTCGCGACAAATACCGTGATGAACTTGGACAAGAAAAGCTGTTTGGGGCCTAGCTTTTTTTAGGTGATCTATCTTAAATCTAAATAGTCAAGCTCCAGTGGGGAGCAAGTCAAACAAAAGTAAGGGAAATATGAGACTGTTGTTTCGTGCACAAAGTTCAATGATATATTTACAACAAAATGCATCTAGATTTCGTCTAGGAAGCCTAGGAATGGCGCAGTGGCGAACTCTGCGGCACACAGGACGTCTGCACTGAATATCTGAATTTAGCTTTCCTGAACCAAGTTGTTGAAAAACGGCTGCCGTCAATAATGTTTTCTTTTGCCGTCATAATGTCATAATATCATCGTAGTAATAAAGCAATACAATTGTCTCGTAGTCATGTAATCAGATTTAATTTGCACTTGATAACGTCATCAGAGGATTAAACTAATTGTGATCACAGGCTAATCAAATCTGATGATATGATCACATCGTGCATCATGGTGACAAAAAGCATCGGTTAATGGAACAAAATTATCAAATTGGATCTTGATGAAATATTTTTTTTAATGAATCATCATTGAATTATCATCTTTTTCAATAAGATGTTTACCACGCCTTGGGGTTAAATTTAATCGTTTTTTGGGCGATAAAGCAGCCTTAGATATTGTGATGTTCTGTTTTGTTACGTTTGCCAGTTTTCAAAACCTCTATCAGTATTTACGATATTTCTGGTTAAACGCAATAAGGAATTTCAGTAACATAGTTTGTGAAGTTCATGCGAGTTGAGCTTTTGAGTTTAGTTCGGTCATAGAATAAATAATACACGGTTCGATGTAGAATCGTCGCTGGCTATCTCTGAGAGCCGCTTTCAGATTGCATAATATTTCGAATATTCATTATTGGAATTTTCAAATGTGTATTTTTATCTTGTGCCCGAGGATAGCTAAAGATATACCAAAATATAACAATTTAGAAAAATATTTGCTTGTGCTTCTGGCTACCATTTTAGATCTCAAAGGGCCTAAGAGAGCCTCTTTCATACCCTGAGTGGTGATTCTGCTACAATAATGATGAAGAACCTTTAGAATTGAATCCGCACGTAGGTAATTCTATGTCAAGCATCACGAGAAAAGATAACGTGTGATATAGCTTCGAAGGGAGTAAGTAAGCGTGAGCAATTCGCGAACGATTCTTTTCACGGGCCCATCGCAGAATTTTTGTTTTATTGTCAACTGCTTTTTCAACACTACTTAGGTGACAAACACGCGTTTATTTATATTTAGGACATACAATGGAAAAAGTACAAAGATATGTAGGTACTAATAATCCCACGGTATGCACTATGTGGCAACAAAGGCAAAAAAATATATACCTACTGGTTACGAGAATCCATACTATACATCCATTATTATATACTATATACTATCCATACTAATATTATAAATGTGAAAGTAACTCTGTCTGTCTGTCTGTCTATCTGTTTGTTACGCTTTCACGCCCAAACCTCTGAACAGATTAAGCTGAAATTTGGCATAGTTAAAGGTTGTATCCCAGGGAAGGACATAGGCTACTTTTTATCCCGAAAAAAGAAAAAAAATCGAGGGACCGCGGGTCACACCGCGGGAGAGCAGCTAGTATAATATAATCATATTTTTATTGAAAAAGTTAAAACAATGGCATGAGGGATGAAAAAAAAAACACGAATCGGACGCCTGTCAAACGACACCGTGCTGACGTATCGGATGTATATTGTATGTTAGTCTGTAATGTAATTTATAAATATGGGCCAATGTCATTATATCATTGTATATTTTTTTTCTGTGTTGCCTGAAATAAAATGGTTTATTATTTTTTAATATTAGGTACTTAGATACCTGTGCCATTTTTAATCGCCTTCAAACCAAGCAAAGCGCCTTGTATTGCGTTTTATTCTCAGTAACGTTTGCTAGTATTTCCTCGCAAGGCGCTGAACATACCACGGAGCGGCGGCGAGGAGCGAATAGTTGTCGGGTCGGGAGTACCGCGTCACGGACGACACCGGGGAGGGAAATGGCGGGAGGGTGGTGAAAGGCATGGGATATAGCGAGCTTTTTACCTGATAACACGTGCATAAATACAAATTAATCATCTTTGTGCACCATTACCGATTATTAATATAGTTTGTCAATTAGAATTTTCTTTTTGATTAGCTGTGATCAAAAAGTTGTCTCCGCAATTATTTACATGAGCCTACTTTTTATTACTAAACATCCTTTTCGCTTAGCATAATTATATATTTTTTATTAGGATCAGCTCTTGTGAAATAAAACAAAGAAGAATATAAATAAATAAATAATTTATCCATAAAAGCAGGATCAAGGCACAGCATACTGTCTCTCAAATTAAGTCACAAGTTTTGCAGATATGCCATTACAAACGTGACAGGTTGCAAGCCTATCAACGCTCCTCTCAAGTGTCGCGAAAATAACTTGTACCACAACATAAGTAGGAAATAGCTGAGTAGCGGATGGAAATAAGAGCTAAACGCCACGAAGACAGATTTGTTTTATTCAGCTTCGTATGGAATCGTACATTTTCTGTATTTCCCTCAGAGCTAATGTATTTACTTTACCGAGTATTTGCTTTAAATTTTTCTGTGAATTTATAGTTTGTTCGTAGATGCTCTACGAAGCTCTACGAATGGCTACGGTTAGCTACGGTGTACTATTGAGACTGAAGTAGATGGGTTTTAGTAAACGAAATACGCATAGAAATATCTATCTACCCGTATGTAATTTAATAAAAGCTATTTTCATTTGCTTCAAATATTCATAAAATCCAGAACTGTAAACCATTTTTATAAAATACAAAAATTTTTTTTGTAAATTCGAAACCTATTTTCAAAGTATTTGGATTTAAAAATACGAAAGCTATTATTAAATCCCCTTTTCAGATATTTTTAAAACAGAAAGCTTGCAAAATGTTACCTACATTAAAAAACGCGCAAAGTGCACGCGTAGGTACGTTAACGGCAGTGTCACCGCAAAGTGATAAAACGTAAAACACGTGTTAAACGTTGAAACCGCAGCGCTTCGAAATCGAAGCAGCCATAAACTGATACGGCCATCCTCTGAAGTTTTTACAGTGGTTTTGTAACGAGCGGTATAAATAATTCAGGGACTTGCGGGGCGGGGTGTACTGATACGGAGTGTCGTAAAAGATCCTTGTGGTAACTAACCAACTGGTTTATATTGAGAAATATTTTTTGGTCTTCTTATTTTCAAATTCATAATTATTTGGTCACCTTGGTGGTTTACTGGAATGCTCGACTGATACGCTAAGTTGGGTTTCTATTCGCGCAGCGAGATAAAATGTTTCATTGCCTGCAGATTAGTATTTATTTACATAGTATATTTGTATTCAAATATTTAAATAATCAAATAGAGTGATTGATGTGGCCCCATTGGATTTCAAAGTCTGTACAAATCACCAAAATTGAAAATGGTTTAAATGATTTCCTCGGAGACATTTTCGCTCTCAGTTCCAAATTAAGAGACGCTCTGATTTTAAGAAGATTACACGATTTGGGACGTTGTTACTAATTATTTTATCAATTTGGGGAGATTAAATATCTTATACAAACAAGCTCTTCTTGTTTTTTAACGCCTCATTCTTCTATGGTTTATGTTGAACATACTCATGTTACTCTTTTTGTCATCTGACTTACCCCTTAGTTATAAGACTTAGGAGAACGTCTTTTGCGTGTTACCTCGATATCTTATTTCATCTTTGTCTAATGTGTGTTATTTTAAAATAATTCACGAAATGTACTACCATGACACAATTTAATATTATGTATTTCTTGTTGTTTCAGGTACAAATCAAAATAAATCGCAGAGTCACATAACTTCTACATATGGGTATATAGGGTATGCTCAAACATTGAATTACTCTTCATTTATTTATTTATTTCATTGCAAAAGATAAATATCATCTTTAATTGATCTGTAGATAGGTTGAAATAACCGAAATACAAGTAAAGTTAATGTTAAAATTTTAATAAGTTATTTGAAAACACTATACATTACAATACAGTTAAAAAAGGGTAATCTGCTCTGCAAAAAAAAAACATTACAATTTTGCCAAAAAAGTCACAAAAATACCTACTTGCAAAAATAACGCAATATTACAACCGCCTCAGTTCTTAGGCTAGGGGGCCATTTCGACCCATAAATAGCACATGGTCCATTACGTCCCTTTTAGCAGCGCATATCAAGTTTTATTGGGTTGATACTTGCTTGGCAACATAGCCCGGACACTCAAAAAACTTCATACAAACTGCGGTATACTTACTTACAAAAATAGTATACAGTGTCCTCGTAATCGCTGTATGAAAGTCCTTGCCTAAGAACGCATTTTAGAATGGAAGAGGTGGTCGGGTCGTTCTACTCAACAAATCAACTGTTTCTCTTCAAAATATTCCCATAAAAAAAGCATATTCAAAAAATGTTAACGAAATATTAAAATAATAGCGAACCTAAAACATAATTAGACCATTGACTACCCGTATTCGTTCCGGACCTATGGCACCCCTGAAAGATATCTACGGGATCTAAGATTTAGACCAGTGGTACCCCCAGTCCAAATCCATACAACGGTGTGTCAGTGGTATCACTTTTCATAAGTTCCCATGAACACACCAATTGAATGATGGACGACAGCGTTATGATAAAAATAAGTATGTGAGTGTCGTGGAACCTCTGTGGAACACGCGGTTAGAACAAAGTTTTCTGAAATTTGGCAATTGTCAAATAAATTATTGTCAAATATTAAAAGCCTAGTACTAACAGTGTAACAATCTATGTACTGCTTTGCGTCTGCGTACTTCGCACTGTGACTTTTGACCTATGTATGTGTGGTGACGGTATAATCGACCGTTTATTTTCTAGCCTCCATCTTCGATACCGTCCGAAAAGGAAAGTTCCAATAATTACAATAGTTAACCGTTTTTGGAATTATTAATTTTAAAACCGACAATGCCACAGTCATGGAGTCTCGAGCATGGAGAGGAGTGTCGTTATTATGTATTTTGTTGTGGGTCTGTGGATCTAGTCGTGAATATTTAAGTACTCTCAGTCTCATTTGGTACAATCAGCGTCAAACTGACGGTAATGGCTTCTAAGACTGACTGCTGTTACGAGCGCGTACATTAACTTTACTATTTTATATAAAACTATTATACAGGGTGTAAAAGGACTACTACCGAAAACTGAGGGGTGGCAATCAGAGCATTATTCTAAACATATTTAGCGAAAAAAAAAACGCAAAAAAAAAATTTGAATTAGCTACATCATTTTATGTTATTTTCGGTTATTTTACTACTAGTACAACATAATAAGACCATAATACCTACCTAATAATTTCATTAATAAAAGAAAAAAACAATTAAAACTCAAAATCCAGCAATCTACGTAAAACAACGCGCCCAGTACATACGTAAACAGTAATCTTCAAACGCTGTTTTCTTCGGATATAATGATTTTTTCGGAAAATCCTTTTGGATTTAGTTGTGTGTTGGGATTCTGTACCTACCCTTTTCGGTTTCGGTAAACGTCTTTTTACACCTTGTATATACCTAGAAAATGTCTACCGCACTTTGGGGATACAGTCGTGAGCTATTTTTGTACAAATGTAAAAGTCTGGATAATTGTAGCTTCATGCTAAAACGACTGAACGAATTTGGATGAAGGTTATGGCGGTAGCTTAGACCCTGGATTAACGCAAGGGCGTTTTTAAGCTTCAACTATTTCTTGGAACAGTAAAGTGTTCCTTAAATGTTCTTCGCAATCAATCGCAACCCTTTTCAAAGCAACTCTAACATAATACAAACTTATAACTTAGCGGTAGGACGAGATAGCATTTGAAATACTGACGTTAGTTAAGGGGTAGAATCCATTAAATTAAATGCTGACTCCTTTGATTTCCTGTGTGGTATGGTGTCAGAAACTTTGAGGTGTCATAGGTATTAGAAACTATGGGAACCCATTAGTTTAAAGATAATATGAGACTTTTTATTCCTATTATGAATTCAGATTTCAGAGAAAGTTCAACTTTTCAAAAATATTAAGTAAACATTTTGATAAATAAATATCTAGCCCCAAAGTAAGCAGAGCTTGTGTTATGGGTACTAGATGACAGATAAACTATTTATACTTTTTGTTTGTAAATACATACATATTATACATAGTAACACCCAGACCGCTGACAAATATCTGTAGGTCATACATTTATCCCGCGGCGGGGATCGAACCCGCAACCTTTTGCGTCGCAGGCGGACCCACACAGAGGTCGTCAAATAACTTAAAACTCAAAATCAAAGATAACTGATATACTGGGATTAAAGTAAATAGCATTACTCTGTGGAAATATTCTTACCCTTAACTACCGATTCATCCGCACTGAAACTTGAATCTACCGATATTAACTTGTTATCTTTATGTTATTGTCAATATTAAAGTTTTGGTATTGGCTTGTGGAATAATTATTGAAGCACGGCCTAGTGGCGCAAAATTCTATGATCTAATATGTATGATCAGTCTATAGTGGGTTCGTATTCTTTCTATAAATAAAATGACTTTCTGACATGGTTTAACGGGTAGCAGATACATACAGAAGAGCTAATAAAATTTAGGGCAGATTGAGAAAATGATTTTAAAGGGTTAAAACACCCCAACAAAATAGTTTTTTTTTTGACGTGACTACGTCTTATAATTCGATAGAGCCGGCTGCACGCACGAAAAAACATGACGTCATGAGGCGTTACCTCGCTCTGAGGCGTTCCATGTAAGGCTTGAAGTGCAAGCGAGAGCGCGGAACGAGTGATAAAGAAGCACAATCGGCCTTTGCGTTCGGCAGCGTTCGACATCCGTCTCTCTCCTACTTGAGTGAGCGATGCGTAGACGTTGTCACGTCTAACTATCGTCAGTAAACCGACTTTACAGACAACCAATTTTTTTTTTTGCTGGGCAAAGTCTCGAATGCCTCCAGATCGTCTCGCCACCTTTTCCTGGGTCTGCCGCGTCGTCTTCGACTGTTTTCAGGCAACCCACTGAGTGACAATCTTCGCCCAACGTTCTGGGTGCATTCGAGTTACTTACACAAAATGGTACAATGGGTAAATTAAGTGTACATTAAATCAGTTATGTCGACTAAGATAAAAATTCCAAACCACGATCTACGTTACCTGAAAAAGTTTTATCTTACTATATAAAAGCCTCGACTTTCAATCCGAAGGTCGTGGGTTCAAATCCCGGCCGTGCATCAATAGATTTTCGTTTCGTAAAATTTATATGCGCTTCAACACGAGCTCTTAACGGTGAAGGAAAACATCGTGAGGAAACCCGCAGCTTAGTCAGCTCCACACGTATTGGCGTCGTCTTTCCTGTGGGCGGCTGATTAAGCTGAGAGGATGGTTAAGGTGCTGGGCAAGCCTATTCCATCGCAAACAATGTCCCAGGCACTACAGCGTCCCGTTAAGTGTAGGCATGGATTGCCTCCTGACGCTGTATAAATCATCTAATATAGATGTAAAGGCCTAAGATATGAACACAAAAAATACATTCAAATACATATAACTAGGGTTTTAGAGACTGTAATGTACTCAAAAGGTTAAACCCGCAATTGATCGAACTTCAATTGACATTCAGCGCTTACACTTCAGCTAGAATTAACTTGAACTTAGGTATTAGCTTAGATACCTAGGCTCCATTGAACCGTATATTAAGTTTCAACTTACAGTCCAAGTTAAACTTGAAACTTAAGATTGTCTTAGTGCCATTTGTAAACCATCAGTCACACTTAACTAAAACTTAAAGAGTTAAGTAAGAATTGCCCAGAATTTTAGAAACTAGAAGTGACAACATTAAGGTACAAATATTGACATAAAAATTGATGCAGTTTTGAAAAATAAAAATGCTTCCTTTTCTGAAAGATTAATAAACAGAAGGGATAAATTGTAAATAGTTTATTTCAATTGTTTTTCAAAAGTACATATTTAAATAGCTGTTTTACTCGATTCGCGTGACAATTATCATGAATTTATGATTGTTCATCAACGTCCACTTAACTGAAAGTTGAAAGTAATGACACTTTCAACTTAATAAAAGTTAAACTAAGAAAAATTAATTTCAAAATAATTCTGAATAACTTGTTGATATAGCAATACATTTTTTTTTAACTGATCCATCGTAGACCTCACTCTTGCCTGTGTAAGTTTGAGGTCAAGAGCCGACCCATTCATCATAAAAAAAAACTGTGTGAATACTGATGCTATTTCGCCAACAACTGTGGACACAACAAACATTCGTGCTCATCAGGAAAAAAGGAATCAAACCCACAATCTACAGATAGATAATAAAAATTATTGTATATTTTTTCATTATTATTTTATAGATTATTAACACCTAAAAAGTCTCTTCCAGTGAATCTCATCTTCGCTGCAATAAAGCAGTGTCTAGCTCATAAATCTGAAAGTTTTGGACTAGATAGATAGATGCTCACAAACACTAAGTACATCCAGATTTATTCTACTACCTTCATTAATCTACATAATTGCCATAGTTTGGTTTTTATGATCTGTTTTAAAGTTAAATTTATATTTTACGACATTAGTTAGAAGCTTTTTATAATGACAAATCAAAATTTAATTTTCAAAAATTTAATATTTTTTTACATTTAATTACAGAAACTTAACTACTAAGTAGTTTATTTAACTTTTTGAGTTATCATGGTTATCAACACTATTAATGGGATATTTACCATGATTCAATGTTCCACTGTGTCGACATTCCAAGAGTTCGTGCAACGCGTTTTGAGTCTACATTTTTCATACGCACTGCAAAATTGTAGAACTCATTGCCAGGCTCCCGAGAAATACAATATAGGGGTCTTAAAAAAAAAGTAAAAAGGTTTCTTCTAGGAAAGCATGCTTCATAGACCTCACTATTGCTTAACATCAGGCAGAGTGAGGTCAAATTTTGGAGTTTTCCGATATTTCGGCGCAGTTGTATACGCAATATTTTTGAAGTTAAAAATAAATGTAACAATTAAAAAACAACAAAATGAAACCACATAGCATGCAATTTGCTAAAATTCGTGAAGTTTTAGCCATCTATCTGTATTACATAGAAATATTTCTTATCTGAAATCAAATCCTATATGCAATAGACAGGCATTTTGTGAGAATCCTTTCGTAACTACCCTACAAATAAGACGGGTATTACCGCGACGCGTAGGAAATGAACAGATCCGGTGGGGAGGGACATTAATGGAATTTTGTCCCACGCTGGTCACAGCTAGACAAATATCAGCTGCTACACTCACACAACCAGCGAAATGTAGAGCCTAGACGATCTTGATACTACATAGCTACTAAATAAAATGGAGTCAGTCTGTCTTGTCTTTCCTACTTTACCAATTCAGTCATTATTTTTGTTTTCTAGAAGTGTACTAGATTGTATAATTTTAGTCTGTGTCTGAATCTTAACATAAATGCCTCGAGAAATTTTAGGCAAAGTATTTTTGAGAAAATAAACCTCATTTCATGAAAAACCTGAAAAAAGTGACAAACTGTAGACTTTACACTTTGTCCTCGTATACAACAATACTAAATCGTATTGATTTACTGTCGAATGACGGTAAAAGATACAAAAAAACATACAGACGAATTGAGAATCTCCTTTTTTGAAGTCGGTTGAAAAGTATCTGAATTGTAATCATTTATCATAGTCCAAGCTAATAAGCCCTAGAATTGGCGTTACTCCAGCCGAAGTCTAGGAAAGTCATTGTCCTAGGTCGTGTAATTAGTGCTCAGTTTATTTTATTAGTCTGTCGCTAATTGTTTGCGGTAATTAGTTGTTTGTATTATTTCTTTTATTTATTTGTTTGCAACAAAACAAAGTATAAACAACACAATACTTAGAGCTAGATTGTATTTCAAAACTAATGTAGGTGTTTTAATTTTTTTTTTAATATTTGAGGCATTCGCGTAGCAAGGGGTACTTTTAAATTATTTTTAGGGTTCTTAACCAAAAGACCCCTATTAATAACTCTCTGTCTATCTGACCATCCCTCTATCTGTCAAACAATTTCGACTTGGCGAATTTAAATAAAACCTCATCTTTACATTTACACGTCAGGGTAAGCGACGTTCTGCTAGTGGCAATAGTAACTAAGGGCTTTCTTAAACTTTCGCGATCACTATTCATAATTATTACGTATTATTGAAACGGAATTTATCACGTACATAAAAATAAGGTAAATACGCGATAAAGTGCTTTCTTGTGTATGTTTGTGCCAAATAAATGTTTATTCTATTCTATTCTATTCTATTTTATTCTATTCTATTCTATAAATCCCGTTTCAATAATACCCTGATTGAGCCAACGTTCTTAGGATCGGAGGCTTTCACTAGACCACCTGGGCACTCAGGAAATAACTATTTTTGAAAAGCACGAAAACCTCTCTCATGCGGACTCCTTTCACCACACTGGTTCGAAGGAATACGATAAAATGAAGAAAGAAAGTGAGATATTGTTGTCACACAACTAAACTGACCCAATTATCGACCAATAGAAAAAATAACATTTACCTCAAATCAGTTCGTCCCGGGAAATTTACCGGGATATTATGTCCCATGGGGGACCCTTCTCGGTGACTTATTACTTGAAATAGTCGCTTTTTATAGATTCCCCTGGGATTTATTGGGAGTTATTCCGTAGAAAGGTAAAATTGCTGTGTAGGTACATAAAATCTCGCCTGTTTTTGGGGTAGGCAGTGACCAATTTCTTTGCTACGATCCTGATACAAAATTCCATTCAGTCCTTTAATACTTTTCATACAAGGCTTAAGAGGACCCAAAGAGTACTTGGCCACTACCTACTACTAGGTAGACTATATTTTATATTTTATTTATTGAGACTTGCACGGTTACAACACCTTCTCTCTCTTCTTCATCTCTACGTCACATTATTAGTCTTATTAGCCTTATTTATTTATTTTATAAGATTTATTGTGTTAAATTAGTTACGAATTTGTTTGATAATTCAACACTAGTTGTGTTGAATTATCAAAAAAATGCGTAATTCCCATCGGGTCTAAGGATCCGCGTAATGCTATTAATCCGTGGCTTCTTATTTATATTAATATTTATATTATATATTATATAAATTTATATTAATATTTTATTACACTTAATAAGTTTCTTTGACAAAAGTTATTATTAAATATAAGACTGTTTTAACTTATCTACTGTAGTTAAACCTGTTATTTTGAAAACAAATATAAAAAAAATAAGTAGCAAAAATAAAGTCAAAAATCATCATCTTTGAAACCGTCTTCAGAATTTCGTGTTTTTAATCCAATGCCTTGGAACCAGGCAACAAACAAGAGTAGCTGCCCTAGAAATTAAAAAAAAAACATATTAATGAATGAATGTATGAACGCTTTATTGTACACCAATTAATAACAAAACACCACATAAATAAAACACGTTAGAAATTAGTACATTGGGCGGCCTTATCGCTGAAAGCGATTTCTTCCTTTTGTATTTAACATTATCGTAAAAACCTATTTCTTTTCTTTCTTAAAACAACTAATTACCATCTTGGTTTCTAAGCACACTTTAGGCGTCCTCTTAATTCCAGCTATTCTACTAATTGCCGATTTTCTAATTAATCACGAGAGAATTATTTGATTAATGAGTCGAAGGGGAAAGAGGGGATGATTCAGTGATTTCTGTCGTAGCGTCGGTTTACTGTTTAATTAGTGGGTAAGAGGAGAATGTACCATCCTTTGTTGTTCAGAAAAGCAGTGGTATTTATTTTTATTCAGGAAATAAGAAAGCTGATATTTCTTTAGTTTCCCTCTCGCAGAGAATAAAATGTATTCGATAGTGCATTTAAAGTAATTATGAAATAAGATGACATCGCAATGCTGTATATGTACTCCCAGGAAATTTCAACCATTGCGGTAGTTGCCCATTAGCTCAGTTGGTCAAGAGCGCGGATCGGTAAGGACGTGGAATCAGGAACAGGAGTAGAATCACCTAGTTTTAAGACGTTTCAAAGTGATCCCAACGGTCCTACTGAATAAATGCTTTTTGACTTGACTTGACTTGACGTGGGTTCAGATTCCGCATGGGTGCAAATTATTGGGATGCATTTAAAATCTTAAGATGACTTAAAACATGTTAATACTTATTTATGTAGATGAAACATCAGGAACGATTCGTCGCTACGCTGAGCTAGTGGACGAAAAAATGATACAAAAATCATCTACTTACCTACAGTTTATCACTACAAAAAATCTCTACAAAGACAACAATTTTGTGGCGAAAAAATTCACACACGGTAGCCATACAAAAATCTGCGTAGAAACGTCGAACATAAATCCATTGACATTCCAGTATGAGTGAAAACACAAACCAAACTAAACACCAACAAATGTGCCGAACCGCCTGAAACTACTCCTCTCAGAACCACGAGTGATCTCCAAGTGGCGATGGCGGCCACCAGCTGAACCCCCCGAGGACTGGAAGCTGCAGAGGAGGCCTAGGGGGTCCCAGCGTCTCGCAGACTCGGGGACATGGCCGGGCCGTCCCCAAAAGGGGGCGGCCAGGGGCAGGAAACTCGAACGCTTCGTGACAAAAGGCATCTGCTGTGGTTGTGGGGGAGATTGGGACTTTTCTGGGGGGTTGAAAGTGGACATAAACAGTTCGGAGTACACGGGTTACAAGTACTATTATAATAGGCCGGGGTTTAGGTTAAGGGCGCGTTCGTGTGAAGACGCGAGGTTCATTCATATCAATATGGTGTTGCTGGCTGAGGTGCAGTGCTTTGAGAAGGTGAGTGAATTATGTCTTTTCTTGTAAAGAAATTTTTCACGTTTAAAATGAACAAAGTCTCGCACTTTCTATTTCCTTCTTCATAATATCGTCACAGTAAAGAGTTGCACGCGGTAAGTAATGATCACTTGTAGCAAACAACTAAGCACATCCTTGCTTCCAAGGACACCTAAATTGTCTATCCAGGCACTGAATCTGCTAAGCCACACTCGACAGCCTTCTACAACAAAAAAAAATCAGTTTGCCACTACATAAAATCACGCCCGCGCTGCTTTTCCATAGCGGGGTACAGACCTTGCTTGCTACGATCACTAATGTTTCACCTCATTCACTCTTTTCAATATTTGCAAGTTAGCTTTGACATATCCCTTCTCTGAACAGGCAGGAATTTCCCATGTGTCATGTGAACTGTCGCACGGAACCCTAACGAGATTAATTTGAGCGTCTTGACGCGCGGACGTCGACTGAATATTAAGGAACCCTAATACTGAGTTATTTATTATAAATGCGTTACGCTGAAGGGTTGATTTGATGGAAATAGAATTTACTTTGGTGATAAGTGAAACTGTTACGTTATTTTACCTAAGCTGCGAAAAGTTCAGTCAATTGTTGCTGAAAGGCAACTAACGAACTTTTCACATATAAAAATAAAGAATACTATGACGTCACAGGGAGGTGTCTTAATATTTTAATAATTAATTATCAAAAGGCTATATATTGCAAAAGTTGCAAGCATGCATGCAAAAAATTCTAGGTACTGGCAAAAGATAAATAATTTGGTACAGGGAGATTTTTTTGAATCACTTCTCCCTTTCTTTTGCATCCAATAACGTGAAGAAAACATATTATTTACGTACTATTGAAACGTAGAATTTTGTAACGTGCGTAATTCACGAGCTTTCATTAGAAAATTTAAACGGAGAAGGAGAAGCTTAAAAGATTATTTTGACATTTCCCGTCGAAATTCCTACGCACTTAATAATGAATAACTCAATGAATATTATACAACAATTAACACGTAACTAGCATTCATCCCTCATCCACCTGCTACAAGAAACAATACAACACAAAACGCACCCTATTATCAAGGGGTAAAGATTAATTTCGTGTGTAGTAAAAGTTAGTATTCATGTTGCAATATTTTCGGCTTTATTTTGATCGAAACCGAAACCTAATTTGAAATTATTCAACTATTCGTTTCATCATTCAGACGATCTCTGTGGCGCAGCAGGCGAAATTCTGCCAGCGACGCAGAAGGTTGCGGGTTCGATCCCCGCCGCGGGACAATTGTTTGTATGACCTACAGGTATTTGTCTTGGTTCTGGGTGTTTCTATGTATAATATTTACAAACGAAAAGTATATAAGTAGTACATCAGTTATCTGGTTCCCATAGTACAAGCTTTGCTTAGTTTGGGGTCTAGCCCCAATGATGCTGTGTGAAAATGACCAGCATTATCTTATCTATCTTATCTCATCATCATCATCCACAGCCTGACATCGCCTATTGTTTTGCTATTGAATATTTTTTTACCTATTATGCCGCATGTCGGATGCGTTGTGGGCAAAAATCACTCACCAGAGTGCATTTAGTTTCCAGTTTTTTTTTAACAAAGCTTATGTGTTCGGCTTTATAAAACCCGAAATTCGGCCAACAGTAATTTCGTCACTGTCCTTATGCTATAGCGAAGTTAATATTTAATTAGTACTTTGTGCAAAGTGCTCAGCCTCTTTGTTTTAACGCGTTATAATATTTAATCATGAAATTAATGCTTAAAGCAAAGGAAACTTTTGTTTTGCTACATCAAAGAGTTGTATTCTATGCGGGAGTAAAAAGTGGTTATTTATTTAGTTATTTACGGAGAGTTACACGTTCGACAACACCATAATTATTTCTGAAAAAATTATTTGAAAAGACATCGATCTGAAAAGCTAAACTGAAATTGCTACAAACGAAAATACCTACTAGACATATTCAAAGGAATACGCTTCTTTTTCTTCTGTTTGAAATAAGTAATTTTTATACAATGTGGCTAATATCTAGTGGATTTCCAATCCTTATTATTCGCGTTAAAGGCCGAATGAACAGCTTCATTATAATGAAATCAGGTGATCCGATAACAGGCGGCCGATCGCACCAAACCGAGTTACTGCAATCGAGTTGTGGTGTGCACGGGCCTTAATAGTGGTGTGCACGTCCCTTAATAGCAGTTATATCGCCTATCAGTGATAATTGATAGATTACTGCGAGCACTACTGACATAGTTACTGAAAATAGGCTACATGTTTTACAAAAAAAAAACCGACTTCAACGTTGGACTCTAGTGTGAATGAGGTTTTTTGCTGACTAATTTATGGCAAACGTATCGATTCCTCAGAAATAAAATTTATTATGAGACTCTCAAACAAAAAAGATTTTTGAAAATTGATCCACAACTGAAGGACATATCGATGAACTACTATATTAAAAATACTTACAATATAACCGAACATAGAACGTCCTATTTTTTTGAAGTCGGTGATCAAAATATGCTGCATAAACATTAAGATTTAATTTTGCAAAGCATTGAACCAGCTACTACAGAAGCCTTATTTAGTTGCAAATAGCGCCTGACTGCGAATACCAGCCGAAACAGTTGCTGCCGCCCGGCTTCACCCGGATAAGATGACGTCACGCGCGACGTGCCGTTTGCGCAACTCCGTCTTCTGAATATTGAGGCGGCTGTTTGAGATATAAAACCTCGTACATCCAGGTTTCTATCATAAAATACATGGTGTTAATTCGGGTAACCCAAGGGTGCTGCATCTCTGGCTTCGGCTTGGCAGTCATTCCTCAAAGTCAAAGTAAGAAGCATTTTATTCAGTAGGACCGCTGTGATCACTTAGAATAGTCTTAAAACTAGGTGATTCTACTCCTGTTCCTGTTCTTTAGCGGTATCTGTAAGATAATTTATTTCATAAACATTATTGTATTTTTGTATAGATGAACAACTATGATTGCATGGACCATTAGACGATCGGGGTGCAAAGCAGGATATTAATTTCACGATTGTATATCCGTGTTGACGCGAAGCTTGATATCGAGATGTTGACTTTAATAAGTGCCCCGAGTTTAATTCAGCATAACTGGATCGATATCATTTTGTAGAAGAAAGTCTTTGTATCCTATTGATACAATACTTTTAAAGGTACGTTATTGTTGGCATAGCATGTACATTTTTTTATTATAGATAATATTCCCGGCCACAATGGGAGCCCTATGCTATTTGTCAGTAGACCGATTTAGATAAAATTTGTAAATTTATTAAATAAACATAAAAACAAACAATTTATCATTATGAGATGTCTACCAACTGCTTATCATTTTCAACGCTTTTGAATGTTTTTGAAAAAAATTTAGGAAACGTCCACAGTGCCGGATATAGACGTGAGCTTACTTTGCATCCTGTACATAGCATAGATATATATTTTGATAGTTTAACGGATAATACATGCTATCAAAATGTTATCTCAGGTGTCTGAATATCCGGCAAAATCCGGTTACAACAAGCTACACAACCCGGAATTGCGATGTACTCCTGATTTATACACGATTGGTTATTTTATCACTATTTCGGTCTTCGTGTGAGAATCGACTTAAACAACCCGGTTTATCCGGGTCTTTAAAATGCATTGTGGAAGCCATTTGTGCATCTCGCAAATTGGTCTAGCTTCAGCTTTAAAAAGAGCTTGGAAATAAACGCAAAACACTTTGGACAAATTTACTATTTTAGCATTTGCATATTCAAATTGTCAATATATTTGACTATTCAAAATAATTCGCGTAGCAATGAATAACTTTGAATTTAGATAAGTTGTCACTTATGATGTGGGGTTGGCATAACTGACTTTTCTCCTTCACTCTGCTGTATCATCCGTTTCCTTTTTTTATCCATACATACTCGTACAATCTTTCACACAATCCATCTGTCTTTTATTTAGTCAAAAAATAATTCTAGAAGGACTTTATACACATATATTTATACACCGCGTGAAGTCAGGCAGTTGGACTAGGCCAATAATAATCTTTTACAATGACATCAACAAGGCTCTCAAGCAAGAAACAAATTGCAAGCCATGTAAGAAACAATGCCTTAAGATTAAGCCCTAAGGAGAATTATTTCAGGAGTTGGAGACTCCTCTATACGATGTTCTGCCAACAGGCACGCTGCCAACTAACTTTATCAAATGTTTCAATTGTTCAACGCGGTTTTTGTTACCTGATTTCGTTTTGAGAACACTGGTGGTCTAGTAAAGCGGTTCCTTCCGATCCTTAGGTCGTTGGATCCGATCACCAACGACGTTTTTCTGTTTAAAAATGAATGTGCAGTTTTGTCAGGTATTTAACTACGAAGAATAACTTTGAGGAAGCCAGATTATATGCCAAACATCGTGAAATCTAAAAAGTTCGTCAAAATGTGCCCACGCTCTGAAATAATTTAGTAAATATTATTTAAACTACTAACCCACGAGTGTTTTTATGACAATCTACAAACGTTACGCCAATGTTTGAACCGCATGAAATTAGGCGTAAAATTATATTCACAAAATGACAAATGGTTATAACCTGTAAAATTATGCAAAACTGCGCGCCATTTTATCCGGCATGTCAGCTAATCCCGCAGCTATTCTACCGGGATCAACCAGAACGGATATCCGGTTAATTCCCAGGTTCTTGGTGTATCATCCGGGTAACAATACAATATTATAAGCTATTGGTTTTAGGTTTACAGGTTTTATGTTCTGATAATCTTAAGAGCATTCTTGTACAGAGGCTAGATGAGCGTAAGAAATATTTTCAGCTGTGTGATAAATTATGTTCGGTTTCAATATAAAAATTCTGTTTATGCCACACGAGTAATGAGATTTCTGTTCTGTAGGTATAGCTGCAAATGAACTACGATAAAATAACAAAATTTTTATTCATGTTATTATGTAGGAACTTAAAGAAGCAGGAGGTTGTATTGCCCTTTGAATAATTTACAAAAGCTACAGGTTTATCTATTTATATCAAAGCTCAAGCGCAGCACAATCATGGCTTCTAGCTGTCACGTGCTTCGTGATGTCCAAGGGTTGGATTTGCATACCGGGCAGAGACTTGACGCGCCTCAGATTGTTCGCGCGTGAGCTGAATCCAGGATTTGGGGTTAAAAATTGGACCGTACGTGGATGGCGAGGCAATGTGGGTTTATTAAATTAGCTTTGATTGTGTCCGTTTGATAATGAATGTTTTGACCTCGATGAACCCGGAAAACGTGCGGTCAATTTGAAATTATATCTGTAGATTTGTTTCTAGATAAAAAGGATATTCAAAGTAAAAAAAATACCTATCGCGCAGAAGATGAATGAGGTAAAATGTGTGTCAGGATCGTAGCAATTGAATTTCCGTGGTCTCCGAGAGAAAGCCATGAGTTTATGTACAAATTTTATCTAGCCATCCTTGACGTAAAAATAAAAAATTCAGTGCCTTAACTCAAATAAACACGCTTCTTGCCTCAATCTGAGTTTAAATCCAGAAGTGAACTAACTGAAACAAGTGCAGCCACAATAAACAAACAGTTTAGAAGTGGTCTCGAGTTCGCCTGAAGAGTATCAATTTAACGATCCTGCCTACCGGGTCGCGCACCTGTGACCCGCCACAGACTATGGACAGAACAGACTGAAACATTTTTTGCCTCATCTCTATATATAGAAATGAATCCCTATATCCCTTGGTCACGCCATCACGCTTGAACGGCTGGACCGATATCACCAAATTTTTTTTTGTTGTGTTTGTTATTGTCAGGAGAAGGTTCTTATGACAGAAAAAATCTATATATTAATCATGGAGGGCGTGAAATAAGGGTTGAAAGTTTGTATGGGGAGTTGGTAGTTCCAGTTAAATGCAATAGATGGAACGCCATCTATTGCATATCTTTGTCAGCGAAATAACATACTTATTAGCAACGGCCAATAAGTATGTTATTTCGCTGACAAAGTCGCGGGTACCAGCTAGTGAAATATAAAAACAAAGAATACCTACGAATGTATGCATAGGTAAGCATTCTCTCAGATCTTGGACGTACCAAATATACTTACATTTGATGGATGAGTTTATGTGTCTCTGTGCTCCTAGACTTAAAATATACCTACAGAGCATTTTTGTCTAAAAAATAATCAAACATGATTACGACTGTGGAGTGTAGGATTATGGATTGCCACTTGCTGCAATCCTGACATATACCTATCTTTCGTCTCATTTACTCTCCCAATAAACCTGTCGAAAAACTAAACCACGAAACCATTATGCGACTACAATTTTCATGCAATTGATAACAAATTACTTGGAAAATTCACATGGCGACCCAATTTATAGCAATGTGGCGATGTGGTTTCACATATCAATGAAATCACTGGATAATTCAATTCGTATCCACAGATTTGTTGAAACCGGTTCAGTTTCAATCAACTATTTTAGGTACTTCAACCGACTTTAAAATGTGGAGAGTTTAGGTTCGACTGTGATTTTTATGATAAAACTCAACGATATCTCTGTCAATTATTCTAAAAAATATTTTATGATAGAGCTTTCGGCGTCCGTCGTTGTCATTATAGGTGATACTAGTCCCGTAAAACATATACTTAAGTATTTTTCAAAAAAAAAAAATTATCTAGAAAACTTTCACCAATCGTGTTTTTAAAACACGTAATCCAAGATAAAAGTTCGAAGTGTAATTTCCCTAAATCACAGATTCTGAGATAAATAACTACAAAATATCTTAAATCACTCCTGCACACTCTTGTCAAAAAGGTTTTAATTTACTACGTAGTAATTTTTTTTTTTGTTGTCTATTCATACTTACTGACATACCTATTTAAAATCGAGCGGAAACCTGCGGAAAGGTTTAAAACTATGTTTGTTTCTCCTGAAAGCAATTCATAATCAACAATAAATAATTAATTTTGACGACCTCTGTGGCGCAGTGGGCGAATGCCCGCCTGCGACGCAAAAGGTTGCGGGTTCGACCTACAAATATTTGTCTCGGGTCTGGGTGTTTCTATGTATGTATTTACAAACAAAAAGTATATAAGTAGTATATCAGTCATGTAGTACCCATAACACAAGCTCTGCTTACTTTGGGGCTAGATGATGCTGTGTGAAAAAGTCCAGCATTATTTATTATTATCTTATCTGTACCTTATTCTCTGGAAGCAACCTGAAGAAGTGAAGTACTCAAGTGAATCTGCTGCGTAATAAATCTGAAGAGCTCTCATTCAAGATGGATCGCCGCAGAGAAATATTGTTTTAACATAATTAAGACGTAATAACGCCGGGCCTTATTAAGATACTGGGCAAAACTTGGCTAATTTTTTTGAGATTTAAGTGATGAGCAAAAATAAGTAATCTGTAGCTATGAAATAAAATATCGCTGGAAATATCGCTGAACTTTGCACACAGCATCATCTAGCCCCAAAGTAAGCAGAGCTTGTGTTATGGGTACTAGATGACTGATAAACTACTTATATACTTTTTGTTTGTAAATACATACATATTATACATAGAAACACCCACTTCTGCGTCGCAGGCGGACCCTCGCCCACTGCGCCACAGAGGTCGTCGAATGGTATGGTTTCACGTCCTGAAGAATTCATTAATATTCATAACTCTGGTTTTAAATATTGATCCGTAGATTACGCATTAGCTCATTTGAAATTCAAAAGTACACTCATTAATAAGGCGATGTCTGTTGGCGTTGATTGACGACGGACGCAAACAACGCCTTTATTATGGCCCAGCGGGCCTTGATGAGAGACAAACAATAATCATCGTTATCACAGGTATTCTATGAGATCGCTTATAGCTGGGTGACAAAATTTTAGCCAAGTTGGTTTGGTATCAGAAAAATGCGTAGAGCTTTTGCTACGTTATAAAATGCATATTTTCTATACTTCATTCACAAAACGATTCCAAAACTTTAAACTAATAAAGAATAGAAGATAATATTCTTTGAAATATACTGAACTGAAAATTGCCGGAAAACCCACTGATAAATTATCAGTTTAAAGGTTTAAGTTATTTAAGTTGCTTTAAGAACGTATTTTAAAAATGAATTTGTCTTTATAGTAAATTAATACGTTTTTGTAGAACATAGACGAAACCGCGGTCTGAATTTTCTAGTTATTTAGTGAATTTGAATGTCATTTTGAGAAATTTTTGATTTTGATTAAATACTGCAACGCCAAAGGGAAGGTTAATTAGAGTTTTCCATCAGAAGTTTCAAAATAACATGTTTTAAACTAGCTGTAGATTTTTATCGTTTATATTCGAATATGTTAAAGAGGGTTATGCTTTTGCGTGTACTCAAACCGAATTTTAACTTTAACTTTGATCGCAATATTTACAGCGAAAAGCAATCAATTTGAGAGCTGTAAAATTCAATTGAACATTAAATTAAAAACTCGTTTATGTGTGCGGTGTTTGACCGACCATCCGTCCGGTAGTTTCAACGTTGAGGTGAAGTATGAATCTCTTGTTACATCTGGGGTTCCGTGTAACTTTAATACAGGTTTATTTCACTACTATACTTTCAGAGAGAGAAGAGCCATGTTGTTCGAATGGGGTTGTGCCTCTACTTTCAATCTGAAGGAATTTTGTTGAATCGTGGGTTCAAATCCCGGGCGAGTATCAATGGATATTTCGTTTCGTAAATTTATATGCGCTATAACACTAACTCTTAACGGTGAAGGAAAACATCGTGAGGAAACCAGCAGCTTAGTCAGCTCCACACGTATTGACGTCGTCTTTCCTGTGGGCGGTTTTTTAGGTGCTGGGCAAGCCTATTCCATCTCAAACAACGTCCCAGGCATTACAGCGTCCCGTTAAGTGTAGGCATAGGTTGCCTCCTGACGCTGTATAAATCATCTAATATAGATTTAAAGACCTAAGTTTTTTATACTTTCCTGAATTGTAAAGGTTATATGTTTTGAAAATTTATCTCGCAAAAGTGCAAGACAATGTTAAAGTCCGGAAAATCGTATAAGTATCACGAGTTGAATTAAATTCAGATAAATGGAAAGAGCAACACATTTCAAGTTTTGAAACGGTTCCTGTGAGATGTAGAATCCAGACTGACAGACAGACGAATGAATAGCAGCAACAAAAGGGTTGTTCACGTAACCCTAGAAGCCTTTTAAACTTAAATTGAAACGTGAACATTCGAAATTCAATTTTTGTTTACAGTAACGAGACATCCGGGTATTTTACGGGTTTAAAACCCGTATAACGAATATCGGTTTTCGGAGGGCAATTGCATTTGTTCTGTCATTAATAGCCTAAAGCTGTATACAATGTTTTTCAATAATTGATTACCTTAGCACATATATTTTCACGCGGAAATGTGTCAATTATGTATAAATCATCTTGATTATGTTCGTGATATCACTTTTTTCTCAGGTCCAGTCTGAAAATCAGCGTTACTCCGTGCCTTCGGGCATGGAGTAACAATAAGCTGAGACTGGACTTTTTTGGCTCACTACAGCACACAAACCACTGCTGAACCCACCTATGTAGGTGCTCGACTGCTCGTATTAGGTGGTTTTAGTTACGCACTGTAACAATTTTGTTCATTCATTTTTTTTTTCTAGTTTGTTATTACTTGTTACTTGTCTTTGTTTTTGTGTCTGTGTTGAAATGTTATGTATGTCATTTATCTATCTATCTATCTATTATCTCTGTAAATATTGATCGAAACCAAAAAATATATAATAAAATCTTCATGGGATTTTGTAGAAACGTAAGCTTGGTAAAATAGTTCGCGTGACGAGGTACGATAGATGACCGACGACCGTATCTACAAAGTCGTGAGCCCGAAGATAACACCGTGTAAAGTTAGCTAACGTTATGTTCTGGTATTTAAGCAGTATTAGTTTGTGGCGGCAACTAATCTCCGCACTTTGATCCGCTTACGGACCCTTTCGTGACAGACGAGAAATGAATTTAGCCTGAGAGGTACGGTCGGCGACAAAATTTTCATGTACTTTTTGTTATAAAAAAATATTACTCAAAAAAATTGCAAATGTTCCAACATTGCATAATGAAATTGTAGCTTTTAAGTCTCCAATTGTTCATGAACTTTTGTTGCCGACTGCACTGGTGTTATTTTGACAATCTATGGTGCAATGGGAGAAAAGCATACTTGAAACGTTGAAGGTTGAGGTTCCAGATCGCCTTTGTGTCAGTAGCACCATTGATTTGTACCATTGATGGTACAAGTGACACAACTTTGTATCCTTAGTACTATTAAAGAAAGATGTGGATATTCCCCCGTAATTATTAACCGATATTAGGGTATTCAAAATACTTTAAAGATGTCTAAGGAGGTCAGGGGGGTTACTATGAACTCCTATTGCCTGGCAGTTTTCGAACTAAATGTCAATTTCGAATAACCCGGTTCACTAAAGAAACTTCGCAACTTATCATGTTCTCTCGCTTGCACACTAGTACAGTCACAATATGTAAGCGAGAGAGCATGATAAACGCCGCAATTTCAGATTTGTTTCTTTATGTCAGAATTGACAAGCAGTTCAAAAACTGCCTGGCAATAAGAGTTCATGCTAAGCCACCAGAGCCCAAATACACATGTACACGTTTTACAGAATTGAGCATTTTAGAAGTAAAATGTTGCAATCCCATCGCCATCCCACTTACCACATTACAACCAGAATAATTCAACTGAAACCAAAATCTGAAAGTAAGTCTAACAAATCGTCTCTTACTTTGTGAGCGAGCGCGAGTCCCGCTCCCGTCACAAATCGTTGCCGCAGTATAGATGACAGTTACTATCGCAAAACATCGTCTGCGCTGCTCGAATGAGGACAGCATTTGTTACTTGATCTCAGGCACAGGGCGGTAATAAGGCCCACAATGGTCCTTATATTTTTTACTACATGTACAACGGCATGAGGTAAACTATGACAACACTTAATGGGATTCTGTAGTGCGTTCATTGTGTGAGATTATGCTAGGCTTAACCAGCACCTAAACATATTAAGGCCCAAGAAAGAATAGATTCTTTTTATTGGACGTTAAGAAAAGTCAACTTTGCAATCGTACAGGTAATTGAGCCGTATGGCTATATTTAGAAAATTCAAGGTTAAACTTTAATGTACCTATGGGACAAAATTGTCCTGGATTAATTTTTTTATAGCAATTTTCCCAAATCCTTGATGCGTCCCTGCACCAACTATTCGCGGGCAGGATCTTACAAATAGCCCACTTACGTCGCCCAAACAAGACTGGCATAAAACTATTTTCGCTCCAAAAGCACAGGTTTTTATGAAACGAATGAATAATACATGTGAGGTTTATTGGCAAAATGCTGCCATTATTGAATGAATTTCGGGATTTACACCATGAGAATGGTGGGATATTGAATAATCGTGCTTTATGCATACAACCACTTATAATAGGACCTACGTAATGCTGAACTTTTTGGTCTTCTTTTAGATTACAGACTACATCTTTTGAACGCTGTTTAACGGTCGATAGTTTTTGTTGTTTAATATCGATGAAAAAGCTATCAGTAAAACATGATGAGATCATTATTACAAGAAAATGAGCCGAGCTTAGACCAAGTCTAACTAAAAAAACTGTCCCTAGAAAAACGATCTTTAAATACTCGTATATAGAACGCTTTTCGTGGTAACAGTTTTGTTTTGACATGTGTCAACATGGGGTCAACCAAGGTTTTACGTTTTTATAATAAGCAGCGATACGTTTTTATTATGAAGAAGAATAGGTCGGCTCTTGACTTTTAAAATTACAATTACAAGAATGAGGTCTACGTTGGAGCAAGCCTACCCAGAAGGTGCCTATTAACTCTCTTCTTAAAAATAACGGAGTTTTCGGTTGCCTTTTCTCGTTGTAAACTATCATAGTGTTACTTCACTCCCACAATTATTTTTTAACTAATGCCAATGTCTTAGGCTAGGGACAGGATACAGTCATGGTTATTCTAAAGGTGGTCTTCAAAACCTTTTCTTTATTAAAAATGTTCACCATCCAGCTAATACCAAACCTCTTTGTCCCTAGGATCTCCAGTCAGAGATAGAGACGCACCGCGATGTGTACGCCTCCCTCACGGGCACGGGTCGGAGACTGCTTGGCAGCCTGTCCTCGCAGGAGGACGCTGTCATGCTGCAGCGACGGCTCGATGAGATGAACCAGCGTTGGCACCATCTCAAGTCCAAGAGCATGGCTATCAGGTAACTGAAGATTAAAGCTCTAGTACAAAATTTTTACCATGGCGTCGATTGCCCATTAGTTCAGTCGAAAGAGCATTGGCATGGATCGGCAAGAGCTTGGGTTCAAATCCCACGTGCGTGTGATTTTCTGTTGAGCCTGTGACGGAAAAGGTTAGGTTGAAATCCCGCCGCAGGATGATAAAAGTTCTGTAATAGGTCTGGGAGTTAAATGTATTTTGAGGCTAGTTAAAGAGATGTTGTGAAATATATTTTCTAGGTTTTATTAAATTCTTTTTTATTATTTAATTAGGAAGAGTTCTAATTATAACTATACAAGAACAATGCAAATTGTCTCCTTACATAGAGTTTACCCATCCATTACCTACCTAGAAGACTCGCAAAAACCCCAAACCGGATTTAGAATCAGTTTATTCATGTTTTTCGCATAAATCTTTCATCGGGTTCGCCCCCGATCAAAAATAAATAACAGCACTATTTAAAACGTGTAACATTTATCTAGTTCGCAAAAAATAACGATTTCGCGCGTTTTTCCGCCGCCATTTTCCGATCTGTCAACCAGTGACGGGAAAAAATGGCCGACGTAGTGTTTCAAAATGGCACTGATTGTTACACGATGTTTCCAGTGGGTGTTTTGTGTAAAACTGATGTTATTTATTTCACTTCCGAATATTTGTTTGCTGTTATTTGGATTGCAGTAGTTTTTATTTTTAGTCACTGTAGTATTTCCGAATTTTCGTCGACGAGTAACGATAAGACGCAATCAAAATCATTGCGTTCTATGTTCAAGTTCTGATACCAACTTATTTTAAAATCTTTCAAGCGAAGCCGCAAGCTAAAGCCAGCACAAGTATTTAGAACAGCGCCATCTAGTTATGTTACCGGCTAGTATACAAATCATAACACCGAATGCATGAGACTGCAAGCTTGCATTCTCTAGTAGCCAGCCGGGAGTGTTATCTCCACCGCCCACACAATCTGTGCCTGCAGGCCCATAGTTTTAAGATTAATATTAATCATTCGTCTTGTGAATAAAACTCGTCACAGTCGCTTCAATTATTTTACTTTAATTTTAAAAGTTAGTTTTTAAAAACCCAATTGACGTTCCCGTAACCTTCACTGGCGCAGCCGGGGCAGATTTCCCGAGTTTTCCCGCGGAGTTTATCGCGAGTTTTCTCGACTTTTCCGACGGATCGGATCTGTTCGAACCAAATAAATTTGTGAAGTACCGAGAGGCGATCAAGCATGATGGTGACTGGCTGGTGAGTAGAATTTTTGCCATCCTTTCCTACCTTTTCGTGCATTTTATTTTGTTATATTCGGAATCGAACTTTTTCCATTATAACGTACTCTGGTTTCCTATGTTGTGAAATTAGTTAGATATTAAGGTAGAGCTAAGTAGACAGTACTAGTGCATTTTTAGGTACTGTTAGGTCTTGGTAGTATTTAAATAAACTCTTTGAATAGCCAAGTTATAAGTTTAGTTAGATAGTATTTATTTTAGTGTGATCATTTCTCACGTTAAGAAATAGTTAGTAAAGTATTAAAAATGACGACTGTAACTATAATTCCAAAGGAAATATCGTGTATTATACCTAGTTTTGGTGGAAATAAACGCCATTTAAGCTTATTTTTAAGGAAATGTGATTATGTAATCAACAAATACCGGGGAAACGCAGAGCAGGATCAATATGTATTACATATTATTACAAGTAAACTGACTGACGAGGCCGCAGCATTAGTTAGCGAGCGAATTGATATTGTGACCTGGGAGCAACTAAAGACGTTGCTAAATCAGCATTTTGGTGATCCTAGAAGTGAGGAATGTATAGCGATTGAACTAGAAACGTTAAAAATCAAACAAGGGGAGAGTTATTTGGACTTTTGCAATAGGCTCCAATCAGTTAGATCAGTATTGATTTCTAAGGTGAATCAGCTTTTGGATGCTAGTACAAAGTTAAGTAAGACCAGCATTTATAACAACTTGGCGCTTAATGTATTCTTATACAACTTGCCAGAGAACCTGCTGAGAGCGGTTCGTATGAAAATGCCAGGAACTCTAGAAAAAGCTTTAGAGTATGTACTTGAGGACGTTAACTTTTATGAACAATATAACATCCGGCATAAAATGTTAAGGTATCCGTCCTCTCCTTTCACACCAACGCAAACAGCGGCGAGATCTAACACCACACCTTTATATGAAAACGTGTCCTTCAAGCCTAGTGGCTTTAGGCCAAACTTCAATGCACCCCCGCAGTTCAAATTCGGTATACCAGGCAACAGTCAGTACAGGCAACCGTTTGTAAACAGGTTTGCGCCTCAACAGGGTCCAACTGGTTATAGGCCAAACTTACCGACTGGATATAAACCCCAGTTTATGCAGCCACAACAACCTGGCATGCCGAGGTTTATGCAACCTCAAGGTTTTAACACAAAGCCACAACAGTTTGTTGGCTATCGACCACAGCACTTTGGTTATCGTCATCAGAACCAATTCGGGTACAAGCCCCCTAATAATCAATTAGAAAGCTCAGACGTGACAATGAAAACAGCACCTGCCCAACATCAACATCAGGCTCCACATCAGCCTCAAGGCTTCCGTTTAAATGAACATGACGTCTATGAAAATGAACAGGTAGGTTATGATTACGATGATTGTTATGCAGAGTATTACGATTCTCAGATGGAATCAGTTGTAGAGAATGAACAGGAAAATTTGGTGACTGAAGAAACCGTAAACGAAACTGAAATTGAAAATTTTCACGTACTTGCCTCGATAAACCATCTGAGGTAATAAATTTGAATTGCAACATTAAATTAAAATTGCCGTACGTGTATTTGCCTGAAATTGACGGGAAATTTATGATAGATACAGGAAGCACGCGATCCTTTATCAGCCCGCGAAAAGCTCACCAATTTTTCCGCCAGTATACTCTGTGTGAACCATTCACGGTCATAAGTACACATGCCTCGAGTAGTCATAATGAGGTTATCGAAATTCCCCTAATGCCATCTTTTCGATGCGCCGAATTTCATAAATTCTATGTTTACGATGTTGACGCGCAATATGACGGACTTATAGGTAACGACCTACTGATACAACTAGAAGCTGTTATTGACTTAAAACATAACAAGCTCAGGACCAAAACAACTATCATACCTATAGTACAACGTATAGCGAATCACGTTATAGAGTTAGCCCCACGATCTGAACAACGAGTACAATTACCTGTAAATTTGTACAGTGGCGAAGCTTTATTAGCGTACAAACAATTTAGTGAAGGGATCAGAATGCCCACTGCTATAGTTAGGTGTGAAAATGGATATGCCACTACCATTATCCAGAACTGTTTAGAGACACAAATGACTTTGACCGTTACAGCTCCGTTTAAGGTAGAGAAGTTCAACTCTGACGGCGTAATTAATGTTAACTGTTTTAATGATGTACAAATGAAAGACTTGGAAGTAGACAACATTTTAGAAGAGAACTTGAATAGACTGAGACTTAACCACATGAACGACGAAGAACGAAAATGTATATCCGAATTATGTAGGGAATATAAGGATATATTTTACAGCGACAAGCTTCCTCTAAGCTTCACGAGTAAGGTAAAACATTTTATTCGAACAAAAAACGAAGACCCTATTTATGTAAAGCCATACAGACAGCCTCCGGTACAGATGCAAGAAATTAGAGAGCAAGTAGAGAAATTGTTAAAGAATAACGTCATACAAGAATCACACTCACCTTGGAACGCACCTGTACATCTAGTGCCAAAAAAAATGGACGCTTCAGGTGAAGTAAAGTTCCGAATGGTCATTGATTATCGGCGACTAAATGACATAACGACTGACGACAAATACCCGCTACCCAACATCACTGACTTATTCGATAAATTAGGCAAGAGTAGGTATTTTACGACTTTAGATTTAGCCAATGGCTACCATCAAATCGAAATTAATGAGACTGATAGACAGAAGACGGCATTTAGCACTGAAGCAGGACACTACGAATTCTTACGTATGCCATTCGGGCTCAAAACAGCTCCTGCCACATTCCAACGAGCTATGGACAATATCCTTAGGGGACTCCAAGGATTACATTGTCTTGTATACATGGACGATATCATCATCTATAGTACGAGTTTGCAAGAGCACATAAAAGATTTAAGATCCATCTTTAATCGACTGAGAGAAGCTAATCTCAAAGTCCAACTCGATAAGTCCGAGTTTTTACGTACAGAAGTATTATACCTAGGTCATACCATCACTGACGAAGGTCTTAAACCAAACGACGACAAAATACGGGCGGTCTTAGACTACCCACTTCCTCAGACTGTGACAGAGATAAAGAGTTTTCTTGGTCTCATAGGCTATTATAGGCGTTTTATCAAAGATTTTGCTAAAATCACAAAACCATTGACAAATTGCCTCAAAAAGCGAAATAAGATCATAACAGACCAAAAGTATATAGATGCGTTTAATCAATGTAAGGAACTTCTAACACACGCACCTATACTACAATACCCTGATCCATCAAAACCTTACATACTAACAACCGACGCATCAGCCGTCGCGATTGGTGCTGTTTTATCGCAGGGAACTGTAGGCTCCGATAAACCTATAGCATATGCTAGCAGGACTCTTAGTGAAACTGAGATGAGGTATAGCACTATTGAGCGAGAACTCTTAGCTGTTATCTGGGCCGTCAAACATTTTAGGCCCTACCTATACGGTAATAAATTTATAATTTATACTGACCATCGTCCTCTGGCTTGGCTTGATTCCCTTAAGGAACCAAATAGTAAATTGACGCGTTGGAGACTTCGTCTTCAAGAATATGATTTCGAGACTAAGTATAAATCGGGCAAGCAGAACACAAACGCTGACGCCCTATCACGTATTAAAGTAAATGCTATGGGCTCTGACTCATCTGACGGATCAATGGACGTAAATGTAGACGAAAAAGAACTGAGACTTCAAAGACACATTCAGGACTTGACTGAAGAGATTAGTAATTTGGCTAAAGACAAGCAGACAAAAGACGAGGAAGAACCACCCATAGAGACTATAGTACTATCGGATACATCATCAAATGCAGAAACTGTCCGCATAGGATCTGCATCGCCAAATTATCCGTTGCCACCGTTATCTAGTAGCACGGAAGGTAGCAACCCTTTAGCAGAAGATCGAGAATTCAAAGGGATTCCTATCATGAATGAGGCAGTTGATACGAAACCAAATCAAATATTGGTTTTTACGTGGTTTAGGAAAGAGATACAGGTAAAAAAAATTGATAGAGAAAAGCAGAAAGTTCTTGAAGTATTTTTGCCTTTAGATGATGACGAACTAGTGAAGCAGTTTTTGAAGGAATACATCAAACCCAAAACAAAATACTTCATTTACTTTGAAGACGACAAACATAGAAATACTTTTAACAGCGTATTTATAAAATTGTTCAAAGAAGGTATGGTTGAGATCTATGAATGTACTGAAAGAGTCATTTTTATAGAAGATGAGAATGAACAAAGAGCGATTGTATTGCAACATCATGAAGGGAAAACCTGTCATAGAGGGATTAAAGAGACTATGGTTAGGATTAAAAGAAATTATTTTTGGCATAACATGCAAGATGTAACATCAGCTGTGATAAACGCGTGTGAGGCTTGTCGAAAGATGAAGTACGACAGAAAACCTATAAAACCAAGGTTAGAGTTAACCCAGACTCAAACAGCACCGTTTCAAGAGATATTCATCGATATATTTTCAATAGAAAACCGAAGCTATTTAACTATTGTAGACGCATTTAGTAAATTAGGACAAGCGCTAGAAATTGAAAATAAATCAACACCAGAAGTAGTTCGTGCATTAATTAAATTCTTTTCAATGTACGGCATTCCCAACAAAATAAGCAGTGACCCTGGATCTGAATTTAACAATGACTTAATGAAAGAATTTGCTAGCATGTACAAAATTCAGCTACACATCTGTACACCAAATAATCCTAATTCGACAGGTATTGTTGAACGATTTCATTCAACATTGATAGAAATTTATCGCTTAGCTAAGTATGAACAAAAATGTACCGACGCTGCTTCGATTATGACATACTCTATAATGGCTTACAATAACACAATTCACTCAACAACAGAATTGACTCCATTTGAAATAGTTTTTGGGCATACCGACTCTAACAAACTATTTGATGGAGATTTTGAAAAAACATATATGCAGCAATTGCTGAATGACCACGCTAAAAGAACAAAGTACTTGTATAAATACCTTTCAGACAAAATGGTAGAAAAAAAGGAACGAGCTAGAGAGAATAGGTTAGGAGAGCACGTAGAGTTAGAAGCAGGAGACATAGTGTATACGAAAGATATTAATACTCGGAAGAGTAAGGACAAACCAAGATATAAAAAAGCTATTGTTAAAGGAACAGTAGAAAGAAATGTAGCTTCGATGCAAATAGGGAAAAGAAATACAAGAGTGGCAATTAAAAACGTTAAACGCCCTCCACAGGTGGTGTTTGCTCGTAGTGGCACTACTTCCCCTGTACCAGGCCCTTCATCTTCAAAGGATTGAAAACAATCCAGGAATTTTACCTGTTAAGGAAGGCAAGGCGTTCAAAGAAGAAGATAAGTGGTTAATAGTTAAGATTTTAGATTTAAGCGGTATTAGTAGAGATTTAGAGTTTCATTTAGATAAGTATAATGAGTTTATTAGATTAGTCGAAATGCATAAACCTTTTGTCCATGAATTTTTGGGCATAAGGACTCAAGCAGAATATATACGTAACATAACTGTAGTGAAATTCCATCAGTTGGTTCCGTTACATGTTAGATATAGGAGAGGTATAATAAACCCGCTTGGATCGTTAATTAAGGCAGTTTCAGGAAACTTAGATAATGATGATGCTCTAAAATATGATTCACTTTTTTCACGCATTAACTCCAAAGAATCGGCTCTTAATAAAAAAGTAACCCTGATCACCAAAATGTTAGATAACTTTGTAAACAGTACAGAAACCTTACAGGAAAATACAATTATATTAGATAAACGATTGAAAGTTATTGAAGAAGTTATAAAATTCAAAGATTTCAAAGAAAACACCTGTCTCTATCTCTCTTATGTTTCAAATATGTTTGACACATTCTTGAGTATGTTTAGAACCACCTATGTAACTCTAAATGAAATAGAGACAGCTTTGGCATTTAGTAAAGTATCTGTACTACATCAGTCTATTGTAAATTCAACCGAATTATTATATATACTGCGATCTATAGAGCAGGACAATGGCTTAGTCTATAAGGTACAAGAAAATAACTTGTTAAAATTAGAAAGGCTTATCACGGTTAAAGCATATGTTAAAGGAAACCAGATAACGTTTATTTTGGAAGTGCCACTCACCGATAAAAGTATATACAATTATTATAAATTTTACTCATTACCTATTTACAAAGATTCCATTAACAAAACTGTTATTATATTTCCTGAATTCCCTTACCTTTTGGCAAAAGATTCCAAATACCTGCCGGTTACGAAGCCATGCGAGAAAATTGCTATGGATAACACTTTCCTGTGCAATGGGGACAACATGGCTCAATTCCCATCATTGACCTGTGCAGAACAGCTTTTAGAATTCAAGGAAAACACTACTGCATGCGTACCATACGCTGTAGATATTGAAAAAACTAGAATACAACGAATCAGTTTGGACAGTTGGATTGTTTTCACGAGAAAACCAACGGTACTAATAGAAAAATGCAGCCAAGATAACATTAGACAGTTGCTTTTTGGTACTTATATAATAACAATAACTGAAGGCTGTGAGGTCTATCTAAATCAAGAAAAATTAAGTTATCGCAGAACGTTTGCAGATAATTTTCACTTCAAGAAAATTCCAATTGTAACTCTACCAGAACTGAAATCCATTAAATTAACAGATACAACATTGGCTACTGTCAACATTAAGAACCTTGATTTGGATGAAATTAAACAGTTTTCCCGTATTCTAAAACTAAATGAAAATGTGTTCAGTGAAAGTGAAAACGAATTTAGTGGCGTAACCGTGAAAAGTGTTAGTTTAAGCACCCTCGTATTATACTTAATTTTAATCATTGTTTCTATTGTTTTTATTGTGTATCGCTTTTTGTTAATGCGAAATAATCGGACCACAGAATCTGCGCGTACCGATAATTTCGCACTTGAGGAGGGAGGAGTTATGTTACCGGCTAGTATACAAATCATAACACCGAATGCATGAGACTGCAAGCTTGCATTCTCTAGTAGCCAGCCGGGAGTGTTATCTCCACCGCCCACACAATCTGTGCCTGCAGGCCCATAGTTTTAAGATTAATATTAATCATTCGTCTTGTGAATAAAACTCGTCACAGTCGCTTCAATTATTTTACTTTAATTTTAAAAGTTAGTTTTTAAAAACCCAATTGACGTTCCCGTAACCTTCACTATCTTTTGGGACAGTAATTGTCAATTATTGCCAGTGGCAGTAAGGGCTGTAACTCAATAACGGCAGGGCTATCGCCGGCGGCTAACGCGATTACATCCCAACACGGCTCCCTGCGTCTAATAGCTGTTACCTAAAGCTACGCCTAGCCCTGCGTTCCGATATTGCGACATAAATATGGATATCCCGTCAGCCAAGCACTTATGAAAAATAAATAAATTTCAGTAAAGAAGCCCAGAAGCTCACATGACGAAGGTAGCTACCATGGTAAAATGCAGATTTGAAATATGTAACTTCAGAAATATTATTTTGTTTACATAGACACATTCTGAAGTTGTCTTCATAACATAGTGCAGAACTCTAAGATAGCGCGATCTAATTTGATGTATGACGCCATCTAGTATCATATCTGTATAAACTATCTGATATACAGAGTGGTCCAAACAGAGACGTCATAAAAAAACCTCTGACCCAGGGGTTCCGAAAATACCCTGTCTGAAACTTCTCTGGAGGATTTATTTTCTTTTGACGTACCTTTGGAGCACTCTGTAGAATAGATATAAGGTAAATGTCTAGGATGTTATGGTGAAGTAAGCATGCGAACACAAGATAGGGATGTGTGCTGACACCGACACAACGGGTATTGTGGCGCATCTACATCACAATGTGTCAATATGCTTCGATAAGCACCCGAGTAAATTAGATGCTACATTAGTTTCGAAGTTTACATAATTTAATTATAAATTGATAGGCAGTTTGAATGAATTTCCTTGTAAAGAACTTAGGCCCTTTTTAATAAACGTGGTGTAAAGTTACACCGGCTGTAACTTGGGAGTAACCATACAGTTTTTGGAGTTTAAACCTGGCGTAACTTTACACCACGTTTATTAATAGGGCCCTAAGGCCTAGGGCTTTACATTTTTACTTGATGATTTAGGTGTCAGAAGGCTTGGTAGAGCTCAAAGAGACGCTCTAGTGCTTGAGATATTTTTGAGATAAATTGGCTGGCCAGCACTTACGTCACTTAGGTATCCCCTCAGCTTTATTGGTCTTATCTTCCAACAGGAAATACCATGGTCAATCTTGTGGAGCTTACCCACTCCTTAATTTTTTTTGAGCCGTAACAAATTGCAGTTTCACCATTGCAATTCAAAGTCACATAAAATTTTTCACACTCACTTTTCGAAGTAGTGAATCACCTAATTCAAAATTCAAATCCACATCTAGATCATCTACATGCCTCGATATTTACATGAATATCTAATTAACTAATTAATAAACTTAGTAATTCAGAAACTCGACATGATTATCGTATCTGATTACTAAGGAAACTAATCCAGTGCCCTAGTTAACTAGCCAGGCGCTGGTATTGGCTGTTAGATGACTGGGTAATGAGCTGATTACTAATTATGTGATCGGAGATTATCTCGGATTGTCATTTCACTAGGTAAATGTGACTTGTAGTAAAAACGATCGAAATCTTTGATAGTCATAATCAACTTCACCGATCCGTGGTGACGCTCTACCAACTGAGCCCAGTCGACGCGATGAATGGTGGAACTGACTAAGTATAACCTTTCATAATATATTTTATGCACTAATGTATACATAACAAATAAATAACATATTAGGTACAGTTACTTACTAGTCTAACGCATTTACTTCGATCATGACAGAGTTTTACATTATCATCTAAAGGTGCATTTACACGATGCGATTTCAACCCATACGATATCGTATCGCACGGCAATTTTCCACGTGTGAACGCTCATCGTATGCGATTTGTCATAGATAGCGCGACGCTCGTCGGCACGTTCAATAAGCGGGGCTTAGCAAATCGTACGAAAAATTGCATCGTGTAAATGCACCTTAAGAGTATTCAGAGGCAAGCCACGTCCAAATACATTTTTAAAGCTTTAAATTAAATTGCAATGTTTGTAGGTTTGTATATATGTTTGTCCGGGTCAAATCTTGCAAGCTTAATTTGACCCACTGCCCGTTGTCCGATTGAACTGAATTTTGGTACACTTATGAGTCTTCGGTGACAATGCATTACGAGTATTATGGGAACTCCTCAGAAAATAGGCCGATTAAGTTGAAACTCGGTTTATAGATCAAGTATCATCTAAAATTTTAAAATATGGTTACAGCGAGCTGACCTTATGATGGAGAACAGAACTCCTCAGATAATAGTTTGATTGAAATGAAATTTTGTACTTACATTGGAGAAGTCTCACGGTAACCCATTAAAAGCTAGTACTTGTTGAATTTTTTTCAAAAAAACTTATTTGACTTTAACATTGAGCGTTATATACTGAAAGTGCCTTGATTCTACATCGATGTGAGTCAGATTCAAGTTGATTTTAAACTCCAGCAACCGTTTTAATAAACATTTCATAAATATTTAAAGCGTTTGAGATTGAAGCGTGCAATATGGACAATATGGACATTGCTTGAATAGCTCGCGTGCCGAACTTAGCCGAAACAAGCCGAAAATTGCCGAACACACCCGTGCCGACGTATGCATGCAATGCTTTGTCTTTGAAGAATTGTTATGCTATAGTTTAGGAACCAAAATTTTGTGTAGGCATTTATATTTTTATTTTTAAATACTTTTTAGTTTCCTACGTATATGAATATAAATAAATAAATAATAAATAAATAACGTTGGACTTTTCACACAGCATCATCTAGCCCCAAAGTAAGCAGAGCTTGTGTTATGGGTACTAGAATGACTGATAAACTACTTATATACTTTTTGTTTTGTAAATACATACATATTAGATTAGAAACATCCAGACCCGGGACAAATATCTGTAGGTCACACAAACATTTGTCCCGCGGCGGGGATCGAACCCGCAACCTTCTGCGTCGAAGGCGGACCTTCGCCCACTGCGCCACAGAGGTCGTCAGATTTTAATAATCTGTGCATTGAATTGATAATTTCAGCTATCTTTGTATGAGGTAGGTATTTAGTCCCTCTTTGCGGTTGCGTCAAAATGATTGATATATGTATTAGAGAAGTAGCTACCTACCAATCTACTAAACGGGTATTTTCATTGCAAATAAAACAGAATTGAAGTCATAGTATGTTGCTGCTAAGTAAAGTTTAATTCTAGAAAACATTTAAACTCAAAAATTTTATGGTTACTCATAAGTTACACCCCTCGTTACATCACGTTTATTAATAAAGTCGTAAGCGTGTGAAGGGAGTGAGTTCTGAGATGACGAGGGATCACATAGCGCAGGGTGAAGGAAAGGTAACAAGTGAATAATATTTTAGTAAGTTAGTTACTTATACTACCTAGCAATATCAACTCTAGAACCGTCAAAAAATTAAGGTTTTGTTTTTTATCCGGGTGGGCTGATTTCTTATTAAAGAAATTAGAATTAACATTTGAATGCAAATGTGGGACTTACACACTTTATCTGACAATAAAAATAAAGCAATTATTTGAAGTGTCCACAAACGTAAGTTTATTCATTTCCGCGGCGTAAAACCGAACAATAAAGTGATTCTAAAACCGCCATCTTGTTTTATAGCCCGACGAAGAGGTTTGCTCCGCATCAAGCTAAGATGTCACTCAAAACCTCAAATAAAATTAGATAAAATTACTGAAAAACGAGCTTCGTGAATTTGGACAAAGAATTTGGATACCAACAATATTATTATCCCGAAAGTAAAATATTTACGCTGTAATCACTACGAGCTCTGTTGGCTAAGCTACTCTCCGTTTTTCAGGAACCGCCTAGAAAGCAACGCGGAGCATTGGTCAGCATTGCTGCTCTCGCTGAGGGAGCTGACTGAATGGGTCATCAGAAAGGAGACGGAGTTGAACGCACTAGCGCCCCCTAGAGGCGACCTCAACGCACTGCTGAAACAGCAGGTAAGAACCTGTCCAAGACCGGACCATATAACCAAGCAGCATTTTTTACGTAGGTACGGTGCGCCAATATGGTAAGTCTAAATCCTGATTAAAATAATGGTTTCACTAACCAATTACAATATGAATAGGCTTTATAATAATTGGTTCGAATCATTGAAATATGACCAAATGTTACAGCGGTGATAAATAATTTGACCGCAACCTAATCCCCGGGTACCTAAATCAGGTTTGCCGCCAAAACCGTCGCCATTTTGGTTATCGCGCCCGCCACAAAATGGAGGACGCTTTCGCAGAATTGTTTTAGTGGATTTATTGCTACCTGGTACGTAATCGTTATAGCAGTTTTAGGGTGTAGGAATCAATTTGTGTGGGCAGTTTCTGAAATTGCTTCTTAGTTTACGGTTATACAAGAATAAGGTGTAAGGGTAAAAGTTTTTAACCCATGGAAGTATATTGTTATGCCATTTACTTTCGCTTCGATCTTTTCGACTCACGCGGATCGCTCGGAGGTTTAAAATGTAGTAAATAAACACAAATACTACCTATTTCGCGTAATACCAATTTATTAGTCACCATAAGTACTTACTGTTCTTCACCAGCAAATCATCACAGCTGGTCTTCCACCACCCAAAGTTACCTATGTGAACACAAAACATTATAACCATATACATCGGTGATTCTTGTTTTTTAGAGAATTATTATAAGCACAGTTATTGACTGATACCTTTCGTTGCAGGATGACCACCGTGCCTTCCGGAGGCAGCTGGAAGACAAGCGGGCGCTGGTGGAGAGCAACCTCCTCAGCGGCCGCCAGTACATCGCCAGCGAGCCTCCGCTTTCTGACACCAGCGATACTGAACGTGAGTTTCATATACTATATACGTCTCTGATATCGCTATCACTAGCAAACTATAATACTTCAATGTGATCATGGGCGAAAAAAATCTGATACCATGAACACGGGACAAAAGCCCGTCAAAATCGAAGAGCTCGTGATACGTATAGCTTTTTTAGTCTTCTTCTGAACAATCTTTCAATCAACGATGAAGAAAAACATCTGGAAACCTGCATGTATCGTAGAACCTAAAAAGTTGTAAAACATTGTGTCAAGGGTACGAAAGGAGTCTTGTTGTAGGTTATAAAACAACGCGGTATTTAATTCAATGCCTTCTTATTTTATACCAGCCTCTACCATAAAAATGACTAGTAGCTGTGTGTTATCAGACGAGAAACATTAATGGTGTGTGTAATTTGAAACACATGGTTGTTCGCACCGAACACAATGTAGGTTTTATATCGTCAACTTACAATGCTTACGGTGCTTACCTACCTCGTTTATGAAAGTAATTTTCTTTGTTGAATTTGAGTTTACTTGTAGATCATCGTGTAAGCTTTATGTGCCTATCTATACGAGTATACTGAGTGTGGATACCTAGGTTATTTTATTAGCGCACAATAAAACCTCTTTAAGGCACACTTAAAATTATTTCACCGCACTGGTTTGAAAGAACTAGTGACACAACAAGAAGAAGAAAATGTGGATACTATGTGGCTATGTGGACATTGGTTGAGTTCCCATATAAAACAAATTCCACTATCTAAGGGGAGCGGGTGGGGGGAAGATGCTGTGTTTTCCTCCACTGTTTTTAGCTGTTAATGAGCGCTAAAGACAAGAAACAAAAAGCCTTTGATTTGGGATCAAAAGGCTTTATTTATATTTTGATACAGTCAGCAATATAAATGAACAGTCGTGCGTGTGTTAACTATAAGTAGGTACGAAGTAGGTAAGTACTTTAGTAAAATCAAACTTTCGCATATAGAGCAGCTGCTCTATATGCGAAAGTTTGATTTTTGTAGGTACCTAGCTAAGGAAGGGTTCGTTTCATCTTGTTTTCAAATCTATTTCCGAAATAAGAACAACAGTGTCGATAAACGATTCGTTCACATTCAAAACAATATGCAAGACAGATTCAGACACAAAGTTACTAAACTAGGCTAGTCAATACTGGCCCGAAGCTTACCTGGAGCTGTCGTCTGCTCTGCCAATTACAGAAACGGGAAACTGTGTTATTATACTCGTAGTTGTACTAGCGGTCGAAGGCGGGTTGGTCTAAATTGTGTGTAGATTTGTTTGTGTGCGTAAGCGATACTGAGCGCTCATTCGTCCATGGAGCGTTCTGACCACGTTCTGACGCTTACGCACATGAAAACAACGTGCATGTGTATCTACACACACATATAAGACCATCATACAAACATTTATCCCGCGGCGGGGATCGAATCCGCAACCTTCTGCATCCCAAGCGGGCTTTCACCCAGTGCGCCACAGAGGTCGTCATTTAGACAAATATAAGAGGTTATCTGGTACTTATAAATACCTACCTACCCAGAGTTATCTGACTAAAGCAATTTATAACCCTGCTCTTTAATAAATGCCAATTAAAAAGATAAACAATTTCAATGAACAAAGCCTATTCTCTCAATAATAGAGCCATAACCGCTGTTGTTTCAAAAAGTCAATATCCTACTAAAACAAAGAGTGAATGAATGAATGATATAGTGAACGAGTGAACGCAATTAGAAGCGAGCGGAGTGCGCTAATTGCGAATTCCGTGCGGCGATGGACGGCCAGTGTTCAATCAATCTGAGTGCAGGGCCGGAGTCAGGGAGGAAATTAGGGATAGGCATTTATTTATTTGCTACTGTAGCAGACATAGCAAGTACCTACGGTACTCTAGCAAGTAATACAAATAGAAAAATGCCATAAAATGGTACGAAAATCACACACATCAACCACGCGTGACCTATAACACAGCTTAAGGTAATTTTAGTTAGACTCTATCGCTGGATCATTGCCCCCATTTATTTCTTCCTAAATCCATCCCTGGTTGCAAATGCTAAAGGCGCCTTCCAATCATTCGCGCACCGATTGATTGCTCGACGATTATGTTTTTGCGGTGCTATAGCTCTCCAGAGATTAGAAGCCCTCGCAATTATTGCTACGGAATCTATGCATGCCAATTACAGAGAATCTAACCCTGTATCTATGTTTTTACACCAGAACATCTACCATGCTTGGGTATGAGCCTCTCATGATGCCATTTTCTTTTTAGCCCTGTATCTTTGGGTAAAAGCCTCGATCATACCATTTTTTTTTTAACTGGCCGGTCTGACCAGCGTAGAAAATAATGCCTGTATTCTTTATGAGATAGGTAGGTATTAAGCCAGTAGAAATTATCATACCTACCTCCTTAAAATCCAATATTTTATTTATTTATAACAATTACAAATATTGTATAGTTAGTGAGTTTCGGAAGTTACAAAACTCTTTACTCTTGTTTTAAAATAACGAATTAAGATGCAAGCCTCATCACGCAAGGCTTTTTATCCAAATGTCACAATCACTAGATAGATAGAGGTAATGTGAACAACGTCAGTTATTGCTGATTAGTATGCGCATATTCAGCGGCAATCTGACGGGACCTGATAGTTGTGGTTAAGGCGTGGTCTTCATCTTTTACTACACAGATTTTTCCAGCTTGTAATGCAGCTGGTTTTTCTAGTCGCCTACGTTCTGTATGGTTACTAAGCTCGCTAATAGTGGCGATCAAGCTCATCTTTGTTGTCACACACATTGATCTTTGTTAGAGCCAATGCCGCTCTTGATATGACGAAAAGAAGTAGGTTCTTCTTGGTAGCAGTCTTAAAATGAGTGGGGTTCAATTTTGTGATTCACGGGAAAGATTAGGAGCATAAGACACAATGCTTGTTGACTTTGCTGGAGTCGGTTAGGTTAGTTTACAGACTAATCCTTAAAAGCGTCGGGAAACGAACTGCAATACACATTAAAGCGAGTGAGGTTTGCATTTTTTCGCCATTCTGTTTGGAGGTTATGTTTCGTGGTTTGTTCACACAATTCTGGGAGTCATCTCTTTATGTTCTCATTTTAAAACCATTCAATCCAATTCCATTTGAATTGCGATTCAAGTGGTTTATCCACTGCAAAATAAAAACAAAATTATCTCATAATAACCTATCGTTCACGGATTGAATGATTGAACGAATGAATGAATGCACGGATTGAAAATGAAAACTCCGTATGGTAAGCTAATTATTGACTTACAAATTGGTACACGTCAATACTGATAGATTTATATGGATTTTAGGCTGTTTTTATCAATCTAACCATAAAAGTTTCCGAAATGTTCATCCATTACCTACAGAAGCACCTAGCCTGTCCATTATTTTGTATAGAAGCCGTAAACAAACACTAAAAAAAGGGTTGTGCTAAAGAAAAACTATTACCATTTAACAGGCTTTATTTGAAATCTGTAAGAACCCCTATCTGGGTCAGTTAAAGACATATAAAGAGTCGCATGCGTAAATCGGGCGCGCATTGAACAGCTCGTAAATTTGAAAATGGGTTTGGACCCTTTTAGTGATGGGACAATGTTATAAAACTCATCTGATTTTCAAATGCGCAGAAAACGTATAGAAAATGGCCCCGCACTTATCGAGAGTCAAAGGTCTTTGAGTTTTTGATTGCGTTCTCACATTACATTTTTGTTTTGATTTCTTTTCTCAATTTCTTAGAGTTTTTACAGTCTATTATATTCTATCTCAATGTATCTGTCGCAGGCAACTGCTTTAATCAGCCGTTCAATTAAGCGCCTAGCCATTTGATCAAACGGCGCCGTCCAACTTACGGCCTGAATGATATTCAGCCGTCTGGTTAAGTACAAACATTTGATGAACTGGCTAGCTGGATGCTTAGGCTATTCATTTAGTAGGGCGTTTCGGTGCAGCGCACATATCCACGATCATAATGATTATAAGTTCGTCACTTTTCTAGAACCTTTGGTTTCATTTGATGTGTCCATTTTTCGTACATTTGATATTTTGCCAACGATTATAAATATTATCTTATTTATATAAAATCAAACAATAATTCAAGCCCCAACATCCCCCGGTCCAGCCGTCATAGCGAGTTTATGGAGAAACATTTTTATCTGCACCCGTATTATGATGGACATTACTCTTCTCAATGGAATTTGTGTATTCCGTTATTTATCGTCTGTGGAACGATGAGTGAGTGATTTTGTATCTGTGGAAAAGGGTTTGTCTCTGTCGAAGAGGATATAGCATTTGTTGTGTTTTTCTGAATAAAATATTGCGGAGCAAGCAGAAAATCTTGAAGTTCATAGAATGGGTTTTGTAGAAAACTGTCCCAGATAAATGACCAACGGTTATAAAAGATTCAAAATGGTAAAAATATTATTAGGATAAAGTGCAAAAATATTGGGTTAGATAATATTATGGATGAGCCAGCATTTTGGTAGGTCCAAAGAGTTTGAAATATTGGACTAGGTAACTATAATAAAACATTATAAAATAGTCACTTCACCTTTAAAACAATTAAAGTAGAAAACCTACAAAGTTAAACAATCTGCAATTTGATTTAAATCCTGCGGGAGCCATTCTTAATTCAAAAGTCTTTTCAGCTAGCTTCTAATATTTTTCTTTAATTCCACAGATCAAACAAGACTCATTCACCGGAGGAGTTATTAACATTCGTTCATTCATTCACACTCCGTTCCGATTCACGGGCATTCATGCAAGAATAGCCGAAAAAAAATATGCTTTGAAATACCATCTCTAATTAAAATAGGTACCTACTGGACGTATTTTTGGTTTTTCTGCATTCCTTGCTAACTACGTTTTAATTAGTGAGAGGTGGATATTCTCGTTACATCGCATATTATTTCAAAAATATTTATTAGATTATATCTTTGAGAATTTTGATAATGACAGGTATTTATTCAAGCTCTGCTTTCTTTGGGGCTAGATGATGCTGTGTGAAAAGTCCAGCATTATTTATTTATTTATTAAAACTATGACAACCTCGTTTGTGGCATGCGCATCTCAGACGCAAAAGCTGTGAGTTTGAGTCTCGTGGAGGGACAGCATTTTCTGGTCTAGGTGTTATGGCTTGGTATAATTTCTGATTCCCATAAGACAAGGAATTCAAATAAAGTTTCAGTGCCTCTCAAAAGTTTAGAGTGGATTAGTGGAAATATTGACACGAACTATACGACAATACCTAACGTTATACGAGTCGTAAGGGACTTTACGATCTAAAAATAAAATTAAACTAAGTCCTAAAGATCAGGCAAGTAAAACGTCATTTACACGATACTATTCTGGAATACCATTCTTGCCTCTTGCTTTCTCAAACTCAACGGAGCTAAGGCTGATTTCCTGTGGCAAGAGGCAGGAATGATGTGCCAGAATGGTTTCGTGTAAATGGTGTTTTTGAGACTCGAGCTTTTCATTCCAAAACCACTTGTTTTTGTGAGAATTTTCACTCGCTTTTGTGGATGGATGTAGAACCTCTTTCCAAGGAAGCCTTTTCACGAAATTGATGCTCTTTTCCTTTTGTAAATCCAAGCTTCAGTCTAGTTGTAGATAGAAAACAAAAAGGAAGTTCACAGAAAAATGTCTAAATGGGTATTCCTCGTTGAATTACTATTGCTTATCATTATTTAGTCTATTGGTTTTAACCTGATCGCACATTGGCCGCGCCGTACGCGCCGCAGTCATTTTTCTATACAAAAAATGCTGATCACGTCAGAAAATGCGGCTGGCTTCTGACGTCTCAGCTTTTCTTCTATTGAATTGACAGTTCGGCGCGGATAGGTCTGCGATGGTCTACTTTAGGTCATCTGTATAAGATAAGAAAACAAAATATTTTCTTGGTTATTTTCCAAAAATTAAGTGCAAGCTGCAAGCCTCAGGGTGGAAGTAACAACGTAATTATTAAATTACCCGCTCGAGAGCCGCGCCCCAAATACTAAGTGGTCGGGAACAGGGCCGGAGCTAGGGAAGGTAAACAGGGACAGTAAGTAGATCCTTTTGGGGATTCAGCATTCTGACAGTGAACCTTGCTAGCTAGATTCTTTCTTTCTTACTTTTAAATAATTTTATTTTGTGCTACCATGGGAACACATAACAAATTTTGATTTTGAGTAAAATGACCCATATGTTATTTATTGGCTTTTGATGCACCTGTGGATATGTAGAGACCAAGGGAAACCGATCTTCATTCATAAATGAGATCTTCGTGAGAGTATTGGTTGCATAGGTAGGTACAAGAACGTAGTATAGACGGAAAACCTTTAATCTTGACCCTTTCTTCATAACATGAGATCTTCGATAGAGAATTGTTTCAACAGGATTGACACAAAAACATGACATCGTTGGCAGTTCCCTGACTACACCCCAGAGCCCGCTCCAGATATTAAGTGGTCGACGGCGCGGTGACTTATTTGATGAGCTGTTTTTTAGCTCCAGGCTGTGGTTTAGGAAATGTAATGAAATTAAATTACTGAGAGCGGTATTTATACGAGGCTTTGGGAAGCGCTGTTACTCGGGTAATGAAAAAGTTTTACGCGACACATTTTGGGGTATCGGGGATATGTAGGTTTTTATACACATTTCCACAGGGATACAGATAAATAATGTTTTAATCATTGGTAGTGTGGACTCTGCAATAGTAAATAAACAAATAATGCCGGACTTTTCACATCATCTAGCCGCTAGCACTGATAGTATTTTTAAAAAGTCGTGTTATCCAAGCGTATACTTTTAGCGGTGGAAAAAACCATTGTGAGGAGAGCCAAAATCTACAGACAAAGTGTGGAGAGTCTGAATGAAGTTCATCTTCATTTCTGCTATCTGCCATCCTCGTGTGATCCACTTAAAAACTACGCAATATCATAAACTAAGTTTTGTACTTTTGTTGCAGCGAGCCGTGACAGCGAAGGTGATTCCCGAGGGTACCGCTCAGCGGAGGAGCAGGCTCGAGAACTGGCCAGGTCTATCCGAAGGGAGGTGGCCAAGCTAGCTGATAAGTGGAACTCGCTTGTTGACCGCAGTGATGCCTGGGGAAGGTGCTTGGATGATGCTGTACAGGTAAGCTCATTAAAGCTTTACAATACTCTACTGGATCTTTACAGCGACAGAAATCTCACTTTGGTTTTCATTGATGTTTCTCATACAAACTTTTGTGAACCTACAAAATACTTACAATACGTGATTGCGTTTGATTTTTTTCTCGTGCGTGAACTCGCATCGTGTCAAAACTAGCCAATAAGAGATAATCTGTGCCTACACTCAATGAGACGCTGTAGAGTTCAGCCACAGTTTCTTGAATGCTTGAAACAGCGCCATCTATCCACAATAAGTTGAATCGAACAAATCAATAGCCTACAAACTACTCCTCACTCCAAAACACAGATGGCGCTGCTTAAAAGCTTAGCGCAGCTTTTACATTGATACACAAATAATAGAACAACCTAATCCGGATATCCGTCATTGAATGAATGAATGAATGGGATTGCTTTTGTGTTGAGACATAATCTGGCAGGAAGCGTGCGTGATGGAGCATTGATGCGTGTGCGCTGATCACGCCTTTTGACCTGAATAGCTTGGACAGTGAATGCTTTAAGTGCAGTTAGTATTTATTTCCTATTTAGTTATTAGAAGTGATTCGATTTAACTGGATATGACCTAGCATTCTTTTAGATGATCCATCCTCTTTTTTTAAGTCTATTTTATCTGCATTTGACGGTTTTTATCGGTTGATAATATTATTGTCGTGTAGTCTATAGTTATTATTTCAAAGATAACAGCCTTGTTTTGTCAATTACAATTTCTAGGTCTTACTTTATGTGACGATTTTCTGTCGCAATAAGCCGTCCATTATGATTTTCAAAGTGTTAGCTTATTTCAAACCTCATTGATATTGCAGTAAAAATAAAATAATGTTCTGCCACTTCCACGAACTTCAACTCTACGTAAGGAGCGTCCGTGTAATTATCACAGTCCTAATTGTCTTTCGCTTGCGCTTTCCGAACACAAAGAACATTAATTTATATATCTATACATTCAATACATACAATACATACAATATAACATTGAAATAGCTAACGCGTTTGATAGTTTTTTTTCGAATATAGCCCATGCTGCGACCAAGCCACTTAATTCTTCGGCTACTGGCGCACTTAAATTTTTAGAATCTGGTGTTGCTCAGTGTGGAAGTGACTTTGAATTCAGTTATGTTAACGCAGATAATATTGTCAAAACCTTTAAAACTCTTAATATTAAAAACACTGAAGATTTATGGGGGATATCAACTAAGATATTAGCCACTATTGTCGTTGATATTGCTCCATGTCTAGCTTATGTCTTTAACAGATGTGTAGACGAGGGTGTTTTTCCTGATCTTATGAAATTTAGCAAGCTTATCCCATTATTCAAGTCTGGCAATGAAAGCGACCCTGCTAACTACAGACCAATTTCGATTCTACCTGCGTTAAGTAAAATATTTGAGAAAGTTATGTTGAATCAATTGCTTGCGTACTTTAACCTTCACGGGCTTCTACATAAATATCAATTTGGATTTACCAAAGGTCGTTCAACAACTGATGCAGGTACTTTGCTTCTAAAGCACATCTATGATGCCTTTGAAAACTCACAAGACGTGATCGGAGTATTCTGCGATCTTTCTAAAGCTTTTGATTGCGTGTGTCACAAGACTCTGATTTCTAAGTTAAAATACTATGGCGTCAATAATCGAGCTATAGACCTTGTCGATTCCTATCTATCCAATAGAGTTCTTAAGGTTGATGTAGGTGGTGAAAGGTCTGCAGGGTCACTAATTGATATGGGTGTACCTCAGGGCTCAATATTAGGCCCCTTCTTGTTTCTAGTATACATAAACGACCTTCCTTCTTTTGTGAAAGACATGTGTGACATTGTTCTGTTTGCTGATGATACCTCATTGGTTTTTAAAGTTGATAGATATAAAGAAAATTACGATGATGTTAATGCGTCTCTATCCCTAGTTTTAAAATGGTTTACGGCTAATAATCTCTTACTTAATGCCAAGAAAACGAAATGTATTAAATTCACTTTGCCTAACGTGGTTCACAAACCAACTAAAATTGAGATAAATGGAGAAACACTTAATCTTGTAGATTCAGCAATTTTCTTAGGGCTGACTGTTGATTCCAAATTGCAGTGGGGACCTCACATTGAAAGACTTGCAGGTAGACTTAGCTCCGCTGCATATGCAGTTCGTACGATTAGGAGTTTGGCTGATGAAGAGACAGCCAAGCTAGTATATTATAGTTACTTCCATAGTGTGATGTCATACGGTATCTTTCTCTGGGGTAAAGCAGCCGATATTCAAGATATTTTTGTTTTGCAAAAGCGGGCTGTCCGTGCGATTTACAATATGAAACCACGGGACTCGCTAAGACAACGTTTTAAAGAAATTAATATTCTAACAGTATTTTCACAATACATTTATGAAATCCTTTTGCACACTCATAAATATATAAATGACTTTAAAAAAAAAAGTGACGTGCATAGAATTAATACTAGAAATAAGGATAAACTTTGTGTGCCTGAATTTAGATTAGAAAAAGTGAAAGGTTCTTTCATGGGAAATACCGTACTCTTTTATAATAAACTTCCAGATAATGCCACTAAATTGCCTATTCGAAGATTTAAAAGTTACATAAAAAATAATCTTATAAAGAAAGCGTACTATTCTATTGGTGATTATATTAATGATAAATTCGCGTGGCCTGATGTCGCTCTGCCCCTCGACAGCTAATGTGTGCACAATGCCTTTGCTATCTTGCTTAGCTTCTTGAATTTTACTAACTTTACTTTTAATTTTACAACTAAGTTAGTTAAGAAATTAGCCTAAGTTTAGATCTAAGATGGATCACCTAAAAAAAGCTAGGCCCCAAACCGTGTTTGTTGCCCTGATTCTTCACGGTATTGGTCGCGAAGGAACAGGAGTAGAATCACCTAGTTTTAAGACGTTTCAAAGTGATCCCAGCGGTCCTACTGAATAAATGCTATTTGACTTTGACTTTGACTTTGACTTTATAAATATAATACCTATTTACTACAAACTTTATCCTGTCTTAGTTGCCAGAATAAATATACCTATCCTAAAAGCCGTAGACCATCAAACGATTCACTATTTATTCAAAATATAGCTAGAACATTCCATCATAGCCCCTATGGCAAACAACTAAACAAACCAAAGCAATACCGGTATTAGTACACCGGTATTGAAACATACCGGTATTTTCGATGCAACATTGTGCCCGATCATAAATTAGCACAAGTGGGGTAGCTATTACAGTACCGTTTAATTGATGAACGCTGATTGGTGGAATCGATGGAAGCGCCTTCTGATTGGTCTATGATATAAGACTGCATATGAATACGTTAGCCACTGTTGTGTTCTTCTTTAAAGTGACATTATTTGACATTGGATCCATACATTTTCTGTCAAATATGTCACTTTTTAACGCGTTAAGACGCAGGTGGAGCAATATCATAAGTCTAAAAACAAAAGGTACTTAAATTAAGTAGGACCTTGTCGACTCGGACGCAACAGACATGAGTTCGATTCTCGCGAAGTGACTAAATGTTTGTTTAATCTGCATTTGTTCCGGGTCTGTGCGTTGATACCATGATAGGTAACTTGTTATTACTGCTGTTACCCACGACTAACAATAATTTTAATGTGATCTGTAAAGGAACAGCTTTCATTTTAAAAAAAACTTTACTGAAACAATTTTGCACGACTAGCGAGATGTTCTTTTTTCTCTCATATGAAAACAAATTCTCCATCTCACTCAGATTTTCATAGTCACAACGTTTGGTAACTTTTTATCTCTTTATTATTCTCAGATTGACTTCTTAGTTAAACTTTACTATGCAATGCTAAGATAGATAGACGGAGGCTACAGAACATTTATTATTGTCTACTGTAGTCCACACATTAGTGATGTCTACGATGTTAACAGAAGGGTACGATGAAATATGTACGGAATGATACGGAACGGAAATTTTTCTGTTTGATACCTACATATAAGAGTTCGAAGTTTGCTCTCTGAAAATCCACCTTTCTATCTACTAAGCATGTAAGCATTTTCAATAAAACCACAGAAATCATAACTTAAAATAGTTGTATAAATAAGGATTATATTTCTATGGTAGTTCATTTTTTATTTCTTAGTTTATTTTCCATCCAAAAGTTACCTGGATCTGCCATTGGTACTTATGAACTTGAAATTGTTGTGTTGTGATAAATTATTTCTTCTTGTACAATAAAGTACTTACTTATTATTTCATTTGAATACACTTACGGATACGGAAACGCCCAACTCTAGCCGGCGCAGTCAGGGGCAGTCACAGTCGCTGCGTCGGCACAATGCAGCTCGCAGCCTGCTTTGTTCGCTGCGTCATTACTTGATTCGCTAAATTGTAAGGATTAATTGCTCGCATGTCGAAATCAGTCCAGATGGGCCTTTTCACTTCTATTTGGATGGATCTATACAGCTCTTGAATTGTTATACAGGGTGTAAAAAGACGTCTACTGAAGCCAAAAATGGTAGGTACAGCATCGCAACGCACAAACAAATCCAAAAGGATTTTCCAAAAAAATCATTATATCCAGAGAAAACAACGTTTGAAAATTACTTTGAACTGGGCGCGTTGTTTTACGTGGATTGCTGGATTTTGAGTTTTAATTGTTTTTTTCTTTTATAAATGAAATTATTAGATAGGTATAGTCTTATTATGTTGTCCTAGTAGTAAATAACCGGTGAATAACATAAAATTACGTAGCTAAATCAAAAAGTTTTTTTTTTTTTTTTTTGCTTCATATGTTTAGAATCATGGTCTGATTGCAACACCTCAGTTTTCGGTAGTAGTCTTTTTACATCCTGTATAGTTCTCTGTATTGATCATTGATACACGGCCGGGATTTGAACCCACGACATTCAGATTGAAAGTTGAGACACAACCCCATTCGACCAACACGGCTCTTTTGTTTCTAACCCCTATTAAGGTGGTTTGAATTGAGTGCCTCATGATAGGTGGGTTACAATTTAGTGACGCTAGCACCTGCCCACCTACTGCCAGTATAGTACCCACGACATTCGGATTGAATTATAGAACCTTCACTAAGCCATTACCAGAATACAGATTATAGGTATCTTAAATCCAGAATTTTTATGATTTGGTAAGTACCTTAATCTTGCATGATAAACCGTTGGACTGTACCAAAACCAACCATTAATATCTACACAAAAAGTAGTGTTTGTCAGTTCCACACTGGCTTGTAATTAAAATAGTTTACTGATTTATCTCCGGCTTCGAACCGCACGAAATTGTTCAGGAACTTTTGATTCGTCGTGTGGTGATCCTGAGTTTCGTATTGATGTAGAACTTTACCATTCATTCAACTGTGAATGTTTTTATGTAAATACTTCAAAATTCAGACACGATATTACATTTCTAGTTCTAGTTTTAACACGTAAGTTTTTATCAAAAAAGATTATAAATTCGATTTTTGTTATATAATTTAAATCGTAAGAAGATAACAATAAATTTCACACATTTGTCAATCAAAACAGGATCACGACTATATTAGACAATAAACATTATTAGGTATACTATCTATCAGTTGACAACGTTGCCAAAACACTTCGTCGACAAGTCTGTGCTTTATCCCCGCACTAGTCTATCGAGTCGATAGCTTGCATGTCGATAACAACGGCTTCGTTATCGGCTCGTTATGCGACCACTTGCGATGAGTGCGATAGGGATGTGCTTCTTATCGATAATACATCGATATATTAGTTTATTATTATGTAAAAGAGGTAATTCGTCGTAAAAATTGTAAATATTATTTGCAAATTTGATTCGAGGCTCGACAAAATAATGTACATCCGCAGTTTCGAAAGCCTTGCTTTTAAAGATTCCTCGTTTTCAATATTTTTAAGGTTTTTTTATCAACATTTAATTGATAAAACTGAAGTAGGTATTTTAGTGAATAATAATTATTGACTTGAAAATGTAAAAATGTAATTGGTGGTCACATTTATCTATATTGCATTTAAAATATAATGAAACTTTAGCGTAAAAGATATAATAAAATGTTAAGCTTCTTTATAAAAATTGCGGTATATGTCGTATAAAAAGATACAATTATTAAGAGAAAATGTCTAGAAAACCTATGCCTAAGGCACAAGAAATCCGGACACACCACTTTCGCTTCACGATTATTTGCGAGCTTAGACATAACTTGAGCGTAACTCAGTTTCTCTGAATGGACTTAGTGAGCTGTATTGAATTAAAGTTTATAAATACACTTAGTTAGCTCCGCGCAGACTGAAATTCATAGTGGATTTTCGGTATTTAGAATTACAAATACTAAAACATCTTTAAAATCTTAATATTAGTGTCAAACTTTGAACGACATTATCGTGTTTGTGTTTCAATAACGAACCAGGGAAACAATGTAGGCTATAATTTTATTGACATTAAAAAGTAAATAAAAAAACGATCGGTTATATTCGTTTTGGCAGTTTGTTTTTCTGTTCTATTCAATTTTGTAAAAAACATAAAACAATCGACATTATGATATCGATAAGTCCCCTCTCCCCGCGGTTAGGATTCTCTCGTTAGCCATCCGTTTGAGTTTATTTTTTTCATACGATTTTGAGCATTATGCAGTTTGTAACATTTTCCATTTCTAGCTTTGAAATCTTTGAATTTTTCCGCGTTTTTTAAAGTGCAGCACAAACTTTATGCTCTGATGACATTTCCACTGGCCGCCATATTTGATTTGTCCGGTGAGTGGTATTTTTGTATAGAGCTTTTAAAGTTTCGTTTATTTTAGCTTTTGGAAAGTGATTGCGGCTTTTGGGCTATGAAAATAGAACCATAGTATGAACATAGTATGTAGTAGTTATTTGATAGTTAAAAGTTTTTTTCATGGGAATGAAAACTGGCATTTTTATTAGGATGTTGACAAAGTTCGAAATGCTGGCTCAATGGACTAGTGCCTCAACCTTTGTTAAGTAGGTCAAGGAGTTCAAATCCTGAACGTGCATCAATGGAATTTTATTTCTCGTTAGGAAATCAGTTTTGCTTGCGTGCTTACAACGCTTAGATACCTATCTTCAAATTTTAATGCTATTATATATAAACTTGATGGTTTAGGTATGTGGTTGAATAGCTATATACATTTTTAGGAATATCATAATACCTAGTAGTAGTTTCAGTTTTCATATAAAACACACTGTAAAAATGCTAAATCAGAGGACGTGACGGGCACGTGACGAGGCGTGACGCCGCATACATTATCCCAAGTGTTGTTTGCATGGCTTGCATGCATCAGCGTTCTGGACTACGTTTATTCCGCTATAGACTCGCCTGTGGCTGCGCTTGTAGCTTTTTTTCTTTTTCAGAACAATTCAATTTCAATTTATGCATAAAACATAATATATAAATATTACAATTGTTATACAAATATTTACCACGAACCCCGCACTAGGCTAAGCCTATATTTCGAGTTGTTCACATTTCGAGTGCTATTTTTAGAACAAACCATAGAAAGCCTCTTTAGACGTGCAGTCAGCATCATTAACTGGTAGCCTCACTGCACTAGAAACTCAGTTCAAACCACGGTTCAAACCGTATAAATTTTACGATTAAAATGCATTGATGCACGGCCGGGATTCGAACCCATGACCTTCAGATTGAAATTCGTACAACCCTATTCAGCCAATACACTGATAAGGTTATTAATCATCAGCTCAAAAGTGACCGCAAGGAATGCAGTGTTGCCCTCATATCTCTCAATATGCGCACGCGCACGCCTCAATGAACGATAGCTGTTATTGCTGAAATTACGACCCTGTTACATTCATTTATAACCGTTTGATCGCTATCTCCCAGGGAGGGACAGTCTCAATTGATTTAGATCTTTGTTTACTTTGTTTACAAACTACATTAAAAAGAAACCGTAGACTGACTTAACACGTTCCCTGCCACTTAGTGAGGAGACCGTTCTGAAGACTTGTAGAGCATGTGACATGTGTAAATATCATTGTACCTGTTGATATTGTTAGTGTTATAAGCAGAAAATTCTAAGTTACGGCGATATGAGTAACACATATTCTTATGTTGTTGTGTAATATTGTGTACAATATTTTCATTCATTCATTCCAATTTTTTGCCTATAAATAACGCAATGTCTTTTTTCCATACTAATAGAAAGAAAGGTTTATTTAGTTTGTTTGTAGGTTAACTCTTAAGTGAGAGAGAGAACTCAATATATTGCATAGTATACACCTTATAAACGTAAACAGGTTCACGACTGTATCCCCAAGGTGCGGTAGACATTCTCTCAGATCTTTTTATGTTACTTATTCCAGATCCTATGACGATGTCTAAGGGGGTAGTCAGAGGCATGTCCAAACACATATTTGATACATTCCCACATCTTGCAGAGTTAGTATTCCATACGTGACAGGTTGCAAGCCCATTATACAGATTCAAAAAAACTAGGCTGCATCTAGAAAATGTTTTTAAAAAATCTCATTAAAATAATCTCATTGATTTTCCACCAATGCCGACACATTTTAATAGGCTAGACTACAACACCGTTACCGAGCGCATACTACCACCATCAAATAGTTTCATATAATACTGAATGTATAGAACCGTAACACGTTTGGTTTTCTTTTCTCAAAGATAGTCTTGCAAACCTTGCAGTAAGATTTCTTTCTTTTGCAGAAGTTTGGTTTTACTTACTCTAAGCCCAATATGCCTATCTCAAAATAATACTATTTTCTCGGAAATAAAACATTTATTTTACACTAGCTGACCCGCGCGACTTCGTCTGCGCATGATTCATTTTTTCCGCGCAATTTTTTATTTTTTCTGTCATAAGAACCTTCTCCTGGCAATAACAAACACAACAAAAAAATTTTAGTAAAATCGGTCCAGCCGTTCAAGCGTGATGGCGTGACCAAGGGATATGGGGATTCATTTTTAAATATAGAGATATATTCACAAAATACAACAGCATTAGTCAAGCTATCTAATATGACTAATAATACTGTTGTATTTTGTAAATATATATAAATATGTAGTAGCTTAGTTTCTGTAAAAAATTAAACTATTTACCTTATTTAATACTTAGTTATTAATGACCTGAGAAGTTACAGGTTTTCATAAAAAACAACCTAAGGTTGACTTACGATCATTTTATGCAATAAGTGACTTAGGCCTAAAGTTTCATTCATACTCCTGTTTTGCGCTAAGGTGTATCTTTTCTCGTTATGGTGTATGTTTCGCATCTATGAGCCGAATTATTTTATGGCAGGATAATAAGGGATTGATTTACAGTGCAGGTAACTGTTTAGTTTCCGATCGTAAACATTTTAATGGATGGAGGTTGGTTTAATTTGGCGCTAGTTTTGTTCTCTATGGCGGCGGAAAAGGTTAACAAGCGCAGACTGATTTGTCTAGAAAATAAAATAGAAAATGAGTTCAAAGTCAGACTTTGAAAAACTTAAATATTCACACATTGTCCTCGACCTATTTTTATCTGTGGGTAGCAGTGTAGCCAACCCCAAAGTTTTATCTGTAGATCTATAGTTTTTTGAAGATGCTCATAGTTTTTCAGTTTTTTATAGGTAATGAATGCTTTGTCTGATTTCACTGTATTCTGTAGATTTCCAGTTTTTTAATCAATTTATACAGTTATCACAGTTTTCCCTACGCATGTCTGCAGTTTTTCACTGAGTTGGAGTTGGCAACACTTTTGAGGTGTAGTTTTTGTTTTAAAAAACCTTTTTTTTTTCAGGTAAGCTACATTAATTTGTATCCTGTAAACCTCAAACGGCGTAGAAAAGGTAAGTCTTCTTCTTAGTCGTTATCTTCATTGCTGAAGGTCGTGTCTCGTCTGGAGTGGTTGATTACTCGATGCATCATGCCTTTCAATTTCTCCCTGTTTTCGAAAAAAAAGGTAAGTATTATGCTATCATATTTTTTGTCATAATCTTGCTAGACTTTTCTATCGAACGTGTGTTACCTACTGTTACATAATGACTGTTGCCTAGGTCTGACACGTATAGGATCTAGTCTAGATCTAGTTATCTATGATTGCACTGATTATTACTCAATTACATTTGTAATGAAGAATTATACAGGGTGTAAAAAGACTGCTACCGAAAACTGAGGGATTGCAATCAGACCATGATTCTGAACATATTTATCGAAAAAAAACTCAAAAAAATTTTTGACTTAGCTACGGCATTTTATTTTATTTTCTAGTTTTTTGCTACTAGTACAACATAATAAGACAATACCTACCTAATCATTTCATTTATAAAAGAAAAAAACAATTAAAACTCAAAATCCAGCAATCTACGTATAAAAACGCGCCCAGTGTATACGCAAACAGTAATCTTCAAACGCTGTTTTCTCCGGATATAATGTTTTTTTTCGGAAAATCCTTTTGGATTTGGTTGTGTGTTGGGATGCTGTACATACCCCTTTCGGCTTCGGTAGACGTCTTTTTACACCCTGTATATAATATAAGAAATATTAATAAATATATTAATATAAATCTTAAAAAATAAATCTTAATGGTATATCTGCTAAACAAAAACCTCGTTTTTCTTTTTCTTATTCTTTAAGTAGGTAAGTACCTATTTTTCTTAGTCTATTGTGGCTTAATACTCGGCAAAGGTCTCACAAAATTGTCTACAGGGCCTTGATTCATAATACAGCGAAATGCTTTCGGCTCGGAATCGACCGACAGCAACCAATCACAGTGCAAGAAACGTCAAATTCGGATCAAGGGCCAGATCCCCTCATTGGTGATACTTATTAATTAAAACAATGTGTTTTTAGGTACTTATATCCCAAACAGAAGCATCGGAATCAGCTAAATAAACATGTTTCAATTAATTTAATTAATTAGTGGAGAAATTCCGTTTTATCAATTTGCTGTCGTTTCATTTCCGTGGTTTGCGGCAGGTGGTTCATTATTATTAAAATAATATTGTGGCATATTATTTACGATTAATCTAAGTAAAAGTTTTGGTTTTTATTTGGTTTTAATACCCTCAGTTCGTGAAGATAAGTAACCTACGCCAATGACATACAAAATTTTCGGGGATGTTTAGAAAAACGCTAGGTTCTGCAACTCCGCTGATAACAATTTTGCATTGACTGCTTTATTGTGAACCTCATTGTGTAGAAGATAAGGTCTAAATTGTATTGCTATCTTAAAAATCTGCATATCGCGACTTGGTGTGAGCTGACCCCGAAGGAGGATGTCCAAAACCAGCCGTTGTCATGGCAATGGATGTATTATTTAAGCTCATAAATGCACCCTTAATGCTACCCCTAGAACCTGAGGTATCAAATCTGGTATGTTAAATATTTAATTGAAAATTGTTGACCTAACCTTTCATATACGAAAAATCATAAATACATAATTATTAGTATGAAGTATGTACTTAAATTTTACTTGCCCAGCACCTAAACTCAGCTTAATCAGCCGCCCACAGGAAAGAGAACGTCAATACGTGTGGAGCTGACTATGCTGCGGGTTTTCTCACGATGTTTTCCTTCACCGTTAAGTGCTCGTGTTATAGTGCATAGAAATTTTACGAAACGAAAAATCCATTGATGCACGACCGGGATTCAAACCCACGACCTTCGGATTGAAAGTCGAGGCACAACGCCATTCGACCATCACGGCTCACAAGTAACACAAGAGTAAGAACGTTGTTTTACAGCTAAATTGAACTTAATTTAGAAATATATTTACCCCGATTTTGCTCGGGTACGTCTAGAATACCTGAGTATTACGAGGTATTACTTAGGTATAATTCCGGTCGATTAAACCTAGGTTGAAATATTTCAAAATACTTAATGCTGATTTTAAGATGCTGCAGCACTAAAATCTCTTTAAATTCGCATTCAACAGGCGATAAACTAGTCTCTAAGCCGAGCTAAGCTTCCTTGCTGTCATCGGGAAAAAGGGCCCATTTCCATTTTGGCGGGAAGCCAGGATCCTATTAACATATTAATGCGTATTAGATATTAGTTGTGGCCAGGCGGTTCTAAGGCGAGCCTGACCAAGTACCTATCTAATACTCGTAAATACTGCGTGTATGTACAATAATTGTAAACTGTATATAGGCCTATTGTTATGTCGACTTTAAATCTGAAAGTATCTCAATTTCAAATGATTTTTGGTTCGGCTTTAGGTAAACGTAAAACGCTATGAATGTGTAAACGCAAAATCCATTAATGCACGGCCGGGATTCGAACCCGCGACCTTCGGGTTGAAAGTCAAGGTACAACCTCATTCGGCCAACACAACTCACATATTTGTCAGCTCCACACGTTCGTATGAAAATGATGAATTGAAATAAACTTATCTTTTAAGAGGCTGGTGCAAATGATTCTCAATCCAAGTAACAAATTCATCCTCTTCAAAAATTGCAAAATAAATAGCTGGAAGAAAAGCTGTCAGTGTATAATAAACCATCTTCCATTGTGATACGATGCAATGTTGCGTTTGGCACGCCCTAGTGATTATGGATTTTAGGCACGTAATGAAGTGCGAGCTACATTGCACTTTATTAAGACACATCATCAGTTCCTGGTCGAGATACGTTATTTAGTTCATAGACATTATGTTGAAGACTAGATACCGTAGATACGGAGAAAATGAATCTATTGAACGAGGATTTAGGCTCTCTAAGCTGTGTTTCACAAAGGACCAAAATACATTTATTCAGTAGGACCATTGGCAACAACTAGATCAAAACACATGTTGGTAAAGGTGGTATTAGGTTCAATCGAATGAATGATTCACTCCGCAGGTGAATGCTTCATTTTTTTCATATCTTGGTTCATTTTATGATCAAATATCTGCAGATTATGCAAACATTTTTATCATGCCGTAAGAATCAAACACGCACTCTTGCATCTGAAAACGCCAGCGAGGTTGTCGAATATTTCAGACTATCCTTCTTCTTGTCGTGTCACTAGTTTTCTCAAACTTAGTGTGGTGAAAGGTTCGCCTCAAAAAGTCCACTTGTCTATCAGACTATTCTTATCTTCCACGTCACGGTTTGAGTCCTACTATGTCCCTCATTAAGTGACCCAAACTGCACGCACCATTGGACAGTAAAGTCTTTATTGCAACAATTATATCGCAATGCATTTGTGTCGTTTTCACCGGTCACTGACCCCGGATGTTGCCACAATGCGTCCCCGGAGTAATGGGTTCGATTCCGGGTTAGGTAACAGCTCTATTAATATCTTTTGATATTGCTATCCAAAAGTGCTATGCATTTTTAAGCATGGTAATCTTACCAAATTATTGTTCAACCATATAAATATTTTGTTCACCTTATTTGGTTCACCTTATTGCAGAATATTTTGCTGTGCTGCCGTGAAAATTCTGTGTGATATTCATTTTTGATACCATTCAGGCAGACATTTGTATGTCCTTTATGAAAATTTTCTGTACGATTTGCTTTTGAAATATTTATATAAAAAAATCTTTGATGAATTCGAACTTTTAACAATGATTCATCTCACTACTAGCTGCGCTCCCGCAGTGTGACCAGCGATCCCTCGGGATTTTTTCATTTTTTCGGGATAAAAAGAAGCCTTCCCTGGGATATAACCTTTAACTATACCAAATTTTAGCTTAATCTGTTCAGCGGTTTGGTTTGGGCGTGAAAGCGTAACAAACAGACAGACAGACAGAGTTACTTTCACATTTATAATATTAGTATGGAAGTATGGATGTCGTGACACTTCACAAGGAAATTGAGTTTTAAACAAGCCACTATGTATTTAAACATGTCGTTTTAATTCCTCTCAGAAATTGTATCTAGAGGGAGAGGAAAAATTAAATAAAATTGGAGCTCCATAACGAGTGAAGTCGGGTGGTCCGCTATTTAATTATGAATTTATGAGCAGTGGGGGAGCAGGGTGGGGGGTGGGTGAGAGGCGGAAGCGGGTGATCGATGAGCTGAGCGGGATAAATGTTCTAGGAGATATTAAAGTTTAGAAGCTTCATTTTACATAACACGAAATGGCACAATATAATGGTTTGGCATTATCGTTTAAGCTGTGTTTTACACTATACTTCATCCATTTTACTGCTGTTATCTACTAGAACTTAATATAAAATTAAATGTTTATCACTAGATATTTATGGGTTAATCTCCGACATTACGCATCGGATTTCCAAATTAATTCAACTAAAAACTAAATTATTCTCAGCAGTGGCTTTTTAAATACTGGAGAGTAGCAGACCAAGTCTTCACGCGTCACTGGTTAAAATATGACTGAGACAAAACACATCCTAACACATGGAGTGTTTCATCATCATCATTTACAGCTTGTAGTATCCATGTTGGGCATAAGCCTCCCCGCTCAATCGATCCTGTGCCTTTTGCATCCAGTTTTCCCTGTATGGTCACAATATCATCCATCCACCTGTTGGTCTGCCTAAACTCCTTGTGTGTCCTCTAGGCCACCATTCCGACAACACCTTACTCCACCTACCATCACCAAATCTTGCTAAGGGCCCTGCCCAGCTCCATTTGAGTTTATTAATACGGTCACCAATATCATTATATAGGTGTGTTTTATCTAAGAGCCATGTTGGTCGAATGGGGTTGTGCCTCAACTTTCAATTTAAAAGGTCGTGGGTTCAAATCCTGGCCGTGCATCAAATTTCATTTCGTAAAATTTATATGCGCTATAACACGAGCTCTTAACGGTGAAGGAAAAAATCGTGAGGAAACCCACAGCTTAGTCAACTCCACACGTATTGACGTCGTCTTTCCTGTGGGCGGCTGATTACGCTGAGAGGATGGTTTAGGTGCTGGGCAAGCCTATTCATCTCAAAACAATGTCCCAGGCACTACAACGTCCCGTTAAGTGTAGACATAGGTTGCCTTCTGACGCTGTATAAATAATTTAATATAGATGTAAAGGCCTAAGTTTTTTTATTTAAACTAAGAATAATTATATTTTTATTCATGCTTATAAGTTAGATACGTCTGTTATGATTAAACCGTAGTTAATTCACAAATGGCTCCGCTTCCTCTCATGCATAAAACCTGTCCCTAACTATTGCAGCATCTCTCAGTTCTGGTTAATTAAGACACTGTTTTGAGTGGCACTTACTGCGGGCTAAATAAATAATCCGCATTTCGTGATTTTAGCTTTGAATTTGTCTACGTTTATGATGCGTAGTGATATTTTTGAAGGCTAACTACGGGTTTAGGTTTTGAGGAATGCATTGTCTCATTTTTCTATCTAAAAATCTCTTAAAATGTATAATAAACCTTATAAAATTGCAAATCTCATCGAAATAATTATAATTGTATTATAAAGTTAATTTCTGACAACTTAAGAATAGTACAGAGATGGTAAAACAAAGGCCCATAGAAATATATACCTTAAACCTAAGCATACATTTATATATAACTTAATCTAGGTCACACGTGAGACCAATTATGTAAATTACATAGACTTGACACATAATACCTAATGTTTTCTAATGTTTATTTAATTTTTTGTATATGAAAGCATGATCAAACCTTTTTAAAAACATACAATATTTTTGTATATTTTATCTTCTTCAATATTTCGCCTGTCCATTCCCCAAATACCAGGAAGGTCGTAAGATTTGCTGGAAAGTTATGTATTTTAATCAATGTCCAGGGCGGGGCACTTTTGGCACCGACTGTAATCTCCGCTCGCATTGTCCCGTCGTGCTAACTTTGATGTAACTTTGCATTGAATAGTTTGTGAGGCTAATAAAATGCAAGTGGATTTTCAGAAGACACGTTTTTGAATTTATTAATGACGTAGAATATACTACGAAAGCTTTTCAAGGACTAAAAGAAGATGAATAATAGTGAAAATCTAATTTTAATAACAGAACCGTTTTATAAACATGTCGTCGTAAAAGTCGATTACCATTTGATGTTTTACGAATCTTAATATTTCTGAAATCCGTAATAATAAGATCAAAATTTTGACAAATATTTGAAGATGTAGTCTCAGACAAAGTTATTTTTTTCTTAGAAAACGAAAAGAAATGGTGTTTTCAAAATCAAACTGTTAATCGACTTTCGTTGCTGACTGTACCTGAATTAACATTGGTTTATTTTGTATGCCTTCTAAAAATCATTTTGTCACTCTTTATTTCCACAAAAAATAATAGCAACAGACTTAATATCCTTTTGAACTGTCAATAAGAAACCTTGCTAGTTATGAATACAGGGGTAATTCTGGAATCGTATCAAAAAGCTCCGCCCAAATATATCTCCCCAATGCCTTCCAACATGCCCCCAGTCCGTATCGTCGGCTTAAAAATCCCCTCAAAAGCAAAGAGGCTTTGTTTTAATGAAATTTCTGGCTCTAATGATCGGGCCAAATAGTTTCGGATGTAATCTCTACGGAATACTTGTAATTATTTAAATAGCCCCGGCCCGAATGCCATAGTGATCCAGAGATTGCGTGGATGTGTGCGGAGAAATGATTGCCTACTTATTTTAAGTATTTCATTTATTTTGACAATGGAACAATGTTTGCGTACAAACGACTTTTTTAGCTAGGATACTATGCTGAGGATATTCCATAGAGTTCGTAGCATAAGTGTGTTAGATGTTTGTATGACGAGTGATGGAGATAAAGAAAAGTGTTGCAATCATTTGTAGTAATTACGATGATAATGATGAATGACACAACACCCCACAAATAGTCAATTAATTTAAGTACTAAAATTGTTCAAAGCATAGTAGAACGAAATGATATCGCCATTTTGAAAAGTCAAAAGTTATTGGGTGTCATGGCAACTCTAGCTAGAGCAGTGCTCTTTATGTCAAACAGAGTAGGTACTGCTAAAGTTTTTATGCAATATTCCCGTTGTCCTTTTACATATTTTTTGGTTTTCAGGAACGTTTTTCGGGCCTTTATGCTATTTTGGATATATCTGTTATACCTTTCACCTTACCAAATTTCATAAACTGTTTTTTTTTTCGTTTGAGCCTGATCCTTATTCAAACATACAAACATCCAAACATCTAAACAAACTCACAAACTTTCATCTTTATTATATGAGTGAGATAGATGTGCACAGACTTTCAAAATTAAAATGAAGTACTTAGAGACTGTTTTTTTTCTTAGAATATTCTTAGAAATTCTTAGAACCAATTAAAGGATTTCAAATGACCTTGATTTATGGAACATCTACCGAACTTGAGATACATTCGTGATCATGTGAACTTGATCCCTCTCTTGTCTGGAGGAGAGCGCTGACTCTGCTTCTCAGTTTCCTAACTTTTGCAGTAGTCAACGTTTGCCTATTGTATTTTTACTCGCATATGTTTTTATTCCAAATAAAAATATACTTATTTGATTTTATATATTTGTCTCGTACAGGTATCAACAAAAGACTTCACGATACAGTTCATTTACCTCTAATCAAACTGCTTCAGATTCCTACTATCAATCACCCATCTGCGGCTCTGCGTTACTTTCTTATCTAAACTCGTTCTGAGGAATCCTGCAAGGAATATGCACGCGAGCTTACCGACACGCAAATTGTATTCCCAACCATACTCTTTGACTTTATTTTATTTTCAGTTTCTCTTACTCGGCTTAGATGTCATTTTGCATGAAAACACTTTTTGTAACATCTAAACTATGGACCATTACACGTCATGTAACTCGTATGATGCACATGTACAAGCGATGTTTTCAAAAAAGCTTTTGCTAGGTATTAGCAGATACTTATTTTCAATCGTCATTTTTATCCATGACAAAAAGGAAAAGTTGAATGTCTAGATTAGTTATTTTACAATTCTCTTCTTTTGCACCATTACATAAAGATAACTTCAAACGTCTTAAATTCAATGGTGGATCTATTAAATTCACCATGAAACGTATTTCTATTTTACCAAACACTTTTTCTATTTACTAAAGCAATTTGAGAGCGCTTAGGAACAAGACCGGAGGACTTGGCATTATAATATGTAAATACGGCGAGTGTGCGCCGGCGCAGCCCTTCAGTGTCATGGCGGCCGCCTGTCGGGCGAACGCGCCCGTCCGCCATCTTTAGAAAAACGAATCATCGAATAATCAGTGCAATATACGCGTAACTCTGAATACATTATATAAAGTGGTGTATCTAAAAAAGTGATCTTATGTAAATGTGTGGAAAATCAGAAAGTGAAGTGGATTTGTTTATGTACATAGTATGTTTTGTTTGTCGGTCCGATTTCTAATGAGCTTATCGTGTTACGGTTTAGCTGTTATCTTGTATCGTGTGTCATAATAACTTGAGCTTGATTGACTATTAAATCTGTGTAATGATTTCAAGTAATCGAAAATTATAATATGGAGTTCAACAATGAATCTTATGTCCTTAGTAATATGAATGATTTTAGAGGTACAGCAGATATCTCAAATGTAGGTAACATCTACTAAAATGTAATGTTTCTGAATCATTTAGAAATGTTACTTACAATTGTTTTGGTGATAGGTATGAAATTGAACTTCTGATTTATGAAAACAACAAAAATACAAGACTCATCATAGAAAGCAACGACATTTTGAGCAAGAAGTAATTAGAACAGTAAATATGAAGATTGCAGATAAGCATAAAATTACTTATAAAGTCTGTTCTGCGTAAAAGGTATCATCGCATCGTAAAATGTTAGTCACAAGCACTATGATAAGTAAACTCATTTCGTCAGGTCAAGTGTGTGACAACTCATTACTCAATGTACTTAAACTGCACATTATGATAATAAATTCACCTTTTTCATAAATAAATACAAACATTATAATATTAAGATTCACTACTGCAGAAACTGTAAAATAATAATAAAATGCAATCTAATATTAGGTAAGTATAACAATGGTAAAATTCAATAAATGATAGTCCGTGAATCTGTCTGATATTTCTTGTGATTATCAATAAAACAATGGTAGGCATAATAAAAATGCTCTACTTCGACTAATAAGTCGTATCGATGGTTCCATTTATAAAATTTTTCGGGCCGCGCAAAGTGCAGGTGTTGGGGCACTGCGGACAGCACAGCAAATGTTGCATGGTCTGTGGGACTCCGCAGTCGCACAGTACTACGTCAGAATAACCCTATTTGACTAAGTTATACCTTCAGCGGCCCACCTGGCTTCGGAGGCGGTTTTGAGACTTCCAGGTGGGCCATGGTAGTTAGTTTCCCAGAAATTCTCTCTCTTAAAAGCTGAAGAACTTCACAGAAAATTGAATAGATAGAAAATGATTAATACACAGATTTCCTACGCAAAGCAATAAAATTATCCACGTTTATCGGTATTTACGGTTTGCTAGATGCCAATGATATTTACAAAATGTAATTTGAAATTCTGAAAGATATAAACGTTATTGAAATCATGTTCTATTCAGGTAAGATCGAGTTATTCGCAGCGTGGGAGAGATATTGCGAAACAAAAATGTAGGTACTTTTTTATTCTATAACAACGGAGTGGTAACTCAAAATTACGTAAAGGAAACCAGAAAATATAAAAGTATCTACAAAGTAAGTTTGACTTGTACATGAAGGGTTCTGCATATCCGTACAATAATAATTAAAAAAAAATTTAGTAAAAGAATGACAGTTGTTTTGAGTTTTCTGTATGACTTTATATTTATTTGTTTTTATATCGGCCATGTTTCGATCAATTATTTGATCAAAGAGTCACGATAATAAACACCAAGTAAATATTTTATGATAATACTCGTACACAGCTCTGTAAGAGCATTACTTTTGGGTAGGTACAGACACCAAAAAATTGCAAACCATGCAATCAAATCACTTGAAATTCCACTTTTGGGAATCATTTTGCATATGGCTTAATATTCACAAATGACTTACGGCAGCTTTACGATAAAGATTGCAAAATAAAAAAGTGACAAGTGTGAAAAAGCCAAGTGAATTATAAATATTTTTGAAAAAAAAATTGAACCGACTTCACAGAACACAAACAGAAGAACCTTCTACACACTAAATAGAGAAAAATAAGAATATAATTTGAAGTCGGTGCCAACTATTCATTTACATCTAAGAAATTCAAAAGAACTTGGGTGCAAAATTGTATCCTGGTACGCTATCGCTCGATTTCTTTATAGGTACCTAATCGTATTCACTTGGCACCGACTTCAAATTATATTCTTATTTTTCTCTTTTTAGTGTGTAGAAGGTTCTTCTGTTTGTGTTCTGTGAAGTCGGTTCAATTTTTTTTTTCAAAAATATTTATTTTTCACTTTTTAGTGTAAGTAAATAAATACTGTGTAAATAAAAGTGTATGTGTAAATAATATAGTAAGCTACGAGTACATTAAGACTTTGCTTATCGTAGCTTAAGTAGGAAAGGATAAGAGAAGTCATGGGCAGACCTACTAAAGGACACACCGGAGTTCAGCAAGGGGGAAAACTATCAATCCATAAGGAAAAGAAAATATTTTGGACTACCTCGGGTGTAATACCCTTTCAAACTATTTAATGTTTGACTCAGATTGTGAGTCAGGGTGTGTTGTGTAGTGAGAATGAGGTTTTTTGAATGTTACGGGACAACTGTCAATCCCTCAGGAAAAAAAAATATATGGCGCCACCTTGAGAGTATACCTCTTTCTAACAAAAAAAATTTTGGAAATCGGGCCACAATTTTCTTAAAGTTCAGTGATTGTTTTAGTTTTACGGGAAAACTATTAATCCCTCAGGAATAAAATTTATATGGGACCACTATAAGAGTATATCCTTTCAAACAAAAAAAATATTTTGGAAATCGGTCCACAACTGACGGAAATATCGGTGAACATACATTAAAAAAAAAAAAAAAAAACACACAACCGAACATATTATCGTCGTTGCAAAAGCAAAAGCTCCTATGTGACATTTTTAGCCAAAATGACTTTTTCACATTTTTGGATAGCCCTATTCAAAAGCCATCGTTTGTAAAGACTCTCAAGTGAATATCTTATTATTTGAGTGAGTTGTTCCATCAATTTAATTAATCTCATGTGAAGGCTTACATTTGACTGTAAATCAAAATCTCCCATGTGCCTGGTAAACACATGGGAGGTTTTGATAACGGCATTGTTAAAAGTAATTTGTAAACAAATACTCTTATGTGCGAAATATTCCCTAGTTTTTGGGCTATTCTGCACCTATTTTGATTAGAAAAAGTGCAACTTTCTTTAAAAGATCAAAGAGAAAGTAGGAGTGAGATGTGAATAATATAATTATTTATGTTTAAATTTTTTCTTTATTAGAAGGGAAATATTGCCAGATAAAAGGTTGATGAAAAGTCTACTAAAGGGAGCCAATTTTCGTTGATTATTGAGGTAGCTGAAGATGATGGACATGGTTATGATAGGTTATGAATAGGCATGGTCATTAGAAGTACCTATAAAAGTTTCAGATGGATGGAGGGTTGCAAGTTATGGGGAGAGATGAGAGTCGTTGAATGGCGGGTGATGAGTATGAATGTGGATGGGTATGGGTACATGTCGAAGTGGTTCTGCAAATAAATGAATGGGATGTGGTAAGTAGTAAGTACGAATCTGTGTACGATGTGAATGAGTTCTGAGATGACGAAGGGTGCCAGAATTACATGAAATCTCTACACGAACGGATAGAACGGATGATTGTCCTTGTCAGACTTTTAACTTCTTGGAGGTATTTGAAGTTACTGTCTATGATTTTAGAGGGTGCTGTCGCAGCGCAGCAATTTTCTACCAAGAGTAGCACTTTGCTGTGGTAGAATTGGCCATGCATCGTTGAGTTGCAACAGCACTGAACCATATGGCAAATAACTGCCATCACTGAGTCTCATTTATTCTTGCTGGATCATAAACACTTAGGAACTAATAAAACATAATTCATAGTGTATGGGGTCACATCATCAAGATTTCTTTGACAAGCCTGCTGCATTCGGAATAAATAGTCACAAGTTACTTTACACGTAAATGGGAGGTACCTCCTAAGTAGTGCACTTCACCCTCTAGGTACTGCAGACAATACACAAGATTTCATACAAAGACAGTTAAAATAAGAAGAGACCCACGCACCCCGTGACAGTGTAGGTATCTTGAATGCAGGCTTGCCCAGGAAATCCTGATGATGTAAAGTCAATTAGACATTCGGTCGTGGTAGTAATTGGAGGGCTGGAATGGAACGTTTGCCGCATGCTGTAGGTGCAATAAGATAAACAGGTAGGCTTGATCAACCACAGCGAAGAGCTGCTCTTGGTGGCGGATTGGTGCCCTAGCTCTTATTTTTGCACCCCGAAGATCAGAGACAGTTTAAAAAGGTATCTACCTGAGTTGGATGCTGTCATTGACAAGGACTGCCATCCGTTTTGTGATTGAATTGACGGATGGCAATTTTGGATGATTACCTACCTGTTTGTAGCCTTAGTGTTTCTTTGATTGAACTATACTGTTTTCTTGAAGTGACATACCAATCGTTATCTTTTTGCCCCTATCCAACTGGATGGGGTTGGCATATTGTATCTCTCGTTTATTTTCCTCTACCACCCGTTATCTCAGAGATTACTTATTACGCAAGCACTTGCTTCTTTAGGCCTACCCTATCCATCCACATTCACACTCGCTTCTCGTCGTGTAACATGCATGACTCTCATTCCTCCTGCCCATGCCCTTGTGCTCCTCAGTTTATCCGTAGCTTAACATCCCCTGATGTGGTACTCATTCTTTATCTTATTCATTCTCATTATATTCACCAGAAACCCATCTCAACATTCTTATCTACGTCGCATCTTCGTTTTGCTCAGCATTCTAATAAAATACGACAGACCTAATGATAAATTTACTTATTTGTATGAACCATTTAACTACGTAGATAAATGGTAACAATACTCGTAATAGTACCTGTTTCTCCTCCAAATCCCATCAATAACTCTTATGTGGAAAAAATATTTGCAAGTAAAATATCTTATGTGTAGAAAAAAGCAAAAAATGCCTAATAACTTAAAAACCGATAAAGTAATTAAAATAATTTATTTACTATACGTTTTTATTTATTTTTTAACAACATAATTACGACAGAAAAGCATAAGTTGTCTTTGAAAATTTTTCAGGAGGTAGTTTTTATTGATTTTCTCGGAAAGTTACTTTTTGCACATGTGAGGTATTAAATTTGCAACGACGTTATAACCTCCTCCTTTTTTTGAAGTCGGTTAAAAACTCGAGTTTTTTTAGCGTTTATCTAGATTTTTTTAGCGTAATCTAAAAATGCCATAACTGATAAGTAAAGGTCGCAGGTTCAAGTCCCTTAAGTGCAATAAAAGTTTTGGGATACATTTGAAAATCTTCAAAAACGATTATGTATATGACAATTTTTGTGTATATCATAATTTACCTAGACTATGAATGAACCTGACTTAGTCTACGTAAAGCTTCTAAGTTATTGCAAGCTTGGTGTTATGGTATGCGTCAGTCATTTCCGTTTCCCACACCAAACCATAGGGTCCTTAGACTACAGACCTATTCATGCGTGCTTTTTATCGAACACTGATAAACTAGCAGATGGCTCGTATCCTTTCCAACATACTGCAATCTGTTTTGAGGACATGGCCAACAGCACTTTTAGTATTTAAGTATAAAATTAAACCGCAGTACATGTTAAAGTATTTTTAATTCCAATGAGGAAACTAAAGGTGAGACAGCCAAAAGCGTGTCAAGACTAAATATTGTAACAGAGTCAAATACAACTTTTTAAACGAACCTATCCTTGATATAAAATACGAGCATCACAACTGCAATCATGTTTTCACTATTAAATCATTAGCTGTCGCTGTGTAAGCAAATTAAACGAATTAAAAATGGCTTATATTTGTATACGTAAACAATGAATGAAGCCGCAGGAAAACGGTAGTAATGATACATGAAATCCTATCAACTCATCAGAATATACAATACAATTTAGTAAAAGGACAGGATATTACTCACCTCTAAATATAGAGTGGAACAATGAAGCCTACTAAATGTATGCTTTTAAAATGGACACCGAAAAGCAAACCCATGCAAAATTTTACGACCTGGCTGATCTTTGACCATGCTCTTACAAACTGAGCTAATAAGGGGTTAAGTTATATAAAGGCATTTAAAAGCTCAAACCTTGTATGTGTGCATACTAGTGGATGCGTTATTAAACCCTAAAGATCCCCATTTAATTTGTGATTGAAGGTATGCAAAAATAAATTATACAGCACTTTTATTCAAAAGCCATCTTGCGAATAAGGCCCACTTGTAGGAATGTCATCCTTGCCGCATCTTCGCATACAAATCCATCTAAGCTATTCTGGTCACGAGCGACTCACACAAGCCATTTATTTTCACACGTTTTCAAGTGAAATTCACTTTCCTCTGGCCTCCCGGAAATATGACCCATTTTTATGCATTCTGGACTAATGGATATGTTCATTGCGTAATGTTCTTACTTGTATGTACCTAGGTAATGTCCGTACTTGTTTGCATGGTTTTATTAACTCATCCGTTTATATTTTGAAATGGTTTTGATTCAGCGATTGATCAATTATGATTCGGTGTTTACTTTAACAAGAATCGTTATTTATTCCGTGCAAGAACTAGCTTTTGAGTAATGTATACCTATACCTACTGGTGTAACTTATTTCAACTCAACTTGGCTTTGTATAAAAATGTATATCCTTAGATTATTTAGTACATCGTTATACTTACTAAAATAACCTTCATTAAAAATCTGCAATTTATCTAATTTTCATACCGATTACCGATACCACAGAGACAAAAATATTCTGCATTTTTTTTAAGATATCCCATGACGTCACCATGTATCTAAGGTGTGAATCCATTCGCTCCTTTTTGCATACTTCTGTCGAGACGCGCCTGATTTAGATCTAAAGGAATGTTGCACACACCCATATATTTACATGTGAATCTTGAACACTAGCGCCACATCACAGCGCCAGCGGTGCCTACAGTATTAGTAGGTACGGCATTGTAATCAATACCTTCGATGCATATTGATCATTGTGTTGTCAGATTTTGTCGTTTTGGTTTACATAGGTTCATCAAACTTATATGATGTCTCACACAGCTATAATGATTGCCTGCTGAAATTTTGAGTTCGGTGTAAGTACCATTTTATTTTCTTAGTCAGTTTTGGTGACGCCATTTTGTCTCAGTTTTTGGCAAGCCTGCAGAGCACTTACAATGCTTTTTACACATAAATTTATTAAAATTTACGAGCATGCAATTCATGGTCGTTATTAATGTCTCTAATTTATCTCGCGCCCAGACGGCTAAGTACCCGCAAGTTATCATGTAAATGTACCAGTGTAAATGAAAAGGTCAATAAAATTGTGTACCTTGCGCCATTTGTCACAATACTGCAAGTCTTATTCATCTCTCCATTCAAAAACAAAACTGATACATGAATCATCTCACGATATGATTTTGTTAGGTTAGGTTATCCACTGTGGTTGTGGATTAGAGTGGAAGAAAAAGTGGAAACAAATCCCTTAGTGAAAAAAAAAATGTTTGTAAGATTTGAATATTGCTTCAATTTCATTAGAACTATGTAGAATGAATAGCTCATAACGCCAGTCATAGTATTTCAATGCAGAAACACTGGCGTTATGAGCTCGTACATTCAGTTTTGGAAAAATGATGTATGGAAGCGCTACATTGCTCTAATGATGTTAATACTCTTTAAGTATTATATTTCATATCTCTAGCCGCTATTTTATCTCAGTTTTACTCTTGAATAAGGTTCTAGTGTTCTAGATATATATAACTTACTTAGATATATGTAACGATTATGGCGAAAACATGTCAACTCGTTTACCTTCCCATGCCGATAAAGTTACTGACTGGTCTTGGGTACTGTCAAATCGGAGATTATATTTCATTGGGTAGGTAAGGTACTTGAATTTTATTGGTTGTGAAATTTCAATTTTAAATCCACATTATTTTATGCAACTGCAATTCCATTTAATAGTATTTGGGTCGTTCAGTTGTTGATGTTCTTGCAATAAATAAACAAATAAACAAACATGGATGGGTCGGCTTTGCACATAGAGCCTCAAAGTTTACGTTTGTCTATTTTTTTTCTCATACTATAGCGACCAATTGATACATCTAGTCTTAGTTTATTTTTATGTATGGTTCAAACGAAACAGAGAGACCGACTGACGGGCATAATAGACACTAGTCTCTTTAGTTTAAAAGTCCCGTTATCACCCTTTGGGTACAGAACCCTAATCAATCATAAAACTAAGGAGAATCGTAAAATAATGCAATAAAACCTAGATTTCCGCAAACACTAAATATAGCTTTGCCGGTAACGGATGCAACACTGCCAAGTGCAGTCTAGAAATAGGGAACAGTATTTGTGAACCTATCGATACTGCGGCGGTTTTTATGGCGCTAAAAACAGGATCAGGATCACGCCTGATATTTTTCTCAGATCTTTATACATATCACGATTTTCTGAAATTCGTTCATTCTTTGAAGATGCTTTCGATATTCAGATACATGTTCAAATTCATTACAGATTTGAGACATGCCTGTATTGGACCAAATGCCAAAACCAAAAGCATGCATGCATTTTATTTGAACCAACTTATGACCACCCTTTTTGTAGACATATTCTAAGTGACGAGGAATATATTTTGATGGATATTTTCCGTGTGATCCTGTTTTATTTCGATTTAATTTTAATAACATTTAATATATCTAACAGTCAAAAATATTCGTTATTTTTTGTTATTTGTTCCTTTATTTATCTCTAATCCATAACATCTAGGCAGACAGAGCAGAATACGTTTCTAAGTGTCGATTTAATATCATGCTTTTCTACGAAGCACGTATTTCGGATTACATCTTCAGAGGTCAAAAGCCCCAGAACGTCCATTCAATATTCGAAAAAATTGAGTCAATTTAACCAAGCGTTACTTAATGAGCAAAAACTATGCAGTTTACAGATTTGATTTATGTTTGTGGTATCATAAAAAAGTTTATTATTTTTCCGGTTATTGAATTATACTTATTGATTTTATTTTCTCTTTTTGCAATAAGGTTTGTAGCATCTATCGATACTTAAAAACGGTGAATATATCGAAACCGCTTGTGAAGATGGTGCCATATGTGATCCGTGGACTGTATCAACAATAGCTCCATTGAGTAATTTCAACTCATTTCAACTGTTTATAGTTCCATGCTCTGATTTGTTTCTCAAACCTCAGTAGATGTTTTATGACTGTTGAATTTTGGGAATTTAAGTTCTAGTTTGTTCTACGAGTATTTCGCATCAGCGCCAGCGTTGCGTTTGCGCTAATGTGGTAACTTTTGGATAAACATACTAGGGACTCATCTGTGTCTATTAATAACATATGTATCGATTTTTTTCTAAGCATGTTTATCTACATTGTAAGGTAGTGCGAATTGGAAGTATTATTTGGCGAATTGGTACCGTCAAATTACGCAAATTCGCACAATTGTTAATAGCTTCTTCCTAGATTGAAAGGTTTGCTGGTAGAAAACTCCTTTAGGATTAAGCTCGACTTCGTATGTTAGTGTTATCTGTGTAAAAAATAATTGCCTGTACAAGAGCATGAACAGTAAGGAAGTATAGAAGCAAATGAACTCGTAAATCATTAAGTCCTTTTCAAAACAAATTCGATGCGAATACTAAATAATGATATAAATATACATCCATACAAAGTTGCAGATTAAAGCGCCCGCAGTTTATACACAACATGTTGATATAGCTGTGCTAAGCACAATAAATAACGTTTAAACTAAAACCATCAGCATATCCGCATTGAAACCACTCAAGCTAAAACAATTTAGACTCCTGGTGTAGGGTAACCATCTCTGGGTATCCTGAGAATGATCTCAGGATACCCAGAGATTTATATTATTCTTGTTTTTTTATATCAACATGCTGTCACACTAATGGGCAAAGGTCACATAAATACCAATACCTTCCAACTGTCTCTCTTTTGATAAGTTCCACCACCACCCACAGTTCAGCGCTTTCTCGGCCGTCCGCGGCGTTAGATTTTATAAATTACCTATATGAAAGTCATTAAAAGCAACATATTATTTGAAAGATTAGAATAAACGTGGTGTAAAGTTATTCCTCGGAATACCCTAAAAATAACCATACATTTTGACAGTTTACACTCAGGAATAACTTTATACCACGTTTATTAGTATGGGCCATAGTCTTTTGTTCTTATTTCCAGTATTTTATAGGTTTGCATCATTGAATGGAAGATGCATACCTTTAAAAATAAGAGAAAAGTTCCGGACTTTCATAGGTGTTCTGTCGGTGTTTTTCATGAGACTTGGTAACCCTACTCCCATGTATCATGTCCTAAGCATGACGAATCACGCGTATTTGCAGTCTCCGGTCAGACAGAGTTCAAAGCTCTTGCGGCAAACAGAAGAAAACATCAATTGACGCCATAATTAGGAAAAGTAGTAAAATGTGAATTACTCTTACTTACAAAGATCTTACATACGTTGACGACCTCTGTGGCGCAGTGGGGGAAGGTCCGCTTGCGACGCAGTAGGTTGCGGGTTCAATCCCAAGACAAATGTTTGTATAATCAACAGATATTTGTCTCGGCTCTGGGTGTTTTCTATCATATATATCAGTCATGTAGTACCCATAACACAAGCTCTGCTTACTAGATGATGCTGTGTGAAAACTCCAGCATTATTTATTATGAAAAAAACAAAAAAAAAAAAAAGTTGCATAAAAACAAGATTAACAATTATTATTATATTTGTTTATACATAAATTTACGCCTTTTTCCTGCAGTAGGCACAGTTCACATGCTGATCTTACAATCTTTCGTTCCTCATTCAATTTAGGCACAGTATAGGTATTTTTAAATAAGAGTTAAAAGAAATCTTATATTATTGAGATAATGTTGTATCATTATAAAGTGTTTATCTACGAGGCTTTTATAATTATGATAGAATAATAGACAGTTTTATGACTACATTTAGTACCTGGGACGGGACACTGGATACCTGGGGTAATGTTTAGGTACATGATGGGGCCGTTAAACCATCCACTCAGTCAGGTCGACGATACGTGAGTAGCTTGTCACCTCTATACTTACTTATATAGTAATATTTTTTATTTTAACTATTTAAATCTTTAATAAGTAAATGCAGCATTTCGTTTGGTAATAGAGTATTTAATTATCAATTTAAATCAGACAACTTTTACATTCAATTTTGGTTGCAAACTCTTTAGAAGGTACCTACTGAGAGCAAGTAATGTTTTGACCATAAAATTATAACTATGACACACGTTTACAACATTAATCTATTAAGAATAAGAATAAGAATATATTTATTTGACACACACAACACGATACAATGAAAAAGAACATCAAACATTTATACAACACGAGTAGGTACAATACAAAGTAACAGAATTAAAAATAAACAAAAATAAAAACAAACGACTTATGTCCTACCTATTTTTATGTGGTGCCAAAAAGGTCCAGTCTCAGCTTCAGTGCTGCTCCCAGGAGAGGAGACAGCGCTGATTTTCAGACTGGACCTTAAGGTGACTGTCTAAACCGCAACATCAGAAATCGTATCCCAAACTAACGACAAACAGTGTTTTTTTAGTTTAAAATAATGCCAAAGAAATATAAACCTTAAGTGTAAGTGATTATTAACTAAAATGCATCTGAAATCGGATATCTCGTGTGAGATCACCTACGATATGGACAAAAAAGGCCGGGACCTCAATGGCCAAGACTTCCATAATGGCCAGAATGGCCAGTTCCTGAAGGTCCAGCTCGAGGATAGCTGCCAGAAGGTCCAGGTCTCAGAGGAGGCTGAGATGCTGTATTATGAGCTAATGAGCGCGATGGAGGAAGAGGAGACGGTAAGAAGTTTTATGATGCAACAAATCAATGTTTCTGTGGTTCCTTTTGCAGCTGATACAATAATTTTATAAATTACCTTAATATTAGCTGTCGTCCACGGCTTCGCTTGCGTTGGACCACAATTTAACACTCCTATCTACAGCCTGAGAAGAAGTCCACAATCGACATATTCCAATTTAAGTTCCTTAGAAATGTGATTGTGGTAAAAGGTACTAGGCACTTAGCTACTTTTTAGTTCCCAACATGAGTTTTATAAATAAATTCCCTCATCGTCCTATGGTCAATTCAACTTTTATTGCTGTATGACATCAATTTTATCCAGCATTTTAACGACTTATTTATTTTATAAAATACATATATGGCATAACAGGTTCGCGAAAAAACCGCTAATAACCATACAGGGTCGTTGACACCAGATTTTGCATACATAAACGAATTTTGAATACCAAGTATGTTGTAGTGGCATAATTGCTACTCGTAGTATTTGCTAAAATGCAAGTTCGTATGAGTCGTGGCCAACTCTGGTGACGGAGTTTTTGAGGTCATCATGGCTTAACGACTAAAATAGCCAGGATCGACAATTTACCTACTCTCCGGTCACCCATCGACTTACGGTCCGTTTAGAACGTTGCTTCTGCGACGATCTATCAAAAAGACTAGCAAGTAACATATATATATCGGATACATTATATTTATCGGATAGAATAGAATAGAATTCATTTATTTGCGTGAAGCATGGTACAATAAAGTTCTTAATAAAAATTCGTTAAAAGATTCGTTTAAAGTGTAGACAGAGACCATTGATACAGACAAAAACAAACATTTAGTTCTGTAGATACTCTTACAGTAACGTTTCACGAGACAGCTAGAAAGCCAATTGCTGCTTGGTTTCAAATAATATTACTTACTTACAAAATATATGTGCCTACTGCGGACTAAACCGTTATTTCTTTGCTTCAGATTCGAGCAAAAACTGCCCTTAATAATAATCATTAACCCATTTGGGAGTCCACATCTGGGTGTAACCTTTTTTGTTGAACACAAAAAGTTGGCAGATTTAAATAAACAGGGTTTTTTACGATCTGCTTTTTTAGTTTTTACTTTGATAAAACTAATAACTAAAAAAGCAAATATTTTTAGTATCTTTCATCGTATTTTGTTTTTCAACTGAATGCTTCACTTTTGAACAAAGCATCATTCCCGCCTCAACTTAAAATTCAAATTAAGAATTACCAAAACAAATCCTATTCTATCAGTACCTCCTTAATGAACTACAGGAATGTCAAAACGTGTCACAATTTCAAATTTAGAATGCTAAACAATGACGTGACTCACGACGGCGGACATGCACATTCATTGGTCACAGCTGCGAGTTCGAAATTCAAATTTGACGTTAGCTCGAGCTGACATAGACAAATAGTTGCTAGCTTTTTAAAGCTTTTCAAGTTTTAATTGACAGGTTTTCTTGATGTAAACGTTGTAATTAGTTAGACGTATTACTGTGTCTATCTTTAATTTAGAACTACCTATGATTTGTGTCTTGAGGTCACTCGAAGGCGTAGCGGGGTTAAGTGTTGTATGAATTGCTTGTTCATAAAAATTTTTGTTTGGGGTTTACTCTACTTTTCATTATCATTGTAATTTTCTAAATTAAATTTTATTTTAAAATATAACAATTTTATGTTACAATTCGCGTTTGACAGAGATGTATTAATTGTGGTAGCCACGCATTAATTCGGTAGCATGGGAAACTGATTGTAGCCTGAATCTTATAGGACGAGAATAGAAAAAACGCGGCAGTGATACAATAAACAATTAGGAAAAATATGTAAGTACATAATGTTTGTGAAATAAAAAATAAAAGAAGAAATAATAAACCATCAGTACCTTTTTTCATAGTAAGTAGTGAAAGTTAAACTAGTTTCCCTGGCTTAGATCAGATCTTTATCTTTTATAGAAAAGCGAGGAATGTTCAAACTCACAATAAAAGGAGAATAACATAATTCGTCCTATCTGCCGACATCGTAGTGCAAATAACGGCTCGATGCACACCCCCGCAAATACCAGAGGCCGTATTCCCGTTCTTATTTTCGTTCGTTTGATGAATATTCGAATGTTTCTTACTATGATTTTTGACTTCCAAGGGGCAATTTTTCGGTTTGGAATATTTGGTCCTAGGTTGGGACAGTGTTTTGACGTTGATTTTATCGACTAAATACAACGTAGCTCGTAGTAAAGGTGCATTTACACGATGCAATTTTTCGTACGATTTGCTAAGCCCCGCCCATTGAACGTGCCGACGACGAGCGTCGCTAGCTATGACAAATCGGATACGATGAGCGTTTACACGTGAAAAAGTGGCATGCGATGCTAAATCGTACGTGCTCAGACCGTGTCGTGTAAATGCCCCAATAGAAGCATCCGAATATTCATCAAACGAACGCGAATAACCCCCTTAGTTCTAGCCTAGCATAGACTAGGCTAATCTACGACTGAACTTTCTAGTAAAACAAAATACCTAATAAGGACATGAAGATTTATGAGCCTACATACCTTGCCAGATAAGAAAGGTTAGGAAAATTAAATATTACATTCGAAAATTTTCTATTCGCTCGCGGACATTTATCCCGAAAATTTAAGTAATTTCGTGAGTTGGCAAAATGTAGCTTGACTTTTTTAAACAATTACACAATTTGATAAAGATTTGATTTCATAACGCCAGCATTTTAGTTGTGCAATGACGTAAAGAAATGTTATTAAGTTTATGCAATATAAATTATTCCATTTGGCACGTGTTTCAAAAGAACAATGAGTGAGAACGAAAGCATAACAATTCTTATCAAAAAAGCTGAATCAGAAAATATAACAAATTGGATTTTAAAGACTTTTATTTTAATAAAATTTACTTTCACAGAAATTAAGCTTTTAATGAAGAGGTCTAAGAATGGTGGTAGTCAGACTAAAAAAAAGTAAATATGAAAATTTAATGCTGTTCTTTGATAAAAGCATCACTTGAATTCGGATGGACCGTTTTGGCTAAGTTTTTAAAGTGAAAAAATAAGACAATGGTTGAGTGACATCTAACATTAGAATAGAATATAATTAAATAAACAAGCCTTATTTCATTGTAACCAACAATTGTTGCAACAAAACAAAAATGTCAGCAAGAACAACAATTCTACTTTCTCCAATAACACTGTTCTGACTGGGCCAATAAAATACCAGTAAATTGTTCTCTAATACGCGAACTACGTCATACAAACATGGCCGCTACCCCGCGGACTGGCAGGAGTTACATCTAATCGTCTACTAGGTGGGTACCATTATAAATAACACATTAACGTAACGATGGTGATGAAAAACTACATGAATTAAAGCAATTTGGACTAATAATCTACAAAATATGGGCTTGTGCCACACATACACACACATACTTCTCTCTACTCTGACCACTCTCTTACACATCTACAAAAAAATTTAAAAACTTAATGTGAGAGAATCACTACCTTTTGTCTTGGGGACAAAGTCGTGATCCTGATTGACCTACATGACGTGGGTAAACTCATTGCTAGCTCTTACACTACAACATAGCCGGTACCCGGGCAATCCGGATATTACCGGTTCGAACTGGATTTGCACGGATGTAACAAGGTATTTTTGTGACATTACTTGTTTTTACAACAAAACAAACACCTTGTGTTGTGTTGCCTATGCGATTTGAACTTTTGCCTTTACATCTTTACAAAAAGATTTATTCGATTTATTTATAACGAAGGCAATATATGCCAACACTAAATAGGATGGGATAAGACGTTTCAAAGTGATCCCAGCGATCCTACTGAATAAATGCTTATTGACTTTGATGCTGGGCTGTCAATTAGCATTATACAGGGTGTAAGAAGACTGTTACCGAAAACTGAGGGGTTTCAATCAAAAGACCATGATTCTGAACATATTTAGAGAAAAAAAAGGTAAAAAAAATTTTGAATTAGCTACGTCATTTTATTTTATTTTCTAGTTAGTACAACACTATAAGACCATACCTACCTAATAATTGCATTTATAAAAGAAAAAAACTATTAAAACTCAATCCAGCAATCTACGTATAAAAACGCGCCCAGTACATACGCAAACAGTAATCTTCAAACGCTGTTTTCTCCGGATATAATGATTTTTCGGAAAATCCTTTGGATTTTCTGTGTTTGGATGCTGTACCTATCCCTTTCGGCTTCGGTAGACGTCTTTTTACACCCTGTATATAGGGTCTTTCATTATAAACTACACAAACTGACTCATTTTTGGGTTTTAAATAGACGTGTAGTAAGAGTAAATAGCCATAAGTGTTACCGTCTGCCACCGCGTGGGGGCAGTTGGTGAGGGCAGACGGTAATAATCCGAAATATATATTGCGTAGTGTTGCTAAGAAACTACAACTTAGACAAATACAAGCAGATAACATATTTTTTCCACCATTTATAGTGGCGAGTCCGTAGTAAGTAACGGGTAGAACAGGTTACAAGTGACATTTCTAGTTGTCTATGCCTTCCGTGTCCATATTGGAACCGACTATTTCCCTTTAATTTAGTAAGACTTGGTACAGTCAGCATCAAAAGTTGATGAACAGTTTTTTTTTTTTAAAGCGCCATTTCTTTTCTATTACTAAGAAAAAATATACTTTGCTTAGGAAATTATTATGGACTGAGCGATAATCATCAACTATTTGTCAAAATTTTGGTCATGGTGTTAAGGATTTCGGAAATATTTTGATTTTGGAAACCTCAAATGTTAATCAACTTTGAAATGAAATGAAATGAAAATTGCTGAAAACATGGTCAAATCAGATATTGTCATAATATTTCTTAAAATAATAATAAATAAATAAATAAATAAATTCTTTATTTGTTTCTCTCACAAATAGGTACACAAGTTGTTATGTAGAGTAAAAATAAATGCTTAGTTTTCTAAAACCTGTATTGTGAGAGAACTGGTGCCTGTGGTAGGTTATAAAAAACCTGTGTTACAGGTCACCAGTCTGATATAATGATGATAATATATTCTTTTGATGCTGACTGTACCTACACTACGGCCAATGGCAACGGCATTTGTGAAGTTAGTTTCGATGCGTAGAAGGCACTTTTTTATACAAATTTGTCGCATGTGCAAAACTCGATGCCCTGATTTCGATCCGAACTCTTGCATTTTAATTATGATGCATGAATGTTCACGAAGAAAACATCGCCAGGAAACCAGTTAGTATTTTAATAAGTGACGATAGGCGTGAATGGCAACTGAAAATCTGCACGTGTATCAAAATAATATTTCTTTGGATAAGGTTTTTTCGTTCCTTTGATGAATATTCGGATGCTTTCAAACGTTAAAACACGGTCCTAACCTAGGACCAAATATTCCAAGCCGACAAATTGGCCCTTGAAGTCAGATATCGTGGTGGGAAGCATTCGAATATTCATCAAACGAACGAAAAAAGGAACGCGAATACCCTGTCTCTATCTTACGTCTATCTCAAAACTCTTTTTGATTTTGAATGACCCGTAGAAAAAAAAATTTGAAGGATCGTAAAAAAAACTTTGATTCTAAATAAATCTGAATCAATTCCAGAAACCACTAATAAAACAAAAATAGCCCATCAGCTGTTTCTGCTTTCAATAGCCAGTACATTGTGTAGTGTCAATGACCTTAGGGAGTGTGCATACTGGGCTCGTTATGCACTCGGTGTGCACCGACCTTGAGTTTATTGTTTGTGTTAGCAATAACTGCTTTCTGAGAGCGTTTCTTTACTTCCTGCTATTCGTTTTATATACTTTGCTTTAAGTCAATGTAGAGTTGGCTAGATTTGTTGCTCGAATTTCCAATGGCTCAAATCCTAGATGGATCAATGTCCAAATGGATTTGGATATAACTTTGGTAAAATGCGTAGCTCTATGAGAAAAACCTCATTTAATTTTGTAAAAGTTGTTATTTTTTAAATGGTAGGCGATGGACTTACAACCTTTCACATGGAGTTTTAAAATGTCAGATGTGTATTGGGACAAGTCTCTAAACTCACTAAAATTCTAAAGATTATTGCAATCTTAGCCCGTGAGCTTCGTTAAGCTTTCCTATGTTTAGTTTATTATCACTGCACGTAATTAAATCGTTAATTGGTTTAAGCTATAAAAAGACCACACGGTAGATGTATGTTAATGGTTTTATTGTACAACGATTAGTTACTAAACTATCTCTGGAAATTACTCACCAACAATAAAGTGTGTTTTATCAAGAGTAGTAGGTACTACTCTGGTTGCCCATAAAAATGAACACCATTACATGGCAACAAACAATGATGATGCTTTGCCGACGCAAGGATCAACATACGAGTAGTTTGTTGTCCTAGTTCTTCAAGGTCAATAAATCAATAACTTATATGACTATCGTTAATTTATTGTGTTTAAATTTTTGCATGTAGACCCTTAGACATTTTCAGCTAGCTTCATTATGTCAGTTTTAAAACATAGCTCTCTCTACAAATAACTGAAAATAGACTTCGTATTAAACGATATCGTGTAATCGTTATGACACGATTGGCGCACGTGGTGTATTGCATGATTTGGCCGGCGCCGACACGGCACATTCAGATGCGAAACTGGTTACCAGCCCCAGAACTGAGAAGTGGGAGTAGGTATTTACGTACAACAGGGTCACGGCTATATTTCCCTTGATTACAATCATAATAAATACGACTATGTTTGTCCTTTTTTGACAATTTCTTCTAACAGAATCGTCGAGAATCTGGATTTGGTTTGAATGCGTCCTATCATACAACTGAGTTGTATGAGTAAGCGTATGCTGTCGTGTTCTGACAAATAGGTTATGAAATTCAAATCGAGTATTATTTCACATGGGTTTAATTTTCAAAGTGATCCCAGCGGTCTTGAATAAATGCTTTTTGACTTTGACTTTGAGTTTAAGGCAGAATCTTAAAAATTAAAGGACCTCATGCAAAAATCCATTATGTACCTAAAAAAAGCGCCCGTGTTAGAAAATCAACATAAATTCAGCTGGTAGGTACTAACCCGCATATTTTTTATCACAATAAAACCAGATTTTGTCAAAAAATAACTTGGTAAAATAAAAAGAAATCATATTTATTTCAGCCGTAAAACCGCGTTTATGATCCCATTGTCCAAATCTGGAAACTAACACAACAAATCATAAAAGTTATCTTTCAAGAGCTCTGAGACGAAATGGACCGACAGTCCCTGAAGATGTGCCTCCAAAAATGGCTTTTAATATCACGGTCGGGTAGTTAGGGGGCTCGTACACTGGGATGTGACCCGGATATCCTTTTCTTAGATGTAATTAATGTTGGAAGTTATTTCTGTGATTTTTAAAACTTTTAGATAGATGGTGTCTGTGATTCGACTGTTTGTCTGACTGCTAAGACTTTTCTGACGAAAGAAGTAGAGTCTCTGAATAGAATATTGTTTATCCAAAAATGGCTCATACTATCAGTCGGGTAGTTAGGGAGCCAGCACACTCGGATGTGATCCTTTTCTTAGGCGCAACGTATTTTCTAGATTATTTTTGTGAGTTTTAGAACTTTTTTGATAATAATACTGATCAACCAGGTCAAAGGAAACTCTAAAAAGAAACTGTATCCTCCCCTTTATTTAGTTAAATGCGGGCGGTATCAGCCGATCTAGAATCTGGCCCGGGTGTGTCATACCCGATACCCGGATAGCACTCCCCAAAATTATATTATCCGGATAAAAATGTCTAGTGCGTTTGGCATTTAAGAGTGGTATATTTTTCTCCGAATTTTATAGTTCGGGAATTACTTGAAGTATGTTATTTTGTTTCTATTCATTTTATGTACTGTAATATACCTACTATTAACTTATAATTGTAGGTACTTACCTATATGATTTTATGGTGTTTGTAGTGTAGTTTTTCAGTTTTGGTTGAATGGTAGAGACTTTCAAATCCTTTATGTACGAACAAGCTTATTTCTTCTCAATGTCCCAGAATCTAAGTAAAGGGTCCAGTTGAGTGCAGGCAGAGGTTGCCTCCTGACTCTTACTATGGAAGTAATACCAACTAAAGTTTTATTTGCTCAAATTATCAATATTTTATGTAGCTTCATTGTCCAAATATCCCTCCCAATAGATCAATGGACTACTTATCTAATAAACTAACACTCAATTAGCCGATTGTGGCACAACTTGACGATGGCAATTATAGCAAACAAACAATTGAATTAATCAGATGATTGCAGCGAACAGACAAAGCATTTAATATTATATAGGTACCTACTAGCAGGTTCAGTTGGAAAACGTCCTGCTAAGCCAAAAAAAATCAAGAAGAAAACAGTAGGTAAAAACAGAGGAACCCAGGTGATCATTATGTAATGCAAAAGTTATTAAAATTGGCTAAGCCGTTTTACAAACAAACGCACAGCGATATTTTATGAACACAGATTATTAAAAAAGAATAGGTACGAAATATCTAAATAAGGTAAAAAAAAACAAGAAATCGTAGAGATGCCGAAGGATCAGCTTGCTGACAAAACTTGGAAAATATTTTTTCCTACCCTTTCAGGCTTCTTAGGTAAATGGATCTGTTATTGGGGAATTTTATACAGACAAGACTTACCACCAATACCTATACCACATTGTACAAGTACATAATGTCTATAGGTGTAATTAAATGAATGAGCCTACTAATCAGGTGTTCCCACCCTTAATAGCTCAGTAACGTGACCGAACAACAAGTTCTTATCTACCGTTTATCGCACGAGCTGCGGAACCCAAATAAGAGTAAATCGTGACTTAAATTAATTTTATTATCTACTTCAACCCGATCTAAGGACCGATCTAGGATAGCGAGGATAGCCATGACAAACTGCGGATATTTTCACCTTTCTAATTGTTCTTTTGAAGGCACTGTATCGTAGGATCGTAGTGGTGGATTGACGAAGTGGCCTTTGTTCAACAATTGGATATTAGGAGCTAATAAGAAAAGTAAATAAAATTGTTCTGTTCAACATTAAATACCTTGTCAAAGCCCGTACTAAAAGCACAACCTACATACAACGCTATTCTATTTAAATTACCTTTACAGCATAATTTAACGTCCTTCTTCGTCATCTTCAAAGGTCTAATGACCCAGTATCAAATAACTTTTCTTTTTGCTCTTTGTCAAAACCGATCACACCACAAACATAAAAGCGTCGAGATGAAAATGTTACGAAATACCGCATTTTCGCGTCACATAACATTTGGAGTCGTTTCATAAATGGGAACTCGCTCACGCATAGGTATACGCGTAAGTACTCTACGTTTGCCGTTTCCAGTAATGCTGATCTGATAGCCGTGCTTCAAAATAGGGAAATATTATATTTATCCCGGAAAAAAACGGATTTCCCGGGATTCGATGGATTGAGGCGATAAGCCGCTGAGACGTTTTTAGGGAAATAAGGGAGGCATTTTGTTTTGTTATCCGGATTTGTGACGTACGCTCGTGTAGCTTGCCTAGTCGTTCGTGATAAATTAATGAAGAAGCGTTTTTCTAAGTCTCCGAAATATCTAGGCCTGAAAACGTGTAGGTACGAGTACCTACTGATTCTTCACGGTACCTAGAGTTCGCGAATTAATGAGTAGATCCTTATAAGACATAGTGATAGGTAAAACTAGTAAGTAAGATTATGAAGGTCGTGGGTTCAAATCCCGGTCATGCATCAAAGGATTTTTTTTTTTTTATTTGCGCTTTAGCACGAGCTCTTAACGGTGAAGGAAAACATCGTGAGGAAATCCGCAGCTTAGTCAGCTCCACATGTATTGACCTTTCCTGTGGGCCAGGCTGAATAAGCTGAGAGGATGGTTTAGGTACTGGGCAAGCCTATTCCATCTCAAACAATGTCCCAGGCACTACAGAGTCCCGTTAGGTGTAGGCATGGATTGCCTCCTGACGCTGTATAAATCATCTAATATAGATGTAAAGGCCTAAGTTTTTTAAGATTATGATCAAAGTGGTCCTATTGAATACTTAAAATGAATAGGTACACTAAGTAAGGTTTTGAGGCGCACTAAAAACTTTTCACCAGAGCGTCCCCGTTTTGAAAAACCATTGACATGATAAGAAAGTTTAAAATGTTGGTCATGATGGAATTGGATTGGATTTCGGAAATATACAGATTTATGAAACGTAAAATGTTAACCACCTTCGTTGCTGACTGTACTAGTGGTGTATCACACGAGTTAAAAGTAAGGACAAATAGATGCCTTCACACTTTTTGCGAAGCAAATAAAAAAAAAAAAATTGGTCCCTTAACAAAATGATTTTCAGTTTTTTTTTTAGGTTTGTAGGTTGTTTTAGCCATTAGAACAGGTTTCTAGGTTATTTTAAGAGTATCATCTAAGATCCCACAAGCACCAGATCCGGCAGCGGTCAGGTAACCCGAGACGTTGCGACAAGGTTGGGTCGTCGGCGCTTGCAAGGTCACTGTCGGGGACAAGGAGTCTGAATGAGCATTTACGCACAATCCTATCCACAATCCACCTACAATTTCTATAATAATAGGTACCTACTATCTGCAGTTTTGTGTGCTTGTACCTACTTATAAGTATAACTTTATTCATAGAAAACCGCAGCCTTGGTAACACTAGTCAAATAAAATACAGAAATCAACAAGTCAACCCAAACATTTCTCTTCCAGAGAGTCCGTTCCTTCACCACCTCGCTGGACGAGCTCGCTGGTCGCGTGCAAGGCGCGGAAGCAGCTCGATCCTCCTGGCGAGGACCTGGAGACGCGAGGGACGCGCGAGCCCAGCTCGATGCGGTCTCCAGAGCTCGTGCCCAGATGCCTCCACTGAGGCGCCTGGCTGACGAGCTTCATAGCCAGGCCCAGGCGCTGGCGAGAGACAAGATACAACTGCCTGATCATCTGCTCGCGAGGCTGGAAGATTTGAATACGAGGTGAGAATAGTGTGTCCTACTCGTACCTTCTACTTTTTTCTTTCTAAGCGTTAAACCCCTTATGACTTAAATCCCTTAAAGGGTTATTCTTATTTCCTAGCAATTTTTGAACTACTTTGCAATATCGTATGACAGAAACGGATCTGAAATAGTGGCGCTTATCATATTCTCTCGTAGAACATAAACAAGAAACGGGTTATACAAAATAGCAATGCAACAAAATATGCCAGGAAATAAGAGATCATATTAATTCATCTCCATTTCCATCTCTATATAAAAAAATAATGCTCAGAGCAAGAAAAAGAGCGTTTAGAGAAGCAGATATATAAAGGGTATCCTTCCAGGGTGGGAGCACTATGCGCGGGCGGAGAAGAACGCGCGCGGCAACTAGCAGGCGTGGCGCGGGACGGCGGAGCGGGCGCCGCTCAGGGCTTCCTCGCCGGCTCCGTCGACCAGCCCTGGGAGAGGGCCGTCACGCCTAACAACGTGCCCTATTATATCAAGTAAGGAGATCTTTACATAGGTACCTACAGCATAATTCTGGTATCAGGACCATTAGACTATGCCCTGATCTTACACATACTAGGTTTCCCTATTTTGTGTGTGTACCCAGACCATGCATTTTACCCGAAGCGGCAATCGAATTTGCACCTCTTGCGACTCAGCCTAGCAATTGTTTGCCACGCCACCGAGACGAAGTATCAAATTATAAGTGACCAGCCACCAAGAAAACGATATGAGCCACAATCATATGGATTCCGTACAAACTAATCATAGAAATAAACCTAAACCTTCGTTAATTTGATTCGTTTTAACAGCCATGAACTAGAAACAACCCACTGGGACCACCCGAAGATGATCGAGCTGATGAACTCGTTGGCGGACTTGAACGAAGTCCGCTTCTCTGCATACAGGACCGCACTCAAGCTGAGGACGGTACAGAAGGCTTTGTGCAGTGAGTTGACAACACTATTATTTATTTTTATCAGGTTCTGTTCTATTCCTAAACTTCATAGGGAATTTGGAGGCTTTATGACAATTTTTTTTGAGCACCAACATTTTATTTCTCAAATAATCTTTAGGATATTTAGGGCAGTAAATAAGGTTTCAAGTTTGAATTCCAGCCTTGCATCAATGGATTTTGTGTTTCGTAAAATTTGTATGCGCATTGTAAAGGCCCAAGTGTATTTTTCCAGTGCATATGCTGCAACTACCGGCTGCGTTAGAAGCCTTCGACGCGCACGGCCTTCGCGCGCAGAACGACCGCCTCATTGACATTCCCGATATGATCACTGTTCTCACGTCGCTATATGAGGTAAGCTGACTTTATAAAGTACCTACTTTCAGATCTATATTGAATAAATTGCACTCATATTATTGGTAGTTTCATAACTCACAAATGGCATGTCCCCAGGTGATAGCAGCAGAAAATCCGAGTCTAGTAAACGTACCGCTCTGCCTGGATCTGTCGATCAACTGGTTGCTGAACGTGTACGACAGCCAGCGAACCGGCCAGATCCGAGTGCTCAGCTTCAAGGTCGGCCTCGTGCTGCTTTGTAAGGGGCATCTTGAAGAGAAGTATAGGTATGACATTAGAGTGACTAAGGTTTTGAAAATGCTTCCAAAAATTGCAACCCATACAGGACTTGAACTCCTTCACCGATCCGTGGTGAAGCTCTTCCATTTGAGCCAATGGGCATTCAACGCATCTCAGTGTGGGAATGTGGAAGTGGCTCCACATGCTAATCCTAAGGTCGTGGGTTCCAATCATATCGTGCACCAATAAGTTTTATGCCAAAACTGTAACCGGCATGCAAAACCGGACACGAAAACAGCCTCTTGGAGGCACATTTCAAATCCTCTTACCACACTGGTTCAAGAACTAGACTAGAAGTATTAGAACCAGTGTGGTGAGAGGACACGATAAGAGGAGTTCTAATTGTTGTTCTTCTTGCAGGTATCTATTCAGACTAATAGCGGACCCATCCTGCAGAGCGGACCAAAGAAAACTAGGATTGTTGCTACACGACTGCATTCAGGTTTGTCCTTTTAATATCTGTACTTTCTGCTAAACTTAATAGGGTAGATACTTTATATAGGGGTTCCTTCCTAGCGTACTTATCATAACTTGTTTTATGACTGTTGGCTTACTAATATTTATTTGTATCCCTCAGGTTCCAAGGCAATTAGGAGAGGTGGCAGCGTTCGGAGGGTCGAACATCGAACCATCAGTGAGGAGTTGCTTCGAACAGGCCTCAGCGGCTGCCAAGGAGGGCAATAAGGGAGGCACTCTTGATAGGAAGTCTATCGGTAAAGACATCGTCAATTTATTCCAATTTATCAGCAAGCTGGTGTAGCTTGCTTAGTCGTTCTTGATCGATCGTCGAAGTTACCCAACGTTCTACCCGGTCTGTCTGGATGCTAGTCGCATTATCAACTGAGCACTTCCGTGCTTCGGAGGGCACGTTAAATTGTCAATCCCAGTCAGTCGTTCAGCCATGACGGAGGCCTTAAAAACTCCGTCACCAGAGTTGGCCACTGACTCATACAAACTGGTAGTTTATAGGCTACCTGAAGGCCTATATCATGGCTTTAATACTTTATAGCATATAGGAGCACTGGTGGTCTAGTGGTAGTGGCCCCGCCTTCCGATCGTAAGGTCGTGGATACAAACCCGGTCGTGCACCAATGAATTTTCTTTCGAAAAATTTATGTGCACTATGCCAGTACTCTCAAACGGTGAAAGAAAACATCGTGAGGAAACCGGCATGTCGTAGAACCTAAAAAGTTCGAAAACATGGTGTCAAGAGCACGAAAGGAGCCTCTTTGAAGCGCACTTAAAATCCTTTCACCACTCTGGTTCGAAAGAACTGGTGACACTATAAGAAGAAGAAGCCGAGAACCACCATTCAACGTGCCCTCCGAAGCACGCATAGACTTAGGTTTCCTTCTGGCACAACATCATCTAGTTCTAGTAGGTAGATTACCTATATTTTTTATCTTCTCCAGACAAAGACAATAAAGAGAAAGAAGAAGCCAAAGAGAAGACTCTAGAACGAGACGCAGACGGCCAGCTGCAGTTCATAGAAGCGTTCCACTTCCTCCAGTGGCTGCAGAAGGAACCTCAGTCGATGGTGTGGCTACCAGTGTTACATCGACTGGCGGCTGCTGAAACGGCCAAGCATCAGGCGAAATGCAATATTTGCAAAGAATATCCGATCATCGGCTTCAGGTAATAGAATCCACTTTATACTCTCCCGACTTTTTCGTGTTATAGCCGTTTGTTCTTCAAAGCTCTTTCATCTTAAAAGTTTCTTCAAAGTGGCCTGAAAGGGATGCCTGACGTATTTGACAAACTAGGTGTAGTTTTAATCATCCTAAATGTTAAAAATGTTGCTTCCAGATACCGTTGCCTGAAGTGCTTCAACTTCGACATGTGCCAGAAGTGCTTCTTCAGCGGACGAAAGGCCAAGAGCCACAAGCTGACGCATCCGATGCAGGAGTACTGCACTGCTGTTAGTAGACAACATTATAATATTCTTCTGCAGTTGTAGAAAGCGAAGCTCTAGACGATTTCGTCTCGTCACTCGTCAAAACTTACCTACTCACATTAGTTTGCTTGAAAAATTTAATTTTGTACACCTTGAGGCATGCCCAAAATAGACCACATTACCTGATTTTACTGGCAACAGCTACTGGTGAGTTGGTTTGGGCGCATTTCCAAACAACTTCACCAAACAGGTTTACCAGGCGACTGTGGGGGACAGCTGGAAGAAGAAGGTGTAAGCGATCATACCTACTTGTACGTAGTTACCAAATTGGACCCTTCTCTAAAATGTCTCCAATTCTGTCAAAGAATCCTAAAAGGCAAGCTTGTGTGAAAAATGTATGATGATAATGAATGTGGAAATCTTGTCTATCTACCTCTACGGGAAACAAGCGTGATTTTATGTACTTAGCTTAGCTATGTATTAGCAAAAGGATTTTACAGGTTTTCAAGCTTCGAAGGGCAGTTTTTCTGTCTCGAGTATACCTAGGTAGCTAGTCGTGAAGCCATTAGTGAAGAATTCATACGGTCGAAAAACTTCATCACAAGATTTGGCTACCAGCATGAGCTGTATGTTTAGTTCGTATGAACGAACTAAATTTTCTTGCTATTACTAGACAACATCAGGCGAAGACGTGCGCGACTTCACTCGGGCGCTGAGGAACAAGTTCAAGTCGGCGAGGTACTTCAAGAAGCATCCGAGGGTCGGATACCTGCCGGTTCAGACCGTTCTTGAGGGTATGTAGACCTTTTTATTAGGTACCTAGGTACTTGTACTTACTGAGTTTATTAGGAATCAGGTTGAGCTTCACACCGAGGGTTTTGTGTTATTGGTATACTTCTAACACTTTAACATGTCGTCTGCCCTCATTCATGGCTTGCACTAAGACACTATGTGCATCCTAGGCATGATGGTGTTAAAGATACAGAACTCTGTCAGAACAATTTTGACATGATAAAGATATGATTGTAAAAGTTGACTGTCACCTAGTTCGTGCCCATCGAAGTTCATCGATCTCCTGTGATTAAGCAGTCTCTGCTAAAAAGTCATTGAAACTACCGTGGTTGACCACCAAGCCATGCTAACACTTGCATACCTATCCATGAAATAGTTGTTTTGTTCATAAATCATTTTTCTTCCATTCCTCTCACATTATTCCATATTCCAGGAGACGCTTTAGAATCCCCCGCTCCATCCCCCCAGCACGGGGGCGGAGCCCTAGGAGCCGGCGAGGACATGCACTCCCGCCTCGAGCTGTACGCCTCGCGCCTCGCGCAGGTGGAACTCGGAGCTGCCTCCGGAGACACTCCTGACAGTGATGAGGAGCACCAGCTGATCGCTGCGTACTGCCAGAGCTTGAATGGGAATGGGGGGGAGGAACCGCCCAGGTCGCCGGTGCAGGTGGTGTCTATTATACATCGGGAGCAGAGACATGAGTTGGAAGCTATGATCAGGTACTTAATTTTTTCTTTTTCAAGAGAATCTACGTCTTATGTAATTAATACTTACCTAATTAGCGCGATTTTTGATAACACTTAACAGTAGGAAGAAAGAGATTTCTCTGATCGATAAGGGCGCCCATCGGGCCATCGCAACTGTATGATGAACTATATCCAGTTATTGATGCTGATTGTGAAGTCAGCGACATCAACAGGTAACCACTGCACGAGGCACACCAGTCAAACAGCCGGGGGACCAATTGGTGACGCTTACTGTTCCACTACAAAAATTAAGCTTAGCATTATTAACAATTAAAAATCTATAGGTACCTACTTAGATAGCTCAACTGATCGGCAAAGACCATTGATACAGTAAGAACTTACTTTGATCTATTTCTCCATTTTTTGTAACTTTAAAAACCTCTTCAACTCCAGAGAGCTTGAGGAAGAGAACGCGAGCCTGCAGGCGGAGTACGAGCGGCTGAAGGCGAAGTCCACGCCGGGGTCCACTCCGGAGGACCAGCAGCACGGGAATAATGATAACAGGAACGCACCCGTTGATCAGGTAACTGTTACAATAGCAGCATTTATTTCCGACATGGAAGACAATAGATGATAGGTAGTTGTTATCATTGTGTTTTAAGTTGAATACCTATTCAACTTAAAACACCATGGTCAGATACCTATCTGACCATGGTGTTTCCAGCACAATATGATGGCAAATGTCATGTCTTCTCACTTGCACACTGGTGATCACTATCAAGCGACATTTAAATTGAAAAATAAGTAGGTACTTGGTACCTACTAGGAAATAAGAATTCATACTAGCCCCCCCAGGTTTTGTATTGTTGGTTGGATATCTGAGTATGGTATGTTGTCCAGGACATGATGGCGGAGGCGCGACTGCTGCGCCAGCACAAGGGGCGGCTGGAGGCGCGCATGCAGATCCTCGAGGAACACAACCGACAGCTCGAGGCGCAGCTGCAACGTCTGAGGAGACTGCTGGATGAGGTACATAACACCTCATAAACTTTTGCAGTAGTCAGCGTTTCCCTATTGTATTTTTACTTGCAGGTTCCAAATTAATATTTGAATTTGAATTTTAATATCGATGACAATGCTAATATAGTGACAGCGAGCCGATCCTAGCCTTTTTTTCAAGTCCAAAATCCCGCAATGTCTCAAAACCAAGACATTCAACCAATGTGTCCTTCCCATTCTTACTTATGGATCCGAAACATGGCCTCTCACAAATGAGCATATGCACACGATAAGGGTTGCTCAAAGAGCCATGGAGCGGGCCATGCTAGGTATCCACCTCGTGGACCGTATACCAAACGTCGAGATTCGACGCCGCACTAAGGTCGAGGATGTAGGTATACGGATAGCGAGGCTTAAGTGGAGATGGGCGGGGCACTTGGCCAGACGGGACGACAACCGATGGACCAAGGCGGTTACCGAGTGGTGGCCAAGAGATATGCGGCGGCCTCGGGGCAGACCACCTGCCCGATGGTCAGACGACATTGTGGGGGCGGTGGGAGAACAGTGGATCCGGCTGGCACAAGACCGCCAGAAGTGGCGTGAAAGAGAAGAGGCCTATACCCAACAGTGGGTGCTACCGGCCGAATAGATTGATAGATAGAGCCGATCCGCTGATGGAGCCAGGTGATTGAACAGAACTCCTCAGAAAATAGACCGATCGCATTGACAGTTTCACACCAAACAGAATAGTCGCCCAACACATTCTTGAAAAGGCCTTACATAAAAGTGGCAATTTGTACCTCGAACCTACCATCAACTTCCTTTTACCACATATAACATGAGCACGTTACATTCCAGCCATCCAGTGGATCTCCCCCCGCACGCACGGGCACACTCCAGACTCGGTCGGTGACCGCCTCGCAGCTCGCGACGGACTCGCCGGCTAAGATGCATAATGGACTGTATCATGATGCTCAAACCAGTAAGTATACCTTTTTTAGACTAGACTAGACATCTTTGAAAAGTATCTGGAACACATTCTACTACGCCTTATGGTCTAGGTAAAAATTCAGTACGTATTTAGGATGAGTATAATCACATACAAGCGATTCTAAACCTGTTTCTTCGCGACCTATCGCGTGATGAATCAGGTTTAAAGACTCAATAGTCTCCATAGTCTTTAAACCTTCAAGGTATTGAAGACGAAAACGCTGTCATCTTTTTGGTAATAATTTGGCGTCACTCAAGGACCTCTTCTAGGTGCTATCTTCTTTGTTACTTCCATTACTCTACTCGTATAACATTGTATCAAACTTTTAGGTAGGTTCAATTCATCTTCTTTCTATGAATTCCATTGTGTCGAAATCTAATTTTTTTGATAACATAAGTTCTTTAGGTACTTTGTATCAAGTAGGTACCTACATAAGTTCAGTAAGCTACGTCAGTAACAAAATTATAAAATAAAGATGGCGGCGGTCGTTGGGCCCCGGGAGCGGAGCGCGACGCGGAGAGGCCCCCGCCTCCCCCCCACAGCGTCCACAACCTAATGCACTGCGCAGGTCAGCGGCGTTAACGGCTTTATTCCCACTTGCGTAGAGTTCATTTTGTGTTGCAGTCTTGCAGTTTTAGCACCGGTTTTACGCTTTAGCTTGTTTCAGGAGTTTTAGTTGGTTTTGTATAAACTCTGTTCATTAAAGAAACGAATCTAAAATGGCATCGATAATCATGTTTGCACACCACGAATGGCCGCTATCAATAGTGTGCAATCGAGAGTAAACGAATATCGCCGCCATTTTAGATTATTTCTTTAGTGAACTGGATAAAAATGAAGTTCACACTTCGTCTAGCTAAAGCTTAGCTATCATTCTCTCATACTTAAGTGAGCAGACCGTCCCTTTCTAAGTTCCTTATTTAGATAGAGAGGGTCTGTTTCTGTTCACAGAGAGCAAGAGAAGATAGACAAGCTTCAACTATGTAGTGTTCGTGTAAACTCCATTTTTATCTGTATATTCTTTCGTAGTGTTCGTTTTGCATGAATGTTTGACGTTAAGAACTTTAACTGATTTAGATTTTTCTGTTTCTGCATACACAACAGGACGTATACCTTGAGGTAAATATCATGTATATACGTAACATTGTAAATCATCGTCACTATTTCAGTCGTTTTTGTTTTTGTAAGATTTTTCATCCTCATCAACGAAGTCATCAGCAATTTCTATAAGACTAGGGACTCCTGTGTCTAATGCCATTTTGGCACCACAAACACACGTTTTATGTCAAAAATCTGGCTGATTTGCAGCATTAGACATGAGTACTTGAGGAGTCCCTAGCTTTTAAAAACGTAAAATCGTTCTTTATGGTCTTTGACTCTTAACATTTTTTCCAGATGACTTGGGCCGTGCGGTCGAAGAGTTGGTATCAGTGATGACAGAAGAAGCCCCGACCACTTCTCCGCCACAGTACGCCAACGGGAAGCCAGCCAGCAACGAATAGCCTCAAACCTTCATACAACGCGCATGGTGCTTTCTGTGTCCTACACAGACGGTTTGGCAACACTGACCAAAGAGTTTTAATACGGTCTATGGTTTCCCCTGAGGGTACAGGGTTTCTCACTTATGGCCTCACGTACCCCCAGTAATAGTTTCCATATCTGATAGGTAGGCTTGTTTTTATGAAAATTGAGTAAATTCTTGAATAATTTTGGACAATTTCAGCCCTTTATTTGGCTCAGCGTCGAGTCGATTTCTCGTAAATCAAGATTTACGTAGCGATAAGTCGCGAACCCCCTCAAATATCGAACCTCAAATACCTTGGGGGTTCGTGAATCCCACTTTGAGAAACCCTGGTCTAGTTCATTGAAGAGGGGATGACATAATACATATCAGTTTATTTCGCTTCTTCAATGAACTGGAATTACTAATTTTCGACTCATCACTAACCAAATCTGTACTTCTGCCTTATTATACAAAAGCTAACATTCCATAGCAACCTAACCTAACACGGCTTCGGTTTGGGGGGAAAGACAGTAGCAGCACAGAATACATATATTTTACAACAGTAAGCAACTAGTTGAAAATCACACCTACCAAACGACTATTTAGTAGACAAACAACCGCGACTTTTAATCCGAAGGTAGTCGTCCAAATCTCATAGCTGTAAACTGTAAAGAAAACCATAGTGATGAAACCAGTTAGTATTTTAATAGACAGCGATAGGCGATTTAATGCTAACGAATAAATATAATGTACTTAGAATGAGGATACCTACAGTCGTGAACCTATTTCGTTTCTTTGAAATGTCCTTACTGTTTGCAAAAAATACGTATTCTGGAGAAGCCTGGGAGGAGTCAGCTACAAGAACTAACTGTATTAAATCGTAGTTTTAGTTCCGAGTAGCTATCATCAAGCGATATTCGTATGCAACGCTTATTGTATAAATAAGGGCACGCCATAGTTGCAGTACGTGTCGTGATCGAGTCGATTTTCTACCATATCAGATCCCTTTTTGGATAATGGTAACATTTTACCCTTCGTTCCTACTATTCTCGTTCTCCCCTTCCAGCAGTGTTGCCAAAACGAACTTTCCAACGAAAAAGACATTTTAAACGAGCATTTATGTATTATAAATCGTACCAAATTCGATATAAAAATTATAATCATTTAAGTACATATCTAATTAGTACAATCTTCATTCTATCATATCACTTCTTGTATAATTCCATATCATTTTGCTGTATAATGTACCGGCACGTGTATAAAATATCACGAAAAATTACGTTGAGGCGACGCGAGTCGTTGAACGTTGCATTTGATACCATTTTTTTATGTGGCAACTTTTTTGTGACCATTTTTATTCTACTAAAAACCACTAATTTACTCACTTTAGAATTTACGGCCAGTATTACAATGGCAGCTATTGGCATTTTTTAATAATGGTCACGCAAATGTTGCCAGCTTACACAATTAGCTTTAAACCTATGGTGACAGTTGAACCGATTACACACTGGGAAGGCCTATGTATAGTGGAAAACTTATTGTTATTAGATAGACATATCCAAACATATGCCAAAATTGGCCGTAAATGGATTTGTTAAAAGTTTTGCGTAGTATGTAGTTCGTAGACGAAAATGGATAATCAAAGCATGTTATTACGTACGTAATGTACTTATAATGCATTTAAAAAGAGAATAGGACCTATTGCTTTTTTGTTGCTATCTCTTTTTAACTTTATATAAAGGTAGAGGTGGTCATATTAAGGTGTTGGGACTATTCTAATTTTAAAAGCATTTGATTCGTGTTATCGAAAATGTATCGTTAGATGAATAATCGACGCTTCTACGCAGTTAGTGTCTCATTTCTGAGAACTCTTCTTAGCGACTATAAAAATGTATCCAACTTTTTCACTATTACATGGCAATACACGTTTGTACTATTGTGGGCAGTGACGGTTTTTGTCACCCCGATATTTCGAATGTTGCGTGTAAGATGCCTACCTTTTTAGATAAGATTTTATTAAAGAGATGACTTTTATACGATCGTTAAGTAAACTGTTATTAACTTACATTAAGAACTTATGACTTAACTTTCTTAGTTATTTTTCTCTACACTTTAAAGTAAGTACTGTCTATTTTGGTTACTGGCAATACTTTTGTTACTTTTTTCTTTTTAATTCGGCTAATTATAGAGATTAAGTGAAAAGCACAATTTACTATATTTTAAAACACTAATATATTGTTAATAATTTTATTACATATTTTGTTTTTCGCAGTAGAATAGTTTCTTCTGTTTCTAGTTTGATTATTATATTTTTAATATTGGCAACTTTGTATACATCTGTATTACTTCAGCATTTAATTGTATAATTTTACTGTGTTTAAAATGTTTTAGAAGTTAAATCCAAATAAACATTCAGCATAGTAACACACCCTTTTCATTTTCTACGACCAACCCAATACATTTAAAAACAATAATTAATAATAATAACTTTATTCAGTTAACATATTAAACTAAGGGAAACTTAATAAGCTAAGGCTACTTAAAATCATTTCATAGTCAAAACTAAATCTTGCACCGAGCTGGGATTCAAATCTACACCGCCATTTAAATGCATTTACAAACGAAATATGGAATATCTCTTCATCCATTATCATAGAAAATAAATTTGTATGGTAATCTTTCTCTCAGTAAATTGAACTCAAGTGCAGATTCAACTTGAAAATAGGCACATTAAATGCTAAAATAGCACATTTCAGCATAAAGGCACTTGAACACTATTTAATAATTCAGTCAAATATAGATCTAGACTAGCAGGTAAGCTAGAATAACGTGTCTAGGAATATTAATTTGTATTAAAAGCTACAATATTATATAATTTGCTATATCACTTGGAACATTATTTTGATCCCTCTTCAGTTTATATGGAGTAAACAACTTTGTTTAAATAATCAATTATTTAGAAATAGTGCACGTAAGTAAATTAAGAGCTTTTCATTAAACACAATCTAAACTAGGTTTACAGTCAGGTCATACTTTCACCGTTGTGTTGGTATTTGAGTCTAACCCGTTGACTGATGCTGTGGTGTCCGTCCGAGGTCTCCGAAACAGCAGGACATGAGGCTCTGGGTTGTGTACCATGAAGTGGAGCCAGCCAGGACTCTGCTGGACGCCAAGGTTCCTCCATTCTGTCTCGGTCATCAAGTGGGACTTTGGCACAAGGCGGGCTACATCTTGAGGTAGGATGACATGCCTGATAAAGAAATGGAATGTTTAGGAATTTGCTTTTCTTATTTAGTTTTGAAATGGAATCCAACTGAACATGGAAAATATACAGATTATAATCTAGTGACTAACTTCACAGTTTCCCACTATAAGGCTTTTTATCACGGCTTACAAAACCACAGTTTCAATAATTATGATGAAGAATTCATCAAGAGCTAAATAATTAGCAACAATGTTGTATCTATTATTTTATAGTCCAAGAGGCCACAGAAAAATCAAATGAAGATGGAATGTATTATTTTTATAAAAAGTCTAACTCTTTCCATAACTAAGACAGACCTCACTATGACAGCATGAAGAAGACATATAAGAAAATATGGACATGTAAAGACTGCAAAGTTTGAGACACTCAGCCTCCTAGTGTGTAGGCATAGGTTACCTCCTGACGCTGCATAAATTATCTAGTGAAGATGTGAAGAAGGCTTGAAGTTCAGATAGTACCTACAAATCTAGTAGGTAGGTAACTATGCATGCAGTCCTGAACATGTTTCATTTTTAAATCTACATTAACCTCAATAAGCTTGATAAGATAAATAATTAGCTAGGTACCTACGTACTCAAATATATCCTACAGACACTAGATAGCATCATAGTTCTTCACGAAGAACGAACGAAGCATGCTAGCAGACTGTACCATATTGCATCAGAAAATTAGTAATTTACAGACTTCTAGGGCCATAAACTGTTTATTTGACTTCAGCAATCGTATTTTACTAATTGTTAGAGCAGTTTCTACAGACAAAATATGAGATATGTTGTAATGTTGTAATTCTTACCGATACTCATAAATATCGTCGGTGTATCTTTCGGAGTACTGGATCTGGTCTACAGGCATTTTTCAGGAACTTTCTAGTCACACGAGTTTAGTTTGAGATTTTATTATCTAAGTAAGACTATTTTTCAGATAATTACACGAGTATTTTGGGAAAAAAATTGAATTGAAATTAGTGCTGACAGGCAGGCAACGAAATTTTTTGACAAGTGTTTGGCTGAATTTTCGTTTTTGACAGACTTTGACATTGACAGTGACATTTGCGAAGCATGTTCAGTAACTACTCACAGTTAAAGCTTTCCAAAATCATTATAAGAAATTAATAATTTCACTGTTGTGTTGTGTGACTAGGGCAAAATTATGTTTATTTTTTCTAGAAAACTAGTAAGCAAGGCGGTGGATAATCTAAGATACCTACCTACTAAACTTAATGCACACTTTGTGCACACTCGACCGGTTATATGAACTATCAGACAAACTTAGATTATAGGTATGTACCTAATAGGTAGTTCAAAAGCTGAAATATCAATCTTGACCTCAAAGAACAAACATGCATTGGACATGCATGGTTTAGTTTACCTTAGCTACCGATTCAGTGCGGAAGTCCTCATAGCAAACTTTCGTGCCCGGCGTCAAACAACTACCTACCTACCTACCTACCTAATTATATGGTTATTAAAATTTTATGACTGTTTAAAGGTGGTCGCATACTTATCCGCGCTGAGCTGTCAATTCAATTGAAGAAATGCTGAGACGTCAGGAAGCCAGCCGTATTTTCTGACGTCATCAGTATTTTTTGTATAGAAGATAGAAGACTGCGGCGCGTACGGCGCAGATAATAAATGCGTATGGCATGCATCTAGAAATGTTTACGTAATAGAGACGACCGGTCATATTATCCTATCAAAGCCCCCTCGTGGTGTACCTAGCAATTCAATTTACGTCCCTAAATGCATGCAGTGTCCATGGAGTAAAATAAATGAAGACTCTTTAGGTTTAATAAAACACGGCTTTATATAGTGACCTGGATCACCTGAGCTATCTATAGATCGTTTCTAACGATCCTTAGATAGCTTGACTAATCCTGTTATATTTTGTAAATAAATGTAAATATGTAGTAGGTAGCTTAGTTTCTGTAAACACTGCTTCTTAACTTCACTAGATAATTTCATTAGACACTCACAAAAGACTAAGGAGGTAGATTACCTTACGTCCAGTCTCAGCTTGCCCAGCACTAAAGCCACATCGTCAATGGGTAAAGTCTAGTAAGTGGTCGATGTAGTCTCTGAGTAACGGAAGTAGATAGAATTAGAGCCAATAAAATATCATTGTGTAGGTAGAGCTCAGGATGTGTGTTTTAGGTAGGTTAGTGAGAAGGTGGTACCTACATAAACGAAAGTTAACTGGTTACCTACCTCACGGTGTTTTCATAATTGGGTTTTGGTACTTAAACATTCTTATTTTAGGCTTGTATTTTCTCCACTCTACAGATACCTAACTAGGTGGTACCTACTTATGTCCAGTGTCGTGATCCTGTTTCGTTTTATCAAAGTAGGTATACTTATACCTGCCTACCTAGGTAAGTAGTAGGTCCCTATCTACTCTTCTTATCCCTTCATTTTTTTTCTACCTTCACTCTTTCTCTCCCAAACACGTGCTAATCTGCATTTAAATTTTCAAATATATCCAGCATCATGGCCACAGCAAGCAATACTAGAGCATCCGCCGATTGGCCTCATCACGCCAGTCTGCCGGAGCCTCTGCATCATGACGGACATTACCCTGGAGCTGCTGCAGCAACTGCTAGAGGAGGACTATCCTGATGTTACAATACAGGAGTGTGAGGTGAGTGTGTGGTTCTTTTTATAGCCGAGTGTTTAAATCCATTTACTCTTAAACGGATTTGGATGGAGGTAGCTTTGACCCTAGGTTTTTTATCCCAGAAAAGTGAAGTAAGTAGCTATCCGAGTAGTTAACAGAACTTTCTTCAATTCGGTGCTTGTTTTAAATTTAAGGGAGCTCCGGGTTCCAAACGGGGGGACAACTACACATCTATGGTGTACAGAGTTACCCTAAAAGGGTTTCGTAATATCAAGACATCTGAAGACACTCAATCAGACACCAAAGAAGAATTACTGGTTTCCATAGAAGGGTCTTCTAAAGAATCGAAAGTAGAACCATGGCAGGGGTCTATTATCTACAAACGTCTGCCAGACAGCATCATCAGACGAGAAGCCTTCAAGAGTGACGAGCTGTTCAGGAACGAAGTTGCTTTCTACACCAAGATTTGGCCAGTACTGTCTTCTTTCCAGTCTAAATGGGAGATCAAACACCCTTTCAAGTCCATACCAAAATGCTACCTGGCTAGGAATGACTGTGTGGTCCTGAAGGATCTGAAGCAGTTTGGATTCACGATGCCGGATAGAAGACAGGGTCTGACGATAGAAGAGTGCTACATGGTAATGACGCAGCTATCTCGCTTCCACGCTCTATCATTGGCTATGAAGTGCCACGACCCTGAGGGGTTCTTTGAACTGCTGAATGAGGAGGATGGAATCACTGAAGGTTGGGTTTTCTGTCATATTTATTTATTTTTGATGCCTTTGAATCTTTTACATACCTAAGTAAATGTTCACCATCTCAATGATTTGCCCTACAAATTGATGATGTGAAATAGGTAAGTACCTTTTCACCACCTACTGCAGGGTTTTCCTGACATTCTTTATTGATAATTCATAAACGACTGATGTCTTTCACAATTTCCAGTATTCTTCGTAGAGGAAAACCTAGATTATTACCGCAGTTACTACAACGAGGCTATCCAGAATGCGGTCGCCATGGTTGAGGAGGAGCTCAAGGACTCTCCTACCAAGGACCACTATCTGGTCAAGGTCAGTAGTGTACGTAAAGCAATAGTCCATACGCGCTATCTAGTAGCCAAATCTGTTGTTGGTTTTTTGAGGCGAACACATTTTCAAAACACCAATCATACAAATGCTTCTATTTAGGTACTGACCATACAAAGAGTTCATAGAGTTCAGAGATCTATCAAGAATGACTGAGCCTAGATGAGCCATCATAATCCAGACCCAACCATTTCTGCCATGGCAAAGTGTGCTTTGTGCCTCCCCTCTTTTGTGCAGCAACCGAGTAGCATTTTTGATAACATTAGTTTATTTCTGTAGTTCAAGAAATTCTGTTCTGAAGACACGTTCTTCAAGACCATGGTGGATGTGGTGAAGCCACGAGAGCCGCTAGCACTGATCTGCCACGGAGACTGTTGGACCAACAACTTCCTCTTCCGGTACAAAGATGGCGACATCGCTGAGGTGACATTTTTATCCCAAAAATTTATTTAAAAGTAAAAATATTTTAGGCAATCAAATTGGTTCTATATTGGACGGTCGTCGGTTGCAAGTATTTATTTCTTAATACTTAGGTAGGTATTAATGATATTAATGATGAAAATGTATAGGTATACAGATAGGTACTTACCTATATTTATCTAGACCTACTTTTATCTGCATTGGCCGCAACAGCCTACGAAAATTCTTCACTCAGCGAATGCGTCAGAACCGTAAGTACCGTAAAAAAATAAAACCTATTTGTTCTTAAGATCCTATCCGGCATCGCGATGATAAACTCACTCGGAGAGCTATAATGGGTATAATGGGCCTATACCTACAGCAGTAGGTAACTACTGTATTTTGTTCAACAGATGTGTATAGTAGACTACCAGCTAGTGCGCTACGCGTCTCCAGCTCTCGACCTGGTGTACATCCTGTACCTTTGCCTGGACCGGGCGCAGAGAAGCGAGCACCAGGACTCCCTTCTGGACCTATATGTGGATGAGCTGCACAACAGCCTGATGCAGATGTGTGAGCCAGGGTCTGTGTTCTATAGCAGCTTGGCGAAAGAAGAGCTACGGCAGTTGTAAGTTATTTATTTGGGAAATTTCCATCAGCATCACTTCCATTATTCCATCAAGTTTGGCTTTGCAAGCCATCTTCCATATCCAGAGAAAGCAAGATTCGCCGCTGACGGACAGGTCAAGGAGGATATCATTATCCATCAATTTCATAGCTTCAAGAATTCAAGATTCACACACAAACACACATAAAAAGAAGAAGAACTCTTTCAGAAAACAGTTCTGAAAGAGTTCTTCTTCTTTTTCTGTGCGAGTTCCGTTTTAGCTTGCAAGTTAAAACCAATGAGGTAGGTTATAACATAACCTACCTGCTGCTTAACATAACCACCAAAAATTCAGTTTGAACCAGCAGCGTGTCTCGTGCAGAGGGGTCACCAGTTAGTGACGCTGACTGCATTTACTAAAAGATAAAGATTCTGCTGTTTCCAGGCTCCTGGAAGAATTCAAGTGCTGTTCCCACTTTGGACTCGGCATATCGCTGGATATGTACCCCATCATGACCTGTGATAGCAATGAGGCGCCGAACCTCTACCAGCCAGAGGTAAGATTAATGTGATGATAACGCATCTTCTCCGTAGGTATAGGTATCTTCCTCTGCCTTACTCTGTCCTGCCATGCCCTCCATTGCCCTGCCACATAGTTTTCTTTCCTGGCCTCCTCTATTATATATCTTTTTTTCTAATCGTCATAGAGTTGTGATTATGATTTTATTTTGAAATCTAGACACACTCCTACCCATTACGACCAAAAGACCTGGTAACACGTGGTTTATCTTGTTTTCAGGAACAAGAGACAGTTATAGAGCGTGCATCCGTCCAGCCCGTGTGGACCACCAACGCAGCTTGCAGGAGGAAGATGACTGATCTGGTGGAGGAGTTAGTGGATGCTGGTCTTTTATGAGTCTACCCGATAGAATGGACATGTTGCACTATAAGATTTGATAGATGTATCCATACATCGTACACTCCAGTATACCTACATACGATTATGTAAGTACTTATTAATCGTACACAATGCATGCATAAACCTCATCCTTATCTAGCTGTTTCTCGCGACTTCGTCTGCATTGAATGCCTTTATCCTCGCCCCAATGATTTCCTTTTGAGGTGTTGTGGTCGCAGACTTATCCGCGCCGAACTGTCAATTCAATAGAAGAAATGCTGAGACGTCAGAAGCCAGCCGCATTTTCTGACGTCTTCAGCATTTTTTGTATAGAAAAATGAGTGCGGCGCGTACGGCGCAGCCAAATGTGCGATCAGGTTCAATAGTTATTATTATTAGGTATGTTCAATAAGTTGATCTGTCCCTAAGAAGTTCGAGGTCTTATAAAAGTCATTTTAGGTCTATAGCATAGACTAAAATGTAGGTACATAAAGCGATTTTACATTTTAGTATTATTTTTGAAAATTCTTTCGTCATTCATCTTATTGACCGTGACTTTGATACTTACCTACAAGTTATTTCACTTTTCTTAAGTGTTTTAATATTAGCTATGTGGCTTATCCATAATTGTATTAATTTTGGACGTGTTTTTATTTATGTGGTGTTTAATAAAGTGTTCATTCATTCATTATTATCGTTAATTGTTAACGAGTCAGCAATAGGGATGTCAAAAATATATATTAGAATCATCGATAATATTAATTTATTGTTCGAATTTAATTGTGATTAATCTTAAAATAAAATAATAATTCCAGTTCGGTATTTATTGTATTTCTTTTAGTAAATAAACACGTACAATAAAGACAGTGGTGTTAAAATCGTTATTAAGTATAAGTTATTTAAATAAAATATCTATGAGCACATATTTTTTTCTTTTGTGACATTATTTACTTAACAAAACCTATATTTTATAAATCCTATGTATGCAATAGTCAGATCATTTAGCTATGTCTTGAAATAAAATAGGTAGGTACTTAAACCTAATGTCTAAAGATTGTCTTGTCTTAAAGATGTCTATATAAATTAGAAAATAGGTACATGATTTATTTCAATAAAATGACTTGCATGTGTTGGGGATGTATTTGGGTCTTAAAATCTAGAATTGTGATTTATAAAAATTAAGTAGGTAGGTAGGTACCTATTTAATTTACCTAATATTTTTTTTATCTTTAGTGATAAGTCGTTTTCGAAATTATATCTATTAATAATAATAAAATTATCGTTGTTAAATCAATAATGATAAACCCAATTCAAGGTGTTTTCAATATTGATAATCGATTTTTTTCGGATACCCCAAAAAGCTATTTCTTTTGTGCCTATTCCTATCGAATAGGTATCGTAAGAAATGCAGGGTACTTTGTAATTAGGTATTTGAACTACTCGTTCAAATAACTTTATCGATTAGTTGTTTCAATAATTGTGTTAATAAAATATATCAATTCTAGACTTTAAAATCCCGATCACATCCATAAATTTCTAAACAAACTTGGTAATTTATTTAAATACCCGTACTAAGTCGTGGCACATTAATTCAAATAATACAATATTAAAATAATAATTAACAAAATTATAAAAAATACGTACGGGTTTACGTATACTATTTTAATTAAAATAAACAGATCTAAGTAATATAATGATCAGTCATTGAAAGCTTCAGATTTTTAGTTGAGATTCTAGCGCCTATTCAATCTGAAGTTTCCAATAATGTTTAATTACAATTTAATTGTTAATATTCATAAATCTTAAACTTATACCTACTACAATTCCATGAATAAGGCACTGGGTGTTCGTTCAAATCTCATTAATAAATTTAAATTGTCCAACGCTATTTAAAGATTTTTGACAATTTCATCGATACATTGGACATCACTATATATGTAAATATATGTAAATACAAATAATTATTCGATGGTTTAGATAGCACAATTTACTTTACGCTGGCTCTCAATACTTGTTGCGTGGTAGTGGTCCCTCCCCTACCTTTCGAAGCCTGAGTAGGCCTCATAAACCCTGAAGTCCCTTTCTGAGGCACTCCAGTCTTCAGTGGAGGCCTAGCAGCCCCAACTGAACTCCCACTCGAAGATGACCTTGAAGCTGGCATTCTGATCACAGGCTTTGGAACAGGTTTCGGAGCTGGTTTTTGAGGAGCTGGGGCTTTTCGAACTGTAGCTACTGACGCAGAACTGTTCAAAGAACTCCTGGAGCTACGTAGTGATGTCCTGGATGTAGACCTTTCGACGCGTAAAGAGCTGGCCCGTTTGGGGACGACTGAGCGTTTTGGGTCGAGTGGCGTCCGCGGCGGCGTTCGCGTTTCTTTGGTAGAGATTTTCTTTGGAACTATTGGTGATTTTACTTTCTTAGGGATTGGGGAGTCACATTCTACGTTGCAGCCAGACGATGCACCTTGTGATGCACTTTCAGAATTGAGACTTTGCGTTTCTTCGAACCCTTCGTCATTCAATTCATGTTCACTCTTCACTTTAGGGATCCTTGGAGACGTTGTTCTTTCTGGTAATTTCTCGGTCCTTTGGCCAGGCCCAGTAGATCTCCTATAAGCGTTCCTGGACCAGACTCCAGTGGGGTTCTCGGTAGGAGATTTCAGTTCCCTGATGGCTTTCTGCACGTCTTCTTGGTTGATCGAAGTCTGCCGCCTCATTCTCAAATAAGGCCGTGGCTCTTTGGTGGTCTTGTCTGTGCTTTGGTTCTTGAGTCTAGCCTGCCATGTTTTCAATCTATTCTCCTTTTCATCCTTGATGACTGCGGGTTTGGGTTGTTCCACCGGGACTTCCACAGGGTACGACGCTTGGACCTCTAGCTTAGTCGGTCTTATAACTTGAGTCTCTGCTACGACTTCAACTGGCTCTGGCTTTTTCTCTTCTTCAGGAGAACTAGAGTCTGTATTCCTTTTGTATCTTCTAGTTCTTCTTGCTGCAGAGAATCTGTCGAACTGGCCATCTCCTAAGATTTCTTGGCATAAATCCTTCATTTCAGCAGCTGCTTTATCATTGGTTCTAGGGAATGAGGGTTGAAGTCGCCTGCACGGTTCTTTCTCTGGAGGTGGGTTGAAGAGTTTTCTCTGGGCCGGCGGTGTCTCTATATTATCCGAATCAATCTCCGCTCTGTCTGGTCTTTCAACCTTGGTATCCTTTTCGCTGGTGATGTGGATATCAGGTAGTTTCTTTTTGTCTTCTTCTGTGATAGAGACGAGCGGTATTGGGGATTCGATCTGCTGGCGTGAACGCTGCCTACGAAGACGTAGTCTCATCTCTTCGTTTTCCTCTGTCTTCCTCCACGGAACCCTGGTGTCTTTCTTCGGTTGCACATCTGGAGAAAATAAAGAGGTTAGAGATCAACAATTTGGCATTTTTTTATTTCCATCCATAAGTTCTTTAAAAAGTAAAAATAGGATGTGGGTACCTTCAACTGCCTCAATGGTTCTGACGACAGTGCTGTCAGGCAGAACAGCTGGCCTCCACTCAGCGCGACCTTCAGCCAGTGGCTCCAGGGTCGTGCTGCGTTCACTCTCTATAGGGCAAATGATAAACATAAATGAATATTCTATGAATGGAAGGCAGAAGAAAAGTGTTTAAATTAAAAGCATTCGGCAATAAACAAATTGGTTTATGATACACTCTATGTAGTGAATGTTTGGTTGTAAGACCAGTTGTATGACGGTTCCATTGAACAACCTATGGAAGCCCACTTACCTACTAGGCAGTAAAAATGAAATGCCTTACCGGAGTCGTTTTCCAAGGAGCGCCGGTTAGCCTGCAGTCGTCTCGCTCGCTCTCGGAGCTCTGCATCTCTCTTCTCTTCTTGGCTGTTCGCTCGAAGCCAGGACTCGATTTTCTGTCGCCATTCCCTGAAAGAACATTACCATAAATTATTTTCTCTAGTAAATAAGTTCGTATTGAGTCTGTGGCCAACTCTGGTGATGGAGTTTTTAGACCCCTTAAAGCCTCCGTCATGGCTCATTGACTAGCCAGGATTGACAAACTGAACGTGCCCACCGAAGCACAGAAGCGCACAGTTGATAAGTGCCACTAGTGGCTATCCATACACTCACTGACTGGTCAGAACGTTGCTTTCGACGGTCTATCAATAATGACTAAGCAAGTTATACCATGAGCGCTGAAAATTTTCCAGAACCAAACATACTTAGGCTTAGCAGCAGGATCGAGCGGCGAGGCAGGCGCGGGGTTCGCCTGCGGGGAGGGGGAGGGCGGCGCGCGGGGCGAGGGGGCACGCTCCCGCTCCGGGATCTCCAGCCGAGCGCGCGCACTGCCGCGACGGGACCATGACCGATCTGATGGGATAACATAGAAAACTTTCAGAATTTAAATCAATACGTACAATCAACGTAACCAACTGGTATGTTGTTCTCTCATAGGCGCAGGTTGGTCTTAATGGTGTGTGTAGATGCGCATGCATGTTGTTCTCTTTGCGTGAGCTTGGGAACGCTGCTTGGACGAATGAGCGTACACAGAACAAAGCGACACACACACTATACAACCCGCCTTCGTAAGAAAGAACAGCTTTAACTACCGTACACGAGGCTTGCTGGATTCTTCAGATTATTTGGGGGCTACCAGTAACCCCTCTAATCACGTCAAGTACCTACCTACGGTCATCGTCACTCTAAGCCCTGGACGTTGCAAGGCACCAACAAAATATAAATACTTTTAACCACATAGGTAGGTAGCAGTTGGCACTATGATGACACATGAATACAAAGCTTTCACTCAAACTGATTAGTTTAACTCACCCAAGCTGCCCCAAGCACTCCTCTCCCTCAGATCATTAGCTGCTGGTGAGGAGTGCCGCAGAAACTCCAGGAGTCCCTCCTCGTCTCCTTCACCAGGACTCGCGCGGCTGCGGCGCCGCAAGCTGCCTGTCGGTGTCACATCTGTTGGAAATAAAATGAAATAAATTCATATCAATCAAAAAGCATTTATCCAGACGAAGAACCGCTGGGATCACCTAATTATGAGCTAGGTGGTTTCACTCCTTCAGAATTACAATCCACGTCTTTTGGAACCAAGTCAAAGGCATCCCAATTTGACCTGGAAGGCCAACTCACCAGGAGACGGAGACGGGTCATGCGGTCGCCGCAAAGACCTTCGGCCCAGGCCGTTCCTGATGTCCAGCAGTAGAGATTCCATCAGAGATTCGCATTCTGACACTGGAGTGCTGCACATACTGCTACCACCTGGAATAGCAGTTTATCCTAGATACCCTCAATTTTCCACCAATATTTTATTAATCTTCTAAAACTGACTTTTCCTAAAATTGCTATAATATCATTCTCTTGTTTGGTTTGGGTAATAGTTACCTTACCTGTATTCAGGAAACAGTGACCTTGTGTCAATGTATAATATGTCTGGACAAAGGGCTAGATGATGCTGTGTGTAAAATCAAGCGTTAAAACGCAACGATAAAACGCAACGATACCTATTAGGTAATTATATTTCAAACTTTAAAGTACCTAAGTTCTTATGCACCAGATCAATTCTATTAAAAGCAGACCATTTTACTCAAGCCTAGATTGCATATGAAAGGAAATGGTTTCCAGAATATCTGTAAAGTTTTCATTCATTTTACATCATTGAGCACCACCCTCCAAAAGACCAAAATAACTTACCAGTCTTGATCTTGCTGGCTGCCACGTCCCTGGCCCGTCTCCTCGCCGCCGCCTGCTCCTCATTGGCTCGCCGTCTCTCGTTGTCGCTCACTGCTGAACGGAACTTCGTGCAGAAGAGAACAAACGTCTGGAAAAAAGGATTGGTTTAGTTAAATGTTCAGCTGAAATTGTATAAGGAATTACTGTTGTCAGTATTGGACATAGTAAAAGCACAAATTGTAAAAGTTTTAAGTTTCTTTCAGGTAGGTTAAGATTGACAAGGAGTTTGTTTGGGTAGTTTTTATACTATGATACCTAGTAAGGAACTTGGTGTTCCTACTCCAATTAGCGTGATAATAATACAACAACAAATGATAACTGAAAACAGAGTTTTTGACAAAGTTACTGTCTGTTCATCTCTACCTTAAAACACTCCTCAATTTTGAAGGACACAGGATCTTCGCAGAAGAACTCCGCAAGGTGTTTCCTGATGCTCTCCACCTCTTCCATGTCCTTGTTCAGAGCTGACACTTCTTGTTCTGCTACCTGAAAACATTGAAGATTATGATGATAAGATTCTAACTTGATAAAGTATATCCAGGAGAAGTGTCAGATCAAAAGTACCCTTAACCGCTTAAAGTTTGTAAGAAGAATGTTATTAGTTAGAATGAGTAAAAAAATGTGTGTCCGAAGTGCAAGTGGAAATCTGTATCTGACCTGTGACCTGTCTTTTGGAAAGGAGGCTTGGATTCATGAATATTTTTTTCATCCTAAAGAACTATTTTACCTGAAGAAAATCTCCCATCTGCTCCTTAATATCTGCAGGGGTATTGGGTAGCGTTGTCTCCTTCTTCAGCCCTCGTATCCTCAGCTCCAGAGTCTTGATTTCATTGGTGAGCTGTTCCACGGAGGCTTTGGCTGCCTCTTCCAGCACGCGAGTGTCGTCGGCGAAGTGAATTAATTCTTTGTTCTTGCGTTCTGCTTGCTGTTATAACCAAATAGTAATTTGTGGATGGACTGATATTTCAACCTTTATTACAGTATGCACAACCGATCTTTAGCTCTCTGAAGTAGCTGCGCAGAACCCATTTTTGATGGCGATCCATCAAAAATGGGTTTACAGACCTGTTTGACTAATGCCTTAGCTTTGCAGAAGTTAGCATTCCATACGAAATATTTTGCAAGCAAACTGTTCAAAAATATTTACTTATGATTTTGATGAATAGAGAATAACTTACCATAGCAACATAGTGCATGAGATTCATCCCGGGCTTGTTCGCTCGAATATCAGGCAACTTCTGCAGAGAAGACAGCTTCACGCCCGCGGCGCCGCCTGCGTACCCTCCCGCGTTCAGGAAGTTCCCGGCTATAAGAGCTATGTACAGGACCTCCTGTGAACAATATTGCTGGTTTAAGAACAAATAGAACAACAGAACAAATAGAATTGCAATAAAAAGAGCGTAATGATGAAAATATTCGTTTTATCATCAGACCTATATTTTAAAATCCTTCAAAGAAGAAAAAAGTCATACAGTATTGATTATAGATAGACTTTAGTCCATACACCTGGTGAAGCTAGTAGCCACTAGACTTACCTGCAAAGCTCTTGAAGACATCAGATCATCACCAGCCACCAGGATAGAATTGATGGCGCTCTCGAGATACCCAGCAGTTGAGGGCCATTCCTCTTTCAGCAGCATCAGTTCTATGCGAAGCTTGTAACTGTGGAAAGGTACATCGATTTATATGCGCGTTTGACACAAGTTCTAAGCAGTGAAGGAAAATTTCGTGAGGATGCCCGTTAGCGTTTTCTTCTATTTTCTCTGTCACGTATGGGATGCTAACTTCCAAAATGTGGGACCAAATATAACTGCAATATGGAATATACATATATAACTACTAAATATATTATGTATATTCCACATGCATCTGACTACCAACACAATCGTGCTCCTGATTGTTTTTAACTTATTCTCACTAGCGGAAGTATTTGACAGATGTCGATTATTCGAAGTATTCGAAGATTCACTATCCTGAGAAGTTTTTCTCGTGGCTACTCACTTGGGTAGCTGTATCAGCTGCAGTAAGAACTTCTCCGCATTCCCTAGCTTGCTGACATCTCCAGAGAAGGCCTTCAGCATCTCACACTCGTCCATCTCAGGCAGGATCTTCAGAAGACCACGAAGCTTTTCAGCCCCGATGTCATCATGAGAGCCCTCACGGATCATCTGGATTATGTCCTCGTTTGAACTGAAAACGTAGTAAGATTTAAAAAAGGAGTTGACATAATTATTAGTTATACTACAACTCCTAGTTCTATAATAAGCTACAAACATAAAATTTTATTTGATCTAATTCTTTTCTAAATGCGAAAATTTGTAAGTCGGGCTAAGAGGATGGGGTGTAGCTAAGCCCATTCCATCTCAAACCCATGTCATGTCAAAGGAAGTGGAAAATGTGTTGTTACGTTATTAAAAAACAATTTGGTAACCTTTTTAAAACCTGTTGCCATACTGCTTGCCCATCAAATAAGTTCTGAATTATAAGAGCTCTTCTTTACCTTCGGAACTGCTTCAAGAAGATATTGACATTCAGGCTCCTCTTTCCATCCAGGAGTGTGATCTCCGAAGATTCTTTCCTCGGCTTCCTTTCCCCCGAGCTGTCGCAGATAGGACTTCGGCCCAACCTGGGCGAAGACCCCGCTGAGCCAGTTGGTTGGATCTGAAAAGGTTATAATATAACTGGTATTTGTTTATCATTGAGTTCAAGAACAGAAGGTATTTCATCTTTATTAAGTCTCATAATTGAGTGATAGAGAGTAAGGGTTACCTGTTGACAGAACAGTCCTTCGATCTCCGTCCAGTCAAGTTCTGTTTTCGGTGAGTGTTTGTGACTTGATGCTACGAGCGACCAGATGTTCTTCTGACCGATTACCTGAAAGCACACAATGATATTGATTATAGGCTAATGAGGGTGGAAAGATACCAGCTTCATACACTTTTAAGGCATTTTAAACTTTACCCATTCATAGACATGTTAGGTATTTTCAAACGCAAACTGCGCAAACTGCTCATAATTGCTACAGTGTCAGAAGATACTATTTCTCGCTTGTGGCATTATCTGCATCCAAGCTTAACACTGATGGCTAGTCAATCACTTTGAGCGAATTTACTCGCAACAGTTTTTTGAAAAGAGCTGAAATTGACTTACTTTATTATTAGGAATCTTGTTCCAATTAATCGTTTTCATCTTTGTCTTCGGTATGGGGGTCTCCTGCTGCGGCAGCTTGAGTTCAACGACCGGCGCCGGAGGGGGGGTGGGGGTGGAGTGGAACACTGGAGGAGGAGGCGGACCGGGGGGCGGTGGGGGACCGCAGATGGGGGGAGGGGGAGGAATGCACGGTGGAGGTGGTGGTGGGATACCTGGAAAATATAAAATGTTAATTGCCTTTTTATGAGAAACTTGATTTCTTCTATGGTGTGCATTTGTTTCAGTGTGTGTGCTTACGACGGATGCGGATGAAGCGCTCAGTATCAAGCGATACTGAGCGCTTCGTCCATGGAATGTTCCTGAGCTTACGCACACAGAAACAACGTCGTGCATGTGCATCTAGGTACAGCACTATTAAGACCAACCTGCCGATAAGATTGACTGTACCTTTGTTTGATATTGAATCTGACAGCCTCTCCGAATTAAAATAACAGCAAAGATCTTTAAGCACTATAGCACATTTAGACAACTGCCTTGTTCATTTCTCTAACTACCAGGAAATAAGGATGAACTTACATGGAGGTGGTGGTGCTGGCGCAGGAGGTGGTGGTGGCGGAGACAGAGCCCGCTGAAGACTCTGCTTCCGACCACCTGACATGTCCCTGTGTTGGCAGGTACAGCCCATCTTGGCCTGGAAGATAAATTACCTTTATTTCACAGGATTAGTTTACTTTTTAGATCAGTCGAGATTCAATTGAAAAAATTATGACATGTGCTGTAGTTCCGTTTATGATGACTAACATAATTATACCTACTTACCTAGAAAATAAATCAAGCGGCTTTTTATGGTTTTGTTATAGTAGTTGTTGTAATAGTATATTTGGACATTATGAAATGGACGAACCTAGGCTATCCCAGCATCTGCTCAACTATCTTCAAAAATGACACAAGAACTAAAATGCTATGTCAATACAAATTTAGGCGGTATTTGATGACCGTAGAATTATTTATTTCATCCCATATTACCTGGACACTTGGAGCACGCAGCAGCTTAGCAGCATCTTCCCTGGACTCCAGTAGCGTGGCCCGGTGCACCAGGGTCTCAGCCGTGTCCCAGACGATGTCGCTCACGGGCTCCTTAGGGTCAATCCGCAACAGGTGCTGGAGAATGCTGAGGAATGGGATCTCCTGGGGAGTGTCTGACACCTGGAACAGAAGATTTTACAATCTTCTTGAATCACGAGAAACCTTAGTGAAGTGAATCCTTCGATCAAGCAGTTGGTTGAAAGAGTAATCCCCATTCCCCTTGCAAGAGGAACGTAGGTGCAAACTGCCTATTAGGAAGTTTACCAGTTGCTGACGCTGACTGTACCTACAGTAGAATAAATAAATCTAATGGACCTGAAATAAAACTGATTTTGTTGATTTGAAATCACCATCATCATCATTATCGTCATCCACAGCCTGACTTCACCCACTGCATGCTGGGTATAGGCATTCCCAAGCTTGTGCTATCCACCACGATCCTGAGCTAATCTGACCCAATGACGGCTTTGAGAAAACCACCATATAACTATTACGTAATAATTGACTTTGGTACCCACCAAAGCCAATTATTACGAATCGAATTACGAATCCTTAGACATCTTCAAAGGATTTTTGAGTACATAAAAAAACTGAGAGAATGTCTACCACGCCAAGGCGTAGTACAGGTGTAGATTCTGTTTACGTGATGGGTTGACCATGGAGTCAATGTTACCTGTTTGAGTATAGCATAAAAGACGTCCAGGTGCAGATTCAGGTTGATACCCCCCGGGCCCTGGGCCTCATCGCTCTCTCTCTGCTCCTCGAAGACATCCAGCTGCACCCCCAGGTCTGGGTTATTTGCAGCTTCATGTCTGGAAAGAGTTTCATTTTTAGATATTCGACAGTGTGGAAATTAGTTAATGATTAATTTTTTACCGATTCCATAGCAAGGTATCCTTCAAAATTGTGGACCGATTTCTAAGACTTTTTTTTTATAAGGTATATCATAATAAGTGGTAAATCATAGTAAGCACTAACTAATGACATAAGACAAATTATTTTGTCTTGAAACTTATGTTTTTGTGCTTTCAAAATTTTTTTCACCATTATTAAGCAATATGATTCCAGGTGAATAATGGGAAAAACATAGATGTTAACCTGGAAGAATTCCAGACGAACAATAGTTTACAAATAAAGTCCCAGAGCCTCAAAAGTATAATTAAGTTTCAAAATGCAAGTATAACCTTACTAGCCGTCGGAACCAAGCAAAGGGACCAGATATGCGTGGGCGCATCCGACCGCTGCCAAATATGGCACGACCCTGTGATATCTCATTTTATAACAAAAACGTGTTCGCGCGGGTCATTACGAAAACTGCCTGATTAGATCTAAATCTGTGGATTGGGTTTAAGATATCATTAATATGGTTGATAGTATGAGTTTCTACTGAATTTAGAACTATTAAGTACACGAAGGTAGGTATGGCCGTATCGGTAGTATCTGGTCGAATATTTTTTTTAATGAAATAGGTCAGCATTTGACCTCACTCTGCCTGATGTTAAGCAATAGTAAGATCTAAGATGAAGCATGCTTTCCTAAAAGGAAGCTATTTACTCTTGATTTGAAGACCCCTATGTAAAGTTAAATTTAAATATTATGTTTGTTTGCACAGTAATTAAATGCGCCTTGGATTTTTATGTAAGTTTTCTATCTAATTTTAATAAATCATTTCATTTCATCAAATCCTAATCCTTATCTGCTAAAATCATAACCTTTCTTTTAGGCTTTAACGTAGTCAGGTAAAAAGGCTCTTAAAATATGCACATAACTTTAAACGTATTCTGTTATACGAAACTAATTCCTTTTAATCTTATTCTTACAATAATCCACCAAAATCCGCAAAAATAATCCGACCACGGTCCGGTAGGTACGGTAGGTGTTTTTGCCCAAATCCGCTTTATTAGATTACCATGACAAATGAGAGTGGTGCGCAAAAACTTGACGACACGATATAAAAACGATTGGTTGATAGCTTGGTAGGGCTGCCAAAACATATGAAATCACGATTACTTATCGCAAAGTAAGGGGCCGTACTCGCGTTCTTTTTTCCGTTCGTTTGATGAATATTCGGATGCGGCCCAAGTTTTTATGAGCGGTCAATAGAGCTTTAAAATGTGTGTGTGATATGGATCATGGTATCTGAAATAAATGTATTGAATTGAATAGGGTGACGGAGCTTCTAAGGCCTTCAAGGCTTAACGGTTTGTGAGTCGATTAAATAAATAACAGTAACTTCATAATTCACATACATAGTCCTGATTCAAGGACTCCTGTGGAAGTAGGTATCAGAAACGATAAGTACCTACATGGTACACTCTGATCAAGGACGAATATCCTGATAATATGCAAACATTTGTTTCGCGTCTAATTTCCTAGAATAAAATTCATCCAAGTTTTTTGTCTTCTGCCAACCTTAACTTCTATGCAAAAACTTAACAATATAAATTCAAATGATTCCAAATTTGGTGTTACTACGATGACTCCTTGTGCGAAATTTCAATAGCCTTTGTCATGATGACTACTTACTCACTGATGGTAGCAGGTAACAAAGCTATGCTAACTTAGTGTTATGTTCAGTTCACACAACACCAACTCGTTCGTAGAGCCAGCGTAGCACTTTCTCTACGAATAATTAGTGCTACGAATTAACTTTGCTACGACATCTACGAATATTAATCTGTATTAGTACTAAGAAATAAACGTGATTCCGATTAAAAAATAAAAGTCCGCTCCATCCACACCCATTTCAATCATGGCGACAAAAAACCAATTAACACGTTCGTGGCCGGTAGCGGCTATAGCCGCTACCGGCTAAAATCTACGGCTATAGCCGTAGATTTTGAAAGCCTTGTCAAAACCACTACGGTCATAGGAGAGTAATTTGTGTGAGATATTCGTACAAGGCATTCTTACCGGCAACCCACAAACAGATATTATACTTCTACTGTCAATCCACAGTCTACAAGAAGGAATTTTACGTAGTTCACTTGATATCGCAAAGTGCCAGTACGGCTATGACTGGTGTGCTTGTATGGCAATTTATAGGGCACCTCATTCACTGCTTCCTCAGCCGTCATTCGGATGTAAAATAAAATGTATTCGAAATAGTACTGCTTTTCTAGCAAAAATGGTATAAGCTAACCGTCCATGAACGTGTTAACTTCCATTGCTCATACCTGAAGGTTTGATGATTAATTAGGATATGATAAAGCTTAAACTGCTTACCTAAGGTTGTTGAGGGTAGGCAGTAGACCAAGTCCTGAAAATAGACAACACAAATTATAGTACCTACAGTTCGTAAGAGTAAGTGGCCAGCTATGCTGACGGAGTATTGAAGCAATCCTATGGCTCCTTTAAATGATCATCTTCTTCAAGTCGTATACAAGTAAGTATGCCTCAAAGAGATTCCATTCGTGCTTTAAGAATGATGATGATTCTCACCAATAAACTCGTTGCGTACTCGAATGCGGTCAGGCAGACGCGGAGCAGAGATGATGAGGCAGTTGATGAAGGCCAACAATGCGGTCTTGTAGTCCGTGGTGGCTGCATCTCTCAACTCCTCAACCACCACGTGGAGCCTGTACCTCTCCTTCTTCAGGGTCTGCAGACAAAGGTAGATTTAGGAAGATTGATCACCAAAAAAAGTTTCATGAAGTTGTTTCACAAAGTAGTCGAGATAAAGAACTAGGAACTATAGCACTGGTGGTCTAGTGGTAGTGGCCCCCCGCCTTCCGATCGTAAGGTCACGGGTTCAATCTCGGTCGTGCACCAATGAGTTTTTCTGTTGAAAAATGTATGTGCACTATGCCAGTACTCTCAAACGGTGAAGGAAAAGATCGTGAAAACCGGCATGTCGTAGAACCTAAATTGTCGAAAACATTGTGTCAAGTGCACTTAAAATCCTTTCACCTCCCTTGTTCGAAAGAACTGATGACACGATAAGAAGAAGACTGTTTTTTTTTTTTTTTTTTTACATTCTAACTTTTTATAACACACCACAAGGTATGTATTTTTATACTTTTATCGGACCAGCAGCCAGGTGATATTGTGATAATACAGGGAAAAACTGCATGCAAAAGGCACAGGATCGAGTAAAATGGCGTTTGAGTGGGGAGGCTTATGTCCAACAGTGTGTAATAACAAGCTGTGAATGATTATGATGATGATCCTAGAAATCGCACTCCTAGCGGTATTTGAACCTACGAAGATTTAATCGTCACGTTGACCGCCCATTAACTCAGTTAAATCAGCCTTCAACTCAGAGAAGAGAGCTAACTAAGCTGCGGGTTTCCTCACGTCACGATGTTTTCCTTCACCGTTTAGAAGTAGCGTTAAAGCGCTTTAGCTTTTACCCCATTCAACTTACACGACTCTTTATGCTAGCTAGTTCCACTATGGTGTCATTTAAGTCTTTGGCGCCATAAAGCGCTTAGAAATAAAAGTTCATAACCACCAGTGGGCCTATGATGAGCACGCTGACTGAAGTCTCTCGTCTCGTTTTCTCGTTAAAAATCGTCATAACTGTGTCTGTAGTCATGCGCAGCCCGTTATTTCATATCGTTATGTCAAATTGTGAGATAGTGTGACATAGTCTCTGGCATTAGCGCAAAATGATAATAATGCCGGCATGACGATTTTCTTATCACACGCCAAGACAATTTCACGTTGCTCATCATAGCCCCACAGGTCTTGTTTTCTTCTCAACAGGTTTGGTGAGCGAATAACATGATTGCAATTTATTTGACCGTTGACTTTACCGTGACCGCCAAACAGGTTTTAGAAATGGTCTTAGGTCCATGTTCATCGAAACTTTAAGCAACCGTTTAACATATTTATTAGCGTAGCATTATTAGGTATATAAAGAACGGATACCTACATTCCTACATTCAAAATTCAAGACCTAACTAAATATATACAGATCATCAAAACGCCAGTAGTCGCACCAGTGACTGACAAATTGAGAAGTGGAAGGTTGGAGTGGTATGGGCATGTCATGAGGGATGAGAGTCATATAACACGACAAGTGATGAGTATGAATGTGGATGGATATACCGGTAGGGGTAAGCCTAAGAAAAGATGGATGGACTGTGTGAATGCGGATATGTTTGTGAAAGGAGTGAGTTCTGATATGACGGGTGATAGAGGGAAATGGAAGAGAGAAACATGTTGTGCCGACCCCAATTAAGTGGGATAAGGGCAGGAAGAAGAAGATTTCCCTGCGGCGAGAAATGAACCCGAAACCTTATGTGTCACAGGCAAGAAAAGTCCTGCCTGTGACGCATAAGGACGCAGAGCAGTGGGCAAAGGCCCACTTTACTTGTTTGCCGCTGGTTAAATTAATCACTGGTTATTATTTTGATGAATACAAGTCTCAATAAAAGCGCCATTCGATTGGGATTTCAGTGTGATAATGGCAAAACAGGTCCCTTGGTGTTAATTTGGTTATTTAAGTGGTTTGACAACAAGTTAATAGCAATTTATAAATAACTGTTAAAATAATAAAATACAACATTTTTGTACACGTGCAAGTCACAGTAGCTAAAGATCAAATATTATTTATGTTTTCAAAGTTTGCGAAGATTACATTTAGTTTCAATTTAAAAAGAAAAAAATACCTCTCTTAAAATCCTACTATAAATAAATAAATAAATAAATAATGCTGGACTTTTCACACAGCATCATCTAGCCCCAAAGTAAGCAGAGCTTGTGTTATGGGTACTAGATGACTGATAAACTACTTATATAGGTACTTTTTGTTTGTAAATACATACATACATATTATACATAGAAACACCCAGACCCGGGACATATATCTGTAGGTCATACAAACATTTGTCCCGCAGCGGGGATCGAACCCGCAACCTTCTGCGTCGCAAGCGGACCTTCGCCCACTGCACCACAGAGGTCGTCGAAACTATGTCCAAAAGTTTGGATTTTTGTGTTTCAATCGCTGATTTTTATGGAGAATAGTTAGATAGTAGATATTAGTTTCGTACTACTTTTTTTTTATGATGAATGGGTCGGCTCTTGACCTCGAAACTTACACAGGCAAGAATGAGGTCTACGATGCGAGCCTACCCAGAAAGACATTTACATAAATACACCTAATATTAAACATACCTTGTATCGGTCGAGGGTATCCACTGCTCGAGCGTACCCCTCGGCGTTGTACACACATAACGCTGACAGCAACTCAAACACCTGCAACAAAATCATTATTATAAATAGCTGTTCTTCTACTACCTCTTTTTATTAAGATACTAGGAATGCAGCAGTCCGGCACAAATCGTCTCATTTGAAAGCGCCTTAAGATGATTGTCTATCTTCAAAGGATATTGACTCACTCAGAGCTTCACTCGCTTGTTCGTGATGCTATTTAAATAGTCTTTTACTGTTTCACAGGTGGAAGATGGCTAAAATGATTGGGGGAGCCTATATTAACCTTGCCCCAGCGGGGCTCATGTTATGAAACACAATTTTATTTTAAGATCTATTTACTAACATGAAGCAATAAACGTTTTGAATTTGAATTTGAATTTGCAGTGAGCTTTCTTTGCTTTTGCGATCATAATTTACTCTTGTATAAAGTCGTTAATGTTAAAAAGCTTAAAATGAATAATTCATGACCTAGATACTGACCAAATCACACGAACCTTTTGACCTTGACTTTTTAGGTCACACGAAACACTGCGCCATTTTAAATTACCACTTCATGATTTAATTTTGAGATAAGAGAAATATCATAATTCATAAGAAGAATGATAATAATAAAATTATTTATCTTTAGGTTTGTTTTTTAAACACGTTTAGTGCCCCGTCTAGCAGGCCTTTCTTGCCTCAGTGGCATTATCAACTGAGCGCTTCCGCTTCCGTGCTTCAGAGGGCAAAAATTGGTGGTCCCGACCATTAACCACTAACTCATACGAACTTAGGTACATAAAGGAGCATTTACACCATGCGACTTTGGCATTTTTGCTGAGCCGATGCCGATGATGTAAGCGAGCCCGCGATGATGCTAAACCATATGGGTTGAAATTCTTCCGTGTAAATGCTACTGACTGTACTTTTTTTAATTTTGTTTACCTGTTTCTTGACCGGCTTGGCGGGCGAGGTGAGCGCCGCGGCGAGCTTGCCCGCGTACTCGGCATGCTCTACTATGTAGTCCAGCCCAACTCGGCTTTCCATGCCGACACTGGAACAAAACATAATATCTGTTAAAAATACCTTTCACTTGCGATAAAATATCATATAGTCGAATGAAGGACGCCATGAGTAAGAAAGAAGTGCTGAAATGATGGCTGATAGAGGAAAATGGAAGAAGAATACCATGTTCAATGACAAGATGATGATTTTGCAGAGACGAATGTCATGGAAGAGATCACTTCAGCGATAGGCATATTGAATACTTATTTGGTTTTTAAGTTTAAGAACATTTTTGGAACGAAGTTCCTTTTCGGACGGTATCGAGGATGGTGGCTAGAAAAAAAAAGCGTTTCATTTCACCATCACTACACATACATAGGTCAAAACGTCACAGTGCGAAGTGCGGAGACGCGAAACAGTCCATAGATTATTGCATTGTTAGTACGGAAGAGCGTTCTTAGGATTAGAATATTTGACAATAATTTATTTGACAAATGCCAAATGTCAAAGTTGAAACTTCGTTCCAACCGAGTGTTCTACGGAGGTTCAGCGACACTCACGTACTTTTTTTTATATCTATCCATCACAAACAGTCTTCATTGACGTGGATAACAGAAACACTATGCCTCTACGTTAAATTTCAGTACAAATAGAGTCTTGCAGAATTTAATTGAATAACGGAAAAGCTATTGCAATTTATTAAATTTCAAGGATATGTATATCAAACAGCAGCAAATTGGTTTATCTATCCTCATATATTTTATTGGCCTATCTATATTATATGCTTGTCTATTTTATTCCTAGGACAAATTCCATATCCGCCTGCTACACCGCATTCTTGCAAAATGCTGGAGAATTTCTGAAATTTCATCCGCGCACCTCAACCAGTCCGTGTCCTTATAACTCAGGCATTAGCATAAAGCCTAAACAACTATGCTGTTCTGCAGGACCTAAGTCACAAGAGACAAGTTGAATAATCCAAGTTAGATACTTATGTATCTAAAGTATATAAAGTAAAAGTATAAAGTATTATTCAACCCAGTTTTTACCTTTTTAAAAAAGAGCCGAAGGTCGTGGGTTCGAATCCCGGCCGTGCATCAATGGATTTTTCGTTTCGAAAAATTTATATGATGAAAACATCGTGAGGAAACCCGCAGCTTAGTCAGCTCCACACGTATTCACGTCGTCTTTCCTGTGGGCCAGGCTGATTAAGCTGAGAGGATGGTTTAGGTGCTAGGAAAGCCTATTCCATCTTAAGCAATGTCCCAGGCACTACAGCGTCCCGTTAAGTGTAGGCATGGATTGCTTCCTGACGCTGTATAAATCATCTAATATAGATGTAAAAGGCCTAATTTTTTTTTACATAAAACTGTAATTGTCAACTTAGGGCAAGCCCCAACCTGCCTCAGCGTGCGCCCACGCATTCTGTCCCGAGTAAAACATTCGTCTGTGTTGTTCAAGATATGCCCGTATTGTGGCCGTATCTACGAGCAGTCACAGCCACAAGTTTTTACTAACAATAAAAATTTTTGAAAAAAAAAATTGAACCGACTTCACAGAACACAAACAGAAGAACCTTCTACACACTAAAAAGAGAAAAATAAGAATATAATTTGAAGTCGGTGCCAACTATTCATTTACATCTAAGAAATTCAAAAGAACTTGGGTGCAAAATTGTATCCTGGTACGCTATCGCTCGATTTCTTTTTTTGATAGGTACTTAATCGTATTCACTTGGCACCGACTTCAAATTATATTCTTATTTTTCTCTTTTTAGTGTGTAGAAGGTTCTTCTGTTTGTGTTCTGTGAAGTCGGTTCAATTTTTTTTTTCAAAAATTTTTATTTTTCACTTTTTAGTGTAAGTAAATAAATACTGTGTAAATAAAAGTGTATGTGTAAATAATATAGTAAGCTACGAGTACATTAAACTTTGCTTATCGTAGCTTAAGTAGGAAAGGATAAGAGAAGTCATGGGCAGACCTACTAAAGGACCGACCGGAGTTCAGCAAGGGGGAAAACTATCAATCCATAAGGAAAAGAAATATTTTGTACTACCTCGGGTGTAATACCCTTTCAAACTATTTAATGTTTGACTCAGATTGTGAGTCAGGGTGTGTTGTGTAGTGAGAATGAGGTTTTTTTAATGTTACGGGAAAACTGTTAATCCCTCAGAAAAAAATATATAATGGCGCCACCTTGAGAGTATACCTCTTTTTAACAAAAAAAAAATTTTGGAAATCGGTCCACAATTTTCTTAAAGTTCAGTGATTGTTTTAGTTTTACGGGAAAACTATTAATCCCTCAGGAAAAAAAAATATGTGGCGCCACCTTGAGAGTATACCTCTTTCTAACAAAAAAAAATTTTGGAAATCGGGCCACAATTTTCTTAAAGTTCAGTGATTGTTTTAGTTTTACGGGAAAACTATTAATCCCTCAGGAATAAAATTTATATGGGACCACTATAAGAGTATACCCTTTCAAACAAAAAAAAAATTTTGGAAATCGGTCCACAACTGACGGAAATATCGTTTTCTTAAAGTTCAGTGATTGTTTTAGTTTTACGGGAAAACTATTAATCCCTCAGGAAAAAAAATATGTGGCGCCACCTTGAGAGTATACCTCTTTATAACAAAAAAAAAATTTTGGAAATCGGGCCACAATTTTCTTAAAGTTCAGTGATTGTTTTAGTTTTACGGGAAAACTATTAATCCCTCAGGAATAAAATGTATATGGGACCACTATAAGAGTATACCCTTTCAAACAAAAAAAAATTTTTGGAAATCGGTCCACAACTGACGGAAATATCGGTGAACATACATAAAAAAAAAAAAAAAAAAACATACATACAGCCGAACATATAACCTCCTCCTTTTTTTGAAGTCGGTTAAAAAGTAGTTTAAAGTTACTTTTACACAAATTCTTCATCTTCTTATCGTGTCACTAGTTCTTTCGAACCAGTGTGGTGAAAGGATTTTAAGTGATTTTAAGATTATTTTTTTTACACTAATAAAAAAAACAACACAGAAGGTGACTGAGTTATACGGGAGTATTTTAGAGTATTTGTTGGATGTCTTTATGATATCTGTTAGTTTGACTGAGTTAGTGACGTAATCTGGTGACGGAACTTTTAGGCCACGAAGGTCACCTAGCTTTACTATAAAAGTAAGCTGCCGTTTATAGTAACTACAGAAACTATCGTGATTTTTTTTTATTATTGTTGAAACAATTTTGGTGATCTCTGTACTTAGCATTTCTAGTGGCTAGCCTGTCTAAGGACACCTGATTTATTACAACTAATTGCTAGAATTATATCAGCGCTAGTTAGCAACCGCGGTTTCACACGATGTGCAGTAGCCAACATAAGACTAACTTTTGGAATGCTAACTGCAAAATGTTATATGGCAAATTTTAATATAGGTGTATGTATGTATATTCAGATGTTTATAGTTTATTTAGTAGTATTAAGCTTTATTTTGTTGCTGGGCAAGACTATTCCATCTCAAACAATTTCCCAGGCACTACCAGCGTCCCGTTAAGTGTAGGCATGGGTTGAGAATCATCTATTAGGTAAAGATGTAAAGGCCTAAGTTTTTAGGCTAAAAAATAAAAATGTACCTATCCGTTTTTTACATCGAATTATTTGCGAACAATTTTGTATACTTTAAGTTTACCTACTTAAGTACTTAAGTAAGTACTCATATCAAGGGTTTGAGCTTCTAGTATATAATATTAAGTACATAAATATCCTATAACATCGATTCAAATATTTTAATCATGAGCTGCACCAACTTCATGCTAATCCTTTGTTTATGCAATCACTTATCTCGAGTCCTTCTCGGAAAGCTATCAGTTCAGATGAATCGCATCGTTGCGTGCGCAGCATATCAATTGACACCTGCATCTTCTGATTAAAATGGTTGTGACGTTTGTATTCTAGTTAATGGATTTTTAAGAGGAATTACTTATTATTTTATTATGAGGAATTATTATTATTTACTAATTATTCCAATTGGAACGGATGGTTTGTTAACAATACGAACAAATAAGTTTACAAAGAGATGAGATGCCCGTGCGCGTAGGTATACATTGTAAAATAAATAGCAATCTAGAACATATAATATAATCACGCGTCTTTCCATGCCGGTTTTCTCACAATATTTTCCTTAGCCATTCAGTAGTATTGGCAACACAGATTATGGTCAGATAATCGAACTAACAAATAAATTAAATAAAAAAATGAAAGCTAACACTAGCAGGTTGAAATGAACCAAGAAATACCCAACATTGAAGCAAGCAAACGACCCAGGCCCTCAACCCAGCGAGGTCCGCCCTATTTGGTCAGGTCGTCAGGCGGCTGCCCTTACGTGTGGCATTGACGACCTATGGCATTCTTCCGACTGCGGAAATATATAGTGCAATGGTGTTGAGTGTTACAAAATGACTTCGAATGTCAGGGTGTTTTCGTTTAGACCGAATATTGTTGTATTTTTTTCTCGACCTCTATTAGCGCAGTGAGCGAAAGGCCTTACTGGGTCTGACTTTTATCGCGGTTCTTGAAAGTACTATTTTGCATTTACCTATTCTATTCTATTATAGAGATACCCGATCTCATTCATGGTAAGACGGCTGACGTCTTTCATTTTATTCACTCTCCAGTAATGATATAGAATCATCACCGGCTTAGGGTAGGTACTTTTGACATGTTATATAAACTCAAACTTCAACAATGTATTCAATAAACTTTACCAAGAGCCGACCTGCTCTAGGCTAAAGCTAGCACAAAGGGAAACCACATTAGGCCTTCCCTTTTCCGAATCGTAGGTAACAGGGCACTTTCTCTCAGCAGATCCCATTACATAGACCTTGTGCCGCTGGTTTTAAGGTTCTGAATAAAGATGAAAAATTAGGTTAAAATCTTTATTCTTATTTCATACTTTGAAGCTTAGTACTCAGACTTTGTCAGTGTAAGCTCAAGTATCGATGTTATGACGATCTCTGTGTCGTATTAATGCGTATGCTCGCCTGTTACGCAGAAGGTTACGGTTTGATTCCCGCGACACGCTCAAATAAACTAGTAGGTTATGTGCTAGTAGCAGGTTTTTCCTACTACATAGCCCATACGTGCTAGCCCATTGTTGGGCATACTCCCTCACTACAATCCATTGCCTTCGTCTGCCAGTTCCACTCTTAATCATCATTCTGCTCGAACTGCAATTTCAATGATGGTCTCTCTACCGTTAGTTTTTTTTCTAAATCTGTAGTTCTATAAATTCATCTGTCAAAAATATCAGGTATTAAGTACATAAACCTTTTTTCTATCAGTAACTCAATCTATATCAATTTCTGCCCACAAGATGCCACTTGCCACTTCAGACAAACAGACAGATCGTGTGTCGGTCAATGCTCTTAGGAAATGGCTTGTTGAGACAAAATCTTGATTTGTGTAGGACACAGTTAGGGTTGAAGGGACTTGGTAGCTTTTTACCATTCCAAGTCAAAAACAGGGTCACGACTGTATCCCCAAAGCGCGGTAGACATTCTCCTATAGATGTCTTTGTATTCCAGATATTTTAAAGATGTCTACGAGGGTAGCCAAAGTCAATTATAAATACTTATAATTATTTATTTTAGAGAAGTATAATTATTTACAGTTGAATAGCATTTAATTGTACCTATTCAGTAGGAATAGGAAGCTGTATAAATCATCTAATTGCTGTACAATTGAGTGTAATTGCTGTAACTAATGTAAAGACGAAGCTATTTTATTCAGTAGGAAAACTGGGATCACATAAAGAATCGAGTCAGGCAACAAACATGGTTGGGGCCTAGCTTCTCAAAGAGTAAGGAACTATTATGCATTTTTTTTTCGAACGAGCTTTTTTAATTTTCGAAGAAGCATTTATTACAATAAGGTACCCATCTTAATATCCTTATAATTTAGCGCTTTGCGAGCATTAGCCACGCTCCGATAGGCCACCGGCTGTCAATTCGATTATAATCGTGTATTGCATAATAACCGGTCTTTTCAAGGTCTCTGTCGATGCGCGGACGCCGCCAAACAAACGTGGTTATAAAGCTTTATAACCGTGTTGAAAATTCTATTGTCGGAGAATACTGAATTCCTCGCTATGTTTTCATTCATAGTTGAGAGCTTGTGTCATAATAGCTCTAGCTTAATAATGCTTGTAAAAAGCAATTTAAATATTAATTTCCTTTTTTATATCCTTCATTGATAATTCTAGAGTAGGTATTACTATCAGTATCAGCTCAAAGCTGGATAAAAGCACCCCCTTTCCCTTCAGACTGAACCTAATGTAAATATCATTTCCCTGCTCTTATCCCATGCTAAGTAAGGTCGGCACTATATATCTAGCAACTAAAATAGGTAATTAATACTGATGCCCTACGTTCTGATTCCGACGACGCCGCGGTAGACCGCGAACGAGATGGAGGGATGAGCTCGGCTAATTCAACGCCAACTGAGCCTCACTAGCACAGGATAGGGATGGATGGAAAGAGTGGGAGGAGGCCTTTTCCCAGCAGTGGGAAAATGATGGCTCTTAATAATAATAACAATACTGACATAAATCTGAGACAATTTTACCATGGGAGTCGCTATTAATATGTTACCTATGTTTCTATCCGCTTAAAAATATTATGGTCATCCAAAATCATTGAAACGATTAATCTATTATGTATGACGAATGAACAGTATATATTGTCTGTGGTATTGGGCACCATCGATGTAACGATGACAAAGCGCCACGCCATACGCGACCCAACAACCGATTGTTTTAAGTTACTAGTTAGGGTTGTCAAGCTTCAAAAGTAAATGTAGGAATGATTACCAACGTAATCAACGACAGACGGTGATAATTTGATTGTTTTGTAAAATACTTATACGTTCTTATGATGTGCAGTGAATACTGAATCTTAGATACGTTTAACATACCATACTGTAACATATTTTTAGTGGACTTTTTCAAGCCAATGTCAAATATAAATTGATGTTGGTAAGTAATCAAGCTCCTTAGTACGTACTAGCACTGAACCTTGTTCAGGCTGAGTCGTGGGTAGACAAACAAACGGACATGTCGAAAATATATGAAATGAAATTACATCGACAAAATAAATATCCACGCAAAAATTAACAAATCTACACTAATATTATAAAGACGAAAGATTTGTTTGTGTGTTTGTATCGAATAGGCTCCGAAACTACTGGACCGATTTGAAAAACTATTTCACCATTAGAATCCTACATTATCACTGATGAACATACGCTATTGTATTTTATCCCGGGAAAGTGAAATGACAGCGGGTAACACCGTGACGAACAGCTAGTCAAATATATTTTTGAAGTCTTTCAGTTTGGTTGATATAGATTGGGACATGGGACTGTGAAATTGACATAGGTACTTTGACTTGACCAATCGCTCGAGCGGAGATTTCGGATTTTGGTTTCTAGCATTTATACGTCTTCGAAGACAACCCTATCCGACAGGAAGTGAGCACTTGCGCGTCAGTAGTCCGATCGAACTGCATTGTGATCTGTGGATGTGCGTAGTAATCGGCCCTTCAAGATATTAGTCATGAAGCTTGGTCAATCAGAGTAAGGTCAAACGCGTCCAGGTCTTTACAACAGAATCTCAAAATATCTAACTAATCAATGCGACTGAATTTCATAGGGGCTTATTACAAGAAAATGAGCCGAGTTTAGACCAAGTCTAAAAAACTGTCCCTAGAAAAACGATCTTTAAATACTCATAAATAGAATGCTTTTTGTGGTAACAGTTTTGTTTTTACATGTGTAAAAATGGGGTTCAACTAAGGTTTTACGTTTTTATAATAAGCAGCATAAATAATAATGTCTGAAATTCAAATGGCGTGCTTTACATAACAACCTGAAGGTCAGTGTGACTTTTTCCTAAAATGTTCTAGTGTCAAAATATCCGAATCCCAAAATGTCTGAAATAGTTCATTACAAACTTACCTAATCTCAAAACGCTCGCTACGCTCTCTCGCCTCGTGCATTAGTGGTCACTATCCTAACGTAAACTAACCAACTGATTTAAAAAAAACTATTGACTTTGGGCAGGGAGATGGATGAAAGCAGGGGGTTTCTGGCGCTGCGTAATGTAATAAAATAAGCTAACCACACTTCAGTGTAATATAATATTTCATTTTATAAACAAGTTAATAATAAGTTATTTAACGCTCTTGTTACCCAAGGTTGCAAAGCTATTTATGCCGCCATATATGCCTATGCACATATAAAGGCATGCTTCCTTGTCCGTTTGAATGACTAGACCATAAAGGATTTATTTGACCATATGTTCAGGGTAATGTGAGCTGCATTCATGGGGGTTATTTTATCCTTGTATCGTTATACAAAAGAGTATGGAGATTTTCTGCCTAAGATATTCCTATTAATTATGATAAATGCTAAAGTTCAGATATATTTTGCTACTAAAAATAAAAGTTCTAAATGATTTTTTTGAAAGGAACAGAGATAGATTATTGTCTGGAATAGCAAATATGTTGCTTATTATTCCGGAAAAGAGAAGTATCCCCGAACGACTAGCGAGCACTAGAAAAAGGGTCCTAAAAAGGATCTTTATTCCATATTATAGAGAATGTACGAAAATGTACCGTGCTTTGGAGATACGGTCATGATCCCAGATGTATATTTTGGATTGTATCCACCCTTCAAAATTTAAACTGATTCCACACACTCTAGTTTGAGCCTGTTACCTAAGTTGGAGGTCACTATCAGTAATATAGATTAATCTACGCTAACAAAGCGATTTCTTCCAGATAATTATGTAGGCAATCGTAATGGCGGAAGGTACATGCATTATTTGCCAAGGTAAAGCGATGTTTATATAACATTCTTGTAACATTAGTATGACCGCAAGCAGGTAGTTACTTACATCTATTTACCGCAAGACAACATTAGGGCATCTGCAACAAAGAATAATCAATTTAGATCAAGATTATTATGATGAAACTAACTTCTTAAATTTAAGGTTGAATTTGTGACTGATTTCTAAGCCTTGTACGGACTGCTAAGGGCTAAGAGGCACGCCAGCATAGCAAACCTAACTACAGGTTCATCCAGCTGCATCAACTGCGGGCGAACTGTCCGCTTGGCTTGTACAGCCATCAGAAGTGTGTATCCTAAACAGACACTGTTTAAACCGTCTGTTAAAGACGTAGGTATAGGTTGAAGATGTACGGATTGCGCGTTACAGGCTACGCATTCACGCGTTCGAGACTCGCGCAAGTCGATGTAAATGTATATAAGTACGCCTTGCTGCAGACTACGCGTTCCTTGGTAGCCTAGAACGCGTAGCCTGTACGCAGTTTTACTTAAATTGTTTATTGCCTAAACAAAAACGAAAAACTGCAATCTCTAAACCAGTTTGTCGATTTTATTAAGCCTTTTAGTAGGTATCTACCTAACTAACTCGGTTTTACAAAAACAAGTAAGTAATAAAATGAAAAGCGGTTATGTACAGTTAAGTGATCACAAAGTTATTTATACCAGAACTTATTTTCAAATAGCCGACACTTCTGAAGCCTTTTCACATTCATGACCCATCAAAGTCAAAGTCAAAAAGCATTTATTCAGTAGGACCGCTTTGCACTTTGAAACGTCTTGAAACTAGATGATTCTACTCCTGTTCCTTCGCGACCATCAATTACTATCTGTCAATTCTGGCGCATCTAACTACTTACGAGAACTCTTTAGACCTAATAGTATGATTCTCTAACTAATCCCCATTTTCTCGCTACAAAACATGACGTACAATGCGCACAACCACTTGACTTGACGACCTCTGTGGTGCAGTGGGCGAAGGTCCGCTTGCGACGCAGAAGGTTGCGGGTTCGATCCCCGCCGCGGGACAAATGTTTGTATGACCTACAGATATATGTCCCGGGTCTGGGTGTTTCTATGTATAATATGTATGTATTTACAAACAAAAAGTACCTATATAAGTAGTTTATCAGTCATCTAGTACCCATAACACAAGCTCCGCTCACTTTGGGGCTAGATGATGCTGTGTGAAAAGTCCAGCATTATTATTTATTTATTTAGTTTGTTGCATCGTGTTATCTCGCTTACTCTACCAAATCTGCGCAATCTTTTAGTGCATCTAACGTCTTTTTTTGTAAATAGGTTCTGTAGTATAGAGCATATCGTATACCTAGTTGACAAAAATATTAACATGAAAGAAACAGCTATAAAAGTATTTTCCGTAGGGGTAGGAGAGACCACGGGTTTCCGCGGTGTTTTAAAGTTCTATTTCCACAAGGAAATTCAACCGAGTGCATGCATCCAGGGCCAGTTACCTACAAACTCCTTGTACAGGCATCACATCGCGTCACGTACAAAGGCGGTGCCTTACCGGGACTGGGTGGGAACCAGGCGCACGCGCATGTCTTCACAGCACAGTATCACAGTACCGCCTATGACATATATTGCAAGTCGAGTACCTACAGATTGCCTCTAACCAGCTCTAGCAAGTAAAAGTTTTTAAGTAAGTTCGTATGAGATAGTGGCCAACTCTGGTGACGGAGTTTTTAGGCCGCCTTAAGGCCTCCGTCATGAACGACTTAATATCCGGGACTAACAATTCAACGTGCCCTCCGAAGCATAGAAGCGCTCAGTTAATAATGCCACTAGCGTTCACTCCCATAATCTTATCGTGTCTTGGTCAAAAAGCAAACAATAATGATCATGACTACATCCCCAAGGCGTGGTAGACATAATCTCCGATTTTTTGTGTACTTTCAGATCCGTCGAAGATAGCTAAAGGGATAGTCGGAAGCATATTCAAAAGCATGGCAAATTATTATTCCGGGCAAAAATTGAATTGGTTTTAATTCGATCTCTAACAAAAGATCAATTATTGGGATTAACAGTTTTGTACCTCTTAATTAGTACCTTATTTCCGAGGTCATTAACTCGTACAAACAACAACCAATTATGAATTCACATACTACAACTAGTTTGACTTCTGTACATACACCCACACTGAAACTACTGTTTTCGTAGTTCTTAGTGCAACGGAATAAAGTCGAAAATTATTTACTTTTTACAAACAAACCCATTGCCCTCTTTAGCCAAAACATGTGAAAAAGAAACTGTTAGGCAGCTTATTAGGGGTCTTACTTTCAAATCTTATCGTTTCCGTCCAAATTTTGAGAAAATAACTTTCCATTGAATTTCTTAGGTTATTTTAAAATTTTAGAAATTTTCATCACAAGAGTTGAACCATCACAAAGTTCATCATCATCATCATTATAATATTACCGACAGTTCAATCGGGCTCATGATGAGTATGGAAAAGAATCGTTGCAGTGTGCGCACTCACTTATTATTGCATACTCATCACTAGCCCGACCAAACCATCGGCCGACAGAAAAGTCTGTAGTCTGCGAGGGCTCAGGTGACAATATAATCTAATTTCAATTAACAGCTTCCTCACCTCTAATGAGGAATTCAATTAAAAATATATTTATAAAGATATGTCGTTTTATCAATTACCATTTTCGTCAGTAACAGTACTTAAACGATAAGTACCTAAGTATTCCATCTTGCATACTCTTCGTAGATAAATAGTCAATGAAAGAGTCAGGTACTCTTCTTCCAATCTATTCTACTCTTCTACTTATATTAAACATCGGAAAGTACATTATGTTATTTTGTGTTTAAATCATGTCTTACAAGTGGACAGATTTGTATGAAACTTGGAATTAATAAAGTTCGTAGTCTGGAATGGCATAAAATAACGTGTTACTTTTTAAAATGTTGTAATTGATATGTACCGCGCTAGTAAAGCCTTTGGTTTGAAAGTTGAGAGGAGGTAATCAAAGTTAAAGTCAAAGGACAAGAATCAAAGGATCACTTTGAAACGTCTTATCGGTATTACCTACATTACCAGGCCAACATGCCTTTGTAAAATATTATCTAATACCTAATTGAGTTCGGCAATGAACAGTCATTGGTGGAGCACGATATGCAAAGTGACGCCGAAAGGTCGTCAAATATCTTCAAGGGAACCTTACTTCCGCTATTGATGATTAGCAGTTGAGTCATCATCATCTCCCTGCCATTATCCCACATTTATGTGTGGTCAACAGGTTTTTCTTTTCCACTCTGGCGCCGTATTCCCGTTCTTATTTTCGTTCGTTTGATGAATATTCGGATGTTTCTTACTACGATTTCTGACTTCAAGGGCCAATTTTTCGGTTTGGAATACTTGGTCCTAGGTTAGGACCGTGTTTTAACGTTGATCTTATCGACCGAATCCAATATGGATCGTAGTAAGAAACATCCGAATATTCATCAAACGGACAAAAAAACGAACGGGAATAACCTCCCTGATCTGATAGATCCTGTCATCTCAAAATTCACTCCTTATTTATGAAAATAAACTATGGCCTTTACATACTAGATAGATGATTTATAGAGCGTCAGGAGGCAACCTATGCATACACTCAACGGGACGCTATAGTACCTGGATCATTGTTTACTTAATATGCCTGCCCAGCACTTGAACCATCCTCTCAGCCTAATTGGCCTTGTCCACCGGAAAGGCAACGCAGTTTCTTAACTAGTGAAAAAAATGGTTGTCTGTAAAGTCGGTTTACTGACAATAGTTGAACGTGACAACGCAAAGGCCGATTGTGCTTCTTTGTCGCTCGCTCCGCGCTCTCGCTTGCACTTGCGCAAGCCTTAAATGGAACGCCTCAGAGCGAGGTAACGCCTCATGACGTCATGTTTTTTCGTGCGTGCAGCCGGCTCTATCGAATTATAAGACGTAGTCACGTCAAAAATATACTTAGGCAACTAATTAAATTTTCTACACACAATACATTAGGTAAAAATCGGAAAGTTAGTTATGCGCGTGTTATCAAACCTGCTATCACCATAAAACTATAAAAACGGTCGGTGACCCCACACGGAAGCAGATTGTAAAAAGCAGTAAATTTGGGGTACCGTTCGTTATGGTATGCGTCTTTTACAATAAGGAGCACCCGGGTGCGGTAGACATTTAAAGATGTTCTAAGAGAATGGTCAGAGGACGTTTTATATAGTGTTTCACTCACGTGGAGTTTAATAATAGGTAAGTACCTACATTTACCTTCACAAAAAACCCATCATGGAAGCCTCTTTTGTAACGGGATTATATAAAGCCTACATACTGATCTTAAAGAATTAAAAGGCCATTTGTTCAGTAATAAATAAAAAAATGGCTTATCGACAAATTTTTTTGCTCACTTAAATGGTTAGGGACATCAATTATTTATTTTTTACTTATTATTATTATCTTGAGCATGCCTAATATTTTGGTAGGACACAGAATGGACAAATATAATTTTTAAGATCTTATTGTATCACATGCGTTTGTGCAAATAAATTTCATTTCATTTTCTTACGTTCAATGTCCATCCTATAACTCCATTCTAAATGGTAGAAAAAAACCTTTTTGAAGTAGCTAAATAGTTCCAGAGGTTACTCCCAACAAACTAACAAACACCTCTTTACATTGTAGATGTAACAGACTCGCACTTGCCGATTTCTTACTCTAATTAAACTTAGATAACCGCCACCCACAGCATGTTGAAACCTTGTTGAACATTAAACAAATGAAATTAGCACACAATGTGCTCCTTACATGGATTTTGTCACCCATTTGGTTTTGTTTTGCATACGGTTTATTGTTTAACTAGCTCCTGATTCAGTAGTACAGTCAGCCATGAAGTAGATAGACACGTTACCTCTTTTGTCCTGCTAGAAAACTTCTGCAAAATACTTCTGACCAAAGCGCTCGTGGTGTCACTTGCTTCGTGCTTCGGAGGGCACGTTAAATTGTCGACAACGGACTCGTGGTCACACCAGATTGTCAGTGGTTGTCTGTTTGTTGTCAACTTTTAAGTCGTTTAGCCATGACTCCGTCATCAAAGTTGTCCACTAACTTATATGAACTTACTTACTTTTTTAGCGTTGACGTAATAGCGTTACTTGCTCAGTCATTATCATTACAGCAAGGCGACGAATGTCATAGAAAGCAGGACAATGGGGAACCATGGAATATGTTATAGTTAATAAGGGAGCGGTTATAGTACCACTCAACAAAGACGTCTCATCCACAACGTTCTTAAAATAAAGCCTGATTAGATTTATGAGGATTATTGAGGATGGATTAAATGAAGGAAAGCCACAGGCGCGGATCCAGACCCCAAAAAAGGTTGTGGGCACACCCGAAAATCGGCTAAGTGCGAGTCGGAACATGAACTCGCTCATGATCTATAATATGTACCTTATATAGAGTGTTTTTTTTATATTATCAAGGAGCTCGTGTACCAATTTTGGTTAAATCGGTTGAAAAATGCGACATGTAAGAGATAACAGACAGACAGAGAAAAGCATTTTTAGCCAATCTCGAAACTGAGACGCTTCGCTCACTCGCTCGGCCATTTAGGGTTGTGGGCATGTCCATAGTGCCCACTACAGTGGATTCGCGCCTGGAAAGCCCAACTGTGTGCCATAATAATGGTCTTCACGGTATTGGTCGCAAAGGAACAAGAGATAGTACTTACTTCTATTTCAAGTGATTCCAGCAGTCTTACTAAATAAATGATTTTTCTTTTGAAGACCTGGGGGTTATTCGCTTTCATGTTTTCGTTCGTTTGATGAATATTCGCATGCTTCTTATTACGAGCTACATTATATTCAGTCGATAAGATCAATGTTAAAACACGGTCCTAACCTAGGACCAAATATCCCAAACCGAAAAATTGGCCCTTGAATATTCATCAAAGGAACGAAAATAAGAACGGGAATACGGTCCCTGTACGTAGTGCGCTTCCTGTTTTTTTTAGCTTCAAAGTTTTTAAGTTGAGTTTGCCTGTAATAATACGCGTCATCGCATCCTAATACGCATTACGCATTGTGGCGTAGAGCCACGTAATATAAAACACAATACAATTGTTACATTAATGAAAGTTGCAAAACATCCCTAGCATATGTGACTTTGCTTGTGTAGCCTACATTAGTCTATGATATTAATGTAGTTGTAATAGATCCATAACGAATAGGTCATTTTTTTAAACTTGGTTGAACCCCATGTTGACACATGTCAAAACTAAACTGTTACCACAAAAAAGCGTTCTACTTACGAGTATTTAAAGATCGTTTTTCTAGGGACAGTTTTTTAGTTAGACTTGGTCTAAACTCAGCTCATTTTCTTGTAATAAGCCCCATTAAGTTTATGAAACATTGCTGTATCAAATGTTATAGCATAACGCAGAATAACAAAAAAATTAAGTCTTAATAGATAAAACTTTTCATTTCATCCTAAGAGAGGAAAGTTCACGTGGGTTGTGTGAAAGTGAGTCTGTTTGTTTGTTTGTTCTGACATTGAGACCTGACCTCTTCTGTTTGTACTTCAAGTATTTGTGGGGAAACTGTTTGAATAAGGTCAAAAGTCAATATTGTTGTAGATTCCTATGGTTTCATAATGAAACGAATGAACCCGGTAAGCAAATATCCTGCATAATTTAAAAGAAAATAACTGGACTTTATATTAATATAATAATATTTAAAAAAAATCGCAATCACAACTCCTGTGTAGAATAGAAATACTCTAGACTAGACAAGATTTGTAATTGCGATTATTTGAAGTGTGTATTAGATTTTAAATAATATATTAATACAAATATATAATTTTAAATATTAAAATACACACCATATATATTTTCTAAATGGCGCCACTTTCTAAATTATACTAACAATATTTATTCCTGTTTTGAAGATTTAGTTAGGGCTAGATAGATTGTAATTTTTATGGTCTACATTAAGTTATAGGAAATAGTTTTAAGACACCCAGTACACTTTCACTTGCCACTGTCTACATAGGTAACACACTTGACTTGATCGCGTAAACTGACAGTTAGTACACTTTAGCAAAAATCACTTAACACTTTTAACAAACTTCGAAATCATTGTGCTTAACACCCACAATGTTTTGGTATCGTGAGAAAAAACACTTATAAGTACCTATTACATACAATTTATTAGGTAATGTATGATCTACTAAGGTACCGTAGCGTACATATTATGGTTTTTTTCAATAGAGTCAAAACAACAAACAAAAAATTTGACGTTTGTTATTTTGTATGAAGTGATAAAAAATGTACGTGAGTGTCGTGGAACACTCGGTTGGAACGAAGCAAAGAGAACTTTTCTATACTGGGATTATAATAAATAACTTGTCAATTAGGTATCCTAGAAACGCTCTTCCGTACTAACAATGTAACAATCTATGGACTGTGTCGCGGCTGCGCATTTCGCACTGTGTCGATTTGACCTATGTATGTGTCATGGCGGTAAAATGGAACAAACATTTTTTTCCAGCTTCAGTCTTTTTTTTCTTCGATACCGTCCGAAAAGGAACTTCGTTCCAAAAACTCAAAATCCTAAAAATGTCTTACCTGAATTGTCGTCAATCAACATCTGAAACAGAAAAAAAATTCAATAAAGATGCAATATTTTTCACGTAGGAACGTATCCCTGACACATAGAACTTTTACGTTTCACGTTGCACAACAATGAAAAATTTTGAAATAAATGAAATGTTCTGATAAATACTAAAAGATATACCTAGCTTAAAAAATGATATTGTCCATTTCCTTTTTAATAATTTCAAATACTAACATAAAAGAGCCTTAGCAACATTAATTAAAATATTTATTTTTATTACAACATCATCACCAATCAGCTATATCATATTATTCAAATACAAGAAGTAGATATCAATATTTACTTAAAAAATGTTCTCTTTAAGGCGTAACAACAGGGGCCGTATTCCGGTTCTTATTTTCGTTCGTTTGATGAATATTCGGATGTTTCTTACTACGATTTCTGACTTCAAGGGCCAATTTTTTGATTTGCAATATTTGGTCCTTGGTTAAGACCGTGTTTTATCGTTGATCTTATCGACTGAATACAATGTATCTCGAAGTAAGAAGCATCCGAATATTCATCAAACGAACGCGAATAACCACCCTGGTTGCTCTACCATCCGTGAGCTTGGCTAATACATACCATTACCCAATCTCCCCTAATACTTGCCTGCCTATCCTTTTAAAGACGTAATGTTACATTTCGAAGGTACAAATCATTAAATATTAATGCATTAGTATAAAAATATATCACAAATATACAGGTAGCGACAAAAGTTTATTAAAATTGTGTGTGTGGTTTCGAGGTTTTGATTTTCTCCTCGAGTTTTGTGATTGGTCAATTCAAGTGCGTGTGATGACGTGACGTAATGTCAATCAATAATAAGGATGGGGCAAAAATTGACCGCATTGAGGGCACCTTTGCTTTTCGGTTATTCTTAGGGAACTGTTCTTCAGTTCAATTCTTTTTATTTAAAAAAAAACAACTGCCTTTTTAGATTTTTGAAAAACTGTAAGGAAAGTTTTCCTTCAACCTGTATAACACACCCTACAGTACAATTGCTGTTACTACTCGTACTAACATTGATTGTACCAATACGTACCTCCTTTTGTGGATTGGAAAGTATTGTAATTAGACGAGTGGTTGACTCGTGAAATAGATCTGTCACTCTAATGAATGCTTTTATCGGCATCCGGCCGTCTTTCACCTCAACCAGGCCTATTTTCTACAATTTCTAGCAAGAATTTATCTGAGGTACCATATTAGGTATTCTTTACAAAACAACTGAAACCGACTAATGAACAAAGTGATGTTTGTCAAGAAGTTGAACAAAGCTAGTGTCACGCATAGATTCTCTCTAAAAAATGTCGACATGTGCCGAGTATGTGTTTGAATGTATCCTATATACCTCTACCCTTTCCCTCGTAAAAGACTTGATGTGAAAGAATGTCTACCGCGCTTTGAGCATAGACGTAGAGCGTGAAACTCTCTTATCTCAGAGAAATGAAATCCAAAGATTCGTCAAAAACAAAATGCAATAATATTTACAACTGGCATCGTGTCACAGATGATACCCAAACACTGCTACTGAAATTATGCGCATAATTTATACTAAACAAACCAATATCAATAGACCCGTCTCCTTTATACATGTTTATACTACGACTGAACTATACAAAGCTCTAGTTATACTGGATAACTGCACCAGCGTATCAAGACACTTGCATCAGAAGAAGCTGCAAGAAGATGTGTTTGGATGGAGAGATCAGTGTAAGATGGTTGTAAGTTGTATTATGTAATGCGTTTAGTAAAACCGTCACGATCTCAAGCGCTTCCTGGCAGAGGAATACTTAGTTTTCTCGAATTCGAACAACCAATGGTTAGTTTCTAGTAAACAAAAACGATTTTGTTTAACTTGGAAGACAAAAGTTCGAGGAGAATACTAATTTAGATATATTTTTAGAAGGAGTTTCAAATTAATAAGACGCAGTTTATACGATGCCACTCTGGCATACCATTATTGGCTCTTGCTTTCTCAAACCCAACGGAGCAAGAACTAATATTCTATGGCAAGAGGCAAGAATGCATAAACGGCGTCTAGTCTATATAATAATAATAATAAAAAGCTTTATTTAATTCCATGCAAATGTTACAATTATATATTAGTACATTATGGTACTAGTGTGTAACATTGGTGTTTACCGCCGAGGTTTTTTTAAGAGCCGAGCCGTTAGGCGAGGCTCTTAACAGAACCGAGGACGGTAATCATCAATACACACGTGTATCATACGACGTTTTTCAACACACTTGTGAATAAAATAACAATAAAAACTCATTTTCAACAGTGAAAACGAGTTGTGAAAAATGTTTCGCTATTGCGGGAAAAATTAATCAGTTTTCCTATGCGCGCGCATTGCGATCGGCCACAGACTATATTTCCGCGCCGCGCATAGGGTTTGCGGCCTATTCTGCCACGGACAAAATGGGGAATTTAAAGTTTTCTTTTATTATAGAGAAAACAAAAGTTATATTTGAGTGAAAGTTTTATTTATTAAACACGTACGAGTTAAAATTATGTATTTAAATAAGAAGTTGTATGAAATGAGCAAGCAATATGAACATTAATTTATTTGTTCTATTGAACACGATCTTTTTTTTTAATAAAAACTTTTTTAAGAACAAAGAAACTCAACCAATAAAATTTAAAAAAAAAATCTATTACTCACTAGTGAGTTATAGTATTGAAAAAGTCACAGTTTGATTATGGGTGTCATTATGTGCCTATTTGCAGTGACCATAGAGCCACTTTATGAGCAAGTGTGTTGAAAAAAAATAATAATTTGATTCATATTAATTAGTAATAATTCAGTTCAAAATAATAATCACGGATAAAAAAAAATATAGTCTTTGTCATTTGAATGGACCCCTTTCGGGTAAAAGCCTCCTCCAAGGACTTCCATCTATCTCTATCCACAGCTGTGTCTAGCCAACTGCGACCCGCCAATGCCACTATGTCTAGTCTTATACATAATCATTCACATTCTCATCGTGCATCTAGTAGAAAATGTAGTGAAAACGAGAAAAGCAATGATCTTCATCATTTAAGTTGCCAAATTCCGTAGCGATCCTTTCATGGTGCTAACTCTACCTGTGTGCTAGCATTCTAGTATAATAATGATCGTGATTCGAGAAAACTTATTTATCTCAAGAAACACCAAGTAAGGCTGGTTATACTTAGTAATATTATTATGTTAGGAAAATTTCAAAGGCAAGGAATAGGACAATTGGCAAAGTAATTCATTTGCATGCTAATTCATTTAATGAGACTTTCTACGTGCATGTGTTTCCGTTGTTTGTTCTATTTGCCTGTTTACTGTGACATTGAGAGAACTTAAGGATAAACTAGTTTAATCTGAGATTCAAAGAGCTGGTGCACACCTCGGACAGAAGTTTGTAACCTAATTTGTTGCATGCCTATATCAATTTATTTTCACTTTTCTTGATTAGAATTCTGTGTTCTATCTTAGTTTCATAATGTTTCCTTCTCGATTTATTTATAGCTTTAGATACCAACTTTATATTGTGCTATCATCTTTGTATGTTAGTCTAGCTAGAACATAGAAGTCAGGTTTGAGTCAAGTTGATCAGTTTCTTTTAGATACTAAGGTTTATGGTCAGTTTATGGACTTTTTACAATTGACTCAATCAGAAATGTGTCAGAAAAATATCAAAAGCAAAACATAACATTAGTCATTAGTATTATAATCTTATCGCACCAATAACAATCTGAATCATTGATTACATTACAGTGAAGACTCACGTACGCATAAATAGGTCATTGAAATATATTAAATATTACAGAAATACTTATTTCACCTAAAACATGTGGAACATTATGTCATAATAATAAAACATTTTTTTTTTCAGAGTTAGTATCTATATTAATAAATCTCTTTGTCCTAACTGACTGACTGACTGACTGACCGACAGCCTAAGCCGCTGGTCGTAGAGACTTGAAATTTTGAGTATTTTAATTTTGGTATGTCCGTCTAAAATCAACTTCAAATTTCATGATATAGCAGAAGGTTATTTAAGCCCATTTAAGTTTATAAATGGGATTTTAGTATTTCGTTTGTCTGTCTGTCAAGACCCTTTATCTCGGGAACGCGTGGAGGTATCGAGTTGAAATTAAAACCGTATACCTACTCAGGCCTCTGAGAAAATCAAACTTCTAAGTAAACGCAAAAAAAAAGATACGGCCGTTTATGCCGAAAAAAAAGTGTATTTCGACAGTCATGGAAATCAAAATTTATAGGGTACTTCCCGTTGACCTAGAACTGTGAAATTTGGCAAGTAGTATCGTCTTAGACTCGTACAGGGAAAAATCTGAAAATTGTATATTTTTAGTTAAATCACAAAAAAAAACAGGACCTAATGCAAGGAATGGGGGTCGAAATTTTGAAGTGAGTCAACCGTGTCGTGTGGGGGTACGTATGAAAGAGCTTCACTAGCACCAGCTTAAACAGATTTTTAATAATTTTCACGATGATTAGATTTATTTATGACGAAAATTTAAAAAACAAAATCCGTTATCATATATAACGGTATATGTAGGTAGGTTAGGTACTAAAGTTTTCACTGCTATAGGTACCAACGTAGTCCTTTGTACGGAACCCTCGGTGGCCGAGTCCGACTCGCACTTGTCCGGTTTATTTTTTTAAATTAATGATAATAATATCATGATGTTCTCAAATGCTAACGCTAATTGCATTGCTTCTTATCAGCATGATAAAGGATCTGATTAAAATCTCAAGAACCTACTGAAAGATGGCAGAGATAACGCGTAACAGGTGATTGATTTCACAGATTTACATTTCATTAATCTCGTTGAAGCGACTCAACTCAATAATACTCAAAGTCCTACTAAGAATAAAAAGATCGTCGATGGTCCAACATATACAGGGTGTAAAAAGACGTCTACCGAAGCCGAAAGGGGTAGGTACAGCGTCCCAAAACACAACCAAATCCAAAAGGATTTTCCGAAAAAATCATTATATCCGGAGAAAACAGCGTTTGAAGATTACTGCTTGCGTATGTACTGGGCGCGTTTTTATACGTAGATTGCTGAATTTTGAGTTTTAATTGTTTTTTTCTTTTATAAATGAAATGATTAGGTAGGTATGGTCTGATTATGTTGTACTAGTAGCAAAAAACTAGAAAATAAAATAAAATGACGTAGCTAAGTCAAACATTTTTTTGAGTTTTTTTTCGATAAATATGTTCAGAATCATGGTCTGATTGCAATCCCTCAGTTTTCGGTAGCAGTCTTTTTACACCCTGTATAAATGGTGTAGTGGATAATTATTGTAAATTGGTACAAATTATAGAAAGTAAAAAATAATATAGTATTATAATCGTCTTACATAATCATAAATTAATTTAAATAATAATATTCGCAGACTATTTTAATTCGACTATCGATATCAACATTCCACAACTTCAAGGGATCAAAAGATTAGTTATCAAATTACCTACAATAATGCGTAACGTAGTAATCTCTCAAATTAGATAGATATTTAGCTAAGACAATTATTGAAGTACCAAAATATAAATTGTTTTTTATTAAGTAAGTACCTAAAGTACTTACTTAAATATTTTAGCAAAAGCAAAATTTTCAAAACTTTTCCCCAAATTACCTACGTCTTCAAAGCACCTAGTAATTACTGTATCAACAAAGAATGCGTCGGAAGGTCGTCTTTTATCAGCCGTTATCAGAACGTTGCCCAACGCTGCGTCAGCGATAACATTTGCATTTAAGCTGAGCCTCAATATGTGTGAACACAATTTACTTGTATAGGTAACCCAAGGAACAGTAAATAACACCCTAGTTTCGTGTTTTGTAAATATGAGCCACCTCATGCTATTAGGTCAGATTCGCCTCGTACAAGATCCCATCCCATTTAGGTCCATGGGGTCCAGAGGCGTGGCTCCTTTTCAGAGAATTATCCAAGATGTTGATTGACGAGACCAATGACCAAAGGGCTGGTGCTTACCTCGGACAGAGGATAAGTATAGCCATTCAACGAGGTAATGCCGCCAGCCTTTTGGGCACATTACCTGCGGTCGGTGATTTGAACACTCTTTTTTATCTTTAGTTTAATTAAATTATGTACCTAGTTATGTATTTTTGTGATTATTCTTTCGTGTAGCACCTTGGTGCTACACTGGTACCCGCGAGGCGAGAACCGCCCGCCAGGGCGCCCTCGCCGCCGCTGGGCGGACGACATTGTGGCTGTCGCAGGAGTGACCTGGACGCGACTCGCCCAGGACCGTCAAGGATGGAGCACGATGGAGGAGGCCTACGTCCAAAAATGGGCATCCCAATTATTAAAAAAAAAAAAAAAAAAAAAAAATATATATATATATATAAAATGCATGAATATAAATTGTAAAAAAAAAAAAAAAAAAATTAAATTGTAACACTATTCAAGAATTGCATGTTTAAGTACTTTTGGGAAATAAAAGGCTTTTATTATTTTATTATTATATTATTCTTTCGTGTAAAGAAAATTTTCTTGAAAACCTAAAAAAAAAGAAAAAGATCCCATCTAAAATGTTTACATCTTTATTCGAATCAGCGGATCTGCCAACCCTATGTTTTCTGGAATACAGAATCTTTTTTTAACCGACTTCAAACAAAGGACGAGGTTATATTCCGCTGTATGTTTTTTTATAGCGTGTAAATACATTTTAAAATGTTTGAATAAATAATAAAACCGATATCTTAAAGGAAATTAATCGGAGCAAAACGTGTGGCACTTAAACTACGCAACACGTGCGGAAAAACACCATCTGTTTATTATAATTGGCAGCACTTAAACAATTAAGGACCTAAGATAAAGCCCTGCGCCACTCCAGTGTCCAGTCCACACTGTCAACACTAAGTTACTTAATTTAGCTATTGGACATCTGTTGTCTATCAATTCACCATGTCGAACTCAATTGAAGGTAATGTGGTGTTGCGCGCTAAATGTAATATTGCATAGCACACGTGGTCAAAGGCTCTAGTGAGTTCTATTTATTATTGTTAAACAAAGTAGTCTTTGGACTTCGATTCTTGTCGTTATTTAAAAAAACCAGAAGAAAAGTCCAGCTTCGAAATATGGAGATGGATGGAGCAGACATACAAAAAACTGATGTCTGTTTCAGATTGTTTGGTGTACTCGTACCAGATAAGCAAAGTACTCTGAATAGAAAACAATCGAGCAAGGGCTAATGAAAAAACCAGTGACAAGATAAGACGGGAGATTAATTTAAAGAGGTTAAATGTTACATACTAGTCTATTTGTAAGAATTGGATTTATTTATTTCATAAAAATAAAAAACCCAGTTTTTTTTTATTTGTATGTAGGAGGCTATAGGATAATATATACAGGCAATAGCGTTGGACCGGAAAGCTTGGAAAACTCGAGGGGAGGCCTTTGCCCAGCAGTGGGATGGTTGGGGCTAAAAACAACAACAACAACATGTAGGAGGCTACGAGCAAACTGCAGAGGTAGGAGGATAATCTATGAAACTATTCAAAAACTATTCCCAAGGTTGCCTGGAAGAGATCACTCTGAGTGATAAGGCCGCCCTTTGTGCCACCACAATTAGACTTAAGTTTTCAATTTTGTAATATCAATAAAGAATTATCTATCTATCAATTCAGCCGATTTCAAAAACTTAATATAAATTAAAAAATAATACGTATCTGAAGATGACGATAAATAGTTAATACATATTTATTTATTATTATATATATTATTATATGTATTATTAAATAACTAGTAGATAGAGGTAGGCCAAAGAAAAGATGGATGGATTGTGTGAACGATGACACGAGTAAGAAAGGAGTGAGTGTTGAAATGACGGCTGATAGAGGAGAATGGAAGAAGAACACAATACATGTTGTGCCGACCCTACATAATGTGGGAATAGGGCAGGAAGATGATGATGATGATATATATAAATAACTAATTGGTAATACCTCCTCCACTGTTCCAGAATTTAGTATCTCCACGTTCACTTAACTCAATAGGATTAATTCAATACAATTCGTCATTCATTACGATCTCTATTACTCTTACAATGTTGAACTTAACTAAAATTAGATCGAGATTAAAAACTTCCTCGCACAGATAGACCATTTTATTTTGTAGCAACCTAGATTTTATGTCTTGTAATGTCTCGTGAAATTCTAACTACATTGATGCCCATTGTACATTTTTGGGCTCCGTACCCAAAGGGTAAAACGGGACCCTATTACTAAGACTTCGCTGTCCGTCTGTCTGTCTGTTCGTCTGTCACCAGGCTGTATCTCACTCATGAACCGTGATAATTAGACAGTTGAAATTTTCTAACAAATACTTACTAAAAGATAGAATAAAATAAATATTTAAGAGGGCTCCCAAACAACAACATTTTTTTTTTATGGTTTTTATAAATATAAATGTTACACTACACAGTACAAGTACATTGGTTCACGTAGGAACACGATAAGAAGAAATTAATCATGTTGGCAATCCAATCATTCGCATCTGTACAAATTCCTACTTGATCTATGGCAGCAAGGTGGCTACACTTCATAACTATATTTAGGCCCACTGCAGTGAATCGCGGCACCAATTGATTAGTACCGTCTGAAGTGGCCTTAATTTTTTGATGTTTTGGCGAGACAATCTTATTGTGTGATTCAATTATTTGTTTAAGAAGTTAGGACATTATTTTCATGATCAAATTGTCCTGTATGCTTGTATGTTAGGTGTATCTTTAGTAATTGGTAACGGTCAACTGTGATTCTGCCATAACAAACCTAAAATAGAGACCTACCTTTCATCACACTAATCTTGACACGTTTGCAGTGATTTTGGAAAAAGCTCTACCAAATCTCTTGGAAGTATGTTAACCTGCCAATTGTTCTCGTCTGTTCGACATTGGCCATTATTTTCAGCTGATTAAGCTGAGGATGGTTTAGGTGCTGGGCAAGCCTATTCCACCTCAAATAATGTCTCAGGCACAGCGTCTGGTTATGTACGCATGGGTCGTATGACGCTGTATAAATCATCTATGAAAGATGTAAAGGCCTAAGTTCTTTTCAGGAATGAAAAATCCATTGTTGCCAGAACTTTGTCCTCTATCTATGACACCACGTCAATTCACATCAAGCTTCGGAAACAATATTGCGTTATGTACCTAGTGAGATTTTATCTTCATTTGGTTCTTGATACGATCTAAGTCTGAGTACTCAATAATTACAAGTGATTTATCGTTCGAGTGATAGCGCCTGCTGAGATGGTATTTAGAGTGTTTTGAAATTTTAGAGTTACTTGTGAAAAAAATTTGTTTTCAGGGGTTCACAAATGCCCTTGTTGTCACTGCTACGGTACTTACGTACCTACCCTTCGTCGTACATACCTTATACATAAAAAAATATCTACCTACCTACTAATAATGTTAAATATTTTAACAACAAATAAAAACCGACTAAGTACAAAGTTACTTATTTAAATTAAAAGTAACCACATTGATTGTCTACACACTAGCGTGTGTGTGAGCACACACACTAGGTACCTACTTATCTCATAAAAATATGTTGGTAAACTTCAACTAAAACTCACTAAATAAAACAAAGGAACCCGTATTAAAATTATGTCACTTACTTGGCCATTTCTACACGACCTTGAATGATCAATCGTTTAAATAAAAAATCTACTTGGTAAGTAGGTACTTGTTTATTTTCTTTAATAGTTATGTTAATGAATGCATAAAAGATTAATCGATCAAATACAACCATTAAAATAATTGTATGACACGATAACCACGTTTTATAACGATATTACAACTCTTAATTTTTTTTTCGATTTAGATTTCTTATTTTTGACAAAATGGGCATTAAACAAATAAAATATACACAGTTTTTTAATCGTAACATTAAATTAAGAATTAAATTTAAGGATTATATTTTTATAGTGTTAACCGCACACTTAGGGATATTTAAAGATTTTTAAATAACGGATTACATTACACGGATCGGCAAGGTCGTGGGTTCAAATCCCGCATGGGTGCTAATTTTTGGGATACATTTAAAAATCTTTAAATTATTACTGACTAATAAATGTATTATTTCAGTAATGTTTATTTTCTTTTCTAGTATGGGAAAACATTAAACTTATCTATCATTGGCAAGCATTTTGCTGATAGCTTTTTGACTTTGACATAGAATAAAATCGTCACAGGGAAAAGACACCACTTAAAATAACCGTGGATATCATTCTTAAATATGCAAGTGAATCAAAAAAACATGATTAAAATAAAAACAAGCATTAAACAAGTTTCTACGACAAAGCAATACTAAATAGGAGTGAAGTCGGGAACCAGATCATAAATAAGGCAAATATGGCGGCGCTCCCACGCACAACGGTATTCCTTCACGTGCACGTTTTAAAAGCTCATTATTTAGATAAACTTATTTAGAGAGATTTGTTAATAATTTAAAGTGATTGCGGAGACGACGAGCGACGGAAGAAAATGGAGATGATAAACAAGGGCAGAAAGTAACTGGTTAAATTAATTATTATGTGAAAAAAGATTACCAATATTTAAATAATCTTAAAAAGTCAATACACAATCTCTATATATAAAAATGAATCCCTATATCCCTTGGTCACGCCATCACGCGTGAACGGCTGGACCGATTTCACTCATTTTCAAAAAAAAATATTACGTATGGTATTCTAAATACCATTGAAAGAGAAAAAGCGATCTATTTTAGAGAACCAAACTAATCCATACTGTCAGACATGCCTAATAATACTTTAAAAAAAACCTTAAACCTTAAATAAGACCTTGTTGCATTGTTAGGGCAGTACTAAATCGTTGAGGGTTTAAGCTTTTGATGGCCAAGACAGTATCATAACTGTTGAGATACATATAATTGAATCGATCAGATTCTGACCTATATACCCCACAACCATATTTTAGCTAGCACAGGATATTCCCACTTGGCTGGCAGTTAATCTAAGGATTTACGGCCAGACAACCCTACAGTTTAATAAACCACAGATAAACTAGCAGTTAGTACAGCTAAACCGTAGATTAGTTGATAGTTAGTTGGGGTAGTGACCTAGGGTCATTGATCTGTGGTTGCAGGACATTTTTTGCGAACGGCGCCGGAGTTCTATATAGAGCAGTGTTGGTAATTATTTTATTTAGAACTTGTTTTGAAAATATCTTTCCTGTTATAACATTAGCGATGTTTTTCATTTTTTTATAAGCCATCGAAAATGTCAAAAACGAAAAAAAAGACTACAGGTATGCCAAAGACTACGAATATGCTAAGGGACGCAGGACCAAGAATTTGTAACAGAGCAAAAAGCAGCAGTGGAGTGGATGATATCGATTTCATGCAAAAAAACATATAAAAACTGATTCTGACTGCACCTATATTATATCCTACTGGCTCAATTACTAACGGGGCCAAAACTGTTGGCAGAAGAAATATAAATCCCAAAGCCAGTTGTACTCATTTTTGATAAAAATTATTTGTTTTTCAATATATGTATATAACTTTTTAGGTATAAGCAGTTTTATACAACTAGATATTGTTCAAATAAAGTCTGGTAATGCTCATGACGTGCTTCGCAAAACAAGTAGGCTTAACGAAAAAGGTGTCAATGTCAAACAAAATGAACTTTGTAAATATATCGGTAGTTGTAACAACAATGTGTGAATCGGCAAGTAAGTCAAGGTCGCAGCATTAGTGTAGTTCAAAAACACTAGTAGTAACCTATTAAGTATTCTACTAAGATGTTCAATATGTTGTGAAACCGAAAAAAATAGGACCAATATTAAAATGTTATTAAAATAATTAAAAGAAGATAATTAAGACAATATTTAAAAGGCTGTTCAGAAAATAAAACAAAATTAAATATCGTTGTAGTATTTTAAAATAAAGTAGGTACTTAGGTGCTATTTTTATGAATAAATACCTACTGAAAAAAGTAAAATCCTATTAGGTACTGCTAAATAATCATCATATTATTTAATTGTTTTTTTTTTTAAATAAAATATAGAAAGTAATTACTTATGTATTACCTACAATTTGATAAAATTGGAAAACAATAACAATATTTCTCGGACACCTGTTAAAAAAAAGTTAAATAAAATAGGTACTACTGTCCTTCACCGTTTAGGAAAAGATCGTGAGGAAACCCGCAGCTTAGTCAGCTCCACATTTATCGACGTCTTTCCTGTGGGCGGCTGATTAAGCTGAGAGGGTGGTTTAGGTGCTGGGCAAGCCTATTCCATCTCAAACAATATCCCAGGCACTACAGCGTCCCGTTAAGTGTAGGCATAGGTTGCCTCCTGACGCTGTATAAATCATCTAATATAGATGTAAAGGCCTAAGTTTTTACTGTCATCTATTGTAGGTCTCTATATTCATAGATATAATGTCCGTAGTTCATAACCCGTAAGTAGATAGCTAGTTCAATGAATGTATGAGAAAGGGCACGCCCTATTAGGACATCAGTTTCATTGAGATTTATGTGAGTGAATGTAAGTGGATAATAGTGGTGGACACTGGGCTTAGCATTGTTTTGCTATTTATTATTAAAAAAAACTTTTTTTACATCTATATTAGATGATAAATTATTGTTGACTTTCAAACTCTGAAAGTCAAGGTAAAGTACCCATACATGTATACGATTTGCCGCCAAAAAAAGTTTCTAGAAACTGACAGGTGCGTTCGTTCGGAAGCGCGGCGCGCGCGGCACGCAGCTCGGCTATTTCCGAACGAGACTTTTTTCTTTTTTTATGGCAAACTAAACGCCACCCATTCAGTAGCGTGACACTTGCATTCCGTTTTTATTGATTTTTGGTTTTTTTGGCGTAGTCTGAGTCATTAGTGAAAACATAGTTAAAATTAATCTAAATTAATTAATTTTGTTAATAGAGAACTCGGAAATCCTATTGCTCCAAAAGGTTCAACCTACCTACATACAGGGTGTAAAATAACTATTACCGAAAACAGTTTTTTTATATATATAAATAAAAGTTTAAAAGTGAAAACAAAAACCTAACAGATCGCTACTAATTTGTTAGTAGGTAATCGTCACATGTTAGGTTAAAATAGTAGACCGTAAGTACTTTTTACGGTACTTACATATATACTTACATACTTTCAACGGTTTTTATATAAAGGTGCTATCTCAAGAACGAATGTCATTTAACATAATAAATAACACACCTGTACAAACACGATCACTGACAGACCAATAATTATTAAACGTAGCGATGACAAAACATAGTTTCATAGGAAAACATTTGCTGAGAAATAGGTCAAGTGCGCCAAAAATGATTTCATTCATTTACTCGTCTAGGCCTACTAACCTAAAAAGGTATTTTCAATGATTGTACATAAGACAATTAATAATAAGTTATACTTAAATATTACCTATGCTAGTAATTTTTTTTATATAATTTTTTGATAATAATAATTAACAGGGCTTTTTAAAACAGTTTTTTCCTCTTCTTTTTTGACCATATCTCTCTTTTTTGTGTAAAAATGTTTCAGTTTAAATCTAATTTGCATTCTCACCACGACGCAGATGAATCATATTTTTTTTGACTTTGACTTTTATAAAATAATTTTGATAAATTACATAAAATGTAATGTAATGTAAAAGCCGTGTTGGCCGAATGGGGTTGTACCTCAACTTTCAATCCGAAGGTTGTGGGTTCGAATCCCGGCCGTGCATCAATGTGATCTAAACGGTGAAGGAAAACATCGTGAGGAAACCAGTTAGTGTTCTTATAGGCGGCGATGGGCTTGCAACCTGTCACGTATGGAATACTAACTTCTGCAAGATGTGGGCAGGTATCAAATATGTTAGGACATGCCTCTGACTACCCCCCTTAGACATCTTTAAAGGATCTGGAATAAGTTACATAAAAAAGATCTGAGAGAATGTCTAATGTACCGCACCTTGGGGATACAGTCGTGAACCTGTCTGTGTTTTACATAAAATGTCTCCACAGCTGTAATATTAACTTGCATGATAAAACTTACCGTTGATGTCATCGACCTAATATTGTCTATTATGCTACCTAAAATGTATAAAAATACTGGGGTTGATGAACTCTAGATTACTTATGTCAAAAATATTTAATAAGTTTTTTTAAAGTAGGTAAAAAATACTTCAGAATTGTGATGGGGACAAGCTAGCGGTCAGCTTTAAATGCTAGGAGATGATTTTTTTTTTGCAGAACTCAACTAACAAGTAAGCTGTTGTCGACCTCTGTGGCGCAGTGGGCGAAGGTCCGCCTGCGACGCAGAAGGTTGCGGGTTCGATCCCCGCCGCGGGGCAAATGTTTGTATGACCTACAGATATTTGTCTCGGGTCTGGGTGTTTCTATGTATAATATGTATGTATTTACAAACAAAAAGTATATAAGTAGTTTATCAGTCATAACACAAGCTCTGCTTACTTTGGGGCTAGATGATGCTGTGTGAAAAGTCCAGCATTATTTATTTTATTTTTTTATATTTACACGTCGATACCTACCTACTAGCCCTACACTGAAAGGACGTCTTTTTGCGCGGGTTTTCCCCGTTTTTTTCCTATCGGTATTGCAGTCTCAGCAATATTTCTATCGATTAAACAGAGTTGCATACAAACTAGTGCGCGCTTATTGTTTTTGTACATAAACATACTCCTGCCAACCGGTTCACCTTCACCTCGCCATTACATGATTCACAATAAACTTCTTAGAAATCTGTGACCGTTATTTAACGGAATTAGTTAAGCAATAGCAGAAAAGACAAGTGAAACAAAATTGTAACAAATTGGTATCCTAGAGATACATTTGATTGAGACCATTTGATTCACCTAATTGATGACGGATTTCGGGGTTCGATGTCTGCACATCATCGAAGAGGAGAGGAATGGAAATGCTTGAAGGCCTATGCCAGGATACACACTCAACTCAGGAAGTTATAATTTAAAACTTTTGGAAAATGTTAAAGTTTAGGAGATACTTAGAACTAAATTGCTGACGACAATCAACTGATATTTGCTTAATAAGTTAGTGATATCATCAAAAAATAAGTGTCTGCCTGGTTAAAAGTATCCTAAACTAGCAAATTAAAATTAACTTTTGTAATGTACCTATTATTTTTATCAACGCTCAAATAACGGTCACTGTATTTTTGGAAATCTCCCGTAGCTAACTGATCTAACAACTATTAAAGTTAAATAATAGTTCCACTAACATGACATCAATACAAATACTCTATAATGCGATTCAAATCAGCTAGATTTTATTGACAATCAAGATTCATTCTTTGGTAGTAGGTATCCATTCACCTCAATAATTATGATTGCAATTTATTCCTTTCACATTATTACTTAAACTTCCCTTAAAAATACACAAAAACTAAAAATCCAACTAAACTGCACTGAATTCTATTTAAAGTCCCTATTTTTTTAAGCTTATCTAATTCTGTCAAGTCAAACTTTTTTATTTAAACGACTGATTGAGAGCCTCGTTCTGAAAGTCAGTTTTTAGAGTTCCGTACCCAAAGGGTAAAACGGGAACCCTATTACTAAGACTTCGCTGTCTGTCTGTCCGTCCGTCCGTCTTTCACCAGGCTGTATCTCATGAACCGTGATAGTTTGAAATTTTCACAGATGATGCATTTCTGTTGCCGCTTTAACATCAAATACTAAAAAACAGAATAAAATAAATATTTATGGGGGCTCCCATACAACAAACGTGATTTTTTTTGTCGTTTTTATAGATCAGCACATCTATAGATGAGCACTCAGCTGGTTTTTTTTATATTCCCTATTGATATTCAGATAGAAACACATCTAAACTATTCAGACAATTCGATATCAAAACAATGGCTGCTTCGGATACCCATACCACATAACATCAGTCGTCCTTGTACGATTCCCGGTAGGGTGCATGTGCATGTATTAATATTATTAGCTCTGGATCTTATTCTAGACCAACGGCTTAGTGGTACCTACCTCTTCCAAGGACCTTCGAATCCCGGACCACACCGTGAAGAATTAGAGCAACAAACATAATTTGGGCTCTCGCTCACGTAAATAAATTTGTTCTAAACTTATTAAACTTTCGTGATTTGACATTTTTTTTTTACGTCGTGACCAAATAAAAAAAGTACGTGATAAAAACCCTAAGCGTGTTCTAATTCAAATAAATAAATTAATTCTATTCTTTCTTTATTTTCTGTGATGCAACTTCAAATAGCCAAAATAGCTGTTGGATTACAAAACTAGGTTTACTTGAAAAAAAAAAATCATCTACCCTAGGTTTGCACTTGAGAATAGTTGACATAATTATTACTATCGTCTGACGTACTCAATAAAACAAACTCATCCGAATGACATACAAGCTGCATTTTAACCTATCACACCTATTTATGTTCTCCAATTAGTCGCAGTCTACGATCAGGACGCATGCTTCGCCACAGTTACAACAACTGTCACTGACAACCCTGCCACAGATTACTAAAGCAATAGAGCAGAATAGTGAAGTTAGTATGAACTTGTCACAGAGTAATGAGCAGTTGTCATTGCCACTTGACACCTCCTCTTCTGAGAAGTGTCAAGCGCTTATTTTTGTAACGGTCAGGCTAGTAGGGCTGTCAAAAGTTATAAAATTGTCGTAAAAATGGTAATATTGGTAATATTATTTAATAGTAATTCTTAGTTATAAAATTGTAGTATAAATGTACATACCTATATGGTTATTTGTTGAAGGTACACATGAGGACATACCTACTAGTACTAAACGAAAAGCAATCTTTATCTCATGGATATATTTTATAAAAGTTTATAAAAATGTAACTAGTAGGTATGGTAGTGGTAGTTTAATATAATTATAGGTAGGTACCTACGCGGTTCTGACGTTTATAAATTATTATTATAGCTTATAGAATAATATATTTTAATTATTTATATAATTACATTTATTAGATAAATAACTTCTAGGTACCTACACGTTAATTTTATGGTCATGTAGGAATTATACATAACTAGCTGCGCTCCCGCGGTGTGACCCGCGGTCCCTCGGGACTTTTTTGTTTTTTCGGGATAAAAAGTAGCCTATGTCCTTCCCTGGGATACAACCTTTAACTATGCCAAATTTCAGCTTAATCTGTTCAGCGGTTTGGGCGTGTAAGCGTAACAAACAGACAGACAGACAGATAGACAGACAGACAGACAGAGTTACCTTCACATTTATAATATTAGTATAGATAAACTGTTTAATTAAATTATTCAACTTCGATGGAATAAAAAGCTTGGATTATGTTGAAATATCGCCTTGCTTGGTACATGGCTTCACTTCGCTCGCTTCGTACTCTCCAAGCAATTTAATAATAAATCATAAAGTTTGTATGTTTAGTTACTTCACTATTTGACATGAAAAAAAACTATTACGTAGGTACTTACCTACCTTATTTGTAGTGATCTTTAATGGCATATTTTATAAATGTCCCTTTGGTGAATCTAGTGTTGGTCTTTTCATGCTTTAGATAATATCAGTTTATGTAGGTATGCAAAGACTTGTAGACTAATTATTTATTACTAAGGTCATTGACCCATCTTTGCCACCATACAATTCGCCAGATACCTATCATAAAGTTCATTATGGCAGCCCTAAGGGCAAGCATTGTTCCTCTCCATTGGAATGCTCCACGAGTGCCACTAATGAATCAGTATTAACGGAAATGAGCTACGTGTTCGGAAACTGATAGATCGAATAAAAAGCTTGGATTATGTTCAAGAATCGCCTTGCTTGGTACATGGCTTCACTTCTCTCGCTTCGTACTCTCCAAGCAATCCATACTAATTCCATACTATTCCATTCCATACTTCCATACTAATATTATAAATGTGAAAGTAACTCTGTCTGTCTGTCTGTCTGTTTGTTACGCTTTTACGCCCAAACCACTGAACAGATTAAGCTGAAATTTGGCATAGTTAAAGGTTGTATCCCAGGGAAGGACATAGGCTACTTTTTATCCCGAAAAATTAAAAAATACAGAGGGACCGCGGGTCACACCGCGGGAGCGCAGCTAGTTTAATGATAAATCATAAAGTTAGTATATAATATATACAAACTTTATGATAACTAAACATATTATGTTTAGTTATGTTGCTTCACGATTTGACATGAAAAAATATTAAAGTTACGCTACGTATATATATAAGTAACTCTACTGCACAGTAACAAAAATTTTGGGATTTGGATGGAATTTTCATTCAGTTATCAGTCCTAGCTATAAAGTGAAATAATTGTCCACTGTTGTAATAGTCCTAGTAGATAAGTACTAACGTAAACAGGTTCACGACTGTATTCCCAAGGCGCGGTAGACATTCTCTCAGATCTTTTTATGTTACTTATTCCAGATCCTATGAAGATGTCTAAGGGGGTAGTCAGAGGCATGTCCAAACATATTTGATACATGCCCACATCTTGCAGAAGTTAGTATTCCATACGTGACAGGTTACAAGCCCATCGCCGCGATAGATACTAATATTTTTATAAATAATACCTACTAACTGGCTACTTATAAACCAATTAATACAATTCATTAACATGTACAACCACAATAACATGAAATTGTATTTAAATGGAATATTACCTATCTGTGGCGCCACTTGAATTAAGTCAAGTACCTCGAGTCAATTCAAAGTTGCTGCAAATGTGACCGCAACATAAAAATAAATTGCAAACACTTTATTTAAGCCTGTGTTCAATTAGTTTATTAATAACAGTTGGCTGTACCCAGCATCAGACAGCAAAATTATGATCGTAGCTTCGTTGGTAGGTCCGTTCAGCGATCTAATATGAATAATTAGATATTTTAGAGATATTATCATACGGTTCTAAAAAACAATGTAATTTTTTTTTCTTTTCTGGCTCAGGATAGAGGCGAATGGCAAAAGCGAAGAGAGCAGACCCAGCAGTGGGATGAGAAAGGCTGATGATGATGATGATGAAATGTCTTTTAGAACCGTATATATTTTTAGGCCCTTACTAATAAACTTGACATAAAGTTATGTCATGCATAACCTATGAATAACCATACAAATTTTTAGTTTATGCATGACATAACTTTATGTCAGGTTTATTAGTAAGGGCCTTAAACTTTTATGAAGAAAAAATCATAACCACTACCAACTGCCCGATATATCGATTGTGATAAAATTTTCCACATTTTAAGATTAAAATGACTTGCACTTTGCACTTAATTACTTACCTAAAATTCAAACATAACTATAATTTATTTTTGAATAAACGGGTTTTTATTACGTACTTGTTTTTTTTACGTACGTTTTTTTAAGTACGTGATAAAAACCAGTTTATTCAAAAATAAATTATGTCGTCAAATCACGAAAGTTTAAACATAACTAGATATTTGTCTCAGGTCTGGGTGTTTCTATGTATAATATGTATGTATTTACAAACAAAAAGTATATAAGTAGTATATCAGTTATCTGGTTCCCATAGTACAAGATTTGCTTAGTTTGGGGCTAGATGATGCTGTGTGAAATGTCCAGCATTATTAATTTATTTATTTAACTAAAAATTAATCAAAAGATTAAAATAAATATACGTAGGTACTTTAAATTAATGATGGAAGTCCAAAATACGAGCGTAACAAAACAACAATATCCTTTTCCCGCTCTTAATTTTTATTTTATTTTCCATCAACTTCAAAATAGAATAAATCCTTTAATCCTCTTTATACGTAACAGAAGACGTTGGGATAGGTCGGGAACACAGGGTAAAATAAACATAATAATTATTAATAGTAGGTAATTTCCTTAAATACCTTGATTTATTTGATTTTTGTGTTTACTCGTTTCTGTTGACTTCGATCATGAAATATAACTTTTTAAACTATCATGGCTAATAACACGTATATTTATTTTTGTTGGCGTTAAAAGTTTTGATCATGAATAAATGTTATTTAAACGTTGTAGAAAAAATAGGACTTGCACATTTCATTTGTACTCATTTGTGTCATAAAAATATATTTTCAACCGACTTCAAAAAAGGAGGAGGTCATCAATTCGTCTGTATGTTTTTTTTTTTTTTGTATCTTGTTACGCGATTGTTCCGCCATTTGTTGACCGATTTGCAAAATTCTTTTCATGTTTGAAAGGGTATACTCCAGAGGTGGTCCCATATAAATTTTATTCCTGAGGGATTGATAGTTTCCCCGTAAAACTCTAAACACCTTCCCTCCTAGCCATGTCACAAATAGAAATCGAATCGACAGCTTGACGCCCTGAGTCACACCGCGTTTCGAGTCAAACATTGAAGTCGGTTTTCTTTTTAGTATAAAAACGTAATTATTATTAGACACAGTTTTATACTTCTGCAGATATCATCGACTTATGGTGTAAAGTTACGCCGGGTTTGAACTCCAAAAATTGTAAGGTTACTCCTAAGTTACACCCGGCGTAACTATACACCACGTTTATTAATAAGGGCCTCTATGTTTATGTACCTATTGTTTGTTTGTTCTAATAAAGTTATAAAAGTTAGAAAAAAACCTTTTATCTTACTGCACAAAAAACTAAATTTTCTTAAGTTCCTAAAATCATTTTGTTTTTGTCTGTAAACGGAGACACGTTTTTAGATTTATTGGCCGCCTGAGGGCTTCTTTTGATCAATGACTCAAATGATTCAAATAAATCAGTACCTACCTACTCAAAAGCATTGTTTGTATAATGTTTATATCATCGCTCTCATAATAAATGTCAGTCAACAAATAATTGCCCGAACTCGCCCTTGACCTAAGTTTCATGATGTGTCTGCGTATGAGAAGGAAAATTGTATTTTGAAACAATTTTATTAATTGGTTTGTGATATTATCCTACTCTTGAAACAATAAATTACCTGTTATAATAAATGTCTGAGGCCCATATTAATAAACGTGGTGTAAAGTTACGCCAGGTTTAGACTCCAAAAATTGTATGGTTAGTGGTTACTCCTAAGTTACACTCGGCGTAACTTTACACCACGTTTATTAATAAGGGCCTGAGGGTTTGTCTATCGTAATTAGGCTTAATATATCTTGTTTAAAAGGTTTTTTTATAATTTTTTTACACTATCTAATAGGTTTAAGTATCTGTTTTTTGAAAATCTGATACCCCTCCACAAGAATAAGTCTGTCCTCTAATGCGGTCTATAGTATAATTAAGCAGCTTTTTGTGATACAAGAAGCTTACAAGTCAATTTTGTGACAAACAAACAAAAATAAATGTCAAACAGATTATGAATAGTAGTGTTAGAATTCAAGCAAATCTTAAGTCCATGAAAACAGATTTTCCCATAGCGTAAGGTCAGTACGAATTTTTGAGAATGACGTATGGACTCGACCACGCTTCGTGTGTCATCGCCCCATGTTCCACTACCATATGGCAGGTATTCAGGCTTTCAAGGAGTATAGTGAGTCAGTGAGCCTACAATGTATGACTTTTAATACTATTTTTACGTTTCTACGAATAATCAATGGCGACTAATATTTTCTATTAATAAGGATAGATAAATAATAATACACTGATTCATCATATTGAGTAAGGTTCCAATTAAACTGCTAAGTAAAGTGATAAGTAAAGAACCAGTAATATGTAGATTGATTTTACTTGCCTAGTAAATTAATACGTTATCTAATTAAAACTATATTATAGCCTAGTTGAAGCATCTGTAATGAAAACTTTTGTGCATATTCCGCCAGTGAATACCACCGCCACCTAAACCACGATTCACAAAAATACCCTCGTCTTTATTATTATATTTTTGACGTATGAATGAATATAATAAAAAAAAGATATTAAAAAACCTTGCAGGAATTTTCAAAATGATTTCGTCATTCGTCGTCATTTTGGAAATTGGAATGATTCCTCGAAGTTACCCTAGAAACTCACCCTTAATTTTAAACAAGATCAAGATGACGTGTGTAGTGTCTAGTGTGGTGATAGGTTCAAGCCGCTTCCGGTCCCTTAAACGCCGTAGGCTGACGGCGGCCTTGCGGCGGCCTCAACATCTGTGCGGTGAGGTTTCGCAAGCGCTCTATAAGGCGAAACGGGTCATTGCTAGCGGAACGCGGCCTTAAACCACGCTGAGACCGAGTGATTTTCATTAAGTTTTTAATTATAAAATACCTTCTAGTTTAAATCTCTGAAATATACATAGAAAACAAAGTCGGCTAGTTACACCATGTGGCGAAAACGGTTGGACCGATTTTTATAATAATTATTTGATTTGTCGGATTTGTTTCCGTCCCGAATAGCAGCACCCGAAAACACAAAAATGAATATAAAAAAAAATGGGAGAATTTATAAATTCACAGCGACTCTCTCTCTGATGAAAACTGTTATTATTGAATCTAATTAACACTCTTATTATTTATTTAATCAAAGCGCAAGATCTAGATATTTTCAAGGTCTTTCCGATCAGTCAGGTGTCACGCCGAAGACACTCCATCATCAGGAGTCAATGTCAGCAACCGGTCGGGCGAGTTCCAAATTAATCTTTTAATTTGGGAGTGTTTGGTGCAAGCAAGAGGCATCCGAGCAATTTGTCTCGTCGAGTAGTTTTCAATATTCTGACGACCTTTCTGACGGGTTAAAACAGGCTATTTTTTTCGGCTATTAAAATGACGATTTAAAATAAAATAACCCAACTGAAGTAATGTATCTCATTTACTGGGTGTCTCAGAAATGGATTACGGTATTTCGATACTTAACTATGAAATTTGTACAAAGGGACTGACCGCGTAGGTACTGGGGCTTATTACAAGAAAATGAGCCGAGTTTAGACCAAGTCTAACTAAAAAACTGTCCCTAGAAAAACAATATTTAAATATTCGTACATAGAACGCTTTTTTGTGCTAACAGTTTTGTTTTGACATGTGTCAACATGGGGTTCAACCAAGGTTTTATGTTTTTATAATAAGCAGCACTATGTTTAAGTGGCCTCGTAGAATGCCCTACAGATAAACTGATTTTGAATTTGCTTGTTTTTATGAAAGATGTTTCTTCACTAAGATATTAAAATATTAGTTTTTAATTAAAAAAACGCTACGTTCTTTTAACTTGAGTTCAAGTAGCATTAGATTGATCAACCTAGCAGTCCGTCAATTGTGTAATTCCTAGCCACAGGCGGCTAATTGATTGAAAAAGTGGTTGACAGCGCTTAGACCGCGAATTGATATGTTGTTTCAATTGAACTACGGAAGTTTCTTAAAATGATTGTACACAATTTAATTGTTTTATGCTTTCTAAATGTATTGCATTTTTTTTTCAGTTAATAGTGGCTAGAAAGCAGCTCAATTTTACCAATTAAGTCTTCATCATCAATAAATAAGGTCCCAAGTAAGTTAACTCTCAACTAGAATGGAAAACACTCTCATGGCTATCAGAATTAAATTTATCAACCCCTTACTTGCTCATTGAAGTAATACTAATAGAGGAGATTAAATTATTCAAATATATTTTTATTTCATAAAATTACACTTGAATTTTTTTTTTACGCGCACATAAATTGTGAGAGCTTATGTGGCACCCTGTACCCACCTACGTAAGTTCACCAAAACCAGCTCCTCAGACAAAGGTCACCTAATTATTATAAATAGCTTTTTCTTTTCCCTTTCTTTGCCTTATTTACATGAAAATGTGTCTCTGGCGCCCACGGTGGCTATTTAGTACCTACCTAATTCTATGTATATCACGAATCTATGTCTTGGGGTCACCAATAGTCACGATGGATTTATGGTCATCGTTGACACACTTGGATGTATCTTATTGTTTAAGAATTACTACAACAAAAGAAATTGGAAAGTCTTATTTTATGTAGTCTTCTGTTAAAACACCATGTGTGTGGTTCTCAGGTGCCTAATAATTGAAGATTTAAATGTTTATTATTTTATGTAAACCAAATTGATTTGTTACATTCATCTTAAGACGAAGAAGACACTATGTCATGTCATAGTAGTGCATTCGATAAAGCTTAGAAAATGAAAGTGCATTTTCTTAAAAAAATGACATCCAAACCGCTGAGATGGATGTGTGGAGTGACGCGAATGGACAGAGTCAGGAATGAGTACAGAGGAAGTGTGAAAGTGGCGCCAGTGAATGAAAAGATGAGGAGCAACAGGCTAGCATGGTATGGGCATATGAAAAGGGAAGAAGGTCATGTAACTAGGAGAGTGCTTGGTATGAATGTTGATGGATTTACGAGTAGAGGTAGGCCAAAGAAAAGATGGATGGATTGTGTGAAGGATGACAAGAGTAAGAAAGGAGTGAGTGTTGAGATGACGGCTGATAGAGGAGAATGGAAGAAGAACACATGTTGTGCCGACTCCACATAATGTGGGAAAATGGCAGGAAGATGATGATGAATTGACATCCAAAACGCCATAACAGGCTTTATTACTAAAAAATACAAAGACACAATAACTTCTAGTAATTAATCGTTTGTTACGTTTTTTATAAATAAAAATATAAAACTTACCAATCATCCGACAGCTGGACCAATCACAACACACATCACTTTCACTATCACTTCTGTTAATATAATTAGTTTAGTTCGTGTCACTTGATCACATTTCAAAGTCGTTTTCTGCTAAAACTTCACGCTGATTTTATCTGTAACAAAGTGTTTTACATTATTTTACTTATAATAAATACCAAATCCTTAGAAAATGTCTAAGAGGGGTAGTCAGAGGCATGTCCAAACACAAACTGAAATACAAATTGAAAAGTGACGATTCTAAACAATCCAAAGTGATTTCAATGAATAAACTAATTTTGAGTTTGAGTTTGACATATTTGATACATGCCCACATCTTGCAGAAGTTAGTATTCCACTGAGCTTCATCTTATCCAATTGCGGCAAGAGGGTTATATTATTTACCGAATGAATCCCATGCAACAGATAAGCATGCCTTCCTAAAGTGCTTCGTTATCAGGCGGTGCCAGAAAGAGGCTATCTCCAGAGATACTGATAAAAGCTTTTATATGATAATTACAGGAAAATAGAACTTCTATGGAATTTAAAACATCTATGGGAAAAGAGATTTATGTAAAGAAATCAAGCTATCGCAATTGACATGACTACAAAATACAACAAAATCTGTTGAACCATCTGAGGATTATGAAAAACGATCTGTAGGTAGCTCAATTGATCAAGTTCACTGCCAGTCGCCAGTCAAAGTGTAAGAGACTCAGCCTTATTGTCTAACTTGAAATCCATTCCCATTTGTCATCTCAATAGAGCTCAACCAATCACATAATAGGAAAATAAAAAAAAAAAAAATTGAAGTCCAGAATGGGTTTCAAATGTCAAAATGAAGCCCATAAATGTTTATTGTTCTTAATTTCATTGTATTGTGTTGTGTGTGTCAAATAAATTTATTCTTATTCTTATTCTTATTCTTATATCCATTGCCAGTTGAATTACACAATAAGGCTCCTGGTGGCATTAACACGCTGAATGATGGCATTACAATGCTGATACGATGTAAACATAAATATTTGTGATCCATATATTTTTTTAGAATGGCAATTTTAGTAGACTACAGTATTTATGTGGGATACGGTCTCCCAGTCCAAACCTTTTCCTTCATCAAAACCGTCTTCAAAGTTGTAAGAGATTGACATCCGTTTTCTAGTAAGTGTTCAAAACTACCTACGAGTCCACACAACTTTAAACAATTCTCACGATAAAATTTTACTTTTCCGAGTATCTCCAAGGTATCTTTCATCACACATTTACACCTTCCAATAGTTAGTTTCCAAACAGTTTTGAAACGTACTAACATCTCAGTCGTGTCTACTAATCTGTGGGTCGGAACTGCTGCCCAAGGCCACGCGTGGGCAAACGGGTAACTTGAAATGCTTGAATGGATACTTGTGTTTTGTAAGTTATTTTAATAGTTGGTGCTACTTAACCGGTGCTTGGTAGATACTTGATTCAACTATAGCTACTACTGCAATATGCAGATAACCTTATGAAAAGAACTCATATCATTACATTCTAGATGCTGTGTAAATCATCAAAAATCTAATGATTTATCTACCTATCTTTACCAGACAATAATATGAACATGTTGTATATCTTCATTTTTTTATGTAAATTTAAAAACGGATGAAGTTATAAACAATATTTATTTAAATAAACATAATGAACTAATTTTATTACATAACTAATTAACTTTTCCAATCAAGCCATCAATTCATCAAACCTAATAATGACGTTTTAAAACCTTGTTAACGTTAACTGCTGTCATAAATAAGGCGTGTTAACTCAAAATTAACATTCAAATTAACTAAAACCAGTTCATAGATTTTCACTTTTTGAGAAACAAATTTAGGGAAAGTGGCTTTATCTTTTAAGTTGCCGGCTGGGGTGACGTTGTGTCATTTTTGTGACATTTCCTAGTCGAGCATGTCTATGTATCAAATTACGAAAACCCATCATATCATGAAAGATTGCTTGATATGACAAAATGCCCAGAAAAAAATGAGATGAAGCCGATAGAGCAGAGCGGAAGAGAAAAATGCGCTGACCCTACAAAAAACTGGGATAAGGGTAGGGGAGATGATAATTATGATGTAATAATACTTATTTTATTTTACTTTGATGTCATGGAATAATCTTATAACAAAATGGTGTTGCGACCTTACGCTACTCACTCATGGCCGCTCTCCTTATACGCATAAGCATACACACCGACACGAGTGGCACCTTAACGCGTAAATAATACTGTCTATATTCCCTTGGCATTCTCATTTACTTCAAGGGACCGTGGTTTTAGGAAAATATAAGATGTAATTTGTTAAAACTTAATTATTTTTGATTGTATTAAAGTAATCTTTTTGTAAATATCTATTATAACTATTTCGAAACATAGCAGTTTTTTTAAGACCTAGGTAGAACCTATATTTTTTTTAATTAATAAACTAAGTATAAAATATTCAAAAAGGTACCTAAATGACAAAGCTTCCGAAACAGTGTTTCAAATTCTTTGTACCACGTCCATCAACGTCACATATTAAGTGTTGGTTGTGTCACTAGCCTCAAATTATGTCACTTGGCTGACACCTAATTCCAGGCGGACACCTTCTATTGTACCAAATCCATTCGCATTCTAAACCAAATCATAAATTCATAACACGTACTCACTGTCACCAATAAAACACTGCTAATCTCAACCTTAATGCATAGGAAACGAATAAATAATCAAAGATGCAGTTGCATTGTCTATTTATCAATTAAAATTGAGTTCTACTGTAACGGGTTAAAGTTCTAATTTGGCTGACAGTTACGTGACAGTAAGTGTCGCCATGTTGGATCCAGGAAACGTGTGACAGTTCGAAATTCGAAAATAGAAACAGTTATAGCGCAAAATTGGGTGAAGTGGGTTCTGGGATGAGTTAACGGTCACTGCATTTTTCAAATTGACATTCTTTTATAAAATTAATGAAACAAATTAATTATTGAAGATTTGGTAATGTCGTCCAAAGTCCGCCAAAAAGCTAGGTTGTCCATCGGCGCCACAGGCTGAGTGTTGTCCATTTTTGTGTCTGTATTAAGTATTAGTAGGTATAGTTCCTGATTGTATTTTATGCTCCTTGAAACACAAAATAAATCTAATATATAAAATTCTCGTGTCACAGTTTTCGTTGCCATACTCCTCAGAAACGGCTTGACCGATTTTGATGAAATTTTTTGTGCTTATCCGGTATCTATGAGAATCGGCCAACATCTATTTTTCATCCCCCTAAATGTTAGGGGTAGTCCACCCCTAAATTTTTAATTTCTATTTTTTTATGATACAACATACAAAAATAGATACAATCCTCAATTTTCACCCTTCTACGATCAACCCTTATTTTTTAATAGCGATATAATGGAAAAACAACGTTTGCCGCGGGTCAGCTAGTGTTATTATATTTCTATTTTCATCATTTTGACACAAAATTTAATAACGTGATAATATTTGTAGCTACGTAAAACTGCTGCTTGTTACTACTATTTATAGGTACAGCACTGAGGTAATCTACGAATAAACGGTTAAAAAATTCACACCATTAGTTTCTTGTCTCAGATAATGAGGTACACAACAATTACAATTGTAATTAAATTCCTGAATTCAACTGTCATGGCTACAATCTGCCGGAAGCGCCAATGTCAGTTGATAACGTGTCTTCGAAAAGGAATCTTCAAGACTTAGTAAGTACCCAGTGGCGTAGCTACCGGAGGGCTAGGTGGTTCTGCGTCAGAGCCCTAGGGCCGAAAAAACGTTTTTTTGAACAAAATCTTTTAACTTCGAAAGTAAAGTAAAATTATGCCACAGCCTGCATATTTCTATTTTATTTTGACATGATAAAACCTAAACCGTTCAGTTAGGGCCCCAGTATTTTTTTTGCACCAGGGCCCTTCGCTACCTAGCTACGCCACTGTTAGTACCTATCGGATTTTTATTACAAAATAACAATAATAAGCAGACAAAACCGACAATTTAATATTAAACTGATATACTTATACGTAAGTATAGCTACTACAAATAATGGAAGCTTCTAAGGATTAAATATTTTATTGTCTTTTAATATCACAAATCCTACTTACCTATGTCACTCCGTTAGCTACTCAACATACCTACTTTTTAACAAAAACTGAAAAAAACTTTTGCCACCAACAGTCCTCTCAACCTCTTACGAGATACCGTGTTAACATGAAATAATACATCAAACCTCATCCCAGTCATAACTAAGCCATAACCGCAGCCTCGTTAAACCAATCAATCTCGCCACAAAACACGAAAAACGGCGCCAAAAATTATGCAACATCTTAAAAAAAGCTTTATAAAATCTTTTACTATCCATAATTATGGTGAAAATTAAAGCTGTGGGCTCTTTGAAGTTTTAACGAACGAGGAAGCAGCCCTTCGGATGACTTCGGTCCAATTCGGGCCACGTCGGGCCACTTCGGGTCACTTGCCGCTATTTATAGGGGATTTTTGGTCGCAAAACGTGGACACCTTCCGTTTGTATTTCCGGCGTTTTAGGATGCGCGGGAATTTTAACAATTTCCGTGTTTAGTCAATGATATGTTTTTCAAACTGTCAAATTTTATTCGACTGAAAAATAACTAAGTAGAAGAGCGCTGGAATGAGATTAACAATGTTCAATAAAAAAATTGTGGATCTTGTGTTGAATCACATGAGCAAGAAGAACGAATTTCTTACCAAGATGAGGAAACTATAGAAGATAGAAGAATATTCACCCAACTACGTGCCGACCAAAAACAAAACACTATCAAAGCAAACAATCTAAATGACATCCATTAGTCTTGGAACAGCAAAGTGACATATCACATACCACAAGCACACACCATTAGGGTACCTACGAGTACATAATAGGCATAACTCTCACTTTTGCAAATAAACTAAGTAATTACCTATCAATTTTCATAAGATTGCAACTTCATTTGCATAAAGTTATTTCTATATGACAATAGAAAATTACAGTCACTCCGGCATTTCGTAAGAAAATCCTTGAAAACTTTATCTTTACTTTCATTATCTCTTCTTTGTTCACTATGAAAATGCTTAAAAAACAGTAAGTCATCCACAAATCTACAAGCCACCATTTGAAACCAAAGCGGGTAATAAATCTAAGTGGGTCGGCAGAGGATAAAGAAAAGTAGAACTGGGGGGGGGACCTTGATAAGGACCAAAACAGTATTCTACCCTTAAGTAATTAAAGTGAGAAATGTGAGGATGATGATTATAATCTGCATACAATCTACGATCAGCTCTGATCTAAGCATAAAAGAAGTTAGCGCAATTTTGTATGAAAAAGATGGGTTACTGTCGTTTGGGACACAAAAGTTTAGGACACTTTGACACTTTCGATTTTAAATATTTTTTTCACTGTCATTTGGGACACCAATAGAAAAAGCTGTTTTGTACAGTCAGGCAAAAAACCTCTAACGTTATAGTTTTTGAAACTATCGTGGTTAGGAACATAATTAATGTTATCTACGAGATAATTATCATGATTTTTGAGTTAACTTAGGTACTATCGAAACGGCAAACTTCACAAAACCTCCATTTGCCGTTGAGGACCTATTGGTCTTTCATGTTATTTATTACCCTCGCATAATATACCGTAGTACTCTAGATCCTAAGCCATATAACAGGGACAGTCTCCAAAAGAAGAAACATAATCGCACCAATAACTTCATGGAACCCGTTTTCCGCCGCCGGTTTGTAGAGTCGCTCCAAATCGTTTGGACGAAGAAGATTCGACGGTGTTTTCAATTCTGCTGGGTTGAGGGTTCCTTGGGGACTACACCCATCAAACAGTTACGTCTAGGTACTTTTTAAATAGGAGTATTAGGAGTGTTGTTATGGGGTTTAGACTCAGTTACTGAGTAATGATATATGAATATTATTTTTGGTTAGAAGTACATACTAACAAACATCGTAAACTGCAATGAAGAAGTAGAATATCATACCAAAAGATGCCTAATACCTACATTCCAAATTCATTGATTTTCGGAACGAAGTTCCTTTTGATACGGTATCGGGGGTTAGACGAAAAACATAGATTTTTGCGTCACGTCACATGTATAATATGTATATGTCAAATCGTACAATGCGAAGTGCGCAACCGCGAAACAGTCCATTGATTGTTACATTGTTAGTAAGGAAGAGTGTTTCTAGGATACCTAATTGACAATAATTATTTGACAAATGCCAAATGTCCAAGTTGAAACTTCGTTCCAACTGAGTGTTCCACGACACTCACGTACTTTTTTTTATTGTTTATATTAATTTCTTGAATTGCAGTTTCAACACGTTCAAATTCAACATGATAATTAAATTAACCAATGGTTAATAATTTATTGCATACTGTAATATAGTATTAATAAAAAGGTGACATCTCTCACTTTACACGTCGCACTTCAGTCGCCAGTGGCCCTTGAGATCCGGTTGAAGGTCAACTCGATCTATAATGCATGAGCTTCGTTTTGTAGGATGCAGCATTAGGGCCATTGGGTTAAGACGATTCTAATTTGACATTCGGCCATTGATAGCTAGAAAGCCCATTCATATATTACCAGCTCTTTCATTGTGATCTTGTTTTTGTGGAATTCAAATGTAGGTGGATGATTTACTTATAAATATTGAAACAAAGTTCCTTTTGACTGACTGAGGCTGGAAAAAAAAATTTGTTCCATTTTACCGTCACGACACATGTAGGTATACGTCAAATCGTCACAGTGCGAAATGCGAAGCTGCGACACAGTGCGTTTCTAGGATACCTAATTGACAATTAATTTATTATATTCCCAGTATAGAAAAGCACTCATTGCTTCGTTCCAACCGAGTGTTCCACGACACTCACATACTTTTTTTTTAATATAAAAAGAAAAGTAATAATTATTAATAATAATTAAGGTGCTTTCTGGTAAGATCGGACTATTTTTGAGAAAACCTAAAGAGTCTTAGAAAATATTTTATTGTATCGCCTCTAGTGACTCTTTTACAACGCCATAGCAACCAAACTGTTGCAAAAATACAGAGGTTTCATTTCTTATTTGTAATGTTTAGATAAACAAAACGGTTGATCTTTTATGAATGATCAAATAGAGCAAAATTTTTCAGAATGGCAAGTAAAAGATCGGACCGTGTTAAGGTAAGACCGGACTACCTTATAAAATCACCTCTGTAACAGCTAGAATAAGCTCTATCACAGGAAAATATTCGGACTTACCTAATAAAAAACATAGTACAAATTGTTATTGAATTGGTTTTCAAATTTAAGTTTTAGCGAAGATTTAATACATTTTTTTACTCCAAATGTCCGATCTTACCCCGCATGCTTCAAACATAGATTTTTGTGTATGTCAAACTTTTACATCTAAAGGCTCATTAGACTCATAATTACAGCAGGCAGACAATTAACAAAATAGAAGTCAGTTTTCTGAGTTGAAACTTGCATTTTCAAGCTCTGAAAATAACAAAAAAATATTATCAATCAACTTTATTCATTATAAGCTTAAATTTTAATCTACAAACAAATAAGCAAAAAATCAAAAAACTTTATGTAAAGTTGAACATAACTAAATACCTACTGTTTAATAGGACGAACATTTCAGTCTGTAGGTAGGCACTTTACTCTTAAATTTTTTTTTTTTATTTAACCTATACTGTCCCACTGCTGGGCAAAGGTCTCCCCCAATTATTTCCAACCATCTCTCTCCTTTGATAGGTTCCACTACCCACTATCGAAGGAGTCGAGGTCGTCTCTCCAGCGTTTCCTTGGCCGTCCGCGGCGTTGTCTCCAGGGTGTTAAGATGTTTGCCCATTTTTCGCTGTGCATCCGGCTCACGTGCCCTGCCCAGTCCCACTTCAACTTGACTGTTTGGCGCCCTACGTCGACAATACCAGTCGTTGAACGCAGCGTGGTATTTCAAACTCGGTCAATCCACTTAAATTATTATTAAGTAATATAAATATGCAGTATTATAGCACGTTCTGTCAACAAATCTTAATACTTAAGTATTTTATACAACCCAGAACAAACAAGAAATCAATAACAATCAACAACTAAACGTAACAAATACTTCTTTAAGTAAAAACAAAAAAGTAAGTACTTTTACAACATTATTAGTAAAACAAGTTACATTTTAAACATCATAAATTTAGGTAACTTTGATAACTTACTTACTTGTAGGCGAAAACAGCCAAGACATCCGTACAAAAGCTTGCGAAAGTGAGACGTTTGATACCGACAAATCGAATATTGAAAGTAAAATAAAAAGCATGTAAAGTAAAAAGTTTGAGAAACACTTTAAAGTGAAAGACCGGCGGATTATGTCCGATCTTAACCTACGAGGTTAAAGATCGGATCTTTGTCTACAAACGTCGTAGACATGATTGTATAGTACTAATCAATTAGTCTTACATCGCAAATGGTAATAAAACAGCAAAACTTCAAAAATAAACAAAAATTACCTACCAAATTGCTCACAGAACGTTTCAGGTGGAAGATCGGATCATGTCTTTTTCCACTTTTGGTACATCCTTTTTTTGAACGACAATAGCACACGTTCTGCTGGGCATAGCGTAAAAAGCAGACTGTAGGGAGGGGCACAACAAAATGGCGCGTACGGTGATGTTGCCATCATTTAAAAATATTGCTGAATTTAGTAGTTACATGACTTATCCGGACTTACTACTTGTCCGGTCTTACCAGAAAGCACCTTATACAAAAATCATAGATAAGTACTTACTTATAGAAAGTGAACTACATCCTAAATCAATCGTTAAAAACATATCTAAACCTTCCTTTTACAGTCGGGGCTTCTTCTTCCTGTCGTATCACCAGTTCTTTCAAACCAGTGTGGTGAAAGGATTATAAGTGCGCCTCAAAGAGGCTCCTTTCGTGCACTTGACACAAGTTTTCGAACTTTTTAGGTTCTACAACATGCCGTTTTCCACACGGACAGTCACACACACGACGAACAGTCGGGTAAAAAGCAATGATGTTAAAAGGCATCGAAGAACAATTAAAAAATATAAATAAAAGTACATTTATAAAGCTAATCCCTAATGATATAGATATCCCAAAGTTTTTTTAAAGAGCAATATATATATTTTACGTATTTACTTACATCAATCCCCAAAAATAACATTATGGTAAAGTATTTTCAAATAGTCTGGTATTTTTGGATTCGCGAATCATTGTAATGTAAACATGCACTTTAGGACAGATAACACTATCGAAATTCATTACAAAAACTGCATTCATAATCAGATTAATATTTAAAGTAATTAGATATTAATGCAGATACAAACTTATTCGTAGAGAAAACGCTCATTAGTGTTCATACAAATATATTTTATCAATGGAAAAAAGAGAGAATGTAAAATAATAATCGGATACACAAATACGGTTCGAAGGACCATACTTTGTAGAAATTACAGCCACAACAATTACATCATTCAAAAGCCATTTTGACTAAAAGCTAAAACAAATTATGTTGGCGCACGCTAGACCAATTAAAAACATCCCAATCCACTTGGCCGTTGAATTTGAATCATAATTTATTCTTAAGATACTAGTTTCGCTCATAAACTTTATAGGACCTGAACCAGGAGTCAAAAAGAAGCCGACGAATATAAAACACTAATATGCAATGAAAATAACAGTCGAACTAATAAAATGAAAGAGATAACCATCTCAGAAACGAATAGCTTCAATTATTTTATCGTCGTAATATTAGTTCTATTAAGATTATAGATTATTAAATGGTTTAGATGATTTTGGTACGGTATTGCGTACTACAGTAGGAAATATAAAATGAAAGATAAATAAAGGTGAGGAAACTGAAAATTTGATATTTTGAAAGATATTTCTTGTAATTTTTTTTTAAATTTTAGGCAGGAATCATCTATGGACAATAAAACTTACCTAAACATCTTACCAACTTTATGTCACCAATATAGCAGGTATTATAACGATATAAATCCATTATGTATTAATTCTAAGAAATCACACGTTTCTATCGTCACTGGCCTTCAATAATTTAGTTAGTAATGTAATTTAAATTCACAAAAATTTCCTTAATCCTAAGGTCTAGAAAACAATTACTAGAGGGGTAACTAATATGCTTGCAAGCATCACGAATGGGATTCGCTTCGGTAAATTGCCACAAATTCAAAACACAACACTTCCGCAATAAATTACATAATTTAAAAACAATAAACTGACATACTTAAATCAGTTGAGTTCCATTCAAGTTTCTAGTATCGAGGTTCACTCACTCGCGGGCCGCGCGTGCGTTCGTCACTGCGGTCGGTAGCGAACTGACTTGTGTCCTTCGACTTTCACTGGATTGATAATATCATTGGAACCCAGCTGGTTTGTATTGTCATACACTCGTGTAACTGCATTATACGCTCCTGGGATTTTGAACATAGCCGTGTTATCCAAAGCTTCAGATTCGGTAGCTTTTTCATTATGCTTTTTGTTGCTAAGTCCCACATCCCTTCTATTTGTTTTTCGCTTAGTGATTTCGATCGTGATTTGTTATAATATTTTTTTTATATATCCCGCTTCTGCTCAATAAAACCTTGTTTTACCATCTTCAAGTAAAATTCTGATTAGTTACTTCCAACATATTATTATCGTTACTCGGTAACTAAAAGTACCTAGTCCATAACTCCTAGGAAGCCGATTATTCCTCGGTTTGTTCAACATCTAGCTCATTTTGAACCTTACGCAGAAGTAAAACAAGTATTTAAATGTTGACACTATTTCTGTGTTCCTGTGCTAAGTTTTTTATCGCCGCCATTTTTGTCTACGTCTATTTCGCTTAGTTATGGGTGCTACACTTGTTTATTCTACTGGAAGTTTCCTACTAGATTCTTATCTAGATGAATGAGTTTACCTTGTATATGTAAACGGTGTCCTACGGATCATAAGACCATATGGCACGTAAGGTGGGGTGCGGTCACCTTTGTTAAATGTCCTTTTTAAAACTTGAAGCATTTCATAACTTTTTTTTATTTTTAAGAAAAAAAACACTTTGAAAAATATTACTTACAATTATTAATTTAGGCCTTTTTTGTGTTTAAAAAGTCAGTACATAAAGTAATCTGATAAAGATACCTACTATGCTATCAAATCATCTGAAAGCATGTTTGGAATTCTGGATGTTTCTGATTCAATATACCTACGCTCTAACCAGTGGACCGATTTAGATGCTGTACTTTACCTAATTGTTTGTAAATAATAGCTTTTTGAAAACGTTGGGCGGTACCTACGATGCAAACGAAGCTGTGAGAAGTCTTCGCCATTTCTGAATCCTCAATGACATGAATTCTTACCCAAGAGTCAAAAGACACTCGCCTACAGCCTTGCATAATTATCATTTCCATATGAATGGTCTTATTTGCTTAGCTGCAATACTGAGTAGATATTACTTGGCATTTTAGGGGAATATAAAATCTTTAGGTGGGATTGAGTAAGTTTGTTCACACCACCTCATTTCTCCTGCTAAGTATCGAAGGAATCGAAATTATTGGTATTTGTCGAAGGAACCGGAGTAGAATCATGACTGCTAAAGTGCTGGTCCTACTAAAAAAGTTTTAGCAATCTTTTAACTTAAAAAAAAAAGATGGTCCCGAGTAGTAGGTAGGTAGTACCTACATCTTTATTTACATATTACTGCTTCTGCTTTACTACCATCTGAATAGAATGCCTATTTACCTATTGCTTTCTTTGTCTGATACGAATAAGAATTCACTTACTTAGTTGCAATTGACGAAAAAAATAAGTTTTTGATAACTTCTAGAGAAAGATCTCCTACAGGCAATATTAAACATTCTCCTTTGCACGCGGAAGAAAAAAATTAAAGTAAATTAAGTTCGAGGCGCTGCGCTGCCATTGCAAGAAAATTCTCGCATTTCCCAAAAATGGAATAATGTCAAGAACGAATCGATAAGGGCGTTTATATTATGCGTGATCACGCTGTTGACTCATTTATCAAAAGGGTTTGGTGAATCATGGTAATGAAAAACAGTTCTAAATAAATTATTATATTATTAATTTATTAGGTAAATCGATTATTAGTACAGAGAATGAGAAAGACATGTAGGTACCTACATTCTAGAAGGGGAAAGCGTAGGTAACTCAGTCGAATGTTCGGCTGATACGCTAAAGATGCGAATTCGATTCTCGCAGAGAGACAAAAATGTTTACACGTTTTGCAGAATACAGCTAAGATCCTACAGGACCGCCAGCGCCACTATAGGTTTTCTCCAGGACATTAAATAGTAAACAGTTTGTATCACTGGAATTACCCGTTGGTATAAGAAAATGCCGTTGTATCACAACACAACTCCTTGAGATTCACAATCTGTAGCGTCGGGAAATGACTAGGTAATAAATACCTACTTGTTTACATAAATATAGAGTCCTTGTAGTTCAAAATAGACAAACAGAGTCTAAAAATCATTAATTTTTATTTCATTGGGAAGCTTGCAATAAAATCCCTTGATACGCTCAGGTGTTAACTCTAGAATCCTTTGATGTGCTCATGTTTCAAAGCAGCGCCCATGACTAAAAAAAACACATTTATCCCCTTGGATAGTAAATTGTCTATTGATTTGATTTGATTTGATTACTAAGATCAAAGAGCTGCTCCTAGGACAAACTTTCAGAATCGTGTCGCAAAATCAAAACGGCTCACGACACACGAAAGGTGAACAATCTCACCGTGTAAAAATAAAGATAAGGACGAATATTACAATTATTACTTCTAGGCTTACTTATTAACTACTCTGTAATTTGGATAAATGCTGCTAAATTGTGATGATTTTCAAGAAATTGACCATAAACGCAAACAGTGTTGTGTTGATGGTGGGATAGTGCCTCGACTTTTGATTTGAAGTAAGTTCGAATTCCGGCAGTGCATCAATGAAACATATGGACATTACCGGTGAAGAAAAACAAGCTATAGGAAAATTAGGAGGTAAAGTAAGTTCGTGTGAGTCAGTGGCCAACTCTGGTGACGGAGTTTTTAGGCCGCCTTAAGGCCTCCGTCTTGACTTAAGTAGCCGGGACCAACAATTTAACGTGCCCTCCGAAGCAGGGAAGCGCTCAGATGATGATGAATTAGGAGGTATGTCATTACATACCTCCTAATGTTAATCATCATAACTATAAAATTTACTGGGGGGACTGCGACGCTATTTTATTTTATTTATAGTATTTATACAATGTCCTGTTTAGTCCTATTTGACGATCTCTATAGCGCAGTGGACGAAGGTCCGCCTGCGACGCAGAAGGTTGCAGGTTCGATCCCCGCCGCGGGACAAATGTTTGACCTACAGATATTTGTCCCGGGTATGGGTGTTTCTATGTATAAAATTTATGTATTTACAAACAAAAAGTATATAAATAGTCTATCTGTCATTCTATGTTTATTTTTATTTTATTTTATTTATTTGGCACACAATTCTAGTACTCATAACACAAGCTCTGCTTACTTTGGGGCTAGATGATACTGTGTGAAAAGTCCAGCGTTATTTATTTATTTATTGATTGAAATTAATGAACCGCCTCCCCAGGTCTAACTTTCACGATTTCAGGTCTACTTGGGTCCCCATTCCCTCTGACTATGTAAACAGTTTGAACTTTTTCGTTAGAGTTTACATAATTATTGTAATTCCCTTTGTTATAATTGTAACGTATATTATTGTTGTTTACCTGATATTTATAATTATTATTATTGTTTATTTGGTTATCTTTTTTCACATAAAAATTGTGTTTATTATCAAAATAGTAATCGTTTTCATTGAAAATGCTTTCTGTTGTTCCTATATAATTTGTGTTAGATATATAATTATTATAATTATGATTATAATTGTTTTGATAAGGTCTTCCTGTCGTTGCCGTATTATAATTATTTTGATAATATGGTTTACGTGTGTTTACTCTATTGTGATCACTTATATGCAAATAATTCTTGTTTGAATAAGCATTTTGGTTATATTGGTTTTCAGGAAAAAGTATGCTTTTACCTTTACGTTTAGAATCTCCTACATCGTCATACTTTTCAGAATCTTCTGGGAATTTGAGTTTATCGCCTCTATCATCATAATCAAAATTATGTGAATTGATTGGGTCTTCATCGTCAAAGTTTGACTGTGTATCATCGGGAAATTGCCAATTACTATCAACTGTTACATTATTTTCAAAATCATTATCTTTATCTGGTTTGTTTTGAATACGTTTTTCTATTTGAGCATTTGAATCTTTAAATCTTATATTAGATCCATACGTGTTGTAATCATAGTTAGACCCGTAGTTTTGACCATACGAACCTGGTCTTCGATTACCAATATGATTATTTTGGAAGCCATACCCTTGGCCTAAAGGATAGTTTTGATATAGACCATAACTTTGCTGCCCATGTTGTCCATTTTGGCTTAAACCTTGTCCATTATGAGAAAAGCCATAACCTTGATTTTGTCCATATTGGCCTAACTGACCATTTTGGCCAAAATCTTGCCCATTCTGCCCAAGATGATTATAAAACTGTTCAAGATTCTGGTTTGGGAGTGGAGCGTTGAAGAAACGGAAGAATCCTCCGTTATGGTTATTCAAGTAGAAAATCAGCTCCTCAGGGTCTGTGGGGCATTGGGGGTAGGCGTAGCGGCAAGTCCCTGTGTTTCCCCGTGACGTCATGCCTAGGAAGACTGCGCGACCGAAGACGAAGAGTGGAGAGGAGCTGAGGCCATTGTAAGCTGAGAGAAGGCTGGAAAATAAACGATGTATAAACTATTAACTAAATATTAAACTGCGTTTAAAATCAGTTTAATTTCCAATACATCTGTACCGATTAAATCCCCGGAAACTTATCTTCGTGATAAGCCCAACATCATGAAGATAACGAGTATCTAGTTCAATTACCATACAATTAGGTTTCAGGCGTCATAAAGTCTTCTAATTGAGTTTTCTATCAATCAACAGTAATTTCAGTTCCTCAGTAGTAATTTCCAGTGAAATATTTGATGAATGAAATATTTGTCTTCTTGTCATGTCACTAATTCTCAAACCGGTGTGGATAAAGGGTTCAAAACTTAAAATTACGCCTCAAAGAGGCTACCTTCTGGTTTCCATCACCGTTTGAGACAACCCGCTAGCATAGTTTACATAAATTTTGGATGGAAAAATTCATTGGTGCGACCGAATTTAAACCCGACCTAGTTCAATTGGAAGGCGGGGTTTTTGTTTTCATTTAGACCACTAGTGAAATAAACGGAAAAAACTCGCGTCATAAGAGTGATTGAGTTATAAGTATAGCAAGTGGAAAGTCGTTGTCTTAGAGTTGAAAAAGGCGTAATTGTATGTATTAGGTATGTCAGTGAACTCACGTCAGCAATGGCTGGATACCAGCTATAGAGTTCAGAACCCCATTGGATCCCAAAGTCCCTCCCCCCGCAGCCTCACACAGCAGTCGCGGCACACACTGGTAGTCGTCGTACAATGCGATGGAGGTCAGGGCTCCGGTGACGGCCGTCAGCGCGTCGGATGCCAGGGAAGGGCGCCGACGACGTCCTGGAGGAATCCAACATAAGTAGCCTGTTTCTGAAGAATGGTATTTAAAATAAATGCGTTTTAAAAACTAAAACGAAAATTTTAAAACGATTTCAATGTTTGCTGTCGAAATCTACAAGTTTTTTTAAGTTTTCCGGGAAAAGCAAAGGGAAAAGTATCAATCTCCTTCAAACAAACAAATAATTATGAATATCGGTTCATTGACGACGATATTATAGGTGTAGCTTTAATTCAAACAACCCTTACTGTAAGGAGCCGGTCCCGAAAACCCAGGATTCGCATAATTTGGTCCAAGCCCCGGAATGACTGGATAAGAGTTCGGACCCAGTCCAGAAAAACCAGGACTACCAGGAACACCATGACTAAGATCCCCTGGATAATATCCACCATGATTCTTCAGCCCTTTTTTCGGCTTCCTTCTGCGTCTTCTTCTCTTATTACCCTGATCTATTGCATTGTCATCCTGAAATTTAACTTGATCCTGGACCAGGTTTTGATCCTCTTGAAACTTTACTGGAGAATAGCTTGGATCATCTTCAAACTTCAGTCTTTTGTTGTCTAAGAGACCGTACTGGCCATGGTCTCCTGAAGTGTCATGCTGGTCTTCAAAGACGAGGCCATACCCTCGCTGTCTGGAGGATATTGTCGAGTTGGGGTTGAAGATTTTTCTGAAAAAATTAAAATTGTTAAACTAAGTACCGAAGCATTGGAGGAGCGCATGTATTGTATTGTAGATATAAATTTTAGTCCATTAAGTCATAATATAAAGGATAAACATCAATACAAATAATTGTTGGTATGGTACAGGTAAATGAACACTACTACTTTATCTATATGTATTTTATGTACATAATTATTTATTATATACACTGTACCTACATCGCTCAAGTATTATTATTACTTTTAGTGTATTTATCATTTGTTATTTATTAGTCTTTATTAAATTCTAATACCTACCTATACTATAACTTACTAGATAATTTTCAACCCTCACACAAGTGTTTAATGACCTTAAGAAAGAGGGGACTCTTCTAACACAAGTTTACTTAACTTAACTGAAGAGTTCCCAAACCTAGAATAAGCAACTCACTTGTAAATAACAATAAATACATTTTTACTTTTTACCTTTTTTACTACTTACGCTAAAAGTTCTCCTGGGTCATAACTTATTTTTCTGTTTTCTTTGCCTGATTCGTTCGATGTAGCAACACTCACTAAAATGAGTGTGCAGACTATTTTCAGTAGGAGCATTGTATGTTGAAGTTGGGCTCTGAAACATAAATGATATGTACATACATTAGAACTGAACCGAATGTCTTACGTTTTTCATTCTGATCTTAAACTTGATGTTGATTTTTGGTTCAAAGAATATGAAATGTAGGTTAAGACTTAGCTTTTAGGACTAACCTGGGACTACCCTAAACCTAATCCTAGGTCTAAATACATTTTAAACAAAGTTTGCTGTGAAAAAACAGCCTGATAGTTTAGCCATCGCAATTCTCCTGATGAAAATCAATAATTACAAAGCCTCTTAAACATAAAAAAATAATAATTAGTCTTTCTCTAAAACGTCTTTATACTTATTTTAGATACTTATCTCAAAAACATCGACCTCTGTGGCGCAGTGGGCGATGGTCCGCCCTGCGACGCAGAAGGTTGCGGGTTCGATCCCCGCCGCGGGACAAATGTTTGTATGACATACAGATATTTGTCTCGGGTCTGGGTGTTTCTTTGTATAATATGTATGTATTTACAAACAAAAAGTATATAACTAGTTTATCAGTCATTCTAGTACCCATAACACAAGCTTTGCTTACATTGGGGCTAGATGATGCTGTGTGAAAAGTCCAGCATTATTTATTTATTTATCTTAGATAGATACTACCTACTTACCTTTTATTTTTGTCACTAAACACACTTTACCCGCCCAAATCTCACAACAAAATGTTCAAAAGTGAATTTCTCTCGCGTCGGCGTCGGCGGAGGAAAGTCGGGTGACATCATGAGACCTATAAGGATGAGGACATTAAGGTTATATCCTGCTAAGAATATAATATGGATGTATTAGATAATACTCGTAGATTTTATTGTAGCTTTCTACTTGTAGAGTGCCTTTACTTTTGATCCAAAGACCATGGGTTCGATTCTTCACCACGCATAGGTACTACTCACCTATTGCTCATGTTGAGTGACGACCGTTTTAATTTTCTTTTTTGAGGCACAACATGGTAGGTTATACAAGTGTAAAAAGACGTCTACCGAAGCCGAAAGGGGTAGGTACAGCATCCCAAAACACAACCAAGTCCAAAAGATTTTCCGAAAAAAAAAATCATTATATTCGGAGAAAACAGCGTTTGAAGATTACTGTTTGCGTATGTACTGCGTTGTTTTACGTAGATTGCTGGATTTTGATTTTTATTTTAACTGTTTTTTTTTTTCTTTTATAAATGAAATTATTAGGTAGGTATGGTCTTATCATGTTGTACGAGTAAATAACCGAAAATAACATAAAATGACGCAGCTATGTCAAAATAAATTTTGCGTTTTTTTTTTCGCTAGATATGTTTAGAACCATAATATATATTTTATTTGTATTTTATACGATACCTAGGTAGGTACCTGAGTATAAAGTCAAGGCACACTCTATTGAAAAGGAACTAATGACACAGTAAGTGCTCAAATCAATACAATACAATCAATTACACATATAAGCTCATTTTAATTGATTTCACAACAAAGCAAATTATTTGGAACAAAGCTGTATTGACCTTCAAACGGGCTTCGAATCGATCTATCGATAACCGATTATGACGCCGGTTTACACGATACCATTCTGTCATACCTTCTTGCCTCTTGCCACAGAATATTAGCTCGTGCTCCGTTTAGTTTGAGAAAGCAAGAGGCAAGAAAAGTGCCAGAATGGTATCGCGTAAATGGCGTTTAAGTTACACAACATCATTGATGGCTTGACAGCTTTGACAGAATGACAGCACGTAGACTAGTATACTAAGCACAACGGATCTTTAGCTCTCTGAAGTTAGGTGCAATATTACGGCGTTAGTACACCGACGCATTCACATGCGAATGCGAAACGATGCGAACCCACGTCTCACTCTAGCACATAGCTAATGACATAGGTGCGTCCTTGTCGGATGCGATCTGTCGATGCGAATCGCATGCGAATGCGTCGGTGTACTGACAGGGTTATAGACGATTGCGCAGGTTTGGTAGAGTAAGCGAGATAGCACGATTTTAGGCGTTATCAAAAATTTCTGCGCAGCTACTTCAGAAAGCTAAAGAACGATTGTGCGTATTGTAAAAGTAGCCAGTAAGTACAGTTTTTTATGATATGTCCAAAGATGTAGGATCTTATGTGCTGTGCAATGAATTATGAATACATTTTTGCATTATTAATCGCATATGGTGAAAAAAAAACGTTGGGAAATGAGAAAACCGACATCTCGCTATTTAGCGACTCTTTTAAAAGAGGAGAAACTGAAATTCATCACTGAAATACTTCAATCGAGGCTCCTTTTTTTTTAAATTCAATTGCAAAGTATTGCCACAGTGAAACTGCATGAAGACACAATTTTATTTATCTTTATAAATTGTTCAAAATTTATTAAAATTGGTTAATTATTTGGTAGGTACCTAATAAAATCAATCATAGGCACCAGGTAGGTACTTACCAATAAATGTTTTGTTTACGTTCGTGACCAGCTTTAAGCGGGTTTCAAGTTATCAGCTGATCGCTTGAGGATTGCGAAGTTAACTTTGACCTTACAGAGTGACAGTTTGTCCGTGACCCGGGGCTTAGCCGACTGTAGGTACAATGAAGGGTTATGTGGTTGTCATATGGAAATTCTACTGAGTCGATTAATTTTTTCACAAAACATTATTTACGCATCTTTCCCGCTGGCAGGAGACCACAGATGTTTAAAGCAACGGTCTCTACATAGGAACTATATGGAATTCTGTGCTACTGATATCTCTGTTCGTGTAGTAGTTACTCTAGGTACTACTCACACCTATAAACTCTTTTAAAACATTTCATTGTTTTTCTAGTGATGGGTTATATTAACAATAATAAAAATTAAAAATATTGACTGGCACGAGTGACGAGATATTAGGAATTTCATTTCATAGGACCTTTGGACTGGGAACGCTTATCCACCGAGTCCACTAAAGATAAAAAAAATGCAATATATCAACCATTGGGAATCAAACCCATGGCCTTAAGATAATAACTTAGAGGCTACTCTCATACATCACTATTCAAGGCCGCCACTACATTTATCTCGACGTCACGAGACTGATAAAACCAGTTTCTAATATCACCTTTGTTCTAATTGTCGTCTTAATAGATATATTATCAGCTTAGACATATCACCTAGTTTTCTTTATATTTGGATATTTAACGAGCTCGGTAGCGAATGCTCAGCTGAGACGTGAGGTGCGGGTTCGATGGTCGCACCCCGGACAAAATGATGTCGTAATTAATTTTACGGGAGTTCTCCCGTGACCACGAGCGCTGCAACGCGTTCCAAACGTCGGGACCAAATAAAACAAGTACGTGATAAAAACCCGTTTATTCAAAAATTAATTATGTCGTCAAATCACGAAAGCTTAATAAGTTTAAAATGATGTCGATCTACATATATTGGTTTGGGAGTAGCTCCATGGTAGGTACTCTTAGTGCTAAGACCTATGATATGACACAGGGAAACCTAGTGTGAGATCCAGGAACTCCCTATGTAACGGCTAATGACTTTTGCTCCATTGGGGAATGGGGAGGCGAACAATACCTATAAGTTGTAAGGCTTGGTTGGTAAGCTAAAAATATGAGATTTTTCCAATGGGTGTCAACATATAAAATAAAATAGTGACATGAAAATATGTCTCAGTGATGGACGATGACAACGACAAGGAAACTAACATAGGTACACAGGTACCTCGTAGGTACATAAGGAAAGGATGCATCCAATGTGTCGTGGAAGTTAAGGAAGGTGTCCTTACGAGTTAGTTCCACGTTGGCTGAATGAAAATCTATGTTACAGATAGACGATGAATGTAGTCACTTTAAAATTTGCCTAGTATTGGTTATATTGGATAGAATAGTAATTTTTTTGGACGGACTACAATAGAATAAGCAGGTAGATAACGACGATTATAAATTAATGATTGTTGATATAGACAAATACCTACCATTGTTTCATGGAGAAGTTTGAATGATGCACCAAGGGGTAAGGGCTAAGAAAAAGACTGTGGAAACGAGTCCTGAGATTATGAGTGATAGAGAAAATGGAGTGGGGCATTTGTGCCGATCCCACTTAGTGGGATATGGGCAGGAAGATGAAATTTGGAATCAGCTTCCAGCGTCTGTATTAACAAGGTAGGTTAATGATGCTGTTTGCCGCTGTCCTATTGGTGCTGCCTACTGCTCTGCCTCACTGTGCTGACCTCGTGTGCAAGCAGTACAGGTAACGTATTAGATAGGTACCTACCTATACATACAACCACGCAACTACCTATACAAATAAGTTGCCTGCGACATACATACGTAGGTAGTAGGTAATGTAGATACGTACAGCCATTATCTTACCTACCTATCCAGTGTAATGTGCATCGAGCGGTGAGTGGTCGCCGAGTGCACGTCTGCGCGTGTTCAGATCCACCGAGCGAGCGAGCAAGACAGTGCGGAGAAGCGGATAGGTAGGTAGGTACATAAGTACCTACCTACCTATCCAGTGAGATAATGAGGTACTTACCTATAATAGTTTATACTATTATAGTAGGTAGGTACCTACTTATTAACAATTTCACAAAATGTCCCAGTAGGTAAGTACCTACCTATTTAGAAACACATTGATGAAGCAACTCTCTGTCGTTTCTCTAGACTTCTAGAGCTAGATACAAAGCCACAGCCAGTGTAGCCAACTCCTCAGTTTTAACTGTAGGGTGCTGTAAAGTAGGTAGATCCACAGCAAAACCTATTATATCAAACGATCTGAAAAAAATGTCTACCGTGCCCTGGACTGGAAGTCGTGAACCACTTTCTTTTAGTTTTTGCTTCACTTTTTTCTGTTACGTATGAGTATCATTAGGTAAACCTACCATTAGATAGGTAGGTGTCATAGGATCCATACCATGTAGGTATGTACATACGTAGGTATGTAGGTACGTTGTCCTATGATAGTCAGCTTAAAATTGATAAAATTACCATCTAAGCAAGAAAGTAGTGTAAGTAGTTAAATACCTTTTTTTGGACCTTGAAATTTGATTTTATTTTCTTTTTTCACCATTAACATAAAAAAATTACAAACTAGTAAAGCAAAAAAAAAAAAAGGAAAATGATTCTAGGCATGTAGTGTAAGTACCTTTTTTTGTACCTTGAATTTAAATTTTATTTTCTTTTTTCGCAATCAACATAAAAAATATACAAAATAGTAAAGCAAAAAAAAAAAAGCAAAATTAAAATAATTTTCTAATGGTATCGAACCGGCACATCTCATATTGAGAACCGGCGGACAAGACCACTACACCAAAGTGAACTTGATTTGCACGCCGAAATTTTAAAAAGGTTCATACAACATTATATCGTATAGTCTCGTTATACCGTACGCTAAAACGCATGACTAGGTAACTATGACTGGTACTCTCTGTAATCTGTGGCCAGGTTCCGCCTACTTTACAGTGACCATACGTTAAAATTTCTCCAGACATGTCGTTTTATTTTAGAATTATCAGGATTTTTCTAAGATAATAAGATACAAAATATGTTTAAGATGCTTTTTTTAAGTAGAAAAATAATCAAATTCACCCACAACAGGACGATTATTATTATTAAGATAAAAATATCAACGTGTACCTATACGTACATTTAGGTATGTGAGCTTGCGGAACGCACGTGGCTTCACTTACGTGGTACCAACAACACACGCGACTTTTCCATTGAAATTGATTTTTTTCTCTGGTCTTTGTCCGCATTTTAAATTTTCCGTATGGTAACCCTACTCGCCGCAGACTTAGCCGCCGGCGCGCTCACCGTGCGACTAGGTAACTAAGTAACTTAGACCCGATGACCGTCGCACTTTTTAAGACATTTAGCGTGCGGTGAGCATTTACACGGGAAAATTGGCATGCGATGCTAAATCGTACGTGCTTATACCGTGTCGTGTAAATGCACCTTTAGTTTGGGACTAGATAATTCTGTGTGAAATGTCCCAGCATTATTTATTTATTTAATGTTAAATGTGAAACTTTTCAAATTACCCAATTTTGAATATTAATCAATCATGAATTTCTTTTAAGTAATAACATAGTTATGACTTTGACACATTAAAAACACAACCTGTACCAAGGTAAGTAACAAAAATATAGAATTTTTGGTTTCCTGTTTATTTGACCTATAATTAAACAAATGATTTCAAAAACGTGAATGCCAAAACATTTGATACACAATCCGCAATAAATTTTTATCTTCTGCAGTTTTTTGCACCAATTCTGATGAGAACAGTTTCAGAAATGTATTATGGTCCCAGGGCATACTAGGTGCTCTCAACTCGCAGATTGAAAAATAAACACTTTATAACCAACAATTAAAAATAGCAGAGACTTGCCTAGCAGAAAACTGTACCTGATAATTTAATTTTGGAATAGCCTTGGTACCATCTACTTACTTAAAATTTCATTGAAAAGTTAGTTAACATCTACTTGTTTAGATTGAAGCTTCATTGCAAAACTCTCCATACAAGTAGGGACTTCGCCTTATTCTCAATACAAAACTGGTTTTAGAACATAATTTATGTTTTATCATTGTGTGGGTGGTAAACTCTACATTTTCCTCAAATAGTGTGCTTGGGGTACCTTTTAGTAAAAAAGTTCATATCTCCTCCTCTTACAATGATATTTGCAGATATTAATTGGTATACCTTAGCAAACGAAACAAGTGACAAAATAGGTTCATACCAACATTTTGTCCTGCCGGAATCGAACTAGGTAGTAGGTACCTCTTGTCCAACCGAGCACACACCCTCCACGCCGCTGAACTCGTATTGATTTGAGAACAATACGTCATAAAGGAGTATTTATACTCATCAACAAATTAACGCAATAAAAACCAGAAATTTGTATCACAATATCACCTACTAAGGTGGATTACTACCTACCTGCCAGATTATTTTTACCTAACCTAGTATAAGTAGTTCATTCGTCGCAGTTAGTCGCCTAGTGAGGAAACTATCAGATACCCCCACTTCTGCATCAGCTCTCTGCAAACTACAACATAATTATAAGTTTTCTCTTTTTTATGTTATCCATCTTTAAGCTTTAGTTAAGAATTGTTTGTATGTTTTGCTGTAATAAAATTTTAGTATATTGTAATTAAATAAAAAAAATTAAATGAAAAATGAAAAATGGCAAAAGCGAAGGGAGGCCTATACCCAGCAGTGGGTGAAATCGGGCTGCGGATGATGATGATGATGATGATATTGTAATTTTGTACCAAATATATTTGAAGTAAGTACGTACCACCTTTAGACAATAAAAAAACATTGATTGCCATAGGTACTTATAAATCAAGAAAAATAAAATAAAATTCTTATTACAACCCATCTTCATTGGTTCCATAGATGATTATAGGCACCTACCTAGTTAATTTGTTTTCGCACGATTTTTTACTCATTTAAGATTAGATTCTCGTTCCTTGGCAGCCAGTAGGTATTGGACCGGCTTGCGAACTGGTTTTTTCGCCAGCTGCCTAATTCTGCGCTTGCGCAGGCGCATCGTTTTGTTTTCCTTAGTATTTGTTTAGCTGTCGTGTTGCTCAGTTTTGTTTTTGTTTACAGTGTGAAAATACACTTTACACGATCGTTATCTATCGAGTATATCTAAAATATGGGTAAGTTAGTGTTTTTTTTTATTGTGTGAATAAAAAAAAATCGTTAGTATCTGTCTCATAAAATGAGCATAGAATATTATTATTGGTGGGTTTTATTCATTACTTTTGTACTTAATGACACTACATACTTACATTAACTTAAAAATACCTACTAATTTTGACAATAATTCAACGTAGGTATTAAATTTATTAGGTAAGTATAGGTAAATAAGGTCTAACGTCCTACAATTCACTACCTACGCATTTAAAACTTTCAGGAGGTCTAGCTAAATATCGGAGTATTTAGCTAGACCTCCTGAAAGTTTTAAATAGGCCACTAAATTACATAAATCTAAGATAAGAACTGACAGGTACCTACACTTAAATAAATAAAAGAGGTAAGACCCACTGACTATCTATGTACTTACACTACAAACCCCCTAAGGATACAGAAGGACAGGTGGTATACAGAGTGGTAAAGTTTATATTGAAATTTTTTTTCCTTCTTTCATTCACTCTAAACTCGGTATAAATAATCTCTAAAATAAATAATGAAACACGTATTTTTAATTAATGAAAAACTAACCCTAGGGGTTGTGCAAGGCAGTTCCATAGATCGTATGACGAAACAATGCGCAGACGGAGGCGAGCGCGGGTCAGTTAGTAAATAAATAAAGCCTTTATTCCCAAATTAATATCTAACGGTTAGATATTAAAATGTCTAGTGAATATTATGTTAAATTTTAATTATTCATACATATTATTACGTACAACTGATACACTTACACTTACTTAGTTTAAAAAAAACTCTTATCATCAGCTTACTCAAATACTTATTTATTATGATTTGTCAAAGTTTAACATCTCGGGACTATGGAGTCCCGGACCTTTGATAGGCATGCATGAAGCCGAAGCCAACTCACAGAGACCCCGGGCTTTTTGACAATTTGGATCTACCTATGATGTAGGTTCTTATTATTACGATGTAGATTATCTATTATAATAATAATAGATATACTAAGTAATAGTAAGTACCTAATGGGAACAGTAGTAGGTACCTCTTATTATTTTTATATAAATTATTTTTAGAACATGGATTTAGGATTACGAAAGATGCGTTGACCGTAACCTATCGTTTAAGGCATGACGGAGGTCACAGGTTCGATTCCTAACTGACCTTTTACGCTATTTTGGTTGGGTCCAATTGATGCATAATATTATTCATGAAGCGATTAATTTAGTTAATATTCTTGCTACCGGCGATGGTCATAAATAAGAAATAATAGAATCTTGCGGTAACTAATGCATCCAAATGCAGCCATGATCTAGGTACCTAACTACCATACTCAGTAAGGACAAGGCGAGCATCTAAATTATGGAACTTTATTTAAATTTAATTTAATTTATACAAGCCAAAGCAAAAATTTGCGTAGATTAGCGCTGAGTCCAGTTCAATTGCCGACTATTTTTATCTCTGTTTTTGTTAACTTTGTATGTGTGCTCTCTTTTTAACAATAAATGTATTTGTATTGTATTGTAAAAACAGATGTTATGGTTGCAATGAGAAATGAAAATGGTTTAGTGCGGTTAAACAATTTGCTAACGTCTAACAATCGATTCATTTTGAGAATCATAATTTTTTGATAATATCAAAGAACTTTATTTTTGTAGGTAAATGAAATTACAAGTAGTCTTAGTTATTGAATTGAAAATAACTAAAATGACAGCACAATAGGTACGAGTAACACCGATGTTCTTTCGTTGAAGACTGGACAAATTGATTATTTTTGGTAAATTGTTTGTAATGTTTTGCAAATTCAATGCCACATTTTAAAACATACGTCAGTGCTATATTATTAAAATAATCAAAACATACACATGTAACCTAATGTAGGAGACTTTGGTTGATTGTGCTGGTTCAAATCCTACTGTAGCACTTTGATAAAGCTGAAGTGAACGATTGCAGGGTTGGTAATAAAAGATAAAATATAAACAAAATAAAGACTGAAATCTAGACCTAAATAAAAAATAATGTCACCCCAACTAAAGATAAAACTAAACTAGATACCTGTCCCACCTCCGGCGATAAGCGAATAGTGAGTAGGTATAGCTGAGCGAGTCGCTACCAACGCCAAACCTTGTTGTGCACTTGCTACAAATATACAGCAAGTTCTTTGTGTTTACTTCTATACACATGCCAAGAAGAATACAATCATGTATCTCTTTTCACTGTACCTAACTAATGTCCATCATTCTAATAGCTAGTCGTTTCCCGCGGCGGTGAGATGGATGCTAAAGAGTATAGAGTAAGTTAATCTAGATCTTAACTTATTTAATGACTTAGGTGAGTATATCAAAAGATTATTCTATTTGTCCACAGATAACAGGCATTCTATCTCTTTCATGAAGAAGACTTCGAGATAATCGAATATCAAGGAATGAGTAGTATTTGTGCAGCATAGTAGAACATCGTCGTGTCATGTTAAAAATTAATAAAATATAATTCGTCAGAGTTCGATAAAAATAACTATTGTTGTGTGAATATGCAGGTGTTGCGCAGATAATTAAATTTACAAAGAAAATGCAAAACAACAATATTATATTCTTGAAAACAATGCTAAGTAGCAAAGCGATACAGACAGACCAAAACTTAGACGTAAAAAACCAGTGAAATTAAGCTATCAGTTGATATTTTTTACAAGAGAATAAAACAGAAGAGGAAAAGAACTGAGAATTAGAAGACAAAGAAAAATACCAAGATGGTTCTCAAGATACCCTTCCCTCAATCAACCAAACCAACAGACGACCCATTCGACCGTCTTCTAGGCCACTTCGGGACCTGGCAGCTGGTCGTCGTTCTGAGCATATCCCTGGTCAAACTCTCCTCAGGATGGGTGCAAATGGCCATACTTTTCCTGACCCCAAACGTCCAATTCTGGTGCTCCAATACCACTTCCAACATCACTGATTGGACTGGAGAGAAAAACACATGCTATGAAGAATGTGAGAAGTATGAATATGACGGGAGTCCGATGGGGAACACCATTATATCGGAGTGGGATCTCATCTGCGATAGGAGGTGGCTGGCGAGCTTCACACAACTGATGCTACAGCTGGGGATCCTGATTGGCAGTATCGTGTTTGGATTTCTTTCTGATAGGTGAGTAGGTATAAAGAATTCCCAAATAGACTATTCGTGACTATAGACTATCGTGCATTAAAAGTCGTTTGCCTGTGTATGATTATAATTATAAATCCGTTTTTAATGTCGTCATCATTAACATCAACACTAACTCATTATAGGTACCTAATTTTCAGGCCAAAAAAAAACCATAAAAAATGCTACCAGGCGCTAAATAAATAGATGAAATTGGCCACCATGAGTAGTAGGTCATCATATTTTCAATGACTAAATTCGTCAGATCATCAGATGTGTCATGCCACAGAAACGTGTAAGTAATTGACGTGAAAGTACCTGAAGGTACATTCAGAAAAAACTTGTAAAAACTTGACTTCATACAGTTCCGTTATAATAAGCAGGTTCGCGTTTACCTCATCATTTTATTATTGAAATATTCGAAGCGAAAGTTTAAGTAGTAAAGTGCCAAAAAGGGCTTTACACTTTAAATGTAGGTAACCCGAAATAAATTATAGTGAAATCCACAGGTCGTCCGTGGGCAAGATAGGCTCAGGATAAAAACAATTTGCAGAAAGGAAGAGAGGCCTCTTACCAGCACTGAGAAGTGCTGACGATGATGAGGATCCGGAAAAAACTCAAAACACCATCATCAGAGCTGATCATACGAACTTACTTAACTTTATGATATGCGTGTTTTCAGATATGGTCGCAAAAACACGTTCCTGGTCTCAATAACATCGGTCATCGCTCTTGGGTTTGCGGTCCCCTACTCCCCCAACTTCGCCGTGTTCACCTGCATCAAGTTCCTTCTTGGCATGGCCACTTCAGGGACTATGGTGGTGTCTTTTGTCATCGTTATGGAGACTGTTGGATCGCAGTACAGGGGTGTGGTTGGGTGTGTGTTCCAGCTACCGTTTATTTTTAGTAAGTATTTAAGTTTTTGAGTAAGTCTGTTATGTTTTTCTTGTGGATAAAGGACGAAAGTATTTATATCCCTATATATAATATCCTTGGATCCCTGGAATAATAGCACTGGATGCAATCCAAATGTTCACACCATGAGTAGATTTCAAGTTCAAATTCCAGCCTGCACGGCTGGAATTTGAACTTGAAGTCTACTAAGGATTTTTCGTCGGTGAAGGAAACATCGCGAGGAATTCGGTTTCACACGTGTTGGCGTTAGATAACTCGTAGACAAGGCCAATGGCTAAGATGGTTTAGACACAAACCAATCCCAATTCCACCGCAAACAATAACCTACTTCTCCAGCGAAACGTTGAAAGTTGGCAAAGGTTGCCTCCTGACGCTGTGGTACCTAAAGGCTTAACTTTTCTCATGTCTTCCAGGCCACATGACACTACCCCTCTTCGCGTACTACTTCCGTGACTGGGACGCCTACAGCCTCGCGCTGGCGGTGCCTCCTCTCATCTACCTCGGCTATTTCTTCCTGTTGAGCGAGTCTCCACGCTGGCTCGTCAGCAAGGGACGGGTGGACGAAGCTGCGGTTATCGTGAAGAGAGCTGCTGTCATGTAAGCTAACACTCTCAAAGTGCTTTATCGTTTGACTCGCGATAAAACTAAACATTTTTAAGAAAACCGCGGAAGCTTGTAACTAGATCTCTAAACAGCCTTGTTTATCTTTTTGGCATTGCTAACTTACCTCAACTATGCAAAATGTCTTCGAAGACTCGTTTGAAGATAATAGACCTTGGGCAGGAATATTAATAACAGGTATTTTAAATTGTAAATCTGGCGTACTGATAAATTTCATTAACACATGGGCACATGGGCACGCGTAAAAAATATAATATATTTTTTTGATATATTATTTTAATTGATATATTATATCAATTTAGATGATATATATCAATTTAGATGCCTCGACTCATCTTTACCTACGAGTATAAGTAGATTTTATCTTCCTAGATTTTTCTTTAGTGGAACTCTGAACCACAATCGTTTAAATCTGTTATTAGCTGTCAAAATAAAAAAACCCCGATGATAAGTCATTGATAAGAAGCTAAAGGTCAAAGTAGTCTTATCGTAAAACCGGAAGGTCTTCTCCCAAATCTTATCTCTCAATGTGAAGGTGCTACAAATCACAGTAGGTAGTAGCTGTAGCGTACCATAGATTCAGGCCTCTACCTAAATCTATGGTATGTATATTCAGAGCGATCTGTTCGACTTCGTGTCTTAAAATGCGATTTGCTACTTTAAATGTATTTCCCATCTCGCGACATTGATACAAACAGGAGAAAAAGCAACATAATTACGACTCAGATCCATAGAAACTTCATTATCTTTGAACGATTGACTAAATTCTTAAGTTTTACGAAAATGGTACCTAGCTCTTAGAAATTAAAATTGCATAATTTTCGAATGATATCCATTCGAAAATTATTATCTATATTTTATTAAAATCATCCAGAAAACTAAGTAATTTTTTTTAAGTCTGACTAAAGAAACCGGCTGAGTGCGAGTCAGACTAACGCTCGAAGGGTTCCGTACCATTATCTAATAAAAACGGCAAAAAAAATCACGTTTGTTGTATGGGAGCCAGCCGTCTTAAATATTTATGTTATTCTGTTTTTCAGTACCTACATATTTGTTGTTATAGCGGCAACAGATATACATCATCATCTGTGAAAATTCAACTGTCTAACTATCACGGTTCATGAGATAGAGCCTAGTGACATACGGAATGACAGCAGAGTCTACTATGACTCTGCTAGGTCCTAGTGCGTAGGTCCCGTTTTACCCTTTGGATACGGAACCCTAAAAAGTATCACGCTATCATTATGAACATAATATTTCAGAAACAACTTACCAACATCTCACATCGAGGAGACCCTCCAGAAGCTGTCCTCAGACATCACCTCCTCGTCATCAGCTCGTCTGAACTACCAGCACCTGTTCAAAGCGTCTCTTTGGAAGAAGACAGTCTGCACCGGCGTGTTATGGCTGGTCACTGGAGTTTCCTTCTACGGTCTGAACCAGTACATCAGCCAGACGAGCCCTGATGCTTTTATCAGCGTTGCAGTAGCGGGCGCTATTCAGGTAGGGTTTGTCTACGCCATCATTTAAAATACTACCCGCAAATTAGTATTGTAAATATTAATGTTAGTTTGAATTACAATTAAATTAAATACCAAAGGTTGGCCACACCTAAAGTGCTTGTCCTGACCACCTTATACCGTAAAATTTCGTTCAGAGGTTTAGGCAAATGCATCTTTTCTACAACCAAAAAAAAATCATATTCGTCTTAACTAAATTTTTGTTTAATCTATTCTACCGCAGAGATAATGCTCATGGTAGGCAGACAGGTGTGGGTAACCTTTGGTACAATCAGCGTCACCCCGTGCCTTGTGCAGGTGGGTTATCAATTGGTGACACCATACCTAAATTGCGTGCCAAACTAACTACTCTAAATATGTTTTCGATTAAGTATTACTTACTTTAACACTAAATAACGCCTAGTACAAATACGTTACTGCATTACCAGATTTTGTATCTTCCTAAAACGTTAGTTTTATTGCAGATTCCATCAAATTTCCTTGCGATGTGGCTGATCGGCTGCCTCGGTCGCAAGACCACCACAGCCACCTTCTTCACCCTCGGAGGACTCTGCACCATCGCCCTAGGATGCGTCCCTAACATCTTCTGGCTGACCCTGACCTTAGGGTCACTTGGGGTCAGCTGCGCATCGATCGTCGCCACCACAATTTACATCTACACCACAGAATTATACCCCACAGTTGTCAGAAACATGGCTATGGGTGCTTCTTCAATGTGTATGCGGGTAGGGTCAATGCTCGCGCCGTTTGTGTCAAATTTGACAGTGACAGTTCCGTGGCTGCCAACTGTCATTTTCGGTTTGGCGCCGATCTGCGCGGGAATTGTTTGTCTGTTGTTGCCGGAGACGAAGGGAAAGGCGTTGGTAGATGGTATGGACGAGAAGGAGAGTAGCTAAATTATTCATTTTACTAATAATGTGCTACGAACACTAATAATTTTAGTAGGTAGGTTTGCCTAATTTTATTTTAGTTAAGACTAGCGGAACGCCCGCGACTTCGTTCACGTGGTACATATCAACATAGCCCTTATCACTTGAGTAGGTAAGCTTAAGCTTTTCATCACATTGACTAAACTTAGTGACTGTGACTGCAAGTTCAACTTTGATGACTGAGTCTGAGTCCGAGTATCACTCTAAATCTGACCCTCAATCTAACCCTTATCTCGCTCTCACTCTTAATGTGACTCACAATCTCACTCTCACATATTAATCTGACGCCCCCATAAACTCACAAATCCACAAATCCATCAATCCCACTACCATTCTCACTCCATCCACAAATCCATAAATGAATTAACCCCACTTCCAATCTCACTCCCACTTAAGAAATTCCACACATACTTAATCACCGCCAACACCCTGTTTCAGGAATTATTTACAGCCCTCCCTTTCAACCCACCCCCTAAATACAAAAGTTCACCCCACCCCTACGAAATCCTAAAATGCAGCAGAAGAAGAATGTACCCTCCAAGTTTCAAGCGAATCGGACCACGCATTCAAAAAACCCCATACAAACATTAACACCCCCTTCTAGGGGTAGTTTTGAATTTGTTTTGAATGCATACATTTTGTAATTACACTAATTAATACTCATACCGAGTTTCAAGCGAATCGGACAACGCATTCAATAAACCCCATACAAACATCAACACCCCCTTCTAGGGGTAGCTTTTTGAATGCAGACTTTCATTAAAACTGTTGAACTATCATAATTCTAAATTTCATGTCTCTTAAGTGCCAGGAATATGATTTTATGATTTTTCCCGTTATTTCCCCGCTTTTTCCCACTTATCCCACATTATCCCATTTCCCCAAACTTTATCCCGCATCATTCCATTTTTCTAGCTTGATCCCGTTTTTCCTGCTTTTTCCCCGCTTTATCCCGAATTATCCCGCTTTATCCCACATTATCTCGTTTTTTCTCGCTTTATCCCGGTTTATCCCACCTTTTCCCTACTTTATCCTGTTTTATCCCAGTTTATCCCACTTTGTCTCCACTTTATCCCGCTTTTCCCCCGCTTTATCCCGGTTTGTCCCACCTTTTCCCCACTTTATCCTGCTTTATCCCAGTGCATCCCACTTTGTCCCCACTTTATCCCGCATTATCCTGCTTTTCCCCAATTTATCCCACTTTATCCCACTTTTCCCCCACTTTATCCTGCTTTTCCCCAGTTTATCCCGCTTTTCCCCAGCTTTATCCCGCATTATCCCGGTTTACCCCCCTTTTCTCCCGCATTTTCTTGGTTTATCCCGCTTTTTCCCCGCTTTATCCCACTTTTTACCCACTTTTTACCCACTTTATCCCGCATTATCCTGCTTTTTCCTAGTTTAACCTGCTTTCCTCCCGCTTTATCCCGCATTATCCTGCCTTTTCCCAGTTTATCCCGCTTTTCCCCCGCTTTTTCCCGATTTATCCCGCATTATCCAGCTTTTTCCCTGTTTATTCCTTTTTTTCCCGCATTATCCCGCATTTTCCCGGTTTATCCCGCTTCAGTCCACTTTTTCCCGCTTATCGTTATCCCTTCCCCAAATACCCCACTTCCACTCCCAATGGACTTATGGCTCCCATAGAATCTGTACTGTACTTCCCCTTTTTCACCCCCATTGAAGGGTAGATTTTGAAAAAAAAACATGCAGATATTATTTATTACACTACTACTAAATACTCATACCGAGTTTTGACCAAATCGAGCAACGTATTAAAAAATCCCACGCAAACTTTAACACCCCTTTCACCCCGGTTTAGGGGTAGTTATTAAATTATTGGAGTGCGGACATTTTTTATTTACATTTTTAAATAATCATACCGAGTTTCAAGCAAATCGGACCACGCATTCAAAAAACCCCATACAAACATTAACACCCCCTACATCCCCTTCTAGGGGTAGTTTTGAATTTTTTTGAATGTAGACTTTCATTTAAAGCGTTGAACTATCATAATTCTAAATTTCATGTCTCTAAGGTGCCAGGAATACGATTTTTCATACAATCGATTTTACCCCTTTTCACCCATTTAGGGGTTGAATTTCAAAAAATCCCTTCTTAGTACACCCCTACGCACAAAGACGGACATACCCTCAAAATTTCAAGTCTCTAGGACCAGCGGTTTAGGCTGTACGTTGTCTATCAGTCAGTCAATCAGTCAGTCAGTCAGGACAAAGATTCTTATAATAATAGATTATTTTTTTAATATAAATGTGTGTGATTGAAAAAATAATCAGTATATGACAAGATGCTGTAAAAAAACATTTAATCTGTGATCTAAGTAAATTTTATTAAGACAACTAGCTTTCCTAATACCTTATATATACATAAGTAATAATGTAAATATAAAAAGTATTCATTAATGGTTTTAAGTTGAGCAGTTTATGAGACTTGCATTTCACCTATTTACAAGAAAGTAGTTACAATTTGGCATAAGTGGATTACTTACTAATAGTCGTAGTTTGGTTTGGTTGAGCAAAACAACTAACTTTTAAAACTCTAGCTAGCGCCACTCGTACCCAACGCGTAAGGTTTTTTAGCTGCAGTACGAAGATAGAAGTTCCCTTTTAATCTGAAACGAATAAAATAAGTTTTGAAAAGCGGCAATGAGCTTGCAACTTCTCACGTAGGTATACAATCTAAAAAATGTGGTGACCTACATGGTTGGCAGATGCTATTTTTAGGTACTTATGTATTTGGACATGATAATTCCCTTGACATGTTCAAAGCATCTTGAATGACATTAAATGGGAGAAACTACCGCTATAAACAATTCCATTCAAGTCTTTATTTCTTCAATCAAGTTGACGGCCCATTGGCTCAGATTTTGATCGAAGGCTCAGATGGATAGCGTTACCACGGATCGGTAAAAAACGCGGGTTTGAACCCACATGGGTGCAATTTAAAATCTCAAGTTGGAGTCACCCTGGAGTGGCTTGTAGTCCCATGGGCACTGGTGGTAGCTGGCAGGAGCCGCGGAGGAAGGAGTCGTAAGAATCGCAGCGACGAGCAAGGAACTCTCCTCCTAAAACTGACTCCGACCAGAAACCCCATGAACGCCAGTGACTGCAAAAGTCTGCAAAAATACAGGTGACGTTTGACAGTATCCACAAGCTTATCGTATTCTGTGCCACAAGGCAGGGTACAAATTAAACAGTTCAAAAACAAGTGTCCCGAAATGAGGTTTTTGGAGCAGTCTGTTAAAATAATTATAAGTGCGCCTCAAAGATGCTCTTTTCATACAAGTGTGGTGAAAGGATTCTAACTTCACTTCAAAGAGGCTCTTTTCCTACTTGACATTGTAATATTTAGATCGTGGGGAAACCTGCAGCTTAGTCAGCTTCACACGTATCGACGTTATCTTTCCTGTTGACGAGACTGATTTAGGTGCTACATGAGTGTTCCATCTCAAACAATGTCCCAGGCACTATAGTGTACCAGAGTGTAGGAAAAAGTTGCCTCCTGGCTGTAAAAATCTAGTGTAGATCTACAGGCAATTTTTCGTACCTTCTTTAGTCAAAGGCAGAGTGGCAGACAGACAGCCAGGCTGCTTGGCCTGTCCCCCATTAGGCCAGAAGTCGGCATGGCCAGTGGCTGCAGGAGCCCCATATCCGCCACCATCAGTGTGGATGACGTCCACGAAGGTCGCATCAGCCTTGGAGAGTGGTTCGCCGAAGATCGGCGGGTAGAAACCTGGGTAGGCTGGGTCTAGACCGGTCAGTCTGGAAATTCGGGGCAAAATGTCAACGTACCTATAACGCTAAACATTATCTCTCGTTAAACTGGAATTTTACGAATCTTCAGACATTTTGTTCTAATAGATTCAAATAAGTCGTCTAGTACCTACACTACCTACACCAATACGATTGTACCTATCACCATGGCACGATAAACATTCCTACAAAGAAGTTCAAGGAAGTCAAATTAAAAAAAAAGAAGTCAAATTAAATAAATGCTTTGACATTTTATCCAATTTAAAAAAAAGATGACTTCTTTCAACATTATTATTTGGTAGGACCGCTGCTGGGATCACATAACTTAGAATTCTACTCCTGTTTCTTCACAGCCATCCGAAACATATTCAAACACAATATTAAGTAAGTGAAGTCGATAGTTACCTAGGAATCTTCGTACCCCTGACAGCCAGCGCTCGGGCGCCGTAGGCCATCACATGCGCTCCGAGCGAATGTCCTACAAAGTGTAGGTTCTCTAACGCGAGCCCCTGTCGCAGCAGGCGAGACACGGCGCGCGCTGACTCTTTGCCTACCTGAAAACGTCAGGCTCCTGTTATATATTTGAAGAAATATGTTTTTTTTTTTTCAATCATATAAAAATAAAATTAAGCTGAAACTGAGCTTCATTTTATCCGGCCGAATCCTACCACATGACAATCAGCAAATAGAAACAGAAACACAGTTTATGAGAGACGACAGACTTTTCAAATCCTAAAAAACGCCACCTACCAGTCATTGGAAATCTGGGGTGTCGGTCTTTAAAATTTCCAAAACATGTGTGTCAACTGTGTCAAGTGATCCCGTCATGACCACTTGGCTCTCTTTCCTCCTCCTCTACGGCACACAAAAAAATATTTTACCAGACTGATTCGAAATAACTAATGACACGTCAGGGAGAAGAACCAGGTATAAGTAAATAAACATTGATCCTGAATGAACATACCATGGGCACGTCCATAGCAACGCTGATATAGTTTCCAAAGGCGAGGTTTGACCAGTCCAGAAGTAATGTGTTGTACCCGCCGCGCCGCAGGTACGCGTTCATCACGCGTTGTACACTCTTGTCCGAAGCCAGCTCTGCGTACCTATTTAAAGTAGAATATAATAACATTTTGTTTTCACCACTAAATACAAGATACCATAGTCAAAAAGCATTTATTTTGTAGCGGCTGGGATGACATAGAAGGTTACTACGGTCTGCACTCACCCATGAGCATATAGAACGGTGGGCTTCTGCATATCAAAGCGGGGTTCGTCTATCAGTCGACTGATGTCATTTAGCCGGAACGAAGACGATCTTGTCACGTTCGTGCTGAAAAAAAATGGTCGTCATTGAAGTTCCTCCATTGCAGTTGTACTTTATAAACCCCACACGAGTCACATTATTTAAACCATTTACCTACCTTCCAAAGAAGTCGACTGTAGGTAGGTACTTATGCCAAAGACCACAGACAGACAAGCAGACAGAAGAATATGGAAAAACCTTGTTTACCTACAAAAAAATATGCATAATTTCATATTATCACACTATTAAGAAAAGGTACAACTTACCCTCCGTAAAATCTGATGTAGACGTCATCGATGGTAGCAGATCTTCCAGAAGGCACTGAAAATATATTTTTTCAAAAAGTGTAGTTAGGTAAGGTACCTGGTTATGAGTTGCAGGTATGTCTGTCTACGTTAAATGGACTATTGAAGTCAGTCTTCTAAGCACTTTTTTTCCACTCAAAAGGGCTTGAACCGATATTTATATACAGGGTTATTTTTAAAACACCGGTAACCTCTCAGGACTGTATTACTATCATCATAAGCAACAACTTTAGTTCTATGACTTTTTACAAAACATACATTTAATTTTACCAAAAACAAACCTTCAAGATTTCGTTGTCCTATCTAACACATTTCAACTCTGTATTAAATAGGGCCCTAACCCCGCTCCCCTCGCTATTGTACTTTCGCTTTCTTTTGCTTCGCATAGACTTCGTAACATTTAGAGCGTTTAATTTAAATATTTTTATTTTTATGAAAATCTGATGAACTAACATAATAATGAATTTTTAAAAGTCGGAACAAAACTTGTTGTTTATGATGTAATACAGTCCTGAGAGGTTACCAGTGTTTTACAAATAACCCTGTGTAAGTGCTTTTGTTAAAGAAGAAAGCATTTCTATTTCTATTTTGCCTAAGAATTAAAATTTTACTAGGTAGGTATACTTACCTAATTTATTTATTTATTCTTATCAATTAAGTAATTCAAAGTTAAACTAGGATTGTAGAACACGTTAATTGGTTATTCGATATTATGTAGAAGTATTTAATTTACCGATATCAATACATGTTTTTAATTAAGTTTTTATTTTTTTACGAGCTCTAAACAGCGAAGGAAAACATCGGGAGTAAGTTTTCTAACAGCCAGCGATAAGCTTGCAACCAGTCACGTATGGAGTAGGTACCTTACCTATACTACAGCCAAATTCGATATGGAATTTTTGTAAACATTGAAGATCAGCTGATTGCAGAGTTTGTCTAGGGTTGTCACTCACGTGCGTAATGTTCAGTGCTCGCCAAACTATGATGTTTTACTAATAAATTCTACCAGATTTGTTACAATTTTCAATGTTTACGTCACTGCTATGAAGATTGTGACGTGCATAGAATTAATACTAGAAATAAGGATAAACTTTGTGTGCCTGAATTTAGATTAGAAAAAGTGAAAGGTTCTTTCATGGGAAATACCGTACTCTTTTATAATAAACTTCCAGATAATGCCACTAAATTGCCTATTCGAAGATTTAAAAGTTACATAAAAAATAATCTTATAAAGAAAGCGTACTATTCTATTGGTGATTATATTAATGATAAATTCGCGTGGCCTGATGTCGCTCTGCCCCTCGACAGCTGATGTGTGCACAATGCCTTTGCTATCTTGCTTAGCTTCTTGAATTTTACTAACTTTACTTTTAATTTTACAACTAAGTTAGTTAAGAAATTAGCCTAAGTTTAGATCTAAGATGGATCACCTAAAAAAAGCTAGGCCCCAAACCGTGTTTGTTGCCCTGATTCTTCACGGTATTGGTCGCGAAGGAACAGGAGTAGAATCACCTAGTTTTAAGACGTTTCAAAGTGATCCCAGCGGTCCTACTGAATAAATGCTATTTGACTTTGACTTTGATTCTTAATAATGAAATTCACAAAACTTCACTAAATTACCGGAAACGAAAATATAAATCACAGTTTTCATCTTTTTATTAAAAATGACAAAAGGAATTTCCGTTTTGCCGTCTTGTTCCTCATTGGTTAATTTCTGCTGTCAAGTGAAAGAACTGTCAGTCCAATGTTTACAAAAATTCCATGACCAATTTGGCTGTGGTAGAGGTCTCCGTTTTCCTTCACCGTTTAAGAATAATTGCATAGTCTATATTTTTTTTTATTGAAAACATATTGGTGCACGCCTGGCTTCAAACCAACGATAGAATCCTTAGGATCAGAAGAGGCGCTACCACTAGAGCACCAGTGTTCTAAGTAATATTATTGACCCTTTCCATATTAATTTGTGGCGAATTGGGCCTAGGACAACTGTAGGATACTAAGTTGAATGTACAAGGCAAGCAAGACCAGCTTGTAAGGAAAGAGAATAATACTTTTCTGCGTTTAATATTTGACTTTGACTCGACCCTGTCATAATACGCTTTTTAAAAAATGTAGAGAGCATGGTCGAATTTGTTGACAAATTCTTTTTTTGTTGACCAAACACGGATATTAATGTTATTCTCTGAGAAGTTCCTTCCACTTTTCAAGGTACGATACGGACAACCTTTACACCTACTTACAGACATTGAAAGTTCAATAAAATATTATAAAAATATATTTTTAGGACGTTTTTTTCAAATGTGGTTTTACAACATACATAATTTCTTAATTAAGTTACTGCCTTTTTCCTTAACACGGTGGTCTTATGGTATGAACCGGGATTTGGATTCGGTTATGCAAAAATGAGTTTTTCTGTTTTAAATTGCATGTTCAGGTAACTTCTCTCAAACGGTGAATGGAAACATCGTGAGGAAAAAAGCATGTTGTAGAAATCTGATAAATTGGAAAAATATGTAAGAAAACGTAAACAGGTTCACGACTATATCCCCAAGGTGCGGTAGACATTCTCTCAGATCTTTTTATGTTACTTATTCCAGATCCTTTGAAGATGTCCAAGGGGGGTAGTCAGAGGCATGTCCAGTCCATACACATATTTGATACATGCCCACATCTTGCAGAAGTTAGTATTCCATACGTGACAGGTTGCAAGCCTATCGCCGCCTATAAGAACACTAACTGGTTTCCTCACGATGTTTTCCTTCACCGTTTAGAGCAAGTGTTAAAGCGCATATAAATTTTACGAAACGCAAAATCCATTGATGCACGGCCGGGATTCGAACCCACAACCTTCGGATTGAAAGTTGAGGTACAACCCCATTCGGCCAACACGGCTTTAAAAATATGTAAGTACTTACCATATTCACAAATGGATCCTCTTTGACACACTTTAAATCCTTTCACCACACTGTTTCTATAGAACTATGGCAAAAGGTGAATAAGTTACCTGGCATAGCGAAGCGGATAAATCTGCTAAAACTATCCGATCTGATGGGCAGACTGGGCTCTCTTTGGCTCTGGCATGTCAGAAACACTGGAAACATTATCATCTTCATCATCACAGTTAGCGTCACTGTTAGCCCCCTTAGATCATCCAAGTTGAACAACGTTCTGACCGGTCAGTAAGGATGGGTGACCGCCTTGTGGTATTATCAACAGAGCGCTTCTTATGAACTTATTTATGTACCTACTATTTATAGAAACCGATTTCGGAACTTAGTGTTTCAAAGTGAGAATGGCTCACAATTTCAGTCCAAAGCTTCGCTATTGCACTTTATGGTAGATGTACCTACAGAACCCAAACATCAGAAAGTTAGTTATTGTAATTTGCAGGAAACCGGTAGCAAGCAATTTGTAATAAGATTTTGAAGATGCAACTCAACCTTGGTCTCGGGGCAATTGTCGTTATGAAATTGGTGGGCTATTGTTGTCATGTACCTACAACTTTGTGTCACACGAATTAGATGTAGGTAGGTAAGTTTGTATGAGCTAGTAGATAGCTCCAGTGACGAATGTTTTAGGCCGTTCACGATGTCATGATTTAGTTAAACTTACCCCAGATAAGAGTCGTGTTGGTCGAATGGGGTTGTGCCTCGACTTTCAATCCGAAGGTCGTGGGTTCAAATCCCAGCCGTGCATCAATGGATTTTTCGTTTCGAAAAATTTATATGCGCTTTAACATGAGCTCATAACGGTGAAGGAAAACATCGTGAGGAAACCCGCAGCTTAGTCAGCTCCACACGTATTGACGTCGTCTTTCCTGTGGACCAGGCTGATTAAGCTGAGAGGATGGTTTAGGTGCTGGGCAAGCCATTCCATCTCAAACAATGTCCCAGGCACTACAGCGTCCCGTTAAGTGTAGGCATGGATTGCCTCCTGACGCTGTATAAATCATCTATAGATGTAAAGGCCTAAGTTTTTTTTTTACTTCAAAAATAAAATAGGAAAATTATTTATAAGCTTACCTGCGAAAAGTAACAGCAACGAAAACACTGCACTTATTCTTAAACAGGCCATTTTTTTTTTCTAAAATTCTATAAAAATATCACTTCCTAGAGCAGTTAGTGCTTCTCTCACGAAGCCTTAGCTATAACTACTAAAAATAGTTCCTCTTTATAATGTAACATTTAAAAGTCTCATTAAAAAACTTAGTAATGTACCTAATAAAAACATGACAACAATTATTCTGTTAGAACATTTATAAATATTTATAAATAAACTTTTGTTGTAAAATGTTGAAAAACTAAGGTTATGTGACAAATAACCTTGATTATTTTGGTTGTTAAACCTAAGTATAAACGCAGTAAGTGCAGTTTCGGCGGTGTTGTAGTTATGACTAAAGGGCCGCACACGCATTGCCACAGATTATAGTGTTGCACCCTGGCATCACTGTCATTATGATATGTATGACGTCTTATTTACCATTGACCTTTGGGTAAAGCTATAGTTATAATTACCATACAGGGCTGGTAGAAGTACCTACATTTTAACACGTTCGCTGCGGCAGGGCCTATAAACCCCTTATGGGTCCTCGCGCGCAGTGCGGAACAAAATCAAACCGCTTCTCTCTGGTTCGGAGCTCATATCTTAGGGATTTATGGGAGTATGAAAAAGATAGTTATATGTTTGTGATTGTCTTTATATCTGTGACTCGGCCACTCAAAAATATACGTAAGGGGTCTTTAGGCCCAGTACCGCACTGGAAGTGGAAAAACTTTATCTTACTTTATATAATCTAACTGAACTTACACTAAACCTGATCTTTAGGATCAAAATTAAGTAATTTTGTGACTAGACCCGAAGTACCCAACCCAGTCTTGGGGCCTTACTCTCGTGTGATAAATCCGATATTTCGACTGAATATTCGGATGTTCGGATGTGTCTTATGAGCCACATTGCATTCGATCGATAAAATCAACCTTTGAACTCGGTCTGAACCTAGGAGCTATTTTTCCGAACTGTAAAATAGGTCCTCAAAGACAAAAAGCATAACTTCGGTCTTATGTCAGGCCCTAACATTTGGTTGGTCCTTTCAGATAAGACAGTACCCAGGTACAGTTCGCCCAACGGATCTAGGCATTCGTGAAGTTAGCCGTTTATCTGCGCAGTGGCTGCTTTTTTATAGAATATTGTGTTCTGCGCAGACAAACGGCTAATTTCACGAATGCCTAGATCTGTTGGAAGAACTGTAATTATTTCTATACGATAGCGTTGCTTTCGTGGCAACCCTAGTTTTTTCATGCAGTTGGTTCAAGTTTTAATTGATAGATTGATAGTTAAGGTCTACAGATTTTGGCTTCAATATCTTCATGGTCTTTGCACAGCACAGTGACAAAAAAATATTAATTTGAATTAAATTTTATAGACAGAGTTTTTCACCATCCCGGAAATATTTTACACAAAAGAATGAAGCACCAAGTGCTCATGTTATACTCGTAACATTATAATTTATAATAAAAGATAAGATTATAATCTGAGCCATATACCGAAACATAAAAAAATTTATACTTCTCAACTCGTTAGTATGTCTAGTTAAAAAAAATTTAAGTGATGTTGTGGTCTTAATAATATATCTATAAAAACCAATGCCGTATATATGTACTTATGTAAGAAAAAAGCAAGCTGTCTAACTCTAATCTGGTAATTTTTTTTCTACATTTTCGTAGCGTAGACAATGCGATTTTTTGTCAACATTTGCAAAGCAAACAGTTTTATTAACAGTTCAATATTTAAAATTACTTAAATATTTACGACTTATTTTACTAAAAAAAAAAATTGACGACCTCTGTGGCACAGTGGGCGAAGGTCCGCTTGCGACGCAGAAGGTTGTGGGTTCGATCCCCGCTACGGGACAAATTTTTGTAAGACATACAGATTTGTCTCGGGTCTGGGTGTATGTATTTGAAAACAAAAAGTATATAAGTAGTACTTATATCAGTTATCTGGTTCCCATAGTACAAGCATTGCTTAGTTTGGGGCTAGATGATGCTGTGTGAAAATGTCCAGCGTTATTTATTTATTTATTTACCTACTCTTCAAATAAATAATAATAATTTTCTCTACAGTGCAGAGTACCGGCAGGCACCACACACATTTTGCACATAACGTTAGTTTTCTTACATAACATAGATGTTGTTTAAAGCATAATAATCACAAAAAAGCGAATACGACACTCAGACCTTGACATGACTTGTTAAAAACACATTTGCTGCAAACAAAAGGTCAATTTCTCAGAACTTAGGGTCAACTCACATCGAGACGTGACGCGACGTTACTAAATTTTTTTAGATGGCAATTAAAAATAACGCGTGGCACAGCAAAAAAAGGAAATTTTAAAAGACAATAAAGGAGGTTCTATGTTTAACTGTTTGTATGTTTCATAGGCATTCACGGATATTTTCGTCAAATTGTTCAAAAACTATTTTGATAGAGAGAATATGCTCGAGGGGATTCCAAAGGATTTGATACTTCAATATAAAAAAACCCTCATCCTACTATTTTCTATGAATTTTGTTATCTACAGACAAAAATTTTTTAAGCTATTGCATAGCTTCTATCGGGCCTTGAGCGTGGAGACCGAATCCAGACATTCCGTAACGAAAATAAAACCTAACACCCCCCACTCCGACCGGCACAGCGGTGACACTTTTTAGTTTTGCCATCTATCGATGAATAGCAGAACTTTTAATGACTTTTTGAAATATCACGCTTGTCTCTTTAGTTCAGCAACTCGCCTCTAGGTGGCATTGGTTATATCAAAGAAAAAAAAACAAAGGAAAAAAATACTGCATAAATAAAATAAATAAATAATTATAATTGCATAAGTTGATAAAAATGCTATGCAATAGCTTTACCGCGGCAGTCTCCGAGTGCCACACGGAATTATTTATTATTTTATAATAATATTTAAAAACTGAGATGCCGTGTCGCATCGTGTATGAACTGACCTTTATTTCTCTTGGAGCAATTTGATTGATGGATTTAGCAAGATGTAACCGAAATCCACATTACAAAGAGAAAGGAAAGGTACCAAATACGAATATCATACTCATTTCTAGCGTCAACATTCGATCCGTGTATGTATTGAATGCCGGCTTTATTTTTTTGAGAAATTAAAAGTCTTATCAAAATTTTCGATTCCGACGGGATTCGAAACCCGCAACGATCAGACGATCCTCCTAAAGCCGGAGTGCCTTACCATTCGGCCACAGAATCCATGTCGTCACAATCGAAATTTTTGATAAGCTCATATTTTATCGGTTATAGCACCAATACCTAAGTGTGGTTTAACACTATAAAAAAAAAATTATGGCTTTATTTTTGTCATCAATTTCAGAATATCATAAATAAATTAGGTAGATACACGCAAAAAACGAAAAGAGAAGGATAGTTTCCTGTCATCATCATCAGCCTATGGCAGTCCACTGCTGGGCAAAGGTCTCCCCAAATTCTTTCCAACCATCTCTCTCCTTTGATAGGTTCCACCACCCACTATCGAAGGAGTCGCAAACGTAATTATTAATACTTAACCTTATGTTTTTTTTTTAATCAAACAATCAAAATCAGTATAAGTACACGCATTTATTTAAAGAACAGGAATGTAACATAATAAATCTAGAAGCTTAAAAATCACAAACAATAGCTTATTATTATTATATTAGAATAATATTTTATTTACATAATTAATTGTATTTAGTTAAACAACGTATTTAAACAATTAATGGCGCTTAAAAATGCTCATTTTAGTTCTATTATAATAATTAAAAAGATGCCATTATTGAAGGTAACATGTATCAAATATGTGTTTGGACATGCCTCTGACTACCCCCCTTAGACATCTTCATAGGATCTGGAATAAGTAACATAAAAAGATCTGAGAGAATGTCTACCCCACCTCGGGGATACAGTCGTGAACCTGCTTACTTTTATATTTTTATTTTATTATTTAAGGTAACTTATTTAGGTACACAAAATTTATAGGTTTTTAATAAACAATTTTTTTAATTATTTTATTGGAATTATAGAAGCACCAGTATTAAATAAATGCCTGTTTTCTATCAAATATCTTCTGCAAGTTAATTCTTCAATAACGAATAGTGAAATGTTTTTACCCCTGACGCAAAATGAGGAGTTATACCGATGCATCTGTCTGCTTGTTGCATCGTAGCTCTGTAACGGCTAAACCGTTTTTGATATCGTGTTTTTGAAAGGTGACATGTGTTTTTATATCTGCTTTAATTTAAGAATAGTTGAGTCGTTCAGCCGTGTTTAATATGTCAGAAATTTTATTTTACACTTATAATTATTATATTATAAGCTATGAACAAACCTTATAAACAGCACTTAGCTCTTAGCGAATAAGCTGTTTAAACTACTCGCAATTTTCAACATTTCAAACTACAATCATAAGATTTAAGGTGCATTTACACGATGCGATTTCAACCCATACGATATCGTATCGCACGGCAATTTTCCACGTGTAAACGCTCATCGTATGCGATTTGTCATAGATAGTGCGACGCTCGTTGGCACTTTCAATGGGCGGGGCATAGCAAATCGTACGAAAAATTGCATCGTGTAAATGCACCTTTAATGAGCATAGTTGCTCAACACTTTTATATAAATATTACATTCGCAGTTTACATATTTTCAATTTTAAATGAAAATTATATTTGAAATGTATTATGCATTGGAAATAGAATAAATTGACCACTCTTATACCATTCTCACTTAAATTAAATTTTAAATATGTATAGAAAACTTCGTAGCATATTTAAGTATAGCATTGACAACAAACACAAAATATTTCGAAGATTTCAATACTTACTATCTATTTAATACAAAAAATTTGAGTACACAATATTTTTTATAAGTTTATAAGTACCGTACACTCTAAATATCAACACTTTTAAACATATTTGTCTCAACATTATTGACTTTTGCTTCATCCACATGAAACGAATCACTTTCGAAAATAAAATATAGCCTTACCTTATCATCATTCATCAACTTCCATCATGAGAATCATCAATTAATCATCTACTTGAGGTCAACATCATCACCGAGCAAGTCTTCGCATTCCTTCTCCCAGTGTTTATCATCACCGGCTTTGTCTGCCACAACCTCGTATTCTTTAAGTTCAGCTTCAAGCTCTTGTTCCCATTGCTCTGAAATATTAACATACAACTTTAAATTTGTTTCGTCGTTGGATTTCAATTTAATACTGTATGTTTTCAATTTAAAACATAATTTAAAATTAAAAACTTTAGCAGCTGTAAATACGATAAATAATGAAAAATTATTATTATGATGAAATTATATAAGTTATATAAATTCAATCGTACTGAGTATTAACATTAAGGATGATTTTAAATAACAACACCAATTATTTTAGAATAATATAATTATTTCAATTCATAATAACTAACTATAAATGCCAATTTATCTTTTTGTAACTATACGTTGTAATTTACTAAATTATTGTGACATTAAATTAAATACTGCTAACAAAACTACAAAGGAGCAACAAACCGAAACCTTCAGCGCGTCACACAGTAGCCAAATTATTTATTTCCATTAATTCTGCCCCCCTTACTAGAAAACATTGAAATCTGAGCACAAATTTAGAAGTTGCAAGAAGATTTTATTACTTGTAATAAATTAATATGATTTCTAAAGTAAGGGAGTAATTCTTATAGAGTAAATATTGGTTAATAATGGACACCGAATAACATTTTTAACATTTATATCTTTCTAAAACCATCGTCAGGATGTTCACGCGCCAGCATGGCGACAGCAATCTAGGCCAGTACATATCACCCCATTAAACATTCGCCAATAACTATAAATACATGAGTTTACAATCTAGAACTCTACACAACTTCAATAACTTGATTATTTATCCCACAGATTAATATTGGCCTAAATCTAATTTTAAATAATTACAAAGGAAAAGGGGAAGAGACAGACTTTACTACAGTCGAAGTCGTTGGAATCATTAGTGAAGTGACGGTAGATAGTGACGGGGTTTTAGTAAATGTCTTGTGAAACCGGTCGTAGAACCTTAAAAGTTCAAGTGCACGAAACGAGCCTCTTTGAGGCGCACTTGAAATCTTTTCACAACACTGGTTCGAAAGAACTAGTGATACGACAAGAAGTCTTTTAAGGCGGAGTGCCAACTAATGGGCTTGAAAGTCAAGTAAGAAAAGCGTCAGTAGTCTGATAGTCTGTAGATATAATTGACCGTCACCGCAGTGATATGTCATGTCATGACTAATTACTTGTTAAAACTGTAACGAGACTGAAAACAGCTACAGATTTTATCAAAGGTGAACCTCACATTTAACTTGATTATATCTTATTCGATAAATGTAATTTGAATGAAAATAGAAGTAAATGTAACCTGACAACACAATTATATACAAAAAGTTTCAACATTGCTACAGTATACCATTGAATTCAGTATGAGATGACCAACTTTGAGAAATATTAGAGAAAAGATATAAAATTAAACAAGGCATGGACAGAAGCAGTACATTCGAAAGCGAAATAAATTAAGATTGAAGTAGCAATGTCAAAACTGGAACAACATATACTTACAGATAACACTACTGAGCCGAATAATGAACTGTGTGGTGTTACAACTATAATATAACCTTATTAAATACTTAGACATATATAACATTCAGTAGACATCGAAATAGGTATCATCAAGAAAGTTGATAAGATTACTCGTACAATTTCTATGGTGGTCTCTACGTCAATAGCTAATTTTGAGGATTTATGAGCTGTAAGAGTTGAAGCGTTCAGACACCGGGCTATTGAAATACAGACCAGCTCGCTATCGGTACAGTACAGATCGTATCAATCATCGATATATACAATTTTATAGTTCACAATGAACGGGATAGAACAACTTATATTGTCATAACATTAATATATACGAAACACGTTACAACAAGGATGGAGATATGACACAATGATATAGATTTTAAATAAACAATACAGCAAACAGCGATATATTCTATACATATTCAACGCTCAAATTATACTAAGGGTGAGTGAAGGATCAACAGTGACACATAACTTGACATAAACTATGACTGTCATGGCTCCACAGAGAGCGAATGACATCATTAAAATAGATCGTTCAGACGATTCAAGTAACATTTTAAGGGGCATTTTGAATAATAGATGAGTAATTTGAATTCAAGATCGGAAATTTGAAAGTACCAATTACTTAACGCTACATGTGCGTACTCTAGATCTATCCACGTGTTTATTTTATCAAGATCGTAATATTCTTCAAGAATTAAGTTACAACGGTAATAGGCTACACGAATTCAGGTTATATTGACTATACTTTTCTTTCACACAGTATTAATATATTAGGCTCATTGGGTAACAGAACACACAGCAACGTATATAATGTGCCTTATGTATATAACCGTATATCGCTGGTGTAATGTGATAGCGGATGCCCCTTTAGGTGTCCGTGCGCCTTAAGCTGCAATCCAGGGGGAAAAACAAAATGCGTTTAGCAAATTGACAAATATATTAAGAAAAATCAATGAGGCGAATGGTTTTCGTAAATGATAAAGACTAAGTGATAGATAAGAAATTTAATTCACAATACGGACGCATGCGGGGAAAAATTTTGAATATATTTCTCAAAGTTGGTATTTTAAGGCCAATGTTTACATTTGTACAATAATAATAATATGAAGATCGAAATATAAAATAATAAAGATTAAAAAATAAATAATTTGGCTGTGTGTGAATGAAAACATAAAAAAGTAAAAAGTTGACGTAAGTTAGATATTCGTAATTATAAGAACTGTTTAAATATAAATATCCTTCTAATTTTTCATATATTTTTTTAAATAAGTCAAGTCTTACCGTCGTCATTATCTTTATCAACTCTTAAAGACTTTATTCGTTCCTTAGCGTCGTCTATTGACTCTTGTGACGATTTCTCATTGATTTTAGCATCACTTGCAGACTCATCTACATAAAACAAAACAGAAACAAAAACAAAATAATATAAGTAATGAAAATGATGCAAAACTAAAATTAAAAGTGCGTCAATCGACACAAATAAATTTTGGGTTAGAAAGAAATAAGAAACTGGCTTTGATGAATGATCAATACAATTTTTGGACAGTGTTTCTACTCTAAAATTGGATTAGGATTTACTTTTCTTATAGATTTATCACAACATTTGTAGAGAGTTAGTCGAATTTTGGGCCTTTGTCTCGTGAATCTTCTGATACCATGATCTTTAAACCACGATTCGGTTTCTCAGGCGTATGAAATCATTTAAATTTCCCCCCTTTTCTTTACCCATCGACAGAATCGACTTATTAAAACATTGTAACGAAGCTGAATGCAAGTATGACGTCAAGTGCAGATTGGGTGTGGAAGTATGAAGTGGCATAAGGGTTACCTTGGGAGTCGTCTGCGCTGGGCTGGCGTTGCGGCGCGTGGTCGGCCTCGTTGGCCTGCACGATCAGCGACATACGGTAGAAGTAGTTCCGCCAGAACTGCTCCTCGGTGATGCTGGAAACCCCACCAGAGAGGTTACCCCGATTGGAGAAGAGTTATATAATGTTCCACTGGTTGAACAGATAGTTGAACATATTGGAGTCGACGACAAGAGTAAGCTAGCTGTCGAGTGAAGGAAAACATAGAAGAAACCAGTGTTGTAACAGGCGATGGACTTGCAAGCTGTATGGAATGCTAACTCCTGTAAAACGTAGGCATTTGCCAAATATGTATTTGAACTTTTAGGAATGAATAAATGAATGATTGAATGAACACTTTATTGTACACCAATCTATTATTATAAGAATCTTTGTCCTGACTGACTGACTGACTGACTGATTGACTGACTGATAGACAACGTACAGCCTAAACCGCTGGTCGTAGAGACTTGAAATTTTGAGGGTATGTCCGTCTTGGTGCGTAGGGGTGTACTAAGAAGGGATTTTTTGAAATTCAACCCCTAAAGGGGTGAAAAGGGGTAAAAACGATTGTATGAAAAATCGTATTCCTGGCACTTGGAGACATCAAATTTAGAATTATGATAGTTCAACGCTTTTAATGAAAGTCTACATTCAAAAAAATTCAAAACTACCCCTAGAAGGGGATGTAGGGGGTGTTAATGTTTGTATGGGGTTTTTTGAATGCGTGGTCCGATTTGCTTGAAACTTTGTATGATTATTTAAAAATGTAAATAAAAAAAATCCGCACTCTAATAATTTCATAACTACCCCTAAACCGGGGTGAAAGGGGTGTTAAAGTTTGCGTGGGATTTTTTAATACGTGGTTCAATTTGGTCGAAACTCGGTATGAGTATTTAGCAGTAGTGTAATAAAAAATATCTGCATGTTTTTTTTTCAAAATCTACCCTTTAATGGGGGTGAAAAAGGGGAAGTACAGTACAGATTCTATGGGAGCCATAAGTCCATTGGGAGTGGAAGTGGGGTATTTGGGGAAGGGATAATGTATAAGGGATAAGCGGGGGAAAAGCGGGATAAACTGGGAAAAAGCAGGATAATGCGGGATAAAGCGGGGGGAAAGCAGGTTAAACTGGGAAAAAGCAGGATAATGCGGGATAAAGTGGGGAAAAAAGTGGGATAAAGCGGGGAAAAGCGGGATAAACCAAGAAAATGCAGGAGAAAAGGGGGATAAACCGGGAAAAAGCGGGGTAAAAGCGGGATAATGCGGGATAAAGCTGGGCAAAAGCGGGATAAACTGGGGAAAAGCAAGATAATGTGGGATAAAGTGGGGAAAAGGTGGGATAAACCAGGATAAAGCCGGGGGAAAGCGGAATAAACTGGGAAAAACAGGATAATGCGGGATAAAGTGGGGAAAAGCGGGATAAACTGGGAAAAAGCAGGATAATGCGGGATAAAGTGGGGGAAAAGCAGAAAAAAACGGGATCAAGCGAGAAAAATGGGATGATGCGAGATAAAGTGGGGGGAAATGGGATAATGTGGGATAAGTGGAAAATAACGGGAAAAAATCATAAAATCATATTCCTGGCACTTAGAGACATGAAATTTAGAATTATGATAGTTCAACAGTTTTAATGAATTCTGTGAATGAGTCTGCATTCAAAAAGCTTCAAAACTACCCCTAGAAGGGGTTGTTGATGTTTGTATGGGGTTTATCGAATGCGTTGTCCGATTCGCTTGAAACTCGGTATGAGTATTAATTAGTGTAATTACAAAATGTATGCATTAAAAAAAATCAAAACTACCCCTAGAAGGGGGTGTAGGGGGTGTTAATGTTTGTTTGGGGTTTTTGAATACGTGGTCCGATTCGCTTGAAACTCGCTATGTGTGAGTACTGAGTAATATTTTTATATATTTTTTTTTAACTTCACTATAAAGGGGGTGAAAGAGGGAGTAACAGTTGCTATGAGAACCATAAGTCCTAAAAACTTAAAACTTGGAAGATACATTCTTCTTCTGCTGCATTTTAGGATTTCGTAGGGGTGGGGTGAACTTTTGTATTTAGGGGGTGGGTTGAAATGGAGGGCTGTAAATAATTCCTGAAACAGGGTGTTGGCGGTGATTAAGTATGTGTGGAATTTCTTAAGTGGGAGTGAGATTGGAAGTGGGGTTAATGGATTTATGGATTTGTGACTTTATGGGGGGGCGTCAGATTAAAATGTGAGAGTGAGATTGTGAGTCACATTAAGAGTGAGAGCGAGATAAGGGTTAGATTGAGGGTCAGATTTAGAGTGAGACTCGGACTCAGACTCAGTCATCAAAGTTGAACTTGCAGTCACAGTCACTCAGTTTAGTTAATGTGATGAAAAGCTTAAGCTTACTCAAGTGATAAGGGCTATGTTGATATGTACCACGTGAACGAAGTCGCGGGCGTTCCGCTAGTTAATAATAAAACACCACATAAATAAAACACGTTCATCATCAAAGGACATTAAGTGACCGATGTTTTTTTCCGCCAGGTGGCGCGTTTCTGTGCACAGCACTTTTTGTTGATAAACATTTTAAAAATTCCAAATAATTTGTAAAGTGTGTGTTTACTCCATGTTTTGGTGAATTTGTGTTGACTAAGTGCTAATTCATCCCTGTGAACGTTTTATCCGTGAACAATTCTTTAACATTCAAAATATAAGACTTTGTTTCAATTAACCGCCAACAGTTTTAAATTTTCGCGCAATGCAAAACGGCAGTGAAGTTGATAACTCATAGCGCTGTTACGATTTATGGATGTTTTTAGTGAAATAATTGAACTTTATTTTATATAATCCCCTGTTTAATGGGTGCTAATAATAAAATACAAGCTACATACAAGAACATTTACCGCCATCTAGTAAAAGACGTTGAAAACGATTTCTTTTGTTATCAATAGGAGTCGTCAAAAGTAGTTCATGTGAAACTGCAAAGATGGCGCCAATTCGTACACCCACAAAACATCACGGCATATTATGCGATAAATGTTGTCAAACAATTTCGACGAAACATTATATGACATGCGCTACTTGCAGAATAAAGCTTCACTTAGGTCCCTGTTCTATAACGGATAGACGCTATTCTATGATGACTGCGGAATGCAAAGCAAAATGGAACTGCGGGACCTGCATTATAAAGAATGCTAACCGTAACATCGCTACCCCAACATCACAATCCCACACCAGTGTACTAGAAATAGAGTCTACTCCTGTCCACGGGGAAAATTCTCCAAAAAATCTTAATGTCACGTTCAGAAAAAAATCGAAAACGGTTTCCAAACCATCTCCATTGCTGTCTGCGCCGAGTACGCCCTCTACCTGTGCCGATGAGCATACGATGAGCGCTGTTATCTTGGAAATTAAGAACCTGCGTGCAACAATATCCAATCAATTAAATATGCAAGAGACCAAGATCGATGAACTGACCAAACTGTGTTTAGAAATCAAGACCGATGTTACTGATTTGAAGGATAAGTTCGATGGAGTGAGAACTGATTTGGAAGGACATCTTAACATAACAAGCCACATCGCAGATGAGTACAGTTTGCTTAAGTCATTGATACATTCTAACAATAAGCAGGTTTGTGAGATGCTCGTGGTGAAAAAAAGCCTGCAAGAGGAAATAGCTATCACCGACTATAGATTAGAGATAATAGAAAATCAGATGAAGCAAGATCTAAACGCAAATGCCGAGACTCTTACTACTGACTCAAGTAAAACTTGTCCAGAACAAACATTGATTGCTAATAACTTATTTGCACCACTGATTACCATAGATCATGACCAGCCTCAACCAAAGACTCAAAGTAAACGCCAAATTCGAAAGCAACGTACTACTCCAAATCATAGTACTACCAGTGCTCAGAAAAGTATGCCAACGACTATGCAGATATGCTCACCTGAAGTAATTAAATGCTACTCAGGTCAAAATTATGATGATGGTGATGATATTGATAGCAGCGACTGGCAAGTACAAACACACAAAAAATCCAAACGCCAGCGACAGCAGCTTGTAAAGGGTAGTGGACAGCAACAGAGCCATCTACAGACAGTAGAAAGAACCAAAAAGGTACACGCTTGTTTCTTCAGGGCAGACACCACAGATGAAGCCGTCCTGGATCATATGAAGCAACTATATTCAACAGATGGCGTTGAAGTCAGAAAGCTGAAACTGAGGCATGACAGGTATGCATCATTTGTATTATCCGTACCAGAAAGTGCTGTCGAGCTATTTATGGATCCGGATTCATGGCCTGTCGGGACTGAAGTTCGAGAATGGTTTCCCAGAGGAGCCGGAAGTGCCTCACATAAACTTAATAACAGACCTTGCACTCCCGGCCAAAGTACATCAGAGTAGGTCTACGCAGAAAAATGCAACAATAGAACGATCACCGTATAAGTATCATTTACATCTTATCTATCAGAACGTCAATGGCCTAAAAACTAAACTTAAGTACTTCCGACAGAACCTGATCTTATCGGATGCAGATTTAATAGCTGTCACTGAAACTAAATTGGACGCTTCCATTAATGATGCTGAAGTTGTACCAGACAACTGGAGTTTAGTGCGACGAGATCGGCCTGGACGCGGTGGTGGAGTACTGTTAGCCGCCAGACCAGAGCTTGAGATTACTAGACGCAGTGATTTAGAGACAACTGATTGCGAAGATATGTGGGCTTCAATGAACTATCTTGGTCGAGTCTATTTTGTGTGTGTCGTTTATATTAGTCCTAGTGCCAAAGATGAAGAATACCTTACATGGTTCTGTCAGGTTGAAAACAATATGGATATACTAAGTGATTCACCTTTAATTATCCTCGGTGATCTTAATTTAAATAGTGCCACCCAAAATGTAAATAATTATATATGCTATTTTACTAACTTTTGTGATCTCATAGAGCGGAATTATTTTTTTAATGATCGTGGTAGTAAATTAGATGTTGTTATGATTAGTTCTTGTTTGCCATGTGTGAGTGTGAGTGTAACTGAGGATGGCCTAGTGGAGCGCGCTGACCGTCACCATCCCCCGTTAGATGTCACTGTGAGCTGTGATAGGGTGAAACGAGATAAAAATATGCAACCAAGTAACGTCCCAACTTCTACTGACTGGAATTTCGGTAAGGCAGATTTTACAGCACTTTATAATGCAATCACAGAAATTTCTTGGGACGATGTTATTAATCAGCTAGATGTTAATAATGCTGTTGATTCACTTTACCATTTACTCTACAATAGTTTTGACTTATGCATTCCTAAAAAAGTCCGCCGTTCCTCGTCGGCTAGAAGGTATCCAACGTGGTTCACCAAAGATATAATAACAGATCTTAGGTTGAAGGCTTCATTGCATAAGATATGGAAGGCAGATAGGGATCAAACGGTTTATAGCTTCTTTAAAGCTCTCAGATCCTATATCAAAGCGTGTGTCTCCTTAGCATACACTGAACACATTGAGAGAATAGAAGATAATTTAGTCAAAAATCCTTGTGATTTTTGGAACCACATCACTAGCCTGAAAACTAAAGGTGGTTTTGAACCTTCAGTTACTTATAAGGACACTTGTCACAGAGGCGCGCATGCTGCCACGGCCTTTGCGGACTATTTTAGTAGCGTTTTTCTTCCCAACACACCAGTACTAAATCCAAACAAAGTTACAACTAGCGTCACAAACAATTTAGTAAATATTGTAAATATTTCCACAGTAGAAGTCGAACACCACATTAAAAGAATGAAGCCGAAGAGCGCTATAGGACCGGATAACGTTCCTTCTTACATTATTAAAGCTTTCAGAACGGAGCTATCTCTTCCACTAACACATATTTTTAACCTTTCACTCAATACAGGAATCTACCCGACAAGCTGGAAAATATCTCGCGTAACCCCTATTCCCAAATCTGGTGACAAATCTCTAGCTGAAAACTACCGACCTATAGCAATACTATCATCGTTTGCTAAGTTGTTTGAAAGTATTCTACACACAAACATATACAAACAAATAACACCGTATTTAAGCGACTCCCAGCATGCTTTTAGGAAGGGAAAATCTGTTAACACAAACTTACTCACCCTTGTTAACTTCATTTCAAAAAGCCTAGATAATAACGCTCAAGTAGATGTGGTTTACCTCGATTTTAAAAAAGCATTTGACCATGTAGATAATGACGTACTATTAGAAAAGTTAAACGCTTATGGCTTGTCCCCAAAACTGCTGCGTTTTTTTGCAAGTTATCTAGGCGATCGTAAGCAGTTCGTTCGTCTGGGTTGTTATTATTCCACCTCTTACCACACACGCTCTGGTGTGAGTCAAGGATCTTCCCTTGGTCCACTACTCTTTACCATCATGATCGATGACTTAACTAGATATATTGATAGTCATAATTGCTTATTATATGCTGACGATGTCAAAATTTTTAGACAGATTCGAACTACACAGGACAGTCAAGCTCTCCAGCGCGACATTAATGCCATAGAAGCATGGAGTAATAAAAATCTACTGCAATTTAATGTTTCTAAATGTCAGATTATGAGCTTCACTCACTCCACGCATAATATAACCGCCCAATATCATCTAGGAAGCGAGTTAATTACTAGGTGTCACTCGGTAAAGGATCTTGGAGTTCAATTTGATCCAGAGCTGAACTTTCACAACCACATTCAATCAACCACAGCCACATGTTTTAAAAGGCTCGGATTCGTCTCCCGAAATTGTAGAGATTTTAAAAATATAAGAGCCATTAAAATGCTATACACATCCCTTGTACGTTCTAAACTGGAATCTAGTGCTATTGTCTGGAACCCTTATCAAGACACCTATTCGCTGATGCTTGAAAAGGTCCAAAAGAGATTTTTAAGGTTTCTCTATAAAAAAAATTATGGGTACTACCCATTTATGTATCCAACGAAATTTCTACAAGGTACTTTAGGCTATAACTCCCTAGAGACGAGGCGATTAAAAGACCAGATAGTATTTTTGTGCCGTCTTTTAAGAGGTCAAACCGATTGTCCTATTCTTCTGAGTGAGGCTAGCCGTCTTTGCGTCCCAGAACAGAGAAACAGATTCCGGCCAGGCCGAGTGCGACTGTTTGAGCCAATACGCGTGCGCACTTTATATTGTCAGCAGTCGCCTATTTCTCGTGCGCAGCGCAACCTTAATGAGCTCATGGTTGTTCATCCTCAGTTAGACGTGTTTGCGGATGGCTGGAAGGAGATCGAACGGTTGTGCCTGGAGTTCTGTGAAAGTTTGCAACGTTAATTTTTTAATTTTTTTTTTTTTTTTTTTTTTTTTTTTTACAATTTTATGTTTTTTATTTTTTTGTGTGATTTTCGGATGTTTTTATTATGTGTACTTATATTTATTAACTGTGATGATCTGGAATATCTGTAATGCCATAGTTAAGTTTCTAATAAATAAATAAATAAATAAATAAATAAATAAATTCTGTCTATAAAGTCATTGAGTCATAACTTCTGATGGCTTAAAAACTCCGTCACTACAGTTGGCCACTACTAATACTTCATACGACATGAAACTTGCCAAAGGAGTAAATGGAGATTTACATTTTTGGCACAAGAACGAGCTTCTCATAAGAGCGTAGTTAATGCTGAAACAGTGAATGAAAAGGCTTACATTTTTGGCACGAGATCGAAGCGCATCTTCTCCAAGTTAGGGTCCTCCTCCATAATAGCAAGCGCCACGTTGTACATCTTGTCGTAGTCGAAGTCGAACTCCACGCCGGCCGGAGGGGCGCGCACGAAATTTCTTCGGTCCTGGAAACGACGGTGAAAACATCAGACAGGAATAATATGGACAGGAATGTAGTCCTAATGCAGATATATCAGACAGGAATAAGGATGCAGCCTGAAGCCTGAAGATTACCTAGTTTTTGACAGGTTGCCCATTTCTCTACATCACTGAGTGCTATAGGTGGAAAGACTTGAGAAAATATGGGGCGTTTTTCATCGCACTGTGTACCTATGATTAGAAACTTTAGAAAAATGGCCTTTGCATCCTTTGATAGGGCTTTGCTTAGCTATGTTCAATAGATTAATAGCTGTTATCAAATACAATGTCTTTCTAATGCCTTAAATTCTCTAAGAATCATTTTCTTTTGATTCTTCCAGTTCACGATTTATTTCAAATACTGAAATCCATATCAAGTGCTAACTCACAGTGGAGAGCGACAAGCACTCCTCCTTCAGACCAGCCTCATTGGGGGCTCCGACCCACGGAGCGACCGCGGCGCCGGCGCCTCCCGCCTGGCCCTTGATGAAGGCGTCCTGTTCACGGTTGAACTCTCCCAAGATGCTCTGCGAAAGAAAACCAGGATTAGTGATGAACACTGTAACCAGGAGCAGGCCTAAGTATGGTGGTATAGGCTAGTGGTTCGTCACCATCATCATTGACCTTTATTTACGTCTTTTCAAACAATTTAAACGGTATTTGTTCAGGTAAAACACTTTTTTTGATGGCTGATTTGGGAGCCCGCAGCTGTTGCAGCAGCTGGAGTTGGATTTGCTATGCTGACAGGCCTCTTAGCCCTAGGTAGTGCTTATGGTGACGGAATTTCAGAACCTCCTGAAGGTTTCCGCATTTCAATAGTCAATCATGTATAACTATTAACTACATGACTACTTAACGTGACGCTTAGTTTCCGAGTCTACAGTGTAGGTAGAGCAAAGGCTGTAGAGTCTAAAGTACAGAAATCAGTCGAATAAAAATCCTCTTAATTTTTTTTTATTTTGTATGGGTCAGATTTGACCTCAAAACTTACACAGGCAAGAGTGAGGTCTACGATAGAGCGAACCTACCTAGAAGGATTTCTACATTATTCACAAAATTACATTTCCCCTGACAAATACCTCAACTCAAAAAACTTGCAAATTGTTATTTGTTTCAGGGGAACTCCCGGCGGACAACATGTTGACGACAATCCGGCGAAAATAGCTAAGAATCAAAGGCCACTTGGATTTGATTAGATTACTGAGTTTGGGAACAAAAGAGGCTGCCTAACCTGGTTTGTTATTGGCGGGTATTTCTTTCGCTCAATACTTCGGGACAGAACACAGACTGTGTGAATTACTTTGTGGTAAGGAAACACTTTTTTATCGAAACAGGGAAAGATAAATAAAGCGTCTACATTGCTTTGTTGAAATCAGCTTAATTGTAAATTGGTAATACTTACAAATATAAACTAGATACTACTGAACTATCTCAAATTGTTTGGTCTGATTTAAAATATGTGATGTAATACTATGATTTAATAATAAAGCTTTTTTTACACTGTTGACGTCAGGAAGGCGTAGAAAACCACGCCAAATTAAACGAAAAAATTAGACAAGTACATTTAATTTCATAAAACGTAGTTAACCTTTAAAAAAAACAGAAAACCTGTTGTTGTGCCGATCACACCTACAACAGTACAAAGGTAATGATGGGAAATGATGATGTTAGCTTTTTACAGGCTTACCTAACCGTGTAGTTCATCCCAAAAGCTCAGTTTGACCAAAATTAACATTCTTCACATTGAAAGCAATTCCAATTTAACTTTCACTCTCTGTTGGGCTCTTCATCAAACATATTAATTACTCTTTCCACCGCGGACCGTAAAGTTGTGCCCAATTCGGTTAAGAGGTTGTTTGGATAGGATCAGAGTGTCGGTAATGTATAGTCAAATATTGCATGAACTTGATGTGTTTTAGCTATTATTATATTCGGAACATGTGATTGGTCTATACCAATCACATGTTCACGTTTCTATAAACGTGATACGTCCGGGGCGGTAAGATGGGTAAGCTATAATCAATATTGTTAATCATGGCGATATTGGCCGTCGATAGTATTAAAAAACTGCTCAAAGGGCTTAGAGTAGTAATTCACTTCTACTACTGCTACTGATCAATTGAATGAGCCATTTAAAGTTAAAACACCACTCCAAAACAAATGATCAACAAAGCATTAAATAAAACCGCAGGCAATATAAATCTCGTAAAGATAAGGTATCATCGACATTCGAGTTTGAGACATTAGTTGTAGTTATAACACACAATACTATTGTCCTGCTATGGATCGATCGTGCGTTGAAATGGAAGAAATTACAGAAAAAAAAGACGAAAATAAAGACCTTTTTACAAACGCGATTGGGGAGTTCGGGAGATGGCATATTGCAATGCTAGTTATCGTGCTAGTCCCGACAAAAATTTCAGCAATGTGGTCGCAGATTTCTATCATATTTTTGGCGCCAAAAACCACATTCATCTGCGTAGAAAGGACAGTTGATACAGTGACAGTGAACTCAACATGTTATAGTGATTGCGTGAAATATGAATATAGTTCAGAGTTCGATAATACTATAATTTCTGAGTGGGATTTAATATGTGACAGAAGATGGTTGGCCAATTTCACTCAGACTGTGTGTATGTTTGGTATTCTAGTTGGGAGTATTCTTTTTGGATTTCTCGGTGACAGGTATAGTTTATGTTTTATCCAATTTTGAGGGATCCTTACCAACGACTCAAACGGGACCCTAAGGCTCCACTTTCTGTGTGCTTATAAATCTGTCCGTCCATATGTCACATACCCCACATGTTCCCTAATTCATGATATCTCTCGTTTTTATAAAATATCGCATTTTATTTATATCATAGCTGACCTACTGCCACTTCACAGATACGGCAGACGACCAGCACTGTTACTCGCCAGCATGTTGCAACTGATCTCAAGCTTGGCCTTGCCGTTCGCCCCCAACTTCTGGGTCTTCAACAGCGTCAGATTCTTCATCGGAACAGCTGCGGCCGGCATCATGATCGTTCCCTTCACCTTTATCCTGGAGCTGACGGGATCAGGGAAACGCGAGTTCGTCTCCAGTTTAGTCAGCATTCCGATTCCAGTGGCGGAGATGATCATGCCCCTTTTTGCGTACTACCTGAGGTCTTGGAACATGTTCAGTCTGGGGATAGCGATACCGAATTTTCTGTTCTTGGCGTATTTCTTCGTGATGTCAGAGTCACCAAAGTGGCTGATATCGACGGGGCAGTTGGAGAAGGCGAGCGATATTATGTCAAAAGTGGCTAAGAGGTAGAAAATATTGTAAATTTACTAACTATAAGTAATTTAAATTATTTATAACAGTTTGTCCGCAAGTGACTGAAATTTTTTACGTGAGACAGAGACCATACAAATTGATTTAAGTGGCTTTCTGTTCATAGAAAAAGTCCATAAAAAAGTGAATAGGTAAATGTATTATATAATACCACGCTAAAAACAAATAAATTTTTCAGCAACCATCTTCCACACGCTGACATGATGGAAGTCGCAAAGAGACTGTCTGACGAGACGCGATCCTCAAAGGTCAAAGCATCCTACCTCGACCTGGTAACCAGCCGCAGCATCAGAACGAGGAACCTGTGCTCCTGCGTCTCCTGGTTCATCCTGGGTCTGAGTTACTACGGCAGCAACCAGTATATAGGACAGACTAGCTCGAATGTGTTCGCGACGATTGTACTAGCAGGAGCTTTACAAGTATGTACATTTTTATTATAATTTTCATAATACTCGTAATATCTCAGGTCAAAAAAGTACCTACCCTTCACTCAAAATCTTTTATTAATAATGTTATGAGTGAATTTGGCGAAAGATGTGTGTCAGGAGCATCACTAACTATGCAGAAACGAGACATGATTTTATGTATGTTCATGTTCATTTGAAGCAGCTTTTCTATATCGATAATCAATTTTATTCCAATCTACAAGTCCATTTTCTCACACCACTCTTTCTGCTTGGCTAGACATTTCTGTTCCTTTTGTTTCGGTCCTTATCTTCCGATTTCTTAGTACTTTTATTTAAGATAGATGTAGAGATGCATTCAGTAGTCGTGATATGATAAGCCTTCTGATAAGCACGTAAATCGAGTGCAAAGCAAACAAGGACGCATAGCCATTTCAAACTAAATTTATCTGTTGACAATCTCGTGAGAGCAGTAATAAACGTAATTTGCAAACTGCAAATTTGCACTGTAATGGCAGTGTGGGACTCAGTAAATTGCATGATAAAGCGTCGTCGGCAAGTCTATCACGCTTCAAATATACAGTAGCTAGATTGCTTCTCATACGTTTCTTTTTCTTTTGAGGCAATGGCTATAATACTTTAAAGTGCTTGTTAGAAGTTTGTTTATGGATAATTTATGGATTTCAATTTTTTTTTTTCTTCATATTCGATAAGCGAAAAGGAATAAATGACTTTAAAAACGCACTCTAGATTTTATTATTTAATTTACCCAACGCTATATTGATACTTAAAGTATGTTCTCCTTGATCCCATGACTTCAAAATATTACTTATCCCATTTTTTTCTGTCTCTGCCAAGTCCACTCTCTTCTAAACTTTTCTATTTCTACTCCAATAATTTTCTCTGTTATAATATGGTCTTCATGTATCATTTTTCAGATTCCAGGGATCATCATATCCCTCTTCTGCTGCAAGCGCTTCGGCCGTCGCGTCACGCTCATCGGCTTTCTGATGCTCTGCGCTATCAGCAATGGTATGCTGGCCTTCCCTGATGACTGGTTCTACGTGAAACTGGCTGTAGGATCTGTGGGAGTCAGCGCTGCTTCGGGGGCTTTTGCTGCTATGTAAGTAGCCATCATCGTTTTTAATTATTTCTCCTCTCAATAATTCTTTATCAACTGGGTCGAAAACGTAATTTACTTTCGTTCTATTTAATTAACTACTTTCTTGTTATCAAGTTGCTATTGTAGCAGACAAAACTAATTCATTCACATTAATTAAATACATGGTTTTATCAAATAGTAGTTATAGCTTTCTTGTTTCCAGGTCATTCATCTTTTTTATCATCATCATTCTCCTGTCCTTATCAAAGTCAAACTGAAAAATTATTCAGTAAGTAGGACCGCTGGGATCACTTTGAATCGTCTTAAAACTAGGTGAATCTACTCCTGTTCCTTCGCGACCAATATCGTGAAGAACCAGAGCAACAAATACGGTTTGGGGCCTAGCACCCATTTTGGTGATCCATCTTATAACTAAATAGCCAAGCTCCAGTGGGGAGCCAGTCGAATATATTGGGTCGGCACTACATGTCTTTTTATTCCACTCCTATCATTAATATCATTTTTATTCCAGGTACATGTTCACAACGGAGCTGTTCCCAACTGTGGTCCGTAGTATGGCTCTGGGAGCTTCTTCCATGTCCTCCAGGGTCGGTTCCATGCTGGCTCCGTTTGTCGCTGGTCTGGGTTCCACCGGACCCTGGGTTCCACCAGCAGTCTTCGCTGCGGCGCCTCTAGTGGCAGCTGTGGCGTGCTTCTGCTTGCCCGAGACTAAGGGTGTGAAGATGGCTGATGCTTTGGAAGACTGATGTTTTTTCGTAGGACAGATAACAGTTATGGTTGCTTATGACTCTGTATAAAGTAATTTTGTAGGCGAGACAATAGTAATTGTAGCTTTTTACTCGTATTATAGTACATTTTGTGGGATTGACAAGTTATAGGTGGTAGGAGCACTTGGGTATTTATAAAATAACTATATAAATAGCTATAAGTATTTATAACAATAAAAACATAACTATAAAATCTATTTTTTACCCTACGACTACGGTTAAGCAATTTAGTCAGCTTTGTTTAGTCTCTTGTTTCTGAAATTACATACTCAGGATCAAAACAAAACTAAGTTTCTAAAAAAATTTATGCTAAAAGGATTACAGCTCCATCCTCTTATAGTGAACCGCGACAAAAGTTGTATGTAGCACCCCCGTTATTTAAAAACAAAACTGGGTCAGCGTTTGTGGATCCATTCAGCGGGAGCCTAAAAGCTTTGTAATTAGTTAGCCAAAGGGTAAAAAGACTTAAAATACCGCAATATCATTTTGGAATTATAAGGAAACTTGGCTTTCTGCATTTACAATTATCTTTAAAAAAAAGATGTCCTTTTCCTTTACCTAGGACAGATTTGGGTCGGTCAAGATCATTTTGAATAATCGTAAGGTAAGTAAGTACTGCGATGTGTAACTATAAAGATCTTTAATTTCTATAGGGAATTTCTCTACGGAGTATTATTTTTTGATAATGTCTACGTGGTAGGCAGATGCACATCCTTATATACAAGAATGTTGGTTTCGTATGTATTCTCAAAAGGGTATTTGAATGTTTTCTTCAACAACAAAGAAAAAGGTGTTGGTTTTACTTAAAATTCGTAGACGGCAAGTAATTTATATTCTCATTTCGTGTCCAGTTTCTTTGAGAAATTCCCGGGAAAATACCAAGAGTGCTTCGCAAACAAAATCGCGTAATTAGCTTTTAGTGTCACGCAAACTTCAAAAAGTAGCAGCATAAATTAAATAAAAATTCTTCTCGTTTAATTTAAAACAGAAAAATATTAAAATATTTCGCTGACGCTTAGAATTTTATTTAGTGTTTTTAGTTATCATGAAGAACTACTGCTTCTGAGCCGTAGTAGAAAACTATTCAAAACCCCATATTTTGAGTTCTAGTCAGCTCACACCGGTAGGTACCTGACGAGACGTGAAACGGAGTGCTCTTTTTAACCGATTTTAGAAAGGAGTAGGTATTCTTAATTATTTCAATTGTTTTATGAAACAAAGAAGACAAACATATTGTACCACAGCCGTTCTAGTTAAAAAAACATAAATCCAAGAAGCATAGCGCTCCAAAATCCCCTTTTCTCGGACATCATTGTTTCAAATCCATCCCATACCGTAAGTTACCCTAAACAAGGATAATGAAAGACAGGTTCGCAATTACACTGATTAATCCACTTGATGACGACACGGCTTTGATAGATTACATAGAAGGTTTCACAGATACTAAGGAAACGAAATAAATAAAATATATTATATAATAAATAAAATATATTAAAAAATATCAGCTATTTTCACAAGATTATTAGACAAACCAGGGTCAGGACTTATTATGGGAATTGATATATATATTTTTTTTATGATGTGTCGGCTATTGACCTCAGACTTACACAGACAAGAGTGAGGTCTACGATGGAGCGAGCTTACCCAGAAGGTGCCTATTAACTCTCTTCTTAAAAACAATAGGGTCTTGATCAGCGGAAATACAGACGCTGGAAGCTGATTCCAAATTTTTGCAGTGCGCATAATAAAATAACTATATTTATACTTCATTTGCTGAATATAATCACTCTGGCGTGACTTTGAGTCAGTGGTTCTTGTGCATGTGATCACAGAGTGGCAAAGAGAGGGCACACAGTGCACAATGGGTAGCCCGGTGGATTACTACTAGTTTTTTAAAACTTGGAATGTAATTACAATCGACCATATCCACAAACACAAAATAAAATCGCCGAAATTGCAACTGAGACCTTCACTTGCTTCACTAACCCAATCAATAACTACAGTATCGGTAACACAACAACGCAACGCCAAGACCCGGAACAAATATTTGTATCATTCAAAAATGTACACGCCGTAAACATCATCGTGCATTTATCTACCACTCTACCGAAATCCAATCATTGAAGCAATGATCTTTAAGCAATGCCTTTAGGATGCAATTTCCTATCAATGAAAATAGGCCACACGAGCGAACACACAGAAAACCAATAGTTAAATTATACTAATGGACACTACATTTGATGAGCTTCGCACAAAGGGACCACCCATCTGTGATAGCGTCATACGTATATAATGTAAAGCGCCTTATATACGTAGACATATCTGCACTCAAAGGAATTAATCAACTATCTGCTGATGCGAGTTCTGATTGGTTTAGTAAAATGTGATTGAAGACCACGTCACGGGACGAGTTGAAAATTGTTGGTCGCTCAATAGTTTAACGCGTTGCCTGCTCTCTGAAGAATAGGACCCTGCTCTGCATCATGTACGGCATGTGTCACACACGTCCAGGGGCACTCATAGTGTTTCCTCAAGGCTCGGTAGATTCTCTCAAATCATAATTTTAGATGTGTATGGTGTCTTCTGACTACACATGCCAACATTTTGCAGAAGTTGGCATTCCATACATGACAGATTGCAAGCCTTTTAGTATACAGATTGGTTTGACTTCAAGCATTACAATTTGATCGTTTTCAAAAGTAACTCATGACGATCACCCACATCAATCCGCACCTACATCACGGACCATCAACGGAACACCCTATTCCTGTCCTGATCCCATCCATCTTATCAAACCCTTGGAACTCGAACAATTAAATTACATTTTCGTCTCCCGAACGCTACTGAAATATTGAATCCGGTAAAGTTAATTCGAAAAGACATTGCATTACGACAGTGAACTCAAATATAATGGAAGAATCTCTACTGATCAACTTGATTACTATGACTTATCTCTATGATAGAACACGAGTAGAGTAAAATTAAATTTTTGACGATCGTCGATTTTTCGTTTTATCGCGGTTATGGAAAAGCTGCTTTTGTCACGTAGCTTTATACCCTGGCTAACAGGATACGTCTTTTTAAACCGAAAAAGTGACGTATTCCCGAGGGACTAAAAAGAAAACCGCACCAGAATAAGTTTCAGACATTTCAGACATTTTCTTGATACAAACTTTATCTTATTTACTATTGCACAATTGCTGACTGCGTAAACCCTATGGCCAAAAACCATCCAACCCGGAATTTCACAGAATGTCTGTTCCCAAAAAAGATCCAACGACGGCATCCATCATTGACCCTCCATAATTAGGTTCCACAGGGATGTGACAGGAAAAGCTTACTCGACTTTTCGATTAAAAAAGTACATGAGTTCATGGTTGGAAGCAAAGAGTACTTTTCTAAACCGGGATTATAATAAATTAATTGTCAAATAGGTATCCTAGAAAGAAACGCTCTTCCGTACTAACAACATAACAATCTATGGACTGTGTCGCGGCTGCGCATTTCGCACTGTGACGATTTGACATATACATGTGTCGTGACGGTAATATGGAACAAAATTATTTTTCCAGATTAAGTCTTTTTTTCTTCGATACCGTTCGAAAAGGAACTTCGTTCTTATAGGGAAGTCATTAAGTAAAGTGATCTATTTAGGTAGAAAATAAATTATGCTGGAACTTTCACACATCATCATCTAAAGGGTACGAAATAGCTTAGAAAGTGGTTAGGGTCGTCGTCGTGACGTGTCACCAGTTCTTTCGAACCAGTGTGGTGAAAGGATTATAAATGCGCCTCAAAGAGGCTCATTTCGTGCAATTGACACATGTTTTCGAACGTTGTAGGTTCTACATGCCGATTTCCTCACGGTGTTTTCCTTCACCGTTTGAGAGTACTGGCTTAGTGCACGTAAATGTTTCGGCAGAAAAACTCGTTGGTGCACGACCGGGATTGAACCCACGACCTTGCGATCGGAAGACGGGGCCACTACTAGACCACAAGTATTCTCTCAGTGGTTAGAGTTAGATCACACGAAGAGTCACGCAACTTTTTAAGATATTTTTTTTTAAATAATGCTGGACATTTCACACAGCATCATCTAGCCCCAAACTGTCTTTCTGTTTTTTTTACATAGATACACCCAGACCAGAGACAAATATCTGTAGGTCATACAAACATTTGTCCCGCGGCGGGGATCGAACCCGCAACCTTCTGCGTCGCAGGCGGACCTTCGCCCACTGCGCCACAGAGGTCGTCAATAAAAAAATACATATACTCTACATCTCTACTACACAAAAAGATACACAGTTTAGTGAAAGTGTGACAGATTACTATTTTATTAGAACAACGTTTGAAAATATGAGTCAATGTACGAAAAGACACGACACGTTGCATTTTCCATTTTATATAAATTTCTCTTATGTATTTTGTAAAGGGCAGCTTCTTACTCATCATTTTCGATAAGAACTTCCCGATTCGGATATCAACGATCTTATTTTACGGAAGAAGGTGCGGAAAAGCCTTTGTGAGCCGTCTTTCCGGATATAATTCGGGTTAACTGATATTTCCGGATACGGATTTTCCTTAACCGTACTTTTCTTTATTTCGAAAGTTTCTCCTGATTAAATTAGTTTCTGCTGTTCCCGAATTTGCATTACCAAATTGGTTTAATGAAATTAGCTGAAACTACAATATGAACGGATTTAGAAATGAACCGCACTTAACCACAGACTAACAGCCGCACTCAAGAGTTTTTAATGGTTATTTTAATCGTTCCTTAATAAAGAGTTTCCATGTAAAAATGTGTGTTTATGAGTGCGGCAGTATCTAAGTGTTTTTCAGTTATCATACTAATGTGACGATAAATACAAATAGGAAAATTTTGTGATTATTGGTTTGTATTTTAAAACAAAGATTGACATACAGAAAGCTATGCGCAATCTAAATTGATGTGTGTCGCCATCTACTAAAATAGCTTCGTTGTTTATGGAATGACTAATGAATGGATTTTAAAAACGGCTATATTGCGCAAATCACCGTCAAACCAGGAAGGCTTATTTATCTCTTCATATAAAACATGAATCTAAAGCTCAGTCATCAGTTTTAAGCTCCTTATAAACGTATTCCACCCACGTGAACACCGAACACCCATTTTTATTTATAAAACGGGTATACGTGGCTCATAATGTTTCGTAACGGGGAAGATGAAAGATGAAGCAATATACTGAATTGCACGAGGAGCTATAGGTACTTAGGTATTACCTACCCCGTCTCAATTTATTATGCAGCAAGATTTAAGATACAGACCTCCAAGTCTAGTTTAGGCCTCGCCGTTAACTGTAACATTATTTTTGTTAATCACTTTATGTACTGTTTATCTATATTGTTACCTAGTGTTCTCTCTTTTTGGCAATAAACTTCTATTCTATTCTTCTATTCTATTTTTTTATCTTAAAGATACATATCTAAGTGTACAGTTAACATAGCATTTACCCTTTAAAAAGTCCATATCCTACGAAGAATCTCACCGTACCCTTTTTTGAAGCAAAACTTTTTATCAGGTCTTCCCAAACAGGCATTTGAATTTCAAATGTTCTCTATGTTCAGATCGTGTTGTGTTTTTACTGTTTTTTTTATATAAAAAAGTGGCGAACTTTCTCGTAACCTGGCCCTTGATTCAGACTTCAGCGGAATGTATTCGGGTAGGAATAGGTCAGCTGCTCAACCGACCGCAACCGATCACAGTGCAAGAAACGTCAGTTTTGGATCAATTCCTGCACTGTGATTGGTTGCTGTCAGTTGAACAGCTGACCGATTCCGACCGGAATGCGTTGCGCTGAAGTCTGAATCACTAGGCTGGTGGCAGTAAAATATGGATTTATCAACGCTATTATGTAAGAAATATAATGCATGTCTGGTAAGTTGGACAAAAACAAAGGAGTGTTGCTTGGGTAAATTGTAACGCAATTTAACGGAAATTGAACAAACCTCATGCAGTGTAGCTCTATTTACAGAAGTAAGTGTAAACTGTACGTATGATTAAAATTTATGTAATTAATTCATTAAATACAGACTTTTTTTTTTTTATAAAGCCTATTTGGTTCGATAAACGTAGATTTTCTTTAGGCTTCTAATGTGAATATCAAAAATACTACTAATAATACTAATATTTTTTAATAATATAAACTGTTACTTAAATATCATAAGCAAATAATGAAGAACCTTATAAAGAACAAGTTTTCATATTATTAAGAATAAGACTCGCCAAGGGAATACAATTTGCAATTTTATATATTAAATTCGAACTGGGATTGGAAAACTAACAGTAATTGTGTTAGTTACGATGCCGACGAGGGACTTAAACGAAGAGCGTACATCGCCCACACAGCTAATTAAAACTTTTTAAATCTAGGTTTAGGACTGGAAAAGTGTTTTTAAAAACCAAAAAGACAGAAAAACCAACTACGTGTACAAACCATGGTAACATAACACTCTGAAAATTCTGCAAATCATGCAAAAGGTCCCTCGCTGTGAGAATCGAACTTAATGTATTGTAGATACCCTTTTGTAGCTGAGCCGTCAAAAGAATCAAAGGTCAAAGTAAATGAAAGCGTCGGTCTTCCAATAAAGCCTTGATTAAATAAACTTTATTGTATCAAAGAGCTTGCAAAAAACAAACGCGAGCCCACAAAAGTTTTCAAGATAAATCAATAATTCAATCTTAAGCCCGCCTTCGGTAACAAGCTCGGAACGAATTTGGAGGAAAATAGAATTAATGCTGATGAAGCTATTTTCGACGAAGGTTTGCTTTTGAAGACATATCGATAGGAATGAGTTGCAAAGAATTGCCGTCAATTTATATTTACGAATGAAATGATATGAATTTAGATTTGATGAGCAATCATCATCTCCATGCTTTTATTCTACTTTATGTCATTGGTACAACATGTTCTCTTGTTCCACTCTACTGATTCAGCCGTCATCTCAACATTGAAGTCAAAGTCAAAGTCAAAAAGCATTTATTCAGTTGGACCGCTAGGATCACTTAGAATAGTCTTAAAAAAAATCATGTTCTTTCGCGACCAATACCATGAAGAATCAGGGCAACAAACACGGTTTGGGGCCTTTTAGGTGATTCAAACTCCAGTGGGGAGCCATCAAACAAAATTGGGGCTCGTCAAAGTAAGTTTAGATGCTCTTAAAAAGTATAAGGAACTAACTTGAATGCTTTTTTTACACTATATTTGATTTGTTGAACTACTACGCGCTTTTATAATATTGGGTAAATTGTGATAAAAGTTGGGAAATTATATAAAATTTCTAAATAATATCCTATGTAGGTAAGAAGAATTGTTTTATCATAAAACTTCATTCAAAGCAGCTTTAAAACAACACATCACTTTTCAACGAGATAACATCCCACATAACAAACTTTGCCGCCATTCAGTCCTCTGGCTCTGTCCGCCATTTTGTTTGAACACTTTTTACCCGAGTGCAAATGGAAGCATGAAACGTTCTCTTTGCAATTCAGATGATAAACTGTTGGTTAGAGGAGTTACTGAATACTGGAGTGGGAGCCATGCTTGAATACAGAGCAAAATTGGTTTAGTACCTATATGGTTACTGGCGTTACAAAAGATTTTGGGAACATGGAGGTGACAATTTTCAAGATATAATTATTCTTGCAATATAACTTACATACTTTTTTTGTAATATCGCAGAACATTATTGCGTTTTTATTCAAGTAATTATGCAGCAAGATCTTAAAACACAACGAAAACTATAATAACGTTCAGAAGTGCTGTTAATCGAATAGAAGTGCAATGAAAAGCGGAAGCGGAGCTGTAAAACTGAAAATGGAAAGACTGCTTGCAATAACATTTAGAAGAGAAAATACTCTGCAATAGTCAACGGAAAGCTGCCAAGTATATGCGTTATACCAATTTCAACATCTCGCTGTGAATCGATTCGCAAGTGCAGTGCGCGGCGTGCATTCCCCGGAGACTCTTTTCTTCTATAACGTCGATCGGTGTGAGTTATCGAATATTTCAGTCTTGAATGTAAACTGGAAACTACTAGGGTGGCATTTGCTTAGTGCGATGGTTTGTGTTGAATACTATAGTGCTTGTTATTACGGACTGAACGACACTTATTGTAATTTTTAACCGACTTCAAAAAAAGGAGGAGGTTATTAGAAACCAAAATACTACCAGCGTAGTATTTATCTATTCTAGCACACAGACAAGCCTAACGAAGCGAGGCTCTACCCTTTTCTCGAAGCGTTTCGTCATATTTTTTAACCATCATATCTTCGGTTTAGATGCTGCCAAAAAGCTGTATTTAATCTGATTTATCCGTATAAAAACGTATGTTTGGAGCATACCCGTGTATGCAGCAAACATACGTTTTTATGAAGAATGCAATCTCAGAATTTGCAGCAAAGTAAATTCAGGAGTGCCTACAAATACGACGAAGCCGGCTACTGTGGGTACTTCCACTAGTGTAAAGTGCATTTTGAATTTGCGGCCAGTATTGAGTTTCTACGGAGCGTTAGTGTATTTCACGTTACGTTTCCAGACGAGTAAATACAAGCGAGGTTCCACTTCGTTTTCGGTTATACAAGCTGTCCTAGATATTGGCTTGGAAATACTGGATGCTGGTGCAATCAGCGATGAAGCTAACTTACTTTTGGAATACAATTGAATTTGAATAAATTCATAATATACACACGTCAAAGTCAAAATATTTATTCAGTACTGAATAAATAAAATTAAAGCTTTTTGCATGTGTTTTCATTTTGTTAGCTTTTTAAAATCGTCTTCCAAGTTAGGTGAGTCTTTTCCTGTTCTTTCGCGATCAGTATCATGAAGCACCAGGGCGACAAACATGCTTTTTGTATAGATTTCATTTAGTAATCAATCACCTTAGATCTTAGTAATCAATTAATATTAAAGGAAGAAGTGCTGGAATCTTCATTCAGACATTTTCTTAAGTCACAATAAGATTATAGTGAAAATTAAAACTGACAATGATGAAACAGCCCTAGGAAATGAAGCAAATCCACAAGAGGCAGTAACGCAATCAAACCCGAGATTTCTTATAATTAACTTCGTTACTTGCAATCTCCTCCCCCATTGAGTAAATATCTTGAGTTAGATGCCACAGGACGAACAGGATAACTCAGTCACTACAAATCGATAAAACTCTTTTTTTTTTCTTTGCGTATATAAGTAGTTATATCATAATTATCAAAGGCCCGCTAAATAAAAGCCTAACCTAACTGCTGGGTCCTCAAACGTATCTAGAAAGACTAGGATCACTATGACATTAGGTCCTATTTAAAATGGAACTCTTCGCGTAGTTTACTTTGCAGACACCATCTATGTTAGAGGACTTTTCATGTGGATCACATCATAGAATAGAATAGAATAGAATAAAGTTGTATTTTTTCCACATCATATACAACAGTTACAATAGGTACTTAATCTACATAATCACACATCGTCATCATACACATCGTCTTTTATTTTATTATGAAAGACGACATGGTATATGAAAGGATATAATTTTACGATGACGGCTGTAGGTAGAAGAAAACGTGTCGTGCCAACCCCGCATAAACACAGGGTAAAGAAAGAGATGACGATGTTGTACTTGTTCACAAACCTAAAGAGATGAATAGTTGACTAAGAGATTATAAAGTGAACGAACTAGTATCTCCTTGGACTGCGACGTAATCCTATATTCATGCAAATGAGTCCTCTCAAATGATTATTCAGGTAACAAATTAATAATTATAGGATACCATTTTGAATACAACGTGCAAATACTAAAAATATAAATTAGTAAGTAGATGAAAATTAAGGTTTAAAATAAATACACTGACAAATTATGAACTGAAAAAACTTAAAATGGCACTGAAAACGATAATCATGTCTTCTGAAGAAGCTGTTAAATAAATAATTACCTACTAAATTTAACTTTCCTAAGAACGTTCCTAAGAACCTAAAGTTGACGACAACATCGACCATCGACGCATAAAAACTTTTTTTTAGAACTTATTCAAACACATAGGTTTAAGATATTTTGTAAATCCAAACAAGCCGCCCACGGCCGCGAACCATCCATCATAATACATCACGCAAACATGTTTTTCGCATGTCCTAAAACCGTCAATGGCCCATGAAATGACACATAATGGGCCATGAAACAAGAAACTGTGCCCGATACTCCGCAACTGTCGTAAAATGTGCTACTGGGACTTTACGATCCCTCTGATCTGACGGATCTTCTGGAAGTTCAGATCAATAACGGAGTTGAAACGACTGAAGAACTGAATGATACTGGGGAAGAAATAAGCGGAAACAATGATGGGAAATATGTCAATACTATGGAAGAAACTTTTACAATAAAATATAAATATTTTCATAGACTTCAAAGAACATAGGAGATATAGAGAGAGATGTTATTCAGAGATGTAATATAGGTAAGAGCTAGATTTTAGAATCACAATCAATCTAAAAATAAATGTATTTCATAAGAGGCGGTGGATAATTTTTTTCCAAAACCACTCGTCCTGAAAGTAATTAATATTGAGGAATCAAGAAGTGGAACTGGAGGCTGATGATAATAATGCGTAGTAACACTAAGAAATATTGAAGTCAAATGTAAATGCAACATAATAACTTGTAACATAACCCGTACAAAGAACAAACTTCACCATCCACTGCATATAATTCGAAACTCGCTGAAGAGAACAAAAGCTCAACTGGGAACTATTCAGCGCTTTGCGAAGCTAATATAATAGCACCATGAGTGGATACTAGTGCACATTTCGATTTACATAATGTACGTAGTTACGTCACTGTGAATATTCCACTTTATACATCTGGAACTTTCCAGAGCTCTTAGGAACTGCATAGTTGGCTAGTAGAGAAAGTCACAGAAATAGTTAGATCCCACACTAGGGTTCCCTGTGTCGTGGGTGGGTGTCAGAAACTACAAGAACCATAGTACAGTTGCTATACGAAGGCTGGTTGGTCTTGATTGTATGTGTAGATGCAAATGCACGTTGTTTCGATGTGCATACGAACGGGAATACTTCATGGACGAATGAGCGCTCCGCTCAGTAACTCGTTTACGCACAGACGTTTTCCAGCAAATAATGTTAGTTTTATTGTTGAAGCCGTTAAGATAAAGCTTGCTCAGAACTTAAAGGGCAGAACAACTTTTATAGGGGCCTTGCTTATCTCAATGTAATGGAGGTTTTATAGTACGTCGGATACATGGGACAGAGAGTGATTGAACGTAAAATGATAGGGATGGTTTAAAGATTGATTGAAATTGTTTCCATAGCTTACTAAAGAGTAGAGTGACGATAAAGAGGAAAGGGATTGAAAATACAAATGGCATGATTGAGTGATAATCATATTTAGAATTAATTTTAGGTACTTGTTTTGCCGTAGTGATAAAAAATAATTTAGAGAATAGAAAATAGCAGAGAGCATAAAGAGTATTCAGTGCTAATTTAGACGACGCTTGTAATAAAGACATACGACACGAATTGTACACATACAGCACACGAACTGAACCGTATTATAAAGGGGATAAGGTCGGTTTTATTTCGAGGGATGTGCAGATTAGAGGATGGAGACAAAATTACAGAACCGTAGCTAGAATGTAATGAATAGCATGGAGTTGTAGCGACTGTGTGTGGAAAGTTTTGCAAATTATTTTATCGAACCACTAAAAATCTGTGTTTCGAAGCTTGAAAAGCGTTGTTGTTGTTAAAACATTACTAGGATTTTGCCATTTAAAAGCAAAAGAGTGATTTTAGTTACAGAAAAGAAGAAACAATACAACATACAAACATTAAATCACGCCTCTTTACCATAGCGATAGGCAGGCATAGATTTACACGAAAGCAAGTAGGCTATAAAGCTGAATATTCGATTTAGAGGCAAACACCCAAGTGAGTTAATGTGTTCAGTGTTCACAGCGTTCACTTGTATGTTAATTATGTGGCAAGGGGCGGTTGCAGCGTGCGTCTATATTGATATAGATCACTAGATTTTGGTAATTCGACAGCTCGTTCTCTACAATCGTCAGCATACTATGACAGGAATATACTGTTCGGCATAACCCTTCCCTATTTACTCGTATTTCCAGAACTGATTCTATGAACACACATACATCTTACACCGACATTTTATTTATATTTAATTTTAATAATAAATTACTTATATAAAAAGAAAAGAAGTACAATATTAAAGATGAACCTTTTAATGGATGTACCCGATAAATAGATGTATAATGCGTATACGCTTCTAAATAAAGAAAGGAACGTTTTCACTTTCACAAAGTTGGATTGCCTGAACTTAATCTAACTTTGAAATAGAGGGTACTTCGGAGTTAGAAAACAATTTATATTTAGCTTAGTATACAAAAACCATTGTGTGGTTTAAATGAAAAATATTTATTAATTTATAAATTTTACATTGTCATAACAGCAAACACCAAAGCGACAATGAACAGCCTATTAAACTAAATTTGTTTTACATAAAATATAAATAAGACTAAAACCAATTTTCTTTCAAATTCTATCCTACCAATTGGAAATTCTATATCGTTTTCCTTAACAGAACATTATAAGTATTAACTATGTCAATAACAGGAAATAATCAAAATTCAATGATAAAATATAAACCTAAACAAATAATAACAGACCCAATTTTGAATTTACTATTCTCGTAGACAGAGCATATTTGCATGATCTGAAAATAAACCTTGGGTTTGGCTGTTGTAATCCAATAGCATTTACCTAACACTATTAGTGTCCAAGATGCAATGCTGGTAAGAGATGCAATATGGTGCAGGGAACGTGTTAATATACAAATAGTAAAATGCAACGTGCACTAAAATAAGAAAGTATATTGCACAACATTGTACGAAGAGCATGCAACCTAAGAGTATTTACAACATTGTAAGAACAGAATGCAACATAAAAAGAAAAAGCACGTGCTCACGTTCCCAAAAACCCTCATAAACTCTTTTAAAGAACAAAAATAAAACAAAGAAATAGTTCCGGGGAAAGCTGAAAGCTATTTAATACGGCCACAATTACATTTCTCCTAGAAACGACCGTGTTGAGTGGAAATAGAGCTAAAATATGAAACACTAGCGAAATACGTGGAAAGCTCGACTGAAATGTCCATTATCAAATTCATATGAAACTATAATACCTATATATAACTAGAATATAGAATTGAATATAAACTTTGTGCACTATTTTCAAACAATCGGCTCCAATGCTCCAAGCTTCCATTTATCAGAGTTTATGCAAGACCTGTCGATGTATTTTCACACACGATAGCATGTAGTGGCATAAAAACATATGAAAATAACAAGACCATTAGTTCTTTTCAATTCCACAACAACAATGAAAACAAAACGACAATTACCCAGCTGAATACAACTCTACATGCAGGTAATAAATTAGAGTACCGACCTCATTCTGTAACAGGGATGATTCAGCACGCACTGGCACCCTTAGACTATTCTACACTCTAACACACAATGCAAAAAGTCCTAAATCATTTAGCAGTGGTAGTATTGACTGGGTAAATCCGTACAAACATAAACCTTAATCAACTGCAATAAAGACACAAATAAGCAGTCAAAGACTAGCTGAAATTCAGTAAAAATATAGCTAATCAACATTCAGCTCTAGTCATTTGGCAGAAAGTCTAAAATGATAAAACAGAACGACAATACGCAACTTGGACTTAAAGAAACTTTTGCGGTAAATTCTTGGTTGTAAGTTATTGGGTGATGATGTGGAAATAACAGATAAGGCTATTTTCAGGAAATTGTATAAGTTATTTCAGTGTTTAATAGGCTGCGACGGGCTTGTAACCTGTCATAGAATACTACGTGTTCCTTTGCGACCAATACCGTAAAGAAAGAGGGCAATAAAAGCTGTCTAAACACTACTTATCACACCTCGTCTTTCTTAAAAACCCATTAACAAGATAGAAGAACAAAAGAAAAGAAAATCTCGAAGCGCAGAAAACTTTTTTTTACAAAAACAAAGCAGCTCAATATGAACCTCGTTAAAATAGAACTAGTATGATCTTAATTGAAATCGAAGTACCTAGTATGAATCGAATTGAAACAAAAAATACACGGATTTTTTTATCAATGAGAAAATTATGAATCACCGTCTCGAGCCTGCAATAAATATCGGAGCAATTTCAGGTTTACGCTCGCAAAAATAACTGATAAGACGATTGCTTTGAGCGCGATACTCTGTTAACGATATTAGAGGAATAACAAGAGATAATATTTTTTTAGGATTGCGTACGAAAAATGAATAAAACGCTTCGATTTGATTTTTGGCTGGACGTCTTTCCATAAAATTAAAATGAACAATATAAGCTAAAACCACTTAATCAACTTATACGGCCCCAGATGCAGGACAAAGGCTCCAGACATCCCTGTTTTCACACATTCCTCACATAAATAGGAACAAATAGGAACGTACCAGCAAAGGAAATTACATTCTAGATTCGAGAGCAAACTAGAGTGTTTACCACGCACACATGCAAAGTGCTCGTTAGTTCCAATTGCCAGTATAAGGCATTTCTGGAAATAGCGTATTCGGTACGGTTGCTCGCACGACGGCGAGTTGGTCGTAATTGTGTGTGTAGATGCACATGCGCGTTGCTTGTGTGTGCATAAGCTCGGCAACGAATGAGCGCTCAGTATCGCTTACGCACACAGATACAAATCTACAGACACAAATAAGACCAACCCGCCTTTGTAGATGTAACAACTGTATATGATTTGCTTTTCAACTTAAGCTTGGAAACGAAGTGATATCATATTCCTCTTATAACGCTTGTGAAGTTGCGTCACAATTACTAGAAATGATGTACAAAGAAAAAGACAGCTCTATTGAAAACGCGCTCCCTCGGGAAAGTCGGGAATACTTCACTATTCAGGGATAACAAGCTAGCTAGGTATGCGATAACACATAAGCTACTTTTCATAATAAATCTCATCCACACACATACATGAAACAAAATACATAATGAGTGGAAAATAATCCACCGTGGTTGTGGATTAGAGTGGAAGAAAAAGTGGAAACTAATCCCTCGATGGATTTGATTAGTGGATCAGAGTGGAATAGGGCATAAAATCATCCAAATTCTAGAAGAGAAAACAACAAAAACGCAACTTTCTTCACGGTAAATATCTCGTTATATAAGTGTTAAAAGTGTTGATAATAATACTGATTTAAAAAAATATAAAAAATTATATAATAATCTAGGATTCACTAGTGATGTGACTTGTATTGCATAATAAGAGATTGATAAGTTTCCAATTACGCCTGTCGTAGGCGTTAACTTTGCACATTACTAAGACATCTTCTTCTTCCACGATAAGAAGGAAAGTCATAAGTTAGCGAGTTTGGATCCCAACAACTTCATTAACAGATTGGGACGAAGCAAATTACAAAGTTGTAATTGATCTCGAAGTAGTTAATCTCAAACAAATATGTCGTTTAGGAATTATTCGCTTTGTGGATGAATGTGAGTCTAGCCGCAGGCAGAAATTAGTTTAAAATAACATAGTAAAGCTACATTATATACCTACCTAATTAAAGCGCAAAGTCATACATAGTCCCAACCTCTTTACTTTAGTTTTTTACTACTTGTTACTTTAATTTTTTGACTCAAACTGTAGATTTTAATTTTTTGTTATCACTATCACTAACACTTACTATTATTTAATTTCTTAGTATTATAGTGTCGCTGTGTATCACGGTTGCTGCTTTGTGCGCAAACTGCACACTGGCGTCACGGAAGACCAGCGTTATAGTAGCTTAGTTACATTAACTACTATAACAATATGCTGAGTGGCGGCCAATTTTGTTGTCATTTATATTATTACTTCATTCTGTGTATTTTATTGTTTTTTTTTTGTGTGGCACAAAATAAACTATTTTATCTTATCTTATCAACCTAACAGACACACCTTTACATTAGATATTGAACGTTAGATTTTCAAAGACTTTTAAATTCCCAAAACAAACAGAAACAACTCAATGAATAGCGGCGATAGTTTTCAACATCGACTCCGATTGCCTTTCTAACAATTAAATTTGGCCGGTATCTCCCGAAATCAAAGTTTTCGAAGGAAATAATATACCCAATCCTGAGCAAATGTCTACAATGCCTCGGGGATACGGCCGTACTCCTGCTTATTTATATAACAGACACATCGAATATGCACGATAGAGCCAAAAATAAGTTCTTTCAGGCGGCTTATGTAACGTCTGGGTGGCTCTCGATTTGGAGACGAACCAATACGAGTTGGCATGAAGTTGGGCTGTTACAACCTGTTATTCCAGACATGTTTATTAGCCTTTGCGATGAAATAGCTATGGGCTAGAATGCTATTGGGACAAATAAGGAAGAAAAGTTATTTTTAGATATGGTCCTACAAGTTCACGTAAACAATGTCAATGTCAAGCAATAAAAGACCCAAGGAAGAAAATTCCGCCATATACCTCCTTCAAACGTTGTTTAGCTTAATAATGATGATACTTAATATTGTAGATTGAAAGACTTACCTATGTTTTTATCTCATTACTGAAAACCTCTAAATTTGAGGTGGACTATTGACACAACACGTACGTATTCGTAATACTTACAGATAAGTAAATATAAGTAACAAAGTAGGTACCCACATTGAGTACAAGTCTACCCAGACAAGGAAACAAGTAGGCACCTACCTAGTAAGCTCAGGTCTACATGAATTTTAAATCTAATTCAAGAGGAATAGGGGCGCTTTGAAGGGTTCGCAGCCAGCGTATACCACGTCAGAACTTTCCCAAATTCATTCACAAGCTGCGATTGGAGTAAATTCTTTCACAGTCAACAAGCCATTGTGACTGTCCAAATCCGACGGTCGATTTTGAATAATTCACACTCAGAGTTTACCACTCAACTCGCGAGTGGGTAAACCATTCCTTATTCATGACCCTGATTCTATTTTATGGATTTGCATCAGCTATGCTGCCAATAATAGAAATGACATGAAATAGTGGATATTAGTTTTATCCTCACAATTTGTGTGATTCGAGAAAGGCTGCGCCAATAATATTTCTTGGTGTAGTACGAATATTATGTTTTTAACTTAAGAACCACGTTTAAGCTTACCATATCTTTCTTATCTTGAAGGTCTAGGTCTAGGTCCATGGGGTGCAAATAAAAGCCTCTACGCGGCCCCTATAATAGTTAACAGGCCCCTTTAACGGTAAAGGAGAGTCGAACCGGCCAATCTTCACACAATGCTCACCCAAGTGATTTAACTTTGACCGTGCTTGTACAATAAAAATATTTCTGTATTTCCCTTGCGCCTGGCAATTTACAAAGTTGTCCCCAAAGGTCCCTTGGGAGACCCAGACAAAGGCTGTCGTTGAATTTTCGTCTGGTCTGTTTCCCTTGCATAAATATTCATAAAAAAACAGTGTAAAATACAGCGAAAAAATAGAATATACAAGACTGCGACAAAGCCAGCCCTTGGGCTAAACGGCATCTTTAGAGCGTTTTGAGCATTCTCGAAATGACAGGGCTAATTGGCCATGCTGACGATGTCATGGCCAACAGAAGTACCTCGTTAAACACCGCATAAGCCGGGGGTAAGTTTCTATTAATACCCTGTAAAATGTTGCGCTTTTAAGAAAGCATGATACTGGGATTTTCAGTTGGTGCTACACAGTTTTATTGTTGATGTTTATTTTTTCTGCAAAATACTTCTATGTTGAATTATGTTATAGTGTTTAACACGAGCTCTTAACGGTGAAGGAACACATCGTGAGGAAACCCGCAGCTTAGTCAGCTCCACAAGTATCGACATCGTCTTTCCTGTGGGCCAGGTTGATTAGGCTAGGAGGATGGTTTAGGCGCTGGGCAAGCCTATTCCATCTCAAAACAATGTCCCAGGCACTACAGCGTCCCGTTAAGTGTAGGCATGGATTGCCTCCTGACGCTGTATAAATCATCTAGTATAGATGTAAAGGTTTTTTTTATAGTGTTTGAAATTTATCTAAAATTCAGAGAAATAATGTTACCTCTCATTCTCTATTCACAATTTCATATAAGGTCAACACGTTCCTACATTATTCGACAGTAAAAGGAGATATAAAGTAAATCATCAGTATATGATTGAACTGGCGATATACGCCTTATCATCGACATCTGAGCCCTTGAACTGTTACATATATCAGGTTGTGATAAAGTATATATCTTGATAAAACCCCGATATTGACACACACTTGAGAGATCTTATTTTTATCTTTCCTATCTTTTTTGATGCAATATTTAACTGTGGGTACGAAAGAGTACTGGTGGTCTACCGATCGTAAGGTCGTGGGTTCAATCCCGGTCGTGCACCAATGAGTTTTTCTGCCGAAAAGCACTATGCCAGTACTCTCAGACGGTGAAGGAAAACATCGTAGAACCTACAAAGTTCGAAAACATGTGTCAAGTGCACGAAAGGAGCCTCTTTGAGGCGCACTTATAATCCTTTAACCAACTGGTTCGAAAGAACTGGTGACACGACAAGAAGAAGAAGACTGTGGGTAATGTGCCGAATAAGTTATTACGATGACACCAAGCGTCAAAAGTGATAGTTATACTCGTTGCAACAGTAACTTGAAACATGTTGTACTTTAAAGTTACTTACTTGATGATATACATTTAAGAATCAAATGTTGTATTATGTATCGATTACTTACCTGTAACAAAACAAAACAAATGATTAGAACAAAGCGAACGCAATAACATCATAAAAATGTAAATTATACACTCTAAAACACTTTTTTAAGACTTAATGTATAACAATTATGACGTCAACTTCCAACAAGTTACATAAATGTAACATTACCCTCTATAAATAACCAAGAATGGCTACAGCGCAACACGAGCAAAAATTAATCCAAGCCATTAATATAGAGGGTGGGGGTGCGATATAAATGGATCATTATTATGGGGGAGAAATGAGGAGAATAAAAGAAAGATATATCGGAATAAACGTGACAGAAATTTAATACAAGGAAGATACAATTTTGAAGCCTCTGTTCTTTTGGATACCTATGTAATTTTGTAAAAGAAGGAACACGAGATTATTTAAATTTAATTTTCGTACAATGATTTTATCTTTGAAAATGCATTTAGGAAGACCATGTTTCCTTTTAATTCATTCAATTATAATTATTCATTTTCATAGAACCTTGAAATATCAATAGAAGAAGGTACATACTTGTATATGCTAAGCGGTTACATTGCGTTCAACCAGAAATATATGAGTATGGTTAGATGAAGATGGATTCCTTGATTTATGAGAATTTTCATAACGCGTGATGGATTCCACAAATCAGATACATTTTTTGATAGCTTTGACTTATTGTTTTATAATTTTTCTTCCGTGTTATTGGAATTTCATCAGTTACTTTTAAATTAAGTTTAAAAACAATATTGGTAGGTAAAAAAGTACGTAAGTATCGTGGAACACTCGATTGGAACGAAGCAAAGAGTAATTTTCTATACTGGGAATATAATAAATTAATTGTCAATTAGGTATCCTAGAAACGATCTTCCGTACTAACAATGTAACAATCTATGGACTGTCTTGGCTGCGCATTTCGCACTGTGACGATTTGACATATACATTCATATGTCGTGACGGTAAAATGGAACAGAATTTTTTTTCCAGCCTCAGTCTTTTTTCTTCAATACCGTCCGAAAAGAAACTTCGTTCCAATTACGTGTGTGAATGAATCATTCCCAACAGTTACAGTAGGAAACATACAATGTTAATGACAACATAAAAGAAAACAATCTTCATTAACAATCTGAATTTCAGTAACAACGGAAGAGAGTATACAGAGAATAAATGTATGGCCAGGAAGTTGGGCGGTAGTAGTAAAGTAGGTCGAGAGTCGAATCGAAATTCAGCTTTGAATGTGAAATAAGTATTGATTGAAGCGACAATGGAGGCTGAGCACAGTGCCTCGTCAATATATGATGTAGCTTTTGTTATTGAAAAATAGTTCTGAACTTATTACTGCTTATTATAAAAACGTACAACCTTGGTTGAACCCCATGTTGACACATGTCAAAACAAAATTTACCACAAAAAAGCGTTCTATGTACGAGTATTTAAAAATCGTTTTTCTAGGGACAGTATTTTAGTTAGACTTGGTCTAAACTCTGCTCATTTTCTTGTAATAAGCCCCATTATGATCAATGAATCTTCATGTCACTATTTCTTTCGAATAACCCAAAAACAAAATGTAATTAAAGAATGATCGTGTGTCAAATCAAATCAAGTTTATTCAGAAATGTGTCAGATTCGTAGGAAGTGGGAAACTGTAGTTACTGCCTACAGGGAATATTTAGATTTCGATTTTATGTATGTACGAGTATGATGTGCATGTCAAATTTCGTTTAGGTACAGTGACAAATGCCTTTTTATGTACAACAAAAATACATGTCAGATCAAAGAACAAATATATATAGATCAGCCATCATCAGCTTTCCAGCATGCAATATTAAATAGGTAAGTATTGCACATACATTATTTGATTCAAATTGTTATACATGAAATTAATTAATGGTTAATGGTTGACAATCGGACAATGTTGCTTTAGTGTCATGTCTCCAGAAATTCGTAAGTTGAATGAACCTGACGGTTTCTATTCTATTTCTATTTCTAAATAAGACCTTAATCTACCTTAAACCCTACCTAAGTAAATTCGTATGAGTCAGTGGCCAACTCTGGTAACGGAGTTTCTAGGCCGCCTTCAGGCCTCCTTCATGGCTTAACGACTTAAATAGCCGGGACCGACAATTGAATGTACCCTCCAAACGGAAGCGCTCAGATGAAAATGCCACTGGCGGTCACCCATTCACTTACAGACCGTTTCGAACGTTGCTTTACTTTGACGATCTATCAAGAACGACTAAGCAACGACCACAAGCGCTTCACAAAGCCGTAACAACACCACACATTGTGAAGTAAATATTGTTGTCCGCCTGTACAAACAATATCTCATATTAAGTTTTCGTAAGTCGTGGGTTTATTTAATACATTTGGTTCCAGGAAATTCATTTTGAATTTTAATAGACATTCCCGTTTTAAAAGAATTCAAAAAATTATGATGTATTGAGATGATGGTTTTATGTTCGACTGTATGTTTTTTATGTCATTATAGCATTTTTTTTTTTTTTAGTTTTTATAATATTACGTACTAAAATATCACCTATGTTACGAAACGGGCTCGTTAGAAACAGAATTACGCTCAATTCCCGTTTTATTATTATAAAAGCAATCGCTAGATTTTAAGAAAGGTCATCGTTTAATTTCCATCTAATTTCGAAAGTCATGCTAAAACAAACACCTAAATGTAATCCTGTAGGTAACAGTTATAAATGACTGTCCCCGGCCATTCTGAGCCATTAATCATCGTTCCATTACCGCGGTACACCCGTGATAAATTCTCCAATCTGTAAACCTTTGTTACGGACTGTTCACTTCAATAGGGTTTTGTCGAATCTATCAAAGTGGATTTCCATTATTCGGGTTGAAATGAGCAGATTTAATTCGTCTTGGTATAGATTTGTTTGACTCGAACTGGAAGCTGTAATAAGCTTTTTTATCAATCGACTTCAAAAAGGATTATACTAGACTGTAATTTTATTTTTTATTTATATTCTCCGATATTTTCGTCTCATGTCAACGGATTAAAAATATTATTTGTTTCATCTAAATAAGTCTTACTACAGCGCTAACGCAGTAAAATCTTTTTCCCACACTGGTCAAAGAGAACTCGTTAAACGAATAGAAGGGTGAAGAGCGTGAGCGCAATACTTATCACTTTAATTGACAGTTCGTTTATTAGGGACCTTAAAAGTGAAACAATAATAAATAAATAACGCTGGACTTTTCACACAGCATCATCTAGCCCAAAAGTAAGCAGAGCTTGTGTTATAAGTACTAGAATGACTGATAAACTACTTATATACTTTTTGTTTGTAAATACATACATATTATACATAGAAACACCCAGACCCGAGACAAATATCTGTAGGTCATACAAACATTTGTCCCGCGGCGGGGATCGAACCCGCAACCTTCTGCGTCGCAGACGCACCTTCGCCCACTGCGCCACAGAGGTCGTCAAAAACAAGTCCGTGATAAATGTTGGGATAACAGAGTCTTACCATTAAATTATGTATAGATGGTCAGCTTCAGAGATTAGTTTAAGAATTAACGACTTACATAAAAGAGGATTTGAGGATAAGTCAGATGAGACCTTGTTCAATGAAATAAAACACTTGGGTCACGCTAAATTTTAAATTTTAAACCACGAGAGACAGAAATAAATTTAAGCTATGTTAGTGTGGCTGCTGTGACTAGAACTTGTAAATAATAAATTAAGGTATTTAAATAGTTATTCATACTTTTTCAGAGTACCCGTAAGTAAAGAGAATGTATTAACATATAAATTTAATAATGAAAAATCTCGTGTTACACGGACGGGTCTCAAGCCCACGACCTTCGGACCTATCAAAACAAATTAAATTTAATTCGTTCATTATATCAAGCAAAGCTCTCACTACGCAGTAGGTGGATCATTAACAACGCAGCTTTTAAGACGAGAAACTACACAGTTTCTCGCTGGGAGCCACTTAAAAGGGCTTAGAGGGGATCTCAAACTCCATGGGGAACAAAAATGGTTACACGCAGTGTTGAAAATCTTGACATGTTTGTAGTAGTGTGAGCACTGGTAGTCTAGTGGTAGTGGCCCCGCCTTTCGATCGTAAGGTCGTGGGTTCAACCCCGGTCGTGCACCAATGAGTTTTTCTGCCGAAAAATTATGTGCACTATGCCAGTACTCTCAAACGGTGAAGGAAAACATCGTGAGGAAACCGGCATGTCGTAAAACTTAAAAAGTTCGAAAACATGTGTCAAGTGCAGGAAAAAAGCCTTTTAGAGGCGCACTTATAATCCTTTCACCACACTGGTTCGAAAGAACTGGTGACACGACAAGAAGAAGAAGAAGAAGAAGAAGAAGAAAGTAGTGGCATATTCGGGCATTATAATAACGTGGAGGCAAGTCAAAATAGGTATCATTTAACGTTCAAATTCGTTCGAACTAGTCATCAGTTCTTTCAAAGTAGTTCATGTCATGTCAGTGTATTCGAATGGGTTAAAAACTGACTCATCATCATTATCATCCGCAGGCAATAATATCCTACTGCTGGCCTCCCCCTGTTCTTGCCATTAAAAACAGCGAATTATCAAACAAACCAAAAGATTTTATTATTAATTTTGAAAGCAATTTACGACTTCAATAGAAAACTTTCCTAAGTATTCTTATATAAAATCGTGTATAAAAAGGGTTGTATTGGCTACATAAATTATTATAAATTGAATATATTCATACAAGCACAGCCTATTTAGATATTTTCCGAAAAAAATAGTGAATCATTTTACCATAAAGTCTGCAATATATGCCGCGGTCGGTATGATCCCTTTTGGGATCAGAAAGGGTTTTACAAATGCCTACGATTGTGTAAACTGTGCCCGCTTTATCAAGGAATTTTCTTTCAAGTTTTGTAACGGCGAAGAACCGATATAGTTAAATTAACATAAGGAGAATGGGTAACCGACCAATGTTAAAAACCAATGGCCACTTGGGTTATCATAATTATGGTGCAAGGGTGCATTCAATAAAACTTTGTAACGCGAAATCTAAGCGCTACATGTTCACTTCACTTCTCCTTTATGGCTACTGCAACTTGAATATGGCAGGTAAATATTCCACCCTAGAAAATGACTTTAACAGTCTACACACGGCATGGCAAACAAAAGTAGAAAAGACTTAAGTAAGTATCTCTAAAAAACCATTGATGTGCGGCGGAGATTCAAACCCACGACCGTCGGAATGAAAGTTTCAAAAAAGATCTAAGTACTTACATAGCATGATCCAGAAGTAATACCATCGAATAAAGCAATCAATGTAAGCAATGCTTCCAGCCTTCTACGAGCACAAGTAAAGTACAAGAGGGATTTCAATACCTCCCGTTAAGCCTCTGAGCCGGAAAATGATGAGCAAGGGTTCACGGAAACCAGAGCAATGAAAGGTCAAGTCGAGGTTCTGCAAATACTTGCCCAGAGTCAAAAGAATTCAATATAAATTGCCTCAATCGTTGACAATATTGAAAGATGGAAAATGTATTGTTTCCAGCGCAATGGGAAACGTTTTCCATCAATAAATGAGAAGCAATGAAGCAAATTAATGCGATATTGGATTCCGTTATATTCAGAATTCAATTCCAACTTTTATGATATAAGAATAGACTTATAGCATCTGAAATTGCATCAGGAGTCCGCAACTTTGCAGAACTATTGTAAGCCAATCTATCAGACGCAACTCCCTAAAAGTTGGCGTCGGAAGTACCCGTGGCGTCATACCGGCAACTATCCCTCGTGATGGGAATATAGCCTCTGTGTGTTCAAGAATATGAGGGAGAGAGGGCGATAATGGCGTGGCGTCTGCAGTGCGTTACGTAACAAGTCTCGTATTGATCGTGACTCCCCGCGCGTCCCCATTCCCCTCGAGCGGGGACCAATCACAGCGTCGGGTTTAATTTTAATTTGATAGCCGTTACGTACGACCATGCTTCTGATTTGTCAGCTCATTTCGCGTCAACGCGTTAAGTTAAAAGGTAAAACGTTAAAGTTTCGGCATCTTTGTATTAAAGTGATGAAAATTAAATCTTATTAAGAGAAGAATGCAGCTTGGCAGATCGTCAACAACGTTCTAGGCCATCCCCTTTCAACGCCCAATTTGGTGAAGCAATAAACAGAATATAACGCTGATTCAGCCTGTTTCAACGCTCATTTTTATTCGACAGACGAATCATTTCTATGAATCCTTTTAATAGTTTTTTCTTTGCCAAATTGTTATATTTCTAGAACTAGGATTAAAGAGGTTTCAGCGCTTTTCGTGTATTCGTAGAGAGCTTATGAGATTTACATACATACATGAAATCACGCCTCTTTCTCGTAGACCAGGATATTAGATTTATACCAAACTGTGTTTGTCAAGTGGGATTTTTACTCGTCTTTTGAACATTTTTGGATTTAATGGCACTACATAAAAAAAAAAACCTTTTTTATATATAGCCTAATTAGTTTTTTACAAAAAAGTTTATATTCTAATGTTGTAAAAGAATAATTAATATATTCTAGTATTGTTTATGTTTATGTAAAAGTTTTTCAGGTTTTTTTTATATAAAAGAAAAATATACAGGGTGTAAAAAGACGTCTACCGAAGCCGAAAGGGGTAGGTACAGCATCCCAACACACAACCAAATCCAAAGGCATTATCCTAAAAAATCATTATATCCGGAGAAAACAGCGTTTGAAGATTACTGTTTGCGTAGGTACTGGGCGCGTTTTTTTACGTAGATGGCTGGATTTTGAGTTTAAATAGTTTTTAAATTAGGTAGGTATGGTCTTATTATGTTATACTAGTAGTCTATAACTGAAAATAACACAAAATGACTAAGCTAAGTCAAAAAGTTTTCTGCGTTTTTTTTTCGCTAAAAGAGTTTAGAATCATGGTCTGATTGCAACCCCTCAGTTTTCGGTAGTTGTCTTTTTACACCCTGTATAAGTAAGTAATATATTCTTTAGGAACCCCAATTTGGGTGAAGGCCTCTCTCTTGATAGACACTACCTCACTCTTATTATAGCACGAGAGTAGACAGATAATAGGTACTTTATTGCACACCGAACAATATACGTAGCACTACAGCGTCCCGCTAATAGGCATGATGACAGGAATCAAAATATTTAACTGATCTAATAAAATAGGATTCAAATAAATCTACAAAATACAAAAATCCGCCATGATAGCTGTACACCAATCAGAGCGCGTGACGTCATCTTTCAGTACTTAGATGATCCACCGCCTTGCTGTACAGACCAAAACTGTGCCTTTTGTATCCTTTGAGCTTACACGCAGTCTCCTAATTTTTCACGTAGTATTTACTGTTGACGTGGTGAGCTGTGACGTCATAACAGCCGCCATGACACCGACGAGCGTTTTGGCGTAAATTTTGATTTTTAATTTTATTTTTATGTTTGAAAAACTTTATTTTCTACTGAAATATGATATATATCATTCTGAACAACACCAAACAGATTTTGAAAAATTGTCATCATGCCTATTACATGCATAAGTTACCTCCTGACGCTGTATAAATCATCTATCAAAGTATCGTACCAGTTTCGAAGGACTTTCTTGTAACGTAAAAGTATAACTCCAGTATGAGCGCTCACGGTATTATCGGAATCCGATAAAGCTGACTATGACAGGACGAGGCTTCAGTGTTCAATACGAGTTCTGAGAGCTGCAGGATTATGAGACGAATATGAATCTACAGGACTGTGGGAGGGGGAGGGATATACGATCATTCATATAAATGAAAGAGATAAGTCTCTATTTCCAAATGGGTTATCGTATTATCATAGTATTAATACTATTCGTAATTACGAGTATAAAGACGAGTCGATAAAGTCTTGATTTTGTTATGTAATTAAGACGATGTGATCTAACTTTTTATGAAACAGACAAGGCTTTTTTAACCGATTTCAAAAAAGGAGGAGGTTATATGTTCAGCTGTATGTATGTTTTTTTTTGTATTATTTATTTCTTACAACTTCAAATCAAGTGATGAAGGATAACTCAATTTTTACAGCCATAGAATTAGTTAAAAAACACTAAAATAACTGAACTGTAACGTAGCTGGGTTCAACGAGTTTATTTTTAGAGGTAAATATTTTTGCTACACAAAATAAAACATTTTTGGAAAAGTTATAAAATAGAGAAAACATGCCGGTGTTGATCACAGAATGAACGTTTGTCCGAAACCAATTAGGAGATCTCGTTTCAAATTATTTTTTATCTTTGATCATGATCGAAGGCTTACATAGTTGAAAATGTATTTTTAAAGTTTCACTAACTGTATTGAAAATAATAGAGAGAGACACATTTTTGTCACTCTGAAAATTTAATAAAACAGATGAATTTTGTTTCATGGATATTTGTTGTCCTTTAACACAAAAACTACTGAATGAATTTGGATAAAATTTAGCAAAGACATAAATAATAGTCACTAATAAAAAATAATCGGAGTAGCCTATTGCATCTCAAAAATTGACCTAGGCACTACAGCGTCCCGTTGAGTGTTAGCATAAGTTGCCTCCTGATGCTGTATAAATCATCTAGTATTATTGTTTTATTTATTAAATAATTTTGCAATTCGTTTACAGAGAAATACTTAAATCAGTATATTTTTTTATGCTGTATAGCGTAGCTTAGGTAATACTCGTAGACTATTAAATTAATTTTTTAAGAACAGTAGGTAAGTAGTTGCCAAACATAGATCGGTTTTTTATTCGGGGTAGACAGACATGTATACAGGGTGTAAAAAGACTGCTACCGAAAACTGAGGGATTGCAATCAGACCATGATTCTGAACATATTTATCGAAAAAAACTCAAAAATTTTTTTGACTTAGCTACGTCATTTTATTTTATTTTCTAGTTTTTTGCTACTAGTACAACATAATAAGACCATACCTACCTAATCATTTCAGTTATAAAAGAAAAAAAACAATTAAAACTCAAAATCCAGCAATCTACCTATAAAAACGCGCCCAGTACCTACCTACGGAAACAGTAATCTTCAAACGCTGTTTTCTCAGGATGTAATGATTTTTTCGGAAAATCCTTTTGGATTTGGTTGTGTTTTGGATGCTGTACCTACCCCTTTCAGCTTCGGTAGACGTCTTTTTACACCCTGTATGTATGTGTAAAATTCCGTAAATAAGCACCGCCATTATTTTGTGATGCATTGTTTACAGAGCTGATATCGGGATTAAGGTCGCGCGTGCCGGGAGACCAGCTAAAAGGTTTGTTATTCAATGAACATAGATTAGTTTGTTCAGCCTAGTTTAGTTTACGAATACTAAGTTGGTCTATCTCACAAATGGTTGGCCTTAATTGTGATTAAGATGCATAGCTACATTGTTTCTGTGTGCGTAAGCTCGCGAACGCTCCATTGTATGTGTAGATGCATGTTCTCTTTGTGTGCGTAGGAACGAACCATGTACGAATAAGCGCTCAGTATCACTAACGCACACAGAAACAAATCTACACACACAATTAAGACCAACCTGCCTGAACCCGCCTTCGGGAGATGGATTATACTTACTTATGTAAAAGTATTATTTCCAAGATTTTTGTGGTTCCAATTCAAATCCGAACGTAAACTATTTTTTTTTAATACTATCATTTATCGTTCATGGAATCTCCACATCATTTAATAATAGTAAACTGTCTTTTCAATTTCAGTTCAACCCATTTTTCCTCTACTGAAAGAATGGAATGACGTCATTGATCGGCTGATTCGATTTGAAGACGAAAAAAAAACAAGGCAACGATCGAATTTAAGCCATGAATATTCAACTGGGCTTAATGACATGGTAATCCAAAGAGGTTCTGGCCATTTGTCAAAGAGGCTCGCTTAAAAAGTTCGCATAAGCTAGTAGCCTACTCTGAAGACAGAGTTTTTAGGCTGTCTGAAAGCTTTTGTCCTAGTTAAAAAACCAGCCAAGTGCGAGTCGGCACGTTTGTTGTATGAGAGCCTCCTTAAATATTTATTTTTAATTAAGTTTTTTTTGTATTTGTTGTTATAGCGGCAACAGAAATACATCCTCTGTGATACAGCCTGGTGACAGACGGACAGACAGACAGATAGCGAGGTTCCCGTTTTACCCTTTAGATACGGAAACCCTAAAAACGAAAACTAATAAATAATTATAAGACAGAGAGATAGCGACTGTATATACTGTATATACTCGTGGTCGTGCTTGCTTAGCCGTTCTTGATAGATCGTCGAAGTTAAGCAACGTTCGAAACGGTCTGTAAGTGGATGGGTGACCGTCAGTGGCATTAACATCTGAGCGCTTCCGTGCTTTCGGAGGGCACGTTAAATTGCCCTTCGAAGCACGAAGATTCTTATGTAATTTAAGTTTATCGTACACTTGTTATTTCTTTATAAAATGGAGCTGGACAGGGCACTTGGACAGTCATCATTTAGGGGGGTGTACGGGGTTCCAACGTCCATCTTCGGTACCCAAGCCAACCTCACCTGCACGTGGTGCACCCTGCTAAATAACGAACGAGGCTCTGGCAGCCGGCTGATAGCGGCATAGCGCAGCCTACATCGGCGCAGCTAAATTCTCCGGCCACCGACGGGCAGCAGCGTCGGCGGTAAGAGAAGCTGTGTCCTGCGATCCCCAACCCGCTTGCCCAGCGTGGGGATTATGGGCATAAACCCTCTAAATGATGCACTTGGACAGTGAGCACTAGATTTTTTTGTACCGAAACAAATGTCTGCCTGCAAACATTTTCCTGATGAGAATCGAACTAGCACCTGTTGCGTCTCTGAGCAATCGCCACGCCACCGAGTTAATAAAATTGGCACCCTTGAGGAAAGGGAAATCATCTTTGACAGTTCTACTTCGAAGCGATAAGAAACTGAAAAGGCTTTGACCGACATCAATTTCCTGTTTCGATGAACTTCTGCCGATCGAACTACTAAGAACATCCTGTGAGTAGTTCTAGGTAAGTTAGTTTCTGTGAACAGCTTCTCATTTAAGCGTAGTTATTTCACAATTTCACTTTCACGATATGAACATATTTTTTATCACCCCGCGGTCCCCGGGGAATACTATTCCAGACTATAAATATCTGTGCGTTTCATTTCATTCAAAACCATTTGGTACTTTTTACGTAAAAGAAAAAAAACTTCTACTTATTATCACAAACTTTCACATTTATTAGTTGTATAATATTAGTTTCTAGGATTATATCAAACGTTATGAAACATTCTGGAGCGTGGATAACAGCAACAGCATAGCAACAGATTATCCATTCATATAACAGTTTTACGCTGTAAAGAAACTCTTGTGTGGGAGCTTTGCCGAATAAGCTATGACATAGCTGTTTGCTACGCGACGCTACGAAGCATCACTGGAGCTACGGCGTAGCAAACTAGCTACGAATGATCTAGCACTGGTATATGTGCTACCACACAACTTGGTATATGTGGTAACATTACCTTAAAAATAGAACTACCCGCACAATTGCTTATCTTCAAACCCTGGAGAGTAAGGCAGGTTACGCAACAATCGATAGCAGAGCAGTGACCCCTGGCGCGGCGCCAGCAGACGTGACAGACGCCATCCAAATTAAACAGGATCACGGCTGTATCAAGGCACGGTAGACATTCTCGCAGATTATAGACTATAACGAATTTGGGATGCTATATGATAATTATGATAACTGCCGCTCATAACTGCCAAAGCCTCCAGAATCTAAACTTCATATTCAGGGATCGCTCATATACTAGGGCTATACAACGACGAACGATTTATATATGTATTTACAAACAAAAAGTACTTATATAAAGTAGTATATCAGTCATGTAGTACCCATAACACAAGCTCTGCTTACTTTGGGGCTAGGTGATGCTGTGTGAAAAGTCCAGCATTTACTTTTAAACAAAAATCTGTCGTTCGCTGGCATTTAGGCTAAAAAGATTTATCTATGTGATCCCAGACTGTACTGAATATATTCCTACTAAATAATATCAGTATCAAAGAATTGAGTAAAATAAAATATCTAACAGATTGAAATATTTATTGAAATATAATTGTTACAGCTTCAAGAAGGATTCTCGTTTTCAATTAAACTTCGTTTAAATGAACTGTTTATTAGGATCCCTGTTATTTAATATTCATGAGCCATAAAATGAAGACGAATTAATTTATAGCGGGTCTAATTCTTCATAACCATAACTTGCTTTTATTTAATTATGGTTTTTTTTTCTATTTAATGTGCATTAACACGAGTTTTGAATGGGATATATGGATGGAGTACTAGCTTCAGCTAAATGCTGGAATTATTTGAAATATTGGTGAATGAGTAATGGATAACGCTAAATTATCCGATGCCAAGTGAGCGAAGCCGCGGTCGGGCAGCTAGTAATAAAAATATCGGTTGTAACAAACGATCGTTGAAAGATAAACCCAAGGGTGCAATACAGACAATGTAATATCTAACATAATACAAACAAGGGTGGAAATATGAATTTAGCAATCTTGCAGAAAATCTTGAAGAAATAGCATCCTTCCGTGGGGCAAAACGAACTCTGTTACTAATATTTGTCGCCGCCATTTTATGAAAGCCGCCATTTTATTTATGAATGAGTCTGTGGTGTGATCGTCATTTTGTTTGGAAGAGCATACCTACGAGTTCCTATATAAATGTTATTTCTAAGGCAAATTATACTTTTCCGATGAATAAGTTTTAAACAAATCTTGTAGAAAACTTCTCAAATTATTTGTATGAAACAGGTATCGTATAAGTACTTATGGTTTTTTGAATCCATGGTATTTGGTATCTTACTCGGAAACATTTTGAGAAATCGTAGCATCCTTTATTGGTAAAGGTCCCTAAGATATATTATTGTCGTTGACATTTTAGCGCGAAGGTCCAACAAGTAAAAGGATTTATTGTGGCTGTGATACATTTGACCCTTAGGGACTGAGCATGATGTATGGTTGTTGATATTTATACAATGTTCCTCAAATAGTTAACAAATAATAGGCTAAGCGCGCAGGGTAATACCCTCTTCATGATAAAGATATAACTAACTTTAAAAAACATCATAAAGATTAGAGGATAAATAATTATAAGTACAAGGCAAATAATTAGCAAATGGACCCCGAAAAAGGCCATGCCTTCATCGTGGGAGCCCGGGAGATAAGTATAGATAATTATTCCTCAAAACATTAACGCATAAAACGCCAACAAATCCTGAAAAACCCACAATTCTTGTTTTACTTAAGCCATCATTACGCTAATGTTTCATAAACACGAAGCATTTTCCAACCGCGTAACCTTCAGAATCCCCAAAGCTCCAGAGCAAAAACCGTCTAAGTAAACACTTAGCCGAGATACGGCATCCATTACCGTTCTTCATAATAACATTCTTAAGCTAAGGCGCTTGGACGGTCTCAAATAGGAAGGAGCTCGTTGTGAACTGAGGCGTCAAGCGGAAAGATCGCTTTCCGCTGATCGCTCGTGGACACGTGACAGATCGTCGAAGTGAACACGGTCACAAAAGGGTAACCGCTAGTGGCACTATCAACTGAGTCATTTTTTTTATTTATTTTAGGGGTTTTTCTCTTCTTAAATAAATTCATACTTTGAGCACTTGTGATGGTTTCCCGGAGTTTGTATTATACCTCCAGAGTCCGGACCCATGACATGTGTTAGCTTGACTTTGTAAGTGTCCGCGGCAATATCGCAAGTTTATGTCTGCTGCGGTGAGTGCTTCGGTGCTTCGGAAGGGCACGATTTTTTACGAAGTATAGCAAACGTTCTGTGTGGTCACATAAGAGGATGGAGACCGCTAGTGGCATTACCAACCGAGCGCTTCCGTGCTTCGGAGGGCACGTTTAATTTTTTTAATGTCCGCGTATCAACCTATAATTTTACGAACTGTAACATAAGCCGTGTATCTTCATACCATTATATTAAATGATCCACATCTATGCCAAGTTTCTTTCAAATCGAGGCGAGATTGAAAGATAAACATCCAAATATTTTTACAAACTTGGTACGGTACGACCTCATTTAGTGGAATGAGAGTATAATGTACAAAGAAATTGCGTTACACCTTTACAAAGACTGCTTCTTATGAGTTATATTATAACTTTGTAAGTTTGTGTAGTAACTGTACTACACCAATTTATTTTTATGCTAAACATTGCGAATAAGTTTGTATAGGATATCGTAGGTACTCTTTTAGGAGTAAAATAAAAGCGTGATTGAAATATTAATAATAAATAATAATAATAATAATACATTAAGCTGGACTTTACACACATCATCATCTAGCCCCAAGGTAAGCAGAGCTTGTGTTATGGGTACTAGATGACTGATAAACTACTTATATACTTTTTGTTTGTAAATACATACATAATGTATAGAAACACCCAGACCCGAGACAAATATCTGTAGGTCATACAAACATTTGTCCCGCAGCGGGGATCGAACCCGCAACCTTCTGCGTCGCAGGCGGACCTTCGCCCGCTGCGCCACAGAGGTCGTCAATAGAAGTGTGTGTCAGAAGGGCAAGACAGCTTGGAATAAATACGATGCAAACCATTTTCAAACGATCGTAATTTACAGTCCTTAAAAAAAATACATAAGTAGGTACTAAAAAAAACATAAGGCTGCTATCTAAGTTTTGTTAATATAACTCCGAAGCGTCACTCTACAACAACTTATTTTTGAATTTAGTGCTGCCGCGTAACGCAACGCAAGTCGCCCCGCGTCTCCATAAATGAGGCCTTAACCGAAGGTCGGTGCTCCCAACTTATCGACTTTTGCAGACGGAGTCAGGGTGACACTTATTTCTGTGGCCAGCTTCTTGGTAATTGGGTAAGTTCTTTTCAGAAGCTCTCTAAGTAGTTTCGAGATGTCTTCGATCCAATTAGGTTTGCAGAAGTTTATTATAGTGCTTTTTGGTATGAAGAACAATTGAACAGCTACATTATGTACAAGCGTGTGATATACAAATACGAGTAGGTAGATTATAATAATGCATAATGATATAAAAAAAATTAAGACTACATTCAATTTTATAAGTCTTGATAGTTAACTAAAGAAATCTATTAACCTAAGAGAAAATAATTTGAATTCTCCACAAATCCCTGTCTTCACGGGGATCCGAAAGTAATTCAAAGCGGCATTACATCCGAAACCGCAATTTATAGGTGTCTGGAGATGGAAAGATATTTTGCGATAACGAAATCTCCCTGGCTCCCAATTTACACAACCTTGAGGTGCTAAAATGTTTCACTCTGTTTCCTCAAAGGTTACTCCGGATGTATTTGATTACGACGGAGATTGAAGTATTAGGCTCAGCATCTAACTTTTAAGACTTTCTAAAGAATATTTGCATACATTATACAATCTCAAATTCTCAACCTTTTTAGCTTTTTACCTTTTTAGGGAGCAGTGTGTTTCAAAGAGTGAGCGTGGTTCATAATGGATTTTGTACACTTTCTATAACCTAAAGAATAAAACTGGTATTCTTTTTACTCATATAACAAGTAAATATTTTTCATAAAAATCTTGCTAAGTTGACTGGTGAATTTGAATAATGGGAAAAGTAAGTAAGAGAGGTAGAGAGAGTAAAAGTCAACCTTTTCGTTCCAAGGCAGGTGATGAATAATGCAACGTAACGAGAAATTACACTTACGAAATTGGTTTTCCTATGACACATAAAAGACAGCTAAGCTTTACCTAGCCACCTGCGTCTTTAGTTCCCAGAGACATTTCAGTGTAGGTAATGCAATCTATATCGTCGCCTCGGGTGCGCTGTAAGCCGTTTAGTTGTGACATTGAAATATAGGGATAGGTATTACGTGGCGCCCAACGTGGGGCGGTATCAGTATTTCTCTGATATCCAGCTTTGTTTTTATTACCTACACTACCTAAACATATAGGTATGTATGTATGTAGGTATAAAGATATCATAAAACAAATGTAGCTTAAACAGACTTCGGTGAATTCAAAATTAAGTTCGTAATTCGTATGAATAGCCAACTTCGAAGTAAATTCTAAAATTAGTATTCAAACAGAATATAAATAGGATAGCTGGAAGACGAAAATAGACCAAATTCGTGATATTTTAAAAGTGAAAAGTACCTTAAGCTAACGAGCTTGTACAAGAAGGTCATGTAACAAAAATACTTATTATTTACGACTTTATTGACGACCTCTGTGGCGCAGTGGGCGAAGGTCCGCCTGGGACGCAGAAGGTTGCGGGTTCGATCCCCGCCGCGGGACAAGTTTGTATGACCTACAGATATTCGTCTCGGGTCTGGCTGTTTCTATGTATAATATGTATGTATTTACAAACAAAAAGTATATAAGTAGTTTATCAGTCATCTAGTACCCACACAAGCTCTGCTTAATTTGGGGCTAGATGATGCTGTGTGAAAAGTCCAGCATTATTTATTAATTTACTTATTAAATTTTTCGTGACAGTGAGACGGCGCGGCAGACCACGCAAGCGATGGCGCGACGAGCTGGACACCTTCAGCGACTATCAGTGGCAGGCAATGGCGTTAGACCGGAAAGCTTAGAAAACTTGAGGGGAGGCCTTTGCCCAGCAGTGGGATAGTGGGGGCTAAGAACAACAACAACAACATTTTTCGTAAAAACTCGCTGCCTTGAGGCGGAAAATTTGTACTAGCGAGTATATGTTTTATATGTTAAGTTTGCATCAGAATGCATAACGTAACAAACTTAGATAAGCTTTTGCAGCAACAGAGTTTCCATTATGGAAGCTATCAGGATGCAGTCTATAAGGAAGTGTACACAATAGTACATTATGGTACTAGTGTGTAACATTGGTGATTACCGCCGAGGTGTTTTTATGAGCCGAGCCGTTAGGCGAGGCTCATAATAGAACAGAGGACGGTAATCATCAATACACACGTGTATCATACGACGTTTTTCAACACACTTGTGAATAAAATAACAATAAAAACTCATTTTCAACAGTGAAAACGAGTTGTGAAAAATGTTTCGCTATTGCGGGAAAAATTAATCAGTTTTCCTATGCGCGCGCATTGCGATCGGCCACAGACTATATTTCCGCGCCGCGCATAGGGTTTGCGGCCTATTCTGCCACGTACAAAATGGGGAATTTAAAGTTTTCTTTTATTATAGAGAAAACAAAAGTAATATTTGAGTGAAAGTTTTATTTATTAAACACGTACGAGTTAAAATTATCTATTTAAATTAGAAGTTGCATGAAATGAGCAAGCAATAGGAACATAAATTTATTTGTTCTATTTAACACGATCTTTTTTCTGAATAAAAACTTTTTAAAGAACAAAGCAACTCAACCAATAAAATTAAAAAAAAAATCTATTACTCACTAGTGAGTTATAGTAATGAAAAAGTCACAGTTTGATTATGGGTGTCATTATGTGCCTAATTGCGGTGACCATAGAGCCACTTTATGAGCAAGTGTGTTGAAAACCTAATTATGGCTTCGCCGCTGCCTCTATTCAGTATGAACTTCACCGGAACTGTGATAGGTTCACTTTGTTCTTTTATGTTCTTGTTGTAGAACACTTAGAACATCCTGACCGTAATGCGGGATGTTTAAAAGTAGGAAATTGTATGATGCACCTTCTTAAAACTTCCTGAGTTTTTGTTGAATGCTCATTAGCATCTCTGATAGATCTCCTTAATAGAAATAATCAATGCATCGTGAAATTCGTGAATAATCAAAGATTCGAGAAAATGAAAAAGAGCCGAGTTGGCCGAATGGGGTTGTACTTCAACGTTCAATCCGAAGGTTGTGGGTTCGAATTCCGGCCGTGCATCAATGGATTTTGCGTTTCGTAAAATTTATATGCGCTTTAACACGTGCTCTAAACTGTGAAGGAAAACATCGTGAGGAAACCAGTTAGTGTTCTTATAGGCGGCGATCGGCTTGCAACCTGTCACGTATGGAATCCTAACTTCTGCAAGATGTGGGTATGTATCAAATATGTGTTTGGACATGCCTCTGACTACCCCCCTTAGACACAGGCTCTGGAATAAGTAACATAAAAAGATCTGATAGTGTGTCTACCGCACCTTGGGGATACAGTCGTGAACCTGTTTACGTTTTTTTTTTACGAGAAAATGTTAACCGTGTCTTTGATTTATACATGCCTGGATTTTGAACTTTTTCATTTTGACCTAGAGGTGAAGAGTAACGAATCGGCCTCTTGCGTGTGGAAACTTAATGAGCTATTCGTAGTTATAAAATATTAACGTGGTTAGTACCATGAGCCCTATTGATCGTCGTTATATTCCTAAAATAGTTATAATTTAACTTTACATTTAAAAGTTCATGTAGCTTCCTCTATAGGAGAATTAAACTATTCCAATCAATTTTAACGCATTAAGAGCATATTCTGCGCCGGTGACTGAAAAGTTGAAGAGCAATAGGTTGGCGTGGTATGGGCATGTAATGCGGAGGGATGAAAGTCACGTAACGTGATGGAAATGGATGTGGATGGATATGTGAGTAGAGATAGACCAAGAAAAGATGGATGGATTGTGTGAAAGAAGATATGGGTAAGAAAGGAGTGGATACGGAGATGACGAGTGATAGGGGAAAGTGGAAGAAGAGAACATGTTGTGCCCGCATAAGCGGGATAAGGGCAGGCCAATGAGGAAAGAGAATATTCTAAAAGTAATTACATATACGGCAACGGGCAGAATCAATTTTATCTGGTCAAAGCAGAAATTCAATTAAAACGGCGCATTTCATCTGGTTCACTCTGACCCATAACCTATATAGAGTGACCTGATTTGTTTGACCTCCACCGACCGCTATAATGTAAAAATTTCATTGGACTCTGGCTAAAAACCTGATCATTTAAAAGCCGGCAGTATATTTATAGAAATATCAAATAAAGTGAGTGCATTTAGGTTTATGCGTGGGTTTGAAAGGATGGCTATATCGAGCCTGACTTCTTCGTCTTCCATTACAGTAATAATATTAAGCTATACCAACGCAAAATGTTTTATTTATTTGAAACATTACTATTATAAGTACTTAATACATACTATTTAAAATAGTATTAAATTGTGCCAACAAAATTATGAATATGGCTTGCCTATTCATTCATCTTAAGTAGGAGTCGCTCACTTTTGATCCTTTAATTTAGTAGCGAGCTAAACATGTAACTCAGTTTGGAAATAGCTGTGCAAATTATATTAAGAACATTCAGTTTCTAAGTAATTAGAAATACCGTAAATATAAACCTCATTTTAGAGCTGTTTAATTTGATTCAATGAATAACTATTTATTGGATTAAAACTACAGCAAGCTCTTTTTGAGGCATAATAGGTTTTTAATATTGATTGTCGCCATAGAACAGACCTATGTATGAAATGTGGCCTTTTCATTAAATAGGTCTTTTCTGTGGCGACCGAATGTCCGGCGCCGATGTGTCTAGATCTTACGTAAGGATCTAGACAGAACATTAACACGTTTTACGATGAATAAGACTCGTCACGGAGATGAGCACAGCAGATTAAGACGGTGAATGAACAAGCTACCCTCTCTACATAAACAGTAATTTTGACTAAACTTACCTACTAATAGTGGTATCAGCCATGAATAATTGATGAGGCTGAAAGAACAGGGTCTTACCAAATTAGTTTACCAAACTTCAGGTACGCAAAAAGCCAATTTGCTTTCTATCTCAAAGTAATCTAAAGCCCCACGTTGGGGCGCCAATATATTATACCTTCGATATCTACAATCATATAATTCAATGTCGGTGCTAAACGGCTTACCAGCTTAACCCGCGGCGAGGTGACGGTAATAGATTAATTTAGTGCCACATCTCGTTTTTACAGTTTTGCCCCTCGTTAGGGCGCCATATATGTACTGTTCAAGTCAATTTTTGGCCGCGATGAGTAAATTTATTATTAGTGGTAAATCTCACAAAATATTTCTTCAAGTGTGAGGATACGAACCTGTTTCTGCATCTCTTGAGTGTATTTATTTTATTACTTCTCAAATAACGTTACACAAATTTTAAGTCACCCAACAGCACACAATTACACGGAAATCGCACAAGCACTCGAGGAAAAAAGATATTTTAAATCTGTTTATTTTCGTTCTATTACGTTATTCATGCTCAACCCGTATCCTAAAGATCACCCCATAAGGGTCGCCCCATCTCCAACTTCCCACACAATTCACATCCCATCAGTCACATGTTGTCTCAAAGATTGCGTCATGCCGCATTATGACTCTGCTCAATTCTTCAGCTGGCCCGCAGCCAATTGGACTCACGAAGGATTTTACTAGGAGTGGTGTGGAAATTAATCTTTTGATGGTGTTCAAGGGTTCAGTTTCTAGAAAACTTTGCATGTAAAAATGAAAAGTTTTATCAATAAAACTGTGTTGGAAGTTTGTTAAGAATCAATTTGGATATAAGTACTTAGCTAAAACGTTTTAAATTCTAATTCTAATTGTGAGCTAAAAAATTTAGCTATTTTTAACTCACAATTAGATAGTACCGAATTTCACGGGAAATCAATGTGAAACCATTTAAAAACTCCCCCATTTCAAAATATCGAAAGCGATTTTAATGTGACCCAATATCGTGAAATGCGAAGTGCTATGTTTAATTGTGAAGTCCTCAAAACAAACTACTATATTTTGACCTGTGAAATTTTCACTACGAGTAGGTCAAAAGCAAACCTTGAGCCTTGATACCGATACTAGAAGCATTAGTAACTTAGCAAATCTCTTTTCTAAAAGCTTCATTTTCAGCAAATAGTCTTTTACTCTGTAATTTAATCACTAGACGTGGAATGCTTGGAAGTTTTCTGTTAAACGAATAAATGTACAAAGTTGGAACGTCCATTAGCAAAATGCGTTCTAGAAAACTAAATGCATTTCAGGAGTTTCAAACTTCGATCTTCAAAAAGAAATAGTAATCAATATTACTAATATACATACATACTCGTATATCTACAGAATGAAATCCATTGCTTATTTTCCAAAAGGTTTTTAGTCAAACACGTTTTTGTTGTTTTAAACTGGAACTCATACTATCTACGCCCTAGGTTTACGTGCAATTAGGTATATTTAGAAACTTGGATAAAGATCGCTCTGTCAAGCGATACTTGAGATTGTTCTTTATCCATCATCATCCATCAATCAAACTCAAGTTTCATATTCCAAACTAAAGAATAAGCGAAAATAGTCCGCGATACGATCACAATCGCAGGTTCTGTAGTCCAATCAAAAGTTTTATCGTTGTTATCGGCACGGTCCAACTTTACTAGGGATTGCAATCCGGCTTCGTTTTCGATCCGGCCGGATCCGGCCAGATTTTCAGCAATCCGGTCGGAATATACTTTATAATGAATAATAATAAAGACAGAAAACAATTAAATTTTCAGTGTCGTATGCAGTTCACTTAAATTTTCAAACAAATAACATAACAAAATCGTATAAACAGTGTCTCTATCGTACACGTAAAGTAACTGGTGGTTCATCTAAGAAGAATCTTTTATGTTAGATTTGAAAAATAAAGTAAAGATTAATATTGATAAAGTAGTTACAGGTCAATAAATTCTTATTTATCAATGGAATCAAGTGGAAGCTTATTTGGATTTTGTGTTACTTTAATACTTACATCATCTTTGTATTTCTGTGTGTCTTCCCCAAAGAAAACAAAATACTACCTACTAGCTGTGCCCGAGACTTAGTTCGCGTGGGCAATAATCATTCGGTTTCCCGGATCTCCCAATTCAATTTTGCTTAAATGTAATGATTTATTTAATTAAAATACACAATAAAACGTAGGTAACATAATAATTAATCGTAACTCATTACTTCTCAAATAGCTAACGTATATTTCCTTTTGATTTGCAACTATGTACAATATTAGTCGGTCTAATTGAGCTGCAATTGTGGCCGAACGAAAAGAAAAGGCTCTCTCAACTTCTACACTTGTCAGACAAGTAGTTTCCTCGAACGTCTCTACTTTTAAATAATGTTATTTCCATTTTAAGTACCTATTACATGAAAATCCTACTTTGGTAATGAACTAGATAGCGTCAAACGACTCGTACGCATATGAACTACGCGTTTAAAGTAAACCGTAAACCTACTCATGCAATAGCGCGGTTATTTTGTCAAAATAATGCGTCACCGGATCCGGTGTATTGGTACCGGATCCGGTAGGTGTAAAATGATGCCGGATCCGCCGGATCCCCGGATCCGGTTTTCCGGATTGCAATCCCTAAACTTTACCTCTAAATTGAGATATGTTGCGAAACGGCTACAATTATGGCTCTGGGATATTGCTGATGCTAGTTTTCTGACCTTCGTGTGAGCTAGTCCAAATAGGTCTAGGTATACTTGTCCCAACTTGGTGAAATTTTAGCAAAGGGCTTCTTCTTCTTATCGTGTCACCAGTTCTTTCGAACCAGTGTGGTGAAAGGATTCAAAGTGCGCCTCAAAGAGGCTCCTGTTTTCGAACTTTGTAATTTCTACGACATGCCGGTTTCCTCGCGATGTTTTCCTTCACCGTTTGAGAGTACTGGCATAGTGCAGATACATTTTCTACATAAAAACTTGCGACCTTGCGATCGGAAGGCGGGGCCACTACCAATTGACCACTAGGACTAGTAGGTACTTTAGTATGCGATTTTGTATGAAGAATGTAAGAAGATTGAATAAATAATAATGCTGGACATTTTCACACAACATCATCTAGCCCCAAACTAAGCAAAGCTTGTACTATGGGAACCAGATAACTGATATACTACTTATATACTTTTTTGTTTGTAAATACATACATATTATACATAGAAACACCCAGATCCAAGACAAATATCTGTAGGTCATACAAACATTTGTCCCGTGGCGGGGATCGAACCCGCAACCTTCTGCGTGGCAGGCGGACCTTCGCCCACTGCGCCACAGAGATCGTCAAAATGAGGTGTAAGGTAAGATTATGTCAGGGTCGTAACCCGTAGCACTACGGAAAAGAGGCATGATTTTTGTATCTATGAGCACAGATAAAATAATACAGTAGGTATGAATATATTGTATATTGTATTGTATTGTATATTGTATATTCGATATTGTACACGTCGCGGGCCGTCAATGGCTCAGATTAGCGCAGGATCGTGGTGGATGGCACAAGCTTAGGGATGCCTATACCCAGCAGTGGGTGAACTCAGGCTGTGGATGATGATGATGATGATGATGATGGTATGAATAAGACTGTACTTAATAATTGCTCAAACAAAGTCAAGGTCAAAAGTCAAAAAGCATTTATTCAGTAGGACTAGGACCGCTGGGATCACTTTGAAAACCATAGTTATAATTCGCTTATCAGTCGCTTATGTGGTTTCCGTTCCCTCAACAGAAGCTCTACTGACTTTGGGGATAAATGATGCGTGTGAAATGTCCAGTATTATTATTGTGATTTAGGCGTAGCGTAGCATGTATAATGCACGGCACTTTCGTTAACAGCCCACTCTGGCCAATGTTTGTTCATTAACTTTTATAGAGGACTTTCGCAGAATGGGTCAGTGCGACGCTAAGTGCCCGATTTATATCGGGTGTTCGTGACTTCTTTTGGTGACCTCATTGAAGCTCCACAATGTGTTGACTCTACTCCGAAGAATAATCTGCCGTTTCTAAATGATCTATCTCTGTGAGCCGATTTAAAATCATACAAGTCTTGTTTGAAAGGGTATGCTCTCAAGGACTCATATAAATTTGATTTTTAAGAGTTATCTCTTCAAAATCTAAGCAATAAGCCCATAAATTCGAAAACCATAAGAATACTGTCATCAATGTTTATTAGGTAAAAACCGACCTACAACATTGAAGTCGGTTTTCCTTTTCAAAATATAATTTGCACGCAAGACAAATTCAAATTCATCTGTCCCAGGGTGAATGTAGGGTTCAATGAAATTGTACACGACACGAACAGTGCGGACGTGACTTGGACTTGGGAGTAGCGAGATAAAATCAATAACCTCTCGCCAGCATGTAGAAATAATAACAGAATTATTTTTAAAAAAGTTTAAGAAGGGGCTTCATCGCGTAAATTAAATTAAATACCATAATTTTGCTTCCCGATGTTACGCTTACGACAAATGTACAAAATGGGGTAAATGAATTAGTCTGTCGGTAAAACGGAAATAAATGAATCGTTCTGTCGACGAACAGTCCATTGATGACGAATCAGTCATCGGAGAACGGTTGCGGAATCTGCCAAAAATGATTTTGTCATGTTACTATGCGTCTTTAACATAAAATGATCTGTGAGAATGTCTACCGCACCTTGGGGATACAGTCGTGAACCTGTTTTTTTTTTACTACTTTGACTATTTGGCGGACTGGAGGGATGTTCTACTATGAAGAACTATGAAGTTTACCAAAAGAAGATGGCCTTAGCCCAGTCGAAATCTAATGGACCCTTCCTTCCATAACTTTGCTCTTGATAAACCTATTCATCCGAATTGATCTCTTACCAACAATAAATCGTTTTTCTATAAACTTTTTTTCGGTAATATAACATTTTATACTATAGATTAATTTACAAGAAGAACAGGAAAAGAAAGTACTCACGTTCTCCTCAACAGTCTTCTTAATCTTAGCGCTGGCCTCGCTGACCTTGGCTCCAGCCTTGTTCACGGCGGAGTAGAGGAAGCTGCCCAGAGACTTGGCACCAGCAACTGCCTTCGTGGTCACTGTGGAGGACATTTGAGGTAGCTGTAACTTTGAGGGTGTATGAAGGTGTTGTATTTATTTATATAAAAGGTCTACCAACAATTGTTACTTACGTTAACATAAAAATACATAATATAAAGTATTAGTGCCTTATACATATAAAACATCCAACAATCACATTAGCCCTTCTTCTTGTCGTGTCACTAGTTCTTTCCAACCAGTAAAAAAAGCCAGTGTGGTAAAAGGATTAAAAGCGCCTTTAAGAGGCTCCTTTCGTGGTTCTACGACAAGCCGGTTTCCGCACTATGTTTTTCTTCACCGTTAGAGAGTATTGGCATATAGTATTGATCACAGCGGAGTCCCCATATCGAGGGTGCCAAAATACTCAGACCCAGTGACGTAGTTCTAATGACTTTGAAAGAAGACAAACAAAAAGATTCAACAGAATCCTTTTTTGTTTTTTACTATGAGTGCAATATGTAAGCTTTTTTTTTAAATAACTAATTTAAATAAAATTTATTTTAAATTCTACAAAAATAATAGCAAATAAAATAAATACTAACGCTCTTGCATGTCAGGAACCTCGATAGAGTCAACTGAGAACAACTTTCTACTTGCATCTGAAAGATTTAGCGGAACGAAACTAAAACAAAAATAATAAACTAAAACAAAAATAATAAACAAACAAAAAATATAATGCAGGGGTTTAAATATATTTTGGTTTAAACTCTAGATACGACTAATAAAAGCCATCCAAAACAACTTTTTTCCAAAAGAGTAGCCTGGGACATTATTTGTTATGGAACAGGCTTGACCAGCACCTAAACCGCCCTCTCTTAATCGGTCTTATCCACAGGAAAGACACGTTCAGTTCGTGTGGAGCTGACTAAACTACTGGTTTTCTTAGGATGTTCTCTTCAGACTCCCCTAGTCGCTAACAAAAACCAAATATCAATAATGGGACAAGCTTTAAATACCAACGAGTTCTCTCGAAGCTATGGAAAACTTACCATTCCCTACTCCAGCAGGCTGTTCCTCTGTGGGGGTACCACCGGTGGAGGCGGGTCTGCTGTCAGCGCCCCCTGTCGCGCTGCAGACGAAACACACGGTCACAACCATATTTTGAACATATTAAACCATTGTGAAATTCACCTTTCGCCGGCCTAGAAAAGCTAAAGCGATATAGACATAGATAGCAAACTTTTTCATAGACATAAACTTATATCTCCATAACCTCGTCATTATCTTCCTGTTTTTTTTAGACATTATGTATTCCCCATAGCACATCAATAATTATTATTACAAAAAATCTCAGCTTTTGGCAACCGATGTATATAAAAGCTATATATAAATGTATTAAATAGGATACATGTCTAGAAAAGTGATGTAAATTGCTATTTTTCAACTTGATTGTTTAAAACTAACTGAAGGTTTGCATAGTGTCGTGTTTCAACGTATTGCTGTGGCCACTTCAGGATACCTTTTACCGTTTACCGAACTACACTGTTACAATACACACTAGACAATAATGACATTTAAATTTAGTCATAATCCCTAATCCCTAGGTATTTTGGTATTTGGTTACTGGTGTGCCGAATGTGGCAGATAAATCTGTTAAACCTACGCTAAATCCCGTAATGGCCACAACATAATGATCTATTCTATTATAATAAACCTTAAGAGCTAGGATAAAAATTAAATGCACAAGAATGAAAAATAAAAATGGGGTTTGAGCAGAATATGAGTTTGCGGAGAGAAAGTGCCAATAAATCTCTAAATTGTGTATTTTCTATGTAGTTTAATCATGCAAACATGAATTTAATGGTATGTGTTCTATAGACATTTCAGGCAATGTAGATTTCAGAAAATGTAAGAGTAGGTGTAGATGTGAGATCTCATTATGAGTGTCGCGGCCTAATAAGCAAAAAGTTTGTCACGTATATTTTTATTATGTTAAAACTATAAATTCTATTGTGACTAGTTCTGCCAGAACTATTTCACCACCAATAATATTCATTACCTATTTGTAATTTTTTTTTAAATCTGCATTGCGATAAGTAAGTACCTACCAACCTACCTCCCGATTTATCGTACCTACACATAATCGAAGTTCGATCATGTAAGTCATATTCAAACGCATTTTATGATAAATTTATTGGAATGTTTTGATCCCCTAACACCCCAATACAGGGCAGGGTCATCCCTCAGAGTATTTCAAGATAATATTATATTCTGTATATTCTGTGATAATATTACGTAATAATATGAAAGCTTTTGCAGTGCCATAGCAGCCATAGATATCGTGATATTGTATTGTGCATTAAAGCGATCGTGACCAATGCAAATAAAGCTATGAACATATTGGCACAAAAAGCAAGTATTTTGTCATTAAAATACTTAAATGAAAATAATGATTGGCCTTGTAGAAATTAGATGATTTTTTGTAAAATATACCTACTAGTTTAGAGACCTAGGTAGTCTGATTTGTCTAAGGTTCTGTCAGTTACATAGGTGATTTGCAACTAACTGGCAGCGTCGACGGCATCGGCAGGAGCGAAGCTATGGATAGTGATAGAGAACTTAAACTTTCGCCCAGTAGAATGATAGGTTGATTAAATAAGTTCACATTTTAAATTCAAGACACTTGAATTGTGATCACAATCAAATGAAGAGTTACGTCGTGGCGGCCGCGACGGATACTACAAGGGCAGGCATGCCTGTACAAACTGTGAAACACAGCAAATGCAGGTCACAATGTGCTAAGTGAAACAGTTTATGTAACTGACATAACAAGTATATTTTGGAAGTGAAAAGTTCTTTAGGCGTGTTGGGAAGTTGTGATGCGATGAGAAGAAATTCTTGGATTCGCCTCGAAAAGGTCACGTGCGAGTCACGTGACTGCTCACCAACACCTACCAGTAGCGCCATCCAGTTCTGTACTCGGTAAACTTCTAAGGCAATATTTTAACATTTCTAAAAGCTCATTTTATAACTGAACGGGTGAATAAAGTGCATAAACATTTTTTTGTTCAAGTTTTTACTTCTCTCGGCACTCCCGGGAGTGCCACGGTTTTTTTTAACAAGGCCAACCATAAAAGAACCAACCAAATACCAGCAGTGACTCAATTATCCGCCAAACCCCTCGTACCTATTATACCTAGAATTATCATCGTCATCCTTCCCCTCTAGCTTAGTCTCGGCCACCTCAGGCTCAGCTGGAACCACTTCTGGTTCAGGAGGGGGTGCCTCGTTTTTCCGGAGACCAGGGACCGGGACGGAGCTGAGCCATCCTGTCATCTGAGACTTGACATTGGTGATGAGCTCAAGCTTGCTGCCACCTTTCGTAGGGCTGCTAAAGAAAGACAATTTTAAGTTTTTTTTTTTTAGTTGGCTAGGCTGATAAATCTTTGTTAAGTACCTAGATTTATAACAAAAAGTGTGGATTGAAAATTAAATTCTAGTTAGTAATTAAAGTTTTATTGGAAATCTATCAGTAAAACTATGAATCATTGTCATAAAACTGCGTGAAATGTTGGTAACCATTACCACGTTGAGATATTGCATCATCTAGGAACATGATCTAGTTCCTATAGGCAGTTGGTACCTAGGTGGTCTGGATTGCAACAGATCAATACCACCTTGACCTACTTTATGCTCCACTATGGCAAATGCCTACAATTCAGATTGCAAATCCAATTGGTAGGGCTTGGAACATAATTTCTCCCAAATTCCATTGTCTTAATAGATTTTACTGATATCCTAACAACGTTAGAAATATCGAGCAATTTTTCATCATAAATCTCGTAACGGTTGAAAGAAAAGCAATCGGGCGAAACGAATCCGAAAAATGTAAACAAAGAAACCCTCTCACCTCTGCTTTTCACCCTCCACGGCCGCAGTGGGCTCGCCCGTCACTTCCTTCGTTGGGGTTGGGACCTCCTCATCTTGGGGCTCGCCCTTCGCAGCCCCCATCCACGAACTGACCTGATTTGTGAGTCCTGAAAACATCTTCACAAGCACTTGCTAACTACACAACACAATCACACAGCGATTTCACTAAGCAGCGACAGAATCGCTCATGACCCGAGACGCGGAAGGACTGATGTGAACCCGTGGAACGCGTGATCAGCTGAAAACTAATGGGAAACCGCGATCGACCAGGAAATTTCAGGAAGACTCCACTGCGCATGAAAACTTGCGCTGCGCTATTTACTAGGGTACACCTCTCAACGCAAAATTGGTTTCCAATAATCAAGGGAATCAAAACTTTCGTTCAATGTAGTAAGGTTGATAATAAAAAAACTGTTCAATCTAAAGAAAAGTGTTTCACATTTGCTGAAAACTGTATAGAAATGTCAAATTCAAGAATGTCAGTTTGACATTTATTTGACAATTATCACAGGTAACGAATAATTGGCTCTAAGGATAGTCTGCACACTGAGCGTTATTGAACAGATTTTTTTTGGGAGGTGCATTGTCCGTAACTTTCGCCATTTTTGAAGGAGCTTGTGGCTCTGCTATTTTATTTACTTTTCTCGTGTTTTACTAGGTTTTATTATGTAATTTCGGTGGCATTTTACTAATGAAGCCTTGGATTACGTAACAGGAGATTTGGTAAATGGAATGGGGGAGTATTCAAGTAAATTTCTCATTTGACGAAAGATTTTCGTTGGAGTTTTGAAATAACAAGTCACCATGTTTTTTCAAAACCAAATTGACGTGACATAATACATATTTGAGAGGTGAAGATACTTGACATTTGCAGAATATACTGTTAATACAGTTTACAGTTAGTTGCCATTAATAAAAAGATGAAGAGGAAGAAGGAATAAAGAGAAGAAGAAGCCGGGGAGTGAAGTAAAACCAGAAGAAACCAAGAAGTGAAGTGATAGAGAAGATGAAGAAAGAAGACTGACCTAAGATGTTACCGATTGGGCGGTATAGTCGCTCAGCGACAAAGCCCTTTTCTTTTATGTTTAGATAAATAAATAATAATAATAACGTTTTGGTAACGTTAACGCGGCAACACCAAAACGTCATAGATTTAACTTTCATATTTTTTAAGTTTCTCTTTAATTTTTCTCTTTCTTTATAGAAATAAATACCTGACTTAAATAATGAAAAAGTTTATCGAACTACATAATAACTTATGAATATTGCATTTAATATCATAAAATATAAATTAAATATTTTTATTCGATTTCACTATTCTACGTTTAAAGTGGGCCTAAGCTATTTTTATCTGTGCAAAATGCCAAAATCTGCCAGCCAAGTAAAAACATGACATTTTTCAGAATTTTCAGCTAGAATCGTAATTTTATTGTTTGCAGTGATTTTTTGCTATCAACTCAGTGTTTTTGTAACAAATGTAGTGAACAGTGGCCTTCGTGTCTAACAAATTCGAGCTCAACTCGAAATCCTGGCCAGTTCTGGCCAAACAAACAAAATGACGGAAACAAGAAGAATTCAGCTTCACCTTGGAAAATGTATAGAGGATTTGGATAAACTGCATAATGTTCCTGATCTAAAGACGAAAAGAGCGACGCTGTAAGTAATTCTCAACTTACTTGAGCCATAATCTTCCCAAAACATGTAGCTGGAGTATAATATCGCAAATTTGTTGCAGGTTATGCAAAACTGCTCAGAAACTGTTTGAGAGTGCAGAGGAGGCTCGTTCTAAGGGCGATGAAGAGTACTCCTACGTGTACTATATGAAATACCTTCGGGTAGTCGCATTCATCAGCAAAGACAAAGAGTATTTGAAGGATAAATCCTACTTCAACAATATGCTAGGTGTGAAGAACCCAACAAAGGCGTTAGATGCAGCTGAGAAACTAAAGATTAGCTTGATTGAGAGGTAAGATAATATATAATAAGACAGTGTACAGAAATATGCTTTATTTATTTATATCTTTATAAACCATCTAAAACAAATACTTTATCAAACTGAACAAAACAAGTTTGTCATTGAACTTGCTATGTTTTTATATACTAAATAATATATGCTCCGAGTATTTTGAATACTTTTTAATAGAAACATTAATGTGCTGTTGAATATTTAGGCTAAACGTCAATTAATTTAATACCTACTTATCATCATCATCTTCCTGCCCTTTTCCCACATTATGTGGGGTCGGCACATCATGTGTTCTTCCACTCTCCTCTATCAGCCGTCATCTCAACACTCACTCCTTTCTTACTCATGTCATCCTTCACACAATCAATACAATTAATACCTACTTATATTATTACTATAAATTAATATACTTAGACTAAAAGGCTGTCTATTTATAATAGTTAGATAGATCATTGAAACACAGGCGAAACTAAATAAAAATAAAACTTAATAAAACTTTATTCTATTCTATTCAATTCTAAATTACATTATTACAATGGAAGAAAAACACACTTAAAATAGGCATTACCTACGACTAATACAAACAGAGTCAGAGAAGGATGACAGATAAAAATTACATGTACATTAGGTTCGCTTCTAATTTCTCACTCTTTAATTTCATTTTAAATCTTTAAATTAGGTTCATCATCATTCCAGGTACACCCGAGAACAGAAAGTGAAGAGATTGAATGACATAAAAGAGAATGAACTCATCAAGCAGAAGATAGAAGAGAACAGGAAGAAGGCCATGGAAGTAGTGGCTGTGAATGAACCACAACCGATCGGCTTGCCTGGTGAGTAAGGTTATTATTTTCCCTCTAGGATAGGCAAGAAAGTGTATTTAAACAAACAAACAACTGACTTTCAAAAAGAAAGTTTTATGTCGTTGGTCACCAGTAAATCAGGCATAAGACTGAGAATGGTAGTCAGGCTGCCATGATTAATGTAATGTTCAAGTATATTAACTTTTTCAAATCATTAGTTAGATAAGATAGTTTTAAACTACCACACCACCCTTACTGAATCAACTTGTGGCAAGCATTCATCATGCACTCAAAAAAAAGATTCCATCCAAGTTGAAAAACAGTGCCTAAATGAACAATATTTCTGATTGAAAATATTATCAAGGATTCAAACTCATCACTTTCTGATTAAAATCCACACATCCCAGTACGTATCCCACACGTCCACAGGCCGTATTTTAAGTTTTTAGTGTTATTATCAGGCATTTACATCAATTCTAGAAGATTTATATGCCTACAACTGAACACTGTTGTGCCTGGGACAGTATTTGAGATGGAATAGGCATATTTGTGTTTTTTAATACTCTAACTAGTTAATTTGTTTTTCTGCCCTGTTCAGTGTACTTCTTTATTTATTGGTAATTTATTTTCTGTTAATCAGCTACCTGGTAAAAAGAAATTATTTGTATTTTGTGTGTAGACCTGTATAAATCTGAAATTCATCTAAAGTCCTGTATATCTTCCAGACCCTGATGAGGTGATCATCACCAGCGAGCATCTGTACCAGATCCTGAAGAGCGGGAAGGTGAAGGTTATGATTCTGGATGCCCGACCTGGGAAGGACTACATTGATTCCCATATCAACCATCCGGCTTGTATTAGTGTGCCTGAGGAATGTATATCACCAGGGTAAGATTGATTTTGATAAAGATTAATATTACTTTTCAAACTATCATGGTTATCAACACTTTTAGCACAAATGACGGGATATTTACCATGACTTACTGTTTTTTGAGTTTCCCGATATTTTGACGACCTCTGTAGCGCAGTGGGCGAAGGCTCGCCTGCGACGCAGAAGGTTGCGTGTTCGATCCCCGCGGCGGGACCAATGTTTGTATGATCTACAAATATTTGTCTCTGGTCTGGGTGTTTTTTGTATGTAATTTATGTATTAAAAAAGCATATAAGTAGTATATCATAACACAAGCTAGGCTAGATGATGCTGTGTGAAAAGTCCAGCATTATTTATTTTGGCACAGTTTCATATGCCATGATCACGGAAGAACTGATCATTGCGAGTGGGCAGGTTTATTGGCAGACAAAACGATATACCCTCTTTCTGTCTCTTATTGCGAATTGTTATGTGCTTCGTAGGGCAAGTTTAATTGTCGGTCCCTGCTATTATATATATACAATATGCTGAGTGGCGGCCAATTTTGTTGCCATTTATATTATTATATTACTTCATTTTATGTATTTTATTGTTTTTTTTGTGGCACAAAATAAACTATTTTATCTTATCTTATTAAGTCGTTAGCGTTACCCCCTTACGATAACCCATGACGGAGCCCTTTAGGCAGCTTCAAAGCTCACTAGAGTCGGCCACTGACTCGTACGTGCTTACTTTAACCTTGCAGGCAATCAGCAAACGTGCTAGAACAGAGTCTTCCAGCGGAATCCCGTGCGACGTGGGCCCAACGTGCTTCCATGGACCTCATAGTGTTGCTGGACTGGAGCAGTGCTGCCGTTATACCTGGGAAGACACTGTTCCTGTTGAAGACTATCCTGCTTAAGGTAACATGATAATTGGTGCACATCAAGCAATATCGAAGAAAAACATTATGAAGAAACGGAGAAGAAAAACATTGTGAAACCGGTACGTTGTTGAACCTAATCTAAGTTCGAAAACATGTGAAAAGTTACACGGAAAAAGCCTCTTAAAGGCGCACTTGTAATCCTTTCACCACACTCCTCCGAAGCACGGAAGCGCTCAGATGAAAATGCCACTGGTCACCCAGCCACTTACGGACCGTTTAAAACTATTGAGACTACAACATTAAGCTGCTTATTATAAAAATGTAAAACCTTGGTTGAACCCCATGTTGACACATGTCAAAACAAAACTGTTACCACAAAAAAGCGTTCTATGTACGAGTATTTAAAGATCGTTTTTCTAGGGACAGTTTTTTAGTTTGACTTGGTCTAAACTCGGCTCATTTTATTATAATAAGCCTCTAAGAGTATTATTTGTTGTTTCAGTGGGACATAAAGGTGCAGTACTCCCGCTCCCCGCTAGCACTTAAGGGCGGCTACTCAGACTGGGTACTCAAGTACCCAGCTCGCACCACGAATCCCCGCGCGCTGCCGCCGCAACAATACATCGATGATATGCTCGGTAAGTTACCTGTGATAGTGTTAAATATTCCCGATTTTGGTTACATACAAGAAATAAGAAAAATTTATTGTTCAAACTGTGTTGCAAAGATGATAGTATTAAGTAGGTATCAACAGTTTACCCATCCTGGGCGTAAGAGGTGAAGATGTGTGGTTATTCTGTGGTGTGGTGTGGATGTATAGATCTTGTTAGTCCTTCACGCAAAAAGATAAAATAGTTTATTTTGTGTCACAACAAAAAAAAATTAGGCACTCCGGGAGTGCCGACAGAAGTGAAAACTTGAACAATTACGTACATTACGCACAATGAATTTTATCCCTCCAAAGTTACTGCGCAGAACCCATTTATGATGACCCACAAAGATGAAGACAGCGGTTGTCAGACAGACAACAAGAAATGACAGAGGCTTTACACCGCGGCCTAGAAATTAACACCTGAGTTGCGTACAGACTCATATGAACTTACTTTTTTTGGTACTTGAAAAGCTGAGGCTTGTGCCTTCACAGTGTACATTTGCCTGAAATAACAAGTACAAACTTACAAAAATAGATATTTGGTTTGTATCAAAACTAAAAAGTGATTGTACTAACATACATTTAATTTTAACTATGTACTTAGTAGCAACAATAGTATTCTGAAGTTATTGCATATAAATAGTGTGATACTTTCATTGAGTGAGTGTGATTCAAAAATTGTAGAATGTCTGTACGTATACATCTCATTGCAGGCGACTGTACCTAACAGGTAGCGCTACTACAGTATCTATTCTTGTACTACTAAAGTAGGTACAGCAGCTAAATTAATACTACAGCAGCTAGGTAAATAAATACAATGTCCCAGGAACTACAGCATCCCCTTGAGTGTAGGCATAGGTTCGCTCCTGAATCTCCTGATTCTGTATAAATCATCTAGTATAGATGTACCTACAGAGGCAGAGGTTTTAGATAAAATAAAGTGTTATTGTTGAACAATTGTAATAATTTAAAAGTTAAATTTATAGTAAACGCAACATATACAATTTGACAAATCAATGATTTGAAAAGTGTCTGCGCAACCCCTATGAACACCATCACTGATAGTTATTAGTAGCTTCATGCAACTCAAGAGTATAGTTCGCCCAACGGATCTAGGCATTTGTAAAGTTAGCCATTTGTCTGCGCAGAACACAATTTTGTATGAAAAAGTGGTCACTGCGCAGACAATCTGCTAACTTCACGAATGCCTAGATCCGTTGGGCGAACTGAAAGTAAGACAAAAGCTAGATCAAACGGATTTTTGGATTAGGAAGGTTTTGTACATACATATCTAGTTGGATAGAAATAGCTTTGGGAATGTTCCGGCTCCTCTCTGGTTTTCTTCAAGTCACCAGTAAAAATACTTACTTCTGAAAAAATGCTGCTAGGAAAAATTATCATACATATTTGTCATAGGATAAGTTTTAATCAAAAAGTGAGAAATCAGCTGTGTGTGAGTCATGTACCAATGCACTGTACTAAAAAATCCGAAATAATCACACATCACTCGGTAAGTTTGTATGTAATGTAACACAATTAGATAGTAGGTACTTTTCTCTATGCACAGCACTGACAATATTCTAGAATACATAAAAATGCTCGATCTGGGACCTTTTTATAGTTTCTCCAATTCATTTAGCTTATTCTAATGTAATTATTTATTAAATTATTATATCTAATCTAAATGTAAACAAAAGCTCTATTCCTAAACTTCATGCAGTGTAGAACAGTTACTGAAAGTAGTTCTGAAATTTATAACTAGATGGCGCGACTAAAATTGGTTGTTTTCTAGATCGCGCTGACGAAAACACGCTAAATCTATGGTCTTGACAGTAAAGCGTCTTACCGTTTTGACAGTAAAGCGTCTTACCGTTTTGACATTAAAGCGTCTTAGCGTTTTGACATTAAAGCATCTTAGGTCAAGTGACAGCGTCTTAGTTGAATCCATAATTTTTTTCCCATCTCAAAACTATTTCCTCTATGTCGCTAACGCGCCTAAAGAAGTTTTTAATAAAGAAGACTTTTATGTTATCACGTTTTTTATTCATGTGTAAAGGATACGACAGTAGCGAGCAAGAGAGAACAAGATGGCGCTCGCATAAACCATAGAGGTCGCACACTGACATTTTATACTTATAAAGTAGGTTTACATTTACAACACTGGCCCTTAAACCAATAACAATAAAATGTCCAGCAAACACAGCCTTAACAATCATTATATAAAACAAAAATATAAATCTCTAATTGAAACAATACTATAAAGAAAACATCATTGCATATAGTATCAACTTATTTTCTATACAACAATTGATACATAAACCTTTCATGTTTTTCTCTACCTAAAGGTTTCGTGAGCAGGTCTGCCACCATATCATTAGTGCACAGATACCTAACACTAATTGTTCCATTACATACATTTTCTCGTATAAAGTGGTGTCTTATATCTATGTGCTTGGTTCTAGCATGAAACATTAAATTCTTACATAGTTTCTGTGCTGACTGGTTGTCATTGTAAATGATAACCCTGAGAGTCCTGTTCAAAATTTCCTGCATGAACTTTCGAAGAAACAAAGCCTCTTTACATGTATCAGAGAGGGACATGTACTCAGCTTCAGTGCTGGACAGAGCGACGGTTTTTTGTTTCCTACTCTCCCAAGAGACAAGAGACTTACCCAACCGGAATACGAAACCAGTATAAGAGCGACGATCCAACTCATTCCTACCCCAATCAGCATCAGCGAATGCAACTATCTCTAGATTCTCCAGTTCACCTTTCTGAAAAATCAAACAACAATCTTTAGTACCTTTGAGATAGCGAAGTACTCTTTTAGCCGATTTCCAATGGGTTTCAGTGTGATTATCATTAAACTGGCTTAGGTAGCTCACTGCATGAGCAATATCAGGACGTGACCCTATTGCTATGTACATAAGCGATCCTATTAGACCTCTATAATCATACTGACTGCTACTGTTTTGAGATTCCTTTGTTTTGACTAGCGTCACACCCGTCTCCATTGGTGTAGCCGAAGGTTTACAATCTTCCATTTTATATTTTTGCAGGACCTTACCAATGTAGTCAGATTGATCAAGAGTAATCTTATCTTTGTGCCTACAGATTTTCATACCTAGTACATGACTAGCTGGCCCTAAATCTGTTATTTCAAACTCTTTCTTGAGATTATTTATTATTTCTCCTTTCTGTCTTGAATCAGGCATTGAAAATAGCAAAATGTCATCTACATACAGTGCTATTATCATCAATGAACCATTGTTGGATTTATAATAGACACAGGGTTCTGATAAACATTTGTTAAACATAAGTGTTTCACACAAAATCTTGTTTATCTTTTCATACCATGCCTTGGAAGCCTGTTTGAGTCCATAAATCGCCTTATGAAGTTTATAAACTTTGTCTTCTTTACCCTTTATAATAAATGCTTCTGGTTGCTCCATGAAGACTGTTTCTTCAAGATCACCATTCAGAAACGCCGTCTTAACGTCGAGATGATGCACATCCATATCGTATTCAGCCGCCACCGCCAGCAGGGCGCGAATACTGGAGTACCTCACGACGGGAGAAAACGTCTCTTTGTAGTCAATACCTTGCTTCTGTGTGAACCCTTTGGCTACTAGTCGGGCTTTGTATCTGACTATTACTCCATTGATCATTTTCCTCTTAAAAATCCATTTGCATTTGACAGGTTTCTGGCTATCAACTCGGTCACATATTGACCAGCATTTATTGGTAATAAATGATTTATACTCATCTTCCATTGCCTTTTTCCATTCTTTAGCTTCTGGACTACTCAGTGCTTCTTCTACAGTCTGAGGCTCAACAACATTAACTTCTTTCATGAGGTGAGCTGACAATCCCGCAAAGCATTCGCTGTCCTCAAAGTCTGATGAATCAGAGCTTTCCGAAGCTCCATCTGGAACATATGTTTTATCCGCAGCATCACTAGCTTCATAACTTTCCTCTTCGCTCCCAGAATCATCAATAACTATTTTTTTAAATTGTTGTGCACCCCGATTAGGTCGAGTACCTCGACGCAAATTAACATTAGTGTCATCAGATTTTACTTGGGTTGATAATCCTGTTAGCACAGGAGGTTGACAATGATTCCTATCAACATCACCAACAAGTGGTATTGTCACTACATCATCATTCTCATCATTTGACACTACATTTTTAATGAATTTATTTTCTAAAAATGTTACTGTTCTTGCCTTGATGCATTCTTTCGGATTCTCAGGATTAATCAGTCTATAGCCCTTGGTTTCCTGACAATATCCTATAAATATGTAGGGCTTGGCTTTCGAATCTAACTTGGTTCGATTTTCTGTACGAGCATAGGCAATGCATCCAAAAGTACGCAAGTGAGAGATAGATACCTTTTTCTTAGTCCATTTCTCCTCAGGAGTGTAGCCTCTAACCGCAGTAGTAGGTGAGCGGTTCTTGAGGTATACCGCGGTGTTGACAGCCTCTGCCCAGTATTTATTGTGTAGGCCTGCCTCTTTCAACATACACCGGGTCTTCTCCATTATGCTCCTATTCGCTCTCTCAGCAACTCCGTTCTGCTGAGGCGAATGCGGTACAGTTGTCTCGTGCCGAATGCCGTGCTGCTTCATGAAGTTCTGGAAAGGTAAGTTCACAAATTCACCACCATTGTCTGTCCTAATTACCTTCAATTTCTTATTGGTTTGGTTCTCGACAAGTGCTTTCCATTCCTTGAACTTTCCAAAGACCTCACTCTTTTGTTTAAGAAAATAAACAAAAGTCTTCCTGCTATAGTCATCTATGAATGTCAAAAAATATCTCAACCCACTCATAGAAGCACAGGGCATAGGGCCACAAACATCCGAATGTACTAGCTGTAGTACATCTGTGGCTCTATTGAATGTTTTCTTCGGAAAAGGTAATTTAGTTTGCTTTCCCTCAATGCATGCAATACACTGCTGATATGTTTTACTATCATAGTTAATACCGGTAACCATACCTTGTTTGAGCAAATCCATACTCCTATGATTGAGATGTCCGAGGCGACGATGCCAAACATCCTGTGTGGCCTCCCCTTTCTGTGAAGCCTTCATCACACAAGCAGCTTCATCTGGTTGACTCACAGTACTGCAAACACTTTGCATACCTGTAACCTTCGCTGCATCAGTGCTCGATGAATTTGACCCTGAAACTTTACCTGAAACATTCCCTAGCAAATTGCATGACATTGACTCTACTGTATCTAGCCGATAGACACCATTGCACAAAGTAGCAGTAGCTATTACTATGTTTTGGTTAAAAACTTTACAACCATTAGAACAAAACACCACTTTATACCGTTTCTTAACCATGGCACTAACTGACAACAAATTGGTTGTTAAATTAGGTACATAATGAACATCACTAATTGTCTTTGTTTGATGATTCTTCATTTGTACTTGAACCGACCCAAGTCCTGCCGTATAAAGTTTTTCACCGTTGGCCGTATTCACTTCTAGTTGTACATTACTAGAAAAATCAGTCATAGTACTTTTATCACGACACATGTGCCCCGTAGCACCACTGTCGATGTACCACGAACCGATTTCTATGCTAGCCGAGAGTGCAGTCAGAAGAGCGTCCTTGGATCCATCAGCTTTGCTTCGTTGTCCAGACTTCTTTTTGAACTTTGGGCAATCTTTGATGAAGTGTCCAACCTGCTTGCATTTGAAGCATCTCGGTTGCTTCTTCGCAGCAACCAAAGCAGTTCCTCCCTCCGACTTTTCCTCTCTCCGCAGATTTTCTTGTAAAAGCTTGCCTTTTACCATCTCGCTAGTCAGTTTCGTGTGAGTGTTCTCAATCGCCATGATGAAAGGATCGTACTCCGCTGTTAGACCTCTCAACATTAAAACAGCGACAAAATCGTCTTCTAGCGGTGATCCGATCTCGGTGAGTTGTTGTGATATCTCAGTGATTTTGTTCACATATTGCTCCATGTTTTCGCTTTCATTTAGTTTTGTTGCGAAAAGTGCTCGAAGTAATCCCAGTCTTCGACACAAGCCTCTGTCCTCGTAGGCTTTGTGTAGGTTATCCCACGCTTCCTTCGCCGACTTCGCATTCCTGATATGTGGAATCGCCGCTGGACTGACTGTCAAAGCAATTTTTGCGTGCGCTTTCTGGTCCTTTTTTATGTCCGTAATCGCGTCGTCCTGGATGCATTCCCATAAATCTTCGTGAATGAGCATCATTTTTATCATGAATTTCCACGATGTAAAATTCTCGATACCTCGCAACTTTTCGATGCCGAGAAAATTCCCCGCAGTCGACGTGGAACCCATAGTATTTACGATTATCTAAAACTTTTATTACAGATTTTACGATACTATTTTGCGTATTCTGGGCCCATAACCTAATAAAGAAGACTTTTATGTTATCACGTTTTTTATTCATGTGTAAAGGATACGACAGTAGCGAGCAAGAGAGAACAAGATGGCGCTCGCATAAACCATAGAGGTCGCACACTGACATTTTATACTTATAAAGTAGGTTTACATTTACAACAGTTTTCACTTCAAAAATAAAATACATAGAATGTAGTAACAAAAAGCTTAATTTATAGGCAAGTAATATAAAAAAAAAATTAAAAACTTATACGAAAGGTTGTACATGACAGCTAAGGAACATCCCACTATCCCCACTAATATAATAAAGCTGAAAGTTTGTGAGTTTGTTCAGATGTTTGTATGTTTGTGTTTCGAACACCTAAACCAGTCAACCGATTTGGATGAAACTTGGGATAGGCGTAGATAGTGATCTGGAATAGCATATAGGCTATTCAAAATGTTGGTACCACGCGGGCGAAGCCGCGCGCAGTAGCTAGTCATAGAATAAAATTAATCAGATTACAGAGGTGAGGTCTTTGCCGTATAAATTTAGCGTAAAATGCATAATTGCGATGACAATAGCTTGATTTTTTTTATTCATAAGCTGTACCAGCGATTTTGTGCGCGTGGGCTTACTCATTAGTTTTTTGAGGGAATTCCGGGATAAAAAGCCTATAGCACCCAATAACCTCCTCTATCTATCTCTATCTTTTGGCTTATCCTATTGATGAAAGCGTATTACAATAATGTCCACCGTGCTATCTGTTCCAGGCGACATAGACTACCCAGAATGGAACGACAGCCCCCCCGCGGCCCCCCCGGCCGGCGCCCGCAGAGAGCCCGCTGTGGATCGGACAAGCAAGGTACTATTTTTACAAACTATATTTTCACGTTATGAATATGAGTGTGGCTGGGTGTGCAAGAAGAGGAATGCCGAAGAAGTGGTTGGATTGTGTGAGAGATGATATGAATGTAAAAGGAGTGGATGCACCGTTGACAAGTGATAGGAGTGAGTGGAAGAAGAAGACATGTTGTGCCGACCCCACTTAGCGTGGGATAAGGTCAGGGAGATGATGATACTATTTTTCACGTAGGAACGTATCCCTGACACATAGAACTTTTATGGTGGGTACACACGTCAGTATGCACAACCAATCTTTAGCTCTCTGAAATTAGGTGCGATGCAGGATGCTACGTATCCCCAAGGCACGATAGACGGTATATCGTAGCCTAGTAGGAACAGGAGTAGAATCACCTAGTTTTAAGACGTTTCAAAGTGATCCCAGCGGTCCTACTGAATAAATGCTTTTTGACTTTGACTTTGAGTCGTGGTCATGTGTGTAAGTTAGTGGCCAACTTTTTTTTTTATGATGAATGGGTCGGCTCTTGACCTCAAAATTACACAGGCAAGAGTGAGGTCTACGATGGAGCGAGCATACCCAGAAGGTGCCTATTAACTCTCTTCTTAAAAACAACAGGGTCGTAGCTCAGCGGAAATACAGATAAGACAAGAGTTTTTAGACCGCCTTAAAGCCTTCATCGTAGCTGAGTCGTTAACTTTTGACTTTTCATAGTAAACAACGATAAGGATTACGACTCCTCAAGATATGGTCGTTATTCTCTGAGTACTAAGGTTCAAGTTCCTTTGTAGGAGTCCACCACGTTTTCACCTCTAAATTTTCTTCCATATATCCAACTCACAGACACAGCTTGAGATAATACGTCTACATGATAACAGGAGTTACAAATATTTCTCGTTAGGTGGTAGCACTCCAAGTTTACGAGGAACGATCCCGAAACATGCAGCGGATTCTAGAGCAACAGGAACATATTGCCGACACTTCGCTCAGTCTTGAGCAACAGCGCATAGAGGCTGAACAGGTAAGCGTTTTGTAAGAAAAAAGTATGCTCCCTCTGTGCGCTCGGGAGTTAACTCTAGAATGCTTATGGTACGCTTAAGAGAGGGGGTAGTCAGTCTCGCGCTACTTTAAATTCCCTTGGTATTTCAAGAATGCTACAACTCAATACGCGGTCCAAGTTCTTTTATCTACTACGAATGAATGTCACACATTTGAAAAACAGCAAAGTACATAATTTCAATCAACTCTTTAGTGCTTGCTCGTTTGAATCCCGGATAGGAGCATTTAAGATGCATTTTTTAAATTATTTTTGCTAGCAGATAAATAAATAAATAATGCTGGACTTTTCACACAGCATCATCTAGCCCCAAAGTAAGCAGAGCTTGTGTTATGGGTACTAGATGACTGATATACTACTTATATACTTTTTGTTTGTAAATACATACATATTATACATAGAAACACCCAGACCCGAGACAAATATCTGTATCTGTAGATCATACAAACATTAGTCCCGCGGCGGGGATCGAAACCGCAACCTTTTGCGTCTACAGAGGTCGTAAGTTATTAATTTATATAAATTCTTCCAGGACTGGGAGAAAGTGCATAAACAACGTGAGATGGAACCGGCAGACGATATGCGATCCATGTACAAACTGAGAGAACAGGAGATCATCAGCCAACTGATGCAGCTTGAGAACAAGCAATATGACATGGTGTGTACATGGACTTTTTATAAAATCATTTATTTTCTCAACACAAAAGGTTATTTTACTAGGAGCAATGCAGTTAGAGAACCAGAAATATGACATTATGTCTACATAGACTTTAATTTATCTGCTTTTTCCTACAGTTTAATATTTTTGAAAGTCAATTGTATCTATTGGGTAACATTGTGTAGAAAGCGTCACCAATTTATAACCCCCTAATAGATCGGTTTGAATGAAACTGTTTGCCTCGTGTTGCTGACTGTACAGCCATTACTAGATATTATTTATCCATTTTTAACAAACTTAAAAAAAGTCACTGGACTTACGGCCGATTTCTCGAACGGTTTTCAAATCGACAAACTGTTTAAAATTTGATTAAACATGGAATACTCGGTCCTCATCGATTGACATTTGAACAATGATTAGTTAATTTTGAAGATAATTTGCGTTCGAGAAACCGGCCGTTAGAGGTGTAGAGCCTTTGTTTGTATCAAAAGGTCGTAAAAACTGAAGTAGCAAAAGTTATAACGTTATGTTTAATGCAGGAACAAGAGAACCAGAGTCTCCGTGAGCAGTTAGAAGAGTACCAGCGCAAAGAGCGGGAGGAGGTCGCACACATGCCCGAGGACATCGCGGGGGACGAGCCGACACCGGAGGCACAAGGTCATTAAAAAAACTGTGGCACTCCCGGGAGTGCTTAGAGAAGTGAAAACTTTAACAAAAACACACTTTTTAGTAATGAAATGAGCTTTTAGAAATGTAAAAATATTGCCGTAAAAGTTTACCGAGTACGGAACTAGATGGCGCTACAATTCAATTTATTTTATTTTAGAATAGAATAGAATAGAATACAACTTTATTGTACACCATAAAAATAACACAAATAAAAAAAACAAACATGCAAAAATATAGTACAATGGGCGACCTTATCGCTAAAAGCGATCTCTTCCAGATATCTTCTTTAGCATACATACTTTATAATAAATACAGGCATATACTTAATAATTAAATTATGAATTAAAATGAGGCAAAAGTTGTGTGTCAGGATCGTAGCAAGTGGAGAACTGTGGTCTCTGCCTACCCCTTCGGGAAAGAGGCGTGATTTTATGTATGTATTATGACATCAAATTACGAAAGTTGAAAAAGTCCATTTTTGTTGTGTTTAGAGGAGAATGCCCGTCGCCTCTCGGTATCGGTGCGTCGCATAGCGGCCGCGGAGGCGCAACGACGTCTGCTACTGCGCACACGAGAACAACTCGAGAGGGAACGTACGCGACGGTTGGAGGCGGCCAGGGCCAAGCGGAAACCTAATGATAAGGTCAGTTTGTATGATAAGGTCAGTTTGTATGATAAGGTCAGTTTGTATGATAAGGTCAGTTTGTATGATAAGGTCAGTTTGTATAATAAGGTCAGTTTGTATGATAAGGTCAGTTTGTATAATAAGGTCAGTTTGTATGATAAGGTCAGTTTGTATAATAAGGTCAGTTTGTATGATAAGGTCAGTTTGTATGATAAAGTTCAGTTTGTGTGATAAGGTCAGTGTGTTACGTACTCAGGGGACAGTTAAGTAAGTTCTCAAGCACGATGATAAGGTAAGTTTGTATGATGATTGCGGGGCTGTTACGTTCTCAGGGGATCAGTTACAGTTACGTTTCTCATTGTGTTTGAGAATGTAACTGTCTATCCCCCCTGAGCACGTAACAGCTCCATAATCATTGATAAGGGTTACATTCTCAAGCTGTCAAGCGTCGTCTCACACAATTACATTTTCAAGGGACGTTACGTTCTCAAGCAACTGTCGAATGTCGTCTCACACAGTCACGTTCTCAATCACAGGTGCTTGAGAATGTAACTGTTATTGGACAACGACGTGACTATCCCATCATGAAACTGTCGTATAATGGAGAAGACTATTATTTATTTCTGAACAAAAAAGCTGAATAATTAGCTAAATAATAATAATTATTATTATGTAACTTAAACCCTGAATAACTATGTAGTTTACCAATGCATTGGTGATATACAGGATGATGACGCCGGAGATACATACATGGTGTCCCCCAGCGACAGCCCGGGAGCGGCCGACGCCGGCGCCGGGGTCAACCGCTCGCATTCTTCGCCAAACATCGCTAAGGTAACTATCATAACACTAAACTTTTGTTGCTCTAACTAGACTCGAAGTAAATGTTACATTTATGGAAGCTAAAGGAGCGTACATCTGAAGTCAGAACTTTTAAAAATTTGTGCCTCGGTAAGCTTCGTGTTTGTATGAAAACTAAATGAAAAAAATATCCGAATATGCTGCCAATTAGTCAGCAAATATTTATTTATTTTCTCTCACAAACAAAATTTACATTAAAATAAATAAACAATAAAGAATCTAAAAAATAAATACATAAAAATCCAAAAAGGTTGTGGATATAAAAACCTTGTGAGCGACTGGTGCCTGTAAAACTGAAAAACTTTTTTTTCAGTTTTTCAGTCACCAATGCCCTACTCAACTGATTTATATACAAGGTGTAAAAAGATGTCTACCGAAGCCGAAAGGGGTAGGTACAGCATCCCAACACACAACCAAATCCAAAAGGATTTCCGGAGAAAATCGACCTCGCACAGCTGGTCGAGCGAGTATATAGATTGCTGGATTTTAATTTTTTTTTTTATAAATGAAATTATTAGTTAGTAGGTCTTATTATGTAAATAACTAGTAGTAAATAACTAGAAAATAAAATGAAATGACGTAGTTAAGGCAAAAATTTTTTAGCGTTTTTTTTTTTTTTCGCTAAGTATGTTCAGAATCATGGTCTGATTTAAACCCCTCCGTTTTCGGTAGCAGTTTTTGTACACCCTGTAGGAAAAATCTAAACCAAATTTTTTGAAAAAGTAAATAAATAAATAAATAATGCTGGACTTTTCACACAGCATCATCTAGCCCCAAAGTAAGCAGAGCTTGTGTTATGGGTACTAGATGACTGATATACTACTTATATACTTTTTGTTTTGTAAATACATACGTATTATACATAGAAACACCCAGACCCGAGACAAATATTTGTAGATCATACAAACATCGGTCCCGCCGCGGGGATCGAACCCGCAACCTTTTGCGTCGCAGGCGGGCCTTCGCCCACTGCGCTACAGAGGTCGTCAAATCGTATATTATGTTTAAGAATCGTTATGCAAGTGATAAACAGTATATTCCCTCGCAGCAAGTTTCGTCTGACGAGGAAGAGACTCCGTTGCCAGCATTCGACCGGAGCACCAAGCCGCACCCGCGCCCCGCCTTCAGCGATCTGCAGCAGAGGGACTTCCAGCCTGTGTGGGGAGAAGTGGTGAGGAGATAATGTTTCTTTTTTACACAGGCAAGAGTGAGGACTACGATGGAGCGAGCTTACCCAGAAGGTGCCTATTAACTCTCTTCTTAAAAACAATAGGGTCGTTGGACGCTGGAAGCTGATTCCAAATTTTTGCAGTGCGCATAATAAAATAACTTTTGAAGCGCTTAGTTCTAAGTGGAATATCAACCAGGTGAGGATGATAATCAGCTGTGTCTGAAGTCCCTGTAAAAGAACGGTGAAGGCGGAATAAGGTCGTGTAGCTCCTGGGCACACTAACCATAGTACAATCTGTAGAAGACCGACAAACACGATACCTCGCGACGATGGCTCAGACTATCGAGTTTTGCTTCGGCAAGATAGTCTTCACCTACGAGCTTCTTGTCTCTGCGCTCCGAGTCAAGTGCAGCAAGTTGGTACTTAGCAGTACTTAGTTTTCAAATCGATGACCTCTGTGGGGCAGTGGCTTGGGACGCAGAAGCCTGCGGGTTCGATCCCCGCCGCGGGATAAATAATGCTGGACATTTTCACACAGCATCATCTAGCCCCAAACTAACCAAAGCTTGTACTATGGGAACCAGATAACTGATATACTACTTATATACTTTTTGTTTGTAAATACATACATATTATACATAGAAACACCCAGACCCGAGACAAATATCTGTAAGTCATACAAACATTTGTCCCGCGGCGGGGATCAAACCCGCAACCTTTTGCGTCGCAGGCGGACAGAGGTCGTCGCAAAAAAAAAAATGTTTGTATGATCTGCAAATATTTCTCTCTGGCTGTTTCTAGGGTGTATGTATTTATAAACAAAAAAGTATATAAGTAGTTACTAGTTCTCATAGTACAAGCGCTTAGTTTGGGGCCAGATGACGCTGTGTGAAATGTCCAGCGTTATTTATTTATAAATATGTAAGGTACTGGAGACTAACGACCGGTTTCTCGAACGCAAATCATCTTCATTAACTGTCCTCAGTGGTCGAATGACCGATTTGACCAATCGGTCATTCGACCACAGGACCGAGTATTCAAAGTTTAATCAGATTTTAATTCACTTGGCAATATGAAAAGCGTTCGAGAAACCGGCCGTAAGATAACCGACAGATAGATGGACGGAATTTCGACTGCACTCCGACTGAAAATTTGCCCTCCATCCAATAAAACTGCAAACACAGTTCGCCCAACGGATCTAGGCATTCGTGAAGTTAGCCGTTTGTCTGCGCAGTGACCGATTTTTCATACGAAACTGTGTTCTGCGCAGACAAACGGCTAACTTCACGAATGCCTAGATCCGTTGGGCGAACTGTGTGTTACCATAATCTACAGAAGTATAATGACTTAGATCCCACAAAGTGCGTAAGTCTGATTGCGCGACGTTTAGTAACGTAGTATGAAGCCGTACAACACAACATGTGCGGCACGTGTCGCTGCGCATGTGGTTTGGCGAGACCTGACCTAATGTCATGCTTATGTCAAATTGTTTAAAACTAGTGACACACGTGGCTTCGTTCATGTAAACTTTTGAAAAAAAATACACCACACAGGGTCTAAAAACTGTGTTTTTTAGTTGACTTTAGGTGCAAAAATGGTCCAATCTTTGAATCGTAAAATGCTGCTATCTCCTTTCCGGGTTAGTATAAAATCCCCTTTGGAAATCCCCCTCAAAGAGGATTTAGGATTTTTTTTATTCACTTTTTTAGTCCCTTCTTGATTATTTTTGAAAAAAGTGACCAAAGAGAAGTTTAGGTCCTTTCCGGGGATGAAATGTACTCGTATACGCATACAATTTCATCAAAATCTGTTCAGTTTATTTGAAGTATGTCATGAGAGGGTCGTAGCATCTTAGAATCTGTGATCTGCCTTAAGGACAGTGACTTATTTAAACCTACGTATGTAAAGATATAAGAAGCCCGTAGCAAAAGGTTAATGCCTTCATAATATTTGGTTGTAAATCCTCGAGTCACGATGTTCGGCGCGTGCTACAAACCTGCTGTTGGGCGATGGATTACATACAATCACGTTTGTTGTGGACTTGCTCAATAAACGGGAAAATTAAAAGAGTTTCCTGAATAGTAAACAGGTTCGCGACTGTATCCCCAAGGTGCGGTAGACATTCTCTCAGATCTTTTTATGTTACTTATTCCAGATCCTTTGAAGATGTCTAAGGGGGTAGTCTGAGGCATGTCCAAACATATTTGATACATGCCCACATCTTGCAGTGGGATGAGAAAGGCTGATGATGATGATAAATACAGAAAAAAAAACATCACCATTAAACTAAGAGTCTCATAAGAATGTCAATAAATCACACGTTTGTTGATTGCGAATAGCACGCGGTGGGATTCCTAAGCGAGTGCGTCACTACGACTTGCACGCACTTGCATCGGGGACGATATTCTCTTTTACCAGACCAATCGATCGATCGTCGATCGACGGCATCGATCGATGGTAGAATGGATTAGTCGATTAGAGATGGTAGATGGATTATAGATTATCGATCGATTGGTCTGGTAACACCCTTAGAAAGGTGATGGAAAACATCAAAGTTAAAGTCTGAAAGCATTTAATCGGTAGGACCGCTGGGATCACTTAGAACTTCTTAAACGTAGGTGATTTTACTAACTTCTGCGAAATGTGTGGCTGAAAAAATATGCATTGGACATGCCTCTGACTATCCGACCAACTGTCAGATTTAAAATATTAGTTGGGATGGTGAAACACAGAAAACAGTCACATTCAAATATTTTGGCAAGCTTCAAGCATCGTGTTTCCCGACTTAAGTTGGTATGTTTTTTATCGCAAGGAAATCACCACATGCATAAACCAAACAGAAAAGAAAGATTGAAACAATTCCTAGACACGATACATTTTAGCAGGCATTATCACAAAGTGCCTACTGCCTATAAATGCCCCTACGGGAAAAAAGGTCGCCTTGTTTTGAAAATAAAACCTTAAAGAAATCATAGACTATAGATTTCTGAACTAGCTTTAATTGTTAAAAACTTGACAATTACTCGATGCAAAAACCTATGAAATTAAATAAAATCGGTATTTGCTAGAAGCCTTCGCCAACTGGCAAATTAAATTAGTTAATATTACGATTAACAAACAATTACCTACCTACCTATCTAAAGAAGAAAGAAAGAAAGAAAATATTTTTTATTTTTGACGTACGAGGAAATAGGTAGGTACACAGAGTTGATAAAATGAAAAGGAAATGTTGCAAAACGGGCCATAACACAGCATATGCTGGGTTGTGAACAACCAGCGCTGGTCTTCCGTTATCTATCTTCTTTTTTTTTAAGATTATACATATATAACTTTATTTACTGAAACTAAGCTACTACATATTTACATATATTTACAAAATACAACAGGATTAGTCAAGCTATCTAAGGATCGTTAGAAACGATCTATAGATAGCTCAACTGATTCAGGTCACTGTCAGTGACCAAAACACTGGCGGCATCTATCTTCTTTGACATCTTCCGATAAAATATCTATCATTTTTGCGCATACAGCTAGTTTTATTTAATTTACCAACAATAAGCTCTTGAACGTTGCGGTAAAAAATAATAGTAACATAACTGTCAAATAAATCTTATTATTATTCGGAATGTTAAAATATCGTGTTATAGTAATTACTCACTAGCCGTCGGCATATTTTTTGACGTTTCCTTGACATTTGACGAAGGTCGCCTTTATGGGGGTTCAAGATAAGGTGTTTATAGGCTGTCTAGACTTGACCTTCTTAACTGGCTACGGCCCCCTACGGCAAGAGCTTGTGGGTATTCTATACATAGACAGACAGATTTGTCATCATCAGCATCAGACTTCATATTAATTTGTAAATCAATTTGACCTAACTGTATTCAAAGATTTTTTTACTCAAAGAATTTTATAAATGTGATAAAACCCTTGTAATTTTAGTATAAACAATCAAGTCTTAACACACTATTTGCAGCCAGTGAACCGATTTGAATGAAACTTGAAATAAGCTTAGATAGTGACCTGGAATAGCATATAGGCTATTCAAAATGTTAGTACCACGCGGGCGAAGCCGCGCGCAATAGCTAATTTAAAATAAGTCTGGGTACAAAGAAAATGTAAGAATTCCCCGACGCGTCTGAAACTATCGAATATTCTAGAGTGTCTGGTTGTTGACCCCTATCTTCTACCTAACCCTTGTTCTGTTGACAACTGAGACTAGTTTAAAATAATGCTTCAGACATGGATCCATTGGATAAACTCCTGACTCAGCTTGTTCTATTACAAAATCTGCTTAGAAATAATGTTCTCAACCAGGGAGAGTTGATTGACATTTCAAGTTCTAAAAATTGGGAGGGCACTAGATATTTGTTCTTTTATCTATTTAACGGGTTCATTGCCACTCTCTGCGGTATACTCCAAAAGAGGCAGGTTGTAAAAGGCTGCAATCTTGCATACTATGTGCGTCACCGCGGTGACGTGTTAAGAGTAATCCTTCGCCCTTCAGACTCCGTCATCAGAGATAATTGATAGATACCTCATACATACATACACTGCTAAAATGTACAAACCACAGTTCACAAACTAAACTAAAATTACCCTTCCCTTTTGCTTTGCCGTTTGGGTGCTTCAAGTACAAGTCACATAGGTCAAAGTTACAATACAAACCACATACATCACAGAAACATGACCCCTGAGCAGTCTGTTATCATAGTGTGTAGAAACTGCAGTAAGTAGGAATGTAAATACATTAGCGTCACTCCTAGGCTCGCTTTATTCTGACGTCCAAAGGTATGGTCACCATCATGTTTTTTTTTTTTTTTTTTTTTTTTCTTCACACAGCATCATCTAGCCCCAAACTAAGCAAAGCTTGTACTTTGGGAACCAGATAACTGATAGACCGTCGCCCGCTGCGCCACAGAGGTCGTCAAAGTCGTCAAAAAATCGTCAAAAAATTCCTCTTCACCACGTCGACGTCACGGCCGGGACCGACAATTTAACGCGCCCTCCGAAGCACGGAAGCGCTCAGTTGATAATGCCATTAGCGGTCACCCATTAACTTAGTGACCGTTTAGGCTTTGAAGCTACACCACGAGCGGACATTATTGACGACACTTAGATTTAGGAAGTTGAATTTGAGTGAAATGATTTGAATTGAAAGTGTAGTGAATTAAATTTGAAAGTTTCTGAACAGTAGCTTTAACATACGTTACTATCTAATCTCAATTTACAAAACTTTCTACTATTCTACTACCAAACTATTTTCACAAACAAAGCCTTCGCGTGTCTACACATCTAAAAACTTTTTCGCAAACTACACGTAAAACTGAAACGCTTTGTCACCCTACCGTAGGGTGGTACCTACCCTCCCTCACAGCCCCACAACTCAAACTAGCAGTTTAAACTCGGCTCTGTTCGCGACAGCGCGTCTATTAAACAAAAGGACATTATCTTGAAAATTCAGTCTTCTAGTTGACTTCAAGTGACATATTTGTGAAGAATAGAAATAAAAGCTTTTGAAAAACGGTTTTGTGTTTTGCAAAATAAATGTTTGTTAGTGTGATATCTACAGTTTTTATGCTGTATTTGATATTTCTTCTTGTATTGGTGTTTCCTTTGTCTAAATACACGCATAGAAATCTTGACTTTTAAACTGGAAGAGACTTTAAATGAAGTTCATAAAATGATTTTAAGTTTAATATTGCTGGGAAAATCTTAGGTGAAGGTCGGCAAAACCACAACAAACACATGCCAAGCAAATAGCAACGCTAAAACAAAGCCGATAGCGCACTAAATACCGTGAGAATCGGTTGCAAACCCCAGCTGAAATAAGGTCAAGTTCAGAAAAGAGATCTTGAAACCAAAAAAACGAAGGTTCAAATACTAAACTTGTCACGGAAGAAGAAACCCTAATGTCGGGCAGCTAACGAATAAAACACCGTGAACAGCTGATGCATAACTTTGTATACAGCTAACACCTCAAAGATCGGCTAAAAGCCAAGGCAAAGTAAACCTTAAAGCTGGAAAGCTAACGTACAAAATACTTCGTTTTGATCAGCGATGCATACCCCTGGACACAGCTAACATGGTCCTCAAAGTTAAAGTTAGGCTGAAGTACTCGCATAATCACATCGTATGGCTTTTTCGACGGGTAAGTATCACCTTTTCTCCGACAACCCCTAGTATGGTAGCTTTAGACCCTACCAAAATCACTAGGAATGCAGTCTTTTTTAAAAAATATGAAAGATTTTGGAGGAAGGAAGAAATTAATGTTGAGATGACTGATAGAGCAGTGTAGGAGAAGAACACTAATTGTGAATCCATTGACTCCACAAGATGATGTGATAGCCGGCTCTTGCTTAGACATAAGGGGCCTTACTAATAAACGTGGTGTAAAATTATTCCTCGGAATAAACTAAAAATAACCATACATTTTGACAGTTTACACTCAGGAATAACTTTATACCACGTTTATTAGTATGGGCCAAGAGGTGCAACTTCTTAACTCGCGACAGGACAAATAATCAGAACAAGGAAGTTTCTTGTCTAGGTGTTGTAGGTACGACGGAATCCTGGTGTGAGGTCAGGACTATGCAACTATTGTGTGTTATTTAGATAACGATGTAAAATTTTATCTTAAAAAATCGGTTCCTGTAAGAATCTTCTTGCTTGTGAGACTATTATAGTTCTTTTGATCGCAAAAGTTCTCTCGTAATTTCTAATTGAAAACCATTAAAAGTACTAGTTGGGAGGACAACCCTACGCAAGTCCAGTATAGGGGTAATACATCGCAGTAAAGGTCAAACTTAGCACGCAATACAGCCTAGCTATTACTTGAGCAACACATTTATGGCTGTTAGTAATAATTCATTAGATGTTTTAATGGTCCATCAAAAAGGAACTTGTAAGATGTATTTTGATAAGATATACTTATCGTAAATTTAACTTATTTGCTGCCTCACTAAAAGCTACAGCCTAAACCATTTTAGGGGTTGTAGGGGAGCTTTAAGAAAGGAATTTCGGATTTTCTACCCAAAAGGGGCGAAAAGAGGAAAAATGAGCGAAGCCGCGAGTATGCCGTTATTATTATTATAAGAGCATGTAGTGTCCCACTGCAGGGCATGCCGTTAGTCAGCCGTTTTTTTAAGTTATTGATATACTCGTATTTGTATTTGAGAGTATTTTCCATGGTCCCAGGGTCGCGGTCTCACGGGTCTGAAGAATCTAGGCAACACATGCTACATGAACTCAATTATCCAGTGCCTCAACAACACAGCTATCCTCGTCACCTACTTCTGCAATGGACAGTACCTGGAGCACGTCAACAGGTGAGTGTCCTGCTTCTTGTTACTCGTTGAAAATAGTGTGGTGAAAGGGTTTAAATGCGCCTTGATGAGACTTTTGTGAACTTGTCTGATGATGAAATAATTCGAATGTTCAGGTGGAGTTTTGGGGTAGTGCCTTGACTTTCAATTTGAAGGTCTCAAATCGAAGGATTTTTCGTTTTGGAAATTACATTAGATCTAGCTCTAAACGGTCATGAAAAACATCGTGAGGAAGCTCACAGCTTAGTCAGCTCCACACGTGTTGACGTTCTGTTTCTTGTGGACAAGGCTGCCTAAGCTGATATGGTGGTTTAGGGCAAGCCTATTCGATCTCGAACAATGTCTCTGTCACACAACGAGCGTTCGTTCGGTCACCTATAGGTTGCCTTCTAACGCTGTATAATCGTCTTATCGTATCACTAGTTCTTTCGAACCAGTGTGGTTAAAGGATTTCAAGTATGCCTCAAAGAGGCTCCTTTCGTGCGCTTGACACATGTTTTTCGAACTTTGTAGGTTCTACGACATGCCGGTGTCCTCACGATGTTTTCGCACCGGCATCAGCGCACATAAGTTATTCGGCAGAAAGCTCATCGGTGCACGACCGGGATCGAACCCACAACCTTACGATCGGAAGGCGGGGCCACTACCACCGGACCACCAGTTCCCTCTGTATAATGATCTAGTATAGATGTAAAGGGCTATCGTGTGCGGCAGGTCCCACAGCACGCGGGGCGCGGTGGCGGAGGAGCTGGCGGCCGTCGTGCGCGCGCTCTGGTCCGGACAGTGCCGGTTCATCGCCACACGGGACCTCAGGGTGAGAACTGCCGGCTAGGGCTCCAACCATAGACTGACAACTAACTGGCTGGCATCGCTGCTGGCTGGGCCAACAGGATGCCCCGGAGAGCCGGCCCGAAAAGGCTGCCGGCTCAGATTTTTCTGTTGGCACTTATTCAATTAAAGTTAGACCCAACTGAAGAACAGACAAATAGATTGAAGATTTGATCGCATTCAGCAAATAGTACTTTTAGATTTTCATACATTTTGCATTGATGTGGTTTTCCTACGAGCAGTCAGAAAGTATTAGGTTAAAAATAATAAATGTTATAGAACGAGGTGGGCAAACATCAGCGCGCGTTCCGCGGCTGCGAGCAGCAGGACTCGCACGAGTTCCTCACCATCCTGATGGACTGGCTGCATCTCGACCTGCAGTTCACCATCCCCACTCCGCACAACAAGGTCAGTTCACCATCCCCACTCCGCACAACAAGGTCAGTTCACCATCCCCACTCCGCACAACAAGGTCAGTTCACCATCCCCACTCCGCACAACAAGGTCAGTTCACCATCCCCACTCCGCACAACAAGGTCGGCTCACCATCCCCACTCCGCACAACAAGGTCAGTTCACCATCCCCACTCCGCACAACAAGGTCGGCTCACCATCCCCACTCCGCACAACAAGGTCAGTTCACCATCCCCACTCCGCACAACAAGGTCAGTTCACCATCCCCACTCCGCACAACAAGGTCAGTTCACCATCCCCACTCCGCACAACAAGGTCAGTTCACCATCCCCACTCCGCACAACAAGGTCGGCTCACCATCCCCACTCCGCACAATAAGGTACACTAATTGGTAGCTCGCGGATTCGTTCAGTGTAAACGAGTTCTTGAGTGGAGACCGCGACTCGGCAAACGTAGTGTAGGACGCCTCCGGCCAGGTGGAGTGACGATCTGCGAAAGGCTGCCGGCAGAAACTGGATGCGTCGAGCTGAGGACAGGGCGCAATGGCGCGCACTAGGGGAGGCCTATGTCCAGCAGTGGACTGCCATAGGCTGATGATGATGATGATGATGGATTCGTTCAGGTGCATACCTACGTTTTTAACCCCTTTTCATTAGGCCCTAAAGAGCTAAACGTTTATTTCCCTGAAAAGAGGAAAAACGTTGGTTACCCCTAAAGTTAAGGAGTAGAATCACCAAGATTTCTTTCTTGGTTCTCCCCTGCATCATAAAACGAATGTTTAATATATCTAGGACTTATCAGTCAGTCATGAAAGTCTTATACAGCAGAGTGTGGTAAAATAAAAAAATTAACAAGAGGTACTTGCTCTGAATGAGAGTAAACTCATTGAGAGCAAGTACAATACGCACAATCGTTCTTTAGCTCTCTGAAGTAGCTGCGCAGAACCCATTTTTGATGACGCCTAAAATCGAGCTATCTCGCTTACTCCACCTCTTCAGAGAGCTAAAGATCCGTTGTGCTTAGTATAACTCTTGTTATTAGGTCTTCTCTTAGGAAACGAATGGTTAATTTGGAAACAAAAAACAAAAGCATTTTTGGAATTAAAAAAAAAACCAGTCTAGAAAATAAACATCTTGATACAATATCTATGAAAAGCAAAACCAATTGTTTGTGTTACTATATTCTGTGTTTTCAAATGAATCTTCCCCCAGGACATGCTGGGTCCGTCGGAGAAGGCCTGGGCGGAGTACACGAAGTCCAAAGAGAGTCTCATCCTCCGCCTCTTCCACGGGCAGATCCGCTCCACGGTGCAGTGCTGTCGCTGCGGCAAACAGAGTCTTACATACGACTCCTTCTCTAATCTCTCTTTAGAGCTGCCGGCCAATGTGTCACGGTGCAGCCTCAGTGTGAGTATATTTATTTATGTATATAAAAATGAATCCCTATATCCCTTGGTCACGCCATCACACGTGAACGGCTGGACCGATTTCACTTTTTTTTTTAGTTGTGTTTGTAAGGAGAAGGTTCTTATGACAGAAAAAATCTCTATATTAATCATAGAGGGCGTGAAATAAGGGTTGAAAGTTTGTATGGAGAGTTGGTAGTTCCAGTTAAAGGCAACTAGATGACGTTGCTAGACCTATGGCTGAGGTCGAAAGTCGAGGTCACCAATCCACTTACTGACCAATCAGAACGTTGCTCAACTTCGGCGATCTATCAAGAACGACCAAGCAAGTTACACCACGAGCGCTTAAAGTATACTCCAGAGTCTTACCTATGACTTAGTTGACGATTATGACACAAATGGATGTTAGTATCTTATGGATACTCAGCAAAAACTATGACAAGATAAAATAAGACTTAGCTTCTGAAATGCTTAATAAAATAACTAATATTCTACCTCTTCCAGGATTGCCTGAAACTCTACTTAAACGGGGAAACAATCCCCGGCTGGAACTGTCCGAATTGCAAAGAAAAACGCGACGCCCTCAAGAAACTGGACATCTCTCGACTACCCCCCGTTCTCGTCATCCACTTCAAGCGTTTCTACGTCGACCCTAAAGAGTATTTGAACAGCTATAGAAAGCGACAGACGTATATCGACTTCCCGCTCGAAGATTTAGATATGAGGCAGTTTTCGCTGCATTGTCCAGGGAACCATGTTTACAATTTGTATGCGGTGTCCAATCACTACGGCAGCATGGAGGGAGGACATTATACAGCGTATTGTAAGAGTAGTGTGTATGGCAAGTGAGTATATTTTGAATACTATACCATACGCGTACGCAGGAGGTTGCGGGTTCGATCCCCGCCGCGGGATAAATGTTTGTATGATCTGCAAATATTTATCTCGGATCTGGGTGTTTCTATGTATAATATGTATGTATTTACAAAACAAAAAGTATATCAGTTATCTGGTTCCCACAGCACAAGCTTTGCTTAGTTTGGGGCTAGATGATGCTATGTGAAAAATGACCAGCGTTATTTTTTATTTATTTATACAATTCAAAGATAATGTAAATAAATAAATAATGCTGGACATTTTCACACAGCATCATCTAGCCCCAAACTAAGCAAAGCTTGTACTATGGGAACCAGATAACTGATAGACTATGTATATATATTTTTTTTGTTTGTAAATACATACATATCATACAAAGAAACTCCCAGACCTGAGATAAATATTTGCAGATCATACAAACATTTATCCCGCGGCGGGGATCGAACCCGCAACCTCCTGCGTCCTAAGCGGGCTCTCACCCACTGCGCCACAGAGGTCGTCAAATGTAGCTTAGTTTCTTTAAACCATTATAATTTCACTTCTTAAAACGTAATAATAATTTCCAGATGGTACAAGTACGACGACCACGTTGTCTCCGAGATCTCCCCGAGCGAGGTGAAGTCCTCGGCCGCCTACATCCTCTTCTACACCTCCTCGTGATGTGACGATTATCACTATAAGGCTTTAGGGAGCACCGACGTGTATACCTCCCCTTAACTGATAACTGGGATTACGGCGCAAAAGATTTTAACCGGTTTTAGCGGTTATAGAACCGGTTTTTTCGGTGTTCGGTTTTTAAATTACTTGGCTGTAGAATTAAAGATGCTTGCAACGGTTTTGAGGAATGCGTTCATTCATTCATTGTAGTTGTTCGGTGGTTAACAAATAAAACTCGGTTTTGGGAACGTTCGGTTTTTAAATTACTCGGTTGAGACTATGTCTTGTGTTGAAGAAATAGGGTTTAATATTTGGTTCTTTACAAGCTTAGGAGAAATCATCTATCTGTCCTTATCGCACTTATCAAATTGGCTTAAACAGATTTTTCTATTTCACTTTAATTTTTTTACGCATAAAACAGTAATCTAGGATGAGCTGCTTTAGTTACATTCGAAACAAATCTATTGACTGCTACAACAAAATGTCAGAAAACCGGTTAAAATCGATTAAACCTGTTCCTGAAAACCGTTATACGATGATGATCTTTAAAAAATCGAATATTCATAATTTTTCATCTACAGTTTGGTATTAAAAAACCGTTAACACCAGTTTTAAGCGCTAAATTGGAACAGCCAAGTGGTTAGTGATTTTGGATGACACAAGTGAAAGATTTAGTAAAGATTTCGACAGAAAGTGTAACTTAACTGTCTAGTTTAAAGTGGAGTGTTGTATTAAAATAGTGTAGTTCAGTGCTTCTGTTGTGTTTTATAGTTTTATTCAGCGACTAGTGACTGGCCCTGGCTTTACTTGGCAGGATAATGTTACTTTCAAGTGGTGATAGATTTTTTGAAATTAATTTTGTGCAAATGGAATGAACTTTTTAAAATGTGGGCATGTGATAAGTACGTATTTGGACGGACATGCCTGTAATTACTACTCTCTTAGACATTTCAAAGGATCTTGAATTCCTCACTATGAACTGAAATAATGTCTACTGTACCTTGGAGATCTGTATCGCCAAAGTACGGTAGATATTATTTCAGTTCATTTTTATACTGTTTCTATGGTAAAGTTTTTTATGGAATAAAATTAGAAAACTATCGACAGAAGCACCGGAACATAATTATAAAAAAAACTCATGTTACTATTGGACTTATTTATAAACGTACCTGTGTACAAATTGAGTTAGTAGATTAGGAATCTTAAGAGCTTTTTCAACGTCATTAACACTGATTTAAAAGACAATGCATAATTTGTTTATTCATGCCATTTAATTTGCTTCATAAGATAACCTTCATCAAACATGTGAACAGATTTTTTCAAATCATTTTAGAACAATCAAGGGTAAAGTCACATTTCAATTTATAAAAATCTAAAATCAGTTTATCAGTTTGGAAGCTATGATGAAAGTCACATGTATGCAATGATATTTTAAATTAACTATAGATATGTTATATTCATAGTTAACAAAGTTTAAAATCCGTGCTTGGAACATGTCACATTGACAAAAACGTCGCTCTGTTTGACTGAAGTAAAACTTGTGCTAATAAGACAATTTCGAGTCTTCAATTACCACACGCTTGTAACCTATCTATATTTTTTAACATCATTGCACGTATGCCTGTCTTGAAAAGTAATGGGCATGTTTACTCTTGCAGACATAATATGCGGTGTGGACGGACTATGACGTCGCCAAAGCACGAACAATCAAACGATGAATTTATGTGTACTACAAATGACTGGCACGAAAATTATTAATTAATCCATACTAATATTATAAATGTGAAAGTAACTCTGTCTGTCTGTTTGTTACGCTTTCACGCCCAAACCGGTGAACAGATTAAGCTGAAATTTGGCATAGTTAAAGGTTGTATCCCAGGGAAGGACATGGCTACTTTTTATCCCGAAAAAATTAGGGGTGAATAATTAAATTTGTGTCAAGTGTCGAAAAAAAGTACCAAAAACTGAAAATCTCTTAAGAACATATTCGTTAGTTTGATTTTTCGTGCGTTTTGTCCAACGTCAACTAGTTTTAAACAGATACATCACAGCGAAATTATAATAATTGTGCTGTATTCACAAATACCAATCCAAGAGTTACATTGTGACATTTAGCGTTTGTGAATACAGCAGTTACAAAGCAGTTTCTAGAATATTTTTTATTTAATAAGTACACCATCACTTTCCGTGTGTGACATTATTGTATGAAAGACTGAAGTTTGGTATTTACTGACAAATCCTATGTACCTACAAAATTGTATGTATTTAACGCGCTAAATTGATTTATTAGGCATTATTTAGGCTTGTGAACAGATTGGTATGAATTTAAGATTAGATAGTCCTGTTTTATACTAAGCTGCGTTATAACAAATGCTTCATTAAATCTAGCTTTGTGTGGATAAAACCATGACTATCTGCTATATGTAATTGCTATGTATGTAATTATCAACGCATTGGTTTAACTTATTAATATTTGAATGCAAATTCGAAATGTTTGTTAGATGAAACTTTCATGATGCATCTTTAGATGCGACCTACTTGAACAGCAATGAAAATGGATGGGTGACCCGCGTAAACGCTTGCGTCTTTGCTATAAAATCATTAAGCCATGACGCTGGCCTTATTTTAAAACCGCCGGCTGGAGCTTTGAATAAAGCACTTTATAATACGCATCCAGACACTATCATTATTTGTGTCCAATGAAAACGGATGACAATGTTAATTGTAATTGTATTACATTTTAGCTCGTGAAGTCAAAGAATTTTAAAAGACCATCTAAAATAAAGACCGTGCAATACAATGATGGTCTTGTTATTTTCCTATTTATTGACGGTTATGTACCATAACTAATTATGTACAAGTGGATTTGATAGATATTCTTTTAGTGTACCTACTGCGTGATGCGTTTTGCTTCAAACACACTACGTACTTGTGTATATCGAATACAGTGCCTACATTGTGACACATTTGTAAAAATGAATGATTTAAACTATTTGTAATAGGGACATAAATATTCTAAATAACACTGTCTTGTATATAGTCTGGGTGTTAGAATATCTTCGTATGGATTTACCTCTGGTTAGCCCTATTTTATAGTCCTCGATAGGTGAGGCTCATATAGAACTATTATTTTGTTCTCATTTCAAGTATTTTACTATCGGAAGTTTATCTGTTGTATGAACTGTATATAACATACATGTTTCCATGTAAATCTTATTGTAAGGTGAACTTTATTAAATTCTTTGTTAATTTATTTTGTGTTTTTCTTCTATGAACTCGCAGTCTTGTACTATTACTATACAAAACAAGAAATTACAAGAGTCAGGTATCTTATCAGGTATTTTACCGAATAATAATTAATAAACATGTACCTTTGTACAGTACGCATAACCGATCTTTATCTCTCTGAAGGTAGGTGCACTAAACGATTGCGCAGGTTTGCGCGACTAGGCGAGATAGCATGATGCAACAAACTAAGCGAGTGAGCGAGGCAGCTTTACGTCTTCGTCTTTTAGGCGTCATCAAAAATGGGTTTTGCGCAGCTACTTCAGAGAGCTAAAGATTGGTTGTGCGTACTGTACCTGAATTTATACGCCAACTGGCAGATCACACAGTGGGTAGTAATTTTTGGTTGCGGGCTTTAGACGTCGGCCGACCTAGGCTAGCCAGACCGAGCCGGAGCGGACACCATGAATGATGTGCAAGCAAGATAGCAGGATTTTGGTTTGGCTTGGTCTGTCTAGGTTGGCAGATATCTAAACGTAGGGAGCTTTATAATCTTTTTTAGTTTACATAGGTACTCTTTGGAGCATAGGCACTTGTTGATTGTTGTGTGTCAAGCACGTCAAGCAAGGAAATCACAGATTATCTTTTGTAGTGTAATGGAGAATGACAATCCTTGTCTATGGTCAAAAATTTCCCATCCAACCCTATAGTTGTGACTTGTGATGTGAGCCTTTTCCTTTGGTTTTGCGGGTGATTTCCGGAATTCAATGCGTGCGAGCGAGTAGCGAGCGAGATAAGTTTATTTAGTATTGATCCACAGAGTCAGAGTATTGATCATTGCATTGTTAGATATTTTTCACGAGTGACAGCATTTTATCAATCTTACCTACTTAGAGCCTTTAGCAGTCTATAAATATTAAACATTTCGTTCAAATCACTCGCGTTCGTGCCACAAAATAACAATGGACTCCGGTTCCGAATCCGACGAGTACGAGGTGTGTCCGATGAGGTCCAACTCGTGCGCACTGCCCTTCGATCCTTCGTCCTTGGAGAACATTATTTTATCGATCAGCGATAATTTCGATTTTCGCGTGATTCTGAGCGACGAACGGGCGAAAGGCGCGCTGATTGTGACCACAGGGCTGACGTTGGCGGGCGGCGTTATTGGGAGACATTATGGCGGCAAAATCGGAGCTGCTTTGGGAGGTTGCATTGGAGGTGTCTGCGGCCTTGGTATCGTTGGTAAGTTGGTCTCGGGACTGGGTAGTAATACTTATTCACATTTTAGGGTTCATTAGGTCATACGCAAATCCAGAAATCTATGTTTTTCTCATTTACTTGCTACACTTATTCAGATGTCACTATGTAAGTACCTACCTACCCTCAAAATGAAAAACTATTACTGGGATTAATATATACCTACGTCAATAAAACAGTTAGGTACTTACCTAAACCTGCCTCGGTAGGTACTTCTTGGGGTTTAGATTTTTAAAAACAGTTGAAGATTTAGGTACGTCAGCTAGAAAGGTACCTACCCGAAAAATAAACATCCATAATCATAAAAATAATATTCTAAAGCAGCATTTAAAAGTTCTTATGAGGGAGATCAACCAATAGAATCTTCAGGTAAACATTTTTCTAACAAAGTCTCTTGTTTTCAGCTGTATCCATGCGAGATATCTGGGAGGATGTAAAAGCAAAGCTATCTGAACTTTTTGAAATTGTGTACGACTACCTGGCCGGGCTGGGTTTGGATGACTACAGAAAAGCAGCCATGTTCCTCAAAAACCACAGCGGAGACAGTCAGGAGCTTGCAATGATCATCATGCAGACTGCTTCTAGTGTACTGGGAAAGAAAATATTGTCAAGCCTCAATGCAGCTTAAAGTCCGCATTGTATGTAGGTAGGGTAGGTATCGCAAGTTTAAATTGTTTAAATAATAATAAGTAATATTGTTGACTAGCATAATACTTGAACAGTTGAACATTTCTAACTCACAGGAGCATTTGTATTGCAGTAGGACTTGATCACTTAAAAACTACCTACTAGCTCTATTATCTTTGGGACAGATTTTGATATACCTATTATTATTTCATTAAAATTAGGTGCATGTTATTTATTTGACTATAGTAAAATCATGATGACTTTGTATTAATTTTTAATTATAACTAGTATCACAAATCATATATACCTAGTATTAAAAAAAATGTAAATTATAAAATGTTTGTTTACTGTTTTAACTTGACTGGTTTTACATTAATTTTATAAGATGCTGTCAAGTTTAGTGGTGACCTATTGATATTGTATTGTTTATTGGTAAATTATTAAAAAAAGATTATATATGAAGATGGACATGAAAATGTTGTTTAATTTATTACCATGGAACTATGTAATGTACGGAACCCATGTCGATTAAATAAATCGTACTTATTGATGGCGGATTTTTGACATTTGTTGACTGTCATGTCAACCTCATCAAAGACGTCAACGTTGATGGTATGAATAGGGTTGCACCTAATCTACTTTGAAATGTAAACTAAAACATGAACCATCGAATAATTTTATATCCATACTAATAATAAAAAGCTGAAAATTAAAAGATTAGCTAGTTTATATGTTACACAGTTCAAAAAGGAACGATAGCGTGATCTAATTTTTTCTGTTGTTACCTGTTCACGCATAAACCACTGAACAGATTATGCTGAAATATGACATGGATAAAGATTGTCCCAGGGATAGACATAGGCTACTTTAAAAAAAAACGTGGAGGGCGTGTAATAAGGGTTTAAAGTTTGTATGGGGAGTTGGAACTCCAGTTAAAGGCAACTAGATGGCGTTGCTAATCTATGGCTGAGGCCGAGATGGCGCTATAATTGCATTTTTTAAAGTTTCAGAAGATTCTTTCAGTTTTCAGTTTTATTTAGAGGTTTTCAAGTATGTGATTTTGCTGACGAAGTCGCGGGTACCAGCTAGTTACACAATACAGTAGGAAACGTTATCCAACGTATAATAGAAGATGTCAATATATTCACTAAGTAAGCTAGAATACCTGCGGGTCAACATCGTGAAATATAGTTATCCTTTGGAGTAGGTAGGTAGGTACTAGGTAGGTATAAGGTAAGTAATAGCCCAGTAATAGTTATACTTATATGGTCCGGGGTAATAGTAGGTAATAGGTTTGTACGTCCGTGTGTACTACCTACTAACTTATTAGTGACTAACTTAGTAACTAGGTATTTGATACCCATCCCAACTCTATAAATCGGTTTACTTGCCAAAAGTTGTGTTGTGATGATGTGAATTCATTTTTAATAATTTTCGTTGACGAAACTGAGTAATTGGGTATCTTCATTCACTATTATCCATTAATAGAAACCGAAGTGATGTCGAACCAACTACAACTAGAACCTTATACAGGGGACCAAGTGAGGTTTGATTCGAATTGGATGGAACAAATTCTACTAGAATTATGTGAGTTTCATATACACACAGGATATTACACTCTAACGATTACTACGTAGGTGATGCGCACTGCGCACATAGTGTATGAGTTCATAGACCTGCAAAAATCTCAGCTTTGATTTTTATTAAAAACTTAAAAGCACAAATTATGCCTTGGTCATAATCAGTCATGGTGCTCCACAGAACAGATAGTACAGTTCGCCCAATGGATTTAGGCATTCCTGAAATTAGCCGTTTGTCTCAGTGACTGCTTTTTTATTCAAAATTGTTTTCTGCGCAGACAAACGGCTAACTTCACGAATGCCTAGATCCGTTGCAAGAACTTTAAGTAAGTACTACCTAGATTATCCAGTTCTCATCAATTATTTGACCCATCATAAACTTAAATATTTTAAATCACAAGTGGGTGGTATAAGTACACCTAAGAGAAAGCTTAAGTTACAGCGAAACTAAATTACCTATAATTTTAATTTTTATAGTGTAAACCCACACTTAGGCATTGAGAAAATGAAAATTCCTATCAAAATTTTAACCATAATTTTCCTCATCTCTCGTCATTTGATTCTGAATGTAACTTCAGACAATAAGCACGAGTTCACTGAGTGGAACGTGTAGATGACGCTGTTGGTAGCTTAAAACCGGATATGAGCTTATCAAAAATGTTGAATGTCACGTTAGTGGTTCTGTGGCTGAGCGGTTCAAGGAACTTCCGCTTGAGGAGGGAGCATCTGATCATCGCCGGTTCGAATCCCGTCAGAATTGAAATTTTTGATAGGACTTTTCATTTTCTCAATAAATTACCTATTCATAAGGTGTTCTCTAAAGACTATATTTTTCTTTCCAGCGGATCTTTTCAGAATACAAATAGTATGGGATCGAGACACAGCCGTGCTGACGAGTGCTATGGCAGTCGCTGGAGGGCTCCTCGGGGGGTACACGGGAGGTCGGATGGGGGCAGCTATTGGAGCTGGGATTGGCACAGCTACTGGCCTCGGTGTATCCAGTAAATCTATACATTTTGATATAATGTTATGCTGTCTATATAATGTTAATGTTAGTGGACCCGGGCGCGACTTTGTCTACGCATTGTTTCGTCATACAAACTTTAGAGATAGAACCTTACGCATGGACAAACATTCGCACACACATACTTTCGAATCTTACGACTTTGAAACTGCCTTGCACCACTCTTAGGGGTTGTTTTGAAAAAATAAAAAATACGGGTTTCATCATCTACTTTAAAGTATATTTATACCGAGTTTGGAGTGGATCGGAGCAAGGAATATTTTTTTCGTATAAACTTTAACACCCTGTATAAAACCTTTAAGGGTTGATTTTCAAAAATTGTATACGCCTATATGTTATTCCAGAACTCATACTATCTACAATCCAAATTTCATCACAATCGGTTAAGTCGTCACGGAGATACGCGAGGACAAACATTCGCACACACAGACTTTCGCATTTATAATATTAGTAGGATAGGATAGGATGTAGTGATTTCATTCCATTGTTCTTAGAATTTTAACACAATTAGATAGTAGTGACCAGAATTACAATAATTGTGTGGGTGTCGGGGTCATGTTATACCTACTATATCAGTCATGTTCCACACTTATTTCATTTTATTTCAGTCCAAATCCGTTCACGGCTTTTGCCTACTTCATTCAACAATCAAGATTAATAGGTTATTTGATGTCAATAAAATCAGTTGCAAAATAACTTTCCAGCTGTGGTATCTCTCCGGGAGATATGGACAACCGTTAAGGAGAAGCTGCAGGAGCTCCTATTCATAGTCTTCAACTACCTTCGACGGCTGGACTCCACAGATTATATCAGGGCCTTTGACATCCTCATGGCGTGTTCGGCGAGCCGACGAGAACTTGTGCTGACGATTTTAGACTTTATTGCTGAGAAGCTTGGGAGGCAGGTTATATCTAGTATTACTGCAGCTTGATTTGAATTGAAAAGTCACCGTTATTAATTCACCTGTTGCTTAGAGACTTGATCAATGAAAGGGATGGCAACTGATTAAGTCACCTCTATGTTATAGAAAGCTTAAGAACATTGATAATTATCTCATTCTAGTACACCATGACATAAAAAGTCTTAAGCATCAAAAGAGTTAAATTACCTACTAGAATAAATTTTTGACTATGTCTAAAAGACACGTTTTAAGATATATACCTAATAAACAGCATATTCAGGTTACATTGTTGTTAATTTCACTTTAGATTAAAAAATGTGTGCAGTGTATTCATCTTAAAATATAAAAGCTAATTTGAGTTTTAAATGGTAGACTAGTGTTTTATAAACCAAAGAAATTGTACTATTCTAACTGCACTCTAAAAAGTCAATATAAACTTAATCTGACAATTAAGCAAGTTTTTGTAGTAATTTTGTGTGCAGCATAACTTATGTAGGGTTCTTATAAGAACCAACTTAACATGAAGATTGTGCCTTAGTCTTATTATTAAGAAGTGATATTATGTACACTACATGTGTTATACATATTTCTGAAATGGTGGCACCTTATTCTTGATGTTTGTGTGATATTATATAAATCTTAGATTATTATAAGAATTATTTACAATTTGTAATAGCTTTATTAAAATCTTTACTCATTACAAAATTGTCCTACACACATTGAAACAGCTAACTTCATAAATGCCTAAGGCCATTTATTGTGTTGTATTGTACACTCTAATTTCTGATAACATATTTTCAATTAACCTGCTATTTGAAATTATGGTTACTAGATTTAATATAGCTTTTTAGTAAATGCTCAATTTATACTTAATTTTGTTATTGCATGGTTTTTCTGTAAATAAAGGGTTTTATAGACACTTCTCTTTGACTCCTAATTTCTATTGACTTCGACTATAAATACCAGCCTACTTAGCAGGATATGAAATAAAAATTATTAGGTATATTTTTAAACCGATTTAATAAATAGTGCAATTACATAAACAATTAAATAATAGATAGAGGAACAATTTGCTATCACATCTAAAATGCAGATTATCAATATTAATAAATAAACATTCGAGAAGATTGTGTCATGCATAAACTGGTTTCAGTAGAGAATCTTGAGTCTTCAGGGTAGGTATTTTAATCCAAAAAGCGGGTGAATACTCCAAATCGAATCGGACAACTTGCTTTATTGAAATGCCCTCCCATCAGTATAGATAGAAATCAGTAAAAAGAAGTAGATATCTTAATAAAAAAAAGTTACTAAATAGAACTTGTGGGCCGATCAAACTGAAATGATAATTTAGTTGCTGGGCAAGTTTACTCAACAATCTGCCAAGCATTATCTTCCGAAGCATGGAAGCATTAAATACTTATATTATAGGAATGTCTAGTGCTAGTTTACTATATTCACTAACCAACATACTTGCAGTATGTATGCGTAAATAGGCACTGGGCTTAGTTTAATTTGTACTATAATGTGTAGATTTCATTTCATTTATCATATTTTAAGGTCTATTTCCCAAATGCAGGTGAAAATTTGCCCATATGCTGCAATTAAGTCCCTATGTGTCGTGGGCATCAGAAAGTTTGACCGAAAAACACAGATCTAGGAAAAATATGTGCAGATTATGCAAATATTAGACCCGCGGCGAAAATCAAATTCGCATCTGTTGATTCTCAGGCGAGCACAGCATTCAATGATGGGCTACATTTTAAAACACTTAATATTATATTACAATTATATGTGTAGATTGTGTCACAATAAATTAAACTACTTTGCTACCCTAGAATTAAATTCAGTGATAGTGACCTTAATCCAAATTATTATTGTCTAAAGTTCACTAACCCTATTTAAATTTACTAGGCAAGCTTATATTAAATATACTTAAGAACTATGTAAGCACTTATGTCCATCTTCACACACAGCAATCGTGTCATGTCTTGATAATAAGTACATAAGCAGTTTTAATAAATAATTCAGATCTATTGAATAAGTACCTACTTCCAAAATATAACTAAACTTTATGTCAGATCAATTGTGGACCTATTTACTAATTTTTTTTTATATAATTGAGTCTTAAAGGGATAGATATTTCTCCTTTGAAACCCTCATTCTTGCTTGTAATTGTCTACATAGTAATAATTTTATAATGTTTTAGAAACAGCAAAAGATATTAATGATATGCTTTTATACTAAGTAGTTTTTTTTGTCACTATAGGAACAAAAATAAGTAGTTGCATGCCAAGCCTAAAACTACCCTACGCCTACGTCTCAAGTACCCTTTTAGAACTTAGTCCCAGCGGGACACGATAACCTACGCCTTAAGGTTCTATTTAATTTTAGGTCTAAATGCAGGTCAAATACTATTAGATAGTTTGTCTAGATAGGGCACACACACGCTCAACAATTATATAAGTTACCGCGTTCACTGCCAACGATTTTGTGACTGCTTCAATTATTTGACGCTTTTCCTACCAAATCTTATGCGTTCTATCGCAGCTTTGAAATCTACCATACCAATCGCCGATACTTAAGCTTTTTTACACTATTATATAGAAGCAAATAAGTACTTAGCAGAAACAACAATTTTTTTTTCATTCAAATCATGGCGGCTCTTTTAAATCCATTTCACACCACGTCAAAACCATTTATCATTAGTCTATGGTCTTTAACACACACTCAGCAAGAAATGTGATCTACCGCCCAACGGTTGAGGTTCAATTGAAGGTTGTTTCATGACATTCAATCCGGCTTCCTCCGGCATGGCTTAAAGACTTTAATAGCCGGGACCGACAATTTAACGTGTCCTCCGAAGCACGGAAGCGCTCAGATAAAAATGCCACTGGTCACCCATCCACTTACAGACCGTTTCGAACGTTGCTTAACTTTGATTTTTCCTTGCAATGCTATTATGACAATTATAGTTATTAAATTTAGCGATAGTTAGATTTCATAGAAATTTTTGTCAAAACTGGTAGACCACTTTCTTTGCTGACTGTTCCATCTATTATTTACCACCAATTACCTAATAAAAATTTGAAACATATCCAATGCGACTATATTTACCAACGTCTATACACCCCTATTTTTTAATTACCCAAAAAATGGTCTCGGTGTCTGTTCACATTTATGTAGTTAAAACTTAAAAAAAGATAAAAAAATATAACCTAAAAAGGAGACGAGACGAGTTAAACATGGATTTATGATAGCTACAGCGGTTTTACTGACTGCGGATGTACTGGGGTTAACTACAATCATCAATAACTTTGTGATAGTTAAATTAAAAAAAATCTGACCGTGCCATTTTCTGCATCTACTGCAACCGTCCTTAAATTTTTTGGTAGTCATAAAATAGCGGTGTATATTGAAAAAGATGATTTTCCAAAACTAATTCACATTAACTAAAGATAGCAGGAGGAATGTTGGTAACAACATAAGATAGAGGGAAAATAACGTTTGTAGGTTGTTGTAACATTATTCATCTTCCATTGCGTTCTTGAGTTCCACGGCCAGCTTGTAGCCGAGTTCTGGCCGTCTGTCCCGACCCTCGACCATGGCCGCCACCTGCGAATAACAGTTAAGGAATCAGAGCGGTTAATAACATTTTTTTGGCTTTCTTTACCTAGTAAATAAATAATAATGCTGGACATTTTCACACAGCATCATCTAGCCCCAAACTAAGCAAAGCTTGTACTATGGGAACCAGATAACTGATATACTACTTATATACTTTTTGTTTGTAAACATACATATTATACATAGAAACACCCAGACCCGAGACAAATATCTGTAGGTCATACAAACATTTGTCCCGCGGCGGGGATCGAACTAGCAACCTTCTGCGTCGCAGGCGGGCCTTCGCCCACTGCGCCACAGAGGTCGTCGACGAATATTCATCAAACGAACGAAAATAAGAACGGGAATACGGCCCCAGGATAGCGATGCATACTTCAGCGGAACGCATCCGAGAAACGGTGTGCCTGGTATATGTTTTACGCGTACGGTAAACGCAGAATTGTATGGGAAAATTGCAGCGCCATCTTTTCACTCATAACTAATGAAAATCAGTATAAATGCGTTTACGGCGTCGATACCGAAATGGTGTATAAAATTCACACTTAGCATTCGGTTCTCCCTCGTGGTCCCATTGATTGGACAAATAATGGGATCACGAAAAAACGCCCAATAAAAAATTATCGCCCGCAGAGTGGTGGAATCGGTAGATCTTCAAAAGATTACATTTCTGAGAACTTTTCTGACCTGTTCAGAGTTGATGATGACCCCGCTGTTGGCCAGGATGGTGCGCTTGGTAGCCTCGATGTCGGCGAGGTCGACGCCGCGCGACGCGTCTTCGATCAGGACGGCGCGGTAGCCGATAGCTAACGCATCTGCTATCGTCGCACCTGAGGATTACATTATAATACATTGGACATCACTATCAAACCACAAACTAAGGCAGAACGAGGTTATAAAGATATTCAAGGAGCTATCTAATTAGATAATTGATATGCTTGGGTAATTACTTCTTTTGCAACAGATGCGTGTGTTTGAGAGACAGAGCGTGTGTATGTACGTATGTGAATGTGTGTTTAAGTATGATTGAGTGTGCCTGTGTTAAAGTGTGTAAGCGAGAGTAAGTATGTATGAGAGAGATTGCGTGTGTAAGATGATTGACATGAAACACGCGCGCGCGCACGTTTGTGTGTGTGTGAGAGAGAGTGAATGCATGCGCGAGAGAGTTTGTGCATGTGTGTATGAATTAGAGTGTATGACCTCACCCACGCAGACGTCATACGCCAGCCCACAGATGTAAATATCAGTGGCTCTGCGCATGCGCAGCTGTGTGCTGAGGCTGGTGTCCGTCAGCTTCTTGTTGTCCCAGAACACGGAGTACGAGTCCACCTCGGGGTTGGTACCTTTGTATACCTTGATCGCTCCTTCCACTATCTAAAAATATATAAAATTGGATATAATTTTATTACAAACGACCCCACCTGCCCCATCAGTGGGGTAGTTGGGAATAAAAGGTCTCAACGACCCCACTACATAAAAAGTGAAAACAATAATTAATTACGTTTTATAAACTAGGTAAGTAAATAGAAAACCGCTTTCAATGTGCGACTCAGTTTGAAAATATTGTGTGGAAAACTGGAAACCAGCTTAGCTCCACACGTATTCTTATTGTACCTACTTGTTATACGTTGTCTTTCCTTTGGACATCGATTAAGCTGAGAGCATGAACCCAGGCACTACAGCGTCTCGTTGAGTGTATGCATAAGTTGCCTCTTGACGCTGTATAAATCATCTAATAAAGGCCTAAGTTTGTTGCTCGGGAACGCTCCATGGACGAATGAACGCTCAGTATCGCTTTCGCACACAAAAACAAATCTAGACACACATGAAGAGCAACCCGCCTTCGTGAGTTAAACAAACCTTGAGTTGTTGATGTAGCTCCGCGCCCCACGTGTCCTGCACACAGTGGCGCGGCCACAGCCGCTGTCGCATGGGGGGCGGGCCCGCGAACACAACCGTGTCGTAAGCCTGAGCCTTGTCCGCAGACACCTACACACATCATTTGATAAGCGTTGCGTGAAAACACCCAACAGTCACATTCCTAGAGTGCCATCCATGAATTTCCTGGCAGTTTTTGAACTGCATTGAATTTAGTAATACGAAATTCGTATATTAAATTATTTTAGTGAATTTCTTATTTTTATATCAAAATCAGCAAACTCGTAACAACATTTTTCCATAACTATAGCCGTTTAGATTTTTCCCTTACAGGGCGAGAAAACTCACCCGGTATAACCGGGTTCGTTAAAGAACACTAGTGACAACACTAGTGCGCAAGCGAGAGAACATGACACTTGCCGCGAATCACATAGCGCTTGGAGCCACTGTTGGGTGGTCGTTGGTTTGGTTGGTGGACTTGGTGGTCACCACTTTCAATCAAAGGATGTTTTAATGATATTAATGCTCTTTTTTGATACAGTGTACACGGCCTACACAGGTGAAGTACACAAATGTAGGTACCATCAAAGGTAAAATAGTCCTTGCGCTATTGACAGATAGTCTGACACGCAATCACACGATATTCTGTACGATATCGCCCGTTTACGCTTCCTTAGTAACTTGAATGTTCCGAAATTCGAAATGCGCCATCTGTCAGCTATTATTGGCCAATCAATGTCTGAATCGCGAATTATTTAATATAATAATATATAATAATAATGCTGGACTTTCCACACAGCATCATCTAGCCCCAAAGTAAGCAGAGCTTGTGTTATGGGTACTAGATGACTGATATATGTACTACTTATATACTTTTTGTTTTGTAAATACATACATATTATACATAGAAACACCCAGACCCGAAACAAATATCTGTAGATCATACAAATATTTGTCCCGCGGCGGGGATCGAACCCGCAACCTCCTGCGTCGCAAGCGGACCTTCGCCCACTGCGCCACGGCTGTCGTCGTTTTGTTGAAAGCTTTGCGCGAAAAGCTGTGTATTGTTAGTAGAACTACTACCTACCTAAGGTAGAGAGATATAGAGAATAGTGGTTTTAAAACTGTAATTTCAATCGATACGAGAGTTGACAGGGATTTATGAAATTCTGAATAGCTTTGGTTAGAATAGGTATCACCTAAAATAAAATCAGGCCCCAAACTGTGTTCGTTGCCCCAGTCGTGGTATATATTGACCACGAATGACCATGAATAGAATATATTTTTAAGACTCTTCTTAGTGATCCCATTAATCTGCTTCAGGCTTCTTCTGCTCGTAACTCTAGAGTTGGCCCCTAATACTCTTACTAACTTTTAAATTGCAATGAGTATGAGCATTCTATTCAAGCCTCTATCAAGAGTGGAATGATCGAAATAAATGGCAGAAGAGCTAGCCTAGCAGTGGGATGAGAAGGGCGTCAGTTTGTGGACATTTATGTTAGAACATAACATAACTTGCAAACCGTTGATCCAGCCTTTTCAACTTGGCAGGTCAGTAGGTGGTGCTATGATGAGTAAGTAACAGGCGCCATCAAACAGAGCATCAGGTTGCAATGCAAGCGACATTTTATGAGGTCGCGTGCCGCAACTCTTACATGAAGTGAGATAATTGACGAGGTCAAGTCCAGTTATTGATATTTTTTAGGAAAATTGGAATTTATGAATTCGTTTCAAGAATCAGCGCAGTTTGTGAGGACGTGTAATTTTCTCACAAAGGGAAGGATATTATCATGATACTTAAAAAAAGACAGTTTTTAGCAGTACTCCCATGAGAGGCAATGGCTGGTAGAAGATCAGGCAGTTTCTAGGCGAGATTTTAGTTCTCTAGGAGCCACTGTCTGAATCATGCAGTTCCTAGGCACAGTAGTGCCTACCCTGGGAGTACCCAGGGTACGAAAAAGTCTCTTAGCAGCCAGGACGTAAAGAGGTACTTACCGGGCTGGAAGGGTGGAGCTCCCGCATATGCACGTTGTCGATGAAAGAGACGTGGTCCGGGGGGTGCCAGTCCAGCGAGTAGAACACGCAGTCGAACGGGATCGTCTCCAGCAGACGGTTGATAGGCTCCACCACCTGGAGACATTGATGCAAACTGATATTTTAGTCTGTAAACCACAGAAACGATGACATGACATCTACATTGTATAACAGCAGGGAACGGCTTTGGAGACAATTTTATTGCATGTAATTATGTCCCTTCCATCATTTTTGTATTTATAAGTTTAATTTTATCATGTTTTATTTATCTATACTAGGCTGTTGTCAAGCCAAAGCGATGTTATAACACAATAAAGTGTTATAACATCGCTTTGGCTTGTCTGTTAAGGTGTTGTAATTTATGCTGAATAAATAAATGAATAAATGAATGGAATTTTGATACATTTCTTGCTATAAATTGTGTGCGGCCGTGGCGGCGCAGAAAAGAGCTTTAACAAAATCTGTTCAGCCGTTTAGTAGAAACCTACGAAACCCAATATGATTTTGTTTGACAGGCTCCCCACTGGAGCTTGGTTATTTAGTTTTAAGATGGATCACCGTGTTTGTTGCCCGGGTTACAATAGTACACATCGTAAGCGGAAATAACGTTCCAGTCATCGATCACACACAGTGGATACACAATTGAAGCGTAAAAATCAATGGAATTCGAAGTCACAATAGATTAGTGGACATGATTATCCATTATTTGATTGGAAATAGACATAAAGAGATTATTGGTCTATCGGATAGTCTGGTTTCATTCGGATAATGTTTTTCGATATTACTTCCTTCCTACATTCAACACGGTTTTTTAACCTCTATATTATAAGGGTAGGCGACTGAACAGGTGAGTTATAAGATAGTCAATGCGAATTTATGCCTGCTTCCCGCGACAATGCGCAATATATCAACGAAATAGCTGAAATGTGCTGATAAATAGCAACTATAGCATAGATTGATTGTACTCGAACACGCTTCGGGCGGAATTTAGGGCGCAAATTGTGAAATTGAGTGAATTGTGAAAAAAAAAAACTCAAAACGCGTGTATGTACTTATAATATTTTTTGTTTGGTTTTTAGGTGGTGATGACAGGTCTTGCTCTTTGTGACAGGGGAGTGGAGGTGGAGAGTATTGACTGAATGGTGGACCAGATCTGGGTACAGGAACGTAGGACGTCCGGCGGCCAGATGGGTAGACGATTTCGTACTATTCGTACACGTCGCGGGCCGTCAATGGCTCAGATTAGCGCAGGATCGTGGTGGATGGCACAAGCTTAGGGATGCCTACCCAAGCAACACAAACTAGCTGATTAACTTTTATATTATAGCAATTCTGCTGACTAAGCGCTGTAAAAGATGTAGGGATAAGGTTTGTATAAGCGCTTATACAGGCGATATTCAAGCAATTTGGGCACATAATAAATCGCTTTAATCTGAATAACATTTTGTTAATAGCTGGATACCAGCTGGATATATAAACAGAAAGGTTGGTTAACTTCTGCATAAAAGCTGATCGACCCTTTATTCAGAATTTAAAACTCTTATTATGCAGATGAAAACATTTAACTCTGATATTCAGATAATTTTCATAATTCAGATCTTTGTCGTTGTTTTATAAAGAATTTATGTAATTAAAAGTACAAAATCAGCATTTTGTTTCTTATAATTAATTGTGATCACATATATTTTGCGTTAAATTTCCAAGTGATGGTGGCACCGCTCTGGAAGAAATTATAAATATTGGTAAGTAATTTTTGCTAAAATGTTTTTGATAACAATACAATTATTAAAACGCATGCTACTTTACTGTGAGAATATATATAAGTTTATAGTAAAATTTTCGAGCGCCACAAGATAAAACCAGTTTAAAAAAATAAACAATTGACCTAAATTAACCCTATTCGACGAATAAAATATTTTTTCAATTGTTACCAATCAAAGTGGTAGAAAACAATTAGGTAGGTATTTGAATACTACCCAAATGTTTTTTAATAAACACATCTATTTATTATTTGTAATAACATCGTTTAGTTTTAGAAAAGAGAGGTTATGTTAGTATAAATAATGGCGACGATGTTCATTTTGAATATAAGCTGTTCACGCAGACGATTTGTTATACATGTCTGCGTAACAGGTCACTTGTAACTGTCTTATCCAGATATTTTTTGGTTAACAGTACGTTTTATATCGCAGTTCTGATAAACGGTTCTAAGCTGTCCGTCTCAGTACTCTTATTCAGATTATTAGGGTTCTATAATCATCGGTTCTATTGAAGAAAAATACATCCATTGAGTTTCTTTAAATTGCAATTAGTTTTTAATTTACCTATCATATTTATTTATGTCTCGCGCGAGTGTGACTGGCGAAATTACTTGCTAAGCGCGATTACATAAACATAGCTAAGGGCCCATCCATTAATTACGTCGCATGTTAAGGGGGAGGGAGGGGGTCAACGAAGTGTGACATTGTGTGACAAGGAGGTGGGAGGGGTCTTAAATTTCGTGACGTCACATTTCAACCATTATAATCTATTAATTGTGACAAGGACGGGGGAGGGGGTCAAAAATCAAGAAATTCGTGTGACGTAATTTATGGATGGCCCCTAAGTACAGTGGCGGCGTCTGTCGGCGCCAGCTAGCAGCCTAGCGCGCGCGGCGCGCGGTTAGTTAACGTCAGTCGGTCAGTCCAAACTTAAGAGAGAGGTCCTGCGCGCACACGCAGACCCAGATCTTTGTCGGGCTCGCGGGGCGTTTGTTTACACGTAGGTAGAGGTACCTATCACAGTCCCGGTATTAAAAATAAGCTCGTATTTCTCGGCGTGTATTAGAGATACTGTCTACTAACTCTCTTTCATAAAGAAAATTACTTTTGTTCAGTAACAATAGGTATCACAGTTTCTTTGTTTTTAGAAAAATGTTCAAAATAGTGGCTACGCGTCGCAGAGGTCGGGTTGAGCTGTCGACTGTGCCTGCCTCCTGGGAAACTAGGGGAAAGTTGCGCTGGCCCAAAAGGAATGGCGATATACTTTCAAAAAATGCTAATGTTGTCCCCCAACGAGACTGGGCGTCAACTGACTGCGTCTTGAAGCGATCAAACTTTCTTTCATATGAAGACGCCGAAGCTGAATTAAATAGAATGTTAGATCGAACAGATACCGAAGACACTGATTTTGAAGAAAGCCAGCAAGCAGTCAGATCAATTCCGCAACATCCAAATTTTAATGCTATGGCAGAATTTTTGGTAAGGAATATTTTTGTTACTTTATCATCAAAAAGCAAAACAATTTTATTACCTAACTCCAACTAGGTACCTACCTTCTTTTTAAGATAACTTATATTAAGTATGTCACAGTGTAGTAGGTTTGGATGCAGCCAGTATGTTAAGTTATGCTTAAGGACGCATTCACGAATTGACGCGCTTCAATTTTAGGTATTGAGTCTTACTACTACACAAACACGGCTCACGCACACAGCGATAAGCGCGAAGCGGCGAAATTATGAGTGAACTGACACGGCTTGATACTTGAGCCTACTTTATTTAATTATTTGCCTTTTGCTCATTTGTATTTTGTTTATGCATGTGTTGATTTTGTTTTAAAAGTTTGTAACGTGAAATGTTTATAAAAGTAGATTTTAGTTTTAATATGATTTTGTAATATATAATTTTTGTTTTCTACTAACTGCCAAAGTTCATAATGAACGTCAAATTTGTTAATCATAATGAACAAATTTGACGTTCGTTCACTTACTACTCATCCACTCAACCAATCACCACTCATCACTCATCCACTCACCACTCACCACTCATCCACCCACCACTCATCCACCCACCACTTATCCACTCACCACTCATCACTCATCCACTCACCACTCATCCACTCACCACTCATCCACTCACCGTGTACCCGTCCTCAACACCTAAAGGTTACTCCAACAAATCCAAAACCAAAAATTCAAAAAAAAAATACATACATACCTACTTCTAAAAAAGTTATAAGAAACTGAATAAAACATATACAACATATAAACCAAATAAAACATATAAACATACAACAAAAAAATGTGATACAGTATCTAATTTATTAACCTGGTAATAATTTTGTTTCTTGTAAAACATTTCTTTTTTTTGGTACTTAAAATATTTCATGTTTTTGTTATATTTTTTACAGGTTGATGCTGGAAATACAAGTACAGTTACAGAACATCAAGTCATTGAAGCTCATGGTATTAACGGCGAAGTTTATCAGGTTTTAACTCAAGATCATCAACATGAAACAGTACAACAAGCATCCACAGTATATGACAATAATGATCAAATCAAGGTTTCAAACGAATTATTAACTGTTATTACGCAAAATCAGGAAAAAATCATGAAAAAACTAGCAGAAATTTCAGTTCAGCTAGAAGAAATAAATGAAAATAGGAGTCCGTTTGTATGCACACTTGCTCAAGTTGGTGGAACCCAAAATGAAAGATTTTCCATGGAACCCATTAACAATGTCGCAGACCTGGAAAGATTTGATAATGAATTATCAGACCCTAATATATTTAATAAACTAAAGGAAAAGTATTCAATTTTATGCTCTGTTGCGGAAGGAAGTGGATCTAACTGTGCATACAGATTGTTAGATTCTCTGTTCTCTAAAGAATTCTTGTGCAAGTGTTCTTGGACTGGAGGTAGTCGAGGAGATGAAGTAAAAATTGGATTTAAGGCTTACAAAAATATCATCAAATTTTTTTTTGAGATGGTTAGATACTGGGACATCACATACTCAGTAGAAAGTAATGAAGATTTTTTAAAGTCAGTGCTAAGAAACGCATTAAAAAGAAAAGACACGAAAAACATCCGTAAATCTAGTAAAAAATGCAAAAGGACCACAAAACCAAAAAATGGGCAACATAAACTTGGTGAAGTTGACAAAGAAGAAACACTAAATATCAGTGTAGCAAACCCCATAAGTACAATAACACAGAATTCAAATGATAAGGCACTAAATAATAGCGAAGTCAGCCCAAATAGTGCAGCCATAGATAGTATCATTCAGGAAGATAAGGCATCAAATAATAGCGAAACCAGCCCAAGACGTAGCGGAAATGATAAATTAAAAAATTATCGAATTCTAAATAACAGAGAAAGCATCCCTAGTACATCCAAATTATATGAAACTGATAAAGTCGCAGAAAATAAGACGCTTAATTTCAGTGAAGCCAATTCAAGCCGTTCAGTTAAACAGAACATAAATAATAACGACCAACGTAGAAATGTAAGTTCAATTAAAAACAAGACTGATGTTTGTAATAATCCGAATATCGTCCAAAAATATCGCCGAATGTCCACGTGAAAAGTAGGAATTTATTTTTTTACTTGAGTACATTTTTATGTCTTGTTTTTCTCATCTTGTTGGAGATTTTGATAAATAGGTCTACTTTTGAATATTTGTTAAATTACTGTTGATTTTCTATCGTGTTTTTTTTTTAATATTTGTGTACGAACTGATTTTGTTAGTTCAGGCAATGAAGACTGTTGTAGGTATAAGTGCAAGTGATTACAAAAACTAGGTTAATACTGAAATGGACGAATCTGCTAGCCTAGAGGCTAGCAGATTTCTGTGGGAGGTCAAAAAACTTTTTATTTTTCAGGGGCCAGGTTCCTCCTTAAAAGTTGATTATTGAATATGATAAGCTTATTCACGTGTTTCATTACATTACTTATGATTATTTAAATCAATATTATTATTAGTTATTTTTGTTTTCTTTGAACAGTAGATAATATTTACGTGAATTTATAAGTAGGTATAATAAGTTGCAGCCAGCACGAACGATGCGTTCTACAGGGTGAACTTGAATTATTTGGACAAATTTTTAAAGTGAGTTCTGACTATTAAACTTAACAACTTTCCCCAAGGATGGGTTCGGAAGCGAAAAAAAATTTATTCAGTTTTATGTGTAGGTAAGAACCTACACATAAAACTGAACAAAGTTGAGGAAAGATCCTCAAAGGAAAAGTCACAAAACACATTGTATTACTTAATAGATAAGTGTAAGATTATTAAGAAATAATAATCTTATCTTATTATTATGAGATTTTCAATTGATAATAATTTCTAATAAAACACATACATATTTGATTTCAAGTTTGATTTTATTTTTTTAAATCCACACTTAGTTTAGTTAATTAGTACAACACCAAATTATTTCCTAGAATATAATTATAGTAATAAAGTAAGTGGTGTGAGTAGCTGTGTGTGACTGTAGGGTGTGTGTGTTGTGTGTGAGTAGGTATGTGTTGATGTGTTTGTATTTGTGTAGGTGTTCGTGTGTGTGTTTTGTATGACTGAGTAACTATTCTTTTACCGTATGTAATAGAGGAACAAAATAAATTTCGTCCTTATGTGCCGTAGCTACTAATTTGTAACTGACTTTATCAAAATTTACATTAACTGTTATGTGGTTGTCATCAGATAAACTTGCTTTAAATATATTAAGATAAGATGACTTTATAGGAATTTGAAAAACGTCAGACAAGTTTTCAATTTTGTAGCCTATAATATTTGTGTCAGTTATCTCTTTCACTTCTATAATCTGGCCATCTGTAGTCATCAAGTATTTATCTTGCGATTTTTGTGAAATTTTGAATGTCTCAAACTCTACTATTTTGTTTTGTCTACTTTTTGTTATAATCGGAAATTTAGTTTGACTTCCATCTTTTAAATGACTATGTTCACTGCATTCTGACAGCCTTTTCGCTACTTGCATTAACGGCTTATTTCCATGTCTTAACATCATTTTTATGACATGAAGCTTATTTTCAAATGGGTACGAATTAAATGTATTTATAGGCCCAAATTTACGAACTTCATCAGTAACATGTACTAAGTTATGAATATTGCTTGTAATATAGTTACCGTAAAAGTTTTTGAAGTTTTCTACAAAGTACAATGCTAATTCATAAGATAAATCTAGTAGTGAACTGTATTTTCGGCAAGAACAAATAGTAATTGCGCAGAAAAGATATAAAAAATGTTCATATGATTCTTTTGACATCACGTCTGGAAGAATTACAATGCTCAAGTAATAAAAAAACGATCTATATTCTACTGCTTTCCAATGAAGAAGCTCATCTAACCCCCGCACGCATCTATGTATTTCAGAAGGAAGTTTACAAGTAAGTAAAAAATGCGTAACTTTCTGCGTATCATGCGCTCTCCACTTTGTTAGAAGCTTGGGAAAATTACCATCGCGCCACCCAACGAGCAACCGTTTCATTACACCTAAATCCACGAGATGCAATGAATCAGAAACCGGGAAGTCTTCGATCATATCAATAGGTAATTTTAACAGAGGGGTGTCTGTTTTATGATGATTTCCATAGCTTTTCATCCTAAAACCTTCGTTTGTTCTCTTAGGGCTTCTTGAGTTTGGAAACACAACTGTATGGGTCTGATGTGAGTATTCACCTACTGTTGTACATTTTAGACAGCCATGCTTAGAGTTGAAATTGGAAACACCTGAAAATAAATGTTAGCGTTAATTATAGCGGAATAGCGGATAGGTATGCATGCATATGTAAAGTTATGACAATCAGTTAATAAATAAAAATACCTTTTATAAATGCCCTCGCAGGAGAATCACAAATAAAGCACCTTATTTTGATAGCTACTGTTAATACTGTGCCTTCTTTAATTATCTGCAATCCATTTTCTAGTAAGGTTTCCATTTCAGTGACAAAATCTTCTAAATACAAATTTAAACTCTTCGGTTTACCAGATCCATAATAAACACCAACAATGATTGGCTGTAGATCAGTTTTTTCATTTATATTGCAAAGAATAGGCCAAAATTCTTTTTTGGAACTTTTAAAAATTGGCAATCCATCAAAATTTACATTTAAATGAATGGTGTTTGGAATATTAAGCCAAGTACTCAAAACGTTTTGCAATGGTTTAGTGAGGCCGTTATGCCAGTATTCCCCTCCACCTTCAATATTTTTAATCATTATTTGTCTCGGTGATTGCAATAAAGTTCTAGGATCTGTCGGTAAAATTCCAGGAAATCTATGATTAATCACACCCAATAAATCTTTTACAGCCGCTTGGGATATATTTTTATTCACTGCCCAATCTCTGAGGTTATTTCTAAAATTTATATTTTTATTAAATTCTGACACGTTTTCTGCTAAGCTACTCGAACTTGAATCGGTATCCTCAAAATATGAATCGTCATTTTTATTTAATATCTGTGATGTAGATGTAAAATTACGAGACACTGATACGGAACCCTCTTGAACTGGTCGACTTGTGCTTGGATCCGTATTGTAATTTGCATTAGCTGCCAAACTCGTTTCTGCTTCTGTACAGAGATTGTTTTTTATTTTGAGATACTCCCTTAAACACTTTCTTCTTATTCCTCCTGTCCTTTTTCTTTTTCTCCATGAATTTGAGTCATTTTTACACGTTTCACTGTTAGACATCTGACATTCTTACATAAAAACATTGTATTTCTTCAATAACCAGTGATTAGATACATAAACATCTATTATTCATAATATTTACCACTTTGAGCTACACAAAAAAGGATTAGTGCGCTTCTCTCGCTATAAGATTGTCATAGGATCGTAGTCATATTCATTTATGCAGTAGTTAGCTGGTTAAACGCTAAAAGAGTAATCAATATCCATATTCTGAATAAATGAGTACGATTTGACGGGTTGTGCAGCTTAAAGAAATCAAACAATAAACTATTCAGAAGCAAGCTGTTTAATTGAAATATTTATCAAAGTTGTACAGCACAAAGCTGAATTTTCCGCTGTTATGTAGCTACTAGCTGTCTCAGTCACTTTTATTTGAATATCGTTAACTTAACAGTAGCAAATATTATTAGTATTCAGATTAAAAAAAAAAAAACAATTTTATGCAGAACTTATCAAGCTTTCAGTGTAATTAAAGTTTAAATAGTGTATTATTCAAGATAAAGCTATCACGTCAGCTTTTTTAAAGATGTAATGAAACTATAAACTGCCAATTGGTGCTTAATTTTGCTATTATCTGGCTTACGTGTTGCTTGGGTATACCCAGCAGTGGGTATAGGCAAACTCAGGCTGTGGATGATGAGTTTTTAGTCGTAACTGACTAAAAATAAAAACTCAACCAAAAAATTGTTGGATGTACACTTTTTGAACACCAATGTAACATACTCGTACTTGGTAATATAAGCAGATAAATGGCTGGTATATTTTCAGGTAAGGTAGTAAATACTTAGAAATAGACAACAGACTGACGTCACATGTAAATGTCATATTATTTTATAGCCTTTAGTTACGAATAGAAGCTTGTTTTCATAATACAACTATTGTTCGGGTAATTTATGTGGCATTGTTGCAAGTACTTGATTTGTACAGTTCTGGATATAGCCCAGACGTGGGTTTAGTATCGGCATAAAATTAAAAGTAAAACGAAAAGGTTAAAGTTTATGGACGTACTTGGGTACGTCAATGGATTGTCGTAAAATATGGAGCTTTTTTTTTACCAAATCAGGGTTTTAAGAGCTCTGTATGGATTCCGAATTCCGACTGATATTGTGCCTAAGAACCTACCCACTGCACCCAGTAACAGAAGTTTGTTGCGAAAACCCGCTACGTTAAATGACTTTTATTTATTGCTTATCTGTCATCTCATAGTATGGTATCCAAAGGGTTATCTTCTTTCCGAATTAGGTATTTTTTTTTTTGCGCTGAATGTATTATTCAATCAAGTAAAAGCAGCACCTATTTTAATGTTCTACTCTTATCGTGTCACTACTTATTGCATGCAAACGTGTGTGGCGAAAAGATTTTAAATGCGCCTGACAGAATTCTCTCTACGTGCAAATTCATTTCACAAAAATATTGTTGACTTTGATCTATCAATTCACCAGTCTAAGAGCGTTTTCACATTATCCGATCCGATATCGGTATCGGACGCCGATACGATATCGGGGGCAAGTAAAATGTATAAAATATGTCTTTCATATTGTCCGGCACGATATCGGAGCTATCTGGTTCATACATTTTACTTGCCCCGATATCGGATCAGATAATGTGAAAACGCTCTAAAGTAAATCAAATCAAAGCACAAAAAATATACTGCATTGCTTGCCTGGCCTAGAAAACAATAACCTTTTATGTCTGTAGGCACCAGGTCACGCTTTTAAGCAACAATTGAGATAGAAAAAGTAATTTAAGAGCCCAATCGTCGATGGAGCCGGCCGTGCCAGGCGCCTCGCCCTAATTGCATTGGGTGTGAAACTGCTAAACTTAACACGCCACAGCTAAACGTTAGTCACTTCAAATAATTAATAAAAACACTACGAAAGACTAAGAAGAGTTAATAACTATGCACTGCACACAAAACCACAAATAAAAGAATCCATATCCATACTAATATTATAAATGTGAAAGTAACTCTGTCTGTCTGTTTGTTACGCTTTCACGTCCAAACCGCTGAACAGATTGAGCTGAAATTTGGTACAGTTAAAGGTTGTATTCCAGGGAAGGACATAGGCTACTTTTTATCCCGAAAAAATTAAAAAATCCCGAGGGACCGCGGGTCATACTGCGGGAGCGCAGCTAGTTAAAAATATTGGAGGACCATCAGCATAATGTGACAAGTTTAATTTATTGTATTTATTAGCAACAGTATGAACTTAATAATTATGGTAATGATATACCTACTATGAAACTCATTTAATTTTAAAATCCAGGTAGGTAAGTATAAGTATATACTACTACAACAAAAAATAAATACTTCGAATAAAATAATGATAAAAACTTCTAGTTATATTAACATTCGACAAATAAAAAAATCATCAGATTGTGCTTGAAAGATTGCGTTGTCTGTGAGTTAGTAATAGCGTCTGGCAAGCGGTTATACAGGGTGTAAAAAGACGTCTACCGAAGCCGAAAGGGGTAGGTACAGCATCCCAACACACAACCAAATCCAAAAGGATCATGGAAGGTATCATGGTCTGATTGAAACCCCTCAGTTTTCGGTAGCAGTCTTTTTACACCCTGTATACTGACAGCCCCAACACGTGCACCACCTAGGTTCTGAAAGCATGATGGCGAAGAACTGGAAATTCGTCAGATATTCTGCCGTGCGATGAGTGGAACTGTGAACTTCATGTGGACATTGTATGTGTCGTTTGCAGTGGATGAGGCAAACGGAACTGGTTATGATTTCGAGAGCAAGTAGAAGTTATACCCAGCAGTGGGTAGGCCCCCAGCAGTCAACATGATAATGAAGGTCCTAAATAAGTTATCAGTTAGAGACAAAATGTGGTCTTTCTAGCCAACCTTCATGCCACTCTGTAGAACGGATCGACCCTTGAATGTGCTGTCCTTAGCAGGAAAGTGTTAGGAAAGTTGAAAATTAAAAGTGCACCGATTCTAGTAGTCTCAGAAGTAGAATCACCTAGTATTGAGACTATTCTAAATGATCCCATCGATCCTACTGATTATATGGCTTTGTCTTTCTGGTTCTGCCGCATTGTAATGAGCAAGCTGTTTGATTGCAGCTGTGGGCTAAACGCCGATATCGCGAAACTGTTGATTTTGACAGGTCGTTCCAATCGCTTGCCTGCGGGTTTACACTTTGATAGGGAATTCGGAAGTTTCAGACTATTAATCACATTGCTTAAATGTTTAGGGTGTTTTTAAGAACGTATACGCTAAATGGAAGTTTTGGTTAGGCTTGTCTTTGACTATAAGCTGTTTTGACTTCAAAGTATTGTTTTTTGAAAATAATGCAGAAAAGCATAAATAAGGTTTTAACGCGAAGAATTCCCGTTAAATTAACCAAATATGTAATAATAATAATATACAGCGTATAATATATAATATACCGATCACTGTAGAAGTGGGATCGTGACGGAAGAAAACAATCTGACAGTTTCAATGGATGCCTAGTCTAGTTATCGTACTTAGTAATTTCGCCTATTTTGGGCTATAATCGGCTGGAATCGATATGAGTTGGCGGAGTTCCAAGTCGGAACTGAATGCAAGTACCAGAGCATCGTGGTAACTTCCACCATCAATCTTGGTACTGCAGAATTAGCATCATGCAATACACACCACAATACCAACTAAGGTATACTTTGATGGCTTTAACTGCAAAGTTATCTAACAGGCTTCATAGCTGCTGCATGTATTGCTATCTCTTTTCATTACAATGACATGAGAGTCACAAAGAAAAAACCGTAGACTTCAGCGTAGCGACCTCCTACCATCCATCCTACATAGACATCCTACCGTCTATGAAAAAAACTAACATCTTTTCCTTGTATTGTCACTTATTTTTGGAAGCGGTGAGGTGAAAGAAATTTAAGTGCGCCCTTAAAGACACCCACCATCATCATCATCCACAGCCTGACTTCACCCACTGCTGGGTATAGGCCTCCCTAAGTTTGTGCCATCTACTTCCTGCGCTAATCTTACAATACCTATCGTCTACTCATCTGGCCGCCGGACGTCCTACGTTCCTGTACCCAGATAGAGAAAAAAAAGAGACCCATAGAATTGTAAATACGAATTGTTTTTAATAATAATAAAATACAACTGTTTGATAATATTTTTTTATGAAAATTTAAGTAGGTTTTTGTAAAAATTAACAAAATGTTGTATTCAACAATACACACATCAACATTGTCTAGGGATATTTCCCTAGACAATGTTGATGTGTGTATTTGTAAGATGTTCATCTACATAGAAATACAGCTACATTTATATGGATGGCGTTTGGACTAAGTTTAGCTCCTTGAAAGTCGAAAGTTCCGAGTCTATTTTTGAGTAGGCATTTAAAGTTTATGTTGATTGATGTTGTTTCCTGACGATTCTTTCTTTCGCCTGTAAGAGCTCATTTATAATTTTACGAAAAGATAAATGCACGATACCTAAACTGTGGGTGTTGTGTTTACCTAAGGTTGGGCACACTGATTCACACCCCGAAAGTGGTTATCTTACCATTGAAATATGTAGGTATCTTGTCATGTAGAAATTAACGTATAGGCGGCGGCGTTTAGGTCTTTTTTCAGTCATTCAACATGTCATCTTCGAAGGATGAGTAGAGACAGGTGATTAGGAGTCGTGGAGGGGCCTGCGCCTCGACTTTTGACTTTTGTTTTTTTTTTACTTTTTTCAACGAGATTCGCGCCCGCGCCGCGATCCCGCCTCATCTTTCGTTTCTGTTAGCGACACGACACGCCTAAGTAAGCGCATCGGATCGTCATTCGGTTTGAGCTGAGGTTTAGTGCAAACTCGCGTGAAGTATAAACTTTTGTAACTTCGCCCATCATGGCGGAGTTGCCAACTCTTCTGCATGAAAATAGAAAGTTACTATCGGCTTATATTCGAACAGCAACGAATTTAATTTGAAATATGTACCTATGCGATGCCAAACCACAACCAAACTGCAGTTTTGGTAAAGTTAATCTTTTATAACCTCGTAACGTGATGATTAATGCTATTTGCAGTTAAAGTTGTTATTTCGGGACTATAAAATAAGCTACATTGAATAACTTTTTAAACTATCATGGTTCAAAGTCAAAGTCAAAGTCAAATAGCATTTATTCAGTAGGACCGCTGGGATCACTTTGAAACGTCTTAAAACTAGGTGATTCTACTCCTGTTCCTTCGCGACCAATACCGTGAAGAATCAGGGCAACAAACACGGTTTGGGGCCTAGCTTTTTTTAGGTGATCCATCTTAGATCTAAACTTAGGCTAATTTCTTAACTAACTTAGTTGTAAAATTAAAAGTAAAGTTAGTAAAATTCAAGAAGCTAAGCAAGATAGCAAAGGCATTGTGCACACATCAGCTGTCGAGGGGCAGAGCGACATCAGGCCACGCGAATTTATCATTAATATAATCACCAATAGAATAGTACCCTTTCTTTATAAGATTATTTTTTATGTAACTTTTAAATCTTCGAATAGGCAATTTAGTGGCATTATCTGGAAGTTTATTATAAAAGAGTACGGTATTTCCCATGAAAGATTATCAACACTATTAACGGGATATTTGATAATTGAATCATAGTAAATATCCCGTTAATAGTGTTAATACCTACATTGAATAAACTTACAGCTTTTTTTTAATGTTTCACGGAAAAGTAAAGTAGCTGCTAGCTAACTGCTGAATCAGTTCAATATTAGATTAGTAAGATAGGATGCGATTCACAGAACCGATATAGTTATTATTATATTATATAGTTCTATGATGCGGATATGAGTTTGTTTATTATGTACGCTTTCACAACTTCTTGTTATGAAATCTACATGCGAGCGAAGCCGCGGTCTTAAACAAAGTATTCTATAAAACATTAAAGAGGACTGCTGAGCGACTGCACCGTTTCAAATAACATTGTAATTTAACCTATTATTTTTGCTTATCGCTATTTTTGCAACTTAGTTTTCCCAGTATTTGAATTACGGCTTGCTTTATTCATATTACCTACAATACGCACAATCGTTCTTTAGCTCTCTGAAGTAGCTGCGCAGAACCCATTTTTGATGACGCCTAAAATCCTGCTATCTCGCTTACTCTACCAAACCTACGCAATCGTCTATTGCACCTAACTTCAGAGAGCTAAAGATCCGTTGTGCTTAGTATACTTGTAAGTACCTATATTATGACGATGTGTGTTGTGTGATGTGATGTTGTTATGTACTTTGAACTCAGAGATGTTTTAAAGCACTGACAGAGACTGACTGTACCTCGAAAGTGTGTAGTACTTTCAAGGTACAGTCAGACTCAAAATATAAGGAAATTTTATAATTCGAAAACTCAAAAGAATTATTTTTATTTTGACAGTAAAATCAGCGTTAGGTGCTAGGCAAGTTAACTCTCTTTCTGTCATTCACTCTCGCATCTCATATCTCTCAGCCAGTAGTTTTTCGGTCTACCACGTCCGAGTACAACCAAATTCAGAAGGTCACAATGACAAGACAATTGGATCGATGCACAAAACATTGTAATTCGTGCCACGACCCGAAACCAATCATTTAAAAGGCTGATCCTGGCCAAACACGCTGTGTCACACGCGTTATTTATTAATAAAATTAAGCCTTTATAGACTGGCTTTATAGAGGCGAATGGCAAAATCATCCATCAAAGAGAGGCCTATATGCCCAGCAGTGGGATGAGAAAGGCTGATGATGATGAGGCCTTTATATCTTTACTATCACCTAAAAGTGCGCTAGGCCCCTTATCGTGTATATATATATACCCTTATAGTGTATATATACCCCTGGTGCTTCACGGTATTGGTCGCGAAGGAACAGGAGTAGAATCACCTAGTTTGAAGACTATTCGAAATGATCCCAGCGGTCCTACTGAATAAATGTGTCGTGTCGAATATTCGGATGTTATTTACTATGATTTTTGGGTTTGGAATATTTGGTCCTAGGTTAGGACCGTGTTTTAACGTTGGAAAAATTGGTCCTTGAAATCAGAAATCGTAGTAAGAAACATCCGAATATTCAGCAAACGAACGAAAAAACGAACGAGAATAACCCCCAGCTCAGGACTCCTGAAAGTCGATTGACGTGTGAAACTCGACATATCGGTCAAGTTTGAAGTACAATTTAAAACAATGAATAGTGAGCTGGTCTGATGATGGAATCAGGAGCTGTTCAACGGAACTCCTCGTTGAATAACAAAGTCAAAGTCAAAGTCAAAAAGCATTTATTCAGTAGGACCGCTGGGATCACTTTGAAACGTCTTAAAACTAGGTAATTCTACTCCTGTTCCTTCGCGACCAATATCGTGAAGCACCAGGGCAACAAACACGGTTTGGGGCCTAGCTTTTATTAGGTGATCCATCTCCAACAGTTAAAAATACGTGTTTGGGTTTATTTAAATGAGCTTAATATTTTTTTAACAAAAACTTTTTACTTAGGTACACCCTGTACAAGCAAGTAAATACAATCCTTTTCTGTCTACGCACCGTGACATGACGTACACCGTACAATAGTCCCAGTAATTCCTAAAGTTTCCTATTCTCGCCCTTACACCGTCGTGATAAGGATGGCAGAACTTACTATGACGACTGTTCATGTATCGTGTTTGATCGATAGTGTACATACGTGGATTGCAGTTCGATAATAGTATTGATATTATCATATGGAATTATTGCGGAGATCGTATGGACAATTTTAGACTTCAGGTCGCCAGAAGGCTCTTCCTGGATGTCTTACTCCCGTATTTAAACTAGTTAGGGGTAGAAGAATTCCGAGGATTAGTTTAATATGAGGCGCTCGTGGTCGTGCTTGCTTTACGGACAGGCGGCGCTGCGTGCGACGCGGCACGCGCTAAAGTCAAATGTATAACGCTGTTCCTGTGTGTTTACAGAGAGACGTTTTTGCATGCGTTTATTTGACATTACGTATTACGACATTGTCGCTTCTTCGTAAATAGTCAAAACGCTTAACGCGTCGCACGAAGCCACGCCTGACGCGTCGCAAGCAGCGCCTGTCCGTACACGCGGCCTTCTTGATAGATCGTCGAAGTTAAGCAACTTTCGAAACGGTCTGTAAGTGGATGAGTGACCGCCAGTGGTATTTCTTCGCTTCCGTGCTTCGGAGGGCACGTTAAATTGTAGGTCCCGGCTATTTAAGTCGTTAAGTCATGACGGAGGCCTTAAGGCGGCCTAAAAACTCCGTAACCAGAGTTGGGCCACTGACTCATACGATCTTAGTTATATGAGCCAAGTGAAGGAGAAGGTCGTTGTCATGTTGTACAAAGAGGTCAAGGAAGCCCTGGATATAAATAAGTGGAAAAGGACGCATCAATTATCCCGACAAGGGACAATCCCTTAAATCAGAAGAATATTTTTAAATCTTCCTGCTGTATTATAAAGACTGTTGACGTTTTGGACAATATCACACAATATTTAAACATTTCATGCGATGCAGGTTGCACGCATCCTCACGATGTTTTTCTGGTATTTATTTATGTTTCAATCAAATTATATTGACTTTTATTGCAAATCTATTAGTTCAAATTCGTTCCGCTTTAGTGGATACTGATCTTTAACCGATTCGTGTTTTCCCCCAATGCCATCTAGCATTAGCATAACAATAAGTACCTACCGTACTACCCGGCATCGAAAAATATGCGAATCATGTATTTAGGTAGAAAGGATGTATTTTTAGAAGCATGTATGAAATTGGCTTAGACAAACCTACAACCATCGTGTATACTAGTTGACGGGTGACAGCTATTTTTTAACGCGTTCCGTGCCTTCTTTGTAGTAGCAAATATACAGATTGCAAGCCCATCACTGCCTCGCCTAAGGTGAGTAGGTACTGACCACGGATTTAAAGAAATGAGGTACTGACAAACCGGCGAAATGTACGATTTGACCACCTTAAAGATTTCGTATTCTTGTGTGTGTCTATTTGTTTCTATGTGTTTGATACTGCGCTCAGTAGCGCTCATTCGTCCATGCAGCGCACACAGAACAACGTGCATGTACAGTCAGCAACAAAAGTCGATGAACAGTTGGACTTCTTAAAATGGCTTTTGTTTGTTTTCGAAAACAAAGAAAAAATAAACTTTTCTTGGGAAATTATTGTAAACCAAGACTTTCTTCAAATATTAGTAAAACTGTTGGTCATGATGTATCGGATTTCGGAAATATTCAGATTTGTGAAACATAAATTGTTAATCGACTTTCGTTGCTGACTGTAAGTCTACAACTAAGAGCAACCAGCCTTCGTGAGTTAGAACCTTAGATCATAAATATGGGATGCGCCTTTACCTTGCATTTCTCCTCTGCTAATATGTACCTACACGATTGCGAATCATGTGCGTCTTGTAGTATTACGTACGTCATATACAAAATTTGCAAGAGTGTGCGTAAAAATAAATAAAAATAAAATATGCTGGACTTTTCACTCAGCATCATCTAGCCCCAAAGTAAGCAGAGCTTGTGTTATGGGTACTAGATGACTGAAATACTACTTATATATTTTTTGTTTTTGGCAATACATACATATTATACATAGAAACACCCAGACACGAGACAAATAATTGTAGATCATACAAACATTGGTCCCGCCGCGGGGATCGAACCCGCAACCTTTTGCGTCGCAGACGGGCCTTCGCCCGCTGCGCTACAGAATGAGGGTGTATTGTCATTTTTATGCATAAGTGTGCTGCCTCGCCCCCGCAAAAACCGTCAGAAAATGTTGAAAGAGGAATACTGTCAATAACTCGTCCATTCTAGTTTGTCTGACGTTAGCACAACTTACCTCGCTGCCGTCTTGTTGCGCGTTGCACTTACTGATGTTGAGGGTACCGGTGATGAAGTCGTTCTGCACGTCTACTATCAGGAAGGCGCTCACCGGACGCACGATCTACCAATATAACAACAAAACTTAGGCCTTTACATCTATATTAGATGATTTATACAGCGTCAGGAGGCAATCCATGCCTACACTTAACGAGACGCTGTAGTGCCTGGGACATTGTTTGAGATGGAATAGGCTTGCCCAGCACCTAAAACATCCTCTCAGCTTAATCAGCCGTACAATAGGAAAGACGACGTCGATAAGTGTGGAGCTGACTAAGCTACGGGTTTCCACACGATGTTTTTCCTTCACCGTTAAGAGCTCGTGTTAAAGCGCATATAAATTTTACGAAACGAGAAATCCATTGATGCACGGCCGGGATTCGAACCCACGACCTTCGGATTGAAAGTCGAGGGACAAACCCATTCGACCAACACGGCTCCGGAATACAAAAACAGCATCACAAGTATGTCCATCTTTTTTACCTAAAATTACAATATAGGGGTCTTCAAATCGAGAGTAAATAGGTTCCTTCTAGGTAAGCATGCTTCATCTTAGACATCACTGTTGCTTAACATCAGGCAAAGTGAGGTCAAATGCTGACAGAAAATTTTAATTAAATAAACCCAGCTATTGCAAACCCTACCTCCTGCTTCTGATTTAGACAACTTTAAGGTATATCAGAGTTGTAGATACGATGCTTATAGCTCCGTAAAAAAAATCGTGTAAACTGCATGTGCTGGCCATCATCTGGGTGGCTGTGGTTGATGGCTCGTTTACGCCTAGCTTATTATTATTATTCATGTTTTTTTCCCTCTTAATATCTGCAATCGGCTGTATAGCCATAATCAGATCTTTTCATTGGAGTCATTGTTTTGAGGCGCCCTTCCATTGAGTGGCACCACACTGGCTATTAGTTAAGTCAGCTTCGCATGTCCAGGTTTAGCACCTGCCATCTCTTTAGGCGATTTACACTTTCTCTGTTATTTAGGAGGTTCTGGGCTAGTGTGTTTGTGTGTGATCTTAGTCTTTCCTTGTACTTCATGGCATATTTAGAGACTTCTTCTTTGACGGTTGGCATTTCCAGGTATACATGTATTTCGGTCTTTCTTGTTTGTTTCTTTGCGCCTAGCTTATATGTCATTTAAATCTATTCTACCGTAGAGATAGGGTGGCTAGTAAGAAGTAAAAACTAGCAAAAAAACAAGTGTTGAACCATTAAATTAGAAGATGTGTTTTGAAAGGATTGATGTTTCAAAGAGGCTCGTTTTGTGAAACACCGACTCACCACTTTTATCCAATGGTTCCAGCAGAAAGTGAATTCCTCTTTATCAATGAAGCCATCCTCGTTCTTGTCGAAGACCTGGAAGATGTGGTGCGCCTTGTCTTCAGAGAGTGGGTAGATGTGACCCTTGTCGTTGCGGAAAAGAGCTTTGCAGATCAGACAGAACTCGTCAAAGTTTAATTTTCCATCCCTGTTGAAGGGTGCACGTTTAGATTCTTTTTGCAATGATAAGTTGCATATTATAAAACCAAGTAAGACTTGAGCACCTACGGCGAATAAATTAGTATTATAATTGAGGTACCTACAAGTTTTGAAAATGTGATACATCAACCGCACAATGAATATTATGATAGATCGATGATTCACTTCTGAGATCATTGATGTAGAATTATCCAATTTGTCTAGACCCTGATTTTTTTATTGACTTATGTACTTACCTAAAGTATTTTTTTTGGACTTTTAAATTAAAAGTTTGCTTTAAAAAAACCTTTTTTCTCTATTTATTATATTATTAGGAGCCTGTAGTGTCCCACTGCAGGGTAAAGGCCTCCCTTCCCTCTCTCCACTTTTTTCTTTTTTCTCTAATAAACGATAAATTATTTTGTGTGTCCACAAAAGGGAAAATGGTTGAATATTTGGTAAAACTTACCCATCCTTGTCAAAAGTTTCATAGCAGGCGTCCATGTCGGAAAAGCAAGTTTCATCAACCAGCGAACCGTTTGCGTCCTCCGACATCGTAGATTGAATCGAAATGACTCGCGAGCTTGCACTGAGCCCGCTTATAAACGAATTCAGCACCATGGTAGCGAGGAATCACACCTTATGTAACCTATACCGACCAAAACAAACAATTCCTAGCCTACAACTGTCTCATTGAGGCGACTGGCATTATTTTAACGCTTCAGTCTTATTTTCTGCATCATTTTTTGATAAGAGAGCGTCATTTTGTTAGGAGTTTTTATTGAAAATTCTGCGAAAACTTTCAAAAATAAACATTTTCCCACACAACCTCAACTCAACAAAACAACACAACACATGTCATGTCATGTCATATGTCATAACAAAACAAATGTCATATCATACCACAGATTAAATGTGGCCTAGATGAAGGAAACGTGGACCACATATTTTTCAGGTGCCCTATACTTCGACGGTCTCTGTATGATATCCTTCCCCCTGATATTCCTCGTCCTACATCCTTCAAATGTATTTTATCCCATACCTTCTCCCCTTTAATTAATTATATTCTATGTAAATTTATTAATAATATTAAACTGTAATTATGTTTATTAATAATAATGTATCATGAATCTAATAACTTAAGTACCTATTTTATAGATAGTTTAACTTACAAACTGTGTTGTTCTATATTATGTTAAATAAATAAATAAATAATGCTGGTCACACAGCACCATCTAGCCCCAAACTAAGCAAAGCTTGTACTATGGGAACCTGATAACTGATAGAATACTTATATACTTATTGTTTGTAAATACATACATATTATAAATAGGAACACCCAGACCCGAGATAAATATTTGCAGATCATACAAACATTTATCCCGCGGCGGGGATCGAACCCGCAACCTTCTGCGTCTGAAGCGGGCTTTCACCCACTGCGCCACAGAGGTCGTCGTGTTGTGTTGTCTCTTTTGTTTTAGGAAAATCACTCTGGCTTCAATTTGTTTCAAACTCAAATCTCATTCCACCGGCCAATACATAGATTTAGCATGGTACCTTTCCTATATATATGGGCCAATAGCATTAAATTTTTACCCGCCATCTACAGTTTACGAAACTATCTTGACACGGACACTGGCAGAATTGTGACAGCAAGTCGCAGAAGCCATAAACCAAGAAACTGAAACTACCACAGATTAAATACCCGTACAAATAACAAGCAAACAACCTCGGAAGCAAACAAATTATTCAATTAGATTAGCAAATCAATCAATCAATCTATCAAGCAAGCCGCTGAAATGAAATGTGAAAGAAAATAAAAAGCGGTGAATGGAATGTCATGGGAAATTACTTCTTTTTGTTTACGTTGCTAAAATCTGTATCAAATTACATTACAGTGTAACCTTTCATTTATTAGATTAGTGTCGCCATGGCAATAAACAAGCTTTAGAATCCAAGCACACGAACACCGGTCTACTTAGGTTAAATTTTGATTGTGCTAACGTTCGGTCACGTTTCCATCATTTTTTATTACATTACACCATGGTGGTGATAGACCTGATAGAGGACGAAATGGATTGTATGGAAGTGTATGTGGGGGCCACAAACATGACTATGAACGAGCGTTTCACGATGCTGGCCGCCAGTTCCCCGTTCCTCAGGGCTGGGCCCCGTCGCGCTCGCAGGCGCTCCACTAACGATGGGCCTCTGCTGAATCCGCAGGCCAAAAACTCCAGAAACCAGAATATTATTGACGAAGTTGTGCATCAACTTGGCTTGGACTGGAGAGTGGTGAGAATGTTTTTACGGGATGGTAGTATTTTGGATAGATTTCTATTCTATTCTATTTTGTCATGCTATTATTGGGTTCACTTCTTTTAACATAACAACAGTGCTGTCGTTCTCTTCCATAAGTAATAATATAGTTCTCGTCCCTAACGCTTACTTTACTGTATTTCAGTATGAGATGCAAAACAATAGTCGGCCGGCCAGCCGTGCTAGCATGAGTAGACACGGCAGCGAGGCAAGCCTGACAAGCCTGGGCGATAACAACTTTGGTCAACGCAGCAGAGCGAATAGTTTCGGCAATATGAGCCAGCATTCTGGGAGATCGGGGAGGTCAAGTGTATTTAGGTAAGTTGTCTTTTTATAATGTCTTGGTTCTCGATATAAAGTTAAGTTATTTATAAAAAAAAAGAAAAGTTTTTATTTACATAAACTAAGCTACTAAATATTTACATATTGTCGGCTACTGGACATAAGGGGGTTTTTAATCACTAAAATAACACGAAAGTTATGGTTCAATCTAACTTTATCTAAATTGTGAATATTACTATGGAATGGCTGCGAGTGAATTAATTCTAGTGGAGCGTGTGCTTTGCTCAGCGATGGCAGGTGAATAGAAGGAGGCAATGGCGTCGCCGCGTCTCGTCGTGCCGAGGTCCGAGTAGTGATGCGCTTAGCTTGTAGTGATGTTCTCGGCGCAAACACATATATTTACAAAATACAACAGGATTAGTCAAGCTATCTAAGGATCGTTAGAAGCGATCTATAGATAGCTCAACTGATCCAGGTCACTGTCAGTTGGAAGCGTGCCCAAAACAGTGGCGGCATTACCACGCTGGATGGCAATGCTGATCCTTTGAGCTAAAAATGTGCCAGCTCTCGGATCACACTAAATAAAAAAAAAGTTAAATAAAATAGTTAATAGACAAGGTTAAGTACAATACGCACAACCAATCTTTAGCTATCTGAAGTAGCTGTACAAAACCCATTTTTGATGACGTCCGAAAGACGAAGACAGCTTTGTATAGCTGCCTCGCTCACTCGCTTAGTTTGTTGCATCGTGCTATCTCGCCTACTCGCGCAAACCGGCGCAGTTTAGTGCACATAACTTCAGACAGACAAAGATGGGTTGTGCGAATTGTACATATTTTTCCTCTATTTGTTGTATAGATATTTAATTGTATTTGTTTTAAGATCTACTAAACAAAGAAGTAAAAATCTAACAATAGCATAAGTGTGGTAATGTGTAGAAGAATTTGGAGATTGCATATTGGGGAATGCAGAAGAATAATACAATAGATAGTTGTGTGCATAATACATTTTGAAGTGAAGTGAAACAGTTGCCATTATTAAAAAGAAGAAGGAATAACAAGAAGAAGAAGAAACCAAGAAGAATAAGCAGACTAAGCTAAGATGTTACTGATTGGGCGGTATAGTCGCAGCGACAAACCCCTTTTCTTTTTTTTGTAAATAAAAAAAAAAACTATCTATTGTATTATTCTTCTGCATTCCCTCCAATACGCCATCTTCAAATTCTTCTACACATTATACACTATCTAATAAATTATAAATAAATAAATAAATAAATTAGCCATTTATTCAGACGTTAACATAACAGTTCTCTATTTCTAAGCACTTAAATTAATACAACTGCGTCTGCGTGCCCCTTTGGACAAAGGCCTCCTCCAACTGCGACCAACGAGTCCTGTCTCCCGCTATTCTGGACCACAAGCCACCAGCTGTGGCCTTCACGTCATCTATCCATCTTCTAAATGGCCTGCCTCGCTTCCTTTTCCTAGAGGAAAAGGAATACACTATCTAGCCAGTAATAAATAATGATAATTTGAATCAAATCGTTGTCTGTATCTAAATCAATATAGAATAGAATAAAGTTTAAGAATAATATACTGCACTCCCGGGCTTAATATCCATGGCTGTTTACAGTGATAGTGGGCGATCAGTGAGGTTCAATCGGCAGCCGGGCCTGAACCTGGATATGCGCCTGCAGATGCGTGACGCGTGGATGCGCGGGCGCAGGGCGCGCGGCAGAGGGCGCGGCCGTGGCTACGGGTAAGTCTAATCATGTTTTGTCTTCTAGTTGTCTAGCACACTAGTACTACAATTTACTATACACCTCGATAAACTTCGTGTTTTGTATCAGAACCGACTTTATTCATCCCTAAAAAATACTTTGAAAGAATATCTACCTTAATAATAAAAAACAGATATTGAGGCATACTATAGTCTTTTTATGTCAGTGCTTGCTTTTTTTTATGATATACTTCATAATCTTCCACAGAGGAGAACAGAATCGTGGTTGGTCGAACCGTACCTGGCAGAACCAGCCGAGGCGCGGGCGCGGGAACCGACGCAACAGGGGACGTAACCAGCGCTTCAAACAGGGCTCCAATCAGGCCTCCAACCAGCGCTCTAATCAGGGCTCCAATCAGGGCTCAAACCAGGGCTTCAGTGGTGTTGTTACACGCAGCAGGAGTCGTCAGTACAATAGTTGGGATGGCACTCCCAGGGGGGGAGTAACGGGGAGGGGAAGAGGCCGTGGGGGTATCCCGAGAGGTAACTATCACCGTTCTATCTACTTTATATCACTCTTCTTCGAAGTTAGCAACATTGAAGTAAATAATTACGTTTTTAAAAATTTAAAAGAAAACCGACTTCAATGTTTGACTTAAAGAGCGCGGCATTTCTCAGGATGTGTAGTGAGGTTTTTTTGAGTTTTACGGGAAAACTATCAATCCCTCAGGAATAAAATGTATATGGGACCACCTCGGAAGTACCTATACCCTTTCAAAAATTTTTTTTTTTTTTTTTTTTTTTTCCCTTTTAATATCTGCAATCGGCTGTATAGCCATAATCAGATCTTTTCATTGGAGTCGTTGTTTTAAGGCGCCCTTCCATTGAGTGGCACCACACTGGCCATTAGTCGAGTCAGCTTCGCATGTCCAGGTTTAGCACCTGCCATCTCTTTAGGCGATTTACGCTTTCTCCGTTATTTAGGAGATTGTGGGCTAGTGTGTTTGTGTGTGATCTGAGTCTTTCTTTGTACTTTATGGCATATTTACAGACTTCTTCTTTGACGGTTGGCATTTCCAGGTATTCGTGTATTTCGGTGTTTCTTACAAACCAGTGAGCTTTGGAGATGGTTCTTAGAGCTTGGTTTTGGAACCTTTGGAGGATCTCAATGTTTGAGTTACTGGCTGTTCCCCAGAGTTCAATGCCATATGTCCATATTGGCTTTATCATAGCCTTGTAGACTATCAGTTTGTTGCTGAGTGATAGTTGGGACTGGCGGCCAAGTAGCCAGGAGAATCCCTTGAGTTGCATGTTGGCTTCGGTTCTTTTGGCTTTTATATGGTTAGCCCAAGTTAATCTTCTGTCCAGGTGCAATCCCAGGTATCTGACGGTGTTATTGCTTGGTAGAATTTTATTTTCCATAGAGACTGGTGGACAGTCCCCTTTCCGGAGCGTGTATGTAATTTGTGTTGATTTTGTCACATTAGGTTTGATTCTCCACTTTTTTAGCCACAAGTCTATTTTGTTAAGCTGTTCCTGCAGTCTCTGCGAGGCTTTATTTGGGTCCTTGTCACTCGCGAGACATGCGGTATCGTCTGCATATGTTGCCGTTACAACGTTGTCTGTTTCTGGAAGGTCTGCAGTAAATATAGAATAAAGTACCGGGCCAAGTACCGATCCCTGCGGGACTGAGGCCGTTATATCGTACAGGTTCGAATAGTCTTCCTCATACTTGACCCGGAATTTTCTCTGGGTTAAGTAAGATTTTATGATCATGTAGAATGAGTTCGGTAATAAAGTTTTTACTTTGTAAATGAGTCCTTTATGCCAGACTTTATCAAACGCCTGTTGGATGTCTAAAAACACTGCTGAGCAGTACTCTTTTTTCTCTAGTGACTGCCTGATTTTGTGAACCACTCGGTGTACTTGTTCTACAGTTGCATGTTTTTCCCTAAATCCGAACTGATGATCGGGTATGATTTTAGATTCCTCCAGTACTGGTTTAAGCCTGGTCAGTAATATTTTTTCAAATACTTTTGACAGTAATGGTAGAAGACTGATGGGTCTATAAGAGCCGGGTTCCGTAGGTGGTTTCCCAGGTTTAGCAATCATGCAAATTTGGGATATTTTCCAGAGTTTTGGGAAGTAGTGTATTCTGAGGATAGCGTTAAACAGCATTGTCAGGAATACTATGACCTTTTTTGGAAGTTGTTTGAGGACTTCAGCCGTTATTAAGTCGAATTCAGGGGCTTTTTTGTTTTTGAGGCTTCGTACGATCTTTGCTAGTTCCTTAGGGGTGACAAGTGTCATCAATGGAGAAAGCTGTTGGTCACTATTGATAATTCGGTCCACTTCTTCTTCGAACTCTACCATTGTAGACTGATTAGGAGTGAAGACGTCGCTTAGGTGTTTGGCAAATAGTTCTGCTTTATCAACTCCCGTTCTAGCCCAACAGTCTTCGGCAGACTTCCTTATAGGTGGAACATGGACATTTGGCCTTTTAAAGTTCTTAGTTATTTTCCATAGCGAATAGTTATCTCTTTTATATGTAGATAATGTTGATAATTTCTGCTGGAAGGATGTGTTATTGTTCTCTGCAATCTAAACCCTTCTAAACCCTTTCAAACATAAAAAGAATTTTATAAATCGGTCCATAATTGACAGAGATATCGGTGAACATACATAAAAAAATAGCAGCCGAACATAGAACTCTTTTTTTTGAAGTCAGTTAAAAATTGAATTATCAACAGCGATTCGGAGGGAATGTTGGTCCCGGCTACAGTCGTTAATCCATGACAGACTCCTTTAAACTGTCCACCATAGATATGTAGTTGTATAACAGACTGTCCCCATAATAGTTCTGCTTTCTTGGGGGCTAGATGATGTTGTGAAAATGTCCAGCAGTCATTATTATGGTATCGAGGATGGGGGCTAGAAGAAGAAAAGCGTTCGATTTTACCGTCACGACACATTATTATTATTATTAGAAGCCTGTAGTGTCCCACGGAAGGGCAAAGGCCTCCCTCCCCTCTCTCCACTCATCCCTGTTCTGACGAACATCAACGACAACGTCACGACACATACATAGGTCAAAACGTCACAGTGCGAGGTGCGCAGTCGCAAAGCAGTCCATAGATTGTAACATTGTTATTACGGAAATGCGTTTCTACGATTTTAATATTTGTCAATAGTTTATTTGACGAATGCCAAATGTCAAAGTTGAAACTTCGTTCCAACCGAGTGTTCCGTGACACTCACGTACCTTTTTTATTTACTTTTAGGAGTATCACAGAACTCGATGCCCCAGCTTAAAACCCTGGAAGAACTAGACAAGGAGCTGGATGAGTACATGGCCAGCACCCCGGCAACCCTTGATAAGCAGCTCGAAGAATACATGGCCCAGAATGACATGGACTTTGACTTATAAGGTATAATTAACTTTGACGTTTCTTAAGACTGTAAAGTGTACGTGAGATGTACACAGTGAGTTAATGAGCAACGTCCTCCGTGAGTTTTGTGCAACTAACAAACAGCATAAAAGGTTCATCCTATTTACAGTAAGATTTTTTTAGGTTATGTGAACAGTGAGTTTCGAGGTTGTGTATGTGGTGGGTTATTGTATACATTAGTATGTAGAGTTCTTGTACAATATGCGTATATTGTTTGGACTTTTAAGTCTCCTTGTGTACCTAATAAGTGAGTTTTAAGAGAGCATAATATCATAAAACTCGCATGTATATTGAAAAACGTGAGATTGTGTTCAGTGAGAATCGTTTGGTTCTGTTTGGTGAGATAAATATTACTTTTTTTCTAGGCTAAGTTTACTCACTAGGATATTTTGTTGTTTTTTCATAGTACATTGCTGTGTAACATCAAATTAGTATATAATTTTTTTTTTTTATAGTTTAACTGTAAAGCTGTTGACTAAGATGGGTAATTACTTGTTCCCTTAAAAAATGTGTGATAATTAACATTTGAAAAACAATTAAAACCTAAAACTGTGTAAAATTTTTAAATTAATCAAATTATATCCCTATTTATCGTTACTGCATTGTTGATAGATGATAATACGCATTAAATAGTGAGTGAACACATTGTGAGGAAACCAGTTAATATTGCGTCTCCTTGATGGCTGTAAATAAAGTTACAGTAAGCAAAGTAAAAATAAGTTACAGTACGCACAACCAATCTTTGTCTGTCTGAAGTTAGGTGCACTAAACGATTACGCTGGTTTGCGCGAGTAGGCGAGATAGCACGATGCAACAAACTAAGCGAGTGAGCGAGGCAGCTATACAACGCTTTCTTCGTCTTTCAGGCGTCATCAAAAATGGGTTCTGCGCAGCTATTTCAGATAGCTAAAGATTGGTTATGCGTACTGTAAGTTTCGTGTAAAATTCAAACAAATTCTACATTCTTCTTATCGTGTCACTAGTTCTTTCGAACCAGTGTGGTGAAAGCATTATTAGCGCGCCTCAAAGAGGCTCCTGTATATTTTAAAAACCTGAGCCTCCTAAATTGCTGCGCTTGGCCAGATTTTCTTGACAAAATGGCGCATCTATGGGCACCTATGGGTCAGGTTTCTTTGTTTATTACTAAACAACTCTGTAAGCTATCTTATCATAAAAAACCGGACAGGTGCGAGTAGGACTCGCCCACCCAGGGTTCCGTACAAATTTTAGGTACATTATACGCCTAACAGGGCAAACTGTTACGTATATATAAGTTATTAGGAACATATAAAGAAGGAAAATGTATTTTTTTTTATTTTCCGTCATCGATCGAAAACTAATCATAAAAATAATTTAATATCTGTTTAAGCTTGTGCCGATAAAACCCTTTTCAAAGTCAAAGTCAAAAAGCATTTATTCAGTCTGACCGCTGGGATCACTTTGAAACGTCTTAAAACTAGGTGATTCTACTCCTGTTCCTTCGCGACCAATACCGTGAAGAACCAGGGCAACAAACATGGTTTGGGGCCTAGCTTTTTTTAAGTGATCCATCTTAGATCTAAACTTAGGCTAATTTCTTACGGCTGTAACTTTTTTGCGTTAACTTAGTGTTTTTTTTACACACCTGAGGTTTTAATTTCAACTCGATACCTCTACGCGTTCTTGGAATAAAGGGTTGCTTGACAGACAGACGGACAACAAATCATAACCCTTAAAATGCGCGATAAATCAAAATTACTTGTAAGCCCTAATGTAAATAACGAGATAAATTCTCGGCTCAATGTAATTACCTAATGAGTGCCATTTGATTGCAAAAATATCTGCTATAAGTATGTCTATGTCTCTGCTTACTTATTATTTTTTAAGGTTTAAGTGAAACCTAAAAACAAATAAAACATTATAATGTATTAAAGTATTTTATTTAGCAAATAGACAAAGTAGTTACACATGATTATTTAGTTCTGATCCACTTTTAACTAATTATTAAGTTTCAGGTTATGCTTTAATAGTTTAGTTATAAAAAGTCTACGTAAGGTTGTGTTTGCATTTGCAACCATTTGCCTATCTATAGGAATGAATCCTTTAGAAAAAAGTGAATTGAACTATGCCACTGTCTATTTACACCTCCCATAAGAGTAAAAATACTATATTTCCAATAATATTTTTCATTTAAGTAATATACAATTTATGGCTCCGAATAAAACGAAAATACGCAAAGTATTTAAACACCATAGCCTTTCATTCTATAATAAATATTTACTTAAAACTAAATGTGTAATGTATAATAATAGTTATCGTTTGGTTTTTCGTACTAAAACTAAAATAAATATAATAAAATATTTATAATCCCCATAGTTAAATGCCAGATTTCAAGACTGATACGCTTTTAACTATTACTGTATAATCTATTAAATTAATTTTACTGTAAGAAGGATAAATAATAAGGTAAAAACAAAATGGTGGGAGAGAACATTTAAATGCCAACAAAATAATTGTAAACTAACAGCTAAAATAAATTAATTCTAACTAAAAGTATTAAGTATTTACATTGACAAGTCTATCCTATAATTTAAGAACCTATAATATTTAAACATCTTTAATATATAAAAATATAAGTACTTGGTCAATTTTATAGTGAGAGATAATTAATTTAATAAGAAAATCAATCCTTGGAAAAGTAAGGTATAATGATCCTACGCAGCGTAGAAAGACATTTAGTTGAAAACTGAATGCGAATAGAGTACCTACCTACTTACAATTTTCGATAAATAATCGAAAAATAATGATTTAGCTGACTCTAGCCAAATGCATGTTTTTGTTGTGTAATTTGCACAAAAAATACTGGGAAAAATGCCGCTAATTCCAATCAATAACTACTGCTAACTTTTCTTTTAAAATTAAACGTTGAAAATGCCCAACTCATGAGTAGGTAAAGACAATAGTATGGTTATCGAATAATATTGACGACAATAATTGTTCAACTGCATTTGGATGGTGGTACAACTGTTAAAAAACCAAAAGCTCATGCTTAAAACTCAAGACTCGAGTTTGCGGCTAACTGAAAATAGCAATCAAAAATCAATTCCTACTCAATGCATGAGTTGATGGGCGAGACAGTCAGCTGCAGTTTCAATAAAATTACGTTTTTATTGAATTTTACTAAAAAGAAAACCGACTTCAATGTTTGACTCGAAACGTGGTGTGACTCAGGGCGTCAAGCTGTCGATTCGATTTCTATTTGTGACATGGCTAGGAGGGAAGGTGTTTGGAGTTTTACGGGGAAACTATCAATCCCTCAGGAATAAAATTTATATGGGACTACCTCTGGAGTATACCCTTTCAAACATGCAAATCGGTCAACAAATGGCGGAACAATCGCGTAACAAGATACAAAAAAAAAACATACAGACGAATTGAGAACCTCCTCCTTTTTTGAAGTCGGTTGAAAACGAAATGTTTTGCCTGAGAAATTATGAGATTTCAAAATTCTGGCCACGATTTGCTGTCTCACCCATCTCGTTTCATCTAATCTCGCCATATGCTATACCAGTTTCATTTTTGTCTCAATGCTATAGGTTATTGACCGATATAATCTGGTTGATCCAGCCGATGAAGGCGGACACCTTGGCATACACCCCGGGTACATCCTGTCTCCCGCAGCCGAAGCCCCAGGATACGAGTCCCACCAGCTCGTAGAAGCCGTCGTCTTGGCAGACCAGGGGGCCACCGCCGTCACCCTAGAAGATGAAGTTACACCGTTCTGACTACATGTCGTTTTAAATGGTCTAAATCTTGGATTGTTCCATAAAGATTCATACAGCGTCAGGAGGCAACCTATGCCTACATTCAACGGGACGCTGTAGTGCCTGTGACACTGTTTGAGATGGAATGGGCGTGCCACCTAAACCATTTTCTCAGCTTAACACAGCTTTAAGGCAATATTATATGTTATGACTCAGCACCAATACGACTTGTGACGTGCGTCTGTGGTCTTGGCTGATTGATACCTTGGCCAAGGAACGTAACATAAATAAATACCTAAGTAGGAACTTATGTTTAGTCTAGAGGATGGCTTAGGTTTAGAAGTATACCTGACAGGCGTCGTTCCCCTCCTCTCCCCCGGCGCAGAAGGAGCTGGCGGGGAGGATGAAGATCTTCTCAGTGACCGCGTTCACCTTCCGGATACACTCCGCGTCGCTCACGATGGGCAGCTCTGCTTCGCGCACTCGCAGGGGGATGGGACCGGCTGGAATATTATTAAGGGCTTATCCATAAATTGAATTACCTTCAACATAATGGGGAAGTGACAAAACGTGAGTCACACTTCGTCAACCCTCACACAGCTTGTGTCTGTCACATTGTGTGACAAAGGGTGGGGGTCCTAAGTTTTGTGACGTCACAACTCAAAAAATTGTTTAAAAGGGAAATAAAGCTAATTTTTAAAAACCTATACCAAAAGTAATTTTGGATCTGCTGTTTCTGGTTCGCCTCGTGTAACTCGTGTAAGAGGGGTTACAAGTGGGTTACTCCGACTGCACAATAGGCGGTCGTATCGGTTAGAAGAGATCTCTTCCAGAGAGCCCTAGCATGGAAAGCATTATCATAAACTATGTTACGAGCTAATTATCAACTCTGGTGATGTATGATGACTACCTCTTACAACCTTTAAAAAGCTACCTTTGCATGGAAAGCATATTGTATATAAATACTCACTTTCTCCCATATACCCATATCCAGTCACAGTACACCGTTTCCCTGGCGCATGGCTGACATCCCTCGCGGGCAGACACACCAGGCACACTCCTTCCTTCAGCTCCACCTTCCCGCCCAGCTTCAGCAGAGCGATGTCATTGTCCAGGGTCTGGCTGTTGTGGTTGTGGTGGATGTACGTCGTGAGGACCTTGAGGGTCTGTGCGCCAGGGGAGCCGTACTTGCGGGTCAGGTCGTGGTCGCCTACGCGGACGTATGTGGTTTCCTGCATGCGGACCATGCTGGAAGAAGAGGTTTTTGTTAGGTTTTTGTAATTGTGGATAAATAGAGGACGTAAGTTGTTCTATAATCTCACGAAGACGTCTGGCGGGTTGGTCTTAATTGTGTTTGTAGATTTGCTTCTGTGTGTGCAAGCGATACTGATTACTCGTTCGTCCATGGAGCGTTCAGCTTACGCACACATAAACAACGTGCATAAGCATCTGTAGACCTACACACAATTAAGACCAACTTACCTTCGTAAGAAAGAACAACTGAATAGTAAGCACAACGGATCTTTATCTTTCTGAAGTTAGGTGCAATAGACGATTGCGCAGGTATGGTAGAGTAAGCGAGATAGCACGATTTTAGGCGTCATCAAAAATGGGTTCTGCGCAGCTACTTCACAGAGCAAAAGCAAATCGATGTAACAATATAAACGTTGACAAGGCAGGTACTAACTTGGTGACACAATGCGCAGCAGTGAGCACCCACTGGGTCCCGATGAGCGCGGCTCCGCAGAGGTACTGATTGTTCTGGTTGATGAGCGCCACCTGCCAGCACCACTCGCCGCGAGAACCATCGGTGCCGCCCATCACACGCGCGGATCGACCTGATGAGCCTGGGGGTGAGCAACAGTTATTTATAGGTCTTCTCAACAGTTACTACAGGTATGCTACGGCCCCACGAGCCTGGGGAGATAAGGACACCAACCAGTTACACCGGATGAATATAACCTGCGTAAAATATTGACTGAACTCAAGGTATGAGCCCTAGCCCGAGATGATGATACAAGCAAGGTTCACCACCTCAAACAACTTTCATCGACTGATGAGGATTGAGAAGAGCATGTAAGAGAAAAACTCTATATGAATGAGGTAAGTGTCCGTGAAACAGCTGGAAGGGAGATACCTAGATAATCATACATGTAGCAAAGTGGTGACATTTTGGAGCTGGTCAAAAGTAGGTTTTAAACCAACGAGCTAGTATGATGGTAGATTTATAGATTTAGAACACATCCGTCAGATTCCACTTTCGTCAGAAGTAGTTTTTTGTATAATTTCAGTTCAGTTTCGTCATGAATGACGGATGTGGATAACTTCTAATGACCCTTTCGTCAGATTTATTTATTTCTGGCGCTTCGGCACACTCGCTTCGCTCGCTCGCCTTGCGCATGGTTTTTTCACTATCCTAACATAACCTAACCAACGACCCATTTGGTTAGGTTAGCCAGAAATGTAGAATAATGGAATCTGACGAACGAGGAATCATCGTTTCGTCAGAGGTAAAAAAATCTGACGAATGTGGAATAAATAAATGATCTGACGAATGTGGAATCTGGCGGATGTGTCCTAAAGCGATTTATAACCAACAAGGATATAGATCATGGTACCTTTGAATCTCAAGATGCGCTCGAGGGTTACGCAGGGCAGTAAGTAAGAATTCTTGGAGGAGAGATTTTGTAAAAACTACGATTACCCTTGACACCGCAGACGTATCTGTTGTACTTCTCAGGAGGCTTCGTCGAGTAGTTGGTTCCGTATGTCCCGTAGTCTGGTTCATAAGGTACTGGAATAAAAAAATAAGAGTAGGTAGGTAAATACTTATAATAAATACTTAGCAATCGTAAAGGTAAAATATTTGTTCAAATTAATGCAGCGCTTTCAGAGATATACCTACCTCTCTTGGTCTGTTTTCGTGTAGATTTCTGTCGGTATCGAGGAAAAGTTGTTTAATTTTTTGACCAATTTAGAACCTGACATATCCTAATACTTGGTCATCGAAGCAAATACATAACTGTATGTAAAACTGTTATAGGTAGTACATACAAACACAGACCAACAGAGAATAATCTCCGGAAGCACCTTCTTCTTTCCTTCTTGCCTCTAAGCGCGTGTACTTACGAACGGGTGTAGTATGCGGCAGCAGCGCAGTAGTATACTGCGTATACTGCGTCAGCTGAGTGTTATAATGTTTGTCCTGCGCCGGGGGCGGCGGCACGTGCGGGGGAGGCGGCGGAGGGGGGGGCTCCGGCCTGACGCCCGTCACCTCCTGCACCTTGGACTTGGGGGCGCAGCACTGCGTGCCCGCCTTCTTGCACTTGAACACGTCTGTTATTTCTGCGTTGTCTGGGGATTGCAAAGCCAAAGTTAAGCATTTATTCAGTAGTTCCGTTGGAATAGTCTTAAAGCTACGTGATTCTACTCCTGCGATCCCGTGAAGGAGTGACATGAACGACTGAAAGACGATAATGAGATGTTGCCGTAGAATAGGTCCAGTAGGTACCCTGAATGACATATTTGAAATCTCATTCGTCGATGCCATCCTGTGCCATTGACTTTTTTCCCACAAGATAGTTTTTTCTAAAAAACTTTTTTGAACTCACTATCTACGTTGCATCACGATGTTGTCTTCTTAATATCTTCGACGTTCCAGAACTTTTAGAAGGCAGTTTGAATGGTACTCACGGAAGCAGGTGAACGTAGAGAGCAGTGGCACGATGCAGGAGCCGGGGCAGTCGGGGCGCGGGTCTGCCGGCGCAGGGGTCGTCGTCGTGGTGGTAGTCGTGGTGCGGTACGCCCTGTGGACATGAAAACGTTGGTTAGATAGAGTCCAGTACCAATGAGTTATCAAAATGTTTGTGCATTATGCCGTGCTCACAAATGGCGAAGGAAAAGAGCGAGGCAACAGGTAGGTATGTCAAAGAATCTAATAGGTTTGGAGACATGTCAAGTACACGAGGAGCCTCTTTGAGGCGCACCTAAAAACCACATCTCGTCCTCGTCGAAGGCTATGACATGCCAAGAAGATGAAGAGTGAAGACAGCTTTTTAGCTGAATGAAATGTTTTGTACTTAAAAAAATTCATTTAGCTCATCATCAGTGATGAACTGATGATTCTTGAAATGTTAAAAGCATGGAGACGTTACCTGGAGCTGTCGCAGCAGATGGTGGAGTCCTTGTTGCAGACCGTGTGGTAGTTCAGCACAGCTGGAGGCTTGCAGAACGCAGCCATGATACTCAGCATGCAGTAGCCACGGCAGCGGGGTAGCGGGGGCTGAAATATACAGAAAATATCAGTCACATAATCATGTTTATTGACTTTTTAAACAGACACAGTGTAAAACATATTTGTTTCAGTGCAATATTAAATTAACCTATAGGTACGTTATGTTCTTATCGAAGTTCAAAAGAGCTTGGAACACCATGACTGGCATTGACAAAAACGTCGCTCTGTTTGACGCAAACTGAAGAAAAACTGTGCTAATAAGACAGTTTCAATTTCCACGCTCTTGTAGCGTATTTTATATGTTTACTAGATGATGACTAGATATACAATAGGCTTGCTCAGCACAGCATCTCAGGTTAATAGGCCTTGCTCACAAAAAAGACGCGTCATGTGTGAACTTAGTTATAGATAATGGTTTAACTAAGCTGCTGGTTTCTTCACGATGTTTTCACGAAAAGAAGATATTCTTTCGAAGTTCCTTAGCTTCCTGCAGCAAAACACTTTGAATGCATTCGAATTGAGTGTCTACCGCGCCTTGGGGATACAGTTGCAATCCTGTTTTTATGTTACTAATTAAGCGTGATTTGCTTGTGAAGTTGGAGTATTACCGGTGGTCTAGTCGTCGTAGGTCGCTGCGTGGTCGTAGGCCGCGGCCTTCGCGTGGTATACTGCTGCTTGTGGTACTGCGTGGTGGTCTCCGCCTTGGGCTCGGTGAGGCAGCAGGTGCCCTCGTCGGGGCAGGACGCGTCCTCGTCGATGTGGTCGCAGAGGAGTGAGAACAGGCCTCCGACGCAGTCCCCTCGGCACTTGCGCCCTGGGCGCGGTTTTGGAGTTGTTGTGGTTTGCTGAAAGGTACAATGAGAATCGTTATTATCTTACGCACCTTCTGACTCCACTACGGAATTGTCATCATTTAATTTTCGCTATTGCTCACTTATGGCTTGGTCAGCAACTATTTAACATATCAGACTAGGCTGCTTTCAAATGTTGGTTTTTCATGATTTTCTTACTGTTTCTTTACTTTTATGAACCTCGGGTTTAACCTGTAACTTAAATAGCTATTCAGGTGGTGGATCATTGAAAATAAATTTAGGCATTTGCTCTGGTTCTTGACAGTATAATCGCAAACTACGAGTATTAGGTAGAGTCACTTAGTTTTTAAAACCCTTTGTCGCCAAGTGATCTTATGACGTACGTTTGGAACTGAATAGGGGTCAACTTCGTCACATAAGATATTTACGACTATAAGACTATAAGATATTTACGACGAGGATATACTTACAGGTGTAGTAGGTTTTTTCTTGTTCGGCTTGTTCTCGCTAGGCACCACCAGGTCAGCGGGTCGCTCGCGGTCGCCGTAGTCGCGCGACACACAGCATTGTCGCCCGGCGACACAGAGCGACTTTGATGTTAGGTAGGCAGAGCAATATCGCGTCAGGTGGGCTTCCACGCAGACGCCTGGACATGCTATGTTGCCTGGAAGGTAAGAGGTGACGGAATTTGAAGACCATTTAAAGTTCGTTGAAAACATGTTATGTTTATTTTTATTTGTGGCTCATCCAATATACAAAAATATGAATGACGTAAAGAAGTTCTGGCCAACACTGATGACGAAGTTTATATGCCTCCATCACAGTATAAAGACAATTATAAACTAAACACACAGGGAGCAGTACGACCATACACAGTGCACAGGACCGGACAGAATGTCGTTCTGGAGAGGCCTATAGCTAATACTCGTAGGTACCTAACAGCGGGTGTAACAGAGGTGAATAGATAGTGTATGTAGGTGAATGGTTTTCAAGAGAAAACTAGTAATAAATAAAACATCCTAATATTAATGGTGTACCTAATAATTACCACTGTTTTTGTCGCTGGCGGGCGGTGGTTTCGTGATGGGGTCCTCTTCTTCTTCCTCCTCCTCTTCTTCTTCTTCTTCGGCCGGGGTGGTGGTGTACGGCCGGCGAGTTGGCTCTGTCGTGTTGTCTGTAAATTGAGGAGGTGGTCAAATGTTTGCCAAGTTCCTAGTGGCAGTCAGGTTAGTACCTACATTAAAAGTGTTCATAACCATGATAGTTTTAAACTCATTGGGGCTTATTACAAGAAAATGAGCCGAGTTTAGACCAAGTCTTACTAAAAAACTGTCCATAGAAAAACGCTCTTTAAATACTCGTACCTACATAGAACGCTTTTTTGTGGTAACAGTTTTGTTTTGACATGTGTCAACATGGGGTTCAACTAAGGTTTAACGTTTTTAAAATAAGCAGCATTGTTTTTAATAACGGGATAAAATCGCTTAAGGTGAATACCAAATAGTTCAAATACTCGTATTATCCAAAAACCTACGCGATCTTGTCTTTTCGTTATTCTTCGTAACCAGTGTGGTGAAAGGATTAAAAGTGCGTCTCTAAGACTCCTTTCGTCCCGTTTTTAAAAAGTTATAAAGTGTAACTCACTAGGTACATCATCAGCGCAGCACTTCATGTTGCTGGGGCACTCGACCTCCTCCAGCACGTTGGTGCAGATGAGCGCGGCCAGCGGGTGCATGCACGAGCCCGGGCAGTCTTTGGACTCCACCTGCGAGTCCAGGGTCTGCATGAAACCTGGAGCAACATAGACTTTTTGTTAGTTCAAATTCTAACCTACTAAACAGAAAACCCGAATTCACGTATCGGTAATATTTTTTTAGTTTTAAAGGAATAGTAGGTACCTACCTACCTACCTATCCATCCCTCAGGCATTAAAACTCCTTAGATTAAACCTTTGCCAGCCGTGGGAAACTAACGGCTGAAAATAATAATATGAGACCACGTCTGGAGTACCTACCCTTTTGTTTTTCCTGTATACTTATACATTTGCTAGAAACTATTCTATACCTTAGTTATAAATGTTAATTTTTAGCATTTACAATACCAATAAATCCACCAAATTCCATAGCATTACCAACTTAAGCATTATACGTAGTACCAAAGCGGATAAAACCTTTAACCTAGTTCCAATCTAGCTAATTGTAAACAGATAACGGGTAATTGACTGACAGGATCTGGCCTTGACCAGGCATCCTAATGGCAGGTTTGAGCTGTCAAAGTGGTCAGTTCCCGTTACGACCGCATTCCGAAATGCGCCTGAACTGGCCTGAAGCCACTCGGAGCAATACGAGTTTAGATTTGGTATTGCCTTTTACTAGTATCATATTGTCTGTGATTCCTATATTAAAAAAGTCAATGGGGTCGTTGGTAATTTTTATTCCCAACGACCACTGATGGAGAGGCTAGTGTGGACTATCAGTGTTTTTGTGCAAATAAATAAATAAAACGACCCCATTCACATGAGCAGTGGGGTCGTTGGGACTATTTATTCCCAACTACCCCACTAGTGTGGAGGTTAGCGGGGTCGTTGAGCATATATCGTTTTTAATAAGACATAAGCCTAAATAAATTAGGTTTAATGAAGACAATAAAGCAAATGTTTCAGATAGCGTTTTACAAGTGTGTAAATGGGTACAAAACTAAGGTAAAATATTATTTTATTTATTTAGGTAAACAAACAGTGGCGTCGATTCCGATGTTCACTGACTATAGTTAACTAAACTAAAATGCTTCGCTCTTAATTTCGTATACGATAAAGTCCAAAATAGTATGACTCAAAACAAAATAGTATGTAGTAAACAGTGACATTCCTAAAATGAGTAAAATTTAGTCAAACTTAAGTATTTGTAGGTAGAATTAGTCAAGACCATTTTGCTTGCTGTGTAAAACAGCTGCTACAGAAGCTCAAAGACGCCATTTTGATTATAATTTTAGTAATGTCACTATTAGTGACATGCCGTTTTCGTCTTTATTGAGAACAAAATAAGAACGTTCAAGATTTAGTTTAATTAAGTTTAGTCTGTGAACAACAGAATCGACGCCAGTAACACATTAAAATAAGTAAGTATTTTTTTTAAATAGGTAGTAAAGTAAAGTCTAAAGGACCTTACAAGGTCGACCTTACCTAACTACCCGACTGGCTGCATTCCAAGTTCTAAGACTCGGAGTGCCGTTACCCTCCCCCCCCCCCTTCGCCCATCCCCCGCGGGACCTCACGCCACTGACATAGAACAGGCAAATGAAAGGAAAATAAAGGGTTTTAAGGTGTAAGCGACAGCGGGTATTGGCTGTTGGTCGACATCACACAAAGGTTCATATTCTGTTAGATATAAAAATTAATGGACCTCTGAATTAGAAGAATCTGAATAGAACGACTTGAGTCGGTAAGTGTACACTGCATAAAGTAGGTACAGTCATCTGCGATTGGAAACAGTGTTACCGTCCTGAGATTACGTACGTGCATGTGCATCTACACACACAATTAAGACCAGCCCGCCTTCTTAAGATAGAACTACTGTACGTGTACCTATAGTAGGTACATTTAGCAACAAAAGTCGACCGAGTCATTGGATGTTTCAAAAATCAGGGGTCGTGTTCGCGTCGCGGATGCTTCCCACCACGATTTCTGACTTCAAGGGTCAATTTTTCGGTTCGGAATATCTGGTCCTAGGCTAGGACCGTGTTTTAACGTTTTAAAAATTGGCCCTAGAAGTCAAAAATCGTGGTGGTGAAGCATCCGATTATTCATCAAACGAACGAAAAATTGAACGCGAATTACCCCCTGAATATATCGAAAAAAATTTGTAACACTGACCAAAAAGCCCGGTTTACGGGCCTATATCGCTGAGTGTACACGTGCCCGCTGCCGCCTGCCTTGGGGCCGGCTGTGACCGGGGACAACCGTTACCTGATGACCTAATGTTGGAGAAATCGCGCCGAAAACGAAAGTACCTGCGGACCTCGTATCTAATTATGTGCCCCGTATTCCGGCGACGCTAGCTTCGGAAACAACGTACGTATTTTTGAAAGCATTATAATTTATTGAAGTAGCCTCGCGTTGTTATAGTACTAAGCACAACGGATCTTTAGCTCTCTGAAGTTAGGTGCAATAGAAGATTGCGCAGGTTTGGTAGAATAAGCGAGATAGCACGATTTTAGGCGTCATCAAAAAAGGGTTCTTCTGTGCAGCTACTTCAGAGAGCTATAGAACGATTGTGCGTATTATATCTACCAGCAGTCTATTAAGAATACTACGACACCTTTATATTATAGTCTGGAGATGCACAAAGGCTACTTGGCTACTTTTGTCCCGGCTATAAAGGCTATACTAATACTTTAGCTTGAAATAGCAAAGCCTAAAATTTTTATTACGGATAAAAAGTAGCCTATGTGCTATTTTACATTAGCAGTTCTTATTATAAAATTATACAGGGTGTAAAAAGACTGCTCCCGAAAACTTCAGGTGGTTAAAGTACCCATCAATATAAACAACTTTTTCTAAGAAACCAACACTGTGAGGGCGAAAAAAAAACAGCTGTTTCATACATTTTAGCCAAGTAGGTATTGAACTTTTGTATGGAACAGCTGTTTTTTTTCGCGCTCACAGTGTTGGTTTCTTAGAAAAAGTTGTTTATATTGATGGGTACTTTAACCACCTGAAGTTTTCGGGAGCAGTCTTTTTACACCCTGTATATAAGTAAAACTATGGTCCCCAAGCTAAAGGGTAGATATTATAATAACTAGTTCTTCATAGGGTCTTCAGTTGCTTCTGAGATAATGTCTTTTCTATTCCATTAATTCGTTTCTTTGCTAAATACTGTAGGTAATTAAATCGCATTCTAAATCAAGCAAGAATGAAGAGTTGAATAACCTCAAACCAACTTTGACAGGTCAAAGGTAATCAATAATGGTTCAACTTGACCTGTCAAGTTGAACCATTTTAAATGTCTGAAATGCCTTTAGGCATTTTAAAGTTTGATTATAAAGTTTGATTATAACAAGACACCTCAAGTAGCTTGGATATTCAATACACTTGAAGTTTTTATAATAATAATAATGCTGGACTTTTTCACACAGCATCATCTAGCCCCAAAGTAAGCAGAGCTTGTGTTATGGGTACTAGATGACTGATATACTACTTATATACTTTTTGTTTCTAAATACATACATATTATACATTTTAAAGAGTCTGTTGAGTCCTAGCTAGTATGTTGTCCATTCATACACGTCATAAGTCATCGGGTATCTAGCTTCGTGCTTTCTCGGCCGTTGACCGTGTGAAAGTCTATGATACAATGATGACAAACTGTGACGTCACCATATTTGCACAATCAGTATATTTGAGGTAATTTGCACGCTCAGGATTTTGGAACGAAGTTCCTTTTCGGACGGTATCAAGGATGGAGGTTAGAAAAAAAGCGATCGATTTTACCGTCACGACATATCGCTGTCTCCGGGGAATAAAAGGATACCTACTTAACAGCAAAAACAACTTTACGAGAAGCAAAAAATATGTTTTCGTTGATAATTATAATCCTCCGCTATTTTCCCAAAATATGCTATGCCGTCAGAAAAATATTTTAGTAAATAATTCTTTAATTCTCGTCGCGCGTCGTCAATGCGCCCGCGCATCTTTACATAGTAATTCACTTTCAGAGCGTGCCGCATGTGATGTTTTCACCGAGTTTCAGACTCATGCTAGACGTACTCAGGGGAAAAACTAAATGAAACAAATACACGACTGTATCCCAAAGAGCGGAGGACATTTCCTCAGATCATGGTGCATTGAAGATGTTTGGTGGTAGTCAGAGGCACTTCCAATCTCCAAATACATTTGAATTGCTTATATTTTGCAGAAAAAGAGAATGAAAAGGGTTATAGCCAAGTTGTAGACTTTTGTTATGTACCTAGGTGTGTACCTACATACCTACCACTACACCGTCCACACCAAACTTTGTTGAGATACAGATAATAGAATTCTGGTCCTTAATACGTCCACAACTAAACGTTTCGATACATTTTAAAGACGTGTTCCTAATAACGAGCTGAATATCTGACACGCCATTTGTAGCATGATAGCATGACTCTTACATATTATCAGTTAATTATCAAGTACCTAGGTACTTAAGTTGCTTCTAAATTATACTTTGGTACTTATGGACATGAGGTCAAATGTATTTTTCAGTATTTATTATGGCGACTGATATGGTAAATAAAACGACAAGATTTAAAACTGCTTTGATCATGACTGACTTTATGGGTTGGTACAGTTCTTCCAACTGAACTGTAACTCTGAACTGTAACTGAAGAACTGTAGTTACTCGGTTGTTCATAGCTGTGTAATATAAAAACAATCATGTCTGGAATAACGAAACTGTGAGTATCAACTAATGTTAATATTACTTAACATTATACCAATTCGATGCATGACTCATTAACGCTTTCTTTGAGACTTAATTTTAAAAAATTTTTGAAAAAAAAAATTGAACCGACTTCACAGAACACAAACAGGAGAACCTTCTACACACTAAAAAGAGAAAAATAAGAATATAATTTGAAGTCGGTGCCAACTATTCATTTACATCTAAGAAATTCAAAAGAACTTGGGTGCAAAATTGTATCCTGGTACGCTATCGCTCGATTTCTTTTTTTGATAGGTACCTAATCGTATTCACTTGGCACCGACTTCAAATTATATTCTTATTTTTCTCTTTTTAGTGTGTAGAAGGTTCTCCTGTTTGTGTTCTGTGAAGTCGGTTCAATTTTTTTTTTCAAAAATTTTTATTTTTCACTTTTTAGTGTAAGTAAATAAATACTGTGTAAATAAAAGTGTATGTGTAAATAATATAGTAAGCTACGAGTACATTAAGACTTTGCTTATCGTAGCTTAAGTAGGAAAGGATAAGAGAAGTCATGGGCAGACCTACTAAAGGACAGACCGGAGTTCAGCAAGGGGGAAAACTATCAATCCATAAGGAAAAGAAATATTTTGTACTACCTCGGGTGTAATACCCTTTCAAACTATTTAATGTTTGACTCAGATTGTGAGTCAGGGTGTGTTGTGTAGTGAGAATGAGGTTTTTTTAATGTTACGGGAAAACTGTCAATCCCTCAGGAAAAAAAAATATATGGCGCCACCTTGAGAGTATATCTCTTTTTAACAAAAAAAAAATTTTGGAAATCGGTCCACAATTTTCTTAAAGTTCAGTGATTGTTTTAGTTTTACGGGAAAACTATTAATCCCTCAGGAAAAAAAAATATGTGGCGCCACCTTGAGAGTATGCCTCTTTCTAACAAAAAAAAAATTTTGGAAATCGGGCCACAATTTTCTTAAAGTTCAATGATTGTTTTAGTTTTACGGGAAAACTATTAATCCCTCAGGAATAAAATTTATATGGGACCACTATAAGAGTATACCCTTTCAAACAAAAAAAAAATTTTGGAAATCGGTCCACAACTGACGGAAATATCGTTTTCTTAAAGTTCAGTGATTGTTTTAGTTTTACGGGAAAACTATTAATCCCTCAGGAAAAAAAAATATGTGGCGCCACGTTGAGAGTATACCTCTTTCTAACAAAAAAAAAATTTTGGAAATCGGGCCACAATTTTCTTAAAGTTCAGTGATTGTTTTAGTTTTACGGGAAAACTATTAATCCCTCAGGAATAAAATTTATATGGGACCACTATAAGAGTATACCCTTTCAAACAAAAAAAAAACTTTGGAAATCGGTCCACAACTGACGGAAATATCGGTGAACATACATAAAAAAAAAAAAAAAAAAAAAAAAAAAAAAAAAAAAAAAAAAAACATACATACAGCCGAACATATAACCTCCTCCTTTTTTTGAAGTCGGTTAAAAAGACTCAAGTATCTCTCGACCTTTTCCTCAAACATAAATTGAAAGAAATCTGAGATCATTTCTACTTCCGGAAAAAATGAAGTGAATCATTCCACTTATCTACTTACATAAGTACCTATTTTAATTAAAAAAAAAAATTGGTTGTCTGTAAAGTCGGTTTACTGACGATAGTTCAACGTGACAACGTCTACGCATCGCTCACTCAAGTAGGAGAGAGACGGATGTCGAACGCTGCCGAACGCAAAGGCCGATTGTGCTTCTTTGTCGCTCGTTCCGCGCTCTCGCTTGCACTTCAAGCCTTACATGGAACGCCTCAGGTAACGCCTCGAGGTAACGCCGCATGACGTCATGTTTTTTCGTGCGTGCAGCCGGCTCTAACGAATTATAAGAAGTCACGTCAAAAAAAAAAATAGAAGACTCGCCTACCTATAGTATTTTTCATGTAGGAACGTATCCCTGACACATATAACTTTTGCGTTGTCACGTTCAACTATCGTCAGTAAACCGACTTTACAGACAACCAATTTTTTTTATGATGAATGGGTCGGCTCTTAACCTCGAAACTTACACAGGCAAGAGTGAGGTCTACGATGGAGCGAGCTTAACCAGATGGTGCCACACGCGGCGCAACTGACACCCATCTAATTCCCAAAGACGCTGGCACTCCCGCGCGCCAACGGAACACAGCGAACTGCTTGGCGTTGGACTTCGGGTGGTTGCAAGCCAGGCGGACCTTCGCAGGTCCTACAGGTCCTTCCTAGCTAGTGTTATATAACTATTTTACAGATCCCAGCGATCCAAATGGTTCTTGACATTGACTTTGAATTGAAGTTCAACGGTTTAATAGTCACAGCAATTGAGGTTATGGGTAGTCTGAGGCAAACATTGCGTGGATTACCGCGAATTACACAATTCTCCCACCAGAGAGAAAGCAGACGGCTCGGAGCCACTGCTGGCTATTCTGCGTCCGATTAATTATCGGGACCGGTTGTCCATTCACAGCGGACCACACATCCACTACGCAGTGCGCGACTGTTTCCCCGAGGAGTGGTAAACATTCTCTCAAATTTTACCCAATTGTTTTATGTAAGTAGGTAAGTATTCCAGATCCTTTGAAGATGGGCAGTAGTCAGAGGCATGTCCAAATAAATATTCGATACATGCCCACATTTTTCAGAAATTAGTATTCCATAGTCCATACCTGACAGGTTGCAAGCCCATCGCCACCTATAAGAACACTAACTGGTTTCCTCACGAAGTTTGGCTTAGAGCATATAAATTTTACGAGACGCAAAATCCGTACACATGAACGGTCGGGATTCGAATCCACGACCTTCGCGTTGAAAGTTAAGAAACAACCTCATTGGTCAACACAGCGTTATTCAGAGTTGTCTAGAATCATTTGTGTTCAGACCTGTAGGTATATTTTAACTTGGTAACTTCATGGAGTAGTTAAGTTCCTTTGCCCAGTGAGACGAGATAGGTTTAATAAAAATAACTTCAAAGAGCTGGCAAGTGCGTTACAAAGCTACGCGCACTGTACGTCGCCGTGGGAACCCAATCGTGTTTGTATGTGAAAAGCTTCGTTTGAATCGACCGCGATTTCAGCGCTCTTAATTAAATCGGTTTGTTTTTTTACATCACACTACAATGCGAAAGTTTGTCGGTTTGTATATGCTTTCAGCGTGAAAGATTAACAAACTCCTTCATGCTGAAGGCTGTAGAGAATTCTAACATGAAAAAACTGTTTTTGATTAGATAGATAGATAGATAATTCTTTATTGAGAGTATTTTAACGCCCTAGAACTCAGAACAAAACAGCTACCTATTTTTTTGGACGCTTTATCGAAATCGGTCAGGCGCGGCTGTCTGGCAGCCACTTAAACTAAACTTACAAAATTAAAAACTAAAAGAAACATGAGCTTATTGTGGTGACACCTAATTGTGGTGGATTAAAGTTAGGTTAATGAAACTAGAACTAAGTACCTGCTTAACTTGAACCAAACATCACGTCTATACTTGCTACTACTACTGGTGCTCAGGGCACGGTAGACGTAAACATTCTTAGATATTTATATTTCATTTCATTATAGCTTTAAATTATAATGTACCTACCGACATATTCATTTGCAGAAGATAATATTCCATAATGACGGATTGTAAGCCAAATCGCCGCGCCGCCTTTAAGAGTGGACTAGTTCGCTCGCGATATTTTCTGTACCGTTTCTGATTAAAAAAAAAAAAAAATTGTTTATTTCAGACCTTACATTGATCCATAGGTCTAATTTGTTAGTAGGTATTTTTACTCTTATAAACTAGATTAGTATTAGCTTAACCTAAAAAACAACAATAATCTCATCACAATCACAAAATTATTGAGACACTAAACAAGTAACTGGCTTCAGTAAAAATGACAAATATGAACACTATTCTGACTAAGGTGAGTAAGGTCGTATGAGTAGCCAATGACCATGTGACGGAGTTTTTTTAAATTGACTAATAATAACTTGGTTAAATTAATATTCTTCATTCTTCTCGTTGTGATAAAAAGCGATATTTCAAGGAGGAACGGTGCGCGCGCATATTTAACGGCGCACGCGCACCGTTACTGCACAATGTACGGAATGTGCGCACTTGTAGGTCAGATCATATCTGCTGTTTGTCTAGTCACATTTATCACATTTATATCATACTACTGCTACTGCGCACGGCTTCGCCGGCGTGGTACCGACCTGTTGAATAGCCTATATTCTATTCCAGGCCACTATCTACGCTTATTCCAAGTTTCATCTAAATCGGTTCACTGGTTTATGCGTGAATGAAACACAAACATCTAAACAAACTCGCAAACTTTCAGCTTTATTATGTTAGTGGGATAAACTACAGGTACGTCGTACGTGCCTCGATTGTAGGGGGTAGACAGTTGAAGTCAGTAATTTCAATAATATCACTTAGATCCATCACGTTAAATAGAATAGAATACTAGAATAGAATAGAATAAACATTTATTTGTTTATTTATTTATTTATTAGCTAGCTGCGCTCCCGCGGTGTGACCCGCGGTCCCTCGGGATTTTTTAATTTTTTCGGGATAAAAAGAAGCCTATGTCCTTTCCTGGGATATAACCTTTAACTATGCAAATTTCAGCTTAATCTGTTCAGTGGTTTAGTCGTGAAAGCGTAAGAAACAGACAGACAGACAGACAGATAGACAGACAGACAGACAGAGTTACTTTCACATTTATAATATTAGTATGGATAGTATGGATTTAAATCGACATAACGATACTGGCTTGGTCTAGTGCGGAATCCATTGAACATTAATATGCCTTGCCTTACAAAACATTTCAAAGTTTTAGAAAATTTAGTAAGTAATTGTTTAATCGTTATAAAAGCTAACTACTCCGTCTCTGTTTGTGAAGACAGACCATCCGAAAAACGTAGGAGGAGACACAGACCGGACAGAGTGGCGTTATTGAGGCGGCCTAACCCAGCAGTGGGTGCAACGGCTGATTAGATGATACCTATTGGATGTCAGTGTCCGGCCGGGGTGTGGTGAACCTGCTGATAAACTTGTTCTATGACTTGATGTTTAATACGTTTGTGAAAATAAAAGTGAAAATTGCTCATAAAATGAGTCATAGTCATACAGAGATCTTTTCTCCGGAAACTAGTCAGTCAGTTTGCAATCCTGTCTGTCTGTGATCCTGCCTCGGGTTCGATAACCAAAGCTAAATGAAATAAGATTCAAAAGTTATAGAATAGAAAAATTATACCTAGTACCTACCTATAGTAGATAGAAAGTCAAAAATTATGTATGCAGTAAGATCGCTGGGATCACTAAGAAATTAAGTGATTCTCCTCCTGTTCCACGACGAATACCGTGAAAACCCAGGGCAACAAACAAGGTTTGGGGCCTATCCGAATACACATTCTTTCAGATCGAGTCACTTAGCATTTTCGAAAACATCTAAGGAGGTAGACGCACTGGAAGCGGTAGTCATCATCATCATCATCAGCCTATGGCAGTCCACTGCTGGACATAGGCCTCCCCCTAGTGCGCGCCATTGCGCCCTGTCCTCAGCTCGACGCAGCCAGCTTCTGCCGGCAGCCTTTCGCAGATCGTCACTCCACCTGACCGGAGGGCGTCCTACACTACATTTGCTGAGTCGCGGTCTCATGCGAAACAACTTCAAGACGCTGTAGTGCCTGAGATATTGTCTCGCTCGTCCAACACCTAAACTATGCCCTCAGATTAGGTAGCTACCAAAGTATAGGTAATAGTTAAAAAAAATACTAAGTTTTGAACTGTAGAGCTCGTCATATCAAACATGTAACTAGCTATGTGTTCCAATCACTCCATTCCGTACCAATACGGAAAAACCGTGATATGAAAATGGTTGTAAAACTTTTAGCTTATAACCAAAATGAAATAATCCACAAAATAAGCAAAGTGAAACCGAAATACGCATCGCCACTGAATGAATAAAACAAACTGTATTACCTTGCCGTCAAACAAGTAATGTCTAGTCTAAGAGAAAGTGCCTAGGCGTGCACCGACAATGCTTGCCACGAGATTGTGTCATGCTAAGGCTAGGCTGGGTACTGACACGACTGTAGACAATTTTAGTATAGGACCAACAAAAAAACTTGGCTCAAAATACATACTTACTTCATAATCTTTATCTCCCTGCCCAACTCTATCAACACATCTCTACATTAACCATCTCTTAGGCCTTTACATCAAAACTACGTGTAGATGATTTATACAGTGACGGGACGCAATTGTGCCTGGGACATTTTTATGAGATGGAATAGGCTTGCCCAGCACTTAAATCGGCCTTTATCATCCACAGCCTGACTTTGCCCACTGCTGGGTGTATACCCAGAGAGGCGTATGCCTTTCTTGCTTTATACAAGCTTACGATCTCGTGCCAATCGCAGCCTTATTCACAGCAAAAACGGAACGTTCAGCTGACTAAGCGCAAAATCTATTGACGGCCGGGTTTTGAATTCGCAATCTTCGGATCACTTCAACCTCTTTGAGAGCCAAGAGGCAACACAGTTCTAAACTTAGTACTTATCACTACCTAATTTAATTACTATTAAAGCTTTAAGATCATTCACTTTTTTGTATTTTAAAATGAAGTAGGTACTCAGGAGATTAAGCACTGTAGAAGAGCGCGTTTAAGTCTTTTGTATGCAACAAACATTGTGAGAAAAATAATTTTGAATCTCCCACGAGAAAATTTTGACTGAATCAGCTACTAGACTTTGTTATATTTTATGTAAATATTGCTTTGTGTACTTAGATATTGCTCGTGTTTAGTCCATTTTTTTTTTAATTGGGAATAATATTTATTTTGTGTTTTATATGACACTAATGTTGCGTCATTGATGTCAAAAAATATAAAAAGCCATAGATTTAGCATGGTACCTTTTTGATATGTAAAAAGCTAAACGTTTCTGATAACCGCTTCATATCGATTACTCTGTTTTTCATTTCGCTAAGCAAAATTATTGGGTTAACCGCTTCTATCTGTAACCCTTTGAAGCGGTAAACAGTAATAAATGGGTTATCCAATCCCTGCTCTAAACATAAAGTCAAGGTCAAAGTCAAAAAGCATTTATTCAGTAGGACCGCTGGGATCACTTTGAAGCTCGAGAAATCGGTAAATTAATAAATAAAGCACCCAACAGTCATAACATAACTTATGACAAGGTCGAGGAGCATCGTAGAACAACTGCACATAAAAATATTCTTCTTCTTACCATTACCTATCACCATGGTAGGTATCACAACAAAAATATTGTTGGTAACAAAAACATCAGCGAAAAATTGTATTCTATGTCTTTAGTTGGCAACATAACTCCGCCTAGGTAGGTAAATACCTACCTCTTGTAACTGTACATTTATTGTCAATTCCAATATTTCTCAAATATTTACTGTTAGTGACTTGCCTAGCAATATATCGAAAATGCTAAATTCAGCCGATATAACGGTCATTCACCCCGACACTTCTAATCTATTTTACTTCCGGGAAAACCAACACGCAACCACTGGTTTCTTTTTGAACATAATTTTTGATTCTCTAGTGAATTTATGATATCAGTGTGATTGACCCATCACATTCAAAATGAGTCAATCGAGACTATCATGACAAAATGACAGGTTTGAAATTAGACCCTGGCCAACTCTACAGAGCGGAAGGAGGGAAGTAAAACTTAAGTAACTCTCTTTGCCAATTGTGCAAATTATACAATTCGTGTTTGTGGGGTTTTTATTCTACTTAGATATTCTTTTCATGTCATTTCTTCTTTCCGTTCTGGCATATCATGATAATACCTACTACAACTGTAGGTATTATTTATTTATCTGTGATAATAATATAATTGTGATAATTCTTCAGGGCGTTCTGGGCAATGCAACGCGTGATCTGCAAAGATGACGCTAGCTGGCACAGATTTGGCTCAACGTATCAGCATTGCCATCGAGCGTGGTGATGCCGCCAATGTTTTGGGCACGCTTCCGACTAGTGACCTAGGGAGCTATCTACAGATCGTGTTCTACGATCTTTAGATATAAGATGTTATCTATGCAAGTTTTTGTAAAATATTTATATTTTCCATTGATTATATAAGTAATTAAAACAATATTGGGGTCCTACCATGACGGCTGGTAGAGCAGAGTGAAGACAAAAAAATTCTGATGATCCTACAAATAGTTCATGAAATGTACCTAGTACTAAATTCAGTTCTCTCAAATTATTAATTAGGTACTGGACACACACCTCATCACTTTAAACATAATACCTACTGACCATCGCGTGTTACAAATGTAATGTAGTGTAAAACGGTATGTATTGGAGTCTACTAACGGATTTTCACACATTCCATTGACCATATACGCACGGCCACCTATTAACCCCTTTCTGACACTGACCCAAAATACCGACCCATCTAGTGAAAGTTTACTTACTAGAAAACAGCGAACTGGCAAAGTCTTCCTGGCATAAAACAGGCGAGATTGCCAGTAAAAAGAGTATTCCCGTTGACACTGTCATGGTGCACTTATCACTGTCACTGTCAAGAAAAACGCGGGACGGGCATGGCGCGTCCGATTCGAAGACAGCGCTCGATTGCACTGGTGAAAGAGGAAAGGCGAGCGGATGCGTGTGCGCATTCAGAGAGTAGAATGTTAGATGAGAAAGTGGGTGTGCATGCCTCAGTTTTGATGTGCTCTGTGAGGCTGATGTTGGGTCAAGTTTATGATACTTTTCTTTGCAGTGAAATGTATGGTTAATGAAGGTAGGTACTAGGTATACCACCTATCTACAATGCCATCAAACAAACCTACTAAACACTGTTTTTTGTCCATTGTGAAAGTTACTTGTCTGTGTGTGTTGGTTTCACGCTTTTCACATACCTAAGTAGTTTATTTGATAAATTTTGGCATGGAGGACTACCAGGCGCGGTCACAGCCTAAAATTTGGGGGGGGGGGGGTCACTAATCTATCTTCTTTACTTTTTATAAAATTTATTATTTATTAAATGATTTTTTTTTATTTTGTAAATTTTGCAAAACCTATTTTTTGCATTCCAATAAAGCTTTTTCTTAAATAATCATAAAGCGGCTGAAATAATACCTACGGCAAACAATATTAGAGTTAAAGAAGAGCAAGAAATAAAATAAGGTACGCGATAAATCCCGTTTCAATAATACATAATTATGATTATTAGAGTTGTTCACTACATACATACATTTACAATACATAACATAACCAAGTAATTTCGATAATTTCCAGCTTATCTGACACTTCTGTCCAAAATGTTCTTTGACCAAAGAAGCATTTAACGGCATACTCGGTACCGGCGGATCGATTTCATTGATCCAAACATTTCAAATCTTCAATTACATCGTCCTAATGAATGAAGCAAGGTTATTAGCACCGATTTCTTATAGAAATCAATAGTAAAAGATTTTAAAAAAGCTATTTAGTAGTTCTTGGGTGTGGCGGAAAGAATGACCCAATTGGAGCTAAAATGGTGAAGGTGTAGGTAATTATGCGTCGTGCGTTCATGTCCGACAAACATGATAATGGGTTTCCGAAGAGCTAGATTGCGTTCGAATTAGCTGAGTCAAGACTAGGTGCGGTGCCGTAGTAGTTAGAGTTCACTCTCAGATTTAACAAGTACCTACCTACCGACTGGTTAAAATACCTACCTATTCTTTGAAAAATGAAGTAGGTAGATCATTGCTTGAGAAGAAGTTTTCGCGTTTGATAATTTCGTCTTAGAAGAAGAATGTTATTAGTAAAATATAATTGATTTAGGCATTTGATAACTAGTCTATTTGAGTTGAGCTTTGCTCTGTTGTTACCCGGGGACACTGGCAGTATCACTGGAGCTTTAAATGTTCAATTTTTTTTTTAAACTGATTTTGATAAAACCAACAATGACACAGTGAAACCGCATCCAAATCGGATACGCCGTTTCCGAGATTAGGATGTATCTTGCAATTTATAGGAATCGTTACTCCATTCTTACCATTTTCTTCTATAATAGTCTTTCCCACAGTCCCATCCATCTTAGGTCTTCTAGTAGAAGTTCTACTCTCATTCCTTCTACTCTACTCACATATCAATCCAAATTCATTGCCCCTTTTATTTTAACTTTCATTCCTACATTTTAATTTCCATCATCATAAAACGGTCGGTCTTTAGTGTGAACTAGCACTTAGTCTAGGCCGTAGTCGTCGTGGATTACGTAGTTTTAATAGGCGTGGCGAATAACCATTGAAACTTTTACTCTTTCCTTAGTGAGATCATTACTATCTAAAAACATTGGTCACTACGGCCAATGGATGCGCATAATGTTCTTTAGAAAATTTTGTAAGAAAAGCGTCTACTGCGCAAAATTAACTTGCTATAGCTACGATCCTGATATAGGTAGGCGTACTGTTAGTATGTAGGTACTTATTGATAGCGGCTATTTAGTCGCTAAGCCATGACGGAGGACATTAAGGCGGCCTAAAAACTCCGTCACCAGAGTTGGCTACTAGCTCATACGAACTTTACCTACATACTGCTGATTGCCTAGCCCAACTTTTGAAATTTTTTGAGACCTAGGAGTTCCTTGTTCGCAGCTTAAACCTAGCTAACCTTGTCTGTATCATTTTCTATTTGCGTTCAATAACACCTCTCCACAATATAAGTTCACATTCCCATTCCCACATGGTGCTTTTAACCCTAAATGCAAATGAGCCATCAACTCATGAGATTTAAGACAGCTGAGGCCTCCGAGGCCCCCTGTGGTCGTGACGTCACAGTCGGCGAATCAAAACAAACATTAATCGAGGCAGATACACCCACGGGTATAACGGACCCGCAGAACACAGAACAGTTAGTAGACGCGACAGGTTCAGAAGACGGTTATAGTGTTAAACGCGGATAAATGAGTTAAGTAGATTTATTTGATATCATTGTGAAAAACCGGTATTCGAAGGTTAGGTACCTACCTACTTATATTTTTGGAAAAGGGTCAGCAGCTTTATTGTCTAACTTGAAATCCATTCCCAGTTGTCATCCCAATAGAGCTCAACCAAACACCTAATAGGAAAATGACAATTGAAGTCCAGAATGGGTTTCAAATGTCAAAATGAAGCCTATGTCCATTGCCAGTTGAATTACACAATAAGGCCCCAGGTCTAACGAATTTACCTTTATGAAAAATATAATGAGACTGAATGAGGCAGAAGATGTTTGTCAGGATCGTAGCAAGAGTGTAAGATGAAAAGGCCAATGAAAGCAGGCATACCTACTATTCTCGTGGTGCCGTGAGCCAGCTGTTTTGAAACAGCATAATAAAATTAAAAAGGCGTCTCAAACTAGGACACATTTTTGACTGCAAAATTTTTGAAGAATGTAGCTAGTCACGTAACGGATGAACCAAATTGGATGTCTACAGCTACCTACCTATTATACAATTTAATTCGTACCTTTAAGAAAATAGAGACTCTTTTATGTTCCTATGTTAAGTAATGAAGCTTCATTCAGTTATGGGGATAATTTCAACTCCCTCATAGCCTTATTAATTGGCGCTTAAGCCATGCGAACGATTCTGGGCAGTAGCGAGTAGTTTGGCGACGATAGGTACTTGACTAAAATACAAGCCTAGTCCGAACAAGGCTTATAATGTAGAAAAGAATTATTTTTATTTCTCAAAATGTTCATGGACTTGCCGCTGAGTGTTGTAGCTGGTACCTTTGTAGTTTAGGAAGATTCATTTTTAATGTTGGTTAACATTTTGCAAAAACCCTTCTACCATCTACTCTTTGAGCTGTCATCTTTTCAGTATCATATCTCCGGTCGACACGCAACTTGTTAGTTTACGAGTCGATGTGTATTGGTTACATCGCCGATTTAAAATCATGAATTTATAAATACGGTTCGGGTCTGGAACCGTTAACTTATTAGCCGTTTTGTTTCGCTAAATAAGGCTTGTCTGCCGTCACTACACGAAAGGAACATCTTTGATGTAAGTACTGTAAGTAGGTAGCTACTTAAAATCCTTCCACCACTGGTTCGAAAGAACTAGCGACTTCTAAACTAAAAACTTAATGGATCATTTGTGTTATCTATAGATCGTTTTTAAAGATTTTTAAGTTTAGGTATCAGCTTAGTTTCTGTAAATAAATGCAAAACTTACTAAGTACTACCTACTTTTTTTCGCAAAGAGGATAATTACTTTAGGATCATCAAATCAAATCAAATCAAATTGTTTTATTGCGTATTATGGGTAAAAAAATGTAACAGGTGTTAGTGGTAGGTACAGTAACGGTCAGCCATAATCAACGTCTTGCGCATGCAATATGTACATTTTATATATTTCATTAAATAAAATTAAACAATACAATAATAAGGTTCAAGTTAAGTTAAGGTTAAATTCAAGTTAAGTATTTCCGTGTCCAAATATGTATATCATGATGAAGGATTTTAAATAAAAATGAAGGTGTAGTTAAATTAATTTATTCTATAAGATAGTCATACACACAGTACACGGCATACTTACAAACATGCAAAAATTATATTTTTTAAATCTTCCTTATAATTTATCAGAAATGTATAAATTATAAGCACGAAACAACAGAATTTACTACATAATTAAATTAAATTAAAATTACGGAAAACGAAAGAAAAAAAAAACAATATTATAGAAAGACGTGATGACGCGTTTTCAAACTACATAAATTATAAAAAACATTTATTTTAAAATTCTTAAATATAGTAATTACTGAATAACATAATCTTTGCTATCAATAATTTGATAAAATACTAAAATATAACCATAACTTACAATAAAAAACTGATATAAGATAAGGTATGTGTTATATAATTTCCGAAAACTAACTATAAATTACTCTAAGTTTTAATATTACTGAATATTTTACTAAAATCATAATACTTAAATATGAAACAAGTACCAACGACGTCGGCCACTCGAATGGACCGATGACAGAAATAAAACAATGAAAACCGAAACATAGAATCATTGACGACCTCTGTGGCGCAGCGGGCGAAGGTTCGCCTGCGACGCAGAAGGTTGCGGGTTCGATCCCCGCCGCGGGACAAATGTTTGTATGACCTACAGATATTTGTCCCGGGTCTGGGTGTTTCTATGTATAATATGTATGTATTTACAAACAAAAAGTGTACGAGTAGTTTATCAGTCATCTAGTACCCATAACACAAGCTCTGCTTACTTTGGGGCTAGATGATGCTGTGTGAAAGTCCAGCGTTATTTATTTATTTATTATTTATTTATTATTGTTTTTCCAATGCGCGGTAGATATTAGCAGCCTTTAGACGCACAATCTTTCGTGAGTGATTGAGCGTACAGGATTGCGCGCGGGTAAGTCTGCACGCAATCGCGAGTGATAATTTTGAAGCTACGCGTTCTATCACGCGCGATTGGCTGTATCCCTCGCGATAGATTGTGCGTATGAAGGCCGCTATTATCTTTAGATCAAGTCATTTATGATGTCTACGGCAGTCAGGGTCAAGTTCTACTAGACATTTAGCAGATACCAATATTTTGAAGTTACATACGATACGAAAAGCTCAACCCCAATATTTATTTTCCTCACGATGTGTTCCTTTGGCGTTTGGAGCTTATAATATACACATTTCTAATTTTATCATTTATACGTTCTTTAGCACTAGGCTATATCTACGTAAAGCCATGAAGAAACTGACGGCAGCTGATCAGTCAACGTCAGTCATCAGTCCTGTTCCCTATGCATAGTTACGAACGGCGACAGATCAGTCAACGTCAGTCATCCGTTCCATTTTACGCATGGTTACGAACGGCGACAGATCAGTCAACGTCAGTCATCCGTTCCATTTTACGCATGGTTACGAACGGCGACAGATCAGTCAACGTCAGTCATCCGTTCCATTTTACGCATGGTTCGAACGGCGACAGATCAGTCAACGTCAGTCGTCAGTCGTGTTCCCTACGCATGGTTACGAACGGCGACTGATCAATCAACGTCAGTCATCCGTCTCATTCTACGCATGGTTACGAACGGCGACTGATCAGTCAACGTCAGTTATCAGTCCCGTTCCGTTCTACGAAAGGTTTCTTCACGGACGAGGGAGCGGGTAGTTTCGACTTCTTGTAGTTGATTGAGCGGTTGGCATTTTCTTTGCCGCTGTCTTGGTTCTGAAACAATAGAAATATAGAATAGAATAAAGTTTTATTTTCTCCACATCATATAAAACAGTTACAATACATAATTTATGTGAGTGAAAATACGGCTACCCCTCAGCATTTGCTACAACAGCTCGCGAGTGTATATTTGTACACTACGGCCGATGTATTTAGGCATTTGTGAAAACAGCTGTTTCTCTTCTTCTTCTCTGCCCTTATCCCACTTAAGTGGGGTCGGCACAACATGTTTCTCCCTTCCATTTCCCTCTATCACCCGTCATATCAGAACTCACTCCTTTCACAAACATATCCGCATTCACAGTCCATCCATCTTGTCTTAGGCCTACCCCTACCGGTGTATCCATCCACATTCATACTCATCACTCGTCGTGTTTAGCTGTTTCTGTATGAGATAAAACTGAATTTGTACTACACAGAGTGGTACAATAATTTTGTGGTACTATTTACTACTTCTTCATGACAACGGATGGTTTCTTAAATTTTCAGGTCTTTGTAAAGTGATCGCCTTGTTATCGACTACAAAATATCGTAAAAAGGAAACAGACGACTGTTTCTCTAAGGACAATATTTAGTACATTGTCAGTCTTTGTCATCTTCGCCTGTAGTTAGTCTTAAAAATATTATGATGATGAAATATGGTGCTGAAACATGGCCACTTACAAAAGAGCACGTGCATAAAATTAAAGTTGTTCAAAGGAACATGGAGCGTGCCATGCTAGGTATTTCACTGGCTGACCGAGTACCCAACGTCGAAATACGACGAAAGACTAAAGTCGTGGATGTAGGTAGGAGGATAAACCAGTTGAAGTGGAGATGGGCAGGACACTTGGCGGGAAGACGGTAGATGGACAAAGGCAGTTACCGAGTGGTGGCCACGCGAAGGTCACAGAACACCAGACAGACACCAGCCAGCTGGCCTGATGACATTGTAAAGATGGTGGGAAAACATCGGGTTCGACTGGCACAGGACCGGAAGCAGTGGCGTGAAAATAAGGAGGCCTATACTCAGCAGTGGTGGATGTGGGCTGATTAGATAGATAGAAATATTAATGAACTCACCTTCTTGATAGAATAAATATCAGTTTCCGAAGTGCATTTAACAATGCCCTGCGTGTGTCCGTTGTGTTGCATATCAGGCTGCGTATTGTTACGGGGCGTTGGAGCCCGAGGGCCTAGGGGACCTTGGGGGCCTAGGGGACCTTGGGAGCCTAAAGGCGCCGGGGGCGAAGGCGCCGCGAACACGGTGAAGTCTTCGGTGGAGGATTCGCAGTCGCTCGTCATTCGGGACTCCGTTTCAGATTCGACCACTATGCAGTCCTGGGTAAATTAAATTTAATTATTTTGAAGGAACAATTGATAAAAGGTGATTTAAATGTACACTTCGTTCAACGGATCTAGGTATTCGTGGAGTTAGCAGTTTGTCTGCGCATTGACCTCTTTTTCATACAGAATTGTGTTCTGCGTAGAAAAACGGCTAACTTCACAAATGCCTAGATCCATTGAACGAAGTGTATTGTGTTGTCAAAAAAATTGAACATTTTGGAAAATACACACTAAAAATTAGAAACTACAAAGCGTGACTACTTGAGATATTTTTAGATCAGAATAAAATTAAATCAATATTGAAGGACATTTCGCACGTCGACTAGCTTCAAACTAAGCAGAACTATGGGAACTAGATAACATCATGTTCTAATGTATCGTGAATTTCTAAATATTTCTAATTTCTATACATTCTTTACAAGAGTGTACTAATATTGTACTAACTTATCACCTTCAAGCCACACGCTTCGTACGTCACCTCACGGTGAGCCAAACCCTGCATTGTAAACATAATTTATATTGAAATTATTTGTGACCTAATGGCTACTTGTGATATTTTTTTACATAATTTTATTCACACACATGATCTATCCAGATGGGTGACGGTATCGACCTTCATCGGATCTTAAGACAATTTGTACTGCGGTGCAAACTAATTGGTTCAGTACCACGGGTGACTTATGTAGGTTCATAGATATTTATTCTCAAAAAAAATAGAGTCACGTATTTTTATGGAAGAGGGGCAAACGAGCAAGTGGCACATCTGATGGTAAGTGATCACCACCGTCACAACAACTGTCTGTAGCATTAAAGGTGCGGTGCGTTGCCGGCCTTTGAGGTAGGAATAGGCTCTTTTCTTGAAGGCGCCGAAGTCGTATCGGTCAGGAAATACCGCTGGCGACAGCTGATTCCATAAGTCTGTTGTGCGAGGCAGGAATTGGCGTGAAAACCGCACAGTTGTGGACTGCCAACCATCCACATGATGCGGATTAACTTAAACCATGTACGATTATTGACAAGGTATATCTGTGCCTCTATATACTTTTCGTTTCCTCTTTACTATTTGAGTTAATAAAAATAAAAAAAGACGTGTGGCACTCGGAGACTGCCGCGGTAAAGCTATTGCATAGCATTTTTTATCAACTTATGCAATTATAATTATTTATTTATTTTATTTATGCAGTATTTTATTTCCTTTGTTTTTTTTCAAAAAAAAAAAAACAAAAAAAGTCATTAAAAGTTCTGCTATTCATCGATAGATGGCAAAACTAAAAAGTGTCACCGCTGTGCCGGTCGGAGTGGGGGGTGTTAGGTTATTTTCGTTACGGAATTTCTGGATTCGGTCTCCACGCTCAAGGCCCGCGATAGAAGCTATGCAATAGCTTAAAAGAATATTATATTATAACATTATACTCACGTCGTCCTGCGCTCGCCTGGCGGCGCGCCAGCGGGCCAGCACCCGCGCGGGCGGGGACGTGGCCGCGAGCGAGCGCGGGTAGCGGTATGAGGTACGGGAGGGGGTCTTGCCTGGGGAGTGTACATTTATTTATTTAATTACAATTACTTTATCATAATAATAGATTCGTAAGGCTCACGAGATCGCAGAAAGTGGAAAGCATAGGCTATTTAAACCTAGTATAGGACTGAAGTTTTTTTAACTTCAGTCCTATACTTCAGTCCTGTACATAGATACTGTGTAATAGCCGAGCGCTTGCGATCAAAGGATCTCTACACTGAAGGATCCAGGATAAGGCTGTGTCCCCAGTAGGCAAACTGTTAGCGGCCGACTGAGTTTGCGGCGTATCGATTTAGTACGCCCTTCCATATATTTAAAATGGAGTGTCCACAGTTTGCTAGTTTTGCGCTCACTGTACGCAGTTTGCCGCTTCTTTTTTTCTTTCTCTTCTTTCAGTCGGCCGCTAACAGTTTGCCTACTGGGGACACAGCCTAACATCCGGAGAGACCTTGTTCTATCAAGTTAAAATACTGGATTTAGGAGAGTTTCATCGTTTTCAAGTTTTATCAGGATCAAAACTGAAAAACCATGACGAAAGGAGCTTTCATCATTGTTTTGTCATTAATTCTGAGTTTTACACATTTTAAACTTTCGCGACTTGAAGACGTATTCAAATTTTATATACGCGATTAAGTCCCGCATAAAATTTAAATTAATTCTGATGACAATATTTCAACAATATCATATCATTTTCAACACTATTATTTGTACGATAATTTAATGAAACATCCCAGCCGATCTATATCCGGGTATTCATGAAGTAAGCAGTTTCGTCATTAAACGTAAACGGATCACAACAGTTTCCCCGAAGCGCGGTAGGCATTATCTCAGATAAATAAAGAAATAACTACCTAAAAAGTTTTTTAGGTACTAGATGACTGATATACTACTTATATACTTTTTGTTTGTAAATACATACATATTATACATAGAAACACCTAGACCCCGAGACAAATATTTGTATATCATACAAACATTATCTCAGATCTATCCTTAAACCCTTCCTATCCTTATCCTTAAACATCAACAAGCTGCCTAAAAGCTTCGTCCAGTTCGTCCAGTACTCACCGGTCGGCGAGTAGACCTTATACTCCTCGGTCAGACACCGTCCCTCCACCTCCTCCAAGGTTTCCATCGCGGCCCGGAGACTGTCCTCGAACACTGCGAGCTGATGCCTCATCTCCTGGACGGAGGCTCCGTGGGTGCTGCACGCGGAGCCACAGGAACCGACCAGTGTGGTGAGAGACGAGGCTACTTCGGAGAGGGTCGAGGTCGTTGTGCTGTTCTTTGCCTGAATACAAGATTAACAAAGTGAAATAGGGAGAGTGTTGAATAACATGTTAGCATTGAGTCTTGATTTTGCGCAAAATTAAATATCATAATTTAAATGCAATTTTAAGGCATTAATCGGTAAAAAAAAATTATTAGTTTATTACGACCTCAGGATTGATTTAAAACAGTTTTCAAAAAGTGTAACATAGCCTATTATCTACTTTTGCGGGCGTGGTTTCAAAACCCGCGGGGTTGATAAAAAAAATAACATCAGGCTTTACATATGCTTACTTAATGATGAAGTTTCTTACATGAATTCACGTCTCTGTCCCGTAGCCGAGACCAATATATGCACCTATTATGATTTTGATAATCCCTTCGGCTCATTACACATCGCCATTTATGGTAACTTACTTTTTTACCTGGCGTCTCTCGTAATTAATGAACAGAGAATTTAGTTAATTACTCAAATCTATCCTTAGATTTATTTGTAGCATTAAATATATTAATATTCACCTGCATATTCAGTATCATGTCGTCAACAACTCTTCTGTTAGTAGCGACGATATCGTCCAACGCCAAGCTAGAGTCGGACACGAATTTATCACCCGCCGCGCGAGCCTGGGCCACTACCGACTGTGATTCTTGCTGAAACAATTAATATCACACTTAGGAGCTAGTTAAAAAAAAAAAAAAAAAGTTGGACATTTCACACAGCATCATCTAGCCCCAAAGTAAGCAGAGCTTGTGTTATGGGTACTACATGACTGATATACTTATATACTTTTTGTTTGTAAATACATACATAATATACGTAGAAACACCCAGACCCGAGACAAATATTTGTAGATCATACAAACATTGGTCCCGCCGCGGGGATCGAACCCGCAACCTTTTGCGTCGCTTTGATCGCGTTTGATTTTCAAGTAGAACAGACGTTCCACCAATCGCAGCGCAGCTACGTCACGAATGGGCTAAGTTGAACAAGAAGCAACAATCAATTGAAAAAAATAGTATATGAAAATTAAATAAATATAAATAAAATCCCGAGAACATCGATAAAAACTATCCCTACATAGTTTTTATCGATATTCTCGGGATTTTCATAACAAAACAAAAAAAACATTACATAAATATTTTTAATTTATTTTTTGAACCCAATTCCTGAATTAAGTTAGTATAAAATGAAAGACCCATATAGCATATCCACGTTTAAATTCATATTTCATAAGTTTCTGATAAGGTTATTTAGCTTAGCAGTCAATTCAACTTATTAATTCTGTCTGATATTTAATTTATGCATTGTTTTAACAGTATTAGCCGACTTAATCAGCATGTGGTGAGCATTAATTACTATGAAATGTTTGTATGATATTTTTCGGGGGAGATTTCTATGAAAATATATAAGTTGACTTGATGATGATGCCAGATGATGCTGTGTGAAATGTTGCATTATTTATTTATACCCAATGATATTAAATAAACTATAAACACGTTATGTCCATATTAACGAAGTTTAATAGAGACCTTGGGATCACGTGACTGTCACTAACAAAGACGTCACTAACAAAACAAAACTGAAGTAAAGACTGTGCTAATAAGACTGTTTCGATGTTTCAATTTCCACGCGCTTGCAACATATTTTTTAGCATCATTAACTTTTTAAGCTATTGCATAGCTCCTATCGCGGGCCTTGAGCGTAGAGACCGAATCCAGAAATTCCGTAACGAAAATAAAACCTAACACCCCCCACTCCGACCGGCACAGCGGTGATACTTTTTAGTTTTGCCATCTATCGATGAATAGCAGAACTTTTAATGACTTTTTGAAATATCACGCTTGTCTCTTTAGTTTAGCAACTCGCCTCTAGGTGGCATTGGTTATATCAAAGAAGAAAAAACAAAGGAAAAAATACTGCATAAATAAAATAAATAAATAATTATAATTGCATAAGTTGATAAAAAATGCTATGCAATAGCTTTACCGCGGCAGTCTCCGAGTGCCACACGTCTTTTTTTTAACCTATGCTGTCCCACAGCTGGGCAAAAGTCTCCAACTCCCTCCAACCGTCCCTCTCCTTAATTAATTTATACCTATATTTTTTAGCATCATTGTTTATACCTCTTAAATCTTTTAGCTAGTATAAATTACCTCAGTCTCCTGGTTAGCAAGTTCCATAGTTTGAATAAGCTCGTTGTAGATATGATCGACCACCTCCACGACGTTCAAGCTGAATATCTCCATATCCGTGCTGATAGCGCTCGTGCCTGACAAATAATAAAACTAAACTTAGGCCTTTACATCTATATTAGATGATTTATACAGAGTCAGGAGGCAACCTATGCCTACACTTAACGGGACGCTGTAGTGCCTGGGACATTGTTTGAGATGGAATAGGCTTGCCCAGCACCTAAACCATCCTCTCAGCTTAATCAGCCGCCCACAGGAGAGACGACGTCAATACGTGTGGAGCTGACTAAGCTGCGGGTTTCCTCACGATGTTTTCCTTCACCGTTTAGAGCTCGTGCTAAAGCGCATATAATTTTTTCGAAACGAAAATTCCAGTGATGCACGGCCGGGATTCGAACCCACGACCTTCGGATTGAAAGTCAAGGCACAACCCCATTCGACCAACACGGCTCTGACAAATAATAGTCGTCTGATATTTAATGTTATAGCTGTTCGTATTAAGAGCCGTGTTGGTCGAATGGGGTGGAACCTCATACCATTGTGTGAAGGATGACACGAGTAAGAAAGGAGTGAGTGTTGAGATGACGGCTGATAGAGGAGAATGGAGAAGAACACATGTTGCGCCGACCCCACATAATGGGGGAAAAGGGCAGGAAGATGAAGAGCCGGTTGGATAAGAGATTGGTGAAGATGGTTGTGGCATGATTCGGTGTTGTTGGTAAAATATTGGATGGTAGATGTTTACGATTTGGACATCAAAATCAGACTAGATTTAAACCTCGACTATTGCTAGCCCTCGTGCGGGGACCTCTAGTACAGTACGCACAACCAATCTTTAGCTCTCTGAAGTAGCTGCGCAGAACCCCTTTTTGATAACGCATAAAAGACGAAGACAGCGTTAGTATAGCTGCCTCGCTCACTAGCTTAGTTTGTTGCATCGTCCTATCTTGCCTACTCGCGCCATCGTTTAGTGCACCTAACTTCAGAGAGCTAAAGATCGGTTGTGCGTACTATAATAGTTTATAACTTGTAATTTCTTTATCTGGTAAATACATTTATTTGTATTTGTAGATTTTAAATCTCAACCGGCGATAGGTACTAAACATGAAAATATACCTTAACGATTGTAAGGTAAAGATTAAAATAAAGTGTATTTTGGTTAGTAGGTTAAATTACGTAGTTCCGATAGTTAGGGTAGTTGCGATTGATTAAAAATGGGAAATCATCACAGACATTTCTCAGCTATTTAAATGAGGCCACAAACTCCCGACTGGCCCTATTTGTATTAAGTGTCTGACAAAAAAAATGCATAATAAAATTCCCTTTAATACCTTCATCAAATTCCTTGTCATATCGTTGAACAGAGTCACAGTCGTCGATCCTGGCTTGGTCCAACAGGTTCAACTCCTGCATCATGGCTTGTGCTTCTTGCGCATTTGCTTCGAGCAGCCTCTCTTGTAGCGCTAAGTGCGACGCCATGCGGGCTTGGAGTTGGATACGCTCTTGCTCTATGGCTTGAGTTTTCTTTGCTAATCTGTAGAAAGATGAATTACATAATAAATTCTTAATATGATTCTAAGCTTATCACTGCATAGTATAAAACAAAGTCGCTTCCCGCGTCTGTCTGTCCCTATATGCTTAGATCTTTAAAACTACGCAACGGATTTTGATGCGGTTTTTTTAATAGATAGTGATTCAAGAGGAAGGTTTACAACTAGCTGCGCTACCGCGGTGTGACCCGCGGTCCCTCGGGATTTTTCGGGATAAAAAGTAGCCTATGTCCTTCCCTGGGATACAACCTTTATCCATGTCAACTTTCAGCTTAATCTGTTCAGTGGTTTGGACGTGAAAAGGTAACAGACAGACAGACAGAGTTACTTTCACATTTATAATATTAGTATGGATGGAAATATGGATACATTAATTTAGTATCAGCATTACGCCTGTGCGAAGCCGGGGCGGGTCGCTAGTCCCACTATAATATAATAAAGCTGAAAGTTTGTGAGTTTATTTAGATTTTGCGATGTTTGTATGTTTGTGTTTCAATCACGCCTAAACCAAGGAGGTCGTTAAGATAGAACTATACATACCTCTGTTCCATAGCCTCTGTCTCCGAGTCCACATGACTCTTCAACCTCAGTTCGAAGAGTCTCCTCTCCTCCTGGAGCCAGGCCTGCAGTCTGCGCTGAGAGTCAGAACGCTCGGCTTCTATCTCTTCCAGCTGTACATTGAGACGCTTCTCTAGTTCTATGTTGTCTTTTTCTACTTTCTGCGGATTCAAAATAAAAAAATTAGGTACGTGAGTGTCGTGGAACACTCGGTTGGAACGAAGTTTGTATTTTGAAATTTGAAATTTTGGTCGTTTCTGTAATTTTTGAAATTTTAGACCTTTCGACCATTCGACCGTTAGACCTTTACGACATTTTGAATTGATGTTTGTGCGTATGTTTGTGTTTCAATCACGCCTAAACCAATGAACCGATTTGGATTAAACTTGGAATAGGCATAGATTGACCTGGAGTAGCAAATAGGCTATTCAAAATGTTGGTACGCGCAGTAGTTAGTTATAAATACAGGGACAATTTCGACATATTATTATGATTTCACATTTTCTTCCTTAGATCTGCTTACTTATCGAGTTTTAACGCAGGACTACAATCAACGTAATCTCACCTCATTCAAAGCCTGCACGATTCTGTCCTTCTGTTCCTTCCGTGCCCCGACGAGGCCCCGCTGAGCGTGCAGGGCGGCGCCCCGCGCGGCGGCGGAGGCCTGCAGGCCGCCCACGGCGGCGCGCTGGCCCGCGCGCAGGGAGGACACCCGCGCCGCTGCTCCTGTGTACTGGACATTTATTCATATCAGTATACTTAGGCCTTTACATCCATTTAGAGCCGTGTTGGTCGAATGGGGTTGTGCCTCGACTTGCAATCCGAGGGTCGTGGGTTCGAATCCCGGCTGGCATCGATGGATTTTTCGTTTCGAAAAATTTATATGCGCTTTAATACGAACTCATAACGGTGAAGGAAAACATCGTGAGGAAACCCGCAGCTTCGTCAGCTCCACACGTATCGACGTCGTCTTTCCTGTGGGCGGCTGATTAAGCTGAGAGGATGGTTTAGGTGCTGGGCAAGCCTATTCCATCACAAACAATGTCCCAGGCACTGCAGCGTCCTGTATTCTGTCTCTACAATAGAATATATTCTATTATAGAGGCAGATCATTCTCAAACCTACACTATGACGGTATAGCCGTGTTTTTGACTCACCCATTGCTGCACAAATGTAGCGACATGCCCCGAGACATCTTGCCCTCTAGCCGCTTGAAGCGCTGTCGCCGCGCGCTGCAGCAGACGCGCCACGGCCGCTTGAAGCGCTGCATTGTTACTATCAACGGAGGTGAGGATTGAAGAGCGTTGTGTGATGGTGGCTGATACTAGTTGGTTATGGCTCGCGTCTGTTAGTGTTTTTATCTGTGGATTGGTTTAAAATAACGATAAGTTTACCTTATTATTGTGTAGCTAGCTGTCCGTTGCGTTGTTACTCGCGGTAACTTGAAAACTTCACTTTCCCGAGATAAAATATAGCCTATGTTCATCAGGGATAGTGTAGGATTCTAATGGTGAAAGAATTTTTAAAATCGGTCTTGTAGTTTCGGAGTCTATTCATTTCAAACAAACAAATATTTCCTCTTTATAATATTAGTGTGGAAGTGTGGATTAGCAAAATAATAAAAGATCATAATACTGGACAGTATTACTTACTTCATTCATAGTATCCTGAATTTGTTGCAAAATATCTTCTAGTTTCATTTTGTTGGCGTCCAAAGTTGTCGTGTTGTTTGTAGCAAAGTGTTCTGCAATAATTCAAATATATTAGCTTTTAAAATAAATAAATAACGCTGGACATTTTCACACAGCATCATCTAGCCCCAAACTAAGCAAAGCTTGTACTATGGGAACTGATATACTACTTACATACTTTTTGTTTTGTAAATACATACATATTATACACAGAAACACCCAGACCCGAGACAAATATCTGTAGGTCATAAAATAAACAGTTGTCCCGCGGCGGGAATCGAACCTACAACCTTCTGTGTCGCAGGCGGACCTTCGCCCACTGCGCCACAGAGGTCGTCAAGTAAGAGTTCTAACACCGGTATTCACAAATCTTACTGAGGTCTTCACAGTGCGCGCGGACGCACAGGGTCCCAAAATCTACTCATTTTGGGACCCTGTGCGCGCACTGGGAAACGTCATAGTAATGTTTGAGAATACCGGTGTAAGACAATTTTAAGTGATCCCAGCTGTGTAACTGAATAAATGCTTTTTGACTTTGATGAAATGAACAATTTTAACAAATGATCTGTAAAACAAAAAGATCGGGCTTAGGGGATAGAGTCGTGATCCTGTTTACGTTTTCTTTTTAAATAAATATAAATATAACTAGCTGATACCCGCGACTTCGTCAGCAAAATAACATAAGTAGGTACTTGAAAACCTATAAAAAGAATCGAAAAGTGTAAGCAAAAATCTCCATAAATTTTTCAAAACTCAAAATGATCGTATCTCGACCTCCGCTATAGTAGAAACGCCACCTAGGAGATTTAAAAACAAGTAAAAAGCAGTTTTGACCTCGGTGATATAGATGGCGTTCTAACCAAAGCCATGGAAAATATATTTTAATACTTATCAAAGATTTAAAAAAAAAAAAAAAAATTACGGATGTATTGATGACTGGAAATATACATACATACATGTTACATTTTATCATTTATTTTATAATCATTTATCATGCAAAAATAAAAAAAAAATCTGGATTGCAAAAAGTGGCGGTCACCCATCATCTTTATGACCGCGCCCAGCGTTGCTTGACTTTGTTCCCCATACAAACTTGCAACCCTTATTTTTCTCGCCCAGAACAGACAGACCGACAGACAGACAGAGTTACTTTCACATCCATATCCATACTAATATTATAAATGTGAAAGTAACTCTGTCTGTCTGTTTGTTACGCTTTCACGCCCAAACCGCTGGACAGATTAAGCTGAAATTTGGCATAGTTAAAGGTTGTATCCCAGGGAAGGACATAGGCTACTTTTTATCCCGAAAAAATGAAAAACTCCCGAGGGACCGCGGGTCACACCGCGGCTAGTTTATAATATTAGTATGGATGTGGCGACCTCTATCTACCATCGCCTGAACTACAAGCTGAACTAAAAGCTGAACTTCAAGAGATGTCAATTACAGCGACGTACTTCGGAGCTGTACCACTAGATGGCGCTAGGAACACGCAAAAAGTATAGCTATATCTATATCTATAGAAAATTCTAAATCGCGCTGACGATATTTACTGGACACTTCAGCCTATATAGAACTATCCGACTATAACTGTCGGCCGAAAGGCCCTAAGGTAAGTGTGCCAGTTGGGCAAACCTTAGCGAGGCGAGTACTCCCTCTTTACCATAGATTAGGGAATACCATTCTATCCCCAAATGGATGTTACCCAAAGCAGTGTGCAATCCAGTGAGTCCTTCGAGCAGCGTCGCGGAGCAGCGCCGGGCCCCGGCCGCCGTGTCGGCGCGCAGGCGGCCCGCGAGCGAGCGGAACGTCTGCGTCACTTGGAGGTTCCGAGACTCCACCGTCCTGTAATATTTATATTGGTTCACAAATACAGTTCTTCCAACGGATCTAGGCATTCGTGAAGTCAGCTATTTGTCTGCGCAGTGACCGCTGTTTCATACATAATCGTGTTCTGCGCAGACAAACGGCTGACTTCACGAATGTAATAATAATAATAATGCTTTATTTGGAACAACATTACAATATGAGCAAAGATACAGTGGAAAACATTGACTGCCGCAAAAGTTAAAAAACTGAGTAGCGGAGTCAGCGCTCTTCTCCAAAAGACTGAATATTAGAGGTTCCAACGTAGCTATGTAGTAAATATTATACCTAATAATGTACATTGGTACAAGGATATCTTGCCCTTGTGTTATTTGAAACGAAGTACCATCCGAAAGGATGGTATATATGGGGGCTGGACGAAAAAAAGTGTTCTATTTTTGCGTCGACACAATATGTATATGTCAAATCGTCACAGTGCGAAATGCGCAGCCGAGACTCGGTCCATAGATTGTTACATTGTTAGTAATTAACAATCATTCATTTATTATATTAAATTACAATTCCCAGTAAAGAAAAGTACTATTCGCTTCGTTCCAACCGAGTGTTCCACGACACTCACGTACTTTTTTCGACTGTTGCAATAACACATAAAATTCTACAGCTGAAAAGTCAGACAAAAAACCCGATAATTTGCAACGTAGGGTTATTATTATTTGATTATTTGACGACCTCTGTGGCGCAGTGGGCGAAGGTCCGCCTGCGATGCAGAAGGTTGCGGGTTCGATCCCCGCCGCGGGACAAATGTTTGTATGATCTACAGATATTTGTCTCGGGTCTGGGTGTTTCTATGTATAATATGTATGTATTTACAAACAAAAAGTATATAAGTAGTTTATCAGTCATCTAGTACCCATAACACAAGCTCAAGCTTACTTTGGGGCTAGATGATGCTGTGTGAAAAAGTCCAGCTTTATTTATTTATTTATTAATTTATTATGTAACTCAATAACAAAAATCCGCACAATTTTTGCCAGTGCTGCCTCTACAGAACAGCCAATATGGCTTTTACGTAATAGGTTCAATTTCCTTGGTTTTATATCACCACTTTAGTTCCAGTGATTGCTACTTTATCGCAGCGGCGCTAGTTTCGCTAGTTAACAACCAATCAGCAATCACAAATTGAACATAATCAAGCTGCAGTATAGAGATATTCACCTGCGTTTATCAACTGTATCGTGCAGACAGTCGACATGCGCAGTAGCCACATCGGCGACGGCGAGGATCGCCTGCGCCTGCGCAGATAGCGCGCGCTCTGTTGCTGACACTGTGGCTACCAGGTGCTTCTGTTCTTCGCATTCTAGCTGCGTGGTTTGTAGCTTCTGCAAAATATAACGATATAATTTTAAAAGCTGGATGAATTAAGGTTATTAACAAAGAAGTACTGGAAAGAGTATTATAATGTCCTCAAATCACAGAAGTTTGAGTTTAAAGCCGCAGTTAAACACTTGCCTAACAGTGAATGAATGAATATACATGAGTTTTTTTTTTTTTTTTGAGCTATTGCGATAATTAACTACTTTTTTGGACTATGGTCAAGGTTATACCTACTATTACGGCTATTAAACTATTAAGTATAGTATAAGTATAAGTATATATATAAAAGAACACTTTATTGTATGTACCAATTAATAACAAAACACAATACAAATAAAACACGTTCGAAATTAATACAATGGGCGGCCTTATCACTGAAAGCCCTCTATCCTTGTCGCACACATGATGATAGTTCGTCTGTATATTATACTTACTGCGACTTTATAATTCTTTATACTGCAATTGCAAAATTACATGTTAGATACTTGTTTTATACAAGAAAACAGTTAAGTTTCCTGATGTTTAAATATATTTACACCAAATTTTACGAGGTGTCGAAAAGTGTACTCTAAACTATACAATGTAGCTTTTTTTTAGCAATAAAACAAATGATATCAATAACTTACATTAGCAGTATTGGCGAGCTCAGACTGCACGGAGTTGAGCACACTCTTGGTCTCATTGAGCTCGGAGTCACGTTTCTCGAGAGTTCTATTCATTTCACTGAACAGAACTGCCACCTATAAACAATAATTTTGTGGTTAAACTTTAAGGACCTTAAGGGTACGTAGGTACCTATAACAGTGCAAACTTTTAGGTACCACCTACCTACATACACCAAAGTTACACATTAGAAGGGATTTTATTTTTTAATTTTTCGTCATAAATCGAATGTCTGTCTGTCTGTCAAGCCCTTTATCTCGGGAACGCGTGGAGGTATCGAGTTGAAATTTAAACTGTATACTCAAGTCTATAGGCCCTTGAAGCTGTGAAAAAAATCAAACTTTTAAGTTGACGCAAAAAAAAACGCTAGAGACCCAATAATCAATAATGGTACCTTATCCTTCTGTTCTTCAACGGCTCGCTTCTGCAGCAGCAGCTCCTGTATTTCCTTGCGCTGCTCCTCCTGCTTCAGTGTTATTTCAGTGTAAGTGTCCGTAGCTAAGTATACACCTGCAAACCAAATTAATAGAACAACATTTTTATTTTCTCCACAATACAAAAAAAAGAAGGTGAAGGAAAACATCGTGAGGAAACCAGTTAGTGTTCTTATAGGCGGCGATGGGCTTGCAACCTGTCACGTATGGAATACTAACTTCTGCAAGATGTGGGCATTTATCAAATATGTGTTTGGACATGCCTCTGACTAACCCCCTTAGACATCTTCATAGGATCTGGAATAAGTAACATAAAAAGATCTGAGAGAATGTCTACCGCACGTTGGGGATACAGTCGTGAACCTGTTTTACAAAAAAACTATACACTAGCAATAAAATGAAAACCATTAAGCGCTTGTAGCATGAGTTCTTGATAGATCATTGAAGTTATGCAATGTTCTGACCGGTCAGTAAGTTGTGGGTAACCGCCAGTGGCATTATCAACTGAGCGCTTCCGTGCTTCGGAGGGCGCGTTAAATTGTCGGTTCCGGCTAGTAATTGGTTAAGCCATGACGGAGGCCTCAAGGCGGCCTTAAAGCTCCGTCGCACGAGTTGGCCACTGACTCATACGAACTTACGTGGACGGTTGGTAAATGGTCCAATCTGTCAAAGTTTTGGCAACTTCTGGTTCACTCACCATTCTTATCCCTGGAGGCTTGCAAGTCCCTCTTCAAGCGGTCAATCTCTTCCGCGTACTCCTTCAGTATCGCCTTCTTGGTCATCTTCTGGTTGACCTCCGGCTTGTTCTGGATGTTCTTGGCCCTGTTGGCGTACTCCAGGGTGCTCATGGTCTCCTCCAGGTCCTTGTGTCCGGGAGAGATGGTCGCGATGATGGAGGTCTTTGTACGCCCGCCCAGGGACTCTTGCAGGATGCGGGTCAGTTTTGATTCTCTGGAGATGGAACAAAATTATGCTAAATACGAAAAAACATCACAATTGTATAACCAAACAAGATGATATAAATATGTGCATCATCACAGTGGTTTATATTTACGAGTAAGGTACCTGTAAGTTATGCCGTGTTGGCCGAATGGGGTTGTACCTCAACTTTCAATCCGAAGGTTGTTGGTTCGAATCCCGGCCGTGCATCTATGGATTTTGCGTTTCGTAAAATTTATAATGCGCTTTAACACGTGCTCTAAACGGTGAAGGAAAACATCGTGAGGAAATCAATAAGTGTTCTTATAGGCGGCGATGGGCTTGCAACCTGTCACGTCTGGAATACTAACTTCTGCAAGATATGGGCATGTATCAAATATGTGTTTGGACATGCCTCTGACTAACCCCCTTAGACATCTTCAAAGGATCTAGAATAAGTAACATAAAAAGATCTGAGAGAATGTCTACCGCACCTTGGGGATGCAGTCGTGAACCTGTTTACGTTTACCTGTAAGGTATGTGCGGATGTCGCTCGACCAGCGCCGTGATGACCCGTCCGAGTGTCAGCAGCGACTGGTTGATGTTGACACACTCGCGCGCTCGCTCGCGCTTCGCCGGGTTGTCGGAACCAGCCTGGGGATTATATCTATCACTAGCTGGTACCCGCGACTTTGTCAACAAAATAACATACTTAAAAACATCTAAATAGAACTGAAATCTGCAAGAATCTTCTGAAACTTTTAAAAATGCAATAATAGCGCCATCTCGACCTCAGCCATAGGTTAGCAACGTCATCTAGTTGCCTTTAACTGTAACTTCCAACTCCCCATACAAACTTTCAAGCCTTATTTCACGCCCTCCATGATTAAAATAGAGATTTTTTTCCGTCATAAGAACCTTCTCCTGACAATAACAAACACCACAAAAAAAATAGTGAAATCGGTCCGAAAAATTGTGAACGTTCACGCGTGACAACGTGACCAAGGTATATAGGGATTCATTTTTATAAATAGATATAACTATCATACAAGAAAATGTTTTTGTTTTCTTACACGAGAAACTTAAATTTGAGTTTCATAACTTTCAGAATTTTAGTTACTTAAAGCCAAAAATTTGCAGATTGTGTATTTAAGTTATCATACCTTACTGATGTTTTCAGAGCCGGCCAGATCCACGAGGTTAAGTTTCCCGATCTTGACGAGTTCTTCGCCCTCAGGGCTGTTCTCTCGCATGTGAACTACGATCGTGAACACCGTGTGCGAACGGCTGTTGACAACACGTTTTTAAAGACTCACATTATACAATAAAGTTTGAAAAACTATGGTATTTATCACGTAAGAACGTATCCCTGACATCAAACTTTTACGCTGTACAACAATGAACAATTTTGAAATAAAATAAATCTAGTGATAATACTAAAAGATACAACTTAAAAATAAATGATTTTGTCTATTTCCTTTTTAATAATTTCAGTAGTTAACTTAGAAGAGTCTTTTCACGGAACCGTTACTATGTGAAAAGGACTTTAAACAGAAAACATAGATTTATTTGCAACTCACATACAAAAAACAGAGACAATTTTAGATAGGGTACAAAAAATACGAGCTCAATCACAGCGTAACGCTGTATAGTACACTTCGTTCAACGGATCTAGGCATTTGTGAAGTTAGACGTTTGTCTGCGGAGAAATTTTGTATGAAAAAGCGGTCATTGCGAGATACGTCGAACGAAGTGTATGTAGGTAATTTTTTAAATGCATGCCCATTGGGTCAGATGGATGGATTACCATACCACGGATCGGTATGGGTCGAGGGTTCAAATCCCGCATGGTTATAATTTGGGATGCATTAATAATATCTTAACTACTCACAACATTACTACCCCTATCCCACAGCTTCTAACTACTCTATGTATAATGAAATTAATTACATTGCAGGAACCATAAATCAACTTTTTCTATGTGATACTACAAACTGTTTATTATTCATAAAAACTTACAAAAATATATTTCTTTGGAATATAGATTTACGAAGATTACTGCAATATAAAAAATATCAGTTATTATTAAATTAAAATTAAGATGATCCCAATATTTCGCCCATTTAACAAAATTAGCAAAAATTTTAAAAAAATCTTAGTTAACCGACAACTAATGCTTAGTGAATTCGGCATTAAAGCAAGTGCAAAGATTATTAACTGACAACTATTACTATAAGAAAGCTGACCTTGATTGTGCATTCATGAGGGTAGAAGCGACGCGCTTCCTCTCCTGCCCTTGCGCCATTATTTTGTACACTTCATTCTTATTGGAGACCTGGAAAGTTATTGAATAAGAAATACACCCATAGAAAAATTCAAAGAGAAAATAATCCTTTTACCGTTTTTTGAGAGTAAAATGACCTAGGTCTCCTATTAGTATTAAGTGATCCTAGGGCTCTTTGTTTAGGCTTATTTAAATAAGATCACATATTAAAAGCTTGCTTCATATACTCGTATACTGGCTGTGTAGCCATAGATTTATAGATTTATTTTATAAGAGTTAGAAGTAACATTACAGTTTGAACCAATGCGTTACATTTAATAATAATAATCAGATCCTTCTACTTTGAGGCGCCATTTCACCCACATATTGCCAGGAGTTTGAAAACAACCTATGAAGTAGGTACCCATTTTAATTCCAAGTGTCCAAAAATTACCATCAGAGGATGTGCGTCAAGCATTTGTCATTGCTTTAGGCATTTCAACTCTCGGAAGAAAAAACTCGCGCAGCGATTGATCAGATATCATATTGACCATTACCAAGTTTGCCAATATTGCTTTTATTTTCTTTAATTCGACGACCTCTGAAGCGCAGTGGGCGAAAGCCCGGCTGCGACGCAAAAGGTTGCGGGTTCGATCCCCGCGGCGGGACAAATGTTTGTATGATCTACAAATATTTGTCCGGGTCTGGGTGTTTCTATGAAAAATATGTATGTATTTACGAACAAAAAGTATATAAGTAGTGTATCAGTCATCTAGTACCCATAACACAAGCTCTGCTTACTTTGGGGCTAGATGATGCTGTGTGAAAAGTCCAGCATTATTTTATTTTATTTTTTATTTTCTTTAATTCACAATACTTCAGTTACCATTGGGATGATTGACAATTTATTTCAAGTTAAGTAATTAGCCGGTGTCGCATTACGCGTCTAGCGTCTTACGATCACGTGACTCGCTAGCCGAATCCAAAGTTTTTTTACTCATTTCAAAACTATTTCTTCTATGTCGCTAACGCGCCTAAAGAAGTTTTCAGTTCAAAATAACAAAAACACATTTCAGTCTTACAGTGATCTCCTCAAGTCCGTTGACAATATTGCTGCCCTTCCTCGTGACGTCCTCATATATCCTCAGCTTGGAGTTGTCCTCGCTGGCCGACAGCAAGTCAAACAGTTCCTCATTATACAGCTCTAGGTAGGACACTCGGACCGTGTACTCTGTATTGGAGAGACGCAGCTCGTCAAATAGTTGGGAGAGTGCTCGGGGGATGATGCCGGCTAAGGGATCCTGGAAGAAGGTTATTCTCCTGTACTGCTAAGAATGATTTATGGAAACATGAGCTGCAACATTTTCATAACTTCCATACTATCCATACTAATAAGTATTATAAATGTGAAAGTAGTACCTATGTCTGTTTGATTATTACTTTTCGACGCCCAAACCGCTGAACAGATTTTGACATATATAAAGGATGTATATCCCAGGGAACATAGGCTACTTTTTATACCGAAAAATTAAATTATCCCGACCACGGGACCACGGGAGCGCAGCTAGGAATTCATAAGATTCAGTTTAGCAATTGAAGCATTGTTGGAAACAATCTATAGATCAATTGATCACTGATTCCTATTTAGCTCACTGAGGCTCCCTGCTCTTTGAGTTATCATTTGCTTGCTTTGATTCATGCAATCTGATGAAGTATGGAAGGTGGGAGGGCTTTTAACCAGCAGCGGCACAGCACAGGCTAAACAACTCACATTCTGCCATGAATGCTCATCTCCAGTGCTCTCTCCGACCATAGTGTGTGTCTTGCCGGTGCCCGTCTGTCCGTACGCAAACACGGTGCAGTTGTAGCCGGCCAGCACCTCCTCAATGAGTGGACTGACAACATCCTGGTATACTTCTACCTGTAATGTTGATAAAGAAGTTCTATGTCATAAAAAGGTTTTGGCTTGGACTGTCTTAAACAATACTATGGCATACTGATGTAGGCCTTTTTTTTTATTTACATTGTTCATCCATCTTGTACTTTATGCATCCTAAAGTGCCATTTTGGGGCATTGAAAATGTTAAAAAGAGAATAAAACAGATGGAAAAAGAAAAAATAGTGAATAACTTAGTTAGCATTCAAACATGAGACAACATTATGTGATTGCTAACAAAATGAAGACAATTTTTTATTTATTTATTTATTAAGGATAACAAACAATTACATTCACATATAGCTAAGGATTGTATTGCTAGTACTTAGGTTCTATGAATGTGACCAGCCCCGTTATCCACAAATTAAGTATTTAAAAAGTTTAAAGGGCAAACCTTAGAGCAAAATATCTAAGTAGGTAAGTTTAATGTATGTAAGTATATCTAAGAAGTACAGTAGCGTATGAAGGTATAATAAAGCAAGTCTCGGGTTGAGAGACATGATAATCATGACTTGCCCGAGACCTTTTCACAGCAATTTGTATCTAACTGGATATCAAGAGCTTTAATATGTATGTTTACTTTCAATTTAGCTTCTCACCTGTTTAGCTTGAGGGCCAAAAGCCCGGTCAAAAGTGAATTTCTTGTTATGAGAGCTCTGCTGAGACTGTCTCACTATCACCTCTCGGTTGTGGACCACTTCTATCACTCCCAGAGACTTTATATCCCTCTCTCGTTGATTGAGTGGTCTGAAATATTATTGATTATTTATTAATTGTATAGAAATTTAAAGGCTAGGCTGGCTTGGTATGGACACGTTATGAGGAGGGATGAAAACTATGTTACCCAGAGAGTGATGAATATGAGTGTGGCTGGAGATTATGCAAGTAGAGGAAGGCCGAAAAAGAAGAGGTTGGATTGTGTGAGAGATGATATGAATGCGAAAGGAGTGGATACAGATTTGACGAGTGATAGGAGTGAATGGAGGAAAAATACATGTTGTGCCGACCCCACTTAGCGTGGGATAAGGGCAAGGGAATGATGATGTATAGAAATTTATATATACTTTAAACATGGTATAAAGCAATACAGTCATGCAGAGCAATAAATAAAGGACACCATGTGTTATTGGTAACGTATTTTCTTTTAGAACAATGTTGAAACGCTAACTCTAATGAGCCATGGCATGGGGCGTCGCATCCTTGAGATTAATTTTGATTTGTTATTTTTATGGCAACTATGGCGTCATTTATCTATGTAGGATGATTATTACTAAAGATAATGCACATTATTACAGAAGTATTGCTTTAGATGAGTCTAATTAGATAAAAAAATACCTGAGTCGAACAAAAACTTGAATGTTCTGATTTTTGTCTTTTCTACTCCCTTTTTCGGACGTCATCCTTGAAATTCACTAAAACACTATCACACCAATAGCAAAAATGTAGTTTTTATCTAGTTTCTATTGAAATAATCGAAAAATCTCGTCAATGTTTTGAAAAAAACTATGTTCGTTGAGCAGACGTTGACCCACAAACAAAATTCAAAAATTCATATTTTCAAATGGTGTTGCAAGCATTAAAAATTATGACAGGTTTTTGTACACGAATAGAGTAAGTAGGTTGATAAAAAAACATGGAGATTAAAATTAGATTTTTTTTGTTTGTCCGTTTGTCTGCGCAGTGACCGCTTTTTCATACAAAATTTTGTATGAAAAAGCGGTCACGCAGAACACAATTGTGTTCTGCGCAGACAAAGGGCTAACTTCACAAATGCCTAGATCCGTTGGGCGAACTGTACCTTTATTCATGTACTAGCTGCGCTCCCGCGGTGTGACCCGCGGTCCCCCTTCTCTGGAATACAACCTTTAACTATGCCAAATTTCAGCTGAATCTGTTCAGCGGTATGGGCGTGAAAGCGTAACAAACAGACAGACAGACAGACAGACAGACAGACAGACAGATAGACAGACAGACAGACAGACAGAGTTACTTTCACATTTATAATATTAGTATGGATGCGCATCACGCGCCATTCATGCGGCTTGCTGTGTTTCATGATCACAATAGAAACTTTCAGCCCCCTTAGCATGGCGTTTGTCTAGGTACTGGAGAATAGATATAAATGACAGTAATGACATTAGAGTGTGGATAAAGGTTACTTTTATCTACACTCTAATGTCATTACTGTCATGTTTATCTATTCTCCAGTACCTAGACAATCGCTATGCTAAGGGGGCTGGTAACAATAACACATACTTTCTATTAGAAACTTAGATAAGGTATGTGTTTTTTTTTTTCTCATCAATCCTTTTTTTATCCTCCTAATCAATAATAATAATTCAATACATTTATAGACGTTTTGCAGTTCTTCTTCTTGTCGTGTCACCATAAACTAACTATAGTGTAAACCTATCCTAGGGTGTAAACTCACAGTTTAGTTTAGAACATGCCTTATTTGTTTTCAATGGCAAGTATTTTGCTGTCAATGTCAAAAAAATGCTCAAGTCGGTCGGCTCAACAGTCAACTCCCAAGCGTGATCCCTAAAAACAAATTGGTAGTTATTTTATTTGTAGTTTTGCTTTGTTTACGTTTAATATACAACATTGTATTTTGCGCTGATATTCGATTTCGATCGGATTACTCCTTACAACTTGCGAATCAACGATTAAAGATGCCATGGAGCGTGTGTAGAATTTGCTTAGTCGGCACAAAGAAAATGTATTCAGTCTCTAACACCAAACTCCTTGATATATTCGAAAAATTAACTGGTAATCAGGTAAATACCTAATCTACTCTTGATTTAATTGTGCTCTTACAGTTCAGCACAGCTTACTTACAGTTTATTTTCGGTTCCTTTGCTAATAAGGTAATAAGCTGGTAGGTACAGTACAGATGTATGTAAGTACAGCACGGCCTCTATAATCCGAACGACCCCCCTTACCCCTGCGCAACCGCCATTTCTCACAGTTTCTGTCCTGCAGTGCCACGCAGTGCGCTTTAGATCACTAAATACTACTCGTCACAGCACTATATTGGAATTCTTTAAAAAAGTGTGATTAATAGCATTGTATCTAACATACATCTAACGTACATACTTCAATAAACACATTATAATGTAAAATATTTTTGTTTTATTTCGAAAAATCCCTGTCAATATTTTAACATACTATAATCCGAACGCTTCGTGCATCCGAACAGGGTATAAATTTTCGGTGTTCGGATCATCGAGGCCCTGCTGTACCTACAAATGTCCGTGTAAAGTAGTCTGTACCATAAGAAACCATGAAGATCTTTACTAGGTACATAGAGATTCTACAAATCTACCTCATGTTTTATTCAAAAGACACAGCCCTGTAAAGACAGGTGGACAGACGCACAGAGTCACTGTAATGTATGGAACCATGAAAATTGTATGGAACAGGAGTAGAATATTTCAATTTCAAAGCCTTTATTTTACTGAGTTTTTTTTTACATTTTACTTAATTGCACACAAGTCGGGCTATTCTTCAGCATGTCCTGTCGACACATAGGTCTCCTCTAACCGTTTCCATTCTGTTCTGTTCCCTGCCACTCGTAGCCACAGTGGTCCTGGCCCTAGATTCATAATACAGCGGAATACAATCGGTTCGGAATCGACCGACAGCAACCAATCACAGTGCAAGAAACGTCAAAATCAGATCAATTGCTGCACTGTGATTGGTTGCTGTCGGTCGATTCCGAACCGATTGTATACCGCTGTATTATGAATCAAGGGCCTGCAATCTTTTTGATGTTATCAGACCATCTTTTCAGTTGCATTTCTCTCTTTTGGTATTGCACCTCGGGGTCCACCCTGTCATGGCCCTTGTTCATTTCTGTGTAGAATAGCTGGATAGTCTGGAGTAGAACAGCTAGCTCACTATTCTAAGTGATCCAACAGCCCCTACTGAATAAACACTTCACATCTAACATATAATTCCAGTATTTCAATTTATGTTCCGTTTTAGTGGGATAAAGAAAATAGGCCTAAAACAGTTTGCTACATCTGCTTCTATCAATTGATGAGATTCCTGAAACTGAGGGAGATGTCCAAACAAGCTGAAGCTATTTTTACTGAATTCTTCGCTAGTGGTTTTGAGGTAAGTTACATCAAACAATACTATGGCCAATATAATAAATACTTTCATATTTTATACATAACACACTCCCAGGCCGTATAAAAAAGATGTACAGGGGGGTTACTATGAACTCCTATTGCCTGGCAGTTTTCGAACTAAATGTCAATTTCGAATAACCCAGTTCACTAAAGAAACTTCGCAACTTATCATGTTCTCTCGCTTGCACACTAGTACAGTCACAATGTGTAAGCGAGAGAGCATGATAAACGCCGCAATTTCAGATTTGTTTCTTTATGTCAGAATTGACAAGCAGTTCAAAAACTGCCTGGCAATAAGAGTTCGTGCTAAGCCACCTGTACGCACAACCAATCTTTAGTTCTCTGAAGTTAGGTGCACTAAACAATTGCGCAGGTTTGCTCGAGTAGGTGAGATAGGACGATGTAACAAACTAAGCGAGTGAGCGAGGCAGCTATACAACGCTGTCTTCGTCTTGCAGGCGTCATCAAAAATGGGTTCTGCTCAGCTACTTCGGAGAGCTAAAGATTGGTTGTGCGTACTGTAGGTTATTTTTATCCTGCAGCGAAGAACCGGCAACCTTCAGTTACACAGGTGGGCTGTACCCATTGCGCCATAAAGGTCATTTATTTTTGTTTTAAGTGGCAACAAATACTTTAAAGTTCAAGCAAGTTCAGCGTAGTAAGCATCAAGTTTTAATAATATGGGGTCATTTACCAAATGTGTATTTTAACAAGCCTCTGAATACCCTCATAGACACTTTTAAAGGATCTTAGCTTTATATATTGTATAAGTAGTATATCAGTCATCTAGTACCCATAACACAAGCTCTGCTTACTATGGAGCTAGATGATGATGTGTGAAAAAGTCCAGCGTTATTATTATTATTATTAGGTTTGAGTTAATAAACCATTTGGAAATAGTTGTTATAAAATTGGTTTTTAAATCCTATTTGAAATACTTCTGTTTCAGTTTACAGAGGATACAGTTCCAATCTTAAATGAGAGGAAACTACACAAACTCTTAATCACTCCCATGCAAGAGTTCACTGTAGGAGTGCATGTGAATTTAACTGATGTCACCATTAAGCAGGAGGATGAAAATGAAACAAGTTTACAAGGTACTTTTATAGATAGATTTATAAATCTATAAACTCTAAAGATCCTATTGTGGGCCCTATTGTGTAATTCTACTGGCAATGGACATGGGCTTCATTTTGACATTTGAAACCCATTCTGGACTTCAATTGTCATTTTCCTATTATGTGATTGGTTGAACTCTATTGGGATGACAACTGGGAATGGATTTCATGTTAGATAATAAGGCTGCTGAACTTTATTATAGACATTTGATTTTATCTATGTGTAAGCCTGTGGTGTAACTTGCTAGTTGTTCTTGATAGATCATTGAAGTAAAGCAATGTTCTAAGCAGTCAGTAAGTGGATGGGTGACCGCTAGTGGCATTATCAACTGAGCGCTTCCATGCTTTGGAGGCACATTAAATTGTCGGTCCCGCAATTTAAGTTGTTAAGCCATGATAGAGGCCTTAAACCTCTGCCATCACAGTTACTAATAATCTTCATCGTTTACCATGATTCTTAGTCTGAGGGAATCAATATTATTGTGGAAATCATTTCTGGACTATAATGTGACAAATATGTGCATCACCTAACAGTGATATATGTCGGGTTAGAGAGGACGTATACCACTTTCTTATGAAATGTGTTCGGAGCATTTCTATGAGAAATAATTTATCTAAGTTATGTAAGATTAACTGGCTAGATGTGGGTCTGTAGCAGAGCGTGCTAGCTGCTCAGACATCTGATGCGGCCATCATGCTCTACCGACAGACCCTCAGGATATTGGAGGAATAGTTTTGTAAATGAGAGACCTATGGGACCGGCATGTTCGATAATCAATCAAAAAAATAACACCTAGCTTGTTGAGTTGTCTTTTAGTAGTATTGGTGACATAAAAGAATAATATTTACAATTTATTTATGGTTTATTTTTCAGATACATCTGTAAATGTAAAGGATGCTATTCAAACTACTCAAATAGAAGATACAAACTTGAATAGCACAAATGATGAAACTATTGAAACGGACACCAACATCGTTTCTATAAATCACAGTGTAGAAAATAAAGTTGAAAATATGGATACCATAGATAATTCACGGGATGAAATAGATTGCATATTATCTAAAGAAACAAACGTACCCATTCAATGTGAACTCGAAAAGTCAAAAGAAATATCATTCAATGATAGAGTACATGAAAGTAACAAAATGACGGAAATAAATAAAGATACAGAAAAAGATAAAGATAAAATATCGCCTCCAAATAGAAATATTTGTTTCACATTAAAGTTTAATTTGTCCAGCAGAAGAAATACTGTTTTGGGACTGTCCCAAAGTAAATTAAATATACTGAACGAAAAAAATGGATATACGTGCAAATACTGTGACAAATCATATAAAGTTAAATATGGCTTAGAAAAACATTTGAAAACTCACGAAGAGAATCTATATGCTTGTAAACTTTGCTCAAAGACATTCTATCTGAAAAGTGTCTTAAAATTGCACGAAGGAACTCATAAAAAGTTGAAAAGTCCGGGAAAATTTAAGAGATTAAGTAATAACAATGATCAAACTCATAAGGAAAAATCACTATTAAAAGATTATGAATGTGAATTATGTGACAGATCTTTTGGTCAGTTAAGTCACCTACAACAACATATAAGAATCCACACAGGGGAACGGCCCTATAAATGTGAAGTTTGTGGGAAAGGTTTCAAGCAATTAAGCACCTTAATTCAACATAATAGAGTTCATTCTGGAGACAAGCCGTATAATTGTAGTTTTTGCCACAAAGCGTTTGGACAACTCAGCAATTTGGAACAACATAATAGGACTCATCATGCGGAAGACTTTTAATGAAATAGTGGACCTTTACTTACCACCACCTTATCTCTACAGTAGAATAGAGTAAAACTACATGGGGCTTATTACAAAAAAATGAGTTGAGTTTAGACCAAGTCTAACTAAAAAACTGTCCCTCCTGAAACGATCTTTAAATACTCGTACATAGAACGCTTTTTTTGTGGTAACAGTTTTGTTTTGACATGTGTCAACATGGGGTTTAACCAACTGGCAGAATTGTGACAAACAAGTCGCAGAAGCCAATAATAAGAAGTGAAGTGAAGGTTTTACGTTTTTATAATAAACAGCCATTTGTGTAGGCAAAAGTATGTTTTCTACTAATGCAATAAAACTCAAAATCGTTTAAATTCAAATGTAATTTTGCTCTGTCTATCTTAAAGGGCTTTTAAAGTAAGTGTGTTACCAACTTTTATTGTAAATTTGTAAATTACACGCAAAATATTTTACATATTACTAAGTTATTATTTTTTGCCGACTTTACAGTTCGCTCAACGGATCTAGGCATACAAAATTGTTTACTGCGCATCAAACGGCTTGTGATTGAAATTTTATGCCGCGCTTAGACGCTTGCCAAACGCAGTACCTACACAGAGACGAACTTTTAAAGTTCTGGGGCCGTATTCCCGTTCTTATTTTCGTTCGGTTGATGAACATTCGGATGTTTCTTACTACGATTTCTGACTTCAAGGGCCAATTTTTTGGGAATATTTCGTCCTAGGTTAGGACCGTGTTTTAACGTTGATCTTATCGACGCAGTAAGAAGCATTCGAATATTCATCAAACGAACGCGAATAACCCCCTGATGTGTGCGACAAGGACAGAGGCACTGTTTGGCAAGCGTTTGAACGCGGCATTTTTATTATATTTTGTTCCCATGTGTTATTGATAGTTGTGCTACCTCACGAAGGCGGGTTGCTCCTAATTGTGTGTGTAGATGCACATGCACATTGTTTCTGTGTGCGTAAGCTCGGCAACGCTCCATTGACGAATGAGCGCTCAGTATCGCTTACGCACACAAACAAATCTACACACACAAGACCTTCGTGAGATTGGACAACGAAGTTCATTTTATTATAATTTCGAATTTTGATCATGTCTACCTATGAGTAAAATTCAATCAGTCTATTGTTTAAAAGTATTAAAATTTGTACAGACTATGGTATAAAGTTATTCCTCGTAATAAAATAGGGATAACCATTCAATTCCTGCCTCGCACAACAGACTTATGGAATCAGCTGTCGCCAGCGGTATTTCCAGACCGATACGACTTAGGCACCTTCAAGAAAAGAGCCTATTCCTACCTCAAAGGCCGGCAACGCATCTGCAGTGCTTCTTGATGCTGCAGTTGTCTGTGGGCGGTGGTAATCACTTACCATCAGGTGTGCCACATGCTCGTTTGCCCCCTCTTCCATAAAAAAAAAACCATACATTTTGACAGTTTACACTCAGGAATAACTTTATACCACGTTTGTTAGTAAGGCCCTAAAACATGGCCTAAAACAAGATCCCGTTTTGATTAAGTTTGATTTTGATTAAATGTAATAGGTATGCTGGACGTGCCTATCAACTAATAAATTGTGGTTTTATGCGTCATACTACCCTCATGCAGTCGTAAAAATCTCTATCAACGTCAATTGATAAGACCATTGGCGTGATTCAACTTATGTCCATGAAAACTTCAGTACACTTCGTTCAACGGGTCTAGGCATTCGTGAAGTTGGCCTGCGCAGATCACAATGGCGCCGATTCCGATGTTCACTGACTATAGTTAACTAAACTAAAATGCTTCGTTCTTAATTTAGTATACGATAAAGTCCAAAATAGAATGACTATTACAGTGACATTCCTAATTGAATAAATTTTAGTCAAAATTAAGTATTTGTAGGTAGAATTAGTCAAGACCATTTTGCTTGCTGTGTAAAACAGCTGCTACAGAAGCTCAAAGACGCCATTTTGATTATAAGTTTAGTAATGTCACTATGAGTGACATGCTGTTTTCGTCTTTATTGAGAACAAAATAAGAACGTTCAAGTTTTAGTTTAATTAAGTTGTCTGTGAACAACAGAATCGACGCCAATTTTGGATAAAAAAGCGGTCACTGCGCAGACAAACGGCTTACTTCACAAGTGCCTAATTCCGTTGAACGAAGTGATAGTAGGTAATCTAACTTCATTAAAAAAAAATCTGTTGAAGCATAATGCCACTTTCTACACAACATGTGCACACACAGACTTTCGCATTTATAATATTAGTAAGATTTTATACCATACATTCGTAAAATGGTTAAAAAAACCAAACATCTCGCCTTCACCGTAATATGCACGTAATAATGCCCTTCCACAAGCTGGCCAACACATCTTAAAAGTGCTGGCTGCCGTGGTCGCTTCAGTACCTACTAGAGGTGTGCGCCGATTCCTTCTTGACCGGCGGCGGACGCCGGCTTAAAATCAGTCGGCGGCGGCGGCGTAATCGGCGTAATCGGCGTGGACAGTATAATTATGGGAAAACTCCAAAGGCGTGAAACGAGAGCTTGGTGGTTCTGTTTTTTAACTCATTCAGTGCCGAGCCCGCCGATCGGCGCGGGCTAAAGTTCTTGACTCACATGCCGATCCTGCCGATTGGCGGCATGTATGTATACCAATGTATGGCGGCATGGGGGGAGATTGTACTATCTAGGGAGGCGATGAATGAGTTAAGAATGGAGATAAAAATTACAGACCCATCGCTCCTGAGCCACGTTTATAAGCTGTTCTCTCGGGTTATTATGAATCGTCTCGCCAAAAGACTTGACGAGTTCTAACCACCGGAACAGGCCGGGTTTCGTGGAGGATATGGCACCATTCAGATTATACAGAAGTCCGAAGAGTATAATTAGCCCCTGTGTCTGGCTTTTTCGGACTATAAGTGGGCCTTTGACTCTGTCGAAACCTGGGCTGACAAGTAGACTATCGTTATATCAATGCTTTGAGATGTCTGTATGAAGCCGCCACCATGAGTGTCCCGAGTACAGGACCAGCAGTCTAAGCCCATCCTACTGCGCAGAGGAGTGAAACAGGGATTAAGAAACTGGACTGGAAAGGTATAGGCATAAACATAAACGGCGAGCACATCTCACACTTACGATCCGCAGAAGACATCGTTTTACTGGCGAAGTCGCTGGAGGAGCTACAACGGATGCTGGACGGCCCAGCATCAGCCTCGCGAGCGATGGGTCTCAGCATGAATTTGGATAGACCAAAAAAGGCATGGTCAATGACCGAATTGGTCAAGACCTGTCGCTGTAAATGGTCACCTTCTTGAAGTTTTTCCGCATACCTCGGGCAGATTTAGAAGTTAGGTAGAGACAACTTTGAGAAGGAGGCCAAAAGGAGGATTCAGCTGGGTTGGGCAGCATTTGGAATACTACGTCGAGTTTTCTAGTCACCCATACCGCAATGTCTTAAAACGAAAGCTTTCAATCAGTCAGTACGTCCTACCTGTCATGACATACGGACACAGTACGGCTAGTCTACCAGTTTAAAGTCACTCAGCGAGCTATAGAACAAGCTATGCTTGGAGTTTTTCTGAAGGATAGAATCCGAAACGAGACTATCCGACATAGAACTAAAGTTAACGACATAGCTCAGAGAGTTAGCAAGCTGAAGTGGTAGTGGGCTGGCCATATCTGCCGAAGAACCGATAACCGCTGGGATAAACGAGTTCTTGAGTGGCGACCGTGACTCGTCAAACGTAGCGTAGGACGCCCTCCGGCCAGGTGGAGTGACGATCTGCGAAAGGCTGCTGGTAGAAGCTGGATGCGTTGAGCTAAGGACAGAGCTCAATGGCTCTCATTTGGGCAGGCCTATGTCCAGCAGTAGATATAGGCTGATGATGATGATGATGATGAGCGGCTAACTGTTCGCTCCTACTGACTGAACGCCTAACGCCGCGCGGCGCGAGCGTAGTGAGCGAGCTGAGTGAGCCCAATGGACACTTCATAAAAAATATATAGGAAGGCGAACTTAGAGGCAAATAGTTAACCGCTCACAGTTCACCTAATGCGTCCACGGCCTAATTCGTCAGAGAAAATCGATTATTTTACAAGTAAAACTTAGTTTGATAGGTATTAAATTGTCATCGATTTTTTGACAATAGATTTTTGCCCTATCATCTCAAAAAAACAACAAATTGCAAATATGTCAGCACCCATGCTATGTGGAGTTGACTATAAGAATTTTGTACATACACAATATTGGCGCCGATTTCACGCCGATAAAATCGTCGGCGGCGGCGGCGTGAGCAAAAACGTCGGCGGCGTGCGCCACGCCGATCGGCGCACACCTCTAGTACCTACCTATTGAAAAGTGTGTGCTACTGCACTTTTATGATCCCAACATTACTTTTTACTCAACTCCCAAGAACAGAAAAATAAACTGGTTAAATGAGCGACGTCATTATACAGACAGTTTTTGCGTCTGGCAACACTCATTACCCGCCATTTCCTCCCGCGCTTTCTTGAAGAAAATTAAACTCGCCGCATTAATTCTAGCCGTATGTCGCAGTGTTTTTGCGTCGGTTAGCGTTATGGCGGGCCGGTCGGTTTTTGCCTCCTTCGCCGCCGCTGTCTTCCCAGACTCCAGCTCTCTGCAAAAACTCACTCGATCGCGGGAATCTGAGCAAAAACCTCGGCCGCCTCAATAACTGCCGACGATGATGAAATACTATGAGTTCCTCCAGCTTTTTACCCATCTTAGCCTTTTTCCCGCGGGCTATTTGCATTAGAGGCAAGGTCCGCAATTTTGTAGTTTTTCCCGCGCGATTTGAAATGATGGTCGTGTTCCAAAAAATTGGCTCTTGTAAAAAGTTATTCGATGAAATTCTTGGTTGGGGAACGGACGTTTACGTTTATTAATGTTTTTATTTCGGTCTATTATAATAAATATTTGGTTGGTATTTATTTGGCTGAACTATGAGCGATTATGCAGTAAGAGAGCCAAAAAAAGTTCCTTTCAGCATAAAAACTTTTTCGTCTAAACCATAATCTGATTCAAGTTCCTCCTTGTTTTCCAAAGCGGCTATTGAAATGAAAATTCCTATACTTAGCAGTTTTCTCTGCGACCGTTCAGCGAGAAAGCTTAAGTTTTTACAGCGGCAAAAAGCATAGATCACGGGTTCCCACAGTCGGGCCGTTAGTTTATCATATCGACATATTTCTAGCTATCCAGTAGTGCCAACCTTTCACCGCGGAAAAACCTACACTGCCTTAACTGTCGGTCGGATATTATTGACAGAAAAACTAAGGCTAGGAAAATGGCGATTTACGGATTGTTTTCTAAATTCAGTTATGTGCCTACTTAGGTCGATAAGCGGTTGGTTCGATAATGTAGGTGTAAACCTCTCATGCTATTATTTCATATCCCTTTCTAGTTTGGATAGGTAGGTAGGAAATTGAGTAAACACTGTAGGTAATCAATCCTCAGGTTGACAGGCAAATAATCGCTGATGAGAGTGGATTGTTCATCAAAGTTGCTGATCGCCATCATTCAGTAAAATTTTCAAACTGCTAAACGCATTAATTTAACGCTCCATTAGAAATGGCTTTGTGCTTCACAACAAACAAAAAACCAAGGGTTCACATTCTTATTTGATTGTTTCTAATTAGTAATAAGCTACCCAATTGGAATCCCGTTGAAGCTTAGGTACTTCTCACTGAAAACGTCATGTAAGAAATAGGTAGGTACTCACTACCTATCATGGGTAGGTTCCTAGTAAAAGTAACCTACCAGCTACCAGCCTCCAAAAAAGGAAAGACATACCTAATAAATGAGTTCACCTAATTGTATTTATTTTTTGTAAGGGATATTCTTTTCAAAAACAACTTAAAATTTATGAAAGCTGAGTAGTATTTCCTTCATTTCATTTCAAATACTTAGATAACCATAGCTTATGCGGCTTGTTACGAGGGAAGCAGCAAACATCAAACTGCCTGAGGCATGTAGCCATGTAATCTGGCCTAATGCTAATCTGCCATAAAGCGAATCTGTCATAAAGCGAACAAGGCGATGTTAGGGTAGCATGCTGTTTGCTGCATCCCTATTGGTGCTGCTCTCACTGTCCTGCCCTCGTGTACAAGCCGCATTACCTGGTGCGGATCCAGCCCTCAAAAAAGGTTGTGGGCACACCCGAAAATCGGCCAAGTGCGAGTCAGAACATGAACTCGCTCATGATCTGTATGTACCTATAGTAAAACAGGTTCACGACTGTATCCGCAAGGTGCGGTAGACATTCTCTCAGATCTTTTTATGTTACTTATTCCAGATCCTTTGAAGATGTCTAAGGGGGGTAGTCAGAGGCATGTCCAAACACATTTGATACATGCCCACATCTTGCAGAAGTTAGTATTCCATACGTGACAGGTTGCAAGCCCATCGCCGCCTATAAGAACACTAACTGGTTTCCTCATGATGTTTTCCTTCACCGTTTAGAGCACGTGTTATAGTGCATCCTACAAATGAGATGTAAATTACAAATAGATGACGCCCTGACCAAGATTTTGTACAGTGTATAGGTACTCGTAGTTTCACGTGGGCAAAACCGTGGGGTGAATACTAGTAGGTAAGCTAGTAGTTTTTTAATGCCAATAAATGCGGCCTAGCAGGTGAGAACATACAGCATATTTTGCCCAATCTCGAAACTGAGACACTTCGCTCTCTCGCTCGGTCAATTAAGGTTGCGGGCATGCCCATAGTGCCCACGTGAACCCATAGTGCGCATTACCGCTGGTGCAGTGGCCACAGCACACCACGATGACTGCGTCTATATTCTCACGATCGCCACCACTCTGTCCCATTCCACGCACACCTCACATACTCCATTAATTATTCTAGTTTATCAATATTATGAAAGTTTACTTTCATCAGTGAGAAATATTTCATTAATTCGCATCGTTATCAATATGGAGCGGTTATACTTAAAGCTGGGCGTATTTAGCTAGCCATGAACTTTCAACCAGGTTTACTTCCGATCGTTGAAAAGATGCAAGATTTTTTATTTATTTTATTTTATTTATTAAGGATACCCAACACGGGTGTACACCTTACATACAAGAGTTAAAACAAAATGTCTTAGGTCTAGTGTTCCCATAATTATAGGGTATCACAACATGCGTAAAAGAGGGCACAACAACAACTACTTTGAGTCAGCCAAGTACCTAAGTTAGCCAGCCAAGCTTAGGGGTTCCTTGTTAAAAACATCGAAAAAAAATAACATTTTGTTGATATACTTACATACCTACTTGTTATAATTATAACACACCTGTAAATTAAAGTCTAGGTAGGTATGTATACCTGTCTACACCAAACGTGTAAGCTAAAATTGTGGTTAATTTTACCTTTTAAAAATTATGATCTTGCGCCAAATACAGGGTGTACTAAAATTACCTTGTAATATTGTCAATATAATATAGAAATAAATAACTATGATTGGTAATTTTATTTTTTTTCCTTCGCAAATTATGATGACGATGAAACCTAATTAAATTATTTAAAACTGGCATGACGCGTCCAAAAAAACTAAACGCAAGCGCATTTAACCAATATGACCCTTAATAGCGTGCAAAAACGAAACGCGCGTCCGTTCGTGCCGAAATCAAATTAAAGATGATAATCAGTTGCAAAAGCTTAATTCGGACTCGCGATGTGGGCCAAAGGCCTTCGAGGAAACGAAAAAAACTTTAAAACGCCGACAACGGCGGGGAAAAAACGATGTTATTGGCGTACCTAAGTGGATATTTAAGCTTGGAAATGAAGTTTCTTATTGGAGTCTCGGTAACGACCAGTAATATCGATATTAAGATACATAGAGGTAGGTAAGTATAATATACAAGGCTCCACAATGTCCATTCCCTTTCTTTATTTCTTTATTTATAGCTTACCAGTGTAACTTAGAGTAAATTGTGACTAAAGAAGAGGTGACACACAGATTACACTAAAGGACTTGGTGCCCTGAGTTTCGGACAAGATTTTCTGTTTCGCGAACCTAACTTAAAATTGAAGCTTAAAAATATATCTGCCATGAAAGTAGGTAGTTACCTACCTACTTTAAGTAATAAGTTAAGGGTTTCGTGTTTCTCAAATTTATAGCAGTTTGTGTGACTTAATTTGTTTAGATACCTAATGTTAACCAAATAAAACATTGATCTGTATGTAAAACCACAGTAAAACAATCAAGTTTGTATTATTTGCTGCGATTGTGGTGATGTAGGTACCTAAGAGATAAATCCTAAAATTAGATATTTTTCTTTCCAAGTCAAAACTTAGCCAAGAACGGCTTCAAAATTTATAAAATGCCGCCCTTCAAAACTTCTTACCCTCAGAATATTACGTGGCAACTGTCACCTAATCTGTGCTCTACCCTTTCCCTACGCACACCACCCATACATTAACAAAAATTCTTTGATAGACTTTTTTATGTACAGGGTAGCGTGACCCCACTACTGTGGGGTGCTGGGCGGGGCCCGGCTTGCAGCTGCATACTCGTAGGGCTCCCTTGCCGCCAGTCGTGCCGCGAGCGTCCAACGCACACGTCACGGCTACCCTTCACAATAAACTCGCTACATCGTGGAACGAAAAACGAAACGCAATTTTGAAACTTTTTTTTCAGTGACTGAGGTGGGATTTCTATTCTACCATTCTAGTTTTGACAATTTTGACGTTGGTGTAGTTTTGGAGGTTTTGGCGGGTGTTGATGTGCGCGAGTGAGAGGGCAGATATGGAGAGCCCGGGCGAGGAAGCGGGACGCGCGCCCCCCGCGGCGCACCCCCCCGCCCCGCAGCCGAACGGGTCCAATAAGATAATCGGAAGAAACGTGAATGGAACCAGTAAGTCACTTCATGCAATTTTTTGGTAAACAATCAGTTGAAGGATTTTTGAAAGTACTGGGTGACAAAAGTAGGTCGTATTTAGCTTGAGCAACGTTACCCAAATCATTTTTAGTGCAGAAAATGAGAAGTTTATTTAGAACTATGTTTTGATACAATACTACCTACAAAAGATCAATGTTAGGTATATTTTATACTTATTTTCTACATTGGTTGATGCATATTTTAGAAATAATTATTATAGATATAAACACTGTGATATAAATAATAACTACTTAACTTATTACATTTAAATTTTTGGTTTATTATTTAATGTAGAAAGTTGTACCCCTAGTCACTATGGTGGGCTAAGAGTTGGTTTAACTTTCTTGTGTGGTTTGGTTAAGGAAATGGTTATAGAAAAGCCGTGAGTTGCGATGGTAAAATTGTATAATAATCACACAACTTTTCTTAGACTATAGAACAAACGTAAACTAGAAATTATAGACTAAATGGTAAAATGGTAATAATTAAAATGCTTAATGGTCAATGGTTTGAGCGCGCGATGTCTCAAAGACTGGTAAACGCGAACTGATTCGAATTTAGGTAATTACAGCGAATGTGCATAAATGCATACGAAGCATTTGTGTATATTCGCTGCGTGTTCGGTTTTAACCTGAACATATTCCCGAGCGCGAGATGAAGCGCATGAGATAAAATAAACAATACACATCAAGTGAATTTGAGCAATACAAGGAAAGCATGAAAATGGTATAATAACTTAACTAACTTAACCTTAATAATAATGGTAAATCTTAAAAAACATCGATCTGGTACTAATGTATATAACTTAATAATTCTGGTAAAAAGCAAAATATAAAAGCACATTATTGTTATAATCTTAGTTTACTTAAACTACTGAGTCCTCTACAGAAAAAGCTTCATTTTGGATGCCCGCGTTTCGTGTAACACTAGTGGCCCGTTTACCCGCACTGTTGTCCGCGATGGACCATCGTTCAACGTAATTTTGTAAACGAAAACCGACATCACTTTTATCATTTAACTCACTAGCACTAATGAGCACTTCACTTTGCACTGGTTCACTGGTTGGCCTCAGCGCAGAGGGAGTCGCCACCGACTCCTGTCGGGTGCGTCCCGCCTTGCGGCGTGTAGGCCTCGGAGGCGGCGGGGTCGCCGCAGAGTCCTGCCGGCGGCGACCCTCGCCGCGATGCTCAGCAGCTCGTCCCCGGCACCGTCCGCTCTTGCACGCCCATACTACTACAGCGACTAGCGCGCCCGCTAATAACACGTAGCTTATGGCGTAGTGATGGATGTCGTGTGGGGACATATCCTCAATTTCCGCATCGCTAGCCTTCAATTCTTTCACGGCCTTCTCCAGACTGGTCATGGATATATTTACGTTTTCATCATAATATGCTGGTTTTCCATCTGGGAATTGTATATTTATGATGTGGTTGATCTGATCAAATTCAGGCACGTGAATGGTTGGCGTAATGTTTATCTGGTTGGACTGGTGTCGTATGGAATAAACTGAAAAGTCGTTGCCTTTGATTATGCAATCTTGGCTCGTGGCAATAACCCCGGCTCGACTTAGCTGACGAATCATAACTCGCTCTTCGCATATGATTTTTATTGTATAATTGTCGCAGCAAAAATATAAATGCTGAGACGAAGAATGCAATTCTACCCATTTATCGGTACAGGCGGATTCTACGAATTTGCATTTTTTGGTTGATGTATTAATTTCACAGAAACTTTCATCATTTTTAATGTGCCGGATTGGTTTAAGCACTTGGCACATGTATGCTGATTTATGGTACAGACAGGCTGATAACTCATTTGTGGTGATGGTGAAGTATGCGTCTTTCTTTAAGTCAACTGCTACGTATTCTGCGACTGGTATTATTGTTATCATGGTGTTGTCTTCTTGGTGTGGGACTGGTATTAGGTTGTAGAGTTGGTAACTCTCTCTACTAATAAGCGGAAAAGTGACTTCAATAATCATGTACTTTTGCGTTGCTCTAGCTTTAACATTCAGTAGCTTGTAAATATACTGGAAGTCATTGTTAATGTTATTGATTGGTAGTGCGAGTTCGCTAGGCATCTGGCCGTTTATGGTTTGTAACTCGCGTTTTAGCTGGGTTGGTGTGAGCAAATGCATGCTGATTTGACCATGGTAGATGTCGGTAATTGTGTCGATCAGCGTATCTTGAAGTCGCCTTAAACTCTGGAGTAAGGTATTTCCTGCCATTGCTGTTAATGTGAAGTCCTGAATGTACGAAATATTTTGAATTTCGCGCTGTAAGGTACTGGCGTTATCTTGAAATTCCATTAACTTTTTGTTTATAAGCTTATGTTGCTTATCCATGGTATTTTCCATTTTCTTCATAAGGTTGAACTCTGCTTCTATTACGGAGGTCTGGTTTTTCCATAAATTAGACAGATGTTTCTCATTGCGATGTATGGTTTCAATGTCCTTCACATACTGATCTGCAAAGCGAGAGTCCAATACACCGAACAAGTCATTTGCTATATACCCGATACCATTGATAAGACCCCGACGGCGCCGGCGCCTCTCTGTCTGGTTGATAAATCGTCGCTGTCTGGCGTGGACGTCAAAATGCTGCGTCAACAAAAGTTCATTGTAGTACTCTAGTTCCTGGTAGTCGTGGCGGGCTTGTAGCATGATCGTATTACAATGAGATTGTTTTTGTATTGTTGCGCATAACTTATCTAAATAACTTGATATCTTTCCGTAGGTATTTATACCTGTCCAGTAAGGTCCCATATCATAGTAAACGACTAGTTTCCACTTATCTCTGATAAGTTGAATTTTCGATATAGGGTCAAAGTAAAGCGTCTGGTTGCTCGGTAACTGTTTTATTTCATGAAGACCGTAGATTGGTGATAATAACATCATGAATCCAAGTAATACCGTAGCTATTGTAGCAAGCTTTGACCTGGTTCTTCCTTTCCTTTCTGGCAGTTTGGTTGATGGTTCTGGTGGTTTCTGAGTGGTAGTATTGTCCTGGTTGACGGGCAACACTGAGAGCTTCACAATAGGTCTCTTCATTATCCCATTTTTTGTTTTAAGTGAGACTGCTCTGGTAAGACCTTCATCTCCGGGGTGCGTATCGATTACGCGTCCAAGAGCCCACTTTCCCGGCGGTAGGTTCTCATCCTGGATGACTACTAGATCTCCAATGGTGAGGTTTTTCTGTGGTTCCATCCACTTGGTTCTAGATGAAAGCTGTACTAAGTACTCTGACTTCCACCTTTTCCACAGATCTTGAAATAATTTCGATGTAAGATGCCACCTGGTTCTCGCATCTTGCTCTGTTTCAATTACTGTAGTCCCTGGTCTCCCCGACAAGAAATGAGCTGGAGTTAGGAAATCGAGATCACTCGGATCTTCTGACAGTGCACAAAGAGGACGAGAGTTTAGACAAGCTTCTAATCTGGTTAATAATGTGGCGTATTCCTCAAATGTCAGTTTTTGTTGACCGATGACTCTTTTAAGGTGGTGTTTGAGACTGCGCACTGCTCTTTCCCATAACCCGCCGGCGTTAGGCCAGCTAGGTACGTTGAAATGCCAGTCTATGCCCATTTCTGTTATCTCTGTTAAGAAACCTTCACTGAATACTTGCTGAAGCTGGTTATATTCCTCTTGCAAGATTCTGTTTGCTCCCACAAAGTTGGTTCCATTGTCACTGTACATGTGACGTGGAGCTCCTCTTCGGGCGGCCAATCTGTGGAGAGCTGCTAGAAACGCTGAGCTGGTTAAATCGGAAACGAGTTCAATATGAACGGCTTTCGTGGCCATACATACGAAGATAGCTATATAGCCCTTTGTGGTCTTGATGCCTCGCCCTTTATTCGCCTTTACCTCTACAAATCCTGTGTAGTCTACACCGCAGTGATGAAACGCCTTTTCTGGGTTCACCCTTGATGCTGGCAAGTCTCCCATGAGCTGGTACTGCTTTATGGGATCCTGCCTCCTACATGTCACGCATTTTCGTATAAACTTTTTGGTAGCCATATACCCGCCGATAATCCAATACTGCTGACGAAGGTTCGCTAATGTAAGACGCACTCCACCATGAAATGTCAATTCATGGGCTTGGTTAATAATTAGCATGGTGAGACGATGGTCGTGTGGTAAGATGATGGGATGCTTCATTCTAAGATCGATGTGAGCGTTTCTCAGTCGTCCACCCACTCGCAATATCCCATGTTCATCTATGATCGGGTTCAAATTTAAAATCTTACTTTTGGAGTGCACTTTATTATGTTTATTTATGGAATCGATGTCGTTAGCAAATTCAACTCGTTGAACGCTTTTGATTATCAGCATTTTTGCGCGACGAAGTTCTTGTAATTCGAGGTAAGGTTGGTGAACTCGTTTTCTGCAAGCTGTTAATCGCAATATCCAGGCAACGATTCGAATTATTTTCGTAATTGAGCTAAATTTATTTAATAAATTATTTATTATTTCAAACATCGTTGCGCAATTTCCTGCTTGGACCACCGCGATCGATTGTTTTGAAAACGAGTTTTTTGTTTCTAGCGTGGTTTCGTATGTGGTTTCATCCTTTTGGTCTGGATAATATGATGGTAACCATGATGGCCCCTGCCACCATAGGCTGTGGTTTTTGAGCTGCTTGACAGTTAATCCGCGGCTTGCGCAATCTGCTGGGTTATCATTTGTATTAACGTATCGCCACTGGTTTGCTGGTATGGTTTTATTGATTATAGTTACCCGATTCGACACGAATGGTTTCCAGCGGGCCGGATCTCCTTTTATCCATCCCAACACCGCCGTTGAATCGGTCCAGCAGTACACGTCCGTTTCATAATCTGACAAACATTTCTCGACTTTTTGCATGAGTTGCGTTAATAGTTGGGCACCCATTAACTCTAATCTTGGTATTGATAAACTTTTGCTTAAGGGCCCCAATCTAGCTTTTCCTGCAACTAGTTTAATGGTGGTTTTATAATTTTTGATGGTCTTGCAATAGATGACGCATGCGTACGCCTTGTTTGACGCATCGCAGAATCCATGCAATTCGATCTTTTGGTTTTCTTCAGTTCCTAGCCATCTGTTTATTTCTATGTCATTTATTAAGTTTAGCTCTTGTTTAAGAGTGGCCCATTCAGATGCGATTTTTTCTGGTAGTTTCTCATCCCATTCTAATTTTAAAAGCCACACGCTTTGGAACAGAATTTTCATGGTAGTGCTTAGGGGAGTAAGCCACCCTAAGGGATCGAATAACTTCGATATATCGGATAGGAGAGATCTTTTGGTAGCTAATGCTGGCGATTCAGATTCAATCTTTGACTTAAAGATGAAGTTGTCCTGCTGCGGGTTCCAACCGAGTCCCAATGTTTTGGTAGAGTCGGTTTGTTTGAACTCGTAGGTCGACTGGTTGCATTGGTCTTTCTCTAAGTCAGCCAGGAGCTCTGGTTTGTTCGAGGCCCACTTTCTAAGATTGAATCCTCCTAGGCGGAGTAGTTCTATTAGGTCAGCTTTAAGTTGGTTCGCTTTTTCTATGGAGTGGTGACCTCCGCAGTAATCGTCCATGTAAAAGCATTCCTCTAACTCCTTAGCGGCATCTGGGAATCTTTGCCTCTCGTCGTCTGCTAACTTTCTTAAACACATCATTGCTAGGAAACCAGCTGGTTTGGTCCCGTACGTTATAGTGACGAGTTTGAACTCCCGAATCTTTTGGTTTGAATCTCTCCAAATTATCTTTTGGTAATCTTGGTCATCTTTATTTAATTTTATCATACGGTACATCTTTTCTACGTCCGAAGTGTACACGTACTGGTACTGTCTCCATTTCAAAATGAGTTCTTGGAGATCTTTTTGTATATTCGGGCCGCAGTACATTATGTCATTCAGACTGTACCCGGATGTGGATTTAGCTGAAGCATTAAAAACTACTCTCAGCTTGGTAGTGGTTGATTCAGCCCGAGTAACTGCGTGATGTGGTAAGTAGCACTCGGGCGTCTGATTACTGGTTGATGGTATCATATGGTTCAAAGATAAATATTCGTTCATAAACTTATGGTAATCAGCTTTGAGTTCTTGGTTTTTCTCTAACTTCTTTTCTAAGTTTACGAACTGGGCTAAAGCTTGTGGTTTGGTAGCGCCCAATTTATCCTTGATCTCAGGTTTGAATGGTAACCTGACTTCGTAACTCCCGCATTCTAATCTCTTTGTAGTGTCCAAAAAATATTTAAGACATTCGTGGTCACTATTTGATAATTCAATCTTCTGATTGATGTCTTCGTTTTCCCAATACTTGAGTAAATCCTCGGTATTATTTAGGATAACGTTGCAATGGTAATGTGGTTTCATTGATCCACATAACAGCCAGCCTAACTGAGTCTGTTGAGCGATTGGTTGATCATCTTTGCTTCCTCTTAAGATGCCTCCTAGCATGATCTTGCTGTAAACATCTGCACCTAGAAGCAAATCTACTTTTCTACTTATATTAAATTCTGGGTCCGCTAGGTTTATTCCTTGTAAGTGGTCCCATGACGATGGTTTGGTGAATGTGGTATTTGGAAGGCGTTTGATTAAGTTGTTCATTATAACAACATTCGTTTTCAAAGAGAACCCAGTATGAAACGACTCGATGGTTATTTCTATCATTCCTTTAGAATTATTCTCCTTCTCCCCTACTCCAAAGATTTGTCCCTTAAAATTGGTCCGTTTCAATCCTAGCGTCTGAGCTGCATTCTCATTGATCAATGATAATTGAGACCCCTGATCAACCAATGCTCTCATCTTGTGCTGAACGCCATCCACTCCTCTGACGTTGACTTCGGCGGTAGCTAGAAGTATTTCTGACATGTCGTCCCAGGACACATGAGATGACCTCGATGCACTCTCCTTTGTTGCTACGCTATTGGTGGTCTTAGGATTTGTTTTTGCTGATGTAGACGCACTTTGATTTTCCAACGCTTCGTGAAGTAGGGTATTATGTGTACCTAAACATTTTCGACATCGCTTTGTAGACAAACACGGCTTCTTGAAATGGCTGCATAGACAGTTTAAACAAAAATTAAATTCTTCCACCTTTTTTAATTTTTGTTCGTGCGTCATTTGCAGAAATTGCGAGCATTGCCATAAACCGTGTTCAGCATTGCACAATGCACAGGTCAGCGACCGCGAAACGTGATATGTATTCGTATTGGAATTATAATTTTCTTTGTAATTGGTTTGGTAATAATTAGATCGTTGAAAATGTTTCTTTGGTTTTTGGTTGTTCTGGTTTGGTTTCGATGGTTGTGGGACTACGGGTCTTTTGTTAGTTGGTTCTTGCTTACGACGCGCTGCTTCTAAAGCTGTAAATTTCATCTCTAAAAAGTCCATAAACTCCTGTAAAGAGGGAAGCTCTCTGGGCTTTTTGACAGATTCTATGTATTCAGTGAAAGTTTCACCGTCCAATTTTTGTCCTAATAGGTGGACTAGCAGCGGGTCCCAAGTTGTAATGTCCACTCCTAGGTTCTGAATGGCGTGTAATGTTTCCTTGGTCACGTCGTGCAGCTTCTTGATCATGGTCATAGACTGTTGTTGCATGCTGGGAATTCCAAGTAGGGTGGTGATATGAGACGTGAAAATAAGTTTCTTATTACCGTACCTATGGTTTAGGATCTCCCAACATACTTTATAGTTGTCAGAGCTAATCTGCAAATGGTGAATCAGACGCTCTGCTTCTCCAGCTACCTTACCCTTTAGAAACTGCATTTTTTGGGCGTTGGACATAGACGGGTTCTTGTCGATGGCTTCACTAAAAAGATCTTTGAATGAAACCCAATGGTTATAGGTTCCGTGAAATACAGGTATGGTCATCTGAGGGGTCGACTTTTCATGATGTTTAACTGACCACATCTTCTGGTTGATGCTCTCCGTCAGGCTGTAATAAGTCTCCTCATGTCTGGTAAATTCTTCCTGGTATGTGCTGTCATCGCCTCCATTTTCAGCTTCGATAATCCAATGAAGTTTATCGATTTCACCCCAGCGACTGTCCAGCGATTTAAGCGCGTACTCAAACTGCCATTTGTTCTCGCACTTATCAACTTGCAGTTTACTCACCGTTCTATCGAAAGCTTTGAAGTTTATGCACTGCTTCTTCACCAACTCGTCCAGCTTGCTAGGTTCTCCCGACGAAGAAGAATGTCCGCGTTGCGGGCTTACCTCGTAACGAGAGGATGTACCTGGTTGCGGCTGTGATGCCCTCGCTTCTGGTCTGCGTTGGTCAACGTTCAGCTGCTCCACATGAACTTTTGGTAATGAATTCCCTGTCCCCTTTTCTGGTATTCGGGGGCTAGGAGTGCCTGGTACCTGCTTTCTACCTAATTGATCCATGGTCTTATCAATTACTTCCTTTATTTTGATATAGACTTCCTGCGCTATATCAAAGCAACTCTTGGCGAAGTAGGGATGGTCAAACTCAGCAAGCTCACAAAATTTTCTATGGTTTTCTTGGTATTCACGCCAATAAGCTTCTACCATCTCATTCTTCCGTTTATAATTATCGATGGTTTTCCTTTCGGACCCATCTTTCTTTATATTCGTCAAAAACTTGGTCAAGGTTTCATAAAGCTCCGTTTGGTTAATAAATAGAGAATCAGAATCCATCTTACGGTTGGTATGATATCAAATTAATCAAATGGTATTGTAAGATAATAAATGGTTTGATCTGACCTTGTATTCTCCAAACGACAGTTTCCGCAGTCCAATCCAGAAATCACTGCAATCCTTGGTTTAGCGACACTGTATCACTTTAGGCACTGGTATGGTTTTTAATTTTAATAGCTCGAAGGACCATGTAGAAAGTTGTACCCCTAGTCACTATGGTGGGCTAAGAGTTGGTTTAACTTTCTTGTGTGGTTTGGTTAAGGAAATGGTTATAGAAAAGCCGTGAGTTGCGATGGTAAAATTGTATAATAATCACACAACTTTTCTTAGACTATAGAACAAACGTAAACTAGAAATTATAGACTAAATGGTAAAATGGTAATAATTAAAATGCTTAATGGTCAATGGTTTGAGCGCGCGATGTCTCAAAGACTGGTAAACGCGAACTGATTCGAATTTAGGTAATTACAGCGAATGTGCATAAATGCATACGAAGCATTTGTGTATATTCGCTGCGTGTTCGGTTTTAACCTGAACATTTAAATTTTTTTGAACTTACAATTAGATACTTAATATTTTGATTGTGAAAGAACAGATACCTACTTAATTAAATGTAAAAAAAATATAAATTATTGTCACTTTATGAGCTGCATATTTTATTCATGAAATTATATTTTGCAATTTAATGAAATTCAATTTGTCAATGGATATATAAGCATAATAAGTAGGTACATTTTCTTAATAATAATGGCTTGTGTCACATTAGCTTATTAAAACAACGTCATAGGTAGGTACGGTCAGCGACAGAAGTTCATGAACATTTTATGTATTTGAATCTTCAATATCTTCGAAGTAGGAATTTTCCCACAAATAATGATGAAAATGAACCTTTAAAATCTTCAATTGTTCATGAACTTCTGTCGCTGACTGTACTTGCTGCAAAGCCATTTAATTGCAACAGAATCATCAAAGAATAATAACTTTTTCTAACTTACATTCCACAACAACTGATTCGCAAAAACTAAGATTGAAAGAAAAGTCTCATGCGATGGGAATCGAACCCGTTACTAGAGTAATTTGCGTTTTTCTGAACCATCGGGGCTCGCTTTGTCTTGGGATAGAGTTTTTGCTTATTGCCTTCGCTCCGTTTCTTGATGTGCATAGTGCGATGAGCCAGTCTTGATCCTAGGACCTAGACAATCAATGAAAACGAGATGGAATTCCTATTTCATCTCGTTTTCATTTGTTGTCGTGAAGGTCGTGGTGGTCGTGAGGGATCACGACCTATAAACTTTCGCGACTTGAACGAAACTCACGAACTTTAGAGACTACGAAATTCAGTATTTTATCAGCAGAACTGATTTTCATGATTATTTATTTATTTATAAACTTCATTTTGCATTTGCGATAAAATAAAATAAATTAAAGCTACATGATAATACAAAATTGACTAAATCAAATCAATTTATTGAAGCAGACAAATTGCAAGTTCATTCAGTGCTAGTAGGTATTTTACAGTGTGTAAAAAGACGTCTACCGAAGCCGAAAGGGGTAGGTACAGCATCTCAACACACAACTAAATCCAAAAGGACGTTCCGAAAAAAACATTATATCCGGAGAAAACAGCGTTTGAAGATTTCTGTTTGCGTATGTACTGGGCGCGTTGTTTTACTTAGAGGTGTTTGAGTTTATTTTATATTGTTTTTTTTCTTTAATTTATTAATGAAATTATCAGGTATGGTCTTATTATGTTGTCCTAGCAGATAACCGAAAATAACATAAAATGGCGTAGCTAAGTCAAAATTTTTTGTGTTTTTTTTCGCTAAATATGTCTAGAATCATGGTCAATTGCAACCCCTCAGTTTTCGGTAGTAGTCTTTTTACACCCTGTATAATGTTAGTTTTAAGTAAAGAAAAGTATCAAATCCTCTCGACCGCATCAGAGCCTACAAAAAGTGTGCAGAGCGTCGGAAAAACCGTGGAAACGCGGAAAAAGCACGCTCACATTGTGCGAGACAAAAACTAGTTATCCACAATACGTACGTAACATTAACGTGACTACACACGTCTCTTTTAACATTGTTGTATTCTCACGGTGAACATTTGTATGGACTAAGGCTGGTCTGTCTCGAAGTTAGTCCTTAATAATCCATACTTCCATACTAATATTATAAAGCTCAAAATTAGAAGATTAGAAAGTTTATATGTTACGTTGCCCAAAACGCAACGATAGCTCGATCTAATGCGCCATTGAAAACCAGCGCTCCAACACTCTCGAGCTGTTGGAGCAAATGCTGAGGGGTAGCCGTATTTTCACCCACATAAAATTGTGTAGATTTAAGTACCTATTTGTAGCTGTTGTATATGATGTGGAGAAAATAAAACTTTATTCTATTCTAATTTGTTCTATGGCGCCATCTATTATTCCATACTTTCCCATAATATTCCATAATAATATTATAAAGCTGAAAATTAGAAGATTAGCGAGTTTATATGTTACGTTGCCCAAAACGCAACGATAGCGCGATCTAATTTTTTCTGTGGCGCCATCTATTATGTAGTAAAATGTCTGTCTGTCTGTTTGTTTGTTACCTTTTCACGCCTAAACCATTGAACAGATTATGCTGAAATATGACATGGATACGACTGTATCACTAAGGCGCGGTAGACATTCTCTTAGATCTTTTTATTGTTATTATTCCAGATCCTTTGAAGATGTCTGAGGGGGGGTAGTCATAGGCATGTCCAAACACATATTTAATACATGCCCACATCTTGCAGAAGTTAGTATTCCATACGTGACAGGTTGCAAGCCCATCGCCGCCTATAAGAATACTAACCGGTTTCCTCACGATGTTTTCCTTCACTGTTAGTTAAGAATACTGAAAATTAAATAATCATCATCACTATTGGCATAACAAAAGCAAACGTGACATTTGTAAATACTGACTTAACAAATCTCTGACACTTAAAACTTTAAGGTTAGAGTTACCTTTATCGTAATTTCATACAGTTCTGAGACACCTTGTACAAGATCATACAATGGAAATGACAACCAAGATTTTTTACGCCATTTTGTTGCATTGGTATTTAAATAACAACGTACATTTTTGTGCAAACGAGCGGCTCCACTGCGTCTGCTGAGTAAAAACATAGCAAAAATAAATGGCGAGCCTTATTGGGGTTCCGTAGTCAGTGAGAAATCATTGTTAAAGCTTGAGAATTTAAACTTTTACGTACTGTTCCAATGTTGGGATAATGGGTTGTGGTTTGTATGTATGACGACCTCTGTGGCGCAGTGGGCGAAGGTCCGCCTGCGATGCAGAAGGTTGCGGGTTCGATCCCCGCCGCGGGACAAATGTTTGTATGATCTACAGATATTTGTCTCGGGTCTGGGTGTTTCTATGTATAAAATGTATGTATTTACAAACAAAATGTATATAAGACTGCTTACTTTGGGGCTAGATAATGCTGTGTGAAAAGTCCAGCATTATTTATTTATTTATTTTATGTATGAGTAATTTTAAGCGATAACATAGTTTGATATTTTATAATAACCTAGTCTGCAGGGCTTCAAGAAGACTAATACAACATATTGAACAAACAACACAAATTTGAAAATTGCCTTCTCCCGACGCTTATAATGGAAAAATTAATTGTTTCCTGAAGAAGAAAAAAAAGATAAAAAAATTGGTTAAATCTCCTTACAAAAGACTTAAACGGGATCCCTAAATAAGCTACTTTAATTCTACTTAAATACTCTGTGTGAAATTAATAGGTTTTAACATTCTTATTTTAAAAAACCTACTTACCTTAACTATCATCGTAAATCTATTATTATAAGAATCTTTGTCCTGACTGACTGACTGACTGACTGACTGACTGATAGACAACGTACAGCCTAAACCGCTGGTCGTAGAGACTTGAAATTTTGAGGGTATGTCCGTCTTGGTGCGTAGGGGTGTACTAAGAAGGGATTTTTTGAAATTCAACCCCTAAAGGGGTGAAAAGGGGTAAAAACGATTGTATGAAAAATCGTATTCCTGGCACTTGGAGACATGAAATTTAGAATTATGATAGTTCAACGCTTTTAATGAAAGTCTACATTCAAAAAAATTCAAAACTACCCCTAGAAGGGGATGTAGGGGGTGTTAATGTTTGTATGGGGTTTTTTGAATGCGTGGTCCGATTCGCTTGAAACTCTGTATGATTATTTAAAAATGTAAATAAAAAATTTCCGCACTCTAATAATTTCATAACTACCCCTAAACTGGGGTGAAAGGGGTGTTAAAGTTTGCGTAGGATTTTTTAATACGTGGTTCAATTTGGTCGAAACTCGGTATGAGTATTTAGCAGTAGTGTAATAAAAAATAGCTGCATGTTTTTTTTTCAAAATCTACCCTTTAATGGGGGTGAAAAAGGGGAAGTACAGTACAGATTCTATGGGAGCCATAAGTCCATTGGGAGTGGAAGTGGGGTATTTGGGGAAGGGATAACGTATAAGGGATAAGCGGGAAAAAGTGGAATGAAGCGGGATAAACCGGGAGAATGCGGGATAATGCATGGGGGAAAAGCGGGATAATGCGGGGGGAAAAGCGGGATAAACAGGAAAAAAGCTGGATAATGCGGGATAAACCGGGAAAAAGCGGGATAATGCGGAAAAGGCGGGGGAAAAGCGGGATAAACTGGAAAAAAGCAGGATAATGCGGGATAAAGTGGGATAAAGCGGAGGAAAAGCGGGATAAACCAAGAAAATGCGGGAGAATAGGGGGATAAACTGGGAAAAAGCGGGGTAATACGGGATAAAGCTGGGGAAAAGCGGGATAAACTGGGGAAAAGCAGGATAATGTGGGATAAAGTGGGGAAAAGGTAGGATAAACCGGGATAAAGCGGGGGAAAAGCGAAATAAACTGGGGAAAAGCAGGATAATGCGGGATAAAGTGGGAAAAAAGCGGGATAAACTGGGAAAAATCAGGATAAAGTGGGGGAAAAGCAGGAAAAAGTGGGATAAACCGGGAAAAAGAGGGATAATGTGGGGGAAAAGTAGGATCAAGCGGGAAAAAGTGGGATAAACTGGGAAAAGACAGGATCATGCAGGATAAAGTGAGGTAAAAGCGGGATAAAGCAGGGAAAAGGCAGGATAAAGCGGGAAGAAGCTGTATAATGCGGGAAAAGCGGGGTAAACTGGGAAAAAGAGGGATAAAGCAGGAAAAAAACGAGATAAAGCGGGATAATTCGGGATAAAGCGTGGAAAAAGCAGGAAAAAACGGGATCAAGCGAGAAAAATGGGATGATGCGGGATAAAGTGGGGGGAAATGGGATAATGTGGGATAAGTGGGAAATAACGGGAAAAAATCATAAAATCATATTCCTGGCACTTAGAGACATGAAATTTAGAATTATGATAGTTCAACAGTTTTAATGAAAGTCTGCATTCAAAAAGCTTCAAAACTACCTACTACCCCTAGAAGGGGGTGTTGATGTTTGTATGGGGTTTATCGAATGCGTTGTCCGATTCGCTTGAAACTCGGTATGAGTATTAATTAGAGTAATTACAAAATGTATGCATTCAAAAAAAAAAACTACCCCTAGAAGGGGGTGTTAATGTTTGTATGGGGTTTTTGAATGCGTGGTCCGATTCGCTGGAAACTCGCTATGTGTGAGTACTGAGTAATATTTTATATATATTTTTTTTACTCCACTATAAAGGGGGTGAAAGAGGGAGTAACAGCTGCTATGAGAACCATAAGTCCTAAAAACTTGAAACTTGGAGGGTACATTCTTCTTCTGCTGCATTTTAGGATTTCGTAGGGGTGGGGTGAACTTTTGTATTTAGGGGGTGGGTTGAAAGGGAGGGCTGTAAATAATTCCTGAAACAGGGTGTTGGCGGTGATTAAGTATGTGTGGTATTTCTTAAGTGGGAGTGAGATTGGAAGTGGGGTTAATGGATTTATGGATTTATGGATTTGTGAGTTTATGGGGGGGCGGCAGATTAAAATGTGAGAGTGAGATTGCGAGTCACATTAAGAGTGAGAGCGAGATAAGGGTTAGATTGAGGGTCAGATTTAGAGTGAGATTAGGACTCAGACTCAGTCATCAAAGTTGAACTTGCAGTCACAGTCACTCAGTTTAGTTAATGTGATGAAAAGCTTAAGCTTACTCAAGTGATAAGGGCTATGTTGATATGTACCACGTGAACGAAGTCGCGGGCGTTCCGCTAGTAAATAATAATCTGTTATTATATAAGTACTTATATCAATAAATTAAATAAGTAACATTGATAAAACTTTTACAAGTGGATTGCAAAGTGTAATACGCACAATCGATCTTAAGCTCTCGAAGTAGCTGCGCAGAACCCATTTTTGATGACGCCTAAAATCCTGCTATCTTGCTTATTACTGCACATAACTTCAGAAAGCTAAAGATCCGTTGTGCTTAATACCTACCTAAAAGGATAATCTTAACCTTTTTAGACAAAAACTCAATTGTGCAGAACCCTACCCATGAAACCTCCACACTTTTAATCACCTTTTTAATCCTTCATTTCTCCGCATAGTTATATTTTAGTATATATGTTATATTTGTCTGCGCATTGTTTCGTCATACAAATTTTAGAGATGGAACTATCTTGTTCCAATCTAACCATGAAAACACTGAATTAATTTTTGGATTTGCTGTCTATAAAATAGCTCAAAGCATAAGGAAATGACATCGCCATTTTGAAAAGTGAAAAGTTATTGGTTGTCATGGCAACCTTAGAGCAGTGCCCTTTGTGTCAAACAGAGTACTGCTAAAGTTTTTATGCAATATTCCCGTTGTCCTTTTACATATTTTTTGGTTTTCTGGAACGTTTTTCGGGATAAAAACTAGCCTGTATGCTATTCTGGAGTTACACCTTTCACCTAACCAAATTTAATTGTAAACTGTTTCGTCGTTTGAGCCTGATCCTTACATAAACATACAAACATCCAAATATCCAAACATCTAAACAAACTTTCAGCTTTATTATATGAGTGGGATTATTAAAAAAATACGTACTATACGAGATTTGTTTTTGTAGATGCATTTTACGGCCTTACTTTACATAATGTATTTTTTCCACCGCAGCATAAAAGGCATGGAATTTGAGTTATATTGTATTTTAACTTTTTACATACTTTTTAGCAGGTGACCGTCGTAATTATTTATAATGAATGTTTTTGCATAGCTACTGAATAATTGCGTGGACTTTAGTAAAAAGTAATTAGTTTAGTAACTTCACTCTGTATTAGCATGAAAGAATTGCATCTGCAATGAATTTGAAAACATAACCTACAAAAAAATTAAGTACCTACCATAGACTTTAGTGAAAAATCCTATCGTCTATGGCAAACATCTTACTACATTATCCTAAGGTCAAATACAATGGTTTTTTAAGAATAAGAATAAGAATAAGAATAAATTTATTTGACACACACAACACAATACAATGAAATTAAGAATAATAAACATTTAGACGAGTAGGTACAAAGAAACATAATAAAAAAAAATAAAAAAAATAAACAAAAATACGAAACAAACTATCCATTGTGTGGTGCCAAAAAGGTCCAGTCTCAGCTTTAGTGCTGCTCCCAGGACAGGGAGACAGCGCTGATTTTCAGACTGGGCCTTACAGGGTGACATCACGCGCGGTTAACATAAACAATAACAAGAAATAGATACTTAAATAAAATAAAACAATTGAACAGAGAAGTCAGTGCCACTTTTATTACTACTTGACGGTAATAATAAAAGCGACACTGACAGTGACAAACAGTAATAAAATAATAATTTGTTTTGTCGGGTTGGTTGGCAGAATTGTGATTGTGAGTAGTGGGATGGTGGGAAAGATGAACGAAACAAGAAAGCGCTAGCTATTTGAAATTACAATTTTACAAAGTAGGAAACGTTTTATATATATATAGGACAAATACATAATAAAATATAAATCTGGTATTAATCTGGTATTAGGGATTGGAGGCATTTTTAATATCATTGGTCAAATCTCTTGGTTCACTCTTCACCCTTTTTTTTATAATAGTGTCTGTGAATCGCTACTGGTTTTAGGGATACTAAGAGTAGGTAGTTAGTAATCTTATTGCATTTTTTTAGTTTTTTGAAAAAAAAAAAGTTTTATCTATGTCTACCTAAGTACTAGTGACTAGTAGGTACTTAGACATAGGTACTTATGTAAGTAACATTTATGAAAGACAATTTTGAAATATAAAAAATAATATAACTTTTTAGCATCATAAATCTAGGAATATAACTGGTAATCTAAAATATTTATACATACAAACATACATCCTCTGCCCGTCTGAAATCTGCATATTATGTAGATTTGCGCAATTTTTGCCATATGCGCTACGTCAGAAAACTTTTTAAACTCTTGTCTAGTTGATGTATGATGCATTATGCTACCTTTTAAAATACTATTTTCCTTTTTCTCATATAAATAATGGTTTCAAAATTAAATATGCCGTGTTTAGGTAACATTTGTAACTTTCAGAGGTAAAAACATTTCAAACTAAAATTGATTCCATACAGTTATTTTTGATATAAAACAAAAATACTTAGGACATTTTAATAGTTTTGTTACTTTTTTATACATACAAATCGTAGTATATCTTAACGCGATTGAGTAAATTTAATAATTTAGGTAGGAAGGTACCTACTTTCTAACACTCGATCGGTACTCTGAGAGAATCTGAATCTCTACTGTACGGAAGCTTAGCATGACCTCTTACTTCCAGGCAGTTTTAGACATGCATGGTAATTTTGACATAAAGAAACGAATCTGAAATGGCAGCGCTTATCATGCTCTCTCGCTTGCACATTAGTGACTGTACTAGTGTGCAAGCGAGAGAACTTAATAAGTTGCGACGTTTCTATAATGAACTTATTCGAAATCTACATTTAGTTCGAAAAGCAAATAAGAGTTCATATTAACCCCCCTGATGGATATTCTAGATTCTGTGATTCCGAACTTTCTTTGCGGTGTTTAAACCAATTAATTTAGAGGTTTTAACTTGACTGACAAATAGTTGTTTCTACACTAGGTAAGCTATTTAATAACATTCCTAGTCTCTCAACAATATTTGTCTTTACATTTAAATAAACAAAATGTTCACAGTCAGTTAGTTTCGCCTTTCAATCCACAGCCACCCACACAATAAGACCATTCAATTCAAATAAAGAACTCGCTACGCAAAGATGCGTTCCAAAACACGCAGTTTTTTAATCATTTTTTTCCTTCTCCTTTCATAGCGCTCTTGAATCAGCTTCTTTACTGCTGTGAATATGCAAATAACTTTTAATTGTCATGAGTTTTTTTCCTCTTGTCTAGACAGCAGCGTCGGCCAAGTAGGACCGTTTTACTTAACTTGGAATGACGCATCTGTCATTTCTGATATTAACGCGCCGGTTGGCACATTCGAGTCGAACGGAACTCGGATAATAACTACTTTTTTGTCGAACAAAAATACATTAACTCGGCTGCAGCAGCGATAATATTTTTTACGGATGGTCTAAGTTGTGATGAAATATCTCGAGAGGAATGAGGTTCGGGTTTTTCAGCGGTACATAATGCAGAGCTGAATTTTCATGAGGGCGACGTTTATCGTGTTTGACGCCATTACCGGCGAGCGGGCGACGGCCGAGCGGTGCCGTACGCCCTTTATTTATATTGCAAAAACAGTCGGCGACAACGCGAATATACCTTTATCGAATCACTATTTTTTTCCCGTTGTTAATTCCGCAGATAATGGCCGGAGTCAAATGATGGCGCGGTAAGAAACGCCGCGGGAATTTCAGCGATGCCAGCGCACTCTTTTAAGCGTATTTTTTTGTGGGGACGGGTTCGGACGGCGGCGGTTTTCGAAATTTTTTGCAACTCCCCGATGAAAACCGTAATGGCATTTTATCGTGCATAAGAGCGGACGGAATCATTAATTATTTATAATAAGCGGCTAGCGCCGAATCGCGAAAACTTTGTTTATTTGTTGAAAGTTGTTGCAGCAAAGTTTTTTGGCGCGATGTGTCATGTGTCGGCGTGAGTGGCGCGCTTAGCCCCGCGGCCCGCGCCCTTTGCGGGAATGCCGGATCGGGACTATGGGATATTCGTCCGGTTAAATAATAAGCCTCTTGATCCGATAAACACGCTTTATTTTAAAAGTAGTACTCGTTCTGTAAGAGATTTACCGTACAATTTACGCTTAGGCAATATAAGCTCCAAAAGGCTTCTTATTTTTATTAATTAAAATTAAGAACTCGTCAAAATAACTCGGTTTTCATCTTTCACTTTCCCCCCAAAAGTTTAAATGTCAGAGTGGGAATGTTGATGTAATTAATCCGCATTTTATTTAATTGTAATGTCATGTTAATGAAAGTCCCGCTGAGCCATAACGACATATTGTAAGTCACTAGGACCACAGATGAGGTACTAGGACTTAAGCTGAAGTAGCCAGCGGTAGCGCAAGTTTTAAAATTACTTAGATGATTACCTACGCGCGTAAAAAGTTATCCAACTTCGGTTAAGTTTGTTCATACATAATTGGCTAAGTCCTTTTAAAAATGGATACAGCCTCACAAAACCTAGATATTAATAAATGTACATTTATAAATACCCTGTCGTTTTCTGTAAACAATATTTTTTCGATAAAAAGCAATAATGATTGGCACACACCTGGTAATGATCATAGTGAACTCATAACCTACTTTCGCCAGCAAAAAGGTTAACAATCGAGTGTATTATGTGTGGATAAAAACTTATATAAATTGCTTGCCGCTACGGCGTAGAGGCTGCGTAGCGAGCAGCGAACCTATGGGTCGGAAGTTCTTGGGTTGGTTTTGTGAGCGAAGCAAGCTAATTAAGTTCAACAGATTTGCATAACTGATAAAACAAAGCATTTAATTTTAAAATGCATAAGATCCTTGGTGCGTTAACGAGCATGAACTGAACAGTAATATAAAAACTTTATATTGCACTCAAAAACTAAAGCACTCACAAAACTGAACTGATAATTTTTAGACATTTTTACTGAGAACAATTTCGAAACACTTTTTACCAACCACCTTGTAGGTACCTAGGTACGCTAATTATAAAATAAATACCTAGATATAAAACTGCATATTTAATACACAATCAGCCAACATATAAAAAATGAGAAATTAGTTCCAAATCTCACTTTCGCTTTTCAATCACTGGCAACTTTTTTCGTCGATTCCCGAGAATGAATCTTCGTTCTATTGTTTAACCCTTCGTCGGCCGATTTGTACAGGTACGTGTGATTGTGATCTACATCTGCCCGGCAGATGCCCCCACTGACTGACATTACACGTAAATTTCGAATTCCATACGTAAACTCGTAGACATAAAGCCCAAATTCGATTAAATTTTGCAATAGGTAATTTGGGTACGAAAGGTCGCTGAACTCGTGATTTGGATTGATTTTATGTTTGCTTTTGAAGGACAGGTGATAAATGGTATTGATATGACTGTTGATAGACATTTAGATATATTTTTTTATGGTATTTGTCTATTGTCGTGAATAACGCAACTTCCGTTCTTCATAGACAATTTGTTAATAAGTATATTGTAAAACGATATGACGTGTTTTATATCAAACTTGGAAACGTGAATATGTCTTTTTGTTCGGCAGATTGTGGTAGAAATCAATATTGCAAATGCAAAAAACATATTTCTTATTGAAGTGTCCTAGTGATTATATAATAAATAAACGATTCACGGCGAACATGGCATACATAGTAGCGGTACCTACCTACCTACTGATTTTTCAATAAATTAAATACACTTAGACCAACTGTCGTATGACCTCAATCGCATATTTTTGCAATCAAGCTATTTCATATAAAACATTGTAACTACTAAATAATTTGAATATTTACATACTCCAGATTACTTAAGCCTCCAATACGAAGGTTGCCAGTTTGAATTCTGGCAACGAATTAAGCTGAAATGTAGGTGCTGTGCAAGCTTATTCTATCTCAAATAATGTCCCAGACTCTACAGCTATCGATTGAATGTAACAATAGGCTGATCCTCGTTTGGGACAGTCACGGGACACATCGAAAAAAAAAACACAAAAGTCATTGTAATTATTCGATTGAATGTTTTAGCTTACATTTTTATCAATATGATTTTCAAAACTTGTATACGCCTATATGTTTTTCCAGAACTTAAACTATCTACATTCCAAATTTCATCACAATCGGTTAAGTCGTTACGGAGATACGCGAGGACAAACATTCGTACACACACAGACTTTTGCATTTATAATATTAGTAGGAAGGATTTATGGTGTGGTAATACCAACCCGTGCTTAATCACACGTAGTGTGAAATGTTTGATTACTTCCACAAAGCTTAAAGTGACCGACTGCAATTAACTGAGTTATTCAATGAATGCTAATTGTGCCTTACGTGCTTAAAACTGTTGCGTAATCTTAACAGGTTTTAGAATAGAGCAATAACGTAGCCTACTTAAGGACTGGCGGAAGACGAATTGCTCATACAACTACAACGCAGAGCTAAAATTATTAATTTCTTTAGTAATTAGATCATAAATAGGTATACTAGGCGTTACTTAATATTATGTCAATGTTTGCTCCCTTAATCCCAATTTTAGAAAAGTGAAGAAATCTGTAGTTTTAAGTCAACCCCTTTCCCACTTACACACGCTCTAACATATTAATAATACCAGCACACAACATCCCGCATAGTAATCAAACGCTTGTTCACCTAACATTTTCACACACACACACACACACACACACACACACACACACACACACACACTTACACACACACACACACTTACACACACACACACACACACACACACACACACACACACATACACACACACGCACACACGTACAGACTTCTCACGCACACGACACGACTTGTAGGAGATTAGTATTTTCATAAGAAACCTAAGCCTAGTTTTAAATTTTGTTTATTTTGTACCTACCTACTTTGTTTTTGTGGAAAATATCTCTGTACTCGGAGGTGGGCGTTAATTTCCGCGACACAGTTTTTCTAAACTAATGCGGACATTATCGTTTCCTATTTTTTGTTTGTACCATGTTTTTGTTTCCTAAATAAAAAATTTGAAAAAAAAAAAAAATTTGAATTTGAATTTTGTATTCAATAATTCTAGTTTCTTGCAGGGTACTTATTATTTTACAAATGATTTTATTAACAGCAGGATATCCGTCTTGAACTTATAAAAACTTAATGCCTAAAAGTGCCATTAACAACACAAACCAACAATAAAATTAAAATAATGACGAATGCATCGACACATGTCACTTCCGAAGCCGCTAAAAAAAGCTATGCCACGGAATCTGTTAACCCTTTAAAAAACTACGGCCGGCCGAGACGTCAAATTGACAATTAAAAAGATATAAAACAAATCTTTGTGGCCAGGAAACACAACTGTCGATTATTCCTTTTTATTTTTTTTAAACAACAGGTGGCCTAATGCTCATGGTAGAGAAAGCGTGTCAAATACTAGCCTAAACATGTGTTGCTATCGTTAATTAATTAGGTAAGAAATTGAAAGTTAACCCTTTGCCTTGGGGAAGAAATTGAAATTCATTGATCCTAAAAACTATTTCCTTGTCTTGTAGAGGGAATAAATCATGTTAGAGGAATTAAGTAGTATAGCCTTTATTATTATAGCCTACATTGTACAAATTATACAATCCTACTCAACCTAAAATTATTATTCCCATGCTTTGGAGCGGTCTGTAAAGTACCTATAACCTTGACCTGTTTTGGTTTTAACTTTTGGCGCGGGACCGTAAAGGCCCTATAAAGAGAGGCCTAAATCCAGCGGTGGGTAAAGAACTGTGGATAATGATGATGCATGTAATAAAACAGTTGAAAATTCCATAACCAAATGATAAAGCGACAGCTTTCAGCTCTAAGTACTTATAATAAAATAATCAATGATTGTAAAGTTTTAAAAATTCTTCATCATTTACACACTTTTAAAAAACAAACGCTTTTTTTAATTTTTATAACACAATAAATTTTGTTAGTTTGGTCGTTATTATTAATATCATACTTATTATAAGTACTTACCTTATTTAAAATTAAAAAGATTTCCTAATGCATTTGTTGATATGAAGACCTTCGAAATATATTTTTTACTTACCAATGATTTTTATAACTGACTAATGACACAAATGGGTCCCTCCTCTGCCCAAATTCCTAACAAAAACAATCAGAAAAACGCGGGAACCCACATCGCTCCATAGACTATATAGTTCATTACTTTTTTACAGACAGTCACCTGTAGGCATGGGAAGGTAGATTGAAAAAGTTATATTCAAAAAAGTGTTTTTTGTTTCGTTTCATTGTTTTAGGATTGCTTTTGTTTAATTCTGGCAAAATTACGCCTACGGGTCTATTTAGACTTTTTATTTTAAAAGTATGAACCACATTAAAAATGCATTTCAAAAAGTTTCCTTGAGCCTATCCTATTCCTAGATCCTTCACCTTGTTAGGTACCTATCCTAATTAACGCTTGTTTTAAGACTCAAAAGGCTCTTTAGGGCCAACTACACCATTTTCTGATAACTGTCTCATAAGTCGCCTAATCCACTTTATTACTTTATATTAGTTTAGAAAACGAAAAAAAAATATATCACAAGTTTCTTATTTTTAATTTGTCAGGCAGATGTAGCGGTCGATCATAACTATATTAGAGATTGGGTCATAATTTCCGATTCGAAAAATCATTTTCTTATTTCTTTCTGGTTTTGTGTCGAAAATTCCCATCAGGCCATTTTAAACCTTAGAATCTAAAACACAATTTGTCAATACTGCCGCAAAAAAAACTAAGAAGCCCTTGCGTTCTACAAATTCGCTTCGAACTTTAAGGAGTGGAATTCAGCGTCATGTTTTTCTATCGTAATGCAGGTTTTTACTGTAAATAGTTAGGTACAGTTCGCCCAACGGATCTAGGCATTCGTGAAGTTAGCCGTTTGTCTGCGCAGTGAACACTTTTTCATACAAAATTATGTTCTGCGCAGACAAACGGCTAACTTCACGAATGCCTAGATCCATTGGAAGAACTGTACCTAGTTGTCTTTTCACAAGTCTTTATGCAATAGCTACACTACTTTTTTTTTGACACTACCGCTTGGCTCTACTAGTTTAAATTGTCTGTGGCTCTACACTAGTAGAGTGAAGGGAAATTTTACTTTCCCGTGACACTACTGGTAGTGCTACGGGTAAAAGTACAATTTCCAGTGACACTACCCTGTTGCCAGTACTAGCATATAGCTAAGTAGGTAGGTACCTACATTTCGCCCAACGGATCTAGGCATTCGTGAAGTTAGCCGTTTGTCTGCGCAGTGAACGCTTTTTCTTTTATACAAAATTGAGTTCTGCGCAGACAAACGGCTAGCTTCACGAATAGATCTTTTTATTATACCTACTCGTAAAAGCAGTCTGGAGCTAATAATACTTACGTTGTCACTATTTTGATTGAAAACTATTTCTACGATTTTAAATCATCAAATGGCTACATACACTGTGCTAAAGTACCTACCAAGGTAAAAACATTTAGAACCAAAAATGCATAATGGTCAGTTGTGACTTGTGAGAACCTAAAATCAATAAATCAAAATTATAATCATCAAATTATCATTTTTCTAGAAGCATCTTTGACCGTTGTATCGAATAGATTCAACAATAGCACCCTTTTAACCCTCAACCCCTTATTTATTCTTATTTCTTATCTGCGAGTATGCAACCCTACACCCGTGGTCCAGCAACAATGATTTGAATACTTTTTGTCCATCACATCCTCTCATTACTAAAACATCTTCCCGGAAATTCAAAAAATTAAACGTGGGGTCATTTTGTTCCCACAACGCGCACCTTACGGCCAGCGTAAACAAATAATTTTAATACTGGTAACCCTTCCGTGTTTTTTTTAAGACACAGCCAGTCCATTCAGCCTCATCCGTGAGAACGTTAAACACAGTCATAATGAAAAACTGAGAGGAGGTCCGATAAAAAATAAAATTGGGGGCGCTAGTGGACATTTGTCTTAAAGTTATTGCTGTGGATTGAATAATAAATGGGCCTTGATAGTGGATTATCTCATTCAGATCGTAAAGGTGGTTTGATAGCATGTTGAATGTTCCTTTCAATATTGTTTGATATTTTTAAATGATGTTAAAAAATAGATATTTCTAAAACATGTTAACGGACATTATCATCTAAGTTTTAGCTTCTTTTGAAGTGGTAATTTTCCTCATAGCAATAGTTGAAAAGAAAATCATTTCGAGGTAAGTTACTGTAAACAGATACCTACAGTACTCACAACGAATCTTTATTCCTCCGAAGTTGCTGCGCAGAACCTATTTTTGATGACCTATATAAGATGAAGACAGCTGTGTATAGCTGCCTCACTCACTCGCCTAAGTTTGTTGCATCGTTCTTACTCTACACACGTAATGTACGTACTTACATGCGCAAACCCGCGCAATCGTTTAGTGCACCTAACTTCAGAGAACTAAAGACCTAGGCCCTTACTAATAAACTTGACATAAAGTTATGTCATGCATAAACTAAAAATTTGTATGGTTATTCATAGGTTATGCATGACATAACTTTATGTCAAGTTTATTAGTAAGGGCCTAAGGTTAAGGTTGTGCCTACTGTGCCTACCTTAGGTACTTCGTCCAAAAATTGCTGCTACAAAATGCAGTTTAGTCCGAATTTGGTATCGCTTCATAATCTGATTTCTCTAGCCGCTTTAGCATGGAAGTAAGTAGTATGAAAGATGTCAATAGTTTACCGGTTGTTGGTTGAATGTAAACAATGGTAGGGTTGACTCCGTGCCGTTGTCTGACAGATGGCATTACGGGGTCCAACCACACGGCTTAGGGTTAGCACTAGCTAGAAGTTGGATCAACTCCAAATATAAAAGATTCATCCGTTTTGGTGTACCTACTCGTTACCGAGTAATTTGCAAATACTTTTTTGCTCGTGACCATATATTTTAGTGAATATCTCTGCAACTAGACCGTCACAAATAAAAAGAAGCACACCAGGCTGCGTCACCTACGAGTCACTAAACATTAGGATAGCATCCAGGTTTCTACGTGCTTGGCCACAGGGTTCTGATATTAACACCCAAATTCAAATAATTAAAGTCTATCGTTATTTTTTCATTATGGAATGATGTCGATAAATAAACAGCAATGAATAATAGGTACCTATTATAGTGAATATAACAGAGATCGTTTTAATATACAAGGACTTACTTAGTGGAGCTCAATTTTGTATTATTTACAAGCAAAAAAAAATGCAAACAATTTTTTGATCATAGGATCAAAAAATAGTTTGCATTTTTTTTTAATAACAACACTTATGTTTTATAATCTCCTGGCAACCCTATAACCTCAACCCTACCGCAGCCGCTTAAAAAATGGCGTTAACTATCGACCCAATTTTTTCTATAATATTTTTTTTCCTAAAATTAAAAGGCTAGGTGCTAACTAGCGTACCCCCGCAATTAGAACATGTGTAAATGTAAGTGGCGCTCGGGGCAGTGGTAAAAGCCTTGTGGTGTTACAATTTATGCGTGTTTTGTGGTAAATTGAAATCTATTTTCTTAATTCTTAATTCTTTATTGTATAAATACACAGGATTATAACATAAAAAAGGACATGTACAAAGGCGAGCTTAACCCTACAAAGAGTATTATTAGTATTTTCGTTTTGAATTAATCTAAATAACTTACTTACTAAAAAAGTATGATCTAAGTTTTTGATTTGAAACGTGAAACGGGACATTTTGAAGGGTCAGTAAATAACTAAAAGCTTAAACTTCGATTACAATAATCCGATTAACTTAAAGACTATTTTAATTTTTATATTTTATCCTCTTCTTTCGCGACTATTACCGTGAAGGATCACAACAAACAATTATTAAATGCCGCTATTTTTCCACGATAATGTCTTTCGCTTTTTGTCTAGATAATTACAACTTTGCGATTGGAATCTACAAAAACTCAGCACCGGCCATCTAATTTCTTTATTATATTTGATTAACCCTTCAAAATCGGAGTAATTATTGAACAGATGCAGCTCTGATTAATTAATAGAAAAAGTGCTTGGGTCAGGCACCTGCCTCTCACTTTCGATTTGAAAAAAAGCTTAAAGTCAAAGAGCCAACATTAATATTCATGAAACCAAACGAAAGAGTCAAGCATGAAAACTTTCTCTCAAATCAATGCTCATCACAATCACAGTCCGTCTTATTACAAGAAAATGAACCGAGTTTAGACTAAGACTAACTAAAAAACTGTCCCTAGAAAAACGATCTTTAAATACTCTTACATAGAACGCTTTTTTGTGGTAACAGTTTTGTTTTGACATGTGTCAACATGGGGTAACGTTTATGTAATGCAGCAGTGACTCAAGATACCTTAAAGATGTATAAAGGGAGAGTCAGAGACATGACTACATACCTACTTACATTTTGCAGATGTCATCATACTTACATTCCATCACTATTAAACTATATTGTTTCCTCACGATGTTTTTCTTCATCGTGTTGAGCTTAAATCCTGGGCACACCACCAATCCTTCTTGTGTAGGTATGTGTGTGTCCTTAGAACTTGTCTTGAATTGAATTTGAATAGAATTCCTACGAATTTAGCTTGCACTCTGTAAAAACGCAATCGGGAACTCAAGGGGCAGAGTGTTTGAATAATGCGGGGACAGGAGTGTCTATTTTCTACGTAGTATCACTTTATATCCTCTGCTCCCGGTCTACAGGGAATTATACATTTTTTTTCTGGTGTAATCACGTATGTAAATCGTCCAGTCATTGTCTTCTGTTCTGGGCAGATGACATGTGGATTAGATTTTATGATCGCGTTTTTTTTGATTGACCGTAATTACTGCTGAGACAAAGAAAGGGAAGTTTGATTTTTTTACAGAGGCTTTTGTTTTAGTTAAAACCATTTTAAACTTATTTTTAATAGCATAGGTACTAATAATACATACATACATAAAATCACGCCTCTTTCCCGAAGGGGTAGGCAGAGACCACGGATCTCCACTTGCTACGATCCTGACACACAACTTTTGCCTCATTCACTCTCATTACATTCTTCATACATGCTCGCCGGTTTAGGGTACTTTTGACCTGGCCCTTCTCCAAAATGATCCAAGCCAATTTGATCCAAGAAGGTTTGCCTAGGCCTTCCCCTTCCAGCTGTCCCATACACACTTGTCTCATACACTTGCTTTGTTAAACGACTAATTATAATGATTAATAATAATTTTGATAATAAAAACAAAATTTGATCAAAAGTAGCGTGTAACTCCAACGATATCAGAAAACAACTGACTTATTCACCTCGTTGTTTCATTCATTTTTAAAACCCGAGCTAAAACGTTGCCTGTTTAGGATTAGCAAGAACTCATATTGCCGTTGCAGTGCATTTATCAATGTTCTCAGAAGTTTTTGTTCTACAAGACGTGTAAAGAATTCGCACGGATACATACAAAAACGAGTTCTTTCTCTACATCGTTAGCAACCTGCACAATAGACATTAATATTCATAAACGGGCTATTGCGCATATCAATCACAAGTGCTAAAAAGCTTCTAATCGGATGCAAAGACACATCCCATCCCTAGTTTACATTAGCGCCTTTTTGCTTACAAACTTATTCAAATTACATCCGAACAAAGAGATGTTTTTGTTTATCCGCTAAGAAAACCGAGATTATGATTCTATATTTGAAATAGACAATGGTATCGAGGAGGCGTTTTTTAAAACAGGTTTTGTAAGGGAAAAAGACGCTAATTATGATCGAATTTGTAATTTAAAATTAGGTGAAGTTCGCACGGTTGACGATGTTTTGAATTGTGGTAGGTAATTACGGGTTAATGTTTGTCATTTGAATGTTTGGTATGATTAGCATGTAACGAAATTAGATCCATTTTGCCACTTTAATCTTTAACGAATTTGTGTAAGTAGGTACTTACTTATTTTACTAAGCGTAGGTACCAATGAAAAAAAGCCGTGTTGGCCGAATGGGGTTGTACCTCAACTTTCAATCCGAAGGTTGTGGGTTCGAATCCTGGCCGTGTATCAATAGATTTTGCGTTACGTAAAATTTATATGCGCTTTAACACGTGCTCTAAACGGTGAAGGAAAACATCGTGAGGAAACCAGTTAGTGTTCTTATAGGCGGCGATGGGCTTGCAACCTATCACGTATGGAATACTAACTTCTGCAAGATGTGGGCATGTATCAAATATTATGTGTTTGGACATGCCTCTGACTACCCCCCGTAGACATCTTCAAAGGATCTGGAATAAGTAACATAAAAAGATCTGAGAGAATGTCTACCGCACCTTGGGGATACAGTCGTGAACCTGTTTTACCAATGAAATGTAACAGAACTTACGAGTAAGTCCGTGTGTATATATTTTTTTTTTTTATTATGTATATATTTTTTTTTATGTCTATGTATGTTTATTATATTTTTACGTATGTTTAAATAATAATATTTGTTTCTTTCATTCTCTTTGTACATGTACCCACTATCTATTTTGCACATCTCTCTAGCCTCAAAGGTTTGCTAGAAGAAAACTCTTTGTAGGGTTAAGCTCGCCTTTGTACATGTCCTTTTTTATGTTATTATATAAATATAAGTAAACACAGGGTGTGTCTATTTGTACAATAAAGAATTAGGAATTAAGAATAAGTCTGTAGGTAAGTATTAAGAGTTAGGCACCTAGGTATTTTGTATTTTGTCCAATTTATTTGTCAAAGACTGCCTAAAATACTGCATTACTACTTATATTTGCTAAAGCGTTGATTGATTTATCACAAACTCGTGACTTATGGAATAAAATTGTCGTCTATATTTAACATATTGTGTGGCTTGCAACATACTCGCTTTTATTCAATGAACTTTTTTTTTTAAGTTAGCCTATACTGTCCCACAGCTGGGCAAAGGCCTCCCCCGTCACCTTCCACACCACGCGGTCTTCCGAGATTTTCCCCCAATCCTTCCTAAAGGCGTCCAGGTCATCGCGCCAGCGCTTTTTAGGCCTGCCTCGGAGTCGCCTGCCATCCACCGGGATCCAACCAGTCACCACTCTGGCCCACCTGTCTGGGTGCATGCGGGTGACATGACCTGCCCACTCCCATTTTAACTTGGCAGCTTTTACGCCCACGTCAGCAATACCAGTTTTTGATGAAATGAATGAAATTTTACTTACAAAAATACTATCTTTGTCCTCAAAAGAGAGCATAATATTTATTAATATATTAAATAGGTAGACCTACAAATGTTTACTTTTCATATTCTTAAAAGATTTTTTATATAATTTTAATTGGATTATACAAAAAAAACTTTCTAACTATGCATGCATTAATTTATTTTCTACAAAGGCAATGAAACGAAGCAATTTAAGTTCTCAAGTCTTATTTTTTTCTAGACAGCAAAAAAGGGTTACTGTCGTTTGGGACACAAAAGTTTAGGACACTTTGTCCTTATTGACACTTTCGATTTTAAATATTTTTTTCACTGTCATTTGGGACACCAATAGAAAAAGCTGTTTTGTACAGTCAGGCAAAAAACCTCTAACGTTATAGTTTTTGAAACTATCGTGGTTAGGAACATAATTAATGTTATCTACGAGATAATTATCATGATTTTTGAGTTACCTCAACAGTAGAAATCTTAATATCAAATTTGCATTTTTAAAAAGGTAAAGTATTCGCTCAGGTGCAGTAACGAGCGAGCAAGCGCTAATGCAAAACTAGTTCTAGAAAGCATAGAAATGTTTCTATTTCTTTCTCTTTTGTTCCTAAAGGGTTCACTTGTTCTTTTTGCTCGGACGCACGGCCATTAATTAGTCTACCTGAGTCATGGTCAGTGGTTAAGTAAAAAAATAGTCGTGTGGCGGTTTGTGTTGTTGTTCATGTTTTTTGGAGGTAAGTTAACTATCATTTACGTAGCATTTTTTTATTGGTATTATACGCTTTTAGGTACTTAATTACTTTAAATTTAGATCTAAACTGATAAAAAATTGTGTGTATTGTAAGAGATATTTAATTTCATTCATAATCGTAGTCATTATATTCGATGCATCAATTTATGGTTTTGTTAGATACACTGTTAGGTACAGATATTCTTGTGAAATGTTCATAAAGTAGCATATTTGTTTTTTCAGGAGATACACCAGCATCGTCAAGTCAAAATCAAAATGGAATCGAAATAGTAACGTCGAAGCGCGGAAAACCGATACTTCTACGTGCTGGCTATAGATACCATAAAAGATAAGAATTCTAAGAATAATGTGCCAAATATTGTAAAAATACTGTGATTTTTTAGGTTATTTTTTATGTTTAGGTTATCTTTTGATTTGTTTGATATTTTAGCTTTAGTAGAGTATTGTGCCAAATGCTGTGAATATATTGTTATTTTTGTAGGTAATTTTTTTTAAAGATTTTTATGTATACACAAAAGATTTTAATAATAAGTATGACATTATTATTGTTAATTAATATAAACCGATATTTTGAAGATGTGGACTTTACAACGTAGTAAATAAATATACATTTTAAATGAATTTTTGTAGTTTTTTTTAAGTCGAAAAAGACTTACAAATTATTTAATTACAATGATCTGATACCTATACCTACACGTCGCCACCATGTCTAGTCCCTTTAAGCTACTTTAAAATAATCGTATTATAATTATTTAAAAACTTTTTGATCTGACTGTACAAAACAGCTTCAATATTTTGATAGTGTCCCAAATGACAGTGAAAAAAACATTTAAAATCAAAAGTGTCAATAGGGACAAAGTGTCCCAAACGTTTGTGTCCCAAACGACAGTAACCCGCAAAAAAGTTACCAAGACATCGTGAGAGTTGCATAAAATTAACTTATAACAAACACATGTATGCAAATGTCTTACGTGACCACTTTTTTTAAATAAAAAAAAGCGAAAATTAAAAAAAAGACAAAGCGATTCCGTTTGGCCGTAGCCACCCCTTCTATCTAAAATTAAAAAAGTAAATTTGCATACTTCTGTGGCGATTTTTTATGCCCAGAAAGATTATGCTAATGTGTTTTTTGGACATTGCGATGAGTGAGAGTTTTTTTTTACAAAAATGTTTGTAAGACATTGGGTTATGTTATAAAAAAACATGGGATGGAAAAGATATTCTCATAGTCATTCTTTAATTTTTTTGACTCATAGTTTTTATGAATGAATTCTATTAGTTAGTACTTTTTTACGCATATCCGAGTTTTTTAATTAAAGTGCTATGGCCTAATAGATGTGCTGATTAATTTAAAATAGGTAGGTAGGTACCACTGAACTATCGTTTGTTTGTAAGTTTGATGTAGGTAGGTAAATTACCTTCTCTAATTTTGTCATTTCTAATTACCTACCTAGAACAAAATTAAAAGTGATGTTGTTTTTTTTCACTTCTAATAAAACAAACTATAAAGTAAATATAGAATCACCTATGTACAAAATGCATGGGGTTTACCAGATTTGTATAACATAAGCCCATTTTTTCTATAATTTTTTTTTGTTTTATGTAACGTTTTTCTACCTGCGTTAGGGGTGGAGTTTAAACCACCCCACATTTTTTTACTACACAAAAACCAATAGTGCACTCCGCTGGGGTGGCAACATTTTTTTTAAATGACAACCCTGATCAATATTTTTCCCGCGCGCGAGTCGCATTGGTGCGAATCAACCCGTTCGAATTTCAAAAGGAGTTTTCGAACAAAGAGGTCGACCCCTTTATGTAAAACCTTATTCATCTATTTTTTCGTCCGGTAACGGTCGGAGCGATTCTTTTCGGTAATAGCTGGGGTTGTTATTAAAAGGGGTTAGTTTTTTGTGTGCGCTTCTCCGCACGCGATTTTATATGCTACTAAATTGTTGGACGCACGCAAATCACCGGGTTTTATTAGATTTCCAGAAATAACAGGACGCGCTTAGGCTGCATAGCAGCTGTCTGACGATTTTAATCTAATTTAAGCGTTATTAAGATCCAGCCTATGTGGTTATACAGGGAAGGGATTGTGGTAAAACTACCTACATCCTATACGTAGATCCTTAAAAAATCTACTTTTGTATTAATAATAATAATTAGTACCCTACCTACTTATGTTTCTTTAGTAGACGATGCCCTATATAATCATAACATGCCATCTGTTAGTCCTTATCCTATTTGAACTTAGGAGCACTTTTTTTTTCGTTAGCGTAGGTTTTTTTAAGCTTTTTAGGGTCCTAATAATAATAAGTAGGTTGTGAAGTCAAGCTGCGGATAGCATTACAGCTGATACAGTTTTTTTAATTAACCGTTTTTATGACCCTGGTGACACTTTCATTACCCACCTCTTACGTAGGTACCGACGACAAACCTCTCGATTACATTGAGGCTTACCTACGTACACCAATCTACAAAACATTTAGGTACCTACAATACCTACATGCATGCACTTTTTTAGTTTTTTGTTTAAAAAAAAACCTCAAAGTCTTTGCTTGTTCAATTTGTCAATATTGTATACAGTGGCGTAGCTAGGTAGCCAAGGGCCCTGGTGCAAAAAAAAACCTAACTGAACGGTTTATCAAGTCATAATAACAACTTTTTCTAAAATCCAAAATTGCAATTGTTTTTATTTTCAAAATAAACATGGTTGCTAATTTTTGGGATACATTTAAAAATCTTTAAAATAAACATACCTATACTTTCCTGAGAACAAAACCTTCCGGACCCTTGGGCTCTGACTCAGAGTCCGAGGGCCCCTTGAGCTTGGGGGCCCCGGTGCACTGCACCGCCTAAGCCCTCCGGTAGCTACACCACTGATTGTATATTATGGTGTTTTGAAATCTCAAGATAATACAACTCACCTATTTTGTGAGTGCTTGAGGTAACGAAGATTATTATTTCAGTGGTGGTGACGTCAGCTCCATCAAACGAAGCCGAGCTACAGTTGTACAGAGTAATGCAGAGGGCCAGTCTGCTTGCTTACTACGACACCCTACTTGAAATGGGTAGGTAAAACAAGTTTTTTTTTAATCTATCTCGTCCCACTGCTGGGCAAAGGTCTCCCCCAAACTCTTCTAACGGTCTATCCTCTCTCACGTTCCACGAAACATTCAATAGATAAATAAGTCAATTTTAATCATGAATATAAAAACGAAAATCACTTTAACTTTTCGTGTGTAATGTGCAAAAGAAGATTAATAAAACCAAACTCTACTGAAAGAAAAAAATATGCACTATCTATTCACGATTAAAAAAATAAATACCTAAGTATAAAAAAAAAAACTATCATAATAAGCAGTGTATCCATCTTCATCATAATCACAGGAACATACGAAAAAATACATTCTCATCGAAAAAATACATCTCCATAGGACGTAAAAAACAGACGAAGCGCCGAGACATGCAAATTATTTTTTTAATCTTTTACTTTTTCACCGATTAAGTCCTGCTGGCTAAGGAAGGGTTTGTTCAGTCCGCCGTACGTATTGTTTTTTTTTATTTAGCCCCTTCGCAAAATGGTCACGTATCATATTTGCATATTTGTCTAAATTAAAAGTGTGAGTTAGTTTTTTTAGAGTATCACACGTTTTTGTCAGAACAATGCTTGGAAATGAACTTGCCTTGCGAGGTAGTGAATATTAATGTGGATTATACTCGATTGAAATTAGTTTTTTGCTTGAGAAATCTGGACTCCGAGGGATGAGATTGAGATAGTACAGCAGATGCTTTATGTAGGTAATTAAAAAAAAATCAAGAATTTTTTTTTTTTTTTTTGCTGGACTTTTCACACAGCATCATCTAGCCCCAAAGTAAGCTTGAGCTTGTGGTATGGGTACTAGATGACTGATAAACTACTTATAATATACTTTTTATTTGTAAATACATACATATTATACATAGAAACACCCAGACCCGAGACAAATATCTGTAGGTCATACAAACATTTGTCCCGCGGCGGGGATCGAACCCGCAACCTTCTGCATCGCAGGCGGACCTTCGCCCACTGCGCCACTGAGGTCGTCAGGCCGTCAGGCGCCATATTCAGGAACAAAATTCCCCGATGTCAAATAAACCTCGGCATTTGACCCTTGGGAATTTTGTTTTTAATAACAAACAGTTTTTCGATAAGATGTTTTAATGACTATAGCAGGTATACCTAATGAAGTTGGTAGATAATTTCTTTTCTAGAGATAGGTAGTTTACAAATTATGTAAATTAGATAACTTATTTGTTGCTTTTGATTGAACACCAACTAGGCATGTATAATACGCACAACCAATCTTTGTCTCTCTGAAGTAATTAAGAGAGTGCTTGGTATAAATGTTGATGGATTTACGAGTAGAGGTAGGCCAAAGAAAAGATGGATGGATTGTGTAAAGGATGACATGAGTAAGAAAAGAGTGAGTGTTGAGATGACGGCTGATAGAGGAGAATGGAAGAAGAACACATGTTGTGCCGACCCCACATAATGTGGGAAAAGGGCAGGAAGATGATGATGAATCTTTGTCTCTCTGAAGTAGTTGCGCAGAACCCATTTTTGATGGCACCTAAAAATATAGCTGCCTCGTTCACTCGCTTAGTTTGTTGCATCGCGCTATCTCACTTACCAAACCTGCGCAATCGTTTAGTGCACCACCAACGGATCTAGGCATTCGTGAAGTTAGCCGTTTGTCTGCGCAGTGACCGCTTTTTCATACAAAATTGTGTTCTGCGCAGACGAACGGGTAACTTCACGAATGCCTAGATCCGTTGGAAGAATTGTACCTACATACTTACCTAGTTGTTTATCATTTATTCGTTTTCGTTTAGCGAACATGGAGAATAATGATACCTACCTTAGGTGTGATTACATATTATGTAAGTAGGTGCCTACCGCGCCTTGGGGACAAAGGCGTGATCCTGTTTCGTTTCGTTTTAACGTCAACACGAACGAGGGTTGCTAGAGTTAGGTGCTCGAAGTTAAAAGTTGCAAAAAACCTAGCAAAAATTTTAGATTTCCTTCGAAATTCCAGGTGGAGATGACGTCCAGCAGCTCTGCGACGCTGGCGAGGAAGAATTCCTCGAGATCATGGCACTAGTCGGCATGGCGTCCAAGCCACTCCACGTTAGACGTTTACAAAAAGCCCTGCAAGAATGGGTCAACAACCCCGCCCTCTTCCAAATTCCCATCGTCCCGAACCTCTGTACCGACCCTTTCATGCAGTGCAACCAGCGATTGCTCAACATCCCACCATCAGTACCATTGAGAACGGTCGCATCTCCGGAAAGCAGGCCGATGTACAGCCCATCGCCAGGTGCTCCGGAGAACAGTTGCAGCTCAAACGCGTCCGCTCCAAACGCGAGTCCAGGGCACACTACCTTCTCTAAGATAGTGCTTCCCCCCTCCCCCGCTGCGCCTGTGACGTCAACCGCCCGGTCCTTCTCCCCGCAAAGCGCGTGTCCACCGGCTTCTGCTGGCTCCAGTCCCAGTTCTGTGACGTCACCGGTGCAGCTCACGCCGGTTCTGCTAGATCTTCATGTTCAGGTAAGTGTCATTTTCAGGGAAAAAAAGGGAAAGAGACTCATAGTTGTAAAATTCCTTTCAGATTTCAAAGTATTTCAATCGCATGCTTCTTCTTCTACTTTTCACTTCTACTTTTAAACATAAACAGTCCATTTAATTCTGAGAGTTGTTTACATTGGCAATTTTTATGATTGGACATTATTACAATTGGAAATTCTTTTGACTGGACATTATTATGATTGGACATATTTATGATTGCATATTATTGTGACTGGACATTATTATGATTGGACATTTTTAGACCGTTTGTCATTTTTCATAATTGGACATTAGTCGTGCAAAGGGTTTATACCCGTCATAACTTTACACCACGTTTATTAGTAACACCGCTAGACATTAAAAATAACTTACAAGATTATTCATCGCAAGTGTGAGTAGGAGGAAACCTTTACCCTACACTCAATAGGACGCTGCGGTGCCTTTCTGTGTTTTTATTGACAGATAAGTAATCTCAAGTTCCTTTTCAATTTCTAATTCTTGCAGAAACTATCAGCCGCAGCAGAGAAACTAAGCAAGCACCTGCCCCAGTTGGAGCCAAAGCCACAGAACACGAAAAAGAAGATGTGTAAGGACCTGGAGCTGGTGATGGCGATGCCAGCGAGTGACCCTCGGCGGATGGAGGAGGTTCGCAAGTACGCCGCGATATATGGACGGTTTGATTGCAAGAGGAAGCCGGAGAAACCGCTGACGTTACATGAGGTAACTTCAGCGCTCGTGGTCGTGCTTGCTTAGTCGTTCTTGATAGATCGTCGAAGTTAAGCAACGTTCGAAACGGTCTGTAAGTGGATGGGTGACCGCCAGTGGCATTTTCATCTGAGCGCTTCCGTGCTTCGGAGGGCACGTTAAATGGTCGGTCCCGGCTATTTAAGTCATTAAGCCATTACGGAGGCCTTAAGGCGGCCTAAAAACTTCGTCACCAGAGTTGGCTACTGACTCATACAAACTGCGTGCACCAATGCATGCTTAGATCTTGAAACTACGCAACGGATTTTGATGCGGTTTTTTTAATGGAAGATGGAGTGATTCACGAGGAAGGTTTATATGTATAATACATGCATTAAGTATCAGCATTGCACCCATGCGATGCCGGGGCGGGTCACTAGTGCAACATTTAAGCACCATCTATGAACAGTTGGAAAGAGCGGTCCACGGATCGGTTAAGTTTTAGGGACCTTTAAAAATCTTTATGTGAGGTAACCCTATAAAAATAACGTCGGTGTCGTCGAACAACGTCGTCAAATAACCAATTTTAAAAGGAAAGCGATCGAATCTTCATCTGAGAACAGCCTCATAGGTACATCCCCTCAGGTGATGGTGAATGAGGCGGCTGCGCAGATCTGCCGCTGTGTGCCCGCGCTGCTGACGAGACGCGACGAGCTCTTCCCTCTCGCGAGGCAGCTCGTGCGCCGCGCCGGCCTGCACTACACCAAACACAGGTACAGTTGCTGACCTGGGGCTCATTGTGTAATTCAACTGGCAATGGACATGGACTTCATTTTGACATTTGAAACCCATTCTGGACTTTTTCATTTTCCTAATATGTGATTGGTTGAGCTATTTGGATGACAAATTAGCATATTATATTCCTTTTCACATAGGAACGGTTCCATGACAAGGCTCTTTTATGTTAATTTCTCAAATTATTAAAAAGGAAATAGAAAAAATCCTTTTTTATTGAAGTTTTATCATTTAGTATTATCACTAGATTTCATTTATTTCAAAATTTTTCATTGTTGTACAGCGTGAAACGTAAAAGTTCAATGTATCAGGGATACGTTCCTACGTGAAAAATACTATAGCGTCTGTATTTCCGCTGAGCTACGACCCTGTTGTTTTTAAGAAGAGAGTTAATAGACACCTGGGTAGGCTCGCTCCACCGTAGACCACATTCTTGCCTGTGATAGCAGTTGGTAGCAGTCTGAAGATGTGCCATCCAGTATTTAAGAATTCTTGAATTGAATCCCGAACACCCCACAGCTAAAGTTAAAATTCAAATATCTAAAGGTCGACCTCTGTGGCGCAGTGAGTGAAAGCCCGCTTGGCACGCAGAAGGTTACGGGTGCGATCCCTGCCGCGGGACAAATGTTTGTATGATCTACCAATATTTGTCTCATGTCAGGGTGCTTTCGATGTATAATAATGTATGTACTAAGTAGTTATCAGTTATCTGGTTCCCATAGCACAAGCTTTGCTTAGTTTGGGGCTAGATGATGCTGTGTCAAATGTCTAGCTTATTTATTTCCTTTCCAGCCTACCCCCAACAGCGTCAACAGGCGACGACCGAGAGCGCGACGAAGACGAATCTTCAGCAAAACGGCCACGACAGGTCACCACCCATGTAGACCTGACAGACTCATAACATTATAACTAACATAGGAGGGATAAGTATTTATTTAAAGGAAAGTTAACACTAACTAACTAATGATGAAGTATTTATTGAAAGGAAAGTTAACACTAACTAATGATGAAGTATTTATTGGAAGGAAAGTTAACACGATTGTAAGGTAGAAGGGATTGTCTATGCCCGAGACGGGCTTCATAATATTACTAGGTAGGTACCTAAGTACTTACATAGGAGGGATAAGTATATTTTATTGGAAGGAAAGTTAACACTTTAAAAAAAAACTAAATTATAGAAAGTAGAAAGAGTTTTCCGTCCAGTTTTTCTAATTTATTGGATTTCAAATGGAACTATTAGTTATGTTAGATTCTAATATGAAACAACTTATTTAAGATTCTAAAAAGGTAAAATACCAGTAAGAAATAGTAAAGGACCTAGAATTCGCCCTTGAGATACTCCAATCTGATTTGAAAGTCTTATAAGAAGTATTCCACCTATTTATCTCATTCAGTGTAATTCTGTCTCATTATCATTCAACCACAAAACGTCTTCAAATGCTATTTCTATTTATTTTTACCAGCTTTCACTAAAAGTAAGCATGTGTAACCTAATCGTATGCCTGATCTAATTCTAATTATGCACTGTAGTTTATTTTGCTTTAGACTCACGGACATTTCTCTTGGTAAGTGGACTTTTATTTATTTTGCACGTCTTTTCTTACTCAATCTAGTATCTTGTCTTTATTTAATTTTCGAGAACGATCAACGATCGATTGAGAAACTAAAGAATCTTGATATTAGATTGACTGTGAAAATTGCTTACTAACCTAAATTATATTTAGTTTACCTACCTACTTATGTTGCTGTGTTCATTTTGTACATCAGGAAATGGCTAAGAAGCTATCTATTTATAAATTGGCAATGATAATTCATCATGATACTCAGTAAGTTAATTAGGTACCTACTTATTAAATAAGTAAGTGCACTCATCTTTTGTCGATAATGGTTTGTGCGGATCTTCTTACCGTTTGCCTTGATAAGTTCACTTGTATTTTATACAAATAAACCTTTGCATTTACCAATAGTATGATACGCGTTGGAAACTAAGTTGATACTGATAATTGAATTGTGTTCTGAACAGGAAAGCGAAGACAACGGCGTGAGAGTTAGTCCCGACGCGGCCCGAGGCAATTCTAACCACGGGTAAATATAATAAAATTAATATGAAGGGACACCCAACGAACGTAATTTTTTGAGTTGTGTTGTAAGTTTAAATGAGTCACGTTTATGCTGCATTAGGTTTCATAAAGAGTAAAGGAACCACAGGGCAAACCAATATTGTGCCAAAGCTAGGTCCCAAACCGTGTTTGTTGCCCTGGTTCATCACGGTATTGGTCGCGAAGGAACAGGAGTAGAATCACCTAGTTTGAAGACTATTCTAAGTGATCTCAGTGGTCCTACTGAATAAATTATTTTTGACTTTGACTTCAGTATTAAGAAGCTTACCGTATTTTATGAATGTGGGTGAAATATGCGATCTCTTAAGCGTGTCGCTAACAGAACCGAAAGTCGAGGCGGGGGCGCGGCGCGGGCGTGAATCTCGTTGAAAAAGTAAAAAACAAACAAAAGTTAAGAGTCGAGGCGCGAGCGCGGTGCGCGCCCCTTCCATCACCTGTCTCTACTCATCTTTTTAACCGACTTCAAAAAAAGGAGGAGGTTATATGTTCGGCTGTATGTATGTTTTTGAAGATGACATATTGAATGAATGAAACAAGACATACACGCCGCCGCCTCGACGCGTCAATTTATTTTTTGTGACTTTGCTGTTAGCGACCTGCCTTATGATTTCATACGATAAATTCCAAATGCGTGCGGAGCGTACACAAATATGCTTTCATCTTTGTACTATTTGTTTCCAGATGGTGGGGTGTTAAGACTGAGAGCGACGACGCAGACTCCAGGTGTTCCTACTCAAGTACCAGCACACCACCTCCTGTGAGTCTACGTAGATTTGTTTCTGCGTAATCCATGGAGCGATTTAGAGCCTAAGCCTATACATCTACTATCTATTTATCTATAGATGATTTATACAGCGTCAGGAGGCATCCGTTGTCGACACTTAGCCCCGAGCTTACGCACACAGAAACAACACAACGTGTATGTGCATCAACACACATAATTGAATCCAATCTGCCTTCGTGAATAGATGTGATAGAGCAACTGTACAAACTTTAATCACTTTTTTCAGCTCTTCTATGATTATTTGATAGCCTGTGTCTTCTCCGGGGATGAAATCTTTATCCATGCCTTTTATTAAAATCTTAAAACCTGTTCAGGAGCTTAGGTGTAGAAAGATAACAGACAGACAGACAAATACAGAATGATTTGACTCCAACAAACAGAAAAATTACAAGTTAAATGAAATCTTGTAAGAATAATGACATAACTGCTAGGGTAAACAACAGAGCTAAATAAAGACCACTGATAAAATTACCTACATTAAAATAACTGATATTATAAGCATAATAGTTATTGACGTGCCGTACCTATAGACTAGCCCCTTAGACATCTTCAAAGGATCTGGAATACATTAAACAAATCTGAGAGAATGTCTACCGTGCCTTGTTGATACAGTCGTAATCCTGTTCATGATGTGCCGTAGCGGATCCGGGGGCAGGGAAGGAGAGAAGGGTAGGAGTCCAAATTAGTTCCTTCAGTGATCTATCCATTCAAACTTTAGCATTCATAAAAGTAATAAAAAGTACGTAAGTGTCGTGGAACACTCGGTTGGAACGAAGCAAAGAGTACTTTTCTATACTGGGAATTTCAAATTCAAATTCAAATAAAAGGCTCTTCCGTACTAACAATGTAACAATCTATGGACTATTCGCGGCTGCGTACTTCGCACTGTGACGATTTCGTGACGGTAAAAATTTTTCTCCCAGCCCCCCCCAGTTTGTTTTTCTTCGATACCGTCCGAAAAGGAACTTCGTTCCAAAATAACAAGAAGGAAAACATAATTAGGTACTAAAAAAGATAAAAGAAGTAGGTACACAGACTCTACAAATATCACTATAGGCTATCTAGCTGGTAAATACTGAGTAATGCACTGATAAATTTATCAGTAGAACTGTGTACGTAGGTAGGTTATTACCTATATTGAACAATTTACAATTATTTCAACACAATTGAGATGAATCGCCTAGCTTCACGAAAGTCTAGATCCATTAGATATTTGTCTCGGGTCTGGGTGTTTCTATGTATAATATGTATGTATTTACAAACAAAAAGTATATCAGTAGTAGGTATATCAGTTATCTAGTTTCCATAGTACAAGCTTTTCTTAGTTTGATGATGCTGTGTGAAGTTTCCAGCATTATTTATTTATATAATGGACTTTCATTTTTAAATAATATTGTTGGATATTAGGTACTCATCCCATCTCGCCCTAAAGTAAGCAGAGCAGAGCTTGTGTTTCAAAGTAAATTTTGTATGTAAATACATACATATTATAGATAGAAAGATAGATAGAAAATACTTTATTGCACACCACATAAAAAGTAAAACAAAAACATACAAAAAACTTAACTATGATATACAATCGGCGGTCTTATCGCTAAAAAGCTATCTCTACCAGACAACCTATGGATGGATAAATGGACATATCGAAAAATATAAAGGGGCATGACCAAAGAAAGAATTGGTTTTGAAATAATATAATATACCTACTTAATTGTATACTTACAACTAATAATAAACTTACTTAAACTTACATACTTATATATACATATTTATATACTTATATGCATACAATATATATAAATAATATATGTATAGTTTTGTCTAACAACACAGGAGAAGTCAACGATAAGAGGACAAGTAGTGTTCCTTCAACATGATTTTGAAGGAGGAAATTGATTTAGCACGTCGGATTATACATAGAAACACCCAGACCCGAGACAAATATTTGTAGATCATTCAAACATTGGTCCCGCCGCGGGGATCGAACCCGCAACCTTTTGCATCGCAGGTGGGCCTTCGCCCACTGCGCTACAGAGGTCGTCAAATAAAATAAATAATAATTGTTTCAGGAAACAGAAGAGACTCGACCACAGGTGGTAGCGGCGCGGGGTGACAGTATAATAGCAGTGGCCAACCCTGCCCTCCACCCCCCGCACATTCCCCCGCCCGCACACCACCAATTACACCATCCCGCTAGAAACCATTCCAATTGAAGTGATGTTGTGACCTTGTGACCCCAGAATTGTGAAATGACCCACCGCGCGAGAAATCACTGAGCTATAATTGTCTACACCGCAGTGATCTTGGGACTTTGAGACTACAAAAAACCATTCCAATTAATGAGACGTTATTGTGACCTTGACCACCCCACGAGCAAGCATTCCAACTGAAGTGATAGTGTGACCCCGAATTTGTGACTTCGATCTGAAGTGATCTTGTTGTGACCCCAAAATTGTGAGCTTGACCATCCTGTGAGAAACCATTCCAACTGAAGTTATTATTGTGACCATAGAGTTAGTACCTACACTGTTAATATTGTCAGCCCAAAATTGTGACCTTGACCACAACGTGATCTTGTTGTGACCCCAAAATTGTGAGCTTGACCATCCTGTGAGAAACCATTCCAACTGAAGTTATTATTGTGACCATATTATAGAGTTAGTACCTACACTGTTAATATTGTAAGCCCAAAATTGTGGCCTTGACCACAACGTGATCTTGTTGTGACCCCAAAATTGAGACCGTGCCCGCCCGGCCAATAATGATTCATAATAAAAGTGATCTTGTTGTGACCTTGTTGTTTCACCAATCTATTTTCTTCATTTTATTAGAACGACTTTTTTATTTTGTAAATTAGAAGATTTTTCTATTTTGTTGGGGTCATTTCCCATGTGACCCCACCCCTCGGACCGCGCCTGGATCTTGATCAGCTTGATTGTAACCTAGCTCTGCTTCCATGACCGCTGAGATATAAGTTATTTTAGTATATGTAGTTATGAAGATATAGGCCCAATTTGACGGCATTCATTTTGTATGAAGAGATAAAATTGTAAGTACCTATACTAACTTGAACCCTAGGTATTCAGAATATCGATACAAAATGACAGAGGTCAAAACCGATTATTTTGAAATGCCTATGCACAATAATACGAAGATATGCGACCGAACTTCGGCGTAGTTCGGGTTTATTGCGCCTACAACGCTATTTCATTAGCAACACATTTTGTTTATGGCAAGTCCTAGATAAGTTGAGCCCCGTACCCTATGATACCTACTTTTAACTGTATATTTATTTCTGAACTGATTTTGTTAAGACAAACACAAAATGTTAAGCCAGTCTTATAATTATATATTGACGACCTCTGTGGCGCAGTGGGTGAAAGCCCGCTTGGGACGCAGAAGGTTGCGGGTTCGATCACCGCCGCGGGATAAATGTTTGTATGTATGATCTGCAAATATTTGCAGGTTTAGGGTCTGGGTGTTTCTATGTTCAATGTGTATGTATTTACAAACAAAAAGTATATACCTAGCTAAGTAGTAAACCTATCAGTTACCTGGTTCCCATAGTGTACTACCAGGTAACTGATGGGTATACTTACTACGTAAATTACTTAAAGCAAAGCTTGTAACTTTGGGGCTAGATGACGCTGTGTGAAATGTCCAGCATTATTTATTTATCATCTAATATATAAAATTCTCGTGTCACAGTTTTCGTTGCCATACTCCTCCGAAACGGCTTGACCGATTTTGATGAAATTTTTTGTGCTTATCCGGTATCTATGAGAATGGGCCAACATCTATTTTTCATCCCCCCAAAATGTTAGGGGTAGTCCACCCCTAAATTTATTTTTTTATTTTTTAGACAAAATTTTTAATTTCTATTTTTTTATGATACAACATACAAAAATACATACAATCCCCAATTTTCACCCTTCTACAATCAACCCTTATTTTTTAATAGCGATATAATGGAAAAACAACGTTTGCCGCGGGTCAGCTAGTTTATTATAAAATATAGGGTCTTTCATTTTTATAATAAATAAATAAATAAATAAATAATGCTGGACAATCGCGTAATAAGATACAAAAAAAAACATACAGATGAATTGAGAACCTCCTCCTTTTTATGAAGTCGGTTAAAATATAGGGTCTTTCATTTAAACTACACAAACTGTCAGGGCCTCATTTTTGGGTTGTAAATAAACGTTTGACCGTATCAATTTAATTCCTAAGCCCATTTAAGTTTTCACTTCAAAATTTATTGTTTTTTTAGAAATGTAGCATTATGATTTTCAAAGAGTACAGACGTTCCACCAATCGCAGCGCAGCTACATCACGAATGGACTAAGTTATACAAGAAGAAACAATCAATTGAATGGATAGTCTTTATCGTTTTCTCGGGATTTTCATAACAAAACAAAAAAAAACATTACATAAATATTTTTAAATTTATTTGTTGAACCCAATTCTTGAATTAAGTAAGTATAAAATGAAAGACCCTATATAGGTACTCTTGTAATAAAGAACTGTCGATCTAGAATGCCTACATACTATGATAATTAAATCTTACTGAAATGACCTAATATAAATGGATAGATGTTATGAAGCCTTTTAGCCTGGACAAACGCCAAGACAGTTTGTTCTACCCGTGTACAATATATATGACAGACCGCAGGTCGCACAGAAGAGCGGTCATGCATGTGCAAAATATATTTCTCAAATAAACTTATCATAAATAAACAGACCAATCAATTTTGTATAGGGTAGGTATCGGTTGTAATAAGATTACCTTTGAAAACGAAAACTTAAAAATTATGTTATTTTATTATGGATTACCTATTCTACTTTATGACTTTTACGTTTATTTATCGACTCAATTTTTCTCAATTTAGCATGGATAGAAAATGTTTTTTTCTTAGCACTCTCATGATAACAAAGAAAAGAGATCGCAACAGATTTATCAGCAAGCATTTTTGGAGCTATTTTTTAATAATAACAGGAGTTATTTTATTTTTTTTATGATGAATGTATTATGAGCAATGTTTTAGAGAAAGGTTTCAGTTTTTAGAGCCAATCTTATTCTCTTATTTAAGTTGTAAATAATTACCTATAATAGGTTATAAAAATAAATGTAAATAATGCCATAATACGCCTTGTAGTCATTAATGTATATATTTCGTTTACATTTTATTGAAATACTTATAGTTTTAGATATATGCTACTTTTGACCAAACCTGTAATTTTGAACATAATGATAATAAAACTCAGACTTGGACACCCTCTAACCACTAGATGTCAGTGTTAAAATTACAAATGCTATTGAGACACCTTGTACCTTCGAGGTTTTACCTATATTTTTATTTACCCAAAGAAGGTAGGTAGGTACATTATGTATCAGATTCTGGTATTACCCTGATTCATTAATTATTATATAAATAACTGTATAAAGTTGTTGGTTTATCAAACACATGTCACACTGTAAATAAGATGTAAATAATGTCAGCCATATAATATAATAATTTATACATATTGAACTAAGAATGATTAAATGTTATACTTTAGCTATTCTTTCTACTTATTACATGTATACCCATTTAGACATAAACCATATTGTCAGTGAAGGGCGGGCAGTTTTTTAAGTCTACCATACCGTCTGTTGCTGTTAACGAAATACAAACCCTATTTTCAACCGACTTCAAAAAAGGAGGAGGTTCTCAAGTCGTCTGTTTTTTTTTTTTTTTGTATCTTGTTACGCGATTGTTCCGCCATTTGTTGACCGATTTGCAAAATTCTTTTTATGTTTGAAAGGGTATACTCCGGAGGTGGTCCCATATAAATTTTATTCCTGAGGGATTGATAGTTTCCCCGTAAAACTCTAAACACTTTCCCTCCATGTCACAAATAGAAATTGAATCGACAGCTTGACGCCCTGAGTCACACTGCGTTTCGAGTCAAACACTGAAGTCGGTTTTCTTTTTAGTATTAAAAATTAAAACGTAATTATTATTTTTTCTACACATTTATGTAATGAATAGAAAATTATAAAAAAGAGTCAGTAAGTAACCTACCACTTAGTCAGACAGATTTATGATAGCTACTGCGGTATTACTTAAGGTAAGCTTAGGTAATTTGAATGAGAGTGCGTACGCGATTGATCCTGTAGTATTTTTTTTGTACAGTTTTCATAAAATTGTGTTCGTTTTTGGTTAACAACAATCCTCGATAACTTTGTGATAGTTTAATAAAAAAAAATACCCATGCTAATGGCTGCGTTAACACGTTAGCTGCGGCACCAATTTTTGCATACTTTCCGTTCCTGCGGCACGAGGTATAATCGGCCCGTACCGTGACCAGACGTTAGGGCGACACGCGGTCTATTAGACCCCACCTCCTTTTACAGACTAAAATCCATTTTCTGGCGCGAAATCAAAGATAAATGAGAATTTTGGTCCTTATTGATATAGACAGTGAATTGATGAACCCTAATCCACCGTCGCCCCGGGATCTGATGGCTAGTTTAGGAATTATTAGCAAAACAAAATATGGGATCTTATACACCTCGTAACGCACTGAAATAGGGCAAATTTTCGCTGCGATTAGTGATGAGAAAAATAATATCGACGTTTTTAAACTGTCTTAACTACGCAACGACTTGACCGATTTTGATCAATTATATCTCATTAGATCGTTTTAAGGGCAAAACCTGGCAAAACAACACAAAGCTATCAAAGGATACATTTTTTTTTAAATAATCTAAATTGTGCTTGAAGGCGCCATAAAGAAAAAAAAACCGGCCAAGTGCGAGTCGGACTCGCGCACGAAGCGTTCCATTCTATACCATTAAGAGGCACCTATTACAGACTTATTATTGGAAAATAATGGATTACGGTTTATGCATAAGGTTTATCTTTCTATTTGTATATGAAAATCTTAATGCGGTTCACAGAAAAGAAAAAAAAGGCAACCAGAAGTAGAAAAGAAACTGTCCTATTTATTCTGCCTCGGGCTTTAAAAATACAATTATTAGAACTTGAATTAACATTAAAAAATCAGTATCAATATACTTTTTTATAAAAATCTCAATATATATGTTGTACTTATTTATGAGTGTTTTTCATTGAAACAGGGTAGACAATAAGATTTTTTGCACTGAGTGCACTGAGTCAAAATCTTTTTGGATTTTTTATCAGCTTGACGAGATGGTAAAAATGTGCCTAGTTTTTGGTAACAACCAACACATCTTCTCCTTTTTTCACCCTTTTCGAGGCAATGGCGTGCGCTTTCAGGTGCTGAAAAATAACAAAAATGTAAAGATAACGTAATAAAACTGACATTGTTACTTAGGTTAGATCGTAGATGAGAATAACAATGATAATGTAGGTATAACTGCATCAAATGAATGTGTTTGTTTTATACTTAAAATGTTGAAAGAGTAGGTACCTTACGTAGCTTAAATTCAGAATAATTAAAAGGAAACAATAATAAATAACTTAATAATGACCAAAATGTCAAGCTTAGTTTATGAAAGCTTCAACACGTTGACTGTCAAGAAATATATCTAAGCATTACATTACCTGGGGTCTCATCGATTTCATCGATTTTGATGCACAACACTGGTCGCGGGAAGCTCGCGTTGAGTGCGATACGAGGTCAGGGGGGATATGGGACGTTTTAGCCTCGTTCCGCACTGCATTAAAATTATATTAATTCAGTGCGGCACGAGGCCTAAGACATCCGGTACCAAGGTAGGTACACCACCGAGTCCGGAACCATTAGTGATCTCAAATATATATTTATCTCTTTCCTACACTGGACCAAACCAAAGCTATGCCATTCGCACGACAGAGAAATTCACTTTTTTGCTTGCCGCACCACAGGGAAGTTGCATCAGGGGTGATTTAGGCCTCGCTTCGCACTTAATGTGTTAAATCGCGAAGAGTGGAAGAAGGGAAGGTAGGCCTTTGCCCTGCAGTGGGACAACACAGGCTAAATAATAAAATGCTAATGGCATGGTTAAATAATAGTACATTATGGTACTAGTGTGTAACATTGGTGATTACCGCCGAGGCGTTATTTGAGAGCCGAGCCGTTAGGCGAGGCTCTTAACAGAGCCGAGGCAGGTAATCATCAATACACACGTGTATCATACGACGTTTTTCAACACACTTGTGAATAAAATAACAATAAAAACTCATTTTCAACAGTAAAAATGAGTTGTGAAAAATGTTTCGCTATTGCGGGAAAAATTAATCAGTTTTCCTATGCGCGCGCATTGCGATCGGCCACAGACTATATTTCCGCGCCGCGCATAGGGTTTGCGGCCTATTCTGCCACGGACAAAATTTATTCTTATATATAAAAATATAGATTATATATAAAGAATAGGCGCAGCGCGTGGCAGAATAGGCCGCAAACCCTATGCGCGGCGCGGAAATATAGTCTGTGGCCGATCGCAATGCGCGCGCATAGGAAATCTGATTAATTTTTCCCGCAATAGCGAAACATTTTTCACAACTCATTTTTACTGTTGAAAATGAGTTTTTATTGTTATTTTATTCACAAGTGTGTTGAAAAACGTCGTATGATACACGTGTGTATTGATGATTACCTGCCTCGGCTCTGTTAAGAGCCTCGCCTAACGGCTCGGCTCTCAAATAACGCCTCGGCGGTAATCACCAATGTTACACACTAGTACCATAATGTACTATTATATTTTTTTTATTGTTTTCTGCATTTGCTGCAGCTGCCCTTAATTTTTTTGTTAGTTACAAAATAACGGTGTATGTTAGCATAATAGTTTTTTTCTTCCACTCTTGTCTCTTCTCTATCAGCCATCTCCATACTTAGCTTAAACTTTCCGCCCCATAATGATCACACAGCAATTAGTTTCTTTTAAAGTAGGTAGTCTCTTTTTTACACAGTTATCTTGAGTAACTGAGTAAAAAAGAGCAAAGTTCTGAAAGCACTCTCTTTTTATTCAATCTAGATTCCTTTGAAAATTAATGTCTAAGTTTTTATAAATTATCAAGTACCAACCTACCTTTGTTTAAAAAAAGTGCTATGGTGTGGGTACTCTTGGAACAGATGTCTAAGATGTCCAGCACTCATTTTATTTACTTAAGTAAGAAGGTATTCATTCGAACACACAATCTTCAAATTAAAAGTAACCTACCTATCCCACTAGAAGGCAGGCACCTCACGGGTAGTAGGTACCTAAGTAGAGTCAGCAACGTACCTTGTTTATATAGATAGGTACAATCGATCTGGACGCATTTCATTTCACTGGACAAGACACAAGAGACATGTTTACATCTCCTATCAGTGTAAAATATAATAACGTATGTTACTGAGTAATATAAACAATCAGTTACAGAAGTGACTTTTGTAATCATGACGAGAGTGTTTTGCAAAATTTTGTGCTTTTTTGTGTGTCTGCAATTGGTTAATTGTCAACTGAGTAAGTTTTTTTTTAAACTAGCTTTTACCTGCGACTTCTTACGGGTTTGATGAACTTCATAAAGCTACAAGCTTCCGCCCTGCACATTCACTTGTTACCAAAAATTTTAATAGGTTCGATACGATCTAATATTCCCATTTTCATCCAAATCGTTTCAATGATAATTGAAACATACACATTGGTAGGTACAAACAAGCTATATCCCTATATAACGGTGTCAATACCCCTGCAATTACAGACAGAGCCGTAAATAGGGCTGAGCCAGCGGTTCTTGTTCTCTCTTATTCTTTACACCTAATCTCTTTTTTGAAATAAACACTTTTAAGTAAAGTAAGTTCGTATAAGTCAGTGGCCATCTCTGGTGACGGAGTTTTTAGGCCGTCCTAAGGCCTCCGTCATGGCTTAACGACTTAAATAGCCGGGACCGACAATTTAACGTGCCCTCCGAAGCACGGATGAAAATACCACTGGCGGTCACCCATCCACTTACGTAACGAATCTATCAAGAACAACAGCTAAGCAAGCACGAAATTACCAACATTACATTTCATAATATTACGTTAACGAACGAAAGGAGCAGCTTTGAGGTGCACTTAAAATCCTTTCACCACACTGGTCCGAAAAAGAACTAGTGGTACGATAAGAAGAAGAATAGAGTCAGCATAAACCCTGGATTAAAATAAAGAAGTAGTAGTGGAGTAGAATAAAGGCTATTTTATTTTTATTTTATTTTATTTTTATTTAAACGCTGGATTATCTAAATAGGATTAAAAGGATTAAAGCTGTTTTGAATAAGATTATAGTACTTTACCTACTGGATATTATTGCGTTTAAACACTTCAATAAAGAATCTAAGTGTTCGTATGAGATAGTTGCCAATTCTGGTGACGGAGGGCCTCCGTCATGGCTTTCCCCACATAGGTACTACCTGTGTACAACACTTTTGGTCGCGGCTGAACTCCATGTTACGAAAATCTGTCTCACGCTTATTTCTGTAAGTAATGTATAACCATAGATAGTATTTAGTATTTATTTATTTCAGAAATCAGTAGTAGACAAAACACTATAGACTGCTAATGTAGAACAAAATTTTGTGACTCAAAAATTGCCAGCGCCATCTTGCAATAGCCTAGAATTTTACCATTTTGAGTCACAAAATTTTCTACATTACTTTTGTTTGTACTATGGGTGGTCTATGGTTAAATTTTGAAACCTTATCTCCAGGAGGAGAGCCTTGCTGGGCTGTGGGTGGAGTGCGAGGAGAATGCGTGGACCTGAGACAATGCCAGCCGTACCAGCCCTTGGCAAAGGAAGATCTCTCCATCCCTCTCTTCTCCTGGCTCCTGCAGCAGTCATACTGCCGGGAATACTTTACGATGGTAAGACTCTAATAAAATTTTACGACAAGAGGCACATGGTACAAACTTTTTCTACTTTTCACCCCCTTAGTTTATTTCTAAAATTCCTTTCTGTGCTCCCCTACATCATAAAAGAAATGTACCTACCTACCCACCAAGTTTTATGTTTCTAGGACTTATGGTTTCGGCTGTGTGACAATCAGTCAGTCACGAAAGCCCTACAATAAGAGTAGGTATTTATTGGTACACTTGTCTATATACGAGGAAGTGCCCCCAGATAACCCAGAAAATCGGAGCTCAGCTAGGGGCTTGGCTCTACTAGTAGAGATCTCATAACTTTTTTACAGTGAAATGTAGTATGTAGAGTCTTGGCAACCAATTTACATGAAATGTTTTTGGTGGGATATTATAGTATCTTACTTATCTTAATTATTTTAAAATTGATCATATGGCTCAAATTGAAGATCGTCATCGCGGATCGGTGAAGGTCGCAAGTTCAAGTCACGCACGGTTCCAATTTTCGGAATAAATTTTAAAATCTTTAAGCTTTTATGACTCATTAAGCTTTTATTAAGTTTTACAAGAGTAGAATCACCTAGTTTTAAGACTATTCTCAGTGGTCCTACTGAATAAATGCTTTTTGACTATGAATTTGTGTCTGTAATCAACTCTTGCATGATATCGAGCCAATTTCCGGTGTCCGATTGAGCTGGATTAGGTACCTATGTATACCGTATGAATATTTAAACTTACAGGTCTGTTGCCCACTGGATGACAGTCAAATCAAAGATCATCGAAATAGAATGAGAACATCATTGCCGGCAACACCAACCATAAAAACCACTTTGCCTACGACGTCGACTTTACCCCCTACCACGACGACTTTGCCTACCACGACGACTTTGCCTACCACGACGACTTTGCGTACCAAGACGACTTTGTCTACTACGACGTCGATCTTACCCCCCTCTATGATGACTTGGCCTACCATAACTTCGACTTTTACTCCCACAACAATTTCGACTATCACAAGGTCAAATTCGCCGTTGTCTTCGTCGCCCGTGGGTAAGAGCAATTTACTTTTTAAATGCGAAAGTTCTCTATGGTCCGTTTATTAATTAAAGCATGACGGAGGTCTTTAGGCGGCTTAAAAACGTCACTAGAGTAGTCCACTAAATCATACGAACTTACTTTTTAAAATTTTATGCTTCATGAACATCTTGTACTAAAATGTGTAACTTATCTACTGATTGATTAATTGGACTACACTCTGTGTGTGTTTTGCTTTAGTAGGTAATTTTATGCCTAGAAGAAATCGCTTTCAGTGATAAGGCCGCCCATTGTACTAATTTCAAACGTGTTTTATTTATGTTGTGTTTTTTTATTAATTGGTGTACCTACAATAAAGTGTTCATTCATTCATTTATCTTGATACCTAAAACATCTATGTGCGTAACTGTTATAGTGTTGTAATTTTTGCTGAATAAATCCATATCCATACTAATATTATAAATGAGATTTTAACTCTGTCTGTCTGTCTGTTTGTTCTCTTAGAACGCCATCTATATCACCGAGGTCAAAACTGCATTTTTAAAAGTTTCCTAGGTGGCGTTTCTTCTATAGCGCCACAGACAATATTATATTAGCGCGAAGGGAGGTCGAGATGCGATCATTTTGAGTTTTGAAAGGTTCTATGGAGATTCTTGCTTAGATTTAACGATCTTTTCACGGGTTTAAAAGTACTTACCTTATATTATTTTGCTGACGAAGTCGCAGGTGCCAGCTAGTAATTAAATAAATGATTTTCCAGGGATAGCATGTAAAACTGTGGACAATACGACGGGCACCTGCGTGGACATACGACAGTGTACTCCTTTCATGGTGCTATTGCAGGCATCCTACAGCCCAATGGTCGTAGCCATGCTACAGAAAGCTGCTTGCCGGGGAGAAAAGCAGGTATAAAGATTTGGGATTTTCGGCATGCATGTTAGCATCCCAAAAACTGCACCCATGCGGGACTTGAACCCGCGACTTTTAGGTGCATAGTATGTAGGTAGTATGCATTTTAAAATCTTTAGTGATCCATAACCGTGAGGAAAACACTATTAAAATATAATCTCTATCGACACCAGGTTTAGGATCAACTCTTACTTATATTCTGGCAGTTTTAGAACTGCATGTCAATTTTGACAAAAGAAGCGAGATCTGAAATGGTGGTTACTATTTTATCTTTAATTAATTTTTGAATAAACGGGTTTTTATCACGTACTTGTTTTATTTGGTCACGACGTTTCGAACGCGTTGCAGAGCTCGTGGTCGCGTTAAATTAATTATGTAAATTAATTATAATATAAAAAAATAATTATGTCGTCAAATCACGAAAGCTTAATAAGTTTTATTTTATCTTTGTTTTTGTGGGGCTGTAACATTCGGATGTGTCATTTGAGAGTAGAGATTCCAAAGATTCTTCGAAGATAGGGTAGTTGTACTAAATTATATTACTATAAAAAAATTGGTAGATAAATAAAACACCGTCTGTAGATGCCATGTAGCTTCCAGCAGTAAGACTTGAGATTATATATATCACGATAAGAAACACAATGTAGGTAAAGCATGCCACTCTCTCGGTTTGCACACCGAAATCGGTAAAACATGTTGCTTCCAAGATCTTCCTTATGTAATCATCTTTTTATCTATCTCAGGTTTTCAGTAAGGGCCATATTGGTGTAGTCAAATATGCATCACTGGATTTTGTAAATAAGTGCATAATAATCTCGAACCCTTGAAGGAAAACATCACGAGGAAACCCACAGTTAAACTTTAAAATCTAAAAACTTTAAATATGAATGGCAGATGAATTGTAATTTAAATTACAGGTTTGTTGCCCAATTCCTAGTGGCAATGCATACGATGGAGCGAGCACAACGATGCGGACAAAACCAACCACCACAACGACTTTGCCTACCAGAACGTCAACTTTACCTCCCACAACGACTTTGCCCCCCACAACGACTTTGCCCCCCACAACGACTTTGCCCCCCACAACGACTTTGCCCCCTACAACGACTCTGCCTTCTATAACGACTTTGCCTCCGACAACGACTCTGCCTCCTTGTTCGCTTCGCATTGGTAAGAGCAATTATTTTTTCAGTGTTTTATATTCCTCTTGAAACGTGCTGACGTGTTGGGCAACAAAAGGGACGCATGAACAAAAGGTGCACGTGGCTGAGATGCGAATGCTGAGATGGATGTGTGGAGTGACGCGAATGGACAGAGTAAGGAATGAGTACATAAGAGGAAGTGTGAAAGTGGCGCCAGTGAATGAAAAGATGAGGAGCAACAGGCTAGCATGGTATGGGCATGTAATGAGAAGAGAAGAAGGTCATGTAACTAGGAGAGTGCTTGGTATGAATGTTGATGGATTTACGAGTAGAGGTAGGCCAAAGAAAAGATGGATGGATTGTGTAAAGGATGACATGAGTAAGAAAGGAGTGAGTGTTGAGATGACGGCTGATAGAGGAGAATGGAAGAAGAACACATGTTGTGCCGACCCCACATAATGTGGGAAAAGGGCAGGAAGATGATGATGAAACGTGCTGACGTGTTATCATCAATCTTAAAAAAAACTTGTGACATTCAAGAGATACATCCCATCACTGGAAATTCTGAGTATTTCTGAGGACTGCCAAAGGACGAAAAACTTCCTTAGTCGTTCGTTTAAATCGTCGGAAGTTAACCAAAGTTCTGAGCGGTCAGGAAGTGGATAGCTGACCGCTATTGGCATTATCAATTGAGCGCTTCCGTGCTTCGGAGAGTAACTTATAGATGTAGGTACTTAAGTATAAGTACATATTTTTCGTTGTAGGCGACTGCACAACGCCGTACAATACAAGGGGCATCTGCAAGGACTTAATACAGTGCGATCACTTCATGGCGTTATTGAAATCGCCTCATTTCAACTCTGCGGAAGAGGCCACACTAAAGAAAGCTAAATGCGGCTCCCAGACGAATAAACATCAAGTACGTAACATCTAGACACCTTGAAAATACATGGTCCTAAGTTCGGAGTGAGTAATGTGAATCTGTTTTCGGGGGGCCAGGTAGTGAGGCCAGTCACCGCCATTTTATCATGCTTGCTAACATTGTCTCGGCGGATGCCATAGTCCCCATAGTTTCCCCCACTATCCAGTCCAATATCATTCCACCCATAGCCTGGTGCCATAGTCCCCATAGTTTCCCCCACTATCCAGTCCAATATCATTCCACCCATAGCCTGGTGCCATAGTCCCCATAGTTTCCCCCACTATCCAGTCCAATATCATTCCACCCATAGCCTGGTGCCATAGTCCCCATAGTTTCCCCCACTATCCAGTCCAATATCATTCCACCCATAGCCTGGTGCCATAGTCCCCATAGTTTCCCCCACTATCCAGTCCAATATCATTCCACCCATAGCCTGGTGCCATAGTCCCCATAGTTTCCTCCACTATCCAGTCCAATATCATTCCATAGCCTGGTAATAGTTTTCCATATCTTCAATAGTTCTACACAAACCGGAGACTGTTCTTGAATGCATTTCTATACCTAATTCGTGTTGAAGAGGATAGTAGCCGGGTGTCTCGTTCACATACGATCAAAAAGGCCTCTGTGTGTTGGCTTTGGCCCCAGGCATGCCTATCAAAGGTCCGTGACTCCATAGTCCCGAGATATTGAACATTGACAAACAAAATAGGTAATAAAAATAATTATTTAATTAGACACATAAAAAAACAAGCTTTATAAGTAAAGTTAAAAGTAAGTAAGTTCGTATGCGTCAGTGGCCAACTCTGGTGACGGAGTTTTTAGGCCGCCTTAAGGCCTCCTCCATAGCTTAACGAGTTAAATAACCGGGACCGACAATTTAACGTGCCCTCCGAAGCACGGAAGCGCTCAGATGAAAATGCCACTGGCGGTCACCCATCCACTTACAGACCGTTTCTTTAACTTCGACGATCTATTAAGAACGACTAAGCAAGCACGACCACGAGCGCCACAAGTTAAGTTACAGACGCTTTTAATAAAATAGGTTGATCTTGTCGATCGCGTCCCGCAGTATTTTTGGGATGCATTTAAAGACCTTCCTATGTAATCAACTATGCAATAAATGATTCTGATTTCCAGGTATGCTGTCCATTACCAGATCAGGACACCTCTTCAGAAAAGCCAGATGCTAATGACTTTTTGTCAGAGCTTCCTGAGCCTCCCGTCTGTGGCAACAGCAAAATTGTGCGTACTCGAGTCCACGGGGGATTCCCTGCCATGCTTGGTAAGCATTGGTTCATATCCAGCTCGAAAGACCACGCGAAAAATGCGTGGGGAAACGTTAAAACTTAATTTAATTGAGTTTTCGGAAGATTTTCTCAGTGCTACCATTATAATAAACAAAAACTACTCAAATATTTGTGACCAGTTGAAACATAAAAAAATACTATTAAGTACAGAATTAAATATCATTATTGTTCTGAACTCATACTTACTTTGTTTTTGAACTAGGGCAACAAACATGGTTTGCCCCAGCTATGTTACAAATAGAAATACATAGAATAGAAATCGAATCGACAGCGACAGATAACGAAGATTCCGCCTGCGTCTAATGGCATGACTTGTTAAAACTGCATACCTACTTACAACATTTTGGGTGCTCGTGGTCACACCAGATTGTCACACTCATAGTTGCCCTGTACCATGACCAAGAGGTACCATGCTAAATCTGCTCACACTGGTGTTTATGTCAATATCGCGGCACGTGAGTTCCTGGAATTACGTCAAACTGACGATCATCGAGCCAGGAAGGATCAAATTGTCTACAGAGCTTCTGTAAGTAAGATCTGGTTCTGATCTGGTTAAGATTTTGAAATGGTCTGTCTAGGTTCACTCCCGTGGATGGCTCTACTAGGCTACAGAGACCTGTCAGTAGCAGCCGGCATGAAGTGGAAGTGTGGCGGTGCTCTGGTTACCACCCGTCACGTGCTCACGGCTGCGCACTGCATCCATAGGCTTGAAGATGATTTGTGAGTTGTTTAACTTAGTAAAAACCGGACAAGTGCGAGTCGGACTCGCCCACCGAGAGTTCCGTACAAAGGACTGAGTAGGTACGTAGGTACCTACCATAACAGTGCAAACTGTTAGGTAATACCTACCTACATACACCAAAGTAACACATGTGAAGGGATTTTAATTTTTCGTTATAAATCTAAAACTATACCTACATAATGAGTTATTTATATTAATGAATGGAGAGAGGGAAGTTAGGGCTTTGCCTTGCAGTGGGACACTACAGGTTCCTAATAATAATAATTAGTAATTAGTTTTCCATATCCTCAATAGTTCTGCACAAACCCGAGACTGTTCCTGAATGCATTTTTATAGTCTTGAAGGGATAGTAGCCGGTATGTGTCTCCCTCACACAAGATCAAAATTGTCAAAAATGGCCCTCTTTTTTTTGGGATTTAGAAGATCACAACAAGACAATAAACAATAGTGCTGCAATGTCTGTAAATTATGAGACTCGTGTTAGGCTATTTTTTTAAGTTAGGTAAAGTAATTATACTCGAAACATAGCCTAAATAGAAACTCAAGTATAAACTTAAAAACAAATATAAACTCTAGTAAAATGAAGAGATTTCTCAACTCCATGAATAAAAATGATAATTTTATTTTAAAAGAGAATGATGAAGTTATTAACGACCCTCAAGACATATGCGGAATTTTTTCCAAACAATTTGACTACGCTCTACATGACATTGATAACAATAATAATAATAATAAATTGAAAGCTTTGACATACTTAACAATGAACTCTAACAGAGTAGTAAATGACATGGAATTTATACATACAAATAGAAATGAGATTAGGATTATCGTTAAAAATATGGAAGTTAAAAGATCATGTGGATATGACGACATACCAATCACTGTGTTGAAGGATAATATTGATATTCTAAGTGAACCCTTGGCTATCTTCTTTAACAATTGCTTGGATTTGGGTGTTTTTCCGGAGCAACTTAAAATAGCTAGAGTTCTCCCAATCTATAAGAAGGGTAAGAGGAATGATCCCAAAAACTTTAAACCCATTTCTTTACTGCCAACTGTCTCCAAAGTTTTTGAGAAGCTTATAAAGGATAGGCTAGTATCACATCTTAACTCGAATCGAATCCTCAATGAAAGACAGTTTGGCTACCAAATAGGGCTGGGTACTGTTGATGCAGTGGATTATCTGGTGTTTGACGTGGTGAAGTTTCTTAATAGTAAAATGAAAGTGGCCAGCTTGTCTCTGGATCTTTCGTCTGCATTTGATACAGTAAATCACGAAATACTACTGACTAAGCTTGAACATTACGGAGTCAGAGGCAACGTTCTCAACTTGATGATATCGTATTTAAGTAATAGGAAACAGTTTGTCGAAATTAGTAAAATAGTAAATGGTCACAAAGTAGTTGTAAAATCAAATACCGTAAATATTAGAAGAGGAGTCCCTCAAGGCTCTATACTAGGACCTATTTTCTTCGTCATATTCTTGAATGACCTCATACCCTTCATGTGTAGTGACTGAAGATGATAGTGTGATTAGTGTGTGTTAGTGTTAAGTTCTGGGGAAATAGCTATAACTATAATATTAGAAGAGCTTTTACAATGCAGAAGCGAGCCATTCGCACCATTGTAAGAATTCCTCAGTGGGAATCATGTAGATACCATTTCAAGACGCTAGATATCTTAACGCTTCCCAGTCTCTATATCTATGTGATTCTCTCAGATGTTGTCAAGCACCCAAATCGCTATGAAACGACAGAACAAAAAAGGGTTAGGTTAACGACTAGAAGAAAGGACCTCGTGTTACCGTTCCGTCCAAGGCTCAACATTGCACAACATTGTAGTAGATATCGAGCGGTCGAAATTTTTAATACATTGCCTACCAATTTAAAAACGATTGACAGTGTGCATATATTTCAAAATAAATTACGAAAACTTTTATTGAAAGGGTGTTTCTACTCGCTTGATGAATATTTATGTAGGGATGTCATTGAAATTGATTAGATTTAATATGTTTTTTATTTAAGAAGGAATTTTATAATATTAGACTTAGTTAAGTGCTTTTATATATTTTATTTTATACTATTTATTTCATTTTGTATAACTTTCAGACACAATTGTGAAATTGTTATTGAATAAATTGAATTGAATTGAATTGAATACATAAGCCTACTAAAAATAGCCTCATTTGCCCTTACCTACTCTATTAAAAATCAATATTTTTCCAGGTTCTTAGTCCGTCTGGGTGAACTAGATCTGGGGCGGGGCGACGAGGGGGCCACTCCGATCGACGTACCGATCAAAACGATGTACAAACACGAGGGTTACAGCCGCAACAACCTCTTCTTCCACGACATTGGAGTGCTGGTGCTGGAGAGAGATGTCCAGTTTACTAGTGAGGGCAAACAATTTTATTGATCGAAGATTCAAAAACTTATTTAAAAATCTTTGATCAACAAAATTGTAAATCGAAGTTCTGGATGGATGGACTGGTTATCCTAATAAACGTATTTTTCACGAAGGAACGTTATCCCTGACACAAAACTTTTACGTTTCACGCTGTACCTACCTACAACAATGTACAATTTTGATAAAATAAATGAAATCTAGTGATAAAACTAAAAGATACAACTTCAATAAAAAGGATTCTGTCTATTATCTTTTTAATAATTTCAAATATTATCATTAAAAGCGCCTTGTCACGGACCTGTTCCTATGTGAAAAGGACTATAGTATTATAATAAATGTATCCGAAAACTTGTAGGATGTCAAAGTCAAGGTCAAAAAGCATTTATTCAGTAGGACCGCTGGGATCACATTGAAACGTCTTAAAACTAGGTGATTCTACTCGATGATGGATGATGGATGTTTGTTATCTACTCTATTTTCTTTCCTCAAAGCCTGGCACATGCCTTCATTTGCCAGATGCACACCATATATGTACGTGACAGGTTTAAGCAGTAGCTTAATTTTTATTTACATAAGTAATCATTTTTTTTTTCCAGAACTGATCAAGCCAATCTGCCTGTTCACTAACTCAAGCGAAACGTATAGATCATTTACATTTCAGGACGAGAACCCATTCATAGCTGGCTGGGGAGCCTTGAAATGGCGTAAGTTAGACTAAAAGCTTTTCCACCAGAGATGGCATTTTATACTATATGATAAAACTACTACTATAGACTATATACTAGATGATTTATACAGCGTCAGGCGCGGATCCAGCCCTCAAAAAAGGTTGTGGGCACATCCGAAAATCGGCCAAGTGCGAGTCGGAACATGAACTCGCTCATGATCTGTATGTACCTACGGGGTGTAAAAAGACGTCTACCGAAGCCGAAAGGGGTAGCTACAGCATCCCAACACACAACCAAATCCAAAAGGATTTTCCGAAAAAATCATTATATCCGGAGAAAACAGCGTTTGAAGATTACTGTTTGCGTAGTTACTGGGCGCGTTTTTATACGTAGATTGCTGGATTTTGAGTTTTAATCGTTTTTTTCTTTTATAAATGCAATTATAAGGTAGGTATGGTCTTATTATGTTGTACTAGTAGTAAATAACTAGAAAATAAAATAAAATGACGTAGCTAAGTAAAAAAAATTTTTGAGTTTTTTTTTCACGAAATATGTTCAGAATCATGGTCTGATTCAAACCCCTCAGTTTTCGGTAGCAGTCTTTTTACACCCTGTATAGTGCATTCCTACAAATGGTATGTAAATAACAAATAGATGACGCCAATTTTAGTTTCAACGGATGAAAATGCGACATAGTAGGTGAGAAACAGACAGACGGACATAATCATTTTTGCCCAATCTCGAAACTGAGACGCTTCGCTCGCTCGCTCGGTCAATTAAGGTTGAGGGCATGCCCATAGTGCCCACTATGATGGATCCGCGCCTGTACAGCGTCAGGAGGCAACAACATACACTCAACGGGACGCTGTAGTACCTGGCACATTAAGATGAAATAGGCTTGCCCAGCACATTATCTATCCTCTCAGTTTAATAGGCCTTTCCTACAGGAAAGACAACGTGACGTGAACAACGTCTTTCTTTCTTTCTATACTGTGGAGCTGACTAAGCTGCAGATTTTTTGTTTTCCTTGTTAAAGAGCATATAAATTTTACGAAACCAAAAATCCATTGATGCACGGCCGGGATTCAAACCTACAACCTTCAGATAAAAAGTCGAGGCACAACCCCATTTGCGCTCACCAGAGATGGTGCTATGCTACCACTACTTACTAAGATATCCAATAATCATAAGTACTTATTCATTGGTGAAAAGGAGTTCTGCTTAGCTCGATTCGAAGACCTTCTTTTTGCCGTGTCAATAGTTCTTTCGAACCAGTGTGTGTTTTTTCAACTGGGTCACTTCTATCCAGCCTTTATCTCTGTGATATAATAGAGTAAAATGTCTTGAGAGCCTAAGCTGAAATTTCCTTTTTTTTTTGTGTAGACTCTAAAGTCTACACAGATGTAGGAAATTTCAACTGCACTCCTGGTTTGTAGTCGTACTAATTGCAAAGCACGGAGTGCAATTGAAATACCGTCTGTCAGTCCAGACTTCTAGACGATTTTTTTGACGACCTTGGAAGTTGGGAACAAGAATAATTGTGATTATGTATTCCCACTATCCAACCTAGCAGAGGTTAGGAGATAACACAAAGTTCCCAACTTCCAACCTATGGTGGAAAGCCAGGTTGGAATGGAAGATTTGAACCAGTCAACTCAAATCTTAATTCTATTATTTTGTTTTTATTATAATTAATCCATCCAGAGGGACAATCCTCGAATCAACTCCAGGTGGCCAGCGTGCCGGTGATGGGCAAATTGCAATGCGAGGAGTCGTATAACTTGGATATCTACGAGGGCTTCTCAGAACAAGGGATGTGTGCCGGATACCCTGACGGAAAGGTGGACACGTGCACGGGAGATAGTGGCGGTCCACTGATGCTGGAGCTTGTAAGTACATACCTGTATCACGACCGTTTCCTTAAAGTGCGGTAGACATTCTGTCAAAAAAGTCATATTCTATGGCCTCAAGAATATCTCAGAAAATCCTTCCCTGCAATCCTTGTACGGACTACGCGTTCACGCGTTCCAGGGGCCGTATTCGCGTTCCTTTTTCGTTCGTTTGTTGAATATTCGGTTGCTTCCCACCACGATCTATGACTTCAAGGGCAAATTTTTTAAACGGTCCTAACCTAGGACCAAATATTCCAAATCCCCCTTGAAATTGTGATGGGAGGCAACCAGTGGCGGCGTAGCATGGCTTGGCACCCGGGGCGGATTTCCACGGGGCACCCCCCAAGCAAAAAAAAAAAAACTAAATGTGCTTACGTGACTTTAATGTACTAAAGTGTTCGATTACATTGTCGAAATTTATTTTCCGGTCCTTTTCAATGGACAAAATGGACAGATTGGTGATCGAGTCTCGTTTGGCCCATCGTGGACCTTAAGTATGATTTAATTAATTTTAATTTGGAGAAACTTCTCTCGCACGTGGCCACCGAATCACAAATTGTTAAAAACATTGCCAAATTGGGTACGGTCTCTGAATAGTCCCATTTTATTATGAATTTTAAAAGATCTAAAGTCGTCCACTGAGCCGCCACTTGGGAAGAAATGCTGGCGGCTTCCAAGTGGCGTCTTAATCGTTGAATCTCTAAAATAAAATCCTCTTCTGAAAATTCGTCATAGGGTTAAATTTTGTACTACTCTATGAAGTTCGTTTACAGAGCACCCTAACAGAGTTTCAGGCTGAATCACACCCAACGTTAGAAGAATGTCGTCCATGGCCCTGTAACGCTGGTCTAGTTCGCCATGAAATCGATCAAGGCAGTAGAGATGAAGAGAGCCATGATAGAAATCATGGCTCTCTTCATCTCTTCTGGCAATGTTAGACCAGCGTCTTGGGCCATACGTTTACGAAATCTCCTCCTTCCTCGTTTTTCAATCGAAATATCCAAGCCATCATATTTTTCTGTTCCGAAGGAAATAGCTCTTTCCACTATCTGGATACGTTGGCTTTCAAAAAAAAAATTTTGGGTTTTAATTTTCGTAACACATTTTTCCAGCGATGTGTTTGGTTTACTTCTTCTAGGACCTCACACCAAAAATGAAGGTAGCATATAAAACTGAAGTCACACAAAGCTGGTAGGAGTATGGATGCTGCTTCTCTTGAATCCAAATTTTCTCTGCTATTGCTGGGATCACACATGCCTTCGAGTGTTGAAACAAGTTTCTCAAAATTATTCTTCAGTGCTTTAACAGCGTCGTGATGAGCACTCCATCTTGTCTCACCTAGTCTTGTAACCGATACGCCTACACTTTTTATTAGGATTTCCCATCGATGTGTGGATGACGAAAAAACGTGTAAACTCTTTCTACTGTCCCGAAAAAAGTTACACTTGAAGTAACACGTCCAAATGAGTGCACCCCGCATAGATTTAGCGAATGATTCGCACAAGGCATAAAAAGCGCTTTAGGATTGTGTTCTTTGATTTTTGCTTGTACACCACCATGAATTCCTGCCATGGTGTCAGCGTTATCATAGCCTTGAGCCCGACATAGCTGAATATCCAAGTCATCACTCTCCAGCTGCGTGAGGATATTTTCAGTAAGTTCAACTGCAGTCTTTCCAGGTATAGGGAAGAATCCTAGAAATGATTCTTTCACTTCCACCTGATCTCCTTGAATATGAACATATCTGATAACGCGGTAATTATTTATTTTATTTATTACCGCGGATTTAGCGGTAAAGTTTGTCAACCTTTTCTATATTAATCTGTGAACAATGTTGTGGGCTGCATTATTACCAATTCTACCTGTAAAATGTTTACTATTATATTATATAATGTAGCTGTTTATTGGTCCAAAAAAAAAAAAAAAAAATAACATAGCTCATTTGATCGACGTGTGATATGTCTGGAGTGCTATCGAATCGAACATAATTCCGAAATATTTCGCTTTTTTTACGTCATTCACTATGTTTTTTTTCACATCATAAATTATTAATTGACCACTGACCATCTAAAGATATGAATTAGTAAAAAAAAAGTATGTTCGTATAATGAGTCAGTGACCTGACCAACTTTGGTGACGGAGTTCTTAGGCCGCCCTCCGTCCGTTAACTTCGAGTTAGGTGGCCGCTAAGCACGAGTGAGTCATCATCACGTGTGGCACCCCCCTGGAGCCTGGCACCCGGGGCGGACCGCCCCCCACGCCCCCCCCTTACGCCGCCACTGGAGGCAACCCAATAATCGTCGTCAAAATCGTATACATTTTGACATTTTACATCGACTTGCGCGAGCTTCGGAACGCGTAGTCCGTACGCAGCAATGTCCTATACAATATTTGTGATATGCTCACATTTTGTGCGTGTAGTCGCAAGTCCATAAAAAATAATAGTGGTACCTACTAACTGGTATTTTCATTCACTGCACCGTTTAAGAGAAACGAAAAATACATGTTTCACGACCGCACAATTTTTTTACTTTAATAAATCTGAGACATTGTCCTAGTTTCTAAAATTCAAATCAATTGATTATAGGTATTTACATAAACAATTTTCGTATTTCAGAATATGAAAGGGCAGTATTACATGTACACGATCGGCGTGGTATCCGTCGGGAGAGAGTGCGCGAGACCAGACTCGCCCGGCGTGTATGCACGCATTACCTACTACATGCCTTGGATAGAAGAGAAAATTCTCGGCCGTGCTAGTTGAGCCAGACATGTGCTTCATTCTCAAACTATCGTATAAAACATTTCTGGCTCAGCGTACAAGCGCGTCGCGAAATACAATGACTCTTGATACACTAGATGAAACTCGGTCCTGCTAGTTGAGACCGACATGTGCTTTATACATTCTCAAACTACCGTATGAAACATTTCCAATACTTACATGCCTTGGATTGAAAAGAATATACTTGGCGGTGCTAGTTGAGAAACAGATTTATGCATCAAACATTTTCAAACCTGCGCTTCTTCTCGCCACGGGTGTAAACCGTCGCCGTTTACAACAAGCTACAAAACATGTATTAGACAAGTATCTACCTATAAGTTTAATTGACTGAGGTGAAATTTAAATTTATGCCTGCCTACACTTCGGCTTCGCCCAACGGATTTAGGCCAGTGGACGCTTTTTCATACAAAATTGTGTTCTGCGCAGACAAACGCCTAACTTCACGAATGCATTTTAATACAAGAAACTTGTCAAAAATTATTTCTCAGATAAAAAAAAACTGGTTTAGATATCTGTGTTAGGTATACAAGCAATCATAAATTGAATGGTGTTTTGAAGTCCCAATATATACTATTAACAACTTGTTTGTTAGTCTAGTTGGGTAGGTAAGCAAGTCGCATACTTTATGCCCTAGATACAGGATTACTTAGATCTTCGGCAGACCTAGATTAGATGCGCTACCCATAGATCGTTTACAACGATCCTTAGATAGTTCCACTGAGTCAATTGTATTTTATTTACGTTAAGTTGTACATTTTGCTTATGTACATACCTACCTCTCTTATAAGTTTACCTTACTGTATCTCTTAGAATGTCGGATAATAACCTAAGTATCTACCTATAGCTATAATTTAAATAAAATGTTTTAAACAAATTATGTATATTGTTTAATAACCTACCCATATTGTTGCCTAGAATCATTAAGATGTCAATAACTCTTTCATAAATTGCTTATCTAATGTAAATTATGCAAGCCATTTTATAGGTACCTTACCTAATTAAGATGCGTAGTAGTCGACGCTAAGAATCGAATTGAATCGATTTACTATAGGTAGGTACCTATTTATAGGTTTGCTAGTATAAAAGTGTTTGTACTACTACTACCTATGTATTCAGTACTCACAAAAATGGGGCCATTGCTACTAGGTGAAATTTCCAGAATTTTCTTTGTAGTTATTATTATCAAAATAGAGCCCGTTACATCTAACAACATTATTCAAAACGGCGCGGCGGTGGGGCGGTCGAGAAGACTCAACCTGTATATGAACTTAGAATGACTTTGAATTAAAATGGAAAAGTTTGTTGCAAATATTAATGAGTTCATGAATAGTAAGTACCTACTGAGAAACCTAACCTTGTCACAAGGGTAGCCGGACACAATGACTAACGCTCACACATGACAAAGGTAAGTAGAACTAGACAAATATAGAAGGGACATATTTTTACCGTCTCGCCTTTACATTTTAAGTATACTTCGATCAACATATTAATGATCAAAGCATTTATACTACCTAGATAATTTGTACAGCGTCACGAGGCAGCCCATGGCTACAATCAACGGGACGCAGTATACCTGGGACATTGTTTATAGATGGCTTGCCCAATACCTGAACCATCCTCGAAACTTCTCTAAATGGTAAATAAAACACTATTAACTCGAATTGTATCTGGGAAATGTGGCAGGAAAGATCTGATATGACTCCAGATCATCTAAGGCATTCAAGGGAACTTCAATGCCTTAGATGATCAACAACTAATTTGACTCATGCCCCACACATTGGTGAAGGAAAACGTCATGATGAAACCAGTTAGTATTAATTTTATGTACCTACCTAGGTACCTAAAAGAACATTAATTTTAATTCAGTCATCATTCATATACCACTGGCTGGGTGTAGCACTATTCATTTGGTTCCTATCCCTCACGCATTCAAAACCTATGGTGGGGCAGACGGTAATATGTAAATCTATTTTTTTATGTCGTCGACCAAGTCGTCCAATCTATGAAATAAGTATTATTTGCCAAGTGAGATTCAGTATGATAGTTAACTATAATCGACCAAGGAAGCTTGAAACTTACTAGAAAATCTAGCGACCTTGCGGAGAATTCTCGAACTACCTACTTCCCCTAGAGCCGTCACATCCGCAACCGGAAACAGCCCGGAAATACCGGAAACTAACCTTATCTACGTCATATGAGAGTTGTAGGTATGACTCAAAGTTTTGCTATTTTATCCTGTTCCCCGCAAAATAGCTGGAAACTAGTTTTAATGTCCGCGTGAAGTCAAACGCAACAAAAACATTCTTAGCATTAGGTACTTTGTAATAAAATTACTATTTCACACCTATATGTCATGCAAGCCCAAGAGCAACTCATTCCGTCTTATTACAAGAAAATGAACCGAGTTTAGACTAAGACTAACTATAAAACTGTCCCAAGAAAAATGATATTTAAATACTCGTACATAAAACGCTTTTTTGTGGTAACAGTTTTGTTTTAGGGTTTAACATTTATGTAATAAGCAGCATTAGTATAGCCTCGAGCTAAATGTTATTTTTCTTGCAGTACCTATGTGTGGAAAGTAGAGTATTCACCTCAGGGGTAGACTAGGTACTTTATACTCCTTCGTTTCACTTGGGAGCAAACCTCTAGAACTTATTAGGTAGGTATTTATTTTTTCTCGTAGGTAAGCTTATATTCCCGACACCTCACAACGGCTATACTTAATTCCGTTCCTAACTAAAATTCTTCCATAAGTATAAAGCCTATACCTACGTACGTATGTTAATATCACCTTTATCTGTAGGTATTTGTGTGAGAAGGTAATTTACAGCCGGCGTTTGTATGAAGTTTTGTCGAGTGAGTTGTTTGAAGCTAGGAAATTACGCAAGGTCTACTTGGAGCCAATTAGGTAGTTCTAGTTGAGAAATGCGTAAGACAATATTTATTTAAACCAAATCAATCTGTCAATGTCGTTTCTACGTATTGGGTCAGGAATTCGTTAGTCACTCGTTTTATTAGGAGTCATTTTCTGTAACTCCGGTGCCTCAGGGTCGAGTGTTACTCATTTTAAGGGGTTTTTCATTTAATTTAGGCAACAACGTAGGTTCCAATCCAGGCCTTGCATCCATGCTTTTTTTATATTTCATCACAATACTATCGTCACTATTTTTGGCTCTATCATTTTAGATTACTAGTCTGACGTAAGTACGTAGGTAGGTACTTAGGTCAAACGCTCTCTTGTAGACTCACGTCACGTCGGTGACGTTCTACGCGGTCATCAAATGGATGTGCATTTGATGACCGCGTAGAACGTCACCGAACTTCGCCAATCCAGGTAAACTACACCGCGTAGGTACCCAGTAATCTGACCACAAAAAACAATGCACGAGGTATTCATTGTCGAGCATTGGTCTGTATGAAATACCTGAGTGATCATACAATTTAATTAATACGCATTATTAAACTACATACCGGGTAGTCCACTCAATGATGTCAAAAGAAAAAAAAAGTTCCTCACATCCAGGGTTATCCGAAAATACCCCATGACTAACAATTTTCTTTGGCATCACTTTATACCGTTCCGTTCGGACATTCTCAAAAAAAACCTTTGAATCATTATGACTAGAAAACTCGCGGAACATACATGGGATATTTCCGAATAGCCCTGGATGTGAGGAACTTTTTTTTTGTTTTGACGTCACTGAGTGGTCCACCCCGCATAATAAGCAATGCTTTTTTCCTGTATTTTGAACAATAAGTAATCATGGTGCAACACGATGAACCATGGTTTTCTTGTCATCTCCTTTCACTTATTATATCACCAATTTGTTCTTGAAACCAAATCTCAGAAGCGATTACTAGGCATTGGTCTTATACCATTTTCTTCAGACTAGAGCTTTAACACGAGCTCTCAACGGTGAAGGAAAACATCGTGAGGAAACCCGCAGCTTAGTCAGCTCCATACGTACCTATTGACGCTCTCTTTCCTGTGGGCGGCTGATTAAGCTGAGAGGATGGTTTAGGTGCTGGACAAGCCTATTCCATCTCAAAAAATGTCCCAGGCACTACAGCGTCCCGTTAAGTGTAGGCATGGATTTACCTCCTGACGCTGTATAAATCATCTAATATAGATGTAAAGGCCTAAGTTTTTTTTTCAGACTCTACCTAGGTTCGTAACTTTTCTCTACCAAATAGTAAACAAAGAATCAGATAAACGCTTTAAAAATAAACGCATAAAAACTAGAATTCAAAAATGGTTATAAATAAAAGCTTAGTTTTTTGAGACCACAAATCATAAAGTCCCTCCGGTCCACACGGTCCTTTTCAGAACTTTTGCTTTCTCAATGAAATTGTAAATAAACACAAATAAAATGAAAAAAAAACGTAGTAAAGGTACCTACTTATGGAAGAAGGTTATGTAAATTAAATAGGTAGGTATAGCTATATTATGCTAACCGCATTGAAGTTACCCGACCACAACAACAATAGGTAGGTATCAAGATTTCATTGACATTATCCTTATTTTAAATAGATTAAAGGACTTCTTTCGCCATTTTTAAAGGAGCTTGCTATGTGCTATGGCTCTGCTATTTTATTTAGTTTTCTCGTGTTTTACTAGGTTTTATTATGTAATTTCGGTGGCAGTTTACTAATGAAGCCTTGGATACGTAACAGGAGATTTGGCAAATGGAATGGGAGAGTATTCAAGAAGATTTCTGATTAGACGAAAGATTTCCGTTGAAGTTTTGAAATGACAAGCCGCCATGTTATTTCAAAATCAAATTGACGTGACATGAATACATATTTGAAGTGAAGTGAAACAGTTGCCATCATATATATAGGATGTACCAAAAAGGTACCATGCTGCCTGAGCGACTATACCGCCCAATCAGTAACATCCGTAACATCTTAGCTCGAATTTACATAATAAAACCTAGTAAAACACGAGAAAACTAAATAAAATAGCAGAGCCACTAGTTCCTTCAAAAATGGCGAAAGAAGTCCCGTGAATGAGGATAAAGATGTGTGTCAGGGTCTTAGCAAGTTCAAATCTGTAGTGCAAGTCTTCTCCTACGGGAAAGAGGTGAAATGTTGGCATATCACGATTATTACCTAAACATAATATTGGGTACGGTCAGCAACAAAAATTGTTCATACTTTAACTTATGTCGCTGACTAATAATGACATAGTTCGTAATATAAACGATGGCATTGTAATTATAATGATGATATGAATTTTGTAAATGTTGCTCAACGTTGATTAGGTATATTGCGTTTTAACAGATTTAACTGATAACCCAATTTCAGAATTTTCGGATGAGTGCAATCACTTTCATTTTATTTCAGTGCTTATTCAAATTTTACCTAAACCAGACCACTATTATATTACTCCTGTTTTTAGAAATCTTACTTTTATTAAAAAGAAAGTTTTTTTTCTGTCTGAATTTTTGAGATGTCGAAATGACTATCCAAGAAAATACAATATGTAACCTTATTCAAACGTTTCCGGTTCTACTGATTCTGGCTCAGAAACAGAACAAATGTCTGGAGACACAATTCGTGTATAAGCCACCCTCTCCCACCCAAACTCCAGAATACTACCAAGCTCTGGATGCGTTGTTCCAGAATCTATACGGACATACCACCCAGCCTTGCTACTACAGCAGCAAGTACGGGACTAAACCATGCAGTTATGGTTCACATGGTGTCAGTTATGGTTCACACGGTACCAGTTATGGTTCTCATGGGTATGGTATAGGGAGTTACGGCGCGCATTCTCCAAGCTATGGTTCACCTGGTACCGGATATGGTTCACCCGGTGTCTACTTCGTGCCGAGCTATAAGAAAGGGAATATCTACAGTGCGAATGTAACTTACGGCCATGGTTACGCGTCGACTCAAAGCTACACGAATAATAGAAATAAAATCGTGGTGAAGAAGACCAGGATTAGCAGGAGGAAGAAGAAGTCTGAGAAGTTACAAGCAGGTAAGTGGGCAACAATGAAAAAAAAATATGGGGGCCGGGGAAATGCTTAGTAATATGGGGCTAGAAGATGCAGTGATGTGTAATGTGTTTGTGTCTGAATTTGGCCATCTAAAAGAAAGTATTTTTAAGTATTTTTTGGAACTTGGAATTAAGTTCCTTTTCGGACGGTATCGAGGCTGGAGGCGAGAAAAAAAAGCGTTCGATTTCACCGTCACGACATATACATAGGTCAAAACGTCACAGTGCGAAGTGCGAGGTTCCATGACACTCACGTACTTTTTTTATTTGCAGTCCGTCTCTAATCGTCTAATTTGAAAGCGCCCTAAAAAATTATGTTGAGATAGTCCAAAGAATCTAGGAGACAAATTTTTTATTCTAGTTTTTCATCTTTCAAGCTTGAGGATTTCCCAAGATGAGCTGGCCCGGAAAATACACTCTTGGCATTTAAATTTATAAATTTAAAATATTTGAATAAATCGACTATAAATAACAAAAAGCCTTCTTGAATCGACCTCAATATCTGGCTATTGCTTGGCTACGATGCAAGAGGTGCAAGTTTGATTTTGAATGGACAATTGATTGCAAGACCTGCAGATATTGATCTCGTACTTTTTTAAACCAACGACACAGGAAATCCATTTATATTATAGCCACAGTAAAAGATGGTCAAGTGTGTTTTTGACATATTGGATGGAGGTTAAAAGTAATAGGTACCTACCCTAAGAAATTGTATAAAAAATTAAATGAGAGTGAATGAGGCGAAAGATGTAAGGATCGTGCAAGTGGAAATCCGTGGTCTCTACCTGCCTCGCTGCCGGGAAAGCGTGATTTTATGTTCATAATTTGTAATGTAAGTATATAACTTTACTGCCGTCATGAAACGGTGACGGTCGTTCTATGATGGCAGCGTGTGTTAAAGAAACCCACGCTGATGCATCACGCTTACCTTGGAGCGTCTTGGACGCCAAAACCTGAACATCCAGTGTGTAACCTATCTCTCCATATTTATTTTATTATTCAGTTGGGACAATTTATAAGCAAGTTCATTTATATCTACTGGGTGTAAAAAGATTGTGTAATAAAATGTAATTGTTGACAATCAAGTTTTTAAGGGTCGACGGCATTAAAAAAGTTCATAAATTTTAGATGCGTGAGGCACAGGACCGGAATGAATGGCGTGAACAGAGAAAGGCCTGCATGAGGTTATTACTGGGTGTGGATGATGATGATGACATTTTAAAGCTAATAGGTAGGTAAGTACTTAGCTAGACTTATGAATAAGGGATCCCTGGCACTACACCAGGGTCCCGTAAGGTTGTCTCCTGTGTTAGCCGTTTGTCTGCGCAGTGACCGCTTTTTCATACAAAATTGTGTTCTGCGCAGACGAACGGGTAACTTCACGAATGCCTAGATCCGTTGGAAGAACTGTACCTACATACTTACCTAGTTGTTTATCATTTATTCGTTTTCGTTTAGCGAACATGGAGAAAAATAATACCTACCTTAGGTGTGATTACATATTATGTAAGTAGGTGCCTACCGCGCCTTGGGGACAAAGGCGTGATCCTGTTTCGTTTCGTTTTAACGTCAACACGAACGAGGGTTGCTAGAGTTAGGTGCTCGAAGTTAAAAGTTGCAAAAAACCTAGCAAAAATTTTAGATTTCCTTCGAAATTCCAGGTGGAGATGACGTCCAGCAGCTCTGCGACGCTGGCGAGGAAGAATTCCTCGAGATCATGGCACTAGTCGGCATGGCGTCCAAGCCACTCCACGTTAGACGTTTACAAAAAGCCCTGCAAGAATGGGTCAACAACCCCGCCCTCTTCCAAATTCCCATCGTCCCGAACCTCTGTACCGACCCTTTCATGCAGTGCAACCAGCGATTGCTCAACATCCCACCATCAGTACCATTGAGAACGGTCGCATCTCCGGAAAGCAGGCCGATGTACAGCCCATCGCCAGGTGCTCCGGAGAACAGTTGCAGCTCAAACGCGTCCGCTCCAAACGCGAGTCCAGGGCACACTACCTTCTCTAAGATAGTGCTTCCCCCCTCCCCCGCTGCGCCTGTGACGTCAACCGCCCGGTCCTTCTCCCCGCAAAGCGCGTGTCCACCGGCTTCTGCTGGCTCCAGTCCCAGTTCTGTGACGTCACCGGTGCAGCTCACGCCGGTTCTGCTAGATCTTCATGTTCAGGTAAGTGTCATTTTCAGGGAAAAAAAGGGAAAGAGACTCATAGTTGTAAAATTCCTTTCAGATTTCAAAGTATTTCAATCGCATGCTTCTTCTTCTACTTTTCACTTCTACCTCTAAACATAAACAGTCCATTTAATTCTGAGAGTTGTTTACATTGGCAATTTTTATGATTGGACATTATTACAATTGGAAATTCTAATGATTGGACATTATTATGATTGGAAATTTTTAGACCGTTTGTCATTTTTCATAATTGGACATTAGTCGTGCAAAGGGTTTATACCCGTCATAACTTTACACCACGTTTATTAGTAACACCGCTAGACATTAAAAATAACTTACAAGATTATTCATCGCAAGTGTGAGTAGGAGGAAACCTTTACCCTACACTCAATAGGACGCTGCGGTGCCTTTCTGTGTTTTTCTTGACAGATAAGTAATCTCAAGTTCCTTTTCAATTTCTAATTCTTGCAGAAACTATCAGCCGCAGCAGAGAAACTAAGCAAGCACCTGCCCCAGTTGGAGCCAAAGCCACAGAACACGAAAAAGAAGATGTGTAAGGACCTGGAGCTGGTGATGGCGATGCCAGCGAGTGACCCTCGGCGGATGGAGGAGGTTCGCAAGTACGCCGCGATATATGGACGGTTTGATTGCAAGAGGAAGCCGGAGAAACCGCTGACGTTACATGAGGTAACTTCTTGATAGATCGTCGAAGTTAAGCAACGTTCGAAACGGTCTGTAAGTGGATGGGTGACCGCCAGTGGCATTTTCATCTGAGCGCTTCCGTGCTTCGGAGGGCACGTTAAATGGTCGGTCCCGGCTATTTAAGTCATTAAGCCATTACGGAGGCCTTAAGGCGGCCTAAAAACTCCGTCACCAGAGTTGGCCACTGACTCATACAAACTGCGTGCACCAATGCATGCTTAGATCTTGAAACTACGCAACGGATTTTGATGCGGTTTTTTTAATGGAAGATGGAGTGATTCACGAGGAAGGTTAATATGTATAATACATGCATTAAGTATCAGCATTGCACCCATGCGATGCCGGGGCGGGTCGCTAGTGCAACATTTAAGCACCATCTATGAACAGTTGGAAAGAGCGGTCCACGGATCGGTTAAGTTTTAGGGTTTAGGTTATACTTACTCGTACCTTTAAAAATCTTTATGTGATGTAACCCTATAAAAATAACGTCGGTGTCGTCGAACGACGTCGTCAAATAACCAATTTTAAAAGGAAAGCGATCGAATCTTCACCTGAGAACAGCCTCATAGGTACAATTCCCACTAGGTGATGGTGAACGAGGCGGCTGCGCAGATCTGCCGCTGTGTGCCCGCGCTGCTGACGAGACGCGACGAGCTCTTCCCTCTCGCGAGGCAGCTCGTGCGCCGCGCCGGCCTGCACTACACCAAACACAGGTACAGTTGCTGACCTGGGGGCTCATTGTGTAATTCAACTGGCAATGGACATGGACTTCATTTTGACATTTGAAACCCATACTGGACTTTTTCCTATTATGTGATTGGTTGAGCTATTTGGATGACAAATTAGCAAATTATAGTCCTTTTCACATGGGAACGATTCCATGACAAGGCTCTTTTATGTTAATTTCTCAAATTATTAAAAAGGAAATAGAAAAAATCCTATCAGGGATACGTTCCTACGTGAAAAATACTATAGCGTCTGTATTTCCGCTGAGCTACGAACCTGTTGTTTTTAAGAAGAGAGTTAATAGACACCTGGGTAGGCTCGCTCCACCGTAGACCACATTCTTGCCTGTGATAGCAGTTGGTAGCAGTCTGAAGATGTGCCATCCAGTATTTAAGAATTCTTGAATTGAAACCCGAACACCCCACAGCTAAAGTTAAAATTCAAATATCTAAAGGTCGACCTCTGTGGCGCAGTGAGTGAAAGCCCGCTTGGCACGCAGAAGGTTACGGGTGCGATCCCTGCCGCGGGACAAATGTTTGTATGATCTACCAATATTTGTCTCATGTCAGGGTGCTTTCGATGTATAATAATGTATGTACTAAGTAGTTATCAGTTATCTGGTTCCCATAGCACAAGCTTTGCTTAGTTTGGGGCTAGATGATGCTGTGTCAAATGTCTAGCTTATTTATTTCCTTTCCAGCCTACCCCCAACAGCGTCAACAGGCGACGACCGAGAGCGCGACGAAGACGAATCTTCAGCAAAACGGCCACGACAGGTCACCACCCATGTAGACCTGACAGACTCATAACATTATAACTAACATAGGAGGGATAAGTATTTATTTAAAGGAAAGTTAACACTAACTAACTAATGATGAAGTATTTATTGAAAGGAAAGTTAACACTAACTAATGATGAAGTATTTATTGGAAGGAAAGTTAACACTAACTAATGATGAAGTATTTATTGGAAGGAAAGTTAACACTAATGATTGTAAGGTAGAAGGGATTGTCTATGCCCGAGACGGGCTGCATAATATTACTAGGTAGGTACCTAAATACTTACATAGGAGGGATAAGTATATTTTATTGGAAGGAAAGTTAACACTTACGTCATGTACACTCTAGTGTACATCCTTCCTCCTCCTTCCATATATATATATATAAAAAAAAACTAAATATACACTATACTCTAGTACAAAAAAAACTAAATTATAGAAAGTAGAAAGAGTTTTCCGTCCAGTTTTTCTAATTTATTGGATTTCAAATGGAACTATTAGTTATGTTAGATTCTAATATGAAAAAACTTATTTATGATTGAAAGTCTTGAGATACTCCAATCTGATTGAAAGTCTTATAAGAAGTATTCCACCTATTTATCTCTTTCAGTGTAATTCTGTCTCATTATCATTCGACCACAAAACGTCCTCAAATGCTATTTTTATTTATTTTTACTAGATTTCACTAAAAGTAAGCATGTGTAACCTAATCGAATGCCTGATCTAATTCTAATTATGCACTGTAGTTTATTTTGCTTTAGACTCTCGGACATTTCTCTTGGTAAGTGGACTTTTATTTATTTTGCACGTCTTTTCTTACTCAATCTAGTATCTTGTCATTATTTAATTTTCGAGAACGATCAACGATCGATTGAGAAACTAAAGAATCTTGATATTAGATTGACTGTGAAAATTGCTTACTAACCTAAATTATATTTAGTTTACCTACCTACTTATGTTGCTGTGTTCATTTTGTACATCAGGAAATGGCTAAGAAGCTACCTATTTATAAACTGGCAATGATAATTCATCATGATACTCAGTAAGTTAATTAGGTACCTACTTATTAAATAAGTAAGTGCACTCATCTTTTGTCGATAAAAGTTTGTGCGGATCTTCTTACCGTTTGCCTTGATAAGTTCACTTGTATTTTATACGAATAAACCTTTGAATTTACCAATAGTATGATACGCGTTGGAAACTAAGTTGATACTGATAATTGAATTGTGTTCTGAACAGGAAAGCGAAGACAACGGGGTGAGAGTTAGTCCCGACGCGGCCCGAGGCAATTCTAACCACGGGTAAATATAATAAAATTAATATGAAGGGACACCCAACGAACGTAATTTTTTGAGTTGTGTTGTAAGTTTAAATGAGTCACGTTTATGCTGCATTAGGTTTCATAAAGAGTAAAGGAACCACAGGGCAAACCAATATTGTGCCAAAGCTAGGTCCCAAACCGTGTTTGTTGCCCTGGTTCTTCACGGTATTGGTCGCGAAGGAACAGGAGTAGAATCACCTAGTTTGAAGACTATTCTAAGTGATCCCAGTGGTCCTACTGAATAAATTCTTTTTGACTTTGACTTCAGTATTAAGAAGCTTACCGTATTTTATGAATGTGGGTGAAATATGCGATCTCTTAAGCGTGTCGCTAACAGAACCGAAAGTCGAGGCGGGGGCGCGGCGCGGGCGTGAATCTCGTTGAAAAAGTAAAAAACAAACAAAAGTTAAGAGTCGAGGCGCGGGCGAGGCGCGAGCGCGGTGCGCGCCCCTTCCATCACCTGTCTCTACTCATCTTTTTAACCGACTTCAAAAAAAGGAGGAGGTTATATGTTCGGCTGTATGTATGTTTTTGAAGATGACATATTGAATGAATGAAACAAGACATACACGCCGCCGCCTCGACGCGTCAATTTCTTTTTTGTGACTTTGCTGTTAGCGACCTGCCTTATGATTTCAAACGATAAATTCCAAATGCGTGCGGAGCGTACACAAATATGCTTTCATCTTTGTACTGTTTGTTTCCAGATGGTGGGGTGTTAAGACTGAGAGCGACGACGCAGACTCCAGGTGTTCCTACTCAAGTACCAGCACACCACCTCCTGTGAGTATACGTAGATTTGTTTCTGCGTAAGCCATACTGAGCGCTCATCCATGTAGCGATTTAGAGCCTAAGCCTATACATCTAATATATAAAATTCTCGTGTCACAGTTTTCGTTGCCATACTCCTCCGAAACGGCTTGACCGATTTTGATGAAATTTTTTGTGCTTATCCGGTATCTATGAGAATCGGCCAACATCTATTTTTCATCCCCCTAAATGTTAGGGGTAGTCCACCCCTAAATTTTTTATTTTATTTTTTAGACAAAATTTTTAATTTCTATTTTTTTATGATACAACATACAAAAATACATACAATCCTCAAATTCACCCTTCTACGATCAACCCTTATTTTTTAATAGCGATATAATGGAAAAACAACGTTGGCCGCGGGTCAGCTAGTCTACTATATATCTATCTATAGATGATTAATACAGCGTCAGGAGGCATCCGTTGCCGACAATAAGTAGTAACTTAGACCCGGTGACCGTCGCACTTACATTTAGCGTGCGGTGAGCGTTTACTTTACACGGGAAAAATTGGCATGCGATGCTAAAACGTACGTGCTAAGACCGTGTCGTGTAAATGCCCCATTAGCCCTGAGCTAACGCACACAGAAACAACACAACGTGTATGTGCAATATGCATCAACCAACACACATAATTGAATCCAATCTGCCTTCGTGAATAGAAGTGAAGAGAAACTAAAGAAAACAAAAATCTTAAATCTTAACTGTACAAACTTTAATCACTTATATCAGCTCTACCTACTTCTTTTATCTTTTTTAGTAGAAACTAAAAAAGATAAAAGAAGTAGGTACACAGACTCTACAAATATCACTAGGCTATCAAGCTGGTAAAGTTTGTCTGAGTAATGCACAGATAAATTTATCAGTAGAACTGTGTACGTAGGTACCTACATACATTGAACGATTTACAATTATTTCAACACAATTGTGATGAAACGCCTAACTTCACGAAAGTCGGAGTGTTATAATATGTATTATGTATGTATTTCCAAAAGTAAACGTAAACAGGTTCACGACTGTATCCCCAAGGTGCGGTAGACATTCTCTCAGATCTTACTTATTCCAGATCCTTATGAAGATGTCTAAGGGGGGTAGTCAGAGGCATGTCCAGACACATATTTGATACATGCCCACATCTTGCAGAAGTTAGTATTCCATACGTGACAGGTTGCAAGCCCATCGCCGCCTATAAGAACACTAACTGGTTTCCTCACGATGTTTTCCTTCACCGTTTATAGCACGTGTTAAAGCACATATAAATTTTACGAAACGCAAAATCCATTGATGCACGGCCGGGATTCGAACCCACAACCTTCGGATTGAAAGTCGAGGTACAACCCCATTCGGCAAACACGGCTACTATATCTTCTTCCAAAAGTATATCAGTTATCTAAGGTAATACGCGATAAAATCCTGTTTTAAAATATATCTCTAAAGATCAGTTATCTGGTTTCCATAGTACAAGCTTTGCTTAGTTTGGGGCTAGATGATGCTGTGTGAAGTGTCCAGCATTATTTATTTATATAATGGACTTTCATTTTTAAATAATATTGTTGGATATTAGGTAGGTACTCATCCCATCTCGCCCCAAAGTAAGCAGAGCAGAGCTTGTGTTACTAAGTAAATAAATAATAATTGTTTTAGGAAACAGAAGAGACTCGACCACAGGTGGTAGCGGCGCGGGGTGACAGTATTATAGCGGTGGCCAACCCCGCCCTCCACCCCCCGCACATTCCCCCGCCCGCACACCACCAATTACACCATCCCGCTAGAAACCATTCCAATTGAAGTGATGTTGTGACCTTGTGACCCCAGAATTGTGAAATGACCCACCGCGCGAGAAATCACTGAGCTATAATTGTCTACACCGCAGTGATCTTGGGACTTTGAGACTCTTCAAAAAATCATTCCAATTAAAGAGACTTTATTGTGACATTGTGACCTTGACACCCCACGAGCAAGCATTCCAACTGAAGTGATAGTGTGGCCCCGAATTTGTGACTTCGATCTGAAGTGATCTTGTTGTGACCCCAAAATTATGAGCTTGACCATCCTGTGAGAAACCATTCCAACTGAAGTTATTATTGTGACCATAGAGTTAGTACCTACACTGTTAATATTGTAAGCCCAAAATTGTGGCCACAACGTGATCTTGTTGTGACCCCAAAATTGGGACCGTGACTGCCCTGCGAATATATTAATATATTAATTCATAATGAAACTGATCTTGTTGTGTTGGGTCACCAATCTATTTTCTTCACTTTATTAGACCGACTTTTTTATTTTGTAAATTAGAAGATTTTTCTATTTTGTTGGGGTCATTTCCCATGTGACCCCACCCCTCGGACCGCTCCTGGATCTTGATCAGCTTGATTGTAACCTAGCTCTGCTTCCATGACCGCTGAGATATAAGTTATTTGAGTATAATGTAGTTATGACGATATAGGCCCAATTTGACGGCAATCATTTTGTATGAAGAGATAAAATTGTAAGTATACTAATTTGAACCCTAGGTATTCAGATATCGATACAAAATGACAGAGGTCAAAACCGATTATTTTGAAATGCCTATGCACAATAATTTTGACTTAGCTACGTCATTTTATTTTATTTTCTAGTTTTTTGCTACTAGTACAACATAATAAGACCATACCTACCTAATCATTTCATTTATAAAAGAAAAAAAGAATTAAAACTCAAAATCCAGCAATCTACGTATAAAAACGCGCCCAGTACATACGCAAACAGTGATCTTCAAACGCTGTTTTCTCCGGATATAATGATTTTTTCGGAAAATCCTTTTGGATTTTGTTGTGTTTTGGAATGCTGTACCTACCCCTTTCGGCTTCGGTAGACGTCTTTTTACACCCTTGATATGACAGACCGCAGGTCGCACAGCAACGGTCATGCATGTGCAAAATATATTTCTCAAAATAAACTTATCATAAATAAACAGACCAAACAATTTTGTATAGGGTAGGTATCGGTTGTAATAAAATTACTTACCTTTGAAAACGAAAACTTAAAAATTATGTTATTTTATTATGGATTACCTATTCTACTTTATGACTTTTACGTTTATTTTATCGACTCAATTTTTCTCAATTTAGCATGGATAGAAAATGTTTTTTTCTTAGCACTCTCATGATAACAAAGAAAAGAGATCGCAACAGATTTATCAGCAAGCATTTTTGGAGCTGTTTTTTAATAATAACAGGAGTTATTATTATTTTTTTATGATGAATGTATTGAGAGCAATGTTTTAGAGAAAGGTTTAAGTTTTTAGAGCCAATCTTATTCTCTTATTTAAGTTGTAAATAATTACCTATAATAGGTTATAAAAATAAATGTAAATAATGCCATAATACGCCTTGTAGTCATTAATGTATATATTTCGTTTACATTTTATTGAAATACTTATAGTTTTAGATATATGCTACTTTTGACCAAACCTGTAATTTTGAACATAATGATAATAAAACTCAGACTTGGACACCCTCTAACCACTAGATGTCAGTGTTAAAATTACAAATGCTATTGAGACACCTTGTACCTTCGAGGTTTTACCTATATTTTTATTTACCCAAAGAAGGTAGGTAGGTACATTATGTATCAGATTCTGGTATTACCCTGATTCATTAATTATTATATAAATAACTGTATAAAGTTGTTGGTTTATCAAACACATGTCACACTGTAAATAAGATGTAAACAATGTCAGCCATATAATATAATAATTTATACATATTGAACTAAGAATGATTAAATGTTATACTTTAGCTATTCTTTCTACTCATTACATGTATACCCATTTAGACATAAACCATACTGTCAGTGAAGGGCGGGCAGTTTTTTAAGTCTACCATACCGTCTGTTGCTGTTAACGAAATACAAACCCTATTTTCAACCGACTTCAAAAAAGGAGGAGGTTCTCAAGTCGTCTGTTTTTTTTTTTTTTTTGTATCTTGTTACGCGATTGTTCCGCCATTTGTTGACCGATTTGCAAAATTCTTTTTATGTTTGAAAGGGTATACTCCGGAGGTGGTCCCATATAAATTTTATTCCTGAGAGATTGATAGTTTCCCCGTAAAATTCTAAACACCTTCCCTCCATGTCACAAATAGAAATCGAATCGACAGCTTGACGCCCTGAGTCACACCGCGTTGCGAGTCAAACATTGAAGTCGGTTTTCTTTTTAGTATTAAAACGTAATTATTATTTTTTCTACACATTTATGTAATGAATAGAAAATTATAAAAAAGAGTCAGTAAGTAACCTACCACTTAGTCAGACAGATTTATGATAGCTACTGCGGTATTACTTAAGGTAAGCTTAGGTAATTTGAATGAGAGTGCGTACGCGATTGATCCTGTAGTATTTTTTTTGTACAGTTTTCATAAAATTGTGTTCGTTTTTGGTTAACAACAATAACTTTGTGATAGTTTAATAAAAAAAAAATACCCATGCTAATGGCTGCGTTAAATCGCGAAGAGTGGAAGAAGGGAAGGTAGGCCTTTGCCCTGCAGTGGGACAACACAGGCTAAATAATAAAATGCTAATGGCATGGTTAAATAATAGTACATTATGGTACTAGTGTGTAACATTGGTGATTACCGCCGAGGCGTTATTTGAGAGCCGAGCCGTTAGGCGAGGCTCTTAACAGAGCCGAGGCAGGTAATCATCAATACACACGTGTATCATACGACGTTTTTCAACACACTTGTGAATAAAATAACAATAAAAACTCATTTTCAACAGTAAAAATGAGTTGTGAAAAATGTTTCGCTATTGCGGGAAAAATTAATCAGTTTTCCTATGCGCGCGCATTGCGATCGGCCACAGACTATATTTCCGCGCCGCGCATAGGGTTTGCGGCCTATTCTGCCACGGACAAAATTGGGAATTTAATGTTTTCTTTTATTACAGAGAAAACAAAAGTTATATTTGAGTGAAAGTTTTATTTATTAAACACGTACGAGTTAAAATTATCTATTTAAATAAGAAGCTGCATGAAATGAGCAAGCAATAAGAACATTAATTTATTTGTTCTATTGAACACGATCTTTTTTCTGAATAAAAACTTTTTTAAGAACAAAGCAACTCAACCAATAAAGTTAAAAAAAAAAACTATTATTTATATATAATCTATATTTATATATAATCTATATTTTTATATACAAGAATAAATTTTGTCCGTGGCAGAATAGGCCGCAAACCCTATGCGCGGCGCGGAAATATAGTCTGTGGCCGATCGCAATGCGCGCGCATAGGAAAACTGATTAATTTTTCCCGCAATAGCGAAACATTTTTCACAACTCATTTTTACTGTTGAAAATGAGTTTTTATTGTTATTTCATTCACAAGTGTGTTGAAAAACGTCGTATGATACACGTGTGTATTGATGATTACCTGCCTCGGCTCTGTTAAGAGCCTCGCCTAACGGCTCGGCTCTCAAATAACGCCTCGGCGGTAATCACCAATGTTACACACTAGTACCATAATGTACTATTATATTTTTTTTTATTGTTTTCTACATTTGCTGCAACTGCCCTTAATTTTTTTTGTTAGTTACAAAATAACGGTGTATGTTAGCACAATAGATTTTTTCTTCCACTCTTGTCTCTTCTCTATCAGCCATCTCCATACTTAGCTTAAACTTTCCGCCCCATAATGATCACACAGCAATTAGTTTCTTTTAAAGTAGGTAAGTAGTCTCTTTTTTACACAGTTATCTTGAGTAACTGAGTAAAAAAGAGCAAAGTTCTGAAAGCACTCTCTTTTTATTCATTCAAGATTCCTTTGAAAATTAATGTCTAAGTTTTCATAAATTATCAAGTACCAACCTACCTTTGTTTAAAAAAAAGTGCTAGGGTGTGGGGACTCTTGGAACAGATGTCTAAGATGTCCAGCACTCATTTTATTTACTTAAGTAAGAAGGTATTCATTCGAACACACAATCTTCAAATTAAAAGTAACCTACCTATCCCACTAGAAGGCAGGCACCTCACGGGTAGTAGGTACCTAAGTAGAGTCAGCAACGTACCTTGTTTATATAGATAAGTACAATCGATCTGGACGCATTTCATTTCACTGGACAAGACACAAGAGACATGTTTACATCTCCTATCAGTATAAAATATAATAACGTATGTTACTGAGTAATATAAACAATCAGTTACAGAAGTGACTTTTGTAATCATGACGAGAGTGTTTTGCAAAATTTTGTGCTTTTTTGTGTGTCTGCAATTGGTTAATTGTCAACTGAGTAAGTTTTTTTTTTAAACTAGCTTTTACCTGCGACTTCTTACGGGTTTGATGAACTTCATAAAGCTACAAGCTTCCGCCCTGCACATTCACTTGTTACCAAAAATTTTAATAGGTTCGATACGATCTAATATTCCCATTTTCATCCAAATCGTTTCAATGATAATTGAAACATACACATTGGTAGGTACAAACAAGCTATATCCCTATATAACGGTGTCAATACCCCTGCAATTACAGACAGAGCCGTAAATAGGGCTGAGCCAGCGGTTCTTGTTCTCTCTTATTCTTTACATTTAATCTCTTTTTTGAAATAAACACTTATAAGTAAAGTAAGTTCGTATAAGTCAGTGGCCAACTCTGGTGACGGAGTTTTTAGGCCGTCCTAAGGCCTCCGTCATGGCTTAACGACTTAAATAGCCGGGACCGACAATTTAACGTGCCCTCCGAAGCACGGATGAAAATACCACTGGCGGTCACCCATCCACTTACGTTACGAATCTATCAAGAACAACAGCTAAGCAAGCACGAAATTACCAACATTACATTTCATAATATTACATTAACGAACGAAAGGAGCAGCTTTGAGGTGCACTTAAAATCCTTTCACCACACTGGTCCGAAAAAGAACTAGTGGTACGATAAGAAGAAGAATAGAGTCAGCATAAACCCTGGATTAAAATAAAGAAGTAGTAGTGGAGTAGAATAAAGGCTATTTTATTTTTATTTTATTTTATTTTTATTTAAACCCTGGATTATCTAAATAGGATTAAAAGGATTAAGTAAAGCTGTTTTGAATAAGATTATAGTACTTTATCTACTGGATATTATTGCGTTTAAACACTTCAATAAAGAATCTAACTGTTCGTATGAGATAGTTGCCAATTCTGGTGACGGAGGGCCTCCGTCATGGCTTTCCCCACATAGGTACTACCTGTGTACAACACTTTTGGTCGCGGCTGAACTCCATGTTACGAAAATCTGTCTCACGCTTATTTCTGTAAGTAATGTATAACCATAGATAGTATTTAGTATTTATTTATTTCAGAAATCAGTAGTAGACAAAACACTATAGACTGCTAATGTAGAACAAAATTTTGTGACTCAAAAATTGCCAGCGCCATCTTGCAATAGCCTAGAATTTTACCATTTTGAGTCACAAAATTTTCTACATTACTTTTGTTTGTACTATGGGTGGTCTATGGTTAAATTTTGAAACCTTATCTCCAGGAGGAGAGCCTTGCTGGGCTGTGGGTGGAGTGCGAGGAGAATGCGTGGACCTGAGACAATGCCAGCCGTACCAGCCCTTGGCAAAGGAAGATCTCTCCATCCCTCTCTTCTCCTGGCTCCTGCAGCAGTCATACTGCCGGGAATACTTTACGATGGTAAGACTCTAATAAAATTTTACGACAAGAGGCACGTGGTACCAACTTTTTCTACTTTTCACCCCCTTAGTTTATTTCTAAAATTCCTTTCTGTGCTCCCCTACATCATAAAAGAAATGTACCTACCTACCCACCAAGTTTTATGTTTCTAGGACTTATGGTTTCGGCTGTGTGACGATCAGTCAGTCACGAAAGCCCTACAATAAGAGTAGGTATTTATTGGTACACTTGTCTATATACGAGGAAGTGCCCCCAGATAACCCAGAAAATCGGAGCTCAGCTAGGGGCTTGGCTCTACTAGTAGAGATCTCATAACTTTTTTACAGTGAAATGTAGTATGTAGAGTCTTGGCAACCAATTTACATGAAATGTTTTTGGTGGGATATTATAGTATCTTACTTATCTTAATTATTTTAAAATTGATCATATGGCTCAAATTGAAGATCGTCATCGCGGATCGGTGAAGGTCGCAAGTTCAAGTCACGCACGGTTCCAATTTTCGGAATAAATTTTAAAATCTTTAAGCTTTTATGACTCATTAAGCTTTTATTAAGTTTTACAAGAGTAGAATCACCTAGTTTTAAGACTATTCTCAGTGGTCCTACTGAATAAATGCTTTTTGACTATGAATTTGTGTCTGTAATCAACTCTTGCATGATATCGAGCCAATTTCCGGTGTCCGATTGAGCTGGATTAGGTACCTATGTATACCGTATGAATATTTAAACTTACAGGTCTGTTGCCCACTGGATGACAGTCAAATCAAAGATCATCGAAATAGAATGAGAACATCATTGCCGGCAACACCAACCATAAAAACCACTTTGCCTACGACGTCGACTTTACCCCCTACCACGACAACTTTGCCTACCACGACGACTTTGCCTACCACGACGACTTTGCCTACCAAGACGACTTTGTCTACTACGACGTCGATCTTACCCCCCTCTATGATGACTTGGCCTACCATAACTTCGACTTTTACTCCCACAACAATTTCGACTATCACAAGGTCAAATTCGCCGTTGTCTTCGTCGCCCGTGGGTAAGAGCAATTTACTTTTTAAATGCGAAAGTTCTCTATGGTCCGTTTATTAATTAAAGCATGACGGAGGTCTTTAGGCGGCTTAAAAACGTCACTAGAGTAGTCCACTAAATCATACGAACTTACTTTTTAAAATTTTATGCTTCATGAACATCTTGTACTAAAATGTGTAACTTATCTACTGATTGATTAATTGGACTACACTCTGTGTGTGTTTTGCTTTAGTAGGTAATTTTATGCCTAGAAGAAATCGCTTTCAGTGATAAGGCCGCCCATTGTACTAATTTCAAACGTGTTTTATTTATGTTGTGTTTTTTTATTAATTGGTGTACCTACAATAAAGTGTTCATTCATTCATTTATCTTGATACCTAAAACATCTATGTGCGTAACTGTTATAGTGTTGTAATTTTTGCTGAATAAATCCATATCCATACTAATATTATAAATGAGAAAGTAACTCTGTCTGTCTGTCTGTTTGTTATCTTAGAACGCCATCTATATCACCGAGGTCAAAACTGCATTTTTAAAAGTTTCCTAGGTGGCGTTTCTTCTATAGCGCCACAGACAATATTATATTAGCGCGAAGGGAGGTCGAGATGCGATCATTTTGAGTTTTGAAAGGTTCTATGGAGATTCTTGCTTAGAGTTAACGATCTTTTCACGGGTTTAAAAGTACTTACCTTATAATATTTTGCTGACGAAGTCGCAGGTGCCAGCTAGTAATTAAATAAATGATTTTCCAGGTATAACATGTGAAACTGTGTACAATACGACGGGCACCTGCGTGGACATACGACAGTGTACTCCTTTCATGGTGCTATTGCAGGCATCCTACAGCCCAATGGTCGTAGCCATGCTACAGAAAGCTGCTTGCCGGGGAGAAAAGCAGGTATAAAGATTTGGGATTTTCGGCATGCATGTTAGCATCCCAAAAACTGCACCCATGCGGGACTTGAACCCGCGACTTTTAGGTGCATAGTATGTAGGTAGTATGCATTTTAAAATCTTTAGTGATCCATAACCGTGAGGAAAACACTATTAAAATATAATCTCTATCGACACCAGGTTTAGGATCAACTCTTACTTATATTCTGGCAGTTTTAGAACTGCATGTCAATTTTGACATAAAGAAGCGAATCCTGAAATGGTGGTTACTATTTTATCTTTAATTAATTTTTTAATAAGTTACTATTTTATCTTTAATTAAGTTTTTATCTCGTACTTGTTTTATTTGGTCACGACGATTCGAACGCGTTGCAGAGCTCGTGGTCGCGTTAAATTAATTATGTAAATTAATTATAATATAAAAAAATAATTATGTCGTCAAATCACGAAAGCTTAATAAGTTTTATTTTATCTTTGTTTTTGTGGGGCTGTAACATTCGGATGTGTCATTTGAGAGTAGAGATTCCAAAGATTCTTCGAAGATAGGGTAGTTGTACTAAATTATATTACTATAAAAAAATTAGTAGATAAATAAAACACCGTCTGTAGATGCCATGTAGCTTCCAGCAGTAAGACTTGAGATTATATATATCACGATAAGAAACACAATGTAGGTAAAGCATGCCACTCTCTCGGTTTGCACACCGAAATCGGTAAAACATGTTGCTTCCAAGATCTTCCTTATGTAATCATCTTTTTATCTATCTCAGGTTTTCAGTAAGGGCCATATTGGTGTAGTCAAATATGCATCACTGGATTTTGTAAATAAGTGCATAATAATCTCGAACCCTTGAAGGAAAACATCACGAGGAAACCCACAGTTAAACTTTAAAATCTAAAAACTTTAAATATGAATGGCAGATGAATTGTAATTTAAATTACAGGTTTGTTGCCCAATTCCTAGTGGCAATGCATACGATGGAGCGAGCACAACGATGCGGACAAAACCAACCACCACAACGACTTTGCCCCCCACAACGACTTTGCCCCCCACAACGACTTTGCCTACCACAACGACTTTGCCCCCTACAACGACTCTGCCTTCTATAACGACTTTGCCTCCGACAACGACTCTGCCTCCTTGTTCGCTTCGCATTGGTAAGAGCAATTATTTTTTCAGTGTTTTATATTCCTCTTGAAACGTGCTGACGTGTTGGGCAACAAAAGGGACGCATGAACAAAAGGTGCACGTGGCTGAGATGCGAATGCTGAGATGGATGTGTGGAGTGACGCGAATGGACAGAGTAAGGAATGAGTACATAAGAGGAAGTGTGAAAGTGGCGCCAGTGAATGAAAAGATGAGGAGCAACAGGCTAGCATGGTATGGGCATGTAATGAGAAGAGAAGAAGGTCATGTAACTAGGAGAGTGCTTGGTATGAATGTTGATGGATTTACGAGTAGAGGTAGGCCAAAGAAAAGATGGATGGATTGTGTAAAGGATGACATGAGTAAGAAAGGAGTGAGTGTTGAGATGACGGCTGATAGAGGAGAATGGAAGAAGAACACATGTTGTGCCGACCCCACATAATGTGGGAAAAGGGCAGGAAGATGATGATGAAACGTGCTGACGTGTTATCATCAATCTTAAAAAAAACTTGTGACATTCAAGAGATACATCCCATCACTGGAAATTCTGAGTATTTCTGAGGACTGCCAAAGGACGAAAAACTTCCTTAGTCGTTCGTTTAAATCGTCGGAAGTTAACCAAAGTTCTGAGCGGTCAGGAAGTGGATAGCTGACCGCTATTGGCATTATCAATTGAGCGCTTCCGTGCTTCGGAGAGTAACTTATAGATGTAGGTACTTAAGTATAAGTACATATTTTTCGTTGCAGGCGACTGCACAACGCCGTACAATACAAGGGGCATCTGCAAGGACTTAATACAGTGCGATCACTTCATGGCGTTATTGGAATCGCCTCATTACAACTCTGCGGATAAGGCCACAATAAAGAAAGCTACATGCGGCTCCCAGACGAATAAACATCAAGTACGTAACATCTAGACACCTTGAAAATACTTGGTCCTAAGTTCGGAGTGAGTAATGTGAATCTGTTTTCGGGGGGCCAGGTAGTGAGGCCAGTCACCGCCATTTTATCATGCTTGCTAACATTGTCTCGGCGGATGCCATAGTCCCCATAGTTTCCCCCACTATCCAGTCCAATATCATTCCACCCATAGCCTGGTGCCATAGTCCCCATAGTTTCCCCCACTATCCAGTCCAATATCATTCCACCCATAGCCTGGTGCCATAGTCCCCATAGTTTCCCCCACTATCCAGTCCAATATCATTCCACCCATAGCCTGGTGCCATAGTCCCCATAGTTTCCCCCACTATCCAGTCCAATATCATTCCACCCATAGCCTGGTGCCATAGTCCCCATAGTTTCCCCCACTATCCAGTCCAATATCATTCCACCCATAGCCTGGTGCCATAGTCCCCATAGTTTCCCCCACTATCCAGTCCAATATCATTCCACCCATAGCCTGGTGCCATAGTCCCCATAGTTCACCCATCCACTTACAGACCGTTTCTTTAACTTCGACGATCTATTAAGAACGACTAAGCAAGCACGACCACGAGCGCCACAAGTTAAGTTACAGACGCTTTTAATAAAATAGGTTGATCTTGTCGATCGCGTCCCGCAGCATTTTTGGGATGCATTTAAAGACCTTCCTATGTAATCAACTATGCAATAAATGATTCTGATTTCCAGGTATGCTGTCCATTACCAGATCAGGACACCTCTTCAGAAAAGCCAGATGCTAATGACTTTTTGTCAGAGCTTCCTGAGCCTCCCGTCTGTGGCAACAGCAAAATGATGCGTACTCGAGTCTCGGGGGGATTCCCTGCCATGCTTGGTAAGCATTGGTTCATATCCGGCTCGAAAGACCACGCGAAAAATGCGTGGGGAAACGTTAAAACTTAATTTAATTGAGTTTTCGGAAGATTTTCTCAGTGCTGCCATTATAATAAACAAAAACTACTCAAATATTTGTGACCAGTTGAAACATAAAAAAATACTATTAAGTACAGAATTAAATATCATTATTGTTCTGAACTCGTACTTACTTTGTTTTTGAACTAGGGCAACAAACATGGTTTGCCCCAGCTATGTTACAAATAGAAATACATAGAATAGAAATCGAATCGACAGCGACAGATAACGAAGACTCCGCCTGCGTCTAATGGCATGACTTGTTAAAACTGCATACCTACTTACAACATTTTGGGTGCTCGTGGTCACACCAGATTGTCACACTCATAGTTGCCCTGTACCATGACCAAGAGGTACCATGCTAAATCGGTTGAGGACACATCTGCCAGATTCCACATTCGTCAGATCGTTTTATTTCTTCCACATTCGTCAGATTTTTTTACCTCTGACGAAACGACACATCCGTCGGATTACACGTTCGTCAGAGTTCGTCCTACTATGACATAGGTAGGTTAGGTTAGGTTTGTATATAAAAAAATGCGAGCGAAGCGAGCCCACCCATAAATAGTAGGACGAACAGCTAATAATCTAAATTGCTTGGTAATTATTTTCGCAGATAGACTAGGAACTGAAGATTTATGACGAAAGCGGAATCTGACGAAAGGGTCATTAGAAGTTATCCACATCCGTCATTCATGACGAAACTGAACTGAAATTATACAAAAAACTACTTCTGACGAAAGTGGAATCTGACGGATGTGTTCTAAATCGCTAAATCTAAGGTCACACTGGTGTTTATGTCAATATCGCGGCACGTGAGTTCCTGGAATTACGTCAAACTGACGATCATCGAGCCAGGAAGGATCAAATTGTCTACAGAGCTTCTGTAAGTAAGATCTGGTTCTGATCTGGTTAAGATTTTGAAATGGTCTGTCTAGGTTCACTCCCGTGGATGGCTCTACTAGGCTACAGAGACCTGTCAGTAGCAGCCGGCATGAAGTGGAAGTGTGGCGGTGCTCTGGTTACCACCCGTCACGTGCTCACGGCTGCGCACTGCATCCATAGGCTTGAAGATGATTTGTGAGTTGTTTAACTTAGTAAAAACCGGACAAGTGCGAGTCGGACTCGCCCACCGAGAGTTCCGTACAAAGGACTGAGTAGGTACGTAGGTACCTACCATAACAGTGCAAACTGTTAGGTAATACCTACCTACATACACCAAAGTAACACATGTGAAGGGATTTTAATTTTTCGTTATAAATCTAAAACTATACCTACATAATGAGTTATTTATATTAATGAATGGAGAGAGGGAAGTTAGGGCTTTGCCTTGCAGTGGGACACTACAGGTTCCTAATAATAATAATTAGTAATTAGTTTTCCATATCCTCAATAGTTCTGCAGAAACCGGAGACTGTTCCTGAATGCATTTTTATAGTCTTGAAGGGATAGTAGCCGGTATGTGTCTCCCTCACACAAGATCAAAATTGTCAAAAATGGCCCTCTTTTTTTTGTGATTTAGAAGATCACAACAAGACAATAAACAATAGTGCTGCAATGTCTGTAAATTATGAGACTCGTGTTAGGCAATTTTTTAAGTTAGGTAAAGTAATTATACTCGAAACATAGCCTAAATACATAGCCTAATAAAAATAGCCTCATTTGCCCTTACCTACTCTATTAAAAATCAATATTTTTCCAGGTTCTTAGTCCGTCTGGGTGAACTAGATCTGGGTCGGGACGACGAGGGGGCCACTCCGATCGACGTACCGATCAAAACGATGTACAAACACGAGGGTTACAGCCGCAACAACCTCTTCTTCCACGACATTGGAGTGCTGGTGCTGGAGAGAGATGTCCAGTTTACTAGTGAGGGCAAACAATTTTATTGATCGAAGATTCAAAAACTTATTTAAAAATCTTTGATCAACAAAATTGTAAATCGAAGTTCTGGATGGATGGACTGGTTATCCTAATAAACGTATTTTTCACGAAGGAACGTTATCCCTGACACAAAACTTTTACGTTTCACGCTGTACCTACCTACAACAATGTACAATTTTGATTAAATAAATGAAATCTAGTGATAAAACTAAAAGATACAACTTCAATAAAAAGGATTCTGTCTATTATCTTTTTAATAATTTCAAATATTATCATTAAAAGCGCCTTGTCACGGACCTGTTCCTATGTGAAAAGGACTATAGTATTATAATAAATGTATCCGAAAACTTGTAGGATGTCAAAGTCAAGGTCAAAAAGCATTTATTCAGTAGGACCGCTGGGATCACATTGAAACGTCTTAAAACTAGGTGATTCTACTCGATGATGGATGATGGATGTTTGTTATCTACTCTATTTTCTTTCCTCAAAGCCTGGCACATGCCTTCATTTGCCAGATGCACACCATATATGTACGTGACAGGTTTAAGCAGTAGCTTAATTTTTATTTACATAAGTAATCATTTTTTTTTTCCAGAACTGATCAAGCCAATCTGCCTGTTCACTATCTCAAGCGAAACGTATAGATCATTTACATTTCAGGACGAGAACCCATTCATAGCTGGCTGGGGAGCCTTGAAATGGCGTAAGTTAGACTAAAAGCTTTTCCACCAGAGATGGCATTTTATACTATATGATAAAACTACTACTATAGACTATATACTAGATGATTTATACAGCGTCAGGCGCGGATCCAGCCCTCAAAAAAGGTTGTGGGCACATCCGAAAATCGGCCAAGTGCGAGTCGGAACATGAACTCGCTCATGATCTGTATGTACCTACGGGGTGTAAAAAGACGTCTACCGAAGCCGAAAGGGGTAGCTACAGCATCCCAACACACAACCAAATCCAAAAGGATTTTCCGAAAAAATCATTATATCCGGAGAAAACAGCGTTTGAAGATTACTGTTTGCGTAGTTACTGGGCGCGTTTTTATACGTAGATTGCTGGATTTTGCGTTTTAATCGTTTTTTTCTTTTATAAATGCAATTATAAGGTAGGTATGGTCTTATTATGTTGTACTAGTAGTAAATAACTAGAAAATAAAATAAAATGACGTAGCTAAGTAAAAAAAATTTTTGAGTTTTTTTTTCACTAAATATGTTCAGAATCATGGTCTGATTCAAACCCCTCAGTTTTCGGTAGCAGTCTTTTTACACCCTGTATAGTGCATTCCTACAAATGGTATGTAAATAACAAATAGATGACGCCAATTTTAGTTTCAACGGATGAAAATGCGACATAGTAGGTGAGAACAGACAGACGGACATAATCATTTTTGCCCAATCTCGAAACTGAGACGCTTCGCTCGCTCGCTCGGTCAATTAAGGTTGAGGGCATGCCCATAGTGCCCACTATGATGGATCCGCGCCTGTACAGCGTCAGGAGGCAACAACATACACTCAACGGGACGCTGTAGTACCTGGCACATTAAGATGAAATAGGCTTGCCAAGCACATTATCTATCCTCTCAGTTTAATAGGCCTTTCCTACAGGAAAGACAACGTGACGTGAACAACATCTTTCTTTCTTTCTATACTGTGGAGCTGACTAAGCTGCAGATTTTTTGTTTTCCTTGTTAAAGAGCATATAAATTTTACGAAACCAAAAATCCATTGATGCACGGCCGGGATTCAAACCTACAACCTTCAGATAAAAAGTCGAGGCACAACCCCATTTGCGCTCACCAGAGATGGTGCTATGCTACCACTACTTACTAAGATATCCAATAATCATAAGTACTTATTCATTGGTGAAAAGGAGTTCTGCTTAGCTCGATTCGAAGACCTTCTTTTTGCCGTGTCAATAGTTCTTTCGAACCAGTGTGTGTTTTTTCAACTGGGTCACTTCTATCCAGCCTTTATCTCTGTGATATAATAGAGTAAAATGTCTTGAGAGCCTAAGCTGAAATTTCCTTTTTTTTTTGTGTAGACTCTAAAGTCTACACAGATGTAGGAAATTTCAACTGCACTCCTGGTTTGTAGTCGTACTAATTGCAAAGCACGGAGTGCAATTGAAATACCGTCTGTCAGTCCAGACTTCTAGACGATTTTTTTGACGACCTTGGAAGTTGGGAACAAGAATAATTGTGATTATGTATTCCCACTATCCAACCTAGCAGAGGTTAGGAGATAACACAAAGTTCCCAACTTCCAACCTATGGTGGAAAGCCAGGTTGGAATGGAAGATTTGAACCAGTCAACTCAAATCTTAATTCTATTATTTTGTTTTTATTATAATTAATCCATCCAGAGGGACAATCCTCGAATCAACTCCAGGTGGCCAGCGTGCCGGTGATGGGCAAATTGCAATGCGAGGAGTCGTATAACTTGGATATCTACGAGGGCTTCTCAGAACAAGGGATGTGTGCCGGATACCCTGACGGAAAGGTGGACACGTGCACGGGAGATAGTGGCGGTCCACTGATGCTGGAGCTTGTAAGTACATACCTGTATCACGACCGTTTCCTTAAAGTGCGGTAGACATTCTGTCAAAAAAGTCATATTCTATGGCCTCAAGAATATCTCAGAAAATCCTTCCCTGCAATCCTTGTACGGACTACGCGTTCACGCGTTCCAGGGGCCGTATTCGCGTTCCTTTTTCGTTCGTTTGTTGAATATTCGGTTGCTTCCCACCACGATCTATGACTTCAAGGGCAAATTTTTTAAACGGTCCTAACCTAGGACCAAATATTCCAAATCCCCCTTGAAATTGTGATGGGAGGCAACCCAATAATCGTCGTCAAAATCGTATACATTTTGACATTTTACATCGACTTGCGCGAGCTTCGGAACGCGTGAAGCGTAGCATGGAACGCGTAGTCCGTACGCAGCAATGTCCTATACAATATTTGTGATATGCTCACATTTTGTGCGTGTAGTCGCAAGTCCATAAAAAATAATAGTGGTACCTACTAACTGGTATTTTCATTCACTGCATCGTTTAAGAGAAACGAAAAATACATGTTTCACGACCGCACAATTTTTTTACTTTAATAAATCTGAGACATTGTCCTAGTTTCTAAGAATTCAAATCAATTGATTATAGGTATTTACATAAACAATTTTCGTATTTCAGAATGTGAAAGGGCAGTATTACATGTACACGATCGGCGTGGTATCCGTCGGGAGAGAGTGCGCGAGACCAGACTCGCCCGGCGTGTATGCACGCATTACCTACTACATGCCTTGGATAGAAGAGAAAATTCTCGGCCGTGCTAGTTGAGCCAGACATGTGCTTCATTCTCAAACTATCGTATAAAACATTTCTGGCTCAGCGTACAAGCGCGTCGCGAAATACAATGACTCTTGATACACTAGATGAAACTCGGTCCTGCTAGTTGAGACCGACATGTGCTTTATACATTCTCAAACTACCCTATGAAACATTTCCAATACTTACATGCCTGGATTGAAAAGAATATACTTGGCGGTGCTAGTTAAGAAACAGATTTATGCATCAAACATTTTCAAACCTGCGCTTCTTCTCGCCACGGGTGTAAACCGTCGCCGTTTACAACAAGCTACAAAACATGTATTAGACAAGTATCTACCTATAAGTTTAATTGACTGAGGTGAAATTTAAATTTATGCCTGCCTACACTTCGGCTTCGCCCAACGGATTTAGGCCAGTGGACGCTTTTTCATACAAAATTGTGTTCTGCGCAGACAAACGCCTAACTTCACGAATGCATTTTAATACAAGAAACTTTACAAAAATTATTTCTCAGATAAAATAAAACTGGTTTAGATATCTGTGTTAGGTATACAAGCAATCATAAATTGAATGGTGTTTTGAAGTCCCAATGTATACTAACAACTTGTTTGTTAGTCTAGTTGGGTAGGTAAGCAAGTCGCATACTTTATGCCCTAGATACAGGATTACTTAGATCTTCGGCAGACCTAGATTAGATGCGCTACCCATAGATCGTTTACAACGATCCTTAGATAGTTCCACTGAGTCAATTGTATTTTATTTACGTTAAGTTGTACATTTTGCTTATGTACAGTCGCGGTATGAAAAGGTTCGTCATCTTAAAGTCGACTTTTGCTTGCACGAGTGCAAGAACCAGTACTGCCAACATTTTAATTAATAAATATTACGTTTTGTTATGTTTAGCGTTTACTATCGATTATAGGCAATGACATATCAAAAAGGTTTTGCATAATTTGTTTACTGTTTTACTCCATCCTGTCAATTTTACAAAAATAACAATTACCCATAACAACAAGATTTTGATATAGGTTATTTGTATTTAAACGTTATTTAGATTACTGTAATCTTTAATTATACTCTATTTTCCTGGACTGCCAAGATTTATTGACAGAGATATTACTGTCGGGGTAAACCGCTTTGTTGATAGGACCGAATATGAAAGAATAGTACGAATAAGTAATATAATAACTTTATTTTATTTAATAACGTATATAACCACCATTAGCATCAATCACACATTGTAACCTGTTTCTCATAGAACCAACAAGGCGAGAGCATAGGTCCGTCCCTCGTGTATCTTCCCAAATGATATGGCAGTGGTCTTCTATAGCCTTCTTGGTTCTTTCGTTTCTATTATCCCATCGCTGCACCATTAAACCCCATAGGTTCTCGATCGGGTTTAAATCTGCAGATCTTGCTGGCCACGGAATCACCGCTATATCACTGTGCCGATTGAACCATTCATTCACAATACGAGCAGTGTGCGTGCGAGCATTGTCTTGAACGTAGCTGACCTGAGGTAAGTCAGCAGCTGTATATACGGTACGGACACTTGGTAGCATACTGTCTTCCAGAACCGATAGATAGTGAGTTGCATTTGCCCTTGAAGGAAGAAGAACGAGCTCGCCCACTCCATCCGCTGACATCCACCCCCAAATATTGGCAGAGATACGTCCAGAACTAAAATTGGGCACTACATGGTCTTCTGTATATCTCGTGCCGTTATACCTCCACAAATGAAGCCTCCCATGTTGGCTTGACATAAAGGATTTTTCGTCGGTAAATATAGTGGTACTCCAATCAAAGTTCAAATAGGTCTCTGCAAATCTCAAGCGTGCTTCCTTATGGGTTGGTGTCAGAGCAACTTTTTTTGAGTGTCGTCTATAATGTAATCCCATTGAGTGTAATGCATTTCTTATTACTCTAGGACAAACTTCATACAGTTGAGCGAAATGATTGGTTGACACAAAGCCATTTTCTTCATATTGCCGTCTCATGTCGGCATTTTGTGCAGCACTAAGGATAGGACGGCGACCAGAATTGTTGTGACGATGATCTATGAGTTCACCTTCTTCACCATATCTCCGGATCCAAAATCTTACACTATCCCTGGTTACATTAAGACGACGCGATATCTCACTGATATTGTAGCCAGCTTCATGTTCAGCAATAATTGCTGCTCTTTCTACAACACTTAAAGGTCTCGGCATTTTATGTAAAATATAGAAACGTGAAAAAATAAAATTGCAATGTCAACAATGACAGACAACGAGATGTTGAAACCAATAAAAAGTTTTTACATTATATAATCTTCTTGGTCAAGACAGAAAATCAAACAAGTATAATCTGTAATTTTAAACTTTATTGTCAAACAGTTAAACATAATTTTCTGTGAACCAGTCTGTTCTGTGACTTAGTTTGAAAAGGTAATATGTGCTTGCGGAACGTTAAATGAATCAATTTGAAAACTGGCGAACCTTTTCATACCACTACTGTACATACCTACCTCTCTTATAAGTTTACCTTACTGTATCTCTTAGAATGTCGGATAATAACCTAAGTATCTACCTATAGCTATAATTTAAATAAAATGTTTTAAACAAATTATGTATATTGTTTAATAACCTACCCATATTGTTGCCTAGAATCATTAAGATGTCAATAACTCTTTCATAAATTGCTTATCTAATGTAAATTATGCAAGCCATTTTATAGGTACCTTACCTAATTAAGATGCGTAGTAGTCGACGCTAAGAATCGAATTGAATCGATTTACTATAGGTAGGTACCTATTTATAGGTTTGCTAGTATAAAAGTGTTTGTACTACTACTACCTATGTATTCAGTACTCACAAAAATGGGGCCATTGCTACTAGGTGAAATTTCCAGAATTTTCTTTGTAGTTATTATTATCAAAATAGAGCCCGTTACATCTAACAACATTATTCAAAACGGCGCGGCGGTGGGGCGGTCGAGAAGACTCAACCTGTATATGAACTTAGAATGACTTTGAATTAAAATGGAAAAGTTTGTTGCAAATATTAATGAGTTCATGAATAGTAAGTACCTACTGAGAAACCTAACCTTGTCACAAGGGTAGCCGGACACAATGACTAACGCTCACACATGACAAAGCTAAGTAGAACTAGACAAATACAGAAGGGACATATTTTTACCGTCTCGCCTTTACATTTTAAGTATACTTCGATCAACATATTAATGATCAAAGCATTTATACTACCTAGATAATTTGTACAGCGTCACGAGGCAGCCCATGGCTACAATCAACGGGACGCAGTATACCTGGGACATTGTTTATTTGATGGCTTGCCCAATACCTGAACCATCCTCGAAACTTCTCTAAATGGTAAATAAAACACTATTAACTCGAATTGTATCTGGGAAATGTGGCAGGAAAGATCTGATATGACTCCAGATCATCTAAGGCATTCAAGGGAACTTCAACTAATTTAACTCATGCCCCACACATTGGTGAAGGAAAACGTCATGATGAAACCAGTTAGTATTAATTTTATGTACCTACCTAGGTACCTAAAAGAACATTAATTTTAATTCAGTCATCATTCATATACCACTGGCTGGGTGTAGCACTATTCATTTGGTTCCTATCCCTCACGCATTCAAAACCTATGGTGGGGCAGACGGTAATATGTAAATCTATTTTTTTATGTCGTGACCAAGTCGTCCAATCTATGAAATAAGTATTCTTTGCCAAGTGAGATTCAGTATGATAGTTAACTATAATCGACCAAGGAAGCTTGAAACTTACTAGAAAATCTAGCGACCTTGCGGAGAATTCTCGAACTACCTACTTCCCCTAGAGCCGTCACATCCGCAACCGGAAACAGCCCGGAAATACCGGAAACTAACCTTATCTACGTCATATGAGAGTTGTAGGTATGACTCAAAGTTTTGCTATTTTATCCTGTTCCCCGCAAAATAGCTGGAAACTAGTTTTAATGTCCGCGTGAAGTCAAACGCAACAAAAACATTCTTAGCATTAGGTACTTTGTAATAAAATTACTATTTCACACCTATATGTCATGCAAGCCCAAGAGCAACTCATTCCGTCTTATTACAAGAAAATGAACCGAGTTTAGACTAAGACTAACTATAAAACTGTCCCAAGAAAAATGATATTTAAATACTCGTACATAAAACGCTTTTTTGTGGTAACAGTTTTGTTTTGACATGTGTCAACATAGGGTTAAACGGTAAAATAAGGTTTAACATTTATGTAATAAGCAGCATTAGTATAGCCTCGAGCTAAATGTTATTTTTCTTGCAGTACCTATGTGTGGAAAGTAGAGTATTCACCTCAGGGGTAGACTAGGTACTTTATACTCCTTCGTTTCACTTGGGAGCAAACCTCTAGAACTTATTAGGTAGGTATTTATTTTTTCTCGTAGGTAAGCTTATATTCCCGACACCTCACAACGGCTATACTTAATTCCGTTCCTAACTAAAATTCTTCCATAAGTATAAAGCCTATACCTACGTACGTTAATATCACCTTTATCTGTAGGTATTTGTGTGAGAAGGTAATTTACAGCCGGCGTTTGTATGAAGTTTTGTCGAGTGAGTTGTTTGAAGCTAGGAAATTACGCAAGGTCTACTTGGAGCCAATTAGGTAGTTCTAGTTGAGAAATGCGTAAGACAATATTTATTTAGAACGAATCAATCTGTCAATGTCGTTTCTACGTATTGGGTCAGGAATTCGTTAGTCACTCGTTTTATTAGGAGTCATTTTCTGTAACTCCGGTGCCTCAGGGTCGAGTGTTACTCATTTTAAGGGGTTTTTCATTTAATTTAGGCAACAACGTAGGTTCCAATCCAGGCCTTGCATCCATGCTTTTTTTATATTTCATCACAATACTATCGTCACTATTTTTGGCTCTATCATTTTAGATTACTAGTCTGACGTAAGTACGTAGGTAGGTACCTAGGTCAAACGCTCTCTTGTAGACTCACGTCACGTCGGTGACGTTCTACGCGGTCATCAAATGGATGGGCATTTGATGACCGCGTAGAACGTCAACGAACTTCGCCAATCCAGGTAAACTACACCGCGTAGGTACCCAGTAATCTGACCACAAAAAACAATGCACGAGGTATTCATTGTCGAGCATAGGTCTGTATGAAATACCTGAGTGATCATACAATTTAATTAATACGCATTATTAAACTACATACCGGGTAGTCCACTCAATGATGTCAAAAGAAAAAAAAAAGTTCCTCACATCCAGGGTTATCCGAAAATACCCCATGACTAACAATTTTCTTTGGCATCACTTTATACCGTTCCGTTCGGACATTCTCAAAAAAAACCTTTGAATCATTATGACTAGAAAACTCGCGGAACATACATGGGATATTTCCGAATAGCCCTGGATGTGAGGAACTTTTTTTTTGTTTTGACGTCACTGAGTGGTCCACCCCGCATAATAAGCAATGCTTTTTTCCTGTATTTTGAACAATAAGTAATCATGGTGCAACACGATGAACCATGGTTTTCTTGTCATCTCCTTTCACTTATTATATCACCAATTTGTTCTTGAAACCAAATCTCAGAAGCGATTACTAGGCATTGGTCTTATATAGGTATAAACCATTTTCTTCAGACTAGAGCTTTAACACGAGCTCTCAACGGTGAAGGAAAACATCGTGAGGAAACCCGCAGCTTAGTCAGCTCCATACGTACCTATTGACGCTCTCTTTCCTGTGGGCCAGGCTGATTAAGCTGAGAGGATGGTTTAGGTGCTGGACAAGCCTATTCCATCTCAAACAATGTCCCAGGCACTACAGCGTCCCGTTAAGTGTAGGCATGGATTTACCTCCTGACGCTGTATAAATCATCTAATATAGATGTAAAGGCCTAAGTTTTTTTTCAGACTCTACCTAGGTTCGTAAGTTTTCTCTACCAAATAGTAAACAAAGAATCAGATAAACGCTTTAAAAATAAACGCATAAAAACTAGAATTCAAAAATGGTTATAAATAAAAGCTTAGTTTTTTGAGACCACAAATCATAAAGTCCCTCCGGTCCACACGGTCCTTTTCAGAACTTTTGCTTTCTCAATGAAATTGTAAATAAACACAAATAAAATGAAAAAAAACGTAGTAAAGGTACCTACTTATGGAAGAAGGTTATGTAAATTAAATAGGTAGGTATAGCTATATTATGCTAACCGCATTGAAGTTACCCGACCACAACAACAATAGGTAGGTATCAAGATTTCATTGACATTATCCTTATTTTAAATAGATTAAAGGACTTCTTTCGCCATTTTTAAAGGAGCTTGCTATGTGCTATGGCTCTGCTATTTTATTTAGTTTTCTCGTGTTTTACTAGGTTTTATTATGTAATTTCGGTGGCAGTTTACTAATGAAGCCTTGGATACGTAACAGGAGATTTGGCAAATGGAATGGGAGAGTATTCAAGAAGATTTCTGATTAGACGAAAGATTTCCGTTGGTGTTTTGAAATGACAAGCCGCCATGTTATTTCAAAATCAAATTGACGTGACATGAATACATATTTGAAGTGAAGTGAAACAGTTGCCATCATATATATAGGATGTACCAAAAAGGTACCATGCTGCCTGAGCGACTATACCGCCCAATCAGTAACATCCGTAACATCTTAGCTCGAATTTACATAATAAAACCTAGTAAAACACGAGAAAACTAAATAAAATAGCAGAGCCACTAGTTCCTTCAAAAATGGCGAAAGAAGTCCCGTGAATGAGGATAAAGATGTGTGTCAGAGTCTTAGCAAGTTCAAATCTGTAGTGCAAGTCTTCTCCTACGGGAAAGAGGTGAAATGTTGGCATATCACGATTATTACCTAAACATAATATTGGGTACGGTCAGCAACAAAAATTGTTCATACTTTAACTTATGTCGCTGACTAATAATGACATAGTTCGTAATATAAACGATGGCATTGTAATTATAATGATGATATGAATTTTGTAAATGTTGCTCAACGTTGATTAGGTATATTGCGTTTTTACAGATTTAACTGATAACCCAATTTCAGAATTTTCGGATGAGTGCAATCACTTTCATTTTATTTCAGTGCTTATTCAAATTTTACCTAAACCAGACCACTATTATATTACTCCTGTTTTTAGAAATCTTACTTTTATTAAAAAGAAAGTTTTTTTTCTGTCTGAATTTTTGAGATGTCGAAATGACTATCCAAGAAAATACAATATGTAACCTTATTCAAACGTTTCCGGTTCTACTGATTCTGGCTCAGAAACAGAACAAATGTCTGGAGACACAATTCGTGTATAAGCCACCCTCTCCCACCCAAACTCCAGAATACTACCAAGCTCTGGATGCGTTGTTCCAGAATCTATACGGACATACCACCCAGCCTTGCTACTACAGCAGCAAGTACGGGACTAAACCATGCAGTTATGGTTCACATGGTGTCAGTTATGGTTCACACGGTACCAGTTATGGTTCTCATGGGTATGGTATAGGGAGTTACGGCGCGCATTCTCCAAGCTATGGTTCACCTGGTACCGGATATGGTTCACCCGGTGTCTACTTCGTGCCGAGCTATAAGAAAGGGAATATCTACAGTGCGAATGTAACTTACGGCCATGGTTACGCGTCGACTCAAAGCTACACGAATAATAGAAATAAAATCGTGGTGAAGAAGACCAGGATTAGCAGGAGGAAGAAGAAGTCTGAGAAGTTACAAGCAGGTAAGTGGGCAACAATGAAAAAAAAATATGGGGGCCGGGGAAATGCTTAGTAATATGGGGCTAGAAGATGCAGTGATGTGTAATGTGTTTGTGTCTGAATTTGGCCATCTAAAAGAAAGTATTTTTAAGTATTTTTTGGAACTTGGAATTAAGTTCCTTTTCGGACGGTATCGAGGCTGGAGGCTAGAAAAAAAGCGTTCGATTTCACCGTCACGACACATACATAGGTCAAAACGTCACAGTGCGAAGTGCGCAGACGCGAAACAGTCTAGGATTTTAATATTTGACAATAATTTATTTGACAAATGCCAAATTTCAAAGTTGAAACTTCGTTCCAACCGAGTGTTCCACGGAGGTTCCATGACACTCACGTACTTTTTTTTTATTTGCAGTCCGACTCTAATCGTCTAATTTGAAAGCGCCCTAAAAAAATTATGTTGAGATAGTCCAAAGAATCTAGGAGACAATTTTTTTAAAGGAAGTTTAATTTTTTTTCTAGTTTTTCATCTTTCAAGCTTGAGGATTTCCCAAGATGAGCTGGCCCGGAAAATACACTCCTGGCATTTAAATTTATAAATTTAAAAAATTTGAATAAATCGACTATAAATAACAAAAAGCCTTCTTGAATCGACCTCAATATCTGGCTATTGCTTGGCTGCGATGCAAGAGGTGCAAGTTTGATTTTGAATGGACAATTGATTGCAAGACCTGCAGATATTGATCTCGTACTTTTTTAGATCAACGACACAGGAAATCCATTTATATTATAGCCACAGTAAAAGATGGTCAAGTGTGTTTTTGACATATTGGATGGAGGTTAAAATTAATAGGTAGGTACCCTAAGAAATTGTATAAAAAAATTAAATGAGAGTGAATGAGGCGAAAGATGTAAGGATCGTGCAAGTGGAAATCCGTGGTCTCTACCTGCCTCGCTGCCGGGAAAGCGTGATTTTATGTTCATAATTTGTAATGTAAGTATATAACTTTACTGCCGTCATGAAACGGTGACGGTCGTTCTATGATGGCAGCGTGTGTTAAAGAAACCCACGCTGATGCATCACGCTTACCTTGGAGCGTCTTGGACGCCAAAACCTGAACATCCAGTGTGTAACCTATCTCTCCATATTTATTTTATTATACAGTTGGGACAATTTATAAGCAAGCTCATTTATATCTACTGGGTGTAAAAAGATTGTGTAATAAAATGTAATTGTTGACAATCAAGTTTTTAAGGGTCGACGGCATTAAAAAAGTTCATAAATTTTAGATGCGTGAGGCACAGGACCGGAATGAATGGCGTGAACAGAGAAAGGCCTGCATGAGGTTATTACTGGGTGTGGATGATGATGATGACATAACATTAAAGCTAATAGGTAGGTAAAACTATTTTGTATTTGTATTTTGTATTTTGTAGGTAAGTACTTAGCTAGACTTATGAATATATAAGGGATCCCTGGCACTACACCAGCGTCCTGTAAGGTTGTCTCCTGATGCTGTATAAATAATCTAGTAAAGATGTAAAGGCCTTAGTTTCTCATTTCTGTGCTGACTCTGAAAAAGATATAGGTATAATACGCACAATCGTTCCTTAGCTCTCTGAAGTAGCTGCGCAGAACCCATTTTTGATGACGCATAATCGTGCTATCTCGCTTACTCTACCAATTCGTCGTTTAATTATAATAATTTAATAAATATCGTCTATTGCACCTAACTTCAGAAAGCTAAAGATCCGTTGTGCTTAGTATAAGTAAGTACTTATTTCATTTTCTCCAGCCTTTTGGGCACTTTACCTGGGGTGGGTGATTTGAACACTGTTTTTTGTGTTTTTAATTTTTATGATTATCTATGAGTTAGAAAAATAATTTTTTGATCTAAGGTACCTCCGCCTAATAAGAGCCGGCCGCCATTTTATCAGTATGCCTGTCAAAGGAGTCACGTCACGAAACGTGAACGAAAAGATTGATTTGGATCGATTACTAAAATTTTTAGTTCATTAATGTTTTTACTAGAAATATAGTCAAGATGTTTTTAATTGTGAAATAAGTTTATTATCAGATCTGTAAGGATTTGCAAAAACCCGGCCCTTATCAGGTAGAGGTACCTTATTCCTTAAAATAAAATTCTCCTTCAACAGGAAAAAATCATGAAATTCTAAAGAATTAAGTGAATTCAAAAGCACGTTTTGAAAATAGCCTTGGAAAGATTCGTAGTATCTAAATACATTTAATTATCTAAGTAGGCAATAAGTTATGTTGATTTTTAAATTTTTGTAAGTAGTTTTATTACGTCTTGTACCTACTAAGCTACCAATTCGTTATCGTTTAAGGAAAACAACTTAAAAAACGCACTGTGTTTTTCTGAATGGAGAGAAAGAAGTTTCTTTGTTTATAAGTATAATAACCTTCATGAAGGTATTATGTACAGGTGTCCCATAATGTGAGGATACTCCTTTACTTCGGGCATCTTATGGAACCAGAGAAAAATTTGTGCCCAGTAAAAGTTTGACGGTTTTTGAGTTGTTGGACATTTAAAGCCGCGCTGACACGAAACGGGTATACTCTGAGAGAGTGGACTCTGATGCCTACTAGGACGCTACTTGGATAGTGGCAACCCCAATCCGAGAGCACTATGATGGCGGTGGCCAATCATAGTGTCCTAGTAGGCATCAGATTCTACATTACGACTGGATGGATTTAGATTTTTTTAATAACCAGAGTGTCTTAGGATCGATTTTTTTTTATGAAAAACAAAATGGCGGATAGTGACACTTAAAGAAAAAAAAAATTGCCGATCTTATCGAGTGGGGTATAAAAATAAAGGAAATTAAAAGGAGATTACAAAAAATATTCACAATTCAAATGTTTAAACTTAGTTTTGAATAAGAAATTGGCAATGAACGCAAATGGTTCATTGCCAATCAAAAATGTCGTGCATTGTAAAATCTCAAAAGTTGACATTCTTGGCAAGAATTAAAATGTAGCTGTATCTGTGATGTAGGTAAGTATATCTCTTGCTCGTGTTTTTTGATTTGTTTGTTATAATACTCTTTAGACTTATTTATTATGGGCCTGGGTGTTGGTGGTGCATACCACGGTAGGTATGTACCTATATAGGTACCTAGTGGCTGATCTATACTTATGTGGAATCTGATACCTACGAGACGGAATCCGGTGTGGGACCAGTATGGTATACCATCGATGAAATCAATCGAAAACAATGGAAGTTGTCGTATGCATCTGAAAGAAGTGTGACTATGAGTGTGTAAACTATGAAATGTGACTGCTGCTTTTTGTGTTTAAATTTGATAAATTAGATTTGATAAAAAAAAAATACCAGTATCTACCTACCTACTTACAAAATGTACCTACCAGGCAGGTAGCCTTCTAGCGCCGTTGTATGAAGATGACAATTTAGAATAGAATAGAAAAACATTTATTTAAAGCAGAAACGGTAAAAACCAGGAATTTATTCCGTCGCGGGCAAAACCTATATACCTATTACATTATGTATCGGGCCACCTACAGATCGCATAGCGTACATGTATATGTATCATATACTTAACTGATCTGGGCGCATTTCATTTCACTGGACAATACACGACAGACATGTTATGGCCCCAAATATACAATAAAATATAATAATTACTTACGTATATAAATAAATAAAGTTTTAAGAAAGTGTTTTTTGTAAAAATGGCAAAGTTATTAAACGTGATTTTGTGCTTTTTTGTGTGTTTTCAGTTAGTTAACTGTCAATTTGGTAAGTTGTTTATTTGCTATTAGATATTAGAGTACCTACTACCGTTACTAAAGATTTATTAAGAGCGGCTAACGGAGGCCTTAAAGCGGCCTAAAAACTCCGTCACCAGAGTTGGCCACTGACTCATACGAACTTACTTACTTTTAATTATTTTATCTTAATAAAGTTATCAATATCTAAAAAAACTGCACATGTTTATTAGGTAATAAGTTGTTCAGTGAATTTAGGTACCTAGTGTTGTTCATATGTATCTTGGTAGATATATTTTGTACCTGTTGTGTGTGATGTTTATTTACTTAATTTATTTTGAGTTCCAAGTTCTCACATAGGGGAACTAAACATTATTTGACGACCTCTGTTGCGCAGCGGGCGAAGGTCCGCCTGCGACGCAGAAGGTTGCGGGTTCGATCCCCGCCGCGGGACAAATGTTTGTATGACCTACAGATATTTGTCTCGGGTCTGGGTGTTTCTATGTATAATATGTATGTATTTACAAACAAAAAGTATATAAGTAGTATATCAGTTATCTGGTTCCCATAGTACAGTCGCGGTATGAAAAGGTTCGTCATCTTAAAGTCGACTTTTGCTTGCACGAGTGCAAGAACCAGTACTGCCAACATTTTAATTAATAAATATTACGTTTTGTTATGTTTAGCGTTTACTATCGATTATAGGCAATGACATATCAAAAAGGTTTTGCATAATTTGTTTACTGTTTTACTCCATCCTGTCAATTTTACAAAAATAACAATTACCCATAACAACAAGATTTTGATATAGGTTATTTGTATTTAAACGTTATTTAGATTACTGTAATCTTTAATTATACTCTATTTTCCTGGACTGCCAAGATTTATTGACAGAGATATTACTGTCGGGGTAAACCGCTTTGTTGATAGGACCGAATATGAAAGAATAGTACGAATAAGTAATATAATAACTTTATTTTATTTAATAACGTATATAACCACCATTAGCATCAATCACACATTGTAACCTGTTTCTCATAGAACCAACAAGGCGAGAGCATAGGTCCGTCCCTCGTGTATCTTCCCAAATGATATGGCAGTGGTCTTCTATAGCCTTCTTGGTTCTTTCGTTTCTATTATCCCATCGCTGCACCATTAAACCCCATAGGTTCTCGATCGGGTTTAAATCTGCAGATCTTGCTGGCCACGGAATCACCGCTATATCACTGTGCCGATTGAACCATTCATTCACAATACGAGCAGTGTGCGTGCGAGCATTGTCTTGAACGTAGCTGACCTGAGGTAAGTCAGCAGCTGTATATACGGTACGGACACTTGGTAGCATACTGTCTTCCAGAACCGATAGATAGTGAGTTGCATTTGCCCTTGAAGGAAGAAGAACGAGCTCGCCCACTCCATCCGCTGACATCCACCCCCAAATATTGGCAGAGATACGTCCAGAACTAAAATTGGGCACTACATGGTCTTCTGTATATCTCGTGCCGTTATACCTCCACAAATGAAGCCTCCCATGTTGGCTTGACATAAAGGATTTTTCGTCGGTAAATATAGTGGTACTCCAATCAAAGTTCAAATAGGTCTCTGCAAATCTCAAGCGTGCTTCCTTATGGGTTGGTGTCAGAGCAACTTTTTTTGAGTGTCGTCTATAATGTAATCCCATTGAGTGTAATGCATTTCTTATTACTCTAGGACAAACTTCATACAGTTGAGCGAAATGATTGGTTGACACAAAGCCATTTTCTTCATATTGCCGTCTCATGTCGGCATTTTGTGCAGCACTAAGGATAGGACGGCGACCAGAATTGTTGTGACGATGATCTATGAGTTCACCTTCTTCACCATATCTCCGGATCCAAAATCTTACACTATCCCTGGTTACATTAAGACGACGCGATATCTCACTGATATTGTAGCCAGCTTCATGTTCAGCAATAATTGCTGCTCTTTCTACAACACTTAAAGGTCTCGGCATTTTATGTAAAATATAGAAACGTGAAAAAATAAAATTGCAATGTCAACAATGACAGACAACGAGATGTTGAAACCAATAAAAAGTTTTTACATTATATAATCTTCTTGGTCAAGACAGAAAATCAAACAAGTATAATCTGTAATTTTAAACTTTATTGTCAAACAGTTAAACATAATTTTCTGTGAACCAGTCTGTTCTGTGACTTAGTTTGAAAAGGTAATATGTGCTTGCGGAACGTTAAATGAATCAATTTGAAAACTGGCGAACCTTTTCATACCACTACTGTACAAGCTTTGCTTAGTTTGGGGCTAGATGATGCTGTGTGAAAATGTCCAGCATTATTTATTTATTTATTTATTTAAGTGCCCCATAATTTTGTAGATGCATTACTACGTGAATCGTTCTATAATGATCGTAGGTATCCTTAATATTATAAATGTGAAAGTAACTCTGTCTGTCTGTCTGTTTGTCTGTCTGTCTGTTTGTTACGCTTTCACGCCCAAACCGCTGAACAGATTAAGCTGAAATTTGGCATAATTAAAGGTTGTAGGTACCCCAGGGATGGACATAGGCTACTTTTTATCCCGATAAAATGAAAGTTTTGCGAGGGACCGCGGGTCACACCGCGGGAGCGCAGCTAGTATTATATACGAAACAGATCACCATTTAAGAATTTGACACCAGTTATTTTTCAACTCTTATCACCAAAATTTAGGTTAGTCATCTGTGTAATCAAATATTTTAATTTTAAACAAACACAACATACCTTGTTCTACTTCTACTACTCTTCCAAACATCTAATATTTTGCATTAAAAACCTTGTTGGAACTTTTTTTACACAAAATTTATCTCATCCTAAGTTGCAGCAGTATGGTATAATTTACTATTCTAAAAATAAGTCCAAGACTTCTTCTCAAAAAAACTTGTCAAAAATGATTCAGCCCGACAAAAAGATGGGCTCGAATCTGCTTCATAAGTAGGTATTGATTGTTGCAAAATGGTCAGTCTAGAGGTACCTAATTGTAATAAGTATTTGAACTTGCCTCAGGCTAACCCCATAAATATCTTCAGAATATCTTTAATGAATACCTATCACCCGTGCTTTCAATACAGTCGTGATCTGATCCCTTTTTGTTTTATTAGTTTTTTTATCCAGCCGTCCTTAAGTGTTACCGTCTGCCACCGCGTGGGGGCAGTTGGTGGAGGCGGACGGTAATAATCCGTTTATTTACCTATAGCTTCTTTACAAAACCATTTCGAAAATGGCTAATTATTGGAAGGTGTTTGATAAGTAGGTAGGTAAGTATATATTTTTATAAATAGAGTTACCTACCTAGTACAATTACTTTAATGAGACAAGGTACCTACTTAGTTTCACATAATATTCGTGTCATAATTCATTTCACGTATTTTTAAGATGCATTTTATTTGAATGCATACATAGTTGTGTTAAGTTGGCCATTGTGTGCCTTGACTTTTGATCCGAAGGTCGTTGGCTCCTATCCCAGCCGTGCATCAATGGATTTTACGCAAAGAATATTATGATTTTACGTTTCTGAATTCGCATATTTCGCTTTGACTCAAGCTCCAAATCACGATTTGGAAAACATCGATTGGAAACGGCACTGTATTAAAAAGACAGCCATACTTTTTGGGTTTTCGGTTTAATGAAAAACGAATGAATGAAAAACGCTTTATTGTACACAATAATTACAATAACTTATGTATTAACTAGTATAACCTAACGAGATAATGTACAATGGGCGGTCTTATCGCTTAGAAGCGATTTCTTCCAGGTTTAATGGTGATAAGTTGGTAGCTACTTTGACAAATCCAAATTCATATTTTCTAGTCAGAAGCACGTTAAATACCTACTGTAATTGGCACAGGCCCACATTTATCACTCTATTTTAGTTTTTCTTAATATTGGTAGGTAATTAATTACATATTATTACAAAATCTGGTTTTGCAACTAGAAATGAAACCTTGATCACTTGTTACCTACTGAATTTATTTCTGTCGGGTCAATGACCATGACCATGCTGGTGATCAAGAAGTGAAATTTCAGGTTCTACAGATCTTGAAGCGAGAAATTAGTGTTCAAACTACAATGTTTATTTACTTACTTTTACAAGGGACAGCAGTACCACTACCAGTAGGTATACGAGTACATGTAGGTACTCACATAATTATATTGTATAGTTTAAGTTTAAGTTCTCTATATTTAAAAAAAAAAATTCATGTAGTTGTCCATCAGAACCTACTCACCAGTTCTGGAGGTGGGCGTTGAGACTGTTTCAGTTTTTCAAATTTTGCAGTCTCATCGTTTTTTTTGTAATTTTTGCTCAGCTGTAATTCGTTCTGAATAAACATATTTTTACATAAAAAAAAATTAAAAAAAAAATAATTGTAATCAGTTGCTATTTATTATCTACCTAACTATTACCTACTTATTAAAATAATTAGAATTAATTGATTGTATTATTTAAATTTTTCGTAACGAATCTATATAAGTAAATTTTCGGAAAATGTATAAAAAATGAATATCCACAACTAAGATGTAGAATGCTTAGGTTAGACTTAATATAAATTGTCTAAGGTTGAACGAGACAAAGTCTACTAGTTTTATAAAGCAAACTACCTTCGAAGCCAGTTTCTGTAAAGGTGTTCTTTTTCTAGGTTTACTAAGCGATATAAGGAACACCTTATCAGGTGCTATCAATTCTGTTGGTAATATACTCCATCCGCAGAACCAGCCGGTCAGGTACCCGACTAGGGTTCCTAGCATCGTCAGCATTATCAAAACTACTGTGAAACCGGAACAAGCCCAGCCCAGCACAGGTCTAACTAAACATCAAAATCTCTATTGTTCTCTAGTAACACCATTAATTAATGCTGAAGGTACAATAATCCTCTTTTCTTTCATTTTACTAAAAAACTAGTGGAGTTTAACTAGTATTTCTATTATAGAAGCGCTCGTGGTCGTGCTTGCTTAGTCGTTCTTGATAGATCGTCGAAGTTAAGCAGCGTTCGAAACGGTCTGTAAGTGGATGGGTGACTGCGAGTGGCATTTTCATCTGAGCGCTTGTGCTTTGGAGGGCACGTTAAATTATCGGTAACGTCTATTTAAGTCGTTAAGCCATGACGGAGGCCTTAAGGCGGCCTAAAAACTCCATCACCAGAGTTAGCCACTGACTCATACGAACTTACTTACTAATATTTCTGTTGTTTCATCATTCTTTCTCTCTTTTGATAATTCTTTATTACCTAACCTCCGAGAGATCTCTTTCTTCGCCTTTTAAAACCCGGAAAAGACTGCCGGTTTTTGAACATTTCCCGAATTTTGAATATTCATCTAGTTTTAAGCCCTATATTTATAATTTACAAAATTATTAGAAATCATCCTGCTCTGACCCCCTATTAGGACAGTTGTTAATCAAAAGTTCGATTTGCCCCTTTGTTGGAAAGCTTACGGGGCGTTACGCTATGTTCGAAAGAACTCTTCTAGGCTTACTTACATTTTGGGGTTTATCGAGCCACACAGGCATGGCCGAGTCTACAAAATCTTCATTTAAAAATTTTACATATTTGCCACATGAACTTCAGGGCAATCTTGTGACCCATTTCCAGAATGGCCTTTGATAAATTATTTGCCTTGAAGTTTGTCCTCGATTTGATGCTGATAATGGCCTAAAGGAGATTATGACGATCCCTGTAGGTATAATGGGTAAAACTCTCTACATTCAAAATACATGGATAACCTTTGCATCGTGTTTTCGTTTAAACTCTAGTTAATAATTTCTGTTTAGTACCTAAACTATCTCTGTTTGTGACCTGAATGTAGCACATGGATTTTTTAAACCAAGACTTTTTAAACTACGACAAACGCTTAAAAGCTTATTCAAAGCTCAAGTAGAGGTTGTGGATTAGCTTATACCTACTATTATACAAACTGGGACATAGGTAAGGTACCTACTAACAGTTTATATGGGACCATCTCGAGAGTGTTCCCTTTGAAATAAAAAAGTAATTATTAAAGTCGGCCCACAATTGACATAGAAATCGCAAGAAATGAAATGTATTTATTGAACCTGAGGAACACTAATATCAAAACATGAATAATGGTAACAATATTGGTACCTAAAACATCAGTTTCTCTTCCTTTTCATAAGCCCTACAACCGAACATAAAACCTCTTTCTATTTTGAAGTTAAAATTGAAACTTTCCAGGAGGCGAGCCGTGCACAGCATTGAATGGAGGACGAGGGGAGTGCCTGGTGATCAGCACCTGCCAGCCTTTCAATGAGCTCATGAAGAACTCCATCTCCAGTCCAGTCTTCACCTGGATGCTGCGCCAGGCGCACTGTGGCTTTAATGGAAACGATGCTATGGTTAGAGCTTTTTATAAAACAATTTTAGACTTAAGAGGAAAAAACCTGCCTTGTTGCTAGTTATTAAGATTAATGCGAGACGTAGTAGCCAGATAGGTCAAAGGTCATATCAGATATTAAAAAAAAACTGTGATTTAAGTGTAGAGTTGTAGTGTTTTCTCATGTTCTGAACCTTGATTTTCATAGTTCATTTTAAAGAAAGACATTGAATTGTTAGACTTTCGTTCATAAAAGTCATTATTGTCGAAAAAAAAACAATGTGTAGGTAATGGTCGCTGAAATCTCTCTACTTATCGCGCCACTGGTATCCAAAGTTGGTTGGATCAAGGTCAACCAGTAGCCGCAATTTGCATCTATAAATAGTAATACAAAATAATTTATTAACTTGTATGCATCTTATTCACACATAATTAGTCATATGTTTATCTGTTACATAATGAACCTGCATAGCAAGTCCAGGCCCGTAGGTCGAATATTGAAGCCCTAGCCTACATAACTTGCGCATGATGATTTTTCTGGAATACGAAAATGGTTGAAACGGAACCAAACCAACTTATTTATTTATCTTTATTTACAGGTCTGTTGCCCGATAGAAGACCGAAAAGATGATAATTCGAATCAAATCGACCCTGACGACCAAAACAATCCAAATGAAGCCACGACGTCAACTTTACCCCCCACTACGACTCTGCCTACCACGACGTCAACTTTACCCCCCACCACGACGACTTTGCCCCTAACTTCGCGTCCTGTGGTGTCAACTCGAAGACCGAAGCCGACTCCAGACTATGATCTCCTTTCTCTAGTTGGTAAGAGTAATAAAGAAACGTATGGACTAACCAGAGTGGGATAAAAATTATCTTAGATCTTTACGCATTCATGCCTTCCTTAGACTCTCACAACCTCTTTATTTATACCTTTGAAGGACCTATGCATAAAGAAAGATTTGATAATGTCTACCCTGCCCTGGGAAGTTGTGATTTTATTTTTTCACGCAAACGCAGCCAAATATATATGATGAACTTATTCCAGGTGAAACGTGTAGAACAGTGTATAACACGACAGGCAGCTGCATAGACATACACATATGTGAACCGTTCCTGGCGCTGGTGAAGCAGGCACGATCCAAGCCAGCTGTTCAGGTTGTTCTGAAGAAAGCTGCTTGCGGGTTCAAGAGGGGAATAGCTCAGGTTTGTACCAACAACGTCAAAAAAGGTATTTTACATCTTAACACAGCGTGAAGCAACCTGTGTCAACACTCAACGGGATGTTGTATAAATTAAATATATATTTGTATGTCATTTTTTGAGTTGTAATTGACTTGCCAAGCATCTATGCCTTAGAGATACAACGTGTCAATACGTAATCAATACGTGTTATATAGGTCCATACGTGTGAAGCTGACTAAGCTGCCGGTTATGTGAGGTTTTCCTTCGTTCGCCATTAAGAGTTAGCGTTCGCCGTTAGTAGTTCGTCGCAATATCCATTGATGCATAGCCGGGATATGAACTCGCAACCTTCGATTACATACACATTCCTCTACGCCAACACGGCTCATCGAAGTCAGAGGAACTGTGACTAAGCTGCAAGAATGGAATCGATGATCAGATATTTTGTTACTCACCAATTCATGCCTTGTCATTTCAGGTATGCTGCCCACTACCAGGTCAGTCTACAGAGGAAATCCCCTTAACCACCACAATGGCCACGACGACAATCCCTACGACCACAACCACCACATCCATCCCATCTGAGCCCCGGAAAGATGGGGACTTTGTGACTGCGCTTCCAGAGCCACCCTTCTGTGGCCTCAGCAACATATCCCTGGATCGGGTGGTAGGGGGTGTCCCTGCTAAACTTGGTGAGCATACACTTGAAGTCTAGATGTTTGGAATGTTAACTTCTGGAAAATGTGGAGTGCCAATGTATTTAGATGTGCCGTGTGCAAATCACTCCTCTTAGATATTTTCAAATGCATCTTGATTAGCAAAATAACTAAGAGAACGATTCAAGCAAAGAATTGAATTGAATGTCTTGTCCAGGTGCATTCCCATGGATGGCCCTACTGGGCTACAGAGACTTATCAGTAGCAGCTGGCCGGAGGTGGAAGTGTGGCGGTGCTCTGGTTACCACCCGTCACGTGCTCACGGCTGCGCACTGCATACACAATCTCGAGAATGATCTGTAAGTACAGAAACTTCCCCGCAGTGCTATTCACGGTTCCATTATTTAATTTAGTAAAGGTCTTGGTTTGAATCCGGTCGTGCACCAAAAGGTTGGTCTGTCCAAATATATAAGTGCAATAAGCCAGTAACTACTCTTAAACGGTAAATAAAAATATTATGAGGAAACCGGCATGTCGTAGAACCTTAGGTACAAGGTGGAGCGAAAACATCATTTTTCAGGTCAGGAGCACTTAAAATCTTGATTTATTAACTCTTTACACGTCAAGAAGCCATAGGAAAAGCTGTAATAACAATACTTTTTTCAGTTTCATTGTCCGTCTGGGCGAGCTGGACCTGGCTCGGGACAACGAAGGAGCCACTCCGACGGACGTACCGATTAAGACTATGTATGAGCATGAGCTTTACACCCCGAACAACCCCGTCATCAACGACGTCGGAGTGCTGGTGCTGGAGAGAGATGTCACTTTTACTGGTGAGGGAGTAGAGACAGAAAGTGTGTTTTTGTATGTATGAGGAAGGAATTCTTTGAAACGACTCATCCTCAAAGCGGCTGCCCTTAAAATTTGATCTACCCTATATTTATTAGCCCGTTATTAATAATTAGCTTTTCGTGGCGACTTTTTGTAACTAAAGTCGTTGAAAAATCCAAGTGGTGTCACGTACAGTCGGCATCAAAAGTTGATTAACAGTTTGTTTTTTTAAAAGCGCCATATTTCTTTTCGATTGCTAAGGAAAAAAAACTTTGCTTGAGAATTTATTATGGACTAAGTTGTGAATTAATCATAACTATTTGTCAAAATTTTGGTCATGGTTACGGATTTCTAAAATATTCTGATTTTGGAAACTTCAAATGTTTATCAACTTTTGATGCTGACCTGACTGTACTAAGCAAAGCTGTGGTCGCTTGTATCAAATGTTACAAAAACTCTATATATATCGATTAAAAATGCGTCCACGAACTGAATTAGTTCCGGACGTGGAATGGACGATAAAAAACTACTTATTGAACCTTTTTTTCTATATAATAAAAAGAACCAAGGCGCTAAAATGCGTTTCATTCGCTGGTTCTTCGCGATACTGGTCGCGAAGGAATACGAGAAGAATCACCTGGTTCTTAAGAATATTCTGAACGTAATCCATACTCCTTCTTTTTCATTCCAGACCTGATCAAACCAATCTGCCTGTTCACCGCCTCCAGCAACATGTATAGATCTCATACGTTTGAGGACTACACTCCATTTGTGGCCGGCTGGGGAGACGTCAAATGGAGTAAGTTAAAAGAAAAGTGCATGATGATCTGATCAAGCAGTTTTAGAAGAAAAAGTATGATTCCAGAAATAATAATTGCGTTTATTCTGGTCGTTTGTAAAATTTGCGCACAACACAAGTTCTTAACGTTGTAGGAAAACATCGTGAGTTCGTGAGGAAACCCGCAGCTTAGACAGCTTTACAAGTAATTGATCTGATGGTTAAGGTGCTGGGCAAGCTTATCCTATCTCAATCAATGTCCCAGGCACTTTGAGTGGATATGCTTGGGTTGTCTCGTGACGCTGTGTATCATCTACTATGTAAAGGCCTTAGTATTGACTATTTTTATTTAAAAGTTTATAGCTAAAAAGCCTGTGCTTTTTATCCCCAGAGGGTATTTCCGCGACGCATCTCCAAGTGGCCCAGCTACCAGTCCTGGGCTCAGACGAGTGTGAACGAGCTTACATCAAGCACATCCGCTCCAACTCACGCGAGCAGTTCTCGGAACAGGCCATGTGCGCGGGGTATCCGGGGGGCAAGATCGATTCCTGTTCCGGGGATAGCGGAGGCCCTTTGATGCAGCCTCTTGTAAGTATTGTAACACTATTTTGATGTTTTTGTAGTTGGAGCTGTAGTAGAATTTTTATGCGAGCTTGATTTTGTTAAAGTTTTACGAGACTGAAAAGTCTTGGGTGTTTATTTGGGAAACCAAGCTGAATAATTGCTGTAAGATCAAGTCTACTCAATACTACTAAGATCAATCTACGTATAGAATGAACTCCTTGTACCGCAACAATCTACAAGTAGAAAGGCTGCTCATGATAAGTAGACTATGCGTATTCGTCTCAGAAGATTTTTCTTCTGAGGGATTGGTACCTACAGACCACGTATTTAAATTGTCTGTGTACAGACTCATCATTAGCATCCAATAATAATATTCTACTGCTGTGTAGGCTTTTTTCTGTTCACACATTTCATGTTCATGCATCCAAAATGATTTTTTTTTTGTGACCCATAAAACTGTCTCTACTACGTCTGCTTACAAAATCATCTTGTATTCCAGGAGCTAGAAGGCCTTACCCCCCGAACATACATGTTTGCGATCGGCATAGTTTCCTTTGGGCGGCAGTGCGCGCGCGCAGGCTCGCCCGGCGTCTACGCGCGAGTGTCTCACTACATGCCTTGGATAAAGGAGAAGATCCTCGGCCGAGCTAGCTGAGACCACGTGCATCATTTGTAAACGAACGGCTTTGTACGGTTTTTTACGAATATCGACCAAAGTTAAAAAGTCGCCTACAAGGTTAACAGAATTAGCACATAAAACGGCCATTTACACGATACCACTCCGCAAGAATGGATTTAACGTTAAATATTCGATAGAGCTTTATTTTTAACCGATTTAAAAAAGAAGGTTCTTTACTTTGTACTATGTCTTTTTACATTGTATAAAAGTTAAACAATCCATCCTGCAGTATTCTAGTAAGATTCCTACAATTACAATATTATGCGAAAGTTTTGATGGATATTTGTTACTCCTTCACGCCAACGGCTGAACGGATTTCGATGAAAATGTTTACTAAAGAAGTAGCATAGATTCGGAAAAGATAAATATTTCCGAGGGCGGGTGCCCTGCTGCTGTCCAAGCTGTCCAAATTATGTAAAAAGGAGCTTTAGAATCAGCTCAATTTCTGCAGTGTTTTTGCTAGGTACACTTAAATCAAAAAAGTGTTTTGTCTATAAATTCGATACTTTTTGTAAACCTAATCTTTTGAATCGATTAAATAGTGAGTCCGGTTTGATTAAAAAACTAAATTAAGAGGAAATCTAAACATGTTTGGATCTATCTCTATTTACCACGTAAGCATGTGTGAATCTTGTCTGTTCCTATTTTATTTAAATAACTAATTTGCATACCTCTTCTAATATAAGTTTATATACCTATACGTATAGAATGTAAGCTAATAAAATAACGTATTACCTAAGTATAAGATTATTTATATAAAATATACATATTTTTCAAACGGCTGGTATTTATTATTATAAAACCCCTAGGCCATTATTAATAAATAAATAAATAATGCTGGACTTTTTCACACAGCATCATCTAGCCCCAAAGTAAGCAGAGCTTGTGTTATGGGTACAAGAATGACTGATATACTACTTATATACGTTTTGTTTGTAAATACATACATATTATACATAGAAACACCCAGACAGAATTAATAAACGTGGTGTAAAGTTACGTTGGGTGTAACTAAGGAGTAATCATACTATTTTGGAGTTTAAACCTGGCGTAACATTACACCACGTTTATTAATAAGGGCCCTAGTGTATTCTGTGGTAATTCCTCCATATGAATAAAAAATAAAAGGTTAAGGGCTAGTTTCACCAACGTTATTTAGTAGAGCGTTAGTTAATTTCAAATTTTCAAAGGACATCTTTGGTAAATGTCAACGGATTAAGATTTAAACGATTCGTTACGATTGTTTTGTGCTCCATCATGCTCTAACAAAGGAATATCTTCATTAACAAGCCGCTAAATCTATTCGCTGGTCTGGCATAAAAAATATAAAATAATATAAATCATCTAGTATAAAAAAGGCCTAAGTTTTTTTAGTAAGTAGGTATAACTAAATAACATATAAAAAAAAACTATCAGTGCACGGCATCACTATCCAGTCACTATCACTATCACTATCAGCATCACGTAAGTAGTTTCCTTTGGTGCTTAACTATAATTCATCATAAAAAAGGAACTAATTGTAGAGCAGTTCAAATTACCTTTTGTTATAGCAACTCTGCCGTTAGCTGTGGAAAAATCGGGGCTTTTTCGTCACGCGGACGTAATAAAGGACGTAATAAGTTTTAGTAAATTCATAGAAATGAAACTACTTTACTCTCGGTAAAATGTAGGCATGTGAGAAATATGTAAGTAATTGGATGAGCCTAAGGTGTCTAACAGGTGGCTTATGTATACATTGGTCAAGGACCGACAGTAGTTTTGTCAAGGACTGTCAAGTAACAAGTAAAACTACGGGGAAATTGGTGAGACCTAGATAAAAAGGTTGACTCGCTACTGCACTTGTGACTTGTCACCACGGATTTCGGCTGGTCTGTGCTTGTCACTGTCCTTGACCGATGAAAACCACTCATTAGGGGGTAGTCATAGGAACGACCTAACAGTACCTACAACTACATACAATATGTATGTAATTTTATTAGGCAAATGCATTTTTTGTAAAAGTTTTCCATGCGTGACAGTTTACAATCATTAGAGCTCGTGTAAAATAAAATAGCCATCTCAGCCGACGCGGTTTCCATTTGGCACATTGAAATTGATTTATTGATTCCTTTCAAAGGTGTTCCTTTCGGATTCTTAAGATATACTATACTTATATATAAATAAAATAAAATAAATATGTGAGGATAGTTGACTAAGTAGTTGTGAAAACTAGGCCGAACATATACGAAACGTCGGGAAACAAAGTAAGCTATTCTTCCCGTTAAACTAATCTAAATTAACTTATTACCATTGATGCTCATCACGCGAGTATCGTTTCTATACGCCCAATTATCTTTTCTATGCGCAAGCTGATCACCTCGACTGACCGAGACGCTAGCTAAGTATATCCGCATGTCCTCAAGATCTTAAGACATTTCATCAAACCCCGGTCGCGAGACATGACGTATATACCTACTATATGTATACTTGTATATAACATAAGTAATATATAACTCGTTTGAATTCGTACAGTTGAAACTTGTGGTGGCAGTGAACGTTTGTGATAATGGCGAAGCTCTTTGTATTGTGTTTTTTATGTGTTTTTGTGCAAATTGTGAACTGCCAATTTAGTAAGTTATCTATATTTTTATTTTTTTATTTTGTGGTAAGTATTTTTTTATGTTTAAGAGAGTGGTTTGCCCAAAATATATATTTAAGTAACTGCGTGCCGAAATCTTTCGGGAAAACTTCACTTTTCCGAGATAAAAAGTCCAGAGTATAATCTTCCTCCTTAACAAATTTTATCTAAATCCGTTCAGCTGTTTCAGCGTGAAGGAACAACAAACCAAGTCTATGTAATGAATGTCTACCTATGTATGGCTTTAAATCTATGCTATGTATTTCTACTAAGTATGGACCTATTTATACTATGTATATCTACTATGTTATGTCTATTAGTAATCATTGATTGCGTGCTATCTCCAATTAACTACTACTGCGATGCACGTGGTTTTCTGGAAGTACCTAATTCAACTCTGTAGATATCTTAAGTGAGGACAATTCGGGAATTATTTCATACTAGCTGAGGCTTCAACGTCTCTTCATCTGTTCCCACAAAAAAACAAACAGTAGGTACCTATAGTTATATAGTAGATACTAGCTGTGCCCGTGACTTCGTTACCTTGGGCTCATTCGTTTTCTTACTATTCCAATGAAAGTCCCATTCAAATCGGTTCAGCCGTTCCAGAGATTACAAACCGACAAACCACCCAAAATTTTCAAAAAGCTTGTTTGTGTTTTTTTATCGTCTACCTACCATAAATCTATCTGCACTTGAGAAAACACAGGTATTTTGAAATCACAGACGGACACTTCAATTTTATTTACCATTGTTAATTTCCAATGACATTGTATTGAGTGCAAGATTAAACAAATAAATTTTCCTGTCCGTTCATCGGTCAAGGGATTCTCCTTCGATTTGTTTACTTATCTATAACGTAATACTTATGTATAAGGCATGCGGTATGTTGACTTAGTGGGTAAGTGTACTAATAGAGTAGGTACCTAGGTACAAAAATCGGGCCCAAATTCGAAATTCATTCATTTCAAAAATCATATGTAGTATCAAAAACACATTTCGCAAACTATTTTTGCATATAGCTAGTTACTTTTTGAGTAAAATTGTGAGAGTTTTTTTTCCTTCTAATGTTACCTTACACAAGCTTACTATAGCGTCCCGTTTAAGTATAGCATAGATTGAGTAAGATTAAGAATAAGTTTTATTGGAAACTGTTGGAATTAACAAAGATGGTAGGTTGTTAACAATTAAAATGTACAAAAGTTTGCCATTTTCGGACGATGCTGCTTTTTATAAAAACGTAAAACCTTGTTACCCCATGTTGACACATGTCAAAACAAAACTGTTACCACAAAAAAAGCGTTCTATGTACGAGTATTTAAAGAACGTTTTTCTAGGGGCCGAGTTTAGACGCCGTTTTTAGACTTGGTCTAAACTCGGCTCATTTTCTTGTAATAGTGTTAGTAGGTACTTATAAACTAAACAAACAATTAGTTTCCATCTAGCACAGATGTAAAATGCCTATGTAATTTTAAGCAAACACGTGTGGTTGCTGGTAAATCCCCAACACCTAAATTCTCCAATTCCAGCGAACATTATTCCTAATTATCTTGTTTTGCACGTTTTTAGGTGACTGACACTGACTTTTTTTCATGATAATAAGTGCATTCAAAGTGCGTAGCGTACCAGCAAGTACAACAATAGATAACTTAAAATTAGGAACAACTATCTCACTTCACTCCGCGGTGCTTCTCGCGGGAACAATAGCCAATATAATGTCATCTCCAACAATGTCCCAGGTACTACATAGGTTGCCTCCTGACGCTGTATAAATCATCTACTAAAAACGTTAAAGTTTTATCCACAGACCAGACGTGGTTTTATCCGTCCGGCCTGTTTTTTAATCAAGTCAAAAATACTTTATTTTTTAGAACCGCTAAGCTCGCTTATTCCTCTTGTTCCTTCATAACCATTACCACGGCAATGAACACGGTTTCAGGGGTCAGCTTTCTGTGTGTAGTGTATAGTAGACTTTCTTATTTAGAATTTTAATACATTCCGACTACAATTACCTAATTCATAATAAAAATTAATACAATTGAACTAAATACTTATAATTAGATAAATTTCACACTACATGAAAATTTGAAAATTTTAAGTGGAACAACCAAATATCATCGCGCAAATATTAAGTAGAAATATAGACAATATAGATTAGGATAGGTACCTATTTCATCATATCACAGCAGGTAGGTATATCCAAAAAGACTCGTTTGGTCGGTGATTGGTGTGATTATGGTAATTTCATGTGTATTATGTTGCTAGGTTAGATATTTATTATGATTTTATTTGTGGTTCGATGTCCAGATGACTTTCGTTTGGATTGTTGCCATTTGCTGTTTATAAAATATAGTGATTATTATTAATATGATCTGAGTTTTTATAAGTACCTACCACATAATACCTACAGTAGAAAATCAAAATTGTGCTTATCGAATCAAAGTATAATCTTTGATTCGATAAGCACAACTTGCAGGCAAATTAAATAAGTCCCGGGAAGTGATTATATCCTGATGCTATAGGTAATAAAAACCATCTAGTACAGTACGCACAACCAATCTTTAGCTCTTAGAAGTAGCTGCGCAGAATCCATTTTAAATGACGCCTAAAAGACGAAGACAGCGTTGTATAGCTGCCTCGCTCACTCACTTAGTTTGTTGCATCGTGCTATCTCGCCTACTCGTGCAAACCTGCGCAATCGTTTACTGCACCTAGCTTCAGAGAGATAAAGATCGGTTGTGCGTACGTTACCTACCTTTTGTACTTACAATTTTATTAAATGCGAATATTTATCTTTTGTGTTTATTGCTTGTATGGATATTGAATGTTTGGTTTGACGGAGCTAGCTAGCTTAGAGAATAGCACATAGGCTTATCACGATAAACGATGTCTGTAAATAGAGCCTTTAGAGACAATCCTTGATTTTCCTTGTTTCACTGGAGTAAACTTGTAAAATTTCTAAGAAATCATACAGGGACAGGCTGTCCACAAACTGATTATTTTTAAAGCATCATCTGAAAATTGCTCATGTGTGATTCATGTGCCAGCAATTAACATCACATAAAGAGTTACTTTAACATTTTATTATTTACCTACTAGAAATAGGCGTTATATTATACATTACACTTAGTATATTATATTATACCTACGTTATGTTATACTTACTTATGTAATCTCGTGTAAAAATTTGATAATAATGTGACGTCCAATATTAGGTAGGTACAATACGCACAATCAATCTTTAGCTATCTGAAGTAGCTGCGCAGAACCCATTTTTGATGGTGCTTAAAAGACGAAGACAGCTTTGTATAGCTGCCTCGTTCACTCGCTTAGTTTGTTGCATCGTGTCACGAGCGTGCGCATTCGTTTAGTGCACCTAACTTCAAGGTAGGTAGGTAATTATTATTCCACTAAAACTAGTTCTTCCACCAGATCTCTTCCAACCTGACCCACAAGCCTTCAACTTCGCGAAGAACCTCGGCAACTTCAGAGAGGTCGTCAACGGCATCGGCAGACGCAACCGACCTGCCCAAAGCAGACCACACTACCCCCAGAACCAAAACTTCGGCCAACAACGACCCGTGTCCTTCCCAACCGCTTACCCAGAAGAGGCACCTAACTATGGCCAGGGGAATCAAGGACAGAATGATCAATTTAGCCAGCCTCCCGCGCCGTACCCAGAAGGCCAGGGTAACGTCAACTTTGTGAACAACGACGGTTCTAGCTACCAGCAGAACCAAGCTGAAGGACCTGGGAACGTGAATGTGAACGATGGGCCCAGCTATCAGAACCAGGACTACCAGCCAGGACAGGGGAGCGTCAATGTTGCCAATAATGATGGATCAAGTGCAGGTAAGAAATGACCTTAATTGTATGACTTCCGAATTCCTGGTTTTTGTTTGTGTTAAGACACACTTAGTATTAAGTATTACCTACAACTTCATTGTTCGCGATCTCGTCCCATTAATAAAAAAAATGAATTTTTATTGTGTGAGTTTTAACAGTAAAGACTATTAGGTAATCTGTCTCTGACGATGTCAGCCTTTGAAGATGTTTGATGACTCAATGACGATCCATGGCTTAAATGATTTTATTTTTACCTATGTAAAAACTTTCTTAGGTTGTATTTTTTATAGAAAACTATATTTTTTAATGTTCACTTATCCTGACTCTTCATTAAACAGGATCATACAATGGCCCGAACGACGCTGTCTACTTCGGCAGCCAAGGCAACACGGAGGGTTCTGTGGTGAGCACACCCACTCCTGAGTCCAGGAATAATTTCAACTTTGAGCCTGTGCCAGTATTCCGTGAGTATTTTATCTTATAACTTCATTCGCCTCAAACTCAAGCTAAAAACTAAAGAGGAGTATCGCGGGATCCTATTGATTATCTCTGGGTTGACCCTGCCTACTGTGCGATGCTGTCTGTTTGTTCCGCTGTGAAAACTATCTCTCTTAAACCGAATCACCGTTCAGACCAAACATTTTCTATAACGAAATCTACAAATCCTGCGTGGGATATTTTCGGATGTGTAAAGATTTATTTTCTTTTAGCATCAATGTAGACAATGTAGATGTCTGCATTTCAAAATGTCTAGTGTCTCAGCTATACCAAAAGGAACTACAAAGAATACAAACTAAAATAATATGGCCACACTTTCGTGTGCGATTGAGAAATCCCAACTTGCTGGTTTTCCATTTGTGGAGTAAATAAGTAGAATCAATTTATATTAGACCTTAGAATACTAAGCAGGGTCACTGACCAGATAGAGGTTATCGCGATAGAGTCTCAATTAACGGTGATTATAACCTTTATGGAACTTGTTTTCAACAAAAATAACAAATGGGGAGGTCGTCAGGGGCATGTCCAATCCTCGCATCTGAACTTTAAAACTAATAAACTTAGTAGTAGGTAGAGTAATAAAAATATATTCAGAAGATTATTTCATCCCAATTCAATTATTCCCATCTCCTTCGTTTTTTATCAATAAGTTTGGGTGGTACCTACCTATACCTATTTAAGGACTATAATTGTGTACCTAAGCAAAGTTTCTTAATAATTAAGTTGAGTAAAAGGCGTGGCGCATAAAACTAACTCGGTTGAGCTAAACCCGGAACAAATATTTGGCAAAAATCTTCATATTGCGATTAAAATCTAGTCAATTATTCAAATGCGCCAACATCGTTATCCTTCGCATAAAATGTGGTATCTGTGGATACTCTGCAAGGTCAAGACTGTGGTCACCACACCACGAAATGCTGCTGACTATCACACCGTTACAAAAATGCAACAGATTTAATATATTTTATCAGAGCAACGATTGATTATTTGTGGCCGAGGTTGATACGGAACGCCAACTAAAACGCACGCAGGTCGTCCGGCCGCCATTTGGGGAGACGATATTACCTCTACCTATTCATGTCTCAGGCCGTCAATGAATCAGATTAGCACAAAATCGTGGCGGATGGCACAAGCTTACCAACCTTCAAGCTTGGAGGCCTTTACCCAGCAGCGGGTGAAATCAGGCGGTGATGCTGAATCGGAAGATCAGAAATACAAGTTGCATTTTGTTACATAAAAGTGCTCAATTCTGTGTAAATGTGTGCCACTTTTTTGTGCATCTATTAAAAGCCTGTTGTTATTGCTCGTAAAGTCTAACAAACCAGTGTTATTATAACCCAAGATTCATTCATTGGTTACCTAAATGACATGACACGAGGAAAACTAAAGGTCATATTGGCTCCACTGTATATCGAATCTTTTAACTAGGGTCGAATTTGGACCTCAAAATACACGCACGCCCCATTTTCTTAGTTATAGGACTGACTCTAGTGTTCCACTTGCTATGTTCTTGACTCGCTGTTAAGCTCGCTGATTTGAGTGTTTTGGCCTGGCCATCTAGAGTAGGTACAGTGAGTTTTCTAGTGTCACAAATGCCCCACAATTGTCCTATACACGTGCCACGAAAATATTGAAAACTTTTATGGAAAGTAATATTTCCTGAGATTTTCGTTACACGGAAAATGTGGCGCATCCAAAGTCATTCTTTCTTGTAAAGATATAGGTAGACCTAAGTTTTTTTGTGTCACACTGCGGTCATTTTTAAATGTTTTGAGAACTCTATACATTTTCATCATTCTTGATTATATTAACAGGTGCGAGCTGCAAGACGATAGAAGGTGGAACCGGCAGCTGCATCAACATCTACTCTTGCCCGCGGTTCCTGAAGGTGCTACAAGACTCGCAGCGCAACCCTGACGCCGTCAATATCCTGCGTCGCGCGCACTGCGGCTTCGACGGCAACAACCCCAGTGTACACAATTTATCACAGTAGTCATAGTCATCAATGTGATGAGCATGATTGTGGATGGATACGACCCAAAAAAAAAGATGGACAGGTTATATGAAAGATGAGTGATGGGATGACGAGTGATAGTGGAATTTGGAGAAAGGAACAGCCTGCACAGGATCGAAAGACAACGTGGGAATTTTAGGCACATTGACATTATTTTAATTCACCCGCAAGAGTTTTATTTTCGAAACTTTCTGTAATCAAGATTTTTTGTTAAAGAAGAATAAAATTAACCTTAGCAGGATATCATGCATGCAAAGTTAACTTGGATTTTACACAGTTAATTTATAAACAGTTTACAATGTTCAGTGTCAGTAAAGTATGATGATATCCAGGTATGCTGCCCACTCCCTGGACTCCCCACGGTCGCTCCACCCAAGCCCACCACCACCACTACCACCACCACACCAGCCCCCACTCAGGCCCCAACAGCGGGGCCTAAAGCCGCTGGGGATTTCCTGTCGAGCCTCCCAACGCCGCCAGTCTGTGGCGTCAGTAATACGACCCTCAGTCGAGTGGTAGGGGGGATACCTGCTAAGCTTGGTAAGTTCCTCGTAAAATGGTAGAGACACCTGTAATTCTTCTTGTCGTGTCTTTAGTTTCGAAGGTGTGGTGAAAGTATTTAAACTGAGGGGCAGTTTAAATAAGGAACGCCTTTTATAATACTAGCGTCTTTAGTTAAAGCTGGCCTGGATCAATTCTGGATATTTCATAACTAACAGCTGGATGACTTTTGTCATAATTCCGTTTTTATTTCCGACAAAAAACAGCACTTTTACCGTGTCTTTTTATTTAAAAAAAAGTGTCCCTTTAACTTAATGTCTTGTAATTGGGCCTTGTTTATTGTATGTCAACCAGAGACTTCGTGTATTTGATATGACTGATTGTGTGCTTAGGCGCGTTCCCATGGATGGCTCTGCTGGGCTACAAGCGCGCTGACGACACCCGCTGGCTGTGCGGCGGCTCGCTGGTCACCTCTCGCCATGTGCTGACAGCTGCGCATTGTATCCACAACCACGAGAGAGACCTGTAAGTGCCAAGTTATTTTCAGTAATGGATATCGATTACAGTCAGCGTTACTAACTGGTAGCCCCTTGCACGAGAAATGCTGTTGAAAATGCCTTAGAGGTAGAGTAATGTGGGGGTCGGCACAACTTGTATTCTTCTTCAATTTTTCATTGCATGTAATTATATCGTGATAGCATTTAAACCTGTTGTACAGTACGCACAACCGATCTTGGTCTCTCTGAAGTAGCTGCGCAGAATCCATTTTTGATGACGCCTAAAAGACGAAGACAGCGTTGTATAGCTGTCTCGCTCACTCGCTTAGATTGTTGCATTGTGCTATCTCGCTTACTCGCGCAAACCTGCGCAATCGTTTAGTGCACCTAACTTCAGAGAGACAAAGATTGGTTGTGCGTACTGTAGGTATTTGTAGCTATATCCGCAGTGTACCTTTCAGGAAGTAGCCTACCATTACAGAAAACACATCTAGAAATTGGAGTCAGAAACAGATTCATCATCATCATTTCCCTGACCTTACCTATCCCACGCTAAGTGGGGTCGGCACAACATGTCTTCTTCTTCCACTCACTCCTATCACTCGTCAATTTTGCATCCATTGGAGTCAGAAACAGATTGAACTGGAAAAAAAATTTTTTGGCATTATTTTGGGTTCTGGCTTTAATCCTTCTGAGCTGGACACCTGTTCCGGTTTTCTTATGTTTGTATAAACTATTTTTAGGCTCGCTTCACACTAACTAGACTAAAGTACTTTACATAACTATTAACATAAATCATCACTATGTAAAGGTGCTATTTAAAATTAAAGAAGAATCGCGTTGTGTAGTGAATAGCAATTATGATGATGAGCTAATATTCACATGATTTGCATACGGAACTACGATGACATCTTCTTTTATAGGTTTTCCTCTTAGATTGAACCTGCTTGAAATTCGTCGAGTTTATAGTACCTAGCTGGGTTATATCTGAGAGGATTTTTACCAAAAAAAAAAGCCAAATTACAATTAAATAAACTTTATGAAGGACAAGTTTTTGGTTCAAATAACTTGTTACTTACCGAATTAAAAATTTTACCTAAAAGGACTGTTCTGGTCCTACAAAATTTTTTCGGTACCTACCTACGTAAACACGATTATTTCACCAGAGATTTTACCAATGTGTCATATTTTTATAATGCATACAAAGTACACCCTGTACCTATAATGGGTAAGCATTATTTATTAACATAATTGATGACGCAAACATGTCACTACCTTCAAATTTCGTGACGTCAAACGTACGATCGTCATTCTTTCTTCGAAAATCCAGTCAAATGTTTCGCGAGTAAATCGACCATGGTCCACACCGTCACATTATAATTAGCACCCGGAACCAAACGATTCGCAATGCAATCAGTGAGTTGCTTATAATTGTGCCTTTTGAGGCCCGTGTCGGAACCGAAGCTTTAAATTGTACCTAGGTAGGTAGTTACTTGATTAATATAAAAGAAAATGTAACTCTGTCTGTCTGTAAGAAGGTAGGTATGTAGGTTAGGTGGATAATATAGATCGTATCCCGAGGGTGCCCGAGGATAAACAATCGATAACTCTTAGCAAGACTCCATTTTTTCAAAACAAAAAATATGCATTTTGAAATCTCACGTGAGATTAGGGGGGAAGGAGGGGGTCGAACAAAATCTCACGACATCTCACCAAGGGGGACGGGGGTTCGTAAAATCGCCCAGCTTATAGACTAGTAACTACTTTGTTTTTCACTCAAAACATAATAACTATCAGATAGTTATACCGGATACTATTCAACCGGTCACGTTTTTAAATGGTTTTTACTTGGACAGCATAATAAACCACGAGATTGTAACGTTAATCGCTCAAAATTGCTTTAATGATGTGATTGATGACACCATCGTAATAGCGGTCTTAATATTGCAAACTCTAGGAAATATCCCTTAATTACATTGTTTATTGTATCTATAAACTGTGGATATAAACGTTATGTATTTACTCGGTACACTGGGCTATATTTCTCTGGACGGAAGAAGATTGATCGATCAGCTGATGTGTGTGTGACGAATATTAAGAGGAGCGCTGGATTGACCCGATCTGGTGAGCGAAGCCAGCAGGCTATGCGTGCCTGAGCAACTTGTTAGGTTCCGTCCAGGTAGAGTTCCATTTTATTGCGACGACTCCCGCACGCACAGTAGCAAGAAATGAAAAATGAAATGAAATGTATTTATTGAACCGGAAGAACACAAATTAACAAAAGCATTATTAAGAACTAGCTGCGCTCCCGCGGTGTTACCTCGGTTCCTTCCCTGAGATACAACCTTTAACTATGCCAAATTTTAGCCTAATCTGTTCAGCGGTTTGGGCGTGAAAGCGTAACAAACAGACAGACAGACAGAGTTACTTTCACATTTATAATATTAGTATGGATAATAATATTGTTAACGGAGACATCAGTTTCTCGTCTTATTTCATAAATGAGCAGAAACAAAAATAGAGTCATAATAACGGCGTCACAGGCGTTACATTCTAAAACAATATGGTATTCGATTACGGCACCACAAACAAGGGAGGCAAGACAACAATCTCCCATCTGCCGCGCTCAACACCATCTTAATGAGTTCCTCAAGCTGTACCCAGAAACTGATGTACTTACCTATTTGCAGACAGCTACACTAATTTGGAAAAGGTACCTACTGTATATTTATTTTGAAAATGGTGTATGTTGGTAGACTGTATTTTGATGCTGGTGATAATTGTGAATATGGATGGAAAGACTTATTTAAGTTACAGTTGCAAGCAAGGTGTTCTCTACCTACATAGTTCCTGTCGGATTCAACCATAGATTTAGCATGGTACCTCTTTGGTAATATGGATACAACCATTCAACTGACATTTGGTTTCATTCTACCATAGACAAAAAAAAAATGTTTTTTCAGGTGATAAAATTAAAAATAATTAAGTATTCTTGTTGCAGTCAAACAACAGTATATAGGTATTTATATATACCTACTACAACATGCCAGGTTACTAATTGTTGAACTTTAGATATTTACTTATAAATATAAGTTTCGATAAATTACATAATACTTACGACGTGAGCATTACTGAGCATTAAGTTTATTTTAATTGAACAATAATATAAACACACAGTAGGTATGTAATTGAAATGTTATTGTGATTCTTATAACATAATTATAACCTTTAGAGAACAAGTTTCCGTCCGCGACTTTACTCACTCAAGCGTTACACACGGACACATTGAATTACTGGGTGTAAAACGATTAGACCCGAAAACTCAAAGAGAATTAATACCTTCAGATACAGTGATTACCTACTTAATAGCTAGCGTGTCAAATCGTATCGGTAGAAATTCTTCCGTGTAAAATAATGCTCTTTATACACCCAGTACAAGTCACGAAGTACGTTTGTATGTTTATCAATTGATATAATTATATCGAAGAGGTTTTGTCAAGGGTAATGTAACATTGCGTAATAACCGGTTTCCGTCGACTTTGCTTGCATTAACCTGCAGTACGTTTGCTTGCCATCTGCATAACCTGTTTGTATTTTGTAGGACTCTTTGATAACTATTTCTGTTGTTTCCCGTGACTTCGCCTACATTGAATGCTGTTTATCGTTTCCCTAACTTTCATCAATTCAGTGGTCACAAGAGTTGACTAACTCATACGAACTTACTGACTACTTATCAAGTCAAAGTCAAAAGTGATCTTCTCCTGTTCCTTCACGATCATTACTTACTTATTTCAGTCCCTACTGCTGGGCAAAGGTCTCTACAGGGTTATTTGTAAAACACCGCTTATCTTTCAGGACTGTATAATATCATTATAAACAACAACTTTTGTTCTATGACTTTTTACAAAACATAATATATTTACCAAAAACAAACCTTCAAGATTTCGTTGTCCTATCTAACACATTTCAACTCTGTATAAAATAGGTCAATTTCAAGCGCCCACGCCGCCCTAACCCCACTCCCCTCGCTATTGTACTATTGCTTTCTTTTGCTTTGCATAGACCTCGTAACATTTAGAGCGTTCAATTAAATACTTATTTTTATTTTTGTATGAAAATCTGATGAACTAAAATATGATGAATTTTTAAAAGTCATAGAACAAAAGTTGATGTTTATGATCTACTTCTTTTCGTGACACTAGTTCTTTCGAACCAGTGTGGTGAAAGGATTATATAAGTGCTCCTCTAAGAAGCTCCTTTCGTGCACCTGACACATGTTTTCGAACTTTTTAGGTTCTACGACATGCCGGTTTCCTCACGATGTTTTCCTTCACCGTTTGAGAGTATTGGCATAGAGCACATCATTTTTTCGGCACAAAAACTCATTGGTTGGCACGATCGGGATTGAACCCACGACCATACGATCGGAAGGCGGGGCCACTACCACAAGACCACCAGTGCGTTGTTTATGGTGATAGTAATACAGTCCTGAGAGGTTACCGGTGTTTTACAAATAACCCTGTACATCCCTCCAACCATCTCTCTCCTTGAAGAAAAAAGTGTTTCTATAATATAATAATAATGCTGGACTTTCCACACAGCATCATCTAGCCCCAAAGTAAGCAGAGCTTGTGTTATGGGTACTAGATGACTGATATACTACTTGTATACTTTTTGTTTGTAAATACATACATATTATACATAGAAACACCCATACCCGAGACAAATATTTGCAGATCATACAAACATTGGTCCCGCCGCGGGGATCGAACCCGCAACCTTTTGCGTCACAGGCGGGCCTTCGCCCACTGCGCCACAGAGTTCGCCGGATAAAAGGAAATCCTTTCCTTCGTTTCCTTTTGTCATTTTAAGTGCTCGTGGTATTCTTGTGTCCGTTCAAAATGTAAAGTTAGGTAGGTATTAGTTCGTCGATACTAAAGCTAACTATTTTTTTAGTAATTAACACTGATAAATACCTTCAAGAGTTGTAATAAAAGTGTTGACAGTGATGACACGTGATTGTTATGTTGCGGTTGTGTTTACCGTTGTTTCATAGAATTGTTAAGTACTGGAAATACTACTCATGAAACTATGGTTCTACAATTAGACGTAGTTATGCAAAATTAGGTAGGTATGTAGCATTGGAACCAACCCACAGATCACAACTTCATAAAAAACTAACTAGAACCATGCTGCAAAAAAAGGCCCTGATCGACGGGCGATTAAAACCGCGGTCTTATTGGCTCGTCGGTAAAGCTCGCCCGTGTATCATTGCAATTCCGCGGTTTTGTGAGTTTACGAGGCTGGCTCGCGGCTCAAATATGTTTTACTCGGCTCGTACGATACGCCTGTTTAACTCGCTAATCGATCAGCACCAACGAGCCGCGAGTAAAACCGACGTTCTTTAAAACCGCGGTATAGACTGTACGTCGATCACCCACTTAAGAGCAGATTGGTAACCCTACCAGGCCTCCAAAACCAAAATGGCGGACTAGATTTTCAGTCAAAAGGTCTCTATATCTAACATCAACAGACATCATGTCTTCCGTTGCTGAATGTAGGTTTATTATTCGTTAATACTCATTTTACTACAAGCTGCGATCCCTCGGGATTTTAGATTTTTTCGGGATAAAAAGTAGGTAGCTTAATATGTCTTTCCATGGGATACAACCTTTATCCATGCCAATTTTCAGTTTGGGCGTGAAAAGGTAACAAACAGACAGAGTTACTTTCAGTGAGTATGGATAAGTATAATTGAGTAATCTTTTTCAGTTACGTGGTCCGTCTGGGAGAGCTGGACCTGGCGCGAGACGATGAAGGCGCGACTCCCATGGACGTGCTGATCAAGCAGCAGATAAAGCACGAGCAATACAGCCCCAAGGCCTTCTCTAACGACATCGCCTTGTTGGAGCTGGAAAGAGATATTCAGTTTACTAGTAAGTTCATTTCAATAGAAATCTTACAACTGATTTGGATGGATGTTGCACTCCGCGGTGTTACCCGCGGTTCACTTGGGAATACTTTTATTTTCTGGAGCAAAAAGCCTAGATAATCCCAGATACTAGGTATGTTACCTCCGTACTGAATTTTATCCAAATCCATTCAGCCCTTGCTGTGTGAAGTCAAGGAATAAACATCCAAGCAAACTTGTCGACTTATGAGTTTTTTCAAAGTTGTATACCACAACACAAGTCATCCGTAACATCTGACATCTACCAAGTTCCACCTGACATTACCTGATTGTGACCATTTTTCCAGAACTGATCAAGCCAATCTGCATCCCGACCGCGACTGAACTGCGCTCCACCACCTTCGAGGACTACAACCCTATCATCGCCGGCTGGGGGGATACTGAGTTCCGTAAGTTCTATTCTATAACTACATTTTTTTTTATCATAGACCTTACAGCCGGGACCTACAATTTACCGTGGCCTCCAAAGCACGGAACGCTCAATTGATAATGCCACTAGCGGTTACCTATCCACTTTTGTGACCGCACAGAACGCTGTCTAGCTTCGACAATCTATAATATCATGATAAGCAAGCTATGCCACGGGCGCATCGAGATCTGAAGATGAGCACTGCTCTGGACTGGATGCACTAAGGAACTATTTCATCATATATTTCTTCCGCAGGTGGTCCATCAGCCACGCATCTCCAAGTCCTGCAGCTGCCGGTGGTCAGTAACGAGTTCTGCCAGCAGGCGTACTCCGCCTACAAGAACCAGAAGATCGACGAGAAGGTGCTCTGTGCCGGCTTCAAGCAGGGCGGCAAGGATGCCTGCCAGGGGGACAGTGGAGGACCGCTGATGCAGCCTATCGTAAGTTCCAGCAAATTAAACAAAGCTAGATCGGTTGGACATGAGGGCGATAAGAAAGCAGTGGATACGTCTGGCACAAAACCGCCAGGAGTGGCGTGAATGCGTGATAGAGAAAAGGCCTTTGCCCAGCAGTGGGTGTTACCGCCTCAATAGATTGATTTCTCTAGTCAGTTTCTATGATGTTTATGTGAATGAGACGAATGATGTGCAGGATCGCAGCGTATCTAACTCTGTCGTCCCTACTTCTTTAAGTATTTTAATTTTCATTTCAAATTAGGACGGGATAAATTCTGCGATCTTCCTTCATTCACTCAACGGATAGCTGTAGGTACCCTAACTCTGGGATATGGCCTTCATAGAACCTTAAAACTATCCTTCAGTGTTGTAGATATTATGGTACCAGTAGATCCGAGTTTATACTGCAATTTTGTCCACAGTGGAACGCCCAAGACTTGAATTCGCCGATGTACCAAATTGGAGTAGTCTCCTTCGGTAGGAAATGTGCGGAGGCCGGATTCCCTGGCGTCTACTCACGCGTCACCTACTTCGTGCCCTGGATTGAGGAAAAAATCCTTGGAGTTGTCAGAAGATAAACTTTATTCGTTTACAGTTAATGAACACCAAAACAGAAGAGACATCTTTTACCACATGACAGCTTGAACACTTTTATGGAAAAGTAGAAAGAAAGAATGATGAAGAAGTTTCATGAGTCAGATAGAAAAGGTCGCTGTCATTTCGTATAAAGAAAAGTGAATTGAATTAGGTACCTACTTATATAAAAAAAATTAGAGATACGGAGGAAATTTTACCATTGACAGAGCTAAGCTCTGTTGAGTCAGAAATTGTACCAGTCTCTTGAAGATTTTCGATACTCAAGCGTCACAAAAATAAATGTAGATAAGTTTACTTACCTAGTTCTAAGTTCTTTATATTATTTAATAAATTATTTGTAAATAGTTTATTAAAAATGAATAATTATTTTGAATGAAATGTTACCATTTTCCAGTTATAAATAACCTATTCATAAAGAAAGATGTAGTAAGTAAAGTATTGCTTTAGGCAAGTCATGACATTTTGAAATTAATAAAATATTAATTATATAAAATATTGTTTTATTTAACAAAGATAAGCTCAATGAATCACAGTTAGGTACTTTACGTTTCCAGTTAAGTTACAAGTAGATAATATTATAACAATATCCATGTCCGACGACCTCTGTGGCGCAGTGGGCGAAAGCCCGCCTGCGACGCAAAAGGTTGCGGGTTCGATCCCCGCCGCGGGACCAATGTTTGTATGGCCTACAGATATTTGTCTCGGGTCTGGGTGTTTCTATGTATAATATGTATGTATTTACAAACAAAAAGTATATAAGTAGTATATCAGTCATCTTGTACCCATAACACAAGCTCTGCTTACTTTGGGGCTAGATGATGCTGTGTGAAAAAGTCCAACATTATTTATTATTTATTTAAGTGTTTTACTAGAGTCCCTTTCACATAGGAACGGCTCCGTAACAAGGCGCTTTTATGTTAAATGAAATTATTAAAAGTAGGTAAATACTTAGAATGAATGAATGAATGATAATTCTTTATTGTACCCACACCTTAAACAATAAAACAAAATAATTAAATAAAACAAATAACTTGACATACCCCAGACCATATAAACCAAGAGTAAGTTAAAAAATTATCTAGAATTTCCGTGTGGTTCCGCCATTGGCCACCAGGCGCTTAAATATTTAGTAAAATTTTTAAAATTTGGTTATCAACGGTGTTTTTATGTTCTCTCTCATCACTACGATTAATTAGTACAAATATAAATTAATTAATTCCTTCTTATTTACCTTCAAATTGCAAATTTTATTCATAGATAAGTAAATTCCGAATCGATGGATACGATTTATGATAAAACACTGATAACATTATCATGTTATCATTTCTTACCTATGTAGGTACCTACTGATAATATGTAGTTTGTTTACAATAAATCTATAACAAGGACGTGTTAATTTTCTTAAAACTTTTGCAAAGCTATTGTGTAAATAAGAAAAAACATTTGAGTTAATTTTCGTTCAAGTTCGAGACAAAAAAAATGTGTTACCTAAATATATAATCAATACAATAGGTATTTGAGTATAATATCAAAATTTGTTACACATACAAAAACAAACATAGGTACCTTACCTACCTAACCTACACACGCAAAATATAGGTACCTATTACTTTAAAATAGATCATCGATAGTTGTAAAAGAGTGGATAGTATGAAAATGTTAGGTTGAAGTGCTTGGTGGAAATACTTAGTGTAAAGTCAAAGTCAAAGTCAAAAAGCATTTATTCAGTAGGACCGCTGGGATCACTTTGAAACGTCTTAAAACTAGGTGATTCTACTCCTGTTCCTTCGCGACCAATACCGTGAAGAACCAGGGCAACAAACACGGTTTGGGGCCTAGCTTTTAAGCTTAAATAAACTACATATGTCTTCGCCTCAAAAAAAATATCCAGGTAAGTACCTAACTAAGTGACACTCTATAAATAATGCTGGACTTTTTCACACAGCATCATCTAGCCCCAAAGTAAGCAGAGCTTGTGTTATGGGTACTAGATGACTGTTATACTACTTATATACTTTTTGTTTGTAAATACATACATATTATTACTTACGAGGTGTGCTCTAGACTGACTCTAGCTAGTATGTAATAACATTTTATCTTTTACATAATTAATTAATCTGTGTTATAAATTCACAAATTCAATTAAATTAATCCGCTTTAATCCTCATCCTCGTGTGTGGTAATTTCCAAAACACGTGAATACAAATAATGAGAAATATCAAAGTGATAAAGTTGACCGTTTCAAATATTCACACAATATAAAACGCAGACAAGTTACAACTTCAAGCATAAATTCGCACATGTGTGTTATTCTGCATGTTGTGGACACTTGTCTATTATTATCTGGACGTGCCTGATACCTATTTTCAAAGGATCTTACCATAATCACCCGATCATCTCAAATAGAGTCCTACCTACAATAACATTTTGTGTTTAAACAAAAACCTTACACCCGCGATAAAATTCAAAATCGAATTAGTCTTAATACTTTTTTTCTGGCTTACTCGATTCTACAGTAGAGAAAAAACTTAAGGCTTTACATCTAATTATATAAGGTAAATTATTTATACAGCGTCAGGAGGCAACCTATGCCTACACTCTGGACATTGTTTGAGATGGAATAGGCTTGCCATCCTCTTAGCTTAATCAGCCTGGTTCACAGGAAAGACAACGTCAATACGTGTGGAGCTGACTAAGCTGCTGGTTTCCTCACGATGTTTTCCTTAACCGCTAAGAGCTCGACGAAACGAAAAAATCTATTGATGCACGGCCGGGATCCGTATCCACAACTTGGCAGGCTATGTTACTTTCCAGTCCTCCAAAAAGGATGGCACCTGCTTCAAACCTACGCGCTGACGCTGCGGAGCTTCGACCTGTTCCTCCAGGGTACGCTGCTCATTGTGATCCTTCTGCAGACCAATGTGTTGCTGCTGCTGCGGAGGCACTATGGAGCTGGGTTCATGCCCGCAATTATCGAAGGTAGATCCTTTTCCCCAAGTTAGGTTACTAAAAAGGAGCAAAACCCTTATGAAAGTTACCAAAATGTTACAACATATTAAGTTGGTTGGATTATTATTACCTACCTAACTGTCTGATGGCCTACACAAAAACGATCTTTAACCATCGATTTATAACAAAGGATGGTTTCTAGAATGCTAAAGCCTATAGATAGAAGAAGAAAGGTCACCGACCGCAGGTAAAGTGACCAAAAAGCTAACCTAGTTAAATTTTCTTTGAATTTTATGAATTGCAGATTGGGTGATGGTGGGATGCGGTTTAGCTGAGTTCCTCCTGGGTCCTATACTTGCCTGGTGGGGACGAGACAAGCGCAATTTCGTGCTGTCTGCGACCCTGGCGCTGGCTGCCACCTCAGGGTTGTTGGTGCTGGCTGTGCCTTTCGCAGACACGAGATACCCTTATGTTGGTAAGAACCAGTTTAATAAGTAGATTATTAAATAAAGGGCTGCATCCCTTTATTTAATAATCTACTTGTTAAACTGTTTTGAGTTCACGAGCGCAATATTAATTAGGTAGTTGCAAATCCGAAAGAATCAAAGACACTACAAGATTTCAAACCATATTGCAGAACTGTGCGGTGGATCCGTGTTATCCCGTGTTGAGCCCGACATCGTCACAGAGCCTGCCATCCGCGCTGTGCTTCTCATCACGTGTGCGGTTCTGTGCACGCTGGCCAAGGTGAGCGTGTGGGCGCACGGGCTCACCTACCTGGACGACCACCAGCCTGACAACGGACCCTACTTCTACGGTATGGACTTGTCGTTTCAGGTCAACCCTGAGAGATCAGTATGTCAGTATGCCAGTTCATGGAAAATCTTTGAAACAGAAGCTATCCGAAATAGGTTTTCAAGAAATATCAGATGTTTGGCAAAATTTTCCGATCCGACAATTCGAAGCCATAAAATTCAAAGTACCTACCTGGTGGCAATAGGCTTGCAGGTTGCAAGCCTATTGCCACCTGTACTTTGAACGTCACGTATTTTACAGAGTTTGGTGTTGCATTAGCAACTGTGAAGTTTGTAAGTAATTAAGTAAAACATCATATTGTTATATCCTCAGGTATCCTCATTTCGATCCAGCTGTCCTTGGGTCTCAGTGGACAGAGCTGGTTGCAGGCCAGTTCCCTAAGTTCCGCCTGGTGGGAGCCGCATACTTCCATCTCCTGTCTCACTCTCATGTTCGCGATCCTCTTCACGTTGTTCCCGCGACAGATGAAAGAGTTCCTGGTGGAAGATGATAGGCATTTTAATATGGGTGAGTAAGCATTGAATAGAAAGTACATTTATTAAAAGTAATATAAAAGAATAAAAGGCATAAGTTTAGGAACCTACATGAAGGCAACTAAAGGAGAAAAGAAATATCAAGCGCGCGCCAGGCTTTGGATATAGGCGATCATCCTAACTTCAGGGTATGCCTCCTTAAACTTGGGCCAATAACGACCACGATCCTGCGCTCATCGAACCCATCGATGATCTGCTTCATGCAACTAATCCTGTGGGTCTGTGATTTTTTCAGATTTCTGCCAGTCACTGAGCCGAGTGTTTCGGAACAAACCTCTGATGCTGCAGACCGTGGCACTCGGCGCCCTGAGTTCTGCCATCTTCGGATTCGTGCACTACGACCGCGCTTTTGTGCAGGTGAGCTTTTCTATTGACAAACTTAATTTGTAACAAATTATACAATACTCAACAAATAAATAAAGCCAAACATGGAGTGGAATTATAGACCATTTAATTTGTTGGTTCCTGAAACACAAAATTCTGACCAGATATCTGATGAAAGGACCCTTGATATCTTATAGACAGGTAGTAGGTACCTACTCTATGAAATGACAGAAGGGGCACTGGTTTCACTTACAATGCCACTAACTGACTTGGTTTCCATGTCTAGGCCAGGTTCCACATCGAGTCGTATCGTCAGGACCCGCAGACTTCGAGGGTGGTCGCTGGCGTGTTCCAGTCGCTCGTCATCATATTCTTTGTTATGGTATTTAAACTAAACAATCTTATATTGTGCATTTGAACTATCAGTGCCCAAGATACACATTGATTCAAAGACATTATTACTTGAGGACTAACTATTATAAAGGCTATTTAGCTTTCAAAACCATTTTAAATTGAGGACGTTTTGCTGTCAGAGCATTTTAAATTACAGTCGATGTGCATTTAAGAACATTTAGCTTCCAAAACCTTCTGATCCTAAATGATTCTTTCGTTCGGAGATCACAGCATTGCGGCAGGAAACACGTTAAAAAAGCGAAAGAAACGAGCATCTCATATTCTATCACAGATGAGATACCTACCTTAAACTCTTACTTCTATCGAATGCTTGCAACTCGTCTTAAAAAGCTAGCTTAAAACGAAGCTCTACAAACATCTAACATCTTTTTGTCATGTCACTAGTTCTTTCGAGCCAGTGTGATGAAATGGTTATATGAGGACCCTTTTGTGCACTCGTTTTCGTGTCATGGTGATACAGTCCTTTATTAAATTGCAGATCTTCCGCATCAGGTTCTCCCTGCGCCGCGCTGACGGAGTGAAGACCAGCACGGCGGCGCGTGTGGGCGGAGTGACGGCCGCCGTGCTGGCCGGGTTGCTGGCCGCGATCAGTGCGCTGTCCTGTGAACTGGGGGATATAGCGGGGCTGCAGGGGGAGTATGAGCAGCCAGAGTGTAGTCAGAGTTGCGGGTAAGGCTTGCGTTTACTTTACACAATAGAAGCGCGTGATGTAACTTGCTTAGTCGTTCTTGATAGATCGTCGAATTCAAGCAACGTTCTGAACTTCTAACCGATCAGTATGTGGTGCTAGTAGCATTATAAACTGAGCACTTTCGGAGGGCACGTTAAATTGTGAGCCTAAAACTTCGTCACCAGAGTTTGCCACTCATATGAACTTACCTCTTTTATCTCCCAGGTGTGACTCCAAGGTGTACGGGTACAGTCCTGTGTGTGGTGTTGAGACGCAGGTCACTTACTTCTCGCCGTGCAACGCCGGCTGCGGCGAGGTGGAGAACCTCAACGGTTTCCTGTAAGTCTCTTTCAAGTTTGAAGCGCTCGTGGTGGCTTGCTCAGTCGTTCTTGATTTTTGCGGTCAGTAAGAGGATGGGTGACCGCTAAAGCCATTATCAACTGAGCGCTTCCGACGGAGGGCACGTTAAGCGGTCCGTCCTGGTATAATCGTTAAGCCATGACGGAGGCCTTATGGCTTAACGCTGAAACGCCTGAAACAGAAGATTTTTGATGAAGGGAACGAGTGAGTAAAAAGTCCGTAGGTACTACCTGCTGGGCAGTCACCTAGCATTTGAGTTGCCAATGATGATAATGAACTGTACTTACAACCAGAAATTCTTACAGAATATTCAGCAACTGCACATGCGGCATGGAGCGCGCGGTGCGCGGCGCGTGCTCGGTGTCGCGGTGTCGCGGCGCCTTCTCCGCCTACCAGGTGCTCTACACCGTCATGCTGGCTGTGGCTGGTGAGTTACATTCGATTTGGGACGGTTAAGGTTGTGCAGGCAAGTCTATAGGTATCAAGGTATTTCATGGAGACGGAGTTCTCCTGCAGGGGCAACGCCAGGCGAAGCGCTAACAAGCTGCGCCAGCTCTTGAAAGAGATAATAATTCCAGGGTCCTCATTCCTGATGCAAGGCATGGCGGTGCTACGATCAGTTCGCAGAGAAGACAAGCCGCTGGCGGTGGGCGCCTCGTTCGCCGCCGTCGCGCTACTGTCCGCCGTGCTGACGCATCTGCTGTATATGCTGATCAGCTGTGAGTTTAATGTACATAAATAATGTATTTATGTAGGTAGGTATATTTATTTTTATTGAGTATGTATTGTATTTGTATTTATTTTTAATAGCTTTAGGTTTATGTAAGAGTCTGTCTTAAGCTTTAAAAATTCAATAATCTGTCATTTAATGCACCCGACCAATCTTCTTTTCACTTATGTTCCTGTCCATCCAAAGGTTGCCTGGAAGAGATCGCTTCTTAGCGATTAGGCAGAACATTGTACATTTTTTTTTTGTTTTTGTTTGTTTTAATTTTATTAATGTTGTGCAATAAAGAATTTTCATTCATTAGGTAATTCATTCATGTCTAGTCATCAAATCATTCATCAATCTAATTTCTACTACCATCATCCCGTTGAGTGAAGCAGATGCCTCCTTACACTGTAGGTACTTACAAAATGATGATGACAGGTCTTAGAAACCGGCAGGAAACCTAAAAAGTTCGTAAACATGGTGTCAAGTGCACGAATGGAGCCTCTTCGAGACGCACTTAAAACCCTTTCCTCACACTGATTCGAAAGAACTAATGACGCGACAAGAAGAACGCCTTCTTACCTAAGCACTCACAACATCGAATCGGTGTAGGTCGCAAACTAAATCCAAATAAGACACGTAAACACAGACAGTAAACAGGTTCACGACTGTATCCCCTAGGTGCGGAGACATTCTCTCGGATCTTTTTATGTACTTACTACGTTAAGTAGGTACTTATTCCAGATCCTATGAAGATGTCTAAGGGGGGTAGTCAGAGGCATGTCCAAACACATATTTGATACATGCCCACATCTTGCAGAAGTTAGTATTCCATACGTGACAGGTTGCAAGCCCATCGCCGCCTATAAGAACACTAACTGGTTTCCTCACGATGTTTTCCTTCACCGTTTAGCGCATATAAATTTTACGAAACGCAAAATCCATTGACGCACGGCCGGGATTCGAACCCACAACCCTCAGATTGAAAGTTGAGGTACAACCCCATTCGGCCAACACGGCTTTCCAAATAAGATGCATTTTAAAATAAGAAATTTCCATACTTTTCTTATCCTTCCAGACGTAACATGCGTATACCCAGACGGTTACCAATGTGTGCTCCACGGGGAGACGGTGTGGGCTCTGAGCGTCAGCAGCGCGGGGCTGGGCGCCGCCTCCGCCGCCGCCAGCCTGGCCGCCAGCACGCAGCGGCTGCCGCCTGAACCTTCTACTGAACTGTAGCCTCATACCATCTTAGATAAATCAATTAATAATGCTGGACTTTTCACACAGCATCATCTAGCCCCAAAGTGGGTACTAAATGACTGATATACCAACTTCATAAATACTTTGTTTGTAAATACATACATATTATACACCCAGACCAGAGACAAATATTTGTAGATCATACAAAAATTGGTCCCGCCACCCGCGGGGATCGAACTGCGGGTTACCTTTAGCATCATACATAATCTCCACTATCACACCAACACAGTGGAAAACATCGTAAGGATACTGGCTGTCAATCCTTTTACCACACTGGTTCGAAAGAACTAGTTACACGACAAGATGACACCAACAAACAGTACCTAGGTACTTAGAATCATTAAGTAGGTAAGTATACGGTTTTCAGCCTCCCCTAGACCCAGGGATCTATGAATAGGGTAGCTCTTTAATGCGATTGGTTCAGCTCTATTGGAATGACAACTGGGAATGGGTTTCAAGTTAAACAACAAGGCTGCTGGTGCGGGTCTAAATTCAAGTGAAATTAGAATTTGATAGAAAATAAAAATCAAGAATTATTCACGTATTTTTATTAACATTGACCAAATGGCACTTATCTTTGATTTAAATTAACTAAACCATTTACAAAACCATGTACATAATATACTAATAGGAAATAACTTATCAGTATAAATATTGTACATGCCTTATTTATATAAAATAATTTAATAGAAGTTTTAACCTGACCCCGCAACAAATATTTGCAATGTTGCAAACATTTGTCTTGCGACGAGAATCAAACATGCACCTCTAGCTTCTCAGCCAATAACAAACCAATTAAAATATAAAAACAACAATTTTTGTATAAGTAGGTCTAGGTACTTAAAAAAAAATGCTGGACTTTTTCACACAGCATCATCTAGCCCCAAAGTAAGCAGAGCTTGTGTTATGGGTACTACATGACTGATATACTACTTATATACTTTTTGTTTGTAAATACATACATATTATACATAGGAACACCCAGACCCGAGACAAATGTTTGTAGATCATACAAACATTGGTCCCGCCGCGGGGATCGAACCCGCAACCTTTTGCGTCGCAGGCGGGCCTTCGCCCACTGCGCTGCAGAGGTCGTCATAACTTACTTTCTCATCTTTTTATTTTATAAAATACAAGTACCTATTAAATCATATTTTACGTATTTCAAGTAATCTGACTCCAAATGTACGTAAATAAACTTAAATAGTACAGTTCGCCCAACGGATCTAGGCATTCGTGAAGTTGCGTTTGTCTGCGCAGAACACAATTTTGTATGAAAAGCGGTCACTGCGCAGACAAACAGCTAACTTCACGAATGCCTATTCCATTGGGCGAAGTGTATGTATTTTTATGATTATTGTTTCGTGTAGGTAAATATTTATAAATATAACTAAAAAAAATAAGTACCATTTATTTATTTAAAACTAAGTAAAAAAATGATTTCTAATCCATAACATTAAACTTCATACATTTTTCGTTCCTACTATACTTACAATATTTGTGAAAACTTATTTTTAGTACAAAAAAGTTTTACGTAGGAACCAGACAAAATTATCGCTGTCTCGCTTACACATTAATTGCACTATTCCTATCTCACTCGTACGTATTAACTACGGAACTTTATACCTAATTTCTATAGTGTTAGGATTTAAATTACTGTACTTTACACTTAGTGTTCGAAAACAATACAGGGTGTAAAAAGACTGCTACCGAAAACTGAGGGGTTTCAATCAGATCATGTTTCTGAACATATATAGCGAAAAAAACGCAAAAAAAAATATATATTTGACTTAGCTACGTCATTTTATTTTATTTTCTAGTTATTTACTACTAGTACAACATAATAAGACCATACCTACCTAATAATTTCATTAATAAATGAAAAAAACTATTAAAACTTAAAATCCAGCAATCTACGTATAAAACGCGCCCAGTACATACGCAAACAGTGATCTTCAAACGCTGTTTTCTCCGGATATAATGATTTTTTTCAGAAAATCCTTTTGGATTTGGTTGTGTGTTGGAATGATGTACCTACACCTTTTGGCTTCGGTAGACGTCTTTTTACACCCTGTATATAGGGTCTTTCATTTTAAACTACACAAATTGACAGGGCCTCACTTCTGGGTTGTAAATAGACGTTTGACCGTATCAATTTAATTCCTAAGCCGATTTGAGTTTTCACTTCAAAATGTATCATTAATAGATTTTTTTTGAAATGTTGCATAATGATTTTCAAGGAGAGCAGACGTTCCACCAATCACAGCGCAGCTACATCACGAATGGACTAAGTTATACAAGAAGCAACAATCAATTAATAGGATAGTCTTTATCGATTTTCTCGGGATTTTCATAACAAAACCAAAAAAAACATTGCATAAATATTTTTTTAATTTGTTTGTTGAACCCAATTCCTGAATTAAGTTAGTTTAAAATGTAAGACCCTATATTTCTAACTTTTATGAATAAAAAATAAATGATGTAACGATTATCATAATTTATGGTATATTTGTATTTTTCTTTCAATGTATTTTTAGATATAATTATGTTCTACGAAGATTTAAATTCATTTTTGAAACGAACATAGCTATTACAACTGTACTGTAATATGCTATTGCACTTGATAACGATTAGTAAGGCCGCAAGAGCCTAACATTCGCACTCAGAGAACTTAACGGCTACTCAAATCCGTTCCTTAGTATAAATGAATGAATGAATATTCTTTATTGCACACCATTAATAAAATAAAGTAAAGATTTTATACTGGAAAATGGCCGTTAACGTCTCTGAGTACGGACATAAGCCCCACTCGGCTTCGGGTTTAAGCCCAGAATTGAACAAAAATAAAGTAAATATTTTATATAGAAAATGGCCGTTAACGTCTCTGAGTACGGACATAAGCCCCACTCGGCTTCGGATTTAAGCCCAGAATTGAAAAATAAATAATGCTGGACTTTTCACACAGCATCATCTAGCCCCAAACTAAGCAGAGCTTGTGTTATGAGTACTAGATGACTGATAAACTACTTATATACTTTTGTTTGTAAATATATACATATTATACACGATCATCATCATCACCTAATGATCTAATATACGCAAGTTTCCAGATACAATCTTGTTTTCTAAAACAGCGCCTGACGGTATGTCGATCCGGTCGCCGTGGTTCGCGATTATGATCACTGTGCCCTGGAAATAAAGTTGCATTTGGAATACATAAATAAAAAAATAATAGGATAACCATTGTGGCCCTATTAATTTAATTAACACTAGCTGCGCTCCCGCGGTGTGACCCGCGGTCCCTCGGGATTTTTTCATTTTTTCGGGATAAAAAGTAGCCTATGTCCTTCCCTGGGATACAACCTTGAACTATGCCAAATTTCAGCTTAATCTGTTCAGCGGTTTGGGCGTGAAAGCGTAACAAACAGACAGACAGAGTTACTTTCACATTTATAATATTAAGTATGGATTAATAAACGTTGTGTAAAGTTACGCCGGGTGTAACTTAGTGAGAACCATACAATTTTTGGAGTTTAAACCTGGCATAACTTTACACCACGTTTATTAATAAGGGCCTAAGGCTTGATTGGACCAAATTATAAGTCTATTGTAATTATTGATTTTATTCGCAATATAAGACTTATACTGGGGCTAAATAGTTTGGTCAAATTCATTTTTTTAAAAGATTTATTTGAAAGAAATAAATAATAAAGGAACCTCTCCATTGGTTCCCTATCTTTGGCGGTCTCCCACAACTCTTCAAACACGCTTGCCCAGCAGTGGGATACAATGCTAACAAATACCTTCAATGTAACTCCTCTCCCGAAGGTGACGTCACCAGATACTGTCAGGTGATCCAGCTCTATAAGATCTGGGATGGTCGCGAACCTGGGAAGAAATCGTTTAGATAGATTAATATATTCCAAGCGAATTGCATCGAAAGGAGCCTCTTTGAGGCGCATTTATAATCCTTTCACCACACTGGTACCAAAGAACTAGTGGCACGAGAAAAGGCGAAATGCATTACATATCAATTATTAAATTAAAATGTAATGTGTGTCTACAAAAATAGTATAATATAAAACTTACAGGCTGTCATTAATAAACACGAACTAGGGTGGTATTAGCGCTAATCCAAAGCATAAGGCTGTAGTAGGTCAATTCAGTATTAATAAACAAAGACCAAGGAAGAACTAAGCTAATTCGACTCTACTCTCGCAGTAAGAGTTACTCCTAGGCGCCACCTAGTATAGAGATGGAGTAGGCAGACGTAACACCAAAAAGTTTTAGAAGAATAAAAACTCTTTGAATAAAACAGATTGTCAAATACAAATTATTGTCTATCTCTGTCATTCATATAATTAATGACAGAGATAGACAATATTTTGAAATATAATATCATTCGTTCATTCACTCTTTTTCTACTAATCCCGATGTAAGGAATGTATTACTCATTCGAGGCTACTACCAGTTTATTAATAACATCAAAATATTCAAGTTGCTCCTTCGCTACTAAAGAAGTAACAAGTCTGAGAGTAGTCTCGTATTAAGCTAGAATTAGGGTAATCTAATTAATAAGGCCGACAGAAACTAAGCTGTTACATATTTACGAAATACAACAAAATCAGTGGTAAATAATTGAAAACACGTATAGATACATAAACAGAAGTACAGTACGAACAACCAATTTTAGCTATCTGAAGTAGCTACGCGGAACCCATTTTTGATGACGCCTGAAAGACGAAGACCGCGTTGTATAGCTGCCTCGCTCACTCTCTTAGTTTGTTGCATCGTGCTATCTCGCTTACTCGCACTACATGCGCAAACCTGCGCAATCGTTTAGTGCACCTAACTTCAGAGAGCTAAAGATCGGTTGTGCGGCCTGTAGGTACAGGGAAAAATCACAAGGTTCCAAACCGTATAACATGCGAATGCGATATCTCAAAATCTTTGTTGCCAGCCATGACGGAGGCCTTAAGGCGGCCTAAAACCTCCGTCACCAATTGGCCACTGACTCATACGAACTTACTTTTTGCCTAATAATTTTAATTTGTTTTTTTTTTACCTGTAAATAAAATAAATAAATAATGCTGAACTTTTCACACAGCATCATCTAGCCCCAAAGTAAGCAGAGCTTGTGTTATGGGTACTAGATGACTGATATAATTTTTATTTGTAAATTAAATACATACATATTATACATAGAAACACCCAGACTCGGGACAAATATCTGTAGGTCATACAAACATTTGTCCCGCGGCGGGGATCAAACCCGCAACCTTCTGCGTCCCAGGCGGACCTTCGCCCACTGCGCCACAGAGGTCGTCATTGTTCAAGTCACCTGTTCAAGTACTCCTTGACTTTAGCGAAGTGGTTGTCACCTAGTTTGACGAGCGGCGTGGAGGGGAACATGCGCTGTTCCGACATTACCAGCGAGCCGTGGGAGAGACTGAAACAATCATATCAATAAATAAGTATTGCTGGTCATTGTAGAGCAGCGATGCAGCTTGGCGACATGCTGCAGCATTATGCTGAGCTTACGGCCAATTTCGCCACCACTATTTAATATACTTTTTCTTTTGAATGCTTTATTTTACTGTTTTGTATTTTTGTGTGTGTATAATAGTACATTATGGTACTAGTGTGTAACATTGGTGATTACCGCCGAGGCGTTATTTGAGAGCCGAGCCGTTAGGCGAGGCTCTTAACAGAGCCGAGGCAGGTAATCATCAATACACACGTGTATCATACGACGTTTTTCAACACACTTGTGAATAAAATAACAATAAAAACTCATTTTCAACAGTGAAAATTAGTTGTGAAAAATGTTTCGCTATTGCGGGAAAAATTAATCAGTTTTCCTATGCGCGCGCATTGCGATCGGCCACAGACTATATTTCCGCGCCGCGCATAGGGTTTGCGGCCTATTCTGCCACGTACAAAATGGGGAATTTAAAGTTTTCTTTTATTACGGAGAAAACAAAAGTTATATTTGAGTGAAAGTTTTATTTATTAAACACGTACGAGTTAAAATTATCTATTTAAATAAGAAGTTGCATGAAATGAGCAAGCAATAGGAACATTAATTTATTTGTTCTATTGAACACGATCTTTTTTCTGAATAAAAACTTTTTAAGAACAAAGCAACTCAACCAATAAAATTTAAAAATGAGTTATAGTAATGAAAAAGTCACAGTTTGATTATGGGTGTCATTATGTTAGCCACTTTATGAGCAAGTGTGTTGAAAAACATGTTTATTTCTCTTGGGGGCAAATAAATAAATCTTTCTTTCTACTTTCTAGATTAATGGCAACCACATCCACACTAATATAATGATTCTACCCGAGAGACGCACATAGGCTACTTTTATTTGTAAATAATCATAAGGGTGCTTATTATAAAAACGTAAAACCTTTGTTGAACCCCATGTTGACACATGTCAAAACAAAACCGTTACCACAAAAAAGCGTTCTATGTACGAGTATTTAAAGATCGTTTTTCTAGGGACAGTTTTTTAGCTAGACTTGGTCTAAACTCGGCTCATTTTCTTGTAATAGCCCCAAGGGGACTTGAAAATAAGAGTTGCAAGTTTGTATGGGGAACAAAGTTAAACAACGCTGGGCGCGGCCATAAAGATGATGGGTGACCGCCTGAGACACTTTTTGCACTCGTGTTTTTTTTTTTTTATTTTGCATGCCGCGAAAAAAGAACTCGCACTCGGGTCACAGGCGTTTCGTCTACTGCACCATAGATATGTCCTTTCCAGGAATGCTTTTTATCAAAATCTATTCAGCTGTAAAGACTAACCTATGTCGTCGTAACGTGTTTTTATGTTGTGTGAGGCCCATGTATTGATGACTGCGACCAAAAATAACAAAACATTCTAACAAAACGTGTTTTCAGTCCGCTTCTGATAACATTTTGCATACTTACTAAAAAGTTAGACCACGCCCATATTTTGTTCGATGTTTAGAATAGAATATAATAAAGTTTTATTGTCTCCACAGCATATACAACAGTTACAATAGGTACTTAAATCTGGGTGAAAATACGGCTACCCCTCAGCATTTCCTCCAACAGCTCGAGAGTTGGAGCGTTGGTTTTCAGTGGCGCCATATCATACACAAACAGTGTCGCAGGAGACCTGGCTTTAGTTTCTCGTATCCTCACCTGTACAGATTAGACATGACAAGCATGAGATCCGAAGTCTTCTTAACAGGCAGGAACCGGCTCCTCGGCACGTTGACACCGATGCCACCTTCGAAGCACTTCATGGCAGCCCCTACGGCTGTCTCCAACTGGATGACATTCAAACCGTCCGATAGATGCTTGTTGTTTACGATTATCTCCATGTTTAGGGAACCTGGAATAAATATGATATAATTACATTTAAAAAAATTAAAATAAATCTGGTTTCACGTGAAAATAATGAAGAAAATAAATATTATGGGACCACCTTCTTCAAAAAAACAGTGAGTGGCACTCCGGGAGTGCCGACAGGAGTGAAAACTTGAGTTCAATGATTTTTTCCCAATCTCAAAATGCCCAAAGCGCCTAAAGAAGTTTGCACTTCAATAATTTCTACAATTCTGAAAATCTGTCTACAATTTAATGATATATCGGTGAACTTAAATAAAAAAACCCTGCTACGAAAAAACCCCCACCACTTGTAGAAAAATTAGCCATAAGGTAGTTAGTCAGACCCCTCATCAACTAGAAAAGAGCTGATGATCTTTGGGAGCTACGATACCACAGACATATACACAGAAAGACACGTTAACTTATAACACCCCTCTCTTATTGCGTCGGGGTTAATGAACTATAAGGGCATCGTACAGAGATGTCAATTACAACGACCTTAAGTACTTCAGAGATGTACCGCTAGATGGCGCTAGCGCGCTACCAACCGCCGCGATTTGAATTCTAGATCTCGAAAGCGATGTTTCCAAGCACAATTAGCCTATATAGCACTATCCGACTACATCCTTCAAAGTGATCCCAGCGGTCCTACTGAATAAATGCTTTTTGATTTTGACAACTGGACAGGCCCTAAGGTAAGTGCGCCATTGGGGGAATACCACCTACCCCCAAATTGGTGACCCCGACGTGATAAGACGAGCAATAAATAGGTACTAATTTTATCAATTAGTCAATGACATACCTTGATCAACAACCCGCTGTATAGCGCCAAGTTTCGCCCACAAATTGTTGGTATTGAAGAACTTGAATTGGGAAACAGACTTGAAATCGTCGACATGTTCCTTAGGCACCTGCGCGATCTCAAGCAATCTTAACTTGTCTTCGTACTGAATGAGAGTTCCACCTTTAACGTCAGCGCGCGTCTTGTCTGTCACTTCCATTACGAATTCTGAAGGGCTCTGGAATGTATCATTAATTTATCATTACTTAAATGTGCAAATGTAAAAGTACAGTACGCACAACCAATCTTTAGCTCTCTGAAGACGCCTAAAAGACGAATACAGCGTTGTATAGCTGCCTCGCTCACTCGCTTAGTTTGTTGCATCGTGCTATCTCGCTTACTCTACATACGCAATGTACTACATGCGCAAACATGCGCAATCGTTTAGTACACCTAACTTCAGAGAGACAAAGATCGGTTGTGCGTACTGTAACTCCGTGTATTACCTTTTGACCCGCTGACAGCCCAGAAAAGCCATCTTTGGAGAAGAACGATTAGGAGAGCCGACCCCAAATAAAGATGGGAAAAGGCCTGAAGAAGAGACCAGGCCCTTGATTCAGACTTTAACGGAATGCATTCGGGTCGGAATAGGTCAGCTGTTCAACCGACAGCAACCAATCACAGTGCAAGAAACGTGAGTTTTTCAATTCCTGCACTGTTATTGGATTGAACAGCTGACTGATTCCGACCCGAATGCGTTCCGCTGAAGTCTGAATCACTAGGCAGAAAAGGACAAAGACAATTTTTTTTTTCAAAAATAATCTTGAGGGGTGAAAATAGGATTAGTGTTAGGAATAAATAAAGCCTCACTCGGCGCGATAATTTATTAGGTTGGGTGACCAGCTGACCGCCTCTTTTTGCACTCAAAGTAAGTTCATAGGTTCTCTTGGAATAACGATATTAGCTGGAACCGACAGTGTAAGAAGCCCGGAACGAGCACCCATCCACTTATGGACCGTTTCGAACGTTGCTCAACTTCGACGATCTATCAATCTTCGCTTCTAAACTGATAGTAAATTACCTGATGATCAGGATTGAGGAGCAGGTTCAGAATGTTAAGGTCTACGGTAGCGCCAAGGTTGTCAATGTTGCTGATGAAGCAGTAGGTTCGGCCTTCTTTGATGAACTTCTGCAGGAGACCAGAGTTGTAGAACGACTCGTAGAAGTCGCCGTGACCGGGGGGGTACCACCTGCAAGTGGCCACTTTGATAACTTTGATCACACGAAGAAATAGTACCAAATAATATTTCGAGTGCATTCATCGATTTTCCTTACTAAATTTATGGGAGGAATGATTTTACAATTTCTGATATTTCTAGTCCCTTTAAAAATCCAGCCTGTAGATTTAAAAGCCAAAGTTTTTTTTATGTCTCTGAGTGCGACAGTTACTTACGCTTCAATATCAGCATGGACATTGGGATCCTTGGCCACGGGCAGCAGACTCTCCCGGTTGAACCTGGGATGGCAGGACTGGTTGAAGGTGTGGATGTCCAGCTTCAGACCCTGGTATTTACGGATCACCTTCTGCGTATCCTCGTCCGTGTTGAAAGAGTTCATCAGGACTAGAGGCACGTTGCATTTGTACGTTTTGTTTAGATGCTGGAATATTAAAGTATGTGTTGTTCGAATGGAGCTGTGCCTCGAATTTCAATCCGAAGGTCATGGGTTCGAATCCCGGCCGTGCATCAATGGATTTCGCCTTTGGTAAAATTTATATACGCTTTAATAAGAAGGTCTAAGCGGTGAAGATAAATATCGTGAGGAAACCAGTTAGTATTCTTATAGGCGGCGATGGGCTTGCAACCTTTCACGTATGGAATTTACAAATATGTTCATACCTATCAAACTGGCAAGTGATATTAAATACCGTATGGTCAATTTTTATACAAACCTCAATCTGCTGCACAGTGAGATCCAGAAATGTGAGTTCATTCCTAACTTGGATAACACTCTTAGGCCCCTTGCATCCCATGGAGGTTCCCAGACCTCCGTTCAGTTTGACCACAACCAATTTATCCAGCATATGATGGATATTGTCTGTGGTCGGGGTCTGCAGTGAGGAGTAGTCTATGACCGCTCCTTCTGGGAGCTTCTCTATCTTCTCCCATGTTACGGAGGGACCCTCTGGAGAAAAATTCAAAATTATTGTGTAAGAATAATGGCTCATTCATATTAGCTGAAGACGTTCAGCAATACGTGGCACTTGGAATGCTGTTTATAAGACTTACGTTCAGCTAAAAACCTGCTGAACAGGTTTTTGAATCCTCGATACTCCTTCTCCAGGAGTGGTTTCCTGGTCTGCGGTGCGTTGGCCAGCAGTTTCTCCAGTTCCACTTCCAAACGCTGCAGGGCATCACGCTTGGTGGCTTCCTTGAAGTCGCGGGAGCCGGACGGAGTGCGCTGATGGCTGCGGATCTGGAAGATCAAGAACCTCATTATACCACACAAAAATTAAATGCAAAGTTGGCTGCCAAGACTAGGTAATGAAGCTTTTATTTCACTGTAAGATATACGATCTCTACTGGTAAATCAAAGCCTTATAGTGCTGTGCATCATTATGTACACAGCTCTAAGTGTTCCTAACAGTACCTAATGAAAAGGGTAGTAGTTTCTCTTCGTTTGGCTTGTCTTGGCGACGGTCTTGGTCTTGGTACAACATATTATTGGAGGACATGACACAGCATAATCTATGCCCTTATGTCCTCTAGTATTTTTAAGTAGGTAGGTACCTACATCCAACCAAACATTTTGTTTAGCATAAAAACTTAGGCCTTTACATCTATATTAGATGATTTATACAGCGTCAGGAGGTATAGAATTAGCCTAATTATATCTCGCCCCCATTTTTTACTCCATCCATTACGCGGTTCATAAAATGCATATAAAGAAATACGGAAATTTTGTCAAAACTTGATTGATTGACATGCAAATATCCAAGTAAACTCTACAAGGATTGAAATGTAAATATGAATGACTATACAAGTTCATAGAATACACAAATCGATGTGGGTAGTTGGCCTTGAATACCACCGTGACAATGCGTTTTACGAGTAGAAAACAAGTATTTTTCCAAGCAAGGTTGTGATGATTGTTAATAACATAGGAACTTATGTATGTAATAATATAACTTATGTATGTAATAATATGCTGTCGCGAGCAATCAAAATAATTCTAACCATACTACCTTGAAACTTCAAAACACCAACATTAGATCTGGGGGCAAGATGCGAAGGCACAGCACAAACCGGCAGTGAAGGCATTTTGATTACTTACTTATTAGTATTGGCAACCGATTTTAAAAGGATTGGTTTTTATGGGATAAGTATCTAAGTACCTTTTTCATACCGAGCAAACATTTATGAAAGTTTTCTACAAGAAAAAATAAACGAAAAAAAGGGTATAATGTATGTGTGAACGGGGTAAGAGATGGCGGCGAGTTTATTCGAGACGGGATAAAATATTTGCATGATCTGCACATTATTTAAGTATATCAAAAAAATCATCCTCACGAAACTACGAAATAAAAGTAATATGAATGCTTCTGAAGGTCTTCTCAATTATGATTTACCTTGTTAATTAAATAGTTCCTAGTGGCAAATAAAAAAATATAAATTCTTCATAATAGAGTAGGCACCTACCTACCTATTCTATAAGCGGCGATGGGTTGCATTGCATTGCAAATTGTCAAGTAGAAATTCTACTGTAGAATACTATTTCGCATGTGTAGGTAAGGTACCTACCAAACGCGCGTAATTAGTTGCCTAAATTGCATAGTCACGCAATATAAGCAGTAGATAATTTATCTAATCTAACATACCTACATAACAATACCTACTTATCAGTTTAGGCTGACGTAACCCGATAAAAATAAAACCTACAACCTAACAAACAACACACAAATCGAATATATTCTATAATCGGATGTATTCCTTTTATATTTTTATAATTATGCGTGTTTATATTCTAATCTTTTATTAAAATTTCTGACTACCCCCATAATAGATAAACTCAAATCATCTTGAATGAAAGATCTGCTAGAATATGTGTATCGCATTGGACAAATTCTGATTCTATCCTGTCTGATATGATTCTATTTTGATTTCTAGATTAAACTAGAAAAACAACAGAACTAAAACAACAACAAATGGTAGACTATCAAAATTTTTAACATACCCATACTGTTTTATTAAAAACAACTACGAATTAAAACTCAAGCTTTAAATAAGTGGCAACCTATATTATTTCAAAAGAATTGAAGGTATTTAATCCATATTTAATTATTAAACATACCAAACGTCTCATAACATCGTTACCACCAGTCATTTTGAATAAATAAACACTTTTCCGATAAGAAGTTCCGATTATCGACAATTTTCCGACCGGTACGTGTTCACCAGACAACAGTTTCGAATGAACTGAATTGGGCCAGTCAGGTTGAAGCCAAAAAGTGATATCATATGTATTATGACGTGCTCTGCCTACCCGCATAGACTGAAAATTTACGTTTAAACAATGAAGCCGTCTCTTTTCGAAGAAGTTAATCGACTAGATGCAGGAAACAAAAAAAAAACTCAATAAACATAGTTATTATACCGTGCATAACAATATTTATGCTATTTTATAGCCTAGAGACAGCGTATTTCGTGATGCAATGTAAGAAACTAAGTGGTTTTTAATCAATTTTTTACACTGTTTTTATCGATGACTTTTCAGTAACTTATTGTGGAATATCGTTAATGATTCTATGTAGTCCTCTAAGCATGCTAGACACTTAAAATGCCAAGAAATATAAGACGCAGGCCACATCTAAATTGCGTCGGGCGCGGGCGTCTTCATAATTGATTCAAATGTCAGAAGTACTAAATGCATTCAAATAAAGCACATTTAGGACACAATGTATGTCGTCAACGACATACCGTACGTCCTAATTTTGAATGGAATTTGAAGACGCCCGCGCCATGTCCGCGCCAGACGCCAGTCAGGTCAAGTGGGGGTTTGCACTAGACCAAAGTCCAAGGGAAACCCGGTCTAACCAAACAACAAAACAACGCTGAACTTTGATAACCGTATCTTTTAATATCAGTTTTTTGTTAGAAACTCCTTCCGTTTGCATCAGTAAAAATCATTTGAAAACCATCCAACAAAAAATCACAAAAAAAAAAAACAATAAACAATACCTATGTCGTACTTACGTAAGAAAATAATTAATAATAAGAAATATGAATATGAAATACAGATAAAAAACATATTAGGTACCAATATCTAACGATTGAAAATTTTGACATTACTAAAATTTACTTACTAAGCTATGGCCCTTACTAATAAACTTGACATAAAGTTATGTCATGCATAAACTAAAAAGTATGGTTATTCATAGGTTATGCATGACATAACTTTATGTCAAGTTTATTAGTAAGGGCCTATGTATTTAATTTACTAAAAGCTTACGCCAGTAGCCTCGCATATTATCTTATGTAGCCTGTGTTATTCCAGACCACGAACTAAACATGTTACCAAGTGCACGAAAAGAGTCTTCTTTGAGGCGCATTTAAAATCCTTTGACTGGTTCGAACGACCTAGTGGCATGATAAGAAGAACATACCTACCTAGGTACATAGAATAGAAAAATAGAATAGAAAATACTTTATTGCACACCACATAAAAAGTAAAACAAAAACATACAAAAAACATAACTATGATATACAATCGGCGGTCTTATCGCTAAAAAGCGATCTCTACCAGTACATAAAAATGGATCATGTTACATTTTTTTTCTGTTCTGTGGTAGCATTGACGCGTGCGTCCTTACAAGGTTGAGTGGGCATCCAGACAGAGAATTAATAGAGGAGTATGTATCTATACGTACCTACTCGTGTGTTCAATGAATTGCGCAGCTACGTATACCTACTGTGAGTGTATATGTATATGTGCCATCAATTGATGTGTTACGTAATGTTCTTTATCTAACTTTAGTAGCTCGGTATTTAAATGTGCAAGTTTATCTTGGTATGTAGAAAACACTCACACTCACACAAAACACACTCCATTAAAAGTAAGTTTGTATGAGTCAGTAGCCTACTCCGGTGACGGAGTTTTTAGACCGCCTTAAGGCCTCCGAATAGCCGTACCGACAATTTAACGTGCCCTCCGAAGCAAGGAAGCGCTCAGATGAAAATGCCACTGGCGGTCACCCATCCACTTACAGACGTTGCTTAACTTTGACGATCTATCAAGAACGACTAAGCACGACCACAAGCGTTTCTTATTGCATGAACATTCATGCAATAAGAAACGCTTGTGGTCGTGCGTAGTCGTTTAAAGTACAAAATTTTAGAAGATTTAATAAACTAAAATAAAAATCCATTGCCCTTAAGTAAATTGTTAATCTATCTACTCTTGTTACATAACAAGAGTAGATAGATTAACAATTTACTGTACACTCAACAGAAATTAAAAAGAAGTATACAAAGGGCAATGGATTTTTATTTTAGTTTAAATCTTCTAAAATTTTGTACTTTTCCCGTTGCTTAGTACTGAACCGAGGCTACTATCCTCGTGTTCACACATTAGATATTATTGATTACGGTGCAGTAGTTTAGATTGAGTTTGATAGGGAAAACAGTAAAAAAAATATTTAATCAGTAGGACCTAACTTCAGAGAGCTAAAGATACGTTGTGCTTACTTCCATACAACATGACTTTGCTTACTATCGCTTTCGACAATCGATTGTTACGTCTACAGGCTCAGGGGGGTTATTCGCGTTCGTTTTTTCGTGGTAGGTACTATAAGTATTGGCAATTTTGGAATAATCATCATCCTCAGCCAAGAATATCCCACTGCTGGGTAAAGGCCTAAAATGATTAGCTAAAATAACTCGCTGCTTCTGCGACTGTTAACTATAACATTATCAACTCTGATTGAAACCGTAAAATATTTTGCTTATTGTATTGATATTAATTAAGAGGTAATCAAATTACTTAAGAAAGCACAAACCTTGCTAAGGACATCCATTTCCGAACGAAAGAAACACTTCACTGGGACCACGAAATTCAACTCAAAACGAGACGCGCGCGCACTTTGAGCAATGACCGACTACTAGTCAATGGGACAAATTAATAAATATAGGTACTTTATTAATACTCATACTATTGATAAGCTATCGTGAAACTAGAATTTGATTACGCCTCCTATGGCCACACTATCGCTTAATGGGCTAAAGTATTCCTTTTAGTTGGTAGGTAGGTTCACTACAGGATGTGGCAAAAATAACAAAAATAAAATTTTCCCACACCCTGTATAGCTTAAACAGTAAACTCTGTTTAAATAATTCCCACAATCTTTGCTTACAGATTGTCGGTCATTCTTATAAAAAGTTAAAAGCCGAGATAAAGTCTTGATTTTCTAGTGTAATGAAGACTACTTTTTAAGGTAACTACTCTAACGTTTTATAAGAATGACCGTGTCACTCAAACGGGGATAGTGTAATAAAAACCTAACAATTCATAAATAAATTAACTTTTCGTTTTTAATTGATGTTAATTTAAACATAGTTTTAAGTCGAGTATAAATTACATCCAGGCGCGGTAAACATTTTCAGTGAAAACATTATTTTTTTTCAATCGACCCATTGTGTCCACTGCTGGGCAAACATCTCCCCCAAAAATTTCTGTCAAAATACGACAATATATTTTAATTGACTTGCTTACCTGCAATTTTTGATTTGTACTCTGAGTCTGTCTAAAAATGCATTGTACATAGACTATACCTACCACCGATTTTTCAATTAATGTTACCTACTATATTCAGATATTCAGATATTCAGTACCCTACCAATGGACATGCAATGGACATGCCAATGTTATGTTATGTAAATAAATAAATAATGCTGGACATTTTCACACAGCATCATCTAACCCCAAACTAAGCAAAGCTTGTACATACTATGGCAACCAGATAACTGATATACTACTTATATACTTTTTTGTTTGTAAATTAAATACATACATATTATTAGAAACACCCAGACCCGAGACAAATATCTTTAGGTCATACAAACATTTGTCCCATGGCGGGGATCGAACGCGCAACCTTCTGCGTCGCAGGCGGACCTTCGCCCACTGTGCCACAGAGGTCTTCTAATGTAACTTCATGGTAAATAAATGAAATCTGAAGTCTGATTTTTTTATGACTTGGATTTCTTTGATAGTGAATGGAACTTATCAACAGAGAGAGAAGGTTGCAAGGAATTATTAGGGGAGACTTTTGCCCAGCAGAGGGTTAAGTTCTAACTTTATTGTGCAATTGTATTGTAACTGTTATTGCACAACTTTATAAAAAAATGATCATAATGATTACAAGACATTTTTAAATAGTGATCTGTCATGATTATCTGACACAACAGTCAGATAATCACGACAGATAATCACTATTTAAAAAAGTAGGTTTACCAAAAGGGACTATGCTACCTATACAGGATGTATTCATAGAATTCAACTAGTATTAAGCCATGACGGACCTTAAGGCGGCCTAAAAACTCCGTCACCAGAGTTGGCCACTGACTCATCCAAACTTACTTAACTAGTATTTTGTATCAAACATTTTCATGTCTGGAGGGAATCACACATAAATGAAACAGAAGTCAATATTGATGTACAATAGTTTCATATTATGCAGTGACTGGGCTTTAGGAGGGATATGTGCAGGGTGGTAGCAACAGGAAATCTGTGGTTTTTGCTAACCAATGAACGTAAGAGCAGTGCTTTTATGTAAGTACCAATTAGTTAATATTATGACATGCAAAAAAAGTAATCAAGCTATAAGTACATATAGTGATGGCTTAGAAAGGTAAGGAAGCTTACCGCAGGCTTCAGCCGGCTGTCATCTGTCTGTAAGTGTTTAAAACGCATCAAACAGTGTTATGATAGCATATGGTGCAACCAAGCAATACAGTAAGATATTTGGGCATTATCTAGCTTTTGTTTTATATACTTTTTGTAACCAACCTAAAACTACCCTCAAAATAAAAAAAAATCTATGGTAGGTAAGTAAATACTAAGGTACAGTTCGCCCAACGGATCTAGGCATTCGTGAAGTTAGCCGTTTGTCGGCACAGAACACAATTTTCTATGAAAAATCGGTCATTGTGCAAACAAACGGCTAACTTCACGAATGCCTAGATCCGTTGGGCGAACTGTAGGTACCTACTCTACTTTCTTTTTACTCGTAAATAACAAAAGAGGGAATTAATTGGCTCAGTGCCAGTTCATCTATCTAATGTAATGCGTAAATAACGTGTTTGTTCACAGTTTCTTCTTAATTCAAATAGTACTGATCAGATTTCCAAAGCTCAAAGACGACTCATAAAATTACAGTTTAGGTCTCAATACACAACAGAACCTTACTCTAGATGATAAGTAATCATACAGAGTGTTTTTTGTATAGAATATGATAATTATTCGACCTCTAATAACAGCAAGGTCAGAAGAATAAATAAATACGCTAAGCATCATTTTATACTGACATTACACCACTAGCGGCAGCCCGAGCATACTTGTGGCAAAGATAAAATGCTTTATTACCTTCTTATCTCCGTCTCTGGTGTCAGACATTGTTATTTACGTATAAATTAATGGATTTATTAGAAAATATTCACAACCGCGGCTGCCGAGCCGAAAGACGGACGGAACGCGAATTTTGACAGGTGCCAAAACCAGGAGGTTGTCAAAAGGTCAAGAGCGTTTCGTTCAGAAAATAAAATATTTTCTGAATCGCTATGGATCTTTGAGGAAAGAAACTAAAGGTCATTGCTATGGATAGATTTAGCATTATGTGAAAAAGACTGTACCTAGGAGTAGATTTTAGGGCGGTCTTTAAATTTTGTCATTGGAGTTGGTCTCAAGCTCACATACAACTTTACTCGAATAGCTCGAATTCATGATTATTTTGAAAGTCACGATTTCCACCACGACCTTCGCAATCCGAAGGTCGTGGGTTCGAATCCCGGCTGTGCATCAATGGATTGTTCGTTTCGTAAAATTTATATGCGCTTTAACACGTGCTCTTAACGGTGAAGGATAACATCGTGAGGAAACCCGCAGCTTAGTCAGCTCCACACGTATTGACGTCGTCCTTCCTGTGGACCAGGCTGATTAAGCTAAGAGGATGGGTTAGGTGCTGGGCAAGTCTTCCATCTCAAACAATGTCCCAGGCACTACAGTGTCCCGTTAAATGTAGACATAGGTTGCCTCCTGACGCTGTATAAATCATCTAATATAGATGTACCCTTATAGGCATTTAGCCTAAGTTTTTTTCACATAGTTGTAGATATTAAAATATTATTGGTAAGTTGGTAAGTCGAGGTTCAACCCCATTCGACTAACACGGCTCACCTAAATCAGTATAATAATAAATACCTATTTCAAAATTAGTGACCGAAGTCGTGGTGGGCGATAACATAATAAATCAGAATTTGTGTAATCCATTTATTTTTATTTTACCATTTATACACTTAAATAATTAGTATTATTATGACGGTGTACTTTAACATAACATAAATCTTGCACCATACAACAGATTTAAATTCTTGACTTTAGTTCAAAACTCTAGGTAATTGACAATAATATAGGTACCTAGGTGGCTTATTAGGTGAAAGGAGATAAGTATGACTTTAAAAGAAAAAATATACTTAAGCAATGTAGTTTTTTTACGCGCCAAACGATGGACGCTTGTCTGCCTGTGGGGTCAGCGAGTAACCACGCACAATACACATATGTATTTATATTAAAGGTGATTAAAGTTATTACTTAAGGTTATCTAAACCTGATAAACTCTTCATAATGGACACTTGACTGATTATAATTTGTAAACATTTTAACATACATTCTATAAAAAAGACTCATAAAATGTTAATAATAATGTGAATTATGTATGCTGTTGGTGTTGCCTAATTAAATAAACATACACTGAACAAGAATAACGAAATTGAAAATATATTTATGGTTTCTGAATGCTGAGTTGTTATTTCCAAAAGGTCAACCATCATTTTTATAACCGCGAAGAACGTTGCTAAGCTTCAATGACATCAAGTACGTTTAAGCTGTTGTCTATCAAGAAACAAATGCACTTTCAATATACACATAGTGTAAATTGAAAACAGCCAACCGGGCAATTTTATAGTTTAGGTCATTTACTAAAAATTTTACTTTTTCAGTTTACCTTAAGAAATATATTATGCCTATAACAGTATACAATATAAAGTTATACATCAAAATATATACCTACATAAATAGTTTTCATTACAATTTGGTCTCATTGTTTAATAGTCTATAGTCTTAAGAGTTTTTTCTGTTGAATTGATATATAATATTCAAAAATAATATTAATTCTATATTGTAAATTATTTTAGAAGCATGATCTGTGATTTCAACTGACATTTATGATATTATATGTATTAAGATTAATTTCTCTCATGCTCTTTTAATAGATTAAATGTTGCTACTTGCTAGGTAAACTGAGATCTAATAAATATTTATTGAATTTAGGCAGAAAGCATAGTGTATAGTGTTACTTTGATTAAATTAACAGCAACTGCCTCATAAGAGAAATAAGACTAGATATTATAATATGCAAACGGTTTAAGCAAGGTTAAAATTAAAGATACTTCAACCAAATTTATTTTTGAAAAATACCCAAGATGATTGATGGTGTACTGAAACTTGTTTTTGTGCCAAAATTTTGGTGAAATCCGAAGTTTTAACCTTGCTTAATTAATTAACAACCTACATTATAATATAATACACATAAATTGTACAACACTTACATTAACAATACAAATAAAATAATTACATCTTAATAACAAGCACATAATAATTTGACACAACTGAAACATGAAACGGCAAGAAAAAACAGTCTTTTAACATGCAAATTAAAACAGATTGCAGCATTAGATATTCTTACAAATAGGTAGCATAGGGCCTAAGCCTTTGTTCTGATTCCTAACAGCATCAAGTTTTCAATGAATAGAGTACATTATAGTTTTAATGATCATACTTACTGAATTTATTAATGAATGATTTTGAATATTTCAATATAGTGTACGAACCAAATCACTCGCTACTCAAGACAAAAATAAATACAGACAATGTTATATAACAGTGTAGCTATAGAAAAAACGGTACTTTAGTTCATATACTTGAATTTTTCTTTGGATGGCTTTGGTTCATGAGATGATTGCAACTGTAAAGGCTGTTGTGAGGTTTGGTGAGAGTGTGGATGAGATTGGCTCTGGTATGGTTGAGACTGCTGATGCCATTGGGGTTGCGAATCTTGCCAATGGGGGGACGGTTGAGACTGAGGATAGTTTGATGGGTATGGGTGAGACTGTTGTCTTGGATATGGGTTGGGCGGTTGAGAGTAGTGATGGGACTGTGGGTAAGGCTGGTCAGGCTGTCTGCTGCTTCCAGCCTGGGCGTGATCTCAGTTGGCTGTCCACTGAAATAAAAAAAAATTGTTATAGAGCAATGTATAATACGCACAACCGATTTTTGTATCTCTGATGTTAGGTTCATGATTGCGCAGATTTGGTAGAGTAAGCAAGATAGCATGATGCAACAAACTAAGAGAATGAGCGAGGCAGCTATACAAAGCTGTCTTCGTTTTTAAGGCGCCATCGAAAATGGGTTTTGCACAGCTACTTCAGAGAGACAAAGAATGGTTGAGCGTATTGTAATGTGGAACTCTGACTAAGGTAAAAAACAAATGCCAGCAAGGTCAACATATAGTTAGTTTTAAAGGGATTCAGAAGCACTATAATATCCTAACATCTCCCGCCCTTATTCCTGTTTGACAGCTAAATCATTCATCATTCATCTTTTAAAATCCTGCTACACATCTTAGCAGCTCAATTTATGTAGAAATGTCAATAGAAATTGGGTTTTGCACGCGGAATAGATTGCAATTATGGGTCTTGATTTCAGTCATACTTATTACAATTATTTTCTACTTTTACCAGGACTATTGTTCCCTTTACCTTCAAATTAGCACCTCCAGTGCTGGCTAGCTCTCTCTCCCGCTTCTCCATTTCCTCATCTCGTTGCTGCAGTCTCTTCATTCTCTCGGGGTCCTTAACTCCTCGAGCAGCAGCCTCCGCGGCGCGTCTCTCTGCCGCTTCCTGCTGTTGACGGCGTCGCGTGTCCTGCCAGAATTCACGAGTCAATTCACGTTTATTTAGAAAATAATCCATGTTACTCCTACCCACGTAAAAGTATACCTACTTCTATCTATCTATCTATTCAGCCCGGTTACACCCACTGCTGAGTCTAGGCCTCCTCTCTATTACGCCACTCTTCTCGGTCCTGTGCAGTCCTTTATACTTGGAGTACAAGTATACTTGGAGCAGAAAATTTAGTTGTTTACGTGGTGATCACAGATTAATTATTTTATTTGCTATGGTGTGTTTCGTAAACTTACGATGTCGGGAGTGAGAACGTGGGTCGCTGAAGGTCTACAGCAGGACGTGAATATCCCCATAGTAGAAAATAGTCTGTTTCTCTCACTAAAACCATATGAAAACGTGTGTTTTGCTAATTGTAATACGCTACGGTAAACAATATTGAAAAATTAAGTGTAGACAGACTGTAGATCAGCTGAGAGATGACCTTGCCATTTGTCAAGGAGATGTCAACGTCAAAATTGGTAGTGTTGCGTTGTGATGATTCTTGATTTCTGAACGAACAGTGATATTTAGACTGGCCCAAAAAGTACGCCCTCTTTGGTTGAGTTTTGCACGCCCAAAGAGTACGTTTATCGTTTATATAATACAAAATATAACGATTGTTGATTGTTTTACTAAATAAGAGTTCATTTAATTTAGTAAAACAATCAACAATCGTTACTTAACTATCCTCTTTTATTAATTGCCGTCATCATATAATTATTTTTTATGTATGAACAATTTTAAGATAGGTAGGAAGGAACCACAGACCAGAAGATCCGTGGTTGGTACCTAGGTACCTACTTGGTTTTTTATAATAAATTGGCAATGAATGCATGCATGCATATGGTTTTATTCATAGTTTAGATACCTACCGACAAATTGCAAAATTTTAAAAGTTGACTTACCCAGCTGCAGTCGGGTCTTTTGATTTTTTTATTGCAATATTACTTGTTAGGAGACTGGCATAAAAGAAGGGAGGCCTATACCCAGCAGTGAGTGATATGATACCAGGTTGAGATGATGATGATGATGATGATATTACTTGTTAACATACATATGGTAGGTACCAACCTACCAATGGTATCAATATTAAATTAGAGTTTTTCATGGCACAACCAAGAAACAAAAATAAGTATCGAATCATCATACTTGTAGGTTGTAACAATAAATCAGCCTGTGCTTAAATGCTTATTCAAAAGAACAAAACATCATAAACATTTCGATTATTCAAAAGAACAAAACATCATAACATTTTGACTAACCATGCGATTCCATAACGAAAATACATTTGCCATGTTTGTAGCTGGTGGTCTCAAGTGTTACAATCAATGCGATAAACAATGAATAAATTATGAAGGAAGAAACTTAGAAACTCACATCACCGAACGTAAGAACTACGTCGTCGTAAAAGTAAGATCAGTAAAATCAATAACTTACAGAAATCGCTAGTACCTAGTTAGGTTCGTACTTCAAAATGTGTTGAGTGTTGCAAGTGGCTACTACAATAAAATCATAATGTTATCTACTTATTTGAACTTATTTTACAATTTAATTCCAAATAAAAAACTTAGAATACTGTAAGTTTTTTACTTAGTTAATATTCTTTCAAGGTCAATTTTTATTCGGCCACGATGTGTCATTCTCCTCTCCCTCGACTCGATAGGTTCTGCTATCGAATGATCGATACGTTGTTGATTGTTGAGTGTGTACAACCCTAACGCAAAGTACATTTTTCTGAGGGACTGTCGATTTTTGGGAAATAAATTGAAAAATACGGATTAAATAATGCTATCACGCGTAGCTTTGCGTTCAGGTATGTGTACTGTATACATTTTATATAATTTACTGTCTGGAAATGCAGGCGAAATAGTGTATTTGCCACTAACCCTAGGGTTTATGTAATCATTTTGACGGGTGTTACCGTACGTACTCCACTATTCTTCATTTGTTTCTGAATTTACTGGTAAAATAAAATAAAACAAGTGAATTTCGTATGTGAATGAATTAGTATTAATTATTATTAGAGTATTTATTAAAATCATAAATTGAATACCTTCATGTAACCTAAAAACAGCTGATAAGAATTTCTGAAGATGAGTAAAAAAAAAAGAATATTTTCTCTCGAAAAACTAAAACCATAATTTACCAGCTCATCAGAACTTAGTTTAATATATGGTAAGTACTGAAAGCTACTGAGCATTGTTTATCAATTCGACCCTAATCGGGGTCCCGATTAGGGTCTAATACGACACTAATGGGGCAAACTGGTCCTATAACTAATCTTGGTTACTGCAAGGTATCCCATGTGCTTATAATATCACAGGTTCACATGGTACCACTTAAATAGCCAGTTCATACATGTATATACCTATCACGAGTTTCATCCAAACGAGGTTAAAGGTTATTACCAGTTACCTGGTTCCCATAGTACAAGCTTTGCCCCAAGGCTAGATGACGCTGTGTGAAATGTCCAGCATTATTTATTATTATTGAAATGGCTGATCGACAGGATCCGAAATTCAACAATACGCGAACGCACTAAGGTTGTCAGTGTCACCAAAAAGTCTTCCCCAGTTAAAGTGGGACGGCAGGCCATGTCTGCTGCATGTCTGCAGACTTATAGGCAAAAACCGTCACTGAATGGGTGCCCGACAGAAGACGTCCGCGCAGCAGACCACGCCGTCCTTCTGGCATGCACGGCGTGACTATGTTGGTCCATTTTTCCTGGTCCATAATAAAGTGTGAATATCCTCCAGCCGTAGCGCGACAGTCCTCCACGGCGCTGGTGGCCCGCGGCGCCTCCTCCGGAGTGCGAGATGAAGTCAATTTCCCCCGCCCCGTGCGCGCCAGCGAACCCGGCAAGGTGCGCCTTGGCTTCCTGCCTGAGGAATGGTAAGATTCTAATTAGAATTAACTAACAAAATAAAATAGCTGAAGGAATTTTCTTAAGAGTTGGAAGCCTTTGTCAAATTATCGGAATTAGAAGTTATGCCATCAACTGTCATACATAATATATGTAAAAGTTCTAAGTGAAAATGTATTCATTTGAGCTCAATCTTGAGGTCAATCTTCTTCTGTTTCATAACTAAACGGGTCCAGGGGCCTTATTGTGTAATTTAACTGGCAATAGACATGGGCTTCATTTTGACATTTGAAACCCATTTTGGATTGCAACTGTCATTTTCGTGATTCGTGATTGGTTGAGCTCTATTGGGAATGGATTTCAAAATACACAATAAGGTCTGATGATTTGAAAATATTGCTGAACAAAGACAACACATTAAAGTTAAAGGTTAATATTTTTGGAACATTATTTTCTAAAAGCTCACAATATCTTCCAGGTTCCAAGCCTTCCACTCCAAAACTGGAGTGACTGGCCCATACACCTTCGGAGTGGGTCTGGCCACCTACATGTGCAGCAAGGAGATCTTCGTAATGGAGCATGAATACTACACCGGATTGTCTCTGATCATTATGGTCTACTATGCCACCAAGAAGTTTGGACCCAGTATCGCTGCTTGGCTCGACAAGGAAGTTGATGTAAGTGACGCCATTTTGTTAATAACACTTCATCATCATTCATGAGACCCTCTACCGCCCATCTCGGTCTGTCGGCAGATGCTCTACCGACAGACCCTCAGGATATTGAAGGAATAGTTTTGTAAATGGTAAAAAAAAAAACATTCATGATTTCCCTGCTCTTATCCCACGCTAAGTGACCCCACTTAGCGTGGGCACAACATGTCTTCTTCCACTCACTCCTATCACTCGTCAACTGTGAATCCACTCCTTTTACATTCATGTTATTAACACTGCATATTATGCAAATGTGACCAAATGCATACTACCCAATGCGGGTAGTAAGTTACTCAAGAGACTATAACTAATCAGTCATCGTCCCTTGAGTAACTTCATTTGAGAGAAAGTCTATGTGGTCGTTCTCACTAGTCCACATATGAAACGCTAGGTTCACATAGCTCGAGCGGAGATTTTGATTTCTCCATTCGAGCCTTGTGATTGGTCAATTCAAGTGCGCGTGATCTCGTGATGTCAATATCTCACGTATCAAACTATAATTACTCTCTTAATTGTTATAAAAATATTCCTATGGGATCGCGGGGAGCTGCGGAAAACAGCTATTCTTAGCTAGTCTTCTTATCGTGTCACCAGTTCTTTCGAACCAGCGTGGTGAAAGGTTTTTTAGTGCGCCTCTTAGAGACTCCTTTCGTGCACTTGGCACATGTTTTCGAACCTTTTAGTTTCCACGACATGTCAGTTTCCTCACGATGTTTTCCTTCACCGTTTGAGAGTACTGGCATAGTGTACATCAATTTTTCGGCTGAATAACTCATTGGTGCACGATCGGGATTGAACCCACGACCTTACGATCGGAAGGCAGGACCACTACCACTAGACCATCAGTGTTCTTAGCTAGTAGGATATAACCTACCCAGGGTGCTGGCTATGTTCTACTCACTATGTGTGGGACATGCATACTTGCCTGAGGATATGTTAAAATCAGTGGTTGTCCCTATCTTGAAAAACAAAACCGGTGATACTAGTGATAAGTCTAACTATAGGCCAATCTCGTTAGCTACTGTAATTGCGAAAGTGTTTGATGGTTTGCTTAATGAGCAATTGGGCCAATACGTAGAGTTGCATGATAACCAATTCGGCTTCAGGTCTGGTCTTTCAACTGAGTCGGCCATATTGAGCTTAAAGCAAACCGTTAAATACTATACTAACAGACGAACACACATATATGCGTGTTTCCTCGACCTCTCGAAGGCATTTGACCTGGTCAATTACGACCTCTTGTGGCAGAAATTGGAAGCTATGCAGTTACCGAAGGACGTAAGAGACATTTTTAAATTTTGGTACCAGCATCAGGTCAATGTCGTTAGGTGGTCGGGGGCATACTCAGAGCCTTACAGGTTGGAGTGCGGGGTGAGGCAGGGTGGGAAAACCTCAGCCACGCTCTTCAACCTGTATGTCAACTCGCTGATAGAGGAGCTCAGCAAGGCGCGTGTCGGTTGCCATATTGACGGAGTAGCAGTAAACAACATTAGCTATGCGGATGACATGGCGTTGCTGAGCGCCTCTGTCTGCGGTCTGTTAAAAATGCTGGAAATTTGTGAAAATTATGCTCGCTTATATGGCCTTCAATATAACGTGAAGAAGTCGGAATGCATGGTCTTTCAGGCCAGAGGTCTCCAATGTCCGGAGCGAATACCTACAATTAAATTGTATGGTTCACCGCTACAGCGAGTCAATCAATTTAAGTACCTCGGACACTGGTTGACCTCTGACCTGTTGACATGGAAAGGGAGCGGAGGGCGTTGTCTGTAAGGGCGAACATGATTGCCCGCAGGTTTGCTCGTTGCTCAACAGAGGTTAAAATCTCTCTATTCAGAGCGTACTGTACTAGTTTCTACACGAGCAGCTTGTGGGTGAGTCATTCGCGGCGACAGTACAGCGCCCTACGGGTCCAATACAATAACGCGTTCAGGGTGGTGGTGGGGCTGCCCCGTTTCTGTAGCGCGTCAGGGATGTTCGCCGCTGCGCGTGTGGACTGTTTCTACACCACCATGCGCAAGCGGTGCACATTCCTGGGGTGCAGGGTTCGGGCCAGCTCCAACAGCATACTGAATGCGTTATCAAGCCGTTTTGACTGTGAGTACATTAACCATTGTAGTATGGTACATGCACAGTTTATAGGTAAGTAAGGACGTATTTGCTAATTATTATTACTATTATTGATTTTATTTGTGAGCTTTTCATTTAAAATGTGTGTGATATGGATCATGATATCTGAAATAAATGTATTGAATTGAATAAATACTGAATTTACCTGAAATTTCTGTCCCCAGGCCGTAGAATCGAGCTACAACGAGGGCCGACTGGCCACAGTGAAGAGTCTGGAGGAAGCCATCGAAGAAGAGCAAAAGGCTCAGTGGCGTGCCAACGGACAAGAACTACTTGTTCAGGCGAAGAAGGAGAATGTATTGCTGCAGCTGGAGGCTACTTATAGGGAGCGACTTATGATGGTCTACACAGAGGTAAGTTGAAAAGGCTACAGGGTGCCTGGTATTAGTTTCTTACGCGTTCGTCGTATCGACGCCGTAAACGCAGAATTGTATGGGAAAATAGTAGCAGCGCCATCTTTTGGTACTCACTCATAACTAATGGAAATCAGTACGAATCACGTTTACGGCGTAGACACCAAATGGTGAATAAAATTCATACTTAGCACCCTGATGACTATAGAATAGAATAGAAAAACACTTTATTGTACACAAAATAACAAGGCCTTATCGCTAAAAGCGATCTCTTCCAGACAACCTTTGGATGGACTGGAAAAGTAATAACAGAAAAATGGCGGTTTACAAAACTTACCCTCGAACTGAAGCGCTTGGTCGAGCTTGCTTAGTCGTTCTTCGAAGCTAGAGGCAACATTCTAATCGGTCCGTAAGTGGATGGACAGTGGCATTTTCAGCGCTTCTGTGCTTCGGAGGGCGTTATATTGTTGGTCCCGGCTATGTAAGTCGTTAAGCCATGACGGAGGCCTTAAGGCGGCCTAATAACTCCGTCGCCAGAGTTGGCCACTGACTCATACGAACTTAATAGAACCTGCAACCTTCTGCGTCGCAGGACCTTTGCCCGCTGCTTGATTCGAGGTCAAATCTTAGTAAGTTTTACTTAAATCCTATTCTTCCAGGTGAAAAGGCGTCTAGACTACCAGCTTGAAAGGACCAACCTGGAGAGGCGTCTCACCCAGAAGCACATGGTAGACTGGACCGTTGCCAACGTCACCAAGGCTATCACCCCGGACCAGGAGAAGCAGACCCTAGACCGCTGCATCTCCGACCTGGCTGCCTTGGCTTCGAGGAAGTAGAGGAATATAGTTGATCGGGTAGAAGTGTAATATAATGTTAATTTAATAAAGCAAAATCAGATTGAGATTGCAGTTTTATTTGTTCAGTTTAATCAGCCCATCAACCTTAAATATAGGCCTCCAATTTTTCATGGTATCAAAAAGTCATGGATCTCTAGACGAACTTTAAACTGCACTCCAACTGCATTTGCAGTTAGTTTGACTGCAATAAAACTGAAGCAGTTGAAAATTCAAAAATACATGGATTGAAACCCATATTGAGCTCTAGACAGCCGAACTTTAAACTGCACTCCAACTGTTTGACTGCAATAAAACTGCAGCAGGCAAAAATTCAGTACATTTGTCTAGCAATACTGTTATAAAATCTGTGCCACGATCGAAAGTCGTAATTCCGTCTATTCCCACTAGTTCAATTGTCCAGTTCAGTTGACTGAACTAGTGAGATTTCTTTTCTCGTTTGTTCAGTAAGTGTTACCATCTGCCACCACGTGGGGCATGCTGTAATAATTCGAATAAATCATCTAATGACCATTACTATTGAATGAAACAACGAGGTATTGTTACAATTTAATTTATTACAAATACGGTACAGCTGGACAACAGTTCTGTTTAGTAGATTAAGTGTTAACCCAATAATAATTAAGCTCTTTATTGCACCAATGTATCCTAAACAAAAATTGTATTGAGGGGTGTTCTACAAAAGTAGTTCCAACTAGCTTGATAGATGGCGCTATATCTATGATTTATTACGACAATTGCATTTACAATAAAATTATTAGTCCCGATTTTACATTGTATACATTCGGCAACAGAAGATTATAAAGCTACTATTGTATTAAAAGTTATATTTTCATAACTAATGTGACAGAGCTAAAAAAGCTTAAAACTTTCGTTGCTGACGTTGTTTGTGAATGATAATTATTTACTTACATTTTTCGAAGTAATTTGGCAGTGTCTACTAATGTATCTTTGATTATAAACAAAATAATAATTTCATGCTCAATTTTACTTAAAACTAGAAAATAAACTTATCGTTATTGGGACTTATTGGTACATTTTCCCTAGTTTGTTAATAAAGGTTGATACCTCAGAGTAACTATTAAGTTGACACGCGTGGTAGGGTGCATCTGAATTGACCAATAATCACAATGTTGATAAAAAAAAATTTAATAATAACGCTGGACTTTTCACACAGCATCATCTAGCCCCAAAGTAAGCAGAGCTTGTGTTATGGGTACTAGAATGACTGATAAACTACTTATATACTTTTTTTTGTTTGTAAATACATACATATTATACATAGAAACACCTAGATCCGGGACAAATATCTGTAGGTCATACAAACATTTGTCCCGCGGCGGGGATCGAACCCGCAACCTTCTGCGTCGCAGGCGGACCTTCGCCCACTGCGCCACAGAGGTCGTGATACCGTTCGATCTCTGTGATTGGTCAATTCTAGTGCACGTATTGTCCCGCGTATCAACCTAGTTATATTAGATATTTTGTATACTGACGTAGGTACTTTTTAGTCATAATGACCTTCCATTTTATTAATAGTCGCATCAACTTTTGATGACTTAAACTGATAAGCAGACATTTTCCGTTGACATGAAAGTAACTAAGGCATTATATGCCGAAGCGAAACGCATAATGAATAATGTCGTTTGAATTTGGAGACAAATTATATTGTAAACTATTGTAAAAATGACCATACAATTTGCTTACAGCTAGAGACTATTAAGTCACAACACAAAAAAATACTGTCAGCGACTGAAAATAACATGATTAATAATTAAATATGCACAAATAAATTATTATTATTATTATTATTTATAATACACAGGCAGCTCTCAGAGCTGATGCGTGTATATCTTAGTCCTTGTCAGTGCGCTTTAAATATTTGTCAAGTCTATTTTTTAATTCAGCAAATAATACTTATTTTACATAAATATCTTTACAAAAATAAATCAAAATTCAAAGATACCGCACTGTATAACAATTTTCCACGAAAATAGGTATTCACTAAACTTTGTTATGCGCAGTGTCACTTAAATAAGTAAGAAATTGGCCACTGCGCACAAAAGGCTAACTTCACAGATAATATTTTAAATGAATCATAAAAATTACACCATGAGGGATTTCGTGTTGCATTTAAAAGTTACGAATGCCAAGATCCGTTGGTGTAAATAGGATTAGAGCGAGAGGACATACCCGGACAATATTTCTATCTCACTCCAAGGAGCATAAGCAATGTAAGGTATAAAAAAAAGTATACAATGCGACTTATACTGTAAACTAATATGAACATTTAGAAATGGAATGATTCTGTCAATCACTGAATTTATGTGTGTGCATATTAATAAAAGAACATCTTTGCACATCTTATTATTAAGCAGTATGAATACTGGGTGTAATAAAACTACTACAGAAAATCAAAACGGGATACGCCGTGCACGGTCGACTTGCTACTGTAACCTCAAATAAGCACAACTTTTAATGCATAATTAGGTTATCAAATATTATTAACGCCTTTTTGAATGAAATTTACTGAAATTACAAAAATATTTGTCCTAGAAAAAGGAAGAACATTAGGCACTAAGGATGTCGTGAATTGAAAATTTTCGGATAAGAAGCAGTTTTATCACACCCAGTACTTACTTCATTATCTGGATAGACTTCGCTTAGAGGCTTAATTACAAAAATGATTGTAAACTTGTATCAAAACCTGCAAATATCAGCAAAAAATGCTTAAAAAAACATTGTTACAAAAATAGATATCTATTCACAAATATTAAGACAAGCTTTCTGATTAGATAAAAACATCGTCTGATCAAAAGCGTAGGTACAATTCTGTATGTTTTACAAAAAATACTTTACTACGAACAGGGTTAACGCCAGCATGCATCAGAAAAACAAATCATCTTTAGAACATGTATTATCTAGTAAGTAGGTACATAAGTATTTCATTCTATGGGTTTAATTTTATTGAAATATTAAAACTATTTAAATGATGCCTGAAATAAATTTATTAAGACTAGCGGCCGGTTTCTCGAACGCCTTTCAAATTGACAAGCTGACTAAAGTTGGAATACTCGGTCCTCATTGGTCGAGAGATTTGACCAATTAGTAGTTAATTTTGAGGATTTTTTGCGTTCGAGAAACCGGCCGTAACCCTATATATGGATTTATAGGAGACGGCTGATAAAGCTCGTGTCATCTCTTTTTGGCATTCGTGTGACAAGAAAATAAATACATTCTCTATAACCTTTCTCAAGTGACGGGCTTCTAATTGAGTAAATTGATGTGTTAATGACAATATTGCTGATGCATGCTATGAGCCCCTGCATTCCATTATTAATTAGTTTAGTACATTAAATACTCTAACTAGCTATCCTAAACAATTACAGAACAAAAAATAACAGAATCTTATTGATATTATTATTTGGTAATACATGAACTTTTGTTCAGTTATTGTGACTAGCCTAGTGCCCGCGGTTTATACGTTCCAAAAATATACAGGGTGTAAAAAGATGTCTACCGAAAGGGGTAGGTTCAGCATCCCAACACACAACCAAATCCAGAAGGATTTTCCGAAAATATCATTACATATAGCCAGAGAAAACAGCGTTTGAAGATTACTGTTTGCGTATGTACTGGGCGCGTTGTTTTACGTAGATTGCTGGATTTTGAGTTCTAACTGTTTTTTTTATTTTATAAATAAAATTATTAGGTAGGTATGGTCTTATTTGTTGTACTAGTAGTAAATAACCGGAAATAACATAAAATTACGTAGCTAAGCCAAAAAAATTTTGCGTGTATGTTTAGAATCATGGTCTGATTGCAACCCCTCAGTTTTCGGTAGTAGTATTTTTACACCCTTTACGAAAAATATCCATACGATTGAAGACACGTCTACCTCACGATGCCTGCCGTAATTGCCGCAAAAGGCAATATTGGTCCAATACTGAAATGGCCCCAGCAGGCAGGCGTGTCTGTAGCCGCACTAAAGTTTATTTTTTATAAGTATTTAGGTAAGTATATCGATAGGCCATAGACAAGTAAGAATAAGAATATATTGTACTAGGTACTTATCTTAAGTTGCCTGTAAATAAAGATATTTAGATGTAGGTAAATGGTTCAGAAAAGATAGCTGCTCTTTTTTTCTGAATAACGCGGGCTTTCAAAGCATTTCAGTTAAAAAAGTCCAAATTTTATATACAGAAGTATCAAAAGTGTACAACAGTATTATTTAAAAAAAAAAAAAAATCGTAAACAGGTTCACGACTGTATCCCCAAGGTGCGGTAGACATTCTCTTAGATCTTTTTATGTTACTTATTCCAGATCCTTTGAAGATGTCTAAGGGGGGTAGTCAGAGGCATGTCCAAACATATATTTGATACATGCCCACATCTTGCAGAAGTTAGTATTCCATACGTGACAGGTTGCAAGCCCATCGCCATATATTATTTTTATACACCGATAAAATCTACTTTCGTAGTCTATAAATATACTTAGAACATGCTAACATACATTCAACATTGTTACATACTTAAAGAGTATCATAGAATCCATGTATCGTCCGTAAGAGAGAACAAAATAATGAAAAAGTGTGTTTAAACTATTCGGTGCGAATTGACAAATAAGTTAGTATTTAGAGCACCATTTACTTTGCGCTGGAAACATATGGCACGATAGATTTGAAATAATTCATCGAAACTGATCACTGACATGACAACATATTCTTCGATTAAGAATACTAGCATGATAAGTCTCTTAAAAACAAGAAATCTTAAAACTAAAAATCGAAAATAAATATTATTAACGTAGAATTATAATTTTGAATCTTTTCTTTCGAAAATAACTAAACATCAATTTTATTGATCGATAATCGATGCCAATATCGATTTATACTACAGTGAGAGTAATCTTTGTTAGTACATTGTGAGTTGATCCATTGAATAGACCTAATATAGATAGAATACCTATCAGATGGCATCGATCACCAATCTATACATATGAGCTAAACTAAAAATAAATAAATTATAAAACTAGCAATGCCATGAAAGAATACAATAAACTCATTTTCAGATAAAAATTAAAAAACAAAAATGTCAAAACTGTTGGCGCGAAAACGTTTCATTGGCAGTCAAGTCAACCACAGATACAAAATCGTTACAAGATGGTGCATTTTTTTTTTCTGCCGCTCCTGTGGTCCATCTTAATGTTGATGCGTTCTGCCTCTTGAAAGCGACGGACTAATCTGACAAGCTCGTGGAAAGCTTGGTCGACGTTCATGCGAGCTTTGGCACTACACTCTATGTAGGGTACCTTCAATTGGCGGGAAAGCGCTTGAGCCTCATCTAGGGAGACCTAAATAGATATAGATAAAATAGTTTATTTTGTGCCACAACAAAAAAACTTAAATACATAGAATGTAGTTACAAAAAGCAAAATTTATTGGCAAGTAATATTTGCGTAGGTACTTATAATAGCAACAAAAAGAGGTGAAAAGACAATTTTGTATTTTAGAAATTACGAGCTACGCCGCGTGGCAACATTTTGAATAGCCTATATGCTATTCTAGGTCACTATCTACGTTATTCCAAGTTTCATCCAAATCGGTTCAGTGGTTTAGGCGATTGAAACACAAACATACAAACATCTAAACAATCTCACAAACTTTCAGCTTTATTATATTAGTAGGATTAAAATAAATTTGATGATTCATTTCTGATACCAACGGTAACAAAACTTAAGAGCTATATGTCTACGGTGGTATTCAGAAGCAAGTCATAATACAGAAGGATTGTGCCTAACCCACATCTTCCTTTTTAAAATAATAGCTTGCCAGCATCGCCTATTAACCAATTAATTTCTTAGCGATGTTTTCCATCATCATTTAAGGCTCGTAATGCGCGAATCTTAATCAGACTGGAATCCCTACCTTTCAAAAAACCAGTCCGAACTACGTGACTTGACTATCAAATAGGTACCAATGATTCATTCAAGTTTATTTAGGTACCAATTAATACAAATACAATTGTTTGTACGTCAATCAGTCATTCATAACCAAACCACATGCATAATTGTATTATGTACTTATTTAAATCAAACTTAATGAGACAAGCAGAAAATAAAGTAGAATTTCCATTTATGAGAATACAGAATATAGTTATCCCTATTTACGTTAAAATATTTGTCGTAGAATATTGTTATTGAATGAATCAAAAGTAATGAATGGAATTATATTTAGATCAAGGCTCCTTTAGGTATTCTTATTTTCAACCGACTTCAAAAAAGGAGGAGGTTCTCAATTCGTCTGTATGTTTTTTTTTTTTTTTTTGTATCTTGTTACGCGATTGCTCCGCCATTTGTTGACCGATTTGCAAAATTCTTTTTATGTTTGAAAGGGTATACTCCAGAGGTGGTCCCATATAAATTTTATTCCTGAGGGATTGATAGTTTCCCCGTAAATCTCAAAACACCTTCCCTCCTAGCCATGTCACAAATAGAAATCGAATCGACAGCTTGACACCCTGAGTCACACCGCGTTTCGAGTCAAACATTGAAGTCGGTTTTCTTTTTAGTATAAAAACGTAATTATTCTAATTCAAATTCAAATTCAAATCTAGTTAAGTAATTAACTTTAAATTGAACATGGACAAATAATGAGAAGGAAAGATGTTGTGTATTTAATTGTGTAACTACAGCTAGGTCAATACGCGATAATTGAGCGCAGCTAGTTTATTATGAAAAGCCACTGCATTAAATGGCTTTCTCAGATCTCTAGGTCTATTGACTATACTTACAACTCTCTGGCTCTCCAAATCCGCTTTGTTCCCAACAATGAGCATAGGAAACTCATCTCGGTCCTTCACCCTGAGGATCTGCTTGTGGAACTTGTAGAGCTCGTCGAAGCTGGCGTGGTCAGCCACCGAGAACACCAGGAGGAAGCCCTCTCCGGAGCGCATGTATTGCTCTCGCATCGCACTGAACTCTTCCTGACCAGCTGTGTCCAGGACTAAGGAGATAAATCAACTGATGAAATGAATTAAATAATGCTAGACATTGCCAACAGCATCATCTAACATAGGTGTTAAGTAAGGACTAAGCAAAGCTTGTACTATGGGAACCAGATAACTGATATATTTTTTGTTTGTAAATACATACATATTATACATAGAAATACCCAGACCTGAGATGAATATCATGATCATACAAACATTTATCCCATGGCTTGGATAGAACCCGTAACCTTCTGTGTCACAAGCAGGTTTTCACCTACTGCGCCAGAGAGGTTAGTCATGAATGTTGAAATGTTGGCTGATAGAGCAGTGGGAGAGAAAAATCTGTTGTACAGGCCACACCAGATAAGGATAGGGAGTAGATGACAAGATGCAACTGATATTCAATGACTATTGGCTTATCTGGCCAGATACTACTTGCAATAAAATAAATAAATAATAAATAAATAATGCTGGACTTTTCACACAGCATCATCTAGCCCCAAAGTAAGCTTGAGCTTGTGGTATGGGTACTAGATGACTGATAAACTACTTATATACTTTTTGTTTGTAAATACATACATATTATACATAGAAACAACCAGACCAAAGACAAATATCTGTAGGTCATACAAACATTTGTCCCGCGGCGGTAATAATAATAATAATAATAGTATTAAATTTGTATGTATGGTTGATTTTGGTTGGTTGTATGAAAAACAAACTTGACAAAGATGACAGAAAGATAGTTTATTTACTTGAACACAATGTGGATTATAGAATAAATATTGTAAAAAAAATACCCTACCGTTTTGCATGAAACGAAAGAATTTGGCTATTTTACAACAACTTTATGGGAGACAGGACATTGTTCTAAGGGAGTAGAGTACATTTCTTTGAGCTTTTCGCTGTATGAACCAAGTATGGTTGGTATTTGTTCAGACATCTTATAATCTACTTAATTATACTGAGAATTTGGTGCATTCAAAAAACTTTATTTTAAGACCTGATATACACACACATAAATGCAATAAATATTTTGACTTTGACTTAGACTTCTTCCCACTAAAGATAGGGGAAAATGAGTCACTAATGACCTTCACTCAACAGGTAGACCCACTTGGCAGCAAGTGGCCACATTCCTAGCCATAGCCTTGTTTACACCCATGCACAATTTGATTGCAGCAAAACATACAGCTAAGTAACTTACTATCTAACTTAGCGGGAATATCGTCAATGACGCATTGCTTCGTGTAGCTGTCTTCGATCGTGGGGTCGTAGTCCGTGACGAAGTAGCTCTGGAACATAAAATACGGTCAATTCAGCACCAGATGCGGGTGAAGTGGGCGTTCAGCCTCGCCGAGGCCTTGACTGTGTCTTAGAAACTATTTTTGAGAATGATCACACTATGGAACAAATACGGCGTTTTATCTCGATTGTGGACTATAAAGCTTAGGAAATATTTAGAAAATGAAGAAAGAATCTTTGGAAAGAAGCTTAGTTTAAATATTTGAACTAATTACAACAAACACAATTAAATAGGTACCTGAATGAACTGTATTGTGATTGCACTTTTTCCGACGCCGCCACCGCCGACAACGACGAGTTTATACGTCTGCGCTTGGCTTGGTCTATCACCCGGTCTAGACATATTTGTTTATGCACTGTTTTGCCTTTTTCTACTAAAAAACTGTATGAACTATCCAATTTTCCGAATTCCGGCAGCCAACGCTCAACCAACCCAGTGTTCTGTTCACTCCACTCACTGACTGACTGACTGATGGATGGATGTGTGTGAGTGATGTGATGACTCAAGGCATGAATGACATAAATGTGTAAAAGAGCAAACGAATATTGTGCCTACAATCTCTATGAGTGTGACAGAGGCAGCATATTTACGTTTCATTTCGTAATATTCCGCCACGAAATAAGTTCTCTGAAATACATCTTTTGCCACGAAAGGAGCTCTTTGAGGCGCACTCAATATTTATTTTTATCATCATTGGACGCATTTATATTACTTTCATTAGTCATCACACTGGTTCGAGAGAACTAGTGACACGACAAGAAGAAAACTACGCAAGTCTTTACAGATCGCATAAATTGAAACGTAATCCTAAAAAAAAATTTAATATTTATATCAATGTCAAATGTCAATCAGATGTTATGTCACTGTCAGTTTCAAAATTGAAACTCGTTCACCCACCAGTCCGTTTATTTTTTCATTCGTGTTTATATTTTTTATCTTCTGTTCCCTGCTAGTTTTGTTTGAATAAACAGCGTATGAAAAGAAAACGACACTAAAACATGTTTTCAACGAGCTCACAAAGAAAATTCTGGACTTTTAGTGACGATAACGAGCTGGCTCGTCTGCGGGAGAAGCACAACGAAGCCTATATTGCGCGACACGGAGGGCACATCGATGAATTTCAACGGTACAATTTGTTCCTATCTCCCGAAGAAGAGAGGCTTCTCCTAAAACAATACGAGTTGCATCTCAAAGAGTTCTGCAAGCGATTCAGTCCGCCAATGCCTAAAGGTGTTGTCGGGACCGCATTCCACTATTTTAAAAGATTCTACCTCTATAATTCTTCTATGGATTACCACCCGAAAGAGATACTCGCTACCTGCGTATACTTGGCTTGCAAAGTCGAAGAGTTCAACGTGTCCATCGGGCAATTCGTTGCAAACATCAAGGGAGACAGGGACAAAGCATCAGACATTATACTGAACAATGAATTGCTACTGATGCAGCAGCTAAACTACCATTTGACGATTCACAACCCTTTCCGACCTGTTGAAGGCTTCCTCATTGACATCAAAACACGTTGCTCCCTAGCCAATCCTGAACGGTTACGATCAGGCATTGACGAGTTCCTAGAGAAAGTATTTTTGACAGACGCTTGCCTTGTTTATGCACCATCACAAATTGCTCTAGCTGCAGTTCTGCACGCAGCCAGCAAAGAGCAAGAAAACCTTGACAGCTACGTCACAGACATGCTATTCCGAGATGCAGGGCCAGACAAACTAGCTATCTTAATAGAAGCTGTACGAAAAATCCGGTCTTTAGTTAAAATGGTAGAGAATCCTGCTCGGGAAAGGGTGAGACTCATTGAAAAGAAGTTAGACAGATGCAGGAATCAGGAACATAATCCTGACAGTGAGGTTTATAAACGGAGGATGAGGGAAACCCTTGATGAAGATGACATGCCTCCAGCTGGACGAATGTCCTTGGACACAAGTGGAGTCACGCAAGTCCTCTCTCCATCTGCTTCATAGATATGACATGAGATTTTCATTATAAGTTTATGTAAAAGGAGACAATAAATTAATTCTGACATTACTTTTACTTCCTGGTTTTTTTTGTTAATCGACAAAAGTATGCAAACGGAAACTGTTTAATATTATTTTAGTTGCTGCTCCTTAAATATAGATGGCGTTATAAAGTTAACAAAATAGTTTATTTCAGCTACTCATCGACAGATGGCGTTACGTGACGACCGACAGCAACCAATCACAGCGCAAGAAACTTCAAATTTGGGTCAATTCCTGCATTCTGATTGGTTTCTGTCGGTCGATTCCGAACCGAATGCATTCCGCTGTATTATGAATCAAGGGTCAGGGCTCCTACTACCAACCTATAATCGTAAAGCCGGGTCTCCTACGAGTGTTTTACACAAAGCATCAAACATCTAACAAAATATGGGCGTGGCCTAACTTTTTTGTATGCAAAATCACAATACAGAGGACAAAGCACAGCAAAGTGTTATCCGAGGCGGACGAAAAACATGTTATGTTATTTTTAGTCACATGAGACACTTCAAATGATTCAAAATAAGCACACCCAAATATTTAGTGCAATTTATTGATAATAACTAGTGTAGCAAGTAAATATAGATTAAATAAATAATTTTTGGAACACATTTTGTATCTTCTTTTAACACAAACATTTGTTCAAGAAATAAAAAGCATTAATTTAGGTGTTAAAATTATTAACACAATCAATAAAACATGACAACTAACTTAGGTAAGTTGTACCTACCTACATAAAATATTAAAAGCAACTTAATTCGTTTATATGGAAGCCTTCATGTTGTGTGATAAGTTTCTCTTCGAAGTTTCAGGGTTTCTGGCAGAACAGGAGTTTCTCAGCTTCACCCTGAAAATTAATGAAATTAAAAATTTATTTAAGTATATGAATTCAGCTTACTGTCACACCGTAGGTACCTTCTACTGATCTATTCATAAAACGACTAAAAGTTTTTAAAACAGTTTGGTTAAGCTACTGCGCACGGCTTCGCCCGCGTACATTTTGAATAGCCTATATGCCATTCCAGGTCACTATCTTCGCCTATTCCAAGTTTCATCCAAATCAGACAAACTCATAAACTTTCAGCTTTATTATATTAGTGGGATAGCTTACCTACTGCCGCACTCAGAGTCTATAATGTCTAGGTTTAAACAAACTCACAAACTTTCAGCTTTATTATATTAGTGGGATAGCTTACCTACTGCCGCACTCAGAGACCATAATGTCTAGGTTCCTACTTAAATCGTTCCTTGTTAAAGATTTCATACCTATGGTACCTACGTAGACGTACCTATCTGTATTCTGTGCCCATGTAACACCTTTACTAGCTAAGATTTACTTTAAGTTCTTACATTACCTTTAGGTACTTCATCACTAAAAGGAGGAATGCAGTCCTCAAAAGTTTGAATCAAAAGACAATTTAAAATTACCTGAATAAGTTTGTAAATAGCAGAAATAGCCTCTTCATTTCTACAGTTTACAGTCCCAGCGATGCTTCCTCCAGACCTCTTCCCTCCCCAGCTGGACGTGAAAGTCAACTGAGCTTCGCTGATGATGACCAGGCTTGCCAATATGCAGAACATGAAGAAGAGACTTTTAAGCGACATAGCTGTTGGTACAAAGTAACTGGCTCTTAGTCTATGGTAGGTAATTAGTTGTTGGTATTGCACCAATGGATGGTTGAATGATAGTGAGAAGAAATGGTTTGCTTTTATATGCGCTGGGGTAGGTGATTGGGGTGAATTAAAGAAGCCATAATGAATGATTGAGTTGTGTGATAAAGTCAGCATCGATATTATAGGTAGGTAAGTAGGTACCTACTTGTTACTTTTGTTGTTCTCGGACGACATTGATATCTTTAACAAACTAGCTCAAAAGATTGTAAAGTTAGGTATAGGCAGAGAACTTCCACTTGCACAATATTTAGCCTAGTCTAGTTCACTTTTTAGTATTAAAATAAATATGTACATAGGTACCTACCTATGTATTTTTATAACATGGACGTCCTTTATTAAAAATCCTAAGGCCCTTCCACATCAAAGCTAGTGTAGGTATCTCGAAACTGAAGTTGGTAAAAGTGTCTACAAAATAATTTAAGAACTTATTTTTTTTTTATTTTTTTTTATTAAATAGGTCAGCATTTGACCTCCCTCTGCCTGATGTTAAGCAGTAGTGAGGTCTAAGATGGAGCATGCTTTCCTAGAAAGAACCTATTTACTCTTGATTTAAAGACCCCTATATTGTACTTACCTTTGTATGTATTACCATTACCTACAAATAGGGGATTTATTCCCACTAGGGGACGGTTGCTTATCTTTTGGATATGGCCCAGGCACAGTCTCGTTTTCTCGTTAAAAATCGTCATAACTGTTTCTGTCGTCATGCGCAGCCCGTTATTTCATATCGTTATGTCAAATTGTGAGATAGTGTGACATAGTCTCTGTCATGGCGCTCTTATTAGCGCAAAATGATAAAAATGCCGGCATGACTTTACTCATCTCACGCCGTGACAATTTCACGTTGCTCATCATAGCCCCACAGGCAAGCTGACTATTCTTTACGTAGCACGGTGCTACGTTTGCTACGCCGTAGCACCGCTTGATCGAATCCTTGTGGAAAATCCGCAAACCGTAATCTATTTATTTCATTCAGAAATAGTAAATACACCCTTATAAACAAAACTGAAGTAATTTTCCTACAGTGGGCAGTACCTAGTTTGCACTTTTCATTATCATTTCACCGGCTTCTTTTGATTTGGTCAGAAACCTTCAAAGATTTCAATCATATCCTGGTATAAAATAACAATTCTCGGGTCAGGACCATCATTCTGAATCCAGCATCTCAACATTACATTTAAAAAATAATAAAAAAAAACATATAATTTAGTACAAGAGGTTAAAACTTAAAAGTGAAGATGCATCGTGTTTTCTTCGTGTTCCTGATGGTAGCTGTGATGATAATGATGTGTGAGGCTCAGCTGACGTTCAGCACGGATTGGGGCAACGGAAAGAGGTCCGCGAGGTCTGAACAGGACTGCATCAGCGAGGAGAGCATCTTTGCGATCTACAAACTGGTTCAGGTATGCTTTTAAACTCTTTTTGTTGCCTATCATATACTAACACTAATATTCTAAATACCTAAATGTAATATTTGTTCATTCTTACCTATGCACACTTTTTCTATGTGGCCAAGATAAAATGGTCAGCCAAATATTGACGTGATTTAAAATCGATTTCCACAAAGTCAAAGTCAAAGTCAAAAAGCATTTATTCAGTAGGACCGCTGGGATCACTTTGAAACGTCTTAAAACTAGGTGAATCTACTCCTGGTCCTTCGCGACCAATACCGTGAAGAACCAGGGCAACAAACACGGTTTGGGGCCTAGCTTTTTTTAGGTGATCCATCTTCGATCTAAATTTAGGCTAATTTCTTAACTAACTTAGTTGTAAAATTAAAAGTAATGTTAGTAAAATTCAAAAAGCTAAGCAAGATAGCAAAGGCATTGTGCACACATCAGCTGTCGAGGAGCAGAGCGACATCAGGCCACAGCGATCGATCTTGTGCAGCCCGCACCCAACGGCTAGTAGGTACCTATAAAAAAAATAGTACCTAGTAGTAAAGTAGCCTGCAGACCTTACAATAGGTACTTAGATAAGTAAAAAGATGAAGAATGATGAAGCTAAATAAGGTGTTTTCTGTTGCAGAGAGAGGCAGAGAAGTTTCTGGCATGTCAATCAGAGAAAAACTAAATCACTTTACCAAGATGGAGAAACATTATTTCAGTCATAATTTTTCGCGATCACAGTTCACATATGATGAGGGTTACTTAATAAAAACTCATTGCGTGTTACCATTAACAAAATAAGATTATTTTAGTGAAAACCGAGAATAAAATTTTAATCATATCATCTATTAAGCTATTTTGCCTGTTTTTAAATCGTCTTGGCTGGAGACGATTCAAATTTTCAAGTTTGAGTCATAATGGTAGCAATTTTTTCCTTGTAGGTAGGTATACTTATTTAAAATATCGATGAATGTATTAATTTTTGTTTTTAAGTACTTAAGTAGATGTTTTTTTAATAATTTATTGAGGCTGGCAATGTCGAACGTACCTAAATTATACTAGGCCCCTGTTTTGTTATATCTGCGCTATTAAAATAAGTAATAAGTATTGATGATATATAAAAAATGTTTCTAAGATATTAAAAAGTTTAAACGATTATCTTTTGATATTCTTATTATAGTACCTATTTCAAAAAGTTTTATTCATCTTTAACCTAACATCATACATTAGAGTTTAATTAATATAATATATATAAACTAAAAAGTTTATTTACAGAAACTAAGCTACTACATATTTACATATATTTACAAAATACAACAGGCTTAGTCAAGCTATCTAAGGATTGTTAGAAACGATCTATAGATAGCTCAACTGATCCAGGTCACTGTCACTGCCCAAAACACTGGCGGCATTACCACGCTGGATGGCAATGCTAATCCTATGAGCCAAAAACGTGCCAGCTCTCGGATCACACGTCGCTTCGAACAGAATATAATATATGTATACAGGGTGTAAAAAGACCACGTAAAACAACGCACCTAGTACATACGCAAACAGTCATCTTCAAACGCTGTTTTCTCCGGATATAATGATTTTTTTCGGAAAATCCTTTTGGATTTAGTTGTGTGTACGTCTTTTTACACCCTGTATATTATATTATCTAATTATTATTCTTGCTGGTACCTACCTAGTAGGTATTACTTATTGGGATTAGTCAAAGGTAAAATAAAACAACAGATAGATGGGTATACGTTTATTAAAATTCTTTCTTCCAAATATGAGTACAATTTATACAACCGACATTCATTTTCGACTTAGATTATATAGGAGGATAAAGTCATGGGAATCCCACAAAATAGGACTAATATTAGGTACAGTCTGACTGGAAAGGTACCTACTTATATAATTTCGTTCTAAGTAAAGTACCTAGGTATGAAGAGTCCGAGAAAATTCAGAAGTGTGGCTTCTTCAGAATGTTTCCATTTTAGAAGTGTCGTTACAAGGCGTGAAATGCGTGTCTAATTCCTTTGAAGAACTGCTTCTATTTTTTTTATTTGCGTCATACTGACTTTGTACTGAGCGATAGGTACCCCCAGTCATTCCCCCCCCCCCCCCCAGTCATCCTTATTCCCCCGTCATTCGTAGATATGTTGATGTAACTGGCATCGAATGTGTAGATTTATAAGAAAACGCAAAAGTGGAATGAATTTTTCTTACAAAACATGATTTTTTAAATATTTTAATTTACTTCATATGATCAAATATATTCAATTGCCATTCACAGCCAAGAATACCTATATAGACGTTAAAATACTGATGGTGTACGCCAGTGTACAGTTCTTCCAACGGATCTAGGCATTCGTGAAGTTAGCCGTTTGTCTGCGCAGTGACCGCTTTTTCATACAAAATTGTGTTCTGCGCAGACAATCGGAAGAACTGTACGTCAGTCACTAATTAAACTATTGTTAACAACTTAAAAGTTTGAAATCAGGGACGGAAAGAGAAATGAGCAAGAATTAACTAAATAGAAGATAAAGGATATAAAGAAATGGCAGATAGGTATAGGAGATAGTATCGCTACAGTATTTTACAACGAACACAGCTTTAGTGATACAATACATCCACAGCGAGACATTTAAGTTGATAAATAACATGCTTCATCACACAACATACCATGTTTGAAAGACGAATGGGATTCAAGTCAAGGTATAGAAATCTGACCAATGTGAAACAAAATATGTGGAGGGTTGACACTGGTTAATTTAATAGAGCTTTGAATGTGCCTTTTTATTGTAATATCCTTCTGATAATATACATTATAACATTAACATTGGGACAAGATTAAATAAAAAAATATGCTGGACATTTCACACAGCATCATCTAGCCCCAAACCACCCCAAACTAAGCAAAGCTTGTACTATGGGAACCAGATAACTGATATACTACTTATATACTTTTTGTTTGTAAATACATACACATAATAAACATAGAAACACCTAGACCCGAGATAAATATTTGCAGATCATACAACATTTATACCGTGGTGGGGATCGAACTCGCAAGTCTCGCAACCTTCTGCGTCTCAAACAACCCATTAAAAACATCTAAATGTTTTTACACATATTTTCTTACGAAGCATGTTAAATTTCATCTATACGACATTGAAGGTAAATATATATTTACAGTGATACCAAATTACGGAATAAATAATAAATTTTATATTTATTTGTATACAATTAGTCCCTGAAGAGTCCTTGTATTTCAGGTGATAATTACTTATTGACACTTGTATATCAGAAATATTATAGAAAGAATAATTATGTGAATATAAATCAAAATATATACACAATCAAAATGTTTCTTCAAAGGTCTGTTAAGATAAGATTTAAAACATTTTACGTAGTTCCTAGTTATTGTAGGCATCAAAACTAACACGTTTATGTTATCACTTAATATCCAAGTATAAATAATTTTTCTAAATTTATCCATCGGCACTTGATGATACGCTCTCCTCAACCAACTCTTTTAAATACCACCTCTCAATTATCATTAACCCAAACCACCTTATTATAAACCGAACTCCAGTTTAAGCTAGGTTAGCCATGAGATTAAAAACAAATGAGGTTTCAAAAAGTTTAGAATTAAACCATGAACATGGATAAGTGCTAAACTTTTACGTACTTAAGTACCTATTTGATTTTTTATTTTGGTGAAATCTCTAGTTTAAACAAGGATCATCTTTAATCTTCGTTTTATAATAAGGCAGAAGGGATAGTAACTCTAACAATATCTAAATAGGTTAATGTGCCTCATAAATTCCTTTTGCCTCATAGACAATTTACACATTACCAATGATTACTCTACTTTCTAGGCCTTATCAATGAACTGTCTCTAATACTAATTTAACTAAGGAATCTGATTATCGCATTGGTGCTACATTGGATATTAATCCTATCCTATTTCGCATTTACACAAGGCATTGCGCTATTCATTCTTTCTATTTTTCTATCCTGTTGGTTAAGTCATAGTTTATATACGTTTGCCTTGATCAGATAAGATACATTTTATTTACTATTCGTACAATAACATAAAAATAGGTGGTTTAAAATATTTCATTGATTTTAAAATCTATGAAAATAAGCGTTTTTGCAGCGGTGTGTTTGTGGAAATGTTAATTATGTGAGAGTAGATTTGTGGTTTCTAAATGTGACAAGTGATAAGTGAATTACATAGGCCTAGATGACACGAATAGACATCCTTACATAATACACAATTATTTATCTATATGCATTTGAGCACTGTTCTGTGTAGTTCGAAGCTTGTATAAATCACTCAGTGTGTTTATAAGTTTATTTTCCACTTTGTTCCGCATAGGGCGCCTTACTAATTTCTTCACAAATCGCTTGAAAGTTCACATCTGTATCTAAACTGTAAGAAGGGGAGCTTGACTGATAATCACAGGATTACTCTCACATTAGGATTCAAGTGTTCTGTTACAGTATGTACAGTCACGATGTTCAAATCCTTAGACAGTTGCGGAGACATTGGTGTTCCGCCGGGAGAGCTTCCTGGGCCGCAGAGGGGGGAGTGAGGGGTTTCCCCGGAGACAAACGATCCATGTGAGGAAGAATAGCGCGTACGGCACGACGATGGCGGCGACGATGCGCGCCGAGTCGCCGGGCGCCGCGGAGGCTTCGAATCACTTCTCCTCCTCCGCGTCCCGGAACAGGTAGGTCGACCTGCAGGGAATGCCTGTCAAACCCTGCTCGCGATTGGCTAAAACTAGCAAATATCTACTGAATGATTCTTCTTCTACAGAAAGATTTCGAACGGATTCATCCTATTTTCATTTATTTTTGGTTTTTGTGTTGGAAAATGCTAGGAAAATTCCATTTATTGCAGTTTCACATGACTATGCTGATGGAGTGGCAGCTGTTTAAATGACAGATGTGTGATTCTTACCAAAGCCAATAAATGTGTATTGTTGCATAGCAGTTACATCAAGTCCTGAAATGATATCAACTGGGCAAAGTGCTCATCAATTTTAATGCCAGAACAGTTGACGATCGAACTGAAGACTCACCAGTACGCGAGGTTGAAGATAGCGAAGACCAGCGGGAAGAGGATTCTAGAAATGACATCGATTCGCTTGGAGCGAGTCGGGAACTTGGACATCCACAGCTTGCAGCAGTTCTTGCGCGGCGGCTCCCGCTGCACCTCGCACTGACGCATCTTTGGGTTCAGTAGATAACATTAGGTATCATTCAAACTGTCAACTCACCAGTAGGCGAGATTGAAGAGCGCAAATACGAGCGGGAAGGTGATCCTGGAGATAACGTCTATCCGCTTAGAGCGGGTCGGGAACTTGGACATCCACAGTCGGCAGCAGTTCTTGCGAGGAGGCTCCATGTGGACCTCACACTGGCGCATCTTGGGGTCCACCGAGCCGCGGACCAGGGGTTTCTGTCAGTTGCAGACAGGTCAGGGTGGAAGAACAAGGTGTATTTTGGGCTCTAAGTAAGCATACCTGAGCTCAAAACCCCCTTTAATTTTGAATGTAGGTATTTACTTAGGATTTAAATTTAAGTGCCAATTGTTCACCCTTTTTGTTTTTCAATTTTAATTTGTGTGTCGTTCCGTTTATAAATTAACCTTGAAATGTTATACCTAGACAGTTTATTTGTTTATTTTTTTGTTCATCTCTATAAAGTACAAATACACCTACACCTATGTACGATGACATGCAAGGTAAAATATACTCTAACATGTTCAAAATCTAAAGGACGAAGCTAATATCTTTCTAAAATTTATAAACTGTTGTCAAATTATTCACAGATAAGCTAAGGGTACTAAACACAGACATTACTATAAAAAAAAGTTAAACCCAATAAAAAAGAGCTCGAACGATCTACAAATTCAGTTGTCATAGTGGGTGCGAGCTCACCATAGCAAAAGTAGCATTGCTGTCAGTGTCCAGCAGGTCCGATGCTGCGTCCAGGTTGGCCGCCTCCATCTCGCGTCTCGCTTTCTTCATATTCTCCCGGTGCATGTCAGAGCGAGACGCATAATTCACCAGGGCAAACTCAAGCAGCGCCCCGAAGACAAATGTCAAACATACTCCGGTCCAGACGTCGATGGCCTTGGTATAAGACACGGGTGGCAGGGACGCGTTGATGCCAGACGACTGAGTGGCCATCGTGAGGAGTGTGGTCACTCCTGGGAACCATACAAACGCATGCTTAGGTATAGTCAAAGAAGCAATTATAGCAAATGTAGTAACGCAGCTTTGCATAAGCAAATGATTGATTTAAAGTTCAATAAGTTTGAAATAATGATTCAGCTCTAAAGGACAAGTAACAATATGCATAGATAGTTCAGACTAGACTAAAGAATGACTCAAATTTGCAATATTTTTAAAGTAATCTTTGGATTTCTGTTTTTTAAGGGAACACTTGGACATTCTCTACACTCTACCATGGTTGTGTCATTCTTCTAGAAGACGAAGTGTGTCATAGTATAGAGGCGCACAAGTTTTTTATAGCATTCAAGAAAGCTAATCCAAACTGTGACCATAACGCTAAAATTGCAGTTACTACCAGAAAACCAGTTGTGCAAGGTTCTGCAGTTGGCGTGCAATAGTTTTAAAGTAAACGTAACTCTAAAATAATAAGAAAAGTTCATAATTATATAAAAAAAACCAGAAGCAATCTTGTAAAACATTTTTATTAATTACTTACAAAACAATAAACAACTGAGAATAATAAAATAAATAATAAGCATAACCGATAAAATACTAAGTTTATTATTATAATACTAATAAACAAGATATGCCATGATTTTGAACTGATGAACCTTTTACCAGCCTCAAGTCTCCTTGGGTGGAGCTTTCTTCAACCGTAACGCATTCCATACTACTGCAAAGCAATCGTGACGAAAATAGTGTGAACTAAAAGAGTCAGCTAACTAGCTACCCATACCCAGTAAAACCCTCGCTGGTACCGCGGCCTGGTCCAGCCAGAAGGAGAACCAGGAGACGATGACGAGCATACAGCACGGGATGTAGATCTGGAGGAGGTAGTAGCTGAACTGGCGCTTGAACAGCAGGTCTACCTTCAGGCAGCTGTATTCACCTGGAATATTTCTTACCAAGTGAGACTCTGGCAGGAACGGCCCCCTGGTCGAGCCAGAAGGAGACCCAGGAGACGATGACGAGCATACAGCACGGGATGTAGATCTGGATAAGGTAGTAGCTGAACTCGCGCTTGAACAGCAAGTCTACCTTTAGACAGCTGTATTCGCCTGGAATGCGGACGACAATATAATTTATAGGGCCGAATCGGGGATGCTTGGTTAGTTTTATCTGAGGCCTTCGAATTTCGAAGGTAGAAGTTAGTCGTCGAAATGTTAGGAGCTTTGAAAGGATTGATAACAATTTAGTTATCAGATCTGATAAAGTTGAGGTGGTCGAATTAGGGATTGTCGGCGATGCTAAAAGGGAGTTTTCACTACCGGGAGTTATTTAAACGTGAATCGCTCGCTCGGCTTACTTTTAAAACTACAAAGGAATTAAACGTCCAGAGCCTCACTCCTTAAGATCCGAAAAGAGTAATGGTTAGAGGTCTTACCTGTGTTAGTTTTGCTGTTGCAATAATCTGTCAGAAACTTCTCGAGAGTGAAGCGTGGTAGGTGTAAGTTCTTGACAACCTGCACGGGGTCACCTTCCTTCCAGAGGAAGACAAGGTCATCGGTTGTCCATCCGTCTGTGGATCATCACATGCTCTAGTAAGAGGACACCGGGAAAAGAAGTTCTAGAGGTAAAGAAGCACGCTAAAATCTAGAAATAACGTAGTGCAACCTGGATTACACTCGAATTAATCTAGGTTTTCAACCGTAAGTGGACTACTGCGTATACTTGATAAAACGGCAAATGAGTAGGTACCTAGAAAAAATATGCCAAGAATGGCATTTATCTACAAGTTCAAGACCTAAATTCTTTATTTTAAATTCTGTGAAAATGTAGAGAATATTGGAAAAAATCTTTTAACTTTACTTAAGTAGGTACCTAATTAAATCAAAAATTTTTTATGAGTAACCAGAAATATTTTAATGCTTGTGATTTTATATTTACAATATGCCACCATGTGGTGACCTCGTTTTTCTATCATCATATACACGATCAAGGCTGGCATTGTTTATCGTCGCGATGAAAATGAAAAAGTTCAGTAATGTACTTACGTAAACATTACAAATGAAAATGTGGGCTGTGAAAACATCTCGTATTATGAAATCAGTTCGCTAATTAGATTTCTGTTCATACTAGTATGATTTGGTTTTCATTCAAATTTACTACTTCATAATTGTCTGGCGTGGGTGGGTAACGACTTCTGAATAATTTGTTGCTAATATGACTCAATTAACTATAAACAGGACATAATTTTGTTTTACAGAATATTCATAATTCAATGCTCATTTCAAACCACGATTGTTTTATGATTCATAGAATCAGTATGATTTCATGTAACTACGATATTTCTTAAATATCGTTCACGCATCTAAATTCTCCCTCTTGCACTTACCTGCTTTCTTTTTGAGGAAAAATGAAACTTAGCTAAGCCTTTAAAACCCCATACTAGCTTTCCCAAAAGTTATGAGAAACTAGGAGTTACACACACAAATAATTCCAGAAGCCATAGTCCCTACCTACACAAATTTTACAACGGCTTATAGAAAATACTTACAACTGGCCATCCTCAGCGAGCAAGTCTGCTTGTCCAGGGGGTAAAGCTTCAGGTTCATGGGGCACGAGAGGGTCAGGGAGATCCTAATGCTGTAGAGGACATTGCCGTTGGGGAAGATACGGATGTACACATTCGGCATGATGATGTTGTGGAAGTGACCCTCCTTCTCGTTGGAGAAGAAGAGATCCGGCATCCATACCCTATTGGCTTCGGTCAGCGTTAGGTATTTGAGACGACCTGGAAACGTTACACTGTTCAATTGCTTTTTTATGATTTTTGTTTTGGTTGCTGTCATAACGTTAAGAAGTAAAGAGGCTGACATGGATAGAACTTGGTGAAGATTGCCTACTAGCGTCAAATCATTCGCTAGCTGTATGTTTCTAAAAACATTATCGTTAATAAAAATGTTGTGTTTTAAGCAAAACACTTGTATTGTCTACTTATGCTACGTCATTGAATCCAGTTAATCGACATTATCCCTTACAACGTTTATCACCATATTTTATTACATTACATATTTTGTGTTATTTTAAAATCTTACCTCCTAAATTGTTGAATTTCAGCCGTTCGTCCAACCATTGTTCTCTGAACGTCAATTGGACAGAGTATTCCTGAAAGTCAATGTTATCTGTATTACTAAGTTCTAACACTTCTAAGATAAATATTGTAAAGTTCATTGAAAATTTGACTGTCTTTATATCAAGTTTTCCATGAAACATTGATAAGATCTATCAAACTATAAAATTTTGTATAGCGTTGTGATTATTTAAGCTTTTTCAATTTCAATTTATATGTTTTTTAACATTACTCTTGATTCTAAAATGTTTTATTTAACAAAATAATTATGAAAGCTTTCACAGTGTACCGTTTGTGCCAATATATTGCTATTTGTGTTGAAATTTTGTGCCACTTGTGATTTTATGATTTGCAGCCAATTCATCTGATTGACTAAGTGATTGGTGGTCTACATCACCAGTTGAATTCTACTAAGGCCATTGATGAAACTTATTGTTACTTACAGTTTCATCTGATGCTTTCAACATGACTGCTGTTACTGTGATCTCTTTATATCTACTTATGGAAGCCAAACTAAGCTATTGGTGTCTGTGTTACTATTTCTGTTTTACTGTCTCCCACAACTTTGTTATTATAAGTGACTTTTATGTAAATGATCATGAGCTCTCCGTTTCTTTTTGTAATTTTCATCAATGGCCGTGGGCCTCGACTCCCCAGCCATATTGACACAAATCCAATAAGTATAGATAGTAAATCGCAGGAGAGGCGCGTTGTCGAAGGTTCTCTAGATAATGAAATCGGCAATAATGCAAAAAGACCCCTCGATCAACAGCAAGTCAAATGAATTAAAGTCACATATACAGCTTTTAACTAATGATTCACAAACATGCAGACAAACGTTAGCTTTTGGATCTAAAATTTATCAATAGAGCTTGTAGAGTCTGATGCTTCGTAATCTTAGACTCGATCTAATCTAGGTGTAAGTACAATAATACAGTGAAAAGGTGTTTTATAAAAAATACAAAAGCTGCAGAAGCTAGCGCGAGATTACCAACAAAAGTTTATTGCACAAAGATTCCTAACATCAGATTATTCATAAACCGAGACCCATTGATCATTGATGTAATTTTGTTGCTGATTATCTATGAAGTGACTTTGATGGATGCGACGATATCATTTTGTATTTTGCGAAAGATTCTGGCATAAAGCCAAACGCAGCAATGTTCTTTGAAGAATCTAATACAAATGTTTCAGATCACGATTATTATGATCCAAAAGATAACTTTCGTTCTAATATAGAAAGCATCATGCGTCGAAGCGAAGCCTAACACCAACTCACCGTTAACAGCAATCGTCGAAGGAATGCTTGATTATCTTCATGCACACGGCCAGTTTAACTAGAGCTACTTTACGTCTAGCTGTCGTCTCAGTCGGGTGTCTGATACTGTGGTCGACAGCCCCCGAACGAAGCGCGAAGGCGAGTGCGGACGCGACGATAACCCCGAATGTTTACACAACACAAATTCACATAAACGAGACAAGTACATATTTACGACCAAAATAGTTTTTATAAATCTTCTCATAAAATGCACAAACAAAAAGTAAGAAGCATGATTGGAAATAATTGTACAGGTAAATAATAAAATGTGGTGACGTGGAAGGGTGCGGGCCGCGGTTCCTAGCCGGCTCTAGAAGCGTGGTCCTCAGGTCGTTAGAGTCGTCAGATTATTCTGTTGGTGCGCACGGAAGCCAATTTGTAAGTTGTAACAATTGTCTTGGAGATATAAGGTATACAGTGCGCGTTCGATACCGAAGCTGTTGAATTTGCTCGCATTTGAGTGCTCTCTACGGTTTGTGCCAATCCATCGGTGTCTGTACAGAAAGACGCATTGGTCGTTATTGTTGTTGAACCAAATCAAATGAAACAAAAGTAAATGAACAAAACTGTAATACATTTCAAAGCTCAGCTTGTAGCAAAAAACATGAAAGGTAGTTAAGTACTGAATCCTTTCATGGTGCAAGATAGGTTTCATCTTTAGGCTGAGCACAAGGCTCTTCATATTCTACCATATAGTTGGCTACCGACTCCCACAAAGGCGTAGAAGAGAGCCAGTGTCTAGCTAGATAAAAAGAAGGAATATACAAAGATAAGAAATACAGCTTAGCAGTACTTTAGTTTTAGTTGTTTCAAAATCAAAATACTAACGTGAGTTTACTAAGAGTTTACAAATAATTAAAACATAACGCGGCGCCGCCCCGCGGGGATATATGTAGTATAATATATTTCAATTTTACGACTAATAAACAAAAAAAATAAAACAATATCAAATAAATTACACATACAGAGTGCATTTCAAGTAAAAATTATAGTAAACTGATTAATAACCACGACATTGAGCTTTGACAACTTAGCACAGTGCAAATACCTATTTGGTATCTTGAAGATTTTGCCAATTTTATTAGAAACAGAGCTGTAAATGCCAATGTTTATTTTGAAATGGTTGGTCACAACTCAGTTTATAATAATATTGCATTTCTTATTCTTACCACGACGATTATGGCTTACCATGTCATAATCGTCGATTTCGCTGATGGAACGGAGAAACATGTTGACGCGTACTACCGTTTCAGCGTCCCCTTATGACAAAAAAATAATACGTCTTTAAAACCGACTCGTCATACATCTGACCGTTGATGAAATGTTTCAATGTAAAAAAAAGAAATATAATTGATATTGCCAATAAATCAGTAACAGTCCAATACAAAAGCCAATGCCCTTCCAAATCCCAGTCTAAAATTAAAAATAACAAAATCTAAATCGATCATAGGAGAGGACGAGAAGAACGACTCCGCGATGTTAGCAAAGCAGATTTTGAGATGGTTTTTTGTTGGTTAGTACGCGCGTCTAAAAACGATTTTGGTCGTTAACACCAAACGGAAATTTTAGAATTTTAAATACTTAAATAAAAGAAATGATATACACATATAGTTATTTGGGAAAATCGCTCCTTGTCAGCAAAACAGGAGAGAGTTACCCATTCATTTGACTTGTTTTACACCGCGATTTTTTGGTTAATAGAAAAACTCATACTGCGACAAAAACTAGATACGGTCCAGCCTGCCTCAGTAGACTTACCATGGTGACGTCATCGATCTTTGATATACTTCTGACAAATATATTGACGCTCACTACCGCTGGCCCATCTAAGTACCAATCAAAATCACGGGTAAATAATGGAGTAAAATCAAAACTAAACCCTAACTTAATAAACTTAGGTGATAATTTTGAAGCGTCATGGTGGTAATATAACTCTGAAAATAACACATTGAGTTATGAGAGACTCACCTCCGGACCTGAAAATTTAGTATGGCTGTGTCGATGGATGTTTCGATGATTACACAAATTTGAAAGTAAGGAAGATAATCTGAACAATAACAGAATATAAAAAAAAAATATTGTAAACAAAAAATAAAATGGCAAATAAAGTTAAACTGGCCTGTTGATGGGAATTTGTGTTAGTGTAACATAGATAAAATATTATTTAAAATAAATTGTGACATTTGAAAGATCTATAATTTTTTAACGATAGATATTTAATTGGGGATAAATATCCAAACAAATTGAACCAATGGTGGCATACCATTAACAAAAACCATTAACTAGACATAGTGTTCGATGAAAGTATGTTGCCGAGTCACGGCCCAAAGAAATACTGAATAGATCGTGCGTGACTTGCCCGGATATTAGCAATTTGCTTCAGAAACGACTAAAGATAAGCAATCTACTAAGTAAACGTACGCACGGTGCATTGTGTGGAGCAGGGCATGAAGCTTTCATTTATATTTGCTCTGCAGTTTCCTACTTGGCAAATACCATCAGATAAATGTTCAAAAATTTCAAATGTTATTCAAATACATTTTATACAAATGCATTTCTTAAGGCCAATTTTGCTCAATGACGTAAATTGATGAGATAAAAGTCTGTAATGATCGACGCCAATAGATTTCGTGTTAAAATTTTCGTGACAACGTATTTATCGCCACAATGTCGCGTGTGAATAAGTTTTATCGACTTTTTAATAATGTGGTATAGCTTTTTACTGATTACATTTTATTGAAGGGAGACACGAATCCTCTTTGTGCCTTTATGTACGTTTAATGTAATTGTCATATTAAATTGCCCGTTTAAACTGTGTGGTTTTATATATTTTCTTCTATGACCCGATTTTAGTCTCAAAAACCTAATATAATAACCTAAATTGTTATTAATACACCAATAAAAAAATACATTAACACTGAAACGAAATTGAAGAACGATACCAAAATAGTTAAACAAACTTTAATGAAAAATGAACTCTGAAAACTGTCTAATAGACAACAATTTAAAGAATATTAAATACATATTATTATATTTTGTTATCGTATCGCCCGCACTAGCGGATACCAACTACGAAAACATTAAACAATCTTTACTTAAAAATAGTTTAAATACAAACACCTACATCAACTCTGACCTTAAACAATAATAAGTTGTCGAACGAATATTAAATTTTGCGAACATCTTAACGATTTGTGTCATTTAAATAGGACTTATATCGAGAACACATTTAGAAACATAAATAAACGAATTAAATACATTAAAAAAGTTAAAGTCAGTGTTACAAACAAGGTCTAGCAAGTTGGACAACGGCACGACAGAAGAAAAAAATACATAAAACTTACTTTTTTTCCAATGTGAATCGAAATCCATATTTTTTTACGAAGATTCCGATTGTAGGTGGTAGCAATAATTTAGCATTACCAAATTTAGATAAAAATATTAAGAAAATTTTTATTTGTGTTTAAGTATAATGTTTAAGAATTCATTTGTTTGAAAAAATAACAGTGAAAGGCACTGTAGCTACATTATTACAATAGATAAACTCATAAAGGATAAGAAGTTTCAGTTTTATAAGAAAAAATATTGTAATAGTGTTAAAATTTTTAATATTTTTCTGCAGAGCCGTGTCGTTTATCTTGCAAAGACCTTTTATTATTATAAAAAATATAAATTGTAAGAATAATTCTTGAAAGTGCTACCATCAAACAAAGTTTACCACTAACCATCTTTATGTCGCTGATTGTCAAAATGTTTCTCACGAATAAGTTTATGTTTACTATCGCAGGACCTGTCAAAATATACATTAAATCGTAATATTCTCCGCAAACTCCGCAAAAAAAAAAAAAAAAATATTTTTTTATTAGAATAAAGTAAATAAATAGATGAAAGTTATATAAATAATAATTTTCTCGTTATTAAATTCTAGGTTTGATGTTTAGTTCAATCTTTTGCAGGACTTGTCAAAAATATAGGTAAGTACATAGTTATTACTCTCCGCAAAACCAATTTTAACTCATTGAAAAATGGTAGGCAATCTAAATATATTTCTGTAAGTATAAGAAGAAAGAAAAAAAATGATGATTGCTAATTTGGTAAACATATTGAATTTTCTAATCTAAATTTTATGTCTATTAAGTCGTTAGGCTAGCCAATCTTACAATCATATCAATCGAGGTAGATATATCGAACATTTTTGGACTATTTAGCTGAGACAAAATTGAAAATTTAATTTTACCATCTTTGTCGTTCATATGGGATGTTACAACAAAGTCAAAGTCAAAGTGAAAGTCAAAAAGCATTTATTCAGTAGGACCGCTGGGATCACTTTGAAACGTCTTAAAACTAGGTGATTCTACTCCTATTCCTCCAACGAGAGAGATTTGTAATAAAAATACTTAAATTTAATTCAATTCTGTTTTCGCAGATAAAAAAGAGTAACAGAAACCTATTAAAGTTGTGTGTTCTATAAGTTTTTGTGTAGGTAGTTAAACCTACGTTTATATGATTAAACTTAATACCCCATTGTGCCAGCAACAAATTATAGTGATTAATGAACGTTTCAAATATTTCAGGGTTCCCTTAATCACCTTGTCAAACAGAAGCCAAGTAAATCGATTTGCTATTTTGGAGTTAAAGTTCAGCAACTGCTTAATTTAGGACTTAACTTATTAATTTATTTGGACCGAAAGCCTAACTAATAGCCACTAGTTGATATTGAGCTCATACGAACTAATTCTTTGTGTAGCAAAGGCAAAGACGATTACCATATTGCGTCAGCTAGATAGTTCTAATAAAATTTAATTTATGATAGGAAAATAAAATACAATTGATCATATTTTACCACATTCATTTCCGTTATTCGATATTTTGATAATTCTTAACCCTAAACCTCACCCTACGACGTAAGTGTCATTTACAAAACTGTGAACAAAATAAGCCCTTTTCTTTTTTTGTAAATAAATAAATAAAATAAATAAATGACAAAAAATGAACATTGTCATTTTTGACATGTTATGACACAGATTGTAAACACGTAGGGACGACCAGACACATTTCTTGGCCTTCTGCCATCTGGATAAATAATAATGGGTGGCGTTACACGTGTTTTTTTTTGAAACATGTTACCTACATAATTACATCTGAAATTTTAGGGATTGTGTTAATTTTTCAGTTTTCACCGTAATGGCTTCGTACCTATGTTAGATTCGTTTCTTCCTTTAGCTTAGATCATAAGATATTTATCACATTAGTCAATGGATCATTAGGTAAATCATCATCATCATCATCATCATCAGCCTATGGCAGTCCACTGCTGGACATAGGCCTCCCCTAGTTAGGTAAATAAAGTACCTGATTATGTTTTTAGGTGGCATGAATTATTAAAAATTTACTTTGACTAATCCCACTTTCTTCAGTTTAAGTTGACTCTACTCAATATTGACACGCAATATTAGAATCCATCAGTGTCAAAAATTGTAGCCACCAAGTCATAGGTCACCTTTAATCCTACTCGTAGTTATATACGCTTATAAGTAGGTATTTTTTTATACAAATGAAAAATGTGGGTACTAAGAAATGTGTTCGGGCGAGCCTTGAAGACGGGATGGGGAGATTATTCTAAAGTTTTTAAATTCACCCCTAAAATTGTGCCGGCGTGATTCGAACACACGACCTTTCCCAACTGTCTGCCACAGTTCTGCCACGCTCTCCCAAATCCCCAAATCATACTAAGTGAATTTTAAATGCTTTAGATGCTAAGATCCCCAAATGTGGGGTATACTATATTAAAAAAAGTTCAGAGAGAATATGTCTCGAGTTTTATGCGCCTATTTGTGATTTTATTTAGTTTTATGGCATATTTTTTTTTTTCAGATAGGACCTGTGTTTTCGCAATGACGATTCACACTTCTTTCGGATGCATCGGTTACACAGCGGATAGAAACGCCACCTTTAGAAGCAGTTCATCGACGCATCCGAATAACGAGTGAATTGTCATGCAGAAGCTTGATAAATGTCGTAAAAGGTTTCGTTGGGTTAAGTTTATAAGAACTATTCAATAAAAATATGTAGGTAAGGTGCAGTCTTTCAAACTTAACGTTTTTGTTTTGGTTCTGTGTGTATGAGCTGGCAAAAGTTATATTTAAGAGCAGCTGGTGCTGTGAAAATCCTCTTCTCTTTGGTGTTTATCTTCAGCAGTTAGTAGAAAACTTCTGAAATACCTAATAAACTAAACTACTTTACATTTTGATGCAATCCTGTACAAAACACATAAGTACATACAAAGATATACTTAATACAAATTGGTGTCGGTGCTACTCGTGGTTAAAATCTTTCGGGAACTTCACTTTTTCTGGATAAAAGTATCTCTGAAACTGTATCTCCGTTCAAAAGCCTACGAGTAAAGTAGGTATACCTTACTACTTTAGTGTACCTATAACACAAATACGCTCCACAGATCATTTTTAAAAATAGAATTCAACAAAGACCTTATTTTCTAAGATGAGTAAAAAAAGAGGTAAGGCCACATACCCGTGCCATTGAGTCCCGAAGGTCGGATGCGCGCGTCATACCTCCCCGGACCGAGGATCTGATCCAGGATCTGCTTCTCCTTCTCCCTGAAGTTGATCTTTCCGCTGTTCATGCATCTGTAGAATGTACGGCTTTTATTCTCGAACACGACAAGAATGGCGGGAACCCCATTCTGTCGTGCTCGATGCGTTGGTATAACCTACCGGCTACGGGAGGGTATAGCCAATTTTAATTTTGTATCAGTGCTTGTCATGTCACTAGTTTAGTGTGGTGAAGTTTTACGTGTATCTCAAAGAGGCTTTTTGAGTGTGTTAATTATATAAAAAAAAAACACAAACAACATCAGAAACCATCTTATAAAAATCGTCCTAATTACAGGAGAAACGAGCTATGTATTTAATTTGGAAGGTTTTAGCTCCGTGGACACCTGCCTAGGAACAAATACTTATGCCTAGACTCAACCATCACAATTTACAGAAATGGATAAAATATAAAAGTGAATCATCTCTTTAAAGAAAAAGATTTTAATAATAGTCTTTTTGATCTATTGCGCAACGGAAATGCCACTAGCCGAGTTAATTGAAAGATTGTTTACTCGAAAAGTGTGTAAATACCTACTACTAACTGCTTCATATTATCGAATCCCCATCTACAGGTGGTTTATAAAAAATTTGGTTATTTGGGTGGTAAAAAAAAACTAAATATGCAGTTGTTATTTTTTATAAATCTCTCCTTTCACCACTTTTCTCTCAACTCGTGGTTTCGGGCTCAGCCATCACCGTCCATCTCAAAAAACCAACCTATATAATGCCCTTATTCCACCAGCAGGAATATTTTTGTTGGTATATCTAGGTTTAGAAATGGACACTAATCCCACACTTAAGACTTACTCCCTGTCCCTTGAGTTCTCAATTGCATTCTTACAAACAAGGAAACATTGGTCGTGAAAGAACAGGAGAAGAACCACCTTTATGTTTTCAAACTGCTTGTGGTGTATGCCATACACCACAAGCAGTTTGAAAACCACACTATTAGTAGATATATGGCCATACACTGTATGGCCATATATCTACTAATAGTGTGGTGACATTGACATTTCTATTCAAGCAAACATGTGTGGGTACCGGCGAATGATGCTGTCATGAAGTGACGCTTTGCCGCCATTTTCGCCTGTCTTGAACTACCAAGTGAGTACCTATTACTCGTAGAACACTGTTCTTCTGAATAAACTTTTTGACTTTTTTTTTGAAGATGCATGTAAACGAAAATGCTTGTGTGTGTGTGCAGTCTGTGTAAGGTAGGTAATTAAACCGCGGTGTTTGTCTGTATGAAGTTTTGTAGTGTCCGGTGTGTTTACAGCTCTACCAAGCCCACTGTCAGTGTATTTTTTACCTTGACATACGCTTTTAGATTCCATCGTGTTTATTTCAAATGCTTGTTATAACAAACACCCATGGGATCTTTAAAACACATTTTTGTAATTATACGAAAATAGTTTCTATTATAGTTTAAAGTTACACATAGAAAGCAGTAGGTATAGAAGGTTTTTGGTTTTAATGAAAGCAAAAGAGGTGCTCAATTGAATTGAAAATTATAAATACAATAGCTGTGTCGTGACTTTGTGGTAACTTGACGCTTTTGTGCGCTTTTTAAGTTTGTAATTGGTAATTTTGCGGGGAGTTTCTAACAACGTAAGTAAAGTCGTATTTAAAACCATTTATCAATTATGGTGAACAACCCATTCTGTCACTTTTACGGGATCAACACCGTTCTGTTAATTCCTTCCTCCGTTTAGTCAACTTTTCAACAATCCATATCACAAATGGTTGATAATAGCACAATAATAGGAAGCAATGCAATAATTTTCTTTTAAGATTTAGTTAATAAATACGACTTTACCAAACAGCCGCTAAAATGGCCGCTGATTCCTTTTTTGAAACACACATTCTTAATTTGAAATAATCAGAAATATAACAGTCATTCACTGCGTAACAGTTCATAATATCAAACAATGGAATTCATTCAGCGACCACCTTAGCATTGCTTTAGCCCCATTGGGCCAGGTGAACTCACTCCGTGAAGTGCAGGTGGTACAGGATTAGCACCAGAAGGGCACATAGCTGGCGGCGGGGGTCCATCCTTGGTCTGCAACAATACAAACTACGATTAACCTCGTCTCGTGGTGTATGTAGCTTGCTTAGTCATTCTTGATATCACGTCGAACTTACGCCACCACGGTCAGTACTCTCCACTAGTGGCATTATCAACTGAGTGCTTTCGTGCTTAGGAGGGCAAGTTTGTTGGCCGGGCTATAAAGTTGCTTTTAACGTTGAGATAAAACATCATGAGGAAACCCGCAGCTTAAGCCTAGTTCGGAATCAGCTAGTATTTAAGTCGAGTAGCGAGTAATTTGATACCTAAACGTGTCTGATCACCAAACTAATTTAGTCGAGTAGGTTAATATGTAATTTTTTACTACTGACTAAAATATAAGCCTGTACGAACTAGGCTTTAGTCCAGCTCCAAGCGATTTTGTAACATAGGCCTCCCCGATCGATTTCCACAGCGATCGATCTTGTGCAGCCTGCACCCAACGGCTCCCAGCAACCTTTACTAGATCGTCTTTCCAACTAGTGGGGGCCGTCCTCTACTGCGGTTTCCGGTGCGTGGCCTCCACTCGACAACTTTTCTGCCCCAACGGCCGTCAGTTCTACGAGCTATGTGCCCCGCCCGCTGCCACTTCAACTTGCTAATCTTGTGGGCTATGGCGGTGACTTTAGTGCGTCTACGGATCTCTTCATTTCTGATTCGATCTCGTAGAGACACCAAGCATAGTCCTTTCCATAGCTCGTTGAGCGACCTTTAGCCTTCTTATGAGGCCCATAGTGAGGGGTTTCTGAATAATTAATTAAAAATTTCAAGAATCAAGTAGAGTGAATGAACTTGCAAACAATTTTTTCAGAAGTATGGATCTAACCAAATTGGCAAACTTTTTAATCGGCTAAATGCCAAAGTACAAGTTACTAGGACTCCTAGTTAGACACGCGATTACGATAAACTTTTGCATACTTTCGGCCAAAGATAAAAGTAAAGTAGGTACAGTCAGCAACGAAAGCTGATTAACATTTTATATTTCACAAATCTGAATATTTCCGAAATCCGTAACATCATGACCAAAATTTTTACTAATATTTGAAGATAAAGACTTGGTTCATAATAATTTCCCAAGAAAAGTGTATCCCAAATAAATGGCTTTTGTTTTATGAACCGCAGTACAGGTGATTTGAGTTTACTAAAAGTGTACATAATGCACCCAGGTGAATTAAGTTTACGTAGCCTTATTTTTTCTTGATTTTTGAAAACAATAGCCATTTTAAAAAGTCCAACTGTTAATCGACTTTCATTGCTGACTGTACCTCATTAATTACCTACCTAATGAAATCACAAATGAAACCCCAAGATCATCTCTCAAATAGAATCAATTTGATCCTTTGATCTAGACACGTTCAAATAAAGGTTGAAAGTATAGGAGCTTAATTGATTTCACAGATTTTCGCGTTTTATAACGCAATTTTGTGGATAGCACTTAAAATCTCATACATAAAATGTTTATACAGCGTCAGGAGGCAACCTATGCTTACACTCAACGGTACGCTGTAGTAGGTACCTACCTATATTGTCTGTGCTAAGGTAAGGTATAGGTTATCACATTATGCCTCCTTCCCAGATACCCTGTAAATATTCCATGGGCCAATCAATCCATCAGAACGGCATGTCCTGACATTTCGGGGAGCCACTTTGCCTGGCGCGTGTGAATAATTCAAAATGGCCGCCGTAATGCTTTGATACAGTGATATATAGCAAAGGCTAAGTGAGGCTTTTTAAAAAAATTAAAAAAGAGGTTTTATGTTCGGCTGTATGTATGTTCAGCAATATCTCAAAATCGTCGTTGATCAAAGGGTACGTAGGTAGTAGCTGTGGTAGTAGGTACCTATATTTTCGAGGTTATCCCGTATATTAAACTTATTCCAGAGGGATTGATACTTTTTGGCATTGTCTCTGACAAACTAACAGCCTTTCTAGGGTCTTCAAAGGTCAAAAGCTAGCCCGAGAAAGGAAAATAATGGTTGCAATCTTTAAATCCGTGGTGCAATGCCATTTCGTGGAAATAAAGGTCATTGCTCTTTAATTCTTCTAATGCATTTTGTAGTCTAGTTTACATAGAGTTCAGAAAAACGTCTAAGAAGGTATCTAAAAACATGTTCGTGACGTTTGTTGATGAGGGTATAGCAAATTGATCTAAGAAATTATCGATTTTGTTAATGGGTAGGTACAATACGCACAACCAATCTTTGTCTCTCTGAAGTAGCTGCGCAGAACACATTTATGATGGCGCCTAAAAAACGAAGACAGTGTTGTATAGCTGCCTCGCTCACTCGCTTAGTTTTTTTTTAATCGTGCTTTCTCGCTTACTCTACCAAATCTGCGCAATCGTTTAGTGCACCTAACTTCAGAGAGACAAAGATCAGTTGTGCGCACTGTAAGTAAGTATTTGTTTTTTTCAGGCGCTTCGAAAATTGGTTTTATTCATATTTGTTTAACTTGTGATTGTTTTTCTTGTTGCTATGACAAACTAAAAAATGCATGTAAATTAATACTAATATTAATACTAAGTACCTAGTGTAAATTTACTAACATGAAGCAATAAACATTTTGAATTTTTGAATTTGATTTTGAACCCTGCGGCATCTGTATATTTTTAGAGATTTCTTGGGAGAAACTTAACTACTGGAAAAACTATGGCTTGCAATGAAAAAAACCTCACCTACAGTAAAAAAATATGAATTCCATTCTTCACAAATGCCTAAAGGTACCCATTCACGATACGTCCACCAATCCAAATGGAGTGGTCGTCTTCCAAGATCGTTCCGTGAATGGTAAAAACAACGTCCATTCCAAACGGATTTCCAAACAAATGCGTCCAGTGAAATCCATGCGTCCAGTTCAAAAAGACGTCTGCCAAATGGACGTCTCGTGAATGGGTACCTTTAACAATGTTTCAATGAAAACAAACCGAGTGGCGTTGTGTGATTATGCAAATGGCCAGCCATTTTTTCTTCGCGTGCTTATCATTACCATCTTTCACTTAATTGTCCAGAAAGAAATTGCCTCGCTCATTCATATTTTTAACCGACTTCAAAAAAAGGAGGAGGTTATATGTTCGGCTGTATGTATGTTTTTTTTTTTATGTATGTTCACCGATATTTCCGTCAGTTGTGGACCGACTTCCAAAATTTTTTTTTTGTTTGAAAGGGTATACTCTTATAGTGGTCCCATATAAATTTTGTTCCTGAGGGATTAATAGTTTTCCCGTAAAACTAAAACAATCACTGAACTTTAAGAAAATTGTGGCCCGATTTCCAAAATTTTTTTTTTGTTAGATGAGGTATACTCTCAAGGTGGTGCCATATATTTTTTTTTCCTGAGGGATTAATAGTTTTCCCGTAAAACTAAAACAATCACTGAACTTTAAGAAAATTGTGGACCGATTTCCAAAATTTTTTTTGTTAGAAAGTGTAATGGACACACTCTCAAGGTGGCGCCATATATTTTTTTCCTGAGGGATTGACAGTTTTCCCGTAACATTCAAAAAACCTCATTCTTACTACACAACACCCTGACTCACAATCTGAGTCAAACATTAAATAGTTTGAAAGGGTATTACACCCGAGGTAGTCCAAAATATTTTCTTTTCCTTATGGATTGATAGTTTTCCCCCTTGCTGAACTCCGGTGTATCCTTTAGTAGGTCTGCCCATGACTTCTCTTATCCTTTCCTACTTAAGCTACGATAAGCAAAGTCCTAATGTACTCGTAGCTTACTATATTATTTACACATACACTTTTATTTACACAGTATTTATTTACTTACACTAAAAAGTGAAAAATAAAACATTTTTGAAAAAAAAATTGAACCGACTTCACAGAACACAAACAGAAGAACCTTCTACACACTAAAAAGAGAAAAATAAGAATATAATTTGAAGTCGGTGCCAAGTGAATACGATTAGGTACCTATCAAAAAAAGAAATCGAGCGATAGCGTACCAGGATACAATTTTGCACCCAAGTTCTTTTGAATTTCTTAGATGTAAATGAATAGTTGGCACCGACTTCAAATTATATTCTTATTTTTCTCTTTTTAGTGTGTAGAAGGTTCTTCTGTTTGTGTTCTGTGAAGTCGGTTCAATTTTTTTTTCAAAAATGTTTTTTGGGTAAATAAATTACCCAAGGCAAAATGACCTGCAAAAGCCATGCAAAATTCAGAGGCTGGTTTAAAAGGACCTAAGAGAAATATTTTTTTTCAACGAAATGGAAATGAAATGAATGGTCATCATAATTTATTTTGCTTAGCTGCAATTTTGTAGATTGGATAATGCTAACACCTACCTACAATCTTTGTTCAGCAAATTGAGAAATTGGTCGTGTATTACGTGTAGGTATTGTACTCATGACATCAGCTTTGCTCTGGAGAAGTCATTTTAAAGTAGGTACTTTTTTAGGTAGTACGTAAATAAAACAAATGAACTTAAAATAACCATATTTTGTCCGAATACTTTCATATTGATAAAACGTCTAAAATATAAGATTTCTAAACAATCAATTTGGTAGTTACGTACAGTATTAGTACCTACTTCTACATTCCACACAATATCATTGTACCTATCCTAGTCAAATCCTAGCGCTATTCCAGCAATATATTATCTGTGCTTACAACTGTCAGACAGCTTCCGGCTGCATAAAGCTTTCACGCTTTGTTTGGATTTCCGTTTCCCTTCCAACCAAAACAGCTAAATATTACTAAATTATTATGTTTACATACAAAATGTACCTACGTCAAAATCTTATAATTACCGCCCGAGCACGCGAAAATTGAATCAGCGCGGCCATGGGCGCTTTGCTATCATTTCCCGCCTTTTCCGCCATATTGGTTTTTTTATTGGATATTGGCTACGGCGGAAGTTACATTATGGGTCACGTCAAATGGAACTTCCATTAGTAGTTTGGGACAGGTCCATTACAAGTTATTGAAAAGCGATTGATAAGGACATTAGGCTATTGTGTGAGGTCAAAGAGAAAAAGAGAGTCAAAGAGCACTACATTAGGCCATTGTGTGAGGTCAAAGAGCACTAAAATACTCAAAGTGTGAGGTCCATGAACAAAGTAGTCTAAGTATTCAATGATTAATAATCCATTTAAAATATTTTTTGACGAAGAATTTAAATTATTTATTTACTTACAGTTTTATTCAGAAACACCCACCATGTCTTTTCACATAATAAATCTTATTTCGAGCAGGAGACAAAAAAATATTTAGAATTTTTGTCTCTTGGCTTTTTGCCAGACATGTAACAAACCGTACAACATAGATAAATAAATACTGGCCAAGAGCGAGTCTGGTTTGTGGAAAGAGGATTTCGTAAAATCGACATGATTCTAGGTTGAATATCATATCGTTTATAATATATCACGACCTCGCGAGTCACATCAAATTCATACAAATTGGGACATATTTCGGGAATGAGTCCCGTAATTCCCACTAAGAAATCTCCCTGAGGGACGTTTATCTTGTTGGTCGTCAGTCGTAGGTACTTCTCTCTACCTACAAACCTAGCTAAACCTTTATTAATATTGGTGTGTAGCTAAACCTTTATTAATATTGGTAGCTGTTAGATCATTCATTCAATTTCTCATTCACAAATAACCACCGTTCAAAGTTTTTTACGATGAAGTTTAATAGGACAAAAGTTTTTCAGAAAAATACGATTTATATCACGGATTTTTTATTTTTGACAGCTTTGTAGGTATAAATCTGGGTATGCAAGAAGAGGAAGGCCGAAGAAGTGGTTGTATTGTGTTATAGATGATATGAATGTAAAAGGAGTGGATGCACAGTTGAGAAGTGATAGGAGTGAGTGGAAGAAGAAGACATGTTGTGCCGACCCCACTTAGCGTGGGATAAGGTCAGTCAGAGAGATGATGATGTAGGTATAAATCTAAATTATCTAATGTTAAGTATATTTCGACAGCTTTGTACATACCTCCTAAGCTTTACCTATACCTACCCACCCAATACTGGGTCCCAGCGGGTCTTAATAAATTCAATTTTATTCATAATACGTTATGCAAACTTTAAACAAACTACCTCAATATAATAATTATAAATATAATTAATAATAATCAATATAATTGGAATAAGTAACATAAAAAGATCTGAGAGAATGTCTACCGCGCATTGTTTTTTTTTACCTCAACAATTCAGATGGCATTACCGACACCGTGGTCACGAGTGGACTCTCACTAAGTTTTCATTACGAAATAGTTTACTGTCCTCACAGAGGTTTTCAGACAGTCATAATTGGCAAACAACTCAGTCTATGCTGGTAGGTAAGTCGAGTTTTAAATGGTTAAAAAGCTAGAAAATGGCACATTTTCTTATCTACTTGTAGGCTGGGTAAACTTTGATATTTATCTTGCAACTGAGTGAGTCTCAAAGGACTACGCGAAAACTTAAAAAGGCCGGAAAAACTTAATAGGTAACCCCTATATAATAAAATACTTACTATATTGTCTCTAGGTAAATTTCAGCCAAACTTGCAGGTATCACTTTATAAATAAACAAGATGCAGCGAAAGCTTGCCAAATATCTCACATATGCACATCTTAAAATAATTCAGTTATCGGCCACTGTACTTTGCCGAACGCACAGACGTCCGCTCTAGGCGGAAGCTTGTTGTAGACTGATTGCATAAAAAGTCTTCAGTTCTTTCAGCAACTATGCAATTTGTCTTGATTGCTTTGAAAAGAGTAACGTGAAAATGATTAGGCATATCAACGTGGATGTAAGCTGATAAGATATCTTAGTAAAGTAACGCAAAAACTGAAAACAATTTTATCAGACCAAGAGTAAAGCCATTATCGAATAACACGAACTCTCAAACTAAGGCGGATGAACTGATTTTTATGCTATTTAATTTGTTGGATTTTTCTCAAAAATAACAATTATAAAACAACGTGAAAATGAAACAAATTATACCTAAGTTGTAAAATAATTTATGAGGCGGTCTGAAGTTCACGGGGTCAGCTAGATCTACACTAATATTATAAAGAGGAAAGATTTGTTTGTTTGTATTGAATAGGCTCCGAAACTACTGGACCGATTTGAAAAATTCTATCACCATTAGAATCCTACATTATCCCCGATGAACATAGGTTATATTTTATCCCGGGAAAGTGAAATTTCCCGTAGGACCGCGGGTAACACCGCGACGGACAGCTAGTTTTATATAAGACGAATAATACAAAATATGAGAGCAAAAAGTACACACAATAATGAAAACCGAACTAAAAATAGCTAAGTAGACGCAGTCAAGTAGCAAGCTCGGATGCTGGGTCCATTACGCATGCGCACCGCCCGGGTCACTGTTCTAGGCGCCCTATCCACAGGTACGCATTGATTGATCGGTCTAGATAACCTGCTAACGGCCATTTTCACCCTCGAACCGCCATCTTGAATCTGAGCAACAGTGGTCGGGGATTCCCAGGGCGTAAGTTTGGGTAATGATCGAAATTAAATGAACGCAAAGAATGTTATTAATTATTTCTTCTATCATGATTACAAAGTACTAAAATAGGTTGCCTATTCACCAGTTTTTTAAACTTATAAAACTAAATTTAAATGAAGTAGGTACCTAAACGACCTAGAAGAGTAGACGATCTAGGCGTACATTCTATGTAGTAGAGTAGGTATTGTTTTCCGACCGAAGAGCCCTTAGCGAAATCTAAAATAAGTAGGTATTCATAATTTAATCTTAAGGTTACACCCTTCCGAAGTTTTAGTATCTTTACCTATTTCATGTAACCAACTTGAAGCAATAAAATACTTAAATTGAGTTTACCAACAAGATAAATATATAAGGACTGTCTCCTGTACAGCATCATCATCATCTTCGTCCATCCATAAAAAAAACATAGTTAAGTACACAAATCTGACTACCATCCATCTCAACTCACCTTCTATACTCCCATCTTCATAAAACCCGTCACTCAATGCTATCACAAATGTTCAGTCATTGCAAGTGATCCTTCAAAACCAGGTGTCTGGTCGAGGGCGGGCGGGACACTGAGGCTGGGCGGCGGCGTGGCACCGCTATCGATCCGCGCAGCATCCAGCTCTGAAACCAGAGAATATCAAATACTAATGGACACTCCCCGCCCTGCACCAATTTTTCTACCTGTCCCTTAAGTTCTTGATGAGTTTTTACGAACGAAGAGTGCGTAACACAGATCTAGTATAAGATATGAGTTGGCATTGAGGTGTGTTAATTCAGAAACAAAGTAATTAAACCGTACGTCTGTCTGTCACAGATCATTTACCGTTGGCACGCGCGTCTCGACAGATAAACTATTTACAAACATCACTCTTAACTCTTGTGAAGATTTTTGCTAATGACCTCACTCCTACCAGTTCTTTCGAACCAATGTGTTGAATGCGTCTCAAACAGGCTTCTTTCCGCTCCGTTTTCTGTTTCATTTTTAGGAAATGTAGGTTACTTACAACTTACTTATTAAATAAGTTGAATAATAATAAAATCATAATTATTATTGTAGTATTAATCGTTCGTAGTCTTTTCTCTACCTCCGATTTTACTAAATACAAACCAATTCTGTTTTTCCTACATCATCTCAGTTTTAAATGGAACAAACTCAGCAATGTACCTACCTACCTAAGTAAATACATGTTGGAAGTGTCGCATGCCGACCAAACCTGCGCGGGGTAACCTAGCCTATTATAGCACTTAGCATTTACGAATGTACCTACTCTATAGTAGGTACAACAAAAACAATAAGCGTTTCATTGTTTTTAGCCCCATTGTTGTAATTTAGTATTTACTCCGATCTTTTATCATTTTATCACCTAAATCGTGTCGGTATAAAATGCAAAAGAGGAATCAAATGAATATTAAAGTTTTAAAAAACTGGGGTTCATAACTTGAAACTTCTTCACATGTCGCTTTTAAGACGATAGGGCAAAGAGTACGATAGGGGCAGTTGTCAAATATTCCGAATCAGTTTTGTGAAGCTTTAATAACTTCTCATCATTCACTCATTTATTCCATCATTGACAATCGGTTTGGCTTTAACAAAAATAACTACAAAGCAAGCTATACTGTTCTGTTTATAAATTACTGAATACAAGCTGTTGGCAAGAACTTTGCTTGTTAAATTCGTCCAGTGAACCGCATTTGCAATTCCTATTGTCTGTTAATTGACGTCGTCGACCTATTTATTGTCATCCGGGCAAGGGGTTAACTGTAGTGTAGGTACCAGAATAAAGTAAAACGTAAAAACAATAAACTAAGGACGTGTGATTTCCCCAGGATATACCTCTTATGGAAATGTCTGAGTAATCACTCACAACTGTGTGTTTCTTTGACTTAACTTCTGCCTTCAAAAATATTTCTGTACAATACGCACAATCGTTCTTTAGCTCTCTGAAGTAGCGCAGAACCCATTTTTGATGACCTGCGCAATCGTCTATTGCACCTAACTTCAGAGAGCTAAAGATCCGTTGTGCTTAGTACGAGTACAACCATTTCGAGTTTCGTTACCCAAGGATTTTAGCTTGTTTCACAGTCAGTCACGTCAAGCAGGTAGGTATACCTACCTACACGGGTAGGCAAGTAAACTTAAACTTAGCACAGGAAAGACGACGTCGATACGTGTGGAGCTGACTAAGCTGCGGGCTTCCTCACGATGTTTTCCTTCACCGTTAAGAGCTCGTGTTATAGCGCATATAAATTTTACGAAACGAAAAATGCATTGATGCACGGCCGGGATTTGAACCCAGATCGACCCCTCGACCTTCAGATTGAAAGTCGAGGCACAACCCCATTCGTCCAACATGGCTAGGTAGCATGGTAGGTAAATAACAGACGCAATAGGTATTCTTCCCTTCACCGCACCTTATAACTTCGATAAAATATTCTTTCCATTATTCATCGAATATAATGTAATATCATAAATTTTCCTCTCGGATGCGTGGATGGGCTCCATCCTGGCCTTTGTTATGCTGAAGTTTGAGAGCTATTGTGTTGCCTCGTTAGTCGGCGTAGTGCAGCAGTTTTTCAATTATTTTTATACCGTATATCTCAAATATTTTTATATTCCTACTTTCAGATCAGACACACCCCAGAATAAGAACTTATTGCATTACTGAATCTGAAAGTTTGTGTTTCAGACGCTCTATAGACTATCAATATCGACCACATATTTACAGGCACGTAAAAGCTTCCTTTGTGCAAAACTCATGGTCATGACTTGACAAATGTCTAGTTTTGAAGTCGGTTAGGTATTTCATTGGTCAAGTCCTTTGTAAAAAGTCTAGGAGAGTAACTACCACTGCCTTCAGGTCTAAACCCACTTGTACATTCAGCGCGCAAGCTCGATCTACCGCCTGGCATTTTAATACGAGCAAAACACGGCAATACTGCTTGCCAATAACTCTTTGTAGGCGCTGGCTGTACGCTCTATCACATTTTATTTCGATTGAAAACGTGAGATGAAGTTATTAGCTTCAATTTCATCGATTCACAAATAAAATTTCACACAATACTTGACTTAAAAAATAAGTAGGTAGGTACCTAAGTACAAAATAAATATAATATCTCTGTGAAAAGACGAACCTTATATTTTCCTCAAAAGTATGTCAAGGTCTTAAAAACTCCGTCACCAGAGATAGCTCATATAAAATTCCCAAAAATAAATACATTTGTGTCGAACATTGGTTTATGTAGGTAACCCTTATTTTTGAGTTATAAAACAAAAGTTATTATTACCCAAGCCCCACCCAAGCTGAGGAAAAAAGCTTCATTTCCAAGGCTTTGACTCAACCGTAAAACCCAGTGTTTGCAAAACACAGCACAGCATCTTTCTCAAAACTTTGTTTCAAAATCTTTTCAAGTCCCTCATTATGTCATGGCAATATGACTAAGATTCAGTGTCCTATGTGATAAATTACAACACAAAAAGGTGCACTTGAGCAGGTAGCACAGAAAGTAAGATACAATATAAAGTACCTATAGTTTCAGGTACAAAATAACGCTAAAGACAAAGGAATACTGATTTGTTTTCAAAATATATTATTGTCTTAATAATGGAGAATGCGGGTAGAAAATATTCTAGTGCTTAACAAAGCCACTTTGGACAAAAGATAGATAGAGTGATACAAAACGGAACTCTTTTATTGAATTACTTTCCTAGCACAATCTAAACACGAAAAAATCGTGAGGACACTTTGTCAGCACTACCTACACCGTATTGATAACGATTAAGCTGAGAGGTACCATATTTTATACATACATATATCTCAGGAACCAAATCAACTGAATGTAGCGTAAAAGGACTCCTGACGCTGTATAAATCATCTAGTAACAGTGTAATGGCTTAAGTTTAATGGTACTTAAGATTTGGTAATTTTAAGAATAAAAACATTACGAGCAAAGGACGAGCGGCCACTCCCCACTGATGCGACTACAGAAAGTAAAAGCAGTCGCGACGCGGCATCGAATTCACTATCCGAACTGAGTGCGCGCGCATCACGCGTCCAAAATCCAGCCAAAAATCCCGCGCAGGTTTCGTTCAAAAATCTTACCAGGAAAAAAAATTTTTTCTTTTTTTTCCGTGCGTTGAACTTGAGTGCGCCGTCCTCGGTTTCATAAGTGGTAGAATGTTATTGTAGCGAAGGTGAAAGTGGAGTGACGTAACGTTACATAGAGCATTTATTATGGCATATAATGGCCGAACCGGGAAGTGCCTTACTATTTATGGTGAGTTTTTAAACATATTTGTAACATAGATAAAATTTATATAAGTCGGCTCTATCGCCTCTGCTGAATCATTCATCTTGTTATGTAAATGTACATAATGACACCAAATCCCTCCTTTCACTCAATTATGTGCTTACTGAAATGACTCACGCGGAAGTACATTTCTGCATTTTATCTTTATTTTCTAAAGCTATTAGGCTATTAGGCAATCATTTTGTTAGTAAGAAGAACTATGTAGAGAGTGAGTGTCCCTAAATAAAAATAGATTAAAAAAAAATACTAACTCTACATTGTAACTATAATGACGACCTCCAGAGGGCGAAGGTCCATCTGCGACGCAGAAGGTTGCGGGTTCGATCCCCGCCGCGGGACAAATGCTTGTATGACCTACAGATATTTGTCTCGGGTCTGGGTGTTTCTATCTATAATTATGTATGTATTGTATTTACAAACAAAAAGTATATAAGTTATTTATCAGTCGTGAGGTACCCATAACACAAGCTCTGCTTACTTTGGGGCTTGATGTGTGAAAAAGTCCAACATATAAAAAAAAACAAACGAAGAGCGCTGACATGAATCAGAGAAATGCATTTTGACAGAAACATGCTGGTAACATAGGTTTAAAAATATTCATTAGAAAACAAATCAGATATGATCTTTCGCCAATACGCTTCTCAACAAAGTTCTCATGCATTTCTAAACGTATATCGTTTGGCATCTTACCATTGTACAAGGCTTGGTACATGGAGGAGGATGATTTGTGGGCGATTGTCGATAACAGCATTCTACCAGCCTCCCTAGCTCGGTGGATCTGTCTACGGAAAAGTAGATACAATTACATTTCCGTCTAGATACTCGTATTATACATAGGGTTGCTTTAGTATTAAGTACCTAAGATTATAGGCACCTACATCACAGATGATAGATAGATTATTATTATTATTATTTATTCACAAAAAAAAAGGGCTTTGTCGCTGAGCGACTATATCGCCCAATCGGTAATAAACATCATCTAGGTCTAGGTCTTCATCATATAGGTCTTCATATTCTTTATGGTTTCACTTCACTTATTGGTTTCTTCTTCTTCTTCTTTTCACTTCAAATCTTTCTTCAAAATAATTATGTATTACGAGATATAGATAGATAAATGATTTATTTGACACACAACATTTCAACACAGACACAAAAACAAAGAGGTAAGTAATAAAGTAGGTAGGTGCATAAGTACAAACAAACTATAAAAAAATGAATGAACAAAATTATTTATTTTAAAAGATGAAATTATAATCCAATGCCTACGTAAAATAATAACGAATACTATCATTAGGTACACCTTATATCTTGTTGTAAGTAAATTATTATTAAGTAAAAAAGACCATTACTTTCTTTGATCGTTCGAGAATCTTTAAGTGAAACTGTGAAATACTATAAAATTAAAATTGAAATCATAATCAAAATGAGCATGCAGCAAGCTACCACAATATTTCAACCACAACATCGATTGCCCTTTAGCTAAGAGCGTTGCTTTAGTTTAGTTAGTAAAAATCCTAATCTTGCTAACCTACTAAGCTTAACATACTAGACCCTTGATTCATAATACAACGGAATGCAACCAATCACATTGCAGGAATTGATCCGAATTTGACGTTTCTTGCACTGTGATTGGTTGCTGGCGGTCGATTCTGAACCGAATGCATTCCGCTGTATTATGAATCAAGGTCTAGGTCTGCAACTTAAAAACCTTTCTTGCTTTTTGAAGTTCACTACCAATGTAGGTAAGTACTTACCTACTTTAATGTAGGCGCGACTTAAAAGCATTGTAACCTTGATATACAATTAAACAATGACACAACAGCGCATCACACTCAAAACGTTACGCGATCGTTACGTTAATCGATCATGCGTCGAATCAATTATGTTTTTATCGATATTGTTTAGAGTGGCGGTGAATTTCACATCACAAAGTGCTATTGAATAAAATTATTGTTTTTTTTTTTCATAATAATAAAATAGTATTAACCTTATAATTATCGAAGTACTTCGATAATTGTAATCTGTAAATACTTTCTTGATAGACATGAGATGTACGCATACCTACATACATTATTAATTTCATACAAATTGCAAAATCTATACATAGGTAGATACATCTATTTACATTGACTACCTCTGGGATTTCTAGATTTAAATTTTTGGAACGAAGTTCCTTTTCGGACGGTATCGAGGATGGAAGCTAGAAAAAAAAACCGTCACGACACATACATCGGTCAAAACGTCACAGTGCGAAGTACGCAGACGCAAATCAGTCCATAGATTGTTACACTGTTAGTACTAGGATTTTAATATTTGACAATAATTTATTTGACAAATGCCAAATTTACCTTTTTTAGGGTTCCGTACCTAAAGAGTAAAATTTGAACCCTATTACTTAGCTGTCTGTCTGTCTGTCCGTCTGTCCGCCGGTCACCAGGCTGTATCTCATGAACCGTGATACTTAGACAGTTGAAATTTTCACAGATGATGTATTTCTGTTGCCGCTATAACAACGAATACTAAAAAAAATATATTTAAATATCATACAACAAACGATTTTCTTAAAAAAATATTTTTTTTACTTTTTTAGATAACGGTACGGAAATCTTCGTGCGCGAGTCCAACTCGTACTTGGCCGGTTTTTAATATCACTGACAATGATTTAAAATATCTGATCTGCCGAATAATTCTTTAACTACATTATAGCCCCTATATAAAATCGATAGATAAGTTAGTGGCAATATATTTTAGTTCCAGCAAAGTCCCAGTATAAATGGATTATGATTTCAATCCCATTTATAGCATGTACGTTACGTACGGCTAAAGGTAGTGACCTCTGATATTTCGAGTCGAACGTTCTAGAAACTATTTCTGTCTAGTAGCTGGAATTGACATACAAAGGTACACATTGGACACGAGATTGGGTTCCTACTAACGTTTGAATATAAAAAAGTACGTGAGTATCGTGGAACCTCCGTGGAACACTCGGTTGGAACGAAGTTTTAACTTTGACATTTGACATGTCAAATAAATTAATGTCAAATAATAAAATCCTAGATTCGCTGTTCCGTACTAACAATGCAATAATCTATGGACTGTTTCGCGTCTGCGCACTTCGCACTGTGACATTGTAGGTATGTGTCGTGACTCGAAAATCTAACACTTTTTTTTCGTCTAGCCCCCATCCGATACCGTCCAAAAAGGAACTTCGTTCCAAAAAAAAAACAAACATATCCGGTCAAGTTAGACAAGGTTACAATAATTCGCATAGAGGTGATGTAGTAAGTAGGTATTAGGTATGTTGGGAACTCTATTATGAATTTGAAAAAAATCCTATTGATTTCACACTCGGACGAGTTGTCCTTGATCTCACATCTGCAAAAAAATATAAAAAAGGTGAAAATAGCAAAATAATGCATAATTATTATCAAAGCAATCATTTGGTAATACTCGTAATTAATACATAAATAAAATACATAAAATCACGCCTCTTTCCCAAAGGGGTAGGCAGAGACCACGAATCTCCACTTGCTACGATCCTGACACACAACTTTTGCCTCATTCACTCTCATTACATTCTTCATAATACTCGTAATTAACTCCTTACAAAAGACATAAACGCGCATGCGCTACGCTTTAGGTAGATTACGGATAGTTTTTTTTTTAAGATAAGATAACGTTTACTTGCACAACATATGTGTCTACATAGTGCTTAGAAGTAGTACTTACAATTAATTAATTACTTACTTATAGTATTAGTTGTACTCGTAGTAGAAACTATAAACTTATTTGAATTAATTTTTACAGAAACTAAGCTACTACATATTTACATATATTTATAAAATACAACAGAATTAGTCAAGCTATCTGCGGATCGTTAGAAATGATCTATAGATAGCTCAACTGATCTGGTCACTGTCAGTCGGAAGCGTGCCCAAAACACTGGTGGCATTACCACGCTGGATGGCAATGCCTCCTTTGATCCTTTGAGCCCAAAATGTGCCAGCTCTCGGATCACTTACATTGTATTAGATAATTCTGACATTATTTTCCAATGGTAGGGGCTGCAGCCTCCCTAACGAATTTACTCTCGCCATCCGCCATCCGCCACTAAAGCAATTTCCTTTCGTATCTCCGCAAATAACATGTACTCGTATAACAACATCCGTGCTTCCATGAAAATGAAAATGTCACCTTGTTATGTAAGTATTTTCACCACACTTATTTGAAAGAACTAGAACGACAAGACTAGGTACCTATATTTATATTCGTTAGTCTTCAATCCTACATTTTTGAAACGGAGGTACTTCGACGTACACAAAAGCATAAAAAAAACATATCATTGTCATTGGATTATGTTGATTGGACGAAAGTTTGTGTGAGTTTAATTTTTATTGCACCATATTGTTTTATTGCATCCTTAAGAGTCTGTATTGCGCAGTATTTTTCCTTTTTTATAAGAACAACTAAACACGTATTCATTGCGCAATTCGTATTATTGTGCAATGACCCCCCAAAAATTGCAGGCTGCGACCGCGCCTGGCTGGCACATGCCTCGTGTCAAACTCCGAATCAAAATCAGTTTCAAAGTGATTCCAGCGGTCCTACTGAATAAAAATGCTTTTTGACTTTGACTTTGAAATAATACCTAGACGTGACCACGAGAATTTACATCTCTCCATATATGAGCAGACAGTGCCTGAGCAGCTAGTCAAGTTCCGCCCTGGCAGAGTCCCACTGTTCGCACCAGCCCCCGCGCGTACCCTGGCCTGGCCCGCCAACAATATCCCATCTGCCGCGCTCAATACCACCTAAATGAGGTTGTACCCGCATATCGATCTTTTCGTTGATAAGTACAATATAATTGAACGAGTATCATTTATATATTGTGAACATTTTAATTAGGTTAATAATGAAGTACCTGCAATACTTCTCATGTTTCTGTTTAAAGTACATACCTACTCTGTTTTCTGTACCTACTACCGTCTTACTGCCAGTTTCAATATGTACCTACATTATAGATCTAGTTATGCTGTGTGTGTAAATAAATAAATGAATCATCTATTGCCTAAAGTAGAGCTACAGCGTACAGCTAGCTCTCTAGCGTTGTGTAAATCACCTAGTAAAATAGATTACAGCATAGACAGGTAATCTACATTAACTTACTTAACGAACTGCACACAATAACACCAAAATGAGCCAATTGCATTCTGTACCTTATGTAACCACGTCGTTAAAACGGGTATAACGTTTGAATGGCTACAGTGCAGACACAAACGTAGTCACACTCATAGATGAACTTCAAACTAGCCACACAAATAAAGTCTAGGAATTAAGGATTATGTTGGCACTGAAAATGGCGGCAATGTTTCATAAAATAAACAGAATATTGGAATACTTATATAAAATCACGCCTCTTTCCCGAAGGGGTCTGCCTACCCCTTCGGGAAAGAGGCGTGATTGGTGAGATCATTGGTCTCTACCAGGGATCTCTACTTGCTACGATCCTGACACAGGGAGCGCCTTACGAGTAGCAGCTTATTTTCTGTACATAAAATATGTTCTTTTACTTATTTTTTATTCTTGTTAATTATATAATTATGTATTTACTAGCTACTAACTACTCTTTTGCGTTTTCTTATATTTTGAATGAAATATTGTAAATGCTAAACTATAGATAGGTTAGAGCATCCATTTGAATCGAAAACACACTTATGTAGAGTTTTATGTTATTTTGGACATTATGCTACTTATTACAAAAACGTAAAACCTTGGTTGAACCCCATATTGACACTTGTCAAAGCAAATTGTTACCACAAAAAAGCGTTCTATGTACGAGTATTTAAAGATCGTTTTTCTAGGGACAATTTTTTAGTTAGACTTCGTCTAAACTCGGCTCATTTATTTTATTATCTACCTACTGTAGAATACTATAGCTGTGTCCGACTGTACAAACAATGTACATGTGGGTGATAGTTTCCGTATTTTGCATGTAAATGATTTTAAACAGTTAGCTCATTAAAACAAACATGGTGTGTAACAGTAAAATGACCTGCAAATATCTCCAAACACGTATACATAGTCCTGCAGAGCGATTTTTTTTACTTTATTGCAATAGAATAGAATAGAATAAAGTTTTATTTTCTCCACATCATATACAACAGTTACAATAGGTACTTAAATCTACATAATTTTATGTGGGTGAAAATACGGCTACCCCTCAGCATTTGCTACAACAGCTCGAGAGTGTTGGAGCGCTGGTTTTCAGTGGCGCCATAGATAGAAAAATAGATAGATAATTCTTTATTGCATACCAATAACGAAAAAGACAGGTACCTACAAGATAAGACAACTGGCGGCCTTATTAATCCCACTTCTAATATAATAAAGCTGAGTTTGTGAGTTTGTGTTTCAATCACGCCTAAACCAGTGAACCGATTTAGATGAAACTTCGAATATGCGTAGATAGTGACCTGGAATAGCATATAGGCTCCAAATGTTGGAACCACGCGGGCAAAGCCGCGCGCAGTGGCTAGTGTTAAATATTATGACAATGTATTCGGTCTATAAAAATACGCCAAAATGTATTGTTTCTTCGATCGAACGGCTTTTTTTAATTATGTATGAACGGCTATTTTTAACACGCTTATATTAGCTTGGGTATTATTCTAATTTAAATATGTAGCGCAGTGGGCGCCGTGCCGTGCCGTGCCGTGGTACTCCGGACAGCGATACGGCACAGCACGGCGCCGTTTCGAATTCCATTCCCGTAGCGGGACAAATCGTTGAAATTTTCATATTTGATAATATTAATTAGTAGGTACGTATATTGTAGGATTTTGCGATTCATAACTACTGTGAGAAATGGAAGGTTTCGGCAGAATAACAGCGTCCCTTGATAAAATAGCAACAATGCTGAGTTGAAATCAATTTTCTGCTTGCCACTTTCATGTTTTTGGAACGAAGTTCTTTTTCGGATGGTATTGAGGATGGAGAGGCTAGAAAAACAAAAGCGTTCCATTTTACCGCCACAACATATCGGTGTCAAAGTCAAAGTCAAAGTCAAAAAGCATTTATTCAGTAGGACCGCCGGGATCACTTTGAAACGTCTTAAAACTAGGTGATTCTACTCCTGCAGATGTCTCCGGGGAATAAAAGGATAACTGCAAAAACACAACTTTACAGGAGAAGCAATAAAAATTGTGCAAAATGGTGCGCATAGTACCTAGTGCGCAAAAAAAAAGATCCGCAGAGTGCGAAAAGTGGTGCACAAGGTGCGTAAAATGTCAAATGTACAAACATCGTTCCATCCGAGTGTTCCACGACACTTAAGTACTTTTTTTTAACACGCTTTTATTAACTTGTGTTTTTACTTATTACTTTTGTTTAGGTACTTATACGAGTAGGTACTTAGTATATCTTGTGTGCTTTTTTTTAGCAATTACCTAGTACCTAAATGTTATGTCCAGGTCCAACCTCCTAGGTACCAATGTCTATTCATAATGAAACATTTAACTAGAAACTATGATAATCGCCCAATTTTGTTTGCTTTCGGCTCATTAGTAGGTAGTCTCGAGGTAACTGCCAGAGACAAAGACGACAAAACAACGAGCGATGGAAGGAAACGCGCCGCTTTCCAACACTTTCGCTTACGATACTGATCTCTTTACTAATTCTTTAATTGACTTATCAATGACCGCCTCTTTACTATGTACCTAAGTAGGTACTTACACTTAAATATTTATATTTATTCATTGGAGATCTAACAGCTTTCGTTCAGAAGGGTTCATAATTATTTAGCTATAGAAAGTAAATTAAAAATAAGTTATGTTGAAAGTTAGTAAAGAACGAAATTAAATAGGATTACTTACTTAAAAAAGTAGGTATAAGTTACATACCTAATTGCAATGAAGGTACATCGACATAGTAAAAAAGTGCGTAAGTGTCGTGGAACGCTCGGTTGGAACGAAGCAAAGAGTACTTTTCTATACTGGGAATATAATAAATTAATTGTCAATTAGGTATCCTAGAAACGCTCTTCCGTACTAGGTACTAACAATCTATGGATTGTGTCGCGGCTGCACATTTCCCAATGTGACGATTTGACATATAGGTACATGTGTCGTGACGGTAAAATGGAACAACATTTTTTTTCCAGCCTTACTCTTTTTAATAAGTATTATAATAAATAAATAATTACGTTAAAAGCTCAATATTTTACCTACCTGAGCTCTGCCATGCCATCTTGTGCAAATCTTGCCCTTGAACGACCGGCGGATTATTACTACGAAAACTAAGCTACTAAGTAGGTATTTTCCTACTTACTATTTACATTTTAGGTACAAAAAACATTAAGATCGTCTAGCTATCTTAGGATCGCTATATCGTCTATAGATATGTATCTAAATAAGTATAAATAAGATAAAGTGTGCATCATTTTGTGTCTGACTGTACGGCTACGTGGTCACGAGCCGGATTTTCCGAACTATTGAGGCCGTGTTATGAAATTGACGGCTTGCAGTTGCAACACAAATAACACGCTACATTTTCCTGATGTTTAACCTACTTAAAAAAAAAAGGGTAGGTATATTGCCAATTTAGGAGTACCCAGTTACCTAGATTCACTAGCACCAATGACAATGTATCTAAAATAGATCTTTGCTAGCACTGCTAGCTACATTTCATCCTTGTACAGTGTGTAAAGCCACGGATAGAAAACAGTTATCTATTGTTATCAAAGGCAGTAAAGGTTGAAAATAAAACTTAAGTAAGTAGGTACTTATATAAGGTCACATTTGTTAGAAATATTGTGAGCGACTGAGGAAAGTTTTCAATATTTTCAGCGAAGGATTTGCAATGCTGATTGTGTATGCCTGCTTTGAAGTGTTTTCCAATAGCTCGTTATGTTATTCCGAGGCTCTTAGAAGTATTTACCTACTTACGTAAAATAAAAGCAGGAATGCTTGTATGTTTGCTTCAGTCAGCATACATAGGTAGGTAATTGACTGTAAAATGCTTGTCCCATGAGAGCCGCAGGCGGATATGTATAAGCTATCAAAAATTCCCAGAACAGAAACCAAAAACTTTCACAGAGACATATTCTAGCAAATAAAAATTACCTACTATTATTCTATTCATAACGAAATGACAATGACCCCTACTACTTCGATCACAAATTACAACTCAGAGATCGTTGCCCTACTAGGACTAAGTCGACCAGTCATTCGACCAGTCTTCGGATCGGTCCGCGACCATAGACAACTCGCGCAAATAGTTACGTAAAAGCTATAGCTGACATCACAACTTTCACTATATCGCGGTCAATGAGCCGTAACATCTGGTGGATCACTGGGACACGCCGAAGGTCGAGAGCATCCTGCTTACATCATAGAGATCATGCTGAATTTGAATGAGTTTGGTTCAAAGTGTTGTCTATGTCATGGAATACTTTTCGGAGTGGCACTATCAATATTGTAAAGTAAAGATTAAAAATAAAAACATATCACCCAAAATCAACACAATGCTTAAAAAAATTCGTTGGTTGGTGTTGCTCACCACACCATAGCCTCTCAAACAACGAGAAGTTGGGAACAGCTTTAATACATCACAAAGGAGGCAGTACAGCATTGTTTCGCAAACGGGGTCATCCAGTACTCGACCTCCTTGCCCGGGACTCGACAACCCGCTTTCCGGATGGAAAAACCCTGTTCAGGCTATACGCCTATATTTCTAACCGACTTCAAAAAAAGGAGGCTGTTGATTATTATTTGTTTGAAAGCGTAATTTCTGAGGGATTGATAATTTTTCGGTAAAACTCAAAAAACCTCATTTGCTTGTAATTTTCGATCTAAGACTGGGTTTTCTTTTAGTTTTGTTAACGTAAGTACCTCTACATGGTTGTTACACCTATAGGTAGTTTTCTTGTTTCATGTTCTAGTTCAAAAATAAAACTTTACAATTCTTAGAAATCCAATTTGCTGCGACCTTTGGTTTCCAAGGAGCATCTATTTCGCTTGGACTCAAATTGAATTCTGTCGACCGAACCAATCAATATGTAAACCTACTAAGCCACTGGACGAGATACGTCAATCTACAGAGGCTATGCTGGTCGGTAGGCACTCTCAATAAAATTGTTTTGTAGGCAAAAGTTATATGCTGGCTTGTAGATCCAAATTTACTTTTTAGGAGTAGGTAGGTTAGGTATGTCTGTAAAATAACATTTAAAAGTAACAACAGCGTGGGCGGAAGACGGAAGAAATCGAAAAAAAAAGGAGAGAAAAGCAAGCGCAACTCTTATTAGGTCCAACCCAAAACAATATGCAAATTTGTAATTTTTTAAGGCAATTTCAAATGAAAGAAGTTTCCAATTTATAAAGGAATTGGAAACTATGGTCACTACACTTTGCCTACTCTAATCATAATGATTTGAAAGAACTGTGTTAAAACCCGTTGACTAGTACCTCATTCACGTCATCACGTGGTATCAATATTTTCTTCTTTTCACCCCCATGGAATTTCAATTTGCAGAATTTTATTTCTTAGTTTTCCCCTTGGGTACCTATGCATAAGAGAAATGTTTCAAGTTTCTAGGACATAGGGCTGTGTAACGATCTGTCAATTTCTCACGAAAGCCTTTTACATAGATTTCGAGATTTTCTCGAGCTTTTTGATTGGTCAATTCAATAGAGTCCCGCTTATCAACCTACTTAAATTAACAAACGCTAGCTGTCACCAAGGCTCTAATGACTCATCTCCCAAAGAAAACAAAACACTAGTTACACAAGCGACTCTTGCGCATACACTTTCTCGGTGACGCACTCGCCGAGATTATGATAATGCTTGATTAGGTTCTATGTGCTGAGTCGTGCGGGTTTGGCGTGACCTACAAAGTAGTCTACTACTTAGCTAATCCGAAGCCCACAATGGATCAGGTAACTGAAAATTGTAAATCATTATTATCTTGGAAAACGGTGGCTCGAAACAGAGATAACTGGAGAGAGAGGGGCTTTGCCCTCCAGTGGGACAACTTTTAGCAGAGGACTTGCAGATGAGTGCACTAGATCGTAGTGAATGGCGGGAATAGGGGGAGGCCAATGTGATGGTATGGACTAATAGAAGAAGGCCGTGTTGGCGAAGTGAAACCTTAACTTTCAATCCCAAGGCCGTGGGTTTGAATCCTGGCCATTATTCGATTTTTCGTTTCGTATCTTAAGCGCATTATCAAGAGCTCTAAACGGTGACAAAAAACATCGTGAGGAAACCAGTTGATTCTTAATCACTTGACATTTTCTAAAAACTATGGCCGCTATCCGAAAATATTCTTATAACTTTTACGGCAAAAATCCCAAAACAAACCACTGGGCGAGTCGTTTTCCGTTCAAAGTCGGTTAAACAAATATGTATGTTCATGTTTGCTAAGGCATCTTTATTTGTTTATGCCATGGAGCTTAAGTATTTCTATTTGACGTTAGACCTTTTAAAACACAGTAAAGTTCAAGTTTAATTACTTGTAAGTTGTAACGTTATAAAAAAATATTTACCTTGGTAGGTACCTACTACGTAAAGCGTATAGGTAATGTTAATAAAATAACAGCTATTCTTCTTATGTTTAAACTAACAGTAACATGCACCCATATGTTTTAGCACTTTAGGTAGGTACCGATCGAAAGTTAACTGTACCTACCTAAAATCTCAGTTTGGTAGGTAGCGAAAGCGAGCATTAACCTTCATCATCATCATCATGTACCCACTATAAATACGAAAAGGATGGATAGATGTTTGTTACTCCTTCACGCTGAAACGGCGAATGGCAAAGATAATTTACAGAGAGAGTAGAGCTACTTTTACTTTAGGTATCCCGGAAAAAATAATCCAATAATCCAGAAGGTCCATAGGTCCACCGCGGACTACTGCTAAGTAGTATGAAAATAGAAGTATTCACTCAAATGAAAAGTTTTTACATACAGGGTGTAAAAAGACAACTACCGAAAACTGAGGGGTTGCAATCAGACCATGATTCTAAACTCATTTAGCGAAAAAATAATGCAAAAAATTTTTTTGACTTAGTTTAGTCATTTTATGTTATTTTCAGTTATTGACTACTAGTATAACATAATAAGACCATACCTACCTTATTATTTCATTTTTAAAAGAAATAAACAATTTAAAGTCAAAATCCAGCAATCTACGTAAAAAAACGCGCCAAGTACATACGCAAACAGTAATCTTCAAACGCTGTTTTCTCCGGATATAATGATTTTTAAGGAAAATTCTTTTGGATTTGGTTGTGTCTTGGGATGCTGTACCTACCCCTTTCGGCTTCGGTAGACGTCTTTTTACACCCTGTATAATGCCTTTGGACATCTGGGCCTTGATTCATAATACAGCGGAATGCATTGGTACTGAATCGACCGACAGCAACCAATCACAGTGCAAGAAACGTCAAATTCGGATCAATTCCTGCAATGTGATTGGTTACTGTCGGTCGATTTTGAACCGAATACATTCCGCTGTATTATGAATCAAGGGCCTGATTTCAAATTAGGTACCTACTTCCCAGCTGATGAGTTTTGTTATTGTAGCACTTTCACTTATTTATGTAGGTACCTACCTTTTTATAGGTAGGTATCAACAAACAAGGAAAGGACATCATTGCGTAGGTGTTCAAAATAGGAAGTCCTTTATAATCTAATTTATTTTTTGTTTCTACATCCGTTTAAGTTAACCAGCTTTCTAGACTTGGCTAACATTATGTTTTTTTTTTGTTACAGGAATATTGCTCTTAACACCAGTCACGAAATGTCAGTTTCCAGTGTACCATCCTGTCCAGCAGGGTAGGTATGCATCAATCTCATCACCATCCGTTTATTTCACTTTGACTCATCAGATTCTTATAATTCTCTCTCGTTCTTTCAGTGAGTTTCACCCAAAGAGGTGACTGGCCCAACCCGCAGCTCCAGCAGAGACACCCGCCATGGAACGAGTTCCCAGCTCCGAGGAAAAGATCCCCAGAGTTCGTCCAACCGAATTACAACAGTGACGAGCCGTATAGCCATAACACTGGACCGTTTGGACCCAGACCAGCTCAGTACCAAAACTTTCAAAACTATAATGAAAGATCGGCCATAGTCGGCCCAGAGATGCAAAACTTTAATGTCCAAAACTATGATAGAAGATCTTCAATGTTAGCAACCGAAAACCAAAACTTTAATAACTTTCAAAATTATGATGGAAGATCCACCATGACGACAGGAGAAACTCAGAACTACAATCATTTTCAAAACTACGACGGCAGATCCTCAGAGGTTCCGAACGATGGCAGACTCCTCTCAGAATCAGCTTTCACAAAAATATCAGAAACTCTCGGCGCTATCAACACCGTTGGACATTATCTAGTCGACATGGTGAACGATGAACATGAAAACGATGAAGAAGATCCGAATTTGAAGCATCTTCCGCAAGCCTTCTACACAATCAGCAAAAACGTCCTAGGAAGAAACGTGACGGACAAAATAGCGCCGTACGTAAGGAAGGCTCTACCAAAAGTTCTTCCGGACGCTCCAATCACAAAAATAGCCACAGCACACGATAGAAATGACGTGAAATTTTGCACAACTCCAGAGGGTCAGGAAGGTGTTTGTGAGGACTTGAGCAACTGTCCCCAACTCTTGCTTAATCTGGTGAATCTGCGCGAATCTTTATGTTTCAAAGATCTATTTGTCCCTGGCGTGTGCTGTCCAAAGGACGCGATAGTAACCACTCCTGCGTATGAGAAGCCAGTAGTGGCTACAACCAGCAAGCCTACATACCTTCTCCCTGTGACAACAAAGAAGCCTAAGCCCCAGACTACAAAGCGGCCGTCTGCTGTTCTTGTACTCACGACCAAGAAGCCGAAGCTGACGCAGAAACCTACTCAGAAACCGGTGACGACGACCAGGAAACCGACCACAGTCCCAAGCACAATTGTCACCACTCCCAGACCGATCAGGACTACGACGTTCTACTACAGCACCGTAGCTCCACCTATCATATCTAACTTTTCCAATATCGTGGATATGGATGGTAAAAACATTTGACTACTTTGCTATTGGCAGCTAAACAATCCATAAAAAGTTTTTTAGGTACAAAATTTCTCGAGCTAAGTACAATACGCACAATCGTTCTTTCTCTCTGAAGTAGCTGAGCAGCACCCATTTTTGATGAAGCCTAAAATCGTGCTGTCTCGCTTACTCTACCTGCGCAATCGTCTATTGCACCTAGCTTCAGAGAGCTAAAGATCCGTTGTGCTTATTGTAGGTATACTTTATACTTAATTTTGATATTACCTTGGACTTTTCATTGTCTTTTCCGAATCCATTCTAATTGGGGTGGTCTCTTTTTAGAATGTGGCCAACGTGAAGACGAAGGAGGTCGCATCGTGGGCGGAACGGAGTCAAAGCCTGGCCACTGGCCGTGGATGGCTGCCATATTCCTGCATGGTAGCAAGAGGAAGGAGTTCTGGTGCGGCGGCACGCTGGCCGGCCCTCGCTTCGTGCTTACCGCCGCGCATTGCACCAGGGATTCCAAGCAGAGACCGTAAGAAATGGATGGCCAGCATAGACATCGGCATATTTAGTTATCTAGTCCATGAGCGCCTTTTTGCGCAAAATTTAGAACTGCTTTAGTCTTACCATATCTGACAGTATTCAGAGTACGCCTGCATCTCAAACGAATCAATATCAAACAAATAATTAGCACGTCGGCTTATTGGTTCTGTAGGTACTGGCTATTAAATCGTTAAGCCCTTCAGACGGAAGGTAGGTGTAGCTCTGTCGACCAGAGTAGAAAACCAACTTAGGTATGTGTAGTTGTCGAAATACGTATGCCTTCCAAGTTCAAAGCAGCTGCACCGCTTTCACTAGAGTGGAAACCTCATACAAACTTTTTATTTGCAGAAAACGTGCAGAAATCTAAGTACGTGATCCCCATCTGCCTTCCAAGCTCAGACCAGCTGCACCGCACGTTCGAACGAGCGTTAGCGACAGTGGTGGGCTGGGGTACGACGCGGTACGGCGGCGGTGAAAGTAGCCGACAGCTCGAGGCCCGTCTGCCTGTCTGGAGGAACGAGGAGTGCGATAAGGCGTACTTCCAGCCGATCACGGATACTTTCCTTTGTGCTGGGTACTCGCGGGGCGGCGTGGACGCTTGTCAGGTGAGACGAGATATTTTTTTGAGAAATGAAAAGTCTTATCAAAATAGATTCCGACAAGATTCGAATAACACTTAAAAATATAAGGGAATTTTAATTTAACATACTAGGACTACCTATTTAGGTACCAGTGGACTAATTTGGGCTGTAAATGATGGTGATGATGGCTGTGCCCAGCTGTTGGCTAACTCTGTGGATGATGATGAACCTATTTCGTTCACCTGTTGACGTCAGTTTTGGATCAATTCCTGCACTGTGATTGGTTGCGGTCGGTTGAACAGCTGACCGAATCCGACCCGAATGCATTCCGCTGAAGTCTGAATCACTAGGCTGGTAGAGATTAATGGAGATTATGGCAGAGAGTAGAAGAAGACCACCGATTATATATTATAGTTTTGGTTTAGTGTTATATGTGGTGTGTAATAAAGTATTTTCTATTCTATTTCTAGGTGACCAAGATCGATCTTCTCTTCTCTCATAGTTTTTTTTCACTTCTTATTGTTTTCAGCGCCATCTCGCGTCAAGTAGCACTGCGGATTTTAGGAGATGGGGAATGTAAATTCATGCTAGGTTTACATTACCTGTCTGTCATGCATAGCTTGCAATATAATATTATCTCAGGCTTGCAATCAACGTGCAATACATTTCTATCTCTTCCATTCTCTGTTATTCGTATTTTCAGGGTGATTCCGGTGGTCCCCTCATGCTGCAGATAAACGGGCGCTGGACGCAGATCGGCGTAGTGTCATTCGGGAACAAATGTGGCGAGCCCGGCTACCCCGGAGTCTATACCCGCGTCACCAGATACAGCACTTGGCTGAACCAGAACTTAGCTTAATAATAGGCAACAACCGAAGCAAACTTTGCACCCGTGACAACTATATCGTCTGACTTTAACAAATGAATAGGTGTACCTTGATTACTTGCTCAAAAAATATCTAGATTTTCTGTTAGTACCTAAGTAATCAAGATGTGACACATGATAACGAACCTATTTTTTTGTACTCAGCTATCTTACTGCCCAGCTACTACTTTTAGCTCTTGTTTGTTTGTGACAACATTGCAATTGTTTTTTTTTTCTCATAGTACCTACATACCTACCTTTTATATAATCTAGTGCAAACTTAACAAAAACCTATCTACTTATCATAGAGGTTTAATAATAAACGTGGTGTAAAGTTACGCCATTATACTCAAAACATTGTATTGTATGGTTACTCTTAAGTTACACCCGGGCGTAGCTTACACCACGTTTAATAATAAGGGCCATAAGGGATATAGGTAGGATACACTTATTTACTAACTGTTAGTTACCAAATAACAATAAGGATATTACTTAAAGTATTTTTATATTAAATCTACTTACTTACATTAAGATTTGCCATACCTTTGCTTATGTACTTAAGTACAAAAGCAACAATCGGTTGGGCCCAGTCTGGGTCGCCCTGATATAATAGGGTTGGATCAATGTCTGGTTCAAACATGAGGTCAAACATAGTTATGTAGGTACCTAATCTGAGGGTGAAACATAAGACGTAGGTACCTATACCTAATTTATTGTATTTTGAGTGAAATATTCTAAGCAGATAGGTAATTCTTTATTTTTTGATAGGAGACTGACTGTTTTAAGCTAAGTATTGTAATAATTTAAGAAATGAATAAATTTATCATTTACAATCTCTAAAATTGTTTGCTTTCAACGATTAATATAAATATTAAAAAAAAACTAAGAACTACCAATTTTTCGCAGATTGTCTGCAGACTTTCTGCAGACACTTTTCACTATGGCCATGGCTTACCTATTAAAGTGCACACACTATAATAGACCTTATAACATATTATAAACGGTTCCGTAACAAGGCTATTTAAAAAAAAGAAATAGACCAAATCCTTTTTTTGATGTTACTGATTGGGCGGTATCAAAGAAAATTATACTCTGACGAGGCGGTATAGTCGTTAAGCGACAAAGCCCTTTTCTTTTTTGTTCATATAAATAAATCTCTATAAATTGTATCTTATGAGGGTAACATTAAATTTCATTTATTTTTAAACTAATGCTTACGAAAGATTGAATTTCATGTTTATGTCACTGTCAAAGTCAGCTGTTGCTTGACACATTTGAGGTTGACATGACAGACATTAGATTGTATAAAAAAATGTCAATTTGTTTATGATGTGATTGTGATGGTGAATCACAAAAATTTTCGTTTTCTATGATTTTCCTACAACCATTCATGAAACCACTAATCAAATTAGTATAAACATTTACCGAGCAACGTAAGCTCCAAATATTTTGTTGTGAAAGTTTTGCCAATACCCATCTATGATGAAATACTCCACATCACCGACACCAAGTTCCAACTTTCCTCGGAGTACATCGCCGTTGCCGGCACCAGCGAACTACCAGCCCACCACGGCCAGCGCTGCGGTGAAGAGATACAAATACCTAAGGAGGCTATTCAAGTTTAACCAAATGGACTTCGAATTTGCGGCGTGGCAAATGGTATACCTATTTGTGGCGCCACAAAAAGTTTTCAGAAACTTTAACTATAGAAAACGTGAGTTATTTGTGATGAAAACAGAATGGTAGAACAGAAAATAACATAAAACGGTCATCTATACAATTTTGGTTTTATTTAGCTAATTTGAACACATTGTAAAGTGACCTATATTTTAAAAAACAACAAGTCTTTTGTCTCTACTTACAGTGGAAGTACAAAGTGATCCCAGCGCGCAGCGGTCCTACTGAATAAATGCTTTTTGACTTTGATATCTTTTAGTCCAAAGTCTTAAAGTCTAAAAAAAAAACTTAGGCCTTTACATCAATATTAGATGATTTATACAGCATCAGGAGGCAACCTATGCCTACACTGAACGGGCTGCTGCAGTGCCCGGGACATTGTTTGAGATGGAGGATTGAGGGTTGCCCAGCAACTAAACCATCCTCTCAGCTTAATCGGCCTGGCCCACAGGAAAGACGACGTCAATACGTGTGGAGCTGAGTAAGCTGCGAGTTTCCTCATGATGTTTTCCTTCACCGTCAAGAGCTCATGTTAAAGCGCATATAAAGTTGATGCACAGCCAGGATTTGAATCCACGACCTTTGGATTGAAGGTCGAGGCACAACCCCATTTGACCAACACGGCTCTTCTTTAAGTCTAATACCAAAAGTATTAACATATAATTTAGTAAAGTAAACTTGCATCTAGGATTTGATTCTATTTGTAACAACATTACAGAATATAGAGAATGTAAAGCAAAACTTAAAACAGAATTACATTCATAAAAATATTTTAATCTGTTTCAGACACAAAATCACAGTTTGCGAGAGATGATCCCGCCTTTTTGATGTTACTCAGTGTGTGGATGCTATGTAAGTACATGAATTGTTTTGTTATAACAATTTCTTCTGTAATTCTTTACTGTGGATCACGGTCGTCTGAGTAAATAGGTTTATAATAAAAATAATACATTTTTAGAATAAAGTTCCTTTTCGGACGGTATTGAAGAAAAAAAAGACTGGCTGAAAAAAATTTTGCTCCATTTACCATCACAACACATGTTTATGTCAAATCATCACAGTGCCAAATGCGCAGCCGCAACACAGTCCATAGATTGTTACATTGTTAGTACGGAAGAGTGTTTGTAGGATACCTAATTGACAATTAATTTATTATATTCCCAGTATAGAAAAGTACTCTTTGCTTTGTTCCAACCGAGTGTTCCACGACACATACTTTTTTTACTTTTAAAATGAAAAAAAATGAAAAAAATATTTATTTAAACGCGAAACAATAAATATTTTTTTCATTTTAAAAGTAAAAAAAGTATGTGTTGTGGAACACTCGGTTGGAACAAAGCAAAGAGTACTTTTCTATACTGGGAACTTTTCTATACTTTGATGTTATATTGCAACTCTCAGTGTCATCAATATGTTTTGGGCTTGCGATGGGCCTGACCGGCGGCAAGATAGTGCTGTTCACCTTATTTGTGGTGTTTGTGGATTTCATTGGAATGGGAATAATCACCTCCACTGTTATTTGGTAAGTATAAAACAGGAGAACTGTGTAAAGATTTGTTTTTCTCTTCTCTTTATGTAAAGACATGAGTAAGAAATTATTATTGTTGAGATGACAACTGATAAAGATGAAATATAAGCTATCTGACTATCGGTACCTTTTATCAATAACCAGCTTTTAAGACAAAATAAAGAACCAGAGAAGAGAGGTGTGATTTTGGACATAATTTAAAAAGATCAGTTTAATTGACAACTATTTAGTCTTGTCTCTATATAAATAAGGTTTTTAATTTTATTAAATCTTACTTGCAGGTACATAGCAAATAAGTATTTGAGAAGAGATCCTCTGGGCCCCGATGTGGAGTGGGGATATGCTTTTGATGTGCACATAAACGCATTCTTCCCACCGCTCTCTTTGCTACACTGTTTCCATATTATACTGTTTATTAGTAAGTATAACAAAATTAATGTAAGAGTGGCGTTGCTATTCCGGGCCGACGTCTGCCTACCGTGTCTGCTATAAAACTAAAAACGTGATTATTAGATATGCAATTTACGTTAAACAAAAAATCGAATTGTTGATTTGTATGCCATTTAACCACTGAAAACCAGCGCTCCAACACTCTCCGAGCTGTTGGAGCAAATGCTGAGGGGTAGCCGTATTTTCACCCACATAAAATTATGTAGATTTAAGTACCTATTGTAACTATTGTATATGATGTGGAGAAAATAAAACTTTATTATTCTTAATCTTAATCAGCTTTATACACTGGAAAGACATTGGTCAATATGTGTGGAGCTGAGTGAGCTGGTTTCCTCACGATGTTTCCTTCACGGAATGGTTATGGAAAAATCCATAGATGCACGGCCGGTATTCGAACCCACGACCAATTACTGCTGAAAAGGCACAGATTACATAGTATAGACCTCACTCACCACTTATTCAATGCGCCATTCGAACCCACCTAATGACAAGGCTAACTGGTAGTTGTAAACATGGCCACCAACCCGTCACTGCCTTTGTACATCTTTCTGTCTTACCAAGGGTCTTGTTCATAATTCATTTATTCGCTTCAATGTGGTACTTATACAAAGATCCATACTAATATTATAAATGTGAAAGTAACTCTGTCTGTCTGTTTGTTACGCTTTCACGCCCAAACCGCTGAACAGATTAAGCTGAAATTTGGCATAGTTAAAGGTTGTATCCCAGGGAAGGACATAGGCTGCCTTGAGTCCGGAAAAAATGAAAAAATCCCGAGGGACCGCGGGTCACACCGCGGGAGCGCAGCTAGTCTTAAATATTATATTAAAATAGGAACACACATTCCCCATACAATTGGGATGCGAACATGGTTGTTATTTATGAACTGTTTATATTTCCAGATCTGCTTGGCGAGAGGGGTTTCCTGTCATGCTTCGTGTCTAACACGTTTTGGCTCGCTTCCTTCATCTACTACTTGTATATTACATTTCTCGGATATAGCAGTGAGTATCAATGTGTGCAAGAAGTGAGTTACGACATAACAAGTGATAGAGGAAAATGCAAGAAACAAAAATACTGTCAAATCTGGGATTTCCTCAGTAAGATGTTTTCCTTAATTAGAAAAATATAACAGGACCTTGATTGACCCAAAGGGATAGTAGACATTCTCCTAGATTTTGTAGGCAATATAAATTCCTCTAAAAATCACAAAGATAATATTCCATAAGCTACAAAACTGGTTTCCTCGTGATATATGCGCAAATAAATTTTCCGAAGCGAAAAGTTAAGTTCCTGCGATCGGGAATCGAAAATCGAGGTCGAACGCGGCCCTTCTCGTTCTAAAAAACATAACAATTGGTATTTTCTTTTATTCCAGATATGCCAATGCTCCACAACGCTCGGCTATTCCTTTTCCCGCTGCCAATGCTTGTTCTGGCATACATGGTCACTTTGCTCTTGAACCTCAACTTAAGTAATATGATGATAAACTTCTACGAATACAGGGTGCTCTAGTGCCTAAGACTGACCTATGTGAAAAAATAATAGAGCAGTGAATTTGTATGTTCGAACATGTTTTATTTTGAATCAGAACAAGTTTTTGATAAAGTCTTCAAATGTATTGTGCTGAGCCTCACATAAGTGCTGAGAAATTATTATTCGCAAAAAAAGTTGCTCATTGAAGTCGCGAATAATCATTACTTAAATGTATGTGTGTAATTATAAACTGAACTACCTACCTACTAATAATTGTAAATATTAGGTTAAAATAATAGAAAGGATTATATTGAATAAAAGTACATAATCTAATTCATAATGGTATATTTCATTGATTTGATTATAGGTTCCTAATAAGTAGCTAGAATAAATAGTTTAATCATCATCTAATACAATCACTTCATCTGAGGATATAGGTTTTGGTCTGTCATTGCTGAAGGACAGAGATTTCTTCGCTTGCTGATGCTTAGTCTTCGTTACGGTGAGTGACGAAGGTAGTTTGCTGATGGATGCGTTTATTTCCTGCGCACTAGGTTTAGGTATATGCTTTTGGCGTTCAGCAAGCTTCTCCTGCAAGGTTTTTCCAGGACTGACTTGCTGGTGCGGCAGGGGAGGTTTGGTGTGAATAGCAGAGCTCACGGTTGATGCTGAAGACATGTGCGCTTGAGTGGGCACATTGCTCGTGTGTGTGAGCGAATGAGATGAATGCGGAACTCCGTATGAAGTAAGATTCGCGGCCAGCGATGCGGGCAGGCTCGACAGGACCGTCCCCATGCTGGGCGCTAATGTTGAAGACTTGGATGTCGATGTACTCAGAGGCTTCTGAATTCCTATATTTGAACTCATTGATAAAGATTTCTGACCAATCGTTTTAGTAGACATCGTTGCTGCAGATTTTGGCATATGCGTCATTGAATGCGATGAGGATTTATGAAAACTGGTGGAAGTAGGATTCGGCTGTGAGCTGGACGAGTACGATTTAGTAGGCTTTGCCAATTGTGCCGCTTTCGAGTTTGTCGTTTTTGGCGCCCGTTTCTGCTTTTTTGCCGGCGGCGGCAAGTAGGACGACAGGGTCTGTCCCAAAAATTGCCTGTAAAACTCTGCTTGAAAAGAATTCTGCAAGGAACTCTGTATTGAAGACTGGAGACTGTTCTGAATGTTCGACGGAAAACCGGTCAGAGCGCCAATATTGTTTAAATAGGACGATATAGATAGTGCTGCAACAGTCTGCTGAGACACAATCGAGTCGTTTAGCATTGGGAGATAAGCTTGGAAAGCGGCGTTTACGTCACTAGCAGACATCTTCGGGGCACTCGTGGCGGTGGCGGCAGAGACTGATGGCGCCGGCAGCGGTTTCAATTCCGGCTTGCTCTGACTAGCTGTTGAAGTATTAGCATGGGCTGTAGTTGCTTTTGTGGCCTCAACAACTGCTTGTTTAGCTGCCTGCTTCTTCTCGTGCTTCTGAGGTTTATCCATAGCTGAGAGCTTCTGGCAATACCTCAAACTAAGATCAACCAAATTCATATTCTCTGTTATAGGATCAGTGGTAACTAGTTTGAACGCTTCAGTCAGTAAGTTGGTGAACTGTTTGAAGCTAGGTTGTTTCGGCGCTCGATGGTATGCTCTGTAGATGTCCAGCATCAAACTTTTAAGCGCTTGTTGTTCAACGTCGTTGCTCTTCAAGTCTACTTGCTGGCCGAACTTGGTCAACAGTCCTTTAAGAGATTGCACACAAAGCGAGAATGCCTGCTGTGCTAGCTCTTGTCTGTCAGAGTCGCGTAAGTACGTCTTGTCTGGTTCTGGTACTTTTTGCAGCTGCATGCTCAAATCTAACAACATTTTGTAGTCGTCGAATTCCTTCAAGACTTCCATCGTCAGGAGAACAGCGCGGCTCATGTGGAATGTGAAGCCACCAGCTCGGTCAACCTCATCGATTGGAATCTTCCAAATGTTGTTGAAAAAGTTATTTTTGCTTCGTTCGCTAAAAAGTCCCCCTAACTTTTGTCCAGTTCTGGAAGTAAAGTTTGAAAGCAACAGATCTTTGCATCGTTCAATATCCTTTCCTTTTTTGTAATAAAAATGGTAATGAGCTACTCGATATATTGCTTTGTAATGCGGCGGAAATCTACTTGCACAGTCTTCTAAGGAATCGAGACAGCTTGAGGCAATTTTTAGAAGTTCTTCATCTGATAAAGGTCTATTGTCATTGGAGTTAGTGGATGCTGCACTGTCTTTGCTGGAATCACTGCTGCTATCAGATGAAGAGTCGCTTGAACTTGAGTCTGATGACGAAGAGGAGGAACTACTGGAACTATCCTCTTTTTTATCTATTTCTGAGTCAACTTTCATTTCTGATTGTTCTTTTTCCTCTTCTATTTTCTCGGCTGGTTTGTCGCTATTTGCAGCTGGGCTAGTCTCTGGTGCAACTTTCATTTCTTGTACAACGGGAACAGTTTCGAGGTTTGCAGATGTTTCTTGCTTAGGTTGTGCAGCTTCAGGCTTGTCTAACTCTACTTCGGTTGATTCTTTAGAAATTTCTGTTGACGCAGCTGGTACCGCTGGAGTATGTCTCTCCGTATCATAAGAGGCCGACCTTCGCACTTTTGCCGCCGCAGCTTCCAGTTTCAATCGCTTAGCTTCATGACTTTCATCTTCTCCTGCATCGCTGATAGAACGTTTTAAGATATTAGCGGCTTGTTGGACATGCTCTCCTATTCTAGTTTCTGGAGCTGACATCAGCTCAGCATCTACTAAACCTTCTTTCCTAAGCTTTTTCCCAAAAGGTCCATTCTTCCATTCCTCAATATAAGTTGTGAAAACATTCCCCACCGAAGCCGATACCGGCTTATTCTCGTGTTGTTCGATATACTTGAGGATAGACGAATGAATTCTGTAGTGCAGTTCTAAGACTTCAACGCATAAGTGTGTGGGCGAACTGCAATTTATTTTAGACGGATATGTTGCCTTAGCTTTATGCAAGCTTTTAACGCCTTTCCAGTAGTAATCGAGATAAACTAGAGGCGGCTTATTTCGCTTTTCGGCTACTTTTCCTAGCATGTAGTAATAAAGCCAGTATTCATTTTTTTCATCGTCGTGACTATAATTCAGTTCTTTTAGAACCATCATGAAACATTTTTGTGTCGTGTCTAACAATTCTTCTTTCTGTTTTTCTAGAGCTTCAAAGTCTTCCATGCTCAATGATTCGCTAGCTTGCTTCAAAAGTCGAGAACAATACGAATGGACGTAGTACGCGAAGATACCATATTCTATCCACATGTTGTACTGTTTAGGGTTCAATTCCAAAGTACGTTTAAAACAAGTAATTATAGACTTTGCAGGTCTCGAGAAATCTCTGTCATTATTAAGGTTCCTGCAAGAATTAATCACTCTCACAAACAGAACTGACTTGGCTAGAGTGATTTCTGCCCACGACTGCGAGCGATTGCTGTTCACGATAACATCCAAAATATTGAATTTAATAGACAGTTTATGCTCCTCTCTTTTTAAATAGTAATCGCCTAATAAAAAGTAGATATCCCTCATTTTCAAGGGCAACAGAGGGGGAAAGTTAGGCAATTTATCTACAGTTCCTTTGATATATTTTTCTACATCTGTAACGTATTTATGCGGGTCGTGCTCTGACGGCATCAGTGCCAATATGTTTTTAAACAAAGTTTCTGTGTCAGGCGATATGCTGAACTGTTTCTCCTCTTCCGTCGGAAGTTCTAGCGGTCTAAATATTTCATAAACCTGCTGCGCTCTATCCCAGTTCAATGTTTGAGGGGTGACATTGTGATCTTGGAGGTATTTCAACTTAGTTTTCTTCCCCGGATGCCCAAAGAGGCAGAACACACATTGTTCTAAATATTGGTTGACCAGTTCCAAGCACTTTGATAGAACTGGAGTCCTCAATCGAGGTACGACAGTGTCGAGAATGAAGTAAAGAAGTTTCCCGTCAGACTTGGAGCACCATTCTCTATTTCCCAACTGTTCATGCGCAATGAATAGGACGAGTAACGGATTCGGAATTTCGTCAGGTTCCTTGTCCTTGTCGACTCTTGCCCTCCCAAGATCTTCTTCTCTTTGTAAAATGTAATGCATTAGGATCCATGGGACCACAGAACCGAAGGGCATTTCGGTCGCATTCGTTTCAACCTGATGGCCGATAATTCTGATAAGATTTTCTAGGCCTTGGCTAAGTTCTTTTTGTGAAATCGCATCTAAGCAGAATAGACCATCCGCCGTCAGAATGTGTTCCATGGAGCAAAGAATTTTGATGACAGTCAATGTCCATTTATCGTATTCTGGAGACCCACTTGTGTATCGAAAGTAGTGCTTTAATGCTTCATTAAGGCATATCAAACACCATTTAAAGCAGTTGTCAACATCATCCAAGGCCCAGTAAGTGTCCAGTATGAGCGACATCTGCACAGCAAAGTCTAAAGATACTTCCTCTTCTTGATTCCTTGCCATCGTCTTGCAATGCTCAAAGGAATCTATCACGATATTTAACACCTCATCATAACTTCCTCTTTCAAACAATTCCAAAACTGTTGATAGTTTTTTATTCCTCTCCAAAAACTTAATGTTAGCAAGGATTTCTGTTTCATTTATTGTAGGTTTGAATGTGAAATTTATGACTTCTAAATTGTATGTTTCATGATGCTCCCCCATAGCTTCAAATTCACACAGCAATTGATAAAGGCAATCCAACCCAACCTCCTCATCTTTGTTTAGAATATGAATGTGTAGTTTCAACCACAGTTGTCTTAGAATCAGCTCTAAGCATTCAACACCAGTAAAAATATGAGGTTTCAAGTAAAGAGTTATCCCAATAGCTTCTACTGATGATAGCTCATGCTTGGGTTTCTCCTCTGAGTTAAGTTTCTCGTTGACAGAAAACTCTTCAACTAGAATGTTGACATTGGCATGGTGAATTAATTCTTCTTTGTTTTGATCAGTGCATGTGGGCACATCTATATGATTGTTGTAGCAGTTGTTAGCTTCTATGAATATTTTTGGTAAGTTTTCGGGCCATTTAACTCTCCATTTACTGGCTAGGATACTCAAAAACTCCTTCAACATATCAATAATGTCTCTTTTATTTTCTGTGTATTTAGTAATGAATTGCTTAACATCTTTCTGTTCATTTTCAGTGCCAAAGTATTCTTCAATTACTATTGGCTCAGGAGGTGCAGCATTTTCATCAAATAATTTATCAAGATGTTTTGTGTTAGGTGAAGTGGCTCTTTCTTGATTTTCTTTCTTTTCAACATTTTCAGCTGATAAGTGTGTTGGAACCATCCTTCTCAAAGTATCGTAGATGTTATCTTGTCTGTTTACAGGTTTTTTACGGCCAGACCTACGTTTTGTGTACCATCCCCACTGTTGGAGGCACACCAAGTCACTGCCTCTACGTCTTACTGAAGTTTTCTTTTTAGGCTCAGCAGGAACTTCTGTGGCTCCTGCTGTAGGTTCATTGGGTATGAATTCTATATCACTTTCAACTTTTTCTGCCTCAGTAGGTTTTTCTTTATCAGATAAATTATTTGTTTCACTCTCGGATTCAGGTGTTTCAGTATTTGTATCTGTATCCTTATCATCTTTCTTGGATTCTATTATTTCTACTTTATTAGGCTCCTCGCAAACTTCCATAGGCTCCTCTTTCACTTGCTTCTCAAACACAAGTTCAATGAAACATGCATGGCTGTAAAAGTTCTCCGTCATGTAGTGATGCATGTCTACTAGAGAATCACCAACGGAATACCATGAGAAGTCTGTAATAGGCTTTTTCAGTTTTAAATCAGGCAGTTTGTACTTGAACTGCTCTGCCTTTTGCTGTTCAAGAAAAACTTCATGTATTTCATCAGCTTCTTTTATCAGTTTCTGGGCTCGCTCTTCATCAATCTCCTCATCATCCTTTTCATTCCATTTATAAATTGGATTCAAGTATTCCATAAAGTCCCTGATGTATGGAAAAGTGGTATAAATGTGCTTTCTATAGGCAAGACCCCTCAGGTAGCTTGGATCAAGTATCAGTGTGTCGTAAATAGTGGATATGCACTCTTCTTTGTAATCTAGACCCAGTAGGAGAGTGACTATTTTATCTAGACATGGCCAATGCCGGGGATTCCGCTCAGCTCCTCTTTGAAACGCATGTAATGCCATCTCGTAACGATTCACACGTATACATAGCTGCCCTAATCGATGCCAGAGGGTAATATCAGTGTCGTCTAGCTCAGCAGCAGCACAGTAAGCCTCGATAGCTGCTTCGATTTCGTCGGCTTCACTCAGCATAGAAGCCAGGTTTTTATAACATAAATACTTCAAATTAAATAGTGGTCCCGCCACTTTCTCACCTGGGCCTGGTTTTTTAACATCGTAGAGCAGTTCTGTGCCCAGTAGGTCCCTGAGGAGCTGGGTAGCATCCTTTAAGTTGCCTTTTCGCTGGAGATCGAGAGATTTCGCGTATTGCTGCAGAGCTATCTGTTCTAGAGCCTCCCGGGTCACCTCATCTTCCGAGCCACTTTCCTCTTCTAGCTCATTGTTTAGTGCCGCGATTTTAATCATATTTGCGGCGTTTATTCATTTATTTTGGAGAATTTTCCGACTTTCGCATTTTCAGTCTGTAAATTCTGAAAATTTCAGTCAGATTCAGACGATTGCTTGAGACAAGATAGCCCAAAGAGTATTATAATATATAGGTAACAAACGAAACTATTAGATGCTAACGAAGAGAGCACAGAACATTTATACTCTCACGAGAGAAAGATACAAAAACAAACAAACAAATGGAATGGACCATAGATTTAGCATGGTACCTTTTTGGTACAGAATGGACCGTCACTGACCGAGACCGACTGTCATGTCAGATGTCAGTCATTTCTTCATTCGATGGTTCATGAAACTGAATGATATGAATGAATAGATTTTTATTGTCTTTGAATAGTTTGAATCCCCATGAATCCCTCCCTAATCCCTATCAAAATACCTTGTCATGTCAAGCAAGATGTCAGACTCAGACAGTCATTATCATTGTCATTGGTAAGCAGAGTTGTGTTGACATCTATGTTTTTAGGTTATTTGTTTGTACTGAAAAAATAAAACAAAACCAGAAAAGTATAATCAAATTAATTTACTGAATTGCGTACAACATGATTTCCTACCAAGTTTTATCGAAGCGGTTCGTTCCCTTACTGACGCAGACCGCCGAGGCTCACCGGAAACCTCGATGGCTACCTGTCGCCAAAAGTAAAGTTTATCGCATACCAAAGCGCCCCGAAGTCTCCGAAGAAGAACGTTTAGAGCTGCTGCGCCTGAACAATAACTATAAGACACAAATGCGTGCCATCAGAAGGTTCTATCACGATGAAATGATTCATGATAAGTCCACACAGGAGAGCGCTAGTTCCGAAATGTCTTTGAGAATAGAGGCTGAGGAATGGGTGAAATGTGTGGAGCTAAATGAGCAGTGGAACAAGCAGGTAACTCATTTTACCTTCCCTTCTTCCACTCTTCGTGATTCAATGCAGCAACAGGCCAATTCCGAACTGAATAACAATATTACAAAATCATTTTTCAGGTAGCATTAGAACGAGAGGAACGGAGAAAGCTAGAAGTAGCTGCCATGGAGGAGTATGCTCTGCAGAAGATGGCACAGAAGGATCTATTTCATAAACAGAGAATTGAAAAGGCTTCGGAAGAGATTAGGAAAGAAAAGGTAAAGTTTTTAACTAAATTTCATATATTATTATTATAGAATGCTTATTATAGAATGCTTTGGTATACATAAAGCAGTATAAAGGAGTAACATCATACAAGGATCAATTTTTGAGACAGTGGAATAAGTCTACCCTGTATAATAAATAATAAATATCTAGAAACTTTAGTCTTTAGATATAATATTATTGTCATTTTTAAAACAAAACAAAGTGAAAAAGAGTCCTCTGAATTTTGGGGCATGCGCATCAGAATCACTGAGCTGTTACTCACTTCAATAATATTTTCAGGAACTCAGTAAAACCTTTATCACACCAGAAACCCTTGACGCAGCCATAGACCATGCACTCGCAAATCCCATCGACTATAACTTTGCCATTGATCTCAAAGGTAACCAGTATGTTGGTCGGGAAACTCCCATAGTACCACCCAAGGAGGAACAGAAAACCGCAGCAGTTTAAATGATAATTTTGTAAATAATGTAGGTAATAAATTATTTAAATGTTTGTGTTTCTATTTTATTTGTAGTATGAGTAAAAGGTATTCTTCACATTCTTCTAATGTATGAAGTTTTCTTGTGTTGTGTGCAATGATAATAAAAAATGTATGGATATGTTACTAGCGCGCGAAAAGTGAAAATTCTTAAAGGATGTTTTTAATTTAGTTGGCTATGTTTTAGTAAGTGACAGTCACATGTTTAACGACCGGATTTTAAATGTTGATTACTATGAATGAAACATGTTTCTATAGTAAAATATCATTGGTTGTGGGTATCAAACAAAAACTACAACTTACTAAGTACCATGATACCAAAACTTCACCCCACCCACTTGGATAAATTTGCAGAACTTGCTTTCTATTTTTAGGTGGCCCTAGAATATTTTTCATGTAGGAAGGAACATATCTCTGACACATCGAACTTTTATGTTTCACGCTGTACAACAATGAAACATTTTTTAATCAATGAAATCTAGTGATAATACGAAAAGATACAACTTCAAATAGATATAGTTTTGTCTATTTCCTTTTTAATTTTAGAAATTAACGTAAAAGAGCCTTGTCATGGAACTGCTCCAATGTGAAAAAGTCTGATTACTAAAACTCACTCAAACATTTCTAATAATTTAATAGATGATACACTTTATCAGTAACTAAAATCATACAGCAAGAACTTAACCTAACACCTATATTTACAACTAAATGGCCAACCTCAACTTCAAGATCCAACAGGCCATATTTGCCAACAATACTGTCAGCTGCGATCAGAGTCACTAAAAGATAGATATTTAAGTAGACATGACATGACTAAATGTGAAGGAAAACATGAGGGAACCTGCTGTGGAACCAAAACAGTTCTAAACAGGTGTATAAAGCCTTATCACACATCTTCAATATATTCGTTTCTTGCCATCCAAAGATTGTCACCACACTGGTTTAAATAACTGAACTGACGACAACCAACGCTCATACATTCAACTTCTTGAACATCTTCTCCCAATCGGGCACCACATTGAGTTTGTGAGTGAGGGCTCCTAACGATATAATATTAGCGGAACGCGACTGGTCGTCGCACGCGAGCGATACTACTTCCTGGTGAAACGCAGCCTGGGTGCCCATCGACATCTGGGGAAATACAAGAACGTATTTTAGAATAGAATAATAAAGTTTTATTTTCTCCACATCATATACAATAGGTACTTAAATCTACATAATTTTATGTGGGTTAAAATACGGCTACCCCTCAGCATTTGCTCCAACACCTCGATAGTGTTGGAGCGCTGGTTTTCAGTGGCGCCATACCCGTTGTGGACACGCGTCTCATCGCATAATTATCTTATTAGTTAATAAACAATTTAGAAGACATCAAGGAATCAGGTCACTTTAAATAAACAATTAAATCATTGCACAATTATAGGTAAGTAGGTTTTAATTCGTAAAGCCGTAAAATATTGGAGGTTACCTGACGAATTCAACTAGCATTTGAAAGTAAGTACACAAGTCTCGGATAGTTTCCAATAACGAAGCGAGGTTATCCAATCATTTCTGTAGATGTCTGGCAGGGTAGGTAATATTGCCATCGATCGCACGTTGATTGTTACTTGAAAGTTTCAGAACGGTCCAAGGTTTGTTTGTCCTGTATTTTTATAATTTAGTTATGTTGTAATTTTTCACCATTATAACTAATTAGGTACCTACGTAAGGAATTTGAGAGTAGAGGCAGCATTATTTAACTGAATTTAACAGTTTTTGCGAAATAATTGTGACGATTTTTGTTTTATCTCCTAGCGGTATCAATTTGTTGTGCGTAGTGCGAGGACCACTAGTAAATTGATGCCAAAATAGGTTCTCAGTTTTGACTTCTCCTTGTATCGTGTCAATGGCTTGACCTTAAATTTTTCTAACCTAATATTCGGCGACTCTTACGCCCCTATGCGTGGCCTTCTTTAAGTCCTCTCTCGTGCAGGCGGTTGAACAAAGAGGGCATGAAAGTAGGTGTGCCATAAGTCAAAGTCAAAAAGCATTTATTCAGTAGGACCGCTGGGATCACTTTGAAACGTCTTAAAACTGGGTGATTCTACTCCTGTTCCTTCGCGACCAATACCGTGAAGAACCAGGGCAACAAACACGGTTTGGGGCCTATTTTACTAGCATACTTTGGGAGAACGCTCCACAGTTACACCCGCTCCGGGATGGGTCGATGTAGCCTTAGATTTTGGCGGCAGCGGCCAACTTGAGCTCGAAGGCGATTTAAGGACTTCCAAGTTGACCACTGCAGATCTTGGCTGGGACTGGGAAGGCAGGTGTTCCGCAGAAGGAAGGCCATTACATGAGGTTGGGTGTTTAGAGGACCACAATCCACGTCATGCCTCTATAGGGTTTGCTTCCAGGGGGTTCGTGCATCGTAGAAAACTTTTGCAGCTCTTTAGACGAACTAGAGGTAGTTAATCCATACTAATATTATAAATCTGAAAGTAACTCTGTCTGTCTGTTTGTTACGCTTTCACGCCCAAACTGCTGAACAGATTAAGCTGAAATTTGGCATAGTTAAAGGTTGTATCCCAGGGAAAGACATAAGCTAGCTTTTATCCCGAAAAAATGAAAAAATCCCGAGGGACCGCGGGTCACACCGCGGGAGCGCAGCTAGTTATTAAATAACTGAAGTATTTGTATTGTATTTGTACCTCAAACTCCGTGTCCCCGAGCGCGAGAGTGACGCGCCCAGAATGGTAGACGCGCAGCTTGCCGATCCGACCTTCTTCTAAATCGCTCAGACTGCACGAATTGTCCACCTGCAATATAGAAATTTCATTGAAATCCATTCAGTGTTTTAGCGGATTAGTACTAGATATAAAACCTAGGCCTTTACATCTATATAAGACTAGCTGACCCGCGCAACTTCGTCTGCGCATTATTAGGATTCAAGTGCCATTTACCATGCAAAATGAGAAAAAAAACAAAAAAAATCTGCAATGCAAGAACATAGCAAAAAGTGGCGGTCACCCATCATCTTTATGACCTCGCCCAGGGTCGCTGAACTTTTTTTCCCCATACAAACTTGCAACCCTTATTTTCACGCCCCCTTATAAATATTTAAAGAAAAAAGTAGCCTATGTCCGTCCCTAGGGTATAATCTTTATCCATGCCAAATTTCAGCTCAATCTGTTCAGCGGTTTGGGCGTGAAAGCGTAACAAACAGACAGACAGACAGAGTTACTTTCAGATTTATAATATTAGTATGGATGAATACAGCGTCGGGAGGCAACCTATGCCTACACTTAACGGGACGCTGTAGTGCCTGGGACATTGTTAGAGAAGGAATAGGCTTGCCCAGCACCTAAACCATCCTCTAAGCTTAATCAGCTGCCCACAGGAAAGACGATGTCTATGCGCTTTCACACGAGCTCTTAACTGTGAAGGAAAACATCGTGAGGAAACCCGCAGCTTAGTCAGCTCCACACGTATTGACTAGATACAACCTTACCATTTTCAATATCTTACAATGGACTTCCGCCAAATCACGCCTGAATCAATTCAATAAACATTCATCCAATTTATTTTATTTTATTTTTATTTCATAGGAAAACAAACAGTACTTAGTAACTAATTAAAAGATCACGTTAAATATCTACTGACCATTAAACAGTTTTCACATTTAGATGCTAATTAGCTAACTTGTTTACAAGAAGAAAAGTAAAGAAGAAAAAAACAGAAAGTTAGGGAAACTCATCAAACCAGCGCTTAGAGAGTAATGTCTTGATTAATAATCTTTATCGTAAAATACCTTTTGACGTTTCGCCTGTTTCAATAGGTGTGAACGTCGTCTAAATATAAACATCCATCCATCCAAATTGGATTAAAAAAACCGCTCGTAGTGTAACTAGCTTGGTCGAGCTTCATTTTGATAGATTGTCGAAGTTAAGCAACTCTTAACGGTCAGTAAGTGGATGGGTGACCACCAGTGACATTATCAACTGAGAGCTTCTGTGCTTCGGAGGGTACTTTAAATTGTCGGTCCCGGCTAAGTCATTAAGCCATGATGGAGGCCTTAAGGCGGCCTAAAAACTCCGTCACCAGAGTTGGCCACTGACTCATACGAACTTACTTAACTGGATGACATTCTCACCGGTTTCTGTTCATCATCAGCTGCTGGTTCAGGCGGCGCGGCGGGAGTGTTGGGGGCTCCGCGCTTGCGGGGGGGCTCGTCCTCCGCCCCGCCAGCCTGCCCCGGCAGGGATTGTGGGAACTAGAACATAGGTTATTGTCATCATTCATACAAACTACATACTTACATTCATCATCTCAGCCCGGTAACACCCACTGCTGGGTATTTCTTTTATGCCAGTCTCCTCTATCTTGCGAAACAAAAAAAAAATACAAATACTTCTTTGTCTCTATCTCATACTTACATTACGTAGATAATATTTAGTTAGGAGGAATCCACGTCAAGACTTTTTGGGGCTTATTACAAGAAAATGAGCCGAGTTTAGACCAAGTCTAACTACAAAACTGTCCCTAGAAAAACGATCTTTAAATACTCGTACATAGAACGCTTTTTGCATTTTTATTTTGACATGTGTCAACATGGGGTTCAACTAAGGTTTAACGTTTTTGTAATAAGCAGCTACAAGTTTGAGGTGACAAATCTTTCTTAGATTTATAACCTTTTAAGTGTTTGTAAAGACTTTTTTTGAAATAAATAAATATATTACAGCGCATTGCTGCATAGAATGTATTCATACATTTCGTTTTAGAGCCGAGTTGGCCGAATGGTTGTGCCGCGACTTTCAATCCGAAGGTTGTGCCGAAGGAAGGGCGTGCATCAATGGATTTTTCGTTTCGTAAAATTTATATGCGCTTTAACAGTGAAGGAAAACATCGTGAGGAAACCCGCAGCTTAGTCAGCTCCACACGTATTGTCGTTATCTTTCCAGTGGACAAGCCAGATTATCTTTAAATCAAGAGTAAATAGGTTCCTTCTAGGAAAGCATGCTCCATCTTAGACCTCACTACTGCTCAACATCAGGCAGAGGGAGGTCAAATGCTGACCTATTTAAATTAAAAAAAAAAAAAAAAAAATATGAGAGGATGGTTTAGGTGCTGGGCAAGCCTATTCCATCTCAAACAATGTCCCAGACACTACACGCCCGCGTCCCCCTAAGAACGACTAAGCTACACCATGGAGTATGGTTAAGATGGTTTACCTGTAGCAGCATTATTTTGGGCTCTTCGCTTTTCAGCAGATTCACAATGTCCGGGATGTCGCAGGTTTCTTGTTTGACGCCCGGCACCACCACATCTGTCAAACAGACTCATCTTAAATAGCTTTTAAACAAGTCGAGTTGTTCAACTCAAAGTCACATTTACCAATAAAAGTTTAGAAACAGTTTCATAAAATATTTTTTTTATTAGCCACATATTTTTTATCGTACTTATGTTAATTGCCTGGTTTAGCAAACATGTTATTACCAAGTAAATATGTTTCTAAACTTCTGTATATGGACATTGTATTAAATCTAATTACTTATTTTAGCATGTGCCAAAATATACTGACACCAAAGCGATATAACGATAATTTTATCCGTGACCTCAGTACTAGTTAAAGAGTTAACTAGCAGAAGTTAACAATAAAATTAATACACAAACTAGTGATGCAAAGAATAGTGCGGTAAGGCGCGGTAGACATCCAATCGATGGGGAGTTTAAGATACTTTGAATGTCTAAGGACACATCAAGTTTTTTTTTTACAACCAGTAACATACCTATCAGTATATAACCTATTCAGTATATAATATGAGCCGAAGCAGAGACTATTGTGTCTAAATACAAGTTTTAAACTTAGTTAGACAAAGGTTTAACATTTTGAATTGTATAATACAAACTCAGCTAGCCTGAGTAGTAGTTACAGGAATATAGGATACTAACTGGTACCCGCGACTTCGTCAGCAAAATAACATAGGTACTTAATAAAAACAGAACTGAAAACTGCTGTTCAGAAGATTCTCTTCTGATACTTTAAAAATAAAAATGCAATAATAGCGCCATCTCGACCTCAGCCATAGGACAGCAACGCCATCTAGTAGCCTTCAACTGGAACTTCGCTTAAAGTCCCCATACAAAATTTCAACCCTTATTTCACGCCCTTCATGATTAGTTTTGAAAAAAAAAAGTAGCCTATGTCCGTCCCTGGGACATAATCTTTATCCATGTCATATTTCAGCATCATCTGTTCAGTGGTTTAGGCGTGAAAAGGTAACAAACAGACAGACAGACAGACACATTTTACTGCATAATAGATGGCGCCACAGGAAAAATTAGATCGCGCTATCGTTGCGTTTTGGGGAACGTAACATATAAACTCGCTAATCCTCTACTTTTCAGCTTTATAATATTAGTATGGAAGTATGGATAAATACCAACTATTTAAACACCTTAGTTTATAGCCTACTGTATTGTAATCTTTATTTGTTAACTTTTTCTTAATGGTTGCCTGGAAGAGATCGCTTTCAGCGATAAGGCCGCCAGTTGTCTACCTATAAGTTAAGTGTCTTTTTTTTTCTTGTAAGTATGTCTTTTACGTGTGGTATGCAATAAAGAATTATCTATCTATCTACTTTTGAATTGAACTTTTCATAACATATGAATGATATTCAGCATCTGGTAGTCAGATTCAAACACATCACAATATAGGGCAGATACTAACAAAAGAGGCATTATATTACCCGCCTTATTTGTTGCATCACTAGTAAATATAATAACTGCTAAGTTCTGCTGTCGCCGCCCCTATGCCCTTGCAAAATAGTTCGCCAGGTGTTGAGGAGCTGCCTTACAAATATATCTTACTGGTGTACTCTCCATCCATCAGCTCTTCCTTGACCACAATCTCCTGCTTCACAGCCAATGTCTTCTGTCTAAGGTAACCCCCTAAAACATTGCTGTTATTACATAAAAAGTACCACAAATAAAAAAAAATACTCCGTCAATGGGTCAGATAAGCGCAGGATTGTGGCGGATGGCACAAGCTCAGGGAGGCCTATACCCAGCAGTGGGTGAAGTCAGGCTGTGGATGATGATGATAGGTATTTTTAGGTTTCCACAGATTTTAAATATCTACGGTCTTGATGAATATTTTTCGGCTCATTCACTTTGGTTATATTATTTCTATGAGCTTTTTTTTTTTAACTTTAACTAGAATTGAAATACATTTTTCTATTTAGTTTTAAGACTTTATATTATCTAATATGATTTAGTTTATCAGCTAAGGTAAGATATCGTTAAAAAGTACCCACCATCATCCATAGGCAGTTTGATAGGAGCATCTCGTTCCCTTGCCCGCTTGAAGTCGTAACTCTCTTCCTCCATCAGCCCCGCCTCGCCCATCACACCCTTGATCTTCTGCTCTTCCAACTCTTTGTCTATCTGGAAGGTTCATTTGTTCATTCATTTCATGCTAAATGATAAATAAATAGGGTTTGAATTTGTTCATACAAGTTACTAGAGGTTGTAGAGGAGGCCTATACTTAGCAGTGGGTGCAACCGGGCTGAAAAGATAGATAGACACCTAAAGGAGTACAAATGTTGGTATTCAGCACACCCGGGGGTACTGCTAGTAGCTAAATTACCTTGACCACATCCTTAACACGGATAGTGGGACGCTGCAGAGTCTGAGGAGCTGAATCCCCTGATCCTCGGCTGTAGGCTGCCCTGGTGGAATGTCTCTCGGTGCTACCCAGACCTGGAAAGTATAGGTATACAATACACAGTGACACAGCAACAGCAATGAGATAGATATGAAGATATTACACATCAAAGATTTGTAATTAATAACTTACCTTCAGAAAATACTCCAGTAGATTTAATAACATTGGGTCCATTTTTGATACGCGACCTGTTATTGCGGTCGCGGCCGCGGTTTCGGTCATCTTTCTTGGAATCGTGGCTGCTTGAACTGGTTTGACTGAAAGTTATTGGTAACCAACATTATCTACTGATTTCGTACTATTAAAAACAAAGACCTATGATATTAAGTGTGCTTATTTAATCTAACTGTCTGATTAGTTAAAAATAGCTCACCCTTTATTCTTATTCCTAGAAACATTAAGATTAGGAGTGAAAACTTTTTTTGGTTTCACGCCACCAAGAGAGAGATCTCGAGGGGGTTTGAACGAAGGCAGCCGCTGCGATGGATCTGTGCCATTAGATTTCGGTTTGTCCTCAGACATTATTTGTTTGGTTTCAATAGTAACTATTACAATACGCTGTTTTGAGTTGTTTGTTTGTTGTTTTGATTTTGAAAAAAATAACCTCACTTTCACTCAACTAACGTTTGACATTGACAGTTTGTTTTGTATTTTTTTGACAGCGTCTCGTCTAGCTTAGTGCCAACTGTGCCATAGACAATTTAAGTTTTTTTTTCATGAAATTCCCAAAATAATCATTCGACTCGTGTGAATGGGTTCATCAATTTATTATCTGTTGAGTCAAGCATGTAACATGTCAGTCAATCAAACGGCGGTCCGGTCAGCCCGTTGTCAAAAGTGTCAAGTGTTCCTTCCGTTGTTTTCAAAAAAATACCGCTCGAGATAACCGACTTGGTATTATAGTTTGTGCGATTTAGATTTGATTGACTCAGTTTCAGTGCTAACTAAAACTAAGGCTCAATGGCTGACTCACTGTTTGATATATTTGGTGACCATCACACCAGACAGGTCGTGAAAAATGTTACGCGTCAACCTTTGTCCAATATCGGTAAGTAATATGTACAACTAAATACAATCCATTTTATTTTGTAAGTGCATTACCTCCACTTCTACTTCATCCTACTAAATCCGTCATCCCCATTTCTGACCATTCTTAAAATTTACAGAGAACATGGGGAAGATGGTCTCCTCTGGGCCCATTAAACCTAACGAGCCCATGAAAAAGGCCGGGGAGCCCAAGAAATCTTTTATGTCCAATACTGGCAAAGCCTTGCAGAGCACTCCTGCTAGGAAGGTGTTCACTCCTCGAGCAGTGAACGTAGCTTCTCTCATCTACAGTGATGATAATGACTACGGGTTCAAGATGGAAGAGGTTGAGTTCACCAAACCAACTTACAAATACGGTAATTAAATTCGAGTCTACCCTCATATTGTTTGGATAGTTATATAAATTCTTCCATTAAGTTATGCTATATTCTTCTGTTCCTAAAAAATACAAATACATTTTTTGCCAAAAAAAAAGCACACAGTACCAAGTTAACATAAATAAAATAGTGATAAAAATAGTCTGCAATCGGACTGGACTCAGCGCTAATCTATGCACATTGTACGTAGTGCTGGTTTTCAGTCTAGCCCAGTGTTCGAGCTAAGGTGGTGGTCAAAGGTTAAGTGAGAAGCAGGACTCTAGACAATACCTAAAATTAAACTTGCAGACAACTACAAGGAGCTATTTGACTTCCTGCTTCCGGAACCTCAACTAGGAAGGCAGGTGTCTCCGCCTCCAACTCCTCCCCCAGAGATCCGACGACACAGCTTGGAGCTTGACTCATCATACCAGGATGACTTCTTTCAAGGTTTGCTAATGGATTGTTACTCTAGGAACACTGAAATGCTAACTATTTGAGACCCTAATGACAGAAATATATCTAACTGAATTCAGTGGCAAAATGACTCTTTATCAAGCTATTTGTATCTTCAAAGGATATGGGATAAGTACATTAAAAGATTTGAGAATGTCAAACACACTTAGGGGATACAGTTGTGACCATGTTTTTGTACTGAGAAGTGCTGTATCAGGGTGTAAGTCTGATTCTATTTAAGAGGCCATTCCCCAATTACCAACTTTCTCCACTACAATAATCTACCAATCACTCAGATACAGCTGAAGATTATTTATTTCGGCTATACAGGAAACTCATTTAGAGCTTGATAATTAATTTCCTGTCACTTGTATAATCATAAAAATTCCTCTTTGACCCTTCCATCTCACTGCCATGAAAAACCAACTGAGATCATAGGTACTATCCAGTATGATAATTGGATAAAAAGAAAAACACATTGTATTATAAAAAGTCATTTTATTTTGCACATTTATTTATCATGAACACTTATTAAAGTTGTTTGATCTCCTGTCTTGATCTTCCTGTGCTGTTAACATGCCAACCATATTAGGAGAGAGAAAAAGACTGACTGATAGTAAAAGTGAGCCCTTATCCCTCCCCAATACAGCTGACAAACTTGTTTCTTCCATTGTACACACTCCTATTTAAAAAAAAACAGATCAAGTTCACATTTTTAGTAACTTGCCTAATGCTGGATAGTACCTAGAAGATAATTAGTTTATTTTTTTTTTCGTTTCAGATGATTTTTCACTCGATAGTCTTCAAGATGATGATTTGGGTCTTCCAGATTTGTATTGATTTGAAGAATTATATAATTCAAGCTGTTTAGTATTAAGAATGTAATTATAATTTAATTTGGCTATTAAGAGCTAGATAAGGCTAAGACTGCTTATGTCATAACAAAGATGTACAATTTTTTTTCATGTGATATAATAGGCAATTTTGCAAGATTTTGATTAACAAAATAAACATTTTTTAAAGAATAATGGCTTTCTTATTAGATATAATAACACATGCCCTTCATTATTTTTTAAATTAAATTAATCATAATCACTGTTCAATACAAAAGAAACTTGGAATTTACAACTTTGGTGTTTTGAAAAAGCGATTCAGTCAAATGAGTAATCATACTCAGCTTTTATCCTCATAACCTAGGAACCAGGTATATATAGTATTTAAATAATTTACACAAATTTTAGATTATATGTTACTAGTTTACGTTAGGTACTTCTTGCCAAGAAATTGTACCTTTTTCTCAAAAGCTGGTAAAGTTATGACTGTATTTTCTTTGTAGAATGGATTTAACATGAGTTTTATGTATGACTCGTAAACATCAGTGAAAAAATTCTTAATACCATCCTCATTGCGAGCGTCGTGCACCATTATAAAACGCATCTGCAAGAAAAAAGCTGATTTGAATGAAGGAAACAAAAGTTTATTCAATCAATAAGGAAAATCCTGATAATCAGATCATCATCGGCCCTTTTTATACTGCTGGGTATACTTAGGCTTCTTGTATGACCAGCAGATAATAGCTTCCAAATGAAACAGATTCTAATAAGAATTTGTAGTTCAAAATTTAGCAACAATCATGGATTTTATCACACAAAACAAGTTAAAAATCTATTTTTACATAGTGAGCTATTGATGATCACAAATAACTTACCTGGCTAGCAGTGACAAACGCAGACACAAACCACTGGTTGAATTTGTCAACCGACTTCAAGTATGTGTTAGTAACCTTCCACATGTGCTCATCAACCAAATCCAATGCTGCATGCGCAATAAACTGGTTCAAGTGCCTGTTGTCTTCTTTCTGAAAATGAACATCAATTTACGCAAGCATTCAGACTGAGAAGGCGACTAAGACGCGTTGGGAAGCAACGCGTTAATAAGATTCAATCGAATTAGGGTAACAGGAATTAAGGGCGTTGAATTTGATGCGTAACGATTCAGGTTCAATTACGAAATATGCTTACGTTCACTGTTTCACGCGTCACGAGTGTTCGATTCGAAGTTGTAATGTAAGGCCGCCAGCATGGGCAGGGCAGATAAATTACCTAAATTAGGTCAGTAGGTCATGTCTCATGCAAGATGCTTACGACTTACGAAGCTACGAGATAGGAATAGAGTTTAATAGTATGGTTGGCTAAAAATGAGGGGCGGCTGAGCGCGAGTACATCGAGCGAAATGAGGTCACACAGTTTGTACATACCTTGATTTCCTTCGTAACAGGAATGAAATCCATTTCGAATATTGGATTGTCGGAATGCCCGACGATGACAAAATAATACGTTCCTGCGGCCATTGCATAAATCACAGAGATTAGTGCAAAAAATTAAAATACTGAAGCGCGAGTAGCGTACGTACTTCTTCCTTCCCTCGCGGCGGCGCGGTTCATTGCTGCGGTTCATTCAGTCTGCCTCAGTGTTGCCAGGGCCATTGAGTAGAAAGTTACATTTCGTTCTTGAAAAGTTTTTTTTTTTTTAATTTACGTGTTTTTGGCTTAGATTGGGGTCGTTAAGAGGAAAACGATAACAATCACCAACGACACAAAAGAAATCACAATAAAACCGCGTGCGAACGGAGCCGGGGCGCCAACTCAGTTAACCTTTTTTTTTTTTTTTCCTCGCTGGGAAAAATGCGTTACGCATCCCCTCCGCCGGGGGGCGAGAGGGGTATACACTCCTCTTCCACTGCGGCCCCGTCCGTTGGGTCGCGGGAGATAGCGCGAGCGGCAACGAAACACCGACACGCCTCATCACCCACGACCCTACCCGCCAGACGCCACCAGGGCGTCCCCGCCTGGGATTCCTTTTGGCTTCACCGTGGGCCAACTTTTTTTCGCTGGGAAAAATGCATTACGCATCCCCTCCGCCGGGGGGTCGAGAGGGGTATGTGGGACTCCCCGGGGACTCCCGGTATACCCACTAAACGACCCAGCGTCATTCCTGCGTCGCCTGGAATGGAGGGGGTCTGGGAAACCGGCACAGCCTTTACGTCCAGTCCCCCTCTGGCGATCCCCGCCCTTAAGGCGGCCCCGCATAGTGGTGAGTAGTGCAAGGCGGACGAAGGTGCCCCCACACCTAGCGTCCGCTACTCACCACCAGAGCTCTCCGCTCCCTTCGTCCACTGCGCACTCTAATTAAAGAGGTGCGCGTGGAGAAGCCTCCAAAAACGGCCGCAGAGGACAGGGAGAGCGGCAACGTAACACCGACACTCCTCTTCCACTGCGGCCCCGCCGCCGACGCATCTTACGGTGCGCCACCGTTGGGTCGCGGGAGAAAGGGCGAGCGGCAACGAAACACCGACACGCCTCTTCACCCGCGACCCTACCCGCCAGACGCCACCAGGGCGTCCCCGCCTGGGATTCCTTATCGCTTCACCGTGGGCCTCCAAACCACGGTTACTAAGCCCCCCCATCGCGTCAAGATTGGAATCCATCGGGGGGGGAACTCAGTTAACCTTTTTTTTTTTTTTTTTCTCGCTGGGAAAAATGCGTTACGCATCCCCTCCGCCGGGGGGCGAGAGGGGTATGTGGGACTCCCCGGGGATTCCTGGTATACCCACTAAACGACCCAGCGTCATTCCGGCATCGCCTGGAATGGAGGGGGTCTGGGAAACCGGCACAGCCTTTACGTCCAGTCCCCCTCTGGCGATCCCCGCCCTTAAGGCGGCCCCGCATAGTGGTGTGTAGTGCAAGGCGGACGAAGGTGCCCCCACACCTAGCGTCCGCTACTCACCACCAGAGCTCTCCGCTCCCTTCGTCCACTGCGCACTCTAATTAAAGAGGTGCGCGTGGAGAAGCCTCCAAAAACGGCCGCAGAGGACAGGGAGAGCGGCAACGTAACACCGACACTCCTCTTCCACTGCGGCCCCGCCGCCGACGCATCTTACGGTGCGCCACCGTTGGGTCGCGGGAGATAGGGCGAGCGGCAACGAAACACCGACACGCCTCTTCACCCGCGACCCTACCCGCCAGACGCCACCAGGGCGTCCCCGCCTGGGATTCCTTTTGGCTTCACCGTGGGCCAACCAAACCACGGTTACTAAGCCCCCCCATCGCGTCAAGATTGGAATCCATCGGGGGGGACGACGTTGCCCGGGGAACACTACGAGGAAGTCAGCGCTGTGGGGGGTCCCCGAACTCAGTTAACCTAACCTAACCTAAAGTAAGCAGATCTTGTGTTATGGGGTACTAGATGACTGATATACTTTTTGTTCGTAAATACATACATATTATTTATAGAAACACCCAGACCCGGGACAAATATTTGTAGATCATACAAACATCAAACATTGGTCCCGCCGCGGGGATCGAACCCGCAACCTTTTGCGTCGCAGCCGGGCTTTCATGTCAAACATCATCCTACAGCTTCGGTGCTAAGGAACTTTTATGATTGCAGTACAAAATTCATTCATTATAATTTGTACTACTTTTTGCTTAGGTATTCAGTACTGCTCGTAGTAGTTACTATCGAGATTCCATACAAACATAATTCCAATCAGAAAAGACAAAAGTAATCATAACTCCCGTAGCTGAATCGAAGCTGGAAACATTATTAACTTGACGTATGCATAGAGATATATAGACGTATGACTATTTTCTCTATGCTATTTTCCCGATACTTTGTCTGTGGTCTGTGTATCTCTATGGTGTAAAATCTATTTATCTATTTACAAAAAAAGAAAAGGGATTTGTCGCTGAGCGACTATATCGCCCAATCATAGAATAAAATGCGTCATTTGTCTATGGTGCAATTTTCATATCCGGTAAACTAGAGTTGTGCTTTTGATTTTGATTTCATCATTCATTCATCAATTCATCATTACCCTATTAACTGAATTTTCTCTTTGGATTCAAAAATAACACTCTTCCAACATTCAAGTAACAATGCTTCAGCCATTTTAGTTTATCAGTTATTAACGTAACTTCTACTAAATAGTTTGTTTTACAAAAAAAAAAAAAGAATGGCGAATGGCGGGAAATATTGAAAAAACAAGTTCGTCCTGTGGCACGACCGACAGGCAAGTTCTTTGTCGTTTTATCTAGCTTGTGTGCGTGTTCCAATATTATACAGTTATTATGGATTGTAAGTAGATAAAACAGATTGTGTTAATGAGTTAAATAGTTGATAAATAGGTACTACTAACATTTTTTTAATTCTAGATTCATGGTCTGTATCAATTGAAAAACTTATGATATGGAGAACGAACAACTGGATGAAATACGAATCAAAATGTGAAAATTTGACTTTACGTTTACACTACGATCAAATAATAATTACTTCCAACGAAAAAGTCCTTGAATCTTTGAACTTGAACGGTAAAATGAAGGGAATTTACAAAGAAGATATATTATTATTATTTGTTAGCGTATCTGGAAAAGATGTAAGTACCTATATGGTATAATAAGTTAAATTATGACTTGTTTTAATCATTCCAAAGTCTTACCACTTTTACAGAGAAAGACTTGTCAGGGTAGAGACTTTGGAATGATTAAAACAAGTCATAATCTAACTTGTTCGTTTATTTTTAGATTCGGAAAATAAAGTTCCAAATAATGGCCAATGTTGTGCAGTGCCTGCAAAAGCTAGCAGAATATTTTCCTGTGACAAGCTTTAGCGGATCGAAAAATTACATCGCCCCGAAATATCAAAATCTAAACGATGTATTGCAAAAAGCTCTGTCTCTAAATAAGGACCCTCACAGTCCAGTTCCATTACCTCTTGAGTACAGTAATTTTATCAACGTCTGTTTATTAGATCCTACATTTCCGCAAGTAGTAAAAGAAACAGAAAAACTGCTCTTACAGCAATTTCTGAATAAGTAGATAGGTGTCTTCCTAAATTAAATAATGGTCGAGTCGGATCCATCCAATGATCCAATGACGAACGATCCATTCAAAAAAATGATCAACACCAGAGATCTTGATTTGTAATGATCATTGAACATAGCTCATCCATCATCTAGAATCTAGCAAATTATTTTTCACCCACTGACTCACTTATTATCTATGCTCAACAGCTCGCCGATATTTTGTAATCTGTGGTTTTATCTATGTTCCTCTATGGGTTTTATTTTGTAAACAAATAAACTGTCAGTCAGTCAGTCAAATTTAAATTTAAAATGGTAACGAAGTTTGTTCTGTTTGTGTAAAAAATAATATTTTCGTGAGATTATAAACAATAAAACAACTTTAATTTTTTTTCTGGTGTGTGTTTTTTTCCTTATCAATATGATGCCTCAACGATTTGTTCCCTCGCAATCGAATGCCATTAGAAAATCCAGGTAAGTAACCACACTGTTGTTGTTTTCAACTTATGCTATTAATTGCTAGGAGTGTTTACATAAATCAAATAACTTTACAAATAATACAAGCTCTATCAAACGTTCTACAAGTTTGTATCGTGCAAAACGCTTCAAATTCGTTTTGAAGCGCCTCTAAGTTTTGTGATAACTACCTTGAGTTTTCACAAGAAAGTCTTTGGTTCCATATGCAAACACCAGTCACTCTCATTCTAAGTGATCCTAGCGGTCCTACTAAATTAAAAAATAACCTACTGATACCTTCATCAATTTAATATCCACGTGAATGTTAGGATTGGGGATGGTAAGCCATCAATGTTGCCGAAGCCGCGGCGGCCGGGCTCCACAGACCGGCTGTCGACGGAGGCGCGCCGGCCGAGCGCCGCCGGACACCGCTCCAGCAGCGCTGAACCATCCAGGAGCACCTTCGGGGGTGGACGGCTGAGCAGAGAGGCTTCCGCTACCAAGCTGCCTTTAAATGGAGTAGGTTTATTGTGTCTCATTTTTCTCTTACATAGCTTCCTAAGTTCCTACTCTCGAGGTAGGCAGAGAGGCCTGACACATAAATTTAAACTTTAAGTACTTTACTTTTCATCATCTTCCTGCATCATCTTTGCCACATTATGTGGGGTCGGCACAACATGTGTTCTTCCATTCTCCTCTATCACTCACTCACTCCTTTCTTACTCATGTCATCCTTCACACAATCCATCCATCTTTTCTTTGGCCTACCTCTACTCGTAAATCCATCAACGTTCATACTAAGCACTCTTCTTGTTACAAGACCTGACTTTACTTGTTATAATCTAAAAAAAAAACCACTTATTACACAGATGATAATAAATACATGATGAAATTATAAGTAATTGAGTATTGTCTGTTCAGCCTTTAACCTTTTTAAATTTGTTACACAGAGGTCTAGGTCCCAGCAAGGGGACAGATTTGGCCAGTCCTCCATGACGCCTATGCGGTCCAGCCAATACGCAGCCAGACCTACCACTACTCCACAGGTATAAACAAAAATAAGTTTTTGGAGGTACATGGTATTTCCCCAAAGGCAAAGGGGGAGTACTCGTCTCACTAAGGTTTGCCCATCTGGCACACTTACCTTAGGGCCTGTTCAGCCAACAGTTGTATTCTTATAGTTCTTACAACAAGTCTACAAGTTTTTTTAACTAATACCTTTAATTAATATTGAGAAAAAACGAATAAGGACCTTAACATGGCCATCAGCTTTAAGTCATTCGTGACCCTGCCCGCTTACTTACCGCCTATCACTTCTTGGGCAACAGAGTTCGGTCAACTCGTTTAAGAACAAGCTCGACAACTGGCTACGAACTAATAAATCAGTGCTCAAAAAGATTAACCAATCATGAACAATCGGACTATTTCAACACTGAGATATAGACATATCAGCAACAGCTGCTCGTCTATCATCGATAAATAAATAAATAAATAGTTAAACCCCATGTTGACACATGACAAAACAAAGCTGTTATCACAAAAAAGCGTTCTATGTACGAGTATTCAAAGATCGTTTTTCTAGGGACAGTTTTTTAGTTAGTCTTAGTCTAAACTCGGTTCATTTTCTTGTAATAAGACGGAATATCAGAAACAGCTGCTCATCTATCATCAATGTTTTTCAGAGGACACCATCAGAAGACCGTAAAAGTCGCAACTGGCAAACATCACTAGACAGAGCCTTAGCTTTTGTCACCATCAAAGACGCAAGGTACCTAATCAGTTAATATTGTTTTATTTTTTTATAAATCTTCTCGCCCTAGATTATTAAGTATCTGTAAAACTTGAAAAGTAAACAGGGTCACGACTTTCCCCGAGGCCCGATGTATAAATAATCAGACCGATGATTCTAAAAACTCCGTCACCAGTGTTGACGCAAAAAGATCAGGGTCCAGGTCTACGAGAAGTCGACCGCTGCTAGTGGCCGCTAGCGACGCCTGCCTACCCTCTAACACAACATCTCCATGTCACCGATCGAACAAAGGACGATCGGCCATTCCATTCGCTACCAGCCTGCGCACCACTAGCAATAATTTATTCTTCGACAAACCACTCCTTTTTTAGCTAGATAGCACTAAGTTGAGTAATCCTGTAAACCATCATTATAACATCATTGTAAAACTCAAGGCGTTTCTATTCCACCTTCCTGCGATACCCAACAAGCAGAGTTGTCTAACCCATAGAATGTTATGGGCAGGCCTCAGTCCAACGTGGCGTGGCAGCGCGCGGAGCTGGCGCGCGTGCAGACGGCGCTGGCGGCGCGCGGCGGCGGCGCGCAGCTGGCGCTGGTCCGGCCGCTCACCATCGCCAGGTTCGTGGACATCGCGGGGGCGCTGCTGGTCGCCATCACACGGGATGCCAAGCTCAACAATGATAACTATGTGGCTAAGGTTCGTGTTTCACATTTATACTCAAAGTTTAGGTATAATGTTTTCCTTGCTCGGTCAGCTCCACATGTATTGACAATGTCTTTCCTGTGGACCAGGCTGATGAAGCTGAGAGGATGGTTCAGGTGCTGGGCGAGCCTAATCCATCTCAAACAATGTCCCAGGCACTGCAGCGGCCCGTTAAGTGTAGGCGTAGGTTACCTCCTGACGCTTTATAAATCATCTATTAAAGATGTAAAGGCCTAAGTAGATACAATACGCACAATCCTTCTTTAGCGAAGTAGCTGCTCGGAACCCATTTTTGATGGTGCCTAAAAACGAAAGACAGCGTTGTATAAGTGCCTCCCTCGCTCGCTTGGTTTGTTGCATCGTGCTATCTCGCTTAATGTAAAAAAACCTGCGCAATCGTTTAGTGCACCTTACTTCAGAGAGACAAAGATCGGTTGTGCGTATTATACTGTGGATATAGCGGGGGCTCTACTTGTAGCTATCACAAGAGTCGCTGCTAAGGTGTTACTTATCATGCTGAAGGTATCTGTCTGTTGGTGTCATTTGAACCAATGTGAAACGTGAACCTTAAAAATAATGTCGATTGACACCAACTCGCTTTTTTTTTTTTTGTGAAATGTGTGTAAAATGTAAATAGATATGGACCTCGTGACGTCTGAAATAAAGAGATTTTATTTATTTATTTTTACCAGCTATTTTCTAGGCTGACTGTACATTTTGACATGAAAACTGAAAAAGCAATTGTTTTTCTTCGTAATAAAACTAGTTTCCTAAATCCTAAGAACAAAACGTAACTACAAAAGAAGAGGATATCACAATGAGGTAAAACTTCGTATCACCTAGTACAGAAATCTATTACAGGGTGACGCGAAGTTTAACCTCATAGATAAAGTAAGTAAGTTCGTATGAGTCAGTGGCCAACAATGGAGTTTTAGGCCGGCTTAAGGCCTCCGTCATGGCTTAACGACTTAACCGGGACCGACAATTTCACGTGCCCTCCGAAGCACGGAAGCGCTCAGATGAAAATGCCACTGGCGGTCACCCATCCACTTACAGACCGTTTCGAACGTTGCTTAACTTCGACGATCTATCAAGAACGACTAAGCAAGCACGACCACGAGCGCTAGATAGTAATGTGAATCATAATAATGGCGCCACGGAAAACCAGCGCTCCAACACTCTCGAGCTGTTGGAGCAAATGCTGAGTGGTAGCCGTATTGTCACCCACATAAAATTGTGTAGATTTAAGTACCTATTGTAACTGTTGTATATGATGTGGAGAAAATAAAACTTGATTATATTCTATTCTATTCAATAATGATTGACGACCTCTGTGCAGTGGGCGAAGGTCCGCCTGCGATGCAGAAGGTTGCGGGTTCGATCCCCGTCGCGGGACAAATGTTTGTATGACCTACAGATATTTGTCTCGGGTCTGGGTGTTTCTATGTATAATATGTATGTATTTACAACAAAAAGTATATAAGTAGTATATCAGTCATCTAGTACCCATAACACAAGCTCTGCTTACTTTGGGGCTAGATGATGCTGTGTGAAAAGTCCAGCATTATTTATTATTTATTTATAATGTTTTATTCCAGCTCCCTCACCTATCCAAACGGCTGCTCTACCCCGGAACGGTATCCAAGTCGTGGCTGAAGACCGTAAACACTCTCCACGCGTTCCCTCACGCACTCGCCCTTATTGCGTACTTATTGGATCTCGTCAACCATATTGTAAGTAGAACCTTAAAGCCGCGTTGACACCATCAGAGTATACTCTGATGGTGCTCACTATTGGCCGCTCTGACGCTCTGATTGGCCGCCGTCATCAGAGTGCATGGCGGCCAATCAGAGCGTCCTAATGGGCATCAGAGTGCACTCTGTCAGAGTATACTCTGATGGTGCTCACTATTGGCCGCTCTGACGCTCTGATTGGCCGCCGTCATCAGAGTGCATGGCGGCCAATCAGAGCGTCCTAATGGGCATCAGAGTGCACTCTGTCAGAGTATACTCTGATGGTGCTCACTATTGGCCGCTCTGACGCTCTGATTGGCCGCCGTCATCAGAGTGCATGGCGGCCAATCAGAGCGTCCTAATGGGCATCAGAGTGCACTCTGTCAGAGTATACTCTGATGGTGCTCACTATTGGCCGCTCTGACGCTCTGATTGGCCGCCGTCATCAGAGTGCATGGCGGCGGCCAATCAGAGCGTCCTAATGGGCATCAGAGTGCACTCTGTCAGAGTATACTCTGATGGTGCTCACTATTGGCCGCTCTGACGCTCTGATTGGCCGCCGTCATCAGAGTGCATGGCGGCGGCCAATCAGAGCGTCCTAATGGGCATCAGAGTGCACTCTGTCAGAGTATACTCTGATGGTGCTCACTATTGGCCGCTCTGACGCTCTGATTGGCCGCCGTCATCAGAGTGCATGGCGGCCAATCAGAGCGTCCTAATGGGCATCAGAGTGCACTCTGTCAGAGTATACTCTGATGGTGCTCACTATTGGCCGCTCTGACGCTCTGATTGGCCGCCGTCATCAGAGTGCATGGCGGCGGCCAATCAGAGCGTCCTAATGGGCATCAGAGTGCACTCTGTCAGAGTATACTCTGATGGTGCTCACTATTGGCCGCTCTGACGCTCTGATTGGCCGCCGTCATCAGAGTGCATGGCGGCCAATCAGAGCGTCCTAATGGGCATCAGAGTGCACTCTGTCAGAGTATACTCTGATGGTGCTCACTATTGGCCGCTCTGACGCTCTGATTGGCCGCCGTCATCAGAGTGCATGGCGGCGGCCAATCAGAGCGTCCTAATGGGCATCAGAGTGCACTCTGTCAGAGTATACTCTGATGGTGTCAACGTGGCTTTGTGCAGTAAACATAGAATAGAATGTAGCATAGTGAGTAGACATACATTAAATTACGCCTCTGCCAATCTAGGAAGGAACTACATTTCCACTTACTACAATTACTATGAAAGTAGATGTTTATAGTTTTTTTTTTCACACAGCATCATCTAGCCCTAAAGTAAGCAGATTGCGTTCTAGGTACTAGATCACTGATAAACTACTTATATACTTCTTGTTTGTAAATACATACATATTATATAGAAACACCCAGACCCGAGATAAATAATAAGTCATACAAACATTTATTATCCAAACACATATTTGATACATGCCCACATCTTGCAGAAGTTAGTATTCCATACGTGACAGATTGCAAGCCCATCGCCGCCTATATGAACACTAACTGGTTTCCTCACGATGTTTTCCTTCTCTGTTAAGAGCACGTGTTAAAGCGCATTTAAATTTTACGAAACGCAAAATCCATTGATGCACGGCCGGGATTCGAACCCACAACCTTCGAATTGAAAGTTGAGGTACAACCCTATTCGGCCAACACGGCAATATGAATTAAAATAAATAAATAACGCTAGACTTTTCACACAGCATCATCTAGCCCCAAAGTAAGCAGAGCTTGTGTTATGGGTAATAGATGACTGATAAACTACTTAACTTATATACTTTTTTGTTTGTAAATACATACATAGAAACACCCAGACCCGAGACAAATATCTGTAGGTCACACAAATATTTGTCCCGCGGCGGGGATCGAACCCGCAACCTTCTGCGTCGCAGGCGGACCTACGCCCACTGCGCCACAGAGGTCGTCAAATTCCCGTAATAACTAACCAAAATAGTATAAACTAACAAAGTTATCTAAATTCGCAGGAAATGCCAGTCCTAGACGAGCAGCTGTACATCGAGAAGGATGATCTGGCATACCTCCGTCGGTCCTACCTGTATAAGTGCTGGATCCGGTTCCAGGACCCCGGCCACCAGTTCGAAGACCTGAACGAGGATTACCTGCAGCAGCTGCAGCAGCTGCTCGGGAATGATGAGGAGAGAATCGCAGAGCTGCAGCAGCTTATTAAAAGTATTTATATACACTGTATTATTATGGAGATTACCTTAGATATACTACAGAACAAATAAACAATATACAGTACGCACAACCAATGTTTAGCTATCTGAAGTAGCTGCGCAGAACCCATTTTTGATGGCGCCTAAAAGACGAAGACTGCGTTGTATAGCTGCCTCGCTCACTCGCTTAGTTTGTTGCATCGTTCTAGCCTTCTCGCGCAAACCTGCGCAATCGTTTAGTGCACCTAACTTCAGACAGACAAAGATCGGTTGTGCATATTGTACAAAGGTATTGGAAGCTCTTCAAAACATGGACTTTACCGATTGCCTTTTAAATCGGTTGTTAAGAGCGTCGCCAGGGATCGGCTAGGTGATTCTTCGCTCTGCGCCTCGACAGCTGATGTGTGCACAATGCCTTTGCTATCTTGCTTAGCTTTTTGAATTTCACTAACTTTGCTTTTAATTTTACAACTAAGTTAGTTAAGAAATTAGCCTAAGTTTAGATCTAAGATGGATCACCTAAAAAAAGCTAGGCCCCAAACCGTGTTTGTTGCCCTGGTTCTTCACGGTATTGCTCGCTAAGGAACAGGAGTAGAATCACCTAGTTTTAAGACGTTTCAAAGTGATCCCAGTGGTCCGACTGAATAAATGCTTTTTGACTTTGACTTTTTCGAAACAAATGCAAAATTATAGATGCATTTAAAATTCTGAAAGTATCTTGCTTAATCTTATTACTACCTGACATACGAAATTAAGATACTATGTAGATAAAAACAAAAATATGACCACCACCAGCATTATTCTTGGGGCGCGGTAACGGGCAACAAACACGATTTGGGGCCTAGCTTTCTTTTCCTAAATATTTTTAATCCTAATTAAATCTGAATCTAGATATAACTTAAGTCTTGTGCTACAACTACAAAATAAACATCCAGCCATAATTTTTTCACACTCTAATCATTCCCCCAGAATATGAGACATGTTTAGACGACGAATCGGAACAAGCTGCCCGTCTAGAAGAATCCCGTCTGCTCTCCCGCCGTGAGTCTCTTCTCGCAGCCTTGCGCGCCGAGCGGGCCGCCAGGCGGGACACCAGGTCCCAGACAGAGGGACAACTGGCCCGGAGGACGGACTTAGTGGACGCCTTGAAAGCGCTCGATGCAGAGATAGAGCGGGCAAAGTGAGTAGATTTTTAAAATGAATCCCAAAAATTGCACCCAACTTTCAATCCGAAGGTTGTGGGTTCGAATCCCGGCCGTGCATCAATGGATTTTGCGTTTCGTAAAATTTATATGCGCTTTAACACGTGCTCTTAACAGAGAAGGAAAACATCGTGAGGAAACCAGTTAGTGTTCATATAGGCGGCGATGGGCTTGCAACCTGTCACGTATGGAATACTAACTTCTGCAAGATGTGGGCATGTATCAAATATGTGTTTGGACATGCCTCTGACTACCCCCTTAGACATCTTCAAAGGATCTGGAATTAGTAACATAACAAGATCTGAGAGAATGTCTACCGCACCTTGGGGATACAGTCGTGAACCTGTTTACGTTTACTAATTGCGATTAGCAACATCGCGTAAACATAAGTTAAAAACGTTGGTTGGAAGTTGGGTATCTTTTTCGTTATAAAACGTGATTATATAGTACCTATTCGTATTACAAAATAATTAAGTTAGTTAAAAGTTCTAGGTGTATATTATTGTAATACTTAATAATAAGTCCCAGAGGCTAGTTGAGATAGAATTACTTTAAGTTAAAGATTTTTAAATGTATCCCAAAAATAAGCACCCATGCGGGATTTGAACCCACGACCTTACCGATCCGTGGCATCGCTCTGACCAACTGAGCTAACGGGCAACCGACGCATGAGTATGCACTCCCAATAAATTTCAACTCATGCGTCGGTTGCCCGTTAAATGTTTTGAAGAATGGGAAGAAGCTACCTGTGGGAGTTAAGGTAAAAAATGATCTTACACCATATCAAAGGGAGTTCCTCAAAGCTTTACGTGAGGAGCTAGAAACAAGAACCCAAAATGGTGAGTCTAATTTGACTATCAAATATGTCAACAATGCCCCAAAGATCGTTGAGAAAGGGGACCCCCCAAAAAACTAGACACCGATCTCACAGAGCTCACATTTTTCTACACAAACCTGGCTTCGATAATGGCAAAAAGAGACTTGCTTATGATTGAAATTAATAAAATAAAACCTACTTTTGTTGTACTAACAGAAACACATCTGAAACCCAGTATACCAAATAGTTTAATTGATATGAAGAGTTATAGTATATTTAGGAAAGATAGAGACGGTGGAGAAGGCTGGGGAGGAGTTGCAATATATGTCGCACATGAACACAGAGGTATACCTATACATGCAGCGCCCCATAGTACTTTTAATAACAATACCCAGGTTGAAGCACTCTGGTTAAACATAACTTATGGATCCTTTAAATTACTTGTTGCCGGAGTGTACCGTCCTACCAATTACTCATATAAAAACACCGATAAAGAACTTTTTGAAACAATTTTGCAAGCGGATAGTAATAACTTGGTTCTTATAATGGGTGATTTTAATTTACCAGACATTAAATGGCCCCTTACAGTCACTGATGGGTACGACCAATTACATGAAAAATTTATAGAAATGTACCTTGATAGTAACTTACAGCAACTAGTAACTGGAATAACTCGACAAAGAAACAAGCAGAAATCCCTGTTGGACCTTATCTTGTGTAATGAGGAAAACTTATGCACTATGCTCGAACATCTTCCCAACATTGGCAAAAGTGATCATCGAGTTCTTCTTGCGACTCTACAGCTACCTGCACAGGATCAGTGTCATAAAGCTACCACAGTCCCAAGATATAACTTTCTCAACGCAGACTACACTGCAGTGAAACAAAAATTGGAAAATTTAGAAATAGAAAATACTAACTTTACTTCAATTCAGACAGCCTGGAACTACTTCAAATCTACAACGCATGATACTATAAAATCGCTCATTCCGCTCATAAGAAAAAAAAGAAGGAACAAACAAAACAAACCCTGGATAGGACCAAACATTCTTAAACTATCCAATGATAAAGCCCATGCTTGGAAATCATACATACTTGTAACAACTGAGTCTAACTATAAAAAGTACCGTAAACTCAACAATAGGCTAACTTCTGAAGTGAGAAAAGCAAGAATTAAGTTTGAAACTCAGGTTGTCCATAGCGGACCCAAGTCCTTTTATGGTTACATACGCCAACAACTAACATCCAAGGTATCAATACCGCCTTCACTACTGGATGACCAAACTGGTACAGTGACAAGAGATCATAAAGGAGTCGCGGAATTATTCGCTAAACAATTCCACAAATCATATGTTACGGAGCCGCCTCATATACCAATTCCAAACATTCAAGGAACAAGAGTTGTGGAGTCCTTGGAAAATGTAGATTTCTCACCAGACTCTGTTAAAAAAGCCATAATGACCTTTAAAGATGAAACTGCTATGGGGCCCGATGGAATTCCTGCTATTTTACTAAAGAGATGCAGTGAAGCCATCTGTACAAGATTGGCGGCCATAATGACCACCTCATTTGACCAAGGAGAGCTACCTCACGACTGGAAGGAAGCTATTGTAACGCCCATCTATAAAAAAGGAAACAAACGAATCGCAGCCAATTACCGTCCAATAAGCCTGACTTGTCTTATCTGCAAAACTATGGAGAAGATAATAGCCACAGAGATTAGAAGCTTCCTAAACAAGGAAAAAGTGCTGTCTGATAAACAACATGGCTTTATACCAGGCCGCTCAACAGTCACAAACCTACTCACATGTTTGGACATGTGGACACACGCATGGGACAAACATCAGCCGACTGACATTATATACCTGGACTACGAAAAAGCTTTCGACCGAGTTCCAATAAAGAGGCTTATTTCCAAACTGGAACACTTCGGTATCCGAGGCAAGCTATTGAAATGGATAGAAGAATTCCTATCAGGGAGAACCTTTAGAGTTCGGGTTGGTGAAGCTCAGTCAGAACCTTATGAAGTAAGCAGTGGGGTACCCCAAGGGTCAGTACTAGGACCAATCCTTTTTGGAGTATACTTGATAGACCTAGATCAGCACATTGAATCGCAGCAATCACTCTTTGCGGATGACACTAAAATCATGGGAAACCCACTCATCGCCCAAAACATAATTCAGAGAGACTTGGACAGAATACACCAGTGGACCCAAGACTGGCTCTTAACACTAAATGAAAAAAAATGCACAGTGTTACATATCGGAAACAAAAACCCAAAATTTGACTATTTAATTAATGGAAGTTTACTTGAAAAGGTAGACAGGCAAAGAGATCTTGGAGTTGTAATCACAACTAACCTTAAATGGGATGAACATATTGTAGAGATTGTGAAAAAAGCCAATTCCATAATCTACATTATAAGGAAGGCTTTCACCTACATTGACAAGGAGCTCTTCTTAAAACTGTATAAAACATACCTGAGGCCGTTGTTGGAGTATGCATTCCAGGTTTGGAGCCCATACTTTAAGAAAGATATCAACCTTATCGAACGTGTACAACGAAGAGCAACGAAAATGGTACCTAGTCTCAAAACACTTACTTATGAGGAACGACTTCAGGAACTTGGACTTGGTACCCTTCAGCAACGCAGAGAGCGCGGTGATCTTATAGAGACCTATAAAATCTTAAATAATCACTATACTGTACCAAATTTACCAGAGACATTATATACTATGAACACCAATGAAAGGTTGAGAGGACACTCACTAAAGCTGCATCGTGGGACAAGTACCAGCAAACCAAGAGAGCACATATTACCCAATCGCGTCGTACACAATTGGAACCGTTTACCAGAGTCAGTGATAAGTGCTCCCTCAGTGAACTCTTTCAAAAATAGACTGGACAAATATTTAAAGCGCACTGACAAGGACTAAGATATACACGCATCAGCTCTGAGAGCTGCCTGTGTATTATAAATAATAATAATAATAATAATAATATCCCTAAGTGTGCGGTTAACACTATAAAAAATAAAATCCCTACGTTAAGTTATTTCTATGCATCTCATTGTAAATGAACCATTGTGTTTTTATGAGAATAAAGCTCTTTAAACCTATTTTTAGCTCGGAAAGCCAGCAGTTAAAGCTGGAAGTGGAGCAGCAAAGTATGTCGGTACCGGAGCGCACGCGCCTGCTGGACGACGTGGACTACGCGCTGCGCGTACAGGACTCCAAACGTGCGCTCGCTGACCAGATCGCCAAGGTAGCTTGTCTTGTCTCGTCTGATCTAACCTTACCAATAATCCATACTATCTCTATCTCTATATATAAAAATGAATTCCTATTTCCCTTGGTCACGGCATCACGCGTGAACGGCTGGACCGATTTCACTAATTTTTTTTGTTATGTTTGTTATTGTCAGGAGAAGGTTCTTAAGACAGAAAAAATCTATATATTAATCATGGAGGGCGTGAAATAAGGGTTGAAAGTTTGTATGGGGAGTTGGTAGTTCCAGTTAAATGCAATAGATGGCGTTGCTTATAAGTATGTTATTTCGCTGACGAAGTCGCGGGTACCAGCTAGTCCATACTAATATTATAAATGTGAAAGTAACTCTGTCTGTCTGTCTGTTTGTTACGCTTTCACGCCCAAACCGCTGAACAGATTAAGCTGAAATTTGGCATAGTTCAAGGTTGTATCCCAGGAAAGGACATAGGCTGCCTTTTATCCCGAAAAAATGAAAAAATCCCGAGGGACCGCGGGTCACACCGCGGGAGCGCAGCTAGTAATATTATAAATGTGAAAGTAACTCTGTCTGTCTGTCTGTTTGTTACGCTTTCACGCCAAAACCGCTGAACAGATTAAGCTGAAATTTGGCATAGTTAAAGGTTGTATCCCAGGGAAGGACATAGGCTACTTTTTATCCCGAAAAAATGAAAAAGCCCGAGGGACCGCGGGAGCGCAGCTAGTTACCGATAAACGTGCTCTAACCCAAGCAACACGTAAGCCAGATAATAGCAAAATTAAGCACCAATTGGCAGTTTATAGTTTCATTACATCTTTAAAAAAGCTGACGTGATAGCTTTATCTTGAATAATACACTATTTAAACTTTAATTACACTGAAAGCTTGATAAGTTCTGCATAAAATTGTTTTTTTTTTTTTAATCTGAATACTAATAATATTTGCTACTGTTAAGTTAACGATATTCAAATAAAAGTGACTGAGACAGCTAGTAGCTACATAACAGAGGAAAATTCAGCTTTGTGCTGTACAACTTTGATAAATATTTCAATTTAACAGCTTGCTTCTGAATAGTTTATTGTTTGATTTCTTTAAGCTGCACAACCCGTCAAATCGTACTCATTTATTCAGAATATGGATATTGATTACTCTTTTAGCGTTTAACCAGCTAACTACTGCATAAATGAATATGACTACGATCCTATGACAATCTTATAGCGAGAGAAGCGCACTAATCCTTTTTTGTGTAGCTCAAAGTGGTAAATATTATGAATAATAGATGTTTATGTATCTAATCACTGGTTATTGAAGAAATACAATGTTTTTATGTAAGAATGTCAAACTTATTTTATAATTAATGACAAGATGTCTAACAGTGAAACGTGTAAAAATGACTCAAATTCATGGAGAAAAAGAAAAAGGACAGGAGGAATAAGAAGAAAGTGTTTAAGGGAGTATCTCAAAATAAAAAACAATCTCTGTACAGAAGCAGAAACGAGTTTGGCAGCTAATGCAAATTACAATACGGATCCAAGCACAAGTCGACCAGTTCAAGAGGGTTCCGTATCAGTGTCTCGTAATTTTACATCTACATCACAGATATTAAATAAAAATGACGATTCATATTTTGAGGATACCGATTCAAGTTCGAGTAGCTTAGCAGAAAACGTGTCAGTTCAGTTCAGTTCAGTTCATTTATTCATAACAATTTTTTTACAAATCGTGTTTGAATTTTGTACATGCAAATCTTAAAACTAACATAATCTAAATAATAGTATGGGTAAATATTTAATATTAGTCTCAATAATTGTCAGAATTTAATAAAAATATAAATTTTAGAAATAACCTCAGAGATTGGGCAGTGAATAAAAATATATCCCAAGCGGCTGTAAAAGATTTATTGGGTGTGATTAATCATAGATTTCCTGGAATTTTACCGACAGATCCTAGAACTTTATTGCAATCACCGAGACAAATAATGATTAAAAATATTGAAGGTGGAGGGGAATACTGGCATAACGGCCTCACTAAACCATTGCAAAACGTTTTGAGTACTTGGCTTAATATTCCAAACACCATTCATTTAAATGTAAATTTTGATGGATTGCCAATTTTTAAAAGTTCCAAAAAAGAATTTTGGCCTATTCTTTGCAATATAAATGAAAAAACTGATCTACAGACAATCATTGTTGGTGTTTATTATGGATCTGGTAAACCGAAGAGTTTAAATTTGTATTTAGAAGATTTTGTCACTGGAATGGAAACCTTACTAGAAAATGGATTGCAGATAATTAAAGAAGGCACAGTATTAACAGTAGCTATCAAAATAAGGTGCTTTATTTGTGATTCTCCTGCGAGGGCATTTATAAAAGGTATTTTTATTTATTAACTGATTGTCATAACTTTACATATGCATGCATACCTATCCGCTATTCCGCTATAATTAACGCTAACATTTATTTTCAGGTGTTTCCAATTTCAACTCTAAGCATGGCTGTCTAAAATGTACAACAGTAGGTGAATACTCACATCAGACCCATACAGTTGTGTTTCCAAACTCAAGAAGCCCTTAGAGAACAAACGAAGGTTTTAGGATGAAAAGCTATGGAAATCATCATAAAACAGACACCCCTCTGTTAAAATTACCTATTGATATGATCGAAGACTTCCCGGTTTCTGATTCATTGCATCTCGTGGATTTAGGTGTAATGAAACGGTTGCTCGTTGGGTGGCGCGATGGTAATTTTCCCAAGCTTCTAACAAAGTGGAGAGCGCATGATACGCAGAAAGTTACGCATTTTTTACTTACTTGTAAACTTCCTTCTGAAATACATAGATGCGTGCGGGGGTTAGATGAGCTTCTTCATTGGAAAGCAGTAGAATTTAGATCGTTTTTTTATTACTTGAGCATTGTAATTCTTCCAGACGTGATGTCAAAAGAATCATATGAACATTTTTTATATCTTTTCTGCGCAATTACTATTTGTTCTTGCCGAAAATACAGTTCACTACTAGATTTATCTTATGAATTAGCATTGTACTTTGTAGAAAACTTCAAAAACTTTTACGGTAACTATATTACAAGCAATATTCATAACTTAGTACATTTTACTGATGAAGTTCGTAAATTTGGGCCTATAAATACATTTAATTCGTACCCATTTGAAAATAAGCTTCATGTCATAAAAATGATGTTAAGACATGGAAATAAGCCGTTAATGCAAGTAGCGAAAAGGCTGTCAGAATGCAGTGAACATAGTCATTTAAAAGATGGAAGTCAAACTAAATTTCCGATTATAACAAAAAGTAGACAAAACAAAATAGTAGAGTTTGAGACATTCAAAATTTCACAAAAATCGCAAGATAAATACTTGATGACTACAGATGGCCAGATTATAGAAGTGAAAGAGATAACTGACACAAATATTATAGGCTACAAAATTGAAAACTTGTCTGACGTTTTTCAAATTCCTATAAAGTCATCTTATCTTAATATATTTAAAGCAAGTTTATCTGATGACAACCACATAACAGTTAATGTAAATTTTGATAAAGTCAGTTACAAATTAGTAGCTACGGCACATAAGGACGAAATTTATTTTGTTCCTCTATTACATACGGTAAAAGAATAGTTACTCAGTCATACAAAACACACACACGAACACCTACACAAATAAAAACACATCAACACATACCTACTCACACACAACACACACACCCTACAGTCACACACAGCTACTCACACCACTTACTTTATTACTATAATTATATTCTAGGAAATAATTTGGTGTTGTACTAATTAACTAAACTAAGTGTGGATTTAAAAAAATAAAATCAAACTTGAAATCAAATATGTATGTGTTTTATTAGAAATTATTATCAATTGAAAATCTCATAATAATAAGATAAGATTATTATTTCTTAATAATCTTACACTTATCTATTAAGTAATACAATGTGTTTTGTGACTTTTCCTTTGAGGATCTTTCCTCAACTTTGTTCAGTTTTATGTGTAGGTTCTTACCTACACATAAAACTGAATAACTTTTTCAAAAAAACATGGATCCGGAAACGAAAAGAAATTTTCAACCTACCATACAAAAAGCCCGATCAGCTGACTAACAGCATGGGAGGGGAGATCGAAAATTTTTTTTCGCTTCCGAACCCATCCTTGGGGAAAGTTGTTAAGTTTAATAGTCAGAACTCACTTTAAAAATTTGTCCAAATAATTCAAGTTCACCCTGTAGAACGCATCGTTCGTGCTGGCTGCAACTTATTATACCTACTTATAAATTCACGTAAATATTATCTACTGTTCAAAGAAAACAAAAATAACTAATAATAATATTGTAGCACCACGCGCTATGAAATATGCGCGCCTAAGCATTTCTCCTACCACGCGCGCTTGGAGCCCCACCGCGCCGCCTGCCTATAAATACGCCAGCCCGAGAGTGGAGCAACCAGTGAACCAGATGACGCTATCACTCTCGCCAATGGTGAAGTGATACCGTCATCTAGTGATGATAGATAGGTAGGTAAATTCTCTCCGGCAACAGCCCAAGCCGAGGTTCGTACCTATTAGAGGTGCCCTTGCGCATGTTGTCGTAACTTCTCTAGGCGTCTCGGCACCTTCAGTGCCCGCCATAGTCCGGTAACACTAAAACGGCCTCATAGGCCATTAGTATTAGGCCCTCCGAAAAAAAAAAAAAAAAAAAATGGAGCAACCAGTCTGAGTTGACGCGGCGACTCATTCAGTATTGGATAGTTGCCACGGAAGCTCAGTCATCAGGCGCTCCCCCCGTCCCGCGCCTCTCGACGTACCTCGCTGTCGTATCGTCTCGCACCCTGCGTAACGATCGTAGTCTGGAGCGTATCTACTTCGCGTACGTACCTCGTGGTCGTATCGTCTCGCACCCTGCGTAACGATCGTCACCTGGAGCGTACCTACCTGTCGTATCTATTGTCGTACCTAACTATCGTACCTACTTACTGTATTCACTGTCGTACCTAACTATCATACCTACTTGCAACTATCGTGTTTAACATTGTGAACGGAATAAACTGATTAACCTGTGGAAGTGGTGTTTCTCTCAACAATCAACTAATTGTAGACCCCTAGGGTTACAAACTGGCGCTCAACGTTAAGGCCCGAATGAAGGCTAGCCCGAAACAACTGCGGTCCCACACTCGGAAAATCAAGGCAGAAGAAGAAGAACCAGACACAATGAACCTCACGACTGAACAGTTTGAGAAGCTCCTGTCAGCAATAGGATCACAGCACCGTGGATCTTTCGCGTCTTCTAACATATCCTATGGCGGAATCAGGGATACAGAAGCTGTTGAAACCTTCCTCGCTGCGGCATCGGTTTTCAAAGCCGTGGAGAAAATCTGTGACGAAGACGCCATACGGAGTATCCCGCTGATTCTGAAGGATGAAGCTGCGACCTGGTGGAACGGAGTAAAGGATCTTACAAAAACATGGGCAGATTTCGAAGAACGAATACGCCATGCGTTTGCTCCCAAGAGGCCCGCATACCAACTGTATCAAAACATTGTTTGTATCAAACAGGAGGAACATGAGCTGACTGAGGTATTTATAGCAAAGAAGAGGGCTCTATTTGCACAGCTACCGGAGACGCACACAGAAACACAGCAGATCGATATGGTGTACGGTCAAGTGCGCTACAAGATACGTGTGAAGATGCCTAGAGAATCTGTAAGTACCTTTGATGCTTTACTCAAGTCAGCTAGAGGTGTGGAACGACTGATTCAGGAAAAACAACCTCAGTCAAAAGAAGGAAATACAGAGAAGGTAGAAGGTTTAGAGGTGGAAGGAGAAGCGCCTACTTTTAAGAAGAAGCGTTGTACGTTTTGCCGTCTCTTAGGCCATACAATTGAAACCTGTAGAAGGAAGCAGAAGAAGGATGATGCTGCGGCTTCAGGGAGTAAGCCGATACCAACGGTCACAGCCTCGGCAACTCAAGCACCGTCGCCTTCACAGCCCAAATTCTCGTGCTACGGATGTGGTACTCCTGGAGTGGTTCGGTCCAAATGCACTGTCTGTGCCCAGTCTCCAGTAAAGCAAGAGAAGGCCGAGATAAGCTTTTGCTCCTTGGATATAAAGAGTGACGTCCGTCCTCGACCAACGATTGGAATTGGAGTAGGCAAAATCGTCGGTAACGCATACGTAGACACCTGTGCTAAAACCAGCGTTGCGTCATATGGGTTTTATAAATGTCTGCGCAAACTAGGATTCCCCTTCGGCAGACAAGAGATAGTAGTGAAACTGGCAGATGGGGGAAAAACACAACGAGAAGTGTTGACAGTCAGAGTACCTGTCAGTGTCTGTCATCGATGTGTACCTACTACGTTCATCGTTTTCCCTGAATCGCGGGAAACTAGGACGCTGTTGGGTGTAGGATTCATACAGGATGCAAGGATGGTCCTGGATATCCCGCAGATGACCTGGCATTTTGTAGATGACCCTGACGTGAAGTATGACTTGCATGCGGAGGACTCTGAGGAAAGTACAATGGCACGTGTAGAAGCAACCCCAGTGCATTATACGCCTAATCTTCGGACTGTACTGAAGGATATCGAGCTTCCAGACTTTCTGTCTCCGATGTCTCTCACTCCACCGGATATCAACATGCGCTACCAGCAAACAGTTCTTAAACAAGGCACATTGGAACCAGCTTTGCCACAACCTAGCGCATGTGCCTCTGCAGATCTACAGCCGGCTGGTATCCCAGAGACAGAACAACCAGCCTTACCTGAGACGAGTGGTTGCTCTACGATGCCGTATCGTGTAGTCCCGATTGATCCACACTCGCCTCCATCCAAACGAACCAGAACCGTATTCGATGGTTATTCTCCCAGGTTCGTTGATTTTATGTATCGTGATGCCCAGATACAAATACACGATTCAGCGTGCGCTCTATCACCCTTTTCCAAAGGACTTTTTCCAAGTGACCAGAGCAATAGCAGTGATGATGTTAAGATGGAGCACTTCTAGTACAGGGGGAGTGAGAAGAACGCAGAAAAGAGACAGCGGATAAGGATCGAAGAAAGGATCCTGGCTACAACCCTGGTGACTTGGTCGTAGCAGCCACACATCCAGTCAGCCATGCTACTCGATCGTCAAGATGGTCCTTACCTAATCCTTTACCGCCATGGTGTTTCCTCCTTTATCCTTCGACGCCATGGTATTTCCTCTTTTCTGATTTCAGATCCCAACACACCAAATCAAGCCCTTGGTGTGTATCACACGTCGGCCTTGGCTCCTTTCCAAGGCAATACCAGCTCGCATCCTGCGAGCCTGCCGGTGCGCCCGCTGGAGAATCCAGGGCGTCCGGCTAAACCTAGGCCTTCTTCTGCACCGGCCTCGCAACCTACTTGAGGACGTGGACGACCTCGGAAGAAGCCCACCCATAGCGCCTAACCTGACTGTCTACTCGTCGGGGCGACGTCGTATCCAGAGGGGGAGACTGTAGCACCACGCGCTATGAAATATGCGCGCCTAAGCATTTCTCCTACCACGCGCGCTTGGAGCCCCACCGCGCCGCCTGCCTATAAATACGCCAGCCCGAGAGTGGAGCAACCAGTCTGAGTTGACGCGGCGACTCATTCAGTATTGGATAGTTGCCACGGAAGCTCAGTCATCAGGCGCTCCCCCCGTCCCGCGCCTCTCGACGTACCTCGCTGTCGTATCGTCTCGCACCCTGCGTAACGATCGTAGTCTGGAGCGTATCTACTTCGCGTACGTACCTCGTGGTCGTATCGTCTCGCACCCTGCGTAACGATCGTCACCTGGAGCGTACCTACCTGTCGTATCTATTGTCGTACCTAACTATCGTACCTACTTACTGTATTCACTGTCGTACCTAACTTTCATACCTACTTGCAACTATCGTGTTTAACATTGTGAACGGAATAAACTGATTAACCTGTGGAAGTGGTGTTTCTCTCAACAATCAACTAATTGTAGACCCCTAGGGTTACAATATTGATTTAAATAATCATAAGTAATGTAATGAAACACGTGAATAAGCTTATCATATTCAATAATCAACTTTTAAGGAGGAACCTGGCCCCTGAAAAATAAAAAGTTTTTTGACCTCCCACAGAAATCTGCTAGCCTCTAGGCTAGCAGATTCGTCCATTTCAGTATTAACCTAGTTTTTGTAATCACTTGCACTTATACCTACAACAGTCTTCATTGCCTGAACTAACAAAATCAGTTCGTACACAAATATTTAAAAAAAAACACGATAGAAAATCAACAGTAATTTAACAAATATTCAAAAGTAGACCTATTTATCAAAATCTCCAACAAGATGAGAAAAACAAGACATAAAAATGTACTCAAGTAAAAAAATAAATTCCTACTTTTCACGTGGACATTCGGCGATATTTTTGGACGATATTCGGATTATTACAAACATCAGTCTTGTTTTTAATTGAACTTACATTTTTACGTTGGTCGTTATTATTTATGTTCTGTTTAACTGAACGGCTTGAATTGGCTTCACTGAAATTAAGCGTCTTATTTTCTGCGACTTTATCAGTTTCATATAATTTGGATGTACTAGGGATGCTTTCTCTGTTATTTAGAATTCGATAATTTTTTAATTTATCATTTCCGCTACGTCTTGGGCTGGTTTCGCTATTATTTGATGCCTTATCTTCCTGAATGATACTATCTATGGCTGCACTATTTGGGCTGACTTCGCTATTATTTAGTGCCTTATCATTTGAATTCTGTGTTATTGTACTTATGGGGTTTGCTACACTGATATTTAGTGTTTCTTCTTTGTCAACTTCACCAAGTTTATGTTGCCCATTTTTTGGTTTTGTGGTCCTTTTGCATTTTTTACTAGATTTACGGATGTTTTTCGTGTCTTTTCTTTTTAATGCGTTTCTTAGCACTGACTTTAAAAAATCTTCATTACTTTCTACTGAGTATGTGATGTCCCAGTATCTAACCATCTCAAAAAAAAATTTGATGATATTTTTGTAAGCCTTAAATCCAATTTTTACTTCATCTCCTCGACTACCTCCAGTCCAAGAACACTTGCACAAGAATTCTTTAGAGAACAGAGAATCTAACAATCTGTATGCACAGTTAGATCCACTTCCTTCCGCAACAGAGCATAAAATTGAATACTTTTCCTTTAGTTTATTAAATATATTAGGGTCTGATAATTCATTATCAAATCTTTCCAGGTCTGCGACATTGTTAATGGGTTCCATGGAAAATCTTTCATTTTGGGTTCCACCAACTTGAGCAAGTGTGCATACAAACGGACTCCTATTTTCATTTATTTCTTCTAGCTGAACTGAAATTTCTGCTAGTTTTTTCATGATTTTTTCCTGATTTTGCGTAATAACAGTTAATAATTCGTTTGAAACCTTGATTTGATCATTATTGTCATATACTGTGGATGCTTGTTGTACTGTTTCATGTTGATGATCTTGAGTTAAAACCTGATAAACTTCGCCGTTAATACCATGAGCTTCAATGACTTGATGTTCTGTAACTGTACTTGTATTTCCAGCATCAACCTGTAAAAAATATAACAAAAACATGAAATATTTTAAGTACCAAAAAAAAGAAATGTTTTACAAGAAACAAAATTATTACCAGGTTAATAAATTAGATACTGTATCACATTTTTTTGTTGTATGTTTATATGTTTTATTTGGTTTATATGTTGTATATGTTTTATTCAGTTTCTTATAACTTTTTTAGAAGTAGGTATGTATGTATTTTTTTTTGAATTTTTGGTTTTGGATTTGTTGGAGTAACCTTTAGGTGTTGAGGACGGGTACACGGTGAGTGGATGAGTGGTGAGTGGATGAGTGGTGAGTGGATGAGTGGTGAGTGGATGAGTGATGAGTGGTGAATGGATAAGTGGTGGGTGGATGAGTGGTGGGTGGATGAGTGGTGAGTGGTGAGTGGTGATTGGTTGAGTGGATGAGTAGTAAGTGAACGAACGTCAAATTTGTTCATTATGATTAACAAATTTGACGTTCATTATGAACTTTGGCAGTTAGTAGAAAACAAAAATTATATATTACAAAATCATATTAAAACTAAAATCTACTTTTATAAACATTTCACGTTACAAACTTTTAAAACAAAATCAACACATGCATAAACAAAATACAAATGAGCAAAAGGCAAATAATTAAATAAAGTAGGCTCAAGTATCAAGCCGTGTCAGTTCACTCATAATTTCGCCGCTTCGCGCTTATCGCTGTGTGCGTGAGCCGTGTTTGTGTAGTAGTAAGACTCAATACCTAAAATTGAAGCGCGTCAATTCGTGAATGCGTCCTTAAGCATAACTTAACATACTGGCTGCATCCAAACCTACTACACTGTGACATACTTAATATAAGTTATCTTAAAAAGAAGGTAGGTACCTAGTTGGAGTTAGGTAATAAAATTGTTTTGCTTTTTGATGATAAAGTAACAAAAATATTCCTTACCAAAAATTCTGCCATAGCATTAAAATTTGGATGTTGCGGAATTGATCTGACTGCTTGCTGGCTTTCTTCAAAATCAGTGTCTTCGGTATCTGTTCGATCTAACATTCTATTTAATTCAGCTTCGGCGTCTTCATATGAAAGAAAGTTTGATCGCTTCAAGACGCAGTCAGTTGTCGCCCAGTCTCGTTGGGGGACAACATTAGCATTTTTTGAAAGTATATCGCCATTCCTTTTGGGCCAGCGCAACTTTCCCCTAGTTTCCCAGGAGGCAGGCACAGTCGACAGCTCAACCCGACCTCTGCGACGCGTAGCCACTATTTTGAACATTTTTCTAAAAACAAAGAAACTGTGATACCTATTGTTACTGAACAAAAGTAATTTTCTTTATGAAAGAGAGTTAGTAGACAGTATTTCTAATACACGCCGAGAAATAAGAGCTTATTTTTAATACCGGGACTGTGATAGGTACCTCTACCTACGTGTAAACAAACGCCCCGCGAGCCCGACAAAGATCTGGGTCTGCGTGTGCGCGCAGGACCTCTCTCTTAAGTTTGGACTGACCGACTGACGTTAACTAACCGCGCGCCGCGCGCGCTAGGCTGCTAGCTGGCGCCGACAGACGCCGCCACTGTACTTAGGGGCCATCCATAAATTACGTCACACGAATTTCTTGATTTTTGACCCCCTCCCCCGTCCTTGTCACAATTAATAGATTATAATGGTTGAAATGTGACGTCACGAAATTTAAGACCCCTCCCACCTCCTTGTCACACAATGTCACACTTCGTTGACCCCCTCCCTCCCCCTTAACATGCGACGTAATTAATGGATGGGCCCTTAGCTATGTTTATGTAATCGCGCTTAGCAAGTAATTTCGCCAGTCACACTCGCGCGAGACATAAATAAATATGATAGGTAAATTAAAAACTAATTGCAATTTAAAGAAACTCAATAGATGTATTTTTCTTCAATAGAACCGATGATTATAGAACCCTAATAATCTGAATAAGAGTACTGAGACGGACAGCTTAGAACCGTTTATCAGAACTGCGATATAAAACGTACTGTTAACCAAAAAATATCTGGATAAGACAGTTACAAGTGACCTGTTACGCAGACATGTATAACAAATCGTCTGCGTGAACAGCTTATATTCAAAATGAACATCGTCGCCATTATTTATACTAACATAACCTCTCTTTTCTAAAACTAAACGATGTTATTACAAATAATAAATAGATGTGTTTATTAAAAAACATTTGGGTAGTATTCAAATACCTACCTAATTGTTTTCTACCACTTTGATTGGTAACAATTGAAAAAATATTTTATTCGTCGAATAGGGTTAATTTAGGTCAATTGTTTATTTTTTTAAACTGGTTTTATCTTGTGGCGCTCGAAAATTTTACTATAAACTTATATATATTCTCACAGTAAAGTAGCATGCGTTTTAATAATTGTATTGTTATCAAAAACATTTTAGCAAAAATTACTTACCAATATTTATAATTTCTTCCAGAGCGGTGCCACCATCACTTGGAAATTTAACGCAAAATATATGTGATCACAATTAATTATAAGAAACAAAATGCTGATTTTGTACTTTTAATTACATAAATTCTTTATAAAACAACGACAAAGATCTGAATTATGAAAATTATCTGAATATCAGAGTTAAATGTTTTCATCTGCATAATAGAGTTTTAAATTCTGAATAAAGGGTCGATCAGCTTTTATGCAGAAGTTAACCAACCTTTCTGTTTATATATCCAGCTGGTATCCAGCTATTAACAAAATGTTATTCAGATTAAAGCGATTTATTATGTGCCCAAATTGCTTGAATATCGCCTGTATAAGCGCTTATACAAACCTTATCCCTACATCTTTTACAGCGCTTAGTCAGCAGAATTGCTATAATATAAAAGTTAATCAGCTAGTTTGTGTTGCTTGGGAAGATAAGACACTAGCTACTCCGCGCGGTGCCAACATTTTGAATAGCCTATACGCTATTCCAGGGGGGTTACTATGAACTCCTATTGCCTGGCAGTTTTCGAACTAAATATCAATTTCGAATAACCCGGTTCACTAAAGAAACTTCGCAACTTATCATGTTCTCTCGCTTGCACTCTAGTACAGTCACAATGTGTAAGCGAGAGAGCATGATAAACGCCGCAATTTCAGATTTGTTTCTTTATGTCAGAATTGACAAGCAGTTCAAAAACTGCCTGGCAATAAGTTCATGCTAAGCCACCAGGTCACTATCTACGCCTATTCAAAGTTTCATCTAAATCGGTTCACTGGTTTAGGCGTGATTTAAATACAAACATTTAAATAAACTCACAAACTTTCAGCTTTATTATATTAGTGGGATGTAAACTAAATAAGGTTTTTTGAAAAAAAATCAACAAGTACAAGCTTTTAATGGGTTACCGTGAGAGACTTCTCCGATGTAAGTACAAAATTTCATCTCAATCAACCTATCAGTCATAACATTTTAAAATAGTAGATGAAATGTAGTAAGTTTCAACTCAATCAACCTATTATCTGAGGAGTTCCGTTCTCCATCATCAAATCAGCTCGCTGTCACCATATTTTAAAATTTTAGATGATAACTGATCTATAAACCGAGTTTCAACTCAATCGGCTTATTTTGAGGAGTTCCGTCGAACAGCTCCTGACTTCATCACATCAGCTGACTGTCACCATTGTCACCGAAGACTCATAAGTGTACCAAAATTCAGCTCAATCTAAATTTGCGGGTCAAATTAAGCTTGCAAGATTTGACCCGGACAAACACATACAAACATTCAGTCAAGTCAAATAAAAGCTTTACAAAATAGTTGATTTAGCCGTTTCTCTGAGCATAACACAATTTTGTATGAGAAAGCGTTCACTGCGCAGAGAAACGGCTAACTTCACGAATGCCTAGATCCGTTGGGCGAAGTGTAAATCGTTATTTTACTGGCAATTGTTATAGGACGACCTCTGTGGCGCAGTGGGCGAAGGTCCGCCTGCGAGGCAGAAGGTTGCGGGTTCGATCCCCGCCGCGGGACAAATGTTTGTATGATCTACAGATATTTGTCTCGGGTCTGGGTGTTTCTATCTATAATATGTATGTATTTACAAACAAAAAAGTATACAAGTAGTTTATCAGTCATCTAGTACCCATAACACAAGCTCTGCTTACTTTGGGGCTAGATGATGCTGTGTGAAAAGTCCAGCGTTATTTATTTATTTAATTTATTTATTTTATAAACTTCCATTGTATTCCAGATGGTGCTGACGAAGGAGACAGAGCTGGCTCTCTGGCAGAAGAAGACGTTAGACAGCTGTGTGGAGTACAAGCAGGGACTCATACACCTGTCGGCACAGCTGCCGCATCTCGCTTCGCTCGCTATCGATGAGAAGTGAGCGTTTTATTATCACTCTTTTAGTTTTACGGCGATGGGCTTGCAACCTGTCACGTTAACAATTTACCATTGTAATGAACGAATGAGTGGGTGGTACCACACCAATCGATCGATCGTTTGGTATGATAGCTTTAATTGATCGACGGATACCGGTCGACTAATCAATCGATCGATTCCGGTCGATGGCATCGGTCGACGTTGATCGATTAACCCCGGCTATATTCCGGTTGCAAACCCTACAGGCTAGGGGCGGGCAGCGATCGACGTCGATTAATCCATTCTACCATCGATCGATCGACAATAGATCGATTGGTCGGGTAGAAACTATCGATCGACGTCGACTAATCGATTCTACCATCGATCGATTGGTCTGATAACACCCTAAAAGAGCCTCTGTTGGCTTCGAACCGACCGATGCATGCCTAATACAGTCCCGCTGCCTGATTATCTAAATTTGCGATCGATTGCTGATCGCGTCTTGGTTTAACTAGCGGAATCAGCGCGACTGCGGTAACGTAGCAATCATTTAAATTAAAGTAGGAACAGTACGCACAACCAAGCTTTAGCTCTCTGATGTAGCGCAGACCCATTTTTGATGACGCCTAAAAGACGAAGACAGCGTTGTATAGCTGCCTCGCTCACTCGCTTAGTTTTTTGCATTTTGCTATCTCGCTTACTCTACCAAACCTGCGCAATCGTTTAGTGCACCTAACTTCAGAGAGATAAATATCGGTTGTGCGTACTGTAATAGGTGACTGTTCTGTAGAGGCAGCGTTTTGCGATTTTTGTGATTGCATTTATTCGATATGCCAACTCGTTGCAGTACGTCCAACGTTTCGTGTGTAAATTAATATATTTGTTGTATGTTATCAGAGAGCTGATGGGCGCGGAATGTGCGCACTGGGTGTCGCAGGCAGTGGAGGCGTTGCGCAGTAGCGCGGCGCAGTTGGCCGCGCGTCGCGCCGAACATGCGAGGGAGAGGACGGCACTCGCTAGGAAACGGGCTGCGCAACTGGTAACTAATATTTTTGTAGTTAATACTGTCCCACATTAAAAGGAAAATGCTTCGATTGTCTAGGTACCGGAGAATAGATAAAAATTACAGTAATGACATTCTAACCGTTTTAGACAATCGCCATGGTAAGGGGGCTGGTTCATTACTTCGCATTACATTCAAGTGTTTATACAATTCCAGGAAGAAACTCGCGCGAAAATCGCCGAACTGAAAGCATCAGTACACCGCGAGCAGCAGCTGCTCTCTTGTGAGGCGGCGCGCGAGGCGGCCGACGCAGCCGGGGCCGCGCGCCGCCTGCAGGACGGCCGCGGCAGGCTGCAGGCGCTGCGGGCCGCGCGCGCGGACCGCGGGGGCGAGCTGCGCGTCTGGCAGGCGCAACACCGCACGTCAGTATAACGTGCCTTACTTACACACAGAAACTAATCTAAGCACACAATTAAGACCAACCCGCATTCGTGACTTAGAACAACTTTACTGTAACAGACGCTGCTCTATCCCCTAAGCTAAGGGCCCTTTTTTTTTTTTCTCGCTGGGAAAAATGCATTACGCATCCCCTCCGCCGGGGGGCGAGAGGGATATGTGGGACTCCCGGGGACTCCCGGTATACCCACTAAACGACCCAGCGTCATTCCGGCGTCGCCTGGAATGGAAGGGGTCTGGGAAACCGGCACAGCCTTTACGTCCAGTCCCCCTCTGGCGATCCCCGCCCTTACGGCGGCCCCGCGTCCGGGTGAGTAGTGCAAGGCGGACAAAGGTGCCCCCACACCTAGCGTCCGCTACTCACCACCAGAGCTCTCCGCTCCCTTCGTCCACTGCGCACTCTAATTAAAGAGGTGCGCGTGAAGAAGCCTCCAAATACGGCCGCAGAGGACAGGGAGAGCGGCAACGTAACACCGACACTCCTCTTCCACTGCGGCCCCGCCGCCGACGCATCTTACGGTGCGCCACCGTTGGGTCGCGGGAGATAGGGCGAGCGGCAACGAAACACCGACACGCCTCTTCACCCGCGACCCTACCCGCCAGACGCCACCAGGGCGTCCCCGCCTGGGATTCCTTTTGGCTTCACCGTGGGCCTCCAAACCACGGTTACTAAGCCCCCCCATCGCGTCAAGATTGGAATCCATCGGGGGGGATCCCCTAAGGGCCCTAGACCAACAATAACATTGTACAATACATTTTATTGTACAATAAAATGTATTGTATTGTAGATTGATGATTGATGCTTCGAATCCAAACAATCAATTATATTGCACATTAATAGAAATTAAATATATAAAAACTGAAAAATATATCGCAATACTGACCCTACATGATGCAATAAAAAAATTTGATGCAATAAAAATTAACTTCTGTAATTCTTTATTGTACACAAGATAATGGTTACAAAAACAATATTTAAAAAGTACATGTACAAAGGCGAGCTTAACCCTAAAAGAGTTTTCTACCAAACAAACCTTTGAGTCTAGGGATAAGACATTAACAAATGTGAATGCGCTGTGTACCTACGCTGTATAAAACAAACTTTCGTTCAATCATTGCGCTTTCAATATTAACGCTGTTGATGTGGCCACTTATTGGTCAAAATGGCTCTGAATTAAGAATAATAAGAATAAGAATAATTTTATTTCAAAACATATAAGGTACACATTCTTTGCACTATTTTCACAAGTAAGGTAGGACAGTTTCTATGTAATTATAGTTATGTGCAAAACCGTACCCTCCGTGCTAGAAAAGTTCTGTGTTACGGCAGGATACAATAGGGTATTTGACATCATTAAAAATAAACTACAAATTGTGGTCATCCTTTTAGAAAATAGTCTAAATAAGCATATTTCTTTCCATTTACGTCTAAAATATGTTTACTTTTGGTAAAAAAACCTTTAAAAATTACAAAAAAAATTAAAAAATTTTCGTCTACAAAAACGCACTGTGATTGGTTGTGACTCTGATGACGTCAAACGCTAGTAAACGTCAACGAACTGATTGTCTGTCACTATGGACTTGTACTGTCTGTTTACTATGGAGTGACGTCACGGGTACCACGTGATCAGCGCCATGACACAAGATATCGTTTTTCGCGCGATTTTGTATGTTTAAACTTTAAACATGGTTTTTATCAAAATTATGTTAAATCTAAAGGAAATTTAATGACCAGTGTGCATATAATATATCAAAGAACACTTTGAAATGGTTTTCTGAAAAGAGTCAAATACCCTATTCGGCCTTCCCTATCATACATATTTTTTGAATTTTGTTGATACATCTGCTCGAAAGAAGAAGATGATTACTAACCCTAAACGGTCAATAATATTGCACAATACGCTAAATTGCGCAATACAATCGATGGTCTAGGGCCCGCCTAATTGGTTTATTAGCCTAATAAAGCAACCCTTGTTCCAGTTGGCGTACAAAGCTGGACTCTATGCGCGAGTACATAGAGTGTAAACGCAGCGAGGCCAACCGTCTGTTGGGCGCGAGCGCCGCGCGCCGCGCGCAGCTCGTGTCCGCCGCCGGCGCCGCGCTCGCCGACAAGATACGACAGGGCTGAATACACGCTGGTTTGTGTTATCAAACCATCTACACTAATATTATAATTTGTTTGAATAGTCTCCAAAACTACTGGACTGATTTGAAAAATTCTTTCACCATGAGAATCCTTTTTTTTTTTCTCGCTGGGAAAAATGCGTTACGCATCCCCTCTGCCGGGGGCTATGTGGGACTCCTCCCTGAATTCCGACCGATGAATCCCAAAGAAATTTTAAAGAATTCTGTGGATGAATCTAATATGTGTAGCACGCATTCTGCCAATCTTGCTATCAGATAAAACATGCATGGTATACTAAGCACAACGGATCTTTAACTCTCTGAAGTTAGGTGCATGCACAGGTTTGGTAGAGCAAGCGAGATAGCACAATTTAGGCGTCATCAAAAATGGGTTCTGCGTAGCTTCTTCAGAGAGCTAAAGAACGTTTGTGCGTATTGTACTGTACACACATTTTATTCGTCCTTTCCTTATTGTGTCACTATTTATTTCGAACCAGCCAGCGGTGTGGGGAAAGGATTGAAATTAAAGTGTTATTTGAAGATTTTCTTGTAAATACCTAATGTTAGTTTTGAAAGGACCAATTTGTAAAAATAAATTCGTATAAGATAAGTTTTAATTCATAAATTGTGTGAACCAAATAAAATTAATTGGAACTTGCAAACCATGTTTCATTACTAAGATTTATTTATTTTTTATTTTAACTAGCACTATCTCAGATCAACTTATTTGTAGAAACTTGGAATAAATATAGATCGTAGCCGGGAATGTATATACAGGGTGTAAAAAGACTACTACCGAAAATTTAGGGGTTGCAATCAGACCATGATTCTAAACATATTTAGCGAAAAAAAAACGCAAAAAATAAATGCCTTGGCTACGTCATTTTATGTTATTTTCGGTTACTTACTAGGGTGAACTCATCTAATTTCGTGATAAAGGCATTTGAGTAATAAAATACCAATAAATTATGAATTATTTTTATTCAGGCTTCGCATGAGTTTCAATCAGTCTTTTATCAGGAATATAGGCACAATTAATCACAGTTTTTTCTAAAATCTTAAAAGTTATATCAAATTTACTAAAGCAAGTCAACTTGCCTAATTCCGTGGTGACCTCTTTAAGTCCGTGATAGCTACTACTTTAACTCCGATATAACGGAATTAGGCAAGTTAACTTATTTTTGTTGTACAAAATTAAAATCATAAAATTAACATAATAAACATTTTCGACGGCGGTTTTCAGATCAGACACTGAATACTTTCGGTTCTTTTTGTCCTCCATGAAATCTGAAAGTAAACAAGCAAATTATAATAATAATTACATACCTGCTTAGATTTAGCGTCTGTTTAAATTTGCAGCTCGTATTAAGAAAACAAATGCTGCGAAATTTGGTAATAAAACTACTCACGTAATTACGTGACAAGTGCAAAAAAGTCTCACTCAATTCCGTGATAGCAAAATATATAATATTGGCTTAAAGTCATCATTTTAATTGAGACAAGATAAAACTAATCAAATAACATCAATCTTGTCTACTAAACTCAAAATAAGTCAATACTTTCAGTGAAAACCACAAATAATTGTATATAACTACTCTAATTCTGTGATAGCACAAAAACCACTCAACCGCTAAAACGCTAATATTTTAGACGAACAAAATAAGCTCTAACACTAAAACGACGCAGAACTATGACGAATTTTTTACTGCTACATCAAGGAAATATCATTTACAATTCATTATAATAGAAAGAAGCTAAGAAATCGGTTAAATACTTACATAAATAGAGCAAAGTTCGCCACCAATTCACAAACACTGCCGAAACCGGCGAGATTTGCGCGCGGACTGACAAAACCGTTCGTTGTTACTATCTCGCTCACTCGAGCGTCCCCAAACTTTACAGACGAATTAGAACATTATTACAGAGGCATAAGGTTGTATTTCCAGTCATTGATTTCGCTCGTACAGGCCTATGGTAGAGCTCAAACCAAATACCACTGAATTAGGCGAGTCACAGAATTAGATGAGTTCACCCTACTAGGAGAACATAATAAGACCATACCTACCTGATAATTTCATTAATAAAAAGAAGAAAAAACTGAAAATCCAGCAATCTTCGTAAAACAACGCGCCCAGTACATACGCAAACAGTAATCTTTACTCCGAATATAATGATTTTTCGGCAAATTCTTTTGGATTTGGTTGTGTGTACCTACCCCTTTCGGCTTCGGTAGACGTCTTTTTACACCCTGTATGTAAAAAATGTGAGCTAAGTAACCTCATACATCATAATTGTCGCTATTTAAATGTGTTGTTTTCCCATAGAATTACCTAAACGTAATATCAACTGGGGTATTTATAACAACTTCCTTATACCTACATTATTATACGCTACAAGTGTGAAGAATCTAGATGTATTTAACCAAACCATTTATTCAATACGTGTTTTAAAATGAATTATGTTATTATAAGCTACGTCTTAGTGTTTTTAATTCTTAAAGTTCGCTCACAGAGCAACGTCACATGCGACACACCTTTTACCGATATTAAGAGTAACAAGATTGTTATTAATGACTATTGTGATGGCAAAACTTGCATCGTTAAGTGCTGTGGTGCAAACGAAGTGTTCTTTGGACACAAGATTGATGATGTGGAAATATTGGAGTGTAAAGATGCAGCCGCGTTAAAGGATGAACTTAATGTTACTATCACGGGTGACTTGATGGATTATTCTGATTTAGAGATTTATAAAAATGATATTTACAAAAGTAAGGAGGTGTCGTCGAAGAAGTTTAAGGATTTTGCTCTTTTGCAAAGCGAAATGTTCAGATATGATGATTGTTCTTCAAGTATAGAAGGAGCAATCGTTTTAGAGGTAAGTTATCAGACCTTACTTTTACCCAACTGCGTATGAATATTTATTTGGTACACGATGTCATAACGACTTTTTTTAAACATTATCGATATCAATTGAATCAAAGTCATAGAGAACAATGGAGGATAAAAACTGGCCAAGATTATAACCTAATGTTTATTTATTTTTAAGTACCTACTTAAACCTATAGTTTAACCTAGTGCTCTAAACGGTGAAGGAAAACATCGTGAGGAAACCAGTTAGTGTTCTTATAGGCAGCGATGGGCTTGCAACCTGTCACGTATGGAATACTAACTTCTGCAAGATGTGGCATGTATCAAATATGTATTTGGACCTGCCTCTGACTACCCCCTCTAGACATCTTCAAAGGATCTGGAATAAGTGACATAAAAAGATCTGAGAGAATGTATACCGCACCTTGGGGATACAGTCGTGAACCTGTTTACGTTTTACTTAAACCTGTTGTCTCCACGCGTTGCTGAGAAACTGATATTCCCAGTCCCATCAGTGGGACACAACGGGCTAAAAATAATAATAAATTATCCTCCATCCAAATTATAACAAAGGAGGCCATTCACGCTCTATACAAGGCTGGGCCCAAAAGTTGAAAATTGAAAAGTACTCTGATTGACTTCCTCAATAGTGGTGACACCTTTATTTTTATTGGCCGGCACTTTTGGGCCCAAAGTGAATGACCTTTAATTAAATTATCAGTAAGAACATAGTTAAGCAAAATATTATTATTAATTATATTTAAGCAAAAGGTGTGTGTCAGGGTCGTAGCAAGTGGATATCCGTGGTCTTTGTCTACCCCTTCGGGAAAGGCGTGATTTCGCGACCTCTGGCGCAGTGGGTAAAAGCCCGCTTGGGACGCAGACGGTTGCGGGTTCGATTCCCACCGCGGGATAAGTGTTTGTATGATCTGCAAATATTTATCTCGGGTCTGGGTGATTCTATGTATAATATGTATGTATTTACAAACAAAAAAGTATATAAGTAGTAGGTATATCAGTTATCTGGTTCCCATAGTACAAGCTTTGCTTAGTTTGGGGGGCTAGATGATGCTGTGTGAAATGTCCAGCATTATTTATTTATTTATTTATGTATGTATGTATGTATGAACATAGTGATTTAACGTTTTCTAGAAAGGCGCTATGGTGATAGAAATGCCAAATCACTACGAATATTGGATGCATATAACCACGCTCAATTTCTGTGTGGAAAAGAAAGTGTCGATCGTCGAAGGCGAACCAGATGTGTCATACGCCATCAAATATAAAAATGAAGATGTCACTAAATTGGATTATAAGAATTCGTTTACTGCGATAGGTAAGACATCACTGAACACTTTTAAATTAACCCCTTTTATGATTTGGTTTGTCAGCTAAAAAACTAGATGATTAAATATAAAACAGTGCCAGGTCAGTTTGGAATATTTGGTCCTAGGCTAGGACCGTGTTGAAAAATTGGCCCTTGAAGTCAGAAATAGTGGTGTGAAGCATCCGAATATTCATCAAACGAACGAAAAAGGAACGCGAATACAGCTTCTGGACTCGGTGCCTTCTTCTTCTTCTTCTTATTTAAGGGTTTATTCCTTGTCGGCACAACTGATGAATCCCTCTCCATGTATCTCTTTCCAGGGCTGCTTCCTTGACCTCTTTATACGACATGACAGCTACCTTCTCCTTCACTTGGCTCATGTAGCTTATCCTCGTTATGTAGTTCGTGGCTGTAGCACACGGAATGTTTCAGGTATGCTTATATCAGCGTTTTTCCTACTCCTCGTGCTGGTGGTATACCTAATCCTGCCTCCACTACGCAACATCCAAGGCATGTTACTGGCCGCGTATGTAGCCACCCTTATGTGCACGTACATTATCAAGGGATCGTCTCTTTTGTACGATGACGCCTCTGAGGGAGAATACGTAGACTGTACGGTCAGAAGTAAGTATTTAACAATTTAATTATTTTGGTTTAATCTCAATACCTAGGCCTTAGAATGTAGATTGAATTCTGCGACTTGAACCCCGCTGGGGCAAAAAAAAAACCGTGGCACTCCCGGGAGTGCCGAGAGAAGTGAAAAATGAACAAAAAAACTTAATGCATTTTTTTTCATCCATTTATTTATAAAATGAGCTTTAACAAATGTAAAAATATTGTCGTAAAAGTTTACCGAGTACAGAACTTGATGGCGAAAAATAATACTTAAACCTTTTTTATTTTTTTTCATATCCATAATTACTTATACTGTTTAGATTTTCCCCTCAGAGGGCGCTCGTGAGAGCTCACTCTGTATAACATTAGTTTTAAGAAAAAATAAATATTTAGCTTTATTTTCCTTACAACTTATCTATGTATATAATAGTTATTAACGTATTTTATCTTAAAACTTAACTTTACACTATTACACTGTATTATTGTTATCGTAAGGACTGCCTATGGCAGTGAAAGCAGTTTTAAGAAAGAGAAAGCTAATTGGTTGTTTCTTTCAGCTCAAATAACTTATTTCTCTATCCTCGCTTCCTTCTTCTGGCTGAAACTCATGTCTTACGATATCTGGTGGACTTTCAGGTAAGATAATCTCTACTCATAAATAAAGTGTCCTACTCTCTTTTCCAAAAGTAAACTTTTTGATTTGATCCGTGACCGCCACTGACATTTTCATCTGAGCGCTTCTGTGCTTCGGAGGGCACGTTAAACTGTCTGTCCCGGCTGACGGAGGCCTTAAGGCGGCCTAAAAACTCCGTCACCAGAGTTGGCCACTGACTCATACGAACTTACTTATACTAAGCACAACGGATCTTTAGCTCTCTGAAGTTAGCTGCAAGTTAGCGCAGGTTTGGTAGATAGCACGACTTTAGGCGTCATCAAAAATGGGTTCTGCGCAGCTACTTCAGAGAGCTAAAGAACGATTGTGCGTATTTTACATACTCAAGATGTAGGTTTACAATAGTTATTGCACTCATACGAAGCCCGGGCTGAAAAATAAAAAAATCTTGAAATCAAACTTTTTTATGACGTAAGGAATAGTAGAATTTTTGCCTTAAAAAAAAACACTTCCAACGTCTGTATTTCCGTTGGGCTACGACCCTGTTGTTTTTAAGAAGAGAGTTAATAGGCACCTTCTTGGTAAGCTCCATCGTAGACCTCACTCTTGCCTGTGTAAGTTTCGAGGTCAAGAGCCGACCAATTCATCATTAAAAACAACTTCATTCCAGAGGTTCTCGAAAACACCGCGCGATCCACCGTCGAGGCATCAACGTTAAGTTCCTGATATACGCCAGCTATGCGTATGGTGTACCGGCAATTATAACTATATTCGCCGTGTATATGGACGGACAGGACTTACCAGCGCATATCGCTAAGCCGTTTTTCGATCAATGCTTTATGACTGGTAAGTTTTCATGCACCTAAATTGCCCACTAACTCATACGACTTCATAGATTTGTATACTTTGGTGCTTATTATAAAAACGTTAAACCTTGGTTGAACCCCATGTTGACACATGTCAAAACAAAAAAGCGTTCTATGTACGAGTATTTAAAGATCGTTTTTCTAGGGACAGTTTTTTAGTGAGACTTGGTCTAAACTCGGCTCATTTTCTCGTAATAATCCCCTTTATGTCCAAAGTTCCTGGTAAACCTTGTTAGGAACTTGTACTTCTTACTACAAAAAAGTTAAACATCAGTTGAAAACCATGTTAATGTCAAAACAAAACTGTTACTACAAAGCCCTCTATGCACGAGTACTTTTTAGTCAGTGCTTCGCTGAACGGTTTATATTTTTTGTAGTAAGACGGATAGAATTTTGGCCCTGTACAACCCAACGGGTCTATGCATTCGTGATTCGTGAAGTTAGCCGTTTGTCTGCGCGGAACACAATTTTGTATGAGAAAGCGTTCACTGCGCAGACACGTTTACACGTTTAAGCAGTAGTTAGTAGGATTCCCTGATGATGAACATATATTCTAGATACATTACTGTTATATCTCTACGTGCCTCTGATGGTTCTGACTGGCTGCAACTGCTTTCTGTTCCTGATGACGATGTACAACATATGGCTCATCAAACGCAACATGGCCAGCTTCGACAAGAACACCGTCAACAAGAATAAGAAGAATCAGAATACGTGAGTTATTTACCTATTCGTTTCACAAAATGTTGATACCTTCTGTGTTTTACCATATTTGGTCAGAGCGCTTCTTATTGGAGCATTGAAAAAATAATGAGCTTATTGTCACGATGAATGAATGAATGAATGAAACTGTGTTTTTACAAGTTAGATAAGTACCTACAGTTCCTCTATCTTACGAAGGCGGGTTGGTCTTAATTGTGTGTAGATGCACATTATTGCACATGCAAGTTGTTTCTGTGTGCGTCATCTCCATGAACGAATGAGCGCAGTATCGCTTACGCACACAGAAACAAATCAACACACACAATTAAGACCGATCCGCCTTCTTGAGATAATATAACTTGCATTGAAAGTAGGTATTATATTACTGAGCCGACAACGATCCATGTGTATTGTCTTTGTGTAGAGCTTAGGAAGGAAATTAGCTAAAATCAATTTAACGTTATTATGTTACTTGTAGCTGTGCAACAAATAACTGGTACCTACTTAATTGAGGTTTTCCTTAATTATCACGTTACCTTATTTAGAAGTAAGTTACTATTATTAGAAGTAGGTACCTACTTTTAACGAAGGAACTCAATGTACCACACGATTTTACATATCAACTCACTTTTTGTTATAAATTTTGAAAGAGGAATTTTATTTCACATTGCGATTCAACAATTTAAAACTTGCCTGGCAGACCTTTTCCGTGATCAAAAAAAAAAAAACATCTGTATTAGATGATTTATACAGCATCAGGAGGCAATCCATGCCTACACTTAACGGGACGCGGTTTGAGATTGAATAGGCTTGCCCAGCACCTAAACCATCCTCATTATCTTAATCAGCCGCCCACAGGAAAGACGACGTCAATACATGTGGAGCTGACTAAGCTGCGGGTTTCCTCACGATGTTTTCCTTCACCGTTAAGAGCTCGTGTTATAGCGCATATAAATTTTACGAAACGAAAAATCCATTAATACATAAATCCAACAGCGTACACTTAGTTCTCCGTAGTTTGTTAAGTAAAACTTGATATGCGAGCCATTAACCAGTTAACCAATCACATGCTCTAGCGGATATTTTTTCCTTTTAACTTAACTTTGTGATTGGTTACTTCAAGTGCTCAGTTTAATGCCCCGCGATTCAATTTCAATTTTCAACAGATATTTACCAAATTGTAGCAAGTTTGTAGGTCAGGCCCTTGATTCAAAATACAGCGGAATGCATTCGGTTCGGAATCTACCGACAGCAACCAATCACAGTGCAGGAATTGATCCGAACTTCACGTTTCTTGCACAGTGATAAATGATTTGATTTTGATTTGTGATTGGTTGCTGTCGGTCGATTCCGAATCGAATGCATTCCGCTGTATTATGAATCAAGGCCCTGGTAAGAAATTATTGGTTTCATCTGCCAGAACTGTCTGTCAATAGGTAACATAAACCAATCTGAAATAATATTCCAGGTTCTTACTTTACATCAAGCTGTGTTCCCTGATGGGAGTGGCGTGGATTTTAGAATTTATCCAGGTAAGTTCATTAACTCTTCACTAAAATTATACCTAAGTATATTACGCACAATCGTAGTTTTGCAATATATACATATACATACATATAATTATTATTATTAATTATTAATAGCCCGTGATGTTTCTCTGCAGGGAAAAGGCCTCCCTTCGTTTCTTCCACTCCTCTCTATTGTGAGCTTTATTATACAGGGTGTAAAAAGACTACCATCGAAAACTGAGGGGTTTCAATCAGACCATGATTCTGAACATATTTAGCGAAAAAAAAAACGAAAAAAAATGTTTGACTTAGCTACGTATTTATTTTTATTTTCTAGCTATTTACTACTAGTACAACATAATAAGACCATACCTATCTAATAGTTTCATTTATAAAAGATAAAAACTATTAAAACTCAAAATCCAGCAATCTACGTATAAAAACGCGCCCAGTACATACGCAAACAGTAATCTTCAAACGCTGTTTTCTCCGGATATCATGATTTTTTTGGAAAATCCTTTTGGATTTAGTTGTGTGTTGGGATGCTGTACCTACCGAAGCCGAAAGGGGTAGGTACAGCATCCCAACACACAACTAAATCCAAAAGGATTTTCTGAAAAAATCATTGTATCCGGAGAAAACAGCGTTTGAAGATTACGGTTTGCGTATGTACTGGGCGCGTTTTTGTACGTAGATTGCTGGGTTTTGAGTTTTAATTGTTTTTTTCTTTTGTAAATGCAATTATTAGGTAGATATGGTCTTATTATGTTGTACTAGTAGTAAATAACTAGAAAATAAAATAAAATGACGTAGCTAAGTCAAAAAAATTTTGCGTTTTTTTTTTTTCGCTAAATATGTTCAGAATCATGGTCTGATTGAAGCCCCTCAGTTTTCGGTAGCAGTCTTTTTACACCCTGTATAATAAATAAGTAAATTGTAAATTAAGTACATTATTATAGTCAGAGTCGCCGTCGTCAAAATCGATGAGGAGGACTATATAATATATATCCAGGGTGTAAAAAGACGTCTACCGAAGCCGAAAGGGGGTTTTAGAATAGAATATAATAAAGTTTTATTTTCTCCACATCATATACAACAGTTACAATAGGTACTTAAATCTACACAACTTTATGTTTCCTCGCTTAAACGCTGTTTTCTCCGGATATAATGATTTTTGGAAAATCCTTTTGGATTTGGTTGTGTTTTGGGATGCTGTACCTACCCCTTTCGGCTTCGGTAGACGTCTTATCACACCCTGTGTAATGTATATACGTTTGTATGGAGAAAGAGCCGGTATCCTTTCCTAGCTATATATATCTAGGTATATTTTATCTGGAATTGAGTTTTGTGACATGTCGGTTAATCTTAAACCTCGTTGCAGGTAAGGCTAGTAGACGACGACCTCCCAGTTTGGCTGTACATCGCCTTAAACTCGTACAACGTGTTCATTGGCCCCATCATATTCTTCATGTTCGTATTCAAGAGGAAAATCTTTCTGATGCTGTGCAAAAGGTACCTTCCCCAATGCCCTGACCAGACCCTGAAAACCTGTAAAAAGGTATACGAATTAGTGAACAACATTTATTATAGTGTTTAGAATAGATAATAAATAACTTTTGGGTAGGTACAGAGCCGTGTTGGTCGAATGGGGTTGTGCCTCGACTTTCAATCTGAAGGTCGTGGGTTCGAATCCCGGCCGTGCATCAATGGATTTTGCGTTTCGTAAAATTTATATGCGCTTTAACACGTGCTCTAAACGGTGAAGGAAAACATCGTGAGGAAACCAGTTAATAGTGTTCTTATAGGCGGCGATGGGCTTGCAACCTGTCACGTATGGAATACTAACTTCTGCAAGATGTGGGCATGTATCAAATGTTATGTGTTTGGACATGCCTCTGACTACCCCCCTTAGACATCTTCAAAGGATCTGGAATAAGTAACATAAAAAAAGATCTGAGAGAATGTCTACCGCACCTTGGGGATACAGTCGTGAACCTGTTTACGTTTACGTTTACATAGGTACTTACTGTTAATTTTATATTTCGTTGACGACCTCTGTGGCGCAGTGGGTGAAAGCCCGCCTGAGACGCAGAAGGTTGCGGGTTCGATCCCCGCCGCGGGACAAATGTTTGTATGACCTACAGATTTGTCTCGAGTCTAGCGGCCTAACTAATAAACGTGGTATAAAGTTACTCCTCGGAATAAACTAAAAATAACCATACATTTTGACAGTTTACACTCAGGAATAACTTTACACCATGTTTATTAGTAGGGCCGTATGTGTTTCTATGTATAATATATAATGTATTTACAAACAAAAAGTATATAAGTAGTATATCAGTTATCTGGTTCCCATAGTACAAGCTTTGCTTAGTTTGGGGCTAGATGATGCTGTGTGAAATATCCAGCATTATTTATTTATAGGTTCGGGATTGAGAACAAATGGACGCGGAGGATGTACAAAGTGGCCTCCACCACCCGCTCCGTACAAAGCTCGAAGGCATCCAGGAGTTACAGCCGCACCAGGTCCACCGACTCCGATGCAGAGAGAGCCCTCAAGAAGGAAGATAACACGACACTGTTTAACACGACAAGCACTACTTGCGTTTGAATGAAGTAACAAATAACACCAACACAACATGGAAAACAAACGAGAGACTGTTGCAATAGATATTCTATAAGATTTTTTGTGTATTTCAAATCCTTTAGATGTCTGAGGGTAGAGTCTGGAAAATGAAAGTAGACCCTGAAAAAGAGGTGGCAAATTCAAAAATATAAGCGTGTAACCCCATAAAGACATTTGGAAGAACACAACTTGATACTTGGTTATTATTTTCTAGTACCAAATATTATATTATATTAAGTATATTATTTAGAGTTATTAATTAATGGGTTGTCACGCTTATATTTTTGAATTTGTCGCCTCTTTTTCAGGGTCTACTTTCATTTGACAGACTCTAGTCTAGAGGCATGCCTGAAAGAAATCGCTTTCAGCGATACATACATACCATACATAAAATCACGCCTCTTTCCCGAAGGGGTAGGCAGAGACCACGGATCTCCACTTGCTACGATAAGGCGATAAGGCCGCCCATTGTACTAATTTCAAACGTGTTTTATTTTTATTGTATTTTGTTATTAATATGTTTACAATAAAGTGTTCATTCATTCATTCATGTCCAAAATGCACATCTCTAAGGGCATGTCCAAAATGCACATCTTCAAAACATGCCTCATCTGTACAAAAACATGTATGTACAGTTCGCCCAACGGATCTAGGCATTCGTGAAGTTAGCCGTTTGCCTGCGCAGAACACAATTTTGTATGAAAAACCGGTCACAGACAAACGGCTAACTTCACGAATGCCTAGATCCGTTGGGCGAACTGTACTACGTGTATATATTGTCTTTGGTACTACACACTTACACAGTAAAATTGTTTTTTATGTACTACTCTTGTCAAAAATGCATTTTTTTGCTTGTATCAGGTTTAGGGGTGTTTTGAAATTCCAAGGTTTAAAAATCGATTGTTGATGTGAACTCGAGTTAAACGGTATCAATCGAAATTAGAGAACTTAGAACTAAGAAATGGTAATAGAGATGAATGATAGAGAATGTCTATTAATATTATTGCAATGTTATATAACGCGAGCGCATTTTATTTAGAGTTAAGACACGAAACAAATAAGTTAAGACTGTCTATAATAAAAAAAATGAAATGAATAAATAATTCTGGGCATTTCACAATGCATCATTGGTCCCAAAGTAAGCAGAGCTTGTGGTACTACATGACTGTTAAGGCTGTGTCCCCAGTAGGCAAACTGTTAGCGGCCGACTGAAAAAAGAGCAAGAAAAAAAGAAGCGGCAAACTGCGTACAGTGAGCGCAGAACTAGCAAACTGTGGACACTCCATTTCAAATATATGGAAGGGCGTACTAAATCGATACGCCGCAAACTCAGTCGGCCGCTAACAGTTCGCCTACTGGGGACACAGCCTAAACTACTTTTTTTAAGTAAATAAAATGTTATTCTATTCTATATAAATCATTTTAAAATTACTAGCGTATTACATAACTTACCTACTATCATCGTCTCCCTGACCTTATCCCACGCTAAGTGGGGTCGGCACAACATTGTCAACTATCACTTGTCAACAGTGCATCCACTCCTTTTACATTCATATCATCTCTCACACAATCCAACCACTTCTTCTTCGGCCTTCCTCTTCTTGCATACCCAGCCACACTCATATTCATAGCTCTTTGGGTAACATGGTTTTCATCCCTCCTCATAACGTGTCCATACCAAGATAGCTTAGCATAACTTACCTACTATCATTTATTTAATATATATATTTTACATTTATATAAGGCAAACTTGGAAATAACCATAAAAACTGAGATAGGATAAATGTATTTATTGATTATCCTGTAAAAATGTGTCTGCTGAAATCACAACAAGCTGACAACTAAATGGAATCGAATTATTAATTAAAACTAAATAATAATAATAATTAAATGTTACTTATACTGTTGAAGTAGATGGTCTACAATGGAAACGACATTCCAACCAACTATTAAAGTGTGGGCAGACATTAGATTAAGTTTACAGTTGTGTATTTTAAGGCGAGGTCCTTTTTTGTTATTGTTTTCTAGTTTTTTATTAAGTAGGGGAGAGTGTTACATCTGTCAATGTCACACACTGAGCTGTCATTGCTCCCGCCTTTTGGTGTGTAATGTTTTGACAGGATAGAGATTGTTCTAGAACATAAAAATATAATAAAAGGATTTGCGTTAAAAATAAACTGGAGTATTAATTAATTACTACCATAAAACAAGAGATATAACAAAACGTTCAAAATACATTTATTTATTAGCTGACACGCGCGAGTCTTCGTCTGCGCATTGTTTCGTCATACGATCTTTGGAACTGCCTTGTACCCCTAGGGGTAGTTTTTCAATAATTAAAAATACGAGTTTCTTAATATTATTATCTTATATACCAAAAATCGATTGTAATAAACTAGAAAAAATATATAATGAAATACGTAATTTAAATTATTGAAAAACTACCTAGGGGTTGTACAAGGCAGTAGAGCCTACCTATATGCTATTCTGGTCTGGAGTTATACCTTTCACCTTACCAAATTTCATTGTAAACTGTTTCGTCGTTTGAGCCTTATCCACAAACATCCAATCAAACTCACAAACTTTCGCTTTATTATATGAGTGGGATTAATTTAACATCCGAAATTTTCTAGCGCATGTCGGATGACGTTTGAGCCAAAGTAAGAATAGTCTTCATTGTCGGAAAATGACATGACAGGCACAGACGAGCTACTAGTTCACTGAAGATTGTTGCTCCAAGACCGTGAAAGGGAGGTGGATATGGAGGCCTTTGCCCTGAATTAGGAATGCGGGTTAGTAAATGGTAATAAAAAAAACGTGCCACTCCCGGGAGTGGCGCAAGAAGTGAAAACTTGAAATTTTATACATTGTTATTCACCCGTTTAGTTATTAAATGAGCTTTTAGAAATGTAATGTAAAAATATTGCCGTAAAAGTTTACAGAGTACAGAAAAGACACCACAAAGAGGAAAATGCCCTTTAACGACAGTTGGACGTCATAAGCTACTAATAACAAGGTAAAATAATCAGTTGCCGTTTAAAAAAACCCTGTTGAGAGGAGTCCAGAATCGCAATTAACGCGTGTATGACACGATTTGTTTCTAAAGTGGTATATTTTATCTGGGCTAAAGGTATGGGGAAGTGTAAACAAAAACATGTTAACAATTCAATTAATTATTTATTCACTTATTCGTTTAAATAATTGACGAGTTTTTGCTTAGCAAATAGACAATACTATCAACGTAACGAGAAAAGCAGAAACTTATATTTTTCGGAATAAAAAGTAGCCTATGTCCTTCCCTGGGATACAACCTTAAACTATGCCAAATTTCAGCTTAATCTGTTCAGCGGTTTGGGCGTGAAAGCGTAACAAACAGACAGACAGAGTTACTTTCACATTTATAATAAAACTAGCTGCGCTCCCGCGGTGTGACCCGCGATCCCTCGGGATTTTTTCATTTTTCGGGATAAAAGGTAGCCTATGTCCTTCCCTAGGATACAACCTTTAACTATGCCAAATTTCAGCTTAATCTGTTCAGCGGTTTGGGCGTGAAAGCGTAACAAACAGACAGACAGACAGACAGATAGACAGACAGACAGAGTTACTTTCACATTTATAATATTAGTATGGATAATTACAAACACGCACTTCAGAATTTTATAAAGATTTTACAGTTGCGTCCTTTCTCCCTGCGTTAATAGCATCATGCCCAAAAACTAAAACTTCGCTTAGCTTTTAAAATGAGATTGACCTGAAGAATTTAATGGGAGTGAATGAGGCGAAATACACGTCAGGATCGTAGCAAGTGGAAATCTATGCTCTCTGCCGGGAAAGAGGTGTAGTTATGTATTTAACTGAATAAAATGATCCTATATGCGCCTCACTTAAAACCACACTGGTTCGTAACTATAGTACTTTTCACGTGGGAATGTATCCCTGACACATAACTTTTATGTTTCACGCTGTACAATTAAAAATTTTTGAAATACATTAAATCTAGTGATAATACTAAAATATACAATAAAAAGGGATTCTGTCTGTTTCACCTACCTACCTACCTGATTAACATAAAAAAGCCTTGTCACGGAACCGTTCCTAAGTGAAAAGGACTATAGTGAGACGATATTTAAATAGAAATAGCGGTTTTAGTATTTGGGCAATATAATATACCAGTCTATCAAAACCACTTTCCCTTGACCTCCATATCGACGCTATCTTCAACAGTCTCGCATAACTCCTTCAGGTCGAGCTGAGCCCAGCGATGGTGCGCGGGCTGCTTCTTCTGCTTCAGCTCTTCGCGCTTCGGAGGCGGGATCGGTGGTCTGAAGGACATCTGCGAGCTGTCGTACATATCGAACACTTGCACCGGCGATCTGAAAGATGAATCCCACTCATATAATAAAGCTGAAAGTTTGTGAAATTGTTTAGATGTTTGGATGTTTGTATGTTTGTTTCAACACGCCTAAACTAGTGAACCGATTTAGATGAAACTTGGAATAGGCGTAGATAGTGACCTGGAATAGCATATAGGCTATTCAAAATGTTGGTACCACGCGGGTGAAGTCAAAGTCAAAGTCAAAAAGCATTTATTCAGTAGGACCGCTGGGATCACTTTGAAACGTCTTAAAACTGAATAATGCTGGACTTTTCACACAGCATCATCTAGCCCCAAAGTAAGCAGAGCTTGTGTTATGGGTACTAGATGACTAATACACTATTTATATACATAGAAAACACCCAGACCCGAGACAAATATCTGTAGATCATACAAACATCGGTCCCGCCGCGGGGATCGAACGCCAGAGGTCGTCACTCACACAACAACACACTCACAGTTTCCTCAGCTCCTGAGGCAGCGTCCCCTTCAGCACAGCTAGCGCAGTGTCCCGTACCGTGGGGTGGTAGTGCTCGGTGAGCAGCGCGAGCTCGGGCAGCTTGGCGGCGTGCGCGGCGGAGTGCTCGGGCGCCGCGGCCCGCGGGTCGAAGCGGCCCGACCCGCACGGCTCCTCGTCTTCCAGGAGTATAGATACCGCTTTGCTTTGCTGTTGACAAATGTAAGCTAGAAGTTTCATTTTATGCATTATCTAAGACCAGCTGCGCTCCCGCGGTGTGACCCGCGGTCCCTCGGGATTTTTTCATTTCTTCGGGATAAAAGGTAGCCGATGTCCTTCCCTGGGATACAACCTTTAACTATGCCAAATTTCAGCTTAATCTGTTCAACGGTTTGGGCGTGAAAGCGTAACAAACAGACAAACAGAGTTACTTTCACATTTATAATATTAGTATGGATAGTATGGATTAGTATGGATATTAATATGGATTAAACTCGAGATGGATGATGAACAAATAATGCAGAACATTAAAAAACCTAGTGATATTATCTTAGTTCAATTTTTGAAGTGAAAACTTATTGAAGCGCCTCGAAAAGGTCACGTGTAAACCACGTGACTGCTCACCAACACCTACCAGTAGCGCTATCTAGTTTTTTTTTTAAAGCTCATTTTATAGCTAAACGGGTGGATAGAAATGCATTAAATTTTTCTTGTTCAAGTTTTCTCTTCTTACCGCACTCTCGGCAGTTCCACGATTTTTTTTATGTTTTTTTTTAACCTATTTCGTCCCACTGCTGCATTAACACAAGGCAGGCGAGTGCTCCGTGGTGTTGGAGCTGTGTTGACAGTATTACCTACAACTGCTGGTGTTACCAATGCTACCGGGTGTTACCTGTGCTAGTTGGTGCAGTAACACCAGGCAGGCGAGTGCTCCGTGGTGTTGGAGCTGTGTTGACAGTATTACCTACAACTGCTGGTGTTACCAATGCTACCGGGTGTTACCTGTGCTAGTTGGTGCAGTAACACCAGGCAGGCGAGTGCTCCGTGGTGTTGGAGCTGTGTTGACAGTATTACCTACAACTGCTGGTGTTACCAATGCTACCGGGTGTTACCTGTGCTAGTTGGTGCAGTAACACCAGGCAGGCGAGTGCTCCGTGGTGTTGGAGCTGTGTTGACAGTATTACCTACAACTGCTGGTGTTACCAATGCTACCGGGTGTTACCTGTGCTAGTTGGTGCAGTAACACCAGGCAGGCGAGAGCTCCATGGTGTTGGAGCTGTGTTGACAGTATTACCTACAACTGCTGGTGTTACCAATGCTACCGGGTGTTACCTGTGCTAGTTGGTGCAGTAACACCAGGCAGGCGAGTGCTCCATGGTGTTGGAGCTGTGTTGACAGTATTACCTACAACTGCTGGTGTTACCAATGCTACCGGGTGTTACCTGTGCTAGTTGGTGCAGTAACACCAGGCAGGCGAGTGCTCCATGGTGTTGGAGCTGTGTGGCGAGCGTTGCGAGACGTTTGGCGAAGGCTTGCAGTACTGTTGGGGACACGCGACGTGCGCGAGTACAGACTTGGGTTACCGCTTCTAGCATAATTTTTGCGTCTTCTTGTGTTTCGCCTGAGGATGAAAATACAATTGGGTTATTAATGTTGTTATAGATTTCATTGTTAACTAACCTCATAGAATTTACGACTTCTATTACACGTTCTTTACAAATAATTGTATTCCTAGTAGGCTATATAATAGGCATTGACTTAGTGGAATGTTCCCTCGACTTTTGATCGAGGTTGCGAGTTCGAATCCCGGCTATACATCCATGGGTTTTGCGTTTCGTGAAATTTAAGACGAGACGCCTGGACCGATTTAGATAATTCTTTTTTGTTTGTCCGGGTACTTTCCAGGTGGTCAATCTTATTAATTTATTTCTGAAGGATTGATATTTTTCTCGCAAAGCTATCAGACGAAGATTCAAGTTGGTTTTCTTACACTTTGCAAACTTTAAGCTTACCGATTAAGTTGTCTTGACTTACCACAATGCGCTTTAAGCATATTCGCATACAGATGCGCATGAAACTTGGCCGGGTCCACATTAAGCGAGTCTCCTGCCCCGGCCAGGATAGCGAGCACTGTCCTCACGCAGAGCAGACGCTCGCGCCACGCCACGCGCTCGTCTGTGAGGAGCCGCCCTAAGATACCCACCAGATCTGAGTAGTACTCTAGGTTTATTACGTGCGTGAATCTGGAAAAGAACTTTTTATATTAAACAGACCAACTCTACAGTATTATTGAAAGATAATATTTTTAACCTCACACTTAGGCCCTTATTATTGAATGTGGTGTAAAGTTACGACAGGTTTTAACTCCAAAAATTGTATAGTTACTCCTAAGTTACGCCCGACGTAACTTAACACCACGTTTTTTAATAAGGGCCTTAGGGATCACCAAGAATTAAAATGCATTCGTTAAATTGCATGCATGCTAGGCATTTTTCAGATGGGGGGGATATCAAACTCAGTCACGTTACTGTCACCATGTTACGACACCATCCTCTTACTAAAACACTTAAACGTATTTTAATTTCGTCACATTGTATCTTCACAATGATCTATTTGTATCGGACGCCTCTATTATGAATGTTGAGTGTATTTTAAAAGAAAGATGTAGGAAGATGACTACACAAGGGCGCCTCTTTCATCTTCTTTTCTTCTTGAAATTTATATAAATATATATAACATAACTAACTTACATATAATACATAACTTACTGAATAGTATTCCTTAGTAGTAAGAGCCGTGTTGGCCGAATGGGGTTGTACCTCGACTTTCAATCCGAAGGTTGTGGGTTCGAATCCCGGCCGAAATCAATGGATTTTGCGTTTCGTAAAATTTATATGCGCTTTAACGCTTGCTCTTAACGGTGAAGGAAAACATCGTGAGGAAACCAGTTAGTGTTCATATAGGCGGCGATGGGCTTGCAATCTGTCACGTATGGAATACTAACTTCTGCAAGATGTGGGCATGTATCAAACATGTGTTTGGACATACCTCTGACTGAAGGGGGATCCCTTAGACATCTGCAAAGGATCTGGAATAAGTAACAAAAAGATCTGAGAGAATGTCTACCGCACCTTGGGGATACAGTCGTGAACCTGTTTACGTTTTTTTAGTATTCCTTAATCAACAATCTTACAATCAAACAAACTCACTTGGCAAGTCCATTTAACGCCGCGGCGAGTAACTTCGACCCCGGCGCAGACTTGAGCAGTCGGAAATAGATGTGGAACACGGATCTGGTAACTTCTGTGAGCTGCTGCCGTCGCGCCAGTGAGCTCTCCTGTGCCTCTGTCTCCAGGAGCTCACGTTCCACTTCCTTCAGCTTTTTGTTTCTCTATAACAGAATCCCACTAATATAATAAAGTTGAAAGTTTGTGAGTTTGTTTAGATGTTTTGATATTTGAATGTTTGTATGTTTGTTTCAATCACGCCTAAACCAGTGAACCGATTGGAATAGGCGTAGATACTGATCTGGAATAGCATATAGGCTATTCAAAATGTTGGTACCACGCGGGTGAAGCCGCGCGCAGTAGCTATATTACATACAGTATTTTATAACTCGGTTCATTAGAAACGAATCCAAAATGGCGGCTATAATTGGCTGCGTAAAATTTCCAGCGTTATTGGAACGAATTTCCTTTTCGGACTGTATCGAGGATGGGGGCTAGAAAACAAAAAGCGTTCGAGTTTTCAGTCAAGACACATACATAGGTCAAAACGTCACAGTGCGAAGTGCGCAGTCGCAAAGCAGTCCATAGATTGTAAAATTGTTAGTACGGAAGAGCGTTTTTAGGATTTTAATATTTGACAATAATTTATTTAACAAATGCCAAATGTCAAAGTTGAAGCGTCGTTCCAACCGAGTGTTCCACGACACTCTCGTACTTTTTTTATCTATTTATTTTTATCATGGTTTCTCGCTTGCACACTAGTGACGGCACTGGTGTACGAGCGAGAGAACATGATTATCACCGCCATTTTGGATTCGTTTCTCTAATAAACGGAGTTATACGAAACGAAACAGACAAAAACACGTCCTCAGGGCATCTGATTTGTATGTGATATATCCAAATTTTCGGCTAAATATTCGGAGGTTTCTTACTATAAACCACATTGTATTCGGTCGATAAGATAACCTATGAATGAACTCGGTCCGAGCTGGTTCAGACTTAGGACCGAGTATTAATTCATATAAAAATTTGTTCTTGAGGTAAACTCGACTTGTCGCCAACAGGTTTAAAAAAAAAAAAAAAAAAAAAAAAAAAAAAAAAATTATCTGTGGTAGTATTCGAAATTTTTACGCGGCGTCTGTTACTTTTGGGAAAATTGGAAAATATAGTTATGAAAGAGTTCAAGAATTTTATTCCTTAATCAAGCCTACCCAAGACTATCCACGACATGTGGACCTTCGAGCCCTAGAGACCACGACCACGAGGATCAAGAGAGAAGAAATTCTATAACCTCGTGCTTTTACCATTTTACTTACTCATTGCTCAAGCACCATGCCGTCCACACGATCACAATCTCAGTCGCTTTTACGGGATCGCGTGGAAACCAATGTAGAAACAGATCAATCGGACGTACGCGCCGCCACACCGAAAAAAGAAGATCAAGACAGTATAGCAAGGCCTAAATCTACAAAATCCAAGTCGTCCATCACCAGCCTCAAACGCATAAAAATTTTACAGGCTGAAAACAGAATAATAGACGAGATTACAGCCAGCAAAATAAGAGCAGCTGAAGAGAAAGCTAAACTAACAGAAGAGGCCATGCTGAAAAAACTAGACATTCAGAAGAAACTTATCGAAGAAGAAGAGGAGGATGATGATGATGATGACAATAGTCAACCCTCTTACGGTGTCGCAGAGTGGGTCGATACCATAAACCCTAACCCAATACAACATGCGTCACCACCAGAAGTCACAACATCATCGAACGAAGTCAAATTACTTGCAGCTGTGCTACATAAAAGTCACAAAGCAAACCAATCGCTGAAATTACCAATATTTGATGGAAAAGCCTCTGAGTGGCTCATCTACAAAGCTGCTTATGAGGAAGATGCCTCTGAACTTACCTTAATAGAGAACCTGAGAAGGCTCAGAGCGACATTAAAAGGTGAAGCTAGAAATACTGTGAGCTCCCTTCTGATTACCAACACAGACCCTAAAGAAGTTATGTCAGCATTGGAATTGAGATTTGGCAACCAACATTGTCTTATAAATGAACAATTGGAAATATTGAAGAACCTACCTCATGTTACCAAATCAGACACACAGAACCTTGCCAAGTTTACATGTACTGTGAACAATTGTGTAACAACCATCAAAATTCTAAACAGAAGTGAACACCTGCAAAACCCAGAATTATACAGAATCATCCTTAAGAAGCTTGACAGCAATACCCGAGACAGATTTTATGATTATGCCAGTGCTACACACAGTGACTCCACACCGATTCTGATCTCATTGTCAGAATTTTTGAAGCGTGAGGCAGAGCTGTGCCTCCGCTTCGCACCATTCGAGCCGACAGCCTTGAGCAGGCAATCACCTTGCCAGCCCAGCCGCTTCCTGCCGGGCTCTGACGCCACACAGCCGGCGCCACGCCAGCCCGCCATCCCAGCGGGCCAGAGATACAGTGTCAATACAACATCTTCAGCACCGGAACCAGGTATGAGAATTTACAAGTGTTGTTTATGTGATGGTGATCATGTCTTGCCAAAGTGTGACTTATTCCTTCAAAAATCAGTTGATGATCGGTGGCAATTTGTGAAAGACAATAGATTATGTGTGCGGTGTATATTATACAAACATACAGGTAAAAATTGTAAAATCTCTAGATATCTTCATAGACTTTTGAGAAAAGAAAACATTAATAATAATAACTTGAATCATAGTGACCCACCACAAGAACTAAACAACTATAACTGTAATAATGATTTAACAAGCTGCAAAGCATATTTAAAAGTCTTACCAGTGACCATAACAGGTCCTAGGTGTTCTGTGAAAACCTTTGCACTTCTTGATGAAGGAGCCACAATCACACTGATTAATAGCAACTTGGCTGAGGAGATTGGTGTGGATGGCCCTAGCAAGCCTCTACATTTACAAGGTCTTGGGGGTAGTATTATTGAAGATAGCAAGAAAATTAAGTTTTCCATTTGTGGTATTAATAGTAGAGCATTCAATATTCAAGCATGGACTAAAAATTCATTAGAACTGGGCCTTCAGACTGTACCTAAAGCTGAATTACTACAGTTTGAACACATTAAACAGATAGAACATCAAATAGATTGGTATTCACATGGTATTCCTAAAATTATTATAGGACAGGATAATTGGCCCCTGATCATCAGCCGAGAAATTAGTGCAGGTACCAATTTACAACCGGTTGCATCCAAAACTTCTCTTGGATGGGTAATTCATGGATGCTCAACAAGGTTATCCAAGATTGATGAGGGCTGCAACACAATATACAAGGTGTCAAATGTAGAAAATGATTTATATAGGGTGTCAAAGGTAGATACTAACAAAATTTACAGGGTGTACAATAATGATTGCGAAAAATACACAGAACATCACAATGATGCAGATAATTTAAAATGTGACTCGCACATCAGCCTCGACGACCTCTATAGCATGATCAAACATAGTTTTGAATTGGACAATTTAGGTATACAGTCCAAACTCCGGTGTAATCCAATCGAGGAAAGAGCTATTGAAATGTTACAGTCCACTACCAAACGCCTCGATGGGACTACTTGGGAAACAGGGCTGTTATGGCAGAGCGACAATGCAAATCTACCCAGCTCCAGCAAAATTATGGCGCTGAAGCGTTTTGAAGTTCTCGAACGAGGGTTTAGTAAAAATCCCGATTTAGGCACCAAATACACAGAACAAATTAGAAAACTTTTTGAAAATAATTATGCAGTAGTCTGTAAAACACATCTTATTGAAAATAGCGATTCATGGTTTTTACCGCATTTTGCCGTGTTAAACCCAAACAAACCAGGAAAAGTCAGGCCAGTTTTCGACGCAGCCGCCAAAAGTCAGGGGGTCTCCCTCAATGACAGACTTTTAACCGGTCCTGACTTATTACAGTCTTTATTGGGTTTGCTATGGCGATTCCGTTTAAAACGAATTGGTGCTTCAGCTGATATTAGGGATATGTTTTTAAAAATCAAGATTGCAGAAAAGGATCAGAAATATCAACATTTTCTCTGGCGAGAACCAAAAGACTCTGGACCACCGAAGATTTGCAAAATGACATCTATGCTATTCGGCGCGACTTGCTCCCCATGCTCAGCTATCTACGTCAAAGACACAAACGCTAGAGAATTCCAAGATAAATACCCCGATTCAGTAGAAGCTATTATAAGGAATCATTATGTCGATGACTATTTGGACAGTTATGATAACGAAAGCGAAGCCATACAGCGTGCTACAGAAATTATATTTATACACAGTCAAGGTGACTTCGATATCAGGAGCTGGGCAAGCAATAGCAAAGCCGTTCTAGAAGCCATACCAGAAGAAAAGAGAGCTCACGAAAATATCGACCTTACTCCAGAAGCTGGACAAGTGAACAAAACATTAGGTATGGTATGGGAACCAGCTACAGATACATTGACATTTAACTTATCAATGCATAGAGTACCGTCAAAAATAGCCACGTGCCAAGAACGACCCACTAAACGTCAAATGCTGTCAGTACTTATGAGCGTGTTTGATCCTCTAGGTTTAGTCACTCCCCTCACTATAAAAGGTAGAATTTTACTTCAAGAAGTTTGGAGAACTAAAGTGGGATGGGACGAGAAAATAGAAGATCAACAATTCGAAAAGTGGCGAAAATGGCTATCTGAGTTAAGAATGGTGAAAGAGTGCAAAATACCTCGCTGTTACTCACCACAACTAAACCCATCGCGTATAGACCTGCACACCTTCTGCGACGCCAGCGAGAAAGCCTATGCAGCAGCATGCTACCTACGTTACGAGTATGAAGATGGTGAAATTAAAATAGCCTTAGCCGCTAGTAAAGCTAAAGTTACACCTCTCAAACCAATGTCAATACCAAGGCTGGAATTGCAAGCGGCTCTTCTAGGCGCCAGATTAGCGAAAACGGTAGAAGAAGAACACGCTATCAAATTACACCAAAAGTACTTCTGGAGTGACTCTGGAACTACACTGGCCTGGATCCGGTCAGATCCTAGAAAGTACAAGGCATTCGTTGGTCACCGCCTTGCAGCGATTGACGATCTTTCTTCACCTTCACAATGGAAATGGGTACCGACCGCTGACAATGTAGCAGACATGGCAACAAGAGATGTATCAGCCTGCAATTTTTCACCTGAAGACAGATGGTTCATCGGCCCAAATTTTTTGTACCAACCCGAAAACGTATGGCCTGCAGAAAAAGAACTTACCAAACTGGCCCCAGAAACAAAAATAGAAGAAAAAGTCAACGTCATAGTTCAAAAAACCGAATTTTCAGTACCAGACTTCTCCCGCTTTTCATCACTACAACGACTCATAAGATCTACAGCATATGTACTACTTTTTATCTACAAATGTAGAAAATCAGAAAACAGAGATCTAACTGTAGAATTACTAGATAAAGCAGAGAAAATATTAATCAGAAAATCACAATTCGACAGTTACAACAAAGAGATAAGTCAAATAAGGAACAACACAATAAACAAAGAGAGTGTCCTTTTACAAGTCTGCCCTTATTTAGACGATGATGGCATACTGCGGGCTCGCGGTAGGATTGATTCAGCACCAGAAGTTCCCGAAGCTTGTAAGAGGCCTATAATCCTAGATCATTCTCATAGCTACACCAAGCTCCTAATTTTAGATTACCACAAGAAGCAACATCATGCCAGTACAGAAACAGTTTTGAACGAAATTAGACAGAAATTTTACATCGCTAAGCTAAGATCAACCTTGAGACTCCTGACCCATCACTGTCAATTTTGCAAAATAAAGCGGGCGACACCTTCTGCTCCGATAATGGGTGATTTACCTCCATGTAGACTCGATCATCATAAACGTCCCTTCACACATTGCGGCTTAGACTACTTTGGCCCGATAGAAGTTACCATAGGAAGACGACGCGAAAAACGCTACGGCGCTTTATTCACCTGCATGGTTACTCGAGCCGTTCATGTAGAAGTAGCATCAAGCCTTAATTCAGACTCGGCCATAATGGCCTTAAGACGGATGATGGGCCGGAGAGGGTGTCCAACAGATATATACTCGGATAACGGGACTAATTTCAAAGGCGCTGAAACTGAACTTAAGAAGGCATGGAACGAGCTTGTTAAAGAAGAAAAGTTTCATCAAGAGTTACTTAATCATAGAATAAAATGGCATTTTATCCCAGCTACTGCCGCTAACATGGGCGGAGCCTGGGAAAGACTAGTACAGTCAATTAAGAAAGCTTTGTATGCCACATTAAATGAACGTGCACCCCGAGAGGAAACCCTAGTAACTTTATTAGTAGAGGCAGAGCATACCGTCAATAGTAGACCTCTTACTCACGTTTCAGATGATGTGAATGACGCGGAGGCGCTCACCCCTAATCATTTTTTGTTAGGAAGTTCTTCAGGCGTTGCAATACCAGGAAAGTTTGATGACAAAGATTTAATGTTGCGTAAGCAGTGGAAAATAGCCCAACGGTTAGCAGATATTTTTTGGCAAAGGTGGCTTAAAGAATACCTTCCCAGTCTCTTACCTAGGACAGGAAAAGACTGTGTTGAAGATCTCAAGGTAGGAGACCTAGTTATTATAGCCGATGGAGCCCTTCCACGAAATATGTGGCCCAGAGGCATAATTAAAGCTACTTTTCCCGGCAAAGACAACAGAGTGAGAGTAGTAGATGTAAATACTGCAGGAGGGACTTTCCGAAGGCCTAGCAACAAAATTTTGCGTTTACCTGTAGATGTTAACTCTTAAATGCCAGTCGATTGGCTTCTACTTTAGGTTTTTTTGGGCACTTTTAATTTGCTATAGGCGTGCCAAGGGGGGGGGGGGGGGGGAAGTCTCGCCAATCGAATCAGTGTGATTGTGGTTAATTCATAGAGTCACTTTTTCAACTTATTCAGTTAAGTATAGATAAGAATTATCCTTCTTTCACTATCATAAGAATAGTTTTATGATTTAATTATATTACATTACTGCAAAATATTTTTTAATTTGTTGAAGTTAGTTTCAATTTATCACAAGTTACAAAGTTACTTATTTGCAATACAAGTTACAAGTTTCAGCATTTCAAGTCTCTAGTAAGATACAACAAAAATAATTGTTAATTTGTTGAATTAATCTATCACAAGTTGAATAGTTAGGTATTGATTTGTTAATTTTTTTAGTATTTGATTAGAATGAATATGAATACTCTCTTTAAATAAATAGCTTTAGCAAATAATTTTTTAACTTGTTGAATTTAGTTCTATTTACCTATGTATCACAAATTGAGTATTTGTTACTATGTGATTTTCTTAGTAATTTCTCTTTAATGGGAAATAATTATATAACTTGTTGAATTAAGCACTAGTTACATTTACCACAAGTTGTTTAAGCTTAGAAGAAGTTGTTATATTTATCACAAGTTACTTACATAGTTATACGTTAGAATATTTTGTTAGTGTTATAATTATAGGTACTCATTTAATTATCCGGTATACTAAAATGAAAATTGTTTATATCTATGTAGGAGACAGTTTATATACCTACTAACTTTATTTAATACCAGAAACTTTTGCAGTTGAAAGATAATGTTCAGTTTTGTTTTAAGCTTCAATTTACTTTAGTTTACTGTTTAATCTATTAAGTAGCCCATTTAGTTAGTAGTCAAAAAAAATAATAATTAATAAGTCAGTAGTAATAACTGGTTAATGTAATTTAAACCTATTGGCTTCAGTTTTTTTTGGGCACTTGTAGATTACAGAGGCGTGCCCAAGGGGGAGCATGTCGCCAACAGGTTTAAAAAAAAAAAAAAAAAAAAAAAAAAAAAAAAAAAAAATATCTGTGGTAGTATTCGAAATTTTTACGCGGCGTCTGTTACTTTTGGGAAAATTGGAAAATATAGTTATGAAAGAGTTCAAGAATTTTATTCCTTAATCAAGCCTACCCAAGACTATCCACGACACGACTCTTACTCTGGATTTTATCCCAGAAAAGAAAAGTAGTACCGGGTCCAACTAGAAGGTAGCTAGCAAAAAGTTAGTTGTCATCTTAAAAACCTTTTTCTCCTTCTTCGACAGATTAACAATCCTCTTCTTATGTTTCTCATCTTGCTTCTTCTTGTTCTTGACGTCTGCTTCGAGGTCCATGTCTATGTCCCGTATCTTGAGGGTCAGGAGACAGTCCAGAGCTGATGGCACGAGTTTCTCACCTCGGCGTTTCACTAGCTGGTTTATTAGACGTACGATCTGTGGATAGGAATTGTAATCTGAATTATGATCTGTAACGAGTCTACAGATGCCGCTCACAATATACTATGCAGCGTTGGCAACACTGCATGGTTGTGAGCATGTCTGCGTTACCACGGATTGGTTAAAGTCGCAGGTTCGGAGCGGATCGGTAAAGTCCCGCTTTGGTATATTTGTTTTGATTTTTTTTTTAATATTTTAATATAATTTTGAACAGCTTATATCTTTGACTTTCAAATCTACCCTAATTCTCTATTTCTTGGCAGTATTGGTAATGAAGGAACATTAGTAGAGCACCTTGATCTTTCCCTTGATATCTCCCCCGGAACAAAGCTACAGGTTTCACGATTTACCGGTGTTAGGTGAGTAGTCGAAGTTAGCTACTCACAGCTTGAGCGGTCAAAGCATGGTCTTTCCTCTAGATATCCCCCAGAAAGTTGCCTCACGAGGCACTGTGGTGTTGGATGAGTAGTGAATGCTACTCACAGCTAGAGTGATGTCTCCTTTGCTATCCTCCCGAAACACAGAGCTACAGGCCTCAGTAACAATCTCTCTGGCGCGTTTCTCTCTACAATCCAGGAAGGGCACGAGACTCTGCGCAATGTTGGTTGAGTAGTTGAAGTTTGGTCGCGCGACTAGCAGACTCGCCATGCATTGCAGTGAAACTAGTGCTAGGCTGACCGCTGACTCGTCAGGTCGTCTGAAAGAAAGGAGCTCTTTAATTCACTTTTGTCACACTCAACAATATCATTCAAGTTTAGTACTGAGGACGGATTCGCTAAAATACGTTCGTAAGTATTGAGTTAGTGGCCAAGTGTCGTGTATGACCAGAAATTACGAGTACCATGAAATATACAATACAAATACAAAAATGTTTATTGCAGCAAAACATACAAACAATTCTTAACTAAAACTTAAAGATGGATAACATAAAAAGATAAAACTTATAAATAATGTTCTAGTTTGCTGAGAGCTGATACAGAAGTGGGGGTATCTGATAGTTTCCTCACTAGGCGACGCCTGTATCGAGGAAACTAAAGTACGAATCAATCAGGTAGGTAATTACAAATCCTGCGACAGGTTGAATTAGCAAAAATAAATAAATCTAGCAAAAGTAATTATATATATTTAAAATTGGTTAAACTTAAAAAGATTAGGAATATTATATTGACGACCTCTGTGGCGCAGTGGGCGAAGGTCCGCCTGCGACGCAGAAGGTTGCGGGTTCGATCCCCGCCGCGGGACAAATGTTTGTATGACCTACAAATATTTGTCTCGGGTCTGGGTGTTTCTATGTATAATATGTATGTATTTACAAACAAAAAAAAAGTATATAAGTAGTGTATCAGTTATCTGGTTCCCATAGTACAAGCTTTGCTTAGTTTGGGGCTAGATGATGCTGTGTGAAAATGTCCATCATTATTATATTATATTTGATCTCATATCTGATTCCACTTGAATCCTGGAAGAATCAGCAAAATTCGATATTTCTCCAGAGAAGTTTAGATTATTCTACATACGAATATAGGGGATCAGTTAGTATATAATATATCAATATAGCCAGAGTTTTAAGCACGCTACCGACCTGGATCAGTTGAGCAAACTAAATATTGTTTTCAATGATTAGATGGCTCGACTGACTCTATACATTTTGTAAGTTTGTGTAAATAAGCAGTCAAGTTTCTGTAAATAAATGTATGTTGAGTATCTCCATGATTAAGTAGTCATTTGGGCAGTAAATGCTTTGGAAATCTACCACGTAAATAGTGTTACCTTGTGTCTCCTTTCTTCCTTCGTAAGACGCCGCTGGCTTTCTCTAGTCGTTGTAGATATCGCTTGTAGAACTCGAGTAGTTCCTTCTCGTATTTGTACAACGATAGTGTGTCCTTTTTCACTGAAAAGATAATGGGTTTACTACGATTAGACGACTATGATTTATCAATATGTTAGGAAAAAGTCAAAGGTATCACTTAGAATAGTCAGAGCTAGGTATATAGGGTGTGAAAAGACGTCTACCGAAGCCGAAATAGGTAGGTACAGCATCCCAATACACAACTAAATCCAAAAGGATTTTCCGAAAAAAATCATTATATCCGGAGAAAACAGCGTTTGAAGATTACTGTTTGCGTATGTACTGGGCGCGTTTTTTTCTTTTATTAATGAAATAATCAGGTAGGTATAGTCTTATTATGTTGTCCTAGTAGTAAATAACCTAAAATAACATAAAATGACGTAGCTAAGTCAAATCTGATTGCAAACCCTTAGTTTTCGGTAGTCTTTTTACACCCTGTATACTCCTGCCTATTCCATCGCCACAAACCAAGTATAGTTATCTGGTTCCCATAGTACAAGCTTTGCTTAATTTGGGGCTAGATGATGTGTGAAATGTCCAGCATCATAGTCAAAATTCCTCTCAGATCAAGTCATTCAAAATCATTTGAAGATAAACGCGGCAATGCCACAGAATGCCCAACAAACCAATTTCAATTTAAAATTTGGCACAAGCCCTTATTGCAGTTGGCATACATAGCACACCATGTACGAGAGCCTCTTCACCACACTGGTTAGAGACAAGGAACATTTAACATACATTTGATGTCAGAGTAGTCCTGATGCCGTATCATATAGTCAGGAAGGATGTCCCGAAACACCTCGGCAGCTGACAACGAGGCTAGCTTGCGCACCGACTGTAGGTTTAACGCGCCGTCCTTCAAGCGCTCTTCCATCAGGTATAAAATCGGGAACAGGTTTTTAAGCTGAAGGAGGAGAAAAACATTTAAACTTAGCAGAAATAGGAAATAGTGGAAACCTATGGGTTCTACTTAGTCCTGCGTGGAAGAGCCGTAATCCATACTCCATACTCCATACTTATACTTAATATTATAAATGTGAAAGTAACTCTGTCTGTCTGTCTATCTGTCTGTCGGTCTGTCTGTCTGTCTGTTTGTTACGCTTTCACGCCCAAACATGAAATTTGGCATAGTTAAAGGTTGTATTCCAGGGAAGGATATAGGCTACTTTTTATACCGAAACAATTAAAAAAATCCCGAGGGACCGCGGGTATCACCGCGGGAGCGCAGCTAGTTATTATATAATTTTACTTGGAGATTTGACATGAATGTTTTTCCACAAGCTTGTATTGAGGGCTATGGTACCCTCACTTCAAGTGAGGTTCCTCACTTTGAGGCGCACATATAATCCTTTCACCACACAGGTTCATAAAAGCTAGTAACACAACACAACAACAAGAACGACAATACAAACCTTTTTCTCCGGACTTTCCAGCAGCGAAGAGCATAATGCCCCAATCCTCAGCTTCTCATGCGCCAGTTTATCTCTCCGTGCAGCCAGCAGCTTCACCGCACTCACTGTGTCATCCCCAGGGTCCGGAGTAGCCTCGGTGGATGTATCAGACTCGGCATCTGACTCCTCTTGGTCTACTTTAGCTTTTTTGGGAGTGGGTTCTTCTTCTTGCTCAGATTCGGATTCTGTGAATGAAAGAAAAAGATAAAATTAAATAATATTCAACACTAGCTATTGCGCGCGGCTTCGCCCGCGTGGTACCAACATTTTGAATAGCCTATATGCCATTCCAAGTTTCATCCAAATCGGTTCACTGGTTTAGGCGTGATTGAAACATAAACATACAAACATCTATATTAGTGGGATTAGTGGGGGCTAGAAGAAAAAAAAGCGTTCGATTTTACCGTCACGACACATACATAGGTCAAAACGTCACAGTGCGAAGAGCGCAGACGCAAAACAGTACATAGATCGTTACATTGTTAGTACGGAAGAGCGTTTCTAGGATTTTAAATAATTTATTTGACAAATGACAAATGTCAAAGTTGAAACTTCGTTCCACCGTGTGTTCCACGAAGGTTCCACGACACTCACATAGTCATGTGGTACTCATAACACAAACTATGCTTACTTACCATATGATGCTGTGCAAATGAATGATCTGTGAGCTGTCACAAAAGTGTCTAAAATTCAATTCGCTTTTCCTTTGAAGTCAAAGTCAATGTCAAAAAGTATTTATTCAGTATAGGACCGCTGGGATCACTTAGAAATCTTAAAACTAATTGTACTCCTGTTCGTTCGCGACCAATACCGTGAAGAATCAGTTAAACAAACAGTGTTTGGGGCCTGGCATTCTTTTAGGTGATCCATCTTAAAACTAAATAGTCAAGCCCCAGTGGGTAATAAACCTGAAGTTTCCTAAGAACTAAACCTACTAACATCTTGACTTATCTGGAAAAATATTTAATATCTACCTTCACACTCCTCGGTCATCTCCTGCAATCCTGCCTTCGTCTTAATAGGCAGCAGTGGCCTCAACTTTTTTACCGGCTTGTCTGCTAGTTCCTGTTCATACTTCTCTTCAATATCGCTGTCCGAGAGTGCCTCTGCATTGTCATCATCATCATTTGTTGGTTTGGGGACTCGACTCCTCTGGCGTTTTGGTGCTCTGAAAAAAAATGCTAGACATTACACAAAAGGGTTCTTGTTTAAATAATCAGTACAGTCAAATGCACACAGAGACTGCCAGGTTGCTATCAGGCGCACTTTATACCTAACTAGTGAACCCGGGCTCAACTTCGTCTTTGCCATTTTTAAAAGTCAAAAGTTATTGGTAGTCATGGCAACCTTAGAGCAGTGCTCTTTATGTCAGAGTACTGCTAAAGATTTTATGCAATATTCCCATTGTCTTTTTACATATTTTTAGGTTTTCGAGAACGTTTTTCAGTATAAAAGTAGCCTATATGCTATTCTAGAGTTATACCTTTCACCTTACCAAATTTCATTGTACACTGTTTCGCCGTTTGAGCCTTCACATCCAAACATTCCAAACATCTAAAACAAACTCACAAACTTTCAGCTTTATTATATGAGTGGGATTGTGTAAAAAATAAGTTCTGTGATGTATTGATAAGTGGTTAGCATTATTAGTACCACAGTTATTCTAAGCGTTCTCTGATCTAGGTAAGAAGATGACCTTCTTCCGGGTTTGAATCCTAGGCATGCATCAATGGATTTTTCGTTTCGTTAATGTATAGTAGTAGGCATGGATTGCCTCCTGACGCTGTATAAATCATCTAATATAGATGTAAAAGGCTTAAGTTCTGATCTAAGTGCCTATTCTGTGCCTCAAATAGTGAAGTGCTTGTGGCTAGCAAAGCTGTTCTTGATAGATTATCGAAGTTGAGCCTACATTTTCTGAAATAAATTATCAGACACAATATACAGAAACAATTTTCTTAAGCTGCAAACTCACTTCCGTTCTTCTTTAACATTTTCCTCTGGCACATTAGAGAGTAGTTGTGGCTGCTTGGCGAGTCGGCTCATGATGTACTTCTGTTCCTCTTCATCCAACATGTCCGCCCACTCGTCACCTGATGCTGCATCACTGTCACTGCTGTACTGTATCTAAAGTTTGAATGAATGAGTGTTTAATTTTACAGGCTTATAAGTACAGTTCTTCCAATGGATCTAGGCATTCGAGAAGTTAGCCGTTTGTCTGCGCAGAACACAATTTTGTATGAAAAAGCGGTCACTGCGCAGACAAACGGCTAACTTCACGAATGCCTAGATCCGTTGGGCGAACTGTACTTATTATACTTACATAATTTTAGTGGATATTGTAACAGAACTGAAGAGCCAAGAAAATTGCGGGCCCGTTAGAAGTGCTAATAAATAAATGAAGATACCTGAGGTTGATTTGGTTGTTTTTGTTTCTGAATCTTGTGCCTGTGCCTCTGAAGCCTGAGTGTGCCTGCCTTCTTCATTTTATTAGTCGTGTGGTTGTTCCTCTTCAGTTTACTGATCTTCATTTTACCTTTTTTCTGTAAATTATCAAGAAAATAAAAAGTTAATGTGGATGCTTGGTTATGTTTTTCTTTTATCGAAATTCTGGGGGTTTTCATAATAAAAGGCTCAGAAATACTTACTGCCATTGTGTAAGATGTTTTGTTTTATATTAAACGTTTAATAATAAATGTTTTCAATGTAAAAAATGCTCGCATTCAAGGTGACTGAGATGAATGAAAGAAATGAAAACAAAACAAAACAACGTGGGAGAGAAGGGAAGGTTCAAATTTCAAAATCAGCCGCATGTTTGACTTTGACAATGACTGTTGTTTTTATGGGATTTGATAATGACAGATATAGACGTCAAATATTTTTATTCTAAAGATGAGTGCACAAGAATGTATTTGTTTGAAAATTTAATATTTACGTGTGCTTTGCATTGCTACTTTTTTTAACTTGAAATCATTCAGTTAACTTAAAATGCTTGATTTGATGTATAAAATACACTCGTGAGCAAAAAAATCGACTCAGGACGCACGCCCGCGTTTAAAAAACTCTGGCATAAAATCAGAAGCTTTCATTCTATTTCTGATTTTAACATCTCAAAGCTGTTAGTTTTAACTTTAAAATGAGTGGTCTACTTTGTTATTTACATTTTTATTTTGGTAATGAAAAAATATTGAATGAGAAGGAGTCTTAAGCAATGAAAAAGGGTGATCATTAACAGTAAAGAAAATACCAGCTTAAATTCGTCAAAATATTAATTTATTAGAAATTAAACTATCAATATTTAGTGTTGCCCCCCCTGGCCCTAATAACAGCTTCCAATCGCTTCTTCATGGATCGAATAAGTTTCTTTACTCGATCTTGTTCGATGCTATCCCATTCTTCAATGAGCGCCGCTTTGAGGTCCGATTTTGTGGCTGGTGCAGGATTTCTAGCCCGAACTTTTCGTTTCAGTTCGTCCCACATATGCTCGATAGGATTTAAGTCCGGGCTACGCGCTGGCCAGTCCATAGCGGCAATTTCGACCTCCTGTAAATACTGCCGGACGGAACCTGCAGTATGTGGACGGGCATTGTCGTGCATTAAGATAAAGTTTTCGCCTATGAAACCGGCGTAGGGAACGACGTGATCCCCTAAAATCTCATCGATGTATCGGTTCGCCGTCAATCCTCCCACTCGACCACCAGTTTCAATAAAAACCAACTCGGTTTTTGCCTCCATTGAAATGCCCGCCCACACCATCCAGGAACCTCCTCCAAAAGCCACATTTTCTTTGATGCAGCACTGCGCGAATCTTTCTCCAGATCTTCTGTAGACTCGTCCTCTTCTATCGCTACCATGCAAGCATACTCTGCTTTCGTCTGAGAAGAGGACGGAGCTCCATTGTTCGTCAGTCCAATCAACGTGTTCTCTGGCAAATCGTAGGCGGGCTGCTCGGTGGGCTGGGGTTAATTTGGGGCCAGTAGCTGGCCTTTTTGGCTCAAGGCTAGCTGCCTTAAGTCGTCTTCTGACTGTCCAGCCACTAACAGCCACTCCTCGCGTTTCTCTGAGCTCTTGTTGGACTTGAACGCCAGTGAGGGCCCGATTTCTCAGCGATGTACTGACAATGAAACGGTCATCTCTCTCCGATGTGCACCTTTTTCTTCCGGAACCGCGTCTTCGATTAAAGTTACCAGTCTCTTGGTAACGACGGTAAACTCTGGAAACAGCAGACTGGCTCATGTTCAACGCATGTGCCACTTCACGCTGACTCTGGCCTTGTCGCAATAGGATGACCGCTTGAGCAGCTTCATCACTTGTTGTGTCCATTTTCAGGTAGAATTCTTGTTTGTTGATAACGGAGATGTGTATCGGTTGACGTTTGACGGTTAACTGATAAGGGTGGGTCAGGTAGATAACCTTTTATATGGGTAAGTAACCCTTAATTAGCACTATTGTAAACAAGCGCAAAAAGGGTGGTTACTGATCACAACATGTTGTTGGGTTGTGTGAGCAAGAAACATTAAAATATTTTATATCATTTTGAAGCTAATAATAGGAGCTTTATGATTTTACTATGAAAAAAATATTTACACGATCAGTTTTTTTGTCAGTGACTTGCGACTGCAGGTGTGTCGCCTGAGTCGATTTTTTTGCTCTCGAGTGTAGTTTGGTTCCAGTGAGATCTATAGAAAGCATATTTATGCAATGCCCATGAATTTATTAAAGTTTTGTGATACCTAGTCTACGACACTCTTTGCCTCTTTGGTGATAAACCCTTCGATCGAGCGTGACCTTGAGGCCTGACTGACGCCACCTAAATCATGGCTATAGAGACCAATGATGATGATGATGATGCTCTTACAGATATGTAGACCTACCCTAATTTTACGTTCCATTGATAATTTTTTTTGTATTATTAATTAAAAACCTTGAATAATAGTGTTGAGTTTATACAAATACCAATGAATTAAAAAAAAATACAAAGATACATCGTCAAGACAGAATCAGTGTTTTCGTTTTGTAATTTGCAGAATAACCTCTATAGGTACTCATACGACTCATACGCTGAGCTGACTGAATGAATCGGAACGCATCAATCAAACTTTCTCTAAACGTCAGTTATTAGACCTCGAATCGAAACTTTCTTTAATTCTAGTTTTTCCTGTTTTCTGTGCGAAAATCCGTCGGCCACTTGCCGTTTCTAACTCTACACAACGCGAACTATGAATCACCATTCATGAAAATTTTTAAAATGTGATGTGTCCGTTAGAAAAACCAGTTTTGTGAAGATTTTACTATGGTGCCTCAACAGCAGAGGAGAAGACGTCGTAGGGCGGCTATACCTAGGGTTTCCGAGCGACGGCTGGTGGTGGCGAGAGGGGTAGGCGGTTTCGGATTTACTATAGCGGGGCAGAGGCCGTGTGTAGTGTCAGCGGTAGCCGCGGGCGGGCCGGCGGAGCGGGCTGGGCTGAGGGCTGGAGATGCCTTGCTGGCGGTAGACGGGGCGAGCGTGGCGAGGGCTCCTCACGCGTCTGTCGCCAGGCTCGTCGCGGGCGCGCCGGGCTCCATCGCCTTGAGCGTATCACCGAGAGACTCCCCTCCGACTGACACAGAGGACACGGAGCCAGACGAGAGGTCCAGGACGCGGCGGAGACACCCGCCGCCGCGGCGCAGGCCACAGCCTATGATGCATCATCCAGGTAACACAACCTACTATGATGTAGTATAGAAAAGGTGAAAGTTTTGAAAGCATTGTTTTGGTGCAGTATTTGTGCTAAAGAAATATAACTCTATTTACAGAAACTAAGCTACTACATATTTACATATATTTACAAAATACAACAGGATTAGTCAAGCTATCTAAGGATCGTTAGAAACGATCTATAGATAGCTCAACTGATCCAGGTCACTGTCAGTCGGTAGTGTGCCCAAAACACTGGCGGCATTACCAATTTGTGCTTGAACATTTATTGAGATGAAAGTTAGAGTATTTGTAGACATAGAGTCTTAATTACAGTACAAAACAAAAACTTTACACAAGTCTTACTTGTTTAAAAACATACCGAAAGGCTTGAACTTGATGGAAATAACAATTTTAATACAAAATCTCTTCAGTCTACAGAAGTTGCTCAAGTTCTTTGCAACCCAATACAACTAATGCAGGCCAATATGTAAGGTTATACTAATAAAAATTCTAGATATTATAGTTCTTATATGATAAATGGTGATGGAAATAACAAATATATCTAACATTGTTATATTTATTTATTTTCAGATGGCTAAAGGCATTACCTAGGTATGTGGGAGACAAAATATTGCACTTTATGTTCTGTGTTTTGTACTTGCCCACTTTATTATTTAACTAACATTGCATGCATAAAATTCATACTTACAGAATATTAACATCTCACATTTAATTTGTCTTATCCCTTAAGTGCTCGTTGTAAATAATACATTTTTATAATTCCATCAATTTGTCTCATACTTTTTTATTATTAAAAAAAAACAGTTTAACAAGCTGAGTTTTGAAAAATAAATAAATTAACTATCATGTTTGCATTGTATTGTTCATCACTTGTTTAGGTTATTTAATGTAGTAGTTCTTAGGTTTAACAATAGATGTCGGTAGTAATTTTGTACCAATTCTACATCGCGCTATTTGAAGCGTTTTGCCAAAACGACCGGCCGAATCAGATATGTAAATATACGTCTTCCAATTTCACAATGGTTTTTATTATAATTGTTTACAACATCTACAAACAAACATGGTCCTTCGTCAGCCAGATGGCATCTTTATAGGAGTGTCGCTGTCCGCGTTATAGTTCGCCACCTTTGAAGAAACGCAGTTCAGCAAGAACCAGAGCCATAGAAGTTGGAGATCAGCGTGGGCGGAGGAAATGCTTTCCTTCGCTACAACGAGAGCGTAACGAGAACAGTACAGACGTGTCAGCGGGAGAGATAGTACTACTCTTCACAGCGGCGTCGCAAAACAGATCCGAGTACAGAGGGGACACGCGAGCGGCAGGATAGTACTACCACCGTCTCAGCGCTACCTAGCAGGACATATCTACGTTCCGGAGGGAGTCTACGCAGGTAGCTGGGATAGGACTACCCTACTATCTGCGCCCCGGAGACGAGAGCAGCAGCAGCTGGCCGAAGAGAGGCTTCGGTCAGAGATCAGCGCATACACAGGAGCCCCAGGAGGAGAGGAGCTAGATCGAGCGTGTAGAGTGAATGTAGTGTGTGTGCTGTGAGTACTTTTAAGTATATCGTTTTATGGGAGGTCAGATCATTTTAGTGCGTTTTAGTTCAGGTTTATTCAGTATTTTCTAGCTTTTGCAGTTTCCTATTTTTATTGTAGTGCATGACGTTGATTTTGACGAGGTGTCTCATTTTATTGTTTTTTCCTTGTTTTCGAAGTTCGTCTATTTTAAATTTTGAATTTTGACTTTTTCTGTACAACCATGGAGTTTATATGCAATGTTCAGCGAAACTTGTGTAAAACTATTAGCAGAGCCTTTTTTAATTTTAAAAAGTGTTCAGGTGACAGTTTAACGTCAGAATTGATTGAGGCGAAAATTGAAACTTTGGAAAATGATTGGATGCTTTTCAGAGAGAATAATACCAAGCTTTTCGCGAATTATGAGCTTGAAGACATCGAGAAATCAACTTATGCACAATGTGAGGTTTACGAGGAAACTAAAAATACTTATTGTTTGTATAGAGCGTTATTGAAGAGTACATTGAAAAATATTCGTTCCGATAGTCCTAGGAGTAGGTCAAACAGTTCACCTTCACAAGCTAAACTGCCGAAGATTGTAATCCCCGTATTCTCGGGAAGATATGAAGAGTGGACCACGTTCCGCGATCTATTCGTGTCACTCGTTCATAGAAACAGTTCGCTTGAGAAAGTACAAAAGCTTCACTATTTAAAGGCACATCTGGTCGGTGAAGCTGAACAGTTAATTCGACACACACCAATCACAGATTCAAATTACGATCGTTGCTGGGAACTTTTAGATAATCGCTATAACAATAAGAAGTTTCTTTCAAGTTCCATTTTGAATAAGCTGTTCCAGCAACGGGCGAGTCATGTTGAGTCTGCGTTGGCGTTGAAAGAGTTGTTAGATACAAGCACTGATTGTCTGAGCGCTTTGAAATGCCTAGGGATAGATGTAAGCACCTGGGATGTTATAGTCATTCACATTGTCAGTTCTAAGTTAGATCCAGAGACCCGTAAGCAATGGGAGCTGACAGTGGCAAGTCCAGACAAAGATCAGAATGAGCTGCCAACCTTTGCTCAGCTTCAAGCCTTTCTAAGGAGTAGATTCCGAGCATTAGAGTTCACAGAGCCTGCGAGGAATAACACAGTACAGACAGCGAGTCAGATAGAGTCGGAGCAGAAGATGAGTACAGCCATGCCTTGTGAGTTTTGTGCAGAAAGCCACAAACTTGGGTTTTGTAATAAGTTTATCAACAAGGACATAGATTTTAGAAGAGAGTTTGTAACGAAGAATAACATTTGCTTCAACTGTTTGGGAAGCAATCATAGTGTGTACCATTGCAGGAAGCCCACAGTATGCCGCATATGCAGCAAGAAGCATCATACTCTGTTACATGAGTCCAAGCAAGAAGATGCTTCTAATGAAGAAGGAGAGAACACGGTGGTAGCTTGTCACACGGCAAGTGAGTTGCCAGTTAGCAGAAAGGTTTTGCTACCAACCGCGCAAGTGAATGCAGAGACAAGATCTGGAGAATATCAGCCAGTACGAGCATTATTGGATCAAGGATCGCAAGCTTGTTTCATCACTGAAGCAACAGCACAAATCTTGCAACTGAAGAAAATTCCTGTGGATGGCAAGATATCAGGCTTAGGCCAAGTGAAAAAGGGTACCAGGATATCTCATGTAGTAGAAACCAGCATTCAGTCACGGACAAACCCTCGCTTCAAGATGAAGATACGAGCCTATGTGATGAAGAATATCACCTCGTATAGACCAGAGCGGAATATCGGCAACGTGAGATGGTTAGAAGAAAAAAAGTTAGCTGATCCTGAGTACAACATGCCACAGAGAATCGATTTGTTGCTGGGAGCCGAGGTTTACAGTCGCATTCTCAATGAGGAGATGAAGAGAAGTCCATCAGGAACGCTTTTAGCGCAGAACACCTCATTGGGATGGATCTTGTCAGGAGCCAGCCTTTAGATTCAGGTCATATTAAGTTAAGCTATGTAAAATGTGTTGTATTATGAATGTAATAAGAAATATTAAGTTTGATTTATGTAAGTTTTGTTAGTTAAGGACATTTCACAGAATGTCCTTCGTGGGCGGTATGTTTAGGTTATTTAATGTAGTAGTTCTTAGGTTTAACAATAGATGTCGGTAGTAATTTTGTACCAATTCTACATCGCGCTATCGAAGCGTTTTGCCAAAACGACCGGCCGAATCAGATATGTAAATATACGTCTTCCAATTTCACAATGGTTTTTATTATAATTGTTTACAACATCTACAAACAAACATCACTGTTTGTTTATACTTTTGTCTCTGTAAATTATTAAATTTGCACCACACATACAGTTGCACAGATATCCAATCAATAGTTTCCTGACAGCTATCAGAATGTTTTGTGAATGTTTCAGCATGCCAAGCTGTGCCGAGCACATCAAGTGTCAATGAGATCCTGCAAAACTTAAGCCGCGCTCAACTGACGCCGAACCACGCTGCGCGACTCGAATGCCGCGCGGTAGTCGGCTACCTAGGCACCATAGACACACCGCAAGCTGCCACAAACACCGCCCCTGGTAATGTCAGAAACGCTGTCAGAAAGCTCAGGCAGGAACGACGAACTGCCACACCTGTGTTACTCTCAGTTCTACCCAATTCCCTTCTGCTTAGACGGCCATCCGGACAAGTACTCGCTCAGTACCAAAGAGAGCGAATCATCTACGCGGGCTGCGGCTCCGAAGCCGATAGAAGATACTTTGGTCTCGTGACGTCAGCGGAGACCGCCGAAGCTGACGCGTCACACAGCTGCCATGTCTTCGCGGTAGACCCAAGAATGGCAGAACACGAGGCTCATATCTCGAGAGCGAGAGAGTTCCAAATCGCGTGCACCAGCGATCCCGTAGCCGAGCGATGCTTGGAGTTCCCTCCGTCAGCGGAGTACGTAGTGGGGGTTATAAGAGGGATGTATTCGCTGCCAGCAGAGGAATGCGCCAGTCCAAATCTACAGCAGATATCGAAGCTGGCGATAAAAGGTGATAGCCCAGCGATCGGGAACTTCGCGCGGTGCAACGCGGTGTTCAGAGCTCGCGACCGGCGGTGTCGCCACGAGGACCGGCCGGACGGACCGGACTTCGTGGCGAACTCTCCGCAACCCAGCAACCACAGCGAGATCACCACCACATCCAGTAACAGCGATTCCGGCATCGGATTCCATAACGATGGCAGAAACATCGCTGATCGTATTCTAGTCGTTGATTTTGCAGGAGTGCAGCCTCCTCCGAACAGGTTCAGGCCCGACATGCCGCGGAGGCCGATGGGTCTGGTCGGATGCAGTAGCTTCGACGCTGACGGCTCATTTCTGTCCAACACGACTCCTGTTGTCGACGGTTTCGGAGGCCAAGGCCGTCCTCTGAACCTCGACGACGTAATCCTGAACGCAAATGACATGCAAACCGTCAGACACGTCAGCCCTCGCAACGAAGACGACAACTACAATTACAATAACCTCTATGGCAACGTGCCTTCCACCTCTCGCTACCAAAACGGAGTCGTTTACGACCAAGTTTATACAGAAAACGAAGGGCACCACTACGAGTTCATCCCGTCACAGCTTGATATGGATTTGGAGATAGATCAAGTCGCTGAGAATTTTAACTCTGTGGAGATTTATGAGGAGTCTAGATCCAGGCATCCCCCGGATTGGCAATCCAACGAGTCTGTTGAGAACGCTACAGTGGTTTCAGAAGGAACTTGTAAAGCGAGCATGGATTCCGTGTCTATGTATTCTTCAAGGAGTCATGAAGAAGCCAGGCCGATGCTGAGGCGGCATATGCAGGCCTCCCTAGATGATATGCTGGTGCTGGGTTTGAGAGATCAACAGAAGAATGATGATGATAATTTTGTTCATCCCGCGGCTGTGAAGAGCAAGGTACGTTTTTTTTTCTTTTGCCTCTAATTTCTTTTCTTACCTTAAAGTCCACATGATTCTTGTATCATCAGCCTACATTAGCAAAATTAAGCATTACGTAATTAAGCAGTGCTTCTTATCAATTCTTAAAAGACATGTACAAAGGCGAGCTTAATGCTACAAAGAGTTTTCTTCCAGCAAACCTTTGAGGCTAGAGAGATGTGCAAAATTGATACACAATAGTATTTAGTATTTATTTAAGTAGGATACAATAGTAAGATGTCGTAAGAAATCCCTTGGGGGGACATCTTCCAAGGATCTTCAGTTAATAGTTATTTATTGATAATATTGCATTATAAGTAAAATATATTTGATTTGATAAGTCAACAAAACTTTATGTGAGAGAATATCTACCGCACCTTAGGGACACGGTCGTGGTCCTGTTTCGTTCAATATCCATGGTTAGGTCAATGCACTGTAAATGAGATGCGCATATGCGCTAATTTTCATTAAAGCCAATTGAGTACCACTTCCTACATTTTGGCACAAATATCACTTGAATTCATTTAGTTTACATTTTGTCATGCAATCGTTTGGAGGTGTCGTTAGAGTAGTTATCTGCATTATGGTGGTGAGTATAAAATATCAAATTAATTGCTTATAGTGGTTGGTGATAGATTTTGTTTGCGCGGAATTGTCTATTGTCCTCTTAGTAGATAGCTTAGCTATCTCATCTCTTACGATACTTAGAGAGAGTTTTGAAAATGTCTGTAGAAAATTTTAAGGAGCTGAAAATAAAATGTCTTTGGGAATCCTCTGCCGGCCTCGCTTGAGGCCAGTTTGACACCTCTTCTTCTTCCTTATCCCACTACGTAGTCGGCACAACATGTTTATCATGGTTTAACACTTGATACCACATAAAACGTAAAAACACGTAAACAGGATCACGACTGTATCCCCGAGGGTAGACATTCCCTCAGATCTTTTTATGTTAATTATTCCAGATCATTTGAAGAAAAAGAAATGTTTTGTTTCAGGTGAGAAAATCAATATCGAAAAACCTTCTCTCAAAGACGAAGAATATCATAACAGGGCGGGATCGCGCGGCGAAGGAGGCGCGGCGCCGGGCCGTCAGCGCCAGCGCCGGGGACGTCGTCGCGGGCGGTGCTGGCGCGCTGGCGGCCGCGGCCAGCGAGCCCGATCTCAGGGATACACAGGTCAGTGCTTTATTTCATTTATTTACACAAAACACAGACTTAAGCCACGTTGACACCAACAGAGTATAGAGTCATTCTGATCAGAGTGCACTCTGATGCCTCTGATTGGCCGCCATGCACTCTGATGACGGCGGCCAATCAGAGCGTCCTAATGGGCATCAGAGTGAACTCTGTCAGAGTATACTCTGATGGTGTCAACTCGGCTTTACAGACAGATCCAAGTCGGTAGGCTCGCTCCATCGTATACCTCATTCTTGCCTGTGTAAGTCTCGAGGTCCAGAGCCGATTCATCATAAAAAAAATCGTTCAAATGTTATAAATAGATAATACAATTTATGTACAAAAAGACAAGAGAAGAAAAATAATTCATTTAGATTTAGAAAAATAAGTCTTTGAAGTTAAAATTGAAGTTAAAATTAAAGAAAAGATATAGTATGTGCATCCATTTTGTTCACCTTACCTAACCGTTACACACTGAGAGCAAGCGTTTAAACTATTAACTATTGTCCCGCTCAAGAAACGAAGAAATAGATTTCGTGATAATAAAAGAGACACATACTTTGATCGCTGAATGTGAATGCACATTGGCTGGCGACAAATTAAAGAAAAATAAAACACGTAAATCATAATTTCTTTTCAGCCTCCTTGCAATGCAGAAGGAATGTTGTCTCAATGAATGGTGGTTATTTATTCATTAACTGCTCGAGATTATCAATATCACGAAGCTTTATTGACCTTACATTGTAAAAAGGACACAACCTAACAAATTAGAAAGGAATTTTCGTTGAATTTTCCATAAAATTGTTTTATTGTTTGAAAATAACGCCAATACCAAACCTACCTCAATGTTTTTCTCGTGACCCATACATCTGAGATCGTTGTGTTCCATATTCAATCATTTTAAATGATTTTCTCATAGACTAGACGTTTAGATTTTTCTCCCAAAGGAATTTGGGAGAACTTACCCTGTATACCTATGTTATTAGGGGCGAAAATGCATACATCAGAGATCGTTGTGTTTCATTTTCAATCATTTTAAATGATTTTTCTCATCTACGTTTAGATTTTCCGCCCAAAGGACTTTGAGAGAACTTACCCTGTATACCTATGTTATTAGGGGCGAAAATGCAATAAATTGTTGTATATGCTGGTCAGACATTTCAAATCTCCCAGTGCCGCCGACTCGCATGCTTAATTCATCTTAATTGGTCAATGGCGGCTTTGGACGCTGAGTTGTGGATTGGCCTTTGATCAAAGAACTATTAATACTAAGGGTCTACCAATAAAAATTGACATAAAGTTATGTCATGCATAAAATACTTTGTATGGTTATTCATAGGTTATGAATGACATAACTTTATGTCAAGTTTATTCATCATCATCATCATAATGTCAGCCATCTATTGTCCACTGCTGAACATAGGCCTCCCCCATCGATTTCCACAGCGATCGATCTTGTGCAGCCTGCACCCAACGGCTCCCAGCAACCTTTACCAGATCGTCTTTCCATCTAGTGGGGGCCGTCCTCTACTGCGGTTTCCGGTGCGTGGCCTCCACTCGAGAACTTTTCTGCCCCAACGGCCGTCAGTTCTACGAGCTATGTACCCCGCCCGCTGACACTTCAGCTTGCTAATTCTGTGGGGTATGTCGGTGACTTTAGTGCGTCTACAGATCTCTTCATTTCTGATTCGTAGAGAGACACCAAGCATACCCCTTTCCATAGCTCGTTTATTAGTAAGGGGGTAAGTTTTGATAAGATTTCAATACTTGTCATGGTTAGTTCTCTTTATGGACAGAATTTAGGCTACGTAAACTTAATACACCTGAGTTAATTCACCTGTGTGCATAGTACACTTTTAGTAAACTTAAATCATAGCGTGTATAATGGAATTTATTTTAATTTTGATTAAATTCGTATTTTAATAAAATATCTCTATTCTCCGCTTCCGAAAAAGTATACATTAGCTGGGCTTAAAATGATGAAATTAAAATTATGATGCTATGGTTTGTCTATTTCCAGCCACCAAAACATTTAAAATCTTATTACATTTCTCGAGACCAATTCTCGCCATACGAGTCCCGCAGAATCCTATCAATTGATCTCTACGGTCAGTGCACGGCCAGTACACGAGTCCACGACACGGCTTTCTCTAATCTATACCTGTTTTAGTGTTTCTAAAGTGGAACCTTAGCCGACTAAGTACTACTTACTAGTATAGTATGAAAACTACGTACAATGTAAGTAGAAAACAAGCTTATGTATCTCCATGTGGATATCTTATTTTATTTATCTTATCTTTCCATAACAAGATCCTTTAAGGATGAACTCCACATTCCAACCAACAAGCCTAGCGGTCCTACTGAATAAATATTTTTCGACTTTGGCCGGTGTAATTAATTACTAGAGCACTGACCGGGTTCAATCCCGGTCGTGCACCAATGATTTTCCGCCGAAAAATGTATGTGCACTATGCCAGTACTCTCAAACGGTGAAGGAAAACATCGTGAGGAAACCGGCATGTCGTGGAACCTACAAAGTTCGAAAACAAGTGTCAAGTGCATGAAAGGAGCCTCTTCGAGGCGCACTTAAAATCCTTTCACCACACTGTTTAGAAAGAACTGATGACACGAAAAGAAAAAGAAGATTAGAAGTTATTTTAGTAAAATGTGTATTCAGGACTATGTATTTGACTGGTATTATTTTAATTGGGTTATTATTTATTTACCTATCAGAATGTAATGTACGCTTACTATGCTCGTAGGTACAAACATTGTCTATTTCCCTATGGTTTTAGATATGCAGTCTCATTCAACATATTAACAGATTAACAATAGGTACGACTACTGAAACTATTAAGCTGTACAAATGTTTAACGCGCTAGATTCTATTTCCGTTCCTTATCAGTGCTATAAATAGCTTTTAAAGAGCAAAACAAACATTATGTGTCCTTGTTAGTCACCACAGCAGCCATATTAAGCCCTTGCGATTGCATTATGAACATTAACTATGAATTTTGACGTGACTACGTCTTATAATTCGATAGAGCCGGCTGCACGCACGAAAAAACATGACGTCATGAGGCGTTACCTCGCTCTGAGGCGTTCCATGTAAGGCTTGAAGTGCAAGCGAGAGCGCGGAACGAGCGACAAAGAAGCACAATCGGCCTTTGCGTTCGGCAGCGTTCGACATCCGACTCTCCTACTTGAGTGAGCGATGCGTAGACGTTGTCACGTTCAACTATCGTCAGTAAACCGACTTTACAGACAACCAATTATTTAAGTCAAAGTCAAAGTCGATTTGATAATATTTTTTTTTAGATAAAGAATTGTTTTAACTTGACACATTAAGAAAATACTAAAAATTTTAAAACGAAACAAAATTGTCTTGATTGAAAAATACTAGTATCCATTGTAGATAGACGACCTCTGTGGCGCAGTGGGCGAAGGTCCGCCTGCGACGCAGAAGGTTCCGGGTTCGATCCCCGCCGCGGGACAAATGTTTGTATGACCTACAGATATTTGTCTCGGGTCTGGGTGTTTCTATGTATAATATGTATGTATTTACAAACAAAAACTATATTAGTAGTGTATCAGTCTTCTAGTACCTATAATACAAGCTCTGCTTACTTTGGGGCTGTGTGAAAAGTCCAGCGTTATTTATTTATTTATTATTTATTGTACCTCTGCATAACGATGCATACTTCAGCGGAACGCATCCACGACGAAACCGTTCCGCTGTACAACCGACTGCAAACAATCGCAGTGCAGGGGTTCGCCGTATTCGCGTTCTTATTTTCGTTCGTTTGATGAATATTCGGATGTTTCTTACTACGATTTCTGACTTCGAGGGCCAATTTTTCGGTTTGGAATATTTGGTCCTAGAAAAGTGTTTTAACGTTGATGTTATCGACTGAATACACTGTAGCTCGTAGTAAGAAGCATCCGAATATTCATCAACGAACGAAAAAACGAACGCGAATAACCCCCCCTGTTCCGCTGTTCAACCGACTGCAACCAATCGCAGTGCAGGAATCGTGTGTGTGTGTGGTTTTGAACGATTCCACGGAACAGTTTCATCGCGTATGCGTTCCGCTATAATACCTATGACTCGCTATGTTTGTCTAAATTAAAGAAATCTTCAAAAGCTTCCGTCATCATCATCGGACTCCAATGATAGCTCACTGCTAGACATAAGCTCTCTAATCTGACTCTAATTGGCTCTGTGCTGATCTCATCCAAGCTTACTTAGGCCTTTATAGTTTGGTGACGTTGTATAGGTATCAATACCAACCTCTTTACCATTTACATAACTCTGATAAAAATACAATTACTCGCAACGTGTAGGTAAACGTGATGTACAGTATTGTTGGCGAGTCAAAAGTAGTTAACAACTAATGCCTAGAAATACCTTATCATTAACTCGCTTGACTCCTGTTCATGAATATTGCGCTAATTGATTCTGTTGAGATTTCCTAGTTTTACCTTTAAACAATAACAAAATCGCTGACATTAGAAAACTTTTGTATAAAAAGAAAATGCTAGATAGATAGATTATTTATTCATAGAAAAGTACTTTACTAAGATTAGCAGCGCCTTAAAACTTATGTTATATCCGCGATGCTACTTTATTATGGCGCTGTTTTAAGACATAAAAGCCTTTACAAAAAAAGTTGATCTACTTCTGACGGCTACAAATTACTCTAAATATACACGTAAGGAAGTATAGACACCTCGAACGTTCGTGCCCAGCCAGTTAGAGCCAACAGCGAAAATCATTGCGCAGGCAACATTGACAGGACATTTTAAATTAGTCAACCACACAAGTTATTTAGTAAACAGACTATGGTGACTTGAGAAAAATATAATTTATTTCAAACTTTGTCATGTTTTAGTTATTTTGAATCAATGTGGTGAAAGAATTAAAAAAAACTTAGGCCTTTCAATCTATACTAGATGATTTATACAGCGTCAGGAGGCAATCCATGCCTACACTTAACGGGGCGCTGTAGTGCCTGGGATTATTTGAGATGGAATAGGCTTGCCCAGCACTTAAACCATCCTCTCACCTTAATCAACTTAACTTGAAAGAATTAATGAGTCAAAGGCCTCCGTCATGGTTAACTTAAATAGCCGGGACCGAAAATTTAACGTGCCCTCCGAAGCACGGAAGCTGCCACTGGCGGTCACCCATTCACTTAAAGACCGTTTCGAACGTTGCTTATTTCGACGATCTATCAAGAACGACTAAGCAAGCACGACCACGAGCGCTTCGTGAAAGGATTTCTCGTCTCAAAGAGGCCCCTTTCGTCTTAACTGAAACACGTTAAAAACTTGAAACAGATGTGTAGACTGTAATAGAATAATAATAATAAATAATAATAATAATGCTGGACTTTGCACACAGCATCATCTAGCCCCAAAGTTAGCAGAGCTTTGTGTTATGGGTACTCGTGACTGATACTTAGATACTTTTTTTTTGTAAAAACATACATATTATTCATAGTAACACCCAGATCCGAGACAAATATTTGTAGATCATACAAGCATTGGTCCCGCCGCGGGGATCGAACCCGCAACCTTTTGCGTCGCAGGCGGGCCTTCGCCCACTGCGCCACAGAGGTCGTCAGAATAGAGGTTATGCATGCGAAGCCGCGACCAAAAGCAAGTTTTTCACGCAACTTTCAAAAACATGCATATTTCATAAATGATGTGTTCTTCATCTAGACCGAAAAGAATTGTAAAAACTAATTACAGATAATTGGAGAACACGCAAAACATGTGTTGGCTAGTATTAAAACGGTTATTAACACAACTCTATTGTGTTCTAACGGACACTTCAATGTAAATATTTAAAAGTGCTTCTTGCTATTGTAGTTATCATTACTGATACGTTGACTGTATTCACTTATAAACTAAACCAGTATTTCTTTTGATTTGATTTGTTGGATTATCATTGGCAGCTCATAGCGTACTGCTAGCCATTCAACATAAGCCTACTCCCTCAAACGCCACTCTAGTCACAGGCACAGGGATCTCATCCAGGTTTGTCCTTCTGCAAAATGCCAACATTAAGTAGTCACATGAAGCTCACATTGATGTTCCTTCATGTTAAAGACTTGGAGATTTATCATGGTCTTCGGGTTACATAGTTTTCTGTATTTTAGAAGATTACAGTAGGTACCGCTGCGATCACTTTGGTATCTCGTCTCTGAGCGATTCTACCTACTCCTCTTCTACCTACAACTCAGCCCCAGGATTGTTGATAACTATTTCTCAAGCAAATGAATTGGAGTCCAAAAGATTCGCACGACCGCCGTGCACTTGATTATGCCTTAGATTAGCGAGCTCTGTGCAACAAATTGACGTAACCCTCAGTTACACTTACCTAATCGCCGGTAATACTTGGAATCATGCATTTACTCTTAATTCGCGGTAACACGCAATGCGTTGCTTAACTTTGTTGCGATTTTACTTGTAATTTTAAAATTACTGTATCTAATAGTTCCTCCATAATGAAACTCTAAAAGAAGTATTTAAAAGTGCGCTAGGCCCCAAAGGTTTGAAATAACTAGTGGCACAACAAGAAGATGTTACATTAAGCAGACGAATTAGTACATATACTATTTTTTATTCCGGAAATGGTGGGACAGCGAGTAACACCGCGAAGCGCAGCTGCTAGTAACTCATAAAGGACATTTGTATTGAGGCTAAGGTTGATAGCAAAACTATAATTTATAGATTGGTTATCTGAATGAATCAACAATTTCTTCATATCGCTACAGATAATGATGTCTATTTTAAGAAATATCACATTAGAAAACTTATCTGGTTCTCAGACTAGATATCTCGTTATTGCAGTCAATCATGTTTTTTCACAAGCTTGTGCTTGTTACCTGGTTACTAGTTGATTGGCAGTCGATAGGCACAGCGAGAGCGGAATTATATGACCTGATTCCAATACAGAATTACTCTAGATAAAGAAGTTATGGTTTAGGTATTCGTATTGTGTTGGCCCAGTGGTGGGCAGTGCCTTGACCTTTAAAACAAAGGTCTTGGGGTTCCCGTGTCATCATCATCATCTCCTTCACTTCCACTCTGCTCTATCAGCCGCTATCTCAACATTCACTCCTTTCTTACCCACATTAGCTTTCACACAGTCCATCATTCTTTGGTTTGGCTCTTCCGCTATCTCCCTCCTCATACAAAGCTAGCATTCTTCTCGTCACATGATACTCTTCTTCGTGTATCATCTACTAAAAATCATTATATCTCTAGTAGTGCTTTATATCTAGTTGTCTTGATATTAGGTAATCAATTCTGTTTCTCCATTGCTCTTTGAACCCAGTCGATTTAAATTACCAGCGCGGCTAATTTCAATCAAGCAATTACAGTAATTTGCTCCGACGCGAACAAGGGCGAGAGAAAACGGCAATGATTGATTGATAACGTCTATATTCGGAACCTAATGAAAGCAGGGCGCTGGACGTAAACAGGACAGTGGTCAATTATAAATACTCAACTATAGACCATAGATAAATATTTAAGAATTGCCCTATATACGCCTATGAACATTTATTATTATGAAATTGCTCAAATGCTATCTTGACAGTCAGTAAGTGAATTATTGCTAGTTTTTGTTTATAGTTTAGTAGTCGCAGACTTATTCGCGCCGAACTGTCAATTCAATAGAAGAAATACTGAGACGTCGGAAGAAAATTTTCTGACGTCCTCAGCATTTTTTGTATAGAAAAATTACTGCAGCGATAAAGCGGCCAAATGTGCGATCAGGTTTATGCGGATGGGGTCAGTGTTTTACTGCGCAGGCATGATTTTCGTGGCGATAGCTACGGATCGGACGAAGCCTTACCATAAATCCTGAGTATCCTCTAGTAAGCTATTCACATTGACAGTCGAAACAGCTATAAACACGCAAGCTGCAGCGTTAAGAAGTCGAGTGATTTGATTCGATTGTGACCGTGCATATTACAGATTGGAAAACCACTTTCATACGGATGAAATTTCTAGTTCGGCCTCTATAGCGTCAAGCTAATTCTAGCAACACATACCTACAATGTGATATCGGCACCGGCACGCAATTTATTTTCTCTTTTCTCTAATTTTCGTCGTACATTGAAATCTGAGAAGCGCACAGATAAACACAGACTGAAAATAGTACTAACTGCTTTCAGAGAGACACGTTCGGCTTTTCGAAAGTAAACGAATTAAACACAATTGCAGTTAAATAGAGAACTTCTGAACAGACTACAAACAGCTTTCAGACAGTTTGTCTAAAAACGAATCAAAATATAATCGCAGATCTTTTCTAGGTCTAAGAAGAGTACTAAAAAATATTAGACATTTCAACACGTCTGAAAACAATAACAAAGGCAATTGAGTCGAAAGCACATATGTAAGTCTCGTAAGCATATAACAGTTACTTATCTGAACACCATCTGGGATTTAATTATAATCCGACAGAGTTAATGGGCGTGCATAATGCATTGTGTGTGGTCGGCGGTGCCCACTTCCTCATTCGGTCGGATGCCTCTTGACCCGTTTAATTTTTACAATGTTATTCATCATAGACTAAGCTGAAATGTTGGAATAAAACGCTCATGCTTGTGGTCGTTCTTGAGAGGACAACAAATGGACGCGGGCGGGCAATATTTCAGCGTTTTCGTAAACAGTTTAAACTCAGTCTAAAAAACTTCAAAATCTTGCTGTTATCGTCCAAAGAGGTCATCAGAAGGGGACCTTGCTTCTTATCAAAACCGCTCCAATGAATGGTTTCTTTATGCGTGTGATAATCTTTGCTTCCACATGACAATTTTAAGCTCGGTTTTTTAACCTATCATGTTCCACTGGGCAATGGTTCCTTTATCTTCCACTCCACGGTTTATCGACTGAAAAGGTGATCATGAAAATGTGATATACTCGTATACTCGTAATTACTCCACTTACTTCAAGCATCTTGTTTTCAGTGTTATGCTGTAAACCGTTTTTGCGACGATTTTTTTGTATTTTTTTGTCCCATAATTTGGTTACAACATGACATTTTCCGTGCCTTCCAAAGTGCAGGTGTAATTTCAGTCTAGCACAAGTAGCCACTTAGTCACCATCTTTAACATATCTCGAAAACTTCTGAGCATGCAAAGTAAAAAAAAATTATTCAGTAGAACCATCATCTCTCAAGAAACACAGTTTCTGGTCTAGTTTACGTGACTCGTTGGTTCTATAATTCCCTAAAACAACTAAGTAGTACTGTGGTAGTCCTAGATTCCTGTACACGTTGGTTCGTTAACCCTAAACTAAGCAGCAGCGAGAACGCTTCTCCACAGTTTCTAAGTAAAATAATGTAGCATTGTAATTCGTAGTCCAGTGACCGCGTCGCCCTTGACTTTAGGAAACTGCTTGAAACCAATTACCTAGTCATTGCGCTTCTTTCATTCAGTTAAGCGATGTCTACCTGTGTATCTTGATTCGAGAAAAACGAATTATTCGAACAAGCTTTGGGTATCCACAAAACATAAAGGTTTTTATACTTAACTATTGTGGCGCTCACAGAATATAGTTCTGTGGTGGCGCTGCTTTAAGTAGATTCCAATCGTAAAATACTGAGTGACAGTATTAAACTCACGTAAAGGAAACATGGAAAGCTTTCACTAACACCTCTCCCTCTTGTTTGTTCTGACAAAGCTGACTAGGGTTACGATGAACGAAATACAATTTTACTTATCTCGATTTAGTATGACTGGTTTCGCTTTGGGTCGACAGACATGGGCACTTGAGATCCCAATCATTCATCCATCCAATTAGAAACACACATCCAACCCGCATCGGGAGCTGGTACCCAAGTACCAATCAGTCACTCAGCAACCACCGGCGACGACTGACGCGACGTGTACTGTACACGTTGTAATAGTTTCATAATCCCGCTTATTACAACGAAATAAGGTCTATAATTGTGCGTTGCAATTATTAGCTAATTGCAAAAGTGTGGCGGATTCGAGTTGTGATGTTTTATTCTTATGTTCGAGGCATAAGGTTTATTATTGTTACGAAAATCGAAGGGCGAAGAAAATGTGAAAAGTGTGAACTTTTCGGTTATTGGATTTGAACACGTATTGGTTTGGAGTAAGTGTTATATTTGAGTGATGTTTGAGTGATTGACACGTGCGTCTGTGAGGTACAGTGATGGCTAATCGAGTGATGGGTTATGTGATATGCGGATATAATTCCGTGGATAATCTTATGGTGAGTTTCATTCATTGTTTTTGTCCAGCGGCGGAACGAATGTGGTTTATATGTTTGGCGTTGATTGCGCGATTGTACGACCAACGAACGTAAAGTATTATTTACTATATTTTTATTATTTTGCTTGTTCACAAGTCAATACCGTAGTCTTTGTAATGTATGCACCTAATGTCAAATATGTCATTTTTTAACGCGTTAAGACGCAGCTGGAGCACTAGCATAACTTATATCTGAAGCTTTACAAAGCTTATATCACATTTTCTAAGGTTAATTGTGCATTGGCATGAAATAAATAAGGAAAACCAAGCAGTGGGTGATACCGGTCTGAAATTATGATGGTGTATTTGTTATTTGCATACTTTAATTTAATGAAAATTTTGAAATATTTTCCGACTTGTTATTATTTTAACCTGGAACGCTAGAACACAGAATCGATCTGTGATTGAATGTCTAAGATGACACATAATTTTAATGGGCACAGTTACGTCAAATGCATTTCCGGTGAGCCGCCTTAGCATGACACAGGGCTATGGTTTCTACTAAAAACAAATACATATTGATGAGCATTTTACCTACTTGGTATGATCACTTTATAATTACAATCATTTGAATTTATGACACACTAGCTATCCGTCGCGGTGTTACCTGCGGTCCCTCGGGAAATGTTCACTTTTTCGGGATAAAATTCTCTATGTTCATAATATTCATAATAATGTAGGATTCTAATGGTGAAAGAATTTTTCAAATCGGTCCAGTAGTTTCGGAGCCTATTCAATACAAACAAACAAACAAATCTTTCCTCTATAATATTAGTGTAGATAAAACGATTCCGACTAAAAATATGCAACTGTTATTTCCCCATTCAATCGTTGTATATGCTCAAGTAAGATATTACGATTCAATACCGACCACTTAAATACGCTGTAATACCAAAATAAAACTTAATTATATCGGCCTCGAGTCAAAGTAAAAAATCATTTATTCAGTAAGACTGCTGGGATCACTTATCATCTTCCTGCCCTTTCCCCACATTATGTGGGGTCGGCACAACATGTGTTCTTCCATTCTCCTCTATCAGCCGTCACCTCAACACTCACTCCTTTCTTACTCATGTCATCATTCACACAATCCATCCATCTTTTCTTTGGCCTACCTCTTCTTGTAAATCCATCAACATTCATATCAAGCACTCTCCTAGTTACATGACCTTCTTCCCTTCTCATTACATGCCCATACCATGCTAGCCTGTTGCTCCTCATCATTTCATTCACTGGCGCCACTTTCACACTTCCTCTTATGTACTCATTCCTTACTCAGTCCATTCGCGTCACTCCACACATCCATCTCCGCTAGGATCACTGAGTTAGTCTTAAAACTAGGTGGTTCTACTCCTGTTCCTTCGCGACCAATACTGTTCTTATCAGCCTAAGCAATTGCATTGCAGTCAAGTCAAAGTCAAAGTCAAAGTCAAAAAGCATTTATTCAGTAGGACCGCTGGGATCACTTTGAAACGTCTTAAAACTAGGTGATTCTACTCCTGTTCCTTCGCGACCAATACCGTGAAGAATCAGGGCAACAAACACGGTTTGGGGCCTAGCTTTTTTTAGGTGATCCATCTTAGATCTAAACTTAGGCTTTTACCTTAGTCATTTTGGCTTTTCCTGTTTATGCCAGCTACGTTTAGATTGACATCTATCTCTTACAGACAAACTTTTGAATAGTTTACGATATTCAAATTTCATTCATAGTTGTTCCCGAAATAGCAATGACGGGATAACGTGAGCTATTTGTGTAACAGCTGTGGTATTTTTCCTCGTCGTTCTGATAGTGTTTTTTATTATAAGTACTCACCTACATCTTTGAATACCAGTGGTCTCAATTTTTAAATAAAAAAATTCTGATGATTTATTTATATCTAGTTTACTTTATAATTTAGAGATAGCGACACACAACAAATTAGATCGCGCTGTTTATTTATGACATTTACAGAATCATTTAGTTGACATGAAGATATGCATGTCTTGCTGCGCCGGCGCCGTTACCTCGAGAACTCCACTTTTCTCGATAGGTTCAGATTCAGATTCAGATTCATTTATTGCATACTATTGGTACATGTCAGTTAAAGATAGTAATAAATTACAATATAGCATTAAAGAATGAGGTAGTGGTAGATATAGTGTGATTGATTATCCCAATCTCACAAAACGATATTTTTATTGGAGGGTGTGTTTCAAATAATCGCTAACAAATTCCCATTACAAGATATACCTACCAGTTTACAGGCTCACAAATATTGCGTTCATTTAGAGTCGGGCCTATGAGTATCAAATAAAAGGTCAATTCCTTGACCCGCGCGAATTGATTCCGATTCCAGATAGCCTGCTCTCCGACACACAAATTGAAATGAGGTCATTGGGGACTGTGCAATATGAATGAAATTGAGCTACCGAGAAATACGAATCTAACTTAGTTGTTTTGATGGATGTTTGTTATTAATCACGCCGGAACGCGGCTGAACGGCTAGTTGAAATTTTACGCAGAATAAAAATAAAAAGTTTTTTTATTTAAATTAAAAGGTACAAAACGACTTAGGATTTATTCATCATAATTATTCTCCTGTGTGGAAAGTTTTGGGGGAGACCTTTGCCCAGCAGTGGGAAACCATAGGTTGATTAAAAAAAATATATATTCTCCTGCTCTTATTATTCCACGCTAAGTGGGACAAGGGCATAGGGTAGGTTATGGTCTAGAATAGCTCAAAGGCTTTTTATTTTATTCTGAAAAAGTAAATTGACCCGAGGGGCAACACAGTGCAGTACAGAAATTCAGTGAATAAAAAAATGGCAAATGCGAGTTGTATTCGCATGGTGAGAGTTCCGTATACTTGTAGTTTTTCCTGTGGAGTACCTATAAGCAAGCCTATTCCATCTCAAACAATGTCCCCAGGCACTACAGTGTCCCGTTGTATAAATCATCTAATATAGATGTAAAGGCCTAAGTTTTTTTTACCTATAAGTATAGAACAATTTTTTTCCTTGGAACAACTACATTTCCAAGAAGCAAAGGAGATCATTTGCTGTTTCAAACAGCTAGGTTGACAAACTCAAGGCTCTAGAGAATTTTCTCAAACGTTGAATAGAAACGCTTTGATAAATAATTAACATCCCATTGTGAGACTACTCGTACTACAATTCAGATAGCATCGATTGTTTCGACTAGTGCAGTTACACTACTTCGGAGTCCGAAGGCTACAATAATTCAAAAACCGTATTTTGGTTATTTCATTATTTCATAGTTGAACCTACTTAACTTACTTTTTTTATTATGAAGCTGTCAGAAGTGTACAAATAAAATATCCAAATGCGATTCCAATCTGTACTAGTAAAACTAGTAAAAGGAAAAAAATGCGTCATGCTACGTCGTAAAATTGAATATTTCAGAAAACTTCGGACAACTTGTGCGGAAATCTAAAGATTTATATGAATACTTTTCGCAGTTGCATGGTACACCCCTATCTACTGAATCATGGGTACCATGTTACCATCATTGTCATTCAATGGGTGTATTGACACAGGTTTCCGCAGTTTTTTCCTTCATCATTGTTTTCTAATAATAGCAATTTTCCATTTGCTCATTCGCATGGGGTAGGTGTAGGTCTGATTGGCGGAAGGTGAAAAAATTAATAATTATCGATTAGTTGCTTTTTGTTCCGATTCGTCCTTGTCTTGTCGTTCTAATACAGCTAGATTTGAAGTTAAAGTTTTGTGGGTTAAATAATAATATGGGTAACTATTTTACTGACTGCTTTTATTGTACCTATGTAAGTTTTCTAAGTAGCCAATAATCTCTATATATAAAAATGAATCCCTATATCCCTTTGGTCACGGCATCACGCGTGAACGCGTGAACGGCTGGACCGATTTCACTAATTTTTTTTGTTGTGTTTGTTATTGTCAAGAGAAGGTTCTTATGACAGAAAAAATCTATATATTAATCATGGAGGGCGTGAAATAAGGGTTGAAAGTTTGTATGGGGAGTTGGTAGTTCCAGTTAAAGGCAATAGATGGCGTTGCTAATAAGTATGTTATTTTGCTGACGAAGTCGCGGGTACCAGCTAGTCATTCGATAATAATACAAAATACACTGTGAAAACAGTAACAAAACTAAGGAAAGCTTGCAGGGGACTACGAGATGGCTGACAGAATTCGTAGGTACTATTGGTAAAAACTACGTGCTTCTATATCACCTATAGTTGCAGGTCGGTGACATACTATGAGATACAAACAATATTCTCGCAAATGAATGTATCACGAACTGTTACACAAGAAAGGCCGAACCCGTGCTATCATTTGCGTATCCACTTCACATCTAGAGTATATTTTAGTCGATTTATAAACATACTACCTAAGTATACGAGTACCAATAAAATTGATGTAAGTAGCGCGAGAACATACACCTAAGAACGCTCCTCAAGGAGACAATATCGTAGAGGTCGATCTTCATATTCACCGAAAAGAAGAAGATCCCAAACCGCGTTGCCCTAAATCTTCCGAGGTAATGGTCAAAAAACAGATGTCGGCAGTTTTCGATATCGAATCGGTCTTTTTACAGTAAAAATTGTCGAGTAGTGTCTGTCTAGTGTCCAATTCGACGAATTGTGTTCATTCATACACATGATCCTTTCCTTTTTTTTTCCTTTGAAGATGGCATGACATGTGACTTCTTCATCAGTATTTCTGTCAGTTGGTCCTATTGATGATTATGAATTGAATTGTCGATGTCGGTTGATGTAAGAAGCTTATGATTTTATTCACGTCCACTTTGATAATGGTCATTGTACATTTGTGCTTGTTATGCCCCACACGTTAAACTATTAAATGTTTCGGAGTGACACATCCGGCAGTAGAACGTCAAAGCAAATCTATTGCGTGACTAATTAATAATATTATAGGGGTAGCTAGAGGCACAACTAGTAACATTCTTCAAATTTTACTAATCTTCAACAACTTTATGTGCGTCTTTCCGTCTTATTACAAGAAAATGAACCGAGTTTAGACTAAGACTAAAAAAACTGTCCCTAGAAAAACGATCTTAAAACACTCGTACATAGAACGCTTTTTTTGTGGTAACAGTTTTGTTTTGACATGTGTCAATATGGGGTTCAACTAAGGTTTAACGTTTATGTAATAAGCAGCTTTTTGTATATAAAATGGATAATTTCATACGGCACACCATACAGCAATCCTATAGCTATAATTACGAGTATAAGTAAGTTCGTATGAGTCAGTGGCCAACTCTGGTGACGGAGTTTTTAGGCCGCCTTAAGGCCTCCGTCATGGCTTAACGACTTAAATAGCCGGGACCGACAATTTAACGTGCCCTCATCACGGAAACGCTCAGATGAAAATGCCACTGGCGGTCACCCATCCACAGACCGTTTAGAACGTTGCTTAACTTCGACGATCTATCAAGAACGACTAAGCAAGCACGACCACGAGCGCTTCGTTCCACAATTTGGCAGTACATATGAAAAATTTAGACTCAAAACGCCTATGTTTACATAAACTGACTTATTTCGTGAGTAGGTTAGGTACCTACCTATTTCCTTTCAGTTTGAATACTACTAACTAACTAATTTTACTTACTTTACTTTTAATTTTACAAGTAAATTAGTTAAGAAATTAGCCTAAGTTTAAATATAAGATGGATCACCTAAAAAAAGCTAGGCCCCAAACCGTGTTTGTTGCCCTGGTTCTTAACGGTATTGGTCGCGAAGGAACAGGAGTAGAATCACCTAGTTTTAAGACGTTTCAAAGTGATCCCAGCGGTCCTACTGAATAAATGCTTTTTGACTTTGACTTTGAATAATGCAGAATTAAAAATCATGTACGTACAGAACTATTTCACTCGGCCCATACGGCAGTGTTATGTTTTGTTTGTCCTATAACAATAATGTACAATTGCTTTGACTGTGTGTCCTGCTAATTGTTTGCAGTTTGTCTTAATGCCTTCCTGTACGCGTGTGCATCGTGATGATGAGATCATCTGTTTTGACCTGGTTTATGCATATAATATAATTTTCCATTACAATGTACAAAGAATCATTTCCTAAAGTAGTGAGTTGTATTTGATCTAGCTCAAGATGTTATACGAATCATTTTATATTACTATCAAAGTCTAAATCAAAAAGCATTACTTATATTTTGACGACCTTTGCAGCGCAGTGGGCGAAGGCCCAAAATCCATTATCATCCAGGTGATCCAGATATTCGTCTGTCTCCCTTACTCCCCCCACATCGTCTCATTCCATCTCATATGCACCGTTGCAGGGGCTTTGCCCTCGTGCGATACAGTTTTGCTAGCGGTCTTGGTTATACGGACTCTGAAACTAGTGCTACACATAATATAAGCTAATGCATTCAATCTAGTTTAGTTTTTGGTAACTGTTTAGTCGTATTCTCATATTTCTCATCGTCTAGTTTTAGTGTTACATAAACAAGGAACCCTTGTTTGTGGAAACTGTAATTTAGCATAAGAGACTTATTTATTTTCCTTCTAAGAAATCCGAATAATCTTCTCTCTAAGTTCAACGCGCCACTCCCTCACCTCAAACTGACCACAGATCCGTAGGACGACCTAGAAAGAATCTGAAACAAACCGAACATTATGTTAGGTACAGTCAGCAACGAAAGTCGTAAACGTTGTGTACAACTCAGTAGTTTTCCTTTACTGTGTCAAGTTGATTCATTTATTCCTTCAACGGGGCCCCGTACTTGCTGGCTATACGCATTACAAATACCGTTCCCTTGGCCTAATTAAAGTATGTATTCTCCTTGAATGAATTTAATATGAGCTCTGCTAAGGCCGGCATTAGATGTACTGTTTCTTGATGCATAGACTGACAGATGATTGACAGATTAGGAGTTGTGATGCTGTCTTATTTTTACAAGGCGTGAGTTCAGAAACAATCTAAAATTGTGATGATCATGAACGGCGAAAATAAACTTTTACTACTATTTTAAATTGTTTACACTTAATCAGGAGGATCATTCAAAAGAAGGCAAGAGTGAATAAACTTTAAGCATGCAACCTGTCACATGTGTACTGATAATGTACAAAATGTGGCCATGTGCGTGCGTAGTACCATCTGTCGCTAGATAGCTTTGCTTAGAAATCTACGAAAATCTTAGAAGACATGTGGAACATTAATTCATTAATGTCACGAACAAAAAAAAATTTTTTATAAAGTGTCGTGATTTTGAATAATTGAATAAGCCTACGTGACTTTTTATCCTGACCTGTAAACCGCAATTGACCAATAAAATACGCTTCCCATGTTGTAAACAATAGCTGATTCTTATTCACTTGGATTTCATAATAGGGAATTGTTTTTGAAACATGCTTCTGTTTTGCGATCGTGAGTCAAACCTACTTTTTGTTATGAGTTAGTCACAATATTAGCCGTATTTGTAGGCCTATAGAGGCAAATTTATTTTGATAAAGGCACAGTACACTAACCTTGTTATTCATAGTCTTATTTTCCTTAAGAGTGTGCCATAAGCCGCCATTTTGTAAGCGGGACAGCGATTGTGATTTGTTCAGTGTGTGAGAAGTACAGAGCAATAGGTACGCAACGTCATTTACAGCGCCAAAACACTTTTTACCTAATTACAAGTTAACTAATCAATCAATCGAAAAATTAAAAGACACAACTAAAGAAATACTTGTAGGTTTCTTGACAAAACAAAAACCCAACAAAAAAAGTATGCTATTCCTGAGATAAAAAGCAAAATATGTGCAAAACATGTATTTAAAAAAAATATATATTATGAAAATGAAAATAAAACTTTATTACAATACAATGTAGATGCCTAAATACTTAAATATAGAATTGGCGGTCTAATCGCTGGATAGCGATATCTTCCAGACAACCTTTTAAACTAGGCTACAACTAAAACTAAAGCTAAATTTGCAAATAAGCATACTGGGACCCCCCCAGTAACTGCAAAGTTGAGCAGTGAGGACTTATCCTGGCCCTCGAACTAGTGTAAAACTGTATCTCGAGGGTCAGTTTCTATTTTATTATATTATCTAGAAAACTTTCACCAATCGTGTTTTTAAAACACGTAATCCAAGATTGATTACGATTATTGATTTTTCAGTTCTGAGTATCATTTCCCTAAATATGAAATATGGTTGTAGCTTTTACATATTCTGAGATAAATAACAAATGTCGAAATCCGAAAACAGACCAAAGTCCAGGATGTCGGGAATAGGATAATGGACCTAAAATGGAGCTGGGCGGGACACATAGCGAGGCGTGGTGATGACAGGTGGAGTAGAGTATTGACTGAATGGTGGCCCAGATCTGGGTACAGGAACGTAGGACGTCCGGCGGCCAGATGGGCAGACGATATTGTACACGTCGCGGGCCGTCAATGGGTCAGATTAGCGCAGGATCGTGGTGGACGGCACAAGCTTAGGGAGGCCTATACCCAGCAGTGGGTGAAGTCAGGCTGTGGATGATGATGATGATGAGATAAATAACTATAAAATTGCTTAAATCGCTCCTGCACACTCTTTAGATATTTAAGAAATCATAATATTATGAGACATTTACAATTTCATACAATATGGTAAAATTTAAACTGTGTATCTTTACTTCTTTAGGTAATTTGTATACAACTTACGCCTGGCCCAGTGACGATAGACATAAGAACTTTAGACATTCCAGATTGTAAAGATTGTAAAACACTAGACATCGTCATAATCCAAAGGTTATTGTTATGATGACACGCGTCATCGCTGAGTCAGCGGGTCAGTGGCGCCGACTAGACATGTGCTTTAATGATAGTACAAAGCACATGTCTGTATCGCCTAGATAATGATCTACATTAAATGGCGTACAGAGTAGAACTCCTGGATTTCAGAGGGTGCATCAACATAATGCATTGCATGACAAGGCTTTATTTTTTGTTAATTGGGGATATTTTTGTCCGGTAGAAGTTATTATAAATAGATTGGTGGGTTATCGCAAGGACAAGAAAACGTAACTACAGAAAATGATCTTCTACCACTTTAAAGAATCTCTCAACAACGCCTTTGCGCCAACCATGAGCAACCTCTCAGTACCGCCTTAGCGCTAGCCATGAGCAAAATCTACCGATGCTTGCTCAGGTATTTTTTGCCAGTTGGTCGTGACTGGGTTTTCCAGGTCTACGTGATATCGATTGCTGCCTTGATAAATTTAAATTTTCCAAGTTTCATTCAGTTATTTGTGAAAGCTTTTCATGAATGACTATATTTTTAACGAGTGAACTTTTTTCCACATCTGTGAATATAACGGCACTAATTTTAACAATTTGAGTTATTATTCAAATAAACCATATTAAAATTGTAAGTAATATGAAGCCGAATTAAATGAACAGTTATGTTGAACAATAAATAAATGATTATGAACATGGCTCATCATTGGCAAGTTTCCCGTATTTCTCCATGATTGCTTGACCGGCACCATTGATGTTTAGAATTCAACATTGTTGATGCGGCGCACGCGCACCGCTTGTTTCGCTATGTTAATCGAAGTGACATAAGCGCCGCCCGCGAATCGCGTACGGCCCGCAAAACAAACCTGTTCCTTCTTAGTTTTAAGATGGTTCACATAAAATAACCGTTGACACCTTAACCTAATAGTGGCTATGAAAAATAAAATGAAGTCTTCCAATAATGACCATATTATGCGAGGTATATTATTGGTGACGAAACCCAAAAATTGTACTTTTGTTCGTCTATCACGAGTCCGTGATCTTAAATCGTAAAAAGCACCGACAGTCACGATACTTTTTGTTAACAGAAATAGGTTTGAAATTGATCGTGTTTTGAACGTGAAAGGATGGTTTAAAAATAGTTTCCAAGTGGATAATGAGAAGACCTTTATAGAGGTCATAATCCCTACCAGAAGGTTATGTAAACTTAATTCACCAGAGTTCAGTCACCAAGGTGCAATAGGTACACTACTACAAGAAATTCAAAGGAACTGGTGGCACGACAAGAAGACTACTACTACAAAGGGGTTCATCGAACTTTGACTCACTATTTTCCATCTTAACCCTTAGAATATCGATGGTCTAGCTAGATTCTTCTGTAAATAAAGTTAATATGAGCCTTGTGATGTTTTTGTGGACTGTACGCGAATGGCATGCAGCCAGCCTCCAAATTGCGGAGGTGCTTGTAATCATGTCGCTGTGACAGATTGCGATCCTTTGAAGTAGCCTGCTTAACGTGCTGGACATTCCTCGTGGAAACATCTGATGGCTGTTATTTACTGAGCGAATTTATTTATGTAGGACAGCATTTGTAAAGCGAGGATTATAAACCAGGATCCTGACGCTAATGTATGCCATTGGTGATAAAGAGTACTCAATAGTAGTAGAAATAAATTATATTAAGCTTAATTAAGATACCACAACTGAATGGGTGCCCAACGCAAGACGTCCACGCGGCAGACCACCACGGACACGGAGATTGCGGGACGAGAGTTAGATGTGCATGTTCCAGAGTGCCCTGCAGTGGGACAATACAGGCTAAAAATCCATACTTCCATATCCATACTTATACTTATACTTATACTTATTACTTATATTACTTCTATAATATTATAAATCTGAAAGTAACTCTGTCTGTCTGTCTGTTTATTACGCTTTCACGCCCAAACCGCTGAACAGATTAATTGAACTGAAATTTGGCATAGTTAAAGGTGTATCCCAGGGAAGGACATCGGCTACCTTTACCTACCTTTTATTCCGAAAAAATAAAAAAAACCCGAGGGACCGCGGGTCACAACGCGGGAGCGCAGCTAGTAAATAAAAATTAAGAAATGTTGTCACAGTAAAAAGTTGCAAATCTAACACTATATTGTGTGTGTATTTATGTTTGTTACTCCTAGATGTGGACAAGTATCGACTGTATAAGTAATGAATAGGCTACTTTGCATCCCGACAAACTGTTCTGTGGGTTTTTTTAACACTACAAAAGTCGTTGAAATTAGAACCGTCTTTGTTTCCACGCTCAATCTCCCTTTTAACCCCTCAACAGATAATGTAGAGTGAAAGCTACAAGCTGTTCCTATTGACCTCAAAGTGACCTCAACGCTAGGAAGTGTTGATTCACAGCAGGCTGCAGTTCCCACGGGCTGACGACCCCGCCGCTAAATGGAGCGATTGTACTGCATTCAGTCAATTGTTTTTAAACAGTGAATGTGAGCGGGATGCTGTAATGAAATGCTATAAAAAATGTGACTTATCTCGCAAGTTGAGCGTTTGATCCGAGGAAAACAATTGCGGTAATTTTCTGTATTTATAACATATAAGATAGCTTTGCGGGCAATATAAAACAGAAACTTACAAGAAGAAGAGTGCTTACTATTCTATTGATGATTATATTAAATTCGCATCGCATGGCCTCATGTCGCTCTGTCCTCAACAGTTATATCCAATGTCGAAGTTCAATTATGTTTATATTCGTTTGCATTATACTCGTATTAAGTTTTTTCTTCATGTCTTCTTCAGATCCATGATTATGTAACTATGTATGTTATTCAAGTACAATGTTTTCAAAGCCGCGTGTGCTACATTGTTATTGACGCTGGATGTTAATAGTTCAAGTGACACACCTAAATATAGTTTCATCAAACAATTTCTTCTCATCAATGCTCTATCATCTCATTTATGGATTAGTCACGCGTCGTGGACAATTGTGGTAATTTCGTGGGCAGTTTTCCGGACAAACAGAGTGATTTGTTTTTTCTGGAGTTTCATTTGACATTGTCTTTTTGCGTGGACCGTGATTGTTTCCTGCTTATCAAGCTACATACATACATAAATGTGCTTGTTATCTCATCTTTACATCAACTTATCTCTCATGATGGTTCTGAAATAATCCCACGCTGTGTCCTGAGTCAAAGTCGAAACATTTAATAGGACCGCTGGGATCACTCAGTAGTCGTTGGTCCTAGAAGACACGAATGATTTTGGAGGGTAAGAAAGTCTTTTAGTTTAAAGGATTCCGTACCCAATATTACAAATGCTCTACTGTCTGTCTGTTTGTTTGTCACAGGGCTGAATGATATTATGAAGTACTTATCTACTGGAGAACATGATTCCGCTATACAATCAAGGAAAGAGTAATTCACGAACACAAGATAACTTAAGGCGTGTCGCTAACAGAAACGAAAGTTGAGGCGCAGGCGTGGCGGGAGCGCGGCGCGGGCGCGGTGCGCGCCCCCTCCGTGACTCCTAATCACCTGTCTCTACTCATCTTTTGAAGATGAGATGTTGTATGAATGAAACAAGGCATACACGCCGCCGGCGCCGCCTCGACGCTTAGCACACGTCATTTTCGCCCGCGCCCCGACGCCGCCTCGACGCCGCCCCGACTTTGCTGTTAGCGACCTGCCTAACACTTAACGAGTATATTATTTATGTTCATTGCGCACAGTGACCAAATCTTATTGCCTACATAAACATAGGAAGCCTTATAAACAAACAGGGCACACGACGCACGGCCCTTAAGTACCGGATATTGTGTTTGAATTCTGTTTCTACGGCCCTACTGTTTATCAGATTCTTCGATTATTCGAGATTTATCAGAGGTCAGTTTTCGAGTTCTCTTACAGCGTAAGTATTTTCATGGATGTTTATTTGTTTAGTACGCCCTTTCTCTACTTCGTCAAAGCGTAAAGGTTTCAATAAAACTAGCATCATCTTTCCTTCAAATATTGGAAAAAAGTGTTTTTAACGCGACACATATCGTAGATCTTATCTTATATAAACTTTCGAATAACCGTTGTTTAACCACGACTCAAAGAAATCCTTGTGTCAAGATTACATGTTTTTTTGTAAATACATATAGCTTTGTTGAAAGCTCAGTATTCATACTTATAACAAATTCTTTTGTAAACAATTCGAGTTCACCTATCGATCGAGTTACCATCGAGTTTGTGTACAGATTCTAAACACATTCGAGTGACAGATAGTAGTTTTTTTAGAGAGCACCATAATTAGCGTCCATTAAAGTTTATTAACTCGCCCTAATTGGCTGATTGTCGGGTATGGAAGAAATTGCTGGCAACACAGAAATGTCGCGAATGCTTTTAAATGAGAAAATTGTTGCCATCTCCGTTCCACTTCGGGAGTTCATTGGTCTTCTTCTAATATTGTCACTAGTTCTTTCGAACCAGTGGCAGTGTGGTAAAAAGATTATAAGTGCGCTTCTAGGCGGCTCCTTCCGTGCACTAGTTCAATAGTTTTTCAGGCATCTTATTCTATGGTAAATGCTCATTTGTCTTTTACCTTTTACTAAAATATTTTCTTTGAATCAAGCTCGCATTACTTCCCTGAAACTTTATAATTTCCTTTGATTTCCATAACATATCAATTAAAGACTGCGGCAACTAATTAAACCTCCAAAAAATGAATTCAAGTAGAAATGAAACCGACAGTGGTGCCGAAACATGGACGCTAACCTATGAGGCTGTGCATAGGATGAGGGTGACACAGAGGGCCATGGAGCGCGCCATGCTCGGCATCAAACTTGTAGACCAAGTTCCAAATGTCGAAATCCGAAAACAAACCAAAGTCCAGGATGTCGGGAATAGGATAATGGACCTAAAATGGAGCTGGGCGGGACACACAGCGAGGTGTGGTGATGACAGGTGGAGTAGAGTATTGACTGAATGGTGGCCCAGATCTGGGTACAGGAACGTAGGACGGCCGGCGGCCAGATGGGCAGACGATATTGTACACGTCGCGAGCCGTCAATGGGTCAGATTAGCGCAGGATCGTGGTGGACGGCACAAGCTTAGGGAGGCCCATACCGAGCAGTGGGTGAATTCAGGCTGTGGATGATGATGATGATGATGATGATGATAAATGAAACCAGCTGATTATATTTGAATTTTTAAAATAAACAACTTACTGAATTTGTTCCCTACATTCTTTCGCTATTCAAGCTTCACTTTCAACTTTTCGTACTAATTATTACCTAATTATACCTACAACCTTGGCATTGAGTTAATTACTATGTAAATTGGGAGCTCACCAAGAAAGAACCGATGCCAGCGATTCGGTCGTTGGCTTTCCTAAGCATGTCGCACTATTTCATTACCATAAAGGCTCGCGTGAAAGTGTACATGTGACATCACGATCAATTACACTTTATTATCAACCTTATTACCTTGCATTAAAGCAGATTGTCAAAACAACCGTTAATTTATTCTAATGTATTGTAAAGCTTAGTGCCTTGAGATAAAGTCTATAATGATTGTAGATTAGTGCATTGAATGTCGCGTACTCCCGTATAAGGAGGGAGTCACATATGGCGTAATTGTTCCAAACTGAGACGGTTATAGTTAAAATTAAACGGTAGGCAAAGTTGAGACCAATGCTTTGCGTTTTTAAATGAGGCTAAAATTACCCATGTTTTACGGAAAACATAACTAACTGATACCTGCATAACTTTGCGCTACTCAACATAATCACAGCGTCCTAATATAAATAGTAGCAGGAAAATCATTGTCCTTAAAATAATTCAACACGTTATTATGGTTCAATAGGATAGTACTTTTGTTACAGTTATTTTCAAATGTACGTTTTGGTAGAATTTATAACTAAACTATGACGTAAAATTTGGATAGTAAGTTAAAACAAGGTTACAAAGAAAACATTTCCTTTCATACTCTTTTTTAATTCCACTGACATGATGCATCTACGAGCGTAAATTGAAATGGCGGTAGGCCTACTGCGTTTCACACAACTGTGTCAAAGGGGAACCTCAGGGCTCCGAAAATAGTGTACGAGGGAGGGGCGAATCGGGCAGTACGTATCGAGACTTCTTTGCGCGAGGACTGAAACTACCAAAAAGATTCATCAATTTTTTTACAGAAATTATAACTAAATAGTGTAGTGTATGTGATGTTGTGTGGGACGAATGGGGCAGTAGCGGCTATGGATCGAGCTTACATGTCGCTGCGCGCGCGCAAGCCGAACGCTAAGAAAACGGTTGGTTTTTGGTTTGTTTACTGTAGTATTCTAATACCTATTTTCATGTAGCTGGTGTTAGCTTCCTATATAAAACTACAGATGATATACCTACGTGACTACGTGAAATAGTCTATGAAAAAAGGGTTACGGAAGACGAAAGATTTGAATGGACTTTTGCAAATATGCCTATAAAGGATTCGATTAGTGTTCAAGATGACTCAACATGCAAATGCATGTGGGTTCGGCTTTGGTCTGCAGAATGTAATAAACATAACAAAAGGCTTTTAAAGTAAGTTCGTAAGAGTTTGTGGTTAGTAAATATCTAAAGTATGTTTCGAGGCTATAAGGATTTAGATAAACTATCAATAGATTTTGATATCCATTGATATTGTTGTTGTTTATCAATGAAAATTTACAAAATGTTATGCGACACAAAGGCCATTAGTACCTTTATCACAGCTCAAACCTAAATCATCGATATGAAAAGTACCATCTTTGATAGTTTGCGAAGAATTTTATATTCAATACAATATAAACATTTCAGGGAAATTTTCCCCTGAAATGTTTATATTATATCCAATACAATGGAATTATCGAGAATCAAAATTGTTGTTAGAAGTCATAATCATTATCAGTTTATTGATAGTTTAAACAAACTACCAGCTGGCTTCCGAACGGATATTTAAGATACGATTAATAAGAAAAATTTATTTAGCGGAATAGGCTTCCATATTTTAAAATACATTACCACAGCTGGATATGGTTTAAACTTTTCAAAACAGTCTGGGTTTCCATCAAACCTTAAGGTTCTACAGTGTACCTCTTTAGCATTTATTCAGTATGACCAGGATCACTTAGAATAGTCTTAAAACTAGGAGATTCTACTCATCTTCCTTCGTTTCACTCTTTCTCCTTAAAAAATATTTTCAACGATAAAATAATATGAATATCCAACAATTCACGCGTAGTCCTGATCTCACGCTTAAATTCACTGTATCTTGGATATCAGAAAGTACGTGTGCCATGGTTACAAACACGTAACAAATCTGCAGATCTTGCAAACATTTTTCTCGCTATGAGAATCGACTTACCATTTGTGCACCTATAGGTAAATCTAACAGTCGCCCGCCACACAAAGTCGGCTCATTTTTTTACGATTTATGCCAAGTCTGCGAAATATTCATAAATCAATAGCCAACATCATTATAAACCTCATTGGCGATTTAATCTGGAGCAAGGATTATTGTGTTTACGAACACGATTCGAATCCAGCGGATATCTAAATGAGATCCGATTACGATTTACTACTTCCAATCAGGTTTTATCGATAAGTTTATTTGTTCAATCGCATATGTTTATTTTCATGAGGTTTTGAAATTGTCGTGACATCGTTTTGCCTTAGTATGCTGTTTCTAGGATAAACAATTCTCAAAATAAAAGCTAAAACTAAGTTGGATGCTGGAGCATGAGGACTAGTTCAGCGTCAGTCGGAAAGCACCATCGGGTACCCATCCATTTTATGACTATGCAAAATGTCTCTTTGATGATCAATCAAGTCTATTCACGCCCTTTGCGCACCTCCGCCGCGAAACCAGGATCGCGGTTCCGCATGGGTTTCGCCGCGATCAAGTGTAGAAGGACAAGCGTAACTGTGGCGGAGGATACGCGGCGGAACGTCACGCTAGCATAGAATACAGATGCGTACAGAAGGCTCTCTTCTCAAAAAAGAAAAAAAACTGCGACTCTTGCTGCGACGCAACAAAGTTCAATTCAGCTCGCATAAGTGCTAAGGCCACAGAGATCGTTGACAGACTCGTGCGAAAACAACGCGAAACTACGAAAAAGGAGAAAGGTGAAAGACATTTGAGCAGATCGACGGAATCGCGGGCGGAAAGAGATAGAATTATAGTTAAGTCTATGCGATAGAGCCGCTTCTCCTGGCCAGTTCTGTCAAACCAGTGTGGTGAAAGGATTTTAAGTGCGCCTCAAAGAGGCTCCTTTCTTGCACTTGACACACGTTTTTCGAACTTTGTAGGTTCTACGACATGCCGGTTTCCTCACGATGTTTTCCTTCGCCGTTTGAGAGTACTGGCATAGTGCACACTGACAGATCCTATATACTGACAGATCACGGCGAAATTACAGGGTATCCGCTCTCCGGTTTCGCGGCGGAGATGTGAAAAGGGCATCAAATGTGATTCAAAGTCATGACTTAGGTAAACCACAAGATTGCAACTGACCAAAACTAGATCGTGACTGTTTTATTCATGTCATGTGATGAGGAGACACTCAAAACTTTATCATAGCGTATTTCTGATATATTTTTGGCGCAGATTTTCAATTTCAATTCGGCTTCAACTGGTTATCTGAGTTTGCTTCGTAGTGGAAAATATATAGTGTCTCGCATCAATCACAACGATGCAGACATTATTGGTGTTAAATATTTTTCTTATCAGACATGTTGGCGGACTTATTTTTAAAACCTTTGATGCTACCATTTTCTTTGATTGACCTATCATTTTATGATATGTTTCAATTATATGTATCAGTAATATTCATGTTTTAAGGAGGAGATTAGTCCAAATATTCAATCTACTTAAAAATTATACACTTTTTAAAATCGACAGTAAACTGTAGAACGCTACAAATCAGCTAATTCCCGCAGTTCAGTTTGGTTCGTTTCCTTGGAATTCCTTAAGTTTTTCTCTCACGGTACTACATCTATGTACGAGAACTATACGAGTACACTAGTAAGTCCACAATGGTGAACTACCAATGAAGTTCAAGTGGTCAGTCACCCCGTGACAAAGCGAGCTATTATGGGTCTTATAGCCGTGGTGGTAATGACTAGAATGCTATAAAATAACGCCATTAAGCAGAAAGTAGTGCATTTGCTGCAATACTGAAAGCTCAAAAATTCCGTTAAAAGCAGAGCTCACAGGTGCGCGCCCACCTGCCACTGCGTCACGGCAGGTGACCACCCTGCGTAGGAACCTTCGTAGCTCCGCTTTAGATATTGTTGTAGTATACTCTTGCAGGAGTAGACTCTATGGCCCTTATTAATAAACGTGGTGTAAAGTTACGCCGGGTGTAACTTAGGAGTAACCATAAATTTTTTGGAGTTTAAACCTGTCGTAACTTTACACTGCGTTTATTAATAAGGGTCTATGTCTCTACGTGGTATAAAACTCTATAAGGCGCACTTAAAATCCTATCACCGCACTGGTTCGCTTTTGATATTTAAGAAGTGCGCGCTACGTCTAATTGTAAATGGTTTGCTTGCATAAAAATGGCTCTTCGCACGTTCATAAAACGAAGATGCTTTAATTTGAAGACATAAATATGTAGGTATAATATGCTTTTATTTGCATGGAATAGTGTGATTCCAAATAAGGAAAAATATGAAGATATTTTCATTTTCATTTGCATAAGGAATTCCATATCCTAAACAATTAAAAGGATTCACTCCCGCCGCATTCGTGAAGAGCCAATTTACACATTTAAAACTGCAATATCAAAGTTCAGTTTTGTCACAAAAGGCGTGTTCGTGTTATCGTCAATACCTACAGCGTAATTTTTTCTCATAATTTATACTATGATGTTTTTCTTATTGTGTCACTAGTTCTGTCGACCCAGGGTGGTGAAAGGGTGTTTAGTGCCTCAAAGAGGCTGCTTTCGCTGCCTAATCTAATTAAAATATTAGATTAGGCAGCGATAGTATAAAAGCTCCCCAACACCAAAGCATGTTTTTATAAAAACATAAGCCCTATTTATAAAAACTTATAAAGCTTATAAAAACTTATAAAACCCTATTAAAGCCCGTACAACTTTATTTGAACTCTTGAGTAATCCAATATCATAGAAAACCTTACCATTGAAAGGCCATAGCAACCCAATATGAAGCATCATTAGATAATGGTATACAGACGTTTTACGTAATACGGAACAACACTTGTTTTGAAAGCGAGCTTTTATGAGTAACACACAATGCATGTTTATCCGATTGCTGTTATTTTATGAGAAACCTGTAATTACTCAGGGAATTTAATAGCTTTCTTCCTGACTATTATTCTTAGACTGAATACTAGACTTGAAACTCAATAGAGAGAACGATTAAGCTTGGATTATTTGATGATACAAAGATTGGCAGTTGAGACCCTAGATATACCATCTTAGTACGAGCATAAGCAATTGACAAACATCTCGCCACCGAGAGTAGCGTCACTCACAGCACAGTTTAACATAAACATAATTTCGAACGTCTTTTAGTTAAAATATGCAAGAATAGCTAAGAATGTTGAGAGTGCATAGTAAATTACAGAGAAAATTTATACTAATATGGCAAGACGACATTTTCTAGTCATGCAACGTTGATTTCTATTTTCTCATTATACCTACGGAACGCATAAGGAAGGGACACCACGCTGTGAAGACAAATCACATATTTCTTTTTGAAATGTTTATTTGCACAAACACATGTGATACAATAAGATCTTAAAATTATATTTGTCCATTCTTTGTCCTACCAAAATTTTAGGCATGCTTTTTAAATACTTAGTAGTTATAGTTAATCTAATTCATTGAATGTTAATGTCATTATTATAATAATCGTCTTACTTTAAATTATCATACGATTTAAAACGATTTTTTCTATTTTCCATTTTATAATTTAAAGGCTTGGTTTAATAATTAAATTAAATAGTTATTGATATCCAGAGTTTACAAAAAATATCATGATATTTTCATCTTATTCCTATTTTATTTATACAATCTCCAATGTCCATGCGAGCTCTATAAGTAACTTTTAGCGTTCAATAGTAAGTAAGAAACTACTTGGCCTACAATGACTAATTTGCAATCTTTTTCTTGTTTTGACGATCGAATAACTATTACGCAGCCTTCTCCTATTTCAACTATACTTAATGGAAGTATAGTTGAAATAGGAGAAGGCTGCGCTAGTTTTCCACATGCCAGGAATAGGCACCATAAGATGCCGACACGCAATAGTGTAGTGTAAGGCACGCCTAAAAGGGGATGGAATCTGTTAGTGCTACTTAACGGGTTTAGCTGCTCAAGAAAACTCAGTGCTTGGAAAGTAGTCTATAGACTTCCGCATGTGGTGTGGTAAATGGGATAAAAAGCATGCCTTATTTCAGACAGAATGTTGCGGATTTTTAAACAGCAATAAATCGCATGGCGTAATTGGAACATAAACATTTCAAACTTTTATACCTATTTACTTTTAGAGCGATAAAAGAGTTGGCTTGGACATTTGGTCAGTTAGCACTAAGGTAGCGGCTCCGCCTGCACATACTGGATCGTAGTATGGGTTCGAATCCGGTCGTGTAGCATTGTTTTTTTTTGTTAAAAAAGAATAATCTATGCCAGTCTTCAAACAGTGAATGAAAACATCGTCAGGAAAACGGTATGTCGTAGAAATCATGTCCTCTTTGCAAAAGAATCACACATGCACACACGGCAAGAAGAAGTTCTAGTTGTCATCGGTCCTGAATATTAATTATTTATGCATCACGATAATATTATTATGTGCACATTAACATGCTGCCTTCGCACTCGCTTTGACGCAAGTCTATCGAGCTATTGAACGCTATTTTGAGAATAGAAGGTGGCAAATTGATCAAAAAATCAGCATTAGGGTTTGTTCCCGGGAATTCTCGTCCCGGGAATTCCCGGGAAATCGGTCGGTCTCGTACCCGGGAAATTCAGCTCGAGAAAAGTCGAGACATCGAGAAGTTTAAATAAACATTTTTACGCTTAGCTTTCTTTGTATATAATATATACAGGGTGTCCCACGGCTATGCCACATGGAGGGAAAGTACCTTAAATATTGTAGATGTAACATTTTACTGAAAGAAGACATTATTTTTATTTAAAAAACACCTTAAACTGCATTCACAGATATTTAAATAATTACATGGTTGAACCGGTAATCGAACCCGTTACATGAGAAAAATAGTCATCCTGTAGCTTTATCATACCGATCGAAAGGCTTCATCATAAGGATTATTTTTTGCTAAATAACATAGTGTCACAAATAAAAGGAAGGCCATGAACTTTAACATTTTTAATACAAAATTTATCAATTTATCAAATGCTCAAAATGATTCCCTTCCTGTTGAATACAAAGTCGAACTCTTTTGATTATTTCGCTCCCTGTCGATTTTTTGATCTTTTTGTGGTGGATATTTCGAATAACATGTCTAAGTCTGCTTGTAGCTCGTGGACACTTTCACACTGGTTATACTTCTCAAGTGGGTACATTTACTAGTAATACGTACTTATGATAATGTCAGTCGTATGTGCTTACGACAGTGTCAGCTAAGTATTTATTTTTCTGAACACAAATGTTAAAATTCATGGCCTTCCTTTTATGTGTGACACTATGTTATTTAGCAAAAAATAATCCTTATGATGAAGCCTTTCGATCGGTATGATAAAGCTACAGGTGACTATTTTTCTCATGTAACGGGTTCGATTTCCGGTTCAACCATGTAATTATTTAAATATCTGTGAATGCAGTTTAAATTGTTTTTTAAATAAAAATAATGTCTTCTTTCAGTAAAATGTTCCATCTACAATATTTAAGGTACTTTCCCTCCATGTGGCATAGCCGTGGGACGCCCTGTATAATAATACAATACTTTTATTCTCAAAAAGAGTGCTTATTTTACCGATAATAGCAAGACATTTTTAATTGGATACGCTGAAGACTTATTCAATCGTCTATACCCCACTGTTCCCACTACTACAGAACCTTCGACAGGAAATAATTCAGAAGTTGTCGAAGCAGGCGTAAGCGAATCAGAAACTGAACAAGACAGCTTTGCAGCTCAATTAGAGAGAGCAATAAAAGGTGTTTCGAGAAATGGTGAATCAACTAATGCTGTGGTGCTTTCCAAATCAATTATAAAAAAAGAGTTTTTGCACAGGCAAGAGGACCCCTAATATGGAAACACTATACAAAGCATTAATTTCAGTCAAGCCGACTTCAACAGAAAATGAAAGGGTATTTTCCATATCGGGAAATGTGGTCAGTAAGATTAGGAGCCGGCTGTCTGATAAATCTATTAATGCTTTGGTTTATCTTAAGGCATATTTCATAAGAATTAATAAGCAGGCTTAAAGACAGTTATATTTTTCGTATTAATAGTAGATAGATATCTCTTATTTAATTACATTAAAACTGCCAAAAATTGTGATACCATACCACCCATAGTGAGATTAGTGAGTGATCTTTAGTTATGATGAGAAAAATTATGATTGTTTTTAGTTAAGATGTTTGTTTTAAGCTGATTGTTAACAGAGATTTAGTTTTTTATTAAAGATTAGTGAGATTAGTTATAATAAGAAGAAGTATGATTGTTTTTAGTTAAGATGTTTGTTTTAAGCTGATTGTTAACAGAGATTTTGTTTTTTATTACAGATTAGTGAGATGAGATTAGTTATGATAAGGAGAAGAAGTATTTAGTTGTTTTTAGTTAGCAATTTTGTTATGAGCTGATTTTTTATTGAGAACTTGTTTTTTTTGTTAAAAATTATGTTGATTTTTTTCATGTAAAATAAACACAGTTAAATTAAAGACTCTTTTTATTAATTAAACAAAAATTTAGACGTATTTTATTTTTTCTCGACAACCCGAGAAGACCCGAGAAATCAGGCTCGAGAAGTCTCGACACCCGAGAACTAAAAAACCTCGAGAAATCGGAAACCCTAATCAGCATAATATTAATGTTTTTTCTTTCGCTCGGCTTCTATTAAATTTTGGGATCAGTATTGTACGGTACACATATAAGAGTAATATATTGGCATAGGTTGTTATCAAAATGGTTTTCGTTATTTATATCATCAGTTTAAAGTATCTCATTTTGATCATAAACCTCAAATAGACCAATCAACTAGCCAATTTCTGATTATATTGAAACCTTGAGTTGTCCATCTTTGTAATTTTCTTATTTAAATTCAGTTGGCTTGGCTAGCTGTATTGATAAGATTGCTGTTGATAGCCCTATCTGGATCTATTATTGGCAGCAAGTTACCTAGCGATGCCAGCTCATTACATATTCTATCAGAGTCCAGGATCTGACCCAAGGATTGCAACATTTATGACGATGGAGCTAAGTACAAGCATATTTAAAAGGCCTTAGGTCAAAGACATCGAAATGCTTTTGGTGTAGTAACGTTCTTGATAGCTCGTCGGAATTCAGTGACATTTTGCATAGTAACAAAGTTAGAGCAAAGCCGGCTCCGCCTATAATATGAGTCTGTCTATTCTTGTTTTATTAATAAGTTCCAAAGCTAGTATTAAACTTTGATGAGTATCAACAATAGTATCAATCAATTTTTTCCTGCAATTTAAACCGTTTAGGTAAATTGTTTTTAAATTATCCTTTGTAAACCGATGCGAAAATAGCTTTTAATTGTTCTCTGTAACGATTTATGGATTTTTCAGTTTTTCTAACACAATTTTCTTCAACGTGACAGTAATTTTTCATCCGTTGTCTTCGTGAGAATCTTGGATTAAAGTCTTTAGAAGCCAATCGGAATCAGTTCTGGCTAATGTTGATTAGAGGGCGTGTTACATCGATTCTAATGAAATATACAATGTATTCACTGTGTATCCGACCCAATAAGAATACAAATATTAGTACCAATACAAAATTACTTAGGTAGTTGCTAGCTTTGTGACAAAATCTGACATGGATTTATGGCACAGTGAAGTTGCTCTACAGAATTTGTCGTGATTCATTCAAAATGGTAATAAAATAACTACTAACCACATATTCCACATAGCACTACTACCAAAAACTAAACAAAAGACTACTGTTTACAACAGAGAAAGGAATTAAAGGCAGTTTCTAGAATGCATTTCTTAATATAAGTAAAAACGTAAAACGTAAACAGGTTCACGACTGTATCCCCAAGGTGCGGTAGACATTCTCTCAGATCTTTTTATGTTACTTATTCCAGATCCTTTGCAGATGTCTAAGGGGGGTAGTCAGAGACATGTCCAATCACATATTTGATACATGCCCACATCTTGCTGAAGTTAGTATTCCATACGTGACAGGTTGCAAGCCCATCGCCGCCTATAAGAACACTAACTGGTTTCCTCACGATGTTTTAATATAAGTAACGATTATAAATGCTTGTTTTGATTGCCTTGGACCCAAGTTTTGGTACAAAATAGGTCAGCCACATGGACTTACTTAACAATAAAGTATACTTAGTACTTAACTTTTTTTACAATCACAAGTATGTACTCGTAAATGTATGCGAGACAAATAATGGTCTCAATACGTCATGTTGTCTTTGTTATCTGCTTTGATTCTCCTCTCCGCCTCTTCATTCAACGCATTATTATCAGCGACATTTACCAAGAACAATTTGTCTCCATTTATAATTACTATGTCATTTATCAATGGCCTGCTATTGAGATGCATCCTATTTATAGATTGTATTGTTTAAAGCAAATAACTTTTCACAACTGTTGTCTATTCTCTGCCATTTAGTACGTCATTGATAATTACTAAACAGTAATTTAAGACGTAATCGTACCCGTGCATCTTTTTACACGACATACGTAGAAATCTCTTACGTCTTTGAAATGAATGTCCTATTATTTTTATAACAAATCGACAATCAATAGTATGATCGTGTGGTATAAACCCATTCTACAAGGAATATATTGTCACTGTTTATATCCGTAAAATCGACTAAGATAGCCAGTGGTTAAGCGTGTCAATAAACACAAGTCACTTTGCACGTGCATCCAATAGGTACAGTCAGCATCAAAAGTTGATAAACATTTGAAGTTTCCAAAATCACAATATTTCCGAACTCGTAACACCATAACCAATAAAAAAATAATTATTATATTTTACTATTTGTAAAAATAATTTTTACAAATAGTTGATGATTAACTCTCAGTCCATAATAATTTCCCAAGCAAAGTTTATTTTTTCTTGGTAATCGAAGAGCAATGGCGCTTTAAAAAACAAACTGGTAATCAACTTTTGATGCTGACTGTACCATCAAATACATATCTGACAACCTGTACAACGGAAATACCCTAGAAACAAGAAAGGATTATTAATACTGGTTTGAAGAAGATAGGAGATTAAAAATACTTGAAAATGTAGGCATATTGATTGATTGTATTGTTATCCTTAAATACGTAGAAGTACGTTTGTTTATAGATATTGTGTTTATTTTATAACTTGGACGATAGAGACAGAGTTCGGCTTCTAATTATTCACATTCAGAGAATTCGCGACTGCGTAAGTCTGCCTCAAAAAGGTCATGTGACTAACTGCATAGCATTACCAGCTTTGTAAGCACCTGGTTATAATTAAACTGAATTTCGTCATACATTTTATGTTTGCAATGACAAACGACTCTGGTTAACTCGTAAACAATGATACATCTATGTAAGGTCGTCTCGTATTTGGTGAACATCGCACATTGATCCACACTTTTGTCTATTGGTGATCAGATACAAAGCATTTGACGTCAGTGAGACAATGCCTCATTAATGACGGATTTGGTCTTCTCCAGGATGTCTGTTAGTTGTCACGTAGGCCTTGCAGACTAATTCCATCATCCAACATCGTAGCTGTCGAAGTGTCGAGGTCTTCACGTTATTGTGATTCGTTTCAAATTCTAAATCAGAATGGATTAAGTTCCAAAAAGTTACAAAATAGTCCTGAAAAATGCACTAGGATCACTAGGATTGGTGAGATCAGAATCTAAGAGTACGCCGGACTCAGGACAAATATCTGCATATCACGCGAACCGCGCCCCGATGCGAGAATCGAATCGGCATCTCTTGCAATTTGTATAAATAAAACTTCGATGATTTGATCCTTTAGGTATTGCCATGAGGGCAAAGCGGAATCCAGATATACTCAATGAAGGTTTTTTGATTTGCTGACGTGATTGTCTTAACAGCTGGTGATTTTACTTCTGTTCCTTGGCGACCAATGTCAAATAAAAGTTTCTCAAAGAATAGGACACTAGTCCTGGGCCTTGATTCATAATACAGCGGAATTCATTCGGTTCGGAATCTACCGACAGCAACCAATCACAGTGCAAGAAACGTCAAATTCGGATCAATTCCTGCACTGTGATTGGTTGCTTTCGGTCGATTCCGAACCGAATGCATTTTGCTGTATCAATCAATCAAGGGCCTGAGGCTAGTTTTATTTTCATGACTAAACTTTGCCTGGGCTGCTACCACGAGTACAAATTCGACATTATCCGAATTTTGGCCATTTCGTACTCCGAACTGCATCGTGTTTCGGGTCGTTCGGGTCAACATAGAATCTGTCCGACCGAGTTTTATTTTGACGTTTGTTGTATGTATCATTTACCGATTTCAAAAAAAGGAGGAGGTTATTTATACATTATGCTCCAGTAAATATTCTCTTTGCTCCAGTTCAAATAAAAAAGTCCGCACGATATTTAGAAATTTTTAAAAAGTAACGAGTAAAGTAGGTAAAATTTGCCTGCAGCGGCCCACCTGGCTTCGGATACGGTTTCGATGCTTATTATTATACTAGTAATTTTATTATACTTGCACATTATACAATTATTGATCCAGAATACGATCACACTGATTATAAAACTGCAATAAATTTGTTACACGTTGTTCATGACGCCATCCACTCGCTTTAGATAAACATTGAACAGAGTTTTTTTTATAAAAATAAACGTTTTATCTCTTAAGCAACTACGTGTTAACTCTGCTTACGTACATACGATATGAGACTTTGTAACTACTCATCTCTCTTTTGGTAAGCATAAACATTGATTACGTTGGCTAACATATTACTTTTACATTGTTTTATGCTCCTACGAAAATACCTATTAAATTATAGACTTATGTATTAAGTACGAGTACATTTTAAATTATTAATTACCGTGTGACCCGAATGTTGGCACATATTTGACAAAACGTACTTTCTTTCTTGAGTACGCTTTCGACGATCAGTTGAGCTATCTTTCGATCACTTGGAATGATCTCTACTATGTTACAACGATTATATTGATAGTAATATTTACTGGGATGACAAAATGAGTGAGAAGCGACGCTAGGCAAACAGACGTGCTTTACAAATTAGTGAATTCTGTAACCACGTCTAAATATACGCAAAAAAACCCTATGGAAAATATTTACAAGTGTTCTGTGACTTGATTTGAGAAAACTTCCGTTGTTTTGTATAAGGAAGTAGTTGAAAAACATCGCTATCAACATTCCCAGTCACTATACCGAATTTGTATATCTTTTAACTGTCATCTTCTTTCTCCCCATACCCCATTTTGTAGAGTAGGCCATCTTGACACTGGTTCCTTTCTACGAGTATAATTTAGGTATGCTTCAATACAATACTAGTATCATCATTTTTTTCTTAACCTGTAATGTATGTAATGCTCGGTCTAGTTACATACGCCCTTTATCTTACTCTTTTTGTTCATGTGCTCGTTGTATACAATGTAATCCCTATTTTTTTTTTTTTTTTTTTTTTTTTTTTCTCGCTGGGAAAAATGCGTTACGCATCCCCTCCGCCGGGGGACGAGAGGGGTATGTGGGACTCCCCGGGGACTCCCGGTATACCCACTAAACGACCCAGCGTCATTCCGGCGTCGCCTGGAATGGAGGGGGTCTGGGAAACCGGCATAGCCTTTACGTCCAGTCCCCCTCTGGCGATCCCCGCATAGTGGTGAGTAGTGCAAGGCGGATGAAGGTGCCCCCACACCTAGCATCCGCTACTCACCACCAGAGCTCTCCGCTCCCTTAGTCCACTGCGCACTCTAATTAAAGAGGTGCGCGTGGAGAAGCCTCCAAAAACGGCCGCAGAGGACAGGGAGAGCGGCAACGTAACACCGACACTCCTCTTCCACTGCGGCCCCGCCGCCGACGCATCTTACGGTGCGCCACCGTTGGGTCGCGGGAGATAGGGCGAGCGGCAACGAAACACCGACACGCCTCTTCACACGCGATCCTACCCGCCAGACGCCACCAGGGCGTCCCCGCCTGGGATTCCTTTTGGCTTCACCGTGGGCCTCCAAACCACGGTTACTAAGCCCCCCCATCGCGTCAAGATTGGAATCCATCGGGGGGGACACAAAAATTAATATGTATATAAAAATTACAATGTAATCCCTGCAACAACCTGAGTTTTCCTTGTAACAAAAATAGACCTACAGGAAACTCCATTCCATATTTAGCGATGGTGCCATGGTTGCATCTACTGCGTCTCTCATACTAATATACAAACTAGTTTTGGTACCGGAACATGTATTTGGACAGGACAATTAGACCTTAATACTGCTCAAAGGTCTTCCTGTAACGTGATCAGCTAAAAATAAGAACTGTTTGCTTTCAGATGTTTATGCAGTTTCTTAAGCTTGTATTGTCAATTCATTGATTCTAGACGTATTTGCAGGACATGTTAATAAATGTCGAAGCGATAATCAAACTGGCGAAATCTATGATAAACCACAGAATACATGTACGGTTAAACGCGAAAATACGGGTACAAAGTACCTGTAAACTAAGGTGAGTAAAAAATATGCTACAAGGACATTAGCCGGATTCCCCCTATGTCCGAAGAGTGTCAACAAACCAATTTTCACCAGATTGGCTAATGCAGGAGCGCTCGTGACCGAAAGACGGTAATGTGTTTAGCGGACGTACCCTAATTCTGTGCTTTTTTTTACTCTAAAATTAAAACAAATACCACATCCATATTTGTGCTACTTCCAATTCTACATGTTCTATTTAGATCTGTTTTATACCTCTTTGGATATTATTGAAATGAAGTGCATTCAAGTATATCAAGTAATGCATATTATTGATAGATTTACCTGTTGTTCTTGCGAATCCATCCTTGTAGATTTGTAACATGAGCCACGCAGTCACAGTGCATGACATGTCAAGGAACTTTAGATGAAATAACTGATATGAGGAGTAAATATAAATAAATAACAGTAGATAGAGATACAGTTATATAGATCATTGCTATGAAAAAAAACATGAAAAACTCTGAATCCATATCCATCGGTTCGTCATAATCACGATAGGGGTTAGAGTCAATGTAATTCTAGTAATCAGTGTAGTTCTGTCATAACTGCTTTGAATAGATCTTATTACAGTGAAATAATCACGGGTCAAGATGCTCAAAGATCATTAGATGCCAAGCAATATTGTAAACAGATGAGATGTCAACTACCTTAGATGATGTAAATGATAGCATACCGAGATAACCTCTATCAGTTCCATTCGCAACTATTTTGCATAATCCCGCCGCCTTGAATAGCAATGCACCATTTATTTGAATTACCTGTTCAATACCCTCTTGCTAACATTGTTGCAATGCGTAGCTCGACGATGTCTGTTAGGTATGTGATTGTTTGAAGAACCACAAATGCATTGAGATTTTCGAGGTATGAACATGTTAGTTCCCTGTTTGATATCGCATACATTTCAATGGCATATTTAGTAAAGGAGAGCTTAGGCCAATCTAGTTTTTTTTTTGCGGTCGCATATTCAAAGTAAATTTTAACACATAAACTTTAACCTAGTTTAGTAGATTCTTTCGCAAGACTTGCATACCAACAATACCATCAACTTACGGCAATGCAGTCTTTGTCTTTGTTATGTCTATTGTCTACGTGTATACACATATATATATATATATATATATTTATATATAGAGCCGTGTTGGTCGAATGGGGTTGTGCCTTAACTTTCAATCCGAAGGTCGTGGGTTCGAATCCCGGCCGTGCATCAATGGATTTTTCGTTTCGTAAAATTTATATGCGCTATAACACGAGCTCTTAACGGTGAAGGAAACCCACAGCTTAGTCAGCTCCACATGTATCGACGTCGTCTTTCCTGTGGGCTAGGCTGATTAAGCTGAGAGGATGGTTTAGGTACTGGCCAAGTCTATTCCATCTCAATGTCCCAGGCACTATAGCGTCCCGTTAAATGTAGGCATGGATTGCCTCCTGACGCTGTATAAATCATCTAATATAGATGTAAAGGCCTAAGTTTGTCTATACAGCTGTCGTTGTATCTAAACAATCTATGGTTTATCTTGCTTTTTGTATTCTCTGTCTGGCTGGGATTACTGAATTTGAGACTATTGCCCTGTATGGATAAGCCTAGTGTTTTAGTTACAAATTAGTCACCAATTGGAATAACTTTTCCTTATTTACCTTTACAAAATAAAAATAGCTAGCTCATTTTTTTTTCCTTAGAGTATGAGCGTAGATAATATTATTATTAAAAGTCATTTTATTTTCTTCCTCAAAAATATATACCATAAAAGTAGACGTGCGTGCTCAACACGAAATTGCCTTAGAAAATGATCCACGAAAGAGTGTCTATTACGAAATTGCACATAACTGTCTCAATTCAGAGTCATGCCTTTTGGTCATAAAGCGTGCGTTGAACGCAAACCAAGCTATTTAGATCCTGAATTTGCGGATATTCGGAATTATTAAATGGCTTCCTGTTATACTTTGTGCGTGATATAAGCTGTGGCTTACAGTTGCTTCTTATCAGGGTTTATCAAACACCAAAACTAATACACAGTACCTAATAACATTTATTTTGTAGGTAAATTAATTTGGTTGAACTAACTGACCTATTGTGAACCAACCATAATTTTGACTATAATTGTAAGTCTCTCTATAATTATACATTGTAACGTTAATTTTATTTTTTTCAGGTAAGCACAGTTGAAGATATTAAAATGCTGATAGGTATGTACGTAGAATAATGAAATCATAGAAACATGCTCAAAATCGGTAGCGGATGTTTTCATGTTTCAATAATCACCGTTCTTCAACCTGGGGAGGTCACACAAGTAAAACCATCTGACAAATGAGGTGTCAATTCCCGACAATCATGTTTTCACGATTTGCTTATCGCTTCAGTCAATTTGTATCTTGGCACGACAGTCGTTCGGCTACCGGCGCGCATATAGCACGCGCTTGCGATTCTTACGTTCAACTACTGCGAACTTCCGATCACTTTTCGGAAGCAATTGTGTTGCAATTGCAGAGAGATATATAGCGTTCTCGTGTCTAAAGATTATAGAGAAAACAATAAGATAAACAGTGCAAAGTGGTATGACGTTGTGATCGTGGATTAGTGTTATCGGGCACGTGGTTGTTTTGCGATGGCTCGCCTGGCGAACAGCGCGGCGCACTTCTGCCAGCGTCTGCAGGAGCTGTACCCCCAGAAATTACATATTACTACAAAGCTGGTTCGTCGGTTGTCTGTTTTACGCAATTACTCTTTTAAGCAATTTATCTATTTATTGCAAGCAGGGTTATAAGTAGTACATTAATTGACCCTGCATTTTCCCTGTGGCAGGGACAACGCTTTCTAGTTGTGAAATAATTTTCAGGTAGAAATTTCATAAGAAGAATCAGTCCAGAGACTTCATCATCATCATCATCCACAGCCCGATTTCACCCACTGCTGGGTATAGGCCTCCCTTCGCTTTTGCCATTCTTTCCGGTCCTGTGCCAGCCTGATCCACTGTCGGGCTACGACGTTAATGATATCGTCCGCCCATCTCGCTGCCGGACGTCCGACACTTCCCTTGCCAGTTCTATGCCACCATTATGTCATCCTTTTACACCGCCTGTCGTCACCACGTCTTGCCAGAGACTTACAAACAATCAAATTTTACCTTATTTTATTATATTATTTATTTTTATTATACTAGATTAGACAACACATATTTTTCCCATTGAATTACACGCAACGAATAGAATACATTGATGTAGCTAAACTAATGTTGCTCTTTTGATCTATTTAACAAATCAACCGGATAACAATTAGCAAATCGCGTATCTAATCTATTGTTTTGGCTTACAACGTCAAGCACTATAAAGTCAATGAACTACTATGTCCCATTTGTTCCTGATGCGTCAAAACATGAAAACAAACTTGATAGTTGCAATGTTTTTGAAACTTCTTCAGTAACAACATTAAGGTGCGGCCAAACAAGCGCGTCAGCGTCTTCAACGCGAAACGATTATGTATAAAAATATTCCGTTGTAGTCGCGTAGGTGTGCAAAGCGCCATAAATAAAGTATGGGCAGCGTCCGCCGCGCGGCAGACGCTCCCGCTACGCAGTCGCTTTGGTCGCGCAGGTATGGCCGAAGCATAATTCGTTGCACCGTAAATGTAAACAACTTATATTTAGTTCCTTTAGTAAGATCATTGTGGTATTATCGGTTGTTTTCGTGCCAAACAAATATTTGTATGATCTGCAAATATTTCTTTCGTGTCTGAGTGTCTGTGCACTGCATTGTACAAGAATATACAAAGTGTAATAAACAGTGCATATTTTACCTGATTTCTTAAAAACTAAGGACCGCTGACGGTTTTTCATGACAAATGTGTCATCCACATTTCAGTACTTTCGACCCATCCGCTGCGGCAATGATAAGAGACAGTTTACTTAGATTCATACAAGTATTACCGTACTTGTATTGCCGGACTTATTCTTGGAATTATTATGAATTTGAATTGCATTTCCGATATTCTCATTTGTATTTTTTTAAACTTATAATGAACAAGGTGTCGCACAATTGCCAATTCGTTACGTATTTACCAATTTTCCGGTACTTGCAGTTTCAATAAAAACTTCTCTTTCAATGACATTCAAATATTCATTATCTTTAGAGTATTGTGTGCTCTTTTATTATGGGCCAGGGTTAAGGGTCTTGAAGGAACTACCGGTTTTGTTCGTTTTTCTTTCTTATCAGAAGCCCTTATTATTTATCTTTCCGCGGCTCTGATTTCCGGAAATGTAATAACACGCTGTTTGGACACCCACCGGGTATTTAATCTTATGGCTAATGATTATGGCTTATTAATTTCGTTTACTTAGTAACGAACGTAAATTTTTATTCGGAAACTAGCTGTGCATATAAATCATGAACCATTAAGAGCCTCGATTTTTTTATCAGCAACAACATTACACATGAAATGTAATGTTGGATTAAAGAAAACACAGACCTTGTGTCATCTGAATTTCTTTTTAGTTTATTACCATTTCAGCAATCATGTTTAGGTCGTCGCACCTACAACTGCTATTAAACTATTTCTGTAATTTAAATAGCTTTGACCATGACCTTTGTTTTATTCACTAAGTTAGATACATTTATCATGAAACTCATCGTTTCCCGTGGGCACTCCGGCCACTGGGTCAGGGTCAGTTTGATGCGTCAGATTCTCAAATATAGACTCATATTTATTCAACTCATACACTACATTGTTTCATACTTCATTGCTGTCCAAATTTGATTTAGTGTTAGTAGGCTGAGTCGCGAAAATATTTAGCGCTCCTCGCCAGGCAGGGGCGAGAAGCCCATTAATTTACGAAGAGTATAAATAAAAATGCAATGGCCGGTAAATACATTTAAAGAGAATGAACATCATTCCCACAAAAATAACCAGACATTAAAATGTTACTTAGCTCAAGTATTTCTTTGAAACAATTGTAGGCAACTTACAACAGGATAAAACTATTACACTATTGCGTTCAATTAAATAAGGTCGTATAACTTACAGGAATGTTATCTTTGGTGGTCCAGTTCCAGTATTTTGTTACTAGGAATGTTTGACCGTTAATGCAAAGGCAACGACAGTGATTTAAAATTATTTGTTTACGTTTTCTTTTCCGATGTTATATCATTACCATTACAGCATCTAACGTGCTTCAGTCAGTTATTAGAACTTTTGTTTATGCTGATTTTTTATATTACGTTATGTTTCACATATTTGAAACAATCCTCGTGTGAATTTGTTTATCTTTTAAATGTTTTAATTTAATTCTCAAAGCAAACACCAACTACAAACATTAAATGAAAATAAACTTGAAACTTCCTAAACTGCCATTTGAGCCTTTGATCAACATAATTGATACGGTATGATATTGCCATCAAGAACATAATTTTAGGGAAACTAAAAGGAAAGAGAGTAGAAGATATCAAAACTAAGCTTCATAAACCAAATAAAGGAAAACCGAGGTCATAAAGACGCAGAAAGAATTATAATGGAGAAAGGTCCATTAGTTGAATCCACAAGAGTCTAACGTAAATTAAAAGCAAATTTATGTCATACTAACACATAAACATTAAATTACTATGGCGTGGTCGTGGCGCGTCTCATTGCAGTTTGTTCACATGGCCATCTGGTCAGTTTAACCCATGGCAATAGATAAGTTATCGGCTTTCTGCATGTCTGCTTGTGTGGCCTTGTTTGACTCTGATATGATTTCTAGGTTGGTTCCAAGGCGGACTATTTTAAGATAGCAATGCCTAGCTTTGCTTCTCTTACTTATCAATCTTGTTTAGACTTGCGTTTGTGGAATCTATTTGTAGTTTATTTGATTGGAACATTCCATTAGGTGTTATTTCTTTCATCTTTTGAATCTTTTCATTTACGAGTGTCTGTGTTTTCTTAATTCTGCTGAATTTCTTTCTTATTTCTTTCTTATAAGCCCTGAAAGTATTCTTAATAGAACAAGAAGGTTGGCGTTTATCAAGTTGTAACACGTCATAAATTTAACTGAGCTAAATGTTCTTGCATTTGATTACTGATAAGGTAAGGTACACACACATTAGTCCTACTGTTTCCATTTCCACCTATATTGGCTCTGATAACTGGTGTGAACCAGTTAGAACATAAATATGTACCTATTAAGATCTTTATGTACACGATAATTATGCGTTGATTGACAGCGTAATGTGCTCCGGATTTCCATCCGTATTAACATTTTTATATACATAAGTACTCTACAATGAATTATATTACAGATTCAACCTTCCTAATAGAAGCTAAGTATAAATTATCAGCTACGCGGATTCACACAAAGGCTGTTTGTCCGGAATAAAGTGATCCCTAGGGACCGTGGGTGACATCGTGACCAAGTTTGTCAAGTTTGACAGAAGCATTATGAGTGAGTGAATGATTTAAAATATGTGTCAAGATAGTAGCAAGTACAGTGCCACAAATTTATCTGAACCGGTGAAAGAGGCGCTGCTATCGCATTTGGTGTTGGCAGAAAAATAAATTTTACAGTAAAGTTCGTTAGTTCCTCTTTTGGCCACCGATTCAGATAAGTTTGTGGCACTGTAAATCCGTGGTCTCTGCCTACCATGACGCGAAAGAGGCGTGATTTATGTATGTATGAGTGAATTCGTGATAATGATAATACGTTCGTTCCCACGTTGCGGTAAACGTCGGTTACAACGAGACTTGAAGCTTTCCGTTACCCGATACAACTGTGATGCTATCGTGATGTCTAGTGGCAGTTACCGTTTGGAATCGTGTGACGAGATGTCCATTTGAAACTTAGGCAGTTGCTATTGTCAACTTACAACCAGTTTAATAGCATTCTGTGCTTGTGCTTTGCACTAGGACATTGTTGAGATGAAATGTGTCTAACTAAACCCTTCGCTCAGCCTTATCCAAACATCCTCATTTCTTCCAATTTCAGCGTAAAAGAGCAACAAATAGCCATCCAATCTTTAGCGATTATAATAACAGTACCTACCTACCGCACAAGATTATGAGGAAAAATGTTTGTATTCTAATTTCAAATAATTTAAATTACCGAATGTTCGGGTATATAATTGAACGTGTGTTTACTGTAATATGATATGAATCGTACACTAGATAGGACGTGGCTACTTTCCACATCAATTTATCGCTGTAAAGGACGCCTGTTGCAATTCAGCATATTATTTCGTGGTATCTAGCGGTAATCGGATAGTCGTGAGGTGCTGTCATAAGGCTCTGTATTTTATTGCATCGATTGCTTTTCGATAGAAAATGGCTGACTTGTATAACCTCAACGGCTGAGTACATTTAATACGTTCGGGGTTAAGAAATGTTACATAATACATGTGTACATATTATTTTTATAGGTATTTTTAGCCACCCATTCAGGATTTTTTTAACTTGTTGAAAAGGTATAAATCTTTGCGATTTCTATCACCCGAGTTAAACCTCCTCAACAACAAGCTCTTGTTTGGCCAAGTGCGCGGCGCCTTTGACGAGAATATATTGTACAGTGGCGCGTGCGCAAACGCAAATGATCGGTGACACTTGTGCTAATAGCTGCTGTCGCTAATTGTTTTACAGTAGTCTGTTTTGTGGTCTTGTTGGTTAAATGTAGAATACAAGAAATCTTAGTTGAAATACTATTGTTAGCTCTTGGTGTTTCAGAGCGGTTCTATTGTGATATTTAGAGATATTCTATGGCTACTTTCGTACACAGAGTTGATTCGACTTGGCACCACGTTATCTTAACATTTCATCAAAACTTTGCTCCGAATTCCGATTTCCGCATGCCTCATGCTTTCGTCTAGGAAATAGTGTAAAAATAAGATGACATTGCTGTTCAGTGTTGCCCTTCAAACGGTGGGGATTGCGGAAGATATCGAATAACCCAAACCACACCCTGGGCAGCCCTGATACGCCACCCTTGAACGCTATTTCTCAGTTCATTGTCGTGCGATGAAGCTCGTGTAAACACGGTTCTGGTGGCTAGCCAATGAAAACATCGGAAACGAGATGAGTAAATATTTGTTCGCTGCGATTCAGATATTGGGATTGTAAAGGTACGCCGGATTATCTAAATGCATTCGGTATGTAATCGCTGCCGTCCATTCTCACTATCGTAGTAAGCTGTTTCAACTATTATTGCTCTGGAATGTTGTGAGAGCTTAGATATTGAAAACGAACAATTTAGATTTAAATAGCCGAACCAATATTGAGGAAATTTCTCACGACGGAAACGATTTTTTTTCTGTCAGCTGTCTCAATAATTATAGCCAACACAATTTTCGCATAGCGAAATAAAAATGCTCAAAAATGTTCAATATTTCACGACCTTCCTACACGAAAGAAATGTACTACGACAATAAGCTATCAAACAACTTAAATCATTTATGTGATGAGGCTTAGAAGAGACTTTGTGATTAGTTCCACTTTACTAACTCTGAATTGCTCTCAAATTACCTGTTTACTCATTCCTTTACTGGTCAATCTCATTGACATTAAGGTCTACAGTATAACATAAAATATGTATATTTTTACAGTAGGTAGATCTTAGGCACAGTGAACCGTCTATTAACTGACGGACGAAGGACGGCAGAGCCTATTACATATTCCAGTATTCCATGTAAAGGCTCCAATTACTTATTTAGTCATAGAAAATGCTAGTAGGTAATAACACGGATACTATGAGGTCTAGCATCGAAACATAAACGCCAAATTGTATTAACTTTATTAGCAAAATGTGGGCACGTGCCAATAGAAGCATGTGCTTTTTCCACATACAAAGTCGCAGTTGTTTTTTCTCTGTATTAGTGTGTATGTGTGCTTATGCAGTAAATAAACGAATGTCTGTCTGTCTACATTGTCTGAGAATAATTGTAGGCCTTTTTTACAATAATTTATGTCTAGGATTATAGATAATAAAGATGAGCATATAAATAGTTGTACTTAACTGACTACGTAGGAGGGTGCGTGGGCCGCTTATAGCCCTTAGGCTACCCGTAATCTCTACGTATCGTATGCGGTTCTGTGACGTAAATACTTATTTATTGTTCTTCACATTACGCATAAATTATGAGTACATATCAGTTTAAACTATCTGGAAAGGTTTATCCTGATCATCGTGAATCTAACCATTCTGGGCTACAAAGTGGCCGTCTAATAGACTTCAACGTGACCGCCAGTTAGATTTCTATAGCCGTTCATCATAAGACTTTCTGATCTTTCATAAGTCTCTGTTGATACACAATTTAATTATTATTTTCATGAAGTCTTTTTGAATTTGGACCCAAATATTACTCGTAGCCAGGCCTTGTTACGAGATCATAAATTAAATCCACTTGTTTTCTCTTCACTCATATCAGCTTTCGGAATAGATCGAGCGATTGGAAGTGGAACAAGTAAATCGATTCTATAATTTTGGTAAACTGGGTTTTCACTTCCGACATAAAAAGCTCCTATATGCCAGATTCATTTCTGGGGTAGATGTTTACAGTAAACAGTTAAAATTATAACAGTCACAGAGTCAATTAGAATACCAATCAGTAATGAGACAGGCATGCTGTAACTAGAAGCGCTCAGGCCTATTCCAGAGAGTGGTACTTCATAGTCTCCAGTCACGCACGACCGATCAAAACTTTACCCACAATTAAATCTATTTGTGTTTAATTATTCCCTTATTGTCTCGAACAAAATTGTGTGGGAACTCTGCTACCGTAGAAGCAGGCAATTGTGAGTTCAGTTGGTCGGTACGCGCCGAGTCGGCACCATCGGGACAGGCCACGCAGGCTGTATTCATAATGATAGTATTGTGTACGTTTCAGTGAAAGTTCTAAGTGTTATTCCAACAAAACTCATTTCAAAAGGTAAAAGAATCAGAGGCTCACGGATTCATTTTTACTTTGTGCACGGCGAATTTTTTAGTCAGCTATTTTAGTCAACTTCGGATGAACGTTGTGGTTAGGACGATCTGCTCTGTTGTAACTTTTATTTTTATGCGTTTTTAATTCGAAGTCGGAGTGGTAATAAGGTTTATGTAACGAAATCTATACTTGTACACCTTTACTTGGGTAGGTTAAGCGAAGTCTCGTAAATTTCAATCCAAAACGTATAGCGAAAACTTTATGATCATTAAACGGGATTTAAAACAAACTTAAAAAAATTTTGAAGCGATAATCTTGGCATTGTAAAAAGTCACGTCCCAAAGCCAATATTGCAATTGTATTAAAAGTAGTAGCCTGGTGTAGGTACTACTTTTAATACAATCGCTACATTAGTGTAGCAATTGTAACAAGACTCTTGTTTATTGGACGTAGGTAGATGAAATAGCAGATTTTCATCCTTTCCTGGGAAAAACCTTATCTAATCATTTTGGGTCACAGTATTTACTCTCATTATCGCAATGTGATAAAAGGAAAGTTTTGCGTTACATATTATCGAAATTGGCTTTTAATAATGCTTGGTAAATTCACCGGTGATTTTAATATTTTCCCAGAAAGATATATATCAGTTCTTTAATATTATAAAGTGTCCATTGGATGTCAAAAAATATAATTCACAAGTTTTTTATATTAGTTTCATCTGTCCTGGTATTTTTGGGCGTGTAATTTATCCCCTCCTTGCATCGTTTCCCCAATGCTGGAGGTCGTGACCCATTACGGAAGTATTTTTTTGACCATTTGTGTGTGTCATTTATACTACACGTAAAATTCGACCCAGTTATCTTTACATCATGTTTCAAATCAGGTCAATCAAATGACAATGCATTATACTGATGTCATCTGATCTGATTGGATCTAATGCAAGTTGCCGGAGGAACTCGATTCATCTTATCATCCTACCCTTGTCCCACTTTATGAAGAGTCGGCACAACACGTATTCCTCTTCCATTTCCCTCATCAGCCGTCATCTCAGTTGTGAAGCTATATCCATTTTAAAATGATAAATATTGCACAATTTATAATATAAAACAATTAAAACATGATTAGCTGGACGGAGAAGGTTACCAACGAGGAAGTGCTGAGAAGAGTTGAGGAGAAAAGGGTTTTGATGAACACCATTCAAAATCGAAGAGGAAAAATGATTGGACATCTTATACGACATGACAGCTTTATCAAGAACATCATAGAAGGAAAAGTGGAAGGAAGACGAGGAAGAGGAAGGCCTAGAATAAATTTCATGAGTCAGATAAAGGAGAAGATCGCTGTCATGTCGTATAAAGAAGTAAAGGAGACCGCATTGGAAAGGGAGAGGTGGAGGAAGTTGCATCATTGCACCGACAAGAGCTGAGCTCTTAAATTTGATGATGATGATGAAAACATGATTCTCAAATCATTTTGATTTCATTCATGTAGTTAAAAAAATAAAATTGTAAAAAAAAATTTTTAGAAAACATCGTTATTCCAATAACTACTTAAATACTATGCAAACGTGGCTAAGATCTCTCAGATACCACACCTATACAAATACGAGAAATATAAATAGAAATCACAGTTTTTATCGCGATTTATCTCAACGCCTGACATCGGCGGTCTATTTCTGTCGCCGATATTTATAGAAAATATTATGTTTGACGAGTCCTATTGTTCTTTTGTAAAGTTTCATCAGAATTGATTTTATGATAACGACTACTCCTTCAAGCTCTTGTACTTACAAAGTTATGTGTATAGCAAAATGATGATTTGCCAAATATTTTTATGATTTATATTTTTATTTGCCTCATAATAATAGATGTTGGTTCGGTCAGTAACATTTATTAAAATGCTCCAACCGCCTTACTGACTCATCTGCAATATCAAAAGTAGGTTTTGTACGTGTACCTAAATATTACGAAGGCAATATTAAAAGATTGCCGAAATAAAGTAATTGGAATGTATGTATAAGGTATGTTGTAAATTTTCCCGCATTAAGTATATCCCTGTTAATACTTTGTTAAACATTCATAATCGCTATACTAATTTTTTATATGATCATTAGATTGTGAGAATTGAGAAAGATAGACGTGTAAATACAAATAGCATTTTGAAAATGCCATGGGCTTTAAACTTCAAATATTATGTGAATCTACTTATCTTAAACTTTTGTTAAACATCGATTTCTTGTTTTTCTTTTTTGTCATCAATTTATCAAGACTAGATTATTTTAATTTGTAATCTCTCATGTCAATGCTATGATAAGAGATGGATAGGACAGATTAGCAGTCACATCTGATCTGGGATGTGGAAAAAGACAGGCTCACGGTTGTAGGCACGGTAGACAATAGACATTCTTCTGTAAGATATTTGTCAAAGTCAAAAAGCATTTATTCAGAGGATGACTGGGATTACTAGAAGTATTTTACTGTAAGAAAATGTCTAGGGTATTAAAAAAAAATTGTAGAACCGACTAACGCAGTAGATCGAACTAGGAAGTCAATGAAATTGCTGTGACCGATAACAAATTGCCAACATGTGTACCCAATTAGACAATAGACCATCCTTGTGAGCTCGTTTGACCCAGTCCGGGAGGTGAACGCACTACAAACGAGCTAATAGTCTGATTAATCGTCTGGATCTAGTTCATTCAGCTTCCTAGTTTTGGGTGGAATATGGTGCCAGGCCTAAGTAAATTATGTTAGTGGAACATTAGATGCTATTCTGCTCTAATTTGGTTGTGAAATTAGATTACACATTCTTCTTTAAACCACTGTTGGTGAGAGTTTGTGAGGTATCGATGACTGTAACTTATTTCCGCCCAGGCGCGGATCCAGCACTCAAAAAATAAATAAATAAATAATAATAATAAGAACTTTATTGAGGACACAGTGTTACATGAAGTAGTTACATGCTAAGTTTCGACAGTATTGTCCTACAATCGGCGGTCTTATCGCTCAAGGCGATTTCTTCCAGACAACCTTATACTTATACTAAGTAATACTAAAGCTAGGTAAATGTAAGACAACAGACTACGAAGATCCGCACTTTAGGTATTCACCAACCCCTGAACTAGTTAAAAAACTGTATCTCAGAGGTCAGTTAACGCCCTCAGGGCACTTTCACTTCGACATTTGTTGCCTTACATTTGAATCCACGGTAGTTGGATCCCGTAGTTATACCTAAAAATTTAAAAAGAAAAACTAAAAACAGAGCTTTAATGTTCCAGTGTAAGTTGTGTAGTGTATGTGAGGGTAGAGCGTGTGCAAGTGTGTCGTGTGATTGTGTGTGTGGGAGACGGATGTGCTTGTATGTTGTGTAGTGTGAAGTATGTTTTAAGTGTACGTGGAATGTGTGATTTGGTGTGTTTGGGTCTCAGCTTTAAATAGGTTAATTGATATGAAAGTATGTAGAAGGTTGTGGGCACACCCGAAAATTAGCCAAGTGTGAGTTGAAACATGAACTCGCTCATAATCTATACGTACTATAGTGTTTTTTTTTTAATATAAGTATCAAGGAACTCTTGTGCACTTTTCAAATCGGTTGAAAAATGCGATATGTAGGCGAGAACAGACCAAAAGCATTTTTTAAACAATCTCGAAAATGAGACGCTTCGCTCACACGCTCGGTCAATTAGGTTTGTGGGCATGCCCATAGTGCCAACTATAGTGGATCCGCGCCTGATTCCGCCACCTATTTCAGCCAGGAGTAGATGCTGATTTCTTGAAATATGTGGGGATAAACGAGTAAATGATGTAGATGTCATAGAATCAGAATCAGAATCAGAAATTTTTTATTGCATACTGTTGTACATGATAAGGTCTTATTGTAAATGGTACAGTTTTAAACAGTTATCCAATTCGGATGTGCAACATTATTGTCTAGTTTTAATAACCTAAACATAAAAAACATAAGTAGGTAGGCCAGGTAGGTAGTAACTTATACCTCCTTTAAACCTTGAACTACACCTAGTTTTAAGACTATTCTAAGTGATCCCAGCGGTCCTACTGAATAAATGATTTTTGACTTTGATAGGATTGAATGATACATGAAAATAATTAGCTAGATTCAAAGCAAAGTTTAACACAAATGTCAAAGAACAAAGTTCAACGCTCTGGTATTTTATAATCTGCTAAAATGCCTTAAACAATTCTATGAACAAAACATCATAACTCTCTACGATTTAGGCGCATCTTTTCAACTTTCTTTGGGTGCTCTCAGACGTGGGAGCATCGTAAACAAACACGTACGGGTTGTACAATTGAATTCTGATAATGCTTCTTTCATTTTATGAATTGTATTTCTTTGTACAATGTTGATAGCACCACTACACTACTTGATGACGTAATTGTGGTAGAGTTTTTCGTCTTACGTGAAATAAATGAATCGATCATATTTTATTGTTAACCACATTTTTAACATCATAAAATAGGTGTGAATGTATGAAGATACAAAACAGTTACATAAAAGAACATTTATTCTTTTCTACTATTATTTTGAATATTTAGCCAACATTAGAAATCAATTCTATTAACTCTACTTTACTTTTAACAAAACTATACCAAAGATATGCTGTTTCACTCTACAAATTCCAGTGTAATATTCATACAAATCCTATTATCCATTAACCTACCTACTTGTTATTTTGTGTTCCTGTTATGTGTTTCTTTTGTGTACAATAAAGTGTTTATATTCAATATAACGCATCTCTAAAACCTAGCAAAGGCTCTCACGCTCTTGGTCCGTGCCATCTGATACCACTATCACTGATAACGTAAATAATTAAACGCCTACGCAATACACCTCTCTCCATCTATAGATATTGCAAGATAGGCGCTTTACGCCTCCGCGTCAGTTAACTCGCGGCGTTCACAGCGAACGCACGTGTTTACCAAAATTATTATTCTGTGATAGTGAGTTGCTGATGACTTAGCGATGCCTACAGACGCTTTAGAGAGATTTGTCGCAAAGTGCTTCAAAATTGTGAGTTTAAGCTTCAGTTATTCCAGCTTAAGTATATTCCATGTTTTATGTCGGCGATTTTATCTTCGATCTTTGGGAAATTATATTTACCTGCGTGCTTGATATTATCTGTTAATCTCTGCTTAGCAACTTGGGATGTCTGTGCCTTTGAGTATTTCATTGTTTTTATATCTGCTATATCTCCATATAATCTAGTAACGTCATCCCATATCATCAAATCTTTGATTTTTAGTTGTTGCTATACTGATATTTTCCAAAAACTTGCTGATGTATTTTGGGTATTCATCTTAATTAAAATTATCTTCAAGCAGAACCTTAAAACTACTAACGTACGTGTATTAATAAAGCTTTGCGGATTTAGATGAAATGCTAAATTACCTCGTTCGCAATAACAAACCGATTATCACAGATACGAGCACAATAGGCAGATAATATATGTGTAGGAGCTTCTCGAGTGTTTTTACAGTTGCATATTCTCATTGTATATTTCTGATCATATATACCGTAGCTATACTTTTTTAAATAAGGTGATGACATCCTGTGCTTGGTATGTAACAATGAAACTTTGAAATCTGCCGCAACCGCCAGAGGGTTTAGTACTTAATAAAACAGCTTACTCTTTGATGATAAATATTATGAGGAAAACCATTGTGAACGTAACTATTTTCCTCTAAAATTTCTTACTAACAGCATCTTACTTGCTCTATTCCTACTCTTCCACTTCTGACTTCTCTTTTTTTCAGTGTAAATCTTTATTATAATTTGCTCTAGTTTCGAAATGATTTACACAATGCACTTATAAATAGACACGAAAATATAGTGTTCACTCATCAAACATAAATGACATCAGTCTATTTTCTCGTATCAACGTTAGTGACAACAATAATTATTACACTCATATAATTAATTGTAAATTATGCTCAATCGATAAGTAAAACTGATAGACAACTAGTCGTCCATTCGGTAATCTGTCAACATGAATCACTCATTCATGAATTTGTTGTTTTGAATGTTTAGATATAAACACTCGCATTTTTGGAATATTATTTCGGTTTGTTGAATAATTTTCTCAGAATTAAATGTTCGCTGAATATAAACTCATTCAGGTTAAATACATAAATTATATTTAAAACTTGTCATCTAAAATAAATTACTTCGCACTGTTGCACCCTCTCAAGGCGTACACACATTGTTGACACCTCGTTATTTAATACAATGGACACATCTTTTGCGAAAGAGATCTAGCTACCCACAACACAGGTTTTCCTAGGGTGGGAGCTAGGGCACTTTTGACATAGTTTTAATATAGTAATATGTATACTAATTATAAGTAAGTACCTAATTTACTTAGGTATAGTAGGTATATACACTAGTAGCCTCTTAGGAGTTTGTAGAATACTTATTATATTAGTCATACTAAAATATATTTTTAGCCGTTAGGCTTATAATAGTTGTGTGAAATAAAACCGTGGGCGTGGTTGAGATTTTGTTTATTGCATTCTTTCGATATTTCTGTTTGTTTCATTGAGATGCCAATCAAACTTGTTTGTGAAACTCTCGATCATCTTCCAATGAAATTAGAAAGCCCCAAGACGTGGTTCATCCATTTAAATCTACGCTAAAGGAAGAATATTAGGAAGGGATATATTTCAAGGTTTGTTTTCCTATTTGCTCAGTATTACCGTGTTTTGCAGGATTCTGCGATTATACTCCTTTAGTGAACCCGTTTATTCTTTTTTTTTCTGGTTTATTTTATTAGCTGCGGACCGCGGTGCTATCCTTATTATATTTATATATGTATATTATTATTATAAATATCCCTTACGACCTTTCAGCGTAAAGGTGTAGGTAAATTTTTTCATTTTTATTACATACTATTGTATGATTGAGTAGAATCTTGAACCTCCTTTTTGTAAGTCTACCTTGTACTTTACTTACAACAAATGAAGGCAATATAAGTTTTGTTAGAAACCTCTTAAGGTATAAACAAAAAAGTTACAGACAAATGCCTCGGTATTGTTTACCTTTAAAAGCCAAGGGTCGTCCCTGTTACCATAACAATGTGCCTCCGAGAAGTGCATGGATGATTGCCAGAAGCGATAAAACTGTCCTGTTATGGCTGAACGCGAATTACGTGTCGCTCGGCACCTTCACTATTCATTGGAACATTTTCCTCTGTGCCCGCGGGCGAGCGATGGCGGAATTTGTTATAATAAATGAGTCAAGCAATTTACTACAAAATAGTGAGTTCGTAAAAATGGTGACGAAGTTCTAAACTATCCTCCTGACTCCTGTATCACATCATGTTGTAACTTGTACGGTCAGCGACAGAAGTTCATGAACATTTGATGTATTTGAATCTTCAATATCTTCGAAGTTCGTATGGTTTTAGATAAAACTTCACCTTACATTGGATGTTTGGCCTTGCACCATTACTATTATAAAAAAAAAACCAGTGGCACTTTGGAAGTGCCGACCAGAAGTGAAAACTTGAACAATTAGGTAAGTATAATACCTAGTGATTTTAATGCTGTATACTTTTTAAAACATAATATTTCAATGAATACAGTTGCATCAAAAATCTGAATGATACATAAAAATGCTCGATCTGGGACCTTTTTATAGTTTCTCCAATTAATTTAGCTTATTCTAATGTAATTATTTATTAAATTATTATATCTAATCTAAATGTAAACAAAAGCTCTATTCCTAAACTTTATGCAGTGTAGAACAGTTACTTGAAGTTGGTAGTTCTGAAATTTATAACTAGATGGCGCGACTAAAATTGGTCGTTTTCTAGATCGCGCTGACGAAAACACGCGGCCGCCTTTAAAGTCGAACGAACATTTTTGTTATGATGTGCTAGTTGATATGTGTGGTCTTAGGTCTAGGTGACATTACAGCGTCTTGGGTCACGTGACAGCGTCTTGACATTAAAGCATCTTAGATCACGTGACAGCGTCTTAGTTGAATCCAAAGATTTTTATTCATTTCAAAACTATTTCCTCTATGTCGCTAACGCGCCTAAAGAAGTTTTCACTTCAATAAATAGGCAATTTTCACACAAATAATGATAAAAAATGAAGCTTTAAAATCTCCAATTGTTCATGAACTTCTGTCGCTGACTGTACGTCAATGCAAGGGTTTAATTTAGTCAAGTTCCTCTATAATTTTGTAGAATGCTATTTCTTTGGATATCTCGGTTAAAAGTGAAATGGCTTTATATTTTGATTGCTTGCATTTAACACGTCTTAACTAATCCGAGGTTATAATGATAGCCCTCTAATAAACTGGAATACGGAATAACCTTCAAGCTCTTTTACAAGTTGTTTGTCTCAAGGATCAATTATGGGTCCTATCGTTTTTATCTCGTTTTCAACCGACTTCAAAAAAGGAGGAGGTAATTCGTCTGTATGTTTTTTTTTTTTTTTGTATCTTGTTGCGCGATTGTTCCGCCATTTGTTGACCGATTTGCAAAATTCTTGTTATGTTTGAAAGGGTATACTCCAGAGGTGGTCCCATATAAATTTTATTCCTGAGGGATTGATAGTTTCCCCGTAAAACTCTAAACACCTTCCCTCCTAGTCAGTCACAAATAGAAATCGAATCGACAGCTTGACGCCCTGAGTCACACCGCGTTTCGAGTCCAACATTGAAGTCGGTTTTCTTTTTAGTATAAAAACGTAATTATTAATGCTAAAGTTCATGATGCTGATTCCATTAAAGTATGCCACAAAGTAGTCGTTTTGCTTTTTCAAGTTTTTCATCTTTAAAATAGACTTTTTCTTTGTTTTGAAATTGCTATAGAAAACCTTAACCGCAATGAATACAATGACAAGATTTTTGTGAATAATATTGAGTTAAAAAAACGCAGTCTTATAACTTTGCAGTTTATCCTTGTCCTGATTGCATAACCGCTGAAAACCTTACAGTTTTCAACTTGCGGCACAAACGCACCGGAAATGGTTTTGATTGGTGGATATTATTGTTATTGTAATTTAGCATTGTGTGCGTGAAGTAATAATGGTTTGACGGGCAGGGGGCTTCGCTTCCAGTCGCACCGCTGACTTCGCGCAGAGCTATCCTGTTTGCTCGTCCTCATCTTGTCTGTGATTCATTACGAGACGTTTAGTCTATTCTATCACGTTCCTACTTTCGTACATCGGTTGTGCTTCTTCAGTTTCATTTTGTGTGCTGTGTACAACTGCTACCAGGATATCAATCTGGTTCAATTTTGTGTTGGATTTTATTGTGGAAAGTGTTAGCCATGTGTTTGTGATTGTCGGTGAAGATGGTTCTATGGTATACGAGTGACTCTGACCCAGATCAGGTAATTTTGATGATAGTTTAAATTTTGAGTATGAATTTGTAAATATTGAAGTTAACCTTGATGAAGATAAACTTTAATATTGTGTCAGGAGATAATTACACCTAAGTACCTCTAACGGGTCGTAGTTCTTGCTACAGTACATATAAATATAGCTTCAACAACAGCATCACTACCTGTTGACCAGGCGCGGATCCAGCACTCAAAAAAGGTTGTGGGCACACCAGAGAATCGGCCAAGTGCGAGTCGGAACATGAACTCGCTCATGATCTATAATATGTACCTACCTATAGGTTTTTTTTAATATATCAAGTAACTCGTGTGCCAATTTTAGTCAAATCGGTTGAAAAATTCGACATGTAGGCGAGAACAGATAGACGTACAAACAATTTTTAGCCAATCTCTAAACTGAGACGCTTCCGCTCACTTGCTCAGTCAAGTAGGGTTTTGGGCATGCCCATAGTGCCCATTATAGTGGATCCGCGCCTGCTGTTGACCTTATTCACAGGAAAGACACGGTTAATACTGTAGAGCGGACTATGGATTTCCCCTATAATAGTTTTGCGGTATTTTGTTCTTCTGAATCAAAACAAGTGCCACCGAGAACCCAAATCTAAGCCAACACGGCTTTAAGATGTTAAGGTTCCTATGAACTGTTCCATCTGAAAACAAAATGGTATTGAATCATAATGAATAAACCATTTAAAATCGTCTGGATGTAGGTTTCCTGTTGAATCATTCAATGTTTTAAACATAATGCAAGGAAAGCCTATACGACTTGTTTATGAATGAGACTTGCAATCCTGGCATTCGTCAAACTGCATATTGACACACCCACTTCCACTGCGCTGTTTACTTTGAGCTCGCATCTTATACCTGTTTATCAATATTTTGAGATCGTTTTCCTTAGACTTACATTAAGTTCAATTTAAAGTATTTGATTGGGTTGAAGTTCTAGACTCAGAAGAGAGCAGGGTTTTCCAAGCCATCTGTTTATCAAATTTTAATGCTTCCGACTTATAAAATTCATATTCGTTTTATAGAAGCGACAAGACTAAAGTGACATTACTCATCAATTACAATCAGGTCAAACTGTTTCAATGTCGGACAGTTGAATATCATCCAAGGATATATCAAGCGCATCTCCTTGTTTATCAATTTATTTGTTGTCCTAGCCTCGCTCTGTAAAAATACTTCTATCTATTCTGAGAAAATATATATCCATGTTTTTGCAACGTTTAGAACCTACTTACTGCATTTCATGTTTTATCATTAATGTTTCTATGCTTATCTACTACAAGACTACTATAGAATAGAATCTATTCTATTCATTAGATCATTAATAAGGCCGCTTTAGCCTAATGGGTTGTATTTTCGACACAAAATCCGAAGCCGTCAATGAAATTTTAGATTCGGGAAATTGATGAGCTTGGCATACCTAGAGTAGCAATTATATTGGATGTAGTACTCTTACTCGGTACAACTTTTTTAGTTCATATCTAGCTAAACAAGTCCAAATTTCATTTCCTCAAACATAGTTTAATGTTCAGTGTGAACGTTATTGGTATTCCCTATGTTGCTTATTGTGGTCAATGCTCTATTTTTATCTTTGTGTTTTACTATGAAATCATTTTTGGTTTCTTCATTAATGGCATTATATTATTTGTCTCCATAGTATACGGTACTCACTATTTTGTGCGTGGTCTGAATTTGTTTAGTATTTTGTAAGTGATTATTGCCTATCGTGTTCATCATTATCACCTTAATCAAAATGAGCGTAATGAGCCACAGTCAAAAAACCATTTATTCAGTAGGACCGCTGTGATCACTTACATCGGTATTCACAAACATTACTATGACGTTTCACAGTGCGCGCGGACGCACAGTGTCCCAAAATGATTAGGTTTTTTGGGACCCTGTGCGTCTGCGCGCACTGTGAGACCTCATAGTAATGTTTGTGAATATCGGTGTTAGTCTTAAAATACTTTTCCTTCGCGCCCAATACCGTAAGCTTACTAATTTGCTTGTCTGTTTGTCTGCAGAGCGAGCAGTCGTCTCCGTTCCGACGGTGGACGACCGGCAGCGGCGGTGGCAGCTCCTACAGGCACCACGACCATCGCAACATGTATAACAAGGTAAACTTAGCAAGAAAATATGAATAGAAATCAAATTTTATGAATCCAAAGGCCATAAATCCTTGTTCTTTTGGCGCATTAACAGCGCCAAACTGTCTGTGACAAGCTAAACTAAAACCGTCTTATTACATGAAAATGAACCGAGCTTAGACTAAGACTAACCAAAAAACTGTCCCTAGAAAAACGATCTTTAAATACTCGTACATAGAACACTTTTTGGGTAACAGTTTTGTTTTGACATGTGTCAACATGGGGTTCAACTAAGGTTTAACGTCTATGTAATAAGCTGCAAATGGTTTATAGGGTGGTTATGGTTACATGGTAAAGGTTAGCCATCTCAACCATGGCTTAGCGTCCCTTTAAAACTTCGACAGTTAGTTTCCATAAATCATCCAATTCAATTGAGATCCTCCTCCAGCAGATGAGCGAAGGTTCAAGTCCTGTATCAAGCAGCGGCAGTAGTTCCAACGTGGCCCGCTGGTCTCTCGGCCTGGAACACTTGCTGGCCGACCCGGCGGGCGCCGCCGCCTTCGCACACTTCCTCGCCAAGGAGTTCGCGGCTGAGAACATACAGTGAGTAGATTTATAGTGTAAATCTTGTAGGTCATTTAAGGAAGTTTGTGAGAATCTTTCTCATTGCGTTTATGGTTTGAATATACGAAAATGTAATAAAACAATTTTATAAAAAAAATATTATTCACGGGCTCGAATCCCGCTATTATAAATTGATGTACAATAGTGTTAATTCATAAATTCCCTTGCAGCTTCTGGTTCTCATGCGAGCAATACCGCGCAGCGAGCGCGGAGACGCGCGCTTCGCTCGCCGCTGACATTTGGGCGCGACACCTCGCGGCTGGAGCTGATGAGGCGGTCAATGTCGACGCGGCGGCCCGAAGACATGCTGCCTTGTTGCTGGCTCAGCGACCGCCTCCGCCTGATCTCTTCACACAGGTACATACACATACATTCAGTTACATTCACATACATACACACACATTCACATAAACTACACGTACATACGTACGTGCGGTCTGGCAAGCTACTTAACATTAAATGGCAAGCTACTGAATCCATCCATCTTCCTGCCCTTTTCCCACATTATGTGGGGTCGGCACAACATGTGTTCTTCTTCCGTTCTCCTCTATCAGCCGTCATCTCAACACTCACTCCTTTCTTACTCATGTCATCCTTCACACAATCCATCCATCTTTTCTTTGGCCTAACTCTACTCGTAAATCCATCAACATTCATACCAAGCTACTGAATATTAAACAAAAAATTAGACCCCTTCAGTTTCTTTACATCGTTCTTATTCCGTCTCTTTCAATCCAGTGTGGTGAAAGGAGTTCACATGCATGCGCCTTAAAGAGGGTTCTTTGTGCTTAAATATCTCCTAGGTATAACAATAATACCCGTAGCCGTAGTAGTGGGGTAGCAGTATTTTCACCCACATAAAATTATGTAGGTTTAAGTACAGTCAGCAACGAAAGTCAATTAACATTTGATGTTTCACAAATCTGAATATATCCAAAATCCGTAACATCATATTACCAAAATTTTGTCTAATATTTGAAGATAGAGTTTTGGTTAGTAATCATTTCCCAAGAAAAGTTTATTTTTTATTAGTAAAAAAAGCCATTTTAAAAAGTTCAACTGTTAATATGATCTCGTCGCTGACTGTACCTATTGTAACTGTTTTATACGGTGTGGAGAAAATAAAACTTTATTCTATTCTAATAAAAAGTATGTTCGTATGATTCAGTAGCCAACTCCAAGGTCTTAGTCCTGGCTCAACGACTTAAATAGCCGGGATCGACAATCCAACGTGTCCTCCGAAGCACGGAAGCGCTCAGATGGAAACTCCACCGGCGGTCACCCATGGACTGGTTTCCTCACGATGTTTTCCTTCACCGTTTAGAGCACGTGTTAAATAAAATAAATAAATAATGCTGGACATTTTCACACAGCATCATCTAGACCCAAAGTAAGCAAAGCTTGTACTATGGGAACCAGATAACTGATATACTACTTATATACTTTTTGTTTGTAAATACATACATATTATACATAGAAACAACCAGACCCGAGACAAATATCTGTAGGTCATATAAACATTTGTCACGCGGCGGGGATCGAACCCGCAACCTTCTGCGTCGCAGGCGGGCCTTCGCCCACTGCGCCACAGAGGTCGGTGTTAAAGCGCATATAAATTTTACGAAACGCAAAATCCATTGATGCACAACCTTCGGATTGAAAGTCGAGGTACAGCCCCATTCGCCAGCACTAAAACCTTGTATAATTCCAGGCGCAGAAGCAGATATTCAACGTGCTGAAGTTCGACAGCTACCCTCGTTTCCTGCGCTCCAGCACGCACGCCGAGTGCGCGCGCGCCGACCTGCGCGGCCTGCCGCCGCCCTACGCGCCGCCCGCGCCCACCACCAATAATGTGAGCTTGCTTACACACACACTACACCATCTTTTTGACGACCGCAGTGGGCGAAGGCCCGCCTGCGACGCAAAAGGTTGCGGGTTCGATCCCCGCGGCGGGACCAATGTTTGTATAATCTACGAATATTTGTCGCGGGTCTGGGTGTTTCTATATACAGGGTGTAAAAAGACTGCTACCGAAAACTGAGGGGTTTCAATCAGACCATGATTCTGAACATATTTAGCGAAAAAAAAAACGCAAAAAAAAAAAATTAATTTAGCTACGTCATTTTATTATATTTTCTAGTTTTTTGCTACTAGTACAACATAATAAGCCCATACCTACCTAATCATTTCATTTATAAAAGAAAAAAACAATTAAAACTCAAAATCCAGCAATCTACGTATAAAAACGCGCCCAGTACATACGCAAACGGTAATCTTCAAACGCTGTTTTCTCAGAATATAATGATTTTTTCGTAAAATCCTTTTGGATTTGGTTGTGTGTTGGAATGCTGTACCTACCCCTTTCGGCTTCGGTAGACGTCTTTTTACACCCTGTATAATATGTATGTTTTTACAAAAAAAAAAAAAAAAAAAAGTATCTAAGTAGTATATCAGTCACGTAGTACCCATAACACAAAGCTCTGCTTACTTTGGGGCTAGATGATGCTGTGTGAAAAGTCCAGCGTTATTTATTTATATTGCTGATTGACAAGTGATGACAAGTGCATTATGGTTTATAACAAGTTACCTACTGATCTTAAATTAAAAGGCCATTTGTTCAGTAATAAATTTAAAAAATGGCTTATCGACAAATGTTTTTACTCCGTAAATGAATACTTAAATGGTTAAGGACATCAATTATTTATTTTTTACTTATTATCTTATGACATTGAAAATTTGCATACCTAATATTTTGGTAGGACACAGAATGGACAAATATAATTTTAAGATCTTATTGTATCACATGTGTTCGTGCAAATAAATTTCATTTCATTTGATATTGCTTCAGTTGAAGAAGTCAGCCAGCAATGTATCGGAGCGGAGACGCAGCGGCGGCGCCTCCTTACTCGCGCGCCTGAGGCCCGCCTCTAGAGAGAGACAACACAACGTCACCGATGTAAGTGTGCTCACTCTTTATAGCCTAACTGTTTATTGTCAAAACACGATTTTCTTTATCATGTTTCTAAAGTGCTTACAGCAACATATTAGTCTGTCGCGTATGGAATGCTTGATTCTGAAAAGTGTGTGTGCCATGACAATATTTATCTAATCTTATTATAGGGATAGTGAATACAGAATACTCTCAGCCATCGAAGGATACTGAGAATGTCTACCATGCCTTGGGGAATACATTATGTATTCCCCAAGGCATAGTAGACATTCTGGACCAAGAGGTCCTGCCTGCTTACCATCCTCTTGTCCCCTAGCTCTTACGAACCAGTGTTATTAAAGACAGACAAAAAAAGTACGCTTTTCATGACTAGAATTGAGTAAAATTAAGTCATAGTCAAATTCAAAAAGCATTTATTCAGTAGGACCGCTGGGATCACTTTTAATCGTCTTAAAACTGGGTGATTTTACTCCCAAGTTTTACTTAAGTTTGGGGGTGTGTGTGGGGGTGTGTAAAAGCTTTAATTTAAGTCGTGAGTAGATTGAAATGAAATCACTGGGAAAATCAATTTATTTCTATAAAAATATAGTTAGATATAAATTACACAATGACGTGACGAATAAGGTAAATAAGTTATTTGTAATTTCTACTATAAAAATTACGGTTCAAAAATTACATACATCGCACATTGTTTAGTAAAGTAAACATACGTGATACTGAAATAGTAATTTTTTATATTTTTATTTAACAATAAAAAGAAATGGGCTTTGTCGCTGAGCTACTATACCGCCCAATCAGTAACATCTTAGCTTAGTCTTCTTCTTCTTCTCTCTCACTTCACTTCTTGGTTTCTTCTTCTTCTTCTTTTTATTCCTTCTTCTTCTTCTTTTCACTTTGACTTCACTTCAAATCTTTCTTCAAATAATTATTATGTCACGTCAATTTGAGTCAATTGAAAAAACATGGCGGCTTGTCCTTTCAAAACTGCAATGGATGGAAATCTTTCGTCAAATAAGAAATCTTCTTGAATACTCCCCCATTCCATTTGCCAAATCTCCTGTTACGTATCCAAAGCTTCATTAGTAAAATGCCACCGAAATTACATAATAAAACCTAGTAAAACACGAGAAAACTATATAATATAGCAGAGCCACTAGTTCCTTCAAAAATGGCGAAAGAAGTCAATAGTAATTTACTCAGTTGATTTTAGTCTAACACGGTTTATAAGTGGAAATGTAGAGGAGGGTACTGCATATTAATAGATTCATATTTGCATAATATTAATAGTTATCTGCTTGCTATTTACAATGTAACCAATTCTAATAACGCTTACCTTAAGTCACGATTAGGTGGTACATACAGTTTACTTGTAGTAATCAGTAGAACAATGCTATGGATACGTTTTACTGTAGCGGAGTTAATAGAAGCAGAAACTTAGGCCGTTACGAGTATTAATAATAGTGGAGTAAAGTTACGCCAGGTCTAAACTCCAACGGCCTTATTAATTAGATTACCCTAATTCTAGCTTAATACGAGACTAATCTCAGAGTTGTTACTTCTTTAGTAACGAGGGAGCAAGTTGAATATTTTGATGTTATTAATAAACTGGTAGTAGTCTCGAATGAGTTATACATTACTTACATCGGGATTAGTAGAAAAAGAGTGAATGAACGAATTATATTATCATTCAAAATATTGTCTATCTCTGTCATTAATTATATGAATGACAGAGATAGACAATAATTTGTATTTGACAATCTGTTTTATTCAAAGAGGTTTTATTCTTCTATAACTTTTTGGTGTTCTTTTAAAAAATTTTTCATCATAAAAAAGTATTTAGTCATTTTAACTGTTTTATTGTTTCTTGCTAATCCGAATGGTTTTTCACCACAAAATCTATACCTATGCAGCGTTACTTGGATTTTAAGTTCAGTTTTTCGAGATCGTCCAATAGATTCTTGTAAATTTTCACTCGCCACATTTTTGAAACTGGTATCCATCCTCATTCAATTCTTCCTCAAATCATCAACATAATCCATCCTATTTGCACAACCTTTTTTTGTGACGTAAAAATGACAAAATTCATGATACGTCTGCCTACTCCATCTCTATACTAGGTGGCGCCTAGGAGTAACTCTTACTCCGAGAGTAGAGTCGAATTAGCTTAGTTCCTCCTTGGTCTTTGTTTATTAATACTGAATTGACCTACTACAGCCTTATGCTTTGGATTAGCGCTAATACCACCTTAGTTCGTGTTTATTAATGACAGCCCAAAAGTTGTATGGTTACTCCTCCGTTACCTAAGTGTAAATAAAATCATAAAATGTATATAGCGTCTTTCATTTTACACTAACTTAATTCAGGAATTGGGTTCAACAAATAAATGAAAAAATATTTATGTAATTATTATTTTTTTGTTTTGTTATGTAAATCCTGAGAAAATCGATAGAGACTATCCTTTCAATTGATTGTTGCTTCTTGTATAACTTAGCCCATTCGTGATGTAGCTGCGCTGCGATTGGTGGGACGTCTGTTCTCCTTGAAAATCACTATGCAACATTTCTAAAAAATCAATAAATATTTTTTTAAGTGAAAACTTAAATCGACTTAGGAAATAAATTGATACGGTCAAACGTCTATTTACAACCCAAAAATGAGGCCCTGTCAGTTTGTGTAGTTTAAAATAAAAGACCCTATATATATGATATGACATTTCTGAATAAATGATTTTGATTTGATTTGATTACTATAATTTTTATCTATTCGGTACCTAAATCGCCATGCTAAGGGGGCTGAATGTGAAAACATCATTTGCACCGTAAAGTTTACTAACTAAAACAACCCTTAGGTGGTAAAGTCAAGTCAGCCAGCCTCTCTCTGCCGCGTGCTGCTGCCAGATGGCGCCACTTCCGTAGTGAGCGTGGACTCGGCCGCGTCAGTGGCGGCGCTAGTAGAACGTCTGCTGCAGCGACGGAACCTGCCGTGCGCCACCTACGACGTTGTCTGGAAGGAGCCGCATCAGGTAATGTGCTGCTATCCAGTAATGTGGAAGGAACCGCATCATAATTATGTACTACAATGGTAAAGACCTCTCAATGTGCTTAGTGTTGAGAAATGAAAAGTCTTATCAAAATTTTCGATTCCGACGGGATTCGAACCCGCAATGATCAGACGATCCTCCTAAAGCCGGAGTGCCTTACGATTCGGCCACAGAATTCATGTCGTCACAATCGATTTGTCAATGTGCTTAGTGTTGATTGATACCTTATAAAAGCTATTTGCTTTCTTTATAAAACTGTGTAGGATAACAAAATACTGTGTCACACACAAACAAAATACTGTTTTTGTTTTCATAATAATAAATATCTTCGAGCTTAATTTCAAAGTCAAAATCTAAAAGCAATCTTATGAATAAGACTACTACTGCTCTTTCTCAATGCCGTGACTTTTTTAAAATGCTTTTATAATTTATATTATTGGAGTGAAAACTTCTGCGCGTTGCAATTTTGATGGTAAATAATTTCGGATTCGCGCGGCGCGAGTCACGTGACCGTCACCAGATGACAGAAGACCAGAGGCTTACTTAGCTTGATATCAATTGTCAGTCATTCCAATAGCTATTGAAGTCTTGTGAATTGAAGAAAATAATGGCAATATTAGGCAATGGTCAATGAGTTACACAATTATGTACCAGTAGCGCCATCTAGTTCTGTACTCGGTAAACTTTTACGGCAATATTTTTAATTTTTACGGGGTAAGTACACCGACGCATTCGCATGCGAATGCGAAGCGATGCGAACCCACGTCTCACATGACATAGGTGCGTCCTTGTCGGATGCGATCTGTCGATGCGAATCGCATGCGAATGCGTCGGTGTACTAACGGCGTTAAACTCCCATTTTATAACTAAACGGGTGAATAAAATGCATATAATTATGAAATTAAATAGTCTTTGAATTGTAGAATATAGTAGTAGTTAACTTCTGTGGGCACTCCCGGGAGTGCCACTGTATTTTTTATTTTTTTCTAACTTTTGTTTATTTCCACAGGGCGAGCCTTCCTCCATCGACCTGACCGCCCCGTCCTCCGTGCTGGGCGGCCGAGAGGCGGTCGTGGAGCGCCGCGCTGTCGTACGGCTGGAGCTACTGAGTGCGGCGGGCGCGCGGTGCGTCAGCGTGCGGTGCGGCGCCGCACGACGTTTGCAGCACGTTTTGAGGCGGGTTGCGGCGCGGTATAGACTGCGACATTGCGTTGCGGCGAAAGATGGTGTGCCTATCAGTGCTGATACTATTATGCAGGTAAATTAAATGAGCACTTTTATTATTTGAACCAAGTTCCTTTTCGGACGGTATCGGATGGGGGCTAGACGAAAACAAGTGTTAGATTTTTGCGTCACTTGTATAAGTCAAATCGTCACCAAGTGCGCAATCGCAAAACAGTCCAGATTGCTACATGGTTAGAAGAGCGTTTCTAGGATTAGTAAAAAATAATTATTAACATGTTTTCGTTATGTATTTTCCTCTGTGGCGCAGTGGGCGAAGGCCCGCCTGCGACGCAGAAGGTTGCGGGCTCGATTCCCGCGGCGGGACAAATGTTTGTATGATCTACCAATATTTGTCTCGGGGTCTGGGTGTTTCTATGTATAATATGTATGTATTTACAAACAAAAAGTATATAAGTAGTATATCAGTCATCTAGTACCCATAACACAAAGCTCTGCTTACTTTGGGGCTAGATGATGCTGTGGGAAAAGTCCAGCATTATTTATTTATTATTTACTAGCTGCGCTCCCGCGGTCCCTCGGGATTTTTTCATTTTTTCGGGATAAAAAGTAGCCTGGGATACAACCTTTAACTATGCCAAATTTCAGCTTAATCTGTTCAGCGGTTTGGGAGTGAAAGCGTAACAAACAGACAGACAGACAGATAGACAGAGTTACTTTCACATTTATAATATTAGTATGAATAATGTAGGGTAGGTTGCTGGGAGCCGTTGGGTGCAGGCTGCACAAGATCGATCGCTGTGGAAATCGATGGGGGAGGCCTATGTTCAGCAGTGGACAATAGATGGCTGACATTATGATGATGATGATGATGATGATTTATAATGTTTTGTTGTAGGAACTGGACGGCTGCAGACTGCAAGTGGTGGAGATGTCGGAGGGGGAGCGCGCGGGCGAGCGAGATTCTGACGCAGACTCGCTCAGCGAGCTCGCTCTACGCTTACAGGACGAGAAGGACCTTGATACACAGGTAATAATGTTACTATTTATATTTTAAAAACCACAGATAAAATTCAGAAAAAAAAATATTAAGCTGGCACAATCAATTATAGTTAGACACAACCAATGATAATATAACTGCCTTCCATTAAATCGTTTATGCTTTTTCTCTCTTAAATGGTTGCCTGGAAGAGATCGCTTTCAGCGATAAGGCCGCCAGTTGTCTACCTATAAGTTAGGTATCTTTTTCTTGTATGTCTTTTACGTGTGGTATGCAATAAAGAATTATCTATCTATCTATCTAATGATCATAAACAAATAAATAGGTGCTTACCCACCGCGTCCACCTCGCTGAGACCACCTGGGTCAAAATAGTTGGTTAGGATATCTTAGGCTAGTGAAAAAACCATGCGCGTGGCGAGCGAGCGTAGCGAGTGTCGCGGTAGCGGCCGCCGAGCGCCAGAAAAAATTATGGTCAGTAGGTGATTCGAGGTGGTCTCAGGGAGGTGGACGTTGGGTAAGCACTCAATATAAATTATAAAGATAAAAAGGATTTCAAAAACGAGGTTTCGAATAAACAATAATAAAAAGAAAACTTTAATGAGGACATAATATGAAGCTAGAAAATTACAAGCGAGGGTCTGGCTTTTAAGTTGAAGTCGGTTCCTTTAGAGTGTTTAATAGTAACTATATAAATATAGAGTGTGAATGATTAGAATACAAATATCTCGATGTATGTATTTAGTAAGGTTGTTAACTTTTTTGTTGTCTTTTTGTTATCTACTTTGTCACTATAAGAGGAGACCTTTAAATGGCCTCGTAGTAACCTATAATAGTTTCTATTGTATTTTTATGTGCTGATGGTCTTCCTAAAATAAATATTATTGTTTGCAGAGTAACAGCACGGCCAGCAGCCGCAGCGGCGGGGCGGGCGCGCGCGTCGTGGCCGCCCTGCGCCCCGGGGCCGCCCTGCATCACCATCCACCTGGTGTGTATCTTATAAAATACCTGCTGGTACCCGCGACTTCGTCAGCAAAATAACAGTAGCCTACCTACTACTGAGTACCTATACTTAAAAACTATAAAAAGAATCGAAAACTAAGCAAAAATCTTCATTAACTATTCAAAACTCAAAATGATCGTATCTCGACCTCCGCTATAGTAGAAACGCCACCTAGGAGAAAAAAGTAAAAAGCAGTTTTGACCTCGGCGATATAGATGGCGTTCTGACCAACGCCAAGGAAAAAGTATTTTAATATAAAAAAAAATCTTAATTTCGGATGTTTTGATGTACTTTATTTTTATCCAATGTTGGTAAATATTAGTAAATTAACCCGAAGATGTATAAGATTCAAAAACATCAAATGTTTATGAACTTCTGTCGCTTACGAATCTCCTAAACACATTCATAGACTAGTTTAAAGATTGTAGCTTCGTTTCAAAACTTTCAACAATTTTCTAACTGAACATTCCTTTTTCAGATTTCCTAGACAACCTCAGAGAGACGCAAAGGGCGCGGCTGGCCAAGGACCCCGCCCCTTCACCCGCGCCGCCCCGCACCCCGCCGCCCTTGCCTCCCAAACCTGCCCCTCGGGGGTTCCACAAGGACACGTGACCTGATGAAGCATACACCGGAGAAAGTCAAGTTTACCCCAATAAAGGGGTAACAACCGGAATACATTCCGAATCGAACTGTCCAAAAGTCAAGTTTACCCCCAAAAAAGGGTAACAACCGGAATGCAAGTCGAACTGTCCAGTCGAACCCGTGAAAGGGTTCTGAAAATAGGATAAGATTGAAACGGTGCGAGGAATTGAATCAAATGAATATTACCCTCAAGGGGTAAGGTTTGCTACTTACCAAATCGGATTGTATGAATAATCAATGTAAAAGTGCACGTGAAAAACCAGTGAAGTTGAGTTTACCCTCAAAAGGGGAAATTGTGTAAATATTATAATTATAACATAATTTGCATACAATGTCACTAAATGTGCCTGATAATTTATCCAGTGGATATGTCTCAGTTTTTTTATCGAATAATTGTAATCAAGCTTTAATCAAATTCTTCACTCTTAGTCTATGTACAATTTTATCAATTATTTTCAATGATATTAAATAAACTATAGATACGTTATGTTCATATTAACGAAGTTTAAAATTCGAGCTTGAACCGTGACTGTCACTGACAAAAAAATTGCTCTGTTTGACGCAAAGTGAAGTAAAAATTGTGCTTATTTCGATGTTTCAATTTCCACGCGCATGTAACGTATCTATATTTTTTAACTTGAACATCATTGATTATTTTCAAACACTAGTCGCCTTATTACAAAAAAGTTAAACCTCAGTTGAACACCATGTTGACACATGTCAAAACAAAACTGTTACCACAAAAAAGTGTTCTCTGTACGAGCATTTAAAGATCGTTTCTATAGACAGTATTTTAGTCAATGCTTCGCTAAACTCGGTTCATATTTTTTGTAATAAGACTGAGTATGTTTATGTTTTTTTTTGTAGGATCTGTTTTGTATATCATGCTAACTGAAGATGCCTTTCAAGCTTCATGTTGTCTTAAGACTGCACTAATAAACTAGACACATCTTAAATTGTAGAAGTTGATGTAAATAAAAATGTTGAATAAAATTCATTGAATTACTGATTATATTTTATTCAAATATTTTTCCTACTTAGTATGCTATGATTAAAATAAAAGATTTATTATCTTATGATAATATAATAAAAAATAATTATTCTCTTACGGCATTAAAACTTTATACCACGTTTTTTAATAAGGCTGCTATAGAATGTTTCTCAAATATTTGAGATAGAATAGAATAGAATAAACATTTATTTGGCACAAACACACACAATATCGTGTATTTAAACGTTATTAGGTTAAGTTGACATCCAGATTTATAATGCACTACAACAAGAAGCTAATTAGTAATTAGTCAAACGAATGCTAATAGCCGGATCCACACCGAACGATATAACGCGCTCCGATCGCGCGCGGCAGGAACTTAATACATAGATAATGTTCCTGCCGCGCGCGATCGGAGCGCGTTGGATCGTTCGGTGTGGATCCAGCTAATGAGTGACAAAATAACATTGAAAATATGTTAGTTAACAAGTTTTTGACGTGACTACGTCTTATAATTCGATAGAGCCGGCTGCACGCACGAAAAAACATGACGTCATGAGGCGTTACCTCGCTCTGAGGCGTTCCATGTAAGGCTTGAAGTGCAAGCGAGAGCGCGGAACGAGCGACAAAGAAGCACAATCGGCCTTTGCGTTCGGCAGCGTTCGACATCAGTCTCTCTCCTAATTGAGTGAGCGATGCGTAGACGTTGTCACGTCCAACTATCGTCAGTAAACCGACTTTACAGACAACCAATTTTTTTATGAGCAATAATAAACCTATAATACCTATATAATAATAATATACCTATATAATAATAAGCCGGTAGGACTGTAATCACTTCGAAAGCTAAGCTAGATATTTTTTTCTTAAAAGTAATGAGGTAGTGACTGAAAAGTATTATTAAGTATTATATAGATAAGTACTAAGTATCTTTTGATTCCCTTCTCTTGCATGAACAAAGTAATCTATAAAATCATCATTTCCCTTATCCTTATCTAACGGTCGGATTCTCGAACGCAAAACATTCTCATAATTAGAAAACCAATGATTAGTTATTGGTCAAATCAGTCATTCCACCAAACCAAGGAATCCAAGTTTAATTGGTTTGTCAATTTGAAAAGGGTTTGAGACATGTCTCATTCTACTCACTACTATCACTTGTCAACTGTGTTTTACCTTTCATATCATCTCTCACACAATCCAACCAATAAAGTTATAAAATAACAATAGAAAAAAAGCTGTGGCACTCCCGGGAGTGCCGAGAGAAGTGAAAACTTGAACAAAAAATTTTTTATGCATTTTCTATTCACCCGTTTAGTTATAAAATGAGCTTTTAGAAATGTAAAAATATTGCCGTAAAAGTTTACCGAGTACAGAACTTCCAAGAATTTATTCTCATCTCATCAAAAATGCCCAACGCTTTAATATGTTATATATCAGTTAAATAAGCTTACCTAAGATAATGATGTCGATTCTGATATCCATATAGTAGTTACTAAATTAAAACAAGATGTTCTTAAACCAAACAAATATTATCAATGTTATTAAATAAATAAAAAATTTGAAATATAATTTTTAAATTGATTTTGAAATTGATGAAAACTTAAGTTTTTCGTTTTAAAATGGTTGTATATTTGTAAAGTGAAGTGTGTGTGTGTATAGTCAATAATTAATTTATTGTTATATTGAGATATAAGAATCACACTCTGAGAGTGAAAGGAAAATATTAAAATAAATAAGTACCTAGGTACTGAATCATACTCTGTTTTTTTTTTCAATGAATGCGAAATGATGCGGACCAACGAAAAATTTGTCAGGTTTCGCACGCGCTCTGTCTCACTCTAGCACATAGCTAATGAAATAGGTGCGTCCTTATCAGTATTGTTGATCGAAGCATAAAAGATTAAAGTTACAGACATTGTAATGCGGGCTTTACATGTTGGCAAACCTAGACAAACCAAACTCCTGTTCTCTCGCTTGCGATTCCGTTACGATTTATTCCGATTAATTACCGTCTGCCCCCACGCAGTGGCAGACGGTAACACTTATGGCTATCGCCCCCCGAGTAATAATTACCGTCTGCCACCGTGGCACTAGACGCAGTGGCAGACGTGTGGACGTGTCACTGACTACCCCCTTTGACATACAAAGGCATTATTAGTATTTGACTAACTAGATCTGAGAGAATGTCTACTGTGCCTTGGGGATTCAGTCGTTAACCGGTTTATCTATACGATACCTATAAAGTTTATATTCCCTTGTCTATAAACACTCATTCTCACTGTCATTCTTACCTGTGTAAGAGGTCAAGAGCCAACCCATTCATCATAAAAAAAATCATTTTGGCAGCAAACAATTTTTTAAATGTGTACCTAACTAAGTATGTAAGTTTTTTTGATCTCAGTTTCGGCCGAAACCGAAACCTTAACCGTAACCTTCGGAGGTTCGGTTACGGTCTCGGATTTGGCTGAAAACTTTGTTTCGGTCGGACACTAGTTACATTAAACCTAGGGTTAGTTGAGATTGGCTTGTCGAATTGGCTGGCGGTTATGCTCTCAAACTCAATGCTGTCGTCAGTGGTTTTCGTTCTGGCGTAACTTTTGCTGGTTTTGTAGTTCTGTGAGCTCACCACTTTGGTGCTTTGACGGACCCAACGGTTTTGTATGTTCAACCTAGAGTTGGAAGAATGAATATTAGTGCTGGAACTATATGGGATCGTTAGGAAATTTCTACAGGCTGAATCTCGATCAGAAAATGATTTATTATTATTATTTTGTTTGTCAAAGTTTAACATCACGGAACTATAGAGTCCCGGACCTTTGATAGGCATGCATGGGGCCGAAACCAACACACAGAGGCCTTTTTGACAATTTTTATCTTGTGTGATGGAGACACATACCGGCCACTATCCCTTCAACACTATAAAAATGCATTCAGGAACAGTCTCCGGTTTGTGCAGAACTATTATTATTATTATTATTATTTATAATACACAGGCAGCTCTCAGAGCTGATGCGTGTATATCTAAGTCCTTGTCAGTGCGCTTTAAATATTTGTCCAGTCTATTTTTGAAAGAGTTCACTGAGGGGCACTTATCACTGATTTAGCCACGCACACTGATGTGCACTTGGCTTAGGCCCGTGCACAACAGTTATTTACCGACTCCTGTGAGTCGAGCTGATCAGATCACCAAATAAATAATAATATAATAAAAAAAGTGGAAGTCGATGGGGGAGGCCTATGTTCAGCAGTGGACACTACATGGCTGACATGATGATGAATAAAAAAAAAATTATAATAAAAATCGAGCAGCTATAGTTAAGCTGCTGTAAATTTGCAGTTTTACAGCAGGAAGAAATTGAAAGGGAAAATAAAATAGTAATTTAAATTACTTAGTAAAGAGTGGACTACAACAGGGACATGGTTTAATACATTCGTTCTGTCCATTTAAGTTCTGTCTCATGACAAGCCGACATGGTTTTGATTTTATGCTGTAGTCAAAACGTGGAGCTTTTAGTTATTGCTACTATTTAAAATCAAAAAGATATTAATAAGACAGTAAATTACATTTTGAAAATATCTAAGAACAGTAGTCACAATGGATGTTTGGCTTTCTGAAGTTGCTGCGCAGAACCCATTTTTTATGACCCATATAAGACGAAGACAGCGTTGTATAGCTGTCTCGCTCACTCGCTTACGTTTGTTGCATCGTGCTATCTCGCCTACTCTACTTCAGAGAGCTAAAGATCCGTTGTGATTACTGTAAGATTGTTTGGCAAATATTCTCACCGTTTGCATAGCATTACGAAGATAGATTTCTTGAAGACCAAGGTGAAAAAAATCACCACTCCAACGAACATGTTATATAAGTCGATAATGTACTCCAACCATACTGGCATGTCATATGTCAACGTCCCCTGTCAAACAATAAGTATTATAAAGAGTTCCATAGTTAATCAAAATCAAAATGGCTACCAATGCAATGTGACTTTAACGTAAAACCTCTCAGTAGTAAAATACCGCTGTTTTCTCGTGGTCCCAGGATTTTGTCCCATTAATGGGACCACAAGGGAGAACTGTTTCTCGTAGTCCCATTCCTATGCTCAGTAACGTATTTATCCTCCTGTATATAGATATATGCTCCTACTGAACACAAAAACCACGGGGATCTGGCACTCGCCGGCCGCTACCGCGGCACGCTTCGCTCGGCTCGTGCGTGGTTGTTCACTATACACCTAAACACTCGTCGCTTCGCTCCTCGCAACCTATGCTACAGGTCTGTTAGTTACATAAGTACCTATGGCGTGTTATGTACTATCCTTTAAAGTCATTTTAATTTTTGAGACGTTATACCGCCGAGACAAGAAAGAATGCAGGCGTATTGCAAATTTGGCAAACCACGTTAGAGATATCGATTTGAGGCATTTTGCTTTGTAGGTGTTTTAAATGTGAGTTAGTAATCCTTCACGTTTGATGTATGGGAGTCATTTTTTTATTCTAGTTTTCAGTATTTTTTGTTAGAGCGGCAACAGAAATACATCATCTGTGAAAATTTCAACTGTCTAACTATCACAGTTCATGAGATACAGCCTGGTGACAGACGGACGGGCAGACAGCAAAGTCTTAGTAATAGGGCCCCGTTTTACCCTTTGGGTACGGAACCCTAAAAATTTGGTTCTATGTTCGGCTTCGTATGGATATGACCGTCAATTATGGACCGACTTTCAAAATTCTTCTTTAGCATAAATATTCCTGAGAAATAGATATTTTTTTCTGAAAAACATAAAACCTCATCTCCGCTTGTAATTATGGATGAAGTCAAACATTGAAGTCGGTTTTCTTTCAGTTTTAAATAGGTACATAATTATCGCAAGAGATTTTCTACTTTTCATCAACATAACATAGACATTTATTTATTTGCCACTCAAAAGCACACATTGGGAAAACCGCCAGTGGCATTTCTGTCTGAGTGGCACATCTGAGTGCTTCCGTGCTTCGAAGGGCACGTTAAACCGGCCTTAAGACGGCCTAAAAACTCCGTCACCAGGGTTGGCCACTGACTCATACGAACTTACAGGGAAAAACGATAATATGAGGTAATCTTGTGCTTATCATGTGAAATATCAACATACCCCAACAATCTCTAAAATCCAGTTGACACCCATTATAACTCCTAGTCTGCCATATAATGTGAACCTGGAAAAATAACAGGTCAGTTAAAGAGCTCCCCAGGCACCGAATGAGAAAGCTAGGCCAAACCGTTAGTATGAGGAGAAATCAACGTTTCGAAATCTCTGAAGTTTGTGAATCTTCTTTAATTATTATTTTATATCTACATCTACATCTACACTAATATTATAAAGAGGAAACATTTGTTTGTTTGTTTGTTTGTTTGTTTGAATTGAATAGGCTCCGAAACTACTGGACCGATTTGAAAAATTCTTTCACCATTAGAATCCTACATTATCTCTGATGAACATAGGCTATAAATTATTTTCAAAAAAAATAGAGATCCTTATAAAAAATTGCAATAATGTAACCAAAGGTGTAAAAATTTTGAACATAAAATTCTTTATATCGCGTGCGCTGCGAAAACTATTGATGATAGAACAAAAAAATGTTCTACAATATTAAAGAACGTATCAATATCTACAAAAAAGTCAGCGATAGCATATGTCCAACTATTATGGTTGTGTCAGAATAACAACTTTTATAATTTAAAAAGTGAATAAAAATGCCGATCAAAAGCAGACCACGTTATTCTTATTTTGGTATTTATTCTTATCCAAATAAATTCCTACGTAGTAAAGGCTGTTTCAGTACCCGTCGATTACTTTTTGAATGATTGAAATCGGACAATTTATTCAAAAGTTATCATGAGTTTAAAAATGTAAGATACATCGCGACCACAGAATAAATATCAGTTTACGGTAGGACAAGTGTCTGGGATTTTTAACACAGGTAACGGGATATTAACCATGATTAATACCATAGATACTATTGATCATGGCGTATGCAACTGCGCCGAAATATCGGGAAACTCAAAAAACATTAAATCATGGTAAATATCCCGTTAACTGTGTTAAAAATGTTGAAACCCATGATAGTTTAAAAAGTGTCTGGAAACTATGGATTGGGAGAGGGGAGTGGTAATATATCAATGAAATATAAATGGGAGGTAGGGGAGCATTGGGCAGTAGGGAGGTTTGGACACCCCCGTGTCATGTCGGCCATAAACCATCATGCCTATCGTCAAATCGGAATTTTACCAGTTAGAATTGACCATGTATGGGGGTGGATTGGCATGATGGTGTATGGCCGTCATAACACGGGGATTTGCCGGTGGTGTCCAAACCTGCCTTACTGCCCAATACTCCCCTACCTACCTTAGACCTTACCTACATATTAACCTCTAAACTTTAAAGGATCATACATCCTGCTCCGGGATCGCCATGTTGTTATTAAATTTTTGTTAAATTCCTATAATAAACCCGTGCGAAGCCGGGGCGGACAGCTAGTTTTAGATAAATATCATCATTTATCACGTAAAATACCCTTCATAAAATAATAATTATGTCACCAAATCATAATATGAGGTTTGACGACCTCTGTAGCGCAGTGGGCGAAAGCCCGGCTGCGACGCAGAAGGTTGCGGGTTCAATCCCCGCCGCGGGACTAGTGTTTGTATGATCTACAAGTATTTGTCTCGGGTCTGGGTGTTTCTATGTATAATATGTATGTATTTAGGAACAAAAAGTATATAAGTAGTATATCAGTCATCTAGTACCCATAACACAAGCTCTGCTTACTTTGGGGCTAGATGATGCTGTGTGAAAAGTCCAGCATTATTATATTATAATCTTCTTTAAATCAATTTATATGCGCGTGAGACTGTCTGACTGTGTGATAAGATACGCGGATCTTAGGTAGATACGATAGGTAGATTTAATTAATGAGTAACTACTTAAACCAATTAGTCAGATCTTATGTGTATCCAGATCCTTTGAAGATTATATAATATAAGGGAGTAGTAACAACAGGTCTACCGCGCCATGGGGATACAGTTGCGATCTTATTTGTTTCACTTACTGTTTCATATTCTTCTTGTCATGTGTACTGGTCATGTTCTTGTTCATCTTTTTCACAGTCCATATATTGTAGATGGTAAGTACGTACAGAACAACGCTGGCTGACACTAAGACTCCCATGGGAAGGTATGTATACAGCCTTATCATTTTATCTGTTAACAAAATAAATATGATAGACTAGCTGCGCTCCCGCGGTGTGACCCGCGGTACCTTGGGATTATTAAATATTTCGGGATAAAAAGTAGCCTATGTACAACTTTATCCTGCCTTATTATTATATTATTATTCTTTATTTTGCCCTGGGATACAACTTTATCCATGACCAATTTCAGGCTAATCTGTTCAGAGGTGTGGGCGTGAGGAGGTAACAAACAGACATTCCGACAGAAACATAGCCATAGTTTGCTATCACATTTATAATTATAATAAATTTAAAACAATAATAATATATATTTAATAATCCATATCCATACTAATATTATAAATGTGAAAGTAACTCTGTCTGTCTGTTTGTTACGCTTTCACGCCCAAATCGATGAACAGATTAAGCTGAAACAAGACTGTTCAAAGTTGTATGGGACGTGGTCTATGAACCAATAGCGATACTGTAATGGTATTTGTGTAGGGATGCCTCATCTACATATTTGTGCAAAGGGGCATCAAAATCTGACCCTGCAGAGTTGAGATATACAGGGTGGATTTTTAATCATTATAGTTACAGGAAAACGTTTTTAGGACACCATGCATAACTTTTTGAGGTATTCTAAACTGCACTAACTCATTTTGGAAAAAGTGTACAGTCAGCGAAAAAAGTGCTGACCAAAAGCGGAATTTGCACCAATATCAATACTGTAATAGTATTTCTGTAGAGATACCTCAACTTTATCCATATGCAAAGGGGCATCAAAATCTGACCCTGCAGTTTTGAGATATACAGGTTGGAATTTCGAGACTAGCTCATAGGGCAGGCACCTTAACCGTTCTAGTAACAGGAAAACGTTTGTAGGAGACTATTTATAACTTTTTGAGATATTTAAAACTGCATTCACACATTTTGGAAAAAATGTACAGTCAGCGAAAAAAGTGCTGACCATAAGCGGAATTTGAACCAATAGCAATACTGTAATAGTATTTCTGTATAGATACTTCAACTTCATCCATATGCAAAGGGGCATCAAAATCTGACCCGGCAGTTTTGAGTTATACAGGATGGAATTTCGAGACTAGCTCATAGGTCAGGTACCTTAACCGTTCTAGTTACAGGAAAACGTTTGTAGGAGACTATTTATAACTTTTTGAGATATTTAAAACTGCATTTACACATTTTGGAAAAACAGTACAGTCAGCGAAACAAATGCTTAAATCCCAAAAAAATGTTTCAAAGATTTAGGACGTGGTTTTTGAACCAATAGCGATACTGTTATGGTATTTGTGTAGGGATGCCTTATCTACATATTTGTGCAAAGGGGCATCATAATCTGACCCTGCAGAGTTAAGATATACAGGGTGGATTTTTAATAATTATAGTTACAGGAAAACGTTTTTAGGAGGCCATGCATAACTTTTTGAAGTATTCTAAACTGCACTAACTTATTTTGGAAAAAGTGTACAGTCAGCGAAAAAAGTGCCGACCAAAAGCGGTCTTTGAACCAATAGCGATACTGTAATGGTATTTGTGTAGGGATGCCTCATCAACATATTTGTGCAAAGGGGCATCAAAATCTAACCCTGCAGAGTTGAGATATACAGAGTGGATTTTTAATCATTATAGTTACAGGAAAACGTTTGTAGGAGACCATGCATAACTTTTTGAGGTATTCTAAACTGCACTAACTCATTTAGGAAAAAGTGTACAGTCAGCGAGAAAAGTGCTGACCGTAAGCGGAATTTGCACCAATATCAATACTGTAATAGTATTTCTGTAGAGATACCTCAATTTTATCTTTATGCAAAGGGGCATCCAAATTGGCTAAAAAACCACGTCCTAAATCTTTGTAACCTTTTTTTGGGATTTTAGAATTTGTTTCGCTGACTGTACTGTTTTTCCAAAATGTGTAAATGCAGTTTTGAATATCTCAAAAAGTTATAAATAGTCTCCTACAAACATTTTCCTGTAACTAGAACGGTTAAGGTACCTGACCTATGAGCTAGTCTCGAAATTCCACCCTGTATATCTCAAAACTGCCGGGTCAGATTTTGATGCCCCTTTGCATATGGATGAAGTTGAAGTATCTATACAGAAATACTATTACAGTATTGCTATTGGTTCAAATTCCGCTTATGATCAGTACTTTTTTAGCTAACTGTACACTTTTTCCAAAAAGTGTGAATGCAGTTTAGAATATCTTAAAAAGTTATGGATGGTCTCCTAGGAACGTTTTCCTGTAACTAGAACGGTTAAGGTACCTGACCTATGAGCTAGTTTCGAAATTCCAACCTGTATATCTCAAAACTGTAGGGTCAGATTTTAATGCCTCTTTGCATTTATTTCTACAGAAATACTATTACAGTATTGCTATTGGTTCAAAGACCGCTTATGGTCAGCACTTTTTTCGCTGACTGTACACTTTTTCCAAAATGAGTTAGTGCAGTTTAGACTACCTCAAAAAGTTATGCATGGTCGCCTAAAAACGTTTTCCTGTAACTATAATGATTTAAAATACACCCTGTATATCTCAAAACTAAAGGGTCAGATTTTGATGCCCCTTTGCACAAATATGTAGATGAGGCATCCCTACACAAATACCATTACAGTATCGCTATAGGTTCATAGACCGCTTTTGAACAGTCTCCTTTGCCATAGTTAAAGATTGTATCCCGGGAAGGACATAGGCTACTTTTTATCCCGAAAAAATGAAAAAATCCCGAGGAACCGCGGGTCGCAGCTAGTTATAATAAGTTGATGGTTGCGTACAGTGGCGCACATTATACTGTAACTATGCACAAAACAGAGTATAAAATATCATTGAACAAGGTTTGTTTATAGTATTTTTCACGAAGAACTTTTAATTTCACGCTGTACAACAATGAAAAATTGAAATCTACTGATAATCTAAAAGATACAACTTCAAAAAAAACCGTTCTTATGTGAAATAAATAATAAAAAAATAAAATAAATAAATAACGCTGGACTTTTCACACAGCATCATCTAGCCCCAAAGTAAGCAGAGCTTGTATTATGGGTACTAGAATGACTGATATACTACTTATTTTATTTTTGTAAATACATACATATTATACTTAAAAACACCCAGACCCGAAACAAATATCTTAACAACAAAAACACAAATACAGGGTGTAAAAAGACTGCTACCGAAAACTGAGGGGTTTCAATCAGACCATGATTCTAAACATATTTAGCGAAAAAAAAAATTGACTTAGCTAAGTCATTTTATTTTATTTTCTAGTTATTCACTACTAGTACAACAGAATAAGACCTTACCTACCTAATAATTTCATTTATAAAAGAAAAAAACAATTAAAAGTTTAAAACTCAAAATTCAGCGATCTACGTATAAAAACGCGCCCAGTACATACGCTCGACCAGCTGTGCGAGGTCGGTTTTCTCCGGATATAATGATTTTTTCGGAAAATCCTTTTGGATTTGGTTGTGTGTTGGGATGCTGTACCTACCCCTTTCGGCTTCGGTCGACGTCTTTTTACACCCTGTATATGTGAAAAAGACTATAGTGAAGTGCTACCGTCAGTGTCATGCATGCAGGTGTCAAACCCAGGTTTGGAGATGCTGTCCGAGACATCCGCGCGGTCGATAGCGACGGCTATACTCGTCAGCACCGCGGGGCCAGCCAGCGCGTACAGTGCGTACACACGCAACGCCAGACTGCGCCGGATCCGCAACTCTGAACGGACTTGGATTGGCTTTCTGGAAACGACAATCAAAATAAAACTCCCACTAATATAATAAAGCTGAAAGTTTGTGAGTATGTAAAGCTGAATGTTTGTATGTTTATTATGTATGCGCTATTCAACACGAGTTCGAAACGGTGATGGGAATCTTTCACGTGTGGAATAGTAACTTCTATACAGGGTGTAAAGACTGCTACCGAAAACTGAGGGGTTGCAATCAGAAATTTTTGACTTAGCTACGTCATTTTATTTTATTTTCTAGTTATTTACTACTAGTACAACATAATTAGACCATACCTACCTAATAATTTCATTTATAAAAGAAAACGAAAATTAAAACTCAAAATCCAGCAATCTACTGATAAAAACGCGCCCAGTAGGTACATACGCTCGACCAGCTGTGCGAGGTCGGTTTTCTCCGGATATAATGATTTTTTCGGAAAATCCTTTTGGATTTGGTTGTGTGTTGGGATGCTGTACCTACCCCTTTCGGCTTCGGTAGATGTCTTTTTACACCCTGTATATTTATATATATGGACGTGTCACTGACTACCCCCTTTGACATCTTCAAAGGATCTTGACTTTGACTTACTTACTAGATCTGAGAGAATGTCTACTGTGCCCTGGGGATACATTTGTTAACCGGTTTTATCTTATTCGATAACAATATTTAGGTAAAAAAAAAACACTTATTTTCTGGTTTCAACAAACATTTTAAGTGAGGTCAAAGCCGAAGGTTCGGTTACGGCTTCGGTTTCGGCTGAAAACGCCTAAACCAGTGAACCGATTTGGATGTAACTAGAATAGGCGTAGATAGTGACCTGGAATTGCATATAGGCTATTCAAAATATTGGTACCATGCCAAAAAACAGGATCACGGCTTCCCAAAGCGCGGTAGATATTCTCTCAGGTATTTTTATATACTTATGTAGTCCAGAGTACAAGGAACCTAGGTACTCGAACGTGTTACATTTGATTTTCATTAGTTATCTTCTTCGTTTCACCAGCTCTATCGAAGCGAAGGCGTGTGGTGAGCTGTGGTGAAAGGAAGTACTTATCCCAAAGCGAATTTGATTAGTTAATGAACGAATACTAATAGATGGCGGATGATCTTTTCTCATACAAAACGTATCAAATAGGTACTCTACTTACTTAAAGGTGCGCCAAATTTCAAAACACATCGCATTTATACAAAAGAATGTTGAGAGGAACAGGAAATATAATAATGGACCTGGAAGAATACAATTTATGTATTAGTTCTCTCGCTTGCACACTAGTGACGACACTGGGGCAGCATTCCCGTTCTTATTTTCGTTCGTTTGATAAATATTCGGATGTTTTTTACTACGATTTCTGACTTCAAGGGCTAATTTTTAGGTTTGGAATATTTGATTCTAGGCTAGAACTGTGTTTTAAAATTGATCTTATCGACTCATTACAATGTAGCTCTTAGTAAGAAGCATCCGAATATTCATCAAGCGAACGAAAAAACGAACGCGAATAACTAGTTAGTGTGTATTTCCGTATTTCGGTTCACTTACTAAGCCAAGGACAGACTTGCAGCTTCTCTTCCTCCGTCCTCTGTTCCACTAGCCGGTACTCATAGAATATACTCCAGGACTCTATCAGTTGCAGCATCATCAGATATGCAAGGAACCACATCAATATAACCGCATACACGTTGGACCGCAAACACTCCAGTATGGAGTACACGATCAGAACCAGCAATATAAAGAATGCTGACACCAGACCACCTGGAAAAAACAATCTTGTATTGTTGTTTGGAAATAATCTGAGGCACTTCTTCCTTTCACCACACTGGTACGTTCAATAGATCTAGGCATTTGTGAAGTTAGCCGTTTGCCTGCGCAGTAGGTACAATTAGTTGTATGAAAGAGCGCCACTTCACGAATGTCAACGCGCAGGCAAACGGCTAACTTCACGAATGTCTAAGTATACCCAGTGACCACGAATATTGTTTTGAGCCGCACTAACCTTCGATCTATATACCTTTAAATGTAGGTATAGATCCATGTAGGTACGTACATACGTAAATCATTTATGATCGAGGAATAAACTTTAAAGCATTATATAGGGTCTTTAATTTTATACTAACTTAATTCAGGAATTGAATTCAAAAACTAGATTAAAAAATATTTATGTAATGATTTTTTTTGTTATGAAAATCCCGAGAAACTCGATAAAGACTATCCTTTCAACTGATTGTTACTTCTTGTATAACTTAGCTCATTCGTGATGTAGCTGCGCTGTGATTGGTGGAACGTCTGTTCTCCTCGTAAATCATTATACAACAATTCAAAAAAATCAATAATGATAAATTTTGAAGTGAAAACTTAAATGGGCTTAGGAATTAAATTGATACAGTCAAACGTCTATTTACAACCCAAAAATGAGACCCTGGCAGTTTGTGTAGTTTAAAATGAAAGACCCTAGGTATATTAGTCTGCTAAAGAACACAGGAAAGACATGGTCAAATAGGTGTAGAGATGACGAAGCAGCGGGTCGGGTAGGTATCCGCACGATGTTTTTCCTTCATCGTTTATCCTACATAAAATACCAACTAATATTATAATTCTAACTTTTATTTGAGAAAATCTATTATTTTACAAGTACCTACTTACCCACTTAAAACTCAGTTAGATAAGTATGTAGGTACTTATGTGGCCTTTACCTACAAATTTTGACAATTATGTAATAAGTAGGTAGGTACCTACGAGTACTACATCTTTAAAAACTTAAAATGGCAAATGTAGCAGTATTCCATGCTATATGGAATAGAGACTACTACATAGGCCTTTACATCTATATTAGATGATTTATACAGCGTCAGGAGGCAACCTATGCCTACACTTAACGGGACACTGTAGTGCCTGGGAAATTTTTTGAGAGATATATGGAATAGAAAGACTAGGATGAATTAAATGATGGACACTCACCGTAAGCACTGAATTTTATTTTTGTGCTAGAATCTGCAGTATTCTCTAAGATTACCAAAATACCTCTAGAGCTACAAGTCATATTTTCTTCGTATACAATAAACTCGGAACAATAGTTCGGCGGCATAACTTCCACATTGTCGAGTGATAATAGTGCTTTCACGTTGTTCTGGAACATATGAGATTCCTTTAGCATTATATACCTACTTACAGCGCCAGCACTGAATAGGTACAGATACGTCAGGCAGGGCAGGAGGCAACCTAGAACTCTTTTAATCGACATCTAAGCAGATCAATAGGAAATATACTGCTTACTAGGTGTGCTAGCTGGTACCCGCGACTTCGTCAGCAAAATAACATAAGTAGGTACTTGAAAACATTTAAAAAGAATCGAAAACTCTAAGCAAAAATCTCCACTAACTTTTCAAAACTCAAAATGACCTTCCCCTATACAAAGGGTGGCCTAACCTGCAGTGGGATATTATTGGCTGCAGATGATGATACCTATTACATAATGTAGGTACACTACACACTAGAAACACAAGTACCTAACCCTCTTGACTCAGAAGAAAAACAAGGTACTCACCTTTACATCTTTGACTTCTTCATCCAAAAAAAAAGTCGTACGCACTCCAACACCAAACTCAGTGTTTTTTCTAAACAACATCACATGACTTTCTTTCGTAGCGGACAAGTAATTTGAATAGTTTTTAAGCTCATCTTCGACAAAGCTTAAATCTATCCGACCGCGTTTCTCCGTTCTATTCATGCACGTTGCTAAACTTTCTGAGTAGTGAATCACTTCTTCATACGCACAGCATTTGATATGGCAAGGGGTGCCGCCAGGTAAACATTTTTTTTCAGCGTCAAATTCAACCCCATCGCTGTTCACCACGGCCTCCAAATCCGATCCTTCAGCGATTACAAAGACACACGCAATGATTATGATAAAATGCATTTTGTTTCAAACAAAATGTTTTAATTGTGAATTAACGTGCGAGTACAATAACTGCTTTTGAAGGACTATGCGATAGGAACGCAATTTAAAGTGTTATCCTCATTGTCATTTAGTAGGTATATAAAAATAACCAATAATTAATAAAATATTAAGCTCCTATACGTATTGATGGTGTCGACTCGATAGTTAAACTTTGGATTATTTTCAATATAATTTAAGCTAAAATTATAGGCTAGGTTTTCCCGCAAATTAGATTTGGGCTGTCCCTCGGGAACATAAATGTATGTATGTACAATATTTATATATGTATAGCTATGCCACTAGTTTAAAATCATCAATGTCACGACTGTATCACGGGCACGGTAGACAAGCTCAGAGATTAAGTCAAGCTACTCTGAATTTGTCTAGATTATATAAAATAAAATATATAAGATAGATTGATGGATTAACGCTTTATTGTACACAAGAAAAATAACGATAAAATAACGACGACCTCTGTGGCGCAGTGGGCGAAAGTCCGCCTACGACGCAGAAGGGTTCGATCCCCGCTGCGGGACAAATGTTTGTATGACCTACAGATATTTGTCTCGGGTCTGGGTGTTTCTATGTATAATATGTATGTATTTACAAACATAAAGTATATAAGTAGTATATCAGTTATCTGGTTCCCATAGTGCAACCTTTGCTTAGTTTGAGGCTAGATGATGTGGTGTGAAAATGTCTAGCATTATTATTATTATAGGTGCCTATAGTATAAAATAAATAAAAATACATAAACTACCTACTCATATTTATTCATCATCAGTTAGTCACCGCTACATCAACCACTTCAGTCTCCTCAGGCGTGGTCCTGGTGAGTTTAGACGGGTCCTTGGGCGGCGCCCAATCTGGGATTATCTTCGCGTGTATTCTCCAAGTTCCGTACAAATTGGAGAGGTGCTTCTCGAACACAATGTATTCGAGGACGTCCTTAGCTAGAATTTCACTGCCATGAAGCAGTCGGCCGAATCGATCGTACACGGCGAGCTGTTGCCGAGTGTGAAAGCGCAACGTGATCTGTGGAAAATGAAATATCTCGCTACTTGCTGACAAAGTGGCTGACACATCTAGTAGGTATACAACTGCCTGATAAATTCAAAGTATTGTATAAACTTTGCTATCATTGAAACTTCAAGCGAAATACAGTCAGCAAGACACCATTTCGATTTGTACAAAACATTCCTTTGTGCATGAGAATTGATTATGGGCTCTAGTACAAATACTCAAATATTTCAAAAATTTTGGTCTGATTTGTAATATATTAAGAGTTTTTTTCATTCGTTGCTGACTATACTTAGCGTAGAAAATAAAATTATTATATTCTATTCTACTTGGGATGGCGTTGCTTTGCCTACGTAACATGTATTTCCTGGGCTTTTCCAATCAGTGGATGTTAGTACGTATTACTATTGTATTACGTACTAACATGTAACTATTGTATTAAAGTAAGCTCGTATGAGTCAGTGGCCAACTCTGATGACGGAGTTTTTAGGCCGTCTTAAGGCCTCCGTCATGGCTTAACAACATTGAAAGGGAGCGAAGGGCGATGTCGGTCAGAGCGAACATGGTAATTCGCAGGTTTGCAAAATGTTCTACGGATGTTAAGTTAACCCTCTTAAGAGCTTACTGCACAACATTTTACACCTGCAGCCTATGGGCCAACTACTCGCGAAGATCGTACAGCGCCCTTCGTGTTCAGTTCAACAATGCATTCAGGATGTTGCTGGGGCTCCCTCGCTTCTGCAGCGCATCGGCGATGTTTGCTGAAGCGCGCGTAGACTGCTTCTACGCAATAATGCGAAAGAGAGGTACGTCGCTGGTGCGGCGGACGCGGGGGAGCACCAACAGCTTGCTGGCCACGCTTGCAGAGAGGCTTGACAATGCATACATCAATCACTGTTGCAGATTGCATATTAATTTGCTGTAAAGAGGGTCTTGTTTGAGCTCGAATGGTATGTGTTATTGACATTATTTATTGTATTTTATTATGTACTTACCTATTATTTATGAAGTTGTAACTATAATCTAATATGACTAAGCAGACTGACATTGTAATTTTAATGAGTTTATAATACTTGAAATAAATGAAATTATTAATTATTATTATTATTAACGACTTAAATAGCCGGGACCGACAATTTAACATGCCCTCCGAAGCACGGAAGCGCTTAGATGAAAAGGCTACACGGTCACCCATCCACTCACGGACCGTTTAGAATGTTGCTTATCTTTGACGATCCATCAAGAACGACTAAGCAAGCACGACCACGAGCGCTTCGATTGTACGAATAGTATTATGACGTGAATGTATGTATGAAGCCATGCGCCTTTATTTATTTTTAGAAGAAAAAAAAGTAACAAACAAAAAGTAGTTTATCAGTCATCTAGTACCCATAACACAAGCTCTGCTTACTTTGGGGCTAGATGATGCTGTGTGAAAAGTCCAGCATTATTTATTTTATTTATATGTATTCCAGCTAAGTAAATAATTTTACATTTACATTGGAACAAGGAAGATCAGTTCTGATGTGGGGAGGAAAACTATAAAAAAAATAATATCACTCTTATTTACCTTATAATTATTGTTCTAGTTTTCACCAAAATTTAAAATTAGGTTACTAACTATAAAATAAATAGTTTTTAAATTAATAAAATAAATAAAATTAAAATGTCTGTCTGTGGTTTCAAAATAACTTGTTATTTTTTGTACGGGCTAATCTCTGGAATGGCTGAATCGATTTTGATGGGACTTTCAGCCAGATATACAGAGATTATTATACATAAACAGAGATGGCGCCACATGTTAAGTTAGAACGCGCTATAGAAGCATTTTGGCTCCAAGGGAATTTTCGTGGGATCGGGGTTTGCGCAGGAAAAACGAACCCACGCGAACGAAGTTGCGGGCACAGCTAGTATGTTGATTACTATAAAATACTAGCTGTGCTGTAATAAATACTTAGGCCTTTACATCTATATTAGATGATTTATACAGCGTCAGGAGGCAATCCATGCCTACACTTAATGGGACGCTGTAGTGCCTGGGACATTGTTTGAGATGGAATAGGCTTGCCCAGCACCTAAACCATCCTCTCAGCTTAATCAGCCGCCCACAGGAGAGACGACGTCGATAAGTGTGGAGCTGACTAAGCTGCGGGTTTCCTCACGATGTTTTCCATCACCGTTATGAGCTCGTGTTATAGCGCATATAAATTTTACGAAACGAAAAATCCATTGATGCACGGCCGAGATTCGAATCCACGACCTTCAGAAAAGTCGAGGCACAACCCCATTCGACCAACACGGCTCGTACGTACGTAATAAACTAAATAATTGTTTATTTCAGATTGTGCCGTGCGTGCGACACGGGTCAATGGACGCGTATCTAAAAGGTGCTTGCACAATCCACCCGCGTCGTGTGACCACTAGATGTAGAATGATGCCCCGCTTATCAACCTACATAGCAAACTATAATTACCTGTCCGTAGATGTTTTCTTTGCTGATGACGTCAGTGCAACGCGCGTGAACCACTCGAGGTGGTTCTAAAGATTCCAGAAACTTCCAGTGAATCGTCTTCAGATGGGCGTTATGCTTGAACTCTGGATAGGCCTTCTCAGTCACGTATAGTCTGCAAGAAATTTGAATCATTTCAGATCCTAATGTATTTTTGAAGTGAAAACTTTTGTAAGCATGTTGGGCATTTTTGAGATTGGAGAATTCTATTGAACTCTACTTGTTACTTGACAGTGTTACTGACACCACCGTCAGCGCCATCTAGTTTTGAACTCCGTAACTAAACTCTGTAAAGAACTTTTAACACGTCGTTTACCGCTGCGCGCCCGGTGACGATTCAATAATACACACATCATAATTCAAGTTGTCTGTCAAGTTGTAGTTCTGTCAAAATACTTTTACTACCCTGGGGTCAAAGAGAATCCCAATATGTGTTGACTAATACTTTAGCATCTATTTAACATCTTGTACTTGACTAATGGTGCCTGAAATAAATTTGATTTGATTTAGCAATAATCTAAATATCGTATAAAGTTATTACAGGTATAAACTTCTTTGTATGGTTATGCTTAGATTTCATAGGTTATACCTATCATAACTTTAAACCACATTTAAAGGTGGTTTGAAGTTACACAGTCAGGATTGGAAAACATTATTACGACCAAAAGATGACGTGCTATCCCAATTTAAACTGATAAAAAGAATATATTTATTACCTTAGTTTTTTCGAATCATGGCTAGCTAACATCTCATGTGCTTTTATATAAATATCTTGAGCTTTGCTACAGAACTCTTTGGTATCAAACTCCTCATCAAAAGACTTGACTTTGCGGATTGCCATCATGGATTTGGACTTTTTCTCGAGGAGCTGAACAGTTTGTTTTGCTCGAGTGGCAGACACAAGGGACGCCTTGCCGTCCCCTTCTGGAGGGACATAGGGCTCGAAAACTCCACCTTGAAAATAAACATTATAATGGTTAACTTTGTTTATGAGAATGCTTGAGAACAACTTAGTCAATATGGCAATATTTAACTAGTAAAGTGGCTAGTACATAAACCCTAACTATACCCAGCAGTGGGCAAAATCAGGTTGTGGATGATGATGATGATGAGATCAAATAAATATTGATGGACAGTGTGTGTCTCTGTCTAAGGGGTCGTCCATTAATTACGTGAGGCTCGGGAGGAGGTCGGAAAAAATCACCAAATTTATTTATTTTTTGGTCCAAAAAGTTGCCATAAAAACATCACATTATTAATGGACGACCCCTAATGTGTTGGGATTCCCAAAAGACTGGTGTATTGTTTGACTGGACTGAGAACACTTGATCATTAAATAATACCAAATGATGATTTTACCAGTAGCAGAAATATAATACTGGCGCTCCATCCAGGGTCTTGCGGGCATCAGTCCCCGCTCCTTCATCTTCTGCCGAATCTTTTCAGGGGGCATCGACTCAAAATCCTCATTCATGTTAGGCAGTTCCACTTTTAGGAACTTCTGAGCGCGAAGCTTTTTGAACCTAGGATTGTAATGTTTGCTTGTGGTGGTGCGAGCGGGCTGGCTATATACATGAGCAGGGACCAGCCGGAGACTGGCAAACTAGAAATAAGACCATTTTGAAGAATAAGGTTTGCAGTAAACAACATCCCCGAAAGTTTAGATTTTTTCTTAGCACTTACCTTTGTTAACATGGAATTTGCCATGGTTAACGTACACCAAGATTGTTACGACTTTAGATTTCTTGATATTTTTTAGAAGAATTGCTCACTCACTATCACTAGAAAACGAAAAATAAAGAAACTTCTGTATTTTTAAGAAAGATAGGTATCTACTGATATCTACTTTAGTTCTAACCTAAAAACAAAACAGACTGACTTTGACATCAATCTGCTAGATGTCACTGTCATATGATTTATTTGACTTGGTTTGACTGATTACTTTTTATTTTACCCAATTTTAAAATTTTACCTCTAGGACCTTTAGACATTAATAGCTCTAGGATCAGACGGGATGCGTCTTTCTTATCTTGTATTTTCCTAATTCTTTTTCTAAACTGATGACTGATTTGTTTCTTGTCGGGCTAACTTGTAATCATTGAATAGAAATACAAATCTAAATAAATAGGTAATAGCCATCTATATTAAATATAAATCACTACATTGTATAAAACAAAGTCACTTAAAATTTTTGTTTTAGTTTTCATTTACATTTTGAAATAGGTACTTATCAAACATTCATTGATCGTGTATAACAAATTTAAGCTTCTTGCATAGATCGAACAATTTTTTTTTATTCTGGCAAGGACAAATGTCTATGGTGTTTTGTTTTCAGCCATTTTTAGTCAAATATTTTCCATTCAAATTGTGTTTTTTATCGAAGTGTATAAAATCCATCAAATTTATTGTGTCGTTTTATAAATTAATTTTATGTTTATTAGTACTGTAGCGATTGCAATATATCAACGTAATTTTTTTTTACCATATTTTGCATGAGTCGAATTTGGGTCTTTTGCGCAATCATACTTTCATAATTCTGGTTTTGACAGTATTTATTTTGTAGAAAAATAATAAGTCTGAGCTACGTGTGGCGTCAAACTCCAAAAAACAGTTAGGTAGAAAATTTGCTCCAGAAGATTTGAATCGATCGTCATCAACCATACCGGACATCCGGCGACTCCGCATTCACGTTGTCTCTAGTACAGGGGAATAGAGACCGTCGCAGCGTTTCTTTCTTTTCTGAACAGGCGCAGTCCTAGAGAACTCGCAAAAGGAGTAAAAGGCTCCTACATAACCTGTCATAAAGTAAGTATCTGTGTAGTGCATGTATAGTTTCGCGCATACTCGAGTTGGTATTAGTATTCGTGATCGAGAACAATCTCTCCTTGCCCGTAAGCCTTGCTGAGTCATAGCCAGGTGATTTCTGCCGGGTTGGAGGACACTGTGCGGAGTCCCGGTTTCTGAGGTTTCGTCACTCTCGAGTGAGTGGAGCGCGTGCGGACGCCATGGCCGCGAGAAGGGCCGTGTCCCGTCGGGCTGCGTGGCGGCCTGCGGCCGATGACCTTTAAAACGGGCACCTTTCTTCTTTAATTGCCACGTGTTTTTTTTTGTTTCAGCAATATATTGTATGAGTCAGAAGGTAGAAAAACCAGTATTATCGGGTCAACGGATCAAGACCAGAAAAAGAGGTAAGATTTTGCAAAATAAAAGTAAACAAGTTGCTAATTCGTAGTCACCTTGGACATCACGTACAAGGAAGCTGCTCTCAACGCAAATATGTGGTAGGTACTTATTTATTCCTACTCTCATCTCACAATAATTATCATGTCATTGTCATGGTAGGTATGCTGTGTACATGGCGCGTTATTTCACATAAGTAATGTACACAAAGATGACTTTTGAAAGTTCACCTAACCAAGTAACCACCCACCTACCACTTTGATTGTATGTGTACAGTTAGGTTATCACTAGGTGTCAAAGACCTGATTTTGAGGTTAATTTATTTACTATTTTATGCCAGCATCAGACTTTTTCCACATTTCATAACTACTATAATTTCCTTCCATACAAATTCCATTTCCATTTCATACAAACATATCAGAAGATATGTTTGTATGAAATGTGCATTGTTTTTATTTTGAAATCATTACAACAGTGTTTAGATTATACTGATAAATGTCATCTTTGGTCACATCCAATAGTAGGTATTTTTATGAAAGTAGACTGCTAAAAATCCATACACAGAGTCTACAACCAACAACCTTTAAGTGTGGTGTATGTAGGCTTATTATGTGCATTAAAAAATTTTCTCGAAAGGTGGATTTGTTGATGATGATGATCTCAAATATCACTATTTTATATGTCCTAGTCAATATTCTTAAAAGACTGGTACTTAAATTATATTTTTGAGTGTTGATTCTATTACATTGAGTAGATGCCAGGATATCATTGTTCATTCTTGGGAAATCTGCTACATCATCTAAAATTGTTTTTCATATAAATAATAAAGATTAACTAGGTATCAAGTCCTGAATCCGATGATACCCCAGCAGTTAAGGAGAAAATTAAAGCATTTTTATGTACATATACAAAGCCTACTCAAACCATACACAAAAAGTTTTTGTTGACTCTGGGTTTTTTTTAATTGCCATGTCCTTTGTCAGTTGGTAGGAACATTATCTTTAGGCTTACCAATGATGCTATAATTTTAATAACGTGATTATCTATCTATATCTATCTATATAAGCCCTTTTATCCTGAACAAGAATGGGGTTCTTTGAGTTTCTTATAAAATGTCTCTTTGTTCAGTGTGCCTCCTGGCAAAGGCCTCCTCCAAATATTTCCACTGCTCTCTATCTCTGGCGACTCTCCTCCAGTTTGGACCAGCTGTAAACTTAAGTTCGTCCTCCCATCTCATGGTCTGTCTTCCCCTGCTTCGTTTACTGTCTCTAACGTGATTATAACTAACAATATTTCCTGTTGTTTGCCAGTGAATAATAACTGCTAGCATAGCATTGAATCCATTAGGTAAATTATTCTCAGCAAATGCCTATCCGACTACTGAGCAGAGACTTAGCATAATCTAAGGAACCAGTTTTTCTGTTGCATAGTAACAGTAGTTTTAATACATACAATGAAAATACACTAGAAATAAAATACCATCAATTTTCACATATTTAAGTTACATTCAAAACAAAACAATGTATTAAAATACTCCCATAATTCTCAAAACAAATATCTAAGATACCTACTCCAGGTCATACTGATGCTCTTCAAGTAGAAAATCATCGTAAATCATTGTCTTTCACAAATCAACACATGATCAGCTGAAAAAGACCAAAAACAAAATAAGAATGCTTGCTTCAAAACGTAAATCTGTTAACTGTTCTGTTTGCCTATTCAATTGGAATCAGGAAAACAATGAATTGTGTAATGTTTCAATCAAGTTCTACCTATTGTAGCAACGTAAACAAACATATTTATTTTGCTACTATGTCATTGTAAACAAGTTATATGTTACATAGTTTATATCTCGTCTTATAGGTACTTTGATTTTCTTGCTCTAATGACGTGACTCTCAATTCTCAATAGATTTATTCAGAAGTAGATTCCGCTTACGACTTTGCTCACATGGTACGAACATTTTAAACTCCTATGCTATTCCAGGCCACGATAAGAACAAAGTTAAACCTAAATCGGACTGACTACCTATCTACTTACTCCAAAGACCAGAGGAGTGCCAAAAATTTCTTTCTACCTACCCGTAAATAAATCAGTAGTGGTGTTCGAAGTCTTGTGTTTGATGCTGCTTACAATTGGGACTGGGGAATGGAATCACGTTTTAACTTGATCCAAATGTCCTATTGAATAAATGTTTATGCTGATATATCAGAATTCAGGAAAGCAATTTGACGCATATTTACCAAACCTTGATTTATCTTCATTGGAGGTTACGGACGTCACTTGACCTTGGCGGAGATATCGTTTAGTCGTTCTTTGATTGAGGTACCTAGGTATATGACGTCATCTAGAGTTTGATATTTATGAAATGCTAAATCGCTCCCTTACGTAAAATATGTAGGTAAACTCTAGCAATATTAAACATCTTGACCGTTGAAACCTTTTTTTAGTTAAGATTTCCACAAATGAGCATAAGTTTATCCCTGCCACGTTACGTAAAGCATTGATCCAAAATCGACGTGACGTCTGCAGTAAACCTACAATTCTTTCAATTTACGTAATCTAACCCATCGTTTTTATGCCGCTTCAATGTTCCAAGCAAAAGAAGAGTCAAGAGTTTTCTACCTAAGTGATGCCAGCAGTCCAAGGCATGTCAATACTTTTTGATATGCCCTGGAACTTAGAACTCTTCCTGTTATTTTGTCGGTAAGAAATCTAAAATGTGCCGGATCTACCAAAAGAACGCTGCATAAATCATAATTTGTAGATGAAAGAAGTAATTGACGATGACTTCAAATTCTTTCAACACACTGCACTGATTTGAAAGAACTATACTAGCGGCACGACAAGTAGGCCTAAAGCCTCGTGTACGGAGACAAGGGGTGTCGCTCCTGGGGCCGTATTCGCACTCTTATTTTCGTTCGTTTGATGAATATTCGGATGTTTCTTACTACGATTTCCGACTTCAAGGGCCAATTTTTCGGTGATTCCTTCGGTGATCTCCTCAGTGACCGACAATATGGCTTTCGCCAGAAACGGTCTACTGGGGATCTTCTAGCGTATGCCATCCACATCTGGAGTGAAGCCATCGAGAAATACGGAGAAGCGTTAGCTGTTTCTCTGGATATTTCTAAAGCCTTCGACAGGGTCTGGCATGACGGTCTTATTAGTAAGCTTCCATCTTACGGCTTGCCCTCTGGTTTCTGTGCGTGGATTTCTGACTTCCTGAAGGATCGATCGCTACGAGTAGTAGTTGACGGATGCTCGTCCGATCAAATGGCAATTAATGCCGGTGTTCCCCAGGGGTCAGTGCTCTCAGCAACGCTCTTCCTGCTGCATATAAACGATCTGTTGAAGCCTGGTATCTTTGGGTATGCAGACGACAGCACGGTTGTTGAAAGCTACACGTCTTCTTCTGGAGCCAGTGGGCCTGAGATCATGTCACTTAGAGAGACCATGGTCGAGCGATTGAACTTGTCTCTTAAAGCTGTCTCCGATTGGGGTGATGCCAACCTGGTCAAGTTCAATGCCCGCAAAACACAGGCGTGTCTATTTTCTGCAAAAAGGAGACCTTTCCAGCTGGCTCCTTCTTTTCGAGATGTGTCCGTACCGATAACAGACCGCCTCGAGCTTCTTGGTGTCTCTCTATCATCGACGCTAAATTTCGGCTCGTATATCGAGTCAAAAGCTCAGATAGCCTCAAAAAAGCTAGGTATCCTCTCAAAGGTGAGGCGTTACTTTACTCCTGCACAGTTGCTCACCTTGTATAAAGCGCAGGTTAGAGCCTGTATGGAGTACTGTGCTCACCTCTGGGATGGCTCTGCAAAGCACCATCTACAGGCATTAGAGTCGATTGAGAGACGAGCCAAGATGTTAATAGGTGATGACACCCTGGTCGAGTCTCGGCTTCAAAGCCTTGAGCATCGCCGTAGAGTCGCGTGTCTATCGGTCTTTTATCGACTGCATTTCGGAGAGTGTGCACAAGAGCTCCATAATTTAGTTCCGCCATCCCCATTCTTTTATCGGACCAACAGGTTCCCCGAAAGACGCCACTTGTACATGGTTGATATTCCCAGAGTTCGTACAAAGCGTTTTGAGTCCACTTTTTTCATACGCACTGCCAAACTGTGGAACTCATTGCCGGGTACCGTATTTCCCGAAAAGTACAATATAGGGGTCTTTAAATCAAGAGTAAATAGGTTCCTTCTAGGAAAGCATGCTCCATCTTAGACCTCACTACTGCTTAACATCAGGCAGAGGGAGGTCAAATGCTGACCTATTTAATTTAAAAAAAAAAAAAAAAAAAAAAAAAAAAGAATGAAAAAACGAACGCGAATAACCCCCCTGGCGTCGCGTTTCTCCGTGAACGCTACTCCACAACGCCTTATGTTTGAAATCCAGCCTTCTAATATTTTAGTTATTTCCAGATGAGAAAGAGAAGTATGACCCGAACGGGTTCCGCGACGCGCTGGTGCTCGGGCTCGAGCGCGCCGGCGGCGACCTAGACGCGGCCTACAAGTTCTTGGACGCGGGCGGCTCGAAGCTCGACTATCGACGCTATGGCGAGGTCATCTTCGACGTGCTCATCGCTGGCGGGCTACTGCGTGAGTATTATCACTGGATCAACCGCATCCAGGCCTCTTTGCCACCGGGCAAAGCGGCCTGGATGTGGCCTCAGGCTGGACCTTAAAGTCATCATGAGGGTTGATCATCCTCATCTTAGGATGAGGGGCTGTTACATGAGCTGTTGTGCTGTCTCGTTGCTTAGAGCTCCTTCACATGGTCTTCACACGGTGGTAAGCAGTGCGGAAGCAGCACATGCCTTATTAAAAATAAAAACAAATAAAATAAGATCTTTATTTTGCATCACACACAACAAATACTTACACATTATGAAATTAAAAAAGAGCCAGATAAATATGCAACACAAAAATGATGTCCACTCAGCATTTTTGCAATAGCTAACAAAGGCTAACTATTGCGCTGGTTTTCTCTATCTATTAAAACTACACACGCGCGATTTTACGCGGCGGGTTGGCGGCGGTGGCGCATTTAATTCCAATAATGAAGCTGACTGATTCACTAGGCTGCCACGCTCTGCCGTCCGCTGTGACAATATGTCGCGCTGTTACTGCCGCGTTGCTTGCGACCTCATATGAAGACTCTTAAAAGCCACAATATTAAAATGATGATAAAACTTAGGCTAGAGTACTGATTTGCTGCTGACACACTCGTTCAATTTCTCTGACTACCCTTTGAATCCGCTACTAATTTACTACTTGAACCACAATTTTACAAATGTTAATGTTTGTCTGTCAGTCCCCGGCGGTGGCGTGTCGATGGATGGAGAGTCACCTAAAACGAATACCTGCATCTTCTCGGCGAGTGAGGATATGGAGACCATGCGAAACTTTGAACAGGTAACGGAACACTTCAAGAATTCTTCTGGTTTATGATGTCTATTGGTGAAGATAAGATTGTTAGTGATAAGTGAATGAGTTCTATCGACTATGATATTATAGTATAAACTAACTATCTACCCGACCTCTGTGGCGCAGCGGGCGAAGGTCTGCCTGCGACGCGAAGGTTGCGGGTTCGATCCCCGCCGCGGGACAAATGTTTGTATGACCTACAGATATTTGTCTCTGGTCTGGGTGTTTCTATGTATAATATGTATGTATGTATTTACAAACGAAAAGTATATAAGTAGTATATCAGTTATCTGGTTCCCATAGTACAAGCTTTGCTTAGTTTGGGGCTAGATGATGCTGTGTGAAAATGTGCAGCATTATTATACAGCATTATTATGTGTGTAAATAGAAAAAATAAATAGAAGTTTTACATTCTGTTTATATGATGAAAAACATGGCTAGAGTCCTGAACACAAATGTTGAGAAACCCTTTCTCGTTCAAATTATACTGAGTTTTTAATATTACAATGTAAAGCACTGTTCTTAACACCAGTTATTTATAAATATTTTTTGTTTTTAGGTATTTGTCAAGCTGATGCGCCGGTACAAATACTTGGAAAAAATGTTTGAAGAGGAGATGAAAAAGGTATATCCAAATTATTAATGCCCTTAGATTTTGGTGTATTTAACTATTGTCGCCATTTTTTTTTTCAAAATGGCGGCCGTTAATTCGCTCTCGAGCTTTGTGATTGGGTCATTTCAAGTGCGCCTGATCATATATCTATCAGTCTTGCTAGTTATTAACATGATGATACAAATAGGCTAGAGTACTGACAGTTTGATGTAAAACTTTTCGTTCATATTATCTGATTACCCTCAACGTGTATCGTGACATCAGTCACTACGCAAACTTGGCGCTTACAAACTATTCTTCCTCAGGTTCTGGTGTACTTGAAGGGTTTCGAAGCCATCAACCGCATCAAGCTTGCTCGAATGACTGCACTTTGGATCGGTGAGCATTTTTAATTTATTTTACTAACTTATTAATTGAAGCTCCCGAAATTGCTTTCTGATTGATTGATACCCACCGACTAAGTGGGCATACGATGTGCCAAATATATATGTACTTTTTTTGTTTCTCTGGTCTATGTTGTATTATTTAGATTAATAGTATGCGATATAACTTGAAAAAAATATATACCTTTACAGTAGGTAATCAAAACGTAAAGGTACAATACGTTCAACGGATCTAGGCATTCGTGAATTTAGTAGTACACAATTTTGTATGAAAAGGCGAAGATAAAGTACTCCACATAAATTATGCCTAAAAAAATTTAAGCATTACGATCGCGGTAATGTCGACCGTTCTTGGGAAAACTGTTGTGCTATTGTTTCATGAATAATGCGTACAATTAGAACTGGATCGCGTCCCATACTCGATCCGGTGTCGAAGTGCGCAACAGTAACGTGTGATCTTTTCATTGGACCAATTATTTGGTTGGTCTACTCATCTGACACACTACATAGTATACATTCCTGAGTGTAAACTGTCAAAATGTATGGTTTTTCCTATTTTATTCCAAGGATAGATAGATAGATTGATAAAATATTTATTTGGCAAGGAATAACTTTATACCACGTTTATTAGTAAGACCCCATCTAATTACTAAGACTTCGCTGTCTGTCTGTCCGTCCGTCTGTCACCAGGCGGTATCTCGTGAAATGTGATAGTTAGACAGTTAATTTTTTTACAGATGATGTATTTCTGTTGCCGCTCTAACAATAAATACTAAAAAACAATAAAATAAATATTTAAGGGGACTCCCATACAATAAACGTGTTTTTTTTTGTCGTTTTTATAGATAATGGTACGAAACCCTTGGTGTGCGAGTCCGACTCGCACTTGGCCGGTTTTTTTCCATACTATACTTACTAATACTACCATACTACTACTTAAAATTATAAATATGAAAGTAACTGTCTGTCTGTCTGTTTGTTACGCTTTCACGCCCAAATCGCTGAACAGATTAAGCTGAAATTTGGCATAGTTAAAGGTATCCCAGGGAAGGACATAGACTACCTTTTATCCCGAAAAAATGAAAAAATCCCGAGGGATCGCGGGTCACACCGCGGGAGCACATCTAGTTTAATATAATTCTATGTTTATCAGGTAATGGTTGCGTGCCCCCTTCGGTACTCCTGGTGTTGGTGAACGAGCACTTGCTGAAAGACAACCTGGCTCTGGACTTCGTGCTGGAGGTGTTCGCTACCGTTAAGCAGGAGCGCGGGGTCAACACGCTCGTTACTGCGCTTAAGAAGGGACAGCTTGAGGGGAAGTTAGTATCATCTTCTAAAAGATTAATGGTCTTACTGTCAAAATATTAGCACTGGTGTTAGTAGCCCTCCAATCGTAAGGTCGTGAGTTTATGTGCACTATGCCAGTACTCTCAAACGGTGAAGGAAAACATCGTGAGGAAATCGGCATGTCTTAGAACCTACAAAGTTCGAAAACATTGTGTCAAGTGCACGAACTGGTGACACGATAAGAAGACTGGTAAATATGGTATAAAGTTGACAGGTTTGAACAAAACATTTGTTTGGTTAATACCACGTTTCTTAGTAGCGCCGTATATTAGATTTTAAAATGCATCCCGAAAATTGCACCCATGCAAGACTTGAATCCGCGAACCTAATCTTCTTGTGTTGCTAGATTCTGCTTCTTTCAAACTAGTGTGGTGAAAAGATTTCATGTAAGCTCAAACAGTACATGCATTCTTGCGTAAATAATTTCAATTTATTCATAAAAAAATCCATCCATACTAATATTACAATTATTATATAAAATGGTAAATTATTTAATTTACCACTTTAAATAATTCACCATTTATTATTATAAATAATAGCAGCATCTATGTATTGTCCCAATTAAATCTCAAATTAAAAGTGAACCCCTAGCAAAACTAGAGTGAAACAAGTTGTATACTTGTTTCCCTTTTCTAGGGGGAGATCAATGAGTCATGTACTGTCCCTTCGTTATGCATCTCGACGACAGGGTCATAAATGACGCTACATATTCATTATTTAATCGATATCGTCATCCATCAGTAGTCTCAATTTGCGTGTCAGACCAAATCATTATGCCGTAATGTAATGTTGATCAGCTGATCCATTATTTTTCTGTCATAATCATACATGAGACGATTTGGATGCATTCGAGCTACACTGGCAAACCGTGGCCTTGGAGCGCAAGAAGTGGAAGCTAAAGGGGGAGACCTTTGCCCAGCAGTGGGACACTATAGGTTGAAAAAAATAATCATACATATCACTAGTTCATTTTAATCAGTGTGCTATAAAGCTCCTTTCGTGTACTATCTAGTACTTATACACATACAACGCCTTCCTAGTTTTGATTTATACGGGGCGAGACGATTTTGAATACATAGTGTTATTTGAGTTACCAGTGTTAATATGAAGAAGCGCCACAAAAAAAAACCACAGAGTTCAGACATCTTAACTTCGAATGGTGAGATCCATAGAGATTGTTGTATTTGCGTGATTTTTTGTTGCGCGATTATCTGCAATCAGTCCCAGGACTGCAGGTGTGGTGTGTGCGGTGGTCTTTTTGAGAAATAACTCCAATGAGCTGTTCCTCTGTTATCACAAATGCAAGTCGATGATGTGATGTCTTTTCAGCCTTCTACGGTAGCATATTGAAATTAGCTGTGAAGCCAGGTGATTTGGGTGGTTGCTTAGACGCTTCTTGTATTTTGTTGCATACAGTTGTATTTCCTCTTTGACAGTGCTGGTATTTGCGTGATTTATATGATTTTCATTTATATATCTTCTCTGCAGACTGCTGGAGTTCCTGCCGTTGAACAAACGCAGCGAGGATGTGCTGGCGGCCGCCTTCGCGTCGCGCGGCCTCGCCGAGCTGCTGCGGCTGCACCGCGCGCAAGCCTCGCAGGTAACCCTACATAACTATAACTTCTCTACATAACTATAACTTCTCTACATAACTATAACTTCTCTACATAACTATAAACCTCAATTTTGTTTGACTGGTTCCCCACTGGAGCTTGACTATTTAATTTTAAGATGGATCACCTAAAGGGATGTTAGGCCCCAAGCCGTGTTTCTTGCCCTGATTCTTCACGTTATTTGTCACGAACGAACAGGAGTAGAATTAGTTTTAAGACTGTTCTAAGTGATCCGAGCGGTCCCACTGAATAAATGCTTTTTGACTTGACTTTTATAAAATAACTTATAAACAATAAAAAAAAACTTTATTTTGTGTCACACACAATAAATACACATTATAAAAAAAGAGTCTGTTCACAGAACAACAAAAATGGTCGTAACTCAGCATTTTTGCAATAGTTAGCAAAGGCTATAAATTAATATCGAAATTTAATACCATAAAAGCGTAAAGGTAAAAGTTTTTGAGCTTTTAGGCAACATTGGTTTCTTTACGATGTTTTCTTTCACTTTATCACCAAGTCATAGTGCACATGTTGTGTCGACATTAGTTAAAGAAAGCAAGAATATGATGAACTCTTATTTCCAGGCACTTAGGCCTTCAATGGCGTGGGAACTAGTTAATTATAAACCCCCTTCCCCCCCGTTGCAATAGCTAATATAGTTTTGTTTAACAGGAAGCGCGACGGGAGCTGACTCAGGCGCTGTTAGACGAGTTGGCTGACGACAAGCCTGTGTTAGATCTCATTGCTGAGCTTAAGGACATGTCGCTAAAGCATGCCATCCCCGACCATGAGGTCGTCGCTATCGTGAGTACACCACACTTAAAAAACTATGACATCTAGATAGATTGTTAGTTAATAAGCCAGACCTTTAACCTTGCGTGTTTCTCGAACACACAAAAGACCTTGAAACTTCTTCACCAGTACTATAAGGGCAAGATTTAGGACTGAAATAAGCAGAATTTCGTACACCAATAGCGGGTGATTCTCATTTTGAAAAGAAAGCACCGAAATAGGTTTAGTTAGATGATGGACCTGCGTAACTGATCTTACTATGAAACAAACGAAGTAACATGTACCTAATAGGACATTATCTATCTATCTAATATATAAAATTCTCGTGTCACAGTTTTCGTTGCCATACTCCTCCTAAACGGCTTGACCGATTTTGATGAAATTTTTTGTGCTTATCCGGTATCTATGAGAATCGGCCAACATCTATTTTTCATCCCCCTAAATGTTAGGGGTAGTCCACCCCTAAATTTTTTTTTTATCTTTAAGACAAAATTTTTAATTTCTATTTTTTTATGATACAACATACAAAAATACATACAATCCTCAATTTTCACCCTTCTACAATCAACCCTTATTTTTTAATAGCGATATAATGGAAAAACAACGTTTGCCGCGGGTCAGCTAGTATTATATAAGATTAAATACATGTATGTATGTACATACATACATTTTAAAAGATATTATAATTATAGAGGGACACTTATTTTAAACAGACTTCAAAAAAGGATCTCAATAATGGCTGTATGTATTTTGTAAGAGGTAACATATTCAAATGATGAAACTTGATGACGAGTCGTAACATACTCTAGAATAAAGGTTAGCGCGGCGCGATAGAGTATTTCTAGCAAACCGCGCTGCCTGCACTCTTTTGTATGACATGTCGACATGGCAATCTGATTCACCACTCTACCAACATACTCACAAGGTCTAGAATTGTGTGCTAATGCTGTGTATTTTCAGATCTGGCAGTGTGTGATGTCCCGAGGTGAATGGAACAAAAAGGAGGAGTTGTTGGCTGAGCAAGCGGCAAAACATCTGCGGCACTACACGCCGCTGTTGGCCGCGTTTGCTAAGTCCACCAAGGCTGAACTGGCGCTGTTGTCTAAGGTAAGCTTTTATTTACATACATAAAATCACGGCTACATGGGATAGGCAGACTCTGCCTAACACTATGGGATAGAGGCCTGACAGACCCACGGATTTCCATTTGCTACCATCCTGACATAATATATCTTTAGCCACATTCACTCTCATTACATATCACTATGAATTTTTTAATTCAACGCATAAATTTGCCTATGTTACAATACAACATGCGTAGGATAATGGATACCACCATATTATTTTTTGGTTGTCTGTCTATAAGTTCCCCTTAGGAATGGGTGTTTACCTAATAGGCAGCTGATCAGTGGCAATGCTCTAACCAACTGAGCTAATGAGCAATTACAAACACTGCGTTGAAATTTTGTGTGACCCGAATTAAATTGCCTATCTAATCAGCCCACATCCACCCACTGCTGAGTATTGGCCTCCTCATTTTCACGCCACTGCTTCCGGTCCTGTGCCAGTCGAACCCAATGTTTTCCTACCGCCTTTACAATGTCATCAGACCATCTGGCAGGTTGTCTGCCTGGTGTTCTGTGACCTTCGCCTATTTACTTTTAATAAACAGCATATATTTTTTTGTCGGGTACAATTATCTTCGAAAAAATCGCGCTCAAACCTTTATAAAACCAAGTTATCATAACTCCAGGTGCAAGAGTACTGCTACGAGAACATGAGTTTCATGCGTGCGTTCAGCAAGCTGGTGCTCATGTTGTACAAGACAGACGTGTTGTCCGAGGAGGTGATCCTGCGCTGGTACACCGAGCCCAACTCCTCCAAGGGGAAGGTCATGTTCCTCGACCAGATGAAGAAGTTCGTTGAGTGGCTGCAGAGCGCAGAGGAAGGTATGATTTTGTTTACTTCTTATTGACTTCAAAAATGTTTTTTTATGCTGCTGTATGTATTTTTCTCCATTATCTCCGTCGTCCTAGGTTAGGATCGTATTTTAATTAACGTTTTAAAAATTGGCCCTAAAAATCGTAATAAGAAACATCCAAATATTCATCCAACGAACGGGAATAACCCCCTGCTGAGTGTAATCCAGTTATTTTGGTAAAATCCGCTTGAGCTTTTTTCTCAAATGTCTCTTAAAATCTCGTGACCACCTGAGATGTTCAAGATCAAAGGTTCCAGATATCTGTTTTTCGTTATTATCATTTATCAGTTCCTATTGCTCTCATATAATATTATTTTGTAATCATCAAATTGAAAAATTTGAATTTCCTTCACCTGCTTGTTACTTATACTACAAATGCGTACAATTAGAACCGGATCGCGTCCTATGCGCTGTTCGGTGTCGAAGTGCGCGACAGTGCTGTGTTTTTTACTGAAAGGACTGGGTTTTATATCCTGTCTATTTGTAGGATTCACTACATTTACTTTCAATTCAAAAATAATCGAAGCCTCGCCGTATTCTTCTCCATTTAATAACATGTTTCATGTAATTTTCTTGATGCTGTAGCTTATAGTAGTCGTCCACACAGCTCGCGAGCGCGAAGTATCAAACATATGAAACGCTAGGCAGGCCCGTGTGGCCAGGTCGCAAGGACAGGAACGTTTGATACTTCGCGCTCGCGCCCGCGCTAGGCTCGCAGTGTTGACGACCACATAGTGTTGTTAAATTGTTTTACATAGATCTTTGCCGCTGCACTAAAAAGAAATATGTAAAAAATAGGGTAAGTAAGTTCGTATGATGGCTTAACGCCGGGACCGACAATTTAACGTAAAAAAAAATAAGGTAAAACAAACTTATTTCTTTTCCAGAATCTGAAAGCGGCGAAGACGAAGATTAGTATAAGAGCAGCGTGAGACTGACGACACCGACGCCGTTCCCCCCACCCCCTCCCCCCCCTCGGGGGCAGACGACACGGACAAGATTCTCTTAATCAACCCTCACAAACACAAGTTAACTGCTCTAGCAACGATCTACAAGTCACGACTGTGACCAAATACTGTTGCTAAATTGTAAAAGTTGCTCTAGCAAGTAACGTCAGTATAGTTAGGCTGTCTTAGCAAGACTTTCAAATTGTAATGTAATGGTTTTGTCAAACGATTTAGATGTAAAAGTTTTGTATATTGATAAGGTGTACGTTGTAAGTTAATGCACGCACTAGATTGTTGTAGCAATATTGTAAAATTGATTCTAAATATTCTAATTGATAAAATAAAACTAACCTCACGATATACTGCCGTTAGGTATAATGCTTATACAAATCATTCTATAGTAGCTTTAACATAGCTTTATGAAGCACCTTTTAGTATTTTCATTAGGTTAATAGGATTAGTGAATCATGTCGCGAAATTTCATTCCATTTAAACGTAATCGGCAACTCGTCTTTCCCCGATCCCTCTATAGACCGGCTCAGCCGAGCGGCGTCACTGATAAACCTACCTGTCGCAACTTAATAGTACACGGGACTTTTTCACAGACGTCAGATAGTACCTACACTTCGTTCAATGAATCTAGGCATTCGTGAAGTTAGCTGTTTGCACAGCGACCGCTTTGTCATACAAAATTGTGTTCTGCGCAGATAAACGGCTAACTTCACGAATGGTTAGATCCGTTGAACAGTTCATCTCTATCTGCACTTATCTGCCGCTAGTGAAATAGACCCTAAATAATATAATAAATTGTTACTAGCACGTTAGGGCGACATAGCAGATGTTTTCTACAACTGTATTATATTCCTTTCTAAAGTAACATGTTGATGAAATACAATATTTTTTATTCAATTTTTATAGTAAAATTCCAATAAATGGTGGTAACACACACAGTTTTTTGTTTTCTTTACCTACATTTGAGAAACTAATACCAACCAACCAAGGTAGGAAATAGCTGATTGCTAAAACTGAAAGATAGGGGCACTAAAATAGATTACTAGCAAAAATGATATTATTATCCTGTAGAGATGGGTAGCCATGGTAAGCAGGCAGGACTTAGCGTTACATGGTTCTCACATAAAAACAGCGGAAAGTCGACTCGGATCGTGATGAAACTTTGGGAAAAATTAGTGCCCCTGTGTCCTGTAAATGTGCCCCAAAAGTTTGTCTGCGCAGTGAACGCTTTTTCATACAAAATTTTGTGTGTTCTGCGCAGACAAACGGCTTACTTCACGAATGCCTAGATCCGCTGGGCGAACTGTACTTATGTACTGCGCAGACACAGCTAGCTAACTACGAATGCTTAGATCCGTTGGAATGTAGGTACGACAGCTATGTTTTGAAAAAAGACGGAGCGAGTCGATTGAAACAAACTAAGCATAGATTTGGTTTACTTTTTCACTAAAACGAACAAAATATTTTCAAGTTTTTATATTTCTTAGCCATTCATGATAGGTACATTATATTTCACAATATAACATTCTTATTTAATACAATGTACACACAGGTTTTTAACCAAATTTTCGGCTGATATTGCAGGAGCATTGAGTCATATACTCAAATGTGCAGAAGCCGCCATTTTGTAAGCAGGACTGCGAGTGTGATTTGTTCGGCGTGTGAGAAGTACAGCAGAGGCCGTATTCCCGTTCTTATTTTCGTTCGTTTGATGAATATTTGGATGTAGAACTACGATTTCTGACCTTCAAGGGCCAATTTTTCGGTTTGGAATATTGGTTATGTACTGTTATGACCGCGTTTTAACATTGATCTTATCGACCGAATACAATGTAGCTCGTAGTAAGAAGCATCCGAATATTCATGAAATGAACGCGAATAACTCCCAGAGCTATAGATACGCAACGTCATTTACAGCGCCAAAACGCTTTTTACCTGTGTGCGTTACCCCAGCGGCAAGTAGACTCGGATCGAGCTGAAACTTTGGGAATAATTAGTGCCCTATGCCCTGTAAATGTGCCCCAAAAATGAAATTTGTGCCTATCAAGGTTTCGGAGTTATTCGAGAAAATAACTTGCCGCTGGGGTAACGCCGAAAAACGTTACCCCAGCGGCATGCTTTTTACCTATTGGTCGTAGCCAAGTGGGATAAAGCTTAAAAGATAGCTTATATTTGTGCACTTCCAAGGCCAAGTAGCGGCATTTGTGCCCCCTGTGGTTGATGAGTTATTGGCAATTTCCGCTGCGGTAACATTTGACAGATGTCCATATCTTCGGATCGGCTGGACGCACAAATATGGTTTTTTGGGAGAAGTGCGGTGTAATTTGTGCCTATTGGTGCCCTAGTTGTTTTTTCAAAAAAATGCATGTTTTATGAATTAAAAGAGTTTTTGTGAAAATTGAAAATAGCCTCTAACTCTTGAACTACTAGAGGAAGACGCTTTGTGATTACACTGGCTGATGCCTATTAAGAACATGTATCTTCTGACAAAATTGTGAAACAGTAGATCTAATTTTCGACGAAATAAATCAATTTTACATCTGAAAGTTGTTTACTTATTTCGTGCCTCAAATAAGGGAGTTTTGAACAAGCTAACACTTCAGATGATTTGCCAATAATTAGTGCCCATATTCAAATAAACCCACACTGAATTTCAGCTTTCTACACCTCATAATTAACCGGTAATAAGTAAAAAACACGAAACGAAAACATTTAGACAGTTATCCGACCAAATACGAAAGGCCATAAAAAAGCGGATGTTCAGTACTTTATGCCAACATCTTTAAATCGGTAGGTTTATCATGTTCAACGTTTGGTGCACTTACGTAGACAAGTTTTAGAGTGGGATAGAAGCACCTTAGTCGACAATAATTAGTGATGTTTTAAGTAGCCGTTTCTATTGTTAGGTACCTATATTATTATTAAGTACCAAATATAAAGTTTTGTCATTGATTGTAACTACCCCGCTCTCGTCTCGTCGGACTTGTATTAGGGCCTTTCCTGTGGCAAAGGTGATCTCTTTTTTCGATGATTTGATTAGATGTTTAATCAGGTAATCGAATGAGACATCTAACATGGGAAATACTGCAAGCCTTTTAACATTACATTAACAGTGCCAAAGATTAGGTAATGTTTCCTTCTAACAGATAGGAACCTTACTAGTTTTCACCAATCAACTTTGAGCCTTGTTTGTAGCGCTCTGTTCGCTGTTAGCGAGGAGGTGCGGTGCGCACTCAAAGGCCCGCGCGCTAGGAGTAGTTTTGTGACCCTTTTGTGATCCTTCTGGGGATTTTAATTTTTGCTTGTATGAGATGATTTTAAAATTTCTGGTACCTACCTGGAACCTCTAATAGGGTTTTTTAATAAGCATTGCTGCACCGAGTAGGAAGCATCAATTTCTACTTAATATTTACTCTCAGACAACAATAATTATCCAAATAATAATCATCGTAACGTGCAGCCTACTAATAGTAGGTACCTAGGTACAAATTTAAATGATCGAAATCAAACAATAAATCACCTAACTGAAATAGCTTTTCTGCACCACTGCACAAACATAAGAAAAGCTGGTAGATAAATTAAGAAGGTAAGGTGAATGTTCCTAATGGCCGCTTTTTTATGGCCTTTCGTATTTGGTCGGATAACTGTCTAAATGTTTTCGTTTCGTGTTTTTTACTTATTACCGGTTAATTATGAGGTGTAGAAAGCTGAAATTCAGTGTGGGTTTATTTGAATATGGGCACTAATTATTGGCAAATCATCTAAAGTGTTAGCTTGTTCAAAACTCCCTTATTTGAGGCACGAAATAAGTAAACAACTTTCAGATGTAAAATTGATTTATTTCGTCGAAAATTAGATCTACTGTTTCACAATTTTGTCAGAAGATACATGTTCTTAATAGGCATCAGCCAGTGTAATCACAAAGCGTCTTCCTCTAGTAGTTCAAGAGTTAGAGGCTATTTTCAATTTTCACAAAAACTCTTTTAATTCATAAAACATGCATTTTTTTGAAAAAACAACTAGGGCACCAAAAGGCACAAATTACACCGCACCTTCTCCCAAAAAACCATATTTGTGCGTCCAGCCGATCCGAAGATATGGACATCTGTCAAATGTTACCGCAGCGGAAATTGCCAATAACTCATCAACCACAGGGGGCACAAATGCCGCTACTTGGCCTTGGAAGTGCACAAATATAAGCTATCTTTTAAGCTTTATCCCACTTGGCTACGACCAATAGGTAAAAAGCATGCCGCTGGGGTAACGTTTTTCGGCGTTACCCCAGCGGCAAGTTATTTTCTCGAATAACTCCGAAACCTTGATAGGCACAAATTTCATTTTTGGGGCACATTTACAGGGCATAGGGCACTAATTATTCCCAAAGTTTCAGCTCGATCCGAGTCTACTTGCCGCTGGGGTAACGCACACTTTTACCTAATTACACCAAGTTAATTAAACAACCAATCGAAAAATAAACTAAAGAAATACTTCTCACACGCCAAACAAATCACACTCACTGTCCCGCTTACAAAATGGCGGCTCCTGCACACTTTAAGATTATTAAAAAAAAAAACTTTGCTGAAGGAAATTCTCAATCAAATTAAAGAATCACACGAGCCGCGACCTAAAGGTGAGTATAGACTACAACATTTTCTCGAGCATTTCAATGTAATGTAACGTTCTTAAGAATGCTCGGTGTTGTTTAGGTAAATGCTCACAGCGAGTGTGCATGTATCAACATCAACATTTCGTTGTACCCTGCTTTCATTCTTCTTTGAAATCTCTCGTGCAAAGGCTCGACGAAATGTTACACCAATACGCTCGACGAAATGTTACACCAATATGCTTGTTGCATTGGTTTGTACAATAGGCTGTAACAAAGAGGCGAGCGTGCTCGACGTTTAGTTCGTAAAAGGATGATACACTAGAACATATCACAGAGCGGCTCGTTGTTCTGTTACAAGTAAATGTTGTAGTCTATACTCACCTTAATAGGTGCTGGGCCATTACTAACGCTTTAGGACACATCCGCCAGATTCCACATTCGTCAGATCATTTATTTATTCCACACTCGTCAGATTTTTTTTACCTCTGACGAAACGATGATTCCTCGTTCGTCAGATTCCATTATTCTACATTTCTGGCTAACCTAACCAAATGGGTCGTTGGTTAGGTTATGTTAGGATAGTGAAAAAACCATGCGCAAGGCGAGCGAGCGAAGCGAGTGTGCCGCTGCAGCGGCCGCCGAAGCGCCAGAAATAAATAAATCTGACGAAAGGGTCATTAGAAGTTATCCACATCCGTCATTCATGATGAAACTGAACTGAAATTATACAAAAAACTACTTCTGACGAAAGTGGAATCTGACGGATGTGTTCTAAATCTTACTAACGTACTTAATTTAAGTGCTAGCTAATCTCATCTAAAGTTGGAAGTTATTTTTTTTTTTAAAGCGTTTTCTAGAAGTTGATCTATTTCTGTCAACTCTTTCTTAAAAGGGGTCTCCGATTTTCTATCTAACGAAGATGGCGTGTAAACCCTTTTTCGGAATTCGTTCAAAGACATGTTTACGAGCTCTGTATTGGTAACACTATTGATTTTAGGCGATTTTTCTTTTTGAAAATGACCACTATCTATATCTGAGAGCAATTGTTTCACAGCAATAGATTTCTTTAGAATTAGTGGTACTTTGCCAGTGGTCTTTTTACTTTTTACCTTTGAAGTCATTTCAATTGCCATTGCCGAGGTCTCGGGTGTCCTAGCTAGAGTTGGTATGGATTTACCCACTAGGGACTTATTTAAAATAATAGGTCCTAAAAGCTTTGAGGACTTTGCTCTCGCCGAATCTGCGTTAGTCTTAATATTCTTAGAACTTTTCAGCTTCTCATTATATAACTTACAAGAGCTGGCCAGCTCTGATAGCCTCTTTTTATCATTAAGTATTGACAAAACTGAGGCCGTCACATTAGTTGAATTTGTGACTAACTTTAAAAAACTAGATTGACCTGTTAATGCTGAGGTTATGTCTATAGTAGGCCTTATCGGCATGGCGGGTAGCTTTTTAACAACAGTTATCGTGTCCTGTGTTTTGAGCAGATTATCAGTTTTTGGCTTTGTCTTTGAAATATGAGATGCGGGACCATACACTTTAGGTTCAGGATAAGATTGCGTTTCTTCTCTGTGTTTGTCGTTACTAGTTGACGCCGTGACGCCTGTTTCTTCTTCGTCACTTGCATCATCATTAGATCGAATGGTCGCGGTATTTTTAACTGAATTATACGAGTAAACATTACTTTTTTTGACTTTTACTCCTTTTCTAAACTTGGATATTGGCACAATAACTGTTCCATCTTTTATATTAGATACTTTAGCTACCATTCCTATTTTACTACCAGGTAGGAAGACTTTAGTTCCAGTTTTTACTGGCAAAGGCTTTTTGGTTATTACTAACTGATCGAGGACTGGTCCGAATTCGAATTTGGATGGCTCAACAATTTTAGTGCTTTCTGATAAGCATTTAAGTTTCTGCATGACTTGACTCACATCTTCAATGCGGTCTCTAGTTTGTGTTGGATTTGTAACCTCGAATGGCAAATGATCACCATCTAAGGCAAGCGGGTCGCTTTCTAGCCCTTCATCTTCTAATTTTATGCTCTGAGTATCGCAGCTTTCTGATTTACAATTGCACTCGAATTTAGATATGTATGCAGTTATACGTTCCGAGTCCTCCGGGTGATGTACGAATCTATGTATAACTTTTGTCAAATCTTTAGGTACATCAGTACATCTGAGTAATGCTTGCTCAAGTGGTCCTAAATTTGTTTTAGGATCTTGTGTAACGCTAGGATAATGCTCTTTTAATAGAGCTGGGATAAACCCAGGGAATCGAGGCTTAAGCTGCAACCAATACTCGAATTTAGTTAGGAATTTACAATCGTCACCGTTTGCGGTCATCCATTTAAAGTGCGCATCACAAGCATATCTTTTACAGAAATCCATGAGTTTATTTTTGTGCTCATCTGTCAGTTCTGTCAAAGATGACAGTAAGTTGTACAACGGCTCAGGTTTAAAAGGTGGATCTGAGCTCTTAATAAATTTGAAGAGATCATCATTTGTTTCTAGAACCACTTGTTGAGATGAAAAATGACTCTTAACTTGATGTGGACTGTCTTCTTTTATGTTGCTTGTTGGACTTGTTTTAAGTGTGAAGTTTTTGGGAGAACCGTTCAACCAATCTGTGTTCTTATCATAGAAGACATATTGATTCCCTCTACATTTAGCCAGTAATTCTGAGATTTGATATGAAATGTATACAACAAAGATTTTCACGTGAAACTCGGATTCTTCTATTTCGTTGAGGTTTATTTTTGAGGTAACATATTTGAATAATCTTTGATTCTGTTGAGTCAACGTGGCTTTTGGTTCTTTCAACCATTCTTTAACCAGTTCCAATCTTGATATAGTTAATTTATCATCTGTAAGGAAGTACATTATTTATTTTAGATAGGCATAATAAAGACTGGTGGGACTTGGCAGGGGACCGTGACAGGTGGAAGCAATTGAGAGCCTTTGCCCAGCAGTGGGAATGTAAAGGTTATTAAAAAAAAAGAGAGCTCTAAATAAAATACATGTTAATGACTGAATCCCCATGGTAGACATTCTATTGAATCTTTTATTGTATGTAATCCAGATCCTTTAAATGCATCTAAGGGGCAGTCAAAGGCCATATACATATTTGATACATGCCTATATTTTGCAAAAAATAGCATAATAAATAAATAAAAATAATATACAGGGTGGTTTTTTGAGATGGGCGGTGATGGCGAAGTCCGAAACCAAGAGAGATAGAGAAAAGTCGTGAAAGGAGACATGCCCTCGATTTATAAAAAAACTATAACTATAACTGCATATTTAGTTTTTTTTAAATCTTTTATTTTTAACGGAAACTGACCCGAATGATTTTTCAAAAATACAGACAACCTGTATTGTTAAATTAATGGGTTTTGTTGTTGATAAAGATCGATCTTTGCAAAGAAATGTATCGCTATTTTTTTTTTAATAATTTGGGGTAAATTTTCTAAACTAAATATGCTGTTATTGTTTTTTTAAAACTCGAGGGCATGTCCCGTTTCACGACTTTTCTCTAACTCTCTTGGTTTCGGACTTGGCCATCACCGCCCATCTCAAAAACCCACCCTGTATATAGCAGAGACCTTGGATGGAATAGAAAAGAATAAACGTTTATCGCGGCATAAATAGAGAAACATGCGAGAGATATAGACAATAATAATAATAACGCTGGACTTTTCACACAGCATCATCTAGCCCCAAAGTAAGCTTGAGCTTGTGGTATGGGTACTAGATGACTGATAAACTACTTATTATATTTTTTGTTTGTAAATGGGTGGATCAACTTTTTAGTGTAAAATCTTGTCCCCGACGTAAAAAAAATCGTAAAAGGTGCTGAGTTAGATTAATTGTCGGTTGTAACATTAATTAATAAAATCAGATCCTTTACCATTACGCTTGTTCATCAATATTTTAAAAATATTTAGTCAATTATATTTAAAATTATGTATAAGATGGCGTTTACGTTGAGATGTTACAAGCAGCAGGACTAACGGTACTTAAACCACTTGCTGACCTCTTCAATAAAATTATATCTGAGACCATCACACCAGATGCATGGAAAAATGCCATCGTCTCGATACTACACAAAAAGGGCGATAAAACTAATTTAAAAAACTATAGGCCCATAAGCCTCCTCTCCCAGGTCTATAAGTTATTCTCCAAGGTCTTATGCAATCGACTGTCGCGAACACTCGACGACTACCAACCAGTCGAGCAGGCAGGTTTCCGAAGCGGTTACTCTACCTTAGACCATTTACACACTGTCAAGCAATTGATGGAGAGATGTAGAGAGTATAACCGCCCACTGTGTTTTGCTTTTGTAGACTATAAAAAAGCTTTCGACAGCGTCGAGCACTGGGCGGTGTTTCACTCTCTCCATCGTTGCAATATTGACAAGCGCTACGTCAATATTCTTCGGGAGCTTTATAAATCTGCAACTATGCAAGTACGCATGCATAAATTATCCGACCTAATACCCATAAGCCGTGGAGTACGTCAAGGAGATACGATATCCCCGAAACTCTTCACGTGTCTTTTGGAGGATGTTATGAAAACTTTAGATTGGGAAGAGAGAGGCGTTAGGATTAACGGCCGGAACATGTCACACTTGCGGTTTGCTGACGACCTTATCGTCGTTGCCGAGTCCGCCGCAGAACTCCAGATCATGCTCGCCCAACTGCATGAGGCCTCCTTGAGCGTCGGCCTTAGGATGAACATGTCGAAGACTAAGGTAATGACAAATAATCCGTCCCACATACCTAACATCGATGTCGACAACCACCGAATAGAGACAGTCGATGAGTATGTTTACCTTGGTCACCGTTTGTCCTTTGGCCGGGGCTCCCAGTTGAGGGAAATTGCTAGGCGCATCCAACTGGGGTGGGCTGCTTTTGGTAAATTGGAAGATGTTTTCAAGTCCAAAATCCCGCAATGTCTCAAAACCAAGACATTCAACCAATGTGTCCTTCCCATTCTTACTTATGGATCCGAAACATGGCCTCTCACAAATGAGCACATGCACACGATAAGGGTTGCTCAAAGAGCCATGGAGCGGGCCATGCTAGGTATCCACCTCGTGGACCGTATACCAAACGTCGAGATTCGACGCCGCACTAAGGTCGAGGATGTAGGTATACGGATAGCGAGGCTTAAGTGGAGATGGGCGGGGCACTTGGCCAGACGGGACGACAACCGATGGACCAAGGCGGTTACCGAGTGGTGGCCAAGAGATATGCGGCGGCCTCGGGGCAGACCACCTGCCCGATGGTCAGACGACATTGTGGGGGCGGTGGGAGAACAGTGGATCCGGCTGGCACAAGACCGCCAGAAGTGGCGTGAAAGAGAAGAGGCCTATACCCAACAGTGGGTGCTACCAGCTGAATAGATAGATAGATAGATAGATTTAAAATTATCGTGACCCAGTGGACGAAAATTGGTTTTCATACAAATTTCACTTGTCCCCAACGCAAATCACGCACATATGTAACGCTGCTGTGTAAAATTTTTCCTTGACTTGTCTTTATATTTTCTATCTACATTGTTCCTTGATGTACCAGCATTCTAAAATACTGATTTGCGAAACAAAATATTGCATTTTTCAATGAAAAAACACGGTTTGAAATGTTGTCCCCGACTTTTACCCAATTCGCGTTGTCAACTGGGTAACGACAAAAAAGTATTACAAAGTATAAGTAATATAGACAGTTATTGGCTAGGCTAATAGAAAACTCATCTGCATGTCGTAAAATAAAGATTGCTGACCCTTGGCCATTATGTGGACTCTGCCATTACGTCTGTAGTTCGCAGCGGGACTGGGTGTCATTGTTTTTTATCCGCTGACTCACGACGAAATTTCTTACAAGTAAACTGCTTCTCAAAGTAATTTTGTTATTATGTTTTGACATTTGATTGTGAAATGCTTTGCATCCACGTATTTTTTTACTTTCATTAAATTCGTTAAAGAAAAAGAGTTAAAAACCTTAGTTTGTATCCTGAGTCACCGTTCCACTGGCTCACAAAAACTGTGACCCAAGAGACAATTTTTAGTGAACCAAGAGACATTCTGCATAAAAGTTATCATAATTTATACAATAAACAATTTGGTGAGTGATAAACGGATTAAATACATAAAGATTCATTGCACATTTTTAGTTTCTAATAGAAAACACTCAGATTTAAGTTTAAAATAGCTTTAAGTATGAATTAAGAATACAAGTCAGTTGTGAGGTCGATACAATACACCACACTTCATTCGATTCTGCTTTTACACATTCCATTTATCTTTTCTTTGATCTATTTTTACCCACACTCATTGTCGGCGACGGAGAAGAGTCAAGAGGTCAACTGGCTCGAATATGCATGGCCTTCGTAGATTACGAAAAAAAACCTTTGAAAGCAAGAAATCTCTCTCCATCGCTGTAAGATCCATTTTAACTATATGGATTTACTGCGGATGATGTATACCACCATAAATGTGCGGTAAAGAGGAAAACCTTATCACCCAAGCTTTTTACGGGTGTCCTAGAAGACGTCGTAAAAACTCTTGAATTAGACAGCTCGGGAATAAAAGTCTGCCTGTAGGTAGGTGTATTCCTGTAGCACCTTAGGTTTGTAGACGATTTGTAGACGACCTCAACCTCATCCTTTTCTGGTGGAACAAAAAAAAAGATGCTTCGAAAGCTTCAGGCCTACTTTTAGAGATGCGTGATCCTGATCACTCATCTTTAAGTAGTTTACTTTTTACCTTGAAGATGATGAAGATGGTTCCAAACATTGCATTGGAAACAAGCTCTGCCAATGTGTTCTACCAACTGCCATCATGGTGCTAACTACCATCATGGTGCATTGATGCTCACGAAGGAGACTGTGCTCTCTTGAGAGTCGCACTGAGAGCTATAAAGCGAGCAATGCTCGGTATCACTTATAAGATTGTCCCCAATACCGAAATTCCCGAATGAACAAGCTAAAATTGTAAGATGCACAAGCGGTTATTGGGGCTCAAATAATATTGGTTGGGCAGGACTAGCCAGGCGGCTGTAGTAAAGTAGTAATTCAGTCCACTAACTATGAAATTATGGTGCCGAGACATGGGCGCTCACGAAGGAGACTGCGCAAGATCAGAGTCGCACCCCTGTGCGACTCTGATCTTGTGCCGTCTCCTTCGCATGGAATAAGCAATGCTCGGTATTACAGTAGAGATTTATTATACGATCTACCCAGTCCTCGATGCCGAAACACACACACAAGTGGTTAGTGGGGCTCAAATGGAGTTGGTTGGGCAGGACAAGTGGTCAGGTGCGGTGATGACAGGATCAAAGTTGTAAATGAGTGGTGTCCCAGAGGTGGTAAATAGAGTGATGGTCGTCATCACAGAAAAAAAGGATCGACGGCATCGTAAAGTCTGTTGAATATAATACAAGGGCAAGATTACCATACCATAGGACAAAGACGAATGACAAAAGTGAAGAAAGGCCTGTACCCCCCGGCATAGCTGGCCAGACTGACCACAGCTGGCCCAGCCTTTCTCATCCCACGGAATAAAATTTTGATGATTATTTTGATGAATCTACAGGTAGTAAAATTATTTTTTTTTGGCCATATGTTGAAAGATATCTTCAGTCGGTAAGTTAGTGAAAAAACTAAGCTCAAGGCGAGCCGCGGTCCAATGCGCTAGAGCCTAGAAAATAGATTTCATCTACAAAAAGCTTTTTAGGTCTTCTATTAAGCGAGATTTATGTTATTAGAGATATAGGACTGGTTTGCTACGCAGATGACTGTTTAAATAACCGAAAACCCTCATTTTCATAGAATGTTATCATTAATTTTAGAGAAATATGTAATAATTGTTAGGTTAGGGTTTATTTTCTATGATAACTTTAAAAAGTAAACTGGTTGTCACATTTAGGAGATATTTTTGTACCTTGTATAGTTTTTTATAATGTAATTTGCCTATGGAATAGTACCATATATGTCTCTGGGGTCACCATTATGTCTCCGGCCTCACGTAGTTGTCCCCAAAAATTTGGACACTGATAGCAGGATTATTAAAAAAGTAAAGGTTATTATACAAAATGTTGTATGACAAATGTTTGAAGAATAACCTACAATAGTCATGTAAAAAGTGCATCTTTCTGGCGTTTCTAGAAACAGAATTACAAGAAAAGTAAATAAAATTTCTTTCATTTAGTGACCCCAGAGACACAATGAGGTATATTTTCAAAAAATTGAGACACTTTATTTAAATTTTGATTATGCCAGATTGATTTAATTGAATAATAGTTCACATTGAAACAGATTTACTTATTAAAATATAGTTTTTTATGAACTTTTTACCATAATACGTCATTGTGAGTTAGGTGACATTTTTGGGAGCCACTTTTGGAATAAAGGTATAAAAATCCATGAAAACGACAAAATTTTTTGGTGCTCGTAGTAGATTTATAAACTACAGAAATTTATTTAACAATATTAGGTGAAATTATAGCAATATTTCAACATTTATTTTTTTACACAAAAAGTTGATTCATGACAGAAAAAAGTTGATCCGCCCAAATACATACATATTATACATAGAAACACCCAGACCCGAGACAAATATCTGTAGGCCATACAAACATTTGTTTGGGGATCGAACCCGCAACCTTCTGCATAGCAGGCGGACCTTCGCCACAGAGGTCGTCAATATATAATATGTAATCAATCAAAAACATTAAAAACTGATTCTTTTGGTACTTCTGAATCAGCAAACATACCTAAGCTTTTGGACTGTTCCATACATTTTGAAGTGTCTTCCTTGTCATTGAATTTTAGAAATTCACTCAGAGCAGGGTTTAATGCTCGAGGTTTAGGATCTTTTTCACTATTTGAAGCAATATCGCTGTTGTTATTTACAATGAATTGTAAATCTTTATTTTTTATTTTCTCTTCTATATTGCTTTTTATTAGTTTTGCTAAAATTCTGAAATTTACTTTTGGTTTGATTTTTCTTAGCTTTTGACCATTCTTACTGTTTACTTTCTTAATTCTGTTACTTTCATATTTTGCAACAATTTGATCATTGCTTTGGTTTTCTCCAACATCTTGTTCTGTGATAGTATTAACTGGACTGTAGGTATTCACAACTTCAACACTACCAATTGTTAAGTCATCAAACTTAATAGTTTCTGGCTCAACAATATCTGTATCTATGCAGATATCATGAGCTCCAGCATTTTGCCAATTGCTTTGGTTTTCTCCAACATTTTGTTGTGTGATAGTATTAACTGGACTATTCTCTATGTAGGTATTCATAACTTCAACGTGACCAATTGTGATATCCTCATACGGTACAGTTTCTGAGTCGACAATGAGTACTATGCCAATATCATCAGCTGAAATCAAAACAAAACTTTGTTAACAAATAATTATTTCCGTATGTTGCAAATTCCAATAAGTTTAATCACAATATTTGTACAGATAAAAAATATATAATATTAAGTACAGTAATTTTTTTTTCAATCTGTTCAGTGACATGTGACTCTCTGTAGTTACTTTTGCAAGTTAAAAAATTATCAAAAAATACCTGGTGAGGAACTGGTATTTTGAGGGTCAGGAGTCTGATATATTTCTGGTATTGCCGTTTTTTTGACATGTCGTCTTTGACCATTTTCATCGATTATATATTTTGCATTGAAATTATCAATACATAAATATTTTGACCGCAAGTTTTCTGGAGTCAAGTCGGTAATGTTCATATTAGCTAAAATGATAAAAAAAATTATCAACCTATATTCGTGTACCTCACTTTTATCCGCGTTTACACACTTCCCAAATGCTGCTGCCAAACTCTGAGCGCTTATCATGTTTTTTCACTTGCACACTAGGTGGGCCGAGGTTTACCAAGCATGTAAAACATGCTACATACAATCTGTATTTACCTACCTCTACCTACTTTATTCACGATTTTTAAAGCCGCGTTGACACCATCAGAGTATACTCTGACAGAGTGGAATTTGAAGGCTACTAGGACGCGGAATGCTGCGACATGACTTGTCATGCCGTCTCATTCCACGGGTTGCTTCATGACAAGGATAACGGAACATAGATTTTTTGTCTGACGTGTTAACGCATCCAAAATAGCTGCACTTGTGTGGTGCCAATAAATATTCAATATTTTAAGAGGCAACAGAAATACATCATCTGTGAAAATTACAACTGTCTATCACAGTTCATGAGATACAGCCTGATCCCTTAGAAGCCAAATATACATTAGTATACTAAGCACAACGGATCTTCAGCTCTCTGAAGTTAGATGCAATAGACGATTGCGCAGGTTTGGTAGATTAAGCGAGATAGCACGATTTTAGGCGTCATCTAAAATGGGTTCTGCGCTACTTCAGAGAGCTAAAGAACGATTGTGCGTATGTACTTACTTATTAACAGTTATAACCTCACAAATTTATGATCAAAGGTTCAATGGGTATATAGGTAATGGGTAATAGGTAGGTATCCCAAAAATTGCTCACACATAACACAGATTCACAGCAGCCGTGGTGAGTTCGAATTCCGAATGGAATTGCAAATGTGTGTCATGTTTAATATTTTACATTTTTACAACAAAATGTGTATGTAGTCTATCCTACTATTAATCCTATCAGTTCTTGTACTATTACAAAAATGAGGACTGAATTTTACAAGCGAAATACGAACTCTTTTGAGAGCACAACCTGTGAGCACAACAACAAACAAACCAAACAACAAGCAACGAATTTGACATTTGACAATTTGTTTGACATGACACTTCATGACAGACAAACAAAATACGACTTGACATTGACACTAAAAATACTAGTTTAGCATACTGAATAGAGATGTGTGGCTGGCCATCAGTTGCCAATAATAAAAGAATAAGAAGATTATTATTTATTATATGAACAAAAATGAGAAGGGCTTTGTCGCTGAGCGACTATACCGCCCAATCGGTAATATCTTAGCTCAGTCTTCTTCTTCTCTCTCACTTCACTTTTTGGTTTCTTCTGGTTTCACTTCACTCCCCGGCTTTTTCTTCTTCTTCTCATTATTCCTTCTTCCTCTTCTTCTTTTTAACATAATATTAATGGCAACTAACTGTAAACTGTATAACAGTATAATTCTGCCAATGTCAAGTATCCTCACATCTCAAATATTTCTATGTATGTCACGTCAAAAAAGAATAAGAAGATTTTTTTTTAATTTACATGAATCGTAGAAATATATATAGCACGTGAATAAAAGAAAAGGGCTTTGTCGCTGAGCGACTATATTGCCCAATCAGTAATAAAAAGATGGAATAATGGAATTAAAGTTGACACTTGAAAAAGGAATCCAATCAAAAATGGGTTCTGTCTGCGCAGCTACTTCAGAGAGCTAAAGAACGATATTCTCCATCTACTTACCATCGCTTTAGAAATAAAACGATGGTGGTGTGGTGACTTACATAATAATATCTATCTACATAATATAAAAAAAAACTTTCTTAATGTGACGATGATAGGCCTATTGTGCTGAAAGACCGGTTACCCACACGTGTCAACAATGACCTTCGGCTCCAGGGACCTTGGGAAGGGGAGCATTGTAGCCGTTACGAGGACTCAATGGAAGAATAGACCGGATACCGTACCCTAACTTACCCTTAGCCATGCAGATGTGGGCAAACCTACCTACCTATGATTGTACCTTGCTTTGCATACCTACCTATGTAGGTACCTACAATACAACAAAGATATAAATAGCTCAACAAAATAATGTCCACATATGCAGAAGTTCCTGAGCATTCCTTATTGTGTGATAAGTTGCAATAATAAGAGAACAGTTAAAGTCCTTGCGAAATGAAAAGTCTTATCAAAATTTTCGAAAGAAAAAAATGAAATGAAAAGAAATGAAAAGTCTTATCAAAATTTTCGAAAGACTTTTCATTTCAAATTAAAAAGTTAAAGTCCTATTCACATAAGAACAGTTCCGTGACTAGGCTCTTTTACGTTCATTTCTGCAATTATTAAAATTATTTTTATTGAAGCTGTATCTTTTATTTTGTTCATTTTTTCTAGTTTGTTTTTACTTAAGCACCTACCTACTTGTTAGGTACTTGCCTTTGCTTTTGTGTCTGTGTTGTAATATTAGGTGTTTCAAATAAATTTTTATTACTTATCTAATTAATTATCACTCGAATTCATTTATTTCAAAATTTTACATAGTTGTTCATCGTGAAACGTAAAAGTTCTATGTGTCAGGGATACGTTCATACGTGAAAATTTTTATAGTTACCTAGGTATGTAAGCTCACAAAGAACACCTAAACCAGATAGGTAGAATACGTTTCCTATATAACGTTTTTATCGGTAAAATTACGCAAAAAAGCTAATCAAGGTCAACTGCACTGCACCCCATGGCTGCCGTTAGAAGGGTGGGTTGACCTTGATAAATAATGGACAAATTAAACGTTTGAAAAGGATTATTTGTGTCTAAAATGCAAACCAGTTTAGCATGAATACCGTTAAACTATGTTTTCGGTTCGAGTAGAGAAATTGATAGGAGGCTAATAATAGGTACATACCTACTTATTTTAACCATCTATACCATCTTGTTTTTAAACATCTCTACCTGGTATGTACCTACCTACCTACCTAAAACAATATAGGTAATTAGTAATTACCTAAAGGAGGACTTCGGCTGCCTAAAACTTAGGTTAAAAAGTTTTGTGTTTCTGAGATTTATAGTAGGTAGTATAATTAGGTAGACCGTTTTTCTGTGAAAGTAGATTTTAAAGTAGAGTTTTGTACTTTCGGGTACTAGAGGTTAACAACAAAAAGTTCAAATATTGTCGGATATTATCACAGAACTAGATATAGTTCTGTGGATATTATCCTGCACTAATTATTTATATAAATGTTAATTATAAAAACAAGATGTACTTAAAGCTACTTTTGACACACCTCTTATTCGGATGTTTTTAAATTTTGTTCCCTAATAGGCCTTGGAATTCCTGTCCCAAGTAACTTGGGCCAAGTAGGTAGGTACCTGCCTATTTATGCAAGTACTCACATGTCAATGAATCACAGCTGCAAAGGAAGCCTTTAGTTAGGCCACCTGCTCACGCACACATAGGCAATACGCTTGAAAAGAACTCTCCACTCCAGTGGTGACTACTACAGATAAAGCAGGTATGATACCTGCAAGCATGTTAGTGTTCAAGAGCTTGGGTTCCTTCTGATAAAACCAAGTCAAATAGTCACCCAAACTCTATTAATAGCTGTATTTAAAAAAAAACTTACACCCCCTTTATATTCTTAAGGTCATTTTTATCTCTTATCGGTCAGATTTATAGAAAAAATCAATATGTTCAAGATAACTATCTTTCTATGAAGATTGTGTCGAAATGATTTTATGAAGTAAATAAATAAATAAATAAATAATTCTGGACATTTCACACAGCATCATCTAGCCCCAAACTAAGCAAAGCTTGTACTATGGGAACCAGATAACTGATATACTACTTATATACTTTTTGTTTGTAAAAACATACATAGACCTACAGACAAATATCTGTGGGTCATACAAACATTTGTCCCGCGGCGGGGATCGAACCCGCAACCTTCTGCGTCGCAGGCGGACCTTCGCCCACTGCGCCACAGAGGTCGTCGAAGTTTGTTATATCCTCTTGGAACTCTAGAAGTTCTCGATAGAGCTAGAAGTTAGGTTGGTTTAAATGTTGTACGGTCAGCGACAGATGTTCATGAACGTTTGGCGTTTTTGAATCTTCTAGGAAATCTCCGAACTTATATTGAATGCTTTGCCTTGCACCATTACTATCTGTGATAAAAACAGAACCCGCTTCAAAATCTCCTGAATTGTTCATGAACTTCTGTCACTGTTCATGTGATAATTTTTAGGATAATACAGAATATAAACGGAATAATATCAAATAGGTAGGTACAAACTTACCTAATGAATATTTTGAGACCTACCTAGTCTTTTTTTAACCCATTATTATAGGTGTGGGTAGGAGTAACCAAGAATACTTAGTACCGTACTCAATCGATCACTATTGTGATTTTATTACTTAAAAAAAATTGTAAATTTAAAAAAAAGTTCGAGGACATTAGGGTGAATTCGAACAATAATTGAATATGGTCTGGGATATAACCTACGTGGTCATTTTGATTTGAAGGACCATGGTCATTTTGTGAAGAATAATAGCGAGGTCACTTTGGCATAATAATAGAAATTAAACTGTAGGGTCAAATGGAACGTTGGAACGGATATTTCGAAGATTTGCATGGGGTGTTAATACCTGCTTAAATTTTAATTCTATTACCTACTTATCTTGTGTTATTCAAACTAACACCCCTAACACTTTATTTGGTTTCTCGGGATTATTATCTCAGCCGTAATCCTGATGTATAAAACATGACAATATGACTGTTACTTTTAAAAAAATATGTAAGTAAGTACCTCCTTGATTTACTTCATTACACGACGCTTAACTTATGGGATGCTAAGGTATTTGTATCGCCGTACCTGTTCAACTACTTTTGTCACTACGATAATGGCGGCAATTTTGAAAACCGAATCCTACTTTCACCTCCCGCGCTATTTCCATAGACAGAAACGCATCGGGCGTAAATCATAAATCGAAAAAGGTCGACTTACAAGCAATTGTTGATGAAATTACCTCATGGGCTTACAATGAGATGGGTACCTACCTGCTTTTAAAAACCTTTGAGATTTAAAAAGGGCTGTAAAAAATACAGTGCGCCATTGTTTGAGTTTCCGGGGAGACGGTACAGTGAGTACCTACCTACCTATTACCGTTTAGAAGCGAGATTTGGAGATATATAATCTCTATTCAAGGTTAAAACTTTGAGAAGGTTCCATTGATTTCTGGAACATTATTAGACATCTGTGAGCCGTGTTGGTCGAATGGGGTTGTGCCTCGACATTCAATCCGAAGGTCGTGGGTTCGAATCCCTGCCGTGCATCAATTGATTTTTCGTTTCTATTTGTACAATAAGGAAGAAACCCGCTTAGTCAGCTCCACACGTATTGACGTCGTCTTTCCTGTGGGCCAGGCTGATTAAGCTGAGAGGATGGTTTAGGTGCTGGGCAAGCCTATTCCATCTCAAACAATGTCCCAGGCACTACAGCGTCCCATTAAGTGTAGGCATGGATTGCCTCCTGACGCTGTATAAATCATCTAATATAGATGTAAATAGATGAAAAGGCCTAAGTAGTTTTTACTAGACATCTTCAAAGTACCGAGTACAGTCAGCATCAAGAATTGGTAGCCAAATTAGTAAGGCTTTTTTTTTTATTTTTTATTAATGGCTTTGGATACTAGTCCTTCTAGCCAATCATAACTTTTAGGTCATTTAACGTTATTGTCACTATTCATATTGTCATTTTATGTCACTGTCTGTCTGTCACCACTTCACTTTATTTTATTATTATTATTATTATTTATTCACAAAAAAAAGGGCTTAGTCGCTGAGCGACTATATCGCCCAATCGGTAATAAACATCATCTAGGTCTAGGTCTTCATCATATAGGTCTTCATATTCTTTATGGTTTCACTTCACTTATTGGTTTCTTCTTCTTCTTCTTTTATTCCTTCTTCTTTTCACTTTGACTTTTTCAAATCTTTCTTCAGAATATGTATTACGTCACGTCAATTTGAGTCAATTGAAAAAACATGGCGGCTTGTCTTTTCAAAACTCCAAGGGAAATATTTCGTCAAATGAGAAACTTCTTGAATACTCCCCCATTCCATTTGCCAAATCTCCTGTTACGTACCCAAAGCTTCATTAGTAAAATGCCACCGAAATTACATAATAAAACCTAGTAAAACACGAGAAAACTAAATAAAATAGCAGAGCCACTAGCTCCTTCAAAAATGGCGAAAGAAGTCCCCAGTCTTCATCATATAGGTCTTCATATTCTTCATGGTTTCACTTCAAATTGTCACTATTCATATTGTCATTTTATGTCACTGTCTGTCTGTCACCACTTCTTTATTATTTATTTATTTATTTATTTAAACATAAAAGAAAAGGGCTTTGTCGCTGAGCGACTATACCGCCCAATCGGTAACATCTTAGGTCAGTCTTCTTTCTTCATCTTCTCTATCACTACACTTCTTGGTTTCTTCTGGTTTTACTTCACTCCCCGGCTTCTTCTTCTCTTTATTCCTTCTTCCTCTTCATCTTTTTATTAATGGCAACTAACTGTAAACTGTATTAACAGTATATTCTGCAAATGTCAAGTATCTTCACCTCTCAAATATGTATTATGTCACGTCAATTTGGTTTTGAAAAAACATGGCGACTTGTTATTTCAAAACTCCAACGAAAATCTTTCGTCAAATGAGAAATTTACTTGAATACTCCCCCATTCCATTTACCAAATCTCCTGTTACGTAATCCAAGGCTTCATTAGTAAAATGCCACCGAAATTACATAATAAAACCTAGTAAAACACGAGAAAAGTAAATAAAATAGCAGAGCCACAAGCTCCTTCAAAAATGGCGAAAGAAAGAACTGTAAGGCTTTTGCTGCAGGGGTTACCAGTTGCTGACACCGATCGTACCTACATTAAAAAATAAAAAATAGCTGAAATTATTTCTACTGCGCCTTGGGGTACATTCGTGATCATAGGTAGGTAGGTTTTTGTTTATACATTTTACGGAAATCAGCATTCCATACGCGTCTGATTACAGGCACATTGCCTTCTACGAAAATTATTTTTTCTTGCTATACAGGGTGTAAAAAGACTACTACCGAAAACTAAAGGGTTTGCAATCAGACCTTGATTCTAAACATATTTTGCGAAAAAAAAAAAACGCAAAAAAAGTTTGACTTAGCTACGTCATTTAATTTTATTTTCTAGTTATTTACCACTAGTACAACATAATAAGACCATACCTACCTAATAATTGCATTTATAAAAGAAAATAACTATTAAAACTCAAAATCCAGCAATCTACTTATAAAAACGCGCCCAGTACATACGCAAACAGTAATCTTCAAACGCTGTTTTCTCCGAATATAATGATTTTTTCGGAAAATCCTTTTGGATTTGGTTGTGTGTTGGGATGCTGTACCTACCCCTTTCGGCTTCGGTAGACGTCTTTTTACACCCTGTATTTTTTCCTTTTATAAGAGTTTGCGTTTCAAGGACGTAGCTAAATGAATTAGGCATTTTATTTCATCTCGTATGACCTGAGTCACAGAATAAAAGTAACGCAGTAGGTACTCAAACTGTTTACATATCACGTTGAGAGAACAGTTATGTTTGTGTAACACTTTAATTGGGAGCTGAAGCCACAGTGTACGTAGAAACAGTATAACGTTTTGTACAATTCTGAAACTGAGGCTTTTTTTTTTAGGGAAATGGCGGCAAGCTTATGACTACTATTCAAATAAAATAGGCTCAGCTTATTTTGGAGCTAGATTATTCATTTGTAGTTATTTAGGTTACTTCTTTGATCAAGAATGATCGAAGGGTTACTTAGAAGGTTTGGTTCATCATAAGAAGCGAAACCTAGTCATTCTTGAATTTTGAAAAAAATATAAGTAGGTTAGGTAGGTACTTTGGTGGATCGCGCGTGTGCAACTGCATCTCGTGCCATAATATAGTTAGAACACCAGTCGGCGACACCGCTGTGCCTGTGTGCGTATTATGTATTAAGCGTGTGCATAAATTATTTTTATTTTATTTTATTTTATTTATTAGTTACATCAACAAGATAATCACTAACACAACATAATTGCAGTTCCTTATCAGTACACAAACCAAGTGACATCCCAATTATAGATGCAAACAGTAATGCAAAAAAAGACAACAGCAATACAAAAAAAATATTAAAACAGATTACAGATTACAAAAAAAACTGGTTTTTACTAATAAATATAAATTATAAAACATTTTTGAAAAAAAAAAATTGAACCGACTTCACAGAACACAAACAGAAGAACCTTCTACACACTAAAAAGAGAAAAATAAGAATATAATTTGAAGTCGGTGCCAACTATTCATTTACATCTAAGAAATTCAAAAGAACTTGGGTGCAAAATTGTATCCTGGTACGCTATCGCTCGATTTCTTTTTTTGATAGGTACCTAATCGTATTCACTTGGCACCGACTTCAAATTATATTCTTATTTTTCTCTTTTTAGTGTGTAGAAGGTTCTTCTGTTTGTGTTCTGTGAAGTCGGTTCAATTTTTTTTTTTCAAAAATGTTTTATTTTTCACTTTTTAGTGTAAGTAAATACTGTGTAAGTGTGTACTGTGTAATACTGTGTAAATAAAAGTGTATGTGTAAATAATATAGTAAGCTACGAGTACATTAAGACTTTGCTTATCGTAGCTTAAGTAGGAAAGGATAAGAGAAGTCATGGGCAGACCTACTAAAGGACACACCGGAGTTCAGCAAGGGGGAAAACTATCAATCCATAAGGAAAAGAAAATATTTTGGACTACCTCGGGTGTAATACCCTTTCAAACTATTTAATGTTTGACTCAGATTGTGAGTCAGGGTGTGTTGTGTAGTGAGAATGAGGTTTTTTGAATGTTACGGGAAAACTGTCAATCCCTCAGGAAAAAAAAATATATGGCGCCACCTTGAGAGTGTGTCCTTTACACTTTCTAACAAAAAAAATTTTGGAAATCGGTCCACAATTTTCTTAAAGTTCAGTGATTGTTTTAGTTTTACGGGAAAACTATTAATCCCTCAGGAAAAAAAAAATATATGGCGCCACCTTGAGAGTATACCTCTTTCTAACAAAAAAAAAATTTTGGAAATCGGGCCACAATTTTCTTAAAGTTCAGTGATTGTTTTAGTTTTACGGGAAAACTATTAATCCCTCAGGAATAAAATTTATATGGGACCACTATAAGAGTATACCCTTTCAAACAAAAAAAAAATTTTGGAAATCGGTCCACAACTGACGGAAATATCGGTGAACATACATAAAAAAAAAACATACATACAGCCGAACATATAACCTCCTCCTTTTTTTGAAGTCGGTTAAAAATTAATAACAATCTAGTAAAAGCTGAATTTTAGTACAATGAAAAACTAATGAAATGAAAAAGAAGAAGATTGTAATAATGCAAATAATGTAGGTAGGTACTTGTATGAGATTATGGCATAATCTTTAGTAAATTATATTAGCAGAGAACTCTAGTGTCTCTTAAACCTAATTTAGGATTTAAGACACTACTAACCAGAAAAAATGTGATCGCTATCTATCTATAAATATCTACAGTCAGTCTAGAAAATGACTTGTTCTACAAAAGCAAGTTGGTTACGAGACGCTACTTCTTACCAGCAACACGTTTTCTTAAGTAGGCACGTAACTTACCAAATCAAATCGTAGGTAAGTAGGTAGGTAAAAAAAACAGGCCTTTACCTACATCTATATTAGATGATTTATACAGCGTCGGGAGGCAACCTATGCCTACACTTGTTTGAGATGGAATAGGCTTGCCCAGCACCTAAACCATGGGTTAGTAGGTAGGTAAGTACTTAGGTATTTGTTCACCAAAAAATTAAAAGACCATTTTTGAATTTATTTTCCCTACTGTGATTCTGTGTCTCCTTAGTAAGTTGTGAACTGTGACAAAGAACAAAACACATTAGGGTCAACCGGAGCAGCATTCGCCTCGAGCCAAACAATCTCCACATGCTGTGGAGCTACTCACAAATATTGATGGAATGTTCGGCTTGAAAGTTACGAACAAAATTGAAAACTTTCACTTTGTCTATGAATCTGGCATTGTCTGTCTGTAAAAAATTATGTTTCTTCCGAAAACTAGACCGTGAACTGTATTACTGTACCTTTTACCAGTGTTTTTGGTTAGCAAAATAAAAAAGGCTGTATGGGCATGGGCTTTTAATGATCAGCCTAGTCGATCTCCATAAAGTAGAAACTCTTTAACGTTTGAGGTATAATAAGCACAACGGATCTTTAAGGGCTCTACGCACGCTCCTGAAATCGGGGCCGATTTCGGGAGAGTGATGAGGGGCACCCAGTATTGCGATATCGGCTACTGTGTGAGCGAGAAGAAGTTTGCCTACACACGTGGCGATGTAGGGAGGAATACAGGGTGCCTCACGAAACTCTCTCGAAATCGGCCCCGATTTCAGGAGCGTGCGTAGAGCCCTTTAGCTCTCTGAAGTTAGGTGCAATAGACGGTTGCGCAGGTTTGGCGAGATTTAAGCATAGACAAATATCTGTCACTCTAGTCGGGGTCACATATCAAAAAGTTTGACGACAAACGACTCAGTCACATAATGATGATGGCAGTAAGACATTTGTTTACTAAGACTGTTGTAGGTACCTACTTAAACATTCTCTTAGGTAGGTAGTACCTAAGTAGTTTGAAATGTAGCAGGTAGTACCTACTTACATAGATAGCACGATTTTAGGCGTCATCAAATATGGGTTCTGAGCAGCTACTTCAGAGAGCTAAAGAACGATTGTGCGTATACCGCGTGTTTTACCTGTAGTAGGTAGGTAAAACACAGTAAGCACAGTTGACATTTTTTAAGCATTTGAAATGTAAGTAGGTACTACCTACATTTCAAACTACTTAGGTACTACCTACCTAAGAGAATGTTTAAGTAGGTACCTACAACAGTCTTAGTAAACAAATGTCTTACTGCCATCATCATTCTGTGGCTGAGTCGTTTGTCGTCAAACTTTTTGATATGTGACCCCGACTGGAGTGGGTTCAAGGTACGACGGAATTAAATAAACAATAATGAAATGGAACAAGTCTTTGTTAAGACAAAATATTAATTGGAGCGGTAGATTCAGAGGCTGACTGGTAGCCACTCAGAAATTGGAGTATTAGAATTGTTTATGGTAGAAATAAAGGTAGAATGCTTTGATTTGCGCCGCCCACAAGTGCCTGTTTATAAAAAAAAGAAATAATTTGAAGTTGTTGGGGTCGGATAATATCTCTATGGAGTCGGGGCCAATCTCGATTTTCATCATTTTTAAACAGTCACAGAGCTTTGAAAAAGTTTGAAATCCAGTTATTTCTGTTGTAAGGGCTTAAAACCCCTGAAGCTGAGACTGCTACAAGCCTATTCCTTCTGAAACAATGTCCCACACTTATCGTATCATACGTTAAGTATAATTACGTTTTTATACTAAAAAGAAAACCGACTTCAATGTTTGACTCGAAACGCGGTGTGACTCAGGGCGTCAAGCTGTCGATTCGATTTCTATTTGTGACATGGCTAGGTCTATCATATGACGACCTCTGTGGCGCAGTGGGTGAAAGCCCGCTTGTGACGCAGAAGGTTGCGGGTTCGATCCCCGCCGCGGGATAAATGTTTGTATGACCTACAGATATTTGTCTCGGGTCTGGGTGTTTCCATCTATGCGATCGAAGTATAGAGCGTCTACGAGCTTGTGTTATGGGTACTAGATGACTGATACACTACTTATATACTTTTTGTTGGTAAATACATATTTATTATACATAGAAACACCCAGACCAGGACCAGGACAGTCGTCAAAACCTTTTACAAAGGAATTTATTAAGTAGACATTATGACTGTGGGCATAAACACATACAAACATACTTTAGCTAATTTAACGAATTCCCTATCGCTCCTGAATTGAACGTCTCCGGGAATCAAACCCAGTATCGGGTCACGCGCGGCCGTGGGCGAGGTAACGGTCGGCCCGGATCAGACCGGTCTGGCCCTTGCTTGCCTCATCTATAGTAAGTGTACGGTACAAGATGCTTGCGCCGAATCACTTTTCATAAGTTCAATCCATCCAACATGGTGTGCAGTGGTTTAATAACTTTAATACTAAAAAGAAAACCGACTTCAATGTTTGACTCGAAACGCGGTGTGACTCAGGGCGTCAAGCTGTCGATTCGATTTCTATTTGTGACATGGCTAGGAGGGAAGGTGTTTAGAGTTTTACGGGGAAACTATCAATCCCTCAGGAATAAAATTTATATGGGACCACCTCTGGAGTATACCCTTTCAAACATAAAAAGAATTTGCAAATCGGTCAACAAATGGCGGAACAATCGCGTAACAAGATACAAAAAAAAAAAACATACAGACGAATTGAGAAACTCCTCCTTTTTTGAAGTCGGTTGAAAAATGGCGGAAAATACTACTTCTGTGTGTGTGTGCGAATGTTTGTCCTCGCGTATCTCCGTGACGACTTAACCGATTGTGATGAAATCAACCCCTTAAGGAGTGGTCTACAATAGCCCAGAACAGGGATGAGTGGAGAGAGGAAAGGGAGGCTTTTCCCTGCAGTTGGATACTACAGGCTCCTAATAATAATAACCCCTAAGGGTGTTTACAGGGTGTTAAAATTATAACTTTATTTACAGAAACTAAGCTACTACTTATTTACATATATTTACAAAATATCACAGGATTAGACAAGCTATCTAAGGATCGTTAGAAACGATCTATAGATAGTTCAACTGATCCAGGTCACTGTCAGTCGGAAGCGTGCCCAAAACACTGGCGGCATTACCACGCTGGAAGGCAAATAATAATAAAAAAAAACAATACAACTCATCATGAAATGAACTTCCAGCCAGTTAATACACAGTAGAAACAACGGAAATGTAAATAAAAATATTACGTCAATAAATTCTAAATTCAAATGCATTTCGAACATTTACTTCTAAAAGTTTAAAATTGGAACATCTTCAATTTTCCACAGTATAATTACAAATCCCAGATGCACAACTTAACAGCATATGAGGTACCTATAAGCACAGGCCGGCTACAGGCTGGCGAACATCTGTCGAGGCAGCTGCATACCTGCAGCTCTGCAGCCGACATGATGGATTTTATTTATTTTGATTTACAAGTTAATCGCGATTTTTAAATGCAGTTTTAATAGTACTTACCTATATTGAAATTCATTTTGTTTCGTTTATTTTAAAGCACAAAAACTAACTATTTATTATTATGTAAACGAAGACGTAATCTCTGAAATGAAAAAAAAACTAAGTAATTTACTATCTGCAAACTAAGAATTTCATTTATTACTTTGATTGTAAAGTCGCGGAATGAAAAGGTTGACCACCTTAAGATCTATTTTTGCTTGCTTGCTTGCTTGTATTAGTTTGATAACCATTTGATAACTATCTGCTTTATCGATAGAGTATAACACATTCTGTCATGATGAATGTCTAAGTGAAATTAAACTTTGTTTTCAAACATAATTTTCAGTACAGCACTCTCGTCTAGTACGCAGTTTAAAAAGGTAACAGTGCTTGCAACGCGTAAACGAATTTATTTGAAAACTGGTCAACCTTTTCATTCCGCGTACCCTATTATAGGTAGGTATTTAAATATGCTTTTCAACACACTTGCTCATAAAGTGGCTCTATGGTCACCGCAATTAGGCACATAATGACACCCATAATCAAACTGTGACTTTTTCATTACTATAACTCACTAGTGAGTAATAGATTTTTTTTTTAATTTTATTGGTTGAGTTGCTTTGTTCTCAAAAAAGTTTTTATTCAGAAAAAAGATCGTGTTCAATAGAACAAATAAATTAATGTTCCTATTGCTTGCTCATTTCATGCAACTTCTTATTTAAATAGATAATTTTAACTCGTACGTGTTTAATAAATAAAACTTTCACTCAAATATAACTTTTGTTTTCTCTGTAATAAACGAAAACTTTAAATTCCCCATTTTGTACGTGGCAGAATAGGCCGCAAACCCTATGCGTGGCGCGGAAATATAGTCTGTGGCCGATCGCAATGCGCGCGCATAGGAAAACTGATTAATTTTTCCCGCAATAGCAAAACATTTTTCACAACTCGTTTTCACTGTTTAAAATTAGTTTTTATTGTTATTTTATTCACAAGTGTGTTGAAAAACGTCGTATGATACACGTGTGTATTGATGATTACCTGCCTCGGTTATACTAAGACCCTCGCCGATGGCTCGGGTCTTAATTTGCCTCGGCGGTAATCACCAATATTACACACTAGTACCATAATGTACTATTATATGTTTCTCGGTATAAAAGACATAAACGCGCTGCTATGAAATAATGTATTTCCAAACGATCACTATAAAACTTTAAATATAAATTATTAAACACGAAGAAGGTAGGTGGGTCAAATCCACGGATTAATTAAATAAATAGATACCTAATTTTTTTGACGTGACAACGTCTTATAATTCGATAGAGCCGGCTGCACGCACGAAAAAACATGACGTCATGCGGCGTTACCTCGCTCTGGCTTGAAGTGCAAGCGAGAGCGCGGAACGAGCGACAAAGAAGCACAATCGGCCTTTGCGTTCGGCAGCGTTCGTCATCCGTCTCTCTCCTACTTGAGTGAGCGATGCGTAGACGTTGTCACGTTCAACTATCGTCAGTAAAACTTTACAGACAACCAATTTTTTTTTATTTAACGTGAATAGTGTAGTAGGTACCTAACCTACACGCGAGTAAACGAATCAAGGCATTCGTGAAGTTAGTATTTTCGATGCTCAGTAATGTTCTGTATGAAAAAGTGTCTCAATCCTGATAATATACATTTATTTATAGATAGGTAAATAAAATATTTGTCAACGTATTGGTTATCGATTAGCGATACGTTCACTGGTTCATTGGGTCTATTATGTTATTTATTCAAACCCAGATGATAAGACAGGATGACCATAGGTAGGTTTTTTAGGTGCGCGGGGGTGGAACAGCAGATGCATAGTACAGCTGGCGGGCGCGTGCTGCATTATGTCGCCCCACCTTTGCACCTTTTGTTAGGTGCCTTTGTTTTTTTTAAGTTGGCATGATTGATTCATGTGTGATTTGAAGATGACGGGTTGATCGATGGAGATGACTTTCTGTTAATTTTGCACTGTGGCGGAAATTCGTGACAGTTATTGAATTTTTTTTTTATAGTAGGTATTTTTTTTTATATTAAAAAAAACCACGGAGGTTTGTATTAAAACTAATAAATCTAAGAACTACTATAGTCATATGTAGTCATATACATATATATATGACATTATTATAGGTGGTTACATTATTATAATACACATTGGTCCCGCCGCGGGGATCGAACCCGCAACCTTCTGCGTCGTAGGCGGGCCTTCGCCCACTGCGCTACAGAGGTCATTAATTATTAGCCTAGTGCTGATGCAGCTTCCTGGAGATGTGACGTAATCAGGATGTTTAGTCTGGTTCAATGTCGTGCTGACTCGACGCTTTGGCAAGTTTACCCACGCAATAACTAAGGTTGCAAGTTTGAATAGAATAAAGTTTTATTTTCTCCACATCATATACAACAGTTACTTAATTCTACATTATTTTATGTAGGCGAAAATACGGCTACCCCTCAGCATTTGCTCCAACAGCTCGAGAGTGTTGGAGCGCTGGTTTTCAGTGGTACCAAGCATGGTGTAAGCTTAGCTAGCAGATCAGGGGCCTTTTGTGTAATTCAACCGGCAATGGACATGGGCTTAATTTTGACATTTGAAACCCATTCTGGACTTCAATTGTCATTTTCGTATAATGTGATTGGTTGAGCTCTTTTGGGATGACATATGGGAATGGATTTCAAGTAAGACAATGGCTGCTGGACAGAGATGTGTCAATAATTCTTCTTCTTGTGTCACTATTTCCTTCGAACCAGTGTGGTGAAAATATTTAAAGTGTGCCTTATAAAGTTGAGCGCGCGAATGATCAGGATTCACTTTGAAGCATTATTTTATATGGGTAAAAATAAGGGTTTAAAATAGATGCTTGAAATATGCTCACGTGATGTTAATGACGTGATCTTTTGAGAGCAAGGGCAAGTTCGATTCTCGCGGTGGGACAAAGTTTAGCATGTTCTACGTGTTCCGGGTGTGGGTCCAGCTGTCAATGTTGATGATTTGAAAGCAAACAATAAGTTATTTTGTTACAAATTGTTAGATGAACGTCAACTGCCGACTAAAAATTTCAAACAATGAATTTGAAAATATTCACAATGGTATTGTATAGTTAGGTCCTTTGATCCTTTGCAAGGACTTAGGTACCTGGCGAATCTTTGCAAATTTAGTTTTATGAAATCCCTGAATGAATTAAAAGAACAGCTAAAACACCTTTTATGTTTTTTTATGAAAGATTTGCATTTTGTCCTTCCAAGAAAATTAAAAACTTAAAATTAGTTTTGGATTTCAGACTTCATTACTATTCGAAAGAGATTTAACAGGATTAGTCAAGCTATCCAAGCATCGTTAGAATTGATCTATAGATAGCTCAACTTATCTAGGTCACTGTCAGCCGGAAGCGTGCCCAAAACACTGGCGGCATTACCACGCTGGATGGCAATGCTGATCCTTTGAGCCAAAAATGTGCCAGCTCTAGGATCACGCGGCGCTTCGACCAGACACATAGGCAAGTAGGTTAGGTAAAAAAAAAGTACCTACAAAAAACATTATGTACCTAATAAAATAAGAAGCGCGCGAAATTGTTCACAGGTGTAACGGTTTTATGATCTGTGTGACATAAGGGATGTATTATAATTTGCCCAAATTCAACCCTCAATTTACCCCGGGGAATTTCCAACGCGCAATTTTACAAAATAGGGCCACCGACAATAACAAATGGCACATAGAATACTTTTTAGTTACTAAATGGCAACATAGACAAAATATCGTTCCTTCGAGAACAAAAATTAATACTTTTAGAAATCTTTTTTTTATGTTTTTGTAGGTAGTACACCTACCCGATATTAGGTAAGTACAGTTCGCCCAACGGATCTAGGCATTCGTGAAGATAACCGTTTGTCTGCGCAGAACACAATTTTGTATGAAAAATCGGTCACTGCGCAGACAAACGGCTAACTTCACGAATGCCTAGATCCGTTGGGCGAACTGTACCTAGAGCCGTGTTGGTCGAATGGGGTTGTCTCGACTTTCAATTCGAAGGTCGTGGGTTCGAATCCCGGCCGTGCATCACTGGATTTTTCGTATCGAAAAAATTATATGCGCTTTAACACGAGCTCATAACGGTGAAGGAAAACATCGTGAGGAATCTCTCAGCTTAATCAGCCTGTTACAAACAAAAAGTATATAAGTAGGGTATATCAGTTATCTGTTATCTGCTAGATGCTGTGTGAAATGTCCAACATTATTTATTTATTTAAAAAAAATTAAACGCTCCTTTAAAATGCCACGACTAAATATAACGAAACTTGAAATAACTAGGTTTAGATCGTGACCTGAAAATTGGAATAGCCGCCAGTTAATCCACGAGCGAGTAGGTAAAAGGTAAGTTCTGAGAAGAGTATTTTTTTTATTAAAATAGGTCAGCATTTGACCTCACTCTGTCTGATGTTAGGCAATAGTGAGGTCTAAGATGGAGCATGCTTTCCTAGATGGAACCTATTTCCTCTTGATTTGAAGACCCCTATGTTGTACTTATCGGGAAATACAGAGCCCGGCAATGAGTTCCACCATTTGGCAGTGCGTATGAAAAATGTAGCTTTGACAAGCGTCAAAATTTTGACATAGCAGAAAACAGTTCATGAAAACGAAGCTGATGAAATCAATGACTATTTGACATTCATGACCATCGATGCTGTCGCCACAATGCTCCCTTGATTTATCACCACGTGGCCCGAACTTCCTATTTATGCTGTGTCGTGGTCATTTAATTTACCATTCTCAGGATTTATGCATCCCTACTCGCTAGTCTATAGCTCTGCTGCGCAGGCGCAGGTAGCTGGGATGAACGGTTTGAATGTCGAATAACGTGGGGTTGCCAGGATAGGAAAAAAATTATGCACTATTTTATTCAGGAATACTTAAATTTTTAGCTTTAGATCTGCTTATTTTTTTTGTTGCATTTCCATGATTTTGTGGAACTTAATGAATTAAGAAAACGAAAGCAACCACGCCTAACTCAGATGTTTATTTGAACTACCTATCGCTAGAATTGCTCCTGGACTTATTCCCCAATTCAACATGTCTCATTGTGTTATTTGCTAGGTCATCTCAAAAATATCAATCGACCGCATGAACTTAGGATCAGCAAAGCTCGAATGCGTCATGCGCACCGCGCTGAACACGTTAGCTATCGTGTCAAGGATCACTACTTTCGAATCCGTATCATCAGCTCCCGCTAACTGTGGGAATATTCCACACTGACAACCCAGTCGGGAAGCTCAGGAACCACTTCCCAGAACGATAAAGGGCCTGCGGGGGGGAAGACGGGCGAGAGGAGGGGAAGACGGCGCGACAGCTGCGCGTGCGTCGCTCGCCCCGCGCCGCACCGCGCGCCATTCCGTCGCCGGCCGCCGAGCGGGGCACCCGCGTCGTCCGGTCGCTGCAACCCCGCGAAACATTCCGCGCGTGTCCGCGTCAAGTTGGTGTGCGCGCTCGGGCGCGGCACAGGAGCGGCTCGTCCTTTGTTCGCGAGGCCCGTGTGGCTGGGCGGTGACTGGCGCTATATTCGGTTGTAGTGCGATATTGCACCAGTCCCGGCCTATCCAAGCGGGCCCGACCGCTACTCAGGCCCAGCATCCGAGGCGCGCGGTCCCGTTAGCCGGCCTGCCCGCCGGTCGTTCACAGCGGTGGCCACGCATAGGACGCGATTCGGTGTAAAACTTGTGCTTGTGTATCAAATTGCACCGATCCCGGCCTGCCTATGGTCACTGCTCCGTCGAGACGTGTGCGAAACGAACTCAAGTTCTCAGTACCCTCATAGTTTTAAGTTTCCAACAGAGGTAGGTCAACTGGTCCGATAATTAACCTTCGTTAACAATTTTATTGTGAATTTTACGGTGTCAGCGGAATGACTTCCGCGTCGTGTGTGAAGGCCTGTAATTTACGATTAGTTGCAGTAGAAAGTTGAAGATCGGTAAGTGGTAACAGTGATTCATTTCGTAAGAAAGTTAACATCGGGTCGCGGGTGAATTGATGTAGACAGCCCGTTGCAGGTCAGACCGGTTTTCTCGTAAATCGTAACGCAAGTAACCATGCAAAGTATAGTTACCTACCTACCTACCTACCTATGTTGACGTATCTGTATCGATCGAACTGACGATGCCGAAATGAAGGACACTCGGGGGAATAATGTTTTAGAACAAAGCCAAATGTTTGAATTAAGAATCGTTATTGTTTCTGTCATTTTGCTGAACAGCTGATTGGCCCATCACTCATATAGATCGTTTTGTCTATGTCAATCTCATTCTTTCATTCAGTATAGGGTAGAGCCACGAAAAACCTACCCTCTTTGTTTTCAAAATGAGTTCATGAAGATGAAGGAAGTTCATGAACACGTTATGTTATCCGATCGCGGTCAATGGCCTTGCCTGACTCACATAAAATATCGGTTATAAAATACTGTAAATTCATCACTTATTTAGTGGTTCATCATTTTGACAATAGATTTTTGCTTGTCAGCGATGATGAAAGACATGTGGGGGTAGGTACTCGTCTTTTCAATCACAACTAACTACTTGGGACCTTACTCGGAGTTAGTAAAAAGAGCCCTAATTACCTTTTGCTTAATACTTTGCATGACAGTTACTTATTTTCAGCTGTTTCGTTCTAAAATGGCGGCTTTGACCTTTCAAACTAATGTCATTTGATTATCAATAAGATTACAAATTTAGGTAGAATTTTAGCAAAATCTTAACTAATGTAGGTTACTTACGGTTAACTTAAAAACTAAAAACGCGGATAAACGTAACTAACAGTCAAAATAAAAACCTCTTTTATGAAGTCGATTAAAAGCAGCAGCTTTTGAACCGTTTATACTGTACCTACTTATTAACATGGCTTTATATCAAGCCATTTGTTCAAAATTATCAAACTTAAAAGTTAAAAACACCCAGGATCATCATCATCATGTCAGCCATCTAGTGTCCACTGCTGAACATAGTCCTCCCCCATCGATTTCCACAGCGATCGATCTTGTGCAGCCTGCACCCAACGGCTCCCAGCAACCTTTACCAGATCGTCTTACCATCTAAAAAACCCAGTAGTAAAACCCAGGATATCACAAGTTTAAAATTTTTTAGGTTGGGAGTCATGAATGAATACCGAATGGGCTATTCCTAAAACAAGTTTCTTATCTCTAACGGTACATTTACCTTGTAAGTAAACGCACTTGGCGACACTTATGTAAACTTCGTGATAACGTCGGGAACTACAATAAGTATGGATTTTGTACGTACCGCAAGTTTGTATAGTGACATAATTATCCTGATGGCTTTCAGGGTCTCTGAAAGCCTATTATCATGGCTGGGTGGGATGACAATAAGTAAAAGTAAAAAAGCCTTTATCGCTGACCATCTTACAGAATTTAACTTAATCTTGTTAATTTTTCCTTAATTCGTTGCTTAATTTTAATCTAGTTTACAAAATAAATCACAATCTTCAGCAACCGTTTTGTTGGTCAGGTTGTCTTTCGACATAGGCCTCCCCTAATTTTTCCATTCCTCTCTGTTTCGAGCTGATTTTCTCCACCCTTTTGGTAGATCATCTTCCCATCTCTTGATTTGTCTTCCTTTTTGTCTTTTTCCGTTTCTAGAGTACAACTCCGTTAGGTACTTCTTTTGTCCATTTTTTCTTATCTGTTCTCATAATGTGATCTGTCCAATTCCATTTGAGTTTTTTTATTTTTAAAATCACATCATTTACATTTGTTCTTTTTCTTATTTCCGAGGACGTCCTGAGGGATGACAATAAGTACCTACCAAATGTAGCCGAAGCACGAAAGCCCTGTTCAAAATAGTCTAAATAAAAATAGAAAGGGTTTGGCGAATTGTTGAATTAAGACACATCGGAAATCTCTTCTCTATCTAACAACTAGTTATGTGCGTACTTAGTTTCTTGTTTTACAAAGATATTATGAGCTCTTCGATCCAGCTTGGGTCCTAAACTGAACTGTTTCGCTTTAACGTACCATGACGTACGATAGTAAAAGTTAAGTACTTAAAATAAAAGAAATACTAGACGTTGTAAGAACTGAATCATTTTGCAGTAAAACAAAGGTACGAAAGCACCCAAACTGAATTGTAGGTGGTAGGTATTACTAAAAATTTAAAAAATTACCCGTTTTTCTCTAAACTTTATTCTTAAAGTTACATAAATTAATAAACATTTCACACAGAATTGTATAAAAGTGTCATATTTTTCATATCCATCAGAAGAACGTCGCATAACTTCGAGACGATCAAGAACATAAGTGTGACTTAAACAAACACAAACGAAGTGAATCAGGCGGAAAGATGATTCACAGACGCAAGAAATGGTCAAAACCGTTATGATTTAAATCGTTTCTGTCATTGGGCTGTTTCTCATTGCGGTATTCTGCGCCTCGCATAGTTTGAAGTGAAATGACACGATTGTATTTCGGTGTAATGAACGAAATACAAGATTAGAACATGAATGAATGAATGAATGAACACTTTATTGTACACCAATTAATAACAAAACAACACATAAATAAAACACGTTCAAAATTAGTACAATGGGCGGCCTTATCGCTGAAAGCGATTTCCTCCAGGCAACCTTTGGATGGAAAATAAACCAAAGAAGCATACAAAACGGACGGTAGCGCACAGAAGTTTCATTTAGAGGAAACAAAGCTGGAAAAATTATTTAAATAATCCTAATACATGCCATTAATAATATAAAAAACAATATACCTACTAATATAGAAATACCTGCTAAAATGAATACTTATGAAATGCTAAAAAAAAAAGAAACTAAAAATTAAGACAACTGCTGAAGATAGTGTTGCTTCAATTTCAATTTAAAAGAGTGTATCGCAGGAGCTGAACATGTGGAAGACAAGGGAGATTATTCGCGTTCGTTTGATGAATATTCGGATGCTTACTACGAGCTACATTGTATTCAGTCGATGAGATCAACGTTAAATTAAAACTCTGTCCTAACTTAGGACCAAATATTTCAAACCGAAAAATTGGCCCTTGAAGTCAGAAATTGTAGTAAAAAGCATCCGAATATTCATCAAACGAACGAAAAACGAACGGGATTCCCCTGACAGTTACAAATTTGTATTATCGGGAAAACCTTGTCAATCTAAGAATACTCATCAACACAAAATAATCCTATGCCTTTAAATACGTAGGTACCCTGGGCTGAGACATAACACATAGGTCAGCCTTTTAATATCAATTAAATTTTTATTGAATGGTTGCAAGAAGGTTGAACTGTGGATCACATTTCTGTCGTAGTCAGTCAACATCCGCTATTATGCTTGTGTGAAACTATTTAATCAGAGCGCTAACATTTTACAAGAAGACATTCCTAGAGAAAATGCACATCTTTTAAAATCAAAATGATATGAACAAACTTCGGCTCTAATTATAAAGTCTATTTCCTTTAGTTAATTTTTAATATGTAGTAGCTTAGTTTATATTAAATTAAATTAGTTAATTTTTGACGTTTGCTGTCAATACAGCAGACGTCAAAAATAACCTAACCTAACCTAAAGCAGATGAAATTTTAGTGATTATTTTTCCGACCCAAATATCGACCAATAGAATTGCACCATTCGACGTCACGTGGTACAACCTACATGGTATTATACTGATAATTTTTTGAAAATTTTCTCTGGTTGTTGACATTTCATTCATTTCATCATTTCGTCTCATGGTGCAATTCTATTGGCCGACATTTGGGACGGAAAAATAATCCCCCGAATACCACACGAGCTTCAAAATTATCTGGCATTTCCCTCAAGGTTCCCTGCAAACAAATAAAATCGTCAAGTTTGAAGTTTTTCAGGTTAAAAAATCACGAGCGCGAAGCGCGAGTGATTTTTCCTGAAAAATCACAAACTTGACTCCTTCATTTGTTTGCAACGAACCTATCGGGAAATACCCGATAATTTTGAAGCTCTTGTGGTATTATAAGTGAATATCTCTGCAACTAGACCGTCACAAATAAAAAGTAGGCTCCGTCACCTACGAGTCACTAAACATTAGGATAGCATCCAGGTCTCTACGTGGTTGGCCACAGGGTTCTGATGTTAACGAAATGATGAACTTGTTTTTTTACAAGGCAATTTGTTCCACTGTTTCATTTTTTAATTTCATTGTTTTCATCATTATAAATTAATTTTCAACTTGTTCAAAATGTTTAGTTCAGTTTCTTGGTTAATGGCTTCTGCGACTTGTTGTCACAATTCTGCCAGTGTCCGTGTCAAGATAGTTTCGTAAAATGTTTATTTATTAATGTCATTGAACTAATGTCAGTGATCATTCATTCATCAAGTTCAATCACTTCATTCATTTGTATTTGTTAACTCTTTGTTTCAATTGATTGTGACCTTTAAATATTTAGATTTATTTAGATTACCATAGAAAGTTCTTTCTTGTGAATGAAACCAGTTTTAAGAGAACATTTATATATTCGATATTGGCATAGCCAATAGTTCCCATGACATCGAAATGTTTATTTTATGTGTTTTATTGATATTTTACGATAATGCCTATTCATAAACGTTTTATTGAATGAATTTTTTACCATATTTTGTATCGTTCATTCGTTGGCTATGAGTGATAGCAACAATGTTATTTTCATCGCTGATTATTTATGATGTATTGTTAGCCACTCCTAAGTTTCACGAGTTTTACGTTACTGTCTGCGTTCATGTTCATATCTAGTAGTAGGTACCTATTGTAGATAACTGTATTCAATACTTATTAAGTGTGTCTTAGTTTAAAAAAATATATAATTATTTGCCAATTTTGCCATAAGTATTTCATTGTTTTTATCTTCGCAAAACATGCTGATTGTTGTTAATATAATTAATAAATGCTATTATTCCGAAATATCGATGTAAATAAGCAGTTAATTCAGAAATCACTATAAGGACCACAGCTAAAATTACTTAGGAATACTTCATTTTTTATATCGTTCATACTTAAATCGTCAGTGACTCTGAGTACCGACATTAAATGGTTTTTGATTTAAATTTCGAAAGTGCTTTTATCATTTCTGTTTCAGAGGAGTCTCCAAGAGTATTGACGTAAGTTTATTGTAATACCATTCACTCATTTGCATGTACGAGAACATATTGTACAAAACGGTCAACGGATCTAGGTATTGGCATGATTAGGCAGATTGAGCAATAGCGCTTTTTCATACTACCTATCACAAATACCTACAATATATTATATTATATTATCGGCCTTATTGTATGCTATTCTCAAATGCCTATATACATATATTTTTTACATTTATCTACGAAAAACATACAACGTTAGGAGAACACTACCTAGTAGGTATGTACTTACTACAAACAAATTGTGACCGTAGGAGCTAACTTAGCTTTAATGGTATAGTAGGTATCTATATACCATATAATATATAGGTATTATTTATTTATTTACCTATGAACAATATGAACAACTAAGCGAGCTTAGACTTTTACATGAGTTATGCCCATGTTAAGTAGATACATGATAGTTGTAAATAATTATATGATAGGTATATTGTTTTACCGTGCCTAAGATACATACAATGTTTCTTAAAGTATTCATATTTCATTCGTTCATTCATTCAACAAAAATGGCGGGAAATAGTCATGTTGAGTAAAATTCAAAACCTATCTAATACTGCCAAACAATGAATGAAAGAAACTACTGTTGCACACAAATAAATACTTAAAACTTCATTTTGATTTCGTGTGAAATGATAACAATCTACTGGGTTACACTTTTTTTAATTAAGTTAGGTACCTAAATAAATATTTTCCCTACATTTTTTATAATAATGCAGGGCATTTTCACACAGCATCATCTAGCTAGCCACAAACTAAGCAAAGCTTGTAGGAGGTACTAAGGAAACCAGATAACTGATATACTACTTATATACTTTTTGTTTGTAAATACATACATATTATACATAGAAAACACCCAGACCCGAGACAAATATTTGTAGATAATACAAACATTGGTCCCGCCGCGGGGATCGAACCAGCAACCTGCTGCGTCCCAAGCGGGCTTTCACCCACTGCGCCACAGAGGTCGTCACATTGCCTATTAAGTATTTTCCTTACATTTGTCCAAGGTTTTCACGTACAGTTCGCCCAACGGATCTAGGCATTCAAACGGCTAACTTCACGAATGCCTAGATCCGTTGTGCGAACTGTACAAGAGGAAGGCGATTCGCATAAACTGAAGCATACTAAATGGGAAACTGAGGTACCAGAATGTCGAACATAAAGGCTTTGGGTATTTCTCGGAACTGACTCAAGGACAGAGATATTTTGGGTTTCGGCAAGCAACCTTAACCAAAACTATTGTTTAGCAGGTATGTTCATCTTTACATTTTACAAGCAATTACGATACTTTTGAAGGTTTTTTTTAGCACTGTAATCCGTTATTTCAATGGCAAACCATAATGGTACCTATTTAATATTTCTATGAATTCAAAAGCATTGTTTGACTTATTATGGAAGCATAAGATTTCGCTACCTGAGGCTTTGGTTCCATTCCATTGATTCTAGTCTTTTCTTAACTTTCCCGGTCACAACTCAATGATAGATGAATGAGGAAAACCTATTGTATCAATACCAACCCATACATAAATGTAGAGAATGGCAAGGATATGATTTTGACGATAAAATTCAGTGTCATTATTTCTAAATATGATTTCACTTCACAACATCATAAAGAATGTTGCTTTTCATAGACGCATGTGGTTTTAATTTGTTCCTAATGTTTTTAGCTGTAAAAGCATATTAGTTATACCGTTCCGAAGCTCGTTATGCTAGGAATTCTAAACTCTGTAGTGAAACCTTGGTAACATAAGATTTCGTTTTTGATACTTATTAGTTTCTAAAACTGTTAAAAACAGCAGGTCAAACTCTTAGAAATCGGACGAGATGAAAGATTACCTTTTTATGTTGGAGTCAATTTATGAAACTACTTTTACTAGGTAAGGTTTTACTAGGAGAGTATTGAGCAAGTTATTTTCATTCAAAGCTGTTTGCTTTCATCAGAATGGCCACTTGATGTGGTAATTAAAACCATCAGCCCCTTTACCATGCCGATTGTCTAGGTATCGGAGAATAGATAAAAATGACAGTAATGACTAATGACATTAGAGTATGGATAACTTTTATTCACATTCTTCTCGTTTTATCCACACTCTAATGTCATTCATCATCATCATCAGCCTATGGCAGTCCACTGCTGGACATAGGCCTCCCCTAGTGCGCGCCATTGCGCCCTGTCCTCAGCTCGACGCATCCAGTTTCTGCCGGCAGCCTTTCGCAGATCGTCACTCCACCTGGCCGGAGGGCGTCCTACACTACGTTTGCCGAGTCGCGGTCTCCACTCAAGAACTCGTTTACCCCAACGGTTATCGGTTCTTCGGCAGATATGGCCAGCCCACTGCCACTTCAGCTTGCTGATTCTCTGAGCTATGTCGACAACTTTGGTTCTATGTCGGATAGTCTCGTTGCGGATTCTATCCTTCAGAGAAACTCCGAGCATAGCTCGTTCCATAGCTCGCTGAGTGACTTTAAACTGGTGGACTAGCCGTACTGTGAGTGTCCACGTTTCGGCTCCGTATGTCAAGAGAGGTAGGACGCACTGATTGAAAACTTTCGTTTTCAAACACGGTGACGAGTCATTACTGTCATTTTTATCTATTCTCCGATACCTAGACAAACGCCATGCTAGGGGAGCAGGTACGAGGGGTTCACTTCAATGGCTAGCTCCATAAGATCTTCGTCATTATAATACAGGGTGTAAAAAGACTACTACCGAAAACTGAGGGGTTGCAATCATACCATGATTCTAAACATATTTAGCAAAAAAAAGGCAAAATAAAAATTTACTTAGCTACGTAATTTTATGTTATTTTCGTTTATTTACTACTAGGACAACATAATAATACCTGATACTTTACTATACTACTACCTGATAATTTAATTTATAAAATAAAAAAACAATTAAAACTCAAAATCCAACAATCAACGTAAAACAACGCGCCCAGTACATACGCAAACAGTAATCTTCAAACACTGTTTTCTCCGGATAAAATGTTTTTTTTTGGAAAATCCTATTGGATTTAGTTGTATGTTGGGATGTACCTACCCCTTTCGGCTTTGGTAGACGTCTTTTTAAACCCTGTATAATATGGTCTTAGATTATTACATAGTCTAAAACTTCTTCGACATTGAGCCCCAAAATGCCCACGCGAGCTTCACCAGAGGGTGCTATTGAAAAGCGTTATATTATACCAACGTTAAACTTGCGTTGAATACTTGCGAGACACAGGCAATTAGCCACGCTTGATGGATCTTCAAAAACCCTTTGCACCCCTCCGTATGAAATCCAACTCACTAATGCGTTAGACCAGTTAGATTATATCATGTTTGGAAATTGTCTATTAATTTAAACACTCCTATTTTTTTATTACCAAAAAAATTTTTAACATCATCTCAGTGTCTGGTGTCGTTAAAACTCAAAAAAATAGAAAAAAAATATAACCTAAAAAGGAGACGAGACGAATCAAACATGGATTAATGATAGCTACTGCGGTTTTACTGACTGGGGATGATACGAGAGCATAGTTTAAATGAGAATCTCGATAACTTTGTGATAGTTCAATCAATGGCGTAGCTAGGTGGCCAAGGGTCCTGGTGCAAAATAAACCGGGGTCCTAACTGAACGGTTTAGGTTTTATCAAGTCAAAATATGCAGGGTGTGGCAATGTTGTTTACATTTATTTTTTTGTAAAAACTTAAGATTCGATTCGTCATTTTCTGGGTAACTATTTCAAAAATTGAATAATGCAGTTGTTTTTATTTTCAAAATAATCATACCTATAGTTTCCTTAGAACAAAACCTTCCGGACTCTCAGGACTCAAGAGTCCGAGGGCCCCTTGAGCTTGGGGGCCCCGGTGCACTGCACCGCCTAGCCATTCGGTAGCTACGCCACTGAGTTCAATATAAAAAAATCTGACCATGCCATTATCATTTTTTGTATCTGCTGCAACTATCCTTAATTTTTTGGTAGTCACAAAATAGTGGTTTATTTTTACAGGCTTTGCAGTCGACAAGATCTCAGCTGAGCATGTCTATGTGGTGCTGTCGAGATCGTGTTTGGTTTTCGTCGCAGTTTTGGACGGATACAGATGAATGTGAAATAAAAATCAGCATAAAAGTTACAGAATACTTAATTAACGTAATTTTTATGTTTTGCACAAATAAATATTACGAGCTTTGTTAATTATTTAAGAGCCGTGTTGGTCGAATGGGGTTGTGCCTCGACTTTCAATCCGAAGGTCGTGGGTTCGAATCCCGGCCGTGCATCACTGGATTTTTCGTTTCGAAAAATTTATATGCGCTTTAACACGAGCTCAAAACGGTGAAGGAAAACATCGTGAGGAAACCCGCAGCTTAGTCAGCTCCACGCGTATTGACGTCGTCTTTCCTGTGGGCGGCTGATTAAGCTGAGAGGTTTAGGTGCTGGGCAAGCCTATTCCATCTCTAAACAATGTCCCAGGCACTACAGCGTCCCGTTAAGTGTAGGCATAGGTTGCCTCCTGATGCTGTGTAAATCATCTAATATATGTAAAGGCCTAAGTTTTTTGTTCAGCTAGTCATATTCAATACAACCGTTACCAGATTTTTTTATGAAGATTGCTGTAATGTTGTCTTGCATCAGATGCTTGTGTTATTAAGTGCTTACATTGTAAACAAAAGTAAAGTAATTTTAAAGATGAGTGTTATAATTTTTAATTCAGTTATTCGTTAAAACTTAAAAGTGAAACATAACACGGTCTGCTGGTTTCGTGTCAAGGTCTCGCTCCCCCTGATGTTATTGTTAACCACGTGTTGATTCATCTAATAATAATAATAATAATGATATAAATTAGTAATTATTTTCATATTTTGATTTGTGCATTAGATTGGTAATAAAAATGTACGTAGGTACTTAAATAACATCTACCTCACAGAACTATATCTTAGTTCTGTGATCTACCTTCCTAGGCCCATACCTACTAATAAACGTGGCATAAAGTTATTCCTGAGTGTAAACTGTCAAAATGTATGGTTATTTTTAGTTTATTCCGAGGAATAACTTCACACCACGTTTATTAGTAAGGCCCTAGGGGCTAGTCTTCTTACCAACAAAGAATCTTGAATTATGGACAAATTTCAATATTTATGATTTTTTTAAATAAATAAATAAATAATGCTGGACTTTTCACACAGCATCATCTAGCCCCAAAGTAAGCTTGAGCTTGTGTTATGGGTACTAGATGACTGATAAACTACTTATATACTTATTGTTTGTAAATACATACATATTATAGATGGAAACACCCAGACCCGAGACAAATATCTGTAGGTCATACAAACATTTGTCCCACGGCGGGGATCGAACCCGCAACCTTCTGCATCGCAGGCGGACCTTTCGCCCACTGCGCCACAGAGGTCGTCTTGGTACTACTCGTATTAAATTATTATAAGTTTGATAACTCGTTATTTTATTAAATTACCTTTTAATAATAAATATAGATAGGTATATGTACTTAGGTACTTTACGTAGTAATTAGCACCAAAATGTTATCAATTAGGTATAATAAATACAAACTTTATTTACAGAAACTAAGCTACTACATATTTACATATATTTACAAAATACAATAGGATTGGTCAAGCTATCTAAGGATCGTTAGAAACGATCTATAGATAGCTCAACTGATCCAGGTCACTGTCAGTCGGAAGCGTGCCCAAAACACTGGCGGCATTACCACGCTGGATGGCAATGCTGATCCTTTGAGCCAAAAATGTGCCAGCTCTCGGATCACGCGTCGCTTCGACCAGACGCCCTGAAAGAATTTTGAATATAATTAGTCAATAAGTCTTAGTGAATAGCTAAATAATAAATCATGAAAACAATTTAACGTGTTCATTCATTCGGTCTTCCGCATTTGAATACCTCCCGAGAGACATCGAGCGCTAGTATCTATATCAACGCGGGAAGCATTATAAAATGAGCTTTTTCGTAAGTTTTGCTAAAATCGATAATGCGATTTCAGGGCACAGTAGCATCATTTCAAGGACAATATATGTGAATGACATTTTTTAATTAATTGTTCGAAATACGCAAAACTATTTAGAAAAGGTTTTGGGTTCGATTCCCGCCGTGAGAAAATTGTCAACTTACCTAAGTAGGTAAATTATTATCGGGTGTGGGTATAGATTTAGCATGGTACCTTTTTGATATATGTGGGTGTATGCTATGTTTATAATAGGTAGGGTAGGTACCTAATTAAGTAGTTACCAACGTATTTCATTATGTACTTACATAAAAAGTATTTCAGTCATGTGGTTACGAGCTGTCTTATTGTCTAACTCAACTGGGAATGGGCATGGGATTCATTTTGACATTTGAAACCCATTCTCGACTTCAATTGTCATTTTCCTATTATGTGATTGGTTGAGCTCTATTGGGATGACAACTGGGATTTAAAGTTAGACAATAAGGCTGCTGATTACTTTTGAGCTAGATCATATTCCTGTGTGTAAAAAAAATACCTTCGCAAACGTACTTACTTAATTATTTCTAACACAAAATTCATTTAGGTTAGTATCTATGTAGTAGGTATGAACCTATTTCATAAATTGGTTCACAATTTGACCTATCAGTGAACCTACTATTAATGCAGTCATAAATAGAACCTACCTACTCATTTTGTAGACGGATCAAAATACCCTTTTTAAATTTCTTTAGAGCCAGTTTCAAAGTGATCCCAGCGGTCCTACTGAATAAATGCTTATTGACTTTAGACTTTTTAGTAGGTACTAGCCGATTAAAACCGTTTGAAATTGCTATGACCTACACAAAAACCGTTGAATTTCCCCTAGCTTTAAAACTATTCAACTATATTATGCCTACTCTATTTCTAAAGACCCAGCTAGCATTTTAGCTCTGCATTCACAAAAACCGGAAACCGGAGAGGCCACCCCAGGATTCGCAAGGTCTAAGGACCTTTGTGCGAGGTACAATACAAATTCGTACAAACCTGTTTAATTTCCCAGGATGTGAGATACACGTGTTGTGTGTGAGTGAACGAAGTTTTTTTACTTTTTGGTGTCATTCTTGGCCACAGATAATGAACATTTTGAATGTTTGAAAATGGAATAACATAGATTTTGTGGTACTAATGAGAATGATACTTCCCACTACACCGGTGGTAGGTACAGTTTAGTGGTACTACTTACTGGGAACAAAGCATTAATTTGAATTGACATTAATTTTAACCTAATCGATAGTCATGCTATCCCTGTAACTCTTATAAAAGCATCCAGGCAGGAACAGTCTTGCTTTATGTCTATTTGCGGATATAAACTATAGATAAGGGGGTGGATCGGATACCCCTTCTGACCCACCGTACCAAACCCCCAGTGGTACGGTGGGTAATAATTTTAAAAACAATACCATCAACTAATAGTGATACCAGGGAAACTAAGGAAACGACTAACTCGACTATGAAAGGGCACATACACTTTGACCAACGGATGTAGGCATTCGTGAAGTTAGCAAGTAGTAGTTCACAATTTTGTATGAAAATGCGGTCACTGCGCAGACAAAATGTTCTTTCTGTTCGTGATATCACTTAATCTCAGGTCCAGTCTGAAAATCAGCGTTACTCAGTGCCTTCGGGCATGGAGTAACAATAAGCTGGACCTTTTGGCTCACTACAGCACATGGGGGTTACTATGAACTCTTATTGCCTGGCAGTTTTCGAACTAAATGTCAATTTCGAATAACCCGGTTCACTAAAGAAACTTCGCAACTTATCATGTTCTCTCGCTTGCACACTAGTACAGTCACATTGTGTAAGAGAGAGATCATGATAAACGCCGCAATTTCAGATTTGTTTCTTTATGTTAGAATTGACAAGCAGTTCAAAAACTGCCTGGCAATAAGAGTTCATGCTAAGCCCTGATCACTGCTGCACCCACCTATGTAGGTGCTTGACTGCTCGTATTAGGTGGTATTAGCTACGCACTGTAATAATTTTGTTCATTCATTCTTATTTCTAGTTTTTTTACTTATGCACCTACCTACTTGTTACTTGTCTTTGTGTGTGTGTTGAAATGTTGTGTGTGTCAAATAAATATCTGTCAAATAAATAATTTATCTATCTAACTTCACGAATGCCTAGATTCGTTGAACGAAGTGTACCTACTCATTAAATAAAATAACAATAACCTTTTGAAAGTTCATGTTTTATTTTTAAATTAACAGAAGGTAAACAAAACAATAATTTGGGACCTTATATACCTAAATACATTTATACCTACATGATAAACAGTTCATGATTGAATAACTTACTTTTTTATTAACTAACTGTACCTACTTAAATAAGAAAAATATTTACTTAAACCTCGAAAAGAAAAAAAAATGTACTACTCGCTAATGTGTAAAAAATGTCTTTGCTAGTGCCTCCCCTTCATGCCATTTCATGTGTACAATCAGCTACAAAAATCAATGACTATTCGCAATATCGACATATCTCACATACTACTAACAAAAAGGCGAGTAGCTGATCTCACTAAACTAAAAAACAGGTTCACGACTGTATCCCCAAGGCGCGGTAGACATTCTCTCAGATCTTTTTATGTTACTTATTCCAGATCCTTTGAAGATGTCTAAGGGGGGTAGTCAGAGGCATGTCCAAACACATAATATTTGATACATGCCCACATCTTGCAGAAGTTAGTATTCCATACGTAAAACTATTTTACTCTTAAATAATAAATATTCCCTTTATCCTCGGAAGGATATAAGTAACTCAATGATTTGACTCTCTCAGAGCCGACCAAAAAAGTTGAGCATCTGTCAAACACCATGTTGACACAATATGTCAAAGAAAAAAAAACAGTGGCGCTCCGGGAGTGCCGATAGAACGAGGTGTCGGTAACAGTAACAGTGTCGCGAGTTCAATGGTTTTTCTCCATCTCAAAAAATGCCCAACGCGCCTGAAGAAGTTTTCACTTCAAAAACTATTAGGTACGACAAAAAGCGTTATACGAGTATTTATAGTAGTAACAAGTAAAAAAATGAAACGACATACAAACATTTTTTTTTGTCTATTTCCTGTTTAATTATTTCATAAAATAACATAAACGAACCATAAATTGTAAATTAATAAACAATAAACATTTTCTTCAAAAAACCGTAAAATAAGTACTGTGTAATATGGAACGTAACATAATAGAGAGTGCCAAAAACTAAAATCGGAACAATCGATTAATTGATAAGTAAAAAAATAATGGTTGGTTTAGGAATAAACCTTATAATCGATTGAGATTATTGATCGTAGTGAAATAAAAATCGATTTTGATAATCTCGATTATACTGTAGTACTATTTGTCTGACTTTGACATCATCTCGAAGTGTCACGCATACGTTCCGTAGTGAAAAATACTATAGTAAGAGATAGTTGCTATAGAGATAGTTCGTTAGTCAGTGTTTAGATAAACGCGTTTAGACAATTTTTTGTAGTACAGCCGGTAGTTTTAGAATAAATATCACAGTCCTAGTTTTTCAACAATCTTCAATACAAAAATTAGCCATCTCTTCTAACATTTGACTAGCCCGGCTAGACAACTCATCTATAACATACCGTCTGGTCGTCCTCATTCTAGCCGCGGCTACACTATCAAACACCCATTTTGAACACACTTCACCATTTTCAACACCAATCTTTATATCATAATCACTTTGAACTGCATTTCCACCATTTTGCGTCAAAGCTTGACTTTTCGCGTGTTTTTGAGTATTTCCTAATAGCTTATCTGGTTGAGTTAATCCTTGTCGGTGCTGGATACAATTTATTGTATGTCCGCCATTTTGAATTCCGGCATTTTGTCCGCCATTTTGTACAACAGCGCCGCAAAGATTGAGCAGTTCAATGGCCGCATTTCTCTGTTCTGCGGCTGACGTCACGTAAACACGCATTCCGCAAAAAACGTCGTACGCGTATTCGGAACGTTTTTTTGCGAGCGCGGAGCGTTCGACGCGTGCTTTCTGTAATAAAAATGTTAAGGTGAGCGACAAAAATTTATGAATCTTCTATAGGGTCTTTCATTTCAAACTACACAAACTGACAGGGCCTCATTTTTGGGTTGTCAATAGACGTTTGACCGTATCAATTTAATTCCTAATCCCATTTAAATTTTCACTTCAAAACTTATCATTTATTGATTTTTTAGAATTGTTGCATAATGATTTTCAAGGAGAACAGACGTTCCACCAAGCGCAGCGCAGCTACATCACGAATTAATTCCTAATCCCATTTAAATTTTCACTTCAAAACTTATCATTTATTGATTTTTTAGAATTGTTGCATAATGATTTTCAAGGAGAACAGACGTTCCACCAATCGCAGCGCAGCTACATCACGAATGGGCTAAGTTATACAAGAAGCAACAATCAATTAAAAGGATAGTCTTTATCGATTTTCTCGGGATTTTCATAACAAAACAAAAAAAACATTACATATTTTTTTAACCCAATTCCTGAATTAAGTTAGTATATAATGAAAGGCCCTATATATACAAAAGGAACACTTGAATAAGATGCTCTGCATCATCACTCTTTGTTCATAACAATTTTTAGACTAACTAGTTAGTATTAAATGGAAACAAATAGACAATTTTTTTTTAATTACCTGCGATATTTTCTTCAAATGCACCACCTCATAGCCCCCTGGATGCAGCCATTTCCCCGCGGCTCCACTCGCAGTGACCCACTCCACATTGAGCACGCGACAGCCGCGCGCCGCGCCACACAACGCTGATACCGTGCGTGGTGTGGCTCGACCCGTAGCTTGTAATGTTGTTATGCCTGGGTAATAAAAAGTTTATCCCACTCATATAAGCTGAAAGTTTGTGAGTTTGTTAAGATGATTGTATGTTTGTGTAAGGATCAGGCTCAAACGACGAAACAGTTTACAATGAAATTTGGTGAGGTGAAAGGTATAACTCTAGAATAGCATATAGGCTACTTTTTATCCCGAAAAACGTTCTATCTCTAAAGTTTGTATGACGAAATAATGCGCAGACGCAGTCGCGCCCGGGTTCGCTAGTATAATATACAGGTGTAAAAAGACGTCTACCGAAGCCGAAAGGGGTAGGTACAGCATCCCAAAATACAGCCAAATCCAAAAGTATTTTCAAAAAAAATCATTATATCCGGAGAAAACCGACCTCGCACAGCTGTTCGAGCGTATGTACTGGGCGCGTTTTTATCTGTAGATTGCTGGATTTTGAGTTTTAATTGTTTTTTACTTTTATAAATGAAATGATTAGGTAGGTATGGGCTTATTATGTTTTACTAGTAGCAAAAAACTAGAAAATAAAATAAAATGACGTAGCTAAGTCAAAATTTTTTTTGCGTTTTTTTTTCGATAAATATGTTCAAAATCATGGTCTGATTGCAATCCCTCAGTTTTCGGTAGTAGTCTTTTTACACCCTGTATAAGGGCCCACTATCTCATAATAGTGTTGTTATACCTAAGTGATGAAAAAAAAAGTTTACCGAGTACAGAACTAGATGGCGCTACCGGTAGGTGTCGGTGAGCAGTCACGTGACTCGCACGTGACCTTTTCGAGGCGAATCCAAGTTTTTTTTAGAGTAGAAACTTTTTTATTTACAGAAACTAAGCTACTACATATTTAACATATATTTACAAAATACAACAGGATTAGTCAAGCTATCTAAGGATCATTATTATTATCATTATTAATTTATTTTCATCTCATCAATAATGCACAACGCGCCTAAGGAAGTTTTCACTTCAAAAATTCCATAAGACTTCTATGGACTTAGCCACTATCTCAAGTTATGAAAAGCGCTCGTAGTGCAGCTTAATCGTTCTTAGATCATCGAAAATAATCGTTCTGAGCGGTCAGTAAGTGGGTGGGTGACCACTAATGGCAAACATCTGGTTTCCTAGTATTCGTTTTCAATACTATCTAGTTTTGTTCTCTTTCGGTACCGACGTGAAAACGTGGATTTGTATGCAGCGCCATCTTTTGGTACTCGCTCACAACTAATGAAAACCAGTACAAATAAACGATAATCGATACCGAATAATAAAAAAAATACTAGGCACCCTGAGCGCTTCTGTGCTTCGGAGGGCACGTAAAATTGTCGGTCCATGAGCGCTTCTGTGCTTCGGAGGGCATGTAAAATTGTCGATCCATACTATTTAAATAATTATTTATAATATCTACCAATATTACTTTCAATCCGAAGGTTGTGGGTTCGAATCCCGTCCGTGCATCAATGGATTTTGCGTTTCGTAAAATTTATATGCGCTTTAACACGTGCTGATGTGGGCATGTATCAACTATCAAATATGTGTTTGGACATGCCTCTGACTACCCCCCTTAGACATCTGCAAAGGATCTGGAATAAGTAACATAAAAAGATCTGAGAGAATGTCTACCGCACCTTGGGGATACAGTCGTGAACCTGTTTACGTTTTACGTTTTTTACCAATATTACCAGTAATGTCTGTCCGGTCGTCAAATGATCCGAGTATAACATGCGTTGTGCGTTTGTTGACGCATTTCTGTATGCGTCCCTTTAAAGACAAAATGGCGGACGACATCTCACGGCGCTCCGTTCTCGACATACCGGTTAAAACCTGAAATTAAAAAAAAATGTGAAGTTGGTACTTAATTGGTTTTCAAAAAATATCTTAAGAGCGTTGGTGCAGTTTGTCGTAACCAACATTTTTATAATAATTGAAGATCAAGTCTCCTCATTCCAAAATACGTGATAACCTAAATATTTTTTTTTCTCATAGTAATTTAAAAAAAAAATTGTGGCACTCCCGGGAGTCCCGAGAGAAGTGAAAACTTGAACAAAGAAATTATGCATTTTTATTCACCCGTTTAGTTATAAAATGAGCTTTTAGAAATGTGTAAATATTGCCGTAAAAGTTTACCGAGTACAGAACTAGATGGCGCTACTACTAGGTGTTGGTGAGCAGTCACGTGACTCACACGTGACCTTTTCGAGGCGAATCCAAGAATTTATTCTCATCTCAAAAAATGCCCAACGCGCCTCAAGAAGTTTTCACTTTAAAAAAATAGAAGGTATGTTATTTACTTTACCTACATATTATAAAGTTTATCGTATCCCACTGCTGGGCATAGGCCTTCCCTTTCTCTCCACTTATCCCAGTCTTCTGCATTTAGATCCACGCTGTAAACGAATCCAGAAAAGAAATTGCGTTTTGAAAAAAAAATGTTTATTAATTTTCGTTGCTGACTCTACATCTGGCTAAAATAGAATCTAAAAGCTACTAACGATTCTCGGTGTCTGTGTGTTTGTAGGTTTGTGTGTGATCCCGTTGCAAGCCGCTAAGAACCTTTTCGCCATTCTCTCAGCGCGAGCCAACTCTCTGCGGTCTGTGGGCACTGGTGCCTTCTTGGTCTGTCTAGGGAATTGTGGCTTCGGGATGTTCGGTTTTGGCTGTGTGTTCTCTGAATATAAATTTTACGAAATGAAAAATCCATTGATGCACGGCCGGGGTTCGAACCCACGACCTTCGGATTGAAAGTCGAGGCACAACCCCATTCGGCCAACACGGCACACTTACTACTTTAACACGAGCTCTTAACGGTGAAGGAAAACATCGTGAGGAAACCAGCAGCTTAGTCAGCTCCACACGTATTGACGTCGTCTTTCCTGTGGGCGGCTGATTATCCGGATAGTTTCGGTTTCGGAAATTAAGCGGGCGATACTTGAGCCACAAACCGAGTTTCAACTCAATAACTCTATTATACACATTGTAGCACTGACATTGTGAGTTTGGAGACTGCCTGTATCCGAAATTATTCGAAACTTTTATATCGGATTCGGATACGGATACGGATATTTATTTATTTCGGATGGATATCCGACCGGATGGTAGTTTCGGATACGGATATGGATATCCCTAACATCCCTGTTTTTCAGTATGTTTTAAGATTACCTTCATCCGAGGAGACATCCATCTCCGCCTCCTTATCCGTGAACAGTTTCCTCCGCGACTTCGTGACGGGTGGCGGGCTCACAGACGCCGACGCTTTCGGCAACGCTCGACGCGGCGCCGTGTTCACTCTGATCTCTATATCTAATTAAAAAAAATTAGCTTATAATTACCTAATTATAAATTCAGTTTTTTTAGGTACATACATACCTATGTTTTTATATACACTGTTATTTATTTACATTTAAACGCTGAACTTTATTTTATGTTATTTTCATAAATAAATAAAGCAAGATCATTTTGACATAGTTTACAGAGACATTACATTTTATTTTAAAAATTAACAGTAAGAAGTTCGGATTCAGTATTAGATCCTACTTGGACCCTAACCCATACTAATATTATAAATTTGAAAGTCACTCAGTCTGTCTGTCAGTGTGTAACGCTTTCACAACCGCTGAACAGATTAAGCTGAAATTTGTCATAGTTAAAGGTTGTATCCCAGGGAAGGACATAGGCTACTTTTTATAAAAATGAAAAAATCCCGAGGGACCGCGGGTCACACCGCGGGAGCGCAGCTAGTAATATAATAAAGCTGAAAGTTTGCGAGTTTGTATGTTTGTGTTTCAATCACGCCTAAACTAACTGAACCGAATTGGATGAAACTTGGAACAAGCGTTGGTAGTAACCTGGAATAGCATATAGGTTATTCAAAATGTTGGTACCAAGCGAGCGAAGCCGCGCGCAGTAGCTAGTCTAGTATAGATGTAAAAGGCCTAAGAGTACAGTACACACAACCAGTCTTTAGCTTTCTGAAATAGCTTCGCAGAACTCATTTTTGATGACGCCTAAAAGACGAAGCCATAGTATAGCTACCTCGCTCACTCGCTTAGTTTGTTGCATCGTGCTATCTCGCCTACTCTACCAAACCTGCGCAATCGTTTAGTGCACCTAACTTCAGAGAGATTAAGATCGGTTGTGCGTACTGTAAGTACCTGTTGAAGTATCCTTCGACGTATCCCTCGACGTATCCTTCGTCGTATCCTTCGTCGTATCCTTCGACGTATCCCTCGACGTATCGTGCGACGTATCTCGGGACGTATCTTTAGACGTATCCAAGGAAGTGTTACTATCCTGTTCTGTTTCACTGGATATCCTGAGTCGAGGCATTGTATCCTTGTCATTGCTGTCGAGTAAGTTTGCTAGTGGTATGTTCTCAGCTTCTGCCCTTTTCTGAAGAAAAAAAGAAGACTCAAATTCAAATTCATTTATTAATTCTGCGATACATAGGTAAAACTTAGGTCTGATCATGGCTGTATAAAGATCAGCGTATAGCATGCAAAATGTCACACAGATAAAATGTCAAATAAGCTAATAAATTAATGTCAATAAAAAAACCATAATAATGTCAATAAGTAATACCTATTCTTCTTTGTCCATAAAATATTCATTTATATTGTAGTAAGGCTTTTTAATAGGAATTTTTTAAGACAATGTTTAAATGGTTTATGTTTTCTAATTGTAGTAGTGAGGTCGGTATTTGGTTATAAGCCTTCGGTGCCATGCAGAGGACATTATTACTTAGCAGACCTGCTTTTACGAATTCGTATTTTACACATTAAAAACTAAAAACTACACTAGGAGACCTATAATTGGCTCACTGTTTCTAAAGTAATTATTAAGGACACCATGTTATAGCTGTTGGTTTTCCAATAATTAAATAAATAAATAAAATAAATAAATATTTTTCTCTATTTTCTTTTTAATCATTTCAAAAATTAACAAAAAAGTGCCTTGTCACGGAACCGTTCCGCACCTTACTTCAGAGAGACAAATATCGGTTGTGCGTACTCTTAAGTTTTATTTACCAGCATCTGTCTAAGCGCAGCAGGCGAGGGCAGATCTGACGGTCGGGCGGCGGCGGGGAAGGCTCGCTCGGGTAAACGGGTCGCGGAGGCCGCGCAGGCTTCTATCCATAGTGGAGACACCAGGGAGCAGGCTAGGGCTCGCCCGCGGGCTCGGGTGTGTTTGCAACCTCCTGGGGTATAATGAAATAATGGTCAAATCAGAAAACGCGTGATCAGAAGAAAAAAAAAACCGTGACTTCCAGGAGTGCCGAGAGAAGTGTCACTAGAAGAAATAATTTTTTATGCATTTTTATTCACCCGTCTAGTTATAAAATGAGCTTTTAGAAATGTAAAAATATTGCCGTAAAAGTTTACCGAGTACAGAACTAGATGGCGCTACGGTAAGTGTCGGTGAAAAGCCACGTGACCTTTTCGAGGCGAATCCAAGAATCTATTCTCATCTCATCAAAAATGCCCGACGTGCTTAGAGAACTTTTCACTTCAAAAATAAGACCACTTATCTTCAAAAATTTTTACTAATATTTGAAGATAAAGTCTTGGTTCATTATAATTTCCCAAGAAAAGAAGAGTAGATAGTAGGAAGAAGAAAACTAATTTTTTTCTTAGTTATCGAAAAACACAAGCCATTTTAAAAAGTCCAACTGTTAATCGACTTTTGTTGCTGACTGTACCAAAACAACAAACATAATTTAGAGGCTAGCTTTCTTTAAGGTGATCCATCTTAAATCTAGTCAGCTTTATTGAACCAGCCCATTGATCCAATTTGCTCATCACTTATCATGTAACACTAATTTTTCCTTATAGTATTCCCATGTTAGTGTTACCTTGTGCCCATATCAGATGTGTAATGAGGGGGCTCCAAGCTGGCATGACAGTAGCCCCGAGCGCAGCCAACGCAGCCCTGAGAGGTAGTGCTCGACTTTCACTGCCAACATCGACCAGTGCCACTACTCCACGGAGCACATTTGACGAGTCACTGTTTGACTTCTGAAAGAAATTGATACCACATATACATTTATTTACAGGATAGAACTAAGCTAGTACATAATTATTAACATAACACACATCGACACACACATACACCCACAAAGTATGTCTATTCAAAGCTAGCAACATATCGAATTAAAGAACTGTCAAAATTCACACTTTATCTTACTACATCTTATCTACAGCTTAGATGTGGAATTAAAACAAATTAATAATGATGCCTTTCCGCTGTGACAGAGCTTTGTGGCACATAAGTCGACCAATCAAAAAGCAGTAAAATCAAAACTCCTTCTCAAGCTTTATGGTTGTCTCAGTGAAATGCACCCTTGGATTCGTTTGAGTTGACAGCACTGTTTAAGTCATGGGTAATAAGAAAAACTCACCCTGTTAAACCTTCCTGGCACATTGACTGGTGCTTTCCTCAGCTCTTTGACTGGTGGCAATTTCTTATTTATCTGTTTCTTGGCTAGTACATTGGGTTTGATTGGTTGAGAATCAATCTCCTTGAGGGCTGACCACTCTTCGCGCAGTCGTATTCTCTCTGCTATGGCTGAACGACGCTGAAATATGCAAACACGTTAACTGGTGGTTCATGTTGTTTTGTCTCGTAATATTACTTTACCAGCTACAGCGTGGTACCAACATTTTGAATAGCCTATATGCTATTCCAGGTCACTATCTACGCCTATCCCAAGTTTCATCCAAATCGGTTCACTGGTTTAGGCGTGATTGAAACACAAACATACAAACATCTAAACAAACTTACAAACTTTCAGCTTTATTATATGAGTGGGATAATTAGATAGATGGTAACTTACCAAACCAGCGGCACTCCTGTTATTTTCTTTATTCATTCTGTAGGTAAATCTAACAAGGTCTAAACTTAGTTTAGTAATAACGAAGTGTCTTGAGTTCGGTGTAACACTTATTTTTGTCCAAAAAATGTGTCAAATACTAAATATTATGTTCGATAGTCAATTCCATTATTACATTCCATACATGACTTAGAATAAAGACGAAAATAATAGAAAAATTCAGGAGTTACACTAGAAAAACCAAGTTTCTCTCACTCCACTCACTTCACCAACCAATCAACCAAACCATAACACATGACATGACATGACACACAACAAATACAAAACAACACTGCACAATTTTATTTTTGACACTGACATTTACTTACAGACTCGTGACTGTAAAAATGTTGCCAGCAATGCTTTAAGAAAACTACTATTCCTTTAATGGATTGGTAATGATAGTAAAAAAATAGTACTTAATAAATACAGAAATGGAATACAATACGACGGACCAAATATAGTGACATGTAAGTATATTTTTTTATCGATATAGCATTAGGACGTGCTTTGAACTTCAAAAAGACTTTTTAGTGTGAATCCTTCTTTGAGTGGCTCGATTGCAAGTCCTAAATAGGAGCTATAAACTGGTTGTATTTCTTCAGCTTCTTCTTTATTCTGTGCTAACTGAGAGGCCAAGTATAAATTTGGTCCCATTTCCCCTCGAGGTTCACCTATTTCCTCAAGTTCATCGATATCATCTTTGACTGGTTTCGTAACCTGCAACCATGATTTGTTTAAAGCTGCAGTTGTTAAAATTAGGACTTTTTCAGTGATAGAAAATGGTACCTACCTCCTGATCCCAATACATTTCCACTCCAAAGATAGGCCTTTCATTGTAAGCTTGGTGCAAGGCCTGGAGTTCCACTAGCAGAGGACGAAGTCTTTCAGGTGGATCAGCTCGGAACCCCAGCACATATCCTCCAGACGATGAACGGGTCATGAACACTAGAGCTTGGCCGAATTTGGATTCACGAATAGTAATCTGAAAATTAACAGGAATTTGTGATGTGATGAATTTGTCTGCTTGGAGTGCTTGGTCTGCATTAGGTTTAACTTCACTGAACTGTGGGTAGGTATTTTCAGTACTATGTGATGAAATAGAATGACTACTAAATATAATAATAATAATAATAATAATTATTATTATTATTCAGCCGTTCTTGTCCCACTGCAGGGCAAAGGCCTCCCTTCCCTTCTTCCACTCTTCGCGATTCAACGCAGCGACAGGCCAATTCCGCTTTAATAATAATAATAATAATAATAATGTTTAATTTGTCTCACACAATGGTTCACATAAAATGTTGTTAGCACAATATAAACGTAGGAGCGAATTGTTTATGAAAACCTGTAATACAGATCACCAAGTGCTCCCACTACACGTTTAAACATCTGTTACCTAAAAACAACAACTGCATTGTGGGCAAATATATTTATGTTTAATATAGGTAGGGATGTACATAAATAGGAGTTTTTAATTTCAGTAGCTCGTTCAAGATAAGTACGCCAAATGCGCAACAATGTTGTACAAAAATTCATTATAATCTTTTAGAGATTTTTTTAAATTATTTGTTACTAGCTGCGCTCCCGCGGTATGACCCGCGGTCCCTCGGGATTTTTTCATTTTTTCGGGATTAAAAGTAGCATTATGTCCTTCCCTGGGATACAACCTTTAACTATGCCAAATTGGTTATTAAAAAAAAGGTTTGGGCGTGAAAGCGTAACAAACAAACAGACAGACAGACAGACAGAGTTACTTTCACATTTATAATATTAGTAAGAATAGTAAGAATAAGGATAAGGATTAGGTAAGGATATGAACACTCACATTTTCTATAGTGATGTAGGGCATAGAAACGTTAAAAGCATCGTTGACATCTGCGTACCAGACGACTCGAATATTCGTTACCAATAAGGTGCCTAGATTTCCTGAATCACTTGATAAATTCCAAATGCCTTGCTCGTGGAGACCGATCTGAAACATCAAACAAGAGAGTAAATAAATAAATAACGCTGGACTTTTCACACAGCATCATCTAGCCCCAAATAAAGGAGAGCTTGTGTTATGGCTACCAACTAGATGACTGATATACTACATTATATACTTTTTGTTTGTAAATACATACATATTATACATAGAAAACACCCAGGCCCGAAACAACATTTGCCTCGCGGCGGGAGAACCCGTAACCTTCTGCGTCGCAGGTGGGTCTTCGCCCACTGCGCCACAGAGCTCGTCGAAGAGTAGGTACGTAACCTAAAAGGTTGTCTACAAATCAAACGTTTTATAAATATATTTATTTATTAAAACATACCTTTTCGTGGCGAAGCATTCGTAATTGCTTGTTATGCATCAACGCACCTCTTAGTTTTAGATCTCGATACAGTCTTGAACCCACATAGGCTCTGGAAATAATATCAATAATTATTGTCTTTGAGGAATGCTATGATTCAGCTCTCTATCTGGTGGACTTCTTTCGCCATTTTTGCGTGTGGCTCTGCTATTTTATTTAGTTTTCTCGTGTTTTACTAGGTTTTATTATGTAATTTCGGTGGAATTTTACTAATCAAGCTATAGTACGTAGCAGGATACGTAATATGAGATTTGGCAAATGGAATAGGGGAGTATTCTGTTTCTTGGTTTATGGCTTCTGCGACTTGCTGTCACAATTCTGCCTAGGGGAGTATTCAAGAAGATTTCTCATTTGACAAAAGATATCCATTGGAGTTTTGAAAGGACAAGCCGCCATGTTTTTTCAATTGACTCAAATTGACGTGACATATAATAATTATTTGAAGAAAGATTTGAAGTGAAGTCAAAGTGAAAAGAAGAAGAAGGAATAAAAAGAAGAAGAAGAAGAAGAAACCAAGAAGTGAAGTGAGAGAGAAGAAGAAGAAGACTAAGCTAAGACGTTACTGATTGGGCGGTAAAGTCGCTCAGCGACAAAGCCCTTTACTTTTTATTGTTAAAAATTAATAAAAATCTCTCGATCTTCTTACTTTAAGTACTTTAGTTCCTAGAGATAACAGCCTCCTTTTCCTATCTCCAGTTAGGTAGGTACTTACCGTGGTACTTACCTATTCCTTTTTTACAATTACAATTTCATCTCTCCGTCTACAGCGTGGTCTACCTACTGCCACGGATGCTTTAGGTAGATAGTACTACTACATCTGCAGTAGTGCTTACATTGTATTCCTAGTATACTCACTTATGAATGCCAACAACAGAAGTGTAATGACGCACACAATTTGGTGAAAGATTGGTGAATATAAACTCGTATCTGCTAGTCCTGTACTGCGCGAGGACGTTTAAAGCCTGAGTTGTCCCTCTCAGTCCTGACTTGACCATCTTAGTACTAGCTGATATGATGCAGTTGAGACCAACGGCTGAAAGATAAAGAGGTGTTTGAAAACGCTGCCATAATAACTTCATGTCTTTACCTAAAGTACCTATGTATTTATAAAAAAAATCAGCTCTGCTTTCTTTGGGGCCAGATGATGCTGTGTGAATAGATATCATCATCATCATCATCATCATGTCAGCCATCTAGTGTCCACTGCTGAACATAGGCCTCCCCCATCGATTTCCACAGCGATCGATCTTGTGCAGCCTGCACCCAACGGCTCCCAGCAGTGAATAGATATCCAACATTTATATTATTTATTATAGAACATGGCCTATGGTGAACTTACATAAATTAATTCTAGGTGATGCCAAAGAGTGCCAGATCACTCTCAAGCTGGTAACGACCATGCGTCCCTTCATGCCGCTATTTCCCTTCGTGTCTTCAATGGGCTCTATCCTCTCAAATATCTTTTCCCCAGGTCTAAGTTTCAGGTGTCTAAAATTTTTGAAGTAAAATTCTTATGATACATCGAAATTAACCCCACCGTCAATATTATTCAGTCTCTTTTTTAAATGAAAAATAATGAGATGACTATTAATTGCAAACAACGAAAAGAAAGATTAAAGCGAAATTCTTGTATCTATTATGTTTATTCCTTAAAAATAAATAAAAAAATGTTTTTAACCAAGTAAGAACCTTCTCATATTATTAATATTTTAATAATCAAACGATACTTAGATACTTACGAAAAAGGTAAATCAAAAAGTACTTCCTTATCTTCCCAAACAGCGCCTATTTTAATTTTACTAGACATAGTTTTAATACCTATGCGTAAACCGTCAGAAAAACAATCCTTGTTCTAAATTTTTGTATATATTTGTTTTGGTTATGTTTATGCCGCACGGTTACTATAGTTACCAAATTAGTACAAACGGGAAGAACTGTGTTATAAAAACTACCATTTTGGTAGAAATTGATCGTTCAGGAGTTTCGTGGCTTCCGTAGAATTCCGTAGCTTCGTTGTCCGAGTTTGTAGCAAATAGTTTCGTAATGTTTTCTAGGCAGAAATCAGCTGATGGAATTCGAAAAATAAGGTAGGTACCTTACTACCTCGGTAGGTAGGTACTAAACAAAACCAGGTGTAATTCAGTTTTAGTTAAACTGACAGGTAGGTAGGTATCTCAGGTATGTATTATGGTTTAATTCAGACCGTTGTTGGGTATATGTCCGAAAATGAAAGATTACTTACTAGAAAAAATACCTACTACCCCAGACCATAATAAAGTACCTACCTACTATAAATAGTAGGTAGGTAGAATCTGGCAAATGAAAGTAGACCCTGAAAAAGAGGCGGAAAATTAAAAAATATAAGCGTGTAACCCCATAAGGACATTTGGAAGAACACAACTTGATACTTGGTTATTATTTTCTAGTACCAAATATAATAATTATATTAAGTATATTATTTAGAATTATTAATTAATGGGTTGTCACGCTTATATTTTAGAATTTGCCGCCTCTTTTTCAGGGTCTACTTTCATTTGCCAGACTCTAGGTAAAGGTTGGTTATTCATTAAAATGTTTATCATTAAATTCACTTTCAAAGCTGTAAACACCGAAACAACCTAACTCATCTTTAACCCTTTTAAACAAAATCACCCATCAAAAGCTTATACAATTTGACGTCTACATCAAAACTAATTAAAACGTATAACAAAACGATCTTAATGTCATCTTTTAAACTCCTTTCGATAGGCGTCCGCCATTTTATAAGCAAGCATTAACAACAAAATGGACGTTCATTTATCCACTTAGTTTTAATGGGCAATGGCTTATATTTTTAAATTTGCCGCCTCTTTTTCAGGGTCTACTTTCATTTGCCAGACTCTAGGTAAAGGTTGGTTATTCATTAAAATGTTTATCATTAAATTCACTTTCAAAGCTGTAAACACCGAGACAACCTAACTCATCTTTAACCCTTTTAAACAAAATCACCCATCAAAAGCTTATACAATTTGACGTCTACATCAAAACTAATTAAAACGTATAACAAAACGATCTTAATGTCATCTTTTAAACTCCTTTCGATAGGCGTCCGCCATTTTATATGCAAGCATTAACAACAAAATGGACGTTCATTTATCCACTTAGTTTTAATGGGCAATGGAAAACATCTTAGCGTCAATATGGCGTTTTGTTCGACGTCGCATTAACTCGTTAAGTTATTTTAGAGCTAGGTACTTGTGAAGAGATTTCATCTTATTTGACTATGGCGAATAATTTACATTAATAGGTATACCTTTAAGTGAGGTGACCCAGGGTGAACCTTACTTAATCGACACTCACAGTAAGATCCGAAAACCGGAAAACCTTTAATTTTTTGATAGGAAGCATTATTGACGACCTCTGTGGCGCAGTGGGCGAAGGTCCGCCTGCGACGCAGAAGGTTGCGGGTTCGATCCCCGCCGCGGGACAAATGTTTGTATGACCTACAGATATTTGTCTCGGGTCTGGGTGTTTCTATGTATAATATGTATGTATTTACAAACAAAAAGTATATAAGTAGTATATCAGTTATCTGGTCCCCATAGTACAAGCTTTGCTTAGTTTGGGGCTAGATGATGCTGTGTGAAAATGTCCAGCATTATTTATTTTATTTATTTATTTATTAGAATATGTTCCTACGTAGGTACAATACTCACATAATTTATGTAGAAATCTACCTAATGTAGGTTAGTAGTCTTATCTACTTATTATTAAATCTGGTCAGTTTATTTCATTAGGAAGTTGATACCTATAGAAAAAAGATTATACCTACCTTACACCGCGTTCTTTACAAAAAAACTTAGGCCTTTACATCTATATTAGATGATTTATACAGCTTCAGGAGGCAACCTATGCCTACTCTTAACGGGACGCTGTAGTGCCTGGGACTTTGTTTGAGATGGAATAGGCTTGCCCAGCACCTAAACCATCCTCTTAGCTTAATCAGCCGCCCACAGGAAAGACGACGTCGATACGTGTGGAGCTGACTAAACTGCGGGTTTCCTCACGATGTTTTCCTACACTTCGTCCCTTACAACTGAATTACATTTGCTACGCGCGTAGCACTGCTACGACATGCTACGACCTTAAAAACTCTACGAGATTTAAGAAAATCAAAATACTAATAAACATTACTTTAGGACGAACGCAATATTAGATTTGTGATCTTGACACTTTCATCCCCAAATGAAAGTCTAAACAAAGCTAAAGCCTAAAGAATGAAATTTCAGTAAGATTGTTTTATATTTGTGTTTTATGATTAATGTTGTTTACAGTTTTGGGAATTGAGTAAACTTCGTCATTTTGTTCACGAAAAGTGACTGTGATGGAATGGTTTAAACTTGGTCCTTTAGGTACATATTTTCAACCGACTTCAAAAAAGGAGGAGGTTCTCAATTCGTCTGTATGTTTTTTTTTGTATCTTGTTACGCGATTGTTCCGCCATTTGTTGACCGATTTGCAAAATTCTTTGCATGTTTGAAAGGGTATACTCCAGAGGTGGTCCCATATAAATTTTATTCCTGAGGGATTGATAGTTTCCCCGTAAAACTCTAAACACCTTCCCTCCTAGCCATGTCACAAATAGAAATCGAATCGACAGCTTGACGCCCTGAGTCACACCGCGTTTCGAGTCAAACATTGAAGTCGGTTTTCTTTTTAGTATCAAAACGTAATTATTATTAATAGAATTAGGTAGGTACCTACTTATCAATTCAATAGTTTGCCTGAAAGAGTAACAAATTATACCTACACCTATCCTCAAATTTCACATTTAGTAGTAAGGGATAAAATGTAGCTACGTATCTACAACATGCACAACCAATCTTTAGCTATCTGAAGTAGCTGCGCAGAACCCATTTTTGATGACGCCTAAAAGACGAAGACAGCGTTGTATAGCTGCTTCGCTTACTCGCTTATGCTATCTCGCATACTCGCGCAATCCTGCGTAATCGTTTAGTGCACCTAACAGACAGACAAAGATCGGTTGTGCGTATTGTACAGTCAGCAACGAAAGTCGATTAACACTTTGACTTTTTAAAATGGCTTTTTTGAAAACCAAGAAAAAATCAACTTTTTTGGGAAATTATTATTAACCAAGACTTTATCTTCAAATATTAGTAAAAATGTTGGTCATGATGTTACGGATTTCGGAAATATTTAGATTTGTGAAACATAAAATGTTAATCGACTCTCGTGGCTGACTGTACATTTAAAACGGAAATGAAAATGAAAATGTAAGCTCTGTTTTGGTCATAATATCTTCTGAGTTTATTATTCTATGTTATCAGATAATTTAAACACAGGCTTGATAGTTATTACCTAGGTTCCAAACCTTCAAGGCTCAGCACACCTTTGTTAGGAGCTTAGATAAAACCTACTTTATTATATTACCTGTTTTGCTATACAAATAAATCGACAAATCAAGGTTATTTGTGGAACAACCTTGTTTATTAAAGGTTATTGTATAACCGTGTTGGTCGAATGGGGTTGTGCCCGACTTTCAATCCAAAGGTCGTGGTTTCGAATCCCGGCTGTGCATCAATGGAGTTTTTGTTTCGTAAAATTTATATGCGCTTTAACACGATCAAGGACAGTGGCAAGTAACAACTTCAGTGAGCAAGTGCAGTAGTGTAAAGCTAAACTGATCGGACAGTAGCGAGTCAACTTTTTTGTCTAGTTGCTCACCACTTGTCACTGGTAGTACTTATAATTGTTACTTATCTTGCAGGAAAAAACAAAGTCAGTATCCAACAGTCATAATGAAACGTCATCAAAATTATTGGACAAAACTTAAGACCCTAATTTTTAAAGAATGCCCCAGCCCCCATGGGAATCATTTTAAAAGCAAATGCTACCACGATCCAAATTTCTTAATACGACGATTAAGTAGACCAACCGGATTTTCTGGAACTTGAGCCTTTATTCTCAAATTGTTAGAGACTATTTTGGCGTGTTTTTACGTAGAGAAATTGCTCTGGAGTACCTAATTGTCTTTTATAATTAAGTTGGACGAGTTTGAAAGTAGGTATAAGTCTCAGAGTAGTAATTTGAATGCTTCAAATCCGTGTGAACTAAGGCGTCGAAGGATATGACTGTTGGGCATTTCTAGCGGATATTTTATCACAACACGGTTCAACGAAGACGAGAATCAAATGTTGTGCCGAGTGCCGACCCTATGTAGTGGGGTAAGGGCAGGAATAAGAGAAGAAGATTCCACTCATATAATAAAGCTGAAAGTTTGCGAGTTTGTTTAGATGTTTGTATGTTTGTATGTTTGTGTAAGGATCAGGCTCAAACGACGAAACAGTTTACAACTTTTATCCTGAAAAACGTTCCTGAAAACCAAAAAATATGTGAAAGACAACGGGAATATTGCATAAAAACTTTAGCAAAGGGCACTGCTATAAGGTTGCCATGACAACCAATAACTTTTGACTTTTCAAAATGGCGATATCATTTCGTTCTACTATGCTTTGAACATTGTGGGGTGGGGTTGTGATGCCTAAATAAGTTTTTTTAATAAATAGCGAAACACGTATTTATTATTTTTCAAAACTACCCAACCCTTTAGATGGGTACTTATTTATATTGGTCAATGACAGCAAATCCAAAAATGAATTCAGTGTTTTCATGGGTTGGATTGGAACAAGGTAGTTCTATCTCTAAAGTTTGTATGACAAAACAATGCGCAGACGAAGTCGCGCCCGGGTTCACTAGTATATTCTACATATGTATTTATCTATGTATGTATTATTATGTATTTTATCTGTAGGTATGAGTATATGTTATGTTTTTGTATATTGAGTAGTTTTCTTGCTATAAAATTCAATAACTTGTCATTGTGATCATCAAGTTTGGAGACTGCGCCTACATCCGAAATTATTCGAAACTTTTGTATCGGTTTCGATTGCGGATATTTTTTATTTCGGATATCCGGTAATTTCGGCTACGGATATGGATATCCCTAACATCTCTAGTAATAAAGGCGTACACTCTCATTCTTGTTATTACTCTTAAACACAAAGTTAAAAGCTCAGATGCGTGAAATCGGTGCCAATTAAAAAAGTATTACCGATTTTTATAATTTCTTAGTACTTTTTGGGTTTGTTTTAATCCTGATGTCATAATGGCTGTCATGTTGTGGCTTGGAATTGAAAAGTTTTTAACAATTAAGCATTTTGAAAAGGCAAAATAGATATTCTCCCAGATTTTTGTGTGTATACGTTAACACAAGAAAACCATAGTGTTTTAGTACGCGGCAATGGGCTTGCAGCCTGCCATGTATGGAATGCTAACTTCTACAAAATGTTGGCATAGGCATGTTATTGGGCAGGCATTTGACTAACCCAGATATCTTCAAATAATCTTAAGAAATCTCCCTATAGATCTGAGAAAATCTATCATGCCTTGTAGATAAAGTTGTCATACATACCTATTGTTTGTTTTGTCTGTGTTATTCAGGACCTTAGTAAGTCGGTATCCTGGTTGAGTCGCAAGGTGTGGGTTCGATTCTCACGACGAAATACACAAAATGCCACTGTGTATTCATTAGTATTCATATAGAGTTTAAAAACCTAAAGCCTCTCATCCGAGCATCCTGTAAATCAATAGAGCTATAACCAAAAAAACGTTTTCCATTAAAAAAAAATGCTGATTTATGATAAGGCAATTGTATGATTCATTCATATCACGTTGGATTGATCCCGGAAATTTGCAATTCCCTAAAGAAAGGCATTGTTCCGACTTCGATTAAGTCCATGCCCGTTATTTTCACTTTTGCCTTTATGGCCCAATAAATAACATTAAGTTTATGATGCGTATAAAAATATACTAAAATGGCGTGTGAGGTTGCATTTTTAATAGAATGCGTTACGGAGAGCAAACGTTTGAAAGTATGTTTAGTCTGTGGTTTAGTATGTTATGGTCACAGAACATAATAGGTACTCCTATTATGTGGGTCAGGCTGATTAAGCTGAGAGGATGGTTTAGGTGCTGGGCAAACCTATTCCATCTCAAACAATGTCCCAGGCACTACAGCGTCCCGTTAAGTGTAGGCATGGATTGCCTCCTGACGCTGTATAAATCATCTAATATAGATGTAAATGCCTAAGTTTTTTTTATGGTCCAACTGAATAAATGTTTTTGGTTTTTGACAGAGAGTCGTTAAAGTGGTATCATGACTATGTATGCGACTGTTGTTTAGGTATTTATGTAGTTTTTCGTATGTACCTAAGTGTACAAAATTGCCAGTTCTTTGCAAGAAGGGTGCTCTAGCTTTCAAAGGTAATATAATTGACAAGTGCGAGCGAGTCTTGTCGTGTTGAGGGTTCTGTACTGAATAGGAAACAGTGTTAAGCTTCATGAAAAGATGAAAAAGAAAAGAAATAGGATCACGATTGTATCCCCAAGGAAAAAAAACATTTAAAAAAAATCATAATAACGCTGGACATTTCACATAAGTGTCATTATTTACCTTATCTCTAAAGTCAGCAAAGCTTGTGTTATTGCAATCATACCATTGATTATCTACGTACCTATTACCTGACATACATTTTTTACTACATTTCTACTTATATTTAGCAAATGAAAAGTCTTATCATCGATTCCGACGGGATTCGAACTCGCAACGATCAGACGAATCTCCTAAAGCCGGAGTGCCTTACCATTCGGCCTTGAAAAAAAGAGATAAGTATATTTAGCAACACCATATTGCACTATAAACCAAATCATAAGTACAAACTTATCCCGCGATGGGAATCAAACCGGTAACGTTCTGTTAAAAGCGGGCCTTTGCCACCATCAGAGGTCGTCAAACATAACGGATCCGTTTTTTTTCAATGCAATACTGATCCCTAAACAGGCACATAAAACATTAATAAGAATAAAAGGGGTCGCACAGCTAAACGCCTCCTTGAGTAGCTTGAGAGGCAATAACGTAAGGGTGGCCGCACACGAGTTGACGAGGTCAAAACGGTTTTATTACTGCTTTTATTTTTATTGTATCCTTAATGGCTCGAATTTTGTATTGTTTTGTAACCTGTGAAAACAACATACCCGTACCTACATAAAACTAGCCTTTTAGAGGCATAAGTAAGTTCGTATGAGTCAGTGGCCAACTCTGTTGACGGAGTTTTTAGGCCGCCTTAAGGCCTCCGTCATGGCTTAATGACTTAAATAGATGGGATAATTTAACGTGCCCTCCGAAGCACGGAAGCGCTCAGATGAAAATGCCACTGGCGGTCACCCATCCTCTTACAGACCGTTGCGAACGTTGCTTAACTTCGATGATCTATCAAGAACGATTAAGCTAACACGACCACGAGCGCTTCAACATAGACATGGTCTAGTAGGATTAATTTTAAGTGGTTCCAGTGGTACTTAATATTGAATAAAAATAACAATAATAATAAATAATGCTGGGCATTTTTCACACAGCATCATCTAGCCCTAAACTAACCAGATAACTGATATACTACTTACTAGCTACTGTGCGGCTTGGCCCGCGTGGTACCAACATTTTGAATAGCCTATGTGCTATTCCAGATAACTATCTACGCCTATTCCAAGTTTCATCTAAATCGGTTCACTGGTTTAGGCGTGATTGAAATACAAACAACAAACTCACAAACTTTCAGCTTTATTATATTAGTGGGATATGCTTTTTGTTTGTAAATAGCGAGATCGAGTTCGAGGGCGTCTTCTTTCACGACTTTTCTCTTTTACTTTTTTTTTCTTGGTTTCGGACTTGGTCATCACCGCCCATCTCAAAAAACACCTGTATATTTTACGTTTTTTAAGTTATATATACAAATAAAGCATAAAAAGTAAATTACCTCACTTAAATGAAAAACGACAATTAAGAAAAATTCACAGCAAAAAATAAAATTATGCCCCAAAATTACGAGCGGCCGAAAAATCCCCTTTTCCCTGTCACAGTTTCTCAACTTCGCCTATAAGGTGTAAGCTCATAATTTTTCCACAAAACTTCACCCCCTCTTCCCCTTTAGGGTCAAAGGGGGCTTAAAGTTTCCACCAGATGTCGTGGTATTTGAGTTCCCTTGTTTTATTAAAAAAATCTTGACCTAACTTTTAAGGGGACTCTTAAAATTCCTTTGTTGAATGAAATTTAATGATGGCTAAGGTCTTACGATAAGGATATTGTCTTAAAAGTACATAAAGTGGGTATTAATTCGACGGTGGAAAATATTGCGAGAAACGAAATCTGATCATTGAGTTAATTTGCGTAACTAAGCATTACTTTGAAAATAAAAACGATTTTTCCTTGAATGCGTGTGAAGTCTACGTGTTTTTAAAAATTAATGTTTTTTGATTTTCTTTTTTAGAGCATTGTTCACATAATTAATTTCTATCTATTTCATTATTAAAATCGAATAAATCATTAGATATTTAGCCCCGTAGGAGTAAGCCGGCGTTTAGGTACAATTCACTTCAATCGCTCATTACATTAACATTCACACACAGTTTTCTATCATTAATATAGCTCAAATATCATATTTTTTCTTTATGTTTCACTATTTTTCACCCAATTATATTGTTTTCCTTAATTTCCAAGACTTTCCGTGACCTTCGTAATTTTCCTACAAAATGTGAACTAAGTAATTAATTTTCAGAAATAGGATTAGTGAATCGAGTTATTTTCAAGAGATGACGGATTCCTTGACTTTTCTGCTGCTTCCCGCCCTTTGTGTACCGAAATTAATTATTATTACGGCTTTCGTAACAATGGTAAGTGATGATAGGATTTGTGTGTATTTTGCTAAGAAAAATGTTCAGTGTCCGTTCTAAAAATGTATACTTTTCTAGCTATGTTCCCGCGGTCTCTTAGAAATACTTAACTTTTCTGGAATAAAAAGTAGCGTGCTATTACAGACTATAATGTATCTATCTCTGTGCCCATCAAAATCCATTCAGTAGTTTTTTTGTGAAAAAGAAATAATTTATACTTCCTCCTCACAAACATTCGCATAATAAATTACCTACTAGGATAAAAATGGATCCAAACAATAAAATATCTGAATAATCTTCCACTTACAGACATAAGTTACAATTATATTACATAATCCTCACCTGATTGATATTAATTAGAACTAAGCGCTTTCAAAGTTATTTTATTATGCGCACTGCAAACATTTGGAATCAGCTTCCAGTGTCTGTATTTCCGCTGAGCTACGACCCTCACACAGACAGGGCACCTTCTGGGTAGGCTCGCTCCATCGTAGACCTCATTCTTACCTGTGTAACGCTTTGAGGTCAAGAGCCAACCTATTCATCATAAAAAAAAACATATATGGTGTGAAAGCCGATTATCAATGGGGAGTGCTCAGAAGAATTGTTTGGACTGATACCAGCCGCTGAATTCCGCCATCGTATGCAACGACAGCAATACTCATACCATCCACATCATGTGGATGGTTGGCAGTCCACAACTGTGCGGTTTTCACGCCAATTCCTGCCTCGCACAACAGACTTATGGAATCAGCTGTCGCCAGCGGCATTTTCAGACCGATATGACTTAGGCACCTTCAAGAAAAGAGCCTATTCCTACCTCAAAGGCCGGCAACGCATCTGCAGTGCTTCTTGATGCTGCAGTTGTCTGTGGGCGGTGGTAATCACTTACCATCAGGTGTGCCACATGCTCGTTTGCCCCCTCTTCCATAAAAAAAAAAAAAAACTATTTATGCAACTGACTGTACATTACCTCACAGGGATAATCAATTGGAATACATTCGTGAAAGTTGCCCGCAAGTGTAAGTGGCTTTATGCTTGGCTTGAGCTTGAGGCGTATCTATAGCCTGTTGATCAAGCCAAACTCAACCGAATTTCATGTGGAAAACTCTGAGCTTTAAAAACGCCATTTACACGATACCATTCTGGCATACCATTCAAGCCTCTTGCGGACCCATCTTCTTGAATGGTAGATACAGGCAGCGTTAGTGTACATATACACATGACATGACAGTAGGTGGCACATGCAAGTAGTTTCATGCAAGTTTTACTGGCATCACTGTGTACCTACCGTACTAACGGGTTACATGAAAGTATTTACCTAGCTATTTCCACTACACATAGGAATTAATCCGCCACAAGCTGTCGACAGATGGCGCAATGATTGATGGGACCAACTTAATTATGATCCGCGTTTCTTCAAATTCTTTCGACTTGCCAACTCGAGTCAGACAATCGGTTAAACTTTCACTTTTTTCCAAGATTTGCATACTTTTCCGCTTATGACTTCGAGACTGGTAATATTTCATCTAATACATCTGTGACTTTGTCAGTTGAGGGTTAGGTTTGGTGCCCACTGCGGGACAAATTTAACAAGCTTCGATTTAAATTATAAATCATTGTCAGTGGAATATTATAGTGTTTAAATATTTAAACTCATGAGTGAGCATACTAAAAGGTCACAATTAATATAGTACATAATATAAGTAATTAAATGTTGTTAATTAATAATTACATGTTTTCTGAAAATATGTTTAACATCAAAATAACTTTGTACATACTATCGCATCGGTTTTTGTTAGAAATTCGCAATTAATTTTAGTTTTTGGAAAACCGTTTTACTAAGAAGTTGGAAATCAATCCATAACAAGTTTTGTGTTTCACTTTACAAATGAAAACATAAACAAATTCATATATAGTACGCGTAACGGATCTAGGCATTCGTGAAATTAGTTACCAGGGGAATAGGCCCTAGGGACGGAAAGAATAGTGAGGATGCTACCCAGCAGTGCAATATGGCTGAGACAATGGTATTTCCTGAAGACCCCCTAAAGTGGAATCAGACGGTTAATTTTCGCTTTAAATGCGACACTTTTCACTCGTAATGAAATGTCTGAATGAAAGAAATATGAAGCATTCATTTGAGTGAATCGTCTGTTATCTATGCCGATTTATGACGACAATAACATTTACACAATACGGAAGCTGATTAATTTTTACATATCAACGGTCTTATTTGTTTTCAGCAAATGTAACATGTTATTGTTAAAAATACAAGAAAATGAATCGCAATACCTTACGTTAAAGCTCTCTAAAGTCTGTTCTCTCAAAATCGTCGACTGCTAAAAAACTACGGTCTTACTAATAAACGTGGTATAAAGTTATTCCTGAGTGTAAACTGTCAAAATGTATGGTTATTCCTATTTTATTCCAAGGAATAACTTTACACTACGTTTATTAGTAAGGGACTTAGATTTTATACCTATATTAGATATCAAATAAATTATATATTATATAGATTTTATATGAAATCTTTAACAATATACTAAGGCCTTTTTAGATGATGAAAGCGTTAGGACGTATGCCAAGACTAACCCCCGGTTTCTATAATCACCGGACATTCGTAGGTAAGATCTACGACCATAGAAGAAATCAAGAAGTGAAGTGAAACCAAGAAGAAGAAAAAGATCCCTTTACTAAGCTAAGATATTACGGATGTTACTGATTGGTCGGTTATAGTCGCTCAGCGACAAAGCCCTTTTCTTTTTGTTCATGTAAATAAAAAAAAAATAAAAAAATCTAGTCATACCAGAAAGTGAACTTCGATTAAAAAAACAAGTAACGCAAAACTGATTTTGAACCTTATCACGACTACATAATGTACTTTTTTAGTTAAATTTAAGTAGAGACGAAAAACGGTCTATGGTATACCTGGTATACCTATTCTAGAATTCTAAATTCTAGAAAATACTACCTACTCTAGAATATGACATCTAAAAATCTCTAAAAACGAGGACTTAACTCCACCTGCGCCCGCCGCGACTAGAACCCATTGTACCTTTGTGCGTATGTCGTGTAAAGCGGTGCGCACCGAATTACTTTCTTTGTTGTACTGATAACACGAGATAATTCTTATGTTTGTTTGGGAAATGTATTTTACAGAGCATATTGAGAGTCTTATACCACTAACTTCCGAACGAAGCTTTGTTCAGCGTTTGACATTCAAAGCTAAATTATTTTTTAAGTTATGTTTCGTTATCACAAAGATCTAACTCAATTCAATATTTATCGATGTTTGGCTCAACTGACAATGACAGATAGCAGCTGACATTTCGGCTGTCATACGTGACGTATGTTCAAAATATCGGAGCCTCTTGCAACCGCGAGTGCATTCGAACAAAACCACCCTATCGTGCGCACGCGAACTTCTAATCGGTCGAAGGACGCTTCCTAGTTCCTCGGTTCTTATCGCGTGTGATCAAGGTTTAAATTAGCAACACCACAATCGAAGACTTGAGGATCCTCAGCCAGGTGGAGAATCATCGCAACAGCAGTGGCAGACCGAGGTACGTACACGTATTTTATTCTGTCCATTGTCAGTTGATTCTAGAACTCATCGTTTTATTCGTGTTTGTCGAGACCCTTAGGGTCTTCCCTTTGTAGTAGGAAGCCACCATCTATTTCGGTTAGGTGCGGCTGCTACATCTTTTTGGTGCCGAAACCAGGGATCTTCACCTATACTTATCGAATGCCTGTGGAATTTCTGGTTTAACGGGGAATTTAGCTTAGAATATTCAATTTATCTATTCATCGGTTCTAAGTTATATCTCATTATTCCATCACTATCAGAAATTAGCCATAAGTATTATCAATTCTCAAGTCTAATACCATTTAATCGCCATCGAAGTTATCGAAAATAAGTTTTCTTTGTTATAGTAGGAACTCAAACTGAGCAATCTCATCAAATTATCGGTGCTCAGTTTACTCATTTCGGCTTACTATAATAATTTATCGTTACTTATTTATCTCAACCAAATCATTTCCTTATCATATTCACAATAATCTTTAACAAAATTAACATTTTATTTCGAAAGTTTGAACCAATTCGTCACTCTTATTTTTTATGAAGGTAGAAGTGAATAACTTCGTCAACGGCTCAGGACACGCCCGAGCGCATCAAACTTTATTCAATTGATTTTGTTAAACCTACCTACAACATATAAACTCGTAACTAGTTATCCGTGTTATACAAAATTCGTTACCTATTTCGATGTTGTAGGCACATTGTTCGATTTATACAGTCAATACAATTTTTAACGATAGTATTAGTAGAACATTTAATTTGCAGCACGTACTTATTTTTGTCGTGTTGATCTCGTATTATCTACTAATAATTGTAGGTACTAATAATTATCTAGTAACGTGATCGTTAAGCCGTACGCGTAAGTTTTAGTTGTTTACGCCGTTTAACAAATAACCAACTCAATTCTATACTAACTATTATTGTATCTACGCCGCGCAGCTGTGTGACCTAGTTTCTTATCAGCAGCGCTTGCACATTTTTATTGTATTGACAAAGAGTATTGCGTTCAGAGGGGTAAAATTAACTTTGCCAACTTTAACAAATTATTTTAAAATTTATAAAATAATTTAAACATGTCGTTTTTAACTAAGCCTGCGGGCAGGAAACAAAGTGTTTTTAAGAAGTCTAAATCTAAATCTGTGGAAGTTGAATACACTAAACAAAATTTATCATCACTTCGTAGAAAACGTACCATTGCTTTTAAACGGTTGACTAAAGCACTAGAAATCGGTGTTTTAGCTTCAAGTGACGATTCTCAACGCGACCTATTTTTCTCATATCATCAAGAGATTAAAAATATTGCTGCTAACTTTGAACATGCTCACATGAACATTTTGGAAATTTTGGATGAACCTGAGTCCGATGAAAGCAGTGTCCAAGATGAGTTTGATGAAATGTATTTTAGGCTTTTATCAATTCATCGACAATTATCGAAATGCGAAACGTCCCATCTACACAGTAACTCTTCTTCATCTAACATTCGGTTACCTAAGATTGCACTTCCGTCTTTTTCTGGTGATATCAAACAGTGGCCTAAATATTTCGATACATTTAACGCATTGATACACAACTCCAGTTCACTGAGCGACACAGAGAAGTTTCACTATCTTATTTCTTCGCTGAGCGGGGATGCACTGTTAGTTGTGAAAACGTTCCCCCTAACTCACGAACACTACAATGACGCGTATCAAGCGCTCATCGCACGCTATAAGAATAAACGCGAGTTAGCTTTTACGTGTTGGAAGGATATTTTAAATGTGGACTTTAACTGTAAAAACCCTAGTGAGTTTCGTAAGTCTTTGGACATGTTTGATGAAAATTTATGCATTTTAAAAACATTAGATTTATCTGTTGATAAGTGGGATTTTGTGTTAGTCTACCACATTTTATCCAAACTGGACACTGCTTTGCGACGTAGCTTCGAGGAGAAACACGCCGAGATAGAAATACCTACATACGAAAAACTGCGGTCATTCTTGCAATCTAAATGTGAGGCCTTATTGCGCGATACTCATTTTTTGGATTCAATTAAATCGAATAAGCCGACACAAAATAAATTCACTCCCGCGCCGCAGCAAAATCATTTTAAAAGGACGAATACTGTAACACACACTTTAGTTGCCGCCGCAGAGAAAAATAACGACATTGATGCAAATACACCGAAGTGTTCTTTTTGTAACGAGACACATTCAATTTTATCGTGTTCAGAATTTCTTAAAAAATCGGTTGATGAACGCATGACTTTCGCTAATGAGAAAAATTGGTGCTATAATTGTCTCAAACCTTCTCATCAATTAAAAAACTGCAAATCAATATTTTCGTGTCGCGTATGCAAGCGGAAGCACCACACCTTACTCCATCGCGATAATCAAAATCAATCATCGGTATCGTCGTTGGTGTCGAGGTCTCCATCGAACACAACCGTCTTGCTCGCGACTGCAATCGTGCAGGTTCGAGATTCATCTGGGAACATGCAATCGTTCCGCGCTTTGTTCGACACAGGCAGTCAGAGTAATTTTATTACTGAATCAGCCCTTAATCGTTTACAATTGACAAGCACTAAAACTGCTGCGAACGTTAGCGGACTTGGTGAGGCAATGGCTTCAATTCTCGGTGACGTCACGTGTAGCATTGGCACAAACAATCGTGTCATATACCAACTAGATATGCACGTACTTAAAAAAATATGTGGTGACCAACCCATCGCTAAACTGAACACATCCGGTTGGTCACATATCAAATCTTTGCCATTAGCAGATCCAGGATTCGATATCCCTGGCCCTATCGATATTTTACTCGCTGCTGATGTTTTTGCAGAATCACTTCTTAGTCAACACATCAAAGGAAGTGTCAACCAACCCACCGCGTTTAATTCAGTTTTGGTTGGCTTCTTCTAGGCAAAACTCGATTGGCTCTAAACACTTTGTTAAACTCATCGTCTGAAATCGATGATTCGTTGAATTCATTGGTTCAACACTTCTGGGAACTTGATACTCTTCCAAAAGCATCTTCACTTACTCCAGAAGAGTCTAAATGCGAAACAAAATACGTACAGGAACATTCTCGTGACGAATCTGGAAGATACGTGGTAGCTTTACCGTTCAAGAACGATTCAGAACCGATATTCGAAGGTTCACGCGACGTTGCTTTAAGGCGATTCTACGCGATTGAGCGACGACTGTCACGTGATCCTGAGCTTCATAACCAATACGCAGAGTTTATGTCCGATTATATCGCATCCGGTCACATGTCATTGGTTCCAGCTGACGAAGTGGGAAAAGGAAAATACTACATTCCCCACCACTGCGTCTTACGCCCGGAATCCGCAACCACTCGTCTTCGCGTTGTTTTCGACGCTTCCGCCAAGGATCTCCATTGTCGTTCCTTAAATGATACGCAGCTCATCGGTCCAAAATTACAAGCTAGTATTTTGGATATTCTCCTACGCTTTCGAGAACACAAGATTGTTTTTATGGCGGACGTTCGTCAGATGTATCGACAAATTTTACTTGAACCGACACATCGTGAGTTTCACCGTATTCTTTGGAGGGCATCCCCCAAGGAGCCTCTTCAGGAATATCGTCTGAACACTGTTACCTATGGTGTAGCATCTTCTCCATTCCTTGCTTGTCGCACGTTGCGACAACTTGCCGTGGATGAAGGACATGCGTATCCTGTAGCCCACAAAATCGTAATGTCGGATATCTATGTCGACGACGTGGTCAGTGGATGTGACACACTTGAAGACGCTTCTCAAGCAAAGTCCCAACTCATCGCGCTATTCAATCTGGGACATTTTAAACTCAGAAAGTGGGTGTGTAGTGAACCAAAACTCTTATCAGATCTTCCCGCCGAAGATTGTCTGACCGGTTCTGTGTCTCTTGATTCAACATTGCCAACAACGTTAAAGGTGTTAGGTCTAAAGTGGGACCCCTTAACCGATGCTTTTATTTTCGAAGTCAAATCTTCAAGTCGGCCATGCACTAAACGATCAATTCTTAGCGAACTCGCAAGAATATTCGACCCGTTGGGGTTCTTGTCTCCAATCACAATTCAAGCGAAATGCTTAATCCAAAAACTTTGGATCCTCGGTGTTGGTTGGGATGAGACTCCTTCGGACGAAGTAATCCACGCATGGAACAAATATTGTGATCAATTATCACATCTCACGCAACTTAGAATTCCTCGCCATCTCACTCGCGCGAACGCAAAATCGTATCATATACACGGTTTCTGTGATAGTTCCGAGCTAGCTTACGGTGCAGTGATTTATCTACGGGTAACAGAATCAGATAACTCAGTCAAGGTTTTCCTCATCTGTTCCAAAGCACGTGTGGTACCTTTGAAACGAACTTCACTGCCTCGCCTCGAGCTATGTGCTGCGGTTTTACTCGCGGATTTGTATAAGTTCGTTCGCGATACTTACCTCTCTCGCATTCCTATTGAAGCTGTCTATTTGTGGTCAGATTCCACTATCGTTCTGTCCTGGCTACGCTCCCCTTCATCTCGATGGACTACGTTTGTGGCAAATCGTGTCAGCCACATTCAGGAAATCACACCAGTTGAATGCTGGCAACATGTTTGTTCATCAGATAACCCGGCTGATATCTGTTCGCGCGGCCAATTTCCTCGAGAAATCGTCAACAATTCGCTATGGTGGGCGGGACCGGAATGGTTATCAAATCATATCGAACCATTACCGTCTCACGACGGTTCACTAACATCCGATGATGAGCTAGTAGTTCAATCGGAATCACGAAAATCAGCTGCTCTTGTTGCTGCTACGGTTTCCGAAAACACTACCGAAGACTCAATATTTGACACTTTGCTTAATCGTCATTCGTCACTCACAAAAATTGTCAACATTGTAAGCTTCATTAATCGTTTCATACATAATTCGCGGAACCCTAGCAGCGCCAATCGTAACAAAGTTCTTAACAATATCGAACGCCATCGTGCATTAATGCAACTCGTCCGGTATGTTCAAACTTGCGCCTTTTCAGAGGAAATTTCTAAGTTACAATCGCATCAAATCTTGTCAAAACCATTTCGAAAACTCAATCCATTTCTCGATGATCACGGAATACTCAGGGTGGGCGGCAGGATATCTCGATCAGGATTAGAATACGAACACAAACATCCTGCTATGCTCCCGTCTGATCATCCAATCACATTTCTCATAATTGATAACATCCATCGAAGCTATTGTCATCCGGGTATTAATACAACGCAATATTTAGTTTTGCAACAATTCTGGATAATTGCCGCCAAGCGTACCATTCGGTGTCGCTTATCAAAATGCTTAAAATGTTATCGTACGAATCCGAAACCATTGCAACCTTTTATGAGTGATCTCCCTGCCTATCGTGTGAACCAAGTCAAACCGTTTTCGGTTGTAGGAGTTGATTTTGGCGGTCCGTTCCGCATAAAGTTAGGTTCTCATCGTGGTGCCAAGATGGACAAGGCGTATTTATGCCTTTTCGTATGCCTTACCACAAAAGCTGTCCATCTCGAAACAGTTTCCACCTTGTCGACCGAAGGTTTTGTGGCGGCGTTACGTCGCTTCGTAGGACGACGCGGGCGTTGTAGCGTTATTCATGCGGACTGTGGAACAAACTTCGTAGGCGCGAATAATCAACTCAAAGCTTTCACTCAACAAGCTTGTCATTCTGAAAAGATCGACTTTAAGTTCAACCCACCTTCAGCTCCACACTTCGGAGGAGTTTGGGAGATACAAATAAAAGCGGCTAAATCTCATTTGTATCGCGTAGTAGGTGATCAAGTGTTAACATTTGAAGAGCTAACAACTCTCTTCGTACAGATCGAATCCGTATTAAATTCGCGGCCTTTATGCCCTATCAGCTCTGATCCCAACGATCTTTCTGTTTTGACTCCAGGTCACTTCCTCACCTTGGAACCTTTAACGTCTGTCCCTGATGAAGATCTTTTAAACGTAAACATATCTCGCCTTCATCGTTGGCAGCTAATTCAATCGTTTCAACAACATTTTTGGTCCAAATGGAAAAACGAATATCTCCACTCATTAACGCAACGCGCCAAATGGACCAAAGATGCTAGACCGTTACCGATAGGTTCGATGGTGATTATTCGGGATGACAATCGTACTCCATTGCATTGGGCCCTAGGTAGAGTACAAGCGCTACATTCCGGTGCTGATGGAGTAGTTCGGGTTGCAGTAGTAAAAACAGCAAAGAATCATTTAATTCAACGACCGCTGGTTAAGCTATGTCCTCTGTCGATAGAGAACTAGCTTGAATCGTTTTATTTCTCCATTATTATCAATTTTATTTATATTTATCATATCGCTATTTATCGTATCGTATATCGTAAGTATTCACTTAGCTTATTCAATATTCTATTACTCTTAAACCAGAAAATTCCATAAGGTATTTTGGTGGGCGGTATGTTTCGTTATCACAAAGATCTAACTCAATTCAATATTTATCGATGTTTGGCTCAACTGACAATGACAGATAGCAGCTGACATTTCGGCTGTCATACGTGACGTATGTTCAAAATATCGGAGCCTCTTGCAACCGCGAGTGCATTCGAACAAAACCACCCTATCGTGCGCACGCGAACTTCTAATCGGTCGAAGGACGCTTCCTAGTTCCTCGGTTCTTATCGCGTGTGATCAAGGTTTAAATTAGCAACACCACAATCGAAGACTTGAGGATCCTCAGCCAGGTGGAGAATCATCGCAACAGCAGTGGCAGACCGAGGTACGTACACGTATTTTATTCTGTCCATTGTCAGTTGATTCTAGAACTCATCGTTTTATTCGTGTTTGTCGAGACCCTTAGGGTCTTCCCTTTGTAGTAGGAAGCCACCATCTATTTCGGTTAGGTGCGGCTGCTACAAGTTTTCTGAAATCTGCGTTATTTTCTTAATTTTTCGTTTTGTAAGTCCTTAAACCCTTCTACAACGTAATATTACATAAACATAAAAAAAATACTGAAATCAATCGTGAATATTGAGAGGAAAATCGCAGATTAGTTCCTGCTACATTTTCTATAAAAAAAATTCGGAGTAGGTACACTTTAAAAAACTGTTGAATTCAAAATAAACAATTCACATTTTCCACTGCATTTGAAAAATGTACGTCCAATCAACGTATCCAATAGTAAATAAAAAATAAAATCTTTTATCCAGAAAAGAACTAAGCAAAGTTTTTCATTCGTCAGTTTGTTTGTCACCTCATAAATCAAGCGAGTCCGGGTTTAATCTCACAATACGATTACGTGGGAGCTGGAGGCTGTATTAGCTTGTCCTTGGGGGCGACTGCAGCTATTGGAATAATCATTTTTATACTAGTTTGCGTATTCTACTTCGCTCAGCGCTAAACGAAACGCTACTTTTTACTACACTAAATTTACATGCTATAAAAATCAAAGGTCGTGGATTCGTATCCAGGCGTGCACTTGTGAGTTTTTGGAACGAAGTTCCTTTTCGGACGGTATCGGGGGCTAGACACAAAAAGTGTTCGATTTTTGCGTCACGACACTGTATGTCAAAACGTCAAAATGCGAAGAACGAAGTGCGCAGCCGCGAAGCAGTCCATAGATTGTTACATTGTTAGTACGGAAGAGCGTTTCTAGGATTTGAGTTAATAATTTATTTGACAAATACTTGAAACTTCGTTTCAACCGAGTGTTCTACGACACTCACGTACTTTTTTAGTTTAAAAATAAACGTACACTATGCTAGTTCACTCAAATGGTGGAGAAAAAAACCGTGATGAAACTGACATTTGTAGAATGCTTATTATGTTGACACATGTCAAAACAAAACTGTTACCACAAAAAAGCGTTTTAACGAGTATTTAAAGATCGTTTTTCTAGGGACAGGTTTTTAGTTAGTCTTAGTCTGAACTCGGTTAATTTTTTTGTAATAAGACGGAAAAAGTTCGAAAACTTGTCAAGTGTACGATAAGGACACTAAAAGAAGAAGTGTAACTACATAAAATGACCTCTACCCAATCCTAAACTTAGTACCTGGTTGCACTTATTAGCTTGCTGTACCCAGTAGAAGCATTCCCATTCTCCATGATTTGAGGAGTAAATCCAAGGCATTCAGATGTAACAGTTAGAGTTAAAATAACGACCAAATTAGCAGTTATCCCTCGTATCCCCTCCTAATGTGCATACACGTCGGGCGGGAGTTACTGCGTACAGGAACACATACTCGAAGCTTCAGACAGATCGTAAAACTTATTACTTTTTGAGATGGTAATGATACAATGAAATAAGAGTGATGCTTAGGTGTATGTTGTGTTTCAAAGTGATCGCAGCGGTCCTACTGAATAAATGCTTTTTGACTTTTGACTTTGACTTTATGACCCTGAATAATAGTTTGAGAAACTATGTGCAAGGTAAGAGTGTGGAGTGAAAAAATTTGTATGATCTGCAAATATTTATCTCATGTCTGGGTGTTTCTATCTATGTATAATATGTATGTATTTATTTTAAAGGTAGATCTGTTACTAGTTCCCATAGGACAAACTTTGATTAGTTTGGGGCTAGTGAGTGATGCTGTGTGGAATGTCCAGCTAAATTAAAAAAAAATATGTAAACATTAAAATAAAAAAAATATGTAAACATTAAAATAAATAAAAATAAAAAAAAATGTTGCTTAGTCACTGTAAGTGTTATAACTTTAGTTAGAAAACACAAAAGGCTCGTACGCCCAATGTGTTGACCCCACTTCCAAACACAAGGGCTTCTCCCTGCCCCGTGAATTATGGTGTCGCCTCAACAGGCTTCTCACTGGACACGGCCGATGCAACTACTATCGGCATAAATGGGGCTGGACAGACTCGGCGCTCTGCGAATGCGGTGGAGAAGACCAGACCATGGAGCACATCATCTCACGCTGCCCTATACACTCGTACCCAGGACCCTGGACTGACCTAATAGATCTCCCCCCTGAAGCAGTATCCTGGCTTGGGAATCTAAACATTAACTTGTAGATTAAGTACTAGTGTAATTTTTGTTTTTAAGTTTAGAACGATTTTATTTTTGTTAAATTTAAATTTTAGTTTTATAACGCCTGTCATACGATTAAATAAAATAACTTTTTTAATAGAGCGAGAAACAAAAAGAAGAAGAGAAGAAAAAACAAAAAAAGTACTTACGTGTGTCGTGGAACCTCCGTGGAACACTCGGTTGGAACGAAATTTCAACCTTGAAAGGCATTTGTTAAATAAATTCATGTCAAATATTAAAATCCTAGTACTAACAGTGTAACAATCTATGGGCTGTTTCGCGTCTGCACACTTCGCACTGTGACGTTTTGACCGATGTATGTGTCGTGACGGAAAAATAGACCGTTCCATTTTTCTAGCCTCCTCCTTCTTCCTGCCCTTATCCCACTTAAGTGGGGTCGGCGCAACATGCTTCTCTCTTCCATTTCCCTCTATCACCCATCATATCAGAACTCACTCCTTTCACAAACATATCCGCATTCACACAGACTTTCCACCTTTTCTTAGGCCTTCTTTTTTCTAGCCTCCATCCTCGATACCGTCCGAAAAGGAACTTCGTTCCAAAAATGAACCGTGCTCAGATCTATACTGTGTTGACCTGTAACGGCGGAAAGAAACAAAATAACGATACCGTTAAACGGAATAGATGGATTTGTGATAAGCCTTCGCTTGGCTTGTCTTGAGCTCGAGCCAACATGTCTTGTGGTTGCAATTTAACCAGCATACAGCTTTTCAAGGAAATTGGATATCTCTAAGTGGATAATTTTATTTTGTCAGATTGAAAGGGGTCCTAGAAGAAGAAAATTAGTTCGACTTATTTTCGATAATTGGGTGTAATTCCAGAAGACTTTTTGTCGTCTTTGCATTTTAAATTGTTTTGATTTGTGACACGTGTGACAAACTTACTGATAGATGTCTATTTTTACGCAGTAGACATTATTTGATATTCTCAGTCAGAAGTTACCACTATGCAATCACAACACGCATAAAAACCCCAATCCCTAATTCAAGAAACCATTCCGATTTTCATTCAAAGCGAATAGCACAAGATCAGTAAGTTTTACCTCGGATTTATTCGACATCTGTCGAGACGATGATGGGGCCCAAGATAGGCCCGATCGAAGGATTTGTGGCCCATTAATACTGGTCCCTTGGGCCACTTTATGAGGCCAGTTATGAGGCCTAGGGTATGAATGTAGTGATGATTTGTATGCCATTTGAATGATATATCGAATCGGTTTTACGATTGGGACTAGGTCAAGGATTTGATTTGGTATCTTATGACTACGGAAAATGAGCTGCAAATTGTTATTTAGGCTTTGTAACTAATACACGACTATTTTATGACTACCAAAAAAAATTGAGGACGATTGCAGTATAGATGCAGAAAATGATAATGGCACGGTCAGATTTTTTTTATTTAACTATCACAAAGTTATCGAGGATTTGTCAACCAAAAACAAACAAAATTTTATGAAAACTGTACAAATCAGTACCACAGACAACAATCGCGTACGGATTTTCATTTAAACTATGCTCTCGTATCATCCCCAGTCAGTAAAACCGCAGTAGCTATCATAAATCCATTTGACTCGTCTCGTCTCCTTTTAGGTTATAACTTTTTTCTTTTTTTTTTGACTTAATAAATATGATCAGTAACAGACACCGAGATCATGTTTAAAATTTTTTTGGTAATTATAAAATAGGGGTGTATAAGATTCTAGAAAAATTACCATCTTATTTGGGGGCAGGTGACTTTCTTTATGTTGGACTAGTAATATTTTTCTTTTATCCATGCACAGGTTGTCTGGTAGAGATAGTTTTTTAGTCATAAGACCGCCGATTGTTAAGTTAAGTTTTTGTTTAGTTTTATATATTTGTTTTACTTTTATGTCGTGTGCAATAAAGTATGTTCCATTCTATTCTATTCAATTTTTGATTGTGCTTACTTATGCGTTAATTTTTTTTACTTTGTTGAATTTTTTGGTATTTTCTTTGTATTTTTCTTCTAAGGATTATTGTGAATGTCTAACGTACTTTCAGATATAGCCATACGGATATTTATAAAAATACAGATCTTTTGTTTCATACAAATAAAACAAAGGATTAACTTATGAAAATTCAATGAATCGTGCATTTTTGATTTCCGTTTGGGGATCGAAACAAAGATAAATATTTATCCACAAACCCAGAACAATTCGTATGCGACATTGTTGACAACTGTTGACATAATACCTATATTTTATTTAGTTTTCGGAAAAGTAAATTTGAACAGATAAATGTAACTTATGATACCGGATGTACCTAAGTAAATAATCCTTATAATAAAATAAACACTTCGTTCGTACTCAGAGACGCTAACGTCTTTTGTAAAGATTTTATATTGCAAAAAAATTTATTAAGCAACGCAAATACATTTGAGTAAAAGTATGTGAAGCCTTTTAAAAGTACCTAAATGTACTTAAAATACCTTTTAAAAGTATGGTGAATACCTGAGCGAGATAAATATTTACAGATAACAAACAATTATCTTCCGGCGAATCGAACCGCAACCTTCTACGTCACAGACTTTCGCCCACTGCACCACAGATGTCATCGGTAGATACACATACACCAAAACTTCTGTAAATATATTAACTTCTATAATATTACCCATGAAACTAAGTGAACTATAATACAACTCTAACATCGATTAACCATCACAATTTAGTTGCGAATCATCGACGTTTTATCGATAGTTTTAACGAGTCACGCAACACAGTTGTTCGTAACACTTAGCAATAGATTGATCAGCACAATTGTTTACTTAGAGAAAGTAGCAGTTGTTTTGTTTTTTCAACTTACCTCACCTCACCAACTGCCTCACCAATATGCATTCCACTACAACTTCAGTTCTCTCTATTTTAGTAGGTAAGTAATTTAGATTTAAAAACTCGGACTAAAGCCATATTGGCTGACCTCAACAAAGGTTGTACCTCAACTTACAATTCGAAGGTCCTTTGTTCGAATCCCGGCCATGCATAAACGGATGTTGCGCCTAAAATTTATATTCGCTTTAACACATGCTCAAAACGGTGAAGGAAAGCATTAGTGAGGAAACCAGCTAGTATTCTTATAAGCGGCGATGGGCTTGTAACCTGTCACGTATACAATTTTGCCAATATGACGTAGTCTGGTTATAGATGATGAAGACTTATGCATTAGCTTTAGGAGTTAACATAACACGAAAAAAGTGTACACCTACAAAAATACATGTTTTGACGCTTTAATTCTACAACCTACCTAACCTACCTACATATCACTGATTCCATTCCACAATATAACTAGAAAGTAAGTTTGATCCTTTTTAATGTATTTGTCTAGTTTCATTACTTGATACCCACGGAAGTACCTAGCCACCCACGACACAGGGTATCCTAGTGTGGGGGCTAGTGAACATACCTACATAATTTAATTCAGTAGTACCTAATCATTATAATTAAGCTACGCTTAACATACAACTAGTGTTAAATTATGTCACAAAAATAATGTATATGTTTTGAAACCTAATAAATATATTTTGTATTTGTATTTGTATTTGTGTGAACGGAGGGGTGAAGCAGTGAAAGGCCATGTGTTCATAAAGGTGTCCACAAATGGCAACAAAGGGGTTGTTTACGCTGTGGCCCGAATTTTGTGGCTCGTTCACGTTGTGGCCTATTTTGATTTATTTTCATTGTCGTTGTGTCCCAAAACTTCGGGCCACAAATAAATTAGTAAAAATATATTATTTTGGCTTCACGTTGTGGCTCGATAGATTTTTCGTCAACAAAGGTGTTATGTACTTGCTGTAAAACATTAGGTACAACAAGTTTAGGGACAATAAATACTCATTCTCAGAATCCTTATCAGTTCAGCTCAATAGATAATAGTACCTAATACAGCAAAATATCGTAGAAATGCGTGTTATAAAAGAAAGGGTCATATTGCGCCATTTTTTTTACCTGGTTCAGGTAAAAAAGTCTGTCCCCTTGATTAGTAAACCTAATTAGTTATGCATTACTTTAGTCTTGACTCAGACTACATGAAAAGCGTCGATCACTTCTTTGGCGATGGAACATTCCGAAGTTGCCCGGCGCCTTTCAAACAACTATACACGATTCACGGCGATCTTGGAAGCGACGCTGAACACACCAGAATTGTGCCACTAATTTACGCCTTCACAAACAGAATGGACTAAGTATAAGATATACAAAGTCTTATTTAGTCTAATTAAATCAAAATATCCAGAATGGATACCAAGAAAGCTTACGACGGATTTCGAAAAAGCCGTAATGAAAGCAGCGAAGAAATGTTTCCCGGACATAGAAACCAAAGGATGCTACGCACATATAATTTGGTAGTCTAGTCGATTTTGCATGCTAAACGTTATGTATACATAATTATGTTAGTTAAGTATTTTAAATAATTTTAATGTAGGCATGTCAATTTATACATTATTGACATAATTTATACAGGGTGTAAAAAGACTGCTACCGAAAACTGAGGGATTGCAATCAGACCATGATTCTGAACATATTTATCGCAAAAAAAATGTTGACTTAGCTACGTCATTTTATTTTATTTTCTAGTTTTTTGCTACTAGTACAACATAATAAGCCCATACCTACCTAATCATTTCATTTATAAAAGAAAAAAACAATTAAAACTCAAAATCCAGCAATCTACAGATAAAAACGCGCCCAGTACATACGCTCGAACAGCTGTGCGAGGTCGGTTTGCTCCGGATATAATGATTTTTTTGGAAAATCCTTTTGGATTTCGCTGTATTTTGGGATGCTGTACCTACCCCTTTCGGCTTCGGTAGACGTCTTTTTACACCCTGTATATTATATATTATTGACATAAGTGACTGTTTTTTCCTAAGTATATGTTAAATTTTTCGTTTTTGATTCAGATTTTAATAAAACATTAAAAACCCCTTAAAAACGTTTTTATTCAAATATAAATAATGGTTCACTTAATTATAAACTATTATCCAATCTGTGTATGCCTCAAGTATATAAGCCGGGCCACAACGTGAATTTGATTTCAGACACCAGTCTGCTGTCGGACCCCGTTCCGACTAGACGTGTTCGGTTTTCCTGGCCCCGTTCAGGACTACCTGCCGCGAGCCCCCGCGCCCGCCGCCCCCGCCCGCTACGAAGCCGCGCGGCACGGTCCGCGCGCCGCTTCGTCGCTCTCCCGCGCCGCGTTCAGTGCGCGATTCGCCCTCGCCGCGAGGACAACGTCCCTCGGGACGCCTTGTTTCTCTGGCAGCTGAACCTCAGAGCGTGTTTCTTTGACATCGAACCACCCATTCAATGTTTCATTAGTCCTTCTCAGGACTAGAAGAGCGCCCTTTTCAGGGCAGAAATCCACATAACCAGCTGTGGTCTTCTGGGGATACCTAACGGTGCCAACTAACCAGTTGCGAGGTGTTCCTGAGTTCCTGAGTTCCCGAGTTCCCGAGTTCCTGAGTTCCGGATCAAGATCCGGCGTTGCTTAGGACTTCGTCGTCTAGGGCCCCATCGGTTAGGGTGTTAGTTAGGCGTCATGGCTTCTCGCCCAGCGCCGGAGGTCGCCCGTGAGGAGATCCGCTCCATTAAGGAGCAGATCGCCATCCTCACGCGGAGGCTTGCGGCGCTTAGCGCTGAATACCCAGACGACGTTCCCGTCGCGTCTGCGTCCGCGTCTAAGGCAACTTGTGCCGACAGGGCCCTTCAGGCCAACCCTAAACAAGTCCCGGCCCTTATGGCCAAGCCCGTCGCTATGGACGTGGCTCTCCCGGCCCCTCAGGCCAATAAACATCAGGCTCGTGCACTAAACGCGGCCTCGGAGGCCCCCGCGCCCCGCGAAACCCCGGTCAAGGCTCTTCAAGCCGCGACCACCGCGTCCCCCCGTCCCACGCCCTCTCATGCTGTCCCGGCCGCGTCCGTTCTCGCCATCGAGTCCGGTGACTCGATGGACGGTTCTGAGCCCGAGCTAGAGCCCGAATCCGAACCCGAATCCTCCTCCGACGACGGCTTCACCGTTGTTCAAGGGGGAAAACGTAAACGCTCCGCCAAGCCACCGTCTAAAGCCCCTCCGGCTAAAGCCGCCGCCGTGCCCCGCGCTGACCCGCGTTTGGCCTCTCAGGCCTCTCAGGCTACTCGGGCCCCTCAGGCCAGCCAGTCCTCCTCTCAGCCCTCAGCTAAGAAGGAGAAATGCCCGCCTCCCATTTTCCTCCGTCAAAAAGAAAAATGGGACAAAGTTTCCACCGCCTGCCGGATGCGAAACATCGCGTACACTCACGCGAAATCAGTTAAGGACGCTATCAAGGTCCAAGTTAGCACCTCCGACGACCACCGCGCGCTAACCAAATTTCTCCGCGCGGAGAACATAGGGTTCCACACTTACGCCCTCGAAGACGAGAAGGTCCTCCGCGTAGTTATCCGCGGTCTCCCCGTCGAGCAAACCCCCGATTCCATTAAGGCCGACCTTCTGGCCCAAAACTATCCGGTCCGCGAAGTTCACCGCATGTACAGCGGCCGAACTAAAGTCCCTTACGAGATGGTCCTAGTCATCCTAGACCTCTCTCCGGCAGGTAAGGCCGTCTTCAACCTGAAGACGGTCAACAGCCTTTCCGGATTGAGCGTCGAAGCCCCCTATCGGAGAAGCAATCTCTCCCAATGTCACCGTTGCCAGCTCTACGGGCACTCCGCTCGTAACTGTCACGCCCGACCTCGTTGCGTCAAGTGCCTGGGCGACCATGGCACTCCTGACTGCACACGCACTCCGGGTGTACCTGAACCTCCCAGCTGCGTGCTCTGTGGTACCGAGGGTCATACCGCGAATTATCGCGGTTGCCCCAAGGCACCAAAAGGAACTAGCAAACGGGTTGTCCAGAGACAGCCGGAGCGCTACCCTCCCACTCCTCAATACTCAAAGGGCACTCCTAAAGTGACCTTAGCTCCCCCTAGGCCCCCCACGTATAATGCGTGGAGAAATCCGCTCCCAGGCACCAGCCGAGGCTCTCAAGCCAAAGCCAGCCCTCCTCCCAAACCAACCACAGCCCCTCAGGCAAACCCACCCACCCCTCAGGCACCCTCTGGCCATACCGAAATGGTCAACAACATTCTCGCGTCGCTTAGGCTTATTCTAACTCCAGAATTCATAAGCGCCATTCAGACCCAAAACTCTCCTCTCTCTAAACTCCCATAATGGATTTAAGAACCGCTAGAGTTAAACCCCGTTCCGTCTCCATCGCGTTCTTCAACGCGGATGGACTTCAAAAACAGACAGACTTAGTTTCCGACTTTCTCTCCCGACATCAAGTAGACGTACTGTTAGTGCAGGAAACCTTTCTGAAACCAGCCCACCGCTCACGAAGGATCGCCAACTATCATATGATCCGTAACGACAGGCTGGTTTCACCGAAAGGCGGTACTGCAATCTATTTCAAAAGATCCATTCACTGCGTCCCTCTCGACCCTCCTCCCATGACAAACTTAGAAGCCTCCGTATGTAGATTAGCCATGTCCGGCCACCCTCCTCTCACGATAGCCTCTTGCTACCTTAGCCCGTCCAAAACCTTGCTTAGGAGTGACGTCGAAGCACTCCTTAGCATGGGAAGCTCCGTCGTCTTGGCGGGAGACTTCAATAGCAAGAACGTCCTTTGGAATTGCGTTGCAACCACTCCCAACGGTCGCATTTTAGAAGACCTCTCAGACCTACTTAACTTTGACGTTATTCCGCCCCTCGATCCGACCCACTTTCCCAATGTCGTAGGACACCGACCTGACATACTAGACATGGCACTGCTTAAGAATGTCGCCTTACAGCTTCGTTCGATAGTAGTGCTGCACGAACTTACCTCCGATCATCGCCCAGTTCTCATGCACCTAGGCGTTCCCCAGTCCCCGACCCCCCAGACTAAGAACGTCTTAGACTGGGCTAAACTTAGCAGCGCCCTCGGTTCCATAAACTCGCCTGACTTGCGTAGGATCCCGGACGATATTAGCTCCCCCGACGACATTACTATTGCAGTCGACTCCCTGACCAGCCATGTCACCTCCGCTATTAGCGGCGCATCGAGGCAGGTTCCTGCGATGGAAGACCATCGCAGGGCCCTGCCTGATGACGTGAGACGGCTGATCACGGAGAAGAATGCAGCGACACGACACTACAGCTCTTGGCCCACCGAACTCAATAGGAAAAGACTTCGCGCCTTTGAACGTCTCGTCAAAAGCCGCATTAACGATTATAAAAATCGTGACTGGGACAATCGTCTCTCGGGGCTCGAGCCAACTCACCAAGCCTATTGGGATTTGGCCCGTTCTCTGAAGGCGGATAACTCAGTCTCGATTTTGCCTCCTCTCACCCGTCCCGACAATACTATCGCGTTCAATGACGATGAAAAGGCCGAATGCTTAGCTGAAAGCCTCGAATCTCAGTGCTCCCCTAGTTTAAACCCGGTCGATCCTGTTCACCTCGACACGGTGAACAGTGAAGTCGAAAGACTATCCGCTCTCCCGCCCTCTGCGCCTCCTCTGCCCTTAGTCAAAGCCGCGGAAGTTCAGATGGTCATCAAAGGTCTCAATACGCGTAAAGCCCCTGGAGCTGACGGTATCAGCAACAGGGTTCTTAAGAACTTCCCTCTCGCCCTTATCTATCTTCTCGTCAGCATCTTCAATGCCGCGCTAGATAACTGCACCTTTCCCGACGCCTGGAAGGCTGCCACGGTCATCGGCATTCCCAAACCAGGCAAAAACTTTACGCTGCCCACTAGCTATCGTCCCATTAGCCTCCTTAGCTCAATAGGTAAAATCTACGAACGTATCCTTCTAGCTCGCATTTGGTCCGTCATAAACGAACTAAAACTCCTCCCCGACGAACAGTTTGGCTTTCGAGCCAGACACTCGTGCCCTCAACAGGTACTCCGCATCACGGAGTTCCTGTATTCGAAACTCTACGACCCACTCTATCCCGGCCCAGCGGGGGCTGTCTTTCTCGATGTAGCGAAAGCTTTCGATAAAGTCTGGCATAACGGCTTGATTTACAAGCTGTTCAACTTCGGAATGCCAGACAGGCTCGTGCTCATCATACGAGCCTATCTTCAAAATCGAAGCTTTCGCTACCGCGTCGAAGGCACTCTCTCTAGCCCTCACCCGGTGCATGCTGGGGTCCCTCAAGGCTCAGTCATCGCTCCCGTCCTATTCACGCTGTACACCAGCGACATCCCCCGTTCCGATCACGTAGAACTCGCTTTGTTCGCTGACGATACAGCCTTGTATACAGCGAATCAACACCCCCGGATTATAGTCCATCGACTAAATAGAGCCCTCAGTCAGTTAGGCGATTGGTTTCGTAAATGGCGCATCGAGGTGAACCCGACGAAAAGTGCAGCAATGCTCTTTACGTCGGGCCTCTTCCCGCGCTATATGCGAAACAATTGCATCTCCCTCTACGGCGAACCCATTCCCTGGGTCACCAAGTCCAAATACTTAGGTATCACCTTAGATGAGCATCTGAACTTCGATGCCCACATTAAAGTAGTCAGTCAACGCGCTAAGTTCGTTCTTAACCGTCTACATTGTCTTCTATGCAAGCGGAGTAAGATGTCCCTTAGAAATAAGGTGACACTTTACAAAACTTGTATACGTCCAATCATGACCTACGGCTCGGAAGTTTTCGGACACGCCCGCGCTGTTCGAAAACTCCAAATAGTTCAAAATTCGTTCCTTCGTAAAGCTACCGAAGCACCCTATTACGCGCGCAATGTAGATCTCCACCGCGATCTAAATCTCGAGTCGATTGCTGCTTTCATAAAACGCGCCGCTCGGCGCTATTATGACTCAGCCTCGCATCATCCGAACCCTCTTGTCTCTTTCATTCCAGAGTATCCAGTTGTCTACGTGAGGCCAGAGCGGCCACCCGATATCGGCGCCCGCAATAGGCGGAAGTTCGTGTGCACCCCCAGACGGCCAAGAAACGTTCTTGGCGATCCAGATGACGCTATCACTCTCGCCAATGGTGAAGTGATACCGTCATCTAGTGATGATAGATAGGTAGGTAAATTCTCTCCGGCAACAGCCCAAGCCGAGGTTCGTACCTATTAGAGGTGCCCTTGCGCATGTTGTCGTAAATTCTCTCTAGGCGTCTCGGCACCTTCAGTGCCCGCCATAGTCCGGTAACACTAAAACGGCCTCATAGGCCATTAGTATCAGGCCCTCCGAAAAAAAAAAAAAAAAAAAGAATTTGATTTTAGAATGGGCCACAACGTGAAACCAAGAATTCGGGCCACAAGCTCGTGGGCCACAGCGTAAACAACCCCAACAAAGCTATGTTCAGGTCTCGGACGTTTTGCTAAATGCTAGTGATTATGTACCGTAATGTGCCAATCGATTGTACAGCTGCAGGAGAAAGAAGTAGGGATGCAGTCTAAACAGTCCCCTAAATAACTTTCAAACTAGCGGTTCCGTGATTCGGGTACGTTAATTTGCCGGTCTCGGATATTGAGTCGCTAAGCCATGTCGGAGGCCTTAAGGCGGCCTAAAAACTCCGTTACTTAACCACTGACTCATACGAACTTACTGTAGTGGAAATGTATGGATAATTGTACTTTTCCTACTAGTTATTTCTATTTCACGATGATTTTATTTGATGATTTTCTTGAGAAATAGTCTAAATGAAAATAGTATAATTTTATACCTAATTTACATTTCCCTCACATAGGAGTAGACACATTGGAAAGGGAGAGGTGGAGGAAGTTGCATCATTGCACATTGATGATGATGAGGAGTAGACAAAAAATCCTATTCCACTTTGATTCTTATTCCTCTACTGCAATTTATTTCGCACAAAAACCTTTGAACTTTTCTGAAAACAGAAAAATGAAAAACTTCGTTAAAACACGATAAAACATTCCATTTTCTCCTTCACTCGTACGAGCAGGTGCAGCGTTTCACTATGCGAGGCACAATTTGATAGTTGTAGTGTAATCACTTGCATTTTGAATTCAATGCATGCCAAAAATGTATGATCAAAAGAACCCCACTACCAAAAATAAATGACCCGAGTAAACTTTTGCCGCGCACCCTGTTTCTGCATCCCAAAAATGTATGATCAAAAACCCCACTACCAAAAATAGCTTTTGCGACGCACAAATTTGGCAAATTTTACCTCATTTAAGACAGCTTTTTCTTTTGTAGTAAGAAAATTTTGTTCTTATGAATGGTTTCAAGTAAAAAACAATGCATTTTTGGATTTAAAAAAACATTAAAGGAAAAAAAAAACACTCTTAGAGGCGCACTCAAAATCTAGTGACACGACCAAACGATGAAAAAGATCTAGTAAAGACCTAAAGGCTTAAGTTTTGCAGGTCCTAGGGTGTTCTATCTATACTTTCCTTAAAGTGGCTGTTACACAAGGAGAGTTTCTCGCCATATTATTACCATATTATTCCTTAGAAGAAATCGCCGCTCGCATGCGAGAAACTCTCCTTGTGTAATAGGCTTAATGCTCTAAGTGTAGTGTTATCGCTCCTCGAATCATGATTTATTAATGGCGTGTCGAGCCGACCGATACATCGATAGGACATCACTTATGAGTACATCACTACATCCCACTTAATTTATTTGCTTTTATTTGATTTGTTTGAAAATATATATGTTTTTTAACCGATTTTAAACTAAGTAAATGTTTGATCACCGATATCTGTGTCAATTTGTAGGCAATTTTTTTTAAATAAATGAATGAGTAAATAATGAATCTTGATTTACCTCTAACTTGTATAATTTTTTATGCAACCAAATTGGTTTTCTTGCTATGTTTTATGACAAAAATTTAGTGTTTCATTCAAAAGAGCTTAGCTTTTTTTTAGTGCGGTAGGGTGTATGATACACTAATACAAAGATAAGTTAGATGAATTATCTGATTTCAATTATCCAGGCCTTCAACTTCCCGAATACATTCCTTCATAATCGCTGAGCAATCGATTCGTAAAATCGCGGTTAGGCCGTTTGCACACTGCACTTAATCGGATAAAAGGGATTCGTGCGCCCTGGTCATGCGTGAGGATCGTGTGCGCTGAGCCTAACTGTTGTGATTTATGAGATGCGACTTTAAAACGCGACTTTTGACTATCATCCAATCCAGCTTATATCTATATTCTATACGTTATTATTTATAGAATAGAATAAAGTTTTATTTTCTTCACATCATATACAACAGTTACAATAGGTACTTAAATCTACATAATTTTATGTGGGTGAAAATACGGCTACCCCTCAGCATTTGCTCCAACAGCTCGAGAGTGTTGGAGCGCTGGTGTTCAGTGGCGCCATACCCGTTGTGGCGCAGCCCTTGCTGCTACACGCGTCTCATCGCATAATTATCTTATTATAGTTAATAAACAATTTAAGAAGACATCAAGGACTCAGGTCACTTACAATACTTTTAAATTATTATTAGGTGCACTTTAAATAAATAATAAAATCATTGCACAATTATAGGTAAGTAGGTTATACAGCGTCAGGAGGCAACCTATGCTACTTAGAGGGACGCTGGGCGTGTCTGGGACATTACTTGAGATAGAGGTTTGCCCAGCACCTAAATAATCGCATGAGATGGATCTAATAAAAAGCTAGTCCTAAAAAGTTTGCGTGTTTGTGTTTTAATAACGCCTTAACCAGTTCACTGACTCGAAACGTTAAATATATTTAAATTGCTGTCTGGAAGGTACCCTGTCTTCACGGTATTGGTCGCGAACGAACAGGAGTAAAATTTGTTTTGACTTTAAACTAATTTAACTCCTAAAGAAAGCTAATCAAAGTGATCCCAGCGGTCCTGCATAGTAAATGATTTTCGACTTTGATATGTATCTAGAAAGTCGCAAGAAAAAGTCGCGGCTTCGATTCCTTCTCAGTTCGGAGGCTAATCTCCTCGGAACCGCGGTTACTTTGTGTGTAATGGTTTGCTTTTGGGCTGTAATTAAATGGTTCTAAACACAGCTCGGCAAAATTGAAAAGTACTAGATGACCTATATTGGACCTATACCCTTGGTCCGGTCTAGGTAATAAATGTTACTGTGATCGGTTCTTGAGTTTGATAAGTATGCTACAAAGAACAAACGGATTACAAATGTAAGCCCAAGGCATGGTAGACATTCTTTTAGACTTGATGTCTTTAAATCCATACTAATATTATAAATGTGAAAGTAACTGTCTCTCTGTCTGTCTGTTTGTTACGCTTTCACGCCCAAACCGCTGAACAGATTAAGCTGAAATTTGGCATAGTTAAAGGTTGTGTCCCAGGGAAGGACATAGGCTACTTTTTATCCCGAAAAAATTAAAAAATCCCGAGGGACCGCGGGGCACACCGCGGGAGCGCAGCTAGTAAATAAATAATGCTGGACATTTTCACCCAGCATCATCTAGTCCCAAACTAACTATGAACAGCTTAAAGCTTATACTTTGGGAACCAGATCCTTAGATAGCTTGACTAATCCTGTTGTAATTTGTAAATATACGTAGTAGCTTAGTTTCTGTAAATAAACATAATTACTTACTGAAAAAAAATAATTATATACTACTTATATAATTTTTATTTGTACATAGGTACAAATTATACATAGAAACACCCCGACTCGAGATAAATATTTGCAGATCATACAAACATTATTACACAAATACTTATTTTACACAAATTATTATTATTTGCCAAATATGAACAACACGAGATTATGGAGTCCCAAATCCTTCATAAGCAGACTAACAGCCGCTTTGTCGAACGCAGATCATCTTCAAAATTAACTAAACATTGGTCAAAGCAAGCATTTTAGAGACTTCTACAATGTTTTCTTCACCGTTTTGAGAGTAATGACTCTGTTATCCATAAATTTCTGGACAAATTTATTGGTTTGAACCTATGATCCTTTTGTCATTCGACCAATGAGGACCAAGTAGGAAATCCAAGTTTAATCGGATTGTCAATTTGAAAAGCGTTCGAGAAACCGGCTGTTATGTAGATAACTTTGTGATAATTTTGATCTTATAGTTATGAATACATAATGTCGTATAATACGCACAATCGTTCTTTAGCTCTCTGAAGTAGCTGCGCAGAATCCATTTTTGATGACGCCTAAAATCGTGCTATTTCGCTTACTCTACCAAACCTGCGCCACCGTCTATTGCACCTAACTTTAGAGAGCTAAAGATCAGTTGTACATATTATAACATCGTATTATAATGTATAATAATATAATTTGTAATTACGTTCTCGTATGATCAGTCTGTGCTATCCCACTTGGGCAAAAGCCTTCTTTTCTTTAAACATAAAATATCTGACAATGCTCTCGATGAGTCCAGTTCTACCAGCTTTGAAGGACGATTTCAAATTAGACGATAGTGACGATAGGTCCCCGTCTGAAGCAGTCCTGCACCAATCCTCTAATTTGAGAGCCCTTTAGGCTTGAGATTTATTTCAACGACTTCACTCATGTTTTAACTTGAGTGAAGCCGTGAGTGGAAGCTAGCTAGAACACTGCTTTATTTCATAGAGCCACAAGTCTGTCAGTTTAGGGCTTGCTTCCGCCAGTCAATGGTCATTTGCCGTATTTCATTTCCTACCCACCATCGCGCAAATATTGTGGTCACAGTGATAGCGGATAAATATTTTACAAAAAATGTGCCAAAATCCAGCTCAATCAGTCACCGGAAGTGGATCAAAATTGACTTGCAAGATTAGATCTGGAGAAACAGACATACAAATATTTCTCATTTCATAAAAGCTTGTAAAAAGCAAAAAATGTACCTAGGTTCATAATTTAGAGTATTATTTTACGTAGGTATAATACATACATAGACGTCAATACAGGCTAATTGAGCTGTGAGGATGGTTTAGGTGGGCAAGCCTATTCCATCTTAAACAATATCCCAGGCACTGCAGCGTCCCGTTCAGTGTAGGCATAGGTTGCTTCCTGACGCTGTATAAATCATCTAATATATATAAGTTTTTTTTTTAATATTTGTTTTGCTAAGGGGCCGAGCTAACGTCGCCTGAAGACGTTTTAGCAGCACGTAAAAAATTGCAGTGTGATACGATATCGTATCGGTTGAAATTCTTCCGTGTAAATGCTCTTTTCATTTAAATAACCGCAAACAATTTACCTAACAATGTCAAAGAATGTACCAATATAAATACATATAAAAACAAACTTAAATCTTATGTTCATGGATTGGAATACAATCATGATCTAGAATGTAAACAAAAGAAAATTAAAAAAATAAAAGTAATAAAAAAATATAAAAAATCATAAAAAAAATATATAGTATATAGTATCTACTCGTATTACAAATTAATTAAGTGAGTTAAAAGTTCTAAGTGTATATTATTATAATACTTAATAATAAGTCCCAGAGGCTAATTAAGATAGATTTACTTTAAGTTTTTTTTAAGTATCTCATTGTAAATGAACCATTGTGTTTTTATGAGAATAAAGCTCTTTAAACCTAACCGCTATAACTGCAGCCGTACTAACCACCAACCTTCAATTTCCTTTTTCCAGTCGATGGTATTGAATTGCGCCATTGAGTAACATAGAACACTTGTCATGGATAAAATTGCCCCAAATGTCGTCTGCTCGTCAATACTTGGATTTAGCTTGTCAATGCTATTCGATTTGTGTGCTAGTCTTGTCTCTCTTGAAATTCATCATCATCATCAGTCTATGGCAGTCCACTGCTGGACATAGACCCCTAGTGCGCGCCATTGCGCCCTGTCCTCAGCTCGACACATCCAGTTCATCTCAGTCCTTCACTGTTTAGAGATTGTTTAATTAGCCTAAGCAACGATTGGATTAAAAGTTGAGAGCCAACACTATATGCTGTGAAATACGGGCTTAGGCTTTTGTAATATGGCTCTTAAGCCTAGTTCGGACTAGGCTAGTATTCTTGCTAGTAGTAGTTAGTCGAGTAGCGAGTAGTTTAGTAGTAAAAAATTACTTATTAACACACAGTACACATTCATGATTGTTGTTGTTTGTAGCCCGCACTGTCCCAGGGCAAAGGTTTTTATTTCTACATCTTTTTGTGTAGGATGCAACTAAGCATCAAGCTCGAATATTAATTTCGTAAAAACATTTCCACATCGTTCTGCGAGATTATGTTGAATCAAACACATTTTTCCGCCGTAAGCTGGCAATTCCCCTGATGTAGTGGCTACCTCCCATTACTGAAGTCTGACGGAAAATTATGGAACGAATTAACTATCGCCGTGCAAGCTTTGCTGTTACAGCTTAAGAATAATGGCTGGTTCACACGACGCGAGTTCACGCACGAGAAATGCACGAAAGCATCCACGTATTGAGATGTTTCTCGAAAGCTCAAGCAAAAAACAACAGTTTTCTTGTTCCAGGAATGCTTCGTGTAATGCTGCCGGTTCGAAACCACGACCTTCGTTTTAAACGAGGCTCTCCCCCATTTGGCCAACACAGTAATATAAATCATCTAGATTTGACTTACTAAGTACCTACGAATTTAAGAGCCTACCTGCTTATCACGACCACCCAAAAACATATTTTCTATTGGGTATCATTTAAGCTATCACCAATTTAATTAGTTTTGTGTTTCTTAAATAATAGGGTTTGTCCTCAAAATAGTAGATCTGTCACCAAAATGTAGTCACCAAACAATGCAAAATCAGTTCCACAATAAATCACCTAAAATCCTGAGATATAAGGTCTAGTACCAAATAAATGTTTTTGTATGTATTATAATAGGTGTGTCCTAATAAGTATTTAAGCAAACTAACAGGACAGTACAACAGGAGCAAGTCGGTTCTAGCACTCGCCGGCCGCTACCGCGGCACGCTTCGCTCGGCTTGTGTGTGGTTTTTCACCACACACCTAACCGCTCGTCGCTTCGCTCCTCGCAACCTATGCTATAGGTCTGTTAGCCTACTAGTAGGTAATACAAGAAGCACATTCGCATATACATACCTGGGAACAATTTTTGTTTATCTGAGAACGAAAATATTTCGTGGCGATAGATCTATTTATTAGGTGATACAACTTGATGACAAATATAAATTTTGGTGATAGAAAATATAGTTCCCTTTTCTATTGTATACGCTGAAATAAATTTGTTGCCATGCATAATCATTCTACCGTAGGGACATGATAAACAGATTGATTCTGGTGAACCAGTGATTGTCCACAAGCTGGTCAAATTCCAGGGTACCAGGAATCGCTCAATTGGGCCATTAAAATGCGGCAGACTTCATCACGACTGCTCAAATAGATTTCAACCATGGACGATTTTTTCATAAGTAAGTGCACCTTTCCCATATAAATTATATTTCAGTTTGTAAAATATTTATATTTTTCTAAGGCCGCGTTTCTGCCTGCATGCAAACTTCTGAGAGAAATGTCATTTAAGTGACATTTACACGATACCATTGGCATACTTCTTGCTTCTTGCATGTGAGTGTGCAGGAGCGATTTAAGCTTTTTTGTAGTTATTTATCTCAGAATCTGTGAAAGCCACAACCTTTATATTAAGGGAAATGATACTTCAAACTTTTATCTTGGATTGTGTGTTTTAAAAACACGATTGGTGAAAGTTTTCTAGATAATAATTTTTTTTTTAAATACATGTTTTGCACACATTTTGCTATTTATCTCAGGAACAGCACACTTTTTTTGGTGGATTTTTGTTTTATCATGAAACCTTCAAGTATTTCTTTAGTTGTTGTGTCTTTTTATTTTTCGATTGGTTGTTTAATTAACTTGTAATTTGGTAAAAAGTGTTTTGCCGCTGTAGGTGACGTTGCGTATCTATAGCTCTGTACTTCTCACACGCAGAACAAATCACACTCGCTGTCCCGCTTACAAAATGGCGGCTCCTGCACACTCATAAGCAATAAATTACTTGCATGGTCTAAGCAACACGTAACATTCTTGATCTTTTACAAGGTTGGTTTCAAAACTTTCCTATAATCTGCATCTATTGCACATTTCTTGTGGATACTCTTGCAGGTGGAAACGTGGCTTAATATAAGGCAGTTTTCACTATTCTCCAAGTAAAGTTTTGATTAGTTACTTCCCACTCATATAATAAAGCTAAAAGTTTGTGAGTTTGTTTAGATGTTTGGATGTTTGTGTTTCAATCACGCCTAAATCAGAGAACCGATTTGGATGAAACTTGGAATAGGCGTAGATAGTGACCTGGAATAGCATATAGGCTATTTAAAATGTTGGTACCACGCATTAGCTAGTTTAAAATATGTTTTTCTAAAGAGTAGGTACTAACTCTCGGTCGGGTCCAATCTGAACGTGATTCGTTAAAAAAACAAAACGAAGTTTTTTCTAGTTTGGTTCTATCTGGACAAAAAATATACAAAATTGCCCTTTATCTAACTACCACTCCATTACACGCCTAGTCGCACATTTTTAAAACCGGGTGCATTTTATAAAGCAGATTTTAAAAATTAAGCAAGGCGATAAAAACAGCTAAAAAACGGGGTCAAGGCGTGTCATAAAACTCTCCTTTAACAGCCAGCGTCTAAATTAAAACTACATTCGCATTCAAAGACACAGGCCAACTTTAAGGGCCACCAATTTAAATCAATTCCCCTGGTGCGTAAACCGCGATTCTATTTCCTGTAGTTCGCGACTGTTGCCATCGCAAAATGTTATCTATTCTGTCTGCTTACTAAAAAAAATACAGCAGTAAAAAGTATTGTGTTATTTTATTTTAGATTCTCTGTACTATGTCATCCATATGATCCATATCCATACTAATATTATAAATGTGAAAGTAACTCTGTCTGTCTGTCTGTTTGTTACGCTTTCACGCCCAAACCGCTGAACAGATTAAGCTTTTTATCGCAAAAAAATGAAAAAATCCCGAGGGACCGCGGGTAACATCGCGGGAGCGCAGCTAGTATGATATATTTTGAAAAAGACACAGAATCTTGCAGTTCGAGAAAGCAAGAGGCAAGAATGGTATGCCAGAATAAACATTCCTATTTATAATAGAATTAAGGGTGAAATCTATACGCGTTTTCAAAAGTGTAGCTACGGCATATCAGTCTCGTAGCAATAGCGTAGCACCTCCGTAGGTACCAGCCAACTAACAAAATACTCGTATAGATACCATTCTTTTTTTGTTTTAATGTTTTCAATTCTATACAATGTCCCAGGCGCTACAGCGTCTCGTGGAGTGTGGACATAGACGCTGACGCTGTATAAATCATCTAGCAAAATGTTTTACTGAATGTTTTTCAAAATCCTTTTCTGAGTCAAATGTGCCATATCAAACACAGGTTACTGTAGATAGTACTGTTTCGTAAACAAACCAAGGTCGTACCTCTAGTTTATTGTAATGTAGTTCGATCGATGACTTTTGTTAATAGCTTCTTCCGTAAATTGTAAAAGTAATTTGGTTATACATTTCATTGATAACATCCGATTGGTTTTAATACAAAACTTTCATGATTAGAAAGTTTTGTTTATATTTGAAAACATTTGTTTCTTTAAGACACATTTTAACCATAATGGAGCCCTTAATGCGGCCTAATTCCCTCACCAGAGTTGGTCTCCGATCCTTTGATTATATTTTGCAGATGTATCTTACTTTACAAACGTGTCAAATTGCAAGCTCATCGAGTCTTTGTCCCGTGATCATGATATCGGATTTCATTCATTCATGATACAATTTGGCTTAGTCCTGTGATAGCGATATCAGAGGCGAACGATCGCTTATTAGGCCTTGTACGGACTAAGCGTTCCAATGTACGTTGGAACGCGTAGTCCGTACAAGGCTTTAGAATGCCAGTTTTTTCCTTCACCGTTTCGAGCTCGTGTTAATGCGCATAGTTTTCCAAAACGAAAAATCAGATGCACGGTCGGGATTTGAACCAACGTAAAACATTAATTAGGCACCTTTAATTAATGAATAATCCTCTCAACTTAATTATCTAGTTCTAACTAAATCTACACTCGTAGGGTACCGCAATCCAGCAAATAAACAGTAAGCAAACACATCCATTACCAGTTATTGCCGGTTAAGGGTTGTGGTTAAACTTTCGGCTTTTAACGAAGCCGAAAATATTCGGATTTAAAAATATACCTTTCGGTTTTTAACGAAGCCGAAAATATTCGGATTTAAAAATATACCTACAATTTGTAAGAAAACTTCCGTGCGAAATTTCCGACAGATGCAGATGCTGTCACGACAGTTTCATTACAGTTTTTGCTGAGTTTGCACTTGCGAACTGCTGCCGGACAGACTTTAGGACGCTCGTTGGTTTTTTTTCAAGTAAAAACTTGGCCTCAGGCCCCTGAGCTTCACTCACTCGCTAATAAAGTGTCTTATCAATAATAATATATATAATAATATATAATCAGGAACAAACTCAGCTTGCATGTTTTACTAAAGTAGAGATCCCCAATTTTCGGCTAAAATTCGGCTTACCAAGGTTTAATTTCCAATCCTTCGGCTAAAATCCGTCCTTTCCCAGCACAATCCCATCTGCTACAATCCATAGTGTATTCCCAGTAATTACAAAACAATTATCTCACGTCCGGCCGCCGGATAATAACCCAATATGCGATGTTTACAGTCGCCGTGCGTTTGTGCATTTGTTATGTTGGATTATTTAATGGCAGGCTAAATAAATTTGGAATTTAAGCGTAAAAAGTCATCATCATCATCTTCCTGCTCTTTTCCCACTTTATGCGAGGTCGGCACAACATGTGTTCTTCTTCGATTCTCCTCTTACAGCCGTCATCTCAACACTCACTCCTTTCTTACTCATGTCATCCTTCACACAATCCATCCATCTTTTTTTTGACCTCGTAAATCCATCGACATTCATATCAAGCACTCTCCTAGTTACATGACCTTCTTCCCTTCTCATTACATGCCCATACCATGCTAGCCTGTTGCTCCTCATCTTTTCATTCATATTTAAGCGTTAAAAGTAAAAAAATGATTAAAAAAACTATTGTTCTATCTGCTTACCAGGGCCACAAAATACAATGGCCACCCTATCTCTACAGTACTGAGCGCTTCCGCGCTTCGGAAGCACGTTAAATTGTCGGCTCCAGTTAACTCGTTAAGCCATGACGGAGGCCTTAAGGCGGCCTAAAATCTCCGTCACCAGTGTAGGCCACTAACTGTACGAACTAAATATTTACTTAAGCTTTCCATACATGACTGGTTGCTCGAATACTTTGCTTGCTGAAATGAGTAAATGTAGCAACAAAAAAACTTTTGTAGCTCGACCGGAATTGAATCCAAAATGGGTGTATATTATTGTATGAATGTATAATAAGCATACAAAAAACCTACTAGACGTGTCAAATTATACAAATAAACAAAAGGCATCTGTTTGAGTAACCTACTGAATGCCGCAGACTGGCAAACACACGTATTGATTGTGCCTCTACAATATACACACCTACTCTATAATGTAGACACTATGTAGTACTCTACATATTGTAGTAGGTATGAGTTTGACACGATTTTTATATAAAAATGGTGTATTTTATTAACACTTGTAGTCGAGATATTCGACTACTAAAATCCATACTATCCATACTTAATATTATAAATGTGAAAGTAACTCTGTCTGTCTGTCTGTCTGTCTGTCTGTTTGTAACGCTTTCACGCCCAAACCGCTGAATAGATTAAGCTGAAATTTGGCATAGTTAAAGGTTATATCCCAGGGAAGGACATAGGCTACTTTTTATCCGGAAAAAATGAAAAAATCCCGAGGGACCGCGGGTCACACCGCGGGAGCGCAGCTAGTAGCTAATATAATAATATAATAAATAGAGTAAATAGGTTCCTTCTAGGAAAGCATGCTCCATCTTAGACCTCACTACTGCTTAACATCAGGCAGAGGGAGGTCAAATGCTGACCTATTTAATAAAAAAAAAAAAAAAAGTTTTGAAATAAAAAGGTGCGTTTTTGCACATTACATAAAATCACACGACTACACATTTTCCGACAAAGATTCAGGCTATGTAAAATAACTAAAGGAAAAACCTGCATCAGATAAGCTTGGCTGTCAAACAACCAGCATTTTACATCTACGATATAGCTTGTGCGTACAATACCTGTAACTGACCCACTCGCACTGGTAAGTACCCGTACAGTCAGGCACAGATAGATATAACCTATTTGAAGATCTAATCTAATCAATACTATCCATATCCATACTAATATTATAAATCTGAAAGTAACCCTGTCTGACTGTCTGTTTGTTACGCTTTCACGCCCAAACCGCTGAACAGATTAAGCTGACATTTGGCATAGTTAAAGGTTGTATCCCAGGGAAGGATACAGGCTACCTTTTATTCCGAAAAAATAAAAAAATCTTGAGGGATCGCGGGTCACACCGCGGGTGCGCTAGTTTTAAATAATTAAGTAAACAGACACAAAACCGCCATCGCGTCAATTGGGTTAGATAGTTCACAGATCAGTGAAGGCGGGTTGAAATCCGCCATGGGTGCAATTTTTGCAATACTTTTTAATGTTTTTAAGGTATCTACGCACACAAGCAAGACCGAACAGTGGCGCTATAGAGAGAATGAGAAGGATAAGATCCTAAATCGTATTTGTTGCTATGGTTCTTTACAGTATTGGTCACGAAGGAACAAGAGTAGAATACCGATTAAGACGATTAAAGCAATCATTTTGATCCTACATTTTTTTTTATGATAAATGGGTTGGCTCTTGGCCTCGAAGCTTACACAGGTAAGAATGGAGCGAGCCTACCCAGAAGGTGCCTATTAACTCTCTTCTTAAAAACATCAAATACATTGTTTTTGACATTGATAGATGGAAGCTTACGCCACGAGCTAGATATTTCCGTCGCTGACTGTACAGTGGCGTACAGTGACTGTTTTACATATAAATTGTTGAAATCCAAGCCATAATTACAGCGAAGGCGTACCATAAATATACTTTATTGCAGTCAAGTTCATAATAGCTGGACATTACCTACATGCTACCAACAATACCTGGTTTTGAGAAAATATAGGTAACTAGCTGCTCTCCAGCGGTGTGACCCGCGGTCCCTCGGGATTTTTTATTTTTTTCGGGATAAACGGTAGCCTATGTCCTTCCCTGGGATACAACCTTTAACTATGCCAAATTTCAGCTTAATCTGTTCTGCGGTTTGGGCGCGAAAGCGTAACAAACAGACAGACAGACAGACAGAAAGACAGACAGACAGAGTTACTTTCGGATTTATAATTTTAAGTATGGAAGTATGGATACCTGAACTTAAAACAGAATCGCGACGGTAGAATCTTCAATTCTTTATGATCAAGATTTCCATCCTTGCCTCTTGCTTTCTAGAATTCAACACAGCAAGAGCTAATATTCTGTGGCAAGAAGCAAGAATGTTATGCCAGACGTGAATAAAATAGAATAAAATAGAAAATGTTTTATTTGCAACAATAAGTAGGTAAAACACAACAGACACGAGAACAACTTAAATTATAAAGGTTGCTGCAAAATGGAGCCTCACTCAGCAATAAGCGGATTGTTGAGTAAACTAACAAAACAAACCGCGCTGATCTTCCGTTAGGACCGATTCTGATTAGCAGACATGAAAACTACTACTGTCTAGAGAATTACATACAAAACTAATTTGATGCACAAATGTAAAGTAAATGAGAAAACGAAAAAAATAATTAACATAAAGAGAAAACAAAATTGTACTAGGCTTACACTTGTATCCAACAAAAGGCTTTCCTGCGCTTTCTGCCAGTCAAATAAATTAACTTTTATTTTTTTTCTAAAACTATTAACACCCTCTCCCTAAGTGCGTTTAAGAGAAAGGATACGCAGCTGTTTCTCCATACAAAGTTATACTAACGACTGATCCCCTGGATAATGAGAGAGATTGGAGTTTTTTAAGACTTCTGTTCCTATGATAATTAGAATTTAAAAAAAAACCAAGACATTTGGTTGGTTAAAAGTTTTATAGTACAAAAATATTTGCTCTAGTGTCAGGGAGGAAACAGTCGACTACGTTTGTATGGAGAAAGAGCCGGTATCCTTTCCTTTTAAGAGTTGAGTTAGACAGAGACAAGTCTTTTGTGCATAAGTTCACTCAACGCAATTCTAATAAGTAACTAATATTACAGGTTGCAAGTATCGTTGCTCACACTTTCTGAAACAGTCAAATTAATATCTGGGTAAAATTGAATTTGCCCGAAAACAGACTATAGCCGGTAGCACACTTAAACTCGATAGAGGTAAAGTCAATTTTGGGTAACCTATATGCATCAACGATTTTGATCAACCAAGCAGTTTTTGGAGGCAAATTCGGCCATTTTGTAAAAACGCGATGGACTGTATTTGATTATAATATTGCTTTCTCTTTCAAATTGAATGTCGTGGGTTTGAATCCCGTAACAAGTAAACAACACTATGTGTTTCTTCGAGAATTCAAGACTTAATCGCATCTCTAACTTATTAAGAAACACACCGTTAGTATTCTAGATGTGACGGAGCTTGCGGACATAAACTATCAACTCAAAGATTGCAAGTTTGAATCCCGGCCGTACATCGTTTTTTCACCATCTATCATAATAATTTATTTATATACTCATTTATTTATTTCTGTTTATAAGTAAAACAACGAACTCTCAGAGTTCTGTTTAAATAATTATACGATGATTTTCCGCACATCGACGCGCATCCACAGGGGGATGCTAAATGATCGATGGCGAGATAGCATAACGCTCCAGTAGGCGCGATGCAAAGCAGAGCCGACTGGCGGGCTCGCGATGTTGGCGGATAAAGAACGATGTTTCGACTTTCAAGTTAATGATTTGCGTTCAAAATCTCAGGTGTACTAAAACTTGAAATCCTTTGCACGACTAAACGCAACAGCTAAGAAATTTCTTTGAAGTTAAAATTTTTATTTAATAGGCTTCTATCTTTAGAGATATATTTTGTAACAGGATTTTATCGCGTATTACCTTTATTATTTCCCGACGTTTCGGCTGTATTGCAACAACCGTGGTCGCGGGCGAACTGGAGGTAGGTCAGCGGAGCCGACGAAAAGTGGCGGTAGTTATATAGAACTACCCTCCACTAATCTTCAGAAATAAGATCGGCCGCACGTCCACCACGGCACACTACACTAACAGTATCTTCACACCGAAAAGTCACATTACGACGCGCCTTGCACCTACTAATCACGGGATTCCACGCAGTTGGGAGCTTGAAACCATCCTCACGATTGAAATTTGGGTACTTCTTGATTTCAATTGCCTCACGAATCATTCGCTTGTAATATTGTCTTTCGTTGGCAAGAATCTTCGGATCATGAAGCTCAATCCAGTGATTAGGCCCTGAATCCACTACGTGCTCAGCTATCGCCGATTTATTAACCTGGCGGTTCTTAACTGCTGCTATGTGTTCCTTTATGCGTTCAGCTATTGTACGCTTCGTTTGCCCAATATAGGAACGGCCACAACTACAGTCTATCTTATACACGCCAGGTACTTGAAAAGGTATGACGTCTTTCGGTGATCTTAACAGCTTTGCTACTTTAGTAAAAGGTGTAAAAATGGTCTTGATAGAAAATTTCTTTAAAACATTGCCAATTTTGTCCGTCACTCCTTTTACATAAGGCAAGTATGTGGGCTGTCTGCTAACATCCGGTAATTCCCTTCTACTCGTACAATTCCGACGTCGCCTCTTCAAACCTTTGTAGCCATTTCGTTTGAGAACCTCCTGAACATGCGCCAGTTCTCCCTCTAAATGTTCAGGGTCACAAAGATCATATGCTCTGCTAGTTAAAGAGGACACTACAGAATGTAGTTGACGAGGATGGTGGTGTGATGCAGCATTTAAATACCTGTCTGTGTGTGTTGGCTTTCGATATACAGAGTGCGCTAAGGAACCATCAGTTCTCACCATTATTTTTACATCAAGAAAAGCCAATGTTCTTTCTTCCTCCGTTTCATGAGTAAACTTAATTTTAGGGTGGATTGAGTTCAAGTAGGTATTCAATTTCTCAATATCGTGTACCCCACCCTTCAATATACAGAATACGTCATCAACATATCGCTTCCACATTTTTACACCATAGCCATTCAGATCTAAAAGATTTTCAAAATGCTCCATCCAGATATTTGCCAACACCGGCGCCACTGGGCTGCCCATGGCTACCCCGTCAATCTGGAGGTAATACTGTCCTTGGTATAAGAAAAAACTGCCATCTAAACAGTTCCGAAGCATAATGATATATTGTTCTGGAAGTTCGTTGTCCTTCAGCTTTTCTATCACCACATCAAGGCATTCTGCTACTGGGACATTGGTGAAAAGGGACTCTACGTCAAAACTCACCAAAATGTCATCAGGTTCCATTTTTAAAATCTAAAGATGAATTGTGATCGCGAAAGTTTAAGAAAGACTATAATAGGCTTCTACTTTTTCGTTTTCTTTTGGAGTTCTTTCAAACTGTGGTGAAAGGATTTTAATGCAAGTGCACGTTAACGAGGCTCAATTAAACATCTGGAGGTAAAGTTTGTTTTAAGAAATAATTAATTCGAATAATATGATAGTTTTTCTGTCATTTCTGGCTTTACTACCTAGGACAAAAAAAATTGACTAAGTAGCATAAATTAACCTAACCATAAGTCTGCATCGTAATTTAATTCACACGTCACTTAGCCCCGTCAATTTATCCTTATTTCCGTAAAGTTCATCGTCAGCATTGCGCCAAACGCCCGCCCCAGCGAAGCGGCAAACAGTGCAGTTGGGACACCCTGTATAAACAGAAATTAATTTCAATTTATGACTCGCTTTTCATGGAAAAGTTTAATTTTTGAAATATGAAAATATTTATCAGATGCTTAGGTACGGGAATTTGAAGACTGATATTTTCTGGGTTTCATGCTCAAAAGGTGTCAATGGAAGCCTATTACTAAAGGTTTTTTTACTGTGCACTGTGTATTGTCTGCGTCTGTTTTTACTATATTTGTATGTGTTATTTTGGCAAATGTATGTCCGTATCTATGTTCCACATGTATATCTATACACCGCTATTTTATGACTACCAAAAAAAATTAAGGAAGGTTGCAGTAGATGCAGGAAATGATATAATGGCATGGTCAGATTTTTTTTAATTTAACTATCACAAAGTTACCGAGGAATGTAGTCAACCAAAACTGAACAAAATTTTATGAAAACTGTACAAATAAGTACTACAGACAACAATCGCGTACGGATTCTCATTTAAACTATGCTCTCGCATCATCCCCAGTCAGTAAAACCCCAGTAGCTATCATAAATCCATATTTGACTCCTCTTGTCACCTTTTTAGGTTATAATTTTTACTCTCTTTTTTTGAGTTTTAACTACATAAATGTGATCAGTTACAGACACCGAGACCATGTTTATCATTTTTTTGTGTAATTAAAAAATAAGGGTGTATTCTGCTGTTTGTTTGACTGTTATTATTATTAGTTTTCGAAAGAACTAGTGATACGACAAGAAGAATAGGTAATCTTTTCAAGTATTGTAAGATTCTATCTACGGAGTCTATTTATTTATCATCCAAAATGGCGCCCATATTATTTCTATACCAAAACTTTGTCAGAACAAAAAAGTATACATCAAAGGAAGAGCTTACAGAGCTCCTTTCAATAGTTCTTCTGTAAGTTATTTCAGGATCATAATTTTGGGCGCGCTTTGAATAACGGATCACTTTCTTTTGTTACTTGTTTGTATTTTCTCTTGAGCAGGCGTAGTGGGATTAACGGGTAGCCTGGGTTTGATTCCCGGTTTTCGATCAACAAAAAATATGGTATAGGTTGACCGAAGTTAAATAAATATTGACTTCACTTCTTATAACTGAAAAAGGAGTACTACAAGAAACGTGTGTTTTTATACTTCAGTTTAAAAAAATAAACAGGATCACTTAAGAACTGTACCACCAAGGCGCTGTAGATCTTTTCTTATATCTGTATTTAAAAGATAACAATATTTTGTGACGACTTCTGTAGCGCAGTGGGCGAAGGCCCGCCTACGACGCAAAAGGTTACGGGTTCGATCCCCGCGGCGGGACCAATGTTTGTATGATCTACAAATATTTGTCTTGGGTCTGGGTGTTTCTGTGTATAATATGTATGGACTTATTTACAAAACAAAAAGTATATAAGTAGTATAACAGTCATGTAGTACCCATATCACAAGCTCTGCTTACTTTGGGGCTAGACGATGCTGTGTTAAAAAGTTCAGCATTATATATTATTTATTATATTTTGAGTTGCACTTGCCTGATTTTCGTACCTCATACGCCTAGACTTGGGCAGCCCGCATAGCGTAGATCAAGATACAAACTTACGAGCACTCAAACTACAACTGAAGATTTCGGACAAAGGAATCTTGGATGAAATCTCTGTAACTTCAGCACAGAACATAGTTTCGCTAACTTCAATATTTTTAATTTTTGAAACTATCATGCTTACGAACATACATTTTCTGTGTTGTTTTGAGCCGAATTTTGGCACATTTATGTGACGGTGATGAGTCTTCTTTTCAGTGATAATAAGTGGCGTAGCTAGGTAGCCAAGGGCCCTAGGTAGCAACTGAACGGTTTAGGTTTTATCAAGTCAAAATATGCAGGGTGTGGCTAAATGTAAACGTATTTGATTTTTTTGTAAAAACTTACGATTTGATTCGTCATTTTCTGGGTAACTATTTTAAAAATCGAATTATGCAGTGGTTTTTATTTTCAAAATAATCATACCTATAGTTTCCTAAGAACAAAACCTTCGGGACTCTCGGGACTCAAGAGTCCGAGGGCCCCTTGAGCTTGGGGGCCCCGGTGCACTGCACCGCTTAGCCCTTCGGTAGCTACGCCACTGATGATAATGAAATAATGGCGACTGCGAGCTGATGTCATGGTGAATTCAGGAGCTGTTCAATAAAACATCTCAGGAAATAGCAGTAGAACCTATGAAAAATTACCATTTGAGGTATGGGTTCACGCTCAAATCACGTTTAGGTGCCTTTCAAAAGCTTGTTTTAAAAAAGATTATTTAACAAAAATATTAGCATTTATGTTGGTCAATATTCAAGAGATAAATGGTAAATTGCGACTGAATATTTAACTACAAAACCATAAACCTAAAATACAACCTCATTTTTTAACTTAAGCCCAAAATATTGCCTTAATAAAAAAATGCGCTAATGAAATAACTTCGTATCTACGAAACTGCCTTGGAAGCTTCTCTTTTACTCTTATGTAAATTTTGTAATGAGTGAAAGAGATGGAGAAGTGTCAATAAAAATTATCTGACAAAATTTCAGTTTTATCCGCCATAAAGTTATGACGATAAGGGCAATGATATATATTTTAGTGGAATATTAAATTGAATTTAATAGATCGATTTTGTCTAGCTTTCTGAATGAGCTATCAATAATTGTGAGTTTATTCACCTTAGGAATTTTATTGAAGATTTTATCTACAGAAAAAGTTTATAGATAAACTAGCTGGTACCCGCGACTTCTTCAGCAAAATAACATACTTGAAGACTTCTATATAGAACTGAAAACTGCGAGAATCTTCTGAAACTTTTAAAAATGCAGTATTAGTGCCATCTCAACCTCAGCCATAGGTTAGCAGCCAGCCTTTAACTGGAACTTCCAACTCCCCATACAAACTTTCAACCCTTATTTCAATCCCTCCATGATTATTTTTGAAAAAAAAAGTAGCTTATGTCCGTCCCTGGGACATAATCTTTATCCATGTCATATTTCATTCATTTCAAAGGTAAAATTTCAAGCGCTACCGCCACCCTAACCCCGCTCCCCTCGCTACTATCGCTTTCTTTTGCTTCGCATAGACTTCGTAACATTTAGAGCGTTCAATTAATTTTTTTTTATTTTTGTATGAAAATCTGATGATTTTTTAAGTCATAGAACAAAAGTTGTTGTTTATGATGATAGTAATAGGTAATTCGCGTTCCTTTTTTCGTTCGTTTGATGAATATTCGGATGCTTCCCACCACGATTTCTGACTTCAAGGGCCAATTTTTTGGTTTGGAATATTTGGTCCTAGGTTAGGACCTTACGTTTTAAAAATTGGCCTTTTAAGTCAGAAATAGTGGTGGGAACCTTCCGAAAATTCATCAAACGAACGAAATAAGGAACGCGAATACGGTTAAAGGTTACCGGTGTTTTACAAAAAACCCTGTATAATATAATGTAAATATAATGTGTAATATGTGACAGTATCCCTGTTAGAAACTATTCCAGATCTTTGTGTTTAACGCTAAACGTATCAATAATTTAGGGAAAAAAATGATTTACTTACCTACGTCTTAGGGCTGTGGTTTTTAAAACCAATCGTTTTGAGTTGATGAACTCAATCATAATTAAAATTTCATTGATGCACAAAAACTACAAACAGACGAATTTGTCTCTTCTTTGATCTAACATCATAAAGTTAACAGTGTAACTCTAATTAGCACGCGCTGTTTAATTTTATCATAAGAGTAACATGATCTGGTGAGAAGTACCTAAGCTAAATAACCTGGTTCCTCTTTTTTTTTAATTCATGCATATAATAATACTCTAAGGCTTACTATTACTAATAAACGTGGTGTAAAGTTATTCCTCGGAATAAAATAGGAATAACCATACATTTTGACAGTTTACACTCAGGAATAACTTTACACCACGTTTATTAGTAAGGCCGTAATAATTTACAATCTAGACAGGTAGGCCATGAGTAATTTAATTCTAACATTTTTAAAAGAAATAACTCTTGTGAAACGTCACAAGAGTTATTTCTTTTTAAGTATTGAAAAGTATTACGAATAATTTAATGTAAATATGTAAATCCAAGAGTACCTACCTTTTATTTACAGAAGCTAAGCTACTATATAATTATTTACACTTTACAAATAAAAGAGTAGGTGCTTGATATTAATAGGTAAAGAAAGATGGACGTAAGAGTATACTTACAGCTACAGTAATACACATTCGCACACACACATACACACACACATACACACACACACTCGCACACACATATACACACACACACACACACACAAACAAAATATACACTTACATTCTTATACACGAGAGAGTTTTCATTCATTTAGGTGTAAATGTAAACTACCTAACATACCTACAATAGTTTTTGTTTCTTTCTTTCACTATAAAATAGGTATTAAGTTACAAATATTAATATGGATATGCAAGAGCGGAACAATCTGGCACAAGTACTTTGTACTTAAAAGAAGGTTCCAACCCTGGTTGAAATTGTAACCCTTGGTTAATGAAATAAACTATTTTGATTTGATTTTGATTTGAGTAATGATAGTATGTGTGAAAGAAGATTAGTAAGAAAGGAATGACATTACGTTCATACTTGCTTAGTTCGCTTAGTTCATACCGGTCGACGTATGTTTTCCTAATTCGAAATAGATTCATTCCTAAAATATACCGCAGCAAGGAAGTTTACGTATCGATACAACGTATAATCATGTAGAACAGTGATAGACGTGAAATATGTGAGTTATCATTTTTTTGTGTAAGCACTTATAAATTAAAAATAAATAAATAAATAACGCTGGACTTTTCACACAGCATCATCTAGCCCCAAAGTAAGATGAGCTTGTGTTATGGGTACTAGATGACTGATAAACTACTTATATACTTTTTTGTTTGTAAATACATACATATTACATAGAAACACCCAGACCCGAGACAAATATCTGTAGGTTATACAAACATTTGTCCCGCGGCGGGGATCGAACCCGCAATCTTCTGTGTCGCAGGTGGATTATCGCCCACTGCCCCACAGAGGTCGTCAAACTTATGACTACAAGGTTGAGTTCTTTCTTCAGCCTTTAAGGTTCATACATTTAATCTATGCAAGTATACTCTTATATTTATCTTCTGTCTTATAAATTGATAAAAAAACAACACACAAACTTTCACCTATTCACCCTTCAAATGTCATCTATCAGAAATATCTATTCTATCGAAAAACAATAGTTTTTCCAAGGAAGCTCAAGAACTTTTTACGCGGTGCCATTGATCAAAAGGGCGTATCACTTTTCCGCGCGACTGCACACAACTCTGTTTACCTATATCGTGTGGAACAAACTGTGGATATAGTTTCAGTTTCTGTGGCTATCGTATTGATGGTGAGCGCTTCAGTGATGTTTATTTATTGATTGGAACTATACACCCCTATTTTTTAATTACCAACAAATTTTTAAGTGTGGTCTCGGTGTCTGTTACATATCACATTTATGTAGTTAAAACTATAAAAAAATATTACCTAAAAAGGAGACGAGACGAGTCAGACATGGATTTATGATAGCTACTGCGGTTTTACTGACTGGGGATGATACGAGAGCATAGTTTAAATGAGAGTCCGTACGCGATTGTGGTCTGTAGTACTTATTTGTACAGTTTTCATAAAATTTTATTTGGTTTTGGCTGACTAAAATCCTCGATAACTTTGTGATAGTAAAATAAAACAAAATTCTAACCATGCCATTATTATTTCCATTTCAACTGCCCTTAATTTTTTTTGGTAGTTACAAAATATCGGTGTATATACGTTTCCCGAAGGGGTAGACAAATACCACAGATTATCGCTTGCTATTATCCTGACACAATATTTTCGTCTCATTTACTCTAATTACAATTAATAAGACTCAACGACTTATAAGCTTTTGGGCTTTTTCTAAAATGACTCCAATTTGGATCATACTTTTATTAGGTTAAATGGGAAAATGATGATCATAAGATAGGTTAGAGTCAAAGTGATTAAGTACCTGTCAATTGTTGATAGTTTAAAACTAATGCTTGCCGTAAACTAGTGTTAAAGGCGCAGTTCTTTAAATAAACCGGTATTTGTTATTTCTCTGGTTCTTCCTGATTTGGCGTTTGGAAGATAAATAAGATGTAGCATTCTGTCGGAGAAGGGGAACGTAGGGCCGCACCACATTTGATATTGTTTAATGTTAGCAATAACTATAAGATTTTTTAAATGTATGCCAAAATGGTTGTGTCCACTTAATGGCTAATGTGCAATCTATTGTTACAATTTTTGTGGGAGCACATAGGTATTACAAAGCTTTTCGTTTTGTGCGATATTAAAAAAATATTCGCTTATTTTGAAGAAAACAACAACCAAAAAAAAATCCTTACTACATAAGATATACAGGGATGAGTGGAGAGAGGGAAGGGAGGCCTTTTCCCTGAAGTGGGACACTACAGGCTCCTAATAATAATAATAAGATATAAAGGGCTCAATAAATGCCAAAATTTATTTTCTTTAAAATAATTATTTATTTCAGAACAAAGTTCCATATTAGGTTCCTACAATACAAGTAGGTAATACTTGCTACAAAACTAGCAAAAATATAATTATTAATAATAATGGTTAGTAAAGATGGGTGTATGTATTTTAGGTTTTTCATTTAAGTCCTTTTGCATACAAAGAAAGAATAGTCTTTCTTAAACTTTCGCGATCACAATTCATCTTTAAAGATATACTTTATTACAGGATTTACTTTTATTTATTTACTAGCTGACCCGCGGCAAACGTTGTTTTTCCATTATATCGCTATTAAAAAATAAGGGTTGATCGTAGAAGGGTGAAAATTGAGGATTGTATGTATTTTTGTATGTTGTATCATAAAAAAATAGAAATTAAAAATTTTATCTAAAAAATAAAAAATAAAATTTAGGGGTGGGCTACCCCTAACATTTAGAGGGATGAAAAATAGATGTTGGCCGATTCTCATAGATACTGGATAAGCACAAAAAATTTCATCAAAATCGGTCAAGCCGTTTCGGAGGAGTATGGCAACGAAAACTGTGACACGAGAATTTTATATATTAGATTTTTTTTATTATAAATAAAATCCTGTAATAAAATATATCTCTAAAGAAAGAATATCCTGTCCTAGTTTAATTACCAAGGCCTAGTCCGCATTTTTTCTCTCATTTTGTGAACAAACAGCCTCAGGCTGTCCTACAACACATTGAGCTTATTTTAATTAAAAAAATTCACATACAGTAACTCAAGTAAAAAAGGATTACAACTGTATTCCTTCGAATTTAAAAAAAGTTTTTAGGAGTTACGCTGCGTCTCGGTGGGCGATCTGGACGCGAACGCGAAGCGGCGCGGAAACAACAAACAGTCTATTTACTATTGAAGTGTCCTACGTGACCGGTGCGCAGCGGCGCGACGCGAATTAAATCGAACGCGTTCAGAATTTTTGCGAATTTTAGCGCACACATAGTGTGGCACGAGAGTTTGTAGTCAAAGTGTCGTGCCACACATGTGTTCAAACATTTGAAGCTAGGTCTGGCGCCGGGTTAAAGTTTTAGTACAATTCATCACAAGCGGTTGCATAATAAAACTGTAAAAGCGGCCCGCCACGTGGCTGGCCGCCACGCGGCTGGCCGCCCCGCGGTTCAACTGCTAGTGCGTAAGAGGGCTAAGGCCTTCGTCATGGCTTAACAACTGGGACCGACTATTTAAACCTTCGATAACTAAAGGGGTAGTCAAGCACGTCCAAGAACAAAGGCAGATATTTCACACAAATTATTTAAATAACGCGCCTAATTTTAAAATAGACACACAAAATGTTGCAGTTTAAAATACAAATCAGTTATTGTTCGTTACGCCGAGATTGGGTCATTTCCCCTTGGGTCCTGTTAGATAACCACGTTTATATAGAAACCAGTTTTAAACAGGTCGGATATAATTACTTTTAAAAACTAAAAATATAAATAGATAATTTTTGCAACGATTCAATGTTTGACTGAGGTCGAGTGTTTTTGTGTTTAATGGTAAATGTATCATTCCCTCAGGTATACTGATACTGAGCGTTCATTTTATTGAACGCTTAGAGTATTATTACCTAATGCTAAACGGCCACTCTACACATTTGCCGAACTATTCGCCAAGCCATTATTTGGATAGACGATGACAAGCGAATACAGGCGATGAGGCCTATACGTTCGTGATCGTCGGCATTCGTCTATCATCGGCGATTATGTAGAGGGCCCATAAGATTGAGCGTTCCGGATATAGAACCACCTCCTTTTTTGAGTCGGTAAAAAATACAGACATTATACAGGCTGATACGAAGTAATTGCTTACCTATCCCCTGTTTTCAATGTAACTCCACCACAGGTCTGTTCCAGCTGTAAAGGTACATTGTTGTGAGCATTATAACTTCAGGGTCGTTAAAATTAAGGGGAGGTTTACAACTGGCCGATCTGAAGCTTCAAGTTTGTATGTTGTCCAATTAGAGGTCTTGGGATAGAAACTTGAGTATAATTGTTAGAAACAATAAATAAATAAATAATGCTGGACTTTTCACACAGCATTATCTAGCCCTAAAGTAAGCAGAGCTACTATGGGTACTACATGACTGATATACTACTTAAATACTTTTTTGTTTGTAAATTATGCATATTAAAATCTTACAAATATTTGTCCCGAGGCGGGGATCGAACCCGCAACCTTCTGCATCGCAAGCGGACCTTCGCACATTTCGCTACAGAGGTCGTCAATTGGTAAGCACGAAAAGAGCCTCTTTTAAATGTATAAATACTTTCACCACATGGTTAGAAATACTCAGTTTAATGCTGTTGGAGTCAAAATCCACACTAGCTCTAACATCTCAACCAAGAAGCATTCCATCTCATTCCAATTACAAGAAACGAATCTCAACGACCTGAGAACAACAGCAACTGAAACGTTTACTGAAAAGTGAGGCCGCTTTGTAGTATTATAGGAATTAGAAACATGCATGCAAGTTGCATATGATTAAAATACAAATAAGTGTACGTATCTTTTTCTAAAGACTGTTTATCACGCCAAAGAATACAATTTCGTAATCTCTTTAATGACTGTATCAGCGTTTCAAAACCAAACCACGATTTGGATCGAAAGTCTGGTGCTTTTTATGTATGTAAAATTAGTATACCTATGTAAGGAAACATGATGGTCTCCATTACACACTCTGCTTACCTTGAGGCCAGACAAATTATGATGTGTTCTTTCTTATGCAGTATTATTTACTTTGTTGAAAGTCAACGCACGATCTCTATCGGCCATCACCTGGGGCTTGAAGATGCGGTTGGGACATGAAAAAAAAAACCACATTTTACGGATTCAATTTAGCGGTATCTCCATTACGAAAAGCACAGTAAAAGCACCCACCCAATTACTGAATGCAGAGTATTGCAGATCTTGTACTACCCGTAACAACAGCAGTAAAGCGTATTGCCGACTTGACGGTCAACGGACCCGTTTTAGGGTACCGCAGTTTACGAGAGCCACGATAATTCAAACTAGGCTCATATACCTCCAAGTTGCTATAAATGAGATGTAGAAAGGGTTCTGTGGCGAGTAATCAAAGACCGTGTGTGAATCGTGTATTTTGCTGTGAATTTCGTTGATGCCCGTGAAATAAGTCAGGAGTGAGACGTAGATTTTATAAATACTTACGATTTATTATAAGATTTTAAAGAGAAGGACTACGTAAAACTTTTTCTACGTATATTTAATATTGGAATGAAACCAGAACATTTTGATATTTTGGTGCAGACAGGAAACTACAAATAAGTTAAAGAACCCAACAATTTACGTTATTCGTAAAAATATCATCACTGAAAGAGGAGTGAACTTTTTAGTCAAAAAGGTTAATTATATGCTTCGGTGGCGACCGTGAAGTTAACAGAATTAATTTGAGCACGGATGAGCGTGCAAAACAATGTTTTTTAACACCTAAAAATGTTTTGCAGTCCATGCACGTTTCAAACATACGTACATACGATAGTGTTAAACGTGTAAAGAAAAAATATATCCAGCACGGACCACACTGGATAATCTTACTAATATTGTAAATGCAAAAGTTCATATTTGGTGTTGACAACGACTGTGGTACAAACACGCGTAGGTACCTAAAACTTGTAAATTCCATTTTAACAAACTAAAAATCCTAACTTTAACTTCAATATACATAATTATATCTATGAAATCTGTAAATTTGTGAGAACACATAAAACTTTATACACATTATCTAAAGAACAATATACTAAACCACACAATTTGAGAAACAAAAATAAAATAGCCCTACCATACACTAAATTACAAATAGTTAAATCAGGAACATACAATATGTCAATCCAGATTTATAATAATTTACCCTCAGAACTACAAAACATTGAAGAAAATACAATATTTAACAAAAAATTAAAATCTTATTTAATAGAAAAAAGTTATTACAATATTCAAGATTATTTAGAAGACAATAAAAGATGCAAAAAGCAAACTCAGGTTCCTAAATATATATTCAATTGTACCTAAACCTTAAACCAAAAATGTTCCTTTTGATAAAGTTAAGAAAAAGGCTGTGCCAATTTATTAATTACCTAATTGTTAGTTAAGTTAGATTGTAAGTTAGAAATACCTAAACTAAGTACCAAATGTTGCAGTGCCCCAGCGGTGCTCATGTTATGAAACACAATTTTATTTTAAGATCTATTTACTAACATGAAGCAAAAACGTTTTGAATTTGAATTTGAATTTAGGCCCTATTTAGTTTAAACCTGACGGTCAGTACTTACTGACGTCGGTCGTCCGTAGCTATCGCCATGAAAACTATGCGTGTGTTCAGAAAAGCACTGGCTGCATCCGTATGCTACAAACTATTTTAATACGCACTGACCTGTCAGTACTGACTGTCAGAATAGCACTTTATCAGCGAGGTGTAATTTGTGGTGTGTTGCCTTCTAAAATAATATACACAACTGCTAACTAAAACAAAAATTAAATTAATGTAACAATTTGTCCGCTTGCTGAATAGGCAAGCTTCTATGTGTTGGTGAGCCAGACGCTATTCATAAAAATATAAAAGGAGAACGGACATTTGAGCTTATAGGATACATTATATAAAATCACAACATATTCAAGTAGGGGTAAGCAGAGTCTCTGGATTTTCACATGCTACGATTCTGATACTCATCTTTCGCCTTCACTCTCTTTACATTTTTCATACCAGCTCGCTGGTTTTTTGACATGCCCATTTTCAAAAAAAATACACCAATTATATTCAAATCGAATCAACTTCAGTAGACCTTGGCCTTCCTTTACAGCTGTCTCTCGCATGCACACACAGTTAAAAGCCTAGACGAAATTTTAGCATATAGGATACATAAAACCACTAAGGCTCAATCCACATTGAATTGGCAGCGACGCGACGATCAGTTTTAATAAAAAAACATTATAAACCTTAACCACAATGTTATAAGATAAAATATCGAGCAGACTCACGAGCGTGAGACCTCACGCGGTCGCGAGTTGACGCGCGTCGGCGCTGGCAGTCGCGAGCCGGCGCCGGCGCCGCGGCGCAAACGTTTCTATAGCTTATAACATTGTTCTTAAGGTTTATAATGTCTTGTTATTAAAAATGATCGTCACGTCGCTGCCATTTCAATGTGAATTAAGCCCAAGTAACAGGACAAAGCTAATAGTAGAATATCAAAATACAACGTCACAAACTTATCAGCACACGCGATATCAACTCATTTAGCCCTTGACATCGCTGTTCCATGTTCGCACACCATTTGGCATTAAACCGGAAATATGAAGCGCTTTTTTTGCTGAAAAACGGTGAACTACATTTTCTGTTGGTGAGCCTGAAACACAAAAGAAAATGTAGTGGTGGTAAGTGGTGACACTTATACAGTGGTGAGCCTGATGAGACACTACAATAGATTATTTCATCTTAAGGCGTTCAAGATATTTTGAGGGGGTCTTAAAGGTTTCATGTTGGCCCATACTGTGAAGCAATCTTATAATACACCAGATCCACCAGACTTTTATCCAGCACATCCTTTTACATGATAACATTTTGTAGTTGGATATGCTAATTTTTTAGGCTATTAGAAAGGGTATTTTCGTTTCTACACATTTAGTGCGTATGGATGTTTCTTCTAAGTTTCTTCTTCTTCTTATCGTGTCACTAGTTCTTTCGAACCAGGGTGGTGAAAAAATTTTAAGTGCGCCTCAAAGAAGCTCCTTTCGTGCACTTGACACATGTTTTCGAAATTAATAGGTTCTACGACATGCCGGTTTCCTTACGATGTTTTCCTTCACCGTATATTTCGTCCGTCTTTTAGCAGATATTTTAGATCTGCTAAAAGACGGTACTTAATTTTAGGAATATAAGTAACTAAACTGTTTGGTATCATAGACATTTCCCTTTCCGGGAAAAAAGCTTAACTTTATACCTATTTCTATTCCTGTCTTATATTTTGGAAAGACAACGAAATAATGTCATAGTTTTGTCGTGAATTTATTTGTAAGATACCAGACTAACCTTGGCCAATAGGGAAAAGTCAAAATAAATTAAAAGGATTTGCCTTGCCCCTGCAGGTTAGACAACATTGCCCCTAGGGTTCTTACCCCAGGGGCAATGTTGTCTTAGTGTCATTAGTCACTTTTCTATGTGTTTCAATACGCTTTTTTTTTTAATCTGTAAACCAGTGATGTGTGTCTATCTATCTCTTTAAATTGTAGTATATGTGTCGTATTAACGGTTGAAAACTTGTGTATTTGTAACTATGTTGAAATAAGTACCTATTTACCTATATATAACTACTTCTTTAACGGTTGCCTTACATATGTGTTATATGTAAATCCGTTATTGGCTGTATGGAATATGTATAAGTTTAAGCATAGAAATTAAGAACTGTGGATTTTGTTGATAAATAAAATAAAATAAAAATAAAATCATTTGAAAAGTAAAGTGCAGTAGCGGTATTTTTAAATATAAACTTTTACCTGTTTTGTTTCGCTTTTTGCCCTTCCTAAGTGGTATAGGACAAATTTGGCGAGCCACTAACCTCCGGTTTATTCATGAACGCAGTATACGTCGAGTGTATCTAATTTGTGTCCGTTCAGGCGGTAGGTATTATGCAAAGCACTTCATTTTGCATTCGAAATATCTACGATGTTACCTTAAATTATGTGGACTCAAATCTTTGATCAATTATACAAGGATATACACAAAATAGATAAGAATTTAGGCCGTGTTACCACATGCAAGAATATGTTCGCTCGCTAGGTATGTCTGACAGTCTCTGCCTGAAAGATGCAGTGCTGTCACGACAGTTGCTTCACAGCATTTTGATACGGAGTTGACTGACTGTCTGACATTTCTAGCGGAAGTTTTCTTGCAGGTACAAACGCAGCAGATTGCTCAATCATTTCATACTATATGGTAACGTGGTAAAGTGACCAATCGACAAAGAAATATCAAAAAATCTAATCAAATTCTTAGTCTATGTCATCATCTTCTTCTTCTTTCGTGTCGATTGCTATTCCTCAGTAAAATCAGATGGTGTATTTCCAATAACTGGCCATGTCATCAATTAGAATTACATTCATCAAAATGGGATGTTTTATATGGGCCTAATACGGGTGATCCACAAAGACTAGAGCGGTCCTGTCACTGATAGTGTAAACGAGGCCTTAATAAATCGTTTGATAATACTTATTCCCGTGTGAAAACCAGTTATAATAATAATATTGTATTTTTTTTTGCGTTAAAACAATTGTAAGAATTATGAAATTCATTGTTGTTTTTAACGGGACGAGATCGCGTAACGGTTTTAAAGAGAAATTAAAAAAAAAAAAACAATAATGAGTTTAAATAGTGTGAGTTTAAAAAGTGAATTATGAAATTTCCTTTTAAATAGAATACTTTGTCATAGGGGATTTCTTAAGGTAATAGTAGATAGGATTCACAGGTTCTGGCTCACTTGTCCGACCCTCTCCTAAAAAAAACAAGCGCCGAAAATTTTTTGCCCGCTCCAAAAAAAAACAAGAGCCAACTTCGGCGTCGGCTAAAAAAAAAAAGTTTGGTGTCTTTTTGTATGTTTTGTCACACGCCCGATCGATCTGTGTAATCCTTTTTTTGATAGCTATAACGCTTCGGGAGTTACGTGCCGCATTTGCAAGGGTCCACTAGACCTCATTAACCCTCATTAGGTTACCTTAGGTTAGGTTTAAGTAATTACATGTCAACAATGTCGGTTGCTAATCACCTTCACTCTTCAAAACAATAAAACTATAATTATGCTGGGTACTTCCTCTTTTATTTAGTTCCATAAAAATGACATTTAAACATATTAAATACCAATATATCATTCACAATACTATTGTTCTTGAATAATCCTACAAATTCTGACAAAGATAATCCGTGGAATTTGTAATAAATGTACATCAGGCAGTACTCGCCACATACTGAGGTCCAATCATTTTGTATTCTCATTCTGTTGTAATTCCATTGTCTTGAATTCCTCCTTAAAAACCTTAGGTGAGAACCTGTAGGTGGTCGACCATAAGAATCAAAATATTCCCCAATGCCATTGTCAATATGTATTGCAACCCAGTGAGATCCGGGTTTTGTGTCAGGGTCTAAATTGCTTATAAGATACGTTGGGGTTTGTATGCGTATTGGTAATCTGTTTGCAGCATAAACGTTGTATTGTAAGCATGGATGAATATTATTTAAATGTTGCTTTATTTCCAAAGTATTCATTTTGCCTAATAGCTCATAGGTCGTATTGATGACAGGTATCTGATACAAGTGGTACATTTTGGATAGGTACCTACCTACTTAACAACTACTTAGGATAGTATGGGTCAATGTAGATAATAATAAATGCATAGTTATAAGTAATTGATAACTTTATTTCAATGTCTTAACCTAATAAAAAACATAGTACAGTCAATCTTAAAACTAATCTTAACTGCTGTAATCTACATTTACATTACGATTTTTATCTATTTCTATAACATTATCAAACTCTGCGTACACAATGCAGTTGATGGTTTGTGAAAGTGCTGATTCAAATCGAACTTCCAGTCTTACGCTACCGTGTTTAATAAGATTCCAATGTGTTGAAGAATGAGCTGACAAATCAGATGTTAGATCGAATGCTAATAGACAATAACCGTTAGCATAGTGTTCCCTTGATATCCCATTACCTTCATTAAGAAAATGTATACCTGTACCAGAGAACAACGTGTGATAAGCTGAAGTATAAACCTTATTTTGAAATGATGGTTGTAGAGCTTTTGAAGGTATTTGCTGACCGTCAATATACAAACAAAATGTATTGATATCATAATTTTCAAAATTAAACGGATTTTTAGTTAGGCTACCATTGAATGCGGTATTATTAACAAACCCGACTATAACTCTCTTAGGTACTTGTCCCAAAAAAATGTTATCCAACGTTTTTCCCTGTACCCCTGATGGGATCGTTAAAACTTTAACTTCAGCTCTAGTTATAGGATATTTAGCTGTAGTAGAGGTTAAAACTTTCTGATGTGCAAGTAAAACTGTCGGATTAATTCGCGCTTTGCGAACAATAAGTGTGGCGTCGGTAATGCATGCTTTAAACTTTATATCATTCGAAGAAGCCATCAGATTAAATGTTTCTCTAGAACGCACTAGTTTAACAGACATTTCAACACCATTGATTAAAAATTTTTCTTGATTATAAATATCACCGTGTAAATGCCCAATCATCTCTATTTCTTTACTCTCTGATGCGAATTCCTGGCGCTTAGTAAACCCAACATTTTTATCATCTGTAGCATCCATTTTTCCAGCACTATCTTCATACCAAAGACCACAAGTCAAATGAGATGTCTTGGCTGCTGAACCATAATTCAATAAAGATTCCAAATATGCACGATAAGGGTAAGTGTTGTTGGGTGGTGATACAAGTTTTTGATTTAAATAAACATCAAGTTGACAAAACAGAGAATGTAACCAATTATTAACAGGAGCTACTACTGCTGTAGAAGTAAGTTTTGTTGAGTCCTGGTTTAGTACTTTAGCTTTTATATGAAGCAAAGTGTGTGATAGATCAATATAGTCATCTCCAGTTCCTGGTACTTGAAATTCGATGGGGCCATCGTCAGCAAGGGATGAAATAGGTTTGTAATGTATCCACATCCCATTTTCTATACTTGTTTGAGTTGAAGGCAAAGCAAATAAATCTAATTCTGACTTAATGCACTCACAAGAATGGGTATGTAAAAAAGACATTTTTATTTAATATTATGTAAAATGTTATGAAAATATGTCTTTAAGATTATTGTGGGACGACTTTTTCTTTTTATTTGAAGCTTTCACTTTAGCAGCTAGCGGTGGAATGAATGAAGCTAGTTGTTTCCGTTTCGTTATATATCCTGACCCCGACATATTAATTCGATCAATTTTATCATCAGCTTTTCTCTTTAAATTTGAGCTGACTTCTTTTAGACGATTTTTAATTGATTCATCCATAGGTCGCGCACTAACAAGATCCGATAACAACCCCACACCAGCATTCAAAGCCTCTTTACCAATCACTCGGGCTCCACTGGAGAATAGTGGTAAAACAGATCGAAACAGTCCCCCCAAAAAGCTGCCAATTCCATGTCCACGTTGATATGGTGCACCTCTATAGATGACTCCGATACCTGACCCAGCCTGGTGTGAGTAATAGTTTTCATAAGGGCAAGACGTATTATTTTGATGATATTGCATTATGTTCTTTTAAAATGTAGCTTAACACACACTGTTCCAAACTGGAATGGTACTTTTTCACCTGTGTTCGATCTTATATCTATTTCAATAGTATCAAACTCCCTTCGCATGACACGCAAGTAGTGCGGTGGTGAGAAAACGTGCATTTTATTAGCACCATAAATATATTTTGAGGGATCTAATGGTATTATTCTAAGTAAAGGAGTCATAACATCACCAACGATTTGTGGTTCAATTATATCACAGTAAACTAATAATTGAGATGGTAACCCTAAATGCAAATTGGCAGGACACTTCCCTAATCCCTTAGTAACCAAATTTCTAGAAGGTTCAAATCCAAGTTGTAGAGACAGCTTTGGTGATAACGTTAATGATGTTATTGATTTATCCATTACAGAGACCGAGACCAACTTTGATAACTCATCGTAACGAAATTTAACATTTTCTTTTATGTTGTTTAATGCTGCTAAGATATGATCAATACTATCATAGTTTGTGGCTGGTATGTGTGTTTTGTAGTACACTTTTGAGGTTTTCTGATCACCAGGCATCTGCATCCATTTAGCCACATAAACAATATTTTCACGTTCTTGAACAGTGAACATTGTACTTGGATATTGAAATTCAACAACACCAACAGACCATGACCCTTCCAAAATGATAGATTTTGGTAATTTAGTAGAAAAAAGAGCAGTAGTGTTTTCCGGAAAATATTCCATTGAACTGTTGCTTAGTAATGTAAGATAAAAACTTTCTTTCATTGTTGTTTGATGCTAGAAGCCAAAATCCAACTGTTGAATTTATCTGGATAACCTTTCCACTTCACCAACAACTGCTTTCTGTTCCCAGAGTAGCGTGTGCTTATGATTTTATCTATTTTATAACTTGCAGTGGGGTTATATTTTACTTTCTGCAGTTCTTTTTCATAAAATGTACCTATTATTGGTTCATTTTGCAAATCTTTCAATGTGTATACTACCCAAGGTGATCTATCTATGATTGAAGATACAATAAAAACTTCATCACTCCAATTGGATTCATATCCTTTTTGAAAGATATGTTTATACTTAGTTATTCGCACGTGGTCACCAATATGAAACCTTGGTAAAGTGGTACCTGAGACCCTTATATCACTTTTTCTATCATATAGGTTATTCCAGACAGTCATTATGTTACTAAAATTAACGTCACAAGGACACATTTTTATGCTAGAGTGATAACTGTGATTATATGCGTACACCAAATCTTGTAAAATATCTACATATCTGTAAGTATTTTTGTGTGTAAAATAACGCCACATTTTCATCTTAAGTGTTCTTTGAAACCTTTCAACAATGCTTGCTTTTATGTCGGGGTTGTTTGTTGTATAATAATTAATTTTTTTATTCTTGAAGTATTTTTGCACTTCCTTTGAAACAAACTCTGTTCCCTTATCAGATTGTATGTGTGTTGGAGTAATATTAGCTTCATTAAAAATACTTTCAAAACATTGTTTAACTGTTTCAGAGTTTTTATTTTTCATAGGTCTTACAAACGCATATTTTGTAAAAACATCAATCACACACAAAATGTAATTAAAACCATCATTAGATTGAGAATACGTTCTCATATCACTTAAATCAGCTTGCCAAAGCTCGTTTAGGTTTGATAAAATATACCTATTACGAGGAAATTTCTTATGAACAGGTTTATGCAGTGTGTATGTTTCTTGATTCTGCAACCATGTTTTGATATCTTTTACACTCATTTTACCATTCATAGCTTTTGTCAATTTATTAATGCTTCCATATCCAGCAGGATGTGAAGGATCATAGTATATTCGATTAATTTCTAATAAGGGGTCCATTTTTCCCAATCGATCTTCTTTCGTAGTTTTTTTATATAGTCACTATTATTGGGTGTTGAATATGATTCTTCGTTATTGGAATGTTCACCAATATCTTTTAACCGCAGTTCACTGATGTATTGACTTCTTTTGGGATTCCCGATGTATGTGAGTGGTATTTTCATATCTTTCAATCCTTTAGAGAACTCTTTCCAACCTATTGGATCACTTTTTTTTAATGGTCTTAGTATATCATTCACTAGATCAATAATATTACTTCCAGGAATAGCTTTATTATCAATCACAACTGTACCATCGTTTCTCCAATGAACTTTGTTTCTATTTTTACTCAGAGATAGTGAACTTAATAACAATTCACCTTTTTTGTTATAAGTTTTAGGTATTAAACTCAATATTTGATTAATTGAGTATGGAGTCTTCAAAGGGGAATGAATACTTTCGTTGGGAGACTCAAACGGAGTAATAGAACTTTCTTGCTGATTATCTTCATCGCTCGAAGTCGGAGAGTGAACTACGTGTTCATTTTTGATGTCATTATTATTATCCAAATCTTTACTTATTACAGGAATTTCAGATGTTATTATTGGTAATTCAACAGGTTGGCGATCTTCTTCGGTGAAGTGAAGAAACCTTTGCAAAATTTGTAAGTATAGGATACATTTTTTTCTATCATCCATTTTACTATTTAAAATATTATGCATTTCTGTATCCAATCGCGTTCTTGGATTTTCAACCCCATGTTGGGTGTTAATTTGGTTTATTTTTTCAATCAAGCTTGGTTCAACGAGCATCATTTTTCTAGCATGTTCCATTTTAAATAAGTGAACTCATCAATCCACTCAAAATGGAACCTAATATGATTGGTAGGAATGCTCCACCTCTTTGTACTAAAATTTTCTTTCTTATTTTATTTGAGCCTTTGCGAACCAATTTCCTAAGTAAATGTTTAAATTTGTTTAGTTTATTTTTCTCTTTTCTGTCGAGTGGAATTTTACCTTGAAGAACGTTGTGAATACACTCACAGATACAATTTATTTCATCATCATCACATACCCTTAATATGACTTGTTGATATTTTGGTTTTAGTGTATTTAGTGCGTTTAATAAATCCTTATGCGTCTTGAGGCTACGACTCATTATTTATAAGTGATAGGAATGTGTTGAGTCTTTGAATATTTAAAGCCTTTTGTTGGAACGTAAACTGTGCAATAACCATCTTCAGGTAATATTTTGGTTTTGATTCGACAAATATCATTTGTGCCTTGCTTAAGATCAATCATTAAATATCCATGTGCTTCTGTGGTTGCATCCTTATAAGCATCTTCGATAAATTTTATATTTTCTGGTGATACTTGACGAGCTAGGTATCGAATTTGTGTTTTATCACGAGGGTTTTTAAAATAAATTATATAACTTGAATTTAATGAAATATCTCTTTGACCCCTACCCTGATGAAACAAATTTTGTGTAATATAAAAAACACTTAAGTTTCTATGATGACTACCTTTGGTAAAAATATCAACAACTCTACCATCGGATTCTCTCATGAGATCATCAATAATTACAAGGTGTGCTTCCTTTCCATCAAACATACTTAGATCTGGTATCCCTTGAATGTAGTTTACATTTGGTAAGCTGTACAAAGGTTGCATTTCATCAAAACACCAAGTGATTTGGTTAAAATGTTTGTTACATATCACTGTAATATATTTTATAAAGTTTGTAACAAATTTAGATTTTCCACAACCACTTGGACCAGCAATAATTGCAGTAAATGGATGAAGAAATTGATACATTTTATGACTATTTGACGTGTGAATTCTATGAGGGTTTTGTAACTAATAACACATTTCTTCAATAAAAATATAATTTATTCACATTCATTAAACAAAGAAAAAAAATCCTATACAAAGACTAATATACAAAAAAAAATATTTACAGATACAATATTAATGAATTAACAAAATATACAATACTAAAACTAGCAATTTATACAACCTTAGATACTATTTCTATATTAATGAATTAACAAAATATACAATTACTAACACTATTTATATACATTTTATAAACCTTAGAAACTATTTCAAATTTTAAAATGACCCCAAGCTAATGTATCAATATTGTTAGGTAAAATATATCGTTTTGTATCATTGTATGACAAACAAGTTTTGTTAATTTTCTGAGTAAAAATTGTATGCTTGATTGATTTAAATCTATACATATTACAAAACTGATTATTTTTATCAAAGAGGCATGACTTATAATTTTCCATTTTCATCTTTTTTGTGACACATTTATTAACACCTTTTGCTTTAGCTGTAATTTTGTTCTCCACTTCAAACGCATACATTTTTGATCTGAGACCTACAAATTCTTTCATAATTTTACCGTTATTTTCATCTTTAAAAAAACCCAACTTCTTTTTATTAATTCTTGGATACCCAAAAAGATTATCTGCAGGATAATCTGATGTATCGAATCGCGAGACTAAGTCCAGTTTGATATCTTTGTAAAAATTATCTGTAAAAGTTTGATAGATAAAACTATCAGTATCCGTATATAATAATTTTGTTTTATTTGGAAATTTCTGTAACATATAGTTGTAATGAAAATCATACATTAAAGTTTTTGAAATATCCAATATACAAAACCCTAAATATATTGGTTTGTTGTAGAAGAGCTTTGTTTTTTTTAACTGAACTGCAATTAAACTTTCATTAAATATTGATAAGCTATGAAATTCTGGTTTTGCAATTAAGTCTTGAGCACCTAAAGATTTTCCATTATTTTCCCAGTGTGTTAATAGTTTTACATTTACACGTTTTTCTATGTTTTCCATTGTTTTACCAAAAACAGAATTATTCATCAATTTATAAAAATCTTTTTCAAAATCCGAAGTTGCGTTTTGCCTTAGTTTTGTATTTAAATTAATGTATTTTTCCAACCAAGGACTTTGATCAAATTTTAAAACCCTGTGAATTTTTGTTAATTTGAGACCCATATCAAGACATTGTTTTAGATTTCTGTAATGAATTTTATATTTTGTTTTATTGTTGAGATTAGGAACAAGCTTATTTTCCTTGGATTGTCCTACACATATGTTTTCTGGGCAAAGAGGGAAATCTGAATGTAAATCATGAAGATCTTTTGGGTACTCCAAATCGACTTCCAATATGAAACCATATTCAGAGTCATCAGAGACCATAAAATTGGTGTCAGGATTGACCCATTCAAAACCACCCTTTGGAAGATATTGAGACATGGCCCACCCGTAAAGATTGTTAGCATCTAAATAGGTTAGATAAGATTTAGGTTGACTTTCATCAAAGCCCTCTAAAAATTCATTGTTTGCCTTTGCGAAGCGATTACTACATTGGGACACACCACCTCTTATTCCAGCCCGAATAAATGCAATTTGATCGAAATCTGATAATAACTCTAATTCTATTTTGGTGAACTTCAACATAGCATCCCAACTTAGCCCTGGTGCTGTATAATAATGAGCAGGATCTAAATCGTATGTTAACATACAAAGGTTTCTGAAATTTTCAAAGATATCAACTAGCAGCAAAACATCGGTTTTTAAGTATAAGTTAGAATAATCCATCATATTTTGACACTTAAAGTGTTTCCAAACATCCTGAGCACGATTGTATTCTTCATCAGATATATTTGAATCGGAAAGAGAACTGTAAAACTGGCTTTGATTAGGGAGAGAAGTTAATTTTAGGGATTCGGATGATGTCATGAATTCATAAGGAAAAATACCCTTCTTCCTAAGGCGGTTGAAGTCTTCATTATTAGGGAAATTTCTTTGGAGTGTGTTAAATTGATGATCTTTTAGATTTTTAGCTAGTTGATCGAGACTACACGGTAAAAATTTCAACGAATCTACAAATCTCAACTTAATCTTTTGATTATTTATGGAGAGTACTTTTGTAAAAGATATATATCTTTCTTTGTTTTGAGGAATAACTTCTATTTCACCCTCCGCGAAATTTAAAGCATGAACGATGAAATGTGCATCATAATGACTGAGATTGTGGAGGAAAACTGGAATATAGTATGGTGGACGAAATTTTTTAATGCAAATATCATGCGCAACCCCTCTAAAATTACCTGTGTGCCAATCAAAATCGAGAACGTTTTCCCCATTTAAATCGTTTTCACAAATGTGGCAATTTTTAGCGCTAGCAATTTCATTTTGATTTTCAGTTGACAGTGGCTTAGGACACTTTTGAAAATTATTTGCCTTACAAATTTCCTTTAAATCGCTATACAAACGATTCATAAATATTTGAGCACAGTTTGGTCCACTATATGTTTCGTATTTTGATAATCTATCATTATATGAACATTTAACATAATATCCGAAGCTATAAACTTCATGCTTTGCTACATTTGTAGTGTATGGTTTAGAAGAATCATTAGTACAAGTTTGGATTGGGTTCAGTAATGACTCAAAGTCAGCATATACAACAAAAGGAATTTTCATCTTGTTTTGAAATTTATCAAATACAAGCTTATCATTAGAAACTGGTTGTCCTAACCAATTTTTTGTTTTTCTTTCATTATTTGGGAGCTCTATCGAAATATGAGAACAATCATGTTGTTGATGGTTACCTAATCTTTCTTTTGTGGGGAAGTGAAGTAGACAACCATCACAAATGTAAACCGCATGCTCTTGATGAGAAAGTTGTTTGCTAACTAATCGAGATAAATTTTTGATGTAACAATAATGATTATTTGTACCGTTTTGAACGAACAATAGATTTACATGACGAGTTTTGCGAGATTTGGTTAAAAAGAACGGACCTACAACATTATTCCTTTTTGTATTTTTATCAAATTCTAAACCAAAAACGTTAATACTTATATCGTTTAATACCTCAACTTTAGGTATATCAGTTAGTTTAACTGGAAAAGAAATACCGTCAAATTTAAGTTTGTTTGCATGCGTACTGTATGATGTCACACGATCAGAATTTTTATTGACTGGGTATAAAGCTGATAGCAAAGCCCATTTAAAACAAAGATTATCTGCATTTTTTACATTAATTACTGCTTTCTTTGCTCTCACATCTGCGGGTAATTCAATATATGAGGTACCTCGCAGTGGGTTGAATTTATTTACATTCATATCTAAACAATTTATTTTTGTGAGACTCCATCCACTATCTTTTTGTTCAAACGTACCTATTTTGTTCACTATAGTGTCAGACAAAGATGAAAAGAAAATATTTAAGTCATCCCCACGAAATATTATGTAATTACATGTTTGAAAGTCAAAAGAATTTGATACATTTTTTGATTGTTGTATAAAATCAGCATGCAAAATGAAATTAACTTTGAATACCGTATGTTCTTTGATTGATTCTTCAATTAAAAACATTATATCGCCTTTTATGGATTTCAAAAATTGTTCAGGAGTTTCAAATATTAAGTTAGATGATGAATCATTTTTACCATTAATTCTATATGTTATAATTCGTTGCCCAAAGGCAGATTCTACTACAGAAACATTTGATAATGAACTGTGTGATTTCAGAACATTATTTTTGTGTACATTACTCTTTAAGTGATTTGTGAAAAAACGTCTTTTAATTAAAAGTTGACATATGCTACAATTCACCTTATCACTGTCATCTGTCTGAAGTTCTGTGGTCTGAAGACTCGATGTAGGAGATGAAGATCCAGAATCGTATTTTGGAATTTTTGCTGCCGTACTATTGGTTTCATTAGCACTCCGAGATCTCTTCCTGCTTCCACCTCCAACTTGTAATCGTAGATCACTAAAAGGTAAAAATGAGGTTTTATATTAAAATGAGGAACAAAACGGTAAATATATAATTGTATTCTTAATATTTAAACGTTATTGTTTATTGCTGACATAAATTAACTTACATGTTGTTTTGTTTTTCAGCTGCAACACATAATCTGTAGAGATCTTCATCGTAAAATTTACTTCCCAAATCACATGATTCAACTTCTTCACAGAGCTTGAACATTTCAGTATCTTCACATTTATCAATCGAGTTCGGTGCAAAGAAAGTGCTGATGCAAACTTCTTCATGAGCCATTTTTATTTCACTTGTATGTGTTGCAATGACTTTCTGATTCAAACTGATGCCAGGCTATGCAAAATCTATGCTTTTTATCGTAACCATTCAGGTAAAATATTATTAATCATAACAATAGAGACAACCCACACAGACTAATTAGCTAATCATAAGACTTACTTTAAAAATAAGAGGTGACACATACCAATTTACTAATCATTATTTTTGTAAAAAAATTTTTTTGAATCTTCCGTATTTGCTATATCTTTTGTTATGTTATAAATAAGGTTTTGTGTAGTGTTATAATTATCACCTTCATTTTTGGAATAATATTTTATCCTAACATCTGCGTGTTTCCAGTGTTGCTCTTTTGGAATTTTGGATAATTTTTTTATATTATATACTTCTATTTTAATCAAGTGAGTGGCTTTACCACCGTCATCATTATTTGTTGTTAAAAATGCAGTTCCATCTCCACGTGTCCGAGATACAGTGGATGACAACTTTTTCTTAGAAGATTTGCTTGGTATATTAAAAAAATCATCTAAGCACTCATTTTCGTTCACAGGTTTTTTTCTTTTTAACATTGAAGATTCTCTAATTACTAAATTATCATTACTATCATCTGATAATGTATTGTAATAATATTGTTTGTAAGTGTTTTCTTCGTTAATATCAATGATATTCTGAAACAACAGTTTATAACTATTAAAAACATTTTAATATATTACGCTATTTTCACAGATAAATAAAATAAAAAAGTTTACATACCTCCATTATGTTGAACTGCTAAGTGAGAGAGAGGATCTCTACAGATTATGTGTCGTCAATCACTTCAAACAAAATATTCACTGTTCACTATTCACAGGACTATAACTTTGTAATATTTAAAAAGTTTCGTGTTCTATATATATTGTCAGTTTTATCGAAATATTTGTTTATTTCATCATTAAGCTAACTAGTTTGATTATGATTACGTGTTTCAAATGAGTTTTGTGGAATGTTGGTCTTACTAATCACCCTGATTGTGTAATCACCAATTGTCAATAGTGTTATTGACAACGCTTTCTCGTATCTAGTTTTATAATGGGTTTTTATGATTAATTGTTGAAATGTCTGTTAAACTAGTGCGTTCTAGAGAAACATTTAATCTGATGGCTTCTTCGAATGATATAAAGTTTAAAGCATGCATTACCGACGCCACACTTATTGTTCGCAAAGCGCGAATTAATCCGACAGTTTTACTTGCACATCAGAAAGTTTTAACCTCTACTACAGCTAAATATCCTATAACTAGAGCTGAAGTTAAAGTTTTAACGATCCCATCAGGGGTACAGGGAAAAACGTTGGATAACATTTTTTTGGGACAAGTACCTAAGAGAGTTATAGTCGGGTTTGTTAATAATACCGCATTCAATGGTAGCCTAACTAAAAATCCGTTTAATTTTGAAAATTATGATATCAATACATTTTGTTTGTATATTGACGGTCAGCAAATACCTTCAAAAGCTCTACAACCATCATTTCAAAATAAGGTTTATACTTCAGCTTATCACACGTTGTTCTCTGGTACAGGTATACATTTTCTTAATGAAGGTAATGGGATATCAATGGAACACTATGCTAACGGTTATTGTCTATTAGCATTCGATCTAACATCTGATTTGTCAGCTCATTCTTCAACACATTGGAATCTTATTAAACACGGTAGCGTAAGACTGGAAGTTCGATTTGAATCAGCACTTTCACAAACCATCAACTGCATTGTGTACGCAGAGTTTGATAATGTTATAGAAATAGATAAAAATCGTAATGTAAATGTAGATTACAGCAGTTAAGATTAGTTTTAAGATTGACTGTACTATGTTTTTTATTAGGTTAAGACATTGAAATAAAGTTATCAATTACTTATAACTATGCATTTATTATTATCTACATTGACCCATACTATCCTAAGTAGTTGTTAAGTAGGTAGGTACCTATCCAAAATGTACCACTTGTATCAGATACCTGTCATCAATACGACCTATGAGCTATTAGGCAAAATGAATACTTTGGAAATAAAGCAACATTTAAATAATATTCATCCATGCTTACAATACAACGTTTATGCTGCAAACAGATTACCAATACGCATACAAACCCCAACGTATCTTATAAGCAATTTAGACCCTGACACAAAACCCGGATCTCACTGGGTTGCAATACATATTGACAATGGCATTGGGGAATATTTTGATTCTTATGGTCGACCACCTACAGGTTCTCACCTAAGGTTTTTAAGGAGGAATTCAAGACAATGGAATTACAACAGAATGAGAATACAAAATGATTGGACCTCAGTATGTGGCGAGTACTGCCTGATGTACATTTATTACAAATTCCACGGATTATCTTTGTCAGAATTTGTAGGATTATTCAAGAACAATAGTATTGTGAATGATATATTGGTATTTAATATGTTTAAATGTCATTTTTATGGAACTAAATAAAAGAGGAAGTACCCAGCATAATTATAGTTTTATTGTTTTGAAGAGTGAAGGTGATTAGCAACCGACATTGTTGACATGTAATTACTTAAACCTAACCTAAGGTAACCTAATGAGGGTTAATGAGGTCTAGTGGACCCTTGCAAATGCGGCACGTAACTCCCGAAGCGTTATAGCTATCAAAAAAAGGATTACACAGATCGATCGGGCGTGTGACAAAACATACAAAAAGACACCAAACTTTTTTTTTTTAGCCGACGCCGAAGTTGGCTCTTGTTTTTTTTTGGAGCGGGCAAAAAATTTTCGGCGCTTGTTTTTTTTAGGAGAGGGTCGGACAAGTGAGCCAGAACCTGTGAATCCTATCTACTGGTAATTGACCTCGCTTCCGGCTAGAGGTAAGTCTCCGATGGTGAAACCGGATATCCTCTGCAGTGTAATTAAACCGATATCCTGAATTAATGAACCATGGTTCAAAGTTTCAAATTCTAGGGTTAGCAATTTTAAGCTGTTTAGTTGTCTCGTCTACCGCGCCTCGCGGACAAAGTCGTAATTCTGTTTATTGTAAGATTTTTCCATCTTAACGTTGCCATGCACTACAAAGTCCCGTTGAGTGTAGGTACTATAGTTTTCTTCCTGACGCTGTATTTAATCATGTAATGTGAAGTAAAAAATGAATCATGGAGCTTTTTACTAAATTCGAAAAAGGGACATTATTAAGTTTGAAGTGTGTATTTAACCTCGGTGGGTGAATGAGTGTTCAGCTAAAACGCAAGGGGTGCGAGTTCAGTTCTTGCGGCAGGACATGATTGTGAATCGCTTGTATCATTGTTTAGTTGCTCATGAGAGACTGTCAAAGTTTGGCCAGTTTCGAAACGGCCATTAACGCCGGGACCATAAAATAAATCAGAAGAATATTATTTAACTAGCTGCGCTCCCGCGGTGTGACCCGCGGTCCCTCGGGATTTTTTTATTTTTTTCGGGATAAAAAGTAGCCTATGTCCTTCCCTGGGATACAACCTTTAACTATGCCAAATTTCAGCTTAATCAGTTCAGCGGTTTGGGCGTGAAAGCGTAACAAACAGACAGACAGACAGACAGACAGACAGACAGACAGAGTTACTTTCACATTTATAATATTAGTATGGATTCTCCCGCAGACGGCCAAGAAACGTTCTTGGCGATCCAGATGACGCTATCACTCTCGCCAATGGTGAAGTGATACCGTCATCTAGTGATGACAGATAGGTAGGTAAATTCTCTCCGGTAACAGCCCAAGCCGAGGTTCGTACCTATTAGAGGTGCCCTTGCGCATATTGTCTTAGCTTCTCTCTAGGCGTCTCGGCACCTTCAGTGCCCGCCATAGTCCGGTAACACTAAAACGGCCTCATAGGCCATTAGTATTAGGCCCTCCGAAAAAAAATAATTAAAAGGATCATAAACGTAAGACCTAAACTTTGTAAAAAAATGGTTTACATCAACTAAATCTTACACAACCCTAAAAAAAAACCCTGAAAAATAATGCTTACGCTGAAATGCTACCTGTTATTCGTTTTTGTACTTAAAAATACAAAGTTGCTCGGTCCACAAACTGATGGTAGAAAAACGTATGTACACATGAAAACCCGACCGAAACAAAAAGGAATGCCTCCTTCACCTAGCAAACGTAAAAGGGTAATTTTGAACTGGTTGGGTAATACTACGGTACTGAAGGTATAAGATGGTTTATTTTATTTCAGTGCGCCTTCGACTGCCGTAGGGGGCGGTCGTTTTGTTCGGTTTTTCGGGATTTTTACGATCGTGGAAACTTTTGCAAAGTGTTAATGTGAGATTTTATCGTGATCAATTTGGAGTATGCTGTACAAGTGGTAATTTTAGGTGAGCTTTCCATTTATTTATGGTAATAATGGCGTCACGAAAATAGCTACTTTGAAATAAGTAGTTTTGTAAATATAGGTTCTCTGGGTTGGTAAGTGCTGAAAAGAAGAAAACTACTATATATTGATGGAAACTGAAAATATTACATTTATGAGTAAAACTCATAAATTTAAAATATCGCACTGAATCCAATGTAATTGAGTCTTCCACAATGTTAAATTGTGGAAAAATAATGGTGGAGACTTTCATAATTAGTTTCCTAGGTTTGCAATCGCGAGTTATGACCTAATTTAATAAAATAGGTACTTATTATAAATTTTATAAAGATAATGTAAATAAATTAAAAATGGTAACTTCAAAGCTTCTAATAGATTTTTTTTTTCTGAAACTCAGCAAACATAAACATTAAAAATATTGCATTAATAAATAAAAGCTTTTATAAAGCATATAATCACCAAAAAAATTTTTTTTATCATTATATCGAAACATCTGTGTATCAACTTGCTAAATCTTTTTTATAAATTTTCAAAGCGACGTTCTGCGAGGTCATAAAATACATGGATGCCTGGGTATGGCAAAACAGCGCTCTTCAGTTCAAGAGCCACGTTTAACAGTCGTCTGCTGAATTGTTAAGCCATGACGGAGGCATGCAGCCTAAACAGCATGTTTATGTTTCAGTCCCGGCTAAAGTCATTAAGCCATTAGCGAGGACTGACGGTGGTCTAAAAACTTCGTCCACTAACTAAAACGAACTTAGTTTTTTACCGCATTTTGCGAAAATCAGTATCCAACTCGCACTTGTCCGTTTTCATTTCAGTTTTACTTCAAGTGTGTTTAAGCACGGAAGCCAGAGAACGTTTTTAATATTTTTTAGACAGTATCTTGCTTCGCTACCCTAATGGATGTGCCAACTTCGCTTCCAGAAATTATATTTAGCCCAGCTTTATACTCCTTATAATAATTACATTTTAGACGATCTCTACAGAGATTGTGTAAATTAGGTAGATCTAGAGACTCATTTTCTAAGTCTTTGGTTTTTTTTCTTAGGCGCCAACACTGATGGGGAGGCTAGGTGGTCGTTGGCACTTCTCATGTCAGTGGGGTCGTTGGGACTTTTTATTTCCAACTATCCCACTAGTGGGGAAGTTAGTGGGGTCGTTGGAGGATACCATTCTTGCATACGATTCTTGCTTGTTGCCACAGAATATTAGCTAGTTAATATTAGCTAGTTAATATTATCCGTTGAGTTTGAGATAGCAAGAGGCAAGATTGGTATGCCAGAATGGCATCGTGTAAAGATAGAGATAGAGATAGAGACGAGTACTATTGACCTCTCGACTGTCGAAGGCTGCAAGTCTAGTGCAATAATGGAATATCGTTGTGGAAAAATGTTATGCATTAACACGAGATCTAAACTTTCTATCTATAATTTATAATAATGTATTTTCTATCTTCTATCTAGCCGGTGAGGAGGTTAGTTTGTATCCTTATAGGCGGCCAAGAGGTGTATTAAGTATGGAAACTTGCGTGTGCCAAAGGTGCATATTTGAGCGTGCTTCAACTCCCTCAGATATCGATATACTTGACGACCTCTGTGGTGCAGTGGGTGAAAGCCCGCTTGGGACGCAGAAGGTTGCGGGTTCGATCCCCGCCGCGGGATAAATGTTTGTATGATATGCAAATATTTACCTCGGGTGTTTCTATGTATACTATGTATGTATTTACAAACAAAAAGTATATAAGTAGTTTAACAGTTATCTGGTTCCCATAGCACAAGCTATGCTTAGTTTGGGGCTAGATGTGTGAAATGTCCAGCATTATTTATTCATTATTTATCTTCAAAGGATGACTTGATCAGAGTGACTTCAGAGTGATGTGATCAGAGACTGATTGACTTATCACGGATCGTTAAAGGTTCAAGCTTCATGGGTGCAAGTTTTTGGGATGCATTTTAAAATCTCATGTCTAACTATCTATAAAAAACACATTGACATGGGCGAAGTCAGGAATGGCCGCTAGTTTAAATAGTAGAATAAAATAAATTAAAATTTTGCTTAATACCAAACAATTAGATGCAGAACGTGTCTAGAATTTAATTAGTTAGAGATAAGCCACAACTGGCAGGTCAGCGAAATAACGAAAAAAAGACTAATTAAATTTAAAAGGCGTGTGCAGTATAATTATTTCGAAAAACATAGGGCATTCAACGTCTTGCTTTAATTGAGCGAGCGAGCGAAGCGAGCTATCGCAGTGGCAACTTGTGCAAGTTTGGTTTCTATGTATTTTGAATAATTATGTAGTTCAGGCATAAATGTTGAACCATATTATTTTATCGTACAATTTGCATAGGCCAATAGATTTTTTGTAAAGATATGGGGTTTTCAAGAGGGTCAAAAAAGTTATTTCTGTTGTTATATCTGTCGAGATGGGTTTCATAGGAAAGAACTTTTTGTTTTGAAATACACAAATAAATAAAAAATAAAAAAACTCTTGCAACCTAGTCTCTGAAACTAACAACCATATTCGTAAGTTTAAACCGGTTTAACTGTGCTTGTTCTCCCAAATAAAAATTTAAAATACAACTATAGTAATATTAAAAAAATATATACTTTTAATATGATGTATCTACATAATAGATCGTCAAAGTTAAGCGTCGTTTACGCTCACAATAGGCATAAAATCCGCAGAAGTGCAGAGTATTAAATGTTCAAATACACATTTGGCACATGCAGCAAGTTTCAAGAAGCACCGAGCTCGCAGACGATGTTTAAACGATACTATTCTGGCATACCATTCCTGCCTCTTGCTTTCTCAAATTCAATGGAGCAAGAGCTAATAATCTGTAGCAAGAGGCAAGAATGGTATGGCAGAATGGCATCGTGTAAATGGTGTCTGAATACTACTGATTCTCTTATTATTTTCTTTAACTACTTTGAACACAGAGAGCGCATTTGAGTTTCTGTCTGGTGGGTAATCTTTATGCAATATTTGAAAAAATCTTTCACCAATTTATTAATATTATGAATTTACTGCTGCTTATTATAAAAACGTAAAACCTTGGTTGAACCCCATGTTGACACATGTCAAAACAAAACTGTTACCACAAAAAAAAATCGTTCTATGTACGAGTATTTTAAGATCGTTTTTTTAGGGTCAATTTTTTAGTTAGACTTGGTCTAAACTCTGCTCATTTTCTTGTAATAAGCCCCACTGCGTTCCGCGCGTTGCAGTATTGACAGTGGTAATAATGCACTTTTATAATATAAAAAGTATATAGCATTTGTGCTAAAAAAAAAGAGAAACTTATCTATTTCTTTGCCAAACATCCAAATCTATTTTACTATAATTAGGACGGATATCAAAACCATAGATTTTTTTCCTAACCATCACTTTACCTAATCCTGTGTTTGATATCCGTGTCTTAGGTATAAAAAAAATTGCGGATCTCGTGTCAGCATTCACCACACCAATAAGATTCCCTCATTTTAATATAAAAGACAATATTTCAGAGTAAAAACAGCAGGTAACGTCAGCTAGTTATTGTAGTATATGTGGAAAGAATATTGTGTCCTGGGATATGGGTGCCGAAACTATTTTCCTTAAACCCTTGCTTTCTAGTTAACGTTGCCCACACAGAACTGGTTGCCCATCTTTTGGCAGCCGTAAAGCCGAGTCTTACCGAATATTTACGAACTACTTTGAGCACTTAGATTGTAGGTAGCAGTGAAGTCAAAAACCAAAAAGAAGATCACGACTATAATATCCCAAGGTATGATAGATATTCTCTCAGATCGTCTATCTTACTCTAGGTATAATGTCAGAGGAGTTAGTCAGAGATACGTCCAAACAATATTTTTGAGATATGTCCACAGTAAATGTACTTACCTACTAGAATTATGACACACCTCTGAACTCAAACATACAACTGAAAAGTTTATTTTTAAAATCAACATTCAGACTTTTTATTACATTAAGCTCATATCACATCACTTAGCTCTCACGGGTAATGCTTACGGTGGTAATATGACGGTCAGCGTCTTTCTCAAAGCCGTGTTTAAGACGTTATTCGGGATAAACCATGTTTTTTGTAGGTAATACGTGGGCTACCTGATTACAGTGGGACAACATATTGAATAGGTATTATGTTATTTTCTTTTTATTAATACGGCAAGCTATTTCGTAATATCCAATTGTTTTTCCAACAAGATATTATGGGTGTTATTATCACTGTTATTTTTGTAGACAACAAATGTGTATCGTGTTATTCTTCTGTACATTTTATTATAGAAAATACTTATGAAATAGCTTCAGCAAGATGGGTTAATAAGGTATATTCTTAAAAATGTCACAAAAAAAAAGTCTTGTCATTGACCATACATACCATAGACATCAAAAAAATATTGTCTATGATACAATACGTGGTATGGTACATTTGACGACCTCTGTGGCGCAGTGGGCGAAGGTCTGCCTGCGACGCAGAAGGTTGCGGGTTCGATCCCCGTCGCGGGACAAATGTTTGAATGGCTACAGAGATTTGTCTCGGGTCTGGGTGTTTCTAACTATAATATATATGTATTTACAAAAAAAAAAAGTATTTAAGTAGTTTATCAGTCATTACCCATAACACAAGCTCTGCTTACTTTGGGGCTAGATGATGCTGTGTGAAAAGTCCAGCATTATTTATTTATTTATACGTAACTCCATTGGCGATTTCCCCCCCCGTTTTTGCACAGACCATTTGCGGTTGATGAACACGGAATCGCTTCGATGTTAATACGCCTATCACTGTCCAACAGACGTTATTTGCATTGTATTTCACTGTGGTTTGTGCTGTGCGGGTCTGACATCATCATCATTCGCAGCCCTTTTATCCCACTGCTAGGCATAGGCAATATGCAAATAGCACCCACGAGGGACGTGAATCCGCGACTTTCTTGATGCATTATCTCAGTTGAGCGAGCGTCACTGCGGATCGGTAAAGGTCGTGGGCTCAAGTCCCGTATGTGTGCTTTTGTGAATTGAGTGTTTTGTTTTTGATGATTCAAAACCCTTTATGTCCTACTCACGCCTTTATTTAGTAGTCAGGCCCATTTGCGGCAGATGAATGTGGAATCGCTGCGATGTATGTTAATGCGCCTATCACTGTCGGACAGACGCTATTTGCATTGTATTGGACTCGGGTTCGGGAGTGCTGTGGGCGGATCTATAAATACACTACATTTTGGAATACATTTACACGGGAATTTATCGTTTATTTCCAGGGTATCCAAGGGGATTTAACCTCTGCTTGCTTACACGACCATCATCTATACGGATAGGAGTAAAAATGCAATTTCAGATAATATGAAGGTTTTAATATTATCGCGTTGCAGAAAAGGTAATTTTCTGTTTAGTTAGCAGAGTAGACTGATGATCTACTTGCTACTTGCCAGTGTTCTCGAGCAATGTAAATCGTCTATAATCGGAAGATTCCTACATTTTTACATAACTTATGAATATGAATATATTTAGTGTTGGGTAGGACACGGTTCCAAAATGAGTTTGTATGAGGGCCTCATTTTCATTGGTGAGGTGGGACAATGTCATGTCATGTCACATACTATGAAATGTCATGTTGCGATGTAGTACTAGTTCGCTCACTCATTTGTCATGCTGGAAAATTTTGTCACAAGAGTTGAGGTAGCTTTGTGAGTGTCTTATTTTTATTTTGTAACTAAGGCATCTTACTTAATGTGTACCTATTATTATTTATTGTTTGTAAGTCAGCACTCTATTAAAATTCATATTTTTTTTCAAAAATTCATCAATTACCTACTCACTTCCGGTAATTGAACCAAAAAGAATGTAACACTTCATTTGATACGATCTTTCATTCGGTCACGCAATACTACAACAGCTCATTCCTCACCTCACTCACCCCTCAAAGGAAGATTCCTCATTCGTCTCGCTCTGTCTCACTCGAATGTGTCGTCAGTGAGTGTTACAAAAATTTTGAAGTACAGGAGGACCGAGATTTTTTGAGAGAATGAGTGGGACATTTGAAGTACCTCACTCATGTCCTACTCAACACTACCTCAATTATTAGCGGCTATAGTTACCTACACAATGTTTCTATGAGCGGTTTACATAGAGGATAGTGGCAAGTTAAAGTTACAAGTGAAAGCTCAAGTTACTTACGTATTAGCAGAACCTATAATTTTGTCTAATGGTGGCTATAGTTACACTATGTAAAATTTAAGTGTGAGAATAAAATATAACGATCGCTTGCCGGCCGCAGTATGAGCACGCCCTTATCGCTCGATCTTTTTATGGGCAGTGTTAGTTTCTGCGCTGTTTTGCTGCACACTCGATTTTTAATGTATACTGTAATTGTCTGTGGTTTTGTTTTGAAAAGTTCGAAAAATGAAAAAACTAAACAAGATCCCGAGTGTTTTCAAGGCATGGTAGACACTCTTTATAATGTTGTAATGGATAGAGTAAAATTACATTCAAGTTTAGACAATTTTGAGAATGTCGGTTTTTAAAAAGATGCTTTACCCTATTCTAGATATAGGTAGGTCACAGTAAAGGTGCATTTACACGATGCGATTTCCACCCAAACGATATCGTATCGCACGGCAATTTTTCACGTGTAAACGCTCATCGCGATTTGTCATACACTGGTCTGCAAAACTAAGTAGTACACTTTAGAAAAAAAAACTTATAAAAGTGTGGTGTAGTTTTGCAGGCCAGTGTAGTTAGCGCGACGCTCGTCGGCACGTTCAATGGGAGCAAATCGTACGAAAAAAATCATATCGTGTAAACGAACCTTAAGCAAGCTCAAACTGGAGATCAAAATCCTTTTAAAATGTTTAAGGGAGTAGTTAGTAACACCTTTTAACTCATATTTGGCACATGACCATGTGAAAAGTTAGCAATCCATACGTGACAGGTTGCAAACCCATCGCCGCCAATAAAAATACTAACTGGTTACCTCGCGAGGTTTTCCCCCGTTTAGAGTGTATAAAGTTTAACATAATTGAACACATTTTACCTAGTTTCTAAATAACTATTACTAAAATAACTCTCATATTTCATTTATCAAGTTTGACAAGTTCAGAAAGTTCCTGCACAAAATTAGTTGGAGCCCGATACGCGAAGTTAGCTAGCTGTATAAATATTACTGTGTATCCGCGCTTACTAATTCAATACTTGAGTTTGAAAATGTTTCGTGAAAGGTGGTTAATTGATAGTTTATTCAAGAATTTATTGATAAAAACTTAATAGGTTGACTGTAAAGTAATACAGCAACACGACTGACTGTACCTAGCGTTGTAAACATTACCTATCTAAGACCAAGTCATTGAAAATTCTTAGCCTCAGACCGTGTCTCTATATCCTTTAGAGTCCCGTGACACTACAAAAAATATAAGCCGCGTTTAGCTAAAAAACTATCTTTAGAAAAATGATCTCTAAATACTCGTACACAAAACTCTTTTTCGTGGTAACAGTTTTGTTTTAACATGTGAACATTGTGTTAAACGAATGCTTAACTTTTTTGTAGTAAGACAAAGTGGTAGTTGTTATAGACACGTCAAACGTAAAATTGCTTAACTCTTATTCCTTGTTATTTTTTGACCATGAACTGTGAAAGACCATAATGGGCTGGGCCCAATGATAACTAAATAAGACGCGTGACGCAGCAAGTGCTGCTCCACAACGGGTATGGTGCCACTGAAAACCAGCGCTCCAACACTCTCGAGCTGTTGGAGCAAATGCAAATGGTAGCTGTATTTTCACCCACATACAATTGTGTAGATTTAAGTACCTATTGTGTAACTGTTGTATATGATGTGGAGAAAATAAAACTTTATTCTATTCTATTCTATTCTATTCTAAATACGACGATACGACGATAACTAAAAACACGATACTTAGTTTATAGTATCGAAGTTTAAAATTCTAGCTTGGAGCATGGGACTGTCGCTGACAAAACTCTGTTTGACGCAAGCAGAAGTAAAAACTGTGCTAATAAGACCGTTTCGATGTTTCAACTTTCACGCGCTTGTAATGTATATCTATATTTTTTAACATCATCATCATTGGCTGGGCCACAATAATTGATGTACAAAAATAACAAATCGTGGTACTATCGTAGATGGTAAGCCAATCTAACGATGTATAAATCTAAAAAATGGCTAATAAAATTCCGTTCAAAGTAAACTATTTTCTTATCTTTTAAAAGTTAAATTGCTATGAAATTATAATTATTCAGAGGAGTTTATTACTTTTACGTTACAAAAGCGTTCTAATAAGCTTAATAATGATTAAAATTCGCAGAAAAATATGATAAAACTGAGAAATTAACTACGCTCCCGAGGTACATTTTCTGTTCTAGGATCTTTGAAGTGATGTTTCTTTGTATGCATCGAAATGTCTAGTCTATTATGATTAAAAATACAGTTACTTTATTTTTTAATATACATACCTATTTATTCCTTGTTACAGGTAAATCTCACAAAAATGTCTAAAAAGTGTAAAATGTGAACAGTTTAAAAAATGGCGGCGCGCAAGTGAAAACAAAATGGCCGGTTTTGGCGGGAAACATCCTTGGCGATTGCTGATCTTGGCTGTAGTTCTAGACGTTGTGGTCTGCCATTTTGGACTTACGCAGCAGTATGAAGAAACTGGTGAGTATTAAGACGTTCACCAATATAATTCACATAAAGTTTCTTATTTTATAGAACAACTTATGAAGAATTAATCAGATAAAGTCCACTTAACAAAATAAAAGTAGGTACCTACGTGAGTGTCGTGGGACACTCGGTTGGAACGAAGTTTGAACTTTGATATTTGGAATTTGTGAAATAAATTATTGTCAATTATTTTTAATAGTCCTAGAAACGCTCTTCAGTACTAACAATGTAACAATATATGGACTGTTTTGCGACTGCGCAATTTGCACTGTGACGATATGACATACACATGTGTCGTGACGCAAAAATCTAACACTTTTTCGTCTAGCCCCCATCCGAAACAGTCCGAAAAAAACTTTTTTCCAAAACAAGAACGAATTTAAACTTATTACAATCTTCGACTGCTTACCTATACCTACTTACCTACTCAGCAAAATATGTATTTCGTCTTTTCTCTGGCTAGTTCTTAGATATCTTGAGTGATTTGATCTTACCTATTTCTCAGATTACTTATAAATAAGCACTTATTTCTTAACTATGATTTCCCACTTATATTCCTTAGCTTGTTGATTGTAGGGGCCGTACTCAAGGGGGCTATTGTAAAACGGATGTGTAACAAATCAGGGTAAATCAGCCCTCTAGGGGAGCTTCCTTCGCTGACCTGTTTATGTATGACTGGCTGTTGCTCGCGGCTCGCGTTGATTTATTATCTTGCTGCATTCATTAGTTCACTTAGTTTGGAGCTAGACTGTGTAAAATATTCCCTGATTAGTTACTCCTTTATTAAAATGAACTTTTTTTTTAACCTACACTATCCCACTACTGGGCAAAGGTCTCCCCCATATCTTTCCAATCATCTCTGTCTCGGCCCATTTCCCACCAGCCTATTTACTAGAATAAAGTTTAAAATGAATTTTTTTTTAACCTACATTATCCCACTGCTGGGCAAAGGTCTCCCCCATATCTTTCCAATCATCTCTGTCTCGGCCCATTTCCCACCAGCCTATTTACTAGAATAAAGTTAAAAATGAACTTTTTTTTTAACCTACATTATCCCACTGCTGGGCAAAGGTCTCCCCCATATCTTTCCAATCATCTCTGTCTCGGCCCATTTCCCACCAGCCTATTTACTAGTATGAACTAAACATTTTATTGTCATAATTATGTCTCTCCTGTGGGCGGCTGATTAAGCTGCGAGGATGGTTTAGGTGCTGGGCAAGCCTATTCCATCTCAAAAAATGTCCCAGGCACTACAGCGTCACTTTGAGTGTAGGCATGGATTGTCTCCTGACGCTGTATAAATCATCTAATATAGATGTAAAGGACTAAGTTGTTGTATGTGTTTGAATCACACTTTTTTTTTAAATTAAATAGGTCAGTATTTGACTGCCTGATGTTAAGCAGTAGTGAGGTCTAAGATGGAGCATGCTTTCCTAGAAGGAACCTATTTACTCTACACTTTAACTGGTGAAATAGATGTAGTGGTCTCGAATAGCAAATAAGCTGCGGGAAGGCTGGTAGTCAATATTTGTGGAAATGACTAAGCAACTGGTTTCCATGAAGGATTTAAATTCCAATTTCCGATTGCATTGCATGGTCAGCGACAAAAGTTCATATATTTGATGGTTTTAAATCTTTTATTATCTTCAAAGTTAAAGCTAAAATTAGATAGGATTATAGCAAAAACTTTCGTTTATTGAATGCTTTGCCTTGCACCATCCCCGCGTGCCTGAACCGCGATCCCTCGGGATTTTTTCATTTTTTTCGGGATAAAATGTAGACTATGTCCTTCCCTGGGATACAACCTTTAACTATGCCAAATTTCAGCTTAATCTGTTCAGCGGTTTAGGCGTGAAAGCGTAACAAACAGACAGACAGACAGAGTTACTTTTTAACCGACTTCAAAAAAAGGAGGAGGTTATATGTTCGGCTGTATGTATGTTTTTTTTTTTTTTTTTTTTTTTTTTTTATGTATGTTCACCGATATTTCCGTCAGTTGTGGACCGATTTCCAAAGTTTTTTTTTTGTTTGAAAGGGTATACTCTTATAGTGGTCCCATATAAATTTTATTCCTGAGGGATTAATAGTTTTCCCGTAAAACTAAAACAATCACTGAACTTTAAGAAAATTGTGGCCCGATTTCCAAATTTTTTTTTTTGTTAGAAAGAGGTATACTCTCAACGTGGCGCCACATATTTTTTTTTCCTGAGGGATTAATAGTTTTCCCGTAAAACTAAAACAATCACTGAACTTTAAGAAAACGATATTTCCGTCAGTTGTGGACCGATTTCCAAAATTTTTTTTTTTGTTTGAAAGGGTATACTCTTATAGTGGTCCCATATAAATTTTATTCCTAAGGGATTAATAGTTTTCCCGTAAAACTAAAACAATCATTGAACTTTAAGAAAATTGTGGCCCGATTTCCAAAATTTTTTTTTTGTTAGAAAGAGGTATACTCTCAAGGTGGCGCCACATATTTTTTGTTCCTGAGGGATTAATAGTTTTCCCGTAAAACTAAAACAATCACTGAACTTTAAGAAAATTGTGGACCGATTTCCAAAATTTTTTTTTTGTTAAAAAGAGATATACTCTCAAGGTGGCGCCATATATTTTTTTTTCCTGAGGGATTGACAGTTTTCCCGTAACATTAAAAAAACCTCATTCTCACTACACAACACACCCTGACTCACAATCTGAGTCAAACATTAAATAGTTTGAAAGGGTATTACACCCGAGGTAGTACAAAATATTTCTTTTCCTTATGGATTGATAGTTTTCCCCCTTGCTGAACTCCGGTCTGTCCTTTAGTAGGTCTGCCCATGACTTCTCTTATCCTTTCCTACTTAAGCTACGATAAGCAAAGTCTTAATGTACTCGTAGCTTACTATATTATTTACACATACACTTTTATTTACACAGTATTTATTTACTTACACTAAAAAGTGAAAAATAAAAATTTTTGAAAAAAAAAAATTGAACCGACTTCACAGAACACAAACAGGAGAACCTTCTACACACTAAAAAGAGAAAAATAAGAATATAATTTGAAGTCGGTGCCAACTATTCATTTACATCTAAGAAATTCAAAAGAACTTGGGTGCAAAATTGTATCCTGGTACGCTATCGCTCGATTTCTTTTTTTGATAGGTACCTAATCGTATTCACTTGGCACCGACTTCAAATTATATTCTTATTTTTCTCTTTTTAGTGTGTAGAAGGTTCTCCTGTTTGTGTTCTGTGAAGTCGGTTCAATTTTTTTTTTTCAAAAATTTTTACATTTATAATATTAGTATGGATGGATACTACATTTTCCCACAAACTATGATGAAAATGCTTCAAAATCTCCAATTGTTTATGAACTTCTGTCGCTTAAGTACTGACGGGATTCAAACCTCCTTTGAAAATTTTTTTTTACAGATCCACAGATTAACAGCCAAAACGTTTACTACTATCATAGTTTTTAATCAATAGCCTTCCGCTACGCAGGTGCTACGCTTTGCTACAGTTGCTACGAGTGCTACGAGGTTGCTACGTAGGTTCTTCAACTATACATAGACAGTTTTATTACTGTGGTTTAGCTTGTTCCTACATCACAAGCTGTTTTAGCTTTTAAATCGTTGAAGTGTTACTAAGCTGGCGAGCTTGTACGAAGAATGGAATAAGAGTGTCTAAAAAGTTTCAGGATCTAAGCAAGTGAAAATGAAATAAATAAATAATATTGTTATGGTCTTATGTCTACCTCTATCTGTCTTATGTCTAATTAAATTATGTTAAAGTTAGTAGAAAAATGATTGAACTCCAGTTCATAATCATACTTTGAATTTAGGCCCAAAATAAATGAGTCTACAAAACTTTTTGACAAAGATTTTTCTTATCTTTGACAAAATGTAAAAGTACAAAATTTAATACTTATTATGCGTAATGTTATTAAAAATTGGGATTATAAACATCAATTTCGAGAGTAAATTAGGTAGAGAACTTATACGAGTAATATACCTAGGCTTTGCCAACATTCCAACTCCCGTCATGGAATCTAACCGCTAAATTTTGAAATTATTCCGCGGCCACACTTGCGGTAGCTGGATCAGCCATAATAACTATTTATGAGCTGATGAACCCAATTATGTTACATCGTTGTTATAATTATTAAGCTGCGTGTATACACTAAGCGGATATCACTTTGTTTGATTAGATCCCCACTAGAGCTTGACTATTTGATGACGACCTCTGTGGCGCAGTGGGCGAAGGTCCGCTTGCGACGCAGAAGGTTGCGGGTTCGATCCCCGCCGTGAGACAAATGTTTGTATGATCTACATATATTTGTCTCAGGTCTGGGTGTTTTCTATGTATAATATGTATGTATTTACAAACAAAAAGTATATAAGTAATATATCAGTCATGTAGTACCCATAACACAAGCTCTGCTTACTTTGATGCTGTGTGTAAAAGTCTAGCATTATTTATTTATTTAGTGTTATGATGGATCACCTTGATGCGGTCCCAAACTTTGTTAGTTGGCCTGGTTTTTTATGGTATTGGTAACAGGGAATCAGGAGTAGAATCACACAGTTTTTAAGATTAATCATGCAATAATAAATGTTTTTGGAACGAAGTTCCTTTTTTTACGGAATCGAAAAAAAGAGGCAAGTTATTTTAAAAACTATAAAAAGAAAACTTTTCTAAGTACTTACACGATATATTAGTGTAACAAAAAAAAAAACCATTGCTACTTGTTAGTACTGTGTGAGCAAGGCCGCTGCTAAAGCGTTTACTAATGAAAAAGCATGGATACACGTTTTTTTCGTCCGCTGCCGCTATATTGTGTCCTCTCAGTGAGGCACAGGCGATAGATATTACTGATTACACTTCATTCACTGGCTAAATTAAGTTGTTCGAAGCGTTGTTATTAGGAGCTGTGAATATTGATGTAGTTTTAATTAGAGCCTAATAATTATTTGAAAATTAATAAAATTCATCGATCGACAATATAAAAATACTATGCTTAAAACGCCATTTACACGATACCATTCTTGCCTCTTGCCACAGAATTATAGCTCTTGCTCCGCTGAGTTTGAGAAAGAAAGAGGCAAGAATGGTATGCCAGAATGTTATGCTGGTAATGGCGTTTTGTAGTTTGAGTTTTCAGCTGTGATTGGAAATGACGAATGACGACCTCTATAGTGCATTTTGCTCCGTGAAGCGAAATGTTGCGGGTTCGATTACAGTCGCGGGGTTTACGTCGGAAATCAAAATTTAACAATCGACTGTCAAAAGCGAAGGTAGAAAAAGAAGAAGGGGTCGACTTGTGCCTTAAATATGTCACGTGATCTGTTTTGTCAACGAATAGATTATTAATAGATAATGTAAGTACTTACAGTTCGTTTCCATCAACATTACTTCCATACAATTGGACTTCGCTTTCGACAATCGATTGTTACATTTTCTATAGGCTCTGAGCGCTCATTCGTCCCTGGAGCGTTCCCGTGCTTACGCACACAGAAACTATGTGCATGTTCATCTACACACACAAATAGTTCAATCCGCCTTCGTGAGACTTACCTACAGTATTACAACTTTAACAAACAGCACGAAGGTACATACGGGTTCTAAGTAGGTATGTAACACACTAGCTTCTTTTCAAGTCGTGGTCGGACTGAAATAGCCGGAAGCCTGTACTAAAAGCCTAAGTAGAGTCACAGTCAAGAAAATACAGTAAGCCATTAAAATTATATTGCATAAATTGTATTTATAACTGATTGGTTCCCGGTGGATGGCAGGCGACTCCGAGGCAAGCCTAAAAAGCGCTGGCGCGATGACGAACCGGCTGATTACGAATCTCGCGACATCTCGAGTTAATTCAACTTCGACATGAGTGTGCATTGGTTCCTTTACGCATAACTACGTCTGTTTAGCACAAGTTTGACAGCGGTGACTGCGAGATTACGCTTGTCGCAAGATTCGTAATCAAGGGGCTGGACCCCTTTAGGAAGGATTGGGGGAAAATGCGAGAGGTGTGGAAGGTGACAGGGGAGGCCTTTGCCCAGCAGTGGGACAGTATAGGCTAACTAAAAAAAAAACTGCATTTATGAAGTTAGTTTCTACTTTTAGACTTGACTTTTTAAGAGCACTAGGTGGTCTAGTGATAGCGCAGCGCAGCAGTCGTGCACCAATGAGTCTTCTGCCGAAAAATGTATTTGAACTATGCCAGTACTCACAAACGGGGAAGGAAAACATCGTGAGGAATCCAGCATGACGTATAACCTTAAAAGTTCGAAAACATTGTGTCAAGTGCACTAAAGGAGCCTCTTCGAGCCACTTATAATTATTTCAAAGAACTAGTAACACGACATGAAGAAGACCGAAGAAATGCTTTTGACTTTGACTACTGATGTGATTACACTATGAGAGTGCAGGCAATCTCGTATGTCCCAAGTTCATGACGCAGCGCAGAATTTTAAATTGAATTTGTCCGACTTGCAAATATCACGTGCCGTCGTCATAAGCTATTTGCTTCCGCTGAAGCCTGTGGCGCCTGACAGAAAGATTTCTACCTGCAGTGGCCAAGTGCGAGTCGTACACGGGTTCTGTGATATTTACTCTGTGGTTCCGTATTAAAACAGCACATGGCGCTAAATACACCGCTATTTTGTAACTATCAAAAAAAATTTTAGGGTGCAGCAGATGTAGAAAATGATAATGGCATGGTCACATTTTTTTTAACTATCACAAAGTTATCGAGGATTGTAGTCAACCAAAACCGAACAAAATTTTATGAAAACTTTACAAATAAGTACTACAGACAACAATCGCGTACGGATTCTCATCTAAAATATGCTCTCGCATCATCCCTAGTCAGTAAAACCGCAGTAGCTATCATAAATCCATGTTTGACTCATCTCGTCTCCTTTTTTATATTATTTTTTTACATACCTACCTACCCTTTAAAGATTTCAAAGGGTAGGAGAGAGACCCTATTTTGAAAAAGTTAACATTACGTTACACAGGTTCACAGGTCTTGTAGATCCACTTTTACCCGTAGATTTCTTAGGTAGATTATACTATGACCAGCTTTATATTTATAACTAATTAAATTCCCTAGCGATGAGGACCAAATTACTGTTTATCACCTCGGAATGTCATTAAACAGAGTCCCTAAAGACTGAAATTTGTTTTCATCTAAGAATATATCGCTGTAAATTAGATAGTAAAATACTCGTTCAAAAGTTCACATTCAGATCAAAAATAAACTAATTTTAATACCCAACTGAGTTAAATTAGTACCCAACATTTACATAACTCTGCACACTCTTAGAACTACATTTCCATAGAAACGTATGGAACTTTTGAAAATGAAAAACAGTAATTATATAAAGGTGTGTGGTGAAAGATGATGATGAGGAATGAGAACGGCATATTGAAATGGTTTGAGCTCCTTGAGAGAATGTTACAAAGGGTAAATAATGATTTACCACTATGAAAAGATTTTAGGACTACCATGATTATCTTTCTCTGAATACCCCTTTCATCTAGATTGCTTAAAAAAAATCAGAATCAGAATGATCTGAAAACGAAGATCTTAGAGAATGTCTACCGCGCCTCGGAGAAACCGTTGTGATCCAGTTGGCGGCACCACGCTGAATGGCAATGCTGATCTGTTCAGCTAAATATGAACCAGCTTTCTGATAACGCGTCGCTTCGGCCCTGAAAGTTACAAAATGTAGAATATTTACAATTGGCTGGAGAATTGCATAAAATTTTATCCCCACAGTTTAGCGCCCCTAAGCATTTATCTGCAACTGAATATTGCATGAGCATTTTACAATTTTATCTACAGGGATTGTAAACATTTTTAGCTTCTGCTCAATGCAATCCTGTAGAACGGATTCGATATATTGTAAACCAGTTGGTATACGATACAAACGTGCACTGCACGTGTAATATCTCGTAGGCTGTCTGTGGTTATATGGTGCTAAAATTCAATCTATGTTGCAATTATTCCGGTCTATCTCTGAGACCAGTTTAGTTATTTCAAACCAGTGCAGTGTGGTGAAAAGATATAAGTGCGCCTCAAAGAAGCTCCTTTCGTGCACTAGACACACATATTTTCAGGTAATTTTTATTGATCTTTCTTTGCCATTTAGGTGTCGTGCTAGAAGAAAACTTTACTATTTGCAAGGTGACTTTGATTACCCCATTGTCGTAAAGAGGTTAAGTATGAAATAATGTCTACCGTGCCTTTGAGTCACGATCAGATTCAGTCGTGGTCCTTTTCTTTCGGATTACAGTCTTCCTTCTAACGCTATATCATTCGCTATAGCAAAGTTATTCCCAAACCACAATCGTGATGTACCTATTTTCAAGAAACTTCTAGATTACTTCAGAAAAGAATAGAACGTACATTTATAATGCAACGTCAAGTTAAATTAAATCCTACAAAACAAACCGAGCTAGCGCTGAGAAAACTACGAGTAATGGCTTGATCTACTGTTTCCTTGAGTGCTTTGGATAAAAATAAAATATATTTATGTTGCTATAGCTTACGTGGGGTTGTGCCTCGACTTTCAATCCGAAGGTCGTGGGTTCGAATTCCAGCCGTGCATCAATGGATTTTTCATTTCGTAAAATTTATATGCGCTTTAACACGGGCTCTTAACGGTGAAGGAAAACATCGCGAGGAAACCCGCAGCTTAGTCAGCTTCACACGTATTGACGTCGTCTTTCCTGTAGGCCAGGCTGATTAAGCTGGGAGGATGGTTTAGGTTCTCAATCAATGTCCCAGGTACTACAGCGTCCCGTTGAGTGTAGGCATAGGTTGCCTCCTGACGCTGTATAAATCATCTAGTATAGATGTACAGGACTAAGTTTTTATACTCCCACTCCCGGCCGTGCATCAGGAATGTTGTGAGGAAACTTATTTTACAGTAGGTAGGTACAAAATCAATGTCGACTCTAATTTGTTATAAAATAGACCATTGAGTTTTTTCCCCAAAAATATTTCCTAAGTATTGAGTTTTAACCCAGCAGGAGTGCGGGTACTTTTGATCGTCACTTGAACGTAAAGTTAACCCTTTGATGTCTGATCCTTGATCCTTGAGTATGCTTTTTACCAGCTTTTTGAAATGAAGATCTTGAAAGCTAGACCACTTAGGAAAAACGACGAGATTTTCTTAAAATGTTTAGATAGTATTTTATATTATTTGTTTATAAGAACCTAGAAAAGTAACGTAAGTATTTTAGAGGAATTACTTAAGAAAAAAGATAACTATCAAATGCCAATCATTTATGTAGGTATTTAGCAAAAATTTTGAATTTTCAAAAATGCGTGACCGGGACCACAACCTACGGCCTCGGATCGAATGAAAGTCGCTCTCCGCCCAAAACAGCTTAAATATACGTTCAAAAAATAATCTTTCATCAGCACAGCTGGTTAAAAGGTTATCCCATTATCATTTCACTCCCAACAAGGATGCAGATAAAATATTAATGTTATCATAAATAATCGCCGTGGTCGGAATATTTAATTTTAGCGAATGAAATATTTTCTTTTATTCAAATTTTACGTTTGCTTTCTGAAGCTGTAAACAAATATCCATATTTCTTTTATATTACACAGAGAGGTTAACTTAGGCGAGCACTTCCTGGAGTTCAAGTTTTGCAGTGAAAATTCAAATTTCAAGTTTAGTAACTAAACATTTAGAAAATTTATTTACCCGAAATTGAGGGTATATTCCATCCCAGTCCTACCAGTAGTTCGATAGTCGAACTGTTTGGATGTTTTTTTTCCAAATTGTTATACTCACGGATCGAACTATTTGGTTAGGTTATGTTAGGATAGTGACCACTGATGCGCGAGGCGAGCGAAGCGTGCCGCGGTAGCGGCCGCCGAAGCGCCAGAAGTCCCCTGCTCTCATCTACCTCTCTGCCTAAAGAGTAGGATCCGTCAGTATAACAATTTGGAAAAAAAACATCCAAACAGTTCGACTATCGAACTACTGGTAGGACTGGATGGAATAAAGGAAATTGAGGTACAGACGAACAAATGATACGACAAGACAGTTAGCGACGAAATTTTATGAACACAATATTTTTGGGTATTTTATTATCTTTGGAACTTGTGGGTTTACAAGTTATAACCAAATTGTTATTACTACGTGGTTTTCTTTGCGCTTCTCCTTTTAAGCGCCTATCATAAATTGTAAGTACAAAATAGGAAATGTATGGTCTCTGCCTACCTACCCCTGCGGGGACGATGCGTTATGAAACATTTCATTATGTTTCCTTATACGTTTCTCAGACGAACTCAGTGCTACCCAAACTGACAAGCCCTCATTTTTAGGTTGTAAATAGATGTTTGACCGTATCAATTAATTCCTAAGCCGATTTAAGTTTTCACTTAATTTATCATTTATTTATTTTTGTAGAAATGTTGCATAATGATATAACTAACGTTCCACCAATCGCAGCGCAGCTACATCACGAATGGACTAAGTTATACAAGAAGCAACAATCAATTGAAAGGATAGTCTTTATCGATATTCTCAGGATTTTCATAACAAAATAAAAATAATCATGACATATATTTTTTAAATTACTTTTTGAAACCAATTCCTGAATAATGTTAGTTTAAAATTAAATAACCTATACACAGATTTCTAGGTCTATAATTTTCTGCAAACTTACCAAATGTACTCGTTAAATGGATTTCATATAGTATTTAATATATCCGTAAATATTACATTTAATTTAATACAGTAGGTATTGACAAGTTCTTGCAATATAGTTCGATGTTTACTAATCGACTCAAGTTTTGCACTAGAAGTTCACAATTAGGTAACTACATAAAATGCAGACTTTACCGCTTAGTGTTACAGTCAACCAACAAGTTAGCGAACAAGTTCAACTTTTGCAAGTCTATTTAAATGTTGTTGCCCTGATTCTCACGGATTTGGTTGCAAAGGAACTGGAGTGGAATCATCGTCATCATCCGCAGCCTTTTTCATCCCACTGCTGGGCATAGGCCTCTCTTCGCTTGTGCCAACCTTCCCTATATATAGTGGAATAACATAGATTTTTATGAATAAATGCTTTTTAATTTAGACTATAGGTATGTACCTTTGAAGAATACGATAGACTGCATTTAACAGATCTTTAACTTAATAATAATAATAATAAACTCAAACACAGGATTTTCGTGGTGTTTTGACGAGATTTCTTTTTGTTATAGGTACTTATTATTTTCCAAAGATTAGATAGAAAATGTAAATTTTCATTCACTTCAAAGACTACGCTTACAGATTCATACATTGTACAATCCTAACATATCCGTTATTCACTTGCAGTAAGTACTAATATTTCTTTGAATGGTAAAGGTGGTGGCTCAGATGTTTGCAATTCTACCCGACTGTGTGTATCGCGTTGAAGCATTAACGACTTCCCGCGCTCGCCGTCAATTATTACAAAATATTGTACCGGTGGGGTTAAATTGCACTAGTTGTTGCAGTCGACTTCTACTTGTATGTACTTGAAAATCTTGGAATATACAGTCAGCGACGAGAATACATAAACGCTTGATGTTTTATGCTACAATTTCCCAGGCACTACAGTGTACAATTGACTGTAGGCATAGGTTTCTTCCTGACGCTGCTGTAAATCATCTGGAATAGATATAATGTTTTGATCTTCTATCTTCTAGAACTCTTTTTTCTGACTTAGACTAAATGTTTTGGCTTGCACTATGATGACTATGATGAGACAAAATGTCTTTTCCCCACACGTGACTATAAAAGAACTTTAAACTCTCAAATTGGTCATTACCTGTGTAATTACTTAATTGTACTTCAAAGTCAAAGTCAAAATGCATTTTATTTTGTAAAACCGCTAGGATCACCTAATAGAATATTCTAAATTAGTGATTCTACCCCTGTTCTGTCGCGATCAATACTGTGAAGAAGGATCATAAAGCTACAAAATTCAAAAAAGCTTTGTATGTTTGTAGTTATAAATAATAACTACAAGGTATGAAGGTACTACTAACAAACAGCGACTCGGCCAATTCTGTCGTTTATTTTCAGTTAACCGCGGCTATTCATTTAACAGTTAAACTACTAACCTTGCTTAGCTTTTAAGCTATTCAATAAAGCCCTCTAATTTACTTTAACTTTAATATTTATAGAAACTTTTTAAAATAGAATAAGGTATAGATTTGAGATTATTATATTTATTATATAAAAAAACCTTCACGCAAAAACGATTGAATGGATTTGGTTTTTTAGCATAGAATACTTTTTATCCCGGGATTCTTACGGGACCGGGATTTACGCAGGAAAACTGGTAAACGAATGGTGTTCCTATCATATGTCCCTATTATTTATCCCAATCCCGTTCGATTTCCGGGATAAAAAGTATTTCCTGCTCCTCAACCTCCTCTATCTTCCAGTGAAAGTCCCATAGTATTGTGTAAATAACTATACGCACTTGGTATAACACAGTCATTTTAAAATCACCTATTTTATTTATATGTATGTACGTATTTTATTAATACTTATGTATGTATGATTTGATACGGGCTATACATAATCCTCTGCGTCTATTCGAATGATGTCAAAGCGAACTTTAATCAAAGGAGCTTATGACCGATTCCGTTCCGTTTTAATGTATATCCCTTGCCGTATTCATAGCGGTATACTCTAGGGTTCTGGCGACTTCGTAGTAACGTACAGTCAGCCTCAAGTACATGTGACTTTAGTACATTTAACTTAGGAATATCTCTAAATAAAGCCATTCCTAAAGAAAAGGTAAGGAGTGCTAGACTGGCTTATGAGGAGGGATGAAAACCATGTTACCCAGAGAGTGATGAGTATGAGTGTGGCTGGAGATTATGCAAGTAGAGGAAGGCCGAAAAAGAAGTGGTTGGATTGTGTGAGAGATGATATGAATGCGAAAGGAGTGGATACAGATTTGACGAGTGATAGGAGTGAATGGAGGAAAAATACATGTTGTGCCGACTCCACTTAGCGTGGGATAAGGGCAAGGGAATGATGAAAGCCATTCCTAAAGTACACTGTTTGAGTTAGAGTAAGAATATGTATTTAAAATACAGATAAACCGGGTTATCATACATTTAAAACTTTTACAAAACACAGTCTAACCTGGGGTCTAACTTTTTAGTGGTGCCATCTTTGACGTCATCATCGTTGACGACCTCGGTAGCGCAGTGGGCGAAGGCCCGCCAGCGACGCAGTTGGTTACGGGTTATTTTACTGCGGCAGGACCAATGTTTGTATGATCTAAAAATATTTGCCTCGGGTCTGGGTGTTTTCTATGTATCATATGTATGTATTTACAAACAAAAGTATATCAGTCACCTAGTATCCATAACACCAGCTCTTCTTACTTTGAGGCTAGATGGTGCTGTGTGAAAAGTCCAGCATTATATACATATTTATTTATCTACATATTTTGCGTCTCTAACCGTCACCTCAGGCCTCCAAATACAACTACTCAAGGTAAATACTTAAGGTCTCAGTTTGAGTAGTTACTTTTTTCTAGCCAGCTCCTAGCTGACTGTAGCTATTGGAATATTTTCAAGCTCATACTCAAGTAGGTATACTCGTAGTTCAAAGGCAGATGAGAATATCGTTGTGAATTTATTATTTATTTTATTTCATTTCATTTATTAATTACTTATAATCTTACAGCCTAAGCCAAAACATTTGTAAGCCACATAAAAGATTATATAGGGTCTTTCATTTTTTACTCACTTAATTCAGGAATTGGGTTAAAGAAATAAATTTAAAAATATTTATGTAATTTTTTTTGTTTTGTTAAAATCCCGAGAAGATCGATAAAAACTATCCTTTCAATTGATTGTTGCTTCTTGTATAGCTTAGCCCATTCGTGACGTAGCTGCGCTGCGATTGGTGGAACGTATATTCTCCTTGAAAATCATTATGCAACAATAAAAAAAAAATCAATACATGATTTTTGAAGTGAAAACTTAAATGGGCATCCATACTTCCATACTAATATTATTAAAGTGTATGAACTCAGTCTGTCTGTGTGTTACCTTCTCACACCATGGTTATAATTACATTTTTTGTTTTAGGTAAACGCTTCACCACCAACTCACCAGATGGTAAGTGATATTTGTTTTAGACTTTTAATAGAAAAAAAATAGTAAAATAGTTTTCAGAAAACACGTGATTTTACGAAGTGGACTAAAAAATAAAATAGAATTGGAACCTACGTTCTTTTGATAACAAATCTCACCGTTCCCACTCGGTCCATAATAAAACAGAATGACGACTGTATGACCCCGATGTGCAGTAGATATTCTCTTAGATCTTTTTATGTATTCTACTTTAAATATGTCTCAGGGGTAGTCACAGGCCTGTCTCGGCCCGACTAGTAATAACCGATAAAGATATATATTTTTATAGGCCCTTATTAATAAACGTGGTGTAAAGTTACGCCGGGTGTAACTATTTTTGGAGTTTAGACCTGGCGTTACTTTACACCATGTTTATTAATAAGGGCCACAGTGTTTAATCTTCGATCAAGAATTGTTAACCACACACTTGGGGAGATGTCACTCACAGCGCAATGCTGCATAGTAGTATGTACTCCCAGGAAATTGCAACCACTATTAACCGGTTGCCCATTAGCTCAGTTGGTCTAGCTAGACTCTAGACCGATCCGTGGAGAGGACTTTAGAGCATTGCCAAGGACGTGGGTTCAAATCCCGCATGGGTGCAAATTTTTGGGATGCATTCAAAATCTTCAGTAATAACCGACGACCTCTGTGGCGCAGTGGGCGAAGGTCCACCTGCGACGCAGAAGGTTGCGGGTTCGATCCCTGCCGCAGGACAAATGTTTGTATGACCTACAGATATTTGTCTCGGGTCTGGGTGTATCTATGTATAATATGTATGTATTTACAAACGAAAGTATATAAGTAGTATATCAGTTATCTGGTTCCCATAGTACAAGCTTTGCTTAGTTTGGGGCCAGATGATGTTGTGTGAAATGTCCAGCATTATTTATTATTTATTTATATTTATAACCATTTAAAAATAAATACCCATCGATTTTTCGAACCTATTTCATATCTCCATAACATCTGCCTTCGAAAATTGAAGATAATTCCAGAATACCTTTCGTAAAGTTTAATATTCATGGCTCCTATACCCGGGGGTGCTAGGTTTCATATTTGATACCTGGATTCCGAATCTGGAGATGGCAATGGGTACTCGTAAAATGTATAATGGAGTGGAGTTTTGGCTTATTTTGAAATCTTTATACTAAAGGGACGTCCCAACATAGACGTGTAAAAAAAATTAAGTTCTTCACCCAGGACTATCCAAAAACTCTCCATGCAGGTACTTAATTATTTTCTGCATGTATTTACAAGATATTATATTAACAAAATACAACAGGATTAGTCAAGCTATCTAAGGATCGTTAGAAACGATCTATAGATAGCTCAACCGATCCAGGTCACTGTCAGTCGGAAGCGTGCCCAAATCACTGGCGGCATTACCACGCTGGATGGCAATGCTGATCCTTTGAGCCAAAAATGTGCCAGCTCTCGGATCACGCGTCGCTTCGACCAGACGCCCTGAAAGAATTTTGAAAACCCGAAGGGTCCCACGGACCTTAAGATTATTTATTATTATATATTATTATGTAGAAAGTTAAAATTTTTAAGTAGAATTAATGTAATTAGGAAAATTTATTAGGATTAATTTCTGCTCAATTAATCCTAATAAATTTTTAATTTTTCGGAAACAAATAAATTCAGTTTGAATGATGAAGAAGTGTGAAAGGAGATAGTTTTAAGTTGAAAAAAAAAAAAAAAAAAAAACCCCACGGACCTAGGGTTAGACCTAGTTTCCACAAACATATTATAATTACATTATATTTACAAGACTATTTTAGTGTTAATGTTTTTGAGATTCAATAATCTTTTATAGATTATAGATTTGGCTCCTGTGCTGAAAGTAGAACTTGGTTAAGTCCCAAACGAAGTTCACTAACGATTGGATTCGAACCGGTCAAGCAAGAGTCACTCCAAGTAAAATTGCCATAATCAGCCGAGTCTAGCAAAGTAGAATCAGGGAGCGTCCGTCACAACTGTCTAGGGATACAGAGGCAGTATTCGCGTCAAAACGCCAGTCGCACGTCATATCGAACGCGCATTGAATTTTTATCACACACTTTGTAGGCTCGACTTTATGAGCTAAGGATCAAAATGAAACAGCTATCGGAATCAGAAGCATACCTGCGTCAGGACGGCTTGCATAAAGTGGTCGTCTCTAATTGTATTTAAGTACCTAGTTAATCAGCCAGTGTTCTTGGCACGCTTCCGACTGACAGTGACCTGGATCAGTTGAGCTATCTATAGATCGTTTCTAACGATCCTTAGATAGCTTGACTAATCCTGTTGTATTTTGTGAAAATATATGTAAATATGTAGTAGCTTAGTTTCTGTAAATAAAAACCTAGTTAATTACTTACGTTTCGTGGCAGCGTATTCACGGTTGCCAGTCGTTGACAGTTAACTACATATGTTTATGGATTATTTGACGCCGTTTACACGCTGCCATTCTGGCACACTATTCTTACTTCTTGCTTTTTCAAACTCAACGGAGCAAGATGTCATATTCTGTGGCAAGAGGCAAGAATGGTATGCCGGAATGGCATCGTGTAAACAGCGTGTCTTAGTTGAAAAAATAAAGCGAATTTTGAGTGTTAGTGGAAAGTAGTCTCTGGAACTACCAGTATATTTAAACAATTAATCTATTTTTAATGTTGCATGGATTAGAATGTTGGGCAATGAAGAAGACTGATGAAAGGAAAGTGCATGTAAATGAAATGCGAATGTTAAGATGGATGGGTAACACGGTTAGATAAGATAAGGAATGAGTATATCAAAGGAAGTTTGAAAGGCACCTATTTCTGAAAAGGTGAGGAGTGCTAGGCTATCTTGGTATGGACACGTTATGAGGAGGGATGAAAACCATGTTACCCAAAGAGTTATTAATATGAGTGTGGCTGGGTATGCAAGAAGAGGAAGGCCGAAGAAGAAGTGGTTGGATTGTGTGAGAGATGATATGAATGTAAAAGGAGTGGATGCACAATTGACGAGTGATAGGAGTGAGTGGAAGAAGAAGACATGTTGTGCCGACCCCACTTAGCGTGGGATAAGGTCAGGGAGATGATAATAATCTATTTTTAATATTTTTAATCTTGTTAATCTTCTTTTCGTAAAGGATTAGCCGTACTTAAATACGCTTCACGTGGTAGTAAGATTATGTAATCTCTAAGATTTGGAACGTAAGATTGAATTCAGAGGGTTGAGGTGTTTATGCTAATTAGTCTTTGTCCGAGGTCCGTTGGATATCACCGCTTGGTTGTCGGGAACTTTGCATACATTAGGCCTCTTGGCGGGTCCATTGTTTAGCGAGTGGGAAATGTATGAATTTCATACATAAATCATTTTGTAATAGGCTTAGGGTTGAGATTGCTGTTGAAGCTTTGATCTTGAGCTGTTGTAACAGGCTAACGAATTTCTAGGCACGGTATACATATGGTTATAAGTAGATAAACTTTAAACCGATCAGCAGCTTTAATGTCTAACTTGCAAGCCATTCCCAGTTGTCATCCCAATCAATGTCAATAGAGCTCAACCAGTCACATAATAGGAAAATGACAATTGAAGTCTAGAATGGGTTTCAAAAGTCAAAATGAAGACCATGTCCATTCCCAGTTGAGTTAGACAATAAGTCTACCGGTCGGACATTGTCAATAGAATGCCGAAATGATTAAAACTCAAAAACTACTAAAATTGGGGAACATAAATTATTTCCATGTGAGTGAGTTATTTTTTTTCTTTTGATGTCACTGTCGATCGACCACCCTGTATGTAGTTATCTCATACATGGTCGGAACATGACTCTATGTAGATACATAGAGTCATGTTTTTTTCCCGGTAGGTAGAAACATGTATGCATCAATGGATTTTGCGTTACGTAAAATTTATATGCGCTTTAATACGTGCTCTAACTGTGAAGGAAAACATCGTGAGGAAACCAGATAGTGTCCTTATAGGCGGTGATAGCAACCTGTCACGTATGGAATACTAATTTCTGCAAGAAGTGGGCATGTATCAAATATTATGTGTTTGGACATGCCTCTGACTACCTCCTTAGACATCTTCAAAGGATCTGGAATAATTAACATAAAAAGATCTGAGAGAATGTCTACCGCATTGGGGATACAGTCTGTTTACGTTTTAGGCAGAAACTTCGGATTTTCACTTGTTCTATGTACCTAATCTATTCTACCCTAGAGCTCTCTGTATTCTGTGCCTAGAGATAATAAGTAACTTCGTATGAGTCAGTGGCTAACTCTGGTAACGGAGTTTTTAGGCCTCCGTCATGGCTTAACGGCTTAAATAGCCGGGACCAACAATTTCCGTTCTGTAGCATGGAAGCGCTCGGATGAAAATGCCACTGTCGGTCACCCATCCAATTACATGGGTACCGTTTCGAACGTTGCTTAACTTCGACGTTCTATCAAGAACGACCACGAGATAAAGATAATATATAGAGTCATTGTAAGGTAGTAGCTTGTGTCCGAATTCACAAATTATTTAGCTCGTGCTGCTTGACGCATTGGCGAAGAAAGAAAGAATATAAATTAAAAATATCAAATTGCCATACAAAAAAATATTAGTCGATGTATCATTAGCAAGCCAGTTTAGTATTCGTAAATTGCATTTATTTTGACACATTTTAAACCTAAAAACCCCAATTAACATACTATTAAGTCGTGTTCCTACCTAATTAGTCTTATTAAAGAGGTTGGTTTTTAAAGCAAAATTTAAATTTTTTCAAGTGGGTACTGAACCTACTACCTTTCGATTCAAAGTCGTTATTTTATACAGCACTTTTGTATAATTATACTCAAAGATATAATTATTATACACTTATTGCACAACAATCGTTTTGTTTCAATTAAACGAATGAAGGAACGAATGAAAGAACGAACTAATAAAGAGAACAAAAGGGAAATTTTATTTGTAAACTTTCTGCGGTTTTTCAAACTAAAATAATCCGAAATAGTAGGAATAGATTTATACTCTACCGAAAAACAATTACTTCCAACGACCCGTAGGCTACTCCGTTTTCAATACAAATACTTCAAAGCAATAGACATTATTGCTTTGATATACAAATAGGGAGATTAGCTCTACAGGGTGAAAAAACTTACCCAACGGCCCATAGTAAAATATATAAAAAAAAAAATGCTGTGACAGGCCATTTATTTATTTATTTAAATACTTTATTGCACAAAAATTGGCACAATTGGCGAACATAATGCCGAAGGCATTCTCTACCTGCTGGTACAAAAGATTATAGCCTGTACATTATTTTTTACAATTTGTGTTCCTTCGTTTAATACATTGAGTCGCAAAAGGAGTAATAATGTGACTCAAAGGGCATACCTACCTTACATATTTACATTATTTTTTTTTAATATAATATATTTCTGTACCTATCAGTTTACAATATAAACTATATTACTACAATCATAATCATGGAATGGAAGAAGAACGCATGTTGTTCCGACCCCACATAATGTAGGAAAAGGGCAGGAAGATGATGATGATTCACAATCAATAATTTTATGTTTATGTTTAATTAACAGTTGTTAATAATTGTTATTCAAATGAGTATTGCTAAGCTAAGCTCATTAGGACGGACTAATGTAATAAAATACAAATCAATGTATTCGTGAATAATTTATTTTCAAACTCATTGCGTATGTTTGTAATACCTGTTGTTGTATTTCAGTATTTTAATTTTATTTACAGTATTCAGACGACCTTTGTAGCGCAGTGGGCGAAGGCCCACTTGCGACTCAAAAGGTTACGGGTTCGATCCCCGCGGCGGGACCAATGTTTGTATGATCTACAAATATTTGTCTCGGGTCTGGCTGTTTCTTTGTATAATATGCATGTATTTATAAACAATAAGTATATAAGTAGTATATCAGTGATCTTGTACCCATAACTCAAGCTCTGCTTATTTTGGGGCTAGATGATGCTGTGTGAAAAGTCCAGCATTATATATTTATTTTCTAGTAATTGCTATTTTAAAACGATTATATTTTATTTACAGAAACTACTAACATTTTTAACATAAATAAGTATACAAAATATAATAGAACCAGCTGAGACATTTATATATAGTTGAAAATTAAAGTTATGCTGACTTTTACACCCTGTATAAGGAAACAATTCACATACAACTTCTGTAAACAAACAGGTACGTTACGTTTATTTTTTAGGGAGCTTTTGCGAAATCGTAAAATAAGAGGTTTAGTTGATAATCGTTTTAACTACACAAATCATTTGATAATTATTGATACAAATAATCTGATAACTATTTGTAAATCTTTATGTTATTATCCAGTTTGTTGTATTTTATCCATCTTATTATACAAACCAAACATGGTCAAAGAATTAAAATAAAATATTGAAAGTCTGGAGGGAGTGGGGGGAGGCCTTTGTTCAGCAGTGGGACACAAATGGCTGAAATAATAATAATAATAATAATAATTGAAATGTTCCATAATAGTTAACATAGTTATTATTTAATTCCGTTGCAAGAATTAGTACAAACTTACTTATTATGAGTGTTTAAAAGATAATATTACATAGTTTTTGTTTTGATTCCTATAATGTCAGGAAAATAAAAAAGATCCATAATAATAATATGATAGATTAATGAATCCTATCAACGTCACAAAATGTCTGAAACAAATATGAAGCTTACGACCCCTCTTTATGACGTAGTACGTTTCTACGTTCATGTCTTAACGTGAAGTACGTTTACGTTTGCACAGTGGCCGTATATTATCCGTGTTTGTGTATTACGTTTTACGAGTGCTTTTCTATGACTTTGTAGGTGAAGTAGACTCTATGTGGCTACAATGCTATTTAGTTTTACCTAAATATATGGATTTGATTAGTGGATCCGAGTGGAATAGGGCAATATTGTAAACGAGTTGTATTTTTTATTTTTTATTTTGTTTGTTATAAAATGTGTTCATAATAAAGGTCTTACTTTTGTAAATACAGGGTGTAAAAAGACTGCTACCGAAAACTGAGAGGTTTCAATCAGACCATGATTCTGAACATACGAGTATTTATCAAAAAAAAAACAAAAAAAATTTTTACTTAGCTACGTCATTTTATTTTATTTTCTAGTTATTTACCACTAGTACAACATAATAAGACCATACCTACCTAATAATTGCATTTATAAAAGAAAATAACTATTAAAACTCAAAATCCAGCAATCTACTTATAAAAACGCGCCCAGTACATACGCAAACAGTAATCTTCAAACGCTGTTTTCTCCGGATATAATGATTTTTTCGGAAAATCCTTTTGGATTTGGTTGTGTGTTGGGATGCTGTACCTACCCCTTTCGGCTTCGGTAGACGTCTTTTTACGCCCTGTATATTAGATAAGTAGAAGAATATAAATATAAGTTTATAATAATAAGTATCTATAGGATCTCATCTAGATTATCGCATTAGATTTAAAAATATCTGTAATGATAATTTATAGTGAATAAATAACTGAGTAAAAAAAATGCTCACTGAAATAAGAATTACATTTCTGTTTCACATTAAAATGAACCAGCTAAGTCCGCGGCTTCACTCTCTTGGTCCAGTCAGCTAACTGGTACTTGATCCATTTTGAAATCATAAATTGTTTGATCTATTTAAATAATGTAATACTGGGTATTATCGTATAATATATACAAAGACTTCGAAATTCCCAAACGCATGTCATGCTCAGATTGAAAAGTCTTGTCCCAATATTTTTTACAAATTCCTATTTTCCGTTCCAATTGCTGTAATACCACGATTCCCGCCTTTTGTCGCAAAAGATAAAGAATTTGGCGGGAAATGTGCGCGCCTTTGCGTCAATCAAATATGTTACTGTATTTATGATGATTGAGTCGCACGTAATATGGAAATGACGTCGGATAATCATATTTTGGTAGAAATATTCTTTATCTAAAGGGTATAAATGCTTGGTTTTCGGAAGAAAGATAACTATAGAAAAGTACTCTTTGCTTCGTTCCAACCGAGTGTAACTCATGTACTTTTTTTTTTATTAGTAGGTACAATCAAATTGACGGCGCTGTGGAATTTACAAGACGAATAAACTCGAACTAAGAAACTAACTCCAAAATTCCCGTAGATAAAACGGAAAACATTACTAAAGCAATATCTTCGAGACACGACAGAGCGTTTTATCGTTATTATTAGTAGATATTCCTATTCAAACGCGGAGGCCATTTTCCAAAGTCCACAAGAGGAATGGTATGGTCTTATTTATTTTATTGGAATTCCTTGCCAAGTATTCATATGAGCTTCTCGAATGTACTGGATACAAGACCACTTTCTTAGATTGTTTTCCTCTGAATTAGATTCACTCCAATCGAATAACTATTTTGGATATCCTTTTCGCCCTTTTGGGTTCGAGTTTTTTGAGGATTGCTATCTTAGTGATGTTACTTACATGTATGGAAGGGTTTGAAAGCTTTCATGTTTTTGAATGGAGTCCCTTATTATTATTTATATTTTATATATAAATAATAAAATAGGATAATGAGATAATCTCACTAGATTTATTAAGTAACTAAACACGAGTACCGCAAAATTACGTCAACACAATCATAAACCATCGAACACAGCCCAATGTTACGAAAAATAAATATGAAAATTCACCGAGCTACTTTTGATACATAGGGATGCTCAGTTATTAATTGTGCCGAGTTTACACAGCACTAAATCAGGTGTGATGTAAGCAAATATACGGCGAAAGATAAGGATGTAAATGTTATTTATAACCTCAAATTTACCGTTCGCTTTTTTCCGGCACTTATGGTTGTGGAGCGAGGGATGGGATGTAGCGAGCAAGTCTTGGTTTTAGGCAGACTTGAAGAGCAAATGGGTTATATTTTACCCATTGAAATGTTTAAACTCGTGTTTTGGCTTAGACTGAACGATTTTTGCGCTTCTGAGTAAATTTATTTATTTATTTTATTTTTACAAGTTTTGGGAAAACTTAAAAACTTTTTTTTCTTTTTAAAACTTTTTTTAAAGTTAACTTTATCCTGATGATGGAGACATGGTTTTATGTTTAAACATGTTTTTTTTACAATCTAAACTAATAACATTACAGTAAACTTCCAAATTTAAAATCATAGCCTAAAACTATGATAACTAAGCAGGATTAAAGCAATGCGAGCAACATTACGTCGCAAGTTTAAAGATAGATATCTATCTTAAAAACGCTTACTTTCTCCAACTTTTACGTATGTTTTCGCTGACCGCCGCCATTTTGAAAACGAAGGGACTCAGACTTACATGTTGAATATTTGGTTTTTGAATTTTGCTATTACGAAATCCCTTAAGTAATTACCTATTCAGGGCTTAAGGTCTAGAAGGTTAAGAACAGTCTTTGTGTGACAATATTTAATGTGGTAATAATAAATGAGTAAATACATTAAAATGGTTTTAATCATGAAATGGACTTTTTAGATTAAGTTTCTGTTTCTTATTCTGTGAGAGATTATTGAAGTTTAATAGAGTTTTTTTATGTAAGCAAACAATTATGTAGTTGCTGCAGATAGACTTGGTAAGCTTATTTATTTTTATGAAAAAAACTTTTATAAAGCGAAATATTTCGCAATTTTTTTTCCCAAATTTGCAGTTTATTAAAGCATTCTCTCATATCAAGTTTATGTGTCAATGTCGAAGGGGATAGTCAGAGGCATGCCCACGTGTAAAAAATATGTTTAATAATTCTATCATTGACATAATCAAGTCAGGGCCTAAAAACTCCATCACTAGAGTTGGGTACTAATTCCTCCGACCTTACTATACTTACTTTTGAAAAACTTGTGTTATTATTTTCCTTTTGTAACAATTCTATTCAAATCCGCTTTCCTCTACCACTTAGCGTATACGAAATAAATAATTGCGGGCCGCAACCCCTGCTTGTTTTATCTTTATGGCGGCGATACGTGTATGCCGCACTGATTTTAATGTTCAGTCGTATGCATATGACGATATGACCTAGATTCACTTGGCATCTTTTATTGTATCTGACTAGTGAGTCGTGGCCTATTGGTAGTGCCTTGATGTTATTTGTACGCTTAGCGACAAAAGCTCATATATGGAGTTTTAATATCTTCTCATCCTGATATTTAAAATGTATTCAAATTCAAATTCATTTATTAATGCGATACATGGCTAAAACTTAGGTCTAATACAGGAATAATGTACAGCCATAATCAGCGTATAGCATGCAAAATGTCACACAGATAAAATGTCGAATAAGCTAATAAATTAGTGTCAAAAAAAAAAACCATGAAAAATAGTTAATTATGTAATATCCAGTCATCAGCAATGTACTAATGTTTCTTTTTTTGAATAAGCACAGATTGATCTGATTTTCTAAATTACTTATTTGTGTGAAAGTATTACCTAATACTTATGTTTTTGAAGTTGTTCTGTATAAATATTGAAGAAGAAGAAGAAAGATTTATTTATTTGCCACCAAGAGAAATAAAACATGTTTTACACACAAAAAATACAAAAGAGTACAATAAAGCATTTAAAAAAGAAGAAAAGAAAAAGTACATCAAATAATGGTGGCGAAATTGGCCGTAAGCTCAGCATAATGCTGCAGCATGTCGCCAAGCTGCAGCGCTGGTCTTCCGCTACGGCAATAAGAGATAGATACTTTTTCTTTTTCAACCGACTTCTAAAAAGGAGGTTTTCAATTCGTCTGTATGTTTTTTATAAGCACTTAAAAGTCAAAGTCAAAAGTCAAAAAGCATTTATTCAGTAGGACCGCTGGGATCACTTTGAAACGTCTTATATAAAATATATAATATACAGTCAACAAATATATACAGTCTTATATAAAACTCAAAAAACTCTACCATCGCTTGTAGAGAGTCCAACGTTGAGTAAGTACCTAAATAGTTGTTTTTAAAACGTAATTTTAGCTTCAAAAAAGTTTCAACAGGTTTCACACAAGCTTTAAAAAAAAGCATGTTCAAATCCCCAATCCAGTTAATTATACGTATCTCAGCGACCTAAGGAATTAACCCACAAAGTTAAATCGTCCCCGACAGGCAATTCCAGTGTGACATGCCAAATGGTCGTAATGTGAGGAGTAGTTTTTGTCCACCTAATTATGTTGAATGAGGCTCAGATAGGAGACTGGACAAAAATGGCCTAGCTACGGAAAGATTCGCAAGTTTCTCTAAAAATTTATTAATTTTTACTTAATGCAATCAGCAGGACCAAGTTTTATATTAAACTAGCTTCTATCTGCAATTTACTATCCCACTAATATAATAAAGCTGAAAGTTTGTGAGTATGTTTGGATGTTTGTATGTTTGTTTTTCAATCACGCTTAAGCCAGTGAATCGATTTGGATGAAATTTGGAATAAATGTAGATAGTGAAATAGACCTGGAATAGCATATAGGCTATTCAAAATATTGGTACCACGCAAGCGAAGCCGCGCGCAGAAGCTAGTAAACTATATTATGCTATTCCAGGCTACGATTTACATAAATATATTCCAAGTTTCATACAAATCACTCCACTGGTTTAAGGCGTAATTTAAACACAAACATAAATTCATTCTTAAATACTTTCAGAATATAATATGTATTAGCAGGATCTAAGTCACCTTAGGCCAATCGTACCCTTTTTCCCCTCCATAGGCGTTTTCGGACACTGTGACCCTGACCATTATTTTGTTATTTATTATTTTTTGAAATAAATTGTACGTAGACACTAACAAAAATAGAAAGAATGGTATAAAATAGAAACACTGCTTGCGGTGATTATTTTTAATTATAGCACGCTTGTTTTCAGATACTTTATAAATTCTAGGTTGTTGGTAATAAACGAAACAAAAACTTATAAGTTTTCTTGTTGTTATTTAGAATGGCATTTAAAAAGTATTTTCTTTCCTTCTGTACACTTACAAACAAGCAATGATGTTTTTTAAAAAAAATAATATAAAATTTACAGAAACTAAGCTACTACATATTTACATATATTTACAAAATACAACAGGATTAGTCAAGCTATCTAAGGATCGTTAGAAACGATCTATAGATAGCTCAACTGATCCAGGTCACTGTCAGTCGGAAGCGATAAGTCAAGATTGATCAAGTCACATATAAAATTTAGTTCTAACAATATCACTCACATACTTAAATAGTACCTATCTTATAAGGAGTAATTCCCAATTCGTACCACAAAAACTTGTACCAGGTGGTACGAGTTGGGAAATTGAAAAATATGATTATTTTCATTCCCAACTCGTACCACTTTCAAAAACTGGTGTTTAGTACAGTCAACGACAAATAATGCAACTAATAAGTAATAAAAGTAAATGTAACGCATGTTCTACAACTTGCTGATAAAGCCTATCAACTTCCTATACTTATCCCATAGAAAGCGTTCTTTATTATGTTTCACATCATGGTTCTCTGTCTGTTTGTTACCTTTTCACGCCCAAACTACTTGAAACTACAGAACAGATTCAGCTGAAAATTGGCATGGATAAAGGTTGTATCCCAGGGACTTTTTATTCCTTAAAAAAGAAAAAAATCCAGAGGGACCGCGGGTCACGCCGCGGGAGCGCAGCTTAGTTTATAATAATTTAAAAGTCTTAAAGTCTATTTAGCAATGGAACGCAGCATTCTCGGCTTTAAGCGGATTGACCGAGTCCGGAATACCACGCTGCGTTCAACGACTGGTATTGCCGACGTAAGCCGCAAACCAGCCAAGTTGAAGTGGGACTGGGCAAGACACGTGAGTCGGATGCACAGCGAAAAATGGGCCAACATTTTAACAACCTGGCAACCCGAAGAGAGACGACGCCGCGGACGGCCAAGGAAGCGCTGGAGAGACGACCTCGACTCCTTTGATAGTGGGTGGTGGAACCTATCAAAGGAGAGAGATGGTTGGAAGGAATTGGGAAAGACCTTTGCCCAGCAGTGGGACAGTATAAATTAAATAAAAAAATAAAAAAAGTCTATTTGTAAATACATATTTATACCCACATACTCTTTTGTTGTGAATATAACTGAAGAAACTTTTACTTTTATTAAGTTTGTTGTGATGTTTTCCTTCAATATTCGGGTAATATTTTACAAAACAAACTCTTAAAGGTCACTTTGTATTGAAAAAATATCGGAAAATGAAATGTCAAGGGGATAGCATCGGTAAAGTATTCATGTAACAATCAAACCGTTTTAATGAACTTCTTGTTTTGGAAATGTATTTAATTATGTAGAAGTCGGTTTCTTGCCATGTAAAAACGTAAACAGGTTCACGACTGTATCCCCAAGGTGCGGTAGACATTCTCTCAGATCTTTTTATATTACTTATTCCAGATCCTTTGAAGATGTCTAAGGGGGGTCAGAGGCGTGTCCAAACATATAATATTTGATACATGCCCACATCTTGCAGAAGTTAGTATTCCATACGTGACAGGTTGCAAGCCCATCGCCGCCTATTAGAATCTTGCCTTGTAATTATAGTTATTGAACTATCATTAAAACAAATAAACGATATTCGGATCGCTTGCAACTATTTATAGACACAATGATCAAGAAATGGACTTTCCTTTAGATTTGTTTTATAACCTTACCTACTAGGGTTTTAAGTTTTTTGAGATACCTATTCTATAACTACATATTACTACTATGCAGTGCAACTATGCAACTACATATGCAGTTTGACGACCTCTGTGGCGCAGTGGGCGAAGGTCCGCCTGCGATGCAGAAGGTTGCGGATTCGATCCCCGCCGCGGGACAAATGTTTGTATGACCTACACATATTTGTCTCGGGTCTGGGTGTTTCTATGTATAATATGTATGTATTTACAAACAAAAAAAGTATATAAGCAGTTTATCAGTCATCTTGTACCCATACCACAAGCTCAAGCTTACTTTGGGGCTAGATGATGCTGTGTGAAAAAGTCCAGAATTATTTATTTATTTATTATTATTTATTTATATATATGAAATTGCATGAAATTCCGTTGTGATTTTGTTCATAATTATTCTTTTGAAATCATAACGGCTTGACTGAAATTGATGTTTTTATAAAATGGTGACGATGATTGACTCCCTTGAAATACCTATAACTTAGGTACTTAGTAGTACGAGTATACCTTCTAATATTTTTATTTTTTGGAACGAAGTTCTTTTTTGGACGGTATCGAAGAAACAAAAGACAGGCTGTTTGAGGCTGGAAAAAAAAATGTTGTTCCATTTTACCGTCACGACACATTTTTATGTCAAATCGTCACAGTGCGAAATGCGCAGCCGCAACACAGTCCATAGATAAAAAGTAAAAAAAAAAAAAAAGAGACATTTTTAGGATACCTAAATTGACAATTAATTTATTATATTTACATTTGCACATTGTACAATTTGTTTATTTTTATATATCCTCTGTATAAAGTTCTTGTGTACAATAAAACGTTACGTCCAGAGGCGTGGCTCCTTTTCAGGAGAATTATCCAAGAGGTTGATTGACGAGACCAATGACCAAAGGGCTGCTGCTTACCTCGAACAAAGGATAAGTATAGCCATCCAACGAGGTAATGCCGTCAGCCTTTTGGGCACATTACCTGCGGTCGGTGATTTGAACACTGTTTTTTATTTTTAGTTTACTTAGTTAAATTATGTACCTATTTATGTATTTTTATGATTATTGTTTCGTGTAAATAAAACGTTAATCTATCTATCTATCTATATTCCCAGTATAGAAAAGTACTCTTTGCTTCGTTCCAACCGACTATTCCACGACACTCACGTACTTTTTATAATTCCAAGGGAGTCCATAGATTCAAGGACAATGATTTTGAATATCAAAGCGAAAAGATCTTTGGATAGATGTTGGCATCGTTTTTATTTCAACAATGTTATTTAGGGTTCCATAGTCAAAGGGTACAAACTGGACCCAATTACTAAGGTTCCTCTTTCCATTCGTACACTCAAAACCAGTAACACTGGTAAACACAACTACCCACTGTTGTAACACAAACGACACGTCTGAAAATAAATTAAGGTAATTTTACGCGATGAATTCCCGTACCTAAATGTAAAATTGGTTGCTAAGGCTCTACATTTCACTGGTAAAAGTTATGAGATCTCTACTAGTAGAGCCCCTCGGGACCTGTTTTATTAAATTAAATTCAATTAAAAAAAGGTTTATTTACAGAAACTAAGCTACTACATATTTACATTATTATTTTGAGCCACTGCTGTCCCACTGCTGGGCAAAGGCCTCCCCACATTCGCTCCAGACGTCGCGATCTTGTGCAAGGCTCTCCCAATCGACCATAAATTTGTCAAGGTCGTCCCGCCATCTTCGTCTCGGTCTGCCGCGTCGCCTTCTCGCTGGGTCGGGGCGTTACTCGGTGGCTACCCGCGCCCACAGCTCACTTGGCATACGACAGACATGCATATTTACATATATCAGGATTAGTCAAGTGTCTAAGGATCGTTAGAAACGACCTATAGATAGCTCAACTGATCCAGGTCACTGTCAGTCGGAAGCGTGCCCAAAACACTGGCGGCATTCAATTTATTCAATAACAATTATGTACGGAACCCGTCGTGTCCCTTCGCTCTTGACCAGTTTATTTAAGTGTCTACATTGAGTTTGTTTTGTTATTCGATACGAAATAATATAATGATGCTCTTATAAGATCAATCGGAAGCTTCAAATTGTGTCAAGTGGGAGTCTGACCCCGACTGTGATAGCAAGTGTTACGGTGTTAGCAAAATAATACGTCCATTATTCTTTTCAAAAGACTTTAAAACAGGGTTTATATACTTTCTGCTGTGTTGTTTATCATCTTTTTTAAATGTAGTCCGAATATGAATATGATTTTCTTGTTGTAAAAGTATTAGGTACTTATTCTATAGGCTTATTATGATATAATCTTGATTGTTAAGGGAAACTTTTTCAGAAAACTTAAAACACAATACATCATTTTCTTTTGTTTTTTAATGCTGGACTTTTCACACAGCATCATCTAGCCCCAAAGTAAGCCAAGTTAAGGGTACTAGATGACTGATATACTACGTATATACATACTTTTTGTTTGTAAATACATACATAATATACATAGAAAACCCCAGACCCGAGACAAAATATCTGTTGATCATACAAACATTTGTCCCGCGGCGGGGATCGGACCCGCAACGTTTTGCGTCGCAGGCGGATCTTTGCCAACTGCGCTACAGAGGTTATCAATTTTGAAGAACTGAGCTTTTTAACAATTGAACTTGTTTCAAAATCACGTAGATTTAGTTTGTGAAACCGTGTTTTTTATACAAATGTTTCTCAGTCACATGGCTAGAAATAGGCACTCAGAGATGTCAAAATATTTTGTTTTGTAAATATAAAATAGGCATATTCCATTATAATTTATATTTTTATAGTGTTACACCACACTTAGGTATTTCATTGAGAAATGAAAACCTAAGGTATCTAAGGTTACCGGTGCTATAACCGATAAAGAGCTATCAAAAAATTAGATTGTGACGACATGGATTCTGTGGCCGAAAATTAACACTTAAAAAATAAATGTAAAAGTGGGATAAGGGCAGGGATATGATGTTGAAATACACCTAAAAATAGAGGTCTTATCGCTTAAAGCGATCTTTACCAGGCTTACATTAAGCGAAGTAGGTACTCGTGAGAAACCGAGGTATGGGACCGTTTGAAGCCTCCAATGTGTCAAGTGTGCTCCCACCGGTCCTATTATTGACGGCCCTTAGCTTTTACAGATTCATGGCGAGACAAAGCGCTTGAGCTTACAATACCTAGTCTTATTTCAACATAAATAATATTTGTTCTTACACTATTCATAATGAGCTTTTGTTGTCTGAATAAATAAATTATCAAAAACTTTAAACTACTATAAAGCAAACTTTATGATCAATCTGAGAAATATAGGTATTCGGTAAGCATAGGAGAATCTATTGAATAGAAAAAGGAAAAGTTCATTTTTTTAGCCCACATTCAATCACTCCGCGATTATATAGATATTTTCAGCCGTTTTCAGCAAAGTGACTCAGTGCGCAGCACACTGCAACTCGACTAGTGACCGACCAAATAAATTGAAGATTTGACAAGCGTTCGAGAAACTGACTACCTATGGGTAGTTCTCGCCGTGAGTGTGAAAATAAGATCTAAGAAACCGATTGTAATAAAACCCTTGGACCATGAATATATGCCTGGAAGAGCCCCTGTAATAAAATTAACGAGCAAATACTAAGGATCGCTCGGTCAAATTCGAAAGGTTAAATCGAAGGGTCCCGTATATTACAGTCAAATCCTGAAGGATATTACGTAGTTTTATTACCCTTTTATCTTACTGATATTTTTGGATGTGATGGCTTAGAGCAGATGTTCCGATAATATGTAAGCAATAGCAAAAATCGTCAGTGCTGCCTCTACATTTGCCTCTTTACTTTAAAGTTTTAAGAGTGATTGGAAGAAAAATACAATCTTGTGCCGTTCCCTCTCTTTCCACGCTAAGTAGGGTACTTAGCGTGGAAAGAGAGGGAAATGATGATGATTTGACGCATTCCATTTAACAGATTGAAAGCTTATCACCTCTATTCAAAAACAAAATAATACCTAGCCAAAAAATAAAAAAAAGTTTATTTCTAATTTTCCACGGCTGAGATATTAAAATCCAAATTTCCATCAAAAATCATGCAACCACTTGTTTTTCACAACTCCTCAAATTTACTTCACCACTTTATAAAACTGTCCGTTTTCACGCACCTTTGAATTACAGTTTGTATGTACCGGATATTGGACACGCGTCGCAGATTTGGGGACAGCCAATCTGACTGATAATAAGTCTCTATTGACACATTTTTTATGGTTTTTCGATTTTATCTCAATTCAGTTTTTTTTTCTTTGATCTAAAAAATATATTAATTTATGACCCAAGCACGAACCAATCATCCATAATATCAATACTAGGTAATATTATCAAACAAAAAACAGGCGCGGTAGAGATTCTCTCAGATCTTTTTTTAATGTTTCTTATTTCAGATCTTTTGAAGGTGTCTAAGGGGGGTAGTCAGAGGCATGTCCAATAACATATTTGATACATCTTGCAGAAGTTAGTATTCCATACGTGACAGGTTGCAAGCCCATCGCCGCCTATAAGAACACTAACTGGTTTCCTCACGATGTTTACCTTCACCGTTTAGAGCACGTGTTATAGCGCTTATCAATGTGAAAGTAACTCTGTTTAACTGTCTGTCTGTAAGTTTGTTATTTTTTCACGCCCAAACCACTAAACAGATTAGGCTTAAAATTGATATGGATTAAGGTTGTATCGTAGGCTACTTTTTAACCCGAAAGTGAAAACATCAAGAGAAAACTAGTTTCCTCACGATGTATAAAAGACGGCGAAGGGATTGCAACCTGTCACGTATGGAATGCTAACTATATTCTGCGAAATGTGGGCATGTCAGTAGGTAACCTCCGTTGGGTATCTTCAAAGAATTTTGAGAGCCTAAAAATCTGTAGAGATATATTTTTATAACAGGATTTTATCGCGTATTACCTTTATTATTTCCCAACGTTTCGGCTGTATTGCAACAACCGTGGTCGCCGGCAAACTGGAGGTAGGTCAGCGGAGCCGACGAAAAGTGGCGGTAGTTATATAGAACTACCCTCCACTAATCTTCAGAAATAAGATCGGCGGTACGTCCACCACGGCACACTACACTAACAGTATCTTCACACCGAAAAGTCACATTACGACGCGCCTTGCATCTACTAATCACGGGATTCCACGCAGTTGGGAGCTTGAAACCATCCTCACGATTGAAATTTGGGTACTTCTTGATTTCAATTGCCTCACGAATCATTCGCTTGTAATATTGTCTTTCGTTGGCAAGAATCTTCGGATCATGAAGCTCAATCCAGTGATTAGTGATTTTAATTGTGATCGCGAAAGTTTAAGAAAGATTATCCTAAAAATCTGGTTTACCGTTTCTAACGTGAGTGAACATGATTATTAATGTGAGTATTTTATCTTACTAAAGGATAAAAATATAGTTTGAATTAACTGTTTCAGTTTTAAGATGTAGTTCCATTACACCCTGTAGGTATTGTGTTCATAATGTTGTCAGGGATAGATGTATTTTGGCCTGCAATGTTCATTATTAATAGTATCCTGTAATAACGCGGGCATGACTTGAGGAATTATTGTCCAATATCTTGTAAGAAGGTGGAAAAGGAAGTGAATTTAACCTAGTATAGGAAGTTCATTTTAGTTTGTGACCATGGCATAACCTTTTGGTAGCCGAGCCCTCCGAAGCACAGAAGCGCACCGATCAACTAAGGTTGATAATGCCATTCACCGATCTCGAGCGCTTTAAATTAGAGTGTGAGACAGTGGATCTTTCTATAGATTTTTTCCTCAGATAGCCCGACTGATTCCGATGTAAGTATTTGTAAAATATGGTTACTAAAATAATGTATAGGTAGGTACCTACTACCTACATTTTTTTTATAACGATTCGTTTATTCAAAAATTACTGCGCGAAAATGAGTTGGTACAGAACTAAAGTTGTACAACTTGTGTTCAAACTTTGGCTATAGTGTATCTAATGATGGATAGGGTATCTCCACAAACTTGTAGTTATAGTTTGCTGTTATCAAAACATAGATTGTTATAACATTGAGGAGTTCATAACAAGGCTAGATAGCGTGTACCCACATGACGTATACAATTAAGTACGTCCATACCTAGTTTTATTTCATCATCATCATCATTTCAACCTCTTAATACCCACTGCTGGGTGTAGGTCTCCTCTCTAACACGCCAGTCCTTACGGTCCCTTTAACGATATAGTTTTTTTTTGTCCAATGAATGAATGAATGAATGAATGAATAAATGATTGAATAAATGAACACTTTATTGTACACCAATTAATAACAAAACACAACATAAATAAAAGACGTTCGAAATTAGTACAAAAAAAAAGAACAAAAATTTTTATTTAAAGATATAAAAGCATCAAGTTTGACGACAGTAACTAGATATTATTATCTACACCGGATCAGTGTTAACCGAGATTTTTTAGAAAGAAAATTTTCTTGCACTGCTATTGATTGCGGTTGGTTGAACAGAATAAGTGCGTTTTCACATTATCCGATCCGATATCGGGGGCAAGTAAAATGTATGAAATATGTTAGTACCTATCTTTCAGTCCGGCCCGATATCGGATATCGGAGCTATCTAGAACATACATTTTACTTGCCCCGATATCGTATCGACGTTGACACCGATATCGGATCGGATAATGTGAAAACTCTCTTACAGTTTCGTCGCGGATGCGTTGCGCTGAAGTATGAATGGCTATAATGCAGGTAAACCAACATTCAATACATCTTACAAATTGTGTGTATGACTTGAGTTTGTATGGTAATTTGCTGAATCATGAATGGCTATATTGCAGGTAAACCAACATTCAATACATCTTACAAATTGTGTTGTATGGTAAACGTAAACAGGTTCACGACTGTATCCCCAAGGTGCGGTAGATATTCTTTCAGATCTTTTTAATATTCCGGATCCTTTGAAGATGTCTCAGGGGGTAGTCAGAGGCATGTCCAAACATATATTTGATACATGCCCACATCTTGCAGAAGTTAGTATTCCATACAAATAGCCATAATAAGAGCTATGCTCGGAGTTTCTCTGAAGGATAGAATCCGCAACGAGACTATCCGACATAGAACCAAAGTTGTCGACATAGCTCAGAGAATCAGCAAACTGAAGTGGCAGTAGGCTGGCCATATCTGCCGAAGAACCGATAACCGTTGGGTTAAACGAGTTCTTGAGTGGAGACCGCGACTTGGCAAACGTAGTGTAGGACGCCCTCCGGCCAGGTGTAGTGACGATCTGCGAAAGGCTGCCGGCAGAAGCTGGATGCGTCGAGCTGAGGACAGGGCGCAATGGCGCGCACTAGGGGAGGCCTATGTCCAGCAGTGGACTGATATAGGCTGATGATGATGATGATGATGATGATGACAAATAGCCGTGTTGGCCGAATGGGGCTGTACCTCGACTTTCAATTCGAAGGTAGTGGGTTCAAATCTCGGCCGGGCATCAATGGATTTTGCTTTTCCTAAAATTTTTATGCGCTTTAACACGTGCTCTAAACGGTAAAGGAAAACATCGTGAGCAAACCAGTTAGTGTTCTTATATGCGGCGATGGGCTTTCAATCTGTCACATATGGAATACTAACTTCTGCAAGATGTGGGCATGTATCAAATATGTGTTTGTATGGTACTTATTCTATTTTATAAACTACGAGCAAAGCCACAGTAGACACCTCTCTCATAATTACTGAGGCATCAGCGTCTGATTTATCCATGAACGGAATAATTCGCACACATTTGATCCGCATCTAAAATTGATGAAAGTGTGCCTGTCAAACAAATTGGGCTAATTGAGTTGGGGATGAGCAAGGGTCGATAATGTGCATGTAAGGCTACGAGGGGTTTACTCTTTTAAAGAGTTTTTTTTCATTAGCGAGTAAAATCGTGTAAGATAACAAATTAAATGATTGTTGTGTATGATAATTGGAGAACCTAGCCTTGCGTTCATCACATTTCAGCTATGGTTCGAAAGAAGTAAACCACCACAAAAAGAAGAAGTGGTAGGTACTAGAAAATGTTTGATAATTGATAGATGTGGAGATTTCGATTCTTTGAGCTCTATGATTGGTCAATTTAATAGAACAGAATTAAGTTTTATTTTCTGAACATCATATACAATTGTTACACAAAAGAAACTTAAATCTACACAATTGTATGTGGGTGAAAATACGGCTACCCCTCAGCATTTGCTCCAACAGCTCGAGAGTGTTGGAGCGCTGGTTTTCAGTGGCGCCATCGCGTAATTTTAATGTCCTTCGTAGAAACCGAGCGAGATCAAAGCGACTGCCATAGAGAAAAATACTAGGTATTTATTAGACAGCGAAGCGGGAGCATCTGTAGCGGAAGCGTCTGCCGCGCGGCGGACGCTACCCATACTTTGTCTATGGCGCTTTGCACACCTACACAACGCGGGCATATTTTCATACATTATTCGTTACGCCGAGTTTTGCTTTCAGGTTTGGCCTAAGCTTAACTGTAATAATGTTGGTCTGTAGAGAGCACCTGTGTGTTTACGATAGTTAACGAAACGAGCCAAGTCGGGGGAAAAACCACAACTTGCATTGCATTTACTGCATGAACGTGTGGGGGCATTAGCGAAACTGCACTAGGGATGGGAAGAACATAGCGCTCGTGGTATAGCTTGCTTCTCTCTTGATAGATCGAAGTGAAGCAATTTTCTGTGCGAGTAGTAAGTGGATTATTTAGAGTAGGTACTTCTATTGGCATTATCTTCTTTTGATGACCTCTGTGGCGCAGTGGGCGAAGGTCCGCCTGGGACGCAGAAGGTTGCGGGTGCGATCCCCGCCGCGGGACAAATGTTTGTATGACCTACAGATATTTGTCTCGGGTCTGGGTGTTTCTATGTATAATATGTAAGTATTTACAAACAAAAAAGTATAGAAGTAGTATATCAGTTATCTGGTTCCCATAGTACAAGCATTGCTTAGTTTGGGGCTAGATGATGCTGTGTGAAAAATGTCCAGCATTATTTATTTATTATTATTTATTTATTATCAACTGAGCGCGTCTGGGCTTTGCAGGACACGTTCAATTGTCGGCCCCAGCATGAAGTTGATAAGCCATGACGGAGGCGTCAAGGCCTAAACTTCATTAACAGAGTTGTAACTCATACAAACTACTTATAAAGGATAATAAACGAAAACGAATCAGAGATTTTAGACAATGTAACAATCGATTGTCGAAAGCGAAGGTAGAAAAGTACAAAAATGTATGGGGTTGACTTGTGCCTTAAATATGTCACGTGATCTGTTGTCAACGAATAGGTTATTAGTAGATAATGTACTTACAGTTCGTTTCCATCAACATATCGACAACATCGAATGATTACTTCCATACAATTGGACTTTTCTACCTTCGCTTTCGACAATCGATTGTTACATTGTCTATAGGCTCAGGACTGGTAGAGACCAGGCACGATTTTCTCTTTAGACTACTCGTTCCAAACGGGACGGAGCTTGGTCATAATAACACAGTCCTACATAATGCAGAAAACATGTCCTAAAAATCAATAAAAAAATAATTATGACGTGAAAATTTAAATCGGCTTCAGAATTAATTAAAAAGTACGTGAGTGTCGTGGAACACTCGGTTGGAACGAAGCAAAGAGTACTATTCTACACTGGGAATATAATAAATTAATTATCAATTAGGTATCCTAGAAACGCTCTTCCGTACTACCTATGGACTGTGTCGCGGCTGCGTATTTCGCACTGTGACGATTTGACATATACATGTGTCGTGACGGTAAAATGGAACAACATTTTTTTTCCAGCCTGTCTTGTTTTTTCTTCGATACCGTCCGATAAGGAACTTCGTTCCAATAAGTTCAAACGTCTATACGACCCAAAAGTAGTTTAAAATGAAAGACCCTGTATATTCTATAGATACATTTTTATTTTTTTATCATAACTGCATACATAAAAGAACAAGCTCGTCACATCACTACAGCGAGATCATTTAGCATTTGTACGCCAAGATACCAGTCCGCTGGATGCGATTGTCTCGTAAGTGCTAGATATCACGCTGATGGAAGACTGCGACAGCACCAGTTTCTTTCCCTTTGGAATCAAATGTCTTGAAGATTACTAAAATGGTCTATGAAATCTGCAAAGGACGTGACAGTTTCATAGGATAACAAAAGCCACTATCACCCACAGAGACACATAAGGCTAAATATATCGATGGATTTTAAAAACCAGTATGACGTAGAACTTAAACATTCCGAATACTTTGTTTTTGTCACACTAGATCCTTTCACCACATTGGTTTGAAACTAGTGAAGAACTAGTGAAGATAAGAAACCCGGAACAGCTGTAGTTCATGAACCCGCTTTGGATTTTGTATTTGATTGCCATAACTGATGCTGTGGGTACAGATTGCTTCTGATTGGTGCATGCCAGTAGCATTGGAAATGCCAGAAGTTTAAATACACACAGCATTTCTCTTCAAGAATAAACATTGCTGGACATTTCACACAGCATCTAGGTCCCAAGGAAGTAGGGGCTAGCAAAGCAAATTCTAGTAAACACTCTTTTGAATCTTTTTTTATTCGAGAACTTTTGAAATTTTTGAGGTGTTGTGCCAAATAAAAGAAATTAATTTCTCTGAGTGTTTCAAATATCTATTTAGACATGCAGATATTTCAGAAGTTAAAGTGAAAACTTAAATGGGCTTAGGAATTAAATTGATACGGTCAAACGTCTATTTACAACCCAAAAATGAGGCCCTGTCAGTTTGTGTAGTTTAAAACGAAAGACCCTATAAGTATTATACTTAAGTATAGAAAATTAAAATCTGAACCTACCTATTTCAAGCTATTTTGACAGAGTAACCTGTGTTTTTTAAGAGTTTTTTTTTTAATTAAGATAGATTTCAATTTTCTAATAAATACGATAAATGGGCGAACGCCATAACACCTTGGCAGCCCAATGGGACACGGGGTCGCGGTCGGCCGAGGAAGCGTTAGCGGGACGATCTCGACGCCTTCGAAAGAGAATGGTGGGAGATCTCGAAGGAGAAAGATGATTAGAGGGATTTGGGGGAGACCTTTGTCCAGCTGTGGGACGAAATAGGTTAATAAAAAATAAATATATAAACCACATCAAGCTAACCTTAATCATTGCTCTGCCTGGTTCATTGGGCTGGCAATACATTGGCGGCCGTTCGAAAGTGTGCACCTGCCTTTACGTCGTATATCCAAGCAATGGCTTTTGTCGAGAAGAATGGTTGTGTACAGAGCCTTACGTAAAGTTCGGGTCGAGTTGAGTTCATCGTTTACGACGCCTGTAATATGCTGGTCGAACAATATAAATACAACTATAATTTTTTAAATCAGTTCAGCTATCCCGCATGACTCTAAATGAAATGATGCTTTCGTATTTTCTCCCCCAAACTCTGCCATTGGTCTTAATCCTTCACGACGCGCGACGTTCTATCACTCGAAGTCCAAAAAATGTGTTTTCCAATTTTTGGAACAAGTAGGTTTATAAGAAAATTCTAGCTTGTATCGGATTCTTTGCATTGCAATATTTTTAATTTTGCGATCAAAATAATATAAAAAAAACTTACAATGAGGAAACATTTTCAAATTGATGTTGACGACCAGCTGAGCAAAGCCAAACGTTTTAAGAAACTACAAATAGTTTATGACGGTGACCGTTTCTTGAAGATTCTTAACTTCAGGTAAGTTCAGGCTCTTTGGTAATCCCACTGCTGGGTCGTATTGGACCGGGGCTTATAGATAGACACGGTATTTATAGATATTTTAAACTAACTTGTAAAGGAGACTTAAATTGGAAAAGTTGGTCTACGATTTCTGGTATCTTAATTGTGGTTTAGTTCTGTGCAACTAGATTTTTCGTTTAGGAAAACGTAAAAGCCCTAATGGCGAAGGAAAACATTGAACAACTAGCCCATTGCCATTTGCGAGTAACTTCCGAAGCATAGAAGCTAATTTAAGTTTATTTCGATTTTTTAAATGCATCCCAAAAATTTAACATGTGGAAAATGCAATTTTTTGAAAATCATAAAGATATAAGGCGAGATTAACATTACATATAAAAATATAATCTACATCTATATTGTAACTGCATAACATTTCAACTATAAACAAAATTAAACACGGAGCGTTTAAAAAGCACAATTTCTTTCTTAAAAAGCAGGTAAATCCTGAAAGAAAATAAATGATTGCGATAGACCTTTTTATTGTTCATTTCACGGTAGAGGGTAAGATAAAGCCTTACCCACACAGTTTGCTAAGAGGGCTCAGTTGCCATTGAGTTTTTTTCTTACTCTCAAAGTCAAATACATGGGCTAAAATTAGTAGAGCCAAAAAATTCATTATTACCGTCTGCCCCCACATTTGCTCCCACGCGGTGGCAGACGGTAACAAGGCCAAGCAAAATAAATTTGATTATCTATCCCAATAACTATGACTTAGTGGCAGACTTTGGTGACGAAGTTTTTAGGCCGCAAACTCCGTCACTTTAGCTATGATGGAGGCTTTACTTCCGTCATGGCTAAACGACTTTTAGCCGGAACCACTTTAACGTGCCCTCGACAGCACGGAACCGCTTTGTAATGCCACTAGCGATCACCACACTAACTGACCGTTCAGAACGGTCTATTAGCGACTAAGCGAGCTACAGAAGCGCTTCCTAAAGAGTCTGACTAATGGTGGTCGCAGACTTATCCGTGCCGAACTGTCAATTCAATAGAAGAAATGCTGAGACGTCAGAAGCCAGCCGCATTTTCTGATGTCATCAGCATTTTTTGTTTAGAAAAATGACTGCGGCGCGTACGGCGCGGCCAAATGTGCGATCAGGCTATGATGAGCAACGTGAAATTGTCACGGCATGAGATGAGAAAATTTGTCATGCCGGCATTTTTATAATTTTGCGCTAATATGAGCGCCATGACAGAAACTATGTCACACTATCTCACAATTTGACATAACGATATGAAATAACAGGCTGCGCATGACGACAGACACAGTTATGACGATTTTTAACGAGAAAACGAGACAAGAGACTTCAGTCATGGTGCTCATCATACAGGTTAAGTCGAGTGCGATGCAAAACTCGACGTCTAGCCAGGAGCTTATATAAACAGCTCCGAAAACGAGACGAGAAACTTCAGTCAGTCAGCTCAACGGCCCACAGGTTAAGTCGAGTGCGATGCAAAACGCGACGTCTAGCCAGGAGCTTATAAACAGCTCCATGTCCAAGCTACCCTTTTAGCGGAACTTAATTATAATGCTTAATTAAAAATCGTACCTGGTAGATCGTAGATATCCTAATGGAATAGGTAAGTGACTTTGGACGTTAGCAAATTTATTTACCTACGGGGAAACAGTTTTGTATTTCAGAGGAGCTGCAGGGTTTTAAATAAGGTAAATAAGGTGTCTTTGAATATTTACGTTTTAAAACTAAAACTGAAAAAAATACAGTCAAAAACGAACCTCTTATTTTTTAAGTCGGTTTAAAATACCGTTAAAGAGGCCTAATCCGTCACTCATACAAAATTACTTACTTATTTGGTTGCTTCTACTACTTACATACTATATTTAGAAGCAAAAAATAATAATAATAATGCTCACTTGATAACACAACAGTAGATAATAACGCACAGAAAAATATTAGGTTATAAATGAAAAAAAATAACAGGCCTATATTAGATGATTTATACAGCGTCAGGAGGCAACCTATGCCTACATATAACTTGACGCTGTAGTGCCTGGGACATTGTTTGAGATGGAATAGGCTTGCCCAGCACCTAAACCATCCTCTCAGCTTAATCAGCCTGGTCCACAGGAAAGACGACGTCAATACGTGTGGAGCTGACTAAGCTGCGGGTTTCCTCACGATGTTTTCCTTCACCGTTAGAGCTCGTGTTAAAGCGCATATAAATTTTACGAAACGAAAAATCCATTGATGCACGGCCGGGATTTGAACCCACGACCTTCATATTTAAAGTCGAGGCACAACCCCATTCGACCAACATGGCTCTAGGTAATAAATGAAGTTAACTATTAAATGATTAAATAAAGTTAACCTATAACGGATAACAAGATTGTCAGTCGGTTTAGTTATTTAAGAAGTTCTATTAGTAGAGTAAGAAGTGGATATTAGTGACACTGAATAAATACGTTTTGGCGGATTAAGCACTTTTATGGATTCAACAAATTAGATCAACTTGTTTACTAGTTTCTTAAGAAAGTAGACAAAAAGGAATGTTTCATAACAAGTTAAAGCCTGGCCTAATGTCCACGGCACGGCACCGTCACCGTAAAGGACACAGCTGATTATCATCCTCACCTGGTTGATATTCCACTTATTAGAACTAAGCGCTTTGAAAGTTATTTTATTATGCGCACTGCAAAAATTTGGAATCAGCTTCCAGCGTCTGTATTTCCGCTGAGCTACGACCCTATTGTTTTTAAGAAGAGAGTTAATAGGCACCTTCTGGGTAAGCTCGCTCCATCGTAGACCTCACTCTTGCCTGTGTAAGTTTGAGGTCAAGAGCCGACCCATTCATCATAAAAAAAGGATGATTTACGCTACACCATCAAAATATCATGATTAACGACTGATACATTTTGAAAAAAAAACGGTCAATCGAAAGGTCAATGATGGTTGACTAAGGTTCAGACTAAGCATACGATGTTTTCCATCACCGAAAAAAGCTCGTTATTTTACGTAATTTCTACGAAAATGAAAATTATATTAAAGCAAGACTGCTATTTGAACCCGCAACCCATTCAAAGTGAACAATCTCACTAAACCAACTCAACTCTTATACAACAACAGGTAGGTATTTTTGTTGTACATGAGTTGCGTTGGTATATCTTATTATTATTATTATATCAGGCATCGATGTCCCACTGCTGGGCAAAGGCCTCCCCCCACTCCCTCCATTCATCTCTCTCCTGTGCTAATAAGGTCCAGTCGGCACGGAATTTGGCGAGCTCGTCCCTCCATCTTGTTCGGGGTCTGCCGCGTCGTCGTCGCAACGTATCAGGGCACCACTCATACGGCAAATAAAGATAAAGATAAAGATAAAGATAAATTTATTGTGCCAAAGACAGGTATAGCGGTACAAAAGATTCGCTTAAACTAGATTACAATGATTCATGATAGGTCTGTACCCAGGTTAAACCTCTGTTCCCCACACTAGGACTGAAAAGCCTGTATAGTAGGGTCACTGCGATTCGCCGTATACTCCCTCACATAAATTGTAGAGTTGTTCTCGCGCTAACATTTTTTTTACAAGAAAGAAGTAAGTACTAGAAGAAAATATGGCCATATGTATGTATATCTTAAAAAGATCAAAATATTTAAAGTAGCAATGAATTTGTTATTATGATGCTATGCCAGCATTAAGGCTTTAGATGATGATAATGATAGAAAGAGATAAGGCAACATTTTCAAAACCATAAAAACATACTACAAAAGTAAAGCACGGTTTATGCTACTCATAAAGATTTTAACTTGGCCACCGCGATTTCACACATTCTGTGTACTTACTTTTTATGTTGAAGATGTGCTGTGTATGCAAAATTACTCATGTTATGAACCTTTGTCATTGGTTCTTTTACTAACAGGTCAATGACCTGTTCTAGACATTGATAGAGTCTAAAAAATCTAATATAATTAAGGCTTTTGTGACAGACAGATTACACAGCCTAAACGATTCTGATTAAACTTGGATGGTACATTCCTAAATAGAAAAAAATATACATACATACATAAAATCACGCCTCTTTCCCGAAGGGGTAGGCAGAAACCACGGATCTCCACTTGCTACGATCCTGACACACAACTTTTGCTTCATTCACTCTCATTACATTCTTCATACATGCTCGCCGGTTTAGTTTTAGTTTTAAGAAAATATTTAGAAATTAGTTCCGTAAAGAAGTGAAAAGTAGAAAAACGTTGATACTACGCGAGCAAAGCCGAAGGCATGCCACTAGTATTTCTAATTAAACCTTATTTAAATAGAAAACTCTACAATATCGCGTGGACTTGTAATTTCACTTAGCAAAGTCCTTAAGCTCTTGTAGTTTGGCAACTGCTGTTCCATTGTACTCGTTTTCACATTAACTGATACAGAGAAACGTATTTGCTACCTACTTAATAGGGATGTGCCAGAAACGTTTTTGGTATTATCGATATCGACACGAAACGTTATCAAGAATTTTTTGTCAGAGCAGTCATTCTATCAGATCTCAAGATTACTTTTTTTGCAGAAATTAACGTACTATTACTAAATTACTGGCATAAACGAAACATTAATTGACTTACGGCACAGAATACAGATAGGATGCTTACGGTTGGCATTCGAATATAAAACCGTCGAATAAGTCGAGATACTACCCATTCCTCCCACAATATCACATTAACACGTACTACTCGTAACATGACACTGAGAAGGATACTACTAACAGCTTTTTATTATAATAAAATGTGACGAGTACTTACTTTCGGAAATGATCTTCGTTGTCCAAACTTACAAAGTAGATACAGTGACTGTGCATATCATATTAGGGCTCACGTTAGAAAACAAACAATTTAATTGTAAATAAGTAAATTAGATTTAGTTGTAAATAGTTTTGCAATATAATAAATAAGAAAATTGTAAATTAAGTACATTATTATAACAAATTATTATAGTCAGGGTCGCCGTCATCGAAATTGATGAGGAGGACTATATATATAATTTTTATCGATGTTTCAATTATCTATCGACACAGTCCTCACTCTACTGCACTGTACACAACATCTTTGAATACGTAATACGGAGGACATGTCTAATGCAATTTCAAGCTGTGATACTCTGTTTAGCTTCCGGGCTGCAAGCGTGGCTACATCGATATTGTATTATCGACATTTCACATACACTATACGTGTTCAATTCAAGTTTTACCTATCTCAAAAGGTGAAGGAAAAGATGGATACCGCTTTCCAATAAGTGGAATTGGGTATTATCACTAAATTGACAGGAGAAAGTCGCAGTCTCTCGTCCCAGTCGCACATACGAGGGAATATTCTTTTGTTGTTTTTGTATAGCATCGAAACTTTAAAAGGTCAATTGTTTCAGGCCAACGATAACGATTTTTGTAGTCTATTTGGTGTCATGTTATTACACTACTCTTTGAGGCGCACGTATAATCTTTACACCACACTGGTTCGAAAGAACTGATGACACGACAAGAAGAAGACTAGGAGAAACAGCGTCAGAAGGCAACCTATGCCTACACTCAACGGGACGCTGTAGTGCCTGGAACATTGATGAAACAAAATGGCCTGGGCTTATCTTCTCAGCTTAATCGATCTTATACACAGGAAAAACAACGTCTAATGTCTACTTACCTGTGTGTGAAGTAAGGCATCGTAAGGAAACCGTGAAAAGTTCCAGTGTGCCACGTGCACGGAAGGAGCAACTTTCAGGTGCATTAAAATCACCACACTGGTTTGAAAAAACTAGTAACAGAAGTATACATGCTTTGGATCCGTTTTTTTTCCCAGTTAGCTAACTCAGCTACTAACATAGCCCAATTTGTTTGTTCTCTAACAAACTCCAATTAAAATTCATATTTGAAAAACGCTGTGAGCCGTAAGCTAAAACCAATTAAAAACTAGTCAAAACTAATGAATAGGAGAGCTTTAACTAAAAGAACTAGGGAAGCTTACCTATTGCTTAAGACTAGATTACTGTTATTTCGTAGGGGATCTTAAAATAATTATTGCTTCAGCACTAAATTTTTAGCAAAATACCTAAAAAAACATGGCCACTCATCATTCACAGCTTGTAGTTACACCCGCTCAAACGCCATTTTACTCGATCCTGTGCCTTTTGCATCCAGTTTTTTCCCCTGTATGGTCACAATATCATCCACCTGGCTGCTGGTCTAAACTTCTTGTGTGTCCTCCAGGCCACCATTCCGACAAGACCTTACTCCACCTACCATCACCAAATCTTGCTAAGTGTCCATTTGAGTTCAGTAATACGGTCACCAATATCAACTTCCTTCGTTCACGCCGGATTTCCGTATTACGTGCTCGATCTAATAAAGAGATGCCAAGCATGGACTGCTCCATGGCCCTTTGTGCTACTCTCATTTTGTGCACAGTCTCCTGAGTGAGCGTCCACGTCTCGGCTCCATAGGTCATGGTGCATAAATACTTAGTAAGTAAAAAGTAAGTACCTACCTTAGTTTACTTTGTACTTATATTTTATTACGACGACGTACTCTCTGCATGTCATCGGTACAACCGAGCGCACAAGGAAATGCCTCTGAATACTACCCATCTAGGACTTCCTGTAGAGAGGCGTCCGATATACATTACCGAACATTTATCTCCGGAGTGCAAGGCTCTACATGCAGCGGCAAGAAATGCGGCCAAAGTGAAAAAGTTTAAATATGTGTGGGTTAAATATGGCCGAGTGTACATGCGAAAGTCCGATGACGCGGACTGCGTCCTTATAAAAGATATTGAGTGTTTAAACAAACTTTCGTAATATTGTCACGTTGTGTATTGAATTAATTTGTATAGGTTTTATATTTATAGTTAAATACTTTAGTATTATTTAAAAATATATTTAAGATGATAATTTTCTATCAAAACGTTAATCGCATTCGTACTAAAATTAAATTTTTTTATCAGAACGTACTTAATAGTGACTATGACATCTTTTGCATAACTGAAACAAATCTGAATGATGGTATATTCGACGGCGAACTTTTTGACCGTCGTTATAACGTTATAAGGCGCGATAGATCTGAATCCTGTAGCTTAAAGACTGAGGGCGGAGGCATTTTGATAGCTGTAAAGAAAGACATAAGTTTCATCCGCCAGAACTCCTGGGACAGTGAAGTAGAGGATCTATGGATCACTGTTCTCCCAAACTCTACGATTAACAAGAAAGTTAATATTTGTTTGTGTTATCTCCCCCCTGACTTACCTATGGCTGATGTAGAAAAGTTTTACTCAAATATGCAGAATATTATTCTCAACTCCGGTGACACTGATGATTTCTTATGCTTGGGCGATTTCAACTCTCCCAGCATAGATTGGTCACCTACTCCTGGCTCCCATTATATGACTCCAAATAATTATTGTGGACGTAGGGCTAGTCTCCTCATAGACTCCTTGTCACTATGTAATCTCTCTCAGTTTAATCATATACTACGTAAGATTGCTCGTCTTGACTCTAATAAGGGTTCTGGTCCAGATGGAATCCCCCCTCTTTTCATTAAGAACTGTGCTAAGCAACTTTGCATCCCTTTTTGTATTTTATTTAATGCATCTCTACAAGCTGGAGTATTTCCAAGCACTTGGAAAACTGCGCACATAATTCCTATTTTCAAGTCCGGGGATAAATCGTATTGCGAAAACTACCGACCAATTAGTATACTGTCCTGCTTTGGTAAACTCTTCGAGTCACTAGTGTATGACACTCTTTATAATCACATCGAGCCATTGCTGTCTCCAGACCAGCACGGCTTTGTAAAGGGTAAATCAACGAACTCCAACCTCTTAGAATACAAAAACTTTATCTGTAACGCTTTTGTTTACAGGTTTACAGGTTTACAGTTTACAGGTTGATGTTATATATACAGACTTTTCTAAAGCCTTTGACAAGGTAAATCACTATGTATTGTGCGCCAAACTCGCCTCACACGGAATTCATGGCAGCTTGTTGCGCTGGATAGAATCATACCTTTACAGGCGTAGTCAACTTGTAGCTATTAAGGGGTTTACTTCATCACCAGTCACAGTCACGTCTGGAGTTCCGCAGGGTTCTCATCTTGGACCTCTGTTTTTTATAACATTTATAAATGATCTCGTCGACAAACTCAAAAACCCCTGTTTACTATATGCGGACGACCTGAAGGTTTACTCTACAATCACTTGCGTGAATGATTCTGTAGTTCTCCAGGAAGACCTAAATGCCGTACATGACTGGTGTCTCGGTAACTACATGACTCTTAACATTAAAAAATGCTTCGTTGTCACTTTTACTAAAAAGAAACATAAAATCTTGCAGAATTACAGTCTGGTAAATCATACTTTAGAACGTAAATCCTCTACAAAAGACCTTGGAGTTATCTTTGACGAGGAGCTCACATTTCATGCACATTACGACTACATCGTAGCTAGATGCTCAAAGCTTCTGGGTTTCATTGCCAGATCCACAAGACTTTAAACACTTGAATAGTCTGAATTGTCTCTACTTCTCACTGGTTCGTAGCATTTTAGAGTATAACTCCTCAATTTGGTCTCCTTACTACCAAGTGCATACCGATCGCATTGAAAGATTGCAGAAGAAATTTCTGAACATTATGTGCTACAGAAGTGGCTTGCGTCGAACTTACATGGAGAAATTAAACAAGTTTAAAATTATGTCACTTGAAACCCGTCGTCAATACCTCGACTTGATCATTCTCTTCAAAATCATACACTCTATAACTGTTTCCCCTAGCTTACTAGCTTCTATCAACTTTAATACCAAACCAAGATCTCGCCATCCCTTTCAGAATACTTTTGCCCTAAAAGTCTACGCTAACAACACGTCGTATTTTAATCCGATTGTCAGAATGTGTCGTCTATATAATGATTTGCTAGTAAACAACAGCGATAACATTGATATTTTTAATAAAAAATTGTATAGTTTCAAAAAAGATGTCATAGCTGCTCTCAATAAGGAGAGTTTATTTAACATAGAGTAGTTTTTTTTCTTAAATTCTTAGCATATGTATCAATTTATTTATTTATTTTTTTTTTTTCGTTTTAACTCTAGATTCCTTTTCCTTTATTATATAAATTCTGTTGGTTTGGGTAGTATGTAAGTATTATTTGTATTAAAATTACACAGAACTGTTTTGTATTTAGTTTATGCTGTGTACACATGTTTTGGGATACAATCTAGTTCTTTAATTTGTAGCTTATATATTGCTTGTCTGTGATTGTGTTCTGTTTTGTGTGCCATAATAAATAATAATAATAATAATAATAATAATTTAAAAGCCGTTTTGGTCGAATGGGGTTGTGCCTCGACTTTCAATCCGAAGGTCGTGGGTTCGAATTCCGGCCGTGCATCACTGGATTTTTCGTTTCGAAAAATGTATATGCGCTTTAACACGAGCTCATAACGGCGAAGGAAAACATCGTGAGGAAACCCGCAGCTTAGTCAGCTCCACACGTATTGACGTCGTCTTTCCTGTGGGCCAGGCTGATTAAGCTGAGAGGATGGTTTAGGTGCTGGGCAAGCCTATTCCATCTCAAATAATGTCCCAGGCACTACAGCGTCCCGTTAAGTGTAGGCATAGGTTGCCTCCTGACGCTGTATAAATCATCTAATAAAGTAAAGGCCTAAGTTTTTTTTTTGTATATTTTATTTACTTGTGTTAAAATAACCGAGCTAATAATAGTTCGAAATACAGTTTTCAAATGTACTCAATGGTCTATTGAGAGTCGAACCAAAAATTCCCACTGAATACAGAAGAAAAATAAATTACCTACCCTTGCACTTAAGAAGGTATATTAGGATGGTTTAAGCTCCGTTAGAACCGACGCGAGCATGCAATTATGCAATTTAAAGGATCAACTTTGAAAAAGTTGCGGTACCATAACTAACAGTTTTACTTTGATATTGGCTGTTTCCCGCGACTTCGTCCGCTATTCGCGTTTCTCATACATAACCCTTCATGATTTATATCATCTCCGAGTAGGAGAGGGGAAGGGGTTTTTCAAAAACCTATGTTCTTCCACAGGGTGCCATCTATAATGATTTATTCCTTACGACTCCACTAGCCCCAATAGTGGGGTAGTTGGGAATAAAAAGTCCTAACGACCCCACTGCTCAAGTCAATCTACCAACCACACTAACCTCCTCATTATCCATGCCAAGTTTCATCGTTTTCTGTTCAGCGTTGCGTTCAGGTTGCACGTACAGACAATTATTTATCTGTCCAAACTGGTATTGCCCTGCCCTTTGTGCGTTTACCCTGTCCTATGCAGTGGCGAAGCTAGGTAGCCAAGGCCTCTGGTGCAAAAAACAACTTAACTGAACCCTAACTGAACGGGTTTATAAAGTCAAATTGTCAACTTTTCTAAAATCCAAAATTGCAATTGTTTTTATTTTAGTTTCCTAAGAAAAAAACCTTCCAAGCCCTCGGTCTCTGACTGAGTCCGAGGGCCCCTTGAGCTTGGGGGCCCTGGTGCCACTGGTCCTATGGTGGGTATTTTGCCGTCGGTTCAGACATAGCTTAACACTGGTCTTTATCGAGCAAGTCATTTGGCGGGCCCGTTACGTTTTACGAGAAAGGGAATGGGGTCCTCATTCAAGGAGTATTCAAAAGCTTGTTTCGCCCCGACATACGATCTTAATGTCATATCGGGAGTCGGAATAGTTCTATGATCTGAGTCCTTTACTACGGGCCTTTACATCTTATAACCCCGGGTTTACAAGAAGTTTAGAAGCGAAAACACGAACGCTAATAACCATTCGCGTTCGTTTTTTTGTTCGTTTGATGAATATTCGGAAGCTTCTTACGACGGCGGCGATGGGCTTGCAACCTGTCACGTATGGAATACTAACTTCTGCAAGATGTGGGCATGTATCAAATATGTGTTTGGACATGCCTCTGACTACCCCCTTTAGACATCTTCAAAGGATCTGGAATAAGTAACATAAAAAGATCTGATAGAATGCCTACCGCACCTTGGGGATACAGTCGTAAACCTGTTCGTACTACGAACTACAATGTATTCAGTCGATAAGATCAACGTAAAAAACACGGTCCTAACTTAGGATCATGTTCCAAACTGAAAAATTGGCCCTTGAAGTCAGAAATCGTAGTAAAAAACATCCGAATATTCATCAAACGAACGAAAATAAGAACGGGAATACGGCCCAGAGTCTATACGAGTTGATTCAAATCAAGTTCATTCGCAGCTCGAATGACAAACATGGATTATAATCTAGCTGTTAAAACATATCTACAAACCTGATTTTATAAGCAGAATCAGTGAGTTTAAACTAGATTTCCTTTAGAAACTTCTGAAACATGAAGATTAAATCTGTTAATAAGTTATTGGAGAAATTATCACCAAGCGAAACTGGACCTTGGAATACCAAAAATAAACGCATCGATAGTTCTCTACGGGGTAAGTGGACCAGTTTGTATTCAACGAAATCCGAAACTTGTGCAAATAAAACGTATATTGACAGCGACGAGCCCAAATAGTATCAAAGTGCTGCAAACTTGCATGCTTGCAGAGAAGTTGGCTCGACACAGATGCTTTAGTCCCCGGATAATGCTATGGCACAGTGACCGGTTTAACAAAATTTTAGTAAAAAATATATAATCCGATATTTTAGTTGAGTTTTCGGGCGTTTTTTACTACGAGCAACATTGTATGCGATCGATAACTTATGAACTCGGTCTGAAAAATGGCCTTTGAGGTCAACAATCGGAATTTTGTGTCGTGTTTTTGTTGGCCCGGACATCCAAATGTGTTCTTTGAAGATGTCCAAATACTTATTTGAAACGTCCACTATTGCAATCACGAAGACCTTTCAATAATAATTGACTCAATAGGAAATTGAAACTACTACAAATCGAACTCTAGTTGGTCGCAGTAATTAATGATTACGGCGATAAGTCTAGAAAATTACCACGAAATAAGCCACAATTTTTGTTTCAATAGCGGTTGTTACACAAGGAGAGGATCTCGCACGCGAGCCGCGATTTCTTCTAGGTAATAATATGGTCGCCTAGGAGAAATCGCCGATCGCATGTGAGACGCTCCTTGTGTGTCGTTGTTGTGTGTAACAGCCGCTTGTGAGTCTTTCCATAATGTGCCAGACTGTTGCAACCGGCTACTAACTATAACAAGTGCGATCGTGTGCACATTCATTCGTTCCTCTAATAGCGAGCTGCCATCTACCGGCGAACACGGGAACATACGGGTGCATAGCTCTTTGAGTATCATATTCGTATTGTAGTTCGCCTCGGCTAGTTCCCGAATATATAGGTCTCTTACTATACAGGCTTAGTACCTAGTAACTACCCTATAATAGGGAGAAAATCTGAACGGCTTTATGGAAATGATTTGAGGAGTCGACGTCTCGATTTTGATAAAAATAAGAACTACATTGAAGAAAAAACAACGGATGGTGTCCCTCGTCTGGGAAAATCGTCTTTTTTTTATCACCGATAAATGCCTAACGCTTTTCCGACGAATGTGGGGCCTGCACCCACTAAATAACGAACCCCCCCGGTGGATCTGGGGTTTGGCTCCGCTGCAAAACCACCAAACGGCCGCAGAGGACAGGGAGAGAGGCAACGCATCAAGCGGTGCGCCACCGTTTGCTCGCGGAAGATAGGGCGACGGCAACGACACACCGACACGCCTCTTCTACAGCGACCCCTCCTGGCTGCAGGGGCCAGAAAAATCCGTCCCCCGCACCCTCAGATGCATCCAGAGCGGGCCCATCTACAAGTACACTCGGAGCGTCCTTGTATTCCTTTTGGCTTCACCGTGGGACCACGGCTACCTGAGCCCCTCCCCATCGCAACAAGATTGGAATCCATCGGAGGGGTGCGCAAAGATCTCCCTCAACTCCCTCCAACTGTCTATCTTCTTTAATTAGATTTGTATTTTAGTTTAACTTGTAACACGGCTAGGGTGCATTTTTGATTTTAGTGTTATTTCTAAAACTGCATTTTCGGCAAAAACTCCCACGTAAATATTTCTAAGCTATAAAAATTCACAGCCATGTTATCATTGCGCAATGAAAGTCCTATAATGGGCATTTTCTTTCGTATAATAGAAATATTGCGCCCATAAAGCCGAGGTGTACCTCTTTCTATCATACTAATGTTCGGTGAATGGGAATATTTTTACTTCTTTGGGCACAAGATGGGCACAAGACGGGCACAAGACGTTCGAAATCTGAGCAAGATGGTGAATTAATGTTTTTCTCATGTGAGAAAGGGACCGGACGGCCAGTGCTCGGCAACTGAAAATCTGATTTTGTTAAACAATCTTGGTTTCGAACGTATATTATCAAAATGATCATGGCGTATTATACTGCTGAACAAATCCAAGTTTCATATACCAAAATAAATACTGAAGCTAAGATAATTGGAAAACCCTAAAACCCTTTTTCACGCATTTTGACCCCCTTTTGCCTCTTAACGACTTCATGTAGTTACAGATCAAAATAGCCATGTTTTCTAGGTTTTTTACCTATTAAAATAATTAAAGTAATCAGTTCTTTGAAACATTATAAATAAAAACTTGTACAGTTACCAACAAAAATGGATAAGTAAACGTTGTTTTTTAAAGTTTGTCATCGAGTTCATTAAAAAAGTTTACGATCAATTGTAAAAGTTTCGTTATCAATTTTAAAAATATACAAAAAATAATAATTAAGTAAAGATTTTTTTCTTTTATTTGTTTTTTTTTCAGAATATTCTTTCACAACTTTTTATTTACCTTGGTAGTAGAAAACAGAAACATTTAGATAGTACATAATACATAATATCTATTTCTAGTTGATTGTACGTACATTTACCAAATTGAACTTAAACGAAACTACAAAGTGAGCAATTTTGTTTCCTTGTATCTCTACAGATAAACCTACACACAGACTACCGCAAGTCGGTTACCGGCAAATTGAAATCTGCCATTTCTATTTTCAGTGCCCGCCAGTCTTTATGACCGTGTGTCACGGATAACAAATTGTTCTAACCCGCATTATTGGCAGAATATCTTGAACTGCACATCCTTAGGACTTTAAACTGTATGTCTACTGAAATATGGGTGATATTGCTATGAAAATGGTATAAGATTAAATCTGTATTTACCTTCAATTCTACCTGTCGTAGAAGAATGGAAATGGTTTGTGTTTTTTTTGTGTTTGAAGATAACTCTGCTTTGATTGATTTTAATAAAAGTTATTTTATTAAAGTAATACCTGTGGTACCTACTTGTAGATAATTACTTTTAACTTTTTAAACTATCATGGTTATTAACTTTGATTTACCAGTTCTTCCGTGATTATGGGCGTATGCAACTGCGCCGAAATATCGGGAAACTCAAAAAAAGTTAATCATGGTCAAGATACCGGTCTGGGTAGATACTAAAAAAAAGCTTGTTTGAGGAGGATTGAACTAAACACTAAGTCGAACAGACGGTGTCATATTTAAAAACTTGGTGCACGTGGTCGCGAAGAAACAGGAGTAGAACCACTTATTCTTTGACGCCGTTTACACGATGCCATTATGGCACACCATTCTTGCCTCTTGCCACAGAATATTAGTTTTTGCTCCGTTAAGTTTGAGAAAGCAAGAGGCAATGGTATGCCAGAATGGCATCGTGTAAATGGTATCTTGATCCCAGCAGTCATCCTAGATAAATGCATTTTGATTTTCCTCTGACCACCCTAAAATATCTTTAGAGACTCTTGCTAATTTTCGCTTCCTTGGGATACATTCATCTCATTATAAGTAGGTACATTACGAGAAAACTCAGATCACTCCATGCCATAAAAGAAGTTCCTATTCAATCTAGATATAGGATCTTATACATTGAAAAAAATTTGGTTCATACGATTCACACCTTATTAAAGCACAAGTACCTACCAAAAAGTAGGTAGGAAACATTTTTATACCTACTCTCGGTTAATAAGTACCTACCCTGAAATGTGATTTTAAGATTAGTGTATTTGATTGAACTGATTCCTTACAAGTTTCATTGCTTAATGCTCAATAATGTGCTTGATTATGTGTGTGCGTACTGTGCGTGCGTCAAGCTTCGCTTTGCAAGAAAATGTATCTTGTTGTTTTCACTGCAACCCGGACGCTTCGCATGAATTGACGATTTGGTACATGCGTGTCTTTCTCGAATATGGCGCTCACGTAGCTCAATCCTGTCAACGCCATGCACGCTGTGCACGCGGTACACGGAAGCGTGCTGCGGGACTGTGCCGCGTTACAGTTGTAGATAGTAAAAAAAAAATTTTTACAAAATGCGCCGCGTGCCCGTGCACAGCATGCGCCGCGGTGGGTTCGCGCCTTTAGAAGGAAGTCAGAGGCACGTCCTAATAAATGTTTAAAATAGAATAATGTAAGCCCTACATTTTCAAATCTATAATTCCATCCATTCAAAAAATATTCTCGAATAAACAAAAGCCAAAGTACCATATCAATAGGTTTCGTGTTTTTCTCGCTCGATGAGGGTCGCAGTTGATAAAAGACACAAGTAAATAAAATAAATGAGATAAAACCGTTTTGTGTAAGCTGGAGGGAGGTTCCACAGAGTCCTGGTCAAAAACTCCTGTGTCGTATTTATTTTGGAGCAAGGAAAATATTAGTAAAGTGCTGGCTACGCGTGTTGCGAAAACGGCAGGTTTATGCGGTACGGTATCTTCACCAAAAAGAGACGAAGAATTTATTTTATTTATTTATTGGAACGAAGTTCCTTTTCGGACGGTATCGGATGGGGGCTAGACTAAAAAATGTCTTTGATTTTTGCGTCACGTCACTAGGCGCGCAGGCGCAAAACTGTCCATAGATTGGTACATTGTTAGTCCGGAAGAGCGTTTCTATTGTATACTTATTTAATTCTTTTATTTACTACATACAGGGTGTAAAAAGACGTCTACCGAAGCCGAAAGGGGTAGGTACAGCGTCCCAACACACAACCAAATCCAAAAGGATTTTCCGAAAAAAACATTATATCCGGAGAAAACAGCGTTTGAAGATTACTGTTTGCGTATGTACTGGGCGCGTTTTTATACGTAGATTGATGGATTTTGAGTTTTAATAGTTGTTTTCTTTTATAAATGAAATTATTAGGTAGGTATGGTCTTATTATGTTGTACTAGAAGTAAATAACTAGAAAATAAAATAAATATGTTCAGAATCATGGTCTGATTGAAACCCCTCAGTTTTCGGTAGCAGTCTTTTTACACCCTATATGTACAATAATTTATTTGACAAATGCCAAAATATCAAAGTTAAAACTTCGTTCCAACCGAGTGCTCCACGACACTCACGTACTTTTTTATATAACACAACACTGTACTTCATCGTACAATGTCCAAATCAGTGTGCTGAAATAGTTTTAAGTACGCCTATAGAGGCTTTTTTGTGCACAATTGCTCATTAAAAATTATAAATTACATTTTACTCAATGTAGAAATTTTGATTTAGAACACATCCGTCAGATTCCACTTTCGTCAGAAGTAGTTTTTTGTTTAATATCAGTTCAGTTTCGTCATGAATGACGGATGTGGATAACTTCTAATGACCCTCCGTCAGATTTATTTATTTCTGGCGCTTCGGCGGCCGCTGCCGCGGCACACTCGCTTCGCTCGCTCGCCTTGCGCATGGTTTTTTGACTATCCTAACATAACCTAACCAACAACCCATTTGGTTAGGTTAGCCAGAAATGTAGAATAATGGAATCTGACGAACGAGGAATCATCGTTTCGTCAGAGGTAAAAAAAATCTGACGAATGTGGAATAAATAAATGATCTGACGAATGTGGAATCTGGCGGATGTGTCCTAAAGCGAAATTTTGGCTTGGAAAATAATTATTTTATTTAAACGGAAATTCATCCCATAATAAAATATAAATACTTAAATAATTTTATGCGATGAATTCCTGTTTGAATAATCATATTATGAATGGTTATGCGAAAGTTAAAGAACTACCGTATCGTATTATCTAGCCAAGCCCTAAGCATAAGGAAAATTCTTACGGAAACACTCAAGTGTGAGAGCTTGCGGATACTTTGTGGGTATTTTCGTTTAATTTCATATTTTGTAGGAAAACAGAATAAGCCATGTTCAAAGAACATGTTTTTATAATGGAGTGCTTACTTTCAAAATGTGAGCATATGCTTTTTATAAAACTTCGCCTCACCTGTATAATATTTAGACGTCTTTAACCATCTTTTTAGACATTTCCTTAGGATCATAAACTCCATTACGAAGACCTCTGTGGGGCAGTGGGTTCGATCCCCGCCGCGGAACAAATGTTTGTATGACCTACAGATATTCGTTTTGGGTCTGGGTGTTTCTATATATAATACTAGCTGCTCTTCCCTGGGATACAACCTTTAACTATGCCAAATTTCAGCTTTATCTGTCCAGCGGTTTGGGCGTGAAAGCGTAATAAACAGACAAACAGACAGACAGATAGACAGACAGACAGATAGACAGACAGACAGAGTTACTTTCACATTTATAATATTAGTATGGATGTATGTATTTAACAAAAATGTATATAAATAGTTTATCAGTCATCTAGTACCCATAAAACAAGCTCTGCTTACTTTGGAGCTTGATGCTGTGTGAAACAGTCCAGCATTATTTATTATTTTATTATGAATAAGACTATTTACTGCACCTTGGAGATACAGTATTTACCTATGTATTTTAATATAATGTTTACTTAATTCTCTGTCAGTTATGGACTGTTTTTCCCTTTGGATGTCTCCCAAGTTGACCCTTTTTCATTCTTGAAAAATTCAAACTTAAAAAACCTCATTATCGCTTGTACTTTTCTACCTGAAGTCGCTTTTAAGATATTTAACTTATTTGAGTTTAAAACTTTTCCTTTTATAGAGAAGAGACTTAACAGGACAAAAGCCATCGGAAAGTTAGTCTGCAGATGATGAAGAGTTGATCAGAGGTATCTTGTTCCAGTTGACTTCGTGCCAGTGTCCACGATGGACGTGGAAGCGGTGGTGGGCCGCCGCGCCAGCCTACCGTGTGATGTGGAACCTGACTCTCATGAGGATCGGGTCTACATGGTGCTGTGGTTCAGGCATGCTGGCGGGAAACCGTTGTACAGGTTAGTCAAAAGTCAAAGTAATCATTAAGTTTTTTTTAAACTAAAAAGAAAACCGACTTGTTTGAGTTTTAGGGCGCGGCATTTCTCAGGGTGTGTAGTTTGAGAGAGGTTTTTTGAGTTTTACGGGAAAACTATCAATCTCTCAGGAATAAAATTTATATGGGACCACCTCGGGAGTATATTCTTTCAAACAAAAAAAGAATTTTTGACATCGGTCCATAATTGACGGAGATATCGGTGAATATACATAAAAAAACATACATACAGCCCAACAAAGAACCTCCTTCTTTTTTTGAAGTCAGTCAGGTTAAAATGTCATGTTCTTTCGCGACCACCGTGAAGAACCAAGGCTATAAACACAGTTTGGGGCCAATCTCAGAAGATGATTTTAAGTGATCCCTTCATCTTCTGCCTTCTTGTCTTGCCAAGTGTATTTTTTCTATACAATGTCAAAGACATTTAAAACATCACACACAGCATCATCTAGCCCCAAAGTAAGCAGAGCTTGTGTTATGGGTACTAGATGACTGATAAACTACTTATATACTTTTTTGTTCGTAAATACATACATATTATACATAGTAACACCCAGGACCCGAGACAAATATTTGTAGATCATACAAACATTGGTCCCGCCGCGGGGATCGAACCCGCAACCTTTTGCGTCGCAGGTGGGCCTTCGCCTCAGCGCCACAGAGGTCGTCAAAGACATTTAAAACATTAGAATATACTTAAACTAAAAATAGCTAATATAAGCATTTAGCGTGTTAAACCTACACGTATGCTACCTATTTATGTTAATTAGTCTTATTTTAAAGTTCCGTTCTGTGTTGTTTGTGTGTGTCAAATAACATTATATTCTATTCTATGATACCCACATGATCTCGACTCATAAATTTTTCCAAACATATGCAAAATCTTAAGTACAAACTCGTAGAATTCATGTCACATTACTGTAACTCACACGCGTAAACCCAAACAAAATTCAAATTAAAACAACGCCTTAGGCGAAAATAACCAACAATTCACAGCTCGAGAACTCGTTACAAGGAAAAGGGCAAAACGTCTTAATTCCATCGATGTAAATTCTTTAAACAACACTAAACTTAATCGTCTGGTGCACGTTACCAAGAAAATGGAGCAAATATGAGAGAGGAGATGTGTGAGCAAGCTATAGAGAATAAAAAAAATAAAATAAAATAAATAATGCTGGACTTTTCACACAGCATCATCTAGCTCCAAAGTAAGCTTGAGCTTGTGGTATGGGTACTAGATGACTGATAAACTACTTATATACTTTTTGTTTGTAAATACATACATATTATACATAGAAACACCCAGACCCGAGACAAATATCTGTAGATCATACAAACATTTGTCCCACGGCGGGGATCGAACCCTTAGATAGAGCCTTGCAAACCTTGGTTAGAAGGTACACTCGAACGGTGAAGGAAAACATCGTTTAAAACCAGCATAATGTCTTAGAAACTAAAAAAAATTAAAGCAAAAAAATAAAGAAGATAGGTTTTTCTAAGCGAGCTTGAAATCCTTCCACCACCCTGGTTCGAAAGAACTAAAAGAAGAAGAAAGTCGATAATCATTAAGGATAGTATGATAGTTCCTACTATCCTATCCTAGTGGCCATACATCCCAGCGGATTATCGGCTTGTCGGCCCCAACCACAGGGCAGTCAATGTCTATACGTGTACGTAAGTTCATTCAAGACACGTAGGTACTAAATATGATCTGTTGGTTATTTCCACTCCGCTCATGGGACAAAGTAGACCACGACATAATATGCCCGGGCAAAGTATGCAAGCGTTACAGTGATGTGGTAACACGAATAAGCAACTTGGTAGTGTTGTGACTTAATTTTTATTAATATTTACTAACTACTGCGCGCGGCTTCGCCCGCGTGGTACCAACATTTTGATTTTAACACAAGCTCTGCTTACTTTGGGGCTAGATGATGTGTGAAAAGTCCAGCATTATTAAAAAAAAAATTTATACAGGGTGTAAAAATACCACTACCGAAAACTGAAGGGTTGCAATCAGACCATGATTCTAAACATATTTAGCGAAAAAGAAACGCAAAAAAAATTTACTTAGTTACGTCATTTTATGTTATTTTCGGTTATTTATTACTAGGGCAACATAATAAAACCACACCTATATGATAATTTTATTAAAAAGAAAAAAAAAATAATTAAAAATCAAAATCCAGCAATCTACGTAAAACAAGGCGCTCAGTACATAATTATGCAAACAGTAATCTTCAAACACTGTTTTCTCCGGATATAATGAATTTTTCAGAAAATCCTTTTGGATTTAGTTGTGTATTGGGATGCTGTACCTATCCCTTTCGGCTTCGGTAAACGTCTTTATACACCCTGTATAGTCAAGTTTCAGTGTTTTATACAGGTTCGATTAAAAACTCAATTGAGTACAGTACAGGAATGTCCCCCACTTGATCATGTTGTAATAATGAAGGAGATTGCGTCGCGATGAGGACATTGTGCTAATAGGGGTGGAAATTAAAATGTGAGGAGAGAGGGTTCTAATTGTTATTACAGGAAACTGATTCTGCGGGTGCATTATGTCACGCAGCTAGTTTATAATAAAATAATTATAATTGTTCTATCTGAAGGTGGGGCATTTTTTGTGGGTGTAAATTGTTTCTGTGTTTTTAATTTAATTTTCCGACGCTTACGCACTCAGAAACAACGTGCATGTGTATAAATAAATAAATAATGCTGGACATTTCACACAGCATCATCTAGCCCCAAACTAAGCAAAGCTTGTACTTGTGCAGATCATACAAACATTTATCCCACGGCGGGGATAGAACCCGCAACCTTCTGCGTCCCAAGCGGGCTTTCACCCACTGCGCCACAGAGGTCGTCAAATATATAAATAATATCTACAATCTATATATATAATATCTACACATACAATTAAGAGCAACTCGCCTTCTTGAGATGGGAAAACTATGGGCTTTTAGTAGGTAATAGGTGTATGATGTTTATGATACCGGAAGAGTATGACAGACTTCCGATATTCTGGCGAGCGGATAAAAGGTCGGGACATTAGCATAGCTATCCGGTTGGCTCTTAGGGACACCGTGGCCCATGACATGACCCTAAGCAAATATAACATGTGGCTTTACTCGGTAAGTAAACTTTTAGACGACCTCTGTAACTCTGCAAGGTTCGATTCCTGATACGGGACAAAATATATGATCTGCAAATATTTTTTTCGCAGGTCTTATCTGATTGTCTTCTATGATATATGTTTGTATTGACAATTACATTACAAATGTAATCATGACTTTCAAAATTATTGTAGGTACTTACAGTAAGCACAACCGATCTTTAGCTCTTTGAAGTTTTTTTTTTTCTTTGAGGTGCACTAAACGATTGCGCAGGTTTGCGCGTGTAGGCGAGATAGCACGACGCAACTATGCAACAAACTAAGCAAGTGAGCGAGGCAGCTATACAACAGTGTCTTCGTCTTTTAGGCTTCATCAAAAATGGATTCTGTGTTCTTCAGATAGCTAAAGATTGATTGTGCGTACACTTTAATAATATTATGTAGACGACTACCACATGTTTGAATAACTTCGGTGTGAGTTAGAAATTACATCAAAACTTAGATCAAGCAAACTTCTTGCTCAGCAATACAAACTCACGAACAATTACCTAGATGTTTACCTACTAGATTTTAAACGGCTTAAGGGTGCGTTTATAAAAAGTTGGAAATTACCGAAACAGGGCTTAAAATTACGCCCTTAAAGTTGATGAAACAAAGTAAAATGTACAAAGTAACCGAGCCTTAAACATTAAGCTATAGTACGTTCAATATTGTTTGACCTAAGTAGCTACTTGAAAGGGTCCGCTACTTGATATGTAGGCGTCATTGCGATCTTGATAACATTTCCCACTAAAAGGGCTCTAAGATGATGACCGTCATAAGACGGCTGGTTTACTTTGAAGATATCTATATAGGGTCTTTCATTTTATACTAACTTACTTCAGGAATTGGGTTCAAAGAATAAATAAAAAAATATTTATATAATGTTTTTTTTTGTTTTGTTATATAAATCCCGAGAAAATCGATAAAAGCTAGCCTTTCAATTGATTGTTGCTTCTTGTATAACTTAGCCCATTCGTGACGTAGCTGCGCTGCGATTGGTGGAACGTCTGAACTCGTTTTTCGCTAAAATGCTCAGAATCATGGTCTGATTGAAACCCCTCAGTTTCCGGTAGCAGTCTTTTTACATCCTGTATTTTTTTATTGTGTTAAACCACACTTAGGTATTTCATTTCTGGTCTGATATTCCTTCAAAAATCTAAAATGCAGTTGTTTTTATTTTCAAAATAATCATACCGTAACCATTGCATGAGAGATGTTACGGCCACGTAACATCTCTACATTTCTTCAGAGGCGATGAGGCCCTCTACACGTTTCGTGACCGTCGACATTCGTGTATCATCGGCGAATATGTACGGCCCATTACAGTTAAATTCTGTTATATCATATTGATCTATGTATCTTAAATGGAAACTTCTCTTTAATTACGGAAGTCCTTATTACGGCAACCGCTTTCAGCAAGCCAGCGATTTAAGGGCTTAGTGTGATAGGAATCTCGCTGTGAAAGGAAAATAGATAGGCGTATTCGTGAAGGAAAACGCGATTACGAAAATGATATCGAATCTTTACAACCGACAATTTATAGGTTTTATTTTGTACTAAGCGGTATAAATGTACAGTTCGCCCAACGGATCTAGGCATTCGTGAAGTTAGCCGTTTGTCTGCGCAGAGCACGATTTTGTATGAAAAACCGTTCACTGCGCAGACAAACGGTTAACTTCACGAATGCCTAGATCCGTTAGGCGAACTGTACCTACCTAATTTTCTATATGTACTAGTGTTACTTTTGCAAAATACAATGTTTTAGCTATCGCTCGTTCGTGGAGCCAACAACAACAAAAACAAAGACAGGACAGTGGCGAGCCAATTTTACAAGCTCCCTTGCAAGTTTCAAATACAATCGCTTTCTATTTAGTACCTACACCCCTCTCTCGCCTCACTCATGACCCCGCGTGTAACTTGCCTCGCTACTGGCCCAGTGTAAACAGTCTCTAGTGTATTATAGCGACACATTCTTGCTACCTATTTGATTGTGACGATGTACCACTTGACAGGCTGTAGTGTAAATAGTCACTATCTAGGTGACCACCACCTGCCACTCCACTTCTACTTGCCACTACCACTTGACCAATGTAAACCGCCCATATGGGCGGTTAATAATAGAAAGGTTCACTTCAGGACTGTATCCCCAAGGTGCGGTAGACATTCTCTCAGATCTTTTTATGTTACTTACTCAAGATCCTTTGAAGACGTCTAAGGGGGTAGCCACAGGCATGTCCAAACACATATTTGATACATGCCCACATCTTTAAATATAATCTCCTCGGTTAAAAATAAAAACATAATAATATTATTATGAACAAATACTAAGTACTACATGTTTAAATCGTAACATTTATAATTCAGTGGAATTAAACTGCATAATGATTTATGTTGTTTCAACATTGACGTTTGATATCCGGAGTGTTTGCGAAACTTGTTCAAACAATTAATACCTACATTTTATTGCAAAAAAAGTGTTTTGACTAAAACTGGAGTTGGTTTTTATTACTGTCATCCAATGTGCATTTTATTTTATGACTTGACAAAAAGATAAAACTTACAATAAAAAAAAACAGAATGAAACTAATAACAGTTGTGTGTGAGTATTATTACATAACATATAACATACATACCTTCAGTCAAACATAGAACCTCCTTCTATTTTTTAAGTCGGTTAAAAATAGTATTCACCATTTGGCTATTTTAAAAGTATACTAAAAAGTTCCCTTGCCTTCTACAAATCATCATCATCAGAATGCTGCTTTCAGAGCAATTGACATCCTGCATATTTTATTATGTCGTCGAATTATGTAAATATCAGCCATTAAAAACCCAATGTGAACAGCCAATAGAAAGCGCCGAATTTAAAATTAGAACGGCACTGCACTACTGGCCCTCGTAAACTCGATTATCGAGAAACTCACGTCAATATCGATAGTCGATGACACGAGGAATAATGAAATGCGGTTGTTCTGTTAAAACACGTCCCTTAGGGACATTTTACAGTGGCAAGTAGCATCAAGAGCAAGTAAAGTAGTTTTAACCGATCGGGCAGTGGCGAGTAAACTTGGCTTGCAAGCTGCCTTGCAAGTTGTTCCAAATACAATCTCACCTTTTTTTTGTGTGATGTCACACAAAACAGTCTCTTCTCCCCTCGTGCAAGTTGGCTCGCCACTGGCGTAGTGTAAACAGTCACTGTCTAGGTGCTCACCACTTGCCATTGTACTTCTTTTTAGTACTTGCCACTGTCCTTGACCAATGTCATCATCTTCTTGCACTTTTCCCACATTATTTGGGGTCAGCACAACATGTCCTTGACCAATGTAAACCACCCATATCAAATTGAGACACAAAATGTTTCTGATAATAAAAACCAAAATGTCCAGGGTTGACTTGTATTGTCATGTTTATTTGAAAAGGCTCAGCCGCTGTATTTTCTCGTATCATTATCTTAAAAATATATTCTGATGAAATCGAGCTGTTTCCGATCGAAGTATTGTTTTCTCGAGCCCTAACGTAGACACTGCTAATAATTATAATTGTGACTGTTGAATAGAGATACACAAAGGATATGTAAAATGTGTTTTTTTAAAGTATATACTACCGATGCTATAACCGATAAAATATAGCTTATCAAAAATTTCGATTGTGACGACAAGGATTCTGTGACCGAATGGTAAGGCACTCCGGCTTTAGGAGGATCATCTGATCGTTGCGGGTTGGAATCCCGTCGGAATTGAAAACTTTGATAAGACTTTTCATTTCTCAGTATGAAAAAAGCTTACTGATCAAGATCCGGTGGCCGTAGTGTACCTACTAATCTTATAATGGTACCTACTGAGATGTAAGGTAGTGTGTGAGTGGATTATTTATTAGATAATAGTAAAGAAAGCACTATTCACTACAGAAGGTAGAAACGGTGCTGGAAACGTTAATTTTCTGGATGATCTCTCGCATCGGAAATAGTGGATTCAGGAAACGATTTTGCGTTCGAAATCGAGGTCAATGGATTTGCAAGTTGAGTGTGAACTTGCAGGTGAGGTTGCCTGGACGGCCGTTAGCTCACGGCGCCAAATACACTATTACGGCCTTATTAATTAGATTACCCTAATTCTAGCTTAATACGAGACTACTCTCAAACTTGTTACTTCTTTAGTAACGAAGGAGCAACTTGAATATTTTGATGTTATTAATAAACTGGTAGTACCATAAATAAAAATTTAAGAGGGTATTTTAGTTTAAGATAGTTAAACGCTTTGCATTTTTCTGTAAGCTTTCTATCAAATTTTAATATATATTTTTTTATATGATGAATGGGTCGGCTCTTGACCTCAAACTTACACAGGCAAGAGTGAGGTCTACGATGGAGCGAGCTTACCCAGAAGGTGCCTATTAACTCTCTTCTTAAAAACAACAGGGTCGTAGCTCAGCGGAAATACAGACGCTGGAAGCTGATTCCAAATTTTTGCAGTGCGCATAATAAAAGAACTTTCGAAGCGCTTAGTTCTAATAAGTGGAATATTCATTTCATTTCATCATAAAATTAAACATAATAAATACAAAATCAATCAGTTACAAGAACTCAAAATTCTCTAGAAACGCCTGACGCCAGGCAAAGTAAAATGGCGATGAAAAAAAAAAAGGTCTGATTGCAACCCCTCAGTTTTTTTTATATAAAAAGAATACTGTCTTTTTACATCTGTATATAGGGTCTTTCATTTTATACCAACTTTATTCAAGAATTGGGTTCAAAAAATAAATTTAAAAATATTTATATAATGTTTTTTTTTGTTTTGTTATGAAAATCCCGAGAAAATCGATAAAGACTATCCTTTCAATTGATTGTTGCTTCTTGTATAACTTAGCTCATTCGTGATGTAGCTGCGCTGCGATTGGTGGAACGTCTGATCTCCTTGAAAATCAGTATGCAATTCTAAAAAATTAATAATGATAAATTTTGAAGTGAAAACTTAAATGGGCTTAGGAATTAAATTGATACGGTCAAAGTCTATTTACAACCCAAAAATGAGGCCCTGTCAGTTTTTGTAGTTTTAACTGAAAGAGTATATCATATCAATTGTGAATTTGAACTCTTCACGAGTTAGTTGTAAATGGCATCGTAATTATTGCTATAACTTCCAAGTTGCCACGATAAGGCTTTGTATCTTTTGGTCAGAAACAATGCCAAGAAAAGCTCTTATTTCCAAGAAAAAGGGACTTTTATACAACGGCCGTGAAATTAATAAAACAAACGAAGTGCAGACAATAATAGTCCTTAAATATGAAATGACCAGTTGAACAAAGGCACCATTTTTTAATCTGTATAAAAAAATACTTTTTTATTTAATTTCATTTGTAAAATAAAATTAAATGTGTATAAAAGTGTGTGGTTGTTACGGTGTCAGTGTGGGTTTTTGCCTCACCTCTGAAATGACAAAAGTTATGCCCATTTTGACTAGAGACATTGATATTTAGTAGGTATCTTAGGTTTGGCATATTAAGTATGTTTGAAATAATAAGAATTATTGAGCGTTCAAGTTAAATAAAAAATAGTTTCAAAGTTCTTTTTATTTTATTTAATATTTTGGTATACGCATATATATCAGGGAAACAACACTATTAATTAGTGGTGTCACTAACAAACGCTAATTGTCAACGATACCCCCAGGAGTGAAGTTTTGGGGGTATCGTTAACAATGAACGAACTAAGTATGAGCTATCGTAATATGACGGTAACCGTTTCAAGCAAACCAAGCCAGTAAGCCCCCTCACTGCTTTTCGTAGTAAGTTATAGTGAAGTTAGAACTAAGTATATAAAAGTAGAACGACGTACTGCTGTTTTACTGTACTTGAGTTCAGTTAAGTTGGAACGAGTTTGAAAGCGTCACGAGATTTTACTTAAACGTGATAAAATTGTCTTCGTTTGAGATTGTTAGGGAACTGAGTTGAGTAAAGAAATAACAGGTACTCGGCCAGTTTATTTATCCTAAACCTGCAAGTTTGTATATTTGTGTTTCAATCACGCTTTAACTGGTGATCCAATTTGGATGAAATTATCCATACTAATATTATAAATTTGAAAGTAACTCTGTTTGTCCGCCTGTCTGTTTGTTACTTTTTCACGCCCAAATCACCGAACCGTGGATAAAGGTTGTATCCCAGGGAAGGACATGGGTTACTTTTTATCCCGATATAATCCCACAGGACCGCGGGTCACACCGCGGGAGCGCAGTGAGATACAACAATTGTAACGCAGTTAACACGAGCTCTGGAGGGTTATTCGCGTTCGTTTGATAAATATTCAGATGCTTCTTACAACAATCATTGTATTCGGTCGATAAAATCAACGTTAAAACGCGGTCCTATCCTACGACCAAATATTCCAAACCGAAAAATTTACCCTTGAAGTCAGAAATCGTAATAAAAAACATCCGAATATTCATCTAACGAACGAAAATAAGAACGGGAATACGGCCCCTGAACAGTGAAAGTGTGGAATCCAGCATCTTAGCTCCACACGCCTGTCTTTCTTGTCGCAAACTACCCATGTTAAGAGCAATTTTGTCTATGTCTACACTCGTTAAGATGTAGACATATACAACTTAAACCTAGTCCCACTTTTAACAACGTTGGGGCTAGTTTTAGCCCCACTTAAACCCAATTTAAATATTCTTCCAACATGAGCTAGGAAAACATCATTCCCAATGAATAAACAATAAAAAGGTTATATAAAAACTATTTGAAATTCACCTGCAAAATATTCTGCCCGTAAAGCAATCTACAGCGTTCAGTTTTATTTGATGCCCCCATAACCGTAAGATAACAAAATTACGGCGTATCCGAATATTTTTATCCGATCCCCGAATATTTTTACCTAAAAAGATTGATACCTCAGAGTGATAATCATTTCAGGGCTTGTTGAAGTGTGAACGCTAATGGCATCGGTAAACAATTATTTTTGTATCATTTTCCTTGGCCTTGTTAACGTAAATATCAAATGTTGCCTGAAAGAGATCGCTTCTTAGCGATAAGGCTGCCCATTTTACATTTTTATTTTATTGGTTTGTTTTATTTTTAACCAGCTGCGCTCCCGCGGTGTGACCCGCGGTCCCTCGGGATTTTTTCGGCATAAAAGGTAGCCTATGTCCTTCCCTGGGATACAACCTTTAACTATGACAAATTTCAGCTTAATCTGTTCAGCCAGCGGTTTGGCGACAGAGTTACTTTCACATTTATAATATTAGTATGGATTAGTATAGATAGTATGGATATTAGTATGGATAATTTAAGTTGTGCAATAATGTATTTTCATTCATTCTTTAATTTCAATCCAAAACTCTATAGCTACCTAGGTAGCTAGATGTTACTAGTAACTTTCTAAATAAATATAGCATTTGGCTTGCCAACTGATTGTATGATTCAACAAAGCATTATAAATTTTCCTGATACAGTGTCCTGTATTGTGTTTGTACCTGATACAGTGTCCAAGACTTTTGTTCTTTTCAAATATGAGGCTCTATATTTAAAAACCACTCCACGAAAAAAGATTGATTCGATACTCTAAATAACTGTTCGGTAAAACTCTTCAAAAAATAGTTGACGGGGCTTGCTACTGAAGCTTCATGTCAATTTGGGTCTTAACTGAAGGGGGTAGGGGTGATTTTCGCGTAGGGTGATAGTGGGTATTGAAATTTCATCGAAGCAGACGGGTAGAAGTGACAGTGAGCACGGCTCGTTACCTTCGTGTGAGTTATAGTGCCACCAGCTTCTGTTCAGTGACGTAGCAAGTGGAACTGTCTTTATTCTTCAAATTGATCGCTTAAAAGAGTGAGTAGAGGAAGAATGCAATGTTGCGCCTAAAAATGGCTAAAGGGGGTCCTTCAATGCAATAAGGGCAGGGGAATGATGATTGCTTTTAGAAGAAATACCTATATCGTCTTTTCTTCAGAAATGAGCAGCATTGAAGATGTAAGCTTAGGAGTACCAAGTCTAATAAGGAATATCCACATTATATCCAATTAATATTTTCGGCACAAGGCCTAGGTTCAATCATACTACCTACTTCATAGTTTAAGGGTGATTTGAAGCTAAATTGAATTTTTGTCCACCTGAACAGCTGGCAGCACCATCGATATGAGTTTTAGAGATGTCAAACGTATCAACAGGAAAAATGTGGTGATGTTTTGATAGATGTGTAATTGGCATTGCGTTTGCAAATTGGGCAAATATTTTACGGTAACATTTTTTGTAATGAGAGTGAATGAAGCAAAAGTTGTGTGTCAGGATCGTAGCAAGTGGAGATTCGTGGCCTCTGCCTACCCCTTCGGGAAAGAGGCGTGATTTTATGTATGTATGTACATTTTTTATATTGGAGTCGGTAATTGTAAAAAAAGTAAATTATTGTAAAAAAAATCTCTATTATACACATTTTACTATCGTTTGTGAGCTAATAAACTATCACATAAAAATCCTGTAGCAATCTCTCGCCTACAACTCAACTAGACTTTGGATGGAAAATTCTGATAACAAGCTGATAATTTTGATGAATAAGTTTATAAATTCCACAATAAAATGTAACAGTTCAAAAAAACTCACAGCAAACTAAAGAAAATTATAATAGTCGCCGCACAAATTCGTGATTGTCACAAATTCAATATTGCTAACATCGAGTTTTGAATGCATTTTATTTTTCGCAATTTCAGAAAATTCGTGCCTAATAGTGGTTAAAAAATACGAATTTTTATTTGGAGACAAGCCAGACGGAATTCAATGAAAAACCTATTAAATAGCTATTGTTGAGCGAAGGTAAAACAAAACAATATTCTTGGCGAAACAGCAATCTTGAGCAATCGGTTATAATACAGGTTATAAGGCAAAAAACTTATATAACTTTACAACCTATAGCAAGCTTAGATACACTCATCAAAAAATTGAACCCATTGCTGCTTATTATAAAAACGAAAAACCTTGGTTGAACCCCATGGTGACACATGTCAAAACAAAACTACCACAAAAAAGCGAATGTACGAGTATTTAAAGATCGTTTTTCTAGGGACAGATTTTTAGTTAGACTTGGTCTAAACTCGGCTCATTTTCTTGTAATAAGCCCCATAGTCTTTCGTTTCAGAAAAAAATAGAATTCGTGAATCTTACTCTCTTCTCTCAGCCAAGTAGGTACTCACCTGCCAAGTAAAAACGCACTAAAACCTATTCCATCTCAAACAATGTCCCAGGCACTACAACATCCCGATGAATGTAGGCATAGATTGCCTCCTGACGCTATATAAATCAGCCTTAGTATAATTGCATTTTCACAAACGCACTATCTTATACTCCAAACGCAGGTCAGACCTGTCTCCACTCCGTCGTGGGTAAAAAGAGTCTTGTTTCTTCCAATTTCCTATGTACCTACTTTACTTCTGCCATTTTTTGTCGAGTGACAGCGAAAATACAAAAAATAGTGATACTTAAATGACGGGCGGACTGAACGAGTTCTTTGATGTTAGCATTTATTGCTTACTAGCTGTGCCCCGCGGTGTTACTTCTTTTTCCGGGATAAAAAGTAGCCTATGCGTTGCAGGTCTCTGTGCATACCATCCAAATCCATTCAGTAGTTTTTGCATGAAAGAGTCATATCCGCTGATTAAATAATCAACCCACACCTACAATAAAAACCCCTGCTGAGTAAAGGTGCATTTACACGATGCGATTTCAACCCATACGATATCGTATCGCACGGCAATTTTCCACGTGTAAACGCTCATCGTATGCAATTTGTCATAGATAGCGCGACGCTCGTCGGCACGTTCAATGGGCGGGGCTTAGCAAATCGTTCGAAAAATTGCATCGTGTAAATGCACCTTAAGGCCTCTTCATTTTCACGCCACTTTTCCGTTCCTGTGCCAGTCAAATCCACTGCCTTCTCACCGTTCGGCGTTGCCACATCGTGTATCCGTATCATCTTGGGTTTACCTAAACACAAAAACTTGTTTACACTACACATTGAATAGTGGTTATAGTAAGCCTCAGTCTCAATGACTGGAATATAATATTTGATATTTTCAGGAAACTCACTGTATCTTATTAATAATCTACCATTGTCCTAAGCTGTACGCGTCCGCTCACTTACGATATTTGTCTATCTACATTTTTGTATGCGATGCCATTATAATCAAACTCAAACCTACTTAGGTTATTGTAAACGAAAACGTAGTGTTAAGATAAACCTAATATAGGCTTAGAAACACTATCTATCACGTTGCGTAACCTAGATTTTGAATATCAGGTATCATTTGTTGTGTAGATGCATATGAGCATAGTTTCTCGGAAGGCTGCATGGACGAATGAGCGCTCAGTATCGCTTACGCACAGAGAAACAAATCTACACACATTATTAAGACCAACCCGCCATCGTGATATAGAACAACTATACCGGGCTAAGTAAGTAAGTTCGTATGAGGCAGTGGCTAACTCTGTTGACGGAGTTTTTAGGCCGCCTAAAGGCCTCCGTCACGACTCAAATAGCCGGGACCGACAATTTTACGTGCCCTCCGAAGCACGGAAGCGCTCAGATGAAAATGTCACTGGCGGTCACCCATCCACTTACAGACCGTATCAAGAACGACTAAGCACGACCATGAGCGCTTCGATTCGACCGAGCTTATACCGGGCTATTCACTGATGATTCGTATGTGATATTAATTACTGATACTACGTAATTTGCATATGACGACGATGATGATGATGACGTATGATGACGACCTTAGGCGAAATGTGCTGAACATTATTATTTTAAGAAATATTATGACAAAATCTGATCTGACCACGTTTTCAGCAATAAACATTTCATTTCATTTTATGAGGTAGGATCAAGAATGTTACGGTGTATACAAAAAACCTATATTACTATCGTGTTATCGATTGGTTTGTAGAAAACTATTTTCTTTACAAAAGTTGTAGAAATGCTTCCGTGGACTTTCCATTTACTTTTCGAACTTTAATAAAAACGAGATCGCAATCCTGAGAACCTTGGTTCTTATCTTGGCACTGGTTTCTAGCACCATCAGTTGCAATTGATCACGATTCAAGGCGCGGATCCAGCGCTCAAAAGGGTTGTGGGCACATCCGAAAATCGGCCAAGTGTTAATCGGAACATGAACTCGCTCATGAACTATAATATTCCATCTTAAACAGATGGATTTGGTTTGTTCCATTTATAAAGTTTTACAAAAGTAACTAGTGCTATGGGTACAGTAATGTTTGTGTTGGATAATGAGAGTTTGTCTGTTTGTGTTGGATAAACATGCTGTTTTGCAAAACATTTTCACTATTTGTTTTTACTCATATCATGCACTCTAAAGTTAATGTGAATTATAAAAATATTAACATAGATATTACATTGCATACTTATTGACCGAGCGAGCGAAGCGTCTCCGTTTCGAGATTGGCCAAAAATGCTTTTGTCCGTCAGCCTGTGTCTGTCGCATTTTTCAACCGATTTTGACGAAAATTGACCCGATATAAATATTTGCAGATCATACAAACATTTATTTCGCGGCGGGGATCGTACCCGCAACCTTCTGCCTCACATATTATTCTCCAGCGGTATGAAGATAATTCCAAAACGCAGCACAATAGTGCAAATATTTGCAGTGCAGCCTTAATTGGAAGGGGGTGGTAATTATATAAATTTATCAATTAGGGTGTGGAACACAACTCGTTCGGTTAAATGTTGGTGTGAGTGAAAGAGACGAGCGATTTTGCAATGTTTAATCGTGTACAACTGGGAAAGGGACTTTATTTTAGTACTTAATTTACCATACATCATATTTTTAGTTCCTACAAACATAAGAAACAAAGTTGATTTTGAAAAAATATACTAATGTTTTTTGTAGGAGATGACTTTTTATTTTATAAAATCTTTTATTGTCTTTGAAAATGTGTTTTATTGAAAACTTACAAGACAGGTTTTTTTTCCCAAAGAAATGAGGATCAAAAATATTTAATAATTAGAATAAAACAAACCAACAGCAAAATACATTAATAACAGAAACGTGTTTAGATCCGTAAACGTTGCTACGTCGTAGCCTCGTAGCGGCGTAGGCACTAGATCGGATTAATGAGCCGTAGCAGTCGTAGTCAAATAAGGCTTACGTTCCATAAGGGTGTGTTCATAACACATGGCATAATTTATAGAGATTATGATGATTCAAAATACTAGTAATTAAATCAAATTTAATACAAACTGTATTTAGTCTTTCTTAAACTTTCGTGATCACAATTCATCTTTAGAGATATATTTTATTACAGGATTTTATCGCGTATTACCTTTATTATTTACTAGCTGCGCTCCGGCGGTGTGACCCGCGGTCCCCCGGGATTTTTTCATTTTTTTGGGATAAAAAGTAGCCTATGTCCTTTCCTGGGATACAACCTTCAACTATGCCAAATTTCAGCTTAATCTGTTCAGCGGTTTGGGCGTGAAAGCGTAACAAACAGACAGACATACAGATAGACAGATAGACAGACAGAGTTACTTTCACATTTATAATATTAGTATGGATATTATACGCGATAAAATCCTGTAATAAAATATATCTCTAAAAACTGTATTTAAGTGTGATCACAACCTAAGCCAGCATTCTCGCAAAGACAGATCTAACGTATTTATTCAGTTATTGAAATTGAAATTCAGCTTCAATTCGCTAAAATCACAATGTTAAAGAATACTCACTCTAAGCAGAGTAAGTAAATAGAATTTCGTTGATCATTTGATTGTTGGCAAATAGAAACGTTTGATTTAATTTAAAGACAAAATAAGCAGTATTCAAGCATGGTAGACGTGATGAGATGAACGGTGAGTGTTCGATTCTCGACAGGACAAAATATTTGATTTGCAAATATACGGCAACCATAGGTGCATAATGTTAGAAAACTGGCTCTGCCATAATAATTTTTTTGTTTCTTAAAGACGAATATACAATTTGATAGATGCCAGTTTAGGCCTGCACACAATAACAAAACACTTACGCACACTTTGAAGCCGCATCCCCGTTCGATTATTAGTTGAACGAGCTAATTTTGATACTTGAATGTTTTGTACGTACCTAAAGTAAAAAATAAAGTAAGGTAGATGGTGTGCTATAAAACAATTAAAATATTAGGTAGGTAGGTTAGGTGTATCTTTATTATTTAGCATATTATTAAGTTGCAGGATCCAGCATACCTATAGCATTTTCAATTTACTTATTCAATATTTAATCTCAAATATCTTAGGAAATCTATCATTTAGGTGATCTTATCCCGCAATACTTTTGGAACGAAGTTCATTTTCGGACGGTATCGAGGATGGGGGCTAGAAGAAAAAAAAGCGTTAGATTTACCATCACGACACATACATAATAGGTCAAAAGATCACAGTGCGAAGTGAGCAGCCGCAAAGCAGTCCATAGATTGTTACATTTTGAGTACAGAGCAGCGTTTCTAGGATTTTAATAAATGGCAATAATTTAATTGACAAATGTCAAAGTTGAAACTACAATAACACACGTACTTTTTCATAGCGCTTACGACGTTTTGGTCGCTAGAATAGTCGCTAGTATACTCGTAATTTACTAACAAGCTATACCACAGAAATCCATAGTTCCCAGACACTTTGTACCGTACTAACTGATATTTATTCTGTGGTCGCGGTGCATCATACATTTTAACTCATGATATTATTATATTTTGAATAAAAAACCCGATTTAAATCATTCAAAGAGTAATCTACGGGTTCTGAAACGGCCTTTACTATGAAGAAACTAATTTGGATAAGAATAAATAAATACGTGGTCTGACTTTTTAAATTATAAATGTTGTTATACTGGCACAACCACAATAGTTGGACATTTTTTTTTTGTAGATATTGATATTTTCTTTAATGTTGTTGATAGAACAAGAACATTTTCTTGTTCTATCATGTATAGTTTTCGCGGCGCACGCAATATCGCACCTCCGATTAAAAAAAATACAGAATTTTTTACACGTTGGGTTACATTTTGCAATTTTCATAAAGATCTCTAATTTTTTCTTAAATAAATTATAGCTTATGTTCATCTGAAATAATGTAAGATTCTAATGGCGAAATAATTTTTCAAATCGGTTCAGAAGTTTTGGAGCCTATTCATTTCAAACAAACAAACAAACCTTTTCTCATTATTTTTTTGAATGTAGAAATGTGTTTTTAAATCGACTGTCATTAAAGGTATGAGGAACGAGTAAAAATCATAATATTTGAATACTTTTACTTCAGAAATTATAACAAAATAGTACGTGAGTGTCGTGGAACACTTGGTTGGAACGAAGTTTCAACTTTGACATTGTCATTTGAACATTTTTAAAATTTTGTCCTTTTGCATAACTTTGCGCACTCTGCGCATCTATTTTATTTCGTGCAGCACTGCGCACAACTTTGCGCACCTTTTGCACAACTTTGCGCACCTTTTGCACCACTTTGCGCACTCTGCGCATCTATTTTATTTCGTGCAGCACTGCGCACAACTTTGCGCACCTTTTGCACAACTTTGCGCACCTTTTGCACCACTTTGCGCACTCTGCGCATCTATTTTTTTTGTGCAGCACTTTGCGCACAACTTTGCTCTTCTTGCGCACAAATTTGCGCTTTTTGGGCACAACTTTGCCCACTTTGCACCTTTGCGCACTATGCGGACTTTGTGCACTATACACACATCTTTGCGCACCATTTTAGGCCTTTTGCGGACTTTGCGCACTTTGCACACTACTTTATGCACTTTGCACACTACTTTGCGCACCTTTAACACAACTTTGCGCAGTGATTTGGGCACCTTTACTCGATGTCAGAACTTTGCACACTTTGAAAACTTTTTACTACTTGTGGTTCTGTGAGAGCAGTAGACCTCGCTCCAAAAAAATGACGAAGAAAGTAAGTAACCTATCTACAAAACTAAAAAATATTTTTTTTGAAAAAATATTTTCAATAGGTCCAAGCTTTTTATAGGTGAGAGAGATGAGCTGATTCATATGAGCCCAAACACGGATATAACTAATATCCATATTATAATAAGTTCCATTAAACAGCTCCTGGCTCCATCATCAAAACATTTCCTGTTACCATTCTTTCAAATTGTACAAGAAACTTGACCGATTTACAGAGCTTCAATTAAATCGGCCTATTTTCTGAGGAGTTCTGTGGAACAGCTCCTGAGTTCACCATCAGATCAGCTCGTTGTCACCATATTTTAAAATTGTAGATGATACTTGATCGACAAACCGAGTTTCAAATCAATCGGCCTATTTTCTGAGGAGTTCCGTTGAACAGCTCCTGATTCCATCATCAGATCAGCTCGCTGTCACCATATTTTAAAATTGTAGATGATACTTGATCTACAAACCGAGTTTCAACTCAATTGGCTTAATTTCTGAGGAGTTCCGTGGAACTGCTCATGACTCCATCATCAGATCAGCTCGCTGTCATCATAAATTATTGCATCATCTCCAAGGGCTCATAGGTGTACCAAAATTCAGCTCTATCGGAAGCCGGGAAGTGGGTCAAATTAAGCTTGTAAAATTGAACCCGGACAAACATACATACATACAAACTTACGAACATACAAACATTGCAAGTTAATAAAAAGCTTTTAAAATGCGATTTATAGGCGAGAATAGACAGACGGTCAAAAGCATTTTTTGCCAAACTCGAACGGAAGGCACTTCGCTCGCTTCGCTCGCTCGGTCAAATAAGCGCGCACCTATTATAACTGCTGACGATTTTCACGTGACGGAAAAAAAAAATTGAAATTTTTTTTCGTCAACCTATTCTACGAGTATCATCAGCTGTATCGTCCGAAACCAAAAGTATCAATTTTTTCCAGTCACAGTATTCGTATTCATACAGAATTTTAGATAGAACCTTGTCGAACTAAAAAATTGAAAAATGCGATACACCCGTCCTTCCATAAGCACGTTTGACGTGCATCTGAACCGTCTGAGCTCGGATTCAGATTTATATGGCAAATTGTGATTGCGCACGCCATAGAAAATGTATGGAGAGAAATCGTACTGTTTTTTGTACATTTTAATGTACTCATAAATAAAAAACTAATTGATTTGGGATAAAAATAATTAGCAAGACGCTTAGAGGACTATATAAGCTAAAATTTTCTATAATTTTTTTGTCAAAATTTACTGCATCTTTGGCTATTTTTGTTCCGATTCGGACCCCATTTTTCGTCATTTTTAGCGATTCTTGCGTTATTAAAAGCTTTTTTTTGTGGAATTTTTGTATGGGACTACCCAGTTTTTTTTATCACCCCGTGTAGATGAATACTTTAACTTTAATTTTGTACCACAATTTTACTACAGCTGTGGTTCCTGGCTCTGCAAATGGTACCGAAAAACCATCAAATTTTGTATATTCACCCTTAAAATGTATGCGCATTATCTATCGATCCCTAAATAAAAAAACACATCTTGAGGTGCTGTTTTTACTGAATATCGTCGATTTAACGATTGAGCTAGCCTATTCCATCGCAAAAAAACAAAATTCCGTCATATGAGTTGCCCATTCATACGAACTTACTTTTTTATAGCAAAAAATATTTCAGGCACTACAGTGTCACTCAAGCGGTCGTGGACGTCCTTGATAGATCGTCAAAGTTGTGCAACGGATGGGTGACCGCCAGTGGCATTTTCATCTAAGCGCTTCCGTGCTTCGGAGGGCACGTTAAATTGTCGGTCCCGGCAATGTAAGTCGTTAAGCCATGACGGAGGCCTTAAGGCGGCCTAAAAACTCCGTCACCAGAGTTGGCCACTGACTCATACGAACTTACTTTTACTTAGTGTCACTCACTCATACAAACTTTACTGTACTTTTTTATATCAAAACATGTCCTAGGCACTATAATGTCCCGTTCAGTATAGGCATTGGCCTCCCACCGAACAAATCATGTAGTAAATATGTTTGCCTTTATTATGGATTCAAACCCATGAGTATATTAAACGTTAGATACCTTATCCCCAAGATACATCAAAACTTGGCCAAAACTCGGGCTGACGTCACTGAAATAGATTTATGTATCAGTTCATTCCGATAGTTATTATCTATGTTTTCAGTCGCAAACCGAATATCTAACGATTGCGGAGTTATTTAACTGTAAGGCTCGTTCACACTGTTCGGTCCGTTTTTAACTAAAAGTGAATGAGTAAGTTAAAAGGTAGGTGAGAATCGTTTCATATGGTAATTTGTGGTGTTTGTCTCTGCATACCCCTATAGGAAAGAGCTGTTATTTAATGTATGTTTGTACAGTCAGCGACAGAAGTTCATGAACAATTGGAGATTTTAAAAATTTTCATCATTATTTGTGGATTGATATAATCATGACATGTCCACAGAATGGATCCGATACATACAACGTACGTGTGGACGAGTTGTAATCTAGTATATCTGTTCCGATTTCATGCAACATACAAAATTAATCTCCACTCAACAAACTGAAACAGCCCCTAAACCAACAGCACAGAAAACAATTTCATGTAACTCTATCGTTTTAGAAACAGAATCATCAAAATCAACTGTAAAGCAAATAGCACAAGATTCATTTTCAATTAGTGTATGCACTCGTATGTGTTTATGTTTTGTGTTTATGGGAATATAGACTCTATGTATACGAGATATGGTTGGGTTTGAACTGCGTAGTGATGATACTAGTGTGTCAAAAGGAATCCAATGAATATGAAACCTTTCCTCTTTGATGTGTTGTTTTTTGATTTTACTAATGTTTGTGCAGTTTTAGGGAATTCATAATTTATATCAGAGTTTTAATTTAAATCTATGTTGTTCTAAAGTACTACATGCATGACACTTTGGTAGAAAAGTGTAATTTAATGTGTTCTTCGTTAAGATGGTTTGGGTATGTAGAGAGGATGGATGACAGTCGTTTGACAAAGCAAGTGTATGAGGCGAGTGTGTATGGGACAGCTGGAAGGCCTAGGCGAACCTTCTTGGATCAAATTTGCGACATTTTGGAGAAGGGCCAGGTCAAAAGTACCTTAAACCGGCGAGCATGTATAAAGAATATAATGAGAGTGAATAAGGCAAAAGTTGTGTGTCAGGATCGTAGCAAGTGGAGATCCGTGATCCCTGCCTACCCCTTCGGGAAAGAGGCGTGTATTTATGTATGTATGTAAAGAGTTCTTCGTTTAAGTTATGAAACCTGCCCTTTTATAATGGATGCTAAAAGACTTGTAAAAGACGCAATCATAAATTCCTAACACACCGCTTTTGTTCGTCGAAATTGGTTGAACTTTTGGTACCTACGAGCTACAAAACCTTTACGTATAAAAACTTATAAATCCATCACCACAAAGCCACTTACATGAACTTACTCTTTTTTTATGAGAGTAAACACATATGAGCTTAGTTATTTAATATAAAACCTTATTTAACAATATTGTATACCTACTCATTCCGCTTAGCTACATCTTTATCCATAAATTCTATTTTCCGATGAAACATTGCACGAGTTCTTCTAACGAATACGTCAAAATACCTTATCGGACGTTCAGCACTAGTTTAACGGTTAGTTCACCGATCAGGATAATACCACTTAAGATTGGAACAGGATAGAGATGAAAGACAGACACCGCGGTCTATACTCAGCAGTGGGACGATAAGGGCTGATGATGATAAATTTCACTGTATTTCGACTTTTCTTCGTGTGTTTCTTGAGTCAAAAAAATAATTGCGCATTATTCACTTTATTCTTCATGCAAGCTCAGGCTACTTTAACCGCCTTTTTCTAAAATACCACCAATTTTGTCCAAGTGCGTTTCACATACATATTTGGTTTAATTATAACGAAATGTTCTAGAGTGTCACAAAATAGCACTAGAGTACAAGCTTCAATTCCCAAGTAAAAATACAATACGACATCATTGAGTCAACTAATGCTAAAGGCACAGTATCGTCTTACCACGCCACAATCGGGTAACGAACCGAAGGCTTTGTAGGTTGGGCGAGCTTCGTAGACAAACAGACTGCAGATATGTTACCTTGATATTAAGGCGTTATTGCATTAGATCATAAGGCATGGGAACAATTGATTGAAGAAAATGCTTGAATACTTCATGAAAATTTTTCTTACTAAGGCTTACTAACCTGCGTGACCAAAGCGACTGCAAAGCGGGAGCGTCTGCTGCGCGGCGGACGCTACCCATACTTTATCTATGGCGCTTTGCACACCTTCGCGACCAAAACGCGGGAATATTTTCAATTAATTATTCGTTTCGCGTTGCAGACGCTTCCGCTTCGCAGTCGCTTCCCGCGTTATGCACGCGCAGGTTTGGCCGAAGCTTAATTCTACCCTACAAATGTTAAGTCTCAATACTTCTAATAAGTATTTTTGTAGAAATATCACTGTTATGTGTTATATTAAAATCATTCTGTCATCGAGTTTGAGTCGACCAGTTGAGCTTGAAGAATGGATAGAAGTTGGGCTGAATGCGTACATAATATACATAGAAAACTCCATACCCTTAACAAATATTCGATAGTAAGTACAAAAATTTGTCCCACTCCGGGAAGCGAACTCGCAACTGCCTACGTCGCATGTGGACCTTCACCCAACTGCGCTTAGCCCAAAGCTTAGTTTCTGTAAATAAATGTATTCTATGAAAATCTTTTGTAAAATCTCGGGTTGCAAATTTATGAATTTCGTCATTCTCGCTAAATTGGAAATCCCACGGTAACTTCAGTAAAAACTAGCAGACTGGCACCTAATCTCCAAATCCAGGGTAAGCCAGGTGGAAAATACGGAGGTGCTCAGCTGTCCCTTGTAACCAATAATAAGGGGTTTAGGAAGCTCGTATCTCGCAAAAAATCGACCCTTAGTGTCATCCGTATGTGGTACGAGAAATAGTTGGAGCAAAAAGTACTGTGTTTTGTATGGTAGCAAAACCAAATAGTAGTTTGAATATTTGTTTATGTGCGTAATAGTGAGTGATGGAAGTCAGAGCAGAGCAGTAGAGGCCGGCTTTAAAACTCCACTATCAGAGTTGATAAATTTAAGTGAAAAGCATAGTATTGTATTAATACCTTTGCATGACTAATGTCCAAAATCAAAAATGTCCAACTAAAACTAATGACCAACATAATTTTTTTCCAATATGAACTTCGTCCAACACGAATTTTGTCCAAACTGAATTAATACAGTATTACTTTTCATACAACTGACAAGTTGACGAATAAATCGAAACCACCTGTTTAGATCGTAAAAATCGTCTTTTCCTTAATCCCATACGCATAAGAGCGTGATTTGATGTTTGATATACATTTTTACCAAGAGACAAGAGACCAAGAGATCTGTCTATTGCCGCAAAGGAAGTTATACAGGGTTTAAAAATACTACTACCGAAAACTGAGAGGTTGCAATCAGACCATGATTTGCAGTTAAATTTAATGATTTGCACCGCTTTGCAGTTAAATTTAAGGTTTATGTTGTTTGTTACCTATTTTGCACGCCTTTTGTACCTCTCCGACAACACGTTGGTCAGCAGGTAGAGAATGCCTTCGGCATTATGTTCGCCAATTGTGCAATATTTTGTTTTTTTGTGCAATAAAGTATTTAAATAAAAAAAATAAAAAAAAAAATAGATACCCCTTTCAGCTTCGATAGACGTCTTTTTACATTGCATGTAAAATTTATCCCGCCACGGGATTCGAACTCGCACCTTACGTGTCTGAACAAGGCTCTTGCCTTGCAAGTATTAAAATATAAATTTTATTTACATACATAAGATACACGAATTATGTATTTCATCTTAAGATCCCTCGGGATTAGTCAAGCTAAGACGGGAATAGTTATGATTATCCAAATACGTTGCTAGAATTGATCAGTAAATCATATTTATATCCCATTTATATGACAAATAGAAGGATATTCTGATAAATCCTAATTTATGGATCCTATTGGACTGGTATAAATGTACACTCAACTATGTGTAGTGTGTTGATGACTTGAACATTCTCCTATCAATCTTACGTTACATGCAACGAATTGTAACAAAACCATAATACTAATTTTATTTATAAACTTTACTAGCTGCGCTCCCGAGTTGTGACCCGCGGTCCCTCGGGATTTTTACATTTTTTCGGGATAAAAAGTAGCCTATGTCCTTCCCTGGGATAGAGTTACTTTCACATTTATAATATTAGTATGGATGGATTAAAAAAAATCTGTTTTAGTCAGTTGCTACATAATATCCAATACGCATTTTACTTGAGCTAACTTCAGGCCTACAATGATGATGATAGTGACGTAGTTTCATCAACGAGCCATATCCACAGAATACAGAAAGCTATAACGTCAATCATTGTCAACAATGTATCAGCAAAAATGGAAAAACTCAACACCTTTCAATATTGGTATTAATTTTATTTGAGCAAATATTTTTTCTATTTTTCACGAGTTTCGGAGTGACGTGGCTGGCCTAGATTTTTTTTAGGTTTTGCAATGTTCGGTTTGGTCAATGTTTGGTAGGTGACAGCTGTCAAGTAAGCCAATACGCATTTTTTTAGAGATTATACCGTCTTAATACAAAAATTATGAACCAAGTTTAGCGAAGCACTAACTAAAAAACTGTCTCTAGAAAAACGATATTTAAAACCTCGTACATAGAATGCTTTTTTGTGGTAACAGTTTTGTGTCAACATAGTGTTCAACTAAGGTTTAACTTTTTTGTAATTAGGCCAATAAAGTTTGTTTATACAAAGAAAGCAGATAATCTCATCTACTAGGTCATTTTTAAAACAATGTTCAATAATATTAATAAAATAGACTTGCACGAAGTTTTACACTGTCTACCTACGAAAATATGATCCTTTAGGTACATATTTACTAGATGATTTAATTTAAACAGAGTGGGAAGTAACCTATGTCTATATCTTCACTAAAGCTTAGTACGATTGAAATGGAAAAGGCTTGCCCAGTAGTTGGAGTAGATGTAAGGTCTTCTCTAATGTTCAAAACTTCTATTTCGAATCTAACCTTTTATGAAACTTACCGTTGGTCAAATGGGAGTGATATGTTAAGGTGCATTTACACGATGCGATTTCAACACATACGATATCGTATCGCACGGCAATTTTCCACGTGTAAACGCTCATCGTATGCGACTTGTCCTAGATACCGCGACGCTCGTCGGCACGTTCAATGGGCGGGGCTTAGCAAATCGTACGAAAAATTGCACCGTGTAAATGCACCTTTAGTGCGAAAACCTACGTGTGTAGGTGAACTACGTGTTTTCTGAAAAAAAAAATACCTCCAGGCTTAAACCCGTTGCAGAAAAAGCCACAAACTACGTTGAAATTCAACATCAAATAACAGATTTGCCGACATTGTTCGTCGCGTGTAGGTAAGGCTATGAAAAGACTGCCATTTTAAAAACTCCTATCTCGAGAATGGAATTCTCACGTATTTATCAACTTCCTGAGCACGAGTTTTTCTATTATCGAAGCTTTATAGAGTTGGATCATATTACAGGCACTGTAAGGGTCAGGGCTTCACCACACAAATGAGAACACCTTTTTAGCACTTTAGAACAGAGTTTATTACGATTTTAAGACCTTTCGACAATACAAAAAACTTTACACAGCGCGAGCTCAAAATGACGCCGAGCGCAGCGGCGGACATTGAACGACTACTGAGCCACGAAAAATCAAAGTACCTTACTCTAAAAAAAATAACAATTTTATAAATCGCGTCGCTTACATAAGCCCCACCCTAGTGTTGCAGGTGCAGCACTATTACTCTGTAGGAATCCTAGCGACGCGAGCAACAGATCTCTTAAGACTACCTGACTGCGTTCGCACTTGTACCACGCGCACTCTGCCGTCCTCTCCGGGAAAAACCTCATCGATAATACCTCGCGGCCACACGTTACGAGGTGCATTAGGGTCGACCACAAATACCAAGTCACCTACTTGGAGGGATCTCTGGCCATCTTGAGTCCACTTTTGACGCGGTATCATTTCAGGCAGCACTTCGGTAACCCATCTCTTCCAAAACATGTCTGTTAACCTCTGTGCAATGCGCCATTGCCGTCGCAGGAACAAATCGGAGTCGTCAAAGCTACCTATCTGCGGAGAAGTGGAGGACGAGCCAAGTAGGAAGTGATTGGGTGTTAACGACTCCTTGCTGCTGACGTCGACTGACACATGACTCAGTGGACGTCCGTTCACAATTGCTTCGACTTCAGTCAACAGGGTATTGAGCGTCTCCTCTCTGGGTGCTCTTTCCTTAAGGACGACTTTCAGTGCTACCTTGACACTCCGAATTAGGCGTTCCCATGCCCCACCCCAGTGAGGACTGGCTGGTGGTATGAAGGTCCAGTGGGTGCCGTGAATGCTGACAGAGGCCTCCAAAGATTGTTCATCAAGCTCTGCGATTGACTTCTTGAGCTCAGCATCAGCTCCTCTTAAATTTGTCCCATTGTCGGAGTATAGGTGAGCGGGCCATCCACGTCGTGAAGCCATCCTACGAAGAGCCATAATTAGTGAATCAGTACTAAGTGACGATACTGTCTCTAAATGAATCGCTCGAATGGTAAGACAGGTAAAAAGTACCCCGTACCTTTTCTCTCTTCGTCTTCCTATAGTCACTTCCATTGGGCCAAACAAGTCGACACCGCAATGGGTAAAAGGACGTTGGTGATGAGCCATCCTGGCAGCAGGTAGGTCACCCATCAGAGGCATCTGAGGTCTCACTTTTTTAATTTTACATATCATACATTTCGCGGTTATTTCTTTAACGGTGGGTCTCAATCGTATCAACCAATATTTTTGTTTTAATGTATTTACTACCATTTCCTGATTGCCATGTCCAGCTTTCACGTGGTAATATTTCACGATTAATTTGGCTATATGACTTTTTCCATCTAGAATTACAGGATGCTTCATGCCGAAGGTAACGTCAGCAGCGGCACCTATACGCCCGCTTACTCGAAGCACACCCTGCTCATCTAGAAAAGGCGTTAATGGCAGTAATTTACTGCTTTTATCTAAACCCTTCCCGCCTTTTATTGTAGATATATCAGTGAAAAATGATTGCATTTGCGAATAACGTAGAAGCAGTATTTCAGCTGATTTCATAGCAGTACAATCATCAATTTCCATTTTTTTACATTTGTTTACAAATTTTAACACTACCGACGCACTTCTTAATAGTCGAATCCAGGATGAGAATCGACTCGGATCAGGTACCGCTGCGTGCTCAGGTAGATATGTTGTATGTACAATATTTGTAACACATTCCAATTGACACTCTTCAACGCTAGGTATAACTGTACTCGTAGGCCATGCAGATTCACTTTCGTACAAAAATAAAGGCCCATTAAACCACTCACCATCCAGTTGAAGACTGTCATAATTTTCACGAGTAGCAATATCCGAAACATTCAAACATGTAGGTACGTATCTCCATTCTTTAATTTGTGTCAACTCATCGATTTCGCCTAAGCGATGAGCCACGTAAGGTTTATAACTCCTATTGTTATTACGAATCCAGTGTAACACCGTCGTAGAATCACTCCAAAAGTATCGATCAGCTGTTTTTATTCGATGCGTGGACTGTATTGTGTTAGCTAACCTGGCAGCTAATATGGCTGCCTGCAATTCTAATCTAGGGACTGTTACAGGTTTGACAGGAGTTACTCGACTTTTACTCGCTATAAAGCAAACTCTAATCTGTTTTTTATTGTCCAACCAACGCCAGTACGCAACCGCACACATAGCTTGTAAAGAAGCATCACAAAACACGTGAAGTTGTAAACAATTATAGCTAGCTTCGTTAGTTATACATTTTTGTGTCGACGCAGCTGAGTTATTGAATGAAACGCTTATCAGCTGTGAGTCATTACGGGCATTCACTTGCCGATAGCAACGAGGTATTCTAATGCTACTAATTGTTTTTAATAATTTTAACCATTTAAGCCATTTCGCATAAATATTGTCGGAAACGGTTTCATCCCAACCTACATTTGATTTCCAGGCTTCTTGAAGTAATATTTTACCGTTAATAGTAAAAGGCGAAAGAAATCCATATACATCAAATAAAGACATAATAACTTTTAATAACTCGCGTTTTGTAGGACGCTTAGATCCATTCATTAACTCTTCAGGTATACGTTTAAATGAAGTTTCAAAGCCTAGGGTGTCCTCATCAGGATACCATATCGTTCCTAGGGCGCGTTCACCATCATGTCGGGTTCCGATCTGTACAGTAGCAGCAGAAGCTGAGAGCGAGTCTTTAGGTAGACTATTTAAAACTACCGCGCTATTACTTAGCCAATTGCGAATCTCGAAACCTCCCTTTTTATGTATTTGTATTATATCGCGAGTTAAATCAATGCAAGCGTTTTCATTTGGCTGGCTATCTATATAATCATCCATGTAATGTTGAACGCATATAGCCTGCACTGCCGCGGGTTTCGATGATTGATATTTTTGAGCATTTTTGTTTTTAACAAACTGTGCAATAAACGGCGCACAGTTAGCACCGAATATTAATGATGTCATTTTATATGTTTTTACAGGATCGCTAGGCTTATCGCGCCACAGAAATCGAAAGGCATCTTGATCATTGGATAAGATTTTTACTCTTAAAAACATGTCTTTAATATCGCCTACAATGGCGATTTCGTGCTCACGAAAGCGCAACATAATACCTAACAATGACACCAATAAATCAGGACCCATTAATAAATAATCATTGAGAGATAAGCCACGAGTTTTCGCTGCCGCATCAAAAACCAAACGCAATTTCTTTTTATTAGGATTATCTACTCCAAAGTGTGGTAGATACCATGTTTTATTTGTTTTTGTTATGTCTGAGATTTCCTCAGCGAAATCATTTTCTAACAAATGTTTAATCCGTTCGCGGTACCTTTGTGCATACTCTGCGTTACAGGCCATTTTCTTTTCTAAGTTTTGTAACCTAGACAAAGCCATCTGTTCTGAGTCAGGCATCTTACAGTTTTTGTCCTTCCACGGTAGACCAACGTGCCATCGACCATCTATACATTTTGACGTTAGTTCCAGGTGTTCCAGCGCACGCAGATCGTCGGAGTTCTGACGTGGTAGCCCGGATATTCCCATAGATTCGATAGTAAACGACTTTCTAACCATCTCGTGCAGGTCTCCCAAGGAAGGATCCAACTCTGAATCAACCTCAGTAACGTGAAGCGTGGAGTGACAAGTTTGCGTTGAGAGTGGTGCAGGTACTACACCGTGTATGCACCATCCCAGCGGAGTACGAGTGGCACAAGGCTCATTACATTTGCCAATTTTAATCTCCAAAGGTAACATTAAATTATAATTATCCTGACCAATTAGAATTTCAGGTTTCTTATTACTACAGCAAAACTCGCTTTTAACACTACTTAAATGAGCGTAATTATCTAAATTAACTAAACTATAATTTTGCACAGGTAAGCTAAAGTTCGGAAGACTGCGTACAGATATATTAAATCTCTCACCATTTTTGTTCGCTATACAAACATTCATGACGTCCGTATCGCACACAAGCGCGCTGTTGTCCCAGGCGCCGCGTACGCGCAGCGCCTCCCGGCGCCCGCTCGCCCCGACTCGGGCCGCAAGCGATGCACTGATAAGAGACACTGTAGATCCGTCGTCTAATAATGCACTTGTGTGAATAATCCCGTTAGGTCCGTGTAAGCTTACGGGCACTACTTTTAACAACACTTTGCACTCACTATTTTTAATATGTGTTACTGTTTCAGCAGGTGTCGTGGGCTGCTCGGATGCGGTATTATTGGGACACTCTGGGACACTGGGACACGCTGGGACACTGGGACACTCGTTACTGTTATTCACCGCTTGACTCAAGTTGTAGTGCAGCAACTTGTGGTGTGCCTGTCCACAGTTCTCGACGTCACACGCTACCGCCGGACAGCTTGCTCGGTCATGGCTTGATTCTATACATTTATAGCACAACCGATTCCGTTTGACGAAACTCCAACGATCCTTGCGTAATGCTTTGCGGAATTTCTTACAATCCGATAATTTATGTTTTGATAAACGACAGAACTGACATTTTTCACTCTTATCGCCAGTTGTATTCAATAATACTGTATGTGTGCCCTCTGTGTATTTTCTTTTGTTGTAATTATTATTATCAGTAATTTGTTTGACGTTCAATAAAGCCATTGCAGATACTTTGGTAGCTTCTTCATTTAAAAACTCAGAAATATCAAACCATGTTGGCCTTTTTCCTTGCTTAGTGAACGTATAGCTATAGTCGGCCCACTTTGATAGCAAAACAGGTGGTAACTTTGATAGTATGCATGTAGTTATGCTTATTCCATGTGAGTATTCATCTAGACCAATCACTTTCACAGCGGCTACGCAATTACGCACTTTGATTGAAAAGGGCACAATATCTTTGTGATATTCTTGTGATACTGGGTGTAACTTTTTGATGTCTACCATGATGCGTGACAATATAACGTCAGGATTCCCAAACTGTAGCTCGAGGGTCGACATGACCGTCTCAGGCGAGGTTGCACTTATCAGCAGGGCCGAGACAGCTTCGCGAGCTAATCCTTTTAGACATTTTCTAAGGCGCCACAGGTTTTCATTATCTTTGAAGTTACAGACTTTAGACGATTCTTCATACGCCTGCTTAAAATGAAGCCACTCCATTGGATCACCAGAAAATAATGGTAAATCTTTAGGTGTACAAATTCTACTCAGCAAGTTAGAGTTGAGACCGTTACTTGTAGAAGCGGCTGTCAGATCCTTAAGTGCGCTGGCCAGCAGGTGAACTGTACCCTCAGTGCCGGCATCCAGTGCGGCCGGCGGGCACGGCACGTCCTTAGTTTGACCCTGGTCGTGGACGGACTGTGCTTCCAGTTCTCGGTGGCTGCGCTCCAACCACTCTTCTACGTCCTTGTGAGTGTGGTCCGACTGTACACTACACTCGTCGTCTATCTCCGCTAAGTTCGCCGATAAACGTTTTTCGATCAAATCCATCTCGATCTTAGCTCGGGCTTCTGCGGCCTCCAATTCCAACTTTTTCTTCCGTGCAAGCACTGAGGAAGCTGTAGACCTCTTGGACTTGGCTTTGGGAACATTGCATGATGTTGAAGGCATAGCTTGAAACGTAGGTAACGGCGGTTCAGACTTTACCGCGCTACCCACATCTTTTTTTTCTAGAAGAAAAGTTTTATGTCGCCGTAAATTATCTGTATTTAAAGGTTTCTCCTCGTTCGGTGGTAGAACTGGCACGTCTTGAGATGAAGACTGATACTCCTTTTGTTCCTCATCCTTTTTCACAGTTCTCCGAGTGTTCACCATACTTTTCGGTGTGTGGAACATTTGAACATTTGTGATACAATTCGGCTCGAAGTGACCAGATGTAAGGGTCAGGGCTTCACCACACAAATGAGAACACCTTTTTAGCACTTTAGAACAGAGTTTATTACGATTTTAAGACCTTTCGACAATACAAAAAAACTTTACACAGCGCGAGCTCAAAATGACGCCGAGCGCAGCGGCGGACATTGAACGACTACTGAGCCACGAAAAATCAAAGTACCTTACTCTAAAAAAAATAACAATTTTATAAATCGCGTCGCTTACAGGCACTTTAATAATATCTAATGGGCCCTCTACATATTCGCCGATGATAGACGAATGCCGACGGTTACGAACGTGTAGAGGGCCTCATCGCCTGTATTGGCCTGTCACCATCTATCCAAATAATAGTTCGGCGAATGTGTAGAGTGGCCGTAACACAATAAGAACATTAAAGATAAGCTATGCGCTGGAATACATTAAAGATTGAGAGAATTTCTACCGCGCCTCGGGGATACAGTCATGATCATGTTAGTTTTAAAAGACGCAAGAGCTAAAATTGAGTAGTGAGTACCTATGATACAAAGATATCATAGAAAAATACCTTTAATGAAATATAGTATACATGACATACATGTGATGGCTACAACATTTTATTTTTTTATAGTGTTACCCATTCTGTACAGTAAAGTAAAGTTACACAGATTTTTTTAACAATATCAGTGCCGTAGGTAAAAAGTGAGTTTTACTTTGCATCTGCGGAAGGCAAGGAACTCGTTAATATTTTTTGAAATCTGTTCAACAAAAAAAATCCCTTACAAACTCCTAATTTTGTCCTCAGTTTCGACGTGCGCGGGCGCAGTTTCAGCACCGCCCTGCACTGGTCGGACCCGGCTGCGTTTGGGCGGCGCGCTCACTTCACCACCATGTCCCGACCCTCATCACTCACTGTGGATGCTGTGCAGCTGGATGATGAGGGCATCTACCGCTGCAGGTAAAGTTTTTTAATAATAGATGAAGTTAGTATTACTCAACCGAAGACTTTAAAATTGTTTTTATATGAAAGTATTATTTAATAACATAGTACAGTACGCACAACCAATCTTTAGCTCTCTAAAGTTAGGTGCACTAAACAATTGCGCAGGTTTGTTAGAGTAAGGAGATAGCGCGATGCAAAAAACTAAGCGAGTGAGCGAGCAGCTATACAAGTCATAAAAAATGTGTTCTGCGCAGCTACTTCAGAGAGCTAAAGATTTTTAAAGATGTGCCATTTTTCAGCTCAATCGAACACCGGGAAATGGTTTAAATTTAGTTTGTCAAATCTACATACAAATAAACATTGAAAGCTTAATAAACGCTTGTAATACCAACCCATATACGGATCTTCATCTTTGTATTTATTTGATAATGCTTAATACTAAACTTTGTTACAGGGTCGACTTCAAAAACTCTCCAACGAGAAACTTCCAAATACGACTCAATGTTGTAGGTAAGATGTTTAACTTTACTTCTAAATAAGTACCTTTCTAAATTCTCCCTCATATTTAGGAAATTTATATGAAAACCACGACCATTTTTGTCAGCCAATTATGGAGACGACATGTCAATGGATTGACCCGGATTTAAGCCCACGTCTTTTTACTTCCCAGTGGCATTTTACATCATATTGTACTGTATAATTACGTTTTAATACTAAAAAGAAAACCGACTTCAATGTTTGACTCGAAAAGCGGTGTGACTCAGGGCGTCAAGCTGTCGATTCGATTTCTATTTGTGACATGGCTAGGACGGAAGGTGTTTAGAGTTTTACGGGGAAACTATCAATCCCTCAGGAATAAAATTTATATGGGACCACCTCTGGAGTATACTCTTTCAAACATAAAAAGAATTTTTCAAATCGGTCAACAAATGGCGGAACAAACATACAGACGACTTGAGAACCTCCTTTTTTGAAGTCGGTTGAAAATCATAAACGCTGATAGAGAACTTTGAAATAAATGCAATCATGTTAAGAATATCGAAAATCATCTACTACAGAAAATGTAATGTAATATTACTCAGCAAAATTTCGTGTGTGGCTAAAAAGCAGAGGAGAGGTTATTATATTATTTTTTTTCTATATTTTGTGGTCAAAGTGTGGTCACTTTGACCACAAAATATAGAAAAAAAGTTTATTGTTGACTTAGAAAATAAAATTAAAGACGTGACTAAACCAGTAATTGCTTCCGTGTTTTATATTTTCCAATTCAATGGCAATTACAGAAAAGCCAGACGGGCAAGCAACTAATTAGGTAGTTTTCCTGCTTTTGTAAAAGTTGGACAAAATAAAAACTACTGAAACTGCTTATTAAGTCTTTTTGATAGAACAAATTTAGAGTGAACAGACATTGTGAGAAAAACAAATACTATTCTAGGCTTTATTTGTTAAGTACAACCGGATCTTCAGCTCTCTGAAGTTAGGTGCAATAGACGATTGAGCAGGTTTGGTAGAGTAAGCGAAATAGCACGATTTTAGGCGTCATCAAAAATGGGTTCCGCACAGCTACTTCAGAGAGCTAAAGAACGATTGTGCTTATTGTAAATAAGTTTTTGTATTTTTGATTATATAAAAAAAAACAAACAAACAACGATTCCCAACACGTGGTAGCTAGACATTCTCTCAAATCTTTTTGGAATATCCAGATCATTTCTTGATTATACTTTAGTTATTTTTAACTAGAAAAAAAAACTCGCATTTTGTTTTTTGACTAAATCTGTTTTTTCCATAATCTTCTTGATATCTTTAGTTTTATAAAGTCCTCTCTAATTTGTATTTCCACGTTTTTATCCAGCTTATTAGGTACGGGTTCTTCGTATAACTTTTGCAAGTTTTTTCGCATGATGCCAATGACCCGTCAAATTGAATCCATGGCACTTGAAAAGGAAAATAGAGTATTTCTGTGGGAAACTGGCCAAAGAGACGCCATTTTGTATGTTCAGAAAAAGTTTGGAGTCATAAAATTTTAAAATAATCACGTTGCTGTATAAATAATGCTCAATGAACAAGAAATCTAAAATATAGATAAGTAGGTATACACTATACTGGCTAACCTAAATGTTGACCTATTTTTTAACTACCAAAAAAAATTAAGGTCAGTTGCAGCAGATGCAGAAAATGATAATGTTAGACACAAAGTTATCGAGGATTGTAGTCAACCAAAACCAAACAAAATTTCATGAAAACTGTATAAATAAGTACCTAGTACAGACAACCATCGCGTACGGATTCTCATTTAAACTATGCTCTCCCCAGTAGCTATCTAAATCCGTATCGAATACCCCTCGGTCGGAGGATTTTTAGTTCTTTTGACATCACCACTGTTTGTTTCTGTAAAGAAAAAAAAAAGGTATTAGCTATAATGCGATTTTCGGTAAGCTTATGTCCGCACTCAGATACGTTAATGGCTACTTAAATCGTTCCTTAATAAATAATTTCAATATTTACTAAGGAACTATTCGTGAGAGTCCTCAACGGGATTAAAGTAGTGTTTGGGTAGAATATTAACTGGTTTACGTAACGTACGTTGGTTACGTACGGGTGCAACTTAAGAAAAGGGTGATGGAAATGAATGTTCCCTCTTCCATAAAAAAAAAAAAAAAGAATGTGGATGGATATGTGAGTAGAGGTAGACCAAAGAAAAGATGGATGGATTGTGTGACAGAAGATATGGGTAAGAAAGGAGTGGATACTGAGATGACGAGTGATAGGGGAGAGTGAAAGAAGAGAACATGTTGTGCCGACCCCGCATAAGCGGGATAAAGGCAGGAAAATGATGATGATTAACTGGTTTATTTCCTTAGTGCCTCCACATCAACTGTTGCTGTACGACGAGGCTGGACGCGACGTCGCGGGAGTGGTCGGCCCTCTGGAGGAAGGAGGCAACTTCACTCTGCTCTGCGAGCTACGAGGAGGTACATTCACAATATTTTATTTATTATCTTACAAAGCACAAAAACATGGTGATTATTTAGCGGTTTAAACAAAGGTATGTTATCTACGAGTAGGTGGTTTAAAAGGGTATGTTGTTCATCTTAATATACTGCAAATGTTTACGTGAAAATTGTAGACGAAAGCTAGTACACAATATAACGTGTCTTCAAGAATTATTGCCGCAGGGTCGAAGTTGCTGCTGGACGGCCACTATTTCTCTAGCCGTGTGTGGTATCTTTGTAGGATCATATTTTCTGAACTCTACCCATCCCAGTCTAAATCACCAATTCCCAAGACAATGCGATTACTCCATTAGGTATTTCTACTACGTACAGGGTGTAAAACTACTAAAACTTAAACTGTATATTTCATAAAAAGACAATAATTTCTTAATTACAGTAAATTTTTTTTTTTTTATTTGGCGCCAACTTTCGTAATATAAAAAAAGTATTTATTCACAAAAAAGGTTTACAATATCTTAGCTTACAAAAGTAAACATACTTGTATTAAACCTTACAAAGTAATAGTGACTCCTCGCTCTAACTAAGTTTTCACTTGTGTTTAGACACGAGGGCTCAAAAACCTTCGGCTTAAATATGAGTAGGTACTTTATGCTATAGCCTTAATCTTAAGTCAAATCCAACCAAAGAAAAAAAAGAGTATAAAATAAAAACACAAGAGTAGCTACCAGGTAATTATATATAACTAGCGACCCGCCCCGGCTTCGCACGGGTGCAATGCTGATACTAAATTAAATACACTACAGAAAAACTATGAACGTTGTATATAAAAACATAGCGGCCCGCTCCGACTTTGCACGGGCATAAATAAGCCTAAAAAAATAGGTTAATTTACGACATCACGTTAGAAACCTCTAAAATTAGCAATGTTGCCTTAGTATATGATGCATGTATTATACATATAAACCTTCCTCTTGAATCACTCTATCTATTGGAAAAAACCGCATCAAAATCCGTTGCGTAGTTTTAAAGATTTAAGCGCACATAGGGATATAGGGACAGAAAAGGCGACTTTGTTTTATACTATGTAGTGATAAAATTCAAGATCTTATACTCTAATCTGCTCTACTCTAACTTGTGGAACACACCGTTATTTATTTTGCATTTGTATTTTTTGATTGCGGGACTTCAAAAAGCGAAGTCTTCGATTGTCTTTGACATCTTGCTAATTGTACTTGCCGTTGGCGTGGGTATAGAGAAATTCTGAAATGGTCCCGATGACTGGCATACCTTGTTCCTCCTTCTAAAATCTTGAATTGTCATGTTTAAAATTGTCTAAACAGTTTGATTCTATTGTTTAGTAAGTATTATCATGAGTAATGGACCAACATGTCCGCAACTAAGATTTTTTTATTAATAACCTATTGCCCCTTTGACATGTCAGTAGCTGCTTTTATTTTACCTATGAAATAAGCTTTGTTTCTGTTACACCCTGTCCTGTAACCCGCGGCCAAATTCTTCCGTTTACTACCCTCGTGAAAAATAGTTCCTCCTGTCGCACTTGACGCGTCGTTTGTAACACTAATAGTTGTTTTCCGATTTCACTCCTTAAGGGCCTGTTTGTGGAGGACTTGAAACAAATAAAATAATTGAATGCTAGTTTCAGAGTAAAAAATATATTTCAGAGTTCATTAAACTTACAGTACGTTCAACTGATCGCAGTAGACGCTTTTGTATGAAGAGTGGCAACGAACACGCTAAAGATACAAATAAGTACATAAAGCAGCACTGATTTTTTTTTATAACATGAAACGAAATCAATATATTTTCGTTTAATTAGAGACATGCTATCATAATCGTACAACTACTCCTTTTAACGTTTGTAAGTTAATGTCTACCGCACTTCTGAGCCTCATAGCCCGGGTTTTTACCTACGAGAAAACAGATAAACTAAGTACAGATTTTGTTACGATAGTTTCGCGACAGTACCGCTGTTGGACAGACTGTCAGACATTTCTGAAGTTTTCTTGGAGCGTTCTTATGTCGCGGGTACAAAACCCACCCTTATCCTCCCTCAATTTGCTCCCCCATTACAGTTCTAGTGCGTTCTTTGTGCGGCTGTCTGTGTGACTAATATCATAACCGGCACTTTTTCATAGTTCTCGCATTTTCGGCGCGCGTGTGTGATGACGCTATTGTTGTGGTAATCTAGTACGAATTTGTGTGTAAACACACAAATTCAAGGGTGTTTTTCATGTTTTCGTTCCTAGTTGTACTCCTTCTTTGTATCGCTAGTGCTTTCTAACCCTTAAAAACTTTAAAAGGATTTTAAGTGCTCCTGAAGAGTTTTTATGCACTTGACACAATAATGTTTTTAAGCATCGTTTTCCACAGAATGTTTTCCTCGTTTGATACAATCTTTGGATACCGGATTCAAAGCCACAACCTTACGATCGAAAGACGCTTCCACTAGACCACCAACGCTCTCATAGTTTCACTTTAACAAACGAAAAGAACAATCTGATGCTGAATACCTAAATCATGTAAATGTTGGCCACTGACTCATACAAACTTACTTTTATGTAAGTAATAAAGATGTAAAGTCATTTTTTTATTTTATACCTATGTATTCCTCAAGCGTTAACTCTTAATTGGTTGTGTGAGACGTCGTTTATACAGGGTGTCCCACGGCTATGTCACATGGAGGGAAAGTACCTTAAATATTGTAGATGTAACATTTTACTGAAAGAAGACATTATTTTTATTTAAAAAACACCTTAAACTGCATTCACAGATATTTAAATAATTACATGGTTGAACCGGAAATCGAACCCGTTACATGAGAAAAATAGTCACCTGTAGCTTTATCATACCGATCGAAAGGCTTCATCATAAGGATTATTTTTTGCTAAATAACATAGTGTCACAAAAAAAAGGAAGGCCATGAACTTAAACATTTTTAATACAAAATTTATCAATTTATCAAATGCTCAAAATGATTCCCTTCCTGTTGAATACAAAGTCGAACTCTTTTGATTATTTCGCTCCCTGTCGATTTTTTGATCTTGTTGTGGTGGATATTTCGAATAACATGTCTAAGTCTGCTTGTAGCTCGTGGACACTTTCACACTGGTTATACTTCTCAAGTGGGTACATTTACTAGTAATACGTACTTATGATAATGTCAAATCAAATCAAAATCAAATCAATCAAATCAAATTGTTTTATTGCGTATTATGGGTAAAAAAAAATGTAACAGGTGTTAGTGGTACAGTAACGGTCAGCCATAATCAACGTCTTGCGCATGCAATATGTACATTTTATATGATATTTCATTAAAATAAAATTAAACAATACAATAATAAGGTTCAAGTTAAGTTAAGGTTAAATTCAAGTTAAGTATTTCCATGTCCAAATAATATAAGATTAAATAGCGTCAATATTATTGTCCAATAGATATTCATTTAAAGTATAGTAGGCTTTTTCAATAAGCACCTTCTTCAATTTTGTTTTGAAAGTATTAAGGCTTGGAGCATTTAGTATAGCTTCAGGTAGGTGATTGTATATATGTGGAGCCATACACATCATACTTTTGTTGAATAATGCAGTTTTGTTTTTAGGAAAACAGATTTTATTCTTGTGCCTGCTACTTTGACGCTTAACAAAGAGGTCCATATTAATCTGTACAAAAATTGCCATCTCATAAATGTAGAGACAGGGTAAAGTTAGGATTCTCAGTTCAATGAAGCAGGGTCTACAGCTGTCAGTAATATGAAGTCTAAAAATTGCTCTGATGCATTTCTTTTGACTTATAAATACTCGTTGCTTATTTGTTGAGTTTCCCCAGAACAATATACCATAACGCAAAACAGTCTCAACGTACCCATGGTAAGCAGTAACTACGGCAGACTCATTAACAGTTTTTCGGAGCATGTACATGGCGTATGAAAATTGATTTAATTTTCTACAAATTGTGTTAGTGTGAGCCTTCCAATTCAACTTATTATCTAGATTGAGACCCAAAAACTTCGTTAAGTCAACTTGATTTATTTTATGTCCCAAATAGTTAATATTAATGTCAATGTTAGATTTGTTACTATTATTGTTATTTTTAAATGTCATTATGTTAGTTTTGTCAAGATTTATTATTAAATTGTTGTTTTTTAACCATTCAATTATTACTTCTAATGAATCATTAATAGTATTCTGTAGATTAGTTTCACAAGTATCACTAAATATAACCGTGCTATCGTCTGCAAACAAGACCATTTCATTTGGTATTACTTTTGGAAGGTCATTTATATAGACAATAAAGAGAAGTGGACCTAATACACTCCCCTGAGGTACTCCATACTTAGTTTGACGATATTCTGAAAGGTAGGTAACTTTTTTCTTTAAAATAGGATGTCAGTCGTATGTGCTTACGACAGTGTCAGCTAAGTATTTATTTTTCTGAACACAAATGTTAAAATTCATGGCCTTCCTTTTATGTGTGACACTATGTTATTTAGCAAAAAATAATCCTTATGATGAAGCCTTTCGATCGGTATGATAAAGCTACAGGTGACTATTTTTCTCATGTAACGGGTTCGATTTCCGGTTCAACCATGTAATTATTTAAATATCTGTGAATGCAGTTTAAATTGTTTTTTAAATAAAAATAATGTCTTCGTTCAGTAAAATGTTCCATCTACAATATTTAAGGTACTTTCCCTCCATGTGGCATAGCCGTGGGACGCCCTGTATATGCCCAGTGAGCCTATGATGAGCACCGTGACTGAAGTCTCTCGTTTTCTCGTTAAAAATCGTTATGACTGTGTCTGTCGTCATGCGCAGCCCGTTATTTCATATCGTTATGTCAAATTGTGAGATAGTGTGACATAGTCTCTGTCATGGCGCTCATATTAGCGCAAAATGATAAAAATGCCGGCATGACAAATTTTCTTATCTCACGCCGTGACAATTTCACATTGCTCATCATAGCCCCACTGGAGTCCAAAAACGACACAATCATTATTTTAGATTATCTTAACATTTATAATTACTAGTCTTCTAGGTACCCTTACGTATGACGTTGACAAATATAGCAAACAATCTAGTCAAATCGAAAATACCCACGCATTCGTATCAATATTCTATGAAAAGACATTTAGCCCAATTCAGTTTAATTTATACCATACGTTTGAAGCGTGTGCAAATATCGGTGTGTACAAACCTAGGGGCTGGACAGCTTGGCCAATAATGTTAGACGCAGATCTGATAGACTGTAAAATCGGACTTGGTGACCGATGGACCATGACGTCTCCAAGTTCACCTCTAAATATTTAAATCTTTTAAAAATTCTAATAAGTATGAGCTTGAAGCCAAATATGTAGAGTTATTAGCCCACGTGAAAGCCTATTTTCTGATTTTATAGTTGTAGTGAGTTTAGCTCTTTTTGATGAATAGTGGTTATTTTAGAAATATATTTATCTCGTACCTACTAACTAATTATCACTAGGTAGGTAATTTTGTCTGTAGGTAGCAATAAAGGTGGGTCCACATTCTATAGAACTTAATAGAGTTTTCATTTTCTTCATCAGATAAAGTTATCTAATAGTGAACGGAATGAAAATAAAAAAGTTAGTTCCCCTACAAATATTTTGAGAGCAAAGCGAACTAATTATGTAATTGCTCTAACTTGCAAAAGACGGCGGAAGTGAAAGATTCCTATTAATATTATTATTTCTCTTGGGAAAAATGCTTTTAATATTTATAAAAGTAGTAGCAGTGTATAAAAGTAGTAGTAGCAAGTAGTATAAAAGTAGTATTAGAGCAAATTGGAATATTTATGATGTGCATTCGGAATGTAAACGAAGAAAAATAGAGACTAAACAAATAAAAACAGTTCTCGTTATATTCTACAAAAGCATGACTGAGCAATGCTGTGGGGTAGCCTCTTTTCCACTCACTTATAATGTTAGTAATTAAATACTAAGATCCGTGTTGGTCGAATGGGGTTGTGCCTCGACTTTCAATCCGTAGGTCGTGGGTTCAAATCTCGGCCGTACATCAATGGATTTTTCGTTTCGTAAAATTGATATGCGCTTTAACACGAGCTCTTAACGGTGAAGGAAAACATCGTGAGGAAACCCGCAGCTTAGTCAGCTCCACACGTATTGACGTCGTCTTTCCTGTGGGCCAGGCTGATTAAGCTGAGAGGATGGTTTAGGTGTAGGCATGGATTGCCTCGTGACGCTGTATAAATCATCTAATATAGATGTAAAAGCCTAAGTTTTTTTTTATTACCTACCTATTTGTAAAGCTCGTGTTTTGTATTGTGGAGGAAATAAAATTTTATTATTTTTATTCTATTCTATAAATCTATATTATAATATAATATATCTATATATTCTATATGCAATGCTTTCAGCTCTTTTAGTGCCTACAAACCTACCCTATAGAATAGACGAATTCAAAGAATTTTTCTATGGCTATATGCAAATTAGCTCTATAACGTGCCTACTTGAGATTTTCATGATGAAGTCATGAGTAGAGCACAATAAATCAATAACACTTTTAGACTTTTCACACAGCATCATCTAGCCCCAGAGCTTGTACTATACCCATAGTACAAGCTCTGAGTAGTACAAGCCTACATGACTGATATACCTACTAAGTAAGTAAGTAAGTAAAGTAATATTATTATTATTATTCATCCGTTCTCGTCCTACTGCAGGGCAAAGGCCTCCCTTCCCTTCTTCCACTCTTCGCGATTCAACGCAGCAACAGGCCAATTTCGCATGTGAGAGTCCAGCTCGTCCTGCCATCTCGCCCTAGGTCTTCCACGTCTACGCGTCATATTTTGTGGGGTCCACTGTGTGGCTCGTTTTGCCCACAAATCGTTCGACATGCGACAAACGTGTCCGGCCCAGTTCCATTTCAGGCTGGCGGCTTTGACACCAACGTCAAAGGAGACTGTTCAAAAGCGGTCTATGAGCCAATAGCAAAACTGTAATGGTATTTGTGTAGGGATGCCTCATTTACATATTTGTGCAAAGGGGCATCCAAATCTGACCCTTTAGTTTTGAGATATACAGGGTGGATTTTTAATCATTATAGTTACAGGAAAACGTTTTTAGGAGACCATGCATAACTTTTTGAGGTGTTCTAAACTCCACTAACTCATTTTGGAAAAAGTGTACAGTCAGCGAAAAAAGTGCTGACCATAAGCGGTCTTTGAACCAATAGCGATACTGTAATAGTATTGTTGTAGAAATACCTCAACTACATCCATATGCAAAGGGGCATTAAAATCTGACCCTACAGTTTTGAGATATACAGGTTGGAATTTCGAGACTATCTCAGGTACCTTAACCGTTCTAGTTACAGGAAAACGTTCCTAGGAAACCATCCATAACTTTTTGAGATATTCAAAACTGCATTCACACATTTTGGAAAAAATTTACAGTCAGCGAAAAAAGTGCTGACCATAAGCGGAATTTGAACCAATAACAATACTGTAATAGTATTTCTGTATAGATACTTCAACTTCATCCGTATGCAAAGGGGCATCAAAATCTGACCCGGCAGTTTTGAGATATACAGGGTGGAATTTCGAGACTAGCTCATAAGTCAGGTACCTTAACCGTTCTAGTTACAGGAAAACATTTGTAGGAGGCTATTTATAACTTTTTGAGATATTCAAAACTGCATTTACACATTTTGGAAAAACAGTACAGTCCGCGAAACAAATGCTAAAATCCCAAAAAAATGTTTCAAAGATTTAGGGCGTGGTTTTTGAACCAATTTTGATGCCCCTTTGCATATGGATAAAGTTGAGGTATTTCGACAGAAATACCATTATAGTATCGCTATTGGTTCAAAGACCGCTTTTGGTCAGCACTTTTTTCGCTGACTGTACACTTTTTCCTAAATGAGTTAGTGCAGTTTAGAATACCTCAAAAAGTTATGCATGGTCTTCTAAAAACGGTTTCCTGTAACTATAATGATTAAAAATCCAGCCTGTATATCTCAACTCTGCAGGGTCAGATTTTGATGCCCCTTTGCACAAATATGTAGATGAGGCATCCCTACACAAATACCATTACAGTATTGCTATTGGTTCAAAGACCGCTTTTGGTTAGCACTTTTTTCGCTGACTGTAGACTTTTTTCTAAATGAGTTAGTGCAGTTTAGAATACCTCAAAAAGTTATGCATGGTCTTCTAAAAACGGTTTCCTGTAACTATAATGATTAAAAATCCAGCCTGTATATCTCAACTCTGCAGGGTCACATTTTGATGCCCCTTTGCACAAATATGTAGATGAGGCATCCCTACACAAATACCATTACAGTATCGCTATTGGTTCAAAGACCGCTTTTGGTCAGCACTTTTTTCGCTAATTGTACACTTTTTCCAAAATAAGTTAGTGCAGTTTAGAATAATTTAAAAAGTTATGCATGGTCTCCTAAAAACGTTTTCCTGTAACTATAATGATTAAAAATCCACCCTGTATATCTCAAAACTACAGGGTCAGATTTTGATGCCCCTTTGCACAAATATGTAGATAAGGCATCCCTACACAAATACCATTACAGTATCGCTATTGGTTCAAAAACCACGTCCTAAATCTTTGAAACATTTTTTTGGGATTTTAGCATTTGTTTCGCTGACTGTACTGTTTTTCCAAAATGTGTAAATGCAGTTTTGAATATCTCAAAAAGTTATAAATAGCCTCCTACAAATGTTTTCCTGTAACTAGAACGGTTAAGGTACCTGACCTATGAGCTAGTCTCGAAATTCCACCCTGTATATCTCAAAACTGCCGGGTCAGATTTTGATGCCCCTTTGCATATGGATGAAGTTAAAGTATTTATACAGAAATACTATTACAGTATTGTTATTGATTCAAATTCTGCTTATGGTCAGCACTTTTTTCACTGACTGTACATTTTTTCCAAAACGTGTGAATGCAGTTATGAATATCTCAAAAAGTTATGGATGGTTTCCTAGGAACGTTTTCCTGTAACTAGAACGGTTAAGGTACCTGACCTATGAGATAGTCTCGAAATTCCAACCTGTATATCTCAAAACTGTAGGGTCAGATTTTAATGCCCCTTTGCATATGGATGTAGTTGAGGCATTTCTACAACAATACTATTACAGTATCGCTATTGGTTCAAAGACCGCTTATGGTCAGCACTTTTTTCGCTGACCGTACACTTTTCCCAAAATGAGTTAGTGTAGTTTAGAATACCTCAAAAAGTTATGCATGGTCTCCTAAAAACGTTTTCCTGTAACTATAATGATTAAAAATCCACCCTGTATATCTCAACTCTGCAGGGTCAGATTTTGATGCCCCTTTGCACAAATATGTGGATGAGGCATCCCTACACAAATACCATTACAGTATCGCTATTGGTTCATAGACCACGTCCAATACAACTTTGAACAGTCTTGTTTGGTTTTGGAGCGCAGTATACTATTACGCACGCGGTCTGACAGTTTACTTTTAAGATACTGCGCTCCATAGCCCGTTGGCAGACCCCAAGAGCGAACTTCTGATTCAAAAGTAATATACCTACTACTTAATATACACTACTCAAAAGAGTCTAGGGAACAAGCAAACTACTCCAATTGATTTGTGAAAATACGCAAAAAAATGTACTGGCCACTAAAATTTATAAATGTAGGCTGAATAAGGAATAAATTAATTTGTTCCAAATAAAGAAAAAATAAAAAAATAGCAAAAGCTTTTCAAACTATGGAGGGAAAACCTAACTTGGTCGCAGAGTAAGAGGTTTGTTTGCTTAGATTGTTGACCAATTTTTGTCAAGTATCGATTTTTTTTCTTGTAAATAGCCAATACCGGCTACTTTTTCGAGATTTGGACACTCGAGGTGTTATGTTACGTCGTCATTTAACGCGGGAAGAGATGCTTAGGGCTGTGGGAATGTTAGAAACTGGACGCAGTCAACGCGATATTGCGGACGCTGTTAACACGCAGCCAAGCGTAATTTGCCGATTATGGGCACGCTACAGAGCAACAGGAGATGTAGCCGAACGTCACCGAGGAAGATACAGGGTGACTACCCAGAGGCAAGATCGATTTCTGCAAAATGCTGCAAGAAAGCAGCCCCAGATTACAGCTCGCCAGTTGGTAGGAAGGCCCCAGTTCCAGCACCAAGTTGTTATCAGTGACCAAACTGCCAGGAACAGATTACATGAAGTCAATCTTCATGCTCGTAGACCATTAAGAGTTCCAGCTCTAAGACGTGAAAATCGAGGGCTTCGTTTATTGTGGGCTAACGCACATTTGCAATGGACCGACAATCAGTGGGCACGTGTTCTGTTTTCCGATGAGTCTCGCTTCGGATTTCATCCTGATTCTAGGAGAGTGCGTGTTTGGCGAGTCCCTAGTCACCAAAGTCGACTCCGAAATCCTCAGGAAGTTCATCCTCACCAAGGCGGAACGATCATCGTGTGGGCGAGAATTTGCCTAGGTAGAAGAACTGACCTCGTTTGGATACGAGGCAATTTAAATGCAGAAAAATACCACGAGCAGGTCGTGCGCCCCATGGTGATCTCTCACCATCAGCAGTTCGGCCAGGATTTCATATTCATGCAGGACAATACACGCGCACACACCGCCAGGCAGGTGATGAATGTGTTCTGTACGCACAATATCACGTTATTAGAGTGGCCTGATCAGTCTGCAGATCTCAATCCGATTGAGCATGCATGGGATTTGCTCGGGAGAAAATCTTTTAGTGATCTTCCACAAAATTTGAACACAGGAGAAGAACTCTTTTCGCATCTATCCAGAGTATGGAGTGCAATTCCACAGGCAACAATTGATAACATGATACTCAGCATGCCACGCCGATTTAGAGCCGTGGCTAATGCCTTGGGAGGTCCGACAGATTATTAAACATCTTCAAAGAATGTTTTTTTATTTAATTTTCACTTGCGCGTCAGTTGTTTTTGTTATTTACAGAATTTTTATATTTTGGTTTAGGCACTATTTTTGTTTTTCTTATTAAATCTTAATTTTTTTACTTGCACGCTTTATATTTAATAACATAATTGATATCAAGAATAAATTAGGCTTCTATTGATGTATAACATCTAGGACAAAAATAAGTTGAAATAAAAATATACACTAAAATACCCTTGTTCCCTAGACTTTTTTGAGTAGTGTATTTAGTTTGCTATACAATATGCCTGTGTTTACACACAGCATTGGAAAACATTCTCATTTTTCGATTATTTTCCCTAAACTCGGGAAGTTAAGGAACAAAGTTGGTTAGACTTTTAAATCGCTCGTTATCTCGTCAGGGTAAAGACTTGAATTTATTCTGGAAGTTGTTTGTGTTTGATGAAATTAACCACAAAATTCGGATGGGAAAACAAAAGGTAACAAGTCTATTACTTACAGTGAAATTAAATAAAGAAATGTAGGTACCTACTGAAGGTACTTGCTTTTTAGATTGTAGCACAATACTCACAGCAATATAAATAAATAAATAATGCTGGACTTTTCACACATCATCTAGCTCAAAAGTAAGCAGAGCTTGTGTTATGGGTACTACATGACTGATATACTTTTTTGTTTGTAAATACATACGTCATAATATACATAGAAAACAACCAGACCCGAGACAAATATTTGTAGATCATACAAACATTGGTCCCGCCGCGGGGATAGAACCCGCAACCTTCTGCGTCGCAGGCGGGCCTTCGCCCACTGCGCCACAGCGGTCGTCAAAATGTGATAGACAATAGTCTATCAGTTATGTCAAACTAGATATAGATAATTACAGTTCAAATATTTTTTTGTGAGAGTGGCCACTAGAATCTGGCTGAAGCGAAGTTAGCGGAATATAAAAGTTTTAACGCATAAAATGCTTTTCATTCACTAACTAGGTTTTTATTACACAAATACCTACCGAAATGTTAAATCCGGTCACAGAAAACATTTGTAGGGAAGATAAAAAACATGCAATCGGAAAAGTTGGAGAACTCTCATCGGAACCCCAACTTTGGACTGCATCGAACTTCGACATTACGAATTTGTTGAAATTATTCATGCGCTCGTCAAAAACTTCCCCGGTCAATAATATAACACTTGAACTGAATTAGCTTCTGCAAGTTCTAGCTAGTTATGCTTGCCTGGTACTTTTAAAATAAGTGGTTTAATTTTAGTAACTGAAATATAACTAAATATCTTAACAACTTCGACTGACAGTGACCTGGATCAGTTGAGCTATCTATAGATCGTTTCTAACGATCCGTAGATAGCTTGACTAGTCCTATATATATTCAATATTTATTTACAATATCTATTCCTATATATAATAGATATTGTAAATAAATATTTATAAAGAAACATTCAGTTATATTTTTTCTGCTACTTAACGAAATAGATTCCCAATGTCGTCCTCACAGGTGCAGTTGCCAACAAAAGTTGAAGAACTTCTTCTTTCATCAAAAGCAGCTAGAAATTAGACTAAGAAGAAAATTAATGCAATTTTTCCTTTTTTTATATCCCCTTATCTTTTAAAGTAATTATCAAAATCAAATATTTATCATCTGATTGCCTAAGCCTTTCTAAGTTCAGGTTTAGGTATGTGTATTACAAAATATATTCGTAAGTACCTACTTTTTTTTTTACATACCTACATATGTTCATGCAACTCCTCGATATGGGCTCCGCATGAGACGAAGTACAGCCTTATGATAGAGCGCATACAGAACAAGTTTACCAGGTACTTGTACTGGAAAATGTATGGGGTCTATCCTTTTTATCCGTTAATGTATCCCACCTTGTTCGTTCTGGGAATGGTTGGATACAATAAGCTGGAAGGTAGGAGGGACTTGGCGCTCGCTCTGTATGTGTTCAAGGTGTTCCGGGGTAAAATCGCCAATGCAGACATTCTGGAGGCAGTGCGATTGCGAGCTCCTGACGAATTCGTGCACCGGCGGAGGCGACCACCTCTACTAGAAGTACCACGCGGTAGAACTAACCTGCTGGACAAGGCGCCTCTGACTCGGACCATTCGGACACTGAATCTAGTAGCAGATAGTATTGATTTATTTCAATGTTCCTTGAGCGAGTTTGTAAAAGCTGCTCAGTATATTTTGGAATCACGGAAATAAGTATTGATTTTATTTTTATTTATATTTTTTTATATTGATTTTTGTAATTTGATTTTATTTTTTTCTTACTGGTATGATTTAATTTTTGTTTATATTTTCTGGTTGTTTTTGTTATTATTGGTGAATTATTGATGTATGTTATTATTTTATTTTAAGGAATGTTAAATTTTATACCTACTCTCTCTATCGTTTTAGGTTATCCTGTAAAGATAGAGTTGATGATGTAAATAAATAAATAAATAAAATAAATAAATAAATAAATGTTTTATTTATAAATATTTACACGAAACAATAATCATAAAAATACAGGTACATAATTTAACTAAGCTAAAGATAAAAAACAGTGTTCAAATCACCGACCGCAGGTACTGTGCCCAAAAGGCTGGCGGCATTACCTCGTTGGATGGCTATACTTATCCTCTGTCCGAGGTAAGCACCAGCCCCTTGGTCAAGTACCTACTTCATTATATGACACATAATAGGTAGGTACATGTATATTTAATACAAAATTTCAGTTTATTTCATTATAATGTCAGCGACTTCTGTTGCCAACAGTCTCAGCAAATGTCCAAGATAGACCCTGCACGTTTTCGGTACCCTCTGGTCTCCAGGGAAATCGCTACTATCCCTTGCCCCGAAATATTGCTTGCGTATGACTTATAGGCTCTCTATGGATTGCCAAATAGACTAGTCTGTGTCAACTTGCCACACAAAAATAGAAAATATATAAGTACATTTTTGAAGGAGCTTAATGTGTTTAAATGCATTTAAAAAATTGCACCCATGCAGAACCTTAATCGTAGTGAAAGCATATGTATATTCCGGATTGATAATTTGATTAGCCAGGACTCCAACGATCTATGGATCGAAAGTCTGAGCTTTGGATTGAGAGGGTATTGGCCACAATGTCCACAGTAATTAGGTAAGTTCGTAAGAGTTAGTGGCTAACCCTGGTGATGATATTTTTAGACCGCCAACGGCATAGCTACATAATTATGTACCTACTGAAAATAACAATATTATAATAAACCATAGCATACAATATAATACCTAGGCTAGACAAATAACTCCGAGGCTACAGAGTTTGATACCAAGAGTAATTGTGGGTGAAAACGGTCAAGTTCCAAGTTCCGTGACAACTCAACTATTCGGTTAGATAACAGACAAGCAACAATGTGCGATAAATGTTGCCGAAGTTACCGAATAGTTGGTATGAGTGGGCGATGCATCTTGTCTTAGTTGTAACTATACTTATTAGTCTCATAAGAGGTGCTATATATTCTCGGGTAGATATTTTGTTCTGTGTAGTGTGTAGGTATACCATGGTATTCAAAATTTCTTATACCAACGAATCTGAGACAATTAGATGCTATTTATCTTTTCTTAGTTATATTTTCAAAGGATATTAAAGGATTTTAATCCTAAGGAATTGATATTAAAACTTAAAAACTACGAGAGGTTACTTCGCTATTTTCCACGTTCTTAAGTTGAATTTGGTTTTCTTTTTAGTTTTTAAACTTAATCCATACTCCATACTAATATTATAAATGTGAAAGTAACTCTGTCTGTCTGTCTGTCTATCTGTCTGTCTGTCTGTTTGTTACGCTTTCACGCCCAAACTGCTGAACAGATTAAGCTGAAATTTGGCATAGTTAAAGGTTATATCCCAGGGAAGGACATTGGCTACTTTTTATCCCGAAAAAATGAAAAAATCCCGAAGGACCGCGGGTCACACCGCGGGAGTGCAGCTAGTTATTTATAATCCCAGCAATGTGCAAAGTATCGCCCGTATGCCCGCTGCCGGGCACCGGGAAAGTTGATAAAACTCTCGGCAGGTGATTTAGCGTACCGGAACAACGGAACACCTTAATTTTACATTCTTATACATTATTCATGTATTTCCCGCTTGATGTGAGCTTAATGACGGGCCGCGTTTTTGTTTTTTTGCGTAAATGCAGATGTTAACAGAGTTTGTTTTCAGGCGTAGGTACATCTACGTATATTAGATGATTAATACATGCGTCAGGAGGCTACCTATACCTACACTCAACGAGACGCTGTAGTGCCTGCCTGGGATTGTTTTGAGATAGTATAGTATAGTATAGTATAGCCTTGCCCAGCAGCTAAACCATCCTCTCAGCTTAATCGACCTTGTCTGAAAGACAACGTCAATACGTGTAGAGCTGACCAAGCTGCGGGTTTCCTCATGATGTGTTCGTGTTCTTTCAGAAAAAAAAAATTGATGCAAATACTTTCAAACCCATCGGATTTCAAGCCAGAATGTCACAAGGCTAACAAGACTTTATAAAGCTATCATATAGCTTTATATAAGCTCTATAAAGTTATGAATATAAACTGTAGTATGATTTTACCTCGTCCACTCACAACAGCATCATAGTGGAACTAGCTGCATAATAAATCAGGCTTAGCACTAGTTAGTGTACGAGAACGCAAGCCTATTCAAATTAATTTTCCAATGATTTCACAGCTGGTGGCATCTTTGACTTATTTATGTCGAAGACATTATTATTGACGAGGGGAAAAGGAAAATGGTTAAGAGAAGCGAAAACGTTGCTGGCTCAATTCCCGCTGAAAGACCATGTTTGTCTTTGCAAATAATTGGTCTTGGGTCTGGGTATTTCTATGTATAAAATTTACTTGCAAGAAATATCTAAGTTTGACAATAATAATGTCTTTAAATTACCGTCTGCCCCCACGTGGTGGCAGACCGTAACACTTATGGCTATCCACCCCCAGAACCCTAAGGATACAGATACGGTTTTTTATTGTAACTAAGTACCTGTTGTTATTATCAGACTTTTTCTCTAGACAAAAATTATGATCATCGTAGGCAGGGAAAAGCACGAATTATTCAAAGCCGAGATTATAAGAAAAAAATGTTTGAAGTGTTTACGAACTTACTTAAGATTATTTTATCTGAGTGGGTCGAACAAGACAGTCCTATAACATGACAAAACCTAGATCTAAGATCTAAAAGTAATATTTATCAAATTCGTTTGGGATAAGGTATAATCTCGAGACATATTTATCTTATTTTTACTTTGTTTACTACATTGGAGCTTTTTTGATATTCCTTAAGATTATTTTTTATAAAAGGGAAAATAGCCAACCATGTAATTTGCTCCGATTCGATTTCTTAATGTTGCGCTGGAGGGGTATTTTATTCGTTCGAAAGGCCAGTGGATTTGATATCGGAAACAAATAGGTATCCAAAGAATTGCGGCGGTAGTTTTCAACTTCGACTGCGATGGCTTTTTAAAATGGGCCAGGTCCAGATGATGAATATAACGAATTAAAATACGCTCAGACTTACTGCTTATTGTACCTCGTACTCGTAGTATAACACGCATGGTACACAAGCATCACCAATTGGTAACCCTAATAAGGCAGTTGAAACGGGTGTGTCTCGTACAGTGCAGGGGGCTACTGTAGTCAGTACTGACTACAGTAGCTCCCTGTACGAGACATACCAGGTTCTCAAACCCAGGCACTACCCTAGGTTTGAGATATGCACTTGCCCAGCACCTGAACCATCCTCTCAGCTTAATCAGCCTTGCCCACAGGAAAGACAACGTCAATACGGGTGGAGCTGACTAAGCTGTGGGGTTCCTCACGATTTCCCCTACGCTTATTTTAGATTTCACACAAAAACTAGTGCTAACTTTGAAATACTGAAAAATCCATTTCCTGTTTCCGCTTCACAATATGAAATGAATTCATATGAAATTTATTCATGCTATTGGTTCCAAATATTGGTCACTATCTTGCTGCGTCAGACGGTCAGCTTGTTATGACAAAACTGTTATTTTACTCTTTTCGTTTTGTATTTTGTCTCTTTCCTGTTTTATAGATGTTCCGGTATTTTTGTGCTGTTTAGTTGTTTTGATATTCGGGGCGATACTCAAATATATGAACTACTGCATGAAATATCAGTTTTGGGACATGATTGATTGTAGACCACTTCCAGTAGAGTGCTCTCAACTTACTAATATTAAGTAATTGTACACAGGTCGTCCCCAACCAACGCTGACTTGGCTGATCAACGACAAGCACATCGAAGACCACACGATCCTCAAGAACGATGGCAAAGTCATCGTTAGCAAGATCAGCATTGGCGGTGCGGAGCGCTCCTGGCTTAACACAAGCATTCGATGCCAAGCCACCAACACCAACTTGCTGAGTCCACATGAAAGAACCGCCAGGGTTGAGATGCGACGTAAGAAAAGTTTTTTATTCTTTTAAGGTGGCAAATATGTACGCCTAGGGGGGTGCTTTAAAACGTCGGAATTTATCGGGACTTATCCGATCAAAATTGGAAGACCATCGGAGTTGATGTTGGAATGTTGGATAACGAATCCACTGGCCTTTGAATACATTAAAATACATCTACCTCTCCTGATCTTTTTGTCGCATTTCTAGTTTTTTTAACTACATGGGTTCCAAAAAGTGACAGCAAACAAAAGCCAAAACCTAGCAGTAGTCAGGTTGCGGATGTATGTAATCATGTTTCCATTTGGTTCCCAGTGCGTCCAACTTCAGTGGCCATCACGAACAAGCCTGGTCAGATGTCAGCAGACGTGGAGATGACGATCGTCTGCGTCTCCCACGGCAGCAGGCCACCAGCCCAGATAACCTGGTTCAGAGAGAACAGGAAGTTTACGAGAGGAAAGGTAATTAGTATGGCTTCATCTCTTCTCGATATCTCTCTCGATCTATCTTGATTTGTTACTAGTTCTTTCGACACAAATGTAGTGTAATGGTTAAAAAACAGTATCATGACTGTATCCCTAAGGTGCGGTAGACATTCTCTCAGATCTCATTATGTGTTCGAGAATTTAGAATGCCGGTCGTCACTCACACTGTGAGCGGGCGCGAGTGCCGGTGCGGATGTGAAGTATCTAATATATAAAACGCTAGGCTTCCGCCTTATGCTTATAGTGTGGCCAGAACACGCGGACAGGAACGTTTGATACTTCGCGCCTACATCCGCACCCGCGCTCGTTCGCAGTGTGCCTAACCACTAAGGGAGTAGTCAGAGGCATCGAAATACATATTTAAATTTATAGTGGAGAGCACATTCCCACTCAGCCAGCCTTTATAATCATAGTAATTAGGTATAAAACCCAACAGCACAGCGAGTTCACGAACGAGACGACCACGGTATCCCGACTGCATATGCTGCCGCAGCCTGAAGACGATGGAGCCATCATCAGGTGCCGCGCAGACAACCCTGTGCTGAGGATAGCTCTCGAAGACTCCTTCAGGATGAGCGTTGTTTGTAAGTCTTTTATTTCGTACTAGCTGGCAAACAATCATGGCAAGTAATGGGAATAAAGAAAAATAAATCAAAGTAAAACGTATCCCTAAGGTGCGGCCGATCTTACGATTGTAAGATCTTAACTCGCTCCGCTTTGAATCCGCTCGTCAACCGCCAGTGTGTTAGGGCTGTTACAGATCTCTTTTTTGGATTGAAGAATGATGTAGAGTTATTTTTTTTATTCTTATTTTGTTTAAAAGGGTATACTTACTCTCGAAGTTGTCCCACACAAGTAATATTCCTGAGAGATTGATATTTTTCCATAAAACTCAAAAGCTATCATCCTCATTTGTGAGTCCAACATTGAATTCGGTTTTCTTTTTAGTTTTAAAACGTTATTAGGGTAATCTATAGAACCATAATTCTTCACAGACAAACCAGTCCTGACGATGGCGCTGGGTAGCACTCTCAACGCCAATGATATCAAGGAAGGGGATGACGTGTACTTCGAATGCAACATCAAAGCTAACCCTAAGGAAAACCGGATCTCCTGGTACCATAACGTGAGTGAGTCATGTGTGAATATGCGTGTGACTAAATCACAGTAAAATAAAGATTACCTACATAAGCCTACTTAACGCAAAAGTGTTACCGTCTGCCACCGCGTGGGGGCAGTTTGTGGGGGCAGACGGTAATAATTCATAATAATAAGATAACATATAGCAAATATCTATAAATGAACCCTGTCAAGCCACGGGAGTACGACTGAAAAGTTTATTATAAAACCTCGAACTCCGATTGAATGGTTAGATCAAATAAATAGTGTATGTAGGGCATGCAACACATCATCTAGCCGCAATGCATGTAAGCGATCCGCGTCACCAATGGCCCGCCTGCAGTTCAAACCGCTTTCTTAAAGGTTGGTAACGCTGATACGTCGTTTTCGACTGTCTTCGGGTATCCAATGAGTGGTTATCGCCCAGCTCTGGGTGCATTTGAATCACAAAACTTGCTCATTATCCTCCGTCCTTGTATCTACATCCATGATGCCAGTTTTGGATTGGATTTGGTATCCTTGAACGTATCCGTTCTTTGCATCCAATCATGTAACGGAACAAATTAAAATAATTAATTTTTGTACACCGTTCGTGAGCAAAAGGCAAAAGTTTGAGTGTATGTAACATTTTGTAATAAATGCAAGTGGGTTAATTTACATACATACAGGATTCAAAGTTTATACGTGAAATTGTAAATTTAATTATTGTTGCCATAAAACTAAAGTATAAAAATCCAGTACCAATTTTTTTCGACGAGCCATCCAATTATTTGCTGAAATTAAACTTATACAAACACGTTTGCTTTCCAGGAAAACTAATATGACAAAATTGCATACTGATTCCCCGTAGCTGGTTATATGCGCAGCCTACAGCTGTCAACACGTTTTTGCTTGCATCAGCTTATTATGCAAACAGGGTACCTACAGACAGAATAGCAAACAATATTCTTACGTACAAAGTGGAAACTCTTTGCCCCGCATCATCAAAACTTAATATAATAAATAACCATTTATTTCAGGCAACACAACATATTATAGGTACAATTATTAAATGGCAACACAACATATTTATAAATACCTTATAATGCCTCTAGAATTCTCGATTGCGTTCTTCTTGTTGTATCACTACTATTGGTGACTCTAATATAACCAAACTAGGTACTGATTACAGCAGAGTAATCAGAACTTAGTGGTGTTAAAAACGAAGTAGGTCCATAGGTAGTAGTTAAAATAACGTTTTTGGAACTGCAAAATTAAAACTTCGTATTTTTGTACGACAAAATGCGACACGAGTAGACAAGACGAGTAGACAGGGGTTAGTTTATTGGCGAATGAAACTACTGAAACTCGAGTTAAGCTAAATACAATTGTATCTGACATTTATCATGACTTACATTATTGTCTTTATAAAAAAAACTATATCAAAATTTCCAAAATTCGACAGATAGTTTCCATCAAGGCATTACTGACGAGTACACAGTAGAGGACGGCCCCCCACTAGATGGAAAGACGATCTGGTAAAGGTTGCTGGGAGCCGTTGGGTGCAGGCTGCACAAGATCGATCGCTGTGGAAATCGATGGGGGAGGCCTATGTTCAGCGGACACTAGATGGCTGATATGATGATGATGATGATGATTACTGACGAATTAAAACCAACAAAATTGTGTTCTGTGGAGACAACGGCTAACCTTCGACCTATATATTTTAAGGCTATCAAGTCCTTCCTGTCGTGTCACTATTTCTTTCAAAGGTGCTATCAAATCCTTGAAAAGAAGTGACACCATTTACTTTCCAGGACCAGCTCGTCAGTCAGAACATGTCCTCAGGAGTATTTATCAGCACCAAGTCGTTAGTGCTGCAGAAGGTGACGAGACAGGATGGAGGCCTTTACACCTGCCGAGCAGCTAATGATATGGGAGAGTCGAGCAGTACGGCTGCTTATCTTAGAGTTCAGTGTGAGTGTATTAGATTGCAGGATGAGAGTCATATAACACGACGAGTGATGAGTATAATAAATGTGGATGGATATACCGGTAGGGGTAGGCCTAAGAAAAGATGGATGGACTGTGTGAATGCGGATATGTTTGTGAAAGGAGTGAGTTCTGATATGACGGGTGATAGTGGGAAATGTCGTGGGTTCGAATCCAGGCCGTGCATCAATGGATTTTTCGTTTCGTAAAATTTATATACGATGAAGGAAAACATCGTGAGGAAACCCGCAGCTTAGTCAGCTTCACACGTATTGACGTTGTCGTTCCTGTGGGCCAGACTGATTAAGCTGAGAGGATGGTTTAGGTGCTAGGCAAGCCTATTCCATCTCAAACAATGTCCCAGGCAGTACAGCGTCCCGTTAAGTGTAGGCATAGGTTGCCTCCTGACGCTATATAAATCATCTTCTTCTTCTTATCGTGTCATCAGTTCTTTCGAACCAGTGTGGTGAAAGGATTTTAAGGGCGCCTCAAAGAGGTTTCTTTCGTGCACTTGATACATGTTTTCGAACTTTTTAGGTTCTACGACATGCCGGTTTCCTCACGATGTTTTCCTTCACCGTTTGATAGTACTAGCATAGTGCACATAAATTCGGCAGAAAAACTCATTGGTTCACAACCGGTATTGACCTTACGATCGGAAGGCGGGGCCCCTACCACTAGACCACCAGTGCTCATAAATCATCTAATATACCTAGATGTAAAAGGCCTAAGTTTTTTCTTATCATGTCACTAGTTCTTCAGATTTAGGAGCTTTATGACCTCAATTTGACTAGTTTAATATTCTCTGTTATATTTCAACGGTCATTTAATGAAGATAGCTAGAATCGAGATGTTGCCTTAAAGAAAGTTACGTCTATTCCCCATAACGTTCCTCCAAACATAAATTAATGATGATGTTTGGAATGAATGAACGAACGAATGAAATAACGAACGAGTGAATGAAAAACAAAATACATTCTTAGGGATCCTCATGGTTTCCTTACCCTCAGATGCCCCAGTATGCGCGTGGTCACAACCACTGCTATTGGGGGCTAGGCTGGACGAACCTCTTCGAGTTCGATGCACCGTCTCCGCAGACCCTGCCGATGTTAGCTTCAGCTGGCAGTTCAACAACAGCGGAGAGAGCTTCCAGGTCTCACCTGCTAGATATGGTAAGATCTGGAGCATTCAAGGTTGCTACTCTGTTTTGTGACTGTTTCTTTTGGAAGGTATGGCCACGTTTTGCTTAGAGATTATTAAGACCAGCACATTTGTCTAAACCTGCGAGATTATTATTAGACCAGCACAGGTGAAACGGACTTTTTGATGCTATTTTATACCTACCTTAAATTGACGTTGGCTACTTCACGAAAAAGTGGAGTTTTCCGAGTTTTGAGATAGTGAGCTATTAAACGGAAAAGGGAAGTGGGTTATGTGCACATGAGGAATTTCTTGGGAAAGGTTTTTCATACTCCATGCATAAAAAATGTTTTCTTACGCAGCGTCAAAAGGTGGCACGACAAGTGAGCTACGATACCGCGCGGCGAGCGAGCGCGACTATGGCGCATTGCTGTGTCGCGCGACAAATGCAGTCGGCCAGCAGAAGCGACCGTGCGTCTTCCAGATAGTACCAGCAGGTAAGTTTTGAGACACCGATAATGTTTTATTACATTTTTATTTCATAGAAATCAATAAACCATATAGCCTTCAGGCCTAAAAACTCCAAGAGTCCAGTGTAGACCACGAACTCATACGAACATACTTCATATTATTTTCAAAGGCTGGTGTGATGATGGAGTGAGGGGCACTTTGAACAGTCAATAATATTATAAATGAGGGACTTTGTAAGGCTTGTTTGTATGTATGTTTGTCCGGGTCAAATTTTGCAAGCTTAATTTAACCCACTTCCCGTTGTCCGATTGAGCTGAATTTTGGTACACTTATGAGTTTTAGGTGACAATGCACTATTATGGTGACAGTTAGCTGATGTGATGAAGTCAAGAGCTGTTCAAGTAACTCCTCGGAAAATAAGCCGATTGAGTTGAAACTCGGATTGTAGATCAATAATCATCAAAAAAAATTAAATATGGTAACAGCGAGGTGATCTGGTGATAGAGAACGGAACTCCTCAGATAATAGGTTGATTGAAATAAAATTTTGTACTTACATCGGAGACTCTCACGGTAACCCTTAAGCTTGTAGGTACTTAAGGATTATATTTTTTATAGTGTTAACCGCACACTTAGGTACTTGTTGAATTTTTTTCAAAAAATCTTATTACTTATCTACTTTAAAACAAAAATGACGTCATAAAAGTCGGTGCGCGCTCTGATGGTAAAATGCGGTTGCCGTAAATTTAAATACGGGATTAATTGAATTTTATGCCTCATACCGATATATCAGAGTTTTCCACCCGCGAATTGGTTTGGAGATTTTCCAGGTGCTCGTTTTTGTGAAACGAAGGACGTTTTTGTAAATAAGAATTTTACGAAGGAGTTTTAACCTTTTTTTTAGGAGCTGTAGTGGCCGAATCGGGTTGTACCTCGACTCTCATTCCGAAGGTTGTGGGCTCGAATCCCGGCCGTGCGTCAATGGATTTTGCGTTTCGTAAAAATTATATGCGCTTTACACGTGCTCTAAACGGCGATGGAAAACATCGTGAGGAAACCAGTTAGTGTTCTTATAGGCGGCGATGGGCTTGCAGCCTGTCACGTATGGAATACTAACTTCTGCAAGATGTGGGCATGTATCAAATATGTATTTGGACACACCTCTGACTATCTGAGATAATGTCTAATGCGCCTTGGGGATACAGTCGTGAACCTGTTTTTTTTTTACGAAGAAGCTGCTTTGTGTTTTGCAGGGACTTTTTAGTTATTAAGTACATCAATTATTAATAATTAAACGCCATTTACACGATACCATTCTGGCATACCATTCTTGCGTCTTGCAACAAAATATTAGCTTTTGTTGCGTTTAGTTTGAGAAAGCAAGAGGCAAGAATGGTATCGTGTAAATACCGAATAAAACTGACCATCTGGCAACCATTTTGTTTTTTAATTATATTTTAGAGCCGAACGAAATGGCGCTTATATTTTCTGAAAGTAAGAGTCAATTTATACCCCCAGGTTAAAAAAATAACTAAATAACTCGATTAAATTCGTAATAAAGAGGAAGTCTTCATCCAGCAGTGAGTGTTGACAATTGTAATGATGATGATGAAAAAATATTATTTTCATGCAACGCATTTTATGAAACCAAGGTTTTAATCGGATTGAAAAATTATAAATTGGTTACAGGACAGTTGGTAATTAAGATCAATGATCATTATTTTGTGGGTTAATAAGCTTTTGTATGCCTTTACAGAATTTGTGCTCTTTCAACACACTGGTTATTTTACATAAATTTAGCCTTGAGATTTTCTATTAATGTTTCGCTACAGAAAATTTAGCGATTAAGGTGATGGAAAATATCATGAGATGATATGATAAGATAGATAGATAAAATATTTATTTGGCACACATAACATTTCAACACAGACACAAAAACAAGTACAAGTAACAAGTATGTAGGCGCACAGGTAAAAACAAACTAGAAAAGAAAAAAAAAAAAAGAAATACACCAAAAACTAGTAGTCTGGCACCTACATAGGTGGGTGCAACAGTGGTCTGTGTGCTGTAGTGAGCCAAAAAGGTCCAGTCTCAGCTTATTGTTACTCCATGCCCGAAGGTACACAGTAACGCTGATTTTCAGACTGGACCTGAGAAAAAGTGATATCACGAACAGAAAGTAGCACAAAAAGTATGAACAAAAAAATAAATACGTAAGATATAAAATTGAATCTTATAAAATTAAATACGAAGCTATTATTTTTTATAAATTTTGACAGCAGTGACAAGTTTGACAGTGACAGAGATATTGACAGAACTGAAATAGGTTCTGACCATGCCTGCCACGTCATAACAAATTTGGAGGTTATGTTATGTTACAAAAATGTTACTTTAAGCAAGAAGTGAATCCTTGGAAGTGAATTGCTATCCATGTTAAGTGACAAGAGAGTAAGAAATACAATGCATGAGGATGGAGGATTTCAGGGACAAGATTGAAATGATATTGGTATTATTCATTTTCTATTGTTAAGTGAGATAGGTAATTTGACTTACATGATTATTTTATAACATTATTCTTAACTTTTAAATTTTTATTTAGTTTATGTCACTAAAGCATGCTATTCTCTCGGTTTGCACACCGAAATTGGTAAAACATGTTGTTACTTACTCTTACCTAAAATGTAAACATCTTTCTATGTATAATATGTATGTATTGACAAACAAAAAAAGTATATAAGTAGTTTATCAGTCATCTAGTACCCATAACACAAGCTCAAGCTTACGTTGGGGCTAGATAATGTTGTGTGAAAAATCCAGCATTATTTTTTTTTATTTATTGATCTTACTTACCTACACATTTTTATGCAAATAAATGGTCTTTATCTTTATCTCAGTAATAAAACTTTACGAATAACTTTATAACACAAAACTATAGGTCAAGATCTCTTGCATATAAATTATAAAATTAAGTTTTCCAGTTGAACTGCAATGCATACAAAATGTAAGTGTCCCTCGGTAACTATTAGTTCGCTCCTATCTTACATTCATAGAGTTAGCACAAGATTGCAAGCTATGAGCCCGTCAGTCTAGTAGGATCGAATTCTTCATTCTTTCTTTCATTCTTTTTTTTTTTTTTTTTTTTTTTTTTTTTATGATGAATGGGTCGGCTCTTGACCTCAAACTTACACAGGTAAGAGTGAGGTCTACGATGGAGCGAGCTTACCCAGAAGGTGCCTATTAACTCTCTTCTTAAAAACAATAGGGTCGTAGCTCAGCGGAAATACGAAATAGGAAATATTTTTATTACTAAACTAAATCTGTTGATCTGTTTGATGACATAATCAAGAATCAGTGTTGCCGCGCGCTCGTGATGCAATAACGTTTTGTTGTTTTTTTTTAAATAGAATATTTGAACTTGTGCTAACACCGCGGACCTAACAAAGTTAGTGACAATAAATTTTATGAGAATCGATTGTAGAAGTTACAATGCCAGTTACTTTGTCAGACACGGTGAGAAACATCATTATCATCTTCAGCCTTATCCTACTATTTTTGAGATAATTTAAGATTTTTAATCAGTTGGGAGAGCGACACCTCAATCTTCACCCGCGTCAACCGTCAACGTGATCGTGGGTTCAAGACCCGCATGTGTCCCTTTTTTGGGACACAAAAAACTTTATCCCGGTCGTCAGAGCTATTTTCACTGCTGGGCATAGAGCCTAAATTCATGTTCTGCTGGATTTCAGTCCGTGAATCAAAGGTGTTTGGCGAAAAGCTGTTAAAAAAACCGGCATAGATACATTATGTATAGCTAGCTATAGACCAACGATTTCACGTGCCCTCCGAAGCACAGAATCGCTCAGTTGATATGTAGGCGTACCTACTAACATGGTTATTCACAATGATCAACTCAGATCATATTTTAATACGTGTTGTATAAGAAGTCAAATAAAATATATAAAAATAAATATAAAACCTTTTTTATTCCAGATCAAAAATTATATCTAAAAAAAGAAACTTTTTTTACTGTCGTTTGCGACACAAACGTTTCGGACACTTTGTCCCTATTGACACTTTTGATTTTAAATGTTTTTTTCGCTGTCATTTGGGACACTATCAAAATATTGAAGCTGTTTTGTACAGTCAGATCAAAAAGTTTTTAAATAATTATAATACGATTATTTTAAAGTAGCTTAAAGGGACTAGACATGGTGGCGACGTGTAGGTATAGGTATCATATCATTGTAATTAAGTAATTTGTAAGTCTTTTTCGACTTAAAAAAACTACAAAAATTCATTTAAAATGTATATTTATTTACTACGTTGTAAAGTCCACATCTTCAAAATATCGGTTTATATTAAGTAACAATAATAATGACATAACATTACCTACTTATTATTAAAATCTTTTGTGTATACATAAAATCTTTAAAAAAAATAACCTACAAAAATCACAGTATATTCACAGCATTTGGCACAATACTCTACTAAAGCTAAAATATCAAACAAATCAAAAGATAACCTAAAGATATAAAATAACCTAAAAAATCACAGTATTTTTTTACAATATTTGGCACATTATTCTTAGAATTCTTATCTTTTATGGTATCTATAGCCAGCACGTAGAAGTATCGGTTTTCCGCGCTTCGATGTTACTATTTCGATTCCATTTTGATTTTGACTTGACGATGCTGGTGGATCTCCTGAAAAAACAAATATGCTACTTTATGAACATTGAACAAGAATATCTGTACCTAACCGTCTATCTAACAAAACCATAAATTGATGCATCGAATATAATGACTACGATTATGAATGAAATTAAATATCTCTTACAATACACACAATTTTTTTATCAGTGTAGATCTAAAATTTAAAGCAATTAAGTACCTAAAAGCGTATAATACCAATAAAAAAATGCTACGTAAATGATAGTTAACTTACCTCCAAAAAACATGAACAACAACACAAACCGCCACATGACTATTTTTTTACTTAACCACTGACAATGACTCAGATAGACTAATTAATGGCCGTGCGTCCGAGCAAAAAGAACAAGTGAACCCTTTAAGAACAAAAGAGATGGAAATAGAATCATTTCTATGCTTTCTAGAACTAGTTTTGCATTAGCGCTTGCTCGCTCGTTACTGCACCTGAGCGAATACTTTACCTTTTTAAAAATGCAAATTTGATATTGAGATTTCTACTGTTGAGGTATCGTTAGAGGTTTAACTCAAAAATCATGATAATTATCCCGTAGATAACATTAATTATGTTCCTAACCACGATAGTTTCAAAAACTATAATGTTAGAGGTTTTTTGCCTGACTGTACAAAACAGCTTTTTCTATTGGTGTCCCAAATGACAGTGAAAAAAATATTTAAAATCGAAAGTGTCAATAGGGACAAAGTGTCCTAAACTTTTGTGTCCCAAACGACAGTAACCCCTTTTTTGTGTTTCAGCTTGTGAAATGTTTATTCTTAACATGTTTTTATTATTAATATCTTACCTTATTAATTCCTTAATAAACTATGAACAATACAAAAAACAGGTTCACGACTGTATCCCCAAGGTGCGGTAGACATTCTCTCAGATCTTACTTATTCCAGAACCTTTGAAGATGTCTAAGGGGGGTAGTCAGAGGCATGTCCAAACACATTTTGATACATGCCCACATCTTGCAGAAGTTAGTATTTCTTACGTGACAGGTTGCAAGCCCATCGCCGCCTATAAGAATACTAACTTTAATTATAAACAATACAACTTACAAAAAATAAAATAACATGCATTAAAATAAAATCACTTTAAAAATATTTCAAGTAAGTAAGTACGTATAGTATTATCATTGTTAATTATAAAATTATTAAAGACCTCACAACGAGTAAAGACCATTTTACTGCAAGCGTCTCTATCTTATCTTTTTATCTTTCAAATATTTATATATTTATTTATTTCTGTCTCACAAAAATATATATATCTAATATAATATATATAGGTATATCTAATATTGCTATAGTTAGCCAATCTTTACCACCTGTTTTTTTTAACTCGTCCGTCTTCTTCATTCTAAACATGTTACCTTCCTCAAAAATATATTTTACGTATTTGTACGTCAGCTGACCCTGTTTGAAAGTGGATTCCTGCAAGTACTAGCTGTAAACTAACACGGCCTAGGTCAATGGTTATAGAGTGAGAGACCATTGCATACAGATCTACGTCATAGAGTACCATCAGCATAAAATAACTATTGGTTGATACCAAGCCCAGCAATGTTTTCATTGCCTAAAAAAATATTTTGGATGTATCCAAAACCAAAAATCAAAATCCAGAACTGTAGTTCTGCTTTGTGATTCGATTAACGTCTTCTAAGAGTGATGTTTCTACAAAGAGATAAGCTTTTGAAGGTTTTTCATCGAACTGTTGCATCCGAATCAAAGTGATCTCAGCGGTCCTACTGAATAAATGCTTTTTGTCTTTGACTTTGAATGAAAGTGTGAATGTTTTTTTTTTACACTTCAATAAACGTTATCCTTCGTGTAAGATTAACCTACAACTTTAGATGATATGATAAAAGATGATAATTGATAGAGAGAGATAAAATGATAATTGATTTATTGATACTGATTATTGAATACACGCGACGGCGGTCGAACGCGTACTGATTGCTTTAGCTTAGGTTAATATAAAAATGCATCGCATGCAAAGATGCAAAATGTGCAATTTATAATAAATTGTACATGCTCCCGAGGGAGAAAAATATAAAATTAACTTAAAAATCATATTAACAAATAGTAATAAAATGTGAATACACAAAATCAAAATAAATTTCACACTAAATGTCTCTATAATGTTCTGCTTAAGATATTTCAATCACTACACTTCACTTTTAATAAACCGATTAATAAAAATAGGCGAAGTAGTAGCGTTAACACTAGATTTACGCGCACTTTCATTCACTTGGGAGTAAATGTCTTCTTCGATGACGTTTTTGCTGGTTTTTGCTGTAACCGTCGGCGGCGCTGGAGTCGCGGTGAAGTGAACACTCATGTTGGTTGAGCGCTCGCTGCGGGGCGCCGGCGCGGGCGCGGCTGCGGGGGCAGGCGAGAGTCTCGCAGAGCAGCGCTGTCGCCCTCTCCGCCACACGAACAGCGCGAGGGCAAGCAGCCCTGCGCCAACCACGAGATATAGGACCACGAACTGGTGCACGTCATGATGTGATAGATCTGATAGCTCTGCGTTGGCTTCGGCTGACTTCAACCTCTCTATTTGGGTGCCGATGTTCTGTAGATCTTTCTCGTAGTTAAGGTTCTCCAAGTCATGAGAAGTAGTCGCATTGATAGGAATTGATAAGTTGATTATGTTATTGATCGGAGGAATCTCTATTTGCATAATATCTAGTTGAGTCCTCAATTCATTCGTTTGCCTGTTGTGAGCGAATATTTCATAACCTTCACCTTTGATAACACAGCCGTCCCCGAGTGTCATAATGCCGGCCTTGCTGACTTGCACAGTTGTAACTTGATGCTCACATATGATTCTTATAGTATATAGGTCGCAGATAAAATACAGGTATGTATTCAAGTGATTTAGTTCCGACCAGGTGGCTGCACATCTTTGCGTGACCGTTTTGCATTGATTTGATGACTGATCTATGACACAAAGATCGTCGTCTGACGTCATATGATGAATAGGCCTTTGTAATGGACACAGATTGGTTGAGGAGTCATAGGGAAGACAGTTTCGAATTTCATCTTCAGATAAAGGTATGTACAAATCTTTTTGTAAATTCATTGCTACATATTTTGCTATCGGTGTGATGACAACCATTTCTGTCCCATGCTGGCGAGGAATCGGTATAAGCTTGTATATCTCATAGGTATCTCTGGTAACCAGCGGAATCTTGATTTCAAAAATAAAGTATAAGTTCGTCATTCTTGCTTTCACCTTTAACAAATGATAAATGCTTGATAATTCCGTTTGCATGTTGCTTATGGGTATAGTCACATCCCTGGAAAGTTGGCCTGATATGATATTAAGCTCATTCCGTAGTTGTTCTGGGGTCAACAGATGGATATTGAATTTCCCATAGTGTATATCAGTGATCGTATCGACTAATGTTTCTTGTATGCTTTTTAAGTTCATAAGGATGCTATTAGCAACAATGGATGATAAGGCGAAGTCGTTATCACTTGCAATGGCTTCGACCTTTTTTGACAAGTTATTTGTACTTTTCTCAAGAGTGATAAGATGTTGATTAAATAATTTATGCTGATTATTCATAGATTGCTCTACTCTTTTGAGTAAGTTGTATTCGGATTCTACTACTGATGTTTGATTCTTCCACAACAATGCCAAATGTTTTTGATTATTTCTAATTAGATTTATATCTTGCTCATATTGTTGTGCGAATTGTTCGTCAAGTACTCCAAACAGGCTATGTGCTAGGTATCCAACTCCATTGATAAGGCCGCGGCGGCGTCTTGTTACGGCGCGCGCCTTTTGCTTACCAAGCATCAAGCTATTGTAGTAGTTCAATTCTTGGAGCCCGTGATTTAATTGTAGTAAGACCACGTCACAGTGTGTTTGTTTTGATGCCATTGAACTTGAACACATGTGTTCAAGGTGTTTGATGTATTTGCTGAATAATTGCAATCCTTGCCAGTAGGGATCCATGTCATAATAAACAACAAGCTTCCACTCATCTCGGACAAGGTGCATGGCTGATAATTTATCAAAATAAATGCTTTGATTGTTATTGATATTTGATAGTTTGTAGTCACATTGTACGGGGGGTAATATTAATAACATCATTGTCATCATCAAAAGCCCGACGAAACTGATTGATTTAGGTATTTTTGATTGAGATTTGTTGCCGAGTTTTTCCTTTTCTTTTTGCAGTTCTTCTCTTGCTGTAGGCTTATCAACTGGTAGTTTCGACACTTTTACTATTGGTCTTTTCATAGTTCCGTTTTTGGTCTTGAGTGTGACTACTCGAACATATCCATCTTTGCCGGGATGAAGTTCTATCACTCTTCCCATAGCCCATTTCCCGGCGGGTACGTTCGCGTCGTGAATGATTACGATATCATTTACGGCGATGTTTGCTTCTGCCTGCTGCCATTTGCTCCGGTTTGATATTTGGCACAAATACTCTGCCTGCCATCTTTTCCAAATGTCTTTGAAAATTTTTTGTACTAATTGCCATCTTGTTCGTTGATCTGTTTCGGTTTCCACAATAGTAAGAACCGGGCCGCTAGACAAAAAATGAGATGGTGTTAGGCAATTGATGTCGTCTGGATCTTCTCGCAATGCGCATAGAGGCCTGGTGTTTAGGCATCCTTCAATCTGTGCTAAAAGTGTTGATAGCTCTTCGAATGTAAGTTTTTGCTCTCCGATCACTCGACGAAAATGATATTTTAGGCTCTTGACGGCTCCTTCCCATAGTCCCCCAGCACTGGGCCAAGAAGGAGCGTTGAAATGCCATTCGATCTGCATTTCAGCCACTGTTGAGAAAAACTCGTTATCTAGCGTGTCTTTCAGATTGATGAATTCTTCATTCAGACGTTTGTTGGCTCCGACGAAGTTGGTCCCGTTGTCACTATAGATATGACGTGGGGTACCCCGCCGAGCTGCCATACGTCGGAGAGCTGATAAAAATGCTGCAGAGCTTAAATCGGAAACAAGTTCCAAGTGTATGGCTTTCGTGGCCATACACACGAAGACCACTACATAGCCTTTCATGGTTTTTATACCTCGGCCTATGTTGGCCTTTACACTGATGAATCCTGTTAGATCGACACCAGTGTGATAAAAAGGGCGCGTTGGATTACACCTTGCTGGTGGTAAGTCACCCATGATTTGTTTCAGCTTGATAGGTTCATGCTTCCTGCATATGACACAGTTATGAACACGTTTCTTGACTGCTCTTATTCCCCCTATAATCCAAACTTCTTGCCTCAGATAAGTAAGAGTTAATCGTGCTCCTCCATGTAACATTATCTTGTGGGCTTGATCGATTAAAATGTCTGTGAAGTGATGGTTGTTTGGAATTATGTAAGGGTGTTTCATGCTTTCACTGATGTTCGCATTCGTTAATCTGCCACCAACTCTTAATAGTCCACCTTGGTCTAGAAACGGGTTCAACGACAGAAGCTTGCTAGAGGATTTTAATTTCTTTTTCTGTTGAAGTGAGTTTATTTCATCTTCAAATGATTCTTGTTGTACAAAACGAATTAATTTGATTTTTGCTGAATTGATTTCTGCCGTCGTTAAGTACGCTGGTTGACGGCGGTGGCGTTTGAAACCTGATGCACGAGTCATCCACGCGACAATGCGCGTCACTCGAGTTAGACAGCTGTGTTTATTGATAAGCTCTCTGATGACGTCACCGCCTTGACTCTGTGTAGAGACATTTGTTTGATAGTGTTTCTTTACTTCTTGATTAGTATCGTAGACCACGGCTTGATCATTTTTTAGTGGATGGCATATTAACGCCGGTCTGTTCCACCAAAGGTTATGCTCTTTTAGTTGTGTTGCAGTGATACCACGGCTCGCGCAATCAGCTGGATTCTCCGCTGATTTTACGTACTGCCAACATTTTGCTGGGATGATGTCGATGATCTTTTGTACCCGATTTGATACAAATGGCTTCCAACGGTTAGGATCGCCGTAAATCCAACCCAAAACCGCGGTGGAGTCTGACCATCCGTATGTTTTGATGATATATCCTGATAGGTTTTGTTGAACTACTTTCATGAGATTTGATAGTAGAAGTGCCGCGCAAAGTTCGAGTCTCGGAAGAGATACACTTTTCTTCTTCGGCACTAATCTTGATTTGGCTGCTACAATCACAGTTTTTTGGGTATCTTTGATCTTGCTATAGATAACACAGGCGTACGCACTCTCTGACGCATCGCAGAATCCATGCAGCTCTATGTTCTCATCTTTGCTTCCTTCTAGCCATCTTTGGATCTGAAGAGTATTGATTTCTCCTAGGTCTTGCTTAACCTTGACCCATTCATCGTTTAATGATTTTGGAATTTGCTCATCCCATTGAAGGTTTTGTTGCCATACTAACTGAAATAATAGTTTCAACTTAGTTGTTACAGGGCACAGCCAGCCGAGTGGATCAAAGATGGTTGATATTTCTGACAGAAGAGATCGCTTGGTGGTTGGCCTTGATGATGCTGGATTTATCTTCAGTTTGTAGGTGAAGACATCTTTTCTTGGATCCCACTGAAGTCCAAGCGCTTTTGTTGATTCTTGATTTTTAAAGTCAAATGATGATGATGATGATGATACTTGATCGTTGCTTTTTTGTTGGGTCAATAATGTACTCTCATTAGATGACCATTTTCTAAGATTAAAACCTCCCGACTTCAAGAGGTCAATCAGATTTGATATGATCTGTTTTGCTGATTGGATACTGTGTGCTCCACTGATTAAGTCATCCATGTAGAAGTCTCTATCCAGAATTTTTGCTGCTTCTGGATATTTTTGACCTTCGTCCATTGCTAGTTGTTTGAGAGTCATCATGGCGAGGAAAGGAGCTGCCTTTGTTCCGTAGGTCACAGTAGTCAGTTCCCACTCTCTCAATAATTGCTCTTCTTCATCTCTCCATATTATTTTTTGATATTTTTGATCTTCTTCATGGCAAAGAATTTGCCTGAACATTTTCTCGATGTCGGCCGTAAATGCTATTTTGTATTGCCTCCATCTTAAAATCAGTGATAATAGATCTGCTTGTAGATTAGGTCCACTATACATAAGGTCGTTTAGACTATAGCCTGATGACGTTTTGCATGACGCATTAAATACTACACGAAGTTTCGTAGTAGTGGAATCCGCGCGCAGCACACAATGATGCGGTAGGTAGTAATTCGGTGTCGATTTACTTCCGCTTGACCTCATGTGACCTAACTGTTTATATTCATTGATAAATTGTTTGTAATCTTTTGCTATATTTTCTTGCTTACACAATTTTTTCTCCAATTGGTAAAACTGTGCTACAGCTTTCTGTTTTGATTCGCCCAGTTTTTCTTTGATTTCGGGTTTCAGGGGCAGTCGGACTACGTAGCGTCCGTCTCCCTGGCGTTTAGTTTCTGTTTTATATTGCTGAAGACAGAGATGATCTTCCGTAGACATATTAATGGCTGAACTTTCAGCTATATCTTCTATTTCCCAAAATTTACTAATTGCGTCGATGTTATTAATGACAACATTGCATTGATATGATTTCATATTTCCGCAAACAATCCATCCAAGGCGGCTTTGCTGTATGATAGGCATGGAGTCATCTTCTCTGATAAGACCGCCGAGAATGATGTTCGAGTAAATTTCAGCCCCTAGTAAAATATCCACTGGACGACTGACGTTGAAGTCTGGGTCGGCTAATTGAATACCTTCTAGGTTTGACCAAGTCGGTTTTGGGAATGTTCTATTTGGTAAGTTATTGATCAATGTTTTCATGATTAGGACGTCAGTGCTAAATTTGTAATCGCTGCACATTGATTTGGCTGTGATTTTGATGATACCTTTGCAGTTATTTTCCTTAGTCCCAATTCCGAAAACAACCCCCTTACAACGCTGACGTGCCAACCCTAAGCGTTGTGCGGCGTTTTCTGTTATAAGAGACGTCTGTGAGCCTTGATCGATGAGTGCACGCATCTTGATGGTTGATCCGTCTTCAGTCTCTACCTGGATCTGTGCTGTTGCTAAAATTATCTCTGTTATATTTTCTAGAGAAACATGCGTTACATTCTTTTTGCTCGATTGACCTGGTTCGGGTTCATCTACATATGCTTCGTGCAAAAGCGTATTGTGGTTACTTTTGCAATGTTGACACCTTTTTTCTGAGAAACATGCTTTGCCCTTATGATCGTATAAACAATTTTTACATAAATTATGTTTCGAAATAGTTTTCAGTTTGTCAGCGGGTTTCAATTCGGTAAATAATTTGCAATGGAATAAACCGTGCTGACTATTGCATTGTGGGCACTTTTGTGTAGAAACATAAAATGATTTCTTATTTGATTGAAAGTTATAAGTTTTATTGAATGGCTTGTACTCAGATTTTTTGTTATTAGGTGTTTTGTTTGATTCTAGCTGTTGAGATGATTTTGATATATCTCCACGACTACGACGAGATGCTTCTAATGCTGTGAATTTTGAGTCTAGGAACTTCAGGAAATCTGACAGAAGTGGAATTTCCTTGGGGTCCTGAATATACTCGACGTAATTGTTATGGGTATCCGCGTCCAATTTTTGAGACAAAAGATAGATGATTAGAGGATCCCAGTTTGAAATGTCGACTTTGAGATTTTTGATGGCATTTAAACACTCGTTTGTTGTATCATGGAGCTTTTTGATTGCTGATGATGATTGTTGCTGCATGTTCGGTATAGATAAAAGAATATTTAAATGAGAATTGAGAATAAGCTTTTTATTGTCATATCTCTGATTTAAAATTTCCCAGCATGTGTCATAATTATCTTGGCTGATGTTAAGATGCTGGATGAGCTTTTCAGCTGCTCCTTTGACCTTACTCTTAAGGTATTGCATTTTTTGTGCGTTTGATAATGATTTGTTTGCGTGGATGGTTTCTGTGAATAAATCTTTGAAAGACATCCATTGATGATAGTTCCCATGGAAGACAGGGACATCCAGTGATGGGGTAGATTTCTCACGATGCCGAGCTGACCACATGCTGCTGTTGATAGTTTTCTTAATATCGTTATATTTCTCTTCATACTCGTAATACTTGTTTTCATATTCAGGGTTGTCATTGATAAGTTCGCTGTCTATCTCCCAATGTAAAGTGTCAACAACGGACCAACGACCCTTTAAAGTATTAAGAGCGTCTTCAAATTCCCATTTCTCTGACAGGGAAGACACGTTGATGCTTTCTATTGCTCTTGCTAATGCTTTAAAATTGCTCTTCTGTTTCCTGAGCATTTCGTCTAGTTTGGTAGTGTTACCACTGTCAACCTTTCCTGCTGACGACTGTCCAGAAGTACCTGCTTGATTTTGCTCGATGTTTGCTGTGCGTTGCGGTGGCTGAGGCGTCCCCGACGTTCCAGCTACCGACGACCACTCAAAGGAGCGAGCTAATCCTGGACTGGCCGGTTTCAAGAATGGTTTATCTTCTCCTACAAGGTAAGGTTGGAGTTTACCTTGAAATTCCATAGCCATTTTCTTAAATCCCTCGTAGTAGTTGTCCTTGAAGTAGGCATGATCTGACTCATACTTACACAACCGCTTATGGTTGCTTTCAAACTCTCCGTAAAGAGCTGTAAGAGTTTCAAGCTTCTTCTTGGCGTAATGAGGAGTTTTTCTTTCGGGTCCATCCTTCCCAAAGTTGGTTGACAACCTCTCTACCTCGTTGATGATTTGCTGCTGATTTGATAATAGGTCTTCCATATTCTACTACTTACAGTGATATGCTGCGCTGTAAACTCTGTAGTGACTGGGTAGGTACCTATTTGCTGTTGATATATGCTAGTAATAATACTCTCCTAGTTATCCTTTATGCGATATATGCACCTTCTCAATTTAGCTGGTGAGACCCGCTGGTGGGAGGCCAATTAAACCGATTCGCTATCGCATTCAAGACTCCCAGGAAAGTTACCTTGATCTTGCTGCTTCCCGAAGGCTTCAATACTACCTTACTGGATAATCCTGATAGTATCACTCACACAATGGCACAAAGCACTTTTACGCGAATGATTTTGATATAATTATTATTTCCTTGATAGTCACTTTATTGCTAGTGAAAAGCCACACGGCAAATTTACAGGAAACGCGTGATTTCGTAACTAGGTCACTGCACCGCGTGGTCCTGATTTTAGTCTTTACCGCGCGCTGGGACAAAATCTCGAAGGACCATAAAGATGTAAGATTAACCTACAACTTTAGATGATATGATAAAAGATGATAATTGATAGAGAGAGATAAAATGATAATTGATTTATTGATACTGATTATTGAATACACGCGACGGCGGTCGAACGCGTACTGATTGCTTTAGCTTAGGTTAATATAAAAATGCATCGCATGCAAAGATGCAAAATGTGCAATTTATAATAAATTGTACACTTCGTTTACTGGCACCGTTGCTCCATAATCGCAAACTTCGCAAACGCGTTCGCATCACACCGCCCACGTAAGACGGGGTTACGTGGGCGGTGTGATGCGAACGCGTTTGCGAAGCGAAGCTATGCGATTCTATGCGGCGCGGCGCGGCGCGGTACGTCTGTCCTACGTGCGCGCGAATCGTCCTACAGATTTCAGATTGAGTATACTAGTTCGCGCGTAAATTTCAAACAAACTGATCGCGTTCGCTTCAAACCGCACCGCGCCGCTGACGTAGGACACTTCAATAGTAAATGGACTGTTTAATTTTTCCCGGGCCGCACCGCGCCGCTTCGCGTTCGCTTTAAACCGCCCACGTAAGACGAGCCGTAATGCTTTCTCAGAAACGACCACCTCTAATAATCTTTTTGGAACTTTTATCTTGAATAAATTTTGCGTCTGTAAACTAAAAAAAAAAGTACGTGTGGAACACTCCGTTGGAACGAAGTAAAGGGTACTTTTCTATACTGGGAATGTAATAAATTAATTGTCAATTAGGTATCCTAGAAACGCTCTTCCGTACTAACAATGTAACAATACGAGTATGTGGACGCATTTCTGTGCTGTGACGCTGTGACGATTTGACATATACATGTGTCGTGACGGTAAAATGGAACAAATTTTTTTCCAGCCTCAGTTTTTTTTTTCTTCTATACCGTCTGAAAAGGAACTTTGTTCCAATAAGAATACGATGTTATAGCATTTTTACAAACAACGCCTGGTCCCTCACAGTTGATTTTTACGTTTTATAGACTTAAAAATTCCCGTGTTTTTACATAAATTTGTGTAGTTTATTGTCAAGAGGAATTCGCTAGCTAAAACGGTCTAAAAATAACTTTTGTTCAGCAGTTTCTGTTCAAATATTTTAGCTACAATATCAATTTTAATATTAAATTAATGGTACACAGATACACACAACAAATTAAATAGCGCTATCATTGCATTTTTCGCTTGGTAAATAGTTGTTTTATAAAACTCCAATATGCCCAAATTTTTCTGAGCACAAAAACCCATCTTAAATCATAATTATATTATGTGTAACAATAAATAAATAATAAATAATGCTGGACTTTTTCACACAGCATCATCTAGCCCCAATGTAAGCAGAGCTTGTGTTATGGGTGACATGACTGATATACTACTTATATACTTTTTTTTGTAAATACATACATACTATACATAGAAAACACCCAGACCCGGGACAAATATCTGTAGGTCATACAAACATTTGTCCCGCGGCAATAACAATAGTTAACACTAAAAACGATACCTTCTCTTACTCTACGATAACTGAATACAAATGAAATTAGGCAGCTTTACACCATGAAGATTGTATTGCTTTAGGCAATGCATAAAAATTGCATTAATTTATTATGTATGAATTTTTAATTGTTATTTGGTAGAAATGGAAATTTTCTGAACTAAAAATTTAATTTTGTTAGTTCGTAAACGCTCGTATGACCCAATTCAATTTTAGAGAAAAATTCAAGCGACGGTTACAAAAACTATAAAATTTTCATTGCGAGACAGTAGGTAACTACTCTACTCGTATGAATATTGCATACACTCATTCAATTTGATGAAGAAAGTCCGAATCCCGATCAAACGTTTTGATTTTCGTTTTGGAAAATGTGTTAACACACCTCTCAGTGAAGGCAAATATCGTATGAAACCCGCAGCTTAGTCAGCTCCACACGTATTGATTAGATACGTCTTTATTGTAAATGTTGATTGAGCTGAAAGGATACTGTTGTGTTGGTCGTAGAACCTCGATTTTTGATCCGAAGGTTGTGGGGTCGAATCCCGTCCATTGATTAAATTAATTTTTCATTTTATAAAATACTAGCTGTCCGTCCCGGCTTCGCACGGGTTTATTATAGGTATTTAACAAAAATTTTATAACAACATGGCGGTCCCGGAGCGGGATGTATGATCCTTTAAAGTTTAGAGGTTAATATGTAGGTAAGGTCTAAGGTAGGTAGGGGAGTATTGGGCAGTAAGGCAGGTTTGGACACCACCGGCAAATCCCCGTGTTATGCCGACCATACACCATCATGCCAATCCACCATTAGTCATGCCAATCCACCCCCATACATGGTCAATTCTAACTGATCAAATTCCGATTTGACGATAGGCATGATCGTTTATGGCCGACATGACACGGGGGTGTCCAAACCTCCCGACTGCCCAATGCTCCCCTACCTCCCCCCATATATATTTCATTGATATATTACCACTCTCCTCTCCCATTCCATAGTTCCCAGACACTTTTCAAACTACAATGGTTTTCAACATTTTTAACACAGTTAACGGGATATTTACCATGATTTAATGTTTTTTGAGTTTCCCGATATTTCGGCGCTGTTGCATACGCCATGATCAATAGTATCCTATGGTATTAATCATGGTTAATATCCCGTTACCTGTGTTAAAAATCCCAGACACTTGTCCTACCGTACTAACTGATATTTATTCTGTGGTCGCGATGTATCTTACATTTTTAAACTCGTGATAACTTTTGAATAAAATGTCCGATTTCAATCATTCAAAATGTAATCGACGGGTACTGAAACAGCCTTTACTACGAAGGAATTTATTTGGATAAGAATAAATACCAAAATAAGAATAACGTGGTCTGCTTTTGGTCGGCATTTTTATTCACTTTTTAAATTATAAAAGTTGTTATTCTGACACAACCACAATAGTTGGACATATGCTATCGCTGACTTTTTTGTAGATATTGATACGTTCTTTAATATTGTAGAACATTTTTTTGTTCTATCATCAATAGTTTTCGCAGCGCATCCGATATGAAGAATTTTATGTTCAAAATTTTTACACCTTTGGTTACATTATTGCAATTTTCATAAGGATCTCTAATTTTTTTGAAAATAATTTATAGCCTATGTTCATCACAGATAATGTAGGATTCTAATGGTGAAAGAATTTTTCAAATCGGTCCAGTAGTTTCGGAGCCTATTCAATTCAAACAAACAAACAAACAAACAAACAAACAAACAAACAAACAAATGTTTCCTCTTTATAATATTAGTGTAGATTTAATATTATATATTTGTGTAAACCGTGTTTTTAGAGATATATTTTGTAACAGGATTTTATCGCGTATTACCTTTATTATTTCCCGACGTTTCGGCTGTATTGCAACAACCGTGGTCGCGGGCGAACTACACGGCATAAAATCCTGTTACAAAATATATCTCTAAAGATGAATTGTGATCGCGAAAGTTTAAGAAAGACTAAACCGTGTTTTTTAAACTGTGGAAAAACCCCAGTTAGTATTCTAACAGGCGGCAATGGATTTGTAGCCCGTCATGTATGCGTATTATTATCCTTTGCAGCTCAAATTAATAGCCCACAGCTAGACATAAGCCTCCTTCCTCAAACGCCACTATAGGTTATTATTTCAGCCGTTTGTGTCCCACTGCTGGGCAAAGGCCTCCCCCTACTCCCTCCAGACTCGTCCCTAGCAACATCCCTCCAGTCCGCTAGAAACTGGTCGAGCTCATCCTGCCATCTCCGTTTTGGTCTGCCGCGTCGCCTTCTCGTTGGGTCGGGGCGCCACTCGGTGGCTACTTCACAGCTCACCTGGCATGCGGCAGACGTGCCCGGCCCAATTCCATTTCAGCGTAGCGGCCACTATAGGTAATCAGCCAACATATTGGCAAGTGCCAAATATACTGCATGCCCCTATTCATTCTTTAGAAAATCTGAGAGAATATCTACCGTGCCTTTGGGATACTTACAGTATATTCCATAAAAAGTTTTTATATTCTCCTACGATACAACACCTCATCCCAAACTAAGCCAACCAAACTCTATCAGCAAGATAAACCTGAATTAATGATTTCACAAGTTAATTAAAACATCCGTGATCGTGATTGGTGAGCCGAATATTCGGATTTAAAATATGGCCAAAGTTCTACCGTTCGGAATCACGACCAATACGGGTAACGAGAGAACTTGTGTTACAACTTCTACCATTCGGTTCGACGGTTTTTTATGTGCTCAATTTTAGAACGCCTTTTTGGGCAAACTTTAAAAGAGCGAAGTTTACTAAATCGAACTAATTGAGCACAATCGACGCTCTGAATTGAACTTCAAGTTTTGTATCTTCAGTAGGACTATACGCACGTTCGTTGCGGTCCGTTTTTTTATCCCGAAGTCATAGGTCAATGTTAGTCAGAAAACATGTATTATTATCGTCAACCTCAAGAAACTAGCCCCACGCAGTGACAGACGGGGGCAGTTTGTGGAGGCAGACGGTAATAAATCAAAAACATTGCTCGCACGACGAGTCACGTTAACGTGCTCTCGGACGACCTCGATTCCGGTGGTCCGATCTTGGCCACCACTCGGTCAAAGATTTACTCCATCGGCCATCACCACGTCTAGCCAGGTGTCCTGCCCAACTCCACTTGAGATTTATCGCTCTTTCGCCGACGTCATAGAAATGTATGCCGCACAGAAATATACGTATGTTTTGTCCGCTACAACTTCAGATGAAAACAAGCTTAATTGTTCTTCTATCAGTAAAGTTTTAATCGGGCAACTAGGATACTGTTTGAGGATGACACCTCTTCAAAGTTTTCGCATTCAGTTTATTTTCAATTTGCTCAATAATACTTGACGATTCTACTTTGATGCTCAACTTTGTCGCTATTTAAGACAAGTCAAAATTATAGGTCGCATTTGAAATCTATTGCTGTCGTTTTGGTTCGAAGGACCAATTATATTAAAAATAGAGAAAAAGTATTAATTGTGTGTGTAGATCTGAGCGATCATTCGTCCATGGGACGCCTTCGTGAGATACCTAGTTATTTATACTACAAAAAACTTTTGACTTACTAAAACAAAGCAAGTGCAACGTCGGAAATGTCCTAAATAGGAAGTTTTTTCTACAATCCGAGTCCAAGACAGAATGTTTCAAGACCAGATTTTCTATACTAATTTTCTACGTATAAGGTTTTGAAACTACCTTTCTCTGAAAACAGTTCAAATTCAATTGTTTTTTATTTATATGCGCATTAACACGATCTATTAACAGTGACGAATAACAGACCGCCTAGAACATTCTTCGTTTCCATTTGTTTTACGTTTCACAAAAAGAAATAGACAACCTCTCGTAATTAGCAATAAAAAGTGCAAAGTAATTTTCCTCCGGACAAGACATCTGTAATGAAAATGGGAAAGAAACACTTCTATTTTCCCGACATTCCCGATATTTCCCATCGAATGAAGCTTTAGAGTTCCGTACTCATAAACTGTAAACGATACCCTATTTCAAATTTACTGACTTGGTCCTTCATTCACCAAAGCTACAAAACATGTAGGTATTTAAAAATATTTTAAATGCATCCCAAAAATTTGAACCCACGTCCTTACGGATCCAGATCCTGATGCGGTAAACACTATAAAATATAATCGTTATCGATGTAGGTATTCTACATGTAGACCTACACATTTTATATGTTCATAACATGCTCAAAAACTCTGTATTTTACAGAACTATCATGTTTATGTTAATAATGATAACGTATTACAACGGTATATATATTATGTTCTTGATCATAGCGTATCAACTGCGCCGAAATATCTGGAAAGAGTAAGAAGCATTTTATTTTAATCGTGTATAAAAATATCCCTTCATATATCGTAAATACTTATCCCTTTCAAAGTATTGTACAGAGTTATGGAGACGGAACTTTTCGTATGCGGTTCCAACTCCCACTTGGCGGTTTTTTTGAGGAGTCCTGGACCGCTCCAGGCTATAAACTCGATTAAATTCTACTTTAACGACGGCTGTACGTGGAAGTAGTTCGCGCACCTTTTATTCTATGAGCAATTTTAGATGAGATTTTTCTTTATTTTAAATAGCTGAAGTTAATGTTGAAATTTTTCATTTAATTTAGCCTTACAGGCGCGCAGTTAAGTTATACGATAGTGTTGAATAGTTTGTAGCTCAAAGTTTCGTAGCATCTTCGCTGTCAAAGGATTGCTGCTTATTATATTTGGAACTTGTTTGGAAACTAGTACTCATAATGTACAGGGGGTGTTCATTTATATACTTACCTATATATTTGTCATACACAGTCAATACATAGGTAAAACAAAAAATACTTTTTGCAGAAGAAAAACCAGTGATGCACGGTTGAGATTCAAACTGTCATTTTTATTGATTGTACACACTATCTCAAAAACAAGGCTGTTTCAAAAGAACTATTGAATTGCATAATTCATTTCATTCTTTCAAGAAGCGCTTGTGGTCGTCCTTCCTTAGTCGTTCTTGATCATCGAAGTTAAGCAACGTTAGTGGATGGGTGACCGCCATTGGCATTTTCATCTGATGAGCGCTTCCGTGCTTTGGAGGGCACGTTAAATTTGGCAGCCTGAAAACTCCGTCACCAGAGTTGGCCACTGACTTATATGTACATACTTACATCATTTCATTCTGTATTATTGATTACGAAGGTATATTTTCACTAAAGTCTAACTTCAATAACAGCGAGTATCCTTTAAATTTGTTTAAATGCAGGGTAGTTACACAATTACCATGAGGTTGAACAAAGAGAAGCCTCTATCATGCGGAGACAAAAGGAGGTTTTCAAAACTTTTTTAATTACCTCTCACACAGACAGGTATTTTGACGGTAAAGTTAACTGAATAATTAAAGTGTATGAAATACGACTTCCAATGTTTGGAATAGAAAAAGCTCGTATAATACCGCTACGGTATAAAAGAATGTACAGTACGCACAACCGATATTTAGCTCTCTGAAGTTAGGTGCACTAAACGATTGCGCAGGTTTGCGCGAGTAGGCGAGCTAGGACGATGCAACAAGCTAAGCGTGTGAGCGAGGCAGTTATACTAACGCTGTCTTCGTCTTTTAGGCGTCATTAAAAATGGGTTCTGCGCAGCTATTTCAGAGAGCTAAAGATTGGTTAGGCGTACTGTACTAAAGGCTGTAGGTAGGTATTTCCCGATAAGTACAATGTCTTCAAATCGAGAGATAATAGCTTCTTTCATGAGCGTAGTCCAACACCCACCGTTTACGCCAGCAAAATGTTTATCCAGGGACGCTCGATCCAGTCATTGCATTCCAGAGCTGGATTGGCATTGACACTTGACACTGGATCAGACCGTTTACATTGATCCAGTAGACATTCACTTTGTTGAGGTGACAACACGTTTGCAACTTTGACTCGATTTTCGATTATTTTAGACTTGATCCACTGTAAAATGAAATTATAAAATATGATAAAAAAATATAATTTTGGTCACCAGCTCGGCCATCTCCACCACGGAACTGCTCCTCCAACAGGATCCTGAGGAATAAGGAGCCGACGCTAACGGTGCGGTGCGTGGCAGGGTATGACGGAGGACTTGGCCAGCATTTCACACTGGACGCTATTGGTGAAGACACCAGGACGCTGGCCAATGTGACCGCTGTGCAAGGTAGTTAAAAGTTATCATCATTTTTCTACCCTTATCCCACCGGTCTTATCATCTCTTCTCCTCTATCACTTGCTATCTCGGTCTACTGTAGCAATCAATGCAGTCCTCAATGATGTTTTTCTCTCATCCTAATAGAGAGAGATAATGATGAGAGAGCATGATGTGTTTGTGCGGCATTTTACTCTTAGCATACGATTGTCGCTCGCGTTAAATAAAGATTTTTAAGATGATTTAAACAAAAATGTTGTAAACTGTGACAATGCTTTAATCAGCGGATTTTTTCACATACTTGTTCAGATTTGATAGTATGGCTGAACATAAGCTGGTCGGTTGTGGAGTCTCTCTCTGAAGACGAAGACTTGGCCGTCACAGCGAGGAATAGCAAGGGGGCTTCGGACCCCGTACTGATTCGCGACCTGACTTTCAGGGACTCCGCTAAACGTGCTGGTGAGTTGAATATAGGATGTCAAAGTTCGTCTAGGGACTACGTTCGTCTATTTCTTGCGTACCATAAAGTATTAACCTATCTCTTCTGATGTTCTGATTAAGCTAGAGGATGGTTTAGGTGCTGGGCAAGCCTATTCCATCTCAAACAAAGTCCCAGGCACTACAGCGTCCCGTTAAGTGTAGGCATGGATTGCCTCGTGACGCTGGATAAGTTTTTTTTCTAATGTTCTCTTTAGGGTGCAAAAAATATTAAATCTTCAAAGGTATATATATAAAATCTACATTCTGACTTTAGAAAGCACGGCTCGAGCTGAGAGCAAGTTCCCGACGGCTGCTGCTCTAGCTGCTATAGCTGCCCTCCTCACAGCTGCTGGCGCCATCATCGCCTTGCTCCTCAGGAGGTGAGCAAACAGACATTAAGGCAGGTCGCTAACAGCAAAGTCAGTGCGGCGTCGAGGCGGCGGCGTTTTTGCCTGGTTTCATTAATTTCTTCGGAAGATGAGTAGAGACAGGTAATTAGGAGTCGCGAAAGGAGTGCACGCCGCGCCCGTGCCTCATATTTTGACTTTTTTTTTTACTTTTTTCAATGAGATTCATGCCCGCGCCGCGACCCACTTCGACTTTCGTGTCTGTTAGGGTGATACCACACCAATGGCATCGATCGACATCCTTCGATCCCCGCCGTAAAATACCTAAAGTATGCCAAGGCGGAGATGGAACTCGCAACCTTCTGCGTCCCAAGCAGGCTCTCACCCACTGCGCCACAGAGGTCGTCAAATACCACTGCAGTCTACTGCTGGCTTTACTAAAATGTTTGTAAACCAACAGACGCAGTGATACCAGCTCATCCAGTAAGCGTCCCTCACAGAGCGTGGTGCAGGTTGACGCTCAGGGTCGAAGGTACCTGATCGCATACCCAGCAGACAAGCCGGAGACTAAGCCAGACATCCTCAACCCTAAGCCTGGTCAGTAAGGTCTAAAATGCAAAGCATTTGGGGAGTTTTTAGATCGCCTAAGAGAATCCTTTTACTATTTTATTTTATGGGGTAAAATGTTTGCCAGAAAGCAAAGTCGAAATCTGCATAGCGATTCTTACTTCAGCGGAACGCATCAGTGACTAAATCTTTCCGAGAAATTGATCCAAAACTGACGTTTACTGCTGTAGTCTTTTCCTGCCTACCCCATTTGTTAAAGTGCTTAGCAAGACTGTTCCGGAAACTATTCGGAATTAGAAAAATATAATAAATGGACTCGTCGCAATCTCATTTTGCGCTTAAAATTTTATTTTATTCCTTTTCGACAAATGGGGATCTAATTATTTGATATTTTGACAGAGAGCGAGCCACCTCGAGTGGTCCTGGAGTCAAGTGACAATAAGAGCTATACAATAAGAGATGCCGAAGGGCATAAGTCGCTTTACAACCCACCGCGACCCGACGACGAAATGGTAAGATAATATCAACAGTAAAATAAAAAAAATTGATTAAATTCAATAAATTTTTGAAATTTCCGTTTTTTGAAAGTTACAAGTCACGTTTAAAGTGTTTATGGGATAAGTCACATCAAAATGTATCTATCTAAAAGCTACCCACATCTCATAGATGGTATAATTATTATGCATGACAAGTTGCAAGCCTATCGCCGCCGATTAAACTATAATTTCCTCACCATGTTTTCTTTAATCATTGAGCTCGTGTTAAAAAAACATTATAAAACTTCAATGTATTATCTTTTTATAAGTGAATACATTCGGATGGGATTTTTAATAAAAAAAAACACGTAAGTAAACATTGCGGGTTTGTGTTGGGAGCTTGCCAGTTTGTTATAACACGTTTAGTAGATTATGTTCAAGATATTAAAAATAGAATGTGTATACTTACTTTTGAGTTTTAGTGCATCTCATTTTCAACTATCGGAAGTAAAGGCATTTGTGTCTTTTTCTTGTGTCACTAGTCTTTTGAACCAGTGTGGTGAAAATACTTTAAGTGTACTTCTAAGAGGGTCTTTTCTAGATTTTGACACATGTATTTTTTTACTTTTTAAGCTCTGCGACATGGTTTCCTAGATGTTTTTCCTTTTGATACCTACTAGGATAGTGCTTGTAACTTTTTGTGCTCGACCGGATTTGAACCCACGGTCTTGGGATCGGAAGGTGGGTGTCCTCCTTCTAGGGCACCGGTGCACTAGGAAAATTTTTTTGTTGCCTGAATATTTTTTTATGATTATTTTAAGAATATACGTTCTAATATTTTATTACAAAAAATATGAACCGATTTTAGCGAAGGACTGACTAAAAAACTGTCACTGAAAAACGATTTTTAAATACTCGTCCATAGAACGCTTTTTCGTGGTAACAGTTTTGTTTTGACATGTGTCAACATGGTGTTAAACTAAGGTTTAACTTTTTTGTATTAAGGCCAGTTATGTTTAATTATCTCTAATTTAGTTATTGTTTAGAATATATTTTAAAAGATATAAAATAAGATACTTAAAATATTTTTTTTTACAGATGCCACAAAGATAACAGAAGGAACCCAAACAATGACTAGTGTAAATAATTTTATAATTATTATAATAATAATTGTAAATTCCATCAAATGCCAACAGTTACATTAAGTTAAGGAAAAAATAGAATTTAAATCTTCCATATCTTTTTTGCAATGAGATTAAATCATCAAGAAATAGGATAGAATTAAATAAGATTCTATTGAATATATCAAAGATAAATTAAATTATATTTATAAGTAGGAACTTTGAGAAGGTAAACATTGTTGTGTTAGTTTTAAATAATTAGAATTTAAATATAAGGCAATTAAATTATATGAGTATTTATTAAATTATAATTTGTATTAAATTATATGTATTTGAATAATTCATAATAAAATATGTGTTAAATTTTGTGTAAATATTTTTGAAACTAAATGGATTTTCTTGGTGATTTTAAATCATAATCAAATATTTATAGACATTGAATATGTGTAAAATATGTAAAATAACGTTAAATCATTGAAATAAAGCTTATTGTTTTTTAATCTGAGTTTTAATCCTACTTTTTTATTTTTCATAATGTAAAAAACCTTAAAAAAACATTTTTTTTGTTATTAAAAACAGACTTTTGTTTAATCTCTATCTCTATTTACAAAAGAAAAATAGAGATAGAAACCAGCTCAAAAACAAAAATTTACGCTTTTAAGATGTTGTTTTTCCAAATAAATTAATAATTTTATTACAGACATTAAATAATTCATTCAAAACATGGCCTAGAACAGCAGCCATACATCATTGAAACCCGTTGATTTATTCAGCCAGCCGCGCGATACAAATCAATTATTCGGGATCCCCATCGGAACCCTCGATTCGGCCGATGTTTCATGTAAATATTCATAGGGACTTGAAGGGTAAAATGCATAATGTAAGTAAACTTTTGCACGCAGCTTCACTTTGTTTTAGTTTAAACATACGGCCTTTTTAGACTGCGTGCAGATTTTATAGCACAAAATAAGTTTTATTTCCAAAAAAATTTTTTTTTTTTTTTTATGATGAATGGGTCGGCTCTTGACCTCAGACTTACACAGGCAAAAGTGAGGTCTACGATGGAGCGAGCCTACCCAGAAGGTGCCTATTAACTTAAAATGGTAAGTATTTAGGTCAGCGTCACCAACTGGTAACCCCCCCCCAATAGGCAGTTTGTTCCTGCGAGCCTCGTATGAGGGGGTTACCAGTTGGCGACGTTGACTGAACTTATTTATAACAACACCTTTAGAATTTTCGACTGGTTCTCACTTGAGATGTGAAAAATCTATTTAAAAAATTATGTTTCTTTTTTTTTGGACAATGTTAATAAACCCTATCGTTGCCATTATTAAAAAGAAGAAGAAAAAGAAACCAAGAAGTGAAGTGAAACCAAGAAGTAGAAGAAGACTAAGCTAAGATGTTACTGATTGGGCAGTATAGTTGCTCAGCGACAAAAAAAAATCCTATCGTCCTGAGCACTAAGTTTTGAAAATAGAAAATACAATTTGTTCCGAAAGATGATTAATTGTTAAAATAACGTGTCCGTAAAATCACAGGAGAAAGGTTCAAAAAAGGGGAGAGAGGGGCAGAAAAAGGCACTTGACCAACAATATACGTCAAGCTACGTAGTAAACACAGTGAGTATTTACTTTCCTTTCGCAGAGGGGTACCTACGTTATTACAATCTAATACCCACATTCTTTCCCGATCGGCTTTTTAGGGTACTTTGGGGTTTCGTTATGGGACAAAATGGGGATAAAACATCCCGGAAAATATATGGAGAATCCGGGATTTCCTGTAATCTCTACAAAATGGCAGAGTTTGTGTATTACGTAACAGGATACGATTTTTTTTTGTTTTTCCAAGTGAAAAAAAAAATAACTCGAAGTCAAAGTTTTAATATTCCATGATTGGTGGAGAAACTAGTTTTGCTAATATTGTATAACAGTGATCGCGTTTAAACATGCACATGAATACGGCGAAGTAAAAGTATTTCTATGTATTACTATGTATAATATGTATGTATTTACAAACAAGAAATATATAAGTTATCAGTCATCTAGTACCCATAACACAAGCTCTGCTTACTTTGGGGCTAGATGATGCAGTGTGAAAAGTCCAGCATTATTAATAATATTACTGTACAGCTTCGAACGTAGGTAGGTAAGGTACTGATTATAATTATCTTTCCTAATAAAGCCGACTAAATAGAGGATGGTTTGATATTGGCCAAGCCCATTTTGATCTCAAAAAAATTATCAGGCGCTGGTCCAATAAATCATATTGTATATACGTGTACAGCGTTCAAATCATTTTTACACTGTTAGGAGGCAACCTATGCCTAAATTTAAAGGATTGAATGAATTTGGACATTGTTTGCGATGGAACCGGCTTGCCTAGCACCTAAACCATCCTCTTTAAGCTTTAGTAGGTTTTACATAAAAAACAATTTAACATTTTCTCATGATGAAAGCCAATTCTTTATTTATATTGGCAATTTCGTTGCTTAAGACCTATATCTGTAAAAAAAACATTAAATCACGCCACAAGGTGGTAACTGATTCAACTCCAAGTTGAAATAAAAATATAATTTATTTCTCAACGAAACCAGGTCACGAGCTCTCGAGTACCGCCTGAAAAGACGAACAGTCAACGAGAAAACTAACCGTCCTACTACAAAAAATATAAACCGTGTTTAACGAAGCACTGACTAAAAAAATTATCTCATATTGTGTCAACATGGTGTTCAACGGATGCTTTACTTTTTTGTAGTAAGACTATTTACTATTTTTGGATCTATGCAAGCACAGGATTATGACTGTACAGTACAGTTAGCCCAGCGGATCTAGGCATTCGTGAAGCTAGCCGTTGGTCTGCGCAAAACAGACAGAAACGGCTATCTTCACAAATTCCTAGATCCGCTGAGCGAACCTGTTCCTCTGTATATGAGGTATGGTAGGTAACACATTTGCAAGCCTAGTTCTTAAGGTGCATTTACACGATGCGATTTTTCGTACCATTTGCTAAGTGCCATTGAACGAGCCTAGCGATGTTACGATGACTTAATCCCAATTCGGATAACTCGAGTAGACTCGGCCGCTAACTCGAATCACAACTCGAGTTGACTCGACTCGCATCAACCGGATGGGATCCGCTTCGCGGCAGCAGCCAAATTAAAAATTAATTATTTACAAACACTTAACTATAACATAACAGAGAACTCTAAATCGTAGGCTAATGAATACAAGTAAACATAATAAAAAACTATACACCATAGCCAAACGGATCGGCGAGTCGAGTCAAGTTCACCGAATTCGTATTCTTGATTCGAGTTTATACATGCCTTGCCGAGCCACTGAGTCGAATCGGAATACGAATCTTTGGCTTCGAGTTGGCGAAACGCTGACTCGCGTGCATTCGCACTCGTATAACTCGCATCACTCGCATTCATTTCGTTAACAGCTCACGTGTTCGGCCGTATCAATTCTAGCTAGAGAGTTAGGTGTATGAGAGTTGATTCGAATCAACTCGTATAGACTCTGATTCGAGTTATTCGAATCAGACAACTCGACTCGTAACATCGCCGACGAGCGTCGCACTAAACTGTGACAAATAGCATACGATGAGCATTTATACGTGCATAATTGCCGTGCAATACGATATCGTATGGGTTAAAATCGCACCTCAAGTAGGATATACAATGAACACAATATTAAAAGGCTACAGGTACGTATTATCTTATATCTTATCTTACTACGTATCAGTAAGATAAGATATAAGATAATAATTTATTGATACATAACAAACATTACGTGCAAATATAACACTGGCCTCTCTAAACTACAATAAACTCAAAAACATATTGTTAAGCTATCTACCCGATCTAAATTACACCGAAACCGAGAAATTATTAGGCTCACAGCATTGAACACACACACTCATTACACTCAAACACAAATCACACACACATCACACACTCTTACACACGCACCCACAATCATACTCAAATAAAAAATAAAAAAAAATCATATTAAGTTGACATAGGTTTTTCTTCTAGTACTTACTTCTTTCTTGTAAAAAAATGTTAGCGCGAGAACAACTTTAGAATTTATGTGAGTGAGTATACGGCAAATCGCAGTGACCCTACTATACAGGCTTTTCAGTCCTAGTGTGGGGAACAGAGGTTTAACCTGGGTACAGACCTATCATGAATCATTGTAATCTAGTTTAAGCGAATCTTTTGTACCGCTATACCTGTCTTTGGCACAATAAATTTATCTATCTTATTACATTATCAGGATATTCCACAATATTAATTCAACATATCAGTAAAATGGACGGATGTGCCAAGGTGTTTTAAAAACATTTTGGATGACGATCCAAATATGTTATCCGTAGGTAAGTATTTTATCTACACTAATATTATAAAGAGGAAACATTTGTTTGTTTGTTTGAATTGAATAGGCTCCGAAACTACTGGACCGATTTGAAAAATTCTTTCACCATTAGAATCCTACATTATCTCTGATGAACATAGGCTATAAATTATTTTCAAAAAATTAGAGATCCTTATGAAAATTGCAATAATGTAACCAAAGGTGTAAAAATTTTGAACATAAAATTCTTCATATCGCGTGCGCTGCGAAAACTATTGATGATAGAACAAAAAAATGTTCTACAATATTAAAGAACGTATCAATATCTACAAAAAAGTTAGCGATAGCATATGTCCAACTATTGTGGTTGTGTCAGAATAACAACTTTTATAATTTAAAAAGTGAATAAAAATGACGACCAAAAGCAGACCACGTTATTCTTATTTTGGTATTTATTCTTATCTAAATAAATTCATTCGTAGTAAAGGCTGTTTCAGTACCCGTCGATTACTTTTTGAATGATTGAAATCGGATATTTTATTCAAAAGTTATCATGAGTTTAAAAATGCAAGATACATCGCGACCACAGAATAAATATCAGTTAGTACGGTAGGACAAGTGTCTGGGATTTTTAACACAGGTAACGGGATATTAACCATGATTAATACCATAGATAGGTAGGTACTATTGCGATCATGGCGTATGCAACTGCGCCGAAATATCGGGAAACTCAAAAAACAATAAATCATGGTAAATATCCCGTTAACTGTGTTAAAAATGTTGAAAACCATGATAGTTTAAAAAGTGTCTGGGAACTATGGAATGAATGGAAGGGAGTGGTAATATATCAATGAAATATATATGGGAGGTAGGGGAGCATTGGGCAGTAGAGAGGTTTGGACACCCCCGTGTCATGTCGGCCATAAACCATCATGCCTATCGTCAAATCGGAATTTGATCAGTTAGAATTGACCATGTATGGGAGTGGATTGGCATGATGGTGGTTGGCCGGCATAACACGGGGATTTGCCGGTGGTGTCCAAACCTGCCTTACTGCCCAATACTCCCCTACCTACCTTAGATCTTACCTACATATTAACCTCTAAACTTTAAAGGATCATACATCCCGCTCCGGGACCGCCATGTTGTTATTAAATTTTTGTTAAATACCTATAATAAACCCGTGCGAAGCCGGGGCGGACAGCTAGTGATGAATAAAGTTAATGTAAGTAGGTACCTCAATAATTTATGATAGCGTCTAGGGGTAGTAGCTCATAACGGTGAAGGAAAACATCGTGAGGAAACCCGCAGCTTAGTCAGCTCCACACGTATTGACATCGTCTCTCCTGTGGGCGGCTGATTAAACTGAGAGGATGGTTTAGGTGCTGGGCAAGCCTATTCCATCTCAAACAATGTCCCAGGCACTACAATGTCCAGTTAAGTGTAGGCATAGGTTGCCTCCTGGCGCTGTATAAATCATCTAATATAGATGTAAATGCCTAAGTTTTTTTTTCTAGGGGTAGTCATTGTATTTGTCTACTAGATGTCAAAATCATGTTTTTTTGCGGTTGACTGTACCTACTCAGCCGCTTGCTTTAATACTTTAATTCCAACTCTAATTCACTCATTCATTTTGCAGATTATTTCGTACACTTACTTTTCGTTTGTTATACTTACTTAATGCAAATTGAATAATAAAGATTTTGAGTGTTTTGTGACTTTTTCTATTAATTTTCTTTTTTTTTATCTCTTATCTACCTTAACAGTAATAATTACGTTTTAATACTAAAAAGAAAACCGACTTCAATGTTTGACTCGAAACGCGGTGTGACTCAGGGCGTCAAGCTGTCGATTCGATTTCTATTTGTGACATGGCTAGGAGGGAAGGTGTTTAGAGTTTTACGGGGAAACTATCAATCCCTCAGAAATAAAATTTATATGGGACCACCTCTGGAGTATACCCTTTCAAATATAAAAAGAATTTTGAAAATCGGTCAACAAATGGCGGAATAATCGCGTAACAAAATACAAAAAAAAACAGACGACTTGAGAACCTCCTTTTTTGAAGTCAGTTGAAAAATTAGTTCAGTCTAGCCAAAATGACACCATAGGTACTGCTTATGCATAGCACATTCCGAAAAATATATTTTGTAGATTATTCTAGCTCTATTTTATTTTATTAGTTTTTTTTTTGTTTTTGATTTTTAGCTTTCCCTGTGCATGAAGCACGGAAAATTTCAGTCTTAGCGGTCACCCATTGAACGAGAGATACTGAACGTGTCTTAGAAATCAAAAACAAAATGATCTGTATTAATCAGTAAATAAAATAAATATTATATAAAAAACATTGTTTTCCTTCCTTTCTTCGTAACTAAATCACCTCTAAGAACTCGCTTGAGGAAATCACAGAGTAATTGCACAATCTTCATAAATCGCTGTCTAATACGATTTACAGCTTACGATAGTGTGCTGAAAAGTTCTATGGAACCCTTCGTTCTTCAAGGATTTGGGTTCAAAACGAATAAAAGCGAGGTAAATGTAATGTACTTATACCTATAATAGGTGTAGCCTATACTATTAATAGATGTAGGTTATAGTCTTTTAAAAACTAGGGAAATCGACGAACCTAAAACATAATGTTTAATAACATTGACGACCTCTGTGGCGCAGTGGGCGAAGGTCCGCCTGCGATGCAGAAGGTTGCGGGTTCGATCCCCGCCGCGGGACAAATGTTTGTATGACCTACAGATATTTCTCTCGGGTCTGGGTGTTTCTATGTATAATATGTATGTATTTACAAACAAAAAGTATATAAGTGGTTTATCAGTCATCTAGTACCCATACCACAAGCTCAAGCTTACTTTGGGGCTAGATGATGCTGTGTGAAAAGTCCAGCATTATTTATTTATTTAATGTTTAAAACGTACCTATACCTACATTATCATCATCATCATCATCATTATCATGTCAGCCATCTGGTGTCCACTGCTGAACATAGGCCTCCCCTATCGATTTCCACAGCGATCGATCATGTGCAGCCTGCACCCAACCAACCCAACCTGCAATATGCACCTACATAAATATTTCTTAAAGTTTATTAGACCTTTCATGTTTATTTAGGTATTTATTTATAAAAGGTACAAGTATTGCATAGGTTATGGCTAACAGTGTTTAAAAACTTAGAATAAGTTTGCCTAAACACTAGGGCCCTTATTATAACGTGGTGTAAAGTTACGCCAGGTTTTAACTCCGAAAATTGTATGGTACTCCTAAGTTACACCCGGCGTAACTACATTTATTACACCACGTTTAATAATAAGGGCCTAGGTCGTTATAAATAAAAAATAAATAGATAATGCTGGACTTTTCACACATTATCATCTAGCCTCAAAGTAAGCAGAGCGTGTGTTATGGGTACTAGAAGACTGATATACTACTTATATACTACTAACTTATAGGTTATTATCATTATAGGTCATTGTATGTATCCAGACAGGTGGGCCAAATGTATGGCTGTTGGGATTGACTGATGGGTGGCGACTTCGAGGCAGGCCTAGAAAGCGCTGGCACGATGACCTGGACGCCTTTAGGGAGGATTGGGGAGAGCCTGCACAAGAACTTTAGACAGGAACACTGTAAAATGAATGTGGGGATTGAAATGGGGTTCAAAAGTCTAATTAGCCAGTTATGAACTGAGAAGTTGGACTCTCAGTGGATTAAGCACCAGCGGTCGTATTCGCGTTCCTTTTTTCGTTCGTTTGATGAATCTTCGGATACTTCCCACCCCGATATCTAAAGAGCCAATTTTCGGTTTGGAATATTTGGTCCTAGGTTAGGACCGTGTTTTAACGTTTAAAAAAATTGGCCCTTGAAGTCAGAAATAGTGGTGGGAAGCATTCAAATATTCATCAAACGAACGAAAAGAGGAACGTGAATACGGCCCCTGTAACGGATAAGCTATGCAAATTACTGAAAAGGCCTTTACCTACCGTCAAAGTGAACTCCTCTGCAGCGCATTGGGCGAAGGTCTACCGATGCAAAGGGTTGCGGGTTCGATTCTTGAGAAAAAATGTATGTTAGTAAATGAGTTTGTCTCGAATTTATGTGTTTATGTGAAGATGCATAGTATTTGCAAAAAAAATGTTAGTAGATATTACATGTCATATGGTTCCCATGACATAAGCTCAGCTTGAGGGCTAGATTCTGATCAAAACTGAATGTCCAAGGCGCGGTAGGCATTTTCAGATGTTACATTCATTTCAGATCCTTTTGAAGATGTTTGGGATGGAAGCATGTCCAAATGTGAGTACCTACATATTTGGCGCTTGCTCACGTTTCTTCATTAGAAAATTCAAAACCTTATACATATATTTTATAAAATCTTTACCTAGTCTCTTCTCTACCGGAACAAATGTTGCTACATCATACGGGGCAAGATACTTCCGTGACGGTTCACGATCCCCAGCATTGGGAAAACGACGCGAGGAGGAGTCTTAGGAAGCTAAGAAGATTAAATTTACTGATTTAATCTTCCTCCTAGAGAGATTAAAATGAAGATTGAAATGATCTCATCCTAACTGTATTGTAAGGTTTGTAAGTTAGCGGAACAGGGAAACAAAATATTGTTTGAGTCGTCTATAAATATTGGCCCAGCAATAACCGTTGTTCGGTAAACAAACTCGGTTACCGTTAAAAATATCAAACGTACAGTCAGCCTGTAAAACTGGCTGAATTAAAAAAAAAAACACGACTTGAACACATACTTTATTTTTACCTATGTTGTCCCACCGTTCACACAGCCTTAAAACCTAAAAATTCATGACTCTACAAAACTGTACGTAGATTATTTTATAGGAGAGAATAGAATAGGTACTTAAATCTACATAATTTTATAGTAAACGACTCGTGGTCCCACTAGGATTGTACCACTATTACTCGTGGTCCCACTATCCCTGAAATCACGGGTTCGTGGTTCCACTGCTTAGTGGGACTACCAGTCATAGTTAAAATCGTAGGTTCGTGGCCCCACTGCATCAAATTTATACGTAGAGTAAATACTTGAATTAAAGTGAGTTCTTCAGTTACTGGCCACTTGAGATACTGGCCTTTTTAGTCACAATTCACAATATATTATTATTGTACGTTTCCGGAATTACAACTAACAGACCTACAGCATAGGTTGCGAGGAGCGAAGCGATGAGTGGTTAGGTGTATAGTGAACAACCACTTCATTCGGTCCTGTGAAAAATAACATGATGTATTAGGTAATACATATTTACAAAATACAACAGGATTAGTCAAGCTATCTAAGGATCGTTAGAAACGATCTACAGATAGCTCAACTGATCCAGGTCACTGTCAGTCGGAAGCGTGCCCAAAACACTGGCGGCATTACCACGCTGGATGGCAATGCTGATCCTTTGAGCCAAAAATGTGCCAGCTCTCGGACCACGCGTCGCTTCGTTAGGTAATTGATTAAAGTAGGTAGGTACATTACTATATGTACTTAGTTTGACTAAGGTAATTCAGGATTTTTTTTGTGAAGCACAAAGTTCGAATGTTTTTAAACCTAGAGAAGTGATTCTTGCACAGAATCAAATGTGATGATAAAATTCCGTGAGTATGTCCTATCAACGGTAAAAAAAGTCCACAAAATTTTCCAATCTATTCTTGTATCTACCCTCAAAAATGGTGAAAAACGTTCGTGCAAAAAAGCGTTTAATTCCGGTGTCGAATTTCTGTTCGTAAAAGTTTACATTAATGAGCTCCCGAAAACGACCGATCGATTCCCGGAGATAGCCGAACGGAGGGAGACAATTTGCAGGAGAGTGGTGTTAAACCTGTCTCTACGGCAGGAAAGAGTAGAATACCTTTTAAGTTTAGACGATTTTAAGTTTTCATCGAGTAGAAAAGATTTGTAGAAAGATGCTTTACTTCTATTTACAGAATCTAAGCTACTACAGTACAGTTGTAAATAAAATTACAAAATACAAGAGAATCAGTCAAGCTATCTCGTAAAAACGATGCGTTTGACTTAAAGGTAGGGTAGTCACTAGTAATGGTAAGCAGGGTGCACTACGCTAATTCGAAGTTTTTCAAAGTAAAGGGAATGCAGAATTTCATGAGTAGCGTGGGTATCACGAATTACACTGCTTAAAACACCTGGGGGGTTATTCGCGTTCGTTTCTTCATTCGTTCGATGAATATTCGAATGCTTCTTACTACGAGCTACATTGTATTCAGTCGATAAGATCAACGATAAAACACGGTCCTAACCTAGGACCAAATATTCCAAACCGAAAAATTGGCCCTTAAAGTCGGAAAAAAAACATCCGAATATTCATCAAACGAACGAAAATAAGAACGCGAACACGGCCCCTCTTCAGTGTTCATACGCCAAGCTCTATCTACTGGTGTTACTGCTCTGGGGATGCCCAATGAATAATTTATTACTTTTCAATGGATGAAATTTTACTTAGCGAAATTCGAGACAAACAGGGTACACACGAGTACGTGAGCTGTTTCGAACTTTTTTAATTACCTACCTTCGTATTAGAAACTTGCGTGTTTTAAATACGGGCTTCTGGAAGCTCATTAGACTTTGTACAAAACTTAGGCCTTTACATCTTTACTAGATTTAGTGACAGGAGGCATACTATGCAAACATCGGGACGCTGTAATGCCTGGGATATTTGAGATGGAATAGGCTTGGTATTATATTGGACATGGGCTTCGTTTTGACATTTGAAACCCATTCTAAACTTCAATTGTCATTTTCCTATTATGTGGTTGGTTGAGCTCCTATTGGGATGACAAATGGGAATGGATTTCAAGTTAGACAATAGGGCTGCAGCACCTACACCGTGTTTACATTAATCAATCTTATCTAACCTTTGTAAAACTAGATTTACAAGTCCAATTGTATTTTCTTCTCTTCGTGCTAAAAGTCCTTTCGAACCAATTTAGTGCTCATGTAAGTTATCATATAAATGATAACTTACATGAGCAACAAATTGAATAAAAAATAAAAAAACAGGTTCACGACTGTATCCCCAAGGCGCGGTAGACATTCTCTCAGATCTTTTTATGTTACTTATTCCAGATCCTTTGAAGTCTAAGGGGGGTAGTCAGAGGCATGTCCAAACATATTTGATACATGCCCACATCTTGCAGAAGTTAGTATTCCATACGTGACAGGCCCATCGCCGCCTATAAGAACACTAACTGGTTTCCTCACGATGTTTTCCTTCACCGTTTAGAGCACGTGTTAAAGCGCATATAAATTTTACGAAACGCAAAATCCATTGATGCACGACTGGGATTCGAACAAACAACCTACGGATTGAAAGTTGAGGTACAACCCCATTCGGCCAACACGGCTTTTAAAAATTGAATAACCACGTAAGTCATACATTAGTATAGTACCTACCTACCTACTATTGAATTGTTTTTAATGTACGATTAGCCCTAAAATTTTTAATTTGTTTAAATATAATCTCATGTAAGTGAATTTGTAAATACTTATGAGAAATAAATACATCTTAAACCTGAATAATAGTGAAATAATTCACTATTATTCAATCAAATAATTTACAGTCTGATAAAGACAAGGCTGTTATCGAACTCGAGTATGGTGAAACCTGCTCTCAAGGTCAGAAAGCATGTACGATAGAAATCTGCGTAAATGTGTAGATTCGATTAGAACGCACCTCGATCTAAAACAGACGACGTGTAATCAATGGCGAGACGTGATAAACTGGAGAAATCTCCCCTACCATTTGCTTTAAGCGTCTACTCGTACTAAGGCTGGTTTTAGAATAGAATAGAATAAAGTTTTATTTTCTGCACATTATACTTTGTGACCTCACAGATCACTGCTTCACTTCGACAATCATAGCAAGCTAGACGAGCGCTTCAAGAAAGAAGCAAGTGGTGAGATTGGTAAATAGTCTAAAGCTGGTTTTCCTGTCACGCTGACCCTCAGCGCTGATATGAGAGTGATCTTTATTACAATGTAGTAAGGATACTGATTGTACAGCAGAGCCGAGAGAAATCAGCGATGCCAATTCTGCTGAGACATTAGTATCCTTACTTCATTGTAATAAAGAGTATTCTTCCGGTCTTAAGGTCGTGGGTTCGGATCCGATCTTTCTTTATAAAAAAAAAGATATGGGCATCGACTTGATAATTCCCTCCTTTTTTTCGTCGGTTAAAAAATTATGTGCACTCTGCCAGTAATGGAAAACATCGTGACGAAACCGGCATAATATTATTATCATAGAACCTAAAAAGTTCGAAAACATGGGTCAACACAAAATGAGCATCTAGGAGGTGCACTTGAAATCCTTTCACCGCACTGATTTAGGAGCACTAGAGATACGACAAGAAGACGACTATCCTACATACTGAATCTATGCTTTTGGCTTTTATAATGGTAGAGATACCAATAAAATAAGTTTGTTCCTGTTTACAGACGGGTTTTATTCCTGTCGAAAACCAGTAATAATAAATAATTCTAATAAAAAAGCTTTATTTAATTCCATGCAAATGTTACAATTAATTATAATAAAATAATAATTTATTCATAATTGCAAGATGTGGGCATGTATCAAATATGTGTTTGAACATGCCTCTGACTACCCCCCTTAAACATCTTCAAAGGATCTGGAATAAGTAACATAAAAAGATCTGAGAGAATGTCTACCGCACTTTGGGGATACAGTCGTGAACCTGTTTTTTTTTATTCATATTAATCAGTAATAATTCAGTTCAAAATAATATTCACGGATAAAAAAATATAGTCTTTTTTAATTCATTTGAATGGACCCCTTTCAGGTAAAAGCCTCCTCCAAGGACTTCCATCTATCTCTATCCACAGCTGTGTCTAGTCGAGAACCAGTAGTAGGGTTCAAAAAGCGAAGATGAGCTTTGGAGCGTAAAACCTCGAGGTACGTGCCTCAGAGGACAGCTTTCTGCAGCACTGCTCTCTGTATTACTCTCTGCTACTGGTTCTTTTGTAGTCAACACTACTTTCTTACCTCGTTTAATGCAGTCTTACCTAATAGCGTAAAAACTATAGATTCCTAATGTCATGATTTGCATTGTTCTACGACAGAATAAAGTGAAATTAGGACTTCTTTCGCCATTTTTGAAGGAGCTAGTGGCTCTGCTATTTTATTCACTTTACTCGTGTTTTACTAGGTTTTATTTTGTAATTTCGGTGGCATTTTACTAATGATGCCTTGGATTACGTAACAGGAGATTTGGCAAATGGAATGGGGGAGTATTCAAGAAGATTTCTCATTTGACGAAAGATTTCCGTTTGTAGTTTTGAAATGTTTTTTTCAAAACCAAATTGACATGACTTGACTTGACATGATATGAATATTTATTTAAAACTTGACATTGGCAGAATTATACTGGTAATCAGTTAGTTGTCATTAATAAAAAGAAGAAGAAGAAGAAAGTGAAATTACATGACCACATTAGCCACCACATCTCTATGGTAAAAAGGACCCAAATGAGGCAAAACAATCTATTCTACTTTATGATAGGGTGGTTTGAAGATCACCCAAACAGCTGGTTTGATCAAACTACTTAAGTGTATGGCGAGCATAAACTCATTCTACTTTTAATACAGTTGTGAACCTGTTTATATTCGTTTCGTTTGCATTACACGTGGAAAGAAACTTCGAATAATTACATCATATCTTGGCAGACAAAACACGGAAGGAATAGACAATCTAATTAAGTAACCCACGCGGGAAATTGAACGTAAATTATACGTAATTAGATCTATGATAAATAAAAGAATGAATGAATGAAAATACTATTGCACAACTTGATTTACTAGCTGCGCTACCGCGGTGAAAAGGTAGCTTATGTCCCTGGAACACAACCTTTATCCATGGCAATTTCAGCCTAATCTGTTCAGTGGTTTGGGCTACTGCGCGCGGCTTCGCCCGCGTGGTACCGACATTTTGAATAGCCTATATGCTATTCTAGGTCACTTTCTACGCCTATTCCAAGTTTCATTCATCAGTTCTCACTCACTCACAAACTTTCAGCTTTATTATACAGGGTGTAAAAAGACGTCTACCGAAGCCGAAAGGGGTAGGAACAGCATCCCAACACACAACCAAATCCAAAAGGATTTTCCGAAAAAATCATTATATCCGGAGAAAACAGCGTTTGAAGATTTCTGTTTGCGTATGCACTGGGCGCGTTGTTTTACGTAGATTGCTGGATTTTGAGTTTTAACCGTTCTTTTCTTTTATAAATGAAATTATTATTAGGTCTTATTATGTTGTCCTAGTAGTAAATAACCGGATATAACATAAAATGACGAAGCTTAGTCAATTTTTTTTTTGCGTTTTTTTTTTCGCTATATATGTTTAGAATCATGGTCTGATTGCAACCCCTCAGTTTTCGGTAGTAGTCTTTTTACACCCTGTATTATTAGGATATTATTATGTTTCCGTGATCAGTTTTATATCCCCTATTTATCTAATTTTATCACTCACCATCCATAACAACAAATGCAAATTTCAGAGCATTAAGCCTCTTATCTTAATTCCTTTATTTCTTTATAATCCCTCTCTCTCCCGAATTGTCCTTAAAAACAATAAAAACCCTTGGAATCTATAACCGTTTTCCATAGGGCCTAATCGTACGTATTGTTTTGAAGCTAAAGTCCACCAATTAATATTAACAGCTGGTAAAAGATGATCTTAGTCAAACTATTTCCTCATTCTTATTTAGGATCACGACTCTCACAGGTCTTTTTTGTATCTTTTTATGTTCATATGTTTGAATCTTAATAAAAAAAAGCTTTTAAGAACATCCAGACAAGTACGAGTACCTATATGCTCTTGTAGCTTACACGAGTACGTAGTAGAAATTAAGGTAACGCTATATTTGACGGGAGAATATCATGAAGAGTAGTCTTGTCAACAAAAGGTACGAAAACATTATCGGTTGCGACTGGACTTAAAAACACAGGGGTTTCTCACAACCCTCCTAAACCAAAAGTTATGTTAATCGCCGGTTAATGCGAAGGTGTACGCGGCTTAAGTGGTTATAATCCGTATTCGCATTTAGCTAGCACAAAATTGCTAATGAGAGAATCTCTACGCTATTAGGGAACTAAAATGCTGCAATTTGTTAGAAAATGCATTCAGATCATCGTGTCGTGTTTTTTGTTGATCTTGAAAACAACTCATGTTGGTCTATTATGTTATTCTAAGCGATCGACATAAAACATGATTTTAAGTAGGAAAATGCTACGCTTTTTTAAGAAACTAGCAAAAAAGGAGAGCCAGTACAAACTATACAAAAGGTAGGTACTTTCGTTTGTGTAAGTTCATTATTTGTATTTTTAAGCCTATTATAACATATCAAATTATTTGTGTAACAAAAAAAGCTTCTGACTGAATATATTCTACAACAATATACTAAACAACAAAACGACTGGTATCTACACAATCCAAAGTGACAGCAATTTCTTATGACTGACTAAAAAATCAAAATACCTGAATGAATGAATGAATGAATGAATGAATGAATGTCATTTATTGTAAAAACATAGGTAAAATATAAGATGAAAAGTATGTTTACAAGCGTCACCAATTAGTATTGGTGTACTAATAATAGCTGTTATTATTAAATTAGGATGATGTTGCCATTTTATAGATTATTAATTAGATACCTGAGTGTTAAGAATTATTTAAGTTAACTACACAGACAATCACAACTGCATCCCCAAGGTATTATTAGCTATGGCGATTTGGAGTTCTCTGTGATTCTATAGATAAGTTTTGTAAATAAATAATTTGAATTTGAAAAGGTGCGGAAGAATTTTCTTAGATCTTGATAGTTCTTCAAAACCCTTCCTTACACAAAGCATTTTAAAATGAAATCACTTGCAGCATCTTACCACCCCTTCCCACATCCGCAGCAGTCATTGTGCGGACTAAACGAGATCTTATTATAGATCACCGTAATCGATCTGATAATACCTTTCCTTTGTACCTCGCCCATTATATGCAGGCCTCAACAGAATAGGGCACCTATTTATGCTAAGACCTATCTAGATAATAGAGGTGTAACAAAGAGCCCTGTTGGTCGAATGGGGCTGTACCTCAACTTTCAATCCGAAGGTCGTGGGCTCGAATCCCGGCCGTGCATCAATGGATGTAAAATTTATATGCGCGAGCTCTCAACGGTGAAGGAAAACATCGTGAGGAAGCCCGCAGTGGAACCTCGCAAAAACTACTGAATTATTTTGGATGAGGAGGCTCAGAAAAAGGTTTTAGTCTAGGATAGCATATAGTTTTATACTAAGCACAACGGATCTTTAGCTCTCTGAAGTTAGGTGCAATAGACGATTGCGCAGGTTTGGTAGAGTAAGCGAGATAGCACTCTTTTAGGCGTCATCAAAAATGGTTTCTGCGCAGCTACTTCAGAGAGCTAAAGAACGATTGTGCGTATTATACTTTTTATCCGTTTTTGTCTCCTACTTTTGGTATAGGTTACTAATAATAAATAATAAATTAATAATATTAGTTAGTAATAAATAATAAATTAATAATAGAGTTCACGGGCATATTTTTGACATCTCAAGTTAGTTCCTAGCTAAGAGCACCCAAATTACGATATTTCGCTCGCGGTAGCGCCTTAAGTACACCAAAAGTCATTTTTAAGTGGCGCCACTCAACAACCCCGCACTCTGTCTACCCCCACTTAGGGGAGCCACGGACACCCATCCGTCCATACATTCGTAGCATTGTTGTGTTTTATCCAAAACAGTAGATCTAAATAATGTACCGAATTTAGAAGAATATTTTATACTGAAAGTTTAAAATAAAACATTTTAGCAACTATCTAGGAGGTTGATACTGAGGTTTTTCACAAAACCCCCATTGCAGTTCATCATCATCATCATCAGTCTATGGCAGTCCAGCTGGACATAGACCTCCCCTAGTGCGCGCCATTGCGCCCTGTTCTCAGCTCGACGCATCCAGCTTAGTAACGTAAACATAAACAGGTTCACGACTGTATCCCCAAGGTGCAGTAGACATTCTCTCAGATCTTACTTATTCCAGATCCTTTGAAGATGTCTAAGGGGGGTAGTCAGAGGCATGTCCAAACACATATTTGATACATGCCCACATTTTGCAGAAGTATTCCATACGTGTCAGGTTGCAAGCCCATCGCCGCCTATAAGAACACTAACTGGTTTCCTCACGATGTTTTCCTTCACCGTTTAGAGCACGTGCTAAATTTTACGAAACGCAAAATCCATTGATGCACGTTTCGATACGAGGGATTCGAACCCACAACCTTCGGATTGAAAGTTGAGTTACAACCCCATTCGGCTAACACGGCTTTCATCCAGCTTAGTCCCTTGCAGTTATTGTTTTTAAAACTAAAAGCAGGTACCTATGTCAACTTAAAAAGAAAGAGGACGACAGGTTGTTTTTTATATTCTTGCAAACAAAATGAAGTTGGTTCTTTAAAAAAAAATACTTTAGAAATAAATGGTAGGTAATAAGTACAAAAAGACTACAAGAAGAACCCCGAAGACGGAGTCAAACTTCTAACTTTAACAATTTCGTCAAATATGTAGGGTTTGGGGTAAAAAGTGGGTTAAATTGTAGTGGTCCGAAGTCTGTTCAGAGCATCGTGAAATATCATATTATTTATTTAGGACAGCTTCGAGGAAGCTTGACGCAGGGTTGTCACAAATAAATTGTAATATTTCACCCATTATTTTCATAGCAACGTGAACTGTGGAAGTTGCTTATCGTTTTCATTTAGGCACTATGAAGTACGAGTAACAATAACGTTAAGGTGTAATGACCCTTTTTATCAAAGACTCAGGTACGTTCTTATCACTGTTAGATAGTAGGTTTGGATCTCGGTTTTTTTTTCCAATTTTAAAGTCGCGAAATCCTTGCGGCTTAAAAGTTTCTTCACCAGAGATTAGATAGATGTAATGATTTGTTTGACACACACAACAAGAACATTGCAGATTAGAGGTATGGTGCACGAGAGGAGCATCTTTGAGGCACTTATAATCCTTTCACCACACGGGTTTGACAGATCTCTACACGATAAGAAGAAGAAGACTATTGTAATCATTAGTTATATTATGAACTTATTTTATTTTTTTAGACACTAGAACAATGGACCAACCCTAAAACTTAATAAAGACAATTTTGGCAAGTCTAAGTCAATTATGCGTTACCTAGAGAGGATCAAAGGTTTACGAGCATTTTGACGTTTTAATAACAATATAACATAATTATTGTACCTTATAAAGCAAGATTTTGATAATAATAAGTTATTTTACTATTTATAACTGATTGATGAGCAAATCAATGTAATGAGAAGGTAATCATGACAGCGGGAGGACAGTTTGGGAAATTAGAAAGTAAAGAACTACATACGAATGTCGTGTAACAACGACACGACACTTTCTCTACGGTAGGATAGAGTAAAAAAATGTTTTATTATTTCAGCCATTTGTATCCCATGCTGGGCAAAGGCCTCCCCCCACCCCCTCCAGACATCTCGGTCCCATGCAGAAGATGCTACTGCTGTAAAATCATCTCTACTACCGCTATATAACGTAGGTAACTCTACAATAGAGAAAAACTTAGGCCTTTAAATCTATATTAGATGATTTATACAGCGTCAAGAGGCAATCCATGCCTACGTATGTAAAGTAAGTGTAGACTTAACGGGACGTTGTAGTGCCTGGTACATTGAGATGGAAAAGACTTGCCCAGCACCTAAACCATCCTCTCAGCTTAATCAGGCCTACAGGCCTGACGACGTGAATACGTGTGGAGCTGATTAAACTCTTAACGTTGAAGGTAAAACATCGTGAGGAAACAAAAGTGAAGAGACAGGGTATTCATGGCAGGTAACTTGTGCCTTTTTATTTTGGAAAATCTTAAATTGATACAATATTGATTAATTGAGTTCACAACACCATTCTGCCAACAATCTCCTTCCTCGAATTTGGGCAAATCCTTAACAAAACACACGAGTTCTGTACCCTCATAAAGAGAAAATCTAATTAGAAATATTGCTATCACCCGTACGAAAATCCATTACCCAACCAACAAAAGTGGAAAATGAAATTGGCAAAATATAATTGGGAATAGAAATTAGGAGTGGGTATAACGTATAACTCAATTATTTCGAAGCTGTTAGATGTATGAATTTAAGAGGCGCGCTACATTTACAAGCATGCAGCAGCGTAGAATACATAATAATGTTCTCTACAGGTAGGTTAGATAGGCTTCTCGACGCTATAACAGGGCTCGTGCTCGTGGTCAAAGCAGTGGCATAGCTACTGGAGGGCTAGGTGGTGCTGTGCACCGGGGCCCCCAAGCTCAAGGGGCCCTCGCAAGTTAGAGCCCGAGGGCAAAAACAAAACGTTTTTTGAACAAAATCTTCTAACTTCAAAAGAAAAGAAAATTTTTGCCACACCCTGCATATTTATATTTTGACATGATAAAACCTAAACCGTTCAGTTAGGGCCCCAGTTTTTTTTTTGCACCAGGACTCTGGGCTACTTAGATACGCTACTGGGTCAAAGTCTTAATTCACTAAGACCCAATTGATTAACTAGAATTGTGTATAATCTCTCAAAACTATCAAAGCACGATAACTAGGCCTTTGCAATATCATCATTAAAACTCTAATTAAAAGATGCTGTAGTGCCCTAAGATAATGTTTCTGAAGGAGTATGTTTTAAGAAGACTTTTTTTATTTACATGAACAAAAAAAATCGCATCGCGTAGGTACACACTATTGAAGAGCTGTTTTTCAGTGGCCATTACTTACCCGCACTGAAGCTTGCTTAGCTGTGTAGTCCTGAATGTTGCGGAGCAGGAGATGGCCATTCCAAATTCATTATATGGTTGGTAGATAGAGCATGTTTGATAATAAATTATGTGCTTTTAAAAGGGTTTAGCAAAATGGACTCCAAGTTTCACATAACTTACCATACCATACCCAGACTATGATCCGCTCAGATTATGAAGGTAATGAAAGGCATCAAATCAAATCAAGTTTATTCAGGAACAGTAACAGTGGCTTATGTATTCAGTGGAAACGATGATATTAAATAAATAAATAAATAAATATTGCTGGACTTTTCACACAGCATCATCTAGCCCCAAAGTAAGCTTGAGCTTGTGTTATGGGTACTAGATGACTGATAAACTACTTATATACTTTTTGTTTGTAAATACATACATCTTATACATAGAAACACTCAGACCCTGAAGAAGTTATTTGTAAAACTGTGTCGCAGGCACCAACGCCCCCATCCGTACTTATACTATATCCATCCAAAGGAACGAATGGTCTAAGTTGACTATTTCATTAAAAGTAGTAAAATAACTAGATAAGAAAAGGAAAACATACTAAATACCAAGTTATGTATTTATGTTTGGAAGTGTGTGTGTGTGTGTGTGTGTGTGTGTGTGTGTGTGTGTGTGTGTGTATTCAAACAGGCATCATAGCTGGCATAGGCTAGAAGAGTAGGTCTAGAAGAGTAGGTATGTAATTGTTGGAAGGATTCCGAACCTATAGACATTTTAGATTATATTATATATCAACGATACTATTCTTCTTCTTCTTCCTGCCCTTATCCCACTTAAGTGGGGCCGGCACAACATGTTTCTCTCTTCCATTTCCCTCTATCACCCGTCATATCAGAACTCACTCCTTTCACAAACATATCCGCATTCACACAGTCCATCCATCTTTTACCAAACTTGTCCTACTAAATAAAAATATAAAAAACAGGCCAAGTTTTTATCAGCTTGTCCCGCCATGTGTTATATTATTATTATAATTTTTTTTTTTATAATAGCCGGGTTAATACCGAACGTATAAATTGATCGAGATCGCTAAGGGCGCACACCGCCCATCGCTCTTCAGGGCAATTGGCCGCAGAATATTAACCATAAACAATAGACAGGGAGCTGGTGGCCGTTTTTTTATTTTATTCCGCACGAAAAAGCAGTTAGCTTGTATGAATGAAAGTGAATGAACAAGATGTATATCAGGATTTTAGCGAGTAGAAATCTGTGGACTATTCTACGAGAAATAGTTGTAGGTACCCTTTAGGTACCTGTAAAACAAAACTTAAAAGAAAGACAATTACGAGTTGGTCTTCATATCTCCATATTTTTTACTGGAATTAATCTATTTTATCCGTAAAACCTGTCACGTATGTTTAGGTAGGTTTAGATGTATTTGAATGTTGTAATCTTAGACATATTAAGATTTTTTTTCCCAAAAATTGCCCGCAAAAGAATATCTAATGGGCTCTCTACATATTCGAAGATGATAGACGAATGTCAACGGTCACGAACGTGTAGAGGGCCTCATCGCCTGTCATTGTCTATTCAAATAATCGTTTGGCGAATAGTTCGGCAAATAGTTCAGCGAATGTGTAGAGTGGCCGTAACGTGGCTTGTTACTTTGTGATCTTATTTCGTAAATTATAACTCAGTCTATAATATTATGAGAGTACGGTACCCAGTGCGGAGCTTAACTAGCCTAAGTACGGCTAATATTAACTTGTGAGTATGCTTCCGTCAGAAATTTCCAGTTTGCTATCATGTAGGGTGACTAGCTGTTGGCTCTTTGATTATTTTTATACTGACATTATTTTTGAGAGCGAAACCGCGTGTTGTTATACGCAAATATTTTATATAGTCGGTTACCTAAACAAAAACAAACATGGCTGATTCTCTCAACAGTTTGTACGGAAAATAAAATATTTTTTATTTGCTTTGATTCACCCTACGATCACAAACAACTTAACACTTATTAAATAAATAAATAAATAACGCTGGACTTTTCACACAGCATCAACTACCCCCAAAGTAAGCAGAGCTTGTGTTATGGGTACTAGATGACTGATAAACTACTTATATACTTTTTGTTTGTAAATACATACATAATTAGATAGAAACACCCAGACCCGAAAAAAAAACTGTAGGTTATACAAACATTTGTCCCGCGGCGGGGATCGAACCCGAAACCTTCTGCTTGTTTCTACCTCTGTGCTTGTTTCATTCAAGCAAACAATTTTACCTAGTTTTCTGCAAGATTATCCTCTTTCCCTTAGGTTACTTTTCCACCTGGAAGGTGCTGTCAAGAAGCTGTCAGCACCTATCCGACAGACTGAACACGAGCAGAAAAACATTTCTCGTGGACGTTTTTTTGAAGGTGGAAAAACGGTCTTAATAGACTTAATGGCGATGGGTTTATATTTCTGCCTTTTGGTGTGGAAAAGTTAGGTCCATGGGGTCCAGAGCCGTGGCTCCTTTTCAGAGAATTATCCGATAGGTTGATTGACGAGACCAATGACCAAAGGGCTGGTGCGTACCTCGGACAGAGGATAAGTATAGCCATCCAACGAGGTAATGCCGTCAGCCTTTTGGGCACATTACCTGTGGCCGGTGATTTGAACACTGTTTTTTATCTTTGGTTTAGTTAAATTATGTATTTTTATGATTATTGTTTTTTGTTGTAAGTATTTAGAAAATAGTTATAGAGCATAAAAGTGTAGGTAAACTCACTTATTTGTACTCGTAGAATAAAAACATTTTGCATCTTTAAAGGATCTCTAGGTTAAAGTGTTACTGAATTTCGGCAGTTTGTCTATTTATAAGAATGTCTACCGTGCTGGATACAGTCGTGCATCTTGGAAACACACAGTCTGTAGTCGAATAAAAGTCCGAGATCTCCGAAGCGTGTAGTCACAATAAATGCATAGTGCTTAGCGCAAATTCAGCTTAATGCGCCCGTTATGTCGCTGTGTAGGCGTTTACGGTTACCGACCGGCATTGTACCGTGTAAACATACGGGGAAGTAACACTTACGGTACTGTTACGTTTTCAGGAAAACGCTAGTGATTTTGAGGTTATCATGTTTTTCGGGCGTTCGCGGAAGTCATACGCAAGGTATTATAGCGTACCTTTGTCTAAAATGTGATGAAATTATAATTTTTGCTGCAATCACACCTTGACCAGCAGTCAGATTTTGAAAAGCTTAAAATAGTGTAGATTGAGGACTGAGAGTGCCATCATCGTGCCAATCTTGAATTTGCTTAACATTTTTTATTGTGCCAAACAATTTTGACGTAATACGAGTATAAGACGTACTTATATATATTTTTTTTTATTTGAGAGAGTATTTTCCGTGCCTTGGTATTACAGCCATTGTCCTAAGTTTTATAGTTATTTCACTTAGCGTCATTCTCAGAACACTCTCCCTTATATTTCCATTAGAACCGGTTAAGAAGATTTCGTTGTATGACGCTATAACTAGGTGTCTAGAGGGCGAATTACTCGGAAGCTTAAACACAGAGGGGCTTATTACAAGAAAATGAGCCGAGTTTAGACCAAGTCTAACTAAAAAACTGTCCCTAGAAAAACTATCTTTAAATACTCGTACATAGAACGCTTTTTTGTGGTAACAGTTTTGTTTTGACTAGTGTCAACATGGGGTTCAACCAAGGTTTTACGTTTTTATAATAAGCAGCTGAGGAATTAAACGAACATTGATAGTTATGAAGCGAGGAAATGCTAATAAACTACATAAATATTACTGAACATTTTACACAGCATCACCTAGTAGGTACTTGCTTTGATACAACAGCTTGTGAAATGGGACCTACATGACCAGATGAGGCAACCTATGCTTACACTTAACGTGACCCTGTAGTGCCTGGGACATTGTTTGAGATGGAATAGGCTTGCCCAGCGCCTTAAGTGTCTGTCATCAGTCATACTACTTAATATAAGTACTTTGACATTTTTCACTTCACACTTTGACATCCTTCAAATCAAATCAAATCAAATCATTTATTGCGAAATATGGTAAAAGGTCTTAGATAAATATAAGTATCACATATTTCACCAAATAACATTGGCATGCAAAACTTTAATCATGAATTACAAAAAAAAATTATAAATTACACAAAAAAATGTAATGAATGTCAAAAAAAAAAATACTTAATATAATTACAAAAGAATGTCATACCTTCATAATTCACACTTTGACTTTGACATCTTGTGCAACCTCCAATCGCATTTTGCCCTATATAATGTCAGTTTTTTTGCTCTACTCTGTAATTGAAGCCTACACACAATATTTAGGTACACACCATGAATTTACCTAATGGATTCCCGGGTTGACTGTCCTAATGTTTGATACCACTTTATTTATCGTTGTGCGCAAGACTAATTCTTGACTTTTGTGTTCTTATAACTCGACTGGTTTATTTCCATCGCTGCTAGAGTGATTTTCATAGCGTGCGTTGTGATTTTTTAATGTCTTAATGTTTTGACGATGATGAATTTATTATGTTTTGCCCTATATCCAATCCACTGATATGGAAAAAGTAAATTAATTTAAAAATTTACAAATTTTGTGTGGTTTTGTGTTCTATTAAAAATGACACATCAAACGATATTTAAAGATTTTTATATGTAAGTATCCCAAAAATTAGCACCCATGCGGGATTTGAACCTACGACCTTGCCGAGCCGTGGCATCGCTCTGACCAACTGAGCTAACGGGCAACGGACGCATGAGTTGAAATGTATTGGTAGTACATACTATACAGCATTGCATATCCCTAATCATTTAAATATCCCTAAGTGTGCGGTTAACACTATAAAAATATAATCCACATCAAACGATGTTTATAAAATGCATTCCAAATTTCACTCATGCGGGACTTGACACTCTAGATTTAAAAGATAATTTTGGGATACATTTTAAATCTTGATTGATCCTTAAGTGTGATGATCCTTGAGTGTACGTTATACTAAAAAAATATGCGGTGTGTTTCATAAAAAGCCTAAATGCAGTAAAAAATAAAGACCTTACATTACCTCTGACTGTAATGCAAGTTAATAGGCACCTTCTGGGTAAGCTCGCTCCATCGTAGACCTCACTCTTGCCTGTGCAAGTTTCGAGGTCAAGAGCCGACCCATTCACCTTAAAAAAAAAAGAAAGACAGATAAATAATCCTAATCGAGCGTTGTATTCAGATCAGTAAAGTCACAGCTCTGAACTAAATCGTAATAGAATCGCGCTATCTCCTTCCAATTTATTATTGTAATGTATGCCTAGTAGCTGGGGACAAATACTCCTTTCTTTATTTACATTGCATTTATTATAGACTTCCCTGTACAGAATCTAACTAAACTGTGGGATCGATAAAGTTGAAACAATCGCATCAGAGTAAAAAGCATCTCTTCAATTCACACTGAACTTACGTAGGACGCAAAACGCAACGATAGCGCGATCTAGAAAAGCGCCAGCTAGCGACATCTAGTTGTGTTTTATGAACTAAATATTCATACATTGTTCTTAGGTTCTTTCTAGTTTTTAGTTAAATATGAATTTACATTGAACACTTTCCCTTTAGCATTTAAAGCATAAATCTTTTCTCCACACTGGTTCGAAAGGACACAACAAGAAGAAGAAGAAGAAAGCCATCTATTCCTGCTTCCGTATACAAATTTTTGCATAGTTACATTTTATTCGCCGTGTGCAATTTTTGGGATGCATTTTAAACTCTAAGGCCCATATTAATAAACATGGTGTAAAGTTACGCCAGGTTTAAACTCCGAAAATTGTATGGTTACTCCTAAGGTACACCCGGTGTAACTTAACACCACGTTTATTAATAAGAGCCTAAGGTCCCATGGTTGAGTTCAGGCAAAAATAAGAAAGCTAGAATCAAATCTATAATGCTTCTGTAAAAATGTTGCAATTTTTATATTTTACGCTGTGTAATGTAATTTTTTGGATGCATTTAAAAATCCTAAGAGTAAGCTAAAAAAGTACGTGAGTGTCGTGGAACACTCGGTTGGAACGAAGTTTTTACATTTGACTTTCTGACATTGTTGACATTTTTGACATTTTGGACATGTTTTTTACTTCTGTAAAGTTGTGTTAAAGTTGTGTTTTTGCAGTTATCATTTTATTCCCCGGAGACAGCGATATGTCGTGACGGTAAAATCGAACGCTTTTTCTCTTTCAGCCCCCATCCTCGATACCGTCCGAAAAAGAACATCGTCCCACTTTAAAAATAACTATAGTCAACCAAAAAGCATTATACTTACAGTAGAACCACTTAGAATACTCTTAAAACTAGGTGTCTAGTCTAATCCAGTGCCTCGTCGAAAATACCAACTAGGTACCTAGTTGGTATTTTCGTACATAGATATACATAGATTAGATATTAGTGTTGACTGTGCTAGACAGCCACGTAGTTTTAAAAGTTGATCACACATAACTCAATCCGGGATCAAAGTTATGATTAGGCCATCAGAGGCTGATCAGGAAACTTTTCTCGTTAGGTACTCGCTCATTTGACAACTTCAAGTCGTGTTTGCTACGGTTTGGGCTTCTACGAAAGATATCAATTTCATAAAGTTGTTATGTGTTACTCAAACTGATAGGCAGTTGTTTAGGTAAATTGACGACCTCTGTAGCGCAGTGGGTGAAGGCCCGCCTGCGACGCAAAAGGTTCGATCCCCGCGGCGGGACCAAAAGTTTGTATGTCTACAAATATTTCTCTCGGGTGTTTTCTATGTATAGGTAATATTCTTACAAACAAAATGTATAGTAGGTATAAGTAGCATATCAGTACCCATAATAACACAAGCTCTGGGGCTAGATGATGCTGTAGTGTGTGAATATCCCTTAAAAACATTATCCTCAATTGTAATCTTCGTCTCAGTCCAAAATTGAATTTTTAAATTCAGGTCACTTTAATCTTTTTATTTTTAAAAATAATTTATTCTACTCTATGGTGTTGAATGTAGCTTTTCTTTATATTTCGTGCATATAAGAATAAGAATTACTTTATTCGCAGTTTCTTAAAAAATAATACAATAACGTTGGTGTAGGTACCTAAGCATAAGTACTACATAAAACTGTTGATACCTTGAAACTACGAAATGGCGTCCAACTCAGCATAATTGTTATACTCGTAATAGCCATTGTCTACTCGTACAACGCTGGTCTTCCGTTGGAACCAATATTTATAATATTATAAAATAATAATCGCAAGCCTATTGCTGTCTCTGTGAGAACATTTGTATTCTACATGCACGTTGTCTGAATCACTAAAATCAGTAGTATCGAATATTCGAAATAAAATTTCATTGCAGTCAATTCGCACCGGATTATTGGCGCTGTGGGTAGAATTCGGAAAGACGCATGATATATGGACATCATCATCATCAGCCTGACTATAGGTGTCGTGGATAGTCTTGGGTAGGTAGGCTTGATTATGGAATAAAATTCTTGAACTCTTTTATAACTATATTTTCCAATTTTCCCAAAAGTATGTTGTAACAGACGCCGCGTAAAATTTCGAATTCTACCACAGATAATTCTTTTTTTTTTTAAACCTGTTGGCGACAATAGGTATGCCTCCGACTTTAGAAATATAGGACTCAGACTATATGACCTTGTCTAAGTATGCCTCCCTAAGCTTTTGCCATGAAACGTAAGACCATAGACTTTTGATTTTTGCGCTACGCTTGTTAGCTATGGCCAACACACAGTAGGTTTAATCTTAAATAACAAGTACTCGTATTCATCATACACAGCTTAACTTTAGCCTACTGGTTAAAGCTCCCTAAGCTTGTGTGATATTAAGTACGACGATAGACCAAAGATTTTTGCGCTACGAGCATAAGCCTGAGTGTTCATGACAAGTTCAGATAAAGTCTCGATTTTATGAAACACACCTTTCATTAAAAGTGTTCTTTTTTCAAGGCCTTTGTCGTAGGTGCACTTAAAGTGCATTTACACGATGCGATTTTTCGTACGATTAGCTAAGCCCCGCCCACTGAACGAGCCGACGAGCGTCGCGCTAACTATGATAAATCGCATACGATGAGCGTTTACACATGAAAAATTTACGTGTGTTAATGCACATTTACCTCTGTTTATACAAAGGTCTTATAAAAGTTAACTTATAAGTACACGAGTACTTAAGTAGTACTCGTGTACTACTTAAGTATAGCAACTATAGAAAATATAGGTACGTCATTAGAAGGAACAGGAGTAGAATCACCTAGTTTTAAGACGTTTCAAAGTGATCTCAGCGTTCCTACTGAATAAATGCTTTTTTACTTTGACTTTGACAACAGTCAAAGTCACAACTTTGACTTTGTATTTGACTTTGACTTGAGTTTTTACAATTTCTCATTCTCACTCTGATCGTGCCACTGTGTAGACTAGTAATAGATGTAAAACAAGGACGACCCTACTCGCACTTGTTAATTCCTTTCCTCGGTTGGAGCGATATAGCAAAGCAAATCGCTTGGATTTCGTTTATTTGTGTATCGCGTGAATGCTACAAAGCACTGAATTACTGAAACCAAATGTGTACTGGGTGCAACAGTACTATAACACGTTCTGAAAATAAACCTTTGAAATAGGAATATTGTTCGTTTTTATAAACATTTTTTTTTACACCGCCCTATTGCCTTCCTTTAATCCAGTTCATCCTAAGGTTGTCTGGAAGAAATAGCTCACAGCGATAAGACTGCCCATTGTACTTCGCTTTAAATATTCTCCTGTATGTTTGCTTGTCTTTTTGTAATTTCCATGTTGTGTACAATAAAGTATTTTCTATCATCGATCTATCTAATATTTATTTATTGCCCTTTGAAATCAACTTTTCTATCATCTATCTATCTAATATTTATTTATTTATTTATTGCCCTTTGAAATCAACTTTATTCAATTTAAAACAAAATAGGTTCGTGTGAGTTAATGGCTAACTCTGGTGACGGAGTTTTCATTTCAGGCCTCCGTCATGGCTTAACGACTTTATGGCCGAGACCAACAATTTAACGTAAATTTAAGCACGGAAGCGCGCATTTAATTATTCAACAAGCGGTCACCCATCAACTTAGTGAACAATTAAAATAACGATAATTATGTCTTTTTTGCACGAAAACGTTGCGCACTTTAAGTCCGATAAAAAGACTCTTTGCACGAGGAAACGAGTCGAGAAAATGTCACGTGCGTAATCCTTCAGAAGCTCACAGCACACCCATTAGAGACGTTCGTGTGCGTAGGGTCTGTAGGACAATCTGAGTGATTCGGCTGAGTTGTGCCGCATCCGCAATGATCGCGATATAGTTCCACTACCGCGCTGTTACATCCGATATCTTGTTTACTATTCAAATGGGGTGCGTCTCCACTGTCATACGAGTGACGACTTTCAGTAGGCTTATTAATTGCACATGCATTACACTATGGAGTTTCTACAAATGAAAATATCGTCCCCTCAGTCCTCGCACAGATTTCCGCATTTCCGAATTTTTAATTCTTTGTATGAAATCGAATGAAAGCTCGTACTATCCACCCGTGTCGAACGCGCCGCATTTATGACTTCAGCAGTATTTTTCTATACAATTCAAAGGCACATTTGGTGAGGCTGGATCGTGCGATGACTTATAAAGGAAAATATCGTAAGGAAATCCATAGATATGCCAGCTTAACACTCTTTGACCATCAATGGTGCAAAAGTAACCACGGGATTTTTTCCTGTGATCGATATATAATCCTCTCAGCTATAGCTGAGAGAATTAGAAATAATTATTTAAGAGTTGGCGTCCAACTGAGCAAACTCTATCATCATCAATCATCTAGTAAAGATTTAAAGCCCTACGTGACTAGATTTAAATTTTAATAGACAATATTTTTATCAACTGGTTACCGTCTTCTTATCTATCTACGTCTCGTCCAACTCGGATGAGCCTTTGTATCGTGTGGGAATGGAGCATAATAGCTCAAAAAATAGGATTCAGCTGAAAATTGGTACGTTCTGTGGTGATACCTACTATCTAATTTAACCTGACTAACGAATGAAAGAAAAATGCCAATACGAGTTGGATGAGCCTTCGTATCGTGTGAGAATGGACACACGCGCTGCCGAGGACACGCAGTACGTGACAATGTCTTCCTGCACGAGCTGCGCCACTAACACTACATTAAATTAAACATGTTGCTGACTAAGTGAAATCTAAATAACATAAACAGGCTCACAACTTATCCACAGATCAACTTAAAGCCCACAAAAGTATCCACAGGTTGTTTTTGACAATCCATGAGCTTCAAAGTTCAACCAACTAAACTGGACAATAAGTGCTAAGGTCAAAGATGTTTGGTTAGTTAAAGTACTGCCACCAGTGCTCTAGTGCTCTAGTGGTAGTGCCCCCGCCTTCCAATCGTAAGGTCGTGAGTTCAATCCCGGTCCCCCAGCCCCGGTCCCCGATGTGCACTATGCCAGTACTCTCAAACGGCGAAGGAAAACATGGTGAGGAAACCGGCGTGTCGTAGAACCTACAAAGTTTGAAAACATGTGTCAAGTGCACGAAAGGAGCCTCTTTGAGGCGCACTTATAATCCTTTCGCCACACTGATTCGAAAAAACTGGTGACACGATAAAAAGAAGAAAAAGTGAGAGCATTGTCATGGAAAATATGCGCTTTAACACGAGCTCTTAAGGGTGAAGGAAAACATCCTGAGGAAACCCGCAGCTTAGTCAGCTCCACACGTATTGGGTTGTCTTTCCTGTGGGCGGCTGATTAAGCTGAGAAGATGGTTTAGGTGCTTGGCAAGCCTATTCCATCTCAAACAATGTCCCAGGCACTACAGCGTCCCTAATAAATAAATAATTAAATAACCATTTATTTCAGGCAACACAGAACAAATTATTGTGATAAAATGCCATTGGCCCATGTTTATAGATACCTTACAGACTAACATACATAAAAATATTAAATAATCGAGACATCGACGCTCCGATGACACACGCGCGGTGTCGGTGGGTAATGTATCTCACAGTTTTCGAAATAAGATCATATTATTATATTTTATAAAAATTTACCCAGGACCAAATGAGCAAATCTTGTGTCGGAATTATCGGAATACATGTAAAATCTTAGTGTTGATTTTATTTTGTGAACACGCGAAACGTCAAACTACTGTGCGTTGCTGAAAAAAAAAACCAGGCGTTTTGTTACATGGCGGTCTCGAACAGAGTCCTAATTTCTCTACAACACAATATTTAATATTAGTAGGTCGAATATCTCGTCGGTATTTGGTGTTATTGCTATCCGATTGCAAATAACGATGTTTACAAATTGCTAGACTTTGATGGTGTAGCGGGTAAGTTGCTGTACTTGAAGTATCACTAGTTATTTCGCACCAATTGGTGAATGGCCAAAGATGCTCCTTTTATGCACTTGGCACAATGTTTTCGAACTTGAGGAACAAGTTTGGTTCTCGTTGCGAGACAAATATTTGCAAAATAGCCAAATATATTGTATTTTGAAAAGCCTTTATCAGACGTTTTTAAAATATCTTCTATTGTGTACCTGATAAATAATAATGCTGGACATTTTCACACAGCATCATCTAGCCCCAAACTAAGCAAAGTTTGTGCTATGGGAACCAGTTAACTGATATACTACTTATATACTTTTTGTTTGTAAATACATACATATTATACATAGAAACACCCAGACCCGAGACAAATATCTGTAGGTCATACAAACATTTGTCCCGCGGCGGGGATCGAACCCGCAACCTTCTGCGTCGCAGGCGGACCTTCGCCCACTGTCTATCGTTCCTTTGGGATACTTACAGTCGTGATAAATGTTTTGAGGATTTTTTTAACCTAATCATCACACATTTCTACGTATCAAATGTCGGTTTTATTTAAAGTACTTAAAACGTAATGCCTAATGCTTTCCTAACACCTACATAAGTCATAACATAAATTATCCAGGCACAGTTACTCACCAAATCGTAACAATAATTTTATTTTTATTTCCGTGTTGTAACAATAAAGATCCACGCAATTCATTTCCTTTAATTCTTCACAAACAATAGTCAGGAACTCATCTAGTTTCCAACCCCATCTCTACTCGATTCCTGCTACAGAATTTTCAACCTTACCACCCTGATTTTAAGTAACATTTTTAATCATTTATATTGATTATATGTGATTACGAAAAAATAAACTCTATCTCTATAATTTTACATAGAATTTTCGCTTGAACTGACCATTGATATCCATAACACTTTTGCCACAGAAAGATAAGCCTTAGCCCGCTAAAATAACAAGTAATTTTCGCTTGCAACTAATAAGTTAAGGTTTATAGTACTCTGTAAGGTAACCTTGCAACGTGTTTTGAATACAAACTAACAAACATACACAAAGACTTGTATTGTAAGGCTTGACGTAGATTAGGTGGTAGTTAGTATGATAAGTCGCAGGGCAAACACCTTATGACACGGTACAAAAATAGATGAACATTACACTGAATATTTCTCTAGCATTTTAAAATAGTGGCCTATGGTCAACAGAGGGCGGATACAGGCATGATGATGATGATTTCTATTAAGGGTATAGTTACATCAGTGGTTGCATCCAACATCCACGACTTGGAATCGAGAAACCCAGGCTTTCAAATCTGTATGAACTTTTTTTTTTTTTTTAATTAAATAGGTCAGCATTTGACCCCTCTATACATATTTTCCTATTTCCTAAAATAAAAAAGTAGAGGAAGACTCTTTCAATTTACCTCTACTTTTTCGTTCTGGCAAGCAACCTGCGCCTACCCTACCTGTTGGGTATCGCAGGAAGGGTAGAAGTGAAACGCCTTGAGTTTACAATGATGGTTATAATGATGGATTAGGTACTCAACTTAGTGCTATCTAGCTTAAAATAAAGGAGTGATTTGTCAAACAAGTATTGCTATTGGTGCGCAGGCTGGTTGCGAATGGAATGGCCGATCGTCCTTTGTTCGATCGGTGACATTGAAGATATTTTGTTCCGAGGGTAGGCAGGCGTCGCGGCTAGCGGCCACTAGCGGCGGTTGACTTCTCGTGGGCCTGGACCTTGGTCTTTTTGCGTCAACATGCTGCCGGCCTTGGAACATTCTGTTCCAACGTTGGATTTGGAAGGGGGCAGAGCCGGTTGAAGGCTCTTCTCATGGTTCCCGATGTTGTCCGAACGTCAGCTACTCGGTTGATGCCGTCGGTGCCGGGGTATACTGTGGTGATCCTTCCAAGAAGCCATCGGTTGGGGGGTAGTCGGTCGTCCTTGATCAGGACCATTTCTCCAGGATGCGGCTGTCCCTTGTTCTGGCGCCATCTGCAATGCTCCTGGTCTGTAATTCTGAAACGTACTCCTTATAAAATCGGTTCCAGAAATGAGTCTTGAGCGACTGAATTCTCATATATCTTGAGAGTGTGGTTATTGGTGCATCTTCTCGTACCTGGGGAGAAGGCAACATTGTGAGAGAACGTCCAATCAAAAAATCCGCAGGTTTAAGTGGGACAAGATCTGAGGGATCTGATGAGAGAGCAGTGATAGGTCTATTGTTTAATATGGCCTCTATCTGAGCCAAAACTGTGTTCATTTCTTCGTAATCTAAGTGTGCCAAACCTAAGACTCGTTTTAAATGAAATTTGATTGATTTGACCGATGCCTCTGCTAAACCATTAAAATGTGGACTATAAGCTGGACTGAACTTGAAATTTATTTCATTTTCAGATGAGTAGGAACTTATATCTTTGGAAGCTGACTTTATGAATTTATTTAGCTCGTTACAGGCACCCACGAAATTCGTTCCATTGTCGGAATAAATATTCGCTGGCTTACCTCTGCGGGCAATGAATCTATTAAGGGCTGATAAGAAACCTTGTGACGTCAGCTCGGTGACAAGCTCTATGTGTATCGCTCGTACTGCCAAACAGACTAATACACAAATATAAGCTTTTTTAAGTCTACAGCCCCTGCCCTTTATATCGGCTATCAGTACTGGACCGCAATAATCAACAGCCGTATTGATGAATGGAAATTCTGCTTGTAATCTAGGCTCGGGTAGGTTACCCATAATAGGCTGGTAGGTTTTCCCGGAAAACCTGCAACATTTGACACAATCGTGAGTGATTTTTCTGGTAAGATTGCGAGCGTTTATTATCCAGAATTTGTGACGAACTGTGGCTAATAGTAGTTGAGGCCCTGCATGGAAATAAATTTTATGATAATGTTCTACTATTAGTTTGGTTAGTTTGTGAGACGCGTGGAGTAAAATGGGATGTTTCGTGTCGTAGTCAAAGTTGGAATTTGATAGTCTACCTCCAACGCGAATCAAGCCTGATGATGATTCAAAAAATGGATTTAAGTTTAATAATTTGTCTTTGGATGACAGTTGATGTTTGTTGTATAGTTGTGTGTATTGTTTGTTGAATGTTTCCATTTGTGCGATTTTGCAAAGTGTTTGTGTACTGGATTTTAATTCTGAAACTGTAGGTGTACCTACGATTTTGTTGTTTGGATTTTTACAGTTATATACAAATCGCTTTATGTACGCGATGACGCGTTGTAACTTGCTATAATTTGAGTAATTTTGTATGATATTTACAGTGTTTGAAGCACTTGTTGTGAAATTGCACTGAACTTTGGTTTCAGGCAAGTTTTCAATGTGTGTGTTTTGAGGCTGTGTAGGAAACTGAATTTCAGTTTGGTGTAAAAACTGTGGGCCTCCCCACCACAGAGGTGAAGAATTGAGTTGACTGGCATTAAGACCCCGGGACCCTATATCAGCGGGGTTCAAACCTGTGGGAACATAGTTCCATGAAGAAGGATCAGAAACTTGTGTGATTTCCTTAACTCTATTGTAAACAAATTGTTTTAGAGTTTCCTTACATGTGTTGATCCAACCTAGCACTATTGTTGAATCACACCAATAGAATTGTGAATCTATTTTAACACGCAATGATTTTTTTAACCTTTTCTGCTAACTGGGTAGCTAGTAAGGCTCCACATAGTTCAAGTCGTGGTATAGTTAGCTTCTGCTTGAGTGGGGCTACTCTACTTTTAGACAATACCAGGTGTACACTGACATTCCCACTGCTGGACATAGAGCGTACGTAAATGCAACCTGAGTATGCCTTTTTGGATGCGTCGCTGAATGCGTGTAGTTCTACCCTAACATGATTGTCACAGAAAACTCGACGTGGGATTCGAATGTTTGTTAAATCTGGTAAGTTTATGATGAAGTTATGCCATTGTGATTGAATTTCCATAGGTAATTCATCATCCCACGAAATGTTTTTTGCCCAAAGTGCTTGCAAAATAAGTTTTGCTTGAAGCATGCATGGATTGATAAGACCCAGTGGGTCAAAAACCTGAGCTATTGTGGATAAAATGTTGCGTTTGTTTATCTTGTATTTTTGTGTGTCTGTGCTTGTTGATGAGAAAAACAGCGTATCTAGTTTGCAAGCCCATAGGAGGCCAAGTGTTTTGGCATATTCATCCTTACTTAAATTAAGTAAGTTATCGTTGCTGTTCTCATCAACAATTTGTGCGAGTATTGATGGAAAATTTGAGCGCCATTTTCGTAGGTAAAAATGAGCGCTTTCTAGTTCTCGAATAACACCCTTACATGTGGAGATAAGCTCGGATTCTAGGTCGTCACCCGTAATTAAGTCGTCAACGTACATATCGTGGAGGATTGTCTGACTTACCCTTTTGTCAGAACAATCACGACCTAGCTGTATAATGCATCTAGTAGCTAGGTAGGGAGCCGAGGCAGTCCCGTACGTCACGGTGTTTAGGTAGTATTGCTTGATTTCTTGATCAGGGTCCGATCGCCAAAATATTTGTTGCAAGCTTCTAAACTTCTCATCTACTAAAATTTGCCTGTATTGTTTTTCAACATCTGATGTGACAACAAACTTATGTTGACGGAACCTGATCAATATGCTAATTAAATCGTCTTGTAACATTGGACCTATGTATTGTATGTTGTTGTATGATTTTCCTGAGCTTGTAACTGCAGATGCATCGAATACGGTTCTCAATTTAGTGCTGAGGCTACCTTCTCTTAAAATGCCATGGTGCGGTAAGAAGTAAGATACCTCATCTTTGTGTATGTTCGTGTTTTCGGTCATGTGACCTAAGGCCATGTATTCATTCATGAAATCGGTGTACAATGTTTGGAATTGTGGATTGCGTTTGAATTTACGTTCAAGTGTATTGAATCGTGTAAGTGCTTGTTGTTTAGAATCCCCCAAATTGGAAGGAGATTCTTTTAGTGGAATGTGGACCACGAACCTGCCGTCTGGCTGACGAACAGTTGTATTAGTGAAAATTGTTTCACACTCACTCTCACCTTTAGTTTGGATTTGTTGAGCGGGGGAAATCGATTCTAACTCAAAGAATTTATTTAGTTTTTCTTCAAGTTCTATATTTTGTGTAAAATGACAGTGGACTGTAATGGCCGATCGTCCTTTGTTCGATCGGTGACATTGAAGATATTTTGTTCCGAGGGTAGGCAGGCGTCGCGGCTAGCGGCCACTAGCGGCGGTTGACTTCTCGTGGGCCTGGACCTTGGTCTTTTTGCGTCAACACTACCTCAAAAAAAAATATGACAACATTTTTGAGATGGAATAATTCCTGCACCTAAACCATCCTCTTAGCTTAATCGGCCATATCCACAGGAAAGAACATCTATTCTTATCGTGTCACCAGTTCTTTCGAATCAGTGTGGTGAAAGGAGAACAAAGTGCGCCTCAAAGAGGCTCACTTTGTAATCTTGACACATGCTTTCGAACTTTGTAGGTTCTACGACATGCCGGTTTCCTCGCGATGTTTTCCTTCAACGTTTGAGAGTACTGGCATAGTGCACATAAATTTTTCGACAGAAAAACTCATTGGTGCACGACAGGGATTGAACCCACAACCCACGACGGAAGGCGGAGCCACTACCACTAGACCACCAGTGCTCTCTAGAAGAGAACATCTATTATGCGTGGAGCTCAATAAACTGCGGGTTTCCTCACGATGTTTTCCTATACTAAAAGCTCGTGTTAATGCGCATATAAATTTTAGAGCATGTCTAACTCAAGGTCTAAGTCTTAAAGCATTTATTCAGTAGTACCGATGCGATCAGTCTTAAAACTAATAAATAATGCTGGACATTTTTCACACAGCATCATCTAGCCCCAAACTAAGCAAAGCTTGTACTATGGGAACCAGATAACTGATAGAATACTTATATACTTTTTGTTTGTAAATACATACATATTATACATAGAAACACCCAGACCCGAGACAAATATCTGTAGGTCATACAAACATTTGTCCCGCGGTGGGGATCGAACCCGCAACCTTCTGCGTCGCAGGCGGACCTTCGCCCACTGCGCCACAGAGGTCGTCAGAAAAAAAAAAAAAACTGGATGATTGGCTCCAGTTTCTTCGCTGCCAATAACTACTACCCATGTAGGTACCTACCATATTTTTGTTCTTTTTTTCAGCACAAATTATTGGATATTAGGTACTTTTGTTACTGGAATACTGCTTGCGTGCGCGCACTGATCTAAATCGATTATACAACACTTTTATTGTCCGTTAGGTATGTTCTCATATCTGCACAGTGCATTATTGATCTAAGCAGGTAAACATAATTAGTTATATTGATAATTTACTATCCTAAGTCTAAGTTTAGTCTAAGTTTGTAGGTCTTTCTTCTTCGCTTCCCAACTGTTTCTTTCGCACGTCTCATACACCTGTTTGGTAAACGACTTTAATTTTATCTGTAGTTAGACTTTACGCACCGAGACGTGGTTCCTATAAAAAAACATTATTCGTGTAATCATCATCTAATAAATGAAGGTTTCAGAATCCATATAATAGAAATAAGTACAGTATTTGTCTATGTGTCATTTTAATGTGGGTTCCGTGAAAATCAAGTTCAAAACAATACAACAGAATTTAAACAAAGAGACATTCAATAATACAAAAAACCTAAACTTGGGTCTCCTCAAGAATCAAGACGCGTCACTAGTGATGTACGCGATTGAAATACTAATATATTGATCCGTACGTTTTCCTGGGCAGCACTAGTACGGCTAGCGTTAGTGTCGGGAGGGCATGCGCGGGCGCAACTGCAGCGCCGATATCGGTCACTGCGTCTAGGATTTTTTCGTGTTCAATGTAAGAGTTTTTTTTCTAAGTGTTTTTTAATTTCTAATAATTGTTTATTACTCAGTTGATTCTCATTCAAAAACATGCCTATTGTGATTTTTGATTTTGTTTAGTAACTTTGTGATTTTTTTTTTAATTTTTACCATGATTGTGATTACTTTAAAAGCAGGTATTGCGCATAAAAATATTAAAAAAAACATTATTGATTATCCTCATGACTGCATAAGGAACACATTGATATCTAATTAATCTAATTATATATTTTTTTAATCATCCTGATGATCTCTGTAATTAGGTATTACAAATACCTCTACGGAAATATCAAAGGCAAATGTTTGTTTTTACAATCATAGAAACAATTAAGAACTATTCAGTCACAACCTATTTACCCCTAAAGTCTAACTGCCAGTAAGTTGCCAGTAGAGTTCTAAATTCAAAAATAATAAAACGAAATGTCGCGATCGTCCCGAATCGATTTGAATCGAGTCAGGAGTACGCGATGCAAGTGAAGTCGAGATTTAAAATTGGAACTACATTTTATTGTTTTACCGTTACATCCACCGTTATTCGTCCTTTTGAATTTCGAAGACTTAATATTTGAAAATACCACATTTTGAACCGTATTCGCTACACAATAAAGAGTTGTAACTTTAATAATATTTGCGTAAAAATCTCGTTGTTTTGCTCAATGGCAAAGGATAAAAAGTGCATTATGCAGATTAAAAGTTGCCTTCTGTTATCAATGTTAAACAACATGGCTTCGTGTTCTTGAATTTTATATAATTTTCACGAAATATTTTCATTCCTTTTAATATTTTTCAAGCGCTATGTTCTTTGTAATTAGCGGGGCACGTGCTTAGAAAAGTAATTAATGTTATGTATTAGTTCCTTTTTTTTTACTTTACTTCCTGATTGCGGGTTTCGTTACAAAACATTAATTTATTTCCAGATATTATACCTACCTAATAATAGCTTTCACGAAAAAGATTATTCAAAGGAGTTTTCATTTCGGATAACTCATTTATCCACACAACGGTATGGTGCTTCTGACCATAGAGAACAAATAACGATTTTACCAATGTAATTTCAATTATTTTTTAAAACAACCGTCTTAAATTATCAAAATGTTATTGATTTTAATAAGGAAGCTTATAACCAATATCTGTAAATCGTCACTTTAATAATAATATTTTATTGTAATTTAAAATGCAGTACGGAATTTGCATGCATTCTTTACACTGAAAACTGGTCATCGGTGCTATAATCTGAACTTCAATCATCTATCTGTCCTTGTCCTACATTATTTGGGCACAACACAACATGTAGGTTAGTTATAGTTTTTCCACCTCGCGAAGGCGGGTTGTGTTGTGTGCATGTTGTTTCTGTGTGCGTAAGCTCGGAAACGCTCCATGGACGAATGAGCGCTTAGTATCGCTTATGCATAAAAAAACTTAGGCCTTTACATCTATATTAGATGATTTATGCAGCGTCAGGAGGCAATCTATGCCTACACATAACGGGACGCTGTAGTGCATGGGACATTATTTGAGATGGTATAGGCTTGCCCAGCACCTAAACCATCCTCTTGTCAGCCTGGCCCACAGGAAAGACGACGTCAATACGTGTGGAGCTGACTAAACTGCGGGTTTCCTCACGATGTTTTGCTCCACCGTTAAGAGCTCGTGTTATACACATATGTATATAAATGTATACACACAATTAAGACCAACCCTACCTTTTCTTAGATTAATCTACAATCATACCAAGCACTCTTCTGTATGGCATTATTTTCTTCTCATTAAATACATGTTTCCTCTAATAATTCTGTCACCAGCCTTTTCCATCTCAAACAATGTCCCAGGCACTACCGCGTACCGTTGAGTGCCTGCTTTCAAACCAAATGCAGTCAGAGAAATTGCATCAAGTTTAAGCCTTGACCTTAGAGGATGTTGACCTGATGCTAAGAACTTCAACTTAAGCTGTTTATACACAGCCGCATGCTTAAATGCATATTTGTATGTAGAAACCATTTGGTAGTGGCACTTGCATCTGTGTGTAAATAAATTGCAGTAGATTCTTTGTTACTTCCGCTCGATTCCGTAGAACGTCTTTGGTAATTTTTTTCTTTTGTTTTGTAAATTCCTCAGGATCATTGACCGAGTCTAGTTTTAGGTTATTTTAGATCAAAATTGATCTTATTAAAACAAGGGCTAATTTTCAAGCCCTCTTTTGCCCCCTGTTCCTTGATTATAACTTACACCTGGTTTTTAACCCCCACGCAAAAAGAGAGGGGTGATATAGGTTAAACGTGTCTGTCTGTGGTATCGTAGCTCCCAAACGGATGAACAGATTTTCGTTTAGTTTTTTTGTATCATAGAAAATTTTATCCCGAGTGTTCTTAGCCATGTTTCATGAAAATCTGTTCAGCCGTTTGAAGATCATCAGCTCTTTTCTAGTTGATGAGGGGATCTGACTAACTTCCTTATGTCTCTTTTTTCTAGAAGTGGCGGGGGTTTTTTCGTAGCAGGGTCTACGGGCTTGTCTTACCATGTTTTTTACCGTTTAGAGCACATTCAAAAATCCATTAGCCCGGAATCGAACCCATGACTTTCGCCTTTACTACCTATTCGGCTTAAACGGTTCCTTAAAGTCCATCGACTTCATAAACTTCGAAAAAAACGTTAAAAAATAAAGTACGGATGTCCGAATTGTAAAATTCGGTGTAAAGATAATATCTAATTCGAAATCCACCTGCTGTTTTGCAAGTTATTTTGAAAATTTGCATATTTTTGTGATTTTTAACGAACAAGCCGATTTACGCCTGACCGGGAACGAGAGGTGGATTTAAAAGTTTTGCAGATTGAGTAAAGTCATGTAAATTAATAACCTGACAGTGACCTGGATCAGTTGAGAGATAGATCGTTTCTAACGATCCTTAGATAGCTTGACTAATCCTGTTGTATTTTGTAAATATATGTAAATATAAATTAATTGTAACAATTAATAAGTACTTGACAGTTAGCTTTATAAAAATCTTTTGTAAAGCTAACTGTCAAATTGATATGTGGTCATAAGCTCCTGTTGTTTTTTATAGAAGATGATGAATGGATGCCTGGGACATTGTTTGAGATGGAATAGGCTTGCCCAGCACCTGAACCATTCTCTCAGCTTAATTGGCCTGGCCCACAGGAAAGACGACGTCGATACGTGTGGAGCTGACTAAGCTGCGGGTTTCCTCACGATGTTTTCCTTCACCGTTAAGAGCTCGTGTTATAGCGAAACGAAAAATCCATTGATGCACGGCCGGGATTCGAACCCACGACCTTCAGATTGAACGTCGAGGCACAACCCCATTCGACCAACACGGCTCTCTTTTGAACTTAGGTAGGTACTTATAGTTGTACGGCTAACTTCTTCACGATGTTTTTCTTCACCTTTTAAGACTGGCATAGTGTACATAATTATGTACATTTTAGAATAGAAAAATTCGTAGGTGCACGACCGGATTCGAACCCACGACCTTGAGAAAGCAAGCCATGTATTTTTAAAAATAATTCCAAAAAGTTTGACAAACGTTCCTAAATCTAGTAAAATTTATTAAATCATGTTCACAAGCTAATAGCTTTAATTTTATTGTAGGTAAAGATGTTTTGGGTCAATTATAAATATTACAAAGCGGCGGATTTGTTCCAGACTAAACGAATTAAAACAAAAAAAATATAAAACGAGCTTTGTTTTTTAATCGGATTGTTTTATTACGAAGTTAGTGAATACAGTTTTCGGCCCATTTCATGGCGTTTGTAGAAACAATATTACTATAATTACATTTTAAAAACTAAAAATAAAACCTACTTCAATGATTGATTCAGGACGCGCTGTGACTCAGGGTGTCAAGTGAGAATAAGCCTACCCTATAAATCGAAATAGAATAGAAATGGAATCAACAGATAACGCTAGACTCCTGCGTCTAATGGCATTATTTGCTAAAATTACCATTTTATACACTTCCTAAAAATTACATACATTTTATGTCAAGTACGCACGTGAGTTCCTGACATTAGCTACTTATGTCAAACCGTCAAACTGATTGTCTGTGTCAAACTGACATAAGTACAGTACCTTAGATTCTATAGATTAAGGGTCAGTGCAGCAAAACCGTCTCGGTAAATAACAGCTCATGCCGTTATTTTGTGTAGCATTTTTGACATTTTTCGTGATGCATGATCGTAACTACCTTCATAATATAATGTTTTGAGGATTTGTAGCTTTATTACTAGGTGCACGAAAGTGCACAAAAGGACTTTTGTGCACCTTCAACAGATTTTGGATCGTAAAAGAGTAGGTAGATACATATCTAATCTACCTACACTCCTTACTACGACCTACGACCTTATTCCGCCTTCACCGTTCTTTTACAGGGACTTCAGACGCACAGCTAATTATCATCCTCACCTGGTTGATATTCCACTTATTAGAACTAAGCGCTTCGAAAGTTCTTTCATTATGCGCACTGCAAAAATTTGGAATCAGCTTCCAGCGTCCGTATTTCCGCTGAGCTACGACCCCATTGTTTTTAAGAAGAGAGTTAATAGGCACCTTCTGGGTAAGCTCGCTCCATCGTAGACCTCACTCTTGCCTGTGTAAGTCTGAGGTCAAGAGCAGACCCATTCATCATAAAAAAAATAAAAAAAATAAAAAACAAAAAACTCCATAAGGTATTTAATTTCTCTTATTAGGTACTTTAAGAGGCGCATTTATAATCCTTTCACTCGACGTTTAACGTTTTTGTACCTATTTAGTAAAACTTTTTGGTGATACCTAGGTAAATACTCCTTGGTGTGCAGTGCAGGTCAGGTCAATAGATAAATAATATTTTGACAGTGACAAGTGGTGAGTTAAGCAATTGTTTTTAAAATATTGTCAAGCAAAGATCATTGTAAATTGGAAAATGGAAAATAAAACCATTCTAATGTGATTAAACTTGTTTCTCTATTAAATAAATAGTATATTTGAAAGGTCTTGCTCTTGACTGTACTGCCATTTCAACTAATTTATTAGTTAGCTAGTCGTGAGTTTACTAGATATCATCCTAATTGAATTCAATTAAATTCCTATTTAAATACCTTGCTTTTGTATTAATATCTATGGAAAGGTCATTGACGTCTTCGTTAAACAGTGTCACGACCTGAGTTGCGGTAGACAATCTCTCAGAAACTTTTATGTATTCCATATCCTTGGAAGAAGTCTAAAGGGGTAGTCAGTGGTATATTCAAATACGTGTAGGTAGGTACCTACTTAAATATTTGATACATGCCAACATTCAGACTTCAGACGCACAGCTAATTATCATCCTCACCTGGTTGATATTCCACTTATTAGAACTAAGCGCTTCGAAAGTTCTTTTATTATGCGCACTGCAAAAATTTGGAATCAGCTTCCAGCGTCTGTATTTCCGCTGAGCTACGACCCTGTTGTTTTTAAGAAGAGAGTTAATAGGCACCTTTTGGGTAAGCTCGCTCCATCGTAGACCTCACTCTTACCTGTGTAAGTTTGATGTCAAGAGCCGACCCATTCATCATAAAAAAAAAGTTAGCATTCCATACGTGACAAGTTGCAAGCCTATCGCCGCCTATAAAAATACTAACTGGTTTCGTCACGATGTTTTCACACGAATTAATAGTGTGCATAAATATGTATAGCTGACTGTACGCGATGTCAACAACATACTTAGTATTATGTTGTCAATTGATTTTTTTATATCAACACTCAGAATCATCATTACGGATAATTATAAACTGACTATTGAATATAATTGTTGTGTATTGTTTATTAATTATAACACCTTGTTTATTCCACGTGTTAATAAATTTAAAATTGTAAACTAGTCTTAGTAAAGATACGAGTTAAGAGAAGTATGTTGAAAAGTGGGCACGTGCCAAATGTGTACATATTTGCACATTTGCATGTGACCTTACTCGTTCAAAACAAAATAACCAATAAGCTGTGCTCCGCAATGTTACCTATGATCGCTTGGAGATACCTACTTCACATTTTTATGATAAAAAGAAGTTCATGTTCAATAGAACATGAACTATAATAGATAAATTTAGTATGGACTAAATCTATCTCAGTGTCTATGAAGCTGTTCCAAATCTATTCATGTTGGATCGTGAAAGAGTAGGTAGATACATATCCAATCTACCTACACTCCATAAGGTATTTAATTTATCTTATTAGGTACATACCTGATAACTAATAATAATAATAAATACCTTATGGAGTTTTGTTCTGTTAATTGAATTAAGGTAATTAATTAAATGATAATAAATAGAAAATATTTTTTAAGGTTTGTGTGATTTACGATTTCAAGTTATATCGAGTTCAACTATCAACCTACAAACAGACATCTCCTATAAGTACTCATAAGTATAATACAAAAAGCGCCTAAAATTTTAAAAATAAATCACATTTATTTCTTAAAACACAACACATTATAAATATCAAATAGGCCAAATAAAATGAAGAAGAGTAAACACATTATAATAGCTCTCTTCTTATAGCTTCCGAACCCTTGTGTCCAACAACCAACAGTTTGTTCCTAACGGATTGGAGGGTTACCTTCAACGCTCCGTAATATTTTTGAACGGAATAATGACACTCTGTGGTGTTTTCTATATCCATTTTTTAAACGTCAGTTTAACTGTCAAACTTATCATCCGTAAATGGTTATTTTGGAAACTGGTCGTCTTTTACATATGACTGTCCGTTGAATAAAGAAACCGGGCATTAGCCGACTACTCACCCAACTCACCACTTAGTCAGAATATGAGGATTTAATAAGAATCTGATGAACTTAGTGAGTGTTCGGTACACCTAACCTTACCCTTGTACCAATTGTCCCGTTCAGGTCACTGACATATTGCTTGCATCTATTGTATGCTAAATAATAACCCAGAAACCGAACGCATTAATGATAGCTTATTCTGGTTTAGCTAGATCACTTTATGTTAAGTAGTGTGATGGACCTTAAATCTGAAATAACTTTTTAAACTATCACGGTTATCGACAACTCAAAAAACATTATATCGGGAAACTCAAAAAATATTGAATCATGGTAAATATCCCGTTAATAGTGTTAATAGTTTCATCCGAAGGTTGCTAGTTAGACGCCGTTTACAATAAGTACCATTCCTCTTACCAGAGAATATTAGATCTTGCTCCGTTAAGTTTGAGGAAGCTAGATGTAAGAATGGTATGCCAGAATGGCCTCGTGTAGGAGTCATAGAATCTCAGCCATGTTTTTTTTTTTTTTTATGATGAATGGGTCGGCTCTTGACCTCAAACTTACACAGGTAAGAGTGAGGTCTACGATGGAGCGAGCTTACCCAGAAGGTGCCTATTAACTCTCTTCTTAAAAACAATAGGGTCGTAGCTCAGCGGAAATACGGACGCTGGAAGCTGATTCCAAATTTTTGCAGTGCGCATAATAAAAGAACTTTCGAAGCGCTTAGTTCTAAGAAGTGGAATATCAACCAGGTGAGGATGATAATTAGCTGTGCGTCTGAAGTCCCTGTAAAAGAACGGTGAAGGCGGAATAAGGTCGTGTAGCTCCTGGGCACACTCACCATAGTACAATCTGTAGAAGACCTGTATCAATATAAATAGCGTTTCAATACGAATTTACACGAGCTTTTAATGTTGAAGGAAACATATTATGGAGATTCGCAGCTTAGTCAGCTCCACTCCTATGACGTTGTCTTTCTTGTGGACAAGGAAGACTACTTTCATTGTCCGTTTAGGCTGAGAGGTTTAGGTGCTGAGCAAGCCTATTTCACCTCAAAAAAATGTCCCAGGCTCTACAACGTCCCGTTGAGTTCCCTTATAGATCGCCATAAAAAATGATAGAACCAGTTGAGCTATCTATTATCGTTTGATGACTGTGTATCTCAGCTGATTCAGGTCACTGTTACAGTTTTTTATCTTCTAGATAAAGACACAGATAAATTTTGCAAAAGTGTCCAAGCCGTCACTCCTTCAGTCTATGTGTCATTGATGACACATTCTTTCCGAATAGTCTTTGTGTGTCACTTTTTAACATTATTGTCTGTCGTGCGTGTGTCACTTTTGATGAGGAAGTGGTTGATTTTTGTGGTTGAGACGATGAAATGATCTAAGTTAGTCTTTATGGCCTTTTCAGGAAATTAATAACTTATTGTATGTTTTTCAAAGTATCGATATTTTTGGGCGATATTTAATATTTCGTTATATCGATATAAAATTCCAAGTAACGAAAAGGTATAAAAATCGATATAACATTTTATCCCGCGGCCGAGACCGAACCCGCAACTTTCTGCGTCCCAAGCGGGCTTTCATCTACTACGCCACAGAGGTCGTCGTATTGGGACGAAATAGGTTCCTTCTTTATTTATCTAACTTTTTTTTTCTTTACAGCTGCAGAAATTGCAGATTGAAGCAGCAAAATAAGGAGAAGAAGCACTTAAATCGAATAGAAAACTATTGAAATTTAAATATATTGTGAGTATTCGAGTTATTATTTTTACGGATAATTGATAAAAACAGTCCAACGTTCTTGATATCCGCTCAAATCAGTAGACACCTTAAAAAGGTCTAGAATGGTATCCATAGATCTAATGGGTAATTACATTGGACGAAGACTGTGGTGAGTATTGTTTGTATGAGTCAGTGGTCAACTCTGGTGATGGAGTTTTTACACCACCCAAACGCCTCAGTCATGGCTTAACGACTTAAAAGCCGGGACCGACACTTTAACATGCCTTCCGAAGCAAGAAAGCGCTCAGTTTATAATGCCACTGGCGGTCACCCATCCACTTACTGACCGTAACAAGATCGTAGCAAGCTATATAACGAGCGCTTCACTACTGCGGTAAGTAAAAAGTACAGTGACAAGTGGACTTGCCACTGTCCGAATGCTTTACACAACTGTACTTGTTCACTATACTTGTTACTTGCCACTGTCAATGACTATGATAATGTCTTATCGTGATTCTGTTTCATTAAATTCAAGTGTGCAAATACTATATTTCTAGAAAAACACTTCTTTATCAGTAAAGTGGTTTCATTATAATATTTATCATTGAAATAAATAAACACTTATAACTTCAAAGCGGTTTTCAAGAGGTGAATAAAATCTAGCGCAATAGATTTATTCTTATACAAGATCCCATAGAAAGAAAGAAGACTGTATCCTCGAGGCGCGGTAGACATTCTCTCGAATCTTATCAGCACTAACAATCACGTGATGTGAAGTTATGTATGGGGAGAAGATCCAAATAATTTTTGTCTCATGCCCACAATTTGTAGGAATTTGTGACAAGATGAAAAAGAAAATCTGATCACCGAATAAAAAATCCAAATATATGTTCACATGCCCACAACTTGTAAAAATTAGTAAAATGCTCATTAAAAATAGGGCTTCTAGATTAAATATTTTTCCGCGGGACCAATTTTTGTATGATCTGCAAATATTACTTGAGACCAGGATGAGTGTGAAATGTTTAGCGTTAGTACCTATTAATTTAGGTAAACAAAAACTTCATTGACCATTTAAGCTAAAGGAAACATATAAGTCCATTATGAACAATTGGGTATAGGTAATGCTTGACAAAACAATCACTGTTTTTACCTGTCGATTGATCATAATTATCTTATCATGGGAATGTTTGCAATCAGTCTGTCACGCATTGTGGCACTATACACACTTATTTTATGATTTTATGCGGGCAAATATGTGAATTAATTATTTGTATTGTTTTTTTAGATTTTTTTGTGATATTGTACGGAATTTGCATAAACCTACTTGTTGTGGGTGTGTCTGTTTTATCAGGCTTAGGTACAGTCAGCGACAGAAGTTCATGAACAATTGGAGATTTTAAAGCTTCGTTTTCATCATTATTTGTGGGAAAATTGCCTATTTTTTCATAAATAGTAATGTTGCAAGGCAAAACATCCAATGTAAGGTGAAGTTTTATCTAAAACCATACGAACTTCGAAGATATTGAAGATTCAAATACATCAAATGTTCATGAACTTCTGTCGCTGACCGTACTGGTAAGGTATTAAACTAATATTGAAAAGTGCGGTATATGTATAAATATAGTACAAAACTAACAAAAATTATGTAAACATTTACATTTCTCATGTTCCGTTTTTATTTTTTGTCGAATCGATAAAGTTATCAATAAGACAAAAGTTGCCTTACCTCTTTCCTTGCATATTCTGGATACAAATAAAGTATGTGCCTTAGGCATATTTTCCGTAAAAACGCTTATCTATCGCCCTAGTCACGTTTCCACTAACTACTCCAAAAACAAATTAGTGTAATGATGAGTAGGTATAGGTACCTATCCCTTAGTCACGACCACACCTCCAGTAAACAAATAACAATTAAAAACATCACCTTGACCGACCCACTAACCAAGATCTGAAACTGTGCTAACGATATTATTATCAATACCTACCTATCTCAAAATCGTTCCAGCTTATGCGGGCTACTCTTAGCGGTTGCCCTACAATGCTAAACGTATATAAAGATACCTGACTCACATATCCCCAGTCTCGATTCGGCACTCGGAACAAACGTGTTGACTTTCGCATTTCTTTTTAGAACCGGTTACAATGCTGTGGCTTGTCGCAGCGTGCATCCTGGCTGCCGCCACCGCCGGCCCGCCAGGGAAACCCAACCTCGGCTGGGGCGAGCGAGTCTTCGCAATCGTTGAGGTCAACCAAGCAGCTACTGCCTACAACCAGCTCGTCACCAAACGCGATGCAGCAGACGTTACAGTCACTTGGAACACCTGGTCTGGTGACCCAGCTGATAAAGCCAGGGTGCTCCTTAGTGGTGACGAAGTTTGGACTGGAGCTGGAAGTGCAACGTCAGCAGCTTTCAAGATCAAGAAGGGCGGAAGGTACCAAATGGTAGTGGAGCTTTGCAACAAGGATGGGTGCTCGTCGAGCGAGGCGACTGAGATCATTGTGGCTGATACTGACGGCAGCCATCTTCCACCTTTAGAGTGGTCTATAGGTGAGAAGAATAAACCTTTCAAGCAAACCTCTGGAAAGGTTGTTGGAGGGTATTTCGTTGAATGGGGAGTTTATCCTAGAAAGTTCCCAGTAGACCGTATCCCTGTTCCCAACCTGACGCATCTGTTATATGGTTTCATCCCAATTTGTGGAGGTGACGGCATCAACGACAGTTTAAAAGAGATTGAAGGTAGTTTTCAAGCGCTGCAGCGATCCTGCAGCGGCCGAGAAGACTTCAAAGTATCAATTCACGACCCATGGGCGGCGTTGCAGAAACCCCAAAAAGGTTTGTCATCCTGGAATGAGCCCTACAAAGGCAACTTTGGCCAGCTTATGATGTTAAAACAGGCCAAACCTGACCTGAAGATTCTTCCTTCTATCGGTGGCTGGACTCTGGCCGATCCATTCTTCTTCTTCACCGATAAGACCAAGAGAGACCGCTTCGTAGGTTCGGTAAAGGACTTCCTTCAGACATGGAAATTCTTCGATGGAGTAGATATCGATTGGGAGTTTCCAGGAGGTAAGGGTGCGAACCCCGACCTTGGAGGACCCGAAGACGGTCAAGTCTATGTTGAGCTCATGAAGGAACTGCGTGCTATGCTCAACGAATTATCCGCGGAAACTGGTAAGAAATACGAGCTGACTTCCGCTATCAGCGCTGGTTGGGACAAAATCCAAGTGGTTGACTACAGCGCCGCCCAGAAATACATGGACCACATCTTCCTCATGAGCTACGACTTCAAAGGAGCCTGGTCGAATGACACTCTTGGGCATCAAACTCCCCTTTACGCGCCTGCATGGAGGCCGAAAGAGACATACACCACAGACTTCGGAGTAAAATTCCTTCTCGCTCAAGGTGTTCAGCCAAAGAAAATTGTTGTAGGAGTCGCTATGTATGGCCGAGGCTGGACTGGAGTTCATAACTACGAAGGCAAGAACCCCTTCACTGGCAATGCAACAGGACCCGTCAAAGGTACCTGGCAGGACGGTGTTGTAGACTACCGAGAGATCGCTAATGAAATAGCACAAGGAAAATGGGAGTACAGATATGACGCTGTCGCAGAAGCCCCATACGTCTTCAGAGAGAGTACAGGAGATCTGATCACGTACGACGATGCTAGGTCGACGATTGCCAAAGGAAAGTATGTGAGAAATAATAAGTTGGGAGGGCTTTTCGCATGGGAAATAGATGCGGACAACGGCGACATACTCAACGCAATGAATTTGGGACTAGGGAACAGTGCGTGATCGGAAATTCAGACGGTTTGTGATTATATTAAGGTCTCAGTAGGTTATGTGAGCGACTGATTGTTTTGATAAGTATTAAAATTTAAAAATCGTTATTTTGTTCTCTATTTTTACAGAAAATCATTTACATAGATTAAGTACAAACACATACAAAGTCCAGATTTGTAGATAGTTTTTGATAAAATTTGAAAAACAAATCAATACTTAAGACAACTTTCAAACCTAAATAATGTTCTGCATTGATACCTAAACGCCAGTTCATAAAATAATAGCAATAACTACTAAGTAACTATTATGAAAATGCGATAAAATCGAAAATAGTGTCTAGGTCGAGATAATGAAATCAGAATGACGATTAAATTATCATTTCAAAAACTCGTCCAATATTTATGAGAGAAAGAAGTGAAAGTGTCAACAATAGAAAAGAAAATTAACATAATCGAAAGGAGTTCCACCAAAGATCCACACAATAACATGGTGACCGGTTAATATCGAACACTAAAGTAACAAACACCGGAATAATCCTACACATTTTAGAAAGGAACAAGAGATCCGTGGTCTCTGCCTACCCCTTAGAGAAAGAGGCGTGATTTTAAGTCTGTATTTAAAAAGTTTTAATAGGCGGCTTTCAAACTCCCTCACCAGCCTTACCATGGCCATTGTGTATCGGAGAATAGATAAAAATTACAGTAATGACATTAGAGTGTGGATAAAAGTTACTTCTCATTCGTCTCTCAACGTCATTTTTATCTATTCTCCGGTACGGTCAGCGACAGAAGTTCATGAACATTTTATGTATTTGAATCTTCAATATTTTCGAAGTTCGTAGGGTTTTAGATAAAAGTTCACCTTACATTAAAAAAAATAGGCAATTTTCCCACAAATAACGATGAAAATTAAGCTTTAAAATCTCCAATTGTTCATGAACTTCTGTCGCTGACTACAATATAACAATGCAATCAGGGTGGTGTTGGGGCTACCCCGTTACTGCAGCGCATCAGGGTTGTTTGCGGCGCCGCGAGTTGATGATGATGATGATGATTGATGATGTTGTTTAGGTTCTGAGTTTTCGTCAGCGTCTTATTTTTTTGTATTTTTATTTGTATTTTGTTGGCGGGACGATCTCGACGCCTTCGAACGAGAATGATGGGAGATCTCGAAGGAGAGAGATGATTGGAGGGATTTGGGGGAGACCTTTGCCCAGCAGTGGGACGAAATAGGTTAATAAAAAAAAAAAAATTATTTATTTATAATTACACTATCATTACAGGGTACCCCCAATGCAATAGCGTAGTCGTATCATACAATCTTATTTCTATAGGTCATAACATAAAAATTATATTCGTAAAAGATAACGTAAAGTAGATAACACAATAATCAAAAATAAATTTTAAAACATTGTCAATTAGCACCATGTCATTCATAAAAAAAAAATATATATAAATAATTCATTCACAAAATACCTACAAATAATTCCTACAAGTAACATAAAACATGCAGTGTAGCCCTTGCGAAATCGGTAAGGGAACAGTGAAAAATATAAATTTTTTGGGCAACTCGATTGAGTAGTATTATACGTCATGGTCCATGGCACCTACGAATTAGCGAAGCAGTTCAGTTTAAGACCTAAACTGGATCGCATTTAAAGCTCATGGTGAGGACCCTGAGCTAAATCGGACTTACTTTAATTACTCACTAACGACTCATAAAACTAAATATTTTTAAAAATAGGTGAGATAGCGAGATCATTCAATACGTTACTTATCCTTGGCACAATCAAAACAGGTTTGTGAGTCAAATTCTAACGACCGAGTTCAGTTCTAATGTAGACAAGCACAATGTGATTCACTACAGAATCAAAAATCATAAGGTACTTTTAATTTTATACAAGGTAAAGATTTATATTAAGCGCTCGTGGTCGTGCTTGCTTAGTCGTTTGTTAAGCAACGTTCGAAACGGTCTGTACCTAAGTGGATGGGTGACCGCCAGTGGCATTTTCATCTGAGCGCTTCCGTGCTTCGGAGGGCACGTTAATTTGTCGGTCCCGGCTATTTAAGTCGTTAAGCCATGACGGAGGCCTTAAGGCGGCCTAAAAACTCCGCAATAAGAGTTGGCCACTGACTCATACGAACATTGTATACTGTTGTGAAAGACTTTAAAATCGGTCCAGTAGTTTCGGAGCCTATTCAATTCAAACAAACAAATCTTTCGTCTACAGGGTGTAAAAAGACGTCTACCGAAGCCAAAAGGGATAGGTACAGCATCCCAACACACAACCAAATCCAAAAGGATTTTCCGAAAAAATCATTATATCCGGAGAAAACAGCGTTTGAAGATTGCTGTTTGCGTTTTTTTTTCCGCTAAATATGTTCAGAATCATGGTCTGATTGAAACCCCACAGTTTTCGGGAGCAGTCTTTTACACCCTGTATAATATTAGTGTAGATAAAACGGAAGAATATACCAAAACAACCGAACAAGATTGATTGCCCCATGATTTATTCAAAACAAATCTGTGTCAACAATCGCTGGCAATTTAAAATCCAAACAAACAATCATACCTCAAGGTTATGAAACCAGCGTTTTTAAAACAGGGCAACGAACACAACTTTTGCCTCCATTGGGGACTAAGGAAGCAACATTAAAAAGTTATGGTACTTGATTTGTAAGCCCTACGCATTATGATAACATCATAATGCCTACATACTCATCACCTACCCATTGTAGGTAGTATGATTAAATAACCTTTCCTTTTAATAATTGCAAAAAATTTAATCAAGTCTTATTTTCAACCGACTTCAAAAAAGGAGGAGGTTCTCAAGTCGTCTGTATGTTTTTTTTTTTTTTTTTGTATCTTGTTACGCGATTGCTCCGCCATTTGTTGACCGATTTGCAAAATTCTTTTCATGTTTGAAAGGGTATACTTCAGAGGTGGTCCCATATAAATTTTATTCCTGAGGGATTAGTAGGGGGGGTAGTGGTGTAGGCCTTAGTGGAGCATGTTTTTTGTCAGGAACATGCTCTTAGAAAATGCTAAGAATGCCGTAGCGTACGTCTAGGAGTGCAGGCTAGACTATTAGGCGCGCACCAAAAGCTCTATATACACGTCCACGCCATCCCTATACTGCCGCCGCGGTATACTGATGGGCCCACAAGCTACACCTCTGTGGGTCGTCCTCCCTGGGCAATGCTGCAGTCTAATACGAGTCCCGCACATAACATCTACCTCGGGACTGCAGTAGCTAAGTATATAGAGCGAAAGCGAGTATCTGGCGCTATAACCGGACAAAATGACTAGGGGAAGACAACCCCGAACGGAAAAATCACACCGAAGATGGAAGCAAGACTTAAAGAGAATCTACCCCAGGAGGGTACCGGCGATGTCGGAGAATCCCTCCCTGAGCTTAGCTCGGGCTGCCCCACGTATTCTGGGGGGGGCAAAGAATTGCTTACTCAGACGGACGAAGGAGTAGGGCCACACAGGCCTAAAGTGCTAACGCAACAGCTTTTCCACCCAGGGCTGTTCAACCGGCAAAGATCAGCTTCTCTTAGCGATGCCACTGATAAAAACCAAAGAACAGCTAGTACTGAATCAGCAGGAAAAGACCCAATAAACCAGTACAATACAACTGTACCATGGCAACGAGTACCACACCAAAAAAGAAACCGATCGCCTGAAGACGACAAAGAACAGAAACTGAGCCAAGCCAAAAGAACACAACGAAGAGAAAGAGTAGTAAACGAACACAGAGGAATACATAACACCGATCATGATAACGCCCCAGATATAGAAACAAGCAACAGCTTCTCACTACTAGAAGTAGAGGAGGTAGAAAAGACAACCAAAAAGACAAATAAACCACCACCGATAATACTGTATGGAGTCGATGATCTGACGAAATTAGCACAACTTATAGAAGAAGTCATAGAAAAGGACGACTACACTTTTAAAGTAGTATCAAAAAATCAATTGATTATTTCCTCAAATTCAGTCGATAAATACAAGACACTGATAGAGCACATAAGAAGTAAGGGATTAATAGGCCACACCTTTACCAGAAAAGACCAGAAATGTATGAGGATTGTCATCAAACATCTGCACTTTAGCACCCCTAAAGAAGCTATTATAGAAGCAATAGAGCAAACTGGTAATAGGGTCCAAGGTGAAATAATAACAGCCCGCAAGCGAGGAACCAAGGAACCTCTCAACACCTTCTTTGTTAATATTGCACCTGGCGATAGAAATAAACTGGTGAAAGATATCAAAGTTATATTCAACCAAAAAGTTAAAATAGAAGACCCAATTAGAGAAAACTCAGTTGTACAATGCAAAAGATGCCAGCAATATGGGCACAGTAAAAATAACTGTATGCGCCCATACAGATGTGTGAAATGTGCTGGTGCACATAAGACAACCCAGTGCACAATGGATGAAAACACACCGGCAGTTTGTTCTCTATGCTCAGGAAGCCATCCTTCTAGCTATAAAGGATGCCAGGTATACAAAGAGGTTATGGCCAGAAAGCTGGCAGGACACAGACCATCACAGACAAAGCCAGGAACCGCCTCTAGAGAAAGAGAAAAAGGACCTGGTGCCGAAAAAGAGCAGTCAAATACTTCTGAAGAAAATGTAAAGAAAACTGGGGCCACCCAACCAAAAAGAAAACACTTAACTGTCATGGAAAGCCTACAACAATACAGTGAAGTAGTTAAAAACTGGCCAAAGCCTTATAACTACTCAGAAAACACCAAGCACACCGAAAAACCACAAGATAAACACTCGAGAGACAAACCGATAGAAACACAAAGACTTTTACCAAAAAGACACGCTGACGATACCGAGTCACAAAGAACAAATATAAAAAATCACGCTGACCGAGAGTCAGAAAGAACACATCATTTGAAAAATGATAGAATTTATAGCCAGACACAAGAACATCGGTACTACTACCTAGAAGAACTTATTATAAAACAGACTGAAAGAATGGACCAACTTATCTCACAGTTCAGTACAATGATGAACCTCATCATGACACTCATCAGCAAACTACCACAATGATTTCGTTACGTATCGCTACCTGGAATATCAATGGCCTTACGCCAAATAAACAAGAACTTGAAGTACTGCTAAAAGCTAACAAAGTGGATATTGCACTAATTTCGGAAACTCACCTCAACGATCGATCTGGTGTTAGATTTGATAACTATTGCCTTTATAATGCCAATCACCCAGACAGCACATCACATGGAGGGTCTGCGATAGTAATCAAGAACAATATTAAACATCACATACATAGCGTGCTCCAGGAAGACTGGATGCAGGCCACCACTATCACCATAAACGAGCACAATATGGGGCCCATTAATATAAGCGCCATATATTGCCCACCAAAACATAACCCGAAGCAACATATGTTCGATCGCTACTTCGACAGTCTGGGAAACAGATTTATAAGTGGAGGCGACTGGAACTGCAAACATACTTACTGGGGATCACGACTGACCACCACTAAAGGAAGGGAACTCAAGAAAAGCGTTGACAAATTCAAACTCACTACTCTAGGAACCAACAAACCGACCTATTGGCCAACTGATGCAAACAGAATACCCGATCTCCTAGACTTCTTCATCATAAAAGGCTTATCCGAGATATACTTTGACATCGAATCATCACTTGACAGTGTCTCCGACCACACACCCATCATAGCCACATTTAGCGTGACCGCAATACACCGAACTCAAAAAGCTACACTATACAACCGCAAAACAGACTGGGAATCTTTTGCAGAATACCTAGAGGAAGAAACAAACCTAAAGATTAAACTCAAGACAGAAGAAGATATAGATGAAGCAACCTTCTACATCACAAACCTTATACAAGTTGCTGCGTGGCGTTCTACACCCTCGATAGGCTTCTTAACAGAAAGTAATAATATACCAATGGACATACGCTACAAGCTGGAAGAAAAACGTAAAGCACGAAGACAATTGCATGAAAGTAAGTCCGACGCTGATAGGACGGCGTACAACAAAATATCTAGGGAACTTAAAGAAATGATTGCAGAGAACAATAACACATCCTTCCAGCAGAAATTATCAACATTATCAACATATAAAAGAGATAACTATTCGCTATGGAAAATAACTAAGAACTTTAAAAGGCCAAATGTCCATGTTCCACCTATAAGGAAGTCTGCCGAAGACTGTTGGGCTAGAACGGGAGTTGATAAAGCAGAACTATTTGCCAAACACCTAAGCGACGTCATCACTCCTAATCAGTCTACAATGGTAGAGTTCGAAGAAGAAGTGGACCGAATTATCAATAGTGACCAACAGCTTTCTCCATTGATGACACTTGTCACCCCTAAGGAACTAGCAAAGATCGTACGAAGCCTCAAAAACAAAAAAGCCCCTGGATTCGACTTAATAACGGCTGAAGTCCTCAAACAACTTCCAAAAAAGGTCATAGTATTCCTGACAATGCTGTTTAACGCTATCCTCAGAATACACTACTTCCCAAAACTCTGGAAAATATCCCAAATTTGCATGATTGCTAAACCTGGGAAACCACCTACGGAACCCGGCTCTTATAGACCCATCAGTCTTCTACCATTACTTTCAAAAGTATTTGAAAAAATATTACTGAACAGGCTTAAACCAGTACTGGAGGAATCTAAAATCATACCCGATCATCAGTTCGGATTTAGGGAAAAACATGCAACTGTAGAACAAGTACACCGAGTGGTTCACAAAATCAGGCAGTCACTAGAGAAAAAAGAGTACTGCTCAGCAGTGTTTTTAGACATCCAACAGGCGTTTGATAAAGTCTGGCATAAAGGACTCATTTACAAAGTAAAAACTTTATTACCGAACTCATTCTACATGATCATAAAATCTTACTTAACCCAGAGAAAATTCCGGGTCAAGTATGAGGAAGACTATTCGAACCTGTACGATATAACGGCCTCAGTCCCGCAGGGATCGGTACTTGGCCCGGTACTTTATTCTATATTTACTGCAGACCTACCAGAAACAGACAACGTTGTAACGGCAACATACGCAGACGATACCGCATGTCTCGCGAGTGACAAGGACCCAAATAAAGCCTCGCAGAAACTGCAGGAACAGCTTAACAAAATAGACTTGTGGCTAAAAAAGTGGAGAATCAAACCTAATGTGACAAAATCAACACAAATTACATACACGCTCCGGAAAGGGGACTGTCCACCAGTCTCTATGGAAAATAAAATTCTACCAAGCAATAACACCGTCAGATACCTGGGATTGCACCTGGACAGAAGATTAACTTGGGCTAACCATATAAAAGCCAAAAGAACCGAAGCCAACATGCAACTCAAGGGATTCTCCTGGCTACTTGGCCGCCAGTCCCAACTATCACTCAGCAACAAACTGATAGTCTACAAGGCTATAATAAAGCCAATATGGACATATGGCATTGAACTCTGGGGAACAGCCAGTAACTCAAACATTGAGATCCTCCAAAGGTTCCAAAACCAAGCTCTAAGAACCATCTCCAAAGCTCACTGGTTTGTAAGAAACACCGAAATACACGAATACCTGGAAATGCCAACCGTCAAAGAAGAAGTCTGTAAATATGCCATAAAGTACAAAGAAAGACTCAGATCACACACAAACACACTAGCCCACAATCTCCTAAATAGCGGAGAAAGCGTAAATCGCCTAAAGAGATGGCAGGTGCTAAACCTGGACATGCGAAGCTGACTTGACTAATGGCCAGTGTGGTGCCACTCAATGGAAGGGCGCCTTAAAACAACGACTCCAATGAAAAGATCTGATTATGGCTATACAGCCGATTGCAGATATAAAGAGGGGAAAAAAAAAAAAAAAAAAAAAAAAAAAAAATTCCTGAGGGATTGATAGTTTCCCCGTAAAACTCTAAACACCTTCCCTCCTAGCCATGTCACAAATAGAAATCGAATCGACAGCTTGACGCCCTGAGTCTCACCGCGTTTCGAGTCAAACATTGAAGTCGGTTTTCTTTTTAGTATAAAAACGTAATTATTACGAAGGTATTTGCTTGGAAGCCATCCTACAGGAATATAGCCTTAGACACCTTAGACACCTTAGACCCGCTCTAAGACAACAAAATCTACAAAAAAATCTGTAGAACATGCAAACATTTTGTCCCACCACTTCGAGAATAGAACTTACGAGTTCTCTTCTCAGTAGTGGAAAATATATTGGAATTGGAAGTACCTTAGCCAATTAGTAGTCAATAAATAAAATAAATAATAATTATATACCTATTATTGGGGTCAATTATCCATACCGCATGTTCCATGGCCCCACCGCAACAAGTTATCGATACCGGTACATCGTCCCCATCGAGATCCAAATAACGGCGATTTTGGTACATACAATGTCACACATACTGTATACACAGTGATAATGTTTGAACTCATTATTACTAACCAGTTTATAAAGACATTACAGAGTGTGGGGCTTATTACAAGAAATTGAGCCGAGTTTAGACCAAGTCTAACTAAAAAACTGTCCCTAGAAAAACGATCTTTAAATACTCGTACTTACATAGAACGCTTTTTTGTGGTAACAGTTTTGTTTTGACATGTGTCAACATGGGGTTCAACCAAGATTATACGTTTTTATAATAAGCAGCTGTACGTATAACTGTTATAGGCTATCTCTTGACAAGGTAAATCATCTAATCTAATACAGGGTGGATTTTTGAGATGGGCCACGGAGTGCAGGGACCTTAACCGTTGTCATCATCATCATTAAATTTAAGAGCTCAGCTCTTGTCGGTGCAATGATGCAACTTCCTCCACCTCTCCCTTTCCAGTGCGGTCTCCTTTACTTCTTTATACGACATGACAGCGATCTTCTCCTTTATCTGACTCATGAAATTTATTCTAGGCCTTCCTCTTCCTCGTCTTCCTTCCACTTTTCCTTCTATGATGTTCTTGATAAAGCTGTCATGTCGTATAAGATGTCCAATCATTTTTCCTCTTCGATTTTGAATGGTGTTCATCAAAACCCTTTTCTCCTCAACTCTTCTCAGCACTTCCTCGTTGGTAACCTTCTCCGTCCAGCTAATCCTCTCCATCCTTCTCCAGCACCACATTTCAAAAGCCTCCAACCTCTCTCTATCCCGCTGTGTCAGAGTCCAAGTTTCGCATCCATAGAGAGCTATGCTCCACACATATGTTTTAATGAACTTTTTCTTAACCCGTTTTGCTATTTTCGAAGTAAATATGTTTCTTTTGTTATGGAATGCCTGTTTCGCCATAGCTATTCTAGCTTTTATATCAGGCGTACATCTGGAGTCACTAGTGATAATGCTCCCGAGGTATTTAAAACTGTCTACATTTTGAAGTGTTATATTTTCTAATGTTATTGGTTGTACTGGAGGTATTTGCATTTTAGAAGTTATTAGTATTTTAGTCTTATTAATATTTATTTTTAATGAAAATTCCTTGAAAATTGTATCCATAATGGAAATTAAATCTTGTAGGTCTTTTTGTGTTTCTGCAATGGCCGCTATATCATCTGCGAATCTTATAAACTTGATCGTGTCACCGTTGAACTTAACACCGATATTTGAAGTTTCCGATATTTTCCTTATAGCTGTGTCTATGAAGATGTTAAATATCAAGGGTGAAAGTGATATTTAACATCTTCATAGACAATGTTGTAGCTACAGGAAAACGCTCTTAGAAGACCTTCCCTTATTTGGAGATATTTTGAACTGCATTCACAGATTTTGAAAAAAAAATGCACTGTCAGCGACATAAATCCCAAAGGAAAAAAAAATGTTTTGGTGCCAATTGATTCAGTTTTATGTAGGGATCAAAATACTTTATGGGCCATTTAAGGTTTGAGTACTAGAAAAGTCAGAAATCGTCATAAACTTTTCGTAAGCGTTTTACTGTAGCTACGAGTACAACGGCCCTCCATGGCCCATCTCAAAAATCCACCTGTATACTTAGGTTAAGGCTTTATTTATTTTTAGTGTGCTGTATCGGGTGAAATAGTGGTTTTATTTTCTATACAAAGGTCGTGGGTTCGATGTGGGTGCTAATCCAGGTTTAAGTAGGTACCTTCTCTTCTCGTTGCTTTTTGATTAATGGTCGAATAAAATCTATTATTTATGCGTAACGTTCCATTAAGGAGGCAATTGTAATTAAAACAAATTCTCTTTAACAAATAATTTATTAAAAAATATTTTATGGTGGCTATATCACTAAATAATAGTTTCATGAAAATCTTAGACTCAGCTCTGTTAGAGACTAGAAAGTATACTTAACTTGCATAATATTAATATTAAATTTTCAAACCATAAAAATTAACACGATACCATTCTGGCATCATTCGTTCTCAAAATCAACGGCAAGAGCTAATTCTGTGGCAAGAGGCAAGAATGGTATGCCGAAATGGTATCGCGTAAATGGCGTTTCGTGTACTGAACGGAATTTATACCAGCGCCATCTATCAAAATCTATAAAAAACTAGTTTTCTAATTCTTTGGGCAGTCTTCCAGCTTCACACACTTGCCAGATTTGGTGTCCCTCACAGTGGGCTCGTCGCAGTAGCAAGCGGAGTAGTCACAGATTTTAAAATTTTCTTTGACAGGATTGGGAACGTCGCAAGTTGCTTCTGGTGTCTTCTCACTACAACCGGTAGTGTAAGCGTGAGTACCCTCTTCACACTCGTGGTGGCCTGGAATAAAATTTATAGAGTTATAAGACATAAAGAAAATACTCAAGTAACCAGATGTTGCGGTGCCTCTGCGGGATTAATGTTTCGGAATCTATATTTTAAGACGAGTATTTATTTATAGTTATACCAATAAAAATGAATAAATAAATATATTCCTAATAAAGAATTCAATGTTGGACTCAAGTCGAAAATTACATGCAAGGATGGGTGTCTTTTAGGTTTTACGGGAATTCTACCAATCCCTCAGGCATAAAATTACAATGACACTACCACACATAAGAGTTGGTAGGGATCATTTTTGATGGAGAAATCGGTGGACATCATTACATACGCATACGATCAAACATCCTTCCATATGCAAGTGAATTATTACCGTCTGCCCCCGCAAAAAAATCTATCATATCCAGGCATGGTTAGACACTAACACCTCTATAACCTGTGTATCACAAATAAACTATTTGAATTTGAATAAATAAAATAAATAATGCTGGACATTTCACACAGCATCATCTAGCCCCAAACTAAGTAAAGCTACCTACTATGGGAACCAGATAACTAGTAGACTACTTATATACTTTTTGTTTGTAAATACATTTGTATATTATACATAGAAACACCCAGACCCGAGATACATATTTGCAGATTATACAAACATTTAACTTTTATTTATTTATTAACATTTACTTAAATAGACTTTGTCTCTCCGGGCCAAGACGGAAACTTAATGGGCGTTAAAACACCGTCACCTGGTGGCTTAGCATGAACTCTTATTGCCAGGCAGTTTTTGAACTGCTTGTCAATTTAGACATAAAGAAACAAATCTGAAATTGCGGCGTTTATCATGCTCTCTCGCTTACACATTGTGACTGTACTAGTGTGCAAGCGCGAGAACATGATAAGTTGCGAAGTTTCTTTAGTGAACCGGGTTATTCGAAATTGACATTTAGTTCGAAAACTGCCAGGCAATAGGAGTTCATAGTAACCCCCCTGGCCTTGGAACTTCGTCACCAGATTTAGATAATCATACGAACGCTTGCGGACTTTACTTTTTTACCCGTGCTTTGAAATCAAATACAAGACTTACATGTCCCCATGACGTAAATACACCCTCTTGAGCTTGGCTCCGGAGCCGGGATAGCCAGGGACAACGCCACAAGACCCAACAGACTAACCACAAAAATCTTCATTTCTATTTTATCTATTTTTAAATAGCACAAGTTAACTCAACGGTCAGGCTATGACTGACCTGTGTAGATAGGTAGCGGTATATTACATACATTAATGTATACAATGATGAGTATATACACTAGATAAACAAGGTAAATCTGAAACCAGTTTTGATAAATATCGTGGTTTATTGTTGTTTCTGAGTTTTCAAGTGATGAAGTCATTAAAGGTAATTAATTTTGATTTGATTTGAGTAGTCTTTGTAATTCACACACGTTTTATGATATTTCTAATCTTTGAAGTCCTCGGCATTGCTTTGAAACATGTAGTAGGATGCAACATGTACCTAACATTACATACTACAAGGTCCTTCATAAAACTCTATGATAGTAAGAATCGCATCAAAATCCGTTGCGTGGTTTTGAAGAAGTAAACGTGAAAACCGACAGAAGAGAAAAGCGACTTTGCTATACAGGTGGTGTTTATTTTTCGGGGCTACTTGGGAAGTATCAAACCGTGACAGTTATCGAAAACTTCTAAAAAGTTTCAATTTTTAAATATGTCATGATCATATTTTTTTAAACTTACATTTTCCCAATATGTATATACACCCTCTGGAGCTTGGTGCCGGAGCCGGGATAGCCAGGGACAACGCCACAACGCCCAACAGACAAACCACAAACAATTTCATTGTTATTTTATATATTTTTAAACTTGATAACTCGACGGTCTGAATGACTGTAACTGATGTGAGAGATGTTGCGTTTTTATATACATTTTATATACACAATTGTAGGTATCTGGACAAGGTAACAAGGTAGATCGTAAACGAGTTTCAATAAATCGTTGTTTTCTCGAAGTTTCTGATTTTTAAAGAACATCAAAAAAGTAAGACTCAATTGTGGAATAACTACCTGTGTAGGTATGATTTTTACTCGATGGGAAAGGCAAAAAGAAGGGTTTTGGTTTGATCTGTCTATATAATGCTGCATAGTTTCACAATACAAAGCATTATATTCTAGATAGTAGGACCACGTACCTATACTTATAAACTTAAACACTAAAAGTATATACTTAAAAAATACATTATGACAAGCGACACAAGCTGCGGGTTAGATTCCTGCAAGACAAAATATGCGCCATTGCCAAATATTTTTTCTGGTCTAGATGTTTTTTACCCCGTGATAATGTGTGGTCGCCAAGAGAAGGCTATTGAAATGTGGGACGTCTAGCAGCGAGATAGATGGCACAAACAAAGGGAGGCATAGTATGCCTAGCAGTGGGCTAGATCGGCCTGTGGATGATGATAATGAAAGCCTTATAAATTATTTGGCAAAGCTATATCTTTGCGAGATAACTTACAAAGCTTTGTGTCATAATAAAAATATCAGCATACATTATGACGCGATAATAATGCGAGGCAATTTTTTTTGTACGTCTGTAGAACTATCTCGTGCTCGTGCTTGCTTAGTCGCTCTTGATGGAACGTTCGAAACGTCTGTAAGTGGATGGGTGACTGCCAGTGGCATTTTCATCTGAGCGCTTCCGTGCTTCGGAGGGCACGTTAAATTGTCGGTCCCGGCTATTTAAGTCGTTAAGCCATGACGGAAGCCTTAAGGCGGCCTAAAAACTCCGTTACCAGAGTTGGCCACTGACTCATACGAACTTACTTACTTTTACTTACTATGAACGATATAATATGAGGTGTCCTTATTAAATACTGGCAGCCATATTACGGTCAACGTTCTATCAGAACCCAAAACGACTTTATCCTCCGTATACCTTATATTGATATTGATTTCGTCGTGACCCTAAGAACAGGTTCTGCACCATTGATCCTCGATGCATATTTACTTATTGTTAAATGACCTCTAAGTACAATGTTAGTATCGTCAGCTAAGGAAGCTGGGTGATTTTGAAAATTTAAGAAGTAAGTTCGTATGAATACTAAAATTAAAAGGGTGATGGAAATGGATGTGGATGGATATGTGAGTAGAGGTAGATTAAAGAAAAGATGGATGGATTGTGTGAAAGAAGATATTGGTAAAAAAGGATACGGAGATGACGAGTGATAGGGGAGAGTGGAAGAAGAGAACATGTTGTGCCGACCCCGCATAAGCGGGATAAGGGCAGGCAAATGATGATGATTAAGTTCGTATGAATGTGGCCAACTCGAAACAAGATAATTTTATGTACTTATGGTGGTTTTGAAATATGATTAAATAAATTGACCAAAATTTTACTTAAACTCACTTCTTTTCGGAAGAAGCGTAGGTACAGTAGGTAGGTACTATGTATTGACGAATAAACATATAATCGCTTAGTCACTAATTGTAATGGCTGCTCAACCAGCTTAGATCTTTACTTTGCTTACGAGTTAATACACTACTCAAAAAAGTCTAGGGAACAAGGGTATTTTAGTGTATATTTTTATTTCAACTTATTTTTGTCCTAGATGTTATACATCAATAGAAGCCTAATTTATTCTTGATTTCAATTATGTAATTAAATAAAAAGCGTGCAAGTAAAAAAATTAAGATTTAATAAGAAAAACAAAAATAGTGCCTAAACCAAAAAAATAATAATTCTGTAAATAACAAAAACTGACACGCACGTGAAAATTAAATAAAAAAAACATTCTTTGAAGATGTTTAATAATCTGTCGGACCTCCCAAGGCATTAGCCACGGCCTTACATCAGCGTGGCATGCTGAGTATCATGTTATCAATTGTTGCCTGTGGAATAGCACTCCATACTCTGGATAGATGCGAAAAGAGTTCTTCTCCTGTGTTCAAATTTTGTGGAAGATCACTAAAAGCTTTTCTCCCGAGCAAATCCCATGCATGCTACATCGGATTGAGATCTGCAGACTGAGCAGGCCACTCTAATAACGTGATATTGTGCGTACAGAACACATTCACCACCTGCCTGGCGGTGTGTGCGCGTGTATTGTCCTGCATGAATATGAAATCCTGGCCGAACTGCTGATGGTTAGGGATCACCATGAGGCGCACGACCTGCTCGAGGTATTTTTCTGCATTTAAATTGCCTCGTATCCAAACGAGATCAGTTCTTCTACCCAGGCAAATTCCCGCCCACACGATGATCGTTCCGCGTTGGTGAGGATGAACTTCCTGAGGATTTCGGAGTCGACTTTGGCGACTAGGGACTCGCCAAACACGCACTCTCCCAGAATCAGGATTAAATCCGAAGCGAGACTCATCGGAAAACAGAACACGGGCCCACTGATTGTAGGTCCATTGCAAATATGCGTTAGCCCACAGTAAACGAAGCCCTCGATTTCCACGGCTTAGAGCTGGAACTCTTAATGGTCTACGAGCGTGAAGATTGACTTCATGTAATCAGTTCCTGGCAGTTTGGTCACTGATAACAACTTGGTGCAGGGACTGGGGGCTTCTAATCAACTGGCGAGCTGTAATCGGGGGCTGCTTTCTTGCAGCATTTTGCAGAAATCGATCTTGCCTCTGGGTAGTTACCCTGTATCTTCCTCGGTGACGTTCGGCTACATTTCCTGTTGCTCTGTAGCGTGCCCATAATCGGCAAATTACGCTTGGCTGTGTGTTAACAGCGTCCGCAATATCGCGTTGACTGCGTCCAGTTTCCAACATTCCCACAGCCCTAAGCATCTCTTCCCGCGTTAAATGACGACGTAACATAACACTTCGAGTGTCCAAAATCTCGAAAAAGTAGGCGGGATTGGTTATTTACTAGAAAAGAAATCGATACTTGACAAAATTGGTCAACAATCTAAGCAAACAAACCTCTTACTCTGCGACCAAGTTAGGTTTTCCCTGCATAGTTTGAAAAGCTTTTGCTATTTTTTTATTTTTTCTTTATTTGGAACAAATTAATTTATTCCTTATTCAGCCTACATTTATAAATTTTAGTGGTCAGTACATTTTTTTGCGTATTTTCATAAATCAATTGGAGTAGTTTGCTTGTTCCCTAGACTCTTTTGAGTAGTGTATTTGTGTATAATAGGTTGTTTTAGTTCAAGTTTATTCCTTAAATCTTAAGATTCAATGCTATGAATTGCATTATTTATCACACTAAATCATTTCATGTACAAGCCCGTAGACCTACGAAAATTCCCGCCACTTCTAGAAAAATTAGACATAAGGAAGTTAGTCAGATTCCCTCATCAACTATTCATGGGCTGATGAGGTCATGTTTACCTTACCATATACCTTCAATATCATTGAAGTAACACGGTATCAAATTTCGAATCGATCGGACATAAGGAAGTTAGAAAAGAGCTGATCATCTTCAAACGGCTAAACAGATTTTCATGAAACATGGCTAAGGACACTCGGGATGAAATAATCTATGACACAAAAAATCTAAACGAAAATCGTTCATCCGTTTAGGTACGATACCACAGACAAAAACGTCAAACTTATAACAACGCTCTCCTTTTGCGTCGGAAGTTAAAAATTGGTTGCCATTTTACTGTAAAAACTCTACTAGAAGACTAGTACACTACTAGTAGTGTACTAGTTTGTCTAGACAAACTAGATTAGTAGAACCAAGCCTAGTTTGTGTTGCATGTGCTGTTAGAGATATTTTACATAAAATACCCACTAACGTAATAGATTTTCAAACATTCGTAAAAATGAAACATAACATAGCATAGAGATTAAAATTCGGGACAACTTTGCCCAGCAGGTGATCATAAAGGTTAATAAAAAACAATGGCGTGTCACGGGGCGCATCCTAGTTCATGGTTCATACAAATCTCTAGTTTCACTGGGAAGTAAAATAGGTATTGTGATAGACTTGAAGCTAACTTCGTATCTAGATTTATTTGCAGTTCACTACCGTTTGGCTAGCGACTAAGTACAACGTGAACAATAAAAATGTTTAAAATTATATTAATTCTGTGTATAATGTATTTGGCTAGGACTGATTCTGAGGGGTGTGTTTACGATACTGCTGGGCTATGTAAGTACCTATATTTTATTAATCTTTATTTTCCCACTGCTGGACAAAATCTGCTACATATTCTTCGAGCCATCTCTGGTGGACCATTTACCACCAGCCTTTCTCGAAGGTAAATTATAATTCAATTTAATTTATACTTAGCTTTTTGCCATGTATTATTTATTTAATTTAATTTATTCAATTTAATTTATAATCATGAGAAAAAGAGTTAAAGTGGAGTTTTTGTTTCGGAAAATAATAAGGTATGCGCATAAACGAGATGAGTAAACTGTCAAGGAATCACGTGGAAGAATCTAATAATCTTTAGTCCATGGTAAAATATGATCAATATTAAAATTCTTAGTCTATGGTAAAATATGATTCTTAAAATACAATATTTTTGTTGAAGTGTCAGATTAGTTCCTATTTCGTGAGTATACGTTGATAACACTGGCTTATCAGTTCGAAGATGATACACTTCTAACCCTTTCATAACAAAAAACATCGAATTTATCATGATACCTTATTTACATACTAGTGGACCCGGGCGCGAGGGTTACTGTCGTTTGGGACACAAACGTTTGGGACACTTTGTCCCTATTGACACTTTTGATTTTAAATGTTTTTTTCACTGTCATTTGGGACACTATCAAAATATTGAAGCTGTTTTGTACAGTCAGATCAAAAAGTTTTTAAATAATTATAATTCGATTATTTTAAAGTAGCTTAAAGGGACTAGACATGGTGGCGACGTGTAGGTATAGGTATCAGATCATTGTAATTAAATAATTTGAAAGTCTTTTTCGACTTAAAAAAAACTACAAAAATTCATTTAAAATGTATATTATTTATTTACTACGTTGTAAAGTCCACATCTTCAAAATATCGGTTTATATTAATTATCAATAATAATGTCATAACATTACCTACTTATTATTAAAATCTTTTGTGTATACATAAAAATCTTAAAAAAAAAATAACCTACAAAAATCACAGTATATTCACAGCATTTGGCACAATACTCTACTAAAGCTAAAATATCAAACAAATCAAAAGATAACCTAAAGATAAAAAATAACCTAAAAAATCACAGTATTTTTACAATATTTGGCACATTATTCTTAGAATTCTTATCTTTTATGGTATCTATAGCCAGCACGTAGAAGTATCGGTTTTCCACGCTTCGACGTTACTATTTCGATTCCATTTTGATTTTGACTTGACGATGCTGGTGGATCTCCTGAAAAACAAATATGCTACTTTATGAACATTTCACAAGAATATCTGTACCTAACAGTCTATCTAACAAAACCATAAATTGATGCATCGAATATAATGACTACGATTATGAATGAAATTAAATATCTCTTACAATACACACAATTTTTTATCAGTTTAGATCTAAATTTAAAGTAATTAAGTACCTAAAAGCGTATAAAACCAATAAAAAAATGCTACGTAAATGATAGTTAACTTACCTCCAAAAAACATGAACAACAACACAAACCGCCACATGACTATTTTTTTAACCACTGACCATGACTCAGGTAGACTGAAAAAACAGAAAATCTTGTCCGAAACTCAGGGCACCAAGTCCCATAGTGTAATCTGTGTGTCATCATAATCATAAGTTAACATAATTTTCTTTCTTTCTTTAATCATAATTTACTCTAGGTTACACTAAAACTATTTGTTGTTAAAAAATAAATTAAAAAAAAATAAAAAAAAATAAGACTAATTAATGGCCGTGCGTCCGAGCAAAAAGAACAAGTGAACCCTTTAGGAACAAAGAGAAAGAAATAGAAACATTTCTATGCTTTCTAGAACTAGTTTTGCATTAGCGCTCGCTCGTTACTGCACCTGAGCGAATACTTTACCTTTTTAAAAATGCAAATTTGATATTAAGATTTCTACTGTTGAGGTAGCGTTAGAGGTTTAACTCAAAAATCATGATAATTATCTCGTAGATAACATTAATTATGTTCCTAACCACGATAGTTTCAAAAACTATAACGTTAGAGGATTTTTGCCTGACTGTACAAAACAGCTTTTTCTATTGGTGTCCCAAATGACAGTGAAAAAAATATTTAAAATCGAAAGTGTCAATAGGGACAAAGTGTCCTAAACTTTTGTGTCCCAAACGACAGTAACCCGGGCGCGACTGCGTCAGCGCATTGTTTCGTGATACGTATATATGGTCTGGGGTAATACAAACTTTAGAGATAGAACTACCTTGTTCCAATCCAACCCATGAAAACACTGAATTCATTTTTGGATTTGCTATCTTTGATCTTTGATAAATATAAATAAGTACCCATCTAAGGGGTTGGGTAGTTTTGAAAAAATAATAAATACGTGTTTCACTTTATTATTCATTCATAAACATTTTTGAAAAAAAATAATTAAACCGACTTCTCAGAACACAAACAGACGAACCTTCTACACACTAAAAAGAGAAAAATAAGAATATAATTTGAAGTGAAGTTTTTTTGAAGTCGGTTAAAAAACTTACATAGCATCACAACCCCACAAATAGTATTTTAATTTAAGTAATAAAAATATTGTTCAAAGTAGGTATAGTAGAACGAAATGACATCGCCATTTTTAAAAGTCAAAAGTTATTGGTTGTCATGGCAACCGTAGAGCAGTGCTCTTTGTGTCAAACAGAGTACGGCTAAAGTTTTTATGCAACATTCCCGTTGTCCTTTTACATATTTTTTTGGTTTTCAGGAACGTTTTTCGGGATAAAAAGTAGCCTATATGCTATTCTGGAGTTATACCTTTCACCTGACCAAATTTAATTGTACACTGTTTCGTCGGTTGAGCCTGATCATCATGATCATGATGATGCCTGATCATGTTGACACAAACATCTAAACAAACTCACAAACTTTCATTATATGAGTGGGATGTACCCCAATTGGTAACCCCCTTAGTAAGTGTACTACAGGGGAGTTACCAGGTGGTGACGCTGACCGTGCATATGTAATAATACAAATGGCCCTCCCGCTGTTTCACTTTTGTATCAACATTGCCTTGCAACTATAGAGCAATAATCTCTATATATAAAAATGAATCCCTATTTGCCTTGGTCACGCCATCACGCGTGAACGGCTGGACTGTTTTCACTATTTCTTTTTTTGTTGTGTTTGTTATTGTCAGGACAAGGTTCTTATGACAGAAAAAAATTTAAAAAATTGCGCGGAAAAAATTAATCATGCGCAGACGAAGTCGCGCGGGCCAGCTAGTTAATTATATAAGTAAGTATATGATGATGGATGTATGAATATATGGATATTATTGTTACTCTTTCAGGCAAAAACTGCTAAATTAATTTGGATGAAAGGCACAGAGAGTCAGAGATAGATTCTAGTCTGGAATAGCACATAGGTACCTACTTAAGTACCTACTTTTTATCACGTAAATGTGAAGTATTCCCGATTGACCGCGGGTAACACTGGATCACTGTTAGTTTAGCGATGTGTATATCCGGAGTGATTAGTCCAATTGGACTACTTCTTTTGCGTATAGTTCATCTATCTCTAGTTCAATTTCAATCCAATCATATCTTCTTATCCGTCTTCTTATCCGTAGTTCAGAGCGAGATTGATAGAAAGAAGCAGACACAGACAAGAGACAAGATAGGTGATATGTGATATATTCCAATCTTATCAATCCGTCTTCTTATCCGTAGTTCAGAGCGAGATTGATAGAAAGAAGCAGACACAGACATGAGACAAGATAGGTGATATGTGATATATTCCAATCTTATCAATCTTATAGTTCAGTAGTTCAGTCTGAGCGAGAACGATAGAAGCATTCTTATCAATCTAGTTCCGTAGTTCAGCGAGCGAGTCGAACGAATTAGGGATGATCGATATTAGAAAAAATCGATGTTAACATCGAACTGTCCGTTATATTTATGAAATGTGTTTATTGTTGTAGAATTTACAAAAGTTAAAGAAAAAAATTTACATACCTACCGAAAGACTGAACTACGGAACTAAAAGATAGATATACTTCCCAGCGGTGAAAAGATATGTATATATCTTTTCAATTAGGAGATATGTTTTGCACATGGCTATGTTAGTTACGAATAAACTTTTGCAGGTATGTTCGATTGTCCAGCCGGTACGTACTCTTACGGCACCGCCTGCAGCCCTAGTACTCCAGAACCGACCTGCGACGAACCAAGCCCGGTACCTGAAGACTATGCTATCTGCGACTACTCCGCTTGCTACTGCAGCCCTCCAACTGTGAGGAACACTGTGACAGACAAGTGTGTAAAGTTGGAGGACTGCCCAAAGAAACGAGGACATTATAAGAATTCAGTATAATTTGGAAATGCACTAAACTACACTAATATTATTAAGAGGATAGATTTGTTTGTTTGTTTGTATTGAATAACCGATTTGAAAAATTCTTTCACCATTAGTATCCTACATTATCCCTGATGAACACAGGTTATACTTTATCCCGGGAAAGTGAAGTTTTCCCGAGGGACCGTAACACCGCGACGGACAGCTAGTATATTATATATTGGTCGCGAAGGAGCAGGAGTAGAATCACCTAGTTTTAAGACGTTTCAAAGTGATCCCAGCGGTCCTACTGAATAAATGCTTTTTGACTTTGACTTTGACTATTATATTTAATTTTGTTATTATTAATTTCCTTCATAGAGAGTACTGGTAAAAAATTTACAAATAGCTAGGTATATTCTTAATTCCAATACCTCACACTAAAAACACACGTATGCACCTTCAAATTTTTGCCTGTGTGTCCTTATAATATTATAAACAAACGCGTAAGTTTGTGAGGATGAATGTTTGGATATGTGGATATATCTATGACTCTTGGATTCTGAAAAATAAAAATACACAGGACTTTGGGTTTAACCAAAGTTCCCACACAACAATACGGGAACAAAACTCTTTATTTGCTTTTGATTGACACAATTTAATAAACCTTAGGTCGTCAAAATATAATAAGAAAGTCACCTTTATTATTCACGGTGACAGGATCAACTCATATTTTAATATAAAAAGCATTGTGTAGATGACAAGGCAGCATTTACACAATACTTACATCGAAAGAAAAAACAACTTTCTTGGGACAATCCCAGGGACAAGGTGGGCAGATTATTATTATTATTATGTTAAAGAAGGCTTGCTTACACCCATATTCTAAGCCATAAAGGTGCATTTACACGATGCGATTTCAACCCATACGATATCGTATCGCTCGGCAATTGTTCACGTGTAAACGCTCATCGTATGCGATTTGTCATAGTAAGCGCGACGCTCGTCGGCACGTTCAAAGGGTGGGGCTTACCAAATCGTACGACAAATCGCATCGTGTAAATGCACCTTTACTCAGACCTGGGAACTGAGAATGATTATAGTCTGGAATAGGCTTTTTATCCTGAAAAAGTAAAACATTTCAGAGCACCGCGGATCGCAGCTTGTAAGATAAAATCATTCCAGTGTGACTGCGTCTAAGAAAGCTAAAATTATTTTTGCGGCTTTTATTTCGTCACTTCCTCATTTTTGCATAATATTTGCGTCTGTATGATCTTTTACTAAACGCTGTAGGTGTCATAAATTATTGTCTTAAAATATATTAGGCGGCGTTTTGCTTTCAACCTATATTTGGAATTTTGGAATGCTGTGTGTGTAGATACACGATACCATTTGGCGTTTAAAAAAAATCAGAATGCAAAATACCGTTTCTGTGACTGAGCTAAGACACGTGAATTAAGAACGTGTTTGCCGCAAGTTGATACGGTCAGTGTCGTGTGTCGCAGTATGAACTTGGACTTATCTGATTCTGAGGACGAATTGAGGGTAGATCTGGATCCTACCCTCAATAGAAAAAACTGACTCGCCGTGCACCAGTTCTCCCGTGATCACGAGCGCTGTAAAGCGTTCGAAAGGTCGGGACCAAATAAAACAAGTACGTGATAAAAACCCGTTTATTCAAAAATGAATTATGAACAATTAAAATTTCTTTAGATGATTCTGATTCGGCAGTGCACTAGCCTCCCAAGTGGACCCTTGTAAACATTTTCCTCCATGCAATATTGTGCATAAATCAGCTTGTTCCTAGTTTGAATTATTATTCATCCCACACTATTGCTAACGTCGAACTAATGAACCCGTCGGGATATTATTGATGACGTCACGCATCATCCATCACTTAGTACTATGGAGCTCATGAACTAGTTGGTAGCTTTTATTTGGTTTTGTATTCACATTATAATCTCACTGGCTTACGCCCGCAGCTTCGTTCGCTTCTTGTCGTGTTACTAGTTCTTTGAACCAATATGGTAAAAGGAATTTAAGTGCGCCTCAATGAGGCTTCTTGTATGAACTTGACAGTTTTTGAACTTTTTAGGTTCTACGACATCTTAGGAACAGGTCGCTAAAGAAAGTTCTAATGAGTTAGTGGCCAGCTGGCCACTAACTCACTGGTGACGGAGTTTTTAGGCTGCCGCGTCACCATTCCACGATATTATTATCGTCTCTGGAGCATGGAAGCGCTTAGTTGATAATGCCACTAGCGGTCACCCATTCACTTTTTGACAGCTCAGAAAGCTTCACTTAAGATCTATCAAGAACAACTCAGCAACAACTTCTTTTATAATTGGGTTTTTACATCACAAAACGGACATTTCCAGAAACCCGGTAAACCATTTCTGCCAGGGAATTGGACAACCAGCTTTGCTCACAAAAAGGAACTTAATCCGTACAAAGACGAATCTGTTGTCTATGTCCCAACAATCGACTGTTTTGCCTCCCTGATAAGATTATACCAAGCTTGTGCCTTTGAGGTTATTTTGCACAAATACTAAGCAGTAATGAGAATGACTACAGAAGGGTAGGTACAGTTGTTTCACAAAGGCGGGATGGTATTAGTTGTCTGTGTAGCTGCATATGCACGTTGTTTCTGTGTGCGTAACGCATGAGTGAATGAGCGCTCAGTATCGCTTATGCACACAGAAACAAATCTACACACAATTAAGATAAACCCGCCTTCGTGAGATGGACTGAACCGATAGTTAGATTGGGTTGGCGGTATAGTGAAAACAGACTCAACTTTTCTGAGATCGAGTGAAAGAGTGAGTCTGATTGAGAGTGAGTGAAATAATGGAGAGATTAAAGTGAGTGAGAGCGTGTGTGCTTAGGCAATGGTTTTGATATCGAAATATTGTCAAGTTGTGAAGTAACTTTAGGCTAAGTTTTCTGAACATTTTTTTTTATTTTATGATTGTTAAAATGCAGCATTATACGAGTAGACCACAATTTTGAATATCATTATTTATGCAGTCCTTCTCTATCATATTATTTAATTTTTTGTCAGCAAATACAAAGTGATGCTTCTGTATCAACGTTATTGTGCCTTTGAGGTAAATATTTGTAATTCTCAGATAATGGACCATAATAGGGGCAGACAAAAAGTGCTTGGTTGGAGAATCAAGTTATTAAAGCATTGAATTAGGTAATCGTGATATTTTGATAAAGTCTTCGCTTTTGTTGTGTATGGTATGAAGTGAATAAAAACTGAACGGGTGAAAAGGAAAAAATGTTTTTTTTTTACTTATTATTTCAGTCATCTTGTTTTTTAATGTAATGATCAGAAATATTAAAAGCAAAATAATAAAAATTCCCGTAATTTAATATTGAACAGAAAACGTATCGTAGGCAAGTTTTTTATTTGAGCTGATAGTCTACTGACATCTTCATAATATTTTAAATTTATGTCCCTGTAAAAATATGCCTGCTAAAAAAAACAAACAGGAGAACGATACAATCCTTGGATAGTTCAACTTATTCGAGCGTACAGAATTAAAATCACATAGGTTAATACGCAATGGATTAGTTTCTATAGATAAATGCACCTCTTCAAAATAAATGTTTTACAACCATATAGATTCGTTAATCATAGAAAAACGTTCAATTAAAATAAGCATAACTAATTTATAAATCCAGTTTCAAGTCCTTTTTAAAATGAGCGACTAAAATGGCAATTTAAAAAACGTTTAACATTACCAGTTGTAGGAACAAAGGTGTAGACTGTCACGACATCCCTTTTATTCGACGAATAGCAATTAGCTGAGTTAGTTACGTCCTAGTAACTGTTGGTTAGCTGTGGTACTAAATGGTTAGTCTAGACTCGCTGAATGGGGCAGACGTTTCAGTAGATTTTTAAATAGCTGACTGAGATGTTTTTGTAAAACGAAGCTAAAGACTCATAACTAATCTAAGTCTTTTCCTTTATGAATAAAAGGCACGGAAGTTGCGGTTTCGATCCCCGTCGCGGGACAAATGTTTGTATGATCTACAGATCTCGGGTCTGGGTGTTTCTATGTATAATTTTTTTGTATTTACAAACAAAAACTATATAAGTATGTACCTATATCAGTCACTACCTATAACACAAGCTCTGCTTACTTTGGGGCTAGATGATTCTGTGTGAAAAGTCGAGCATTATATAAAATTACTAGCTGCGCTCCCGCGGTGTGACCCGCGGTCCTCGGGATTTTTTCATTTTTTGGGGAAAAAGTAGCCTATGTCCTTCCCTGTAAAATTTTACTACTATGCCAAATTTCAGCTTAATCTGTTCAGCGGTTTGGGCGTGAAAGCGTAACAAACAGACAGACAGACAGAGTTACTTTCACATTTGTAATATTAGTATGGATATGGATTATACGAGTGGCACTAGCTCAGTTACAGTCTTTGTGATGAAAAGCATAAGTTTTCTCGAGTGATAAGGGTTTGTTGGTGCCACGTGAGTAAAGCCGCGGGTGTTTGTCTAGTATTAAATATATAAATAAAATCTGTCAAAATCAGCCGCGATTTTCGACATTCCCAAAGAACGGTAGATATTCTCTAAGCTAAGATTATGTTATCAAGATCCTTTATAGGTGGTGGCAGACTTATCCGCGCCGAACAATTCAATAGAAGAAATGCTGAGACATCAGCATTTTTGTATAGAAAAATGACTGCGGCGCGTACGGCGCGGCCAAATATGCGATCAGGTTAAGATGTCTGAAGTACCTACCCTACCTATTCATTCGTACGTCCAAAATCATATTCGGGGCATATCTACATGATTCAATAAGTGATGTACCTGTAGAGCTAATTTCAACTAGAAAAAATAATGCTTAGTATTCTTACTACAAGGTCTATACTGTAAAGCGTCAGAATATTTACATTCGTTTCAGAAGAGCATTTGTTGAGCAACTTTTCCTTGAGTCGTACTAATCGAGAGGCAAACATTTGGCGTGTACGCTGAAGGAAATACAAGAAGTTTACGAGAAGAATACTTGGTTTGCGAAAGAAGGTTCACGTTGCAAATGCTCGTGTTTGCAAAGCGAATGTTCGCGATGAAAGGTACAATCAGCATGGGAAGTCCATTAAAATTTGATGTTTCACAACTCTAATTACTTTCAAATTCTGTAGCATGACCAGATTTGTCGCTGTCCTAAATAATTTCTCAAACACTAACATTTTTTTTTCTATTACACCCGATTATGGGCTCGTACACAAAACTGCGATGCGATGCGATGCGATGTAATGATGTGATGTAGATGCAAGAGGGAGCTCGCAGATTTTTGCGATGCGACGTCGCATCGCAGTTTTGTGTACGAGCCCTAATACAAAAATAGATACCAATTCAATATTCAATAGGTAGATATTCTTTAATGATGAATGATCTAAGTATCTTCAATAAAAACTTACAAAACATTTCCTTCCCACGTAGCAAATACCGGTTCCTTAAATTATATCCAATATTCAGCTACGATTTATGAATGCCTTATTCAATTCTAAAAATAAAAATTATAAACACGAAAGAGTAATAGGTTTTTTTTCAATTTCCTCCGCCTACACCAAACCTTGATACAGTCGCTCTATCTTACAAAGGTGTAGATTTGTTTCCGTGCGCGTAAGCGATACTGAGTGCTCATTCGTCCATGGAGCCTTCCCGAGCTTATGCACACAGAAACAATTAGCGATGTTACGAGTCGAGTTGTCTGATTCGAGTAACTCGAATCAGAGTCTATACGAGTTGATTCGAATCAAGTTCATTTGCAACTCGAATCAACTCGCATACAACTACGGTCGGACAAGTGAGCGGATAACGAATGCGAGTGATGCGAGCTATGCGAGTTATGCGAGTCAGCGATTCGCCAACTCGAAGCCAAAGATTCGTATTCCGATTCGACTCAGCGACTCGGCAAGGCAAGTGTAAACTCGAATCAAGAATACGAATTCGGTGAACTCGACTCGACTCGCCACCGATTTGGAGTTCTCTGTTATGTTGCAGTTAAGTTTTTAAATACTTAATTAATTTGTAATTTGGCTGCCGCGAAGCGGATCCCATCCGGTTGATGCGAGTCGAGTCAACTCGAGTTATCCGAGTTGGAATTAAGTCGACTCGTAAAATCGCTAGAAACAATGTGCATGTGCATCTACGAGTACACACAGAATTAGGACTTACCCGCCTTCGTGAGATGGAACAACTGTATAATAAATACGTAGGAACCAATATCATTAAACCCATTCCCTTACCGATTTATTGGCAAGATTTGAATAGGCTCGATTATGTTCGGAAGTAAAATATGAATTGCTATGAATAAAGCAACTCGTAAACCACACACGCTGCCCATAACGTCCAAGGAATATTATCGGCGTTGCTTTCTATGCAAACCAATCACGATTTCAATTTCCGGTTCCAGAGAAAACAGAAAAAAAGTTGTCAAAAAAAACGTAATCGATGCACGGCCGGGATTCAAACCCATGAAATGGATCAACTTTTGATGAATCAAAATAGGTTAACTTTCTTTTGATCTATTTCAGGCACCTATCATGCTAAGCCAGCGGAGTCCTATAAAACTTTTTGATTTAAAACTAATTTTTAGCAAACTTTAATGTCCGTTTGTACTTAGGATTTCAATGTACTTACAATTCCAATGGATATGAATTAGGTACTTTTAATATTTCCAAGAATATGCCCGCAGGTGTGTAAATATTTTATGAGAATCAGAAAATTAATTACCTACATAATCGAAAATGTTTATGCTGAACAATTGCCACTTCGGTGCTACAATAAATTATTATAATGGTATTTTTTATTTACTGAGCTAGCGTCATTTTGCCAATGCAATACATATTTGCATGTATAGGTATTGTTGTAGGAAACAAATTTTGTTCTGGGTCTGGGTTTCGTGGTACCTTTGAGCTCGTAGGCTCAGGGAATCCTTATGGGCCAGGACAAAGCATATCACTAAAAAAAAAGGACAGGTCGTAGGTTATTTTTTATAGGATAAAATTAAAGAAATGTCACAGGTAAAATCATAATAGGTATATTAATTACCTATGTAAGTAGCATAACATGTAGATGCAGTAGTCATACGTAAACCAACGTTACTAAGTAATTTCACAAAAATGGTCCTCTATACCTACATAAAACAAATTGTATAGCATTCCTTATATCTCAGTTGCCCAAACGTTCCACCTTGTATAATTCCACGTTAGCAAGCCGAATATATTACTGCGGGCCTCATATACTGATAGAAATATGAGTGCAGTACTTCGAAATAGCCAGGACACGCTCATACAAAATGCATGGCACAGGTACCTACTCCATATATAACAGAAGCTAATATAGTCTGAATCTATTGGTAGGAATTTACGGAGTGTGTAGAGACATCCTGACCTCAATTTTCACCCCAAAAAACATATTGTTGTATTTTTTTGGGAGTTTAAAACCCCATTTTAGATCCCTGATGTCATTTTTGTTCTTGTAAGCAAACATTTTTTACCAGATTAAACTCTCATAAAAAAATTACTTTAAGTACCTAAGGCGAAGGTCCCCCCTGCGACGCAGAAGGTTGCGGGTTCTATCTCCGCCGCGGGACAAATGTTTGTATGACCTACAGATGTTTGTCTCGGGTCTGGGTGTTTCTATGTATGTATTTACAAAAAAAAAGTATATAAGTAGTTTATCAGTCATTCTAGTACCTATAACACAAGCTCTGCTTACTTTGGGGCTAGATGATGCTGTGTGAAAAGTCCAGCGCTATTTATTTATTTTTATTTGCTTGAGGTGAGAACGATGAAAGAGAATGATGAAAGGAGAATTACCCCTATCGCTTAAACGAAAGTTAATGGACGTATGCATCCTCCCCGTTCTAACGTATGGTGCGCAGACTTGGTCATTGACTAACATTCTTAAGTCCAAGCTCAAAGTTTGCCAACGAGCAATGGAGCGTAGCATCCTAGGTGTCAAACTGACGGACAGAGTCCGAAACACCGAATTACGCTCCAAAACTAAAATTGTTGATGTAGCTTCGAAGGCCGCTACGCTGAAATGGAATTGGGCCGGGCACGTCTGCCGCATGCCAGGTGAGTTGTGGGCGAAGGTAGCCACCGAGTGGCGCCCCGACCCAGCGAGAAGGCGACGCGGCAGACCAAAACGGAGATGGCGGGATGAGCTCGACCAGTTTCTAACGGACTGGAGGGATGTTGCTGGGGACCGAGATGTCTGGAGGGAGTGGGGGGAGGCCTTTGCCCAGCAGTGGGACACAAATGGCTGATATAATAATAATAATAATAATGAGGTGAGAACAAAAAACAACTTTGTTTTCATGTAGAGCACAAGTTTTGTAGTTTGAGGTGAACGAGGAAGAGTAGGTATTGTTGATGAAGTGAGATGCATCCTTCTCTTCCTATGGTCGTTTCATAAGTAATAAAAACTTTATCCGAATCCAATTCTTAGCCCGTACTTTTATTATTATATGAACATTTTGTATCATGGCAAGAAATACGAAGCAAGCACACTTGATTCCTGACTCAAATTCGAATTCAGGAGCTTCATAACAGTTGAACAAGTCTTCACTAGTTATAGACAAAAATCGACGCCCGCACCGATATGAAGTTAGCTTTTATCTAAAAGTTAGCCTTTGAGAAACTTTAATTTTATCAGTTTGAGTTCAGCTTGATCCCGGATCCGATCCAAATGCACAGAGCGCTGATAAACCGCTCTGTGTTGCAAGCTATTAATCATTTTTGTGACTGGCTTTATGTTTGAAATTTTCGTAGAGAGCATTATTATTATTATTTACTTCAATGATAAAAGTAAGTATAGTTTTTACTTACTTCAATAATGAACACAATAAATGAAAGACATCATCGATTCGTATCACATTCTGGTTTTGTGTCTATGCTAGTTATGCCATCCAAAAGAAAGAGTCGCAACTTTCTAGTAAATATGTCATTAGGGGGTAGTCAGAACAACCCCCTTAGACATATTGTAATTTAAAGGAACTTCGATTTGATCTTAAAGAAAGTTTAGCGCGTCTTGATACTTTAGTAAAGTCTAGTGATTGTATTTTTTTTTGCTAGATCTGACAGAGTATTTCCGAGTTGGTAATACCGTTCGGCTGATAAAAGTTTGCAATGGGGGTCGTTTGACGATGGAGCACAATTGATACGCCACTTGGAGTTGAGCAAAAGTTGCTCCACTAGAAAATTATGATGGCCAAAATTATAATCCTGATCACATAGCTCTAGTTTTGTGATCCTGATACTAGCATTCTCCTGTGACTTTGTACATCAGGTGGGTTAATATACTTAAACTTTTATTTTCAGGCACTTAAGCTTTTTGTGCCACCGGATTTATGCACTACTATCACAGAATACAGAAACTACTATCTAAGATAGCTTCAAAGGATCGGAAAGTTTTTGCGGATACAGTCGTGATAATGTATCTGGCGAATTGCAAGCATCGTTTTTAAAAATAAACTAGAAATATCTAGCCAGATTTTAACTATTCATATTTTGTGTTGTATGTACAAAAAACCCTAATACATGATCGAGATTCAACCTAACAATCTTCGGATAGAAAGTCATTATTTCTTAAACTTTCGAAATCACTATTCATAATTACGTATTATTGAAACGGCGAACTTCATCAGTTCGCCCGCTTCCATGCCTGTTGCAACACAGGCGAAACGTCGGGAAATAAAATAAAATAAGGTTAATCCCGTTTCAATAATACGTAATTATGAAAGTCATTCCACTAAACCAACACAGACACTTTTAAAACTAGCAATTCAAACAACCCAAGGCTGAGAATCCTTCCTACATTAATAATTGAATAAGTTTCTGGAAACTAAACAAGTCTGTCTGACTATCACAAAGAGTTCGTCCAGTGTCAATGAATTAATTTGTTGCCAGTTAGTTTTCTCTTTGTCTTTGATTTATGAAGCGCGGATATGGTACGATTACGATGTATTTCACCATAGTGTGATTTGAAATTATTTGATTTGATAGTACACATACGGTGTTAAACTAATAAGTTTTAAGGTCAGTTAGGTAGGTATTACCTTTATGGTCTGGGGTATTACCTAGATGACACCATTCCTTAAAGATTGTCAGTGTAAAGGAACTTTCTGATAAGGTCAGAAAGTGGATGGGTGACCGCTAGTGACATTTTTAAACAGAGTGCTAACTTGCTGCTTGTGCACGTCAAATTGACGGTCACTGTCGTTATGTTAGAAGGGAGTCCTATCTTTTAGACAGCCTAAAAACTCCGTCCCCAGAGTTTGCTACTATCTCTTATACGAAATAAGGTAGATAAGTAAGTTTTTTTTTTTAAATATAGGTACCTTCCCCTCCATCAGAGAGTGTACCTCTGAACTTCGACAGTTATATATTTCGACACGTCCGTAGATCCTTCGGAAAAACCCTCGCCACATACAAAAATGCTGATAATTTTTAAACGGCTGAAGAGATTTTCCAAAGAACACACTTGATAGAGAAGTTCGTATGAGTCAGTGGCCAACTCTGATGACGAAGTTTTTAGGCCGCCTTATAGCTTGAAAAAATTAGTAGGGTTAGGTATATCATACATAACTTAATTGCAAAGATAAACGTGGATATTCCATCAAATATTTCAATTATTTAAACTATCGCGAGAGCAATTATGAAACCACGTGATAAATGATTATGATCCGAAGTCCGCGCCCAGGCGATCCATCTTAAAGTTAACGGTTAGCTTAAACTTAGTCAGTGGTTTGTGCTTATAAAACGGACACCGTCATTTAACACCCCAACCGGCTAACGTTCGAAGCAACGAAACCGGATCACGACTCGCTCCATCGTAGACCTCACTCTTGCCTGTGTAAGTCTGAGGTCAAGAGTCGACCAATTCATCATAAAAAAAAAAGACTGTCTCTAAGCAGCTAGGTACTCTTAGGAACCATAGGTCACGACGGATCTAAACTCTCAGATCAGGCATTGACATTACCAGTAATGGTTAAATCCTACATAAGAATCCTACTCATTGATTTCCTCAGTCCCTTTATCAAAAATCTAAAATAAATAAAATAATAATAAATTAAAAAAAAATACCCTTTATGAAATGCACAGTTGTTTCGATTAACTAAAAGCTCACTCCCCTCGCACACCTTCGTTGACCATTGCTTTCATTGCCCCTGTTCGGAATAAGACTAAGGGCTGATTTTCCTCAATCACACCTGGCTACAAAACATATAGATCTTTATTTTCTGAAACTTTTCAGAATTATCAAAAGCTGGACTTTTCTTAATATCTTCGTGATGGTCTTTCTTAAACTTTCGCGATCACAATTCATCTTTAGAGATATATTTTATAACAGGATTTTATCGCAATACAGCAATACAATACAGCCGAAACGTTGGGAAATAATAAAGGTAATACGCGATAAAATCCTGTTATAAAATATATCTCTAAAGATCTTCGTGATGGTCATAATATTATCGACAATAGTTTTCTAAGAATGCTGCTGCCTAACTAAGCTCTAGCGGTTAGCGCGGCTACGAATTAATGGAGTCTCGGTGAAAACGAGACATCTACATTGTTCTGGCGGTGTGAAGAGGCGCAATTCAGATCCTTAAACTAACGACAAATTTATGAGCAAATTTTTTGCGGTGTGTAGGTATGTAAAAAAAACACGTTTATAGGATCACTTTGTTGTCCGTCTGTCTGTCTGTCAAGACCCTTTATTTTTTAATCAGTTGATAGAGACCATGGATATCCACTTGCTACTATCCTGACTGACATCATCAACTTCAACTATAATCTCCCCTCGCTATCGCTTGGAAGCTACCTCTAGAATACGGTGCACTCGTTCAATCGGTTTTTGTCCTAATAAATAAAATGCGCGTTAACACAGAATGAGGCGCAGTCCAAGTTACAATAATGGGAGTTGTAACGTGGATGAACGTAGCGTCAAATCCTTTTAGTAAATTAAAATATTATTTATGATGCTTTTCTATCCACAAGCTGGTTATTAATAATATGATAAGATCTGTTTCAAATTGATTTGTTTCTAAGTATTCAAGAAATGTTCCAAGTAGCAGTTAGTTGTGTGACACAACTTGTGTCACCAACAGTTGACAAAATAAGTACCTTATTTTAACAAGTTGCATAATTGCTTTTTCTTGTATAAATAATTAACATGCCTGAGACAATTGTGATAAACGTCCCCAAAAAGTCAAAATATTTCATACTATTATAGTGTTAGACCACACAGGCATTTCATCGAGAACATGAAATGAAAAGACATCAATGTTTTCGATTCCGACGGGATTCGAACCCCCTATGATACGACGATCATCCTAAAGCCGGAGACGCCTTTTACCAATTCGGCTACGGAATCCTTGTTCGTCGCAGTCGAAATTTTTGCTAAGCTCATATTCTATCGGTTTAGTGTGCCCATAAGGCTGGCAGCATTACCTCGTTGGATGGCTATACTTATCCTCTGTCCGAGGTAAGCACCAGCCCTTTGGTCATTGGTCTTGTCAATCAACCTGTTGGATAATTATCTGAAAAGGAGCCACGCCTCTGGACCCCATGGACCTAAAGTTTCCTCACCAAAAGGCAGAAATATATACCTATCGCCGATAGATATATAGACGACCTCTGTGGCGCAGTGGGCGAAGGTCCGCCTGCGATGCAGAAGGTTGCGGGTTCGATCCCCGCCGCGGGACAAATGTTTGTATGACCTACAGATATTTGTCTCGGGTCTGGGCGTTTCTATGTATAATATGTATGTATTTACAAACAAAAAGTATATAAGTAGTTTATCAGTCATCTAGTACTCATAACACAAGCTCTGCTTACTTTGGGGCTAGATGATGCTGTGTGAAAAGTCCAGCGTTATTATATTTATATATCCTACAGATCCTATCTATATAGAAGGCGGAAATACATTGTATTTCCGCCTTTTGTGCTTTTCTACTGCTGCCGCCGCCTTATCAAATACCTACAGTTTTAGCAAACTCAAATTATTTAATGAAGTGTTTAGTTAAACTCTACCTTAGACGTTTCAATATATTTTTTATAAGAATTACCGTAATTTATGTATGTCATCTTGATCTTACATAAATGAACAAACTTGATTTATATTTTTCACTTTTCAGATAATCACTGTGCTATGGACATTAGAAATCCTATTGCAAGTATTTGCATCTGCCATAATTAAGTACACTCGCAAACCAAGCAGACAAACTGAAAATTTTACTGCACCATAAACTAATAGAGATTGATGGTAAGTCTAGTAAGGTAAAAATAAAAATCATCATCATTATCCCCACTCAATAATATCACACTTATGCTGGACATTCCAAAAAGCATCATCTAGCCCTGAAGTAAGCAGAGTTTGTGATATGGCAACTACTTTTTAACTGATAACCTACTTGGATACCAAATTGTGTTTTATTAGGTCTCTGACTACCCCCTCATTTTCAATGGATCTGGAATACACAAAGGGATCAGTGAGAATCTCTACTGCGTCTTGGGTATACATTTGTGATCCTGTTGGTTTTTTCAGATGAATCAGTGGCAGAAAGCATCGAGCAGTTTGCCAACTACGTGGAGGTGCGAAGGTGTCGATTTCGGACCTACAAGGTGGTCCCCCTAGATGCAAGTTTGATTGGAATTGTGCTCAATTTGTGTGTAACCTACGTCGTAGTTATCCTTAAATTTGAATACAGATAATTTATGATCCTGAAAGAATCAGTTTAAACTTTTTTTATTTCTCACACAGCATCTGCTGGCCTCAAAGTAAGCAGAGCTTATGTTATGTACATGGCTGCTATAAAAAAGTGACCCCGCCAAGAAAAGACAAAAGAAGCGAAGCACAACCATACTTTTTCTCGAAGGGTTTTGTCGTATTTTTATTATAATTCTATTTTATTGAAATACTACCCCACCCATGAAGGAAAGAAAGAGTTCTAAACCTGTAAATACCTAAGTTCATCCGTTTCGTTGAGTTTAACTATTTAAATGTAGAACGACTGCTAAAATGGTTTGTACGACTAGGTCATCCCATCAATATTACAAAAGTGCCATTCAGCGGCGAGAAAATTCTCACATTTATTTGATTTGACCTCATATACGTCGTGATAACGCTACTGAATCCTAATTCTGGATAGAGCCACAATGTATCAGCTACCAGTAGAGATAGATTAGGGAGAAGAATTCATCGCTGTCCCTCAAGAATTACGTCACTTTTTTAGGATAAAAAGTAGTACACTTATGTGCTATTCTAGACTATAATCTATCTCTGTGCCAAACATCCAAATCCATTCAGCAACTTCAGCGTAATTGAGTAACAAACATCCATACATCGTCACGAACTTTCTAATTTATAATAAGAAGGATAGGATTTATGAAACTCTATTACTGCGTCAGTGAACTGTGCAAGGAAAGCCGCAAGCCATGTTAATATTTTCGGTCGGCTATACATCCCATGGATCCCCTGGGCCGGCAGATCGCATCCCTTCTTTCAGATTGCCCTTTCTGATAAACTCACAGCTAACCAGAATCACGAATAAGTTGGCCAACTTTATGTGTAAGGTTACTAGAAATGTGCAACTATGATGCGAGGACGTGAAAACGAAGCTATTTTAACCCCCATGGGACATGGGGGTTAAAATCGCTTATGTTAAGATATGGGGCATGTCTCTTGCACGGGTGCAAAAAATGTAAATACTTAGGTATATTATGCGAATCGTTAACCCGACAGAAAAAACTGAAATCTTCATATCAAGTTAGGGTATATTGTGGTTTCCTTTATTCATTCATCTACTCTATTTATTCTTTCATTCATTCATCTGCTCTATAATTATTGTGAAAAAAATCCAAATGTTTTATCAAATAGCGAGAAAGTCACCTCTTCATACAATCATCACATACTTGTCCTATGACTCTCCATCCTTCCTGTCTGTGTATCACAGCTCACCATCCGTAGATAAGAACCGTCGAAGAAATTGAAGTAATATCGTCGGTTACTTGTTTACCCGCAAACAGTGGGTAACTCAGCATCACGGGAACTCATCATTCCGGTGAGTAGCCGCGCTCTCCTGAACCCATTGACGTCATGTCACGAGCAAGAAAGACCAAACCGTGTTTGTTGTTCTGGGTTCTTCAAGGTATTAGTCGCGAAACAGTTATTACCTATGTTTAAGTGTTCAAACTAGTCCTACAAAACAAAGCTTTTTGACTTTGATATGGCACGGCCATAACTGACCGCAGTACATAGCAAAAGAACAGAAACACAGTTGTATTCCCAAGGTTTTCATTCACAGAAGAAGCCATCTAACTTTATTCAAATATTTTTCTATTACATATTTGTATTTTCAAAAAAAAGCAATGTTGGCCGAATGAGGTTGTGCCTCGACTTTCAATCCGAAGGTTGTGGGTTCAAATCCCAGCCGTGCATCAATGTATTTTGCGTTACGTAAAATTTATATGCGCTTTAACACGTTCTCTAAACGGTGAAGGAAAACATCGTGAGGAAACCAGTTAGTGTTCTTATAGGCGGCGATGGGCTTGCAACCTGTCACGTATGGAATACTAACTTCTGCAAAATGTGGGCATGTATCAAATATTATGTGTTTGGCTTAGACATCTTCAAAGGATCTGGAGCAAGTAACATAAAAAGATCTGAGAGAATGTCTACCGCACCTTGGGAATACAGTCGTGAATCTGTTTAGGTTTACGTTTGTATTTTCAAAGATGCCAGCATTGGCGGCAGCAGTTTTGTGGCAACAAAAGCCTCAGTCAGCATTTCCCTGATGGACTTCGTAATCTTGAAGGCAACACTACACTGCATATGTTATACAATGATGTATGACATCCTTGTCGATCGCTTACAAAGATACGACATAGGTATTCAAAAGAATAATTTGGTTTATGGATAAAACTTGAAATTGGCTTAAATCGTGGTCTGGCATAGCATCTAAGTCATTATGGTAAGGACTAGTAAGACGAGGCCAGTACTAGATATTGACGGTTTTTCAATTCAACGTATCTTTTATCATCTTTGAGTATTTCAAAGTTTATCATAGATGGGCAACAAGTTAAAAAAAGCTGTTATTTCGGGTTTGAGGTTTCGGTATCTCAATAGCATACCTACACTTATGTTCATATTAGGTTAAATATTTGCTTCAATGTTATGTCGATTTTCTTTGCGAGTGGCGAAGACGGTATTTATTGCTGAGTATCTTTTTTAATTGAAAAAGAGTCTGTGAACCCCTTGCACCCGAATGGATATAATCAAAATAGCTTACCTGTCAGTTGTCAACATATAGAACACGCTTTGCAGAAGAGTTTTTGTTCCCCTTTTCTGAGGATTTGGCTTGATAAGTGAGATAAGTAGAACCTTTTTGTTATCGTCAAAACGTCCTTTAGGTATTTCCTTGAAGTTAGGGCCTAGTGTGCTTTCCTTCACGTTATCTTCTCTAGGATTGTGAAAACATTTCCAAATGTTTTATGTCAAATAGCGAGCAAGTCACAATGTGAATACAATCCTGTAAGTAAATGTTTCATGGATAATAAGAATATTTATTTAACCATGTAGATAGATAGATTTTACAGAAAAGTTAACAATCTTAAGTTAGTAGTGTTTCTAAGCCTATAATATTATGTTTGTCTAAACAGTTATACTTATACTTATTATACATAAGTTAGCCTATTTTAATGATTTTTTTGTTATAAATTTGGGAAAAATTGGGTGTTTGGATAAATTATATTTCTAAAACTAACGAATTGAAAATTTCATATTAATAAAAATTAGCGAAAGATTTAAAAAGATGGTTTCGGCATTATCAAATTGTCCATTGTAGAGCTATCCTAAGTAGCTGACATTGAATGATCAATATGACGCATCGATTACCTTCAAAAAACAACCGTTAAAATAACACAATTTAAATTAAAAAAACCGTAAACATGACAAACAAACCTATGTGTATTATGTACATTAATTCCCTCTGTTTGCTATCTGATAAATAAGCTAACTTCAAAAGCAATCTTTGTCAACTAATGTATGAAGTTTAAACAAAACAAATGTAATTTAACAAGTTAAATCATAATGTTCACACAAGTTTGAGTAAGTAAAGCACATTAGTTGCTATTTTGTTTGAGTAAAAAAATACTTTTTAAAACAAGCTTGATAATTTTGGGTTGAATAGCCTAAGCTTCAGATAAGCCTCTGCGTCAACTGTGGCGGGAATATTGATGATTAAATAATAACTGGAAAAAAAAGGAGGGAGGCCTTTGCCCTGCAGTGGGACAATACAGGCTAAAATAATAATAATAATAAATAATATAGCGTTAGAATGCAACCTACGCCTACACTCAACGGAATACTGTAGTGCCTGAGACATTGTTTGAGATGGAATAGGCTTGCTACTCTTAGCAAGCAAAACCACAGACAGAAAATTAAAATGATCCGTTAATGGTTATAAAGGTTTATTTATGGATAGCTTATGATGTTTCCCTTATCTTTCTGCCATTGAAAAAACAGATTTTTCCATTATTGAAATACGTTCCATACTGAGATTTAAAAAGTATTGTGAAAAATCGGCCTGATTGTATTTAAAAATAGCTGAATTTATGCTTTCAATGTGAAATCATTCAACTGTTCACTTCATCTCGTACTATTCAGAAATTATCTACAGCTCAGTATTCTTACAACATTTTATTAGCCTCTACAGCAAGAGTAGATAAAGGCTTACTTGAAATAATGTAGATTGTAAACTGGAATCAAGACATGTCATTCAATCAATATTTAAACCGTATCTCGTATAGTGACGAAAACAAACATGCATAACAGAAATTCACATTTTAGCCTTTTTAAATAATAAAAATTTAATTAGTCTATTGTACCCCGTTGGTTCATAATGATGACGTGTCGATAATGATCACTGATGCTATCAACAAGGCAGGTGCCTCGTATATCTATTCTATTCTCACATTTTCTTAGTCTCTATTACAAACGCGCCCAACAATAACGTCTAATATATTGTAAAAAATAGAAAATGCTTGTGCCAGCTCAAACGAACACTCTCTATAAACAAATGAATGAATCAAAATATTTTAAACTAATGCAGATATACTTTAAGGTTCTGCAAGTCCTTTGTTGGATAGATTTTGGGTTCTTCAGTGAATCTTACAAACGCAGAGTTTTTAGGAAGATATTCACAGTGACTACTTTTATCGCCATTTGGTCCGTGGGCTACTATTACATGCTTAAAAGCACTAAGATTATTATCGGTGAAAAAATTTTGGCATCCCTTCTTCTTTTAAATTATTTTGTCAATGTCGTAATTTTAGTTCTCGTACATCCTAAAAAGACTTTTTTTAATTTCTTCATCGACTTAAAATTAATTGATTTAAAGATTGGAATAGCAAACGATTTATCGTTCAATATCGAAATTAAAGTTTTGATCTTCCATTTTATGCATCTAGGGTTCAAATCATTTAATACTTACGTATTTTTAACTCATTTTCATTGGTCTGTTCATATTATTATCTTCATTACTTTACTTATGACTTTTGTACAGTTAATACCTATCACTTACTCTTTTGTCTTTTACGCGTTGAGTTGTCGACTCAAAAAATTAGTAACATTAGTAGAAGCTTCTAATTCAGATATTTTATCATTCGGTTTGATATACAAACGGATTGCTGATGTGGCTGAGAAATATAAATCTTCTTTTAATCCTTTGGTAAATTTTTAGTACTTACTACTTACTACTACTACTTAGTTTTAGCGTTGAACGATCAAGAGCCTTTACAAGATCAGTATTACCCAATAAGCAAGCTTCGGTGATATGAATTATATCGGAAATCCAATTTTTACTATGTAGAGGCTCATCGTGTACGATTTGTATTTTATGTATATCATGCTAAGGACTTACCTGCGTCTAATGTCATAAATCAGCGCAATTTTTAATATTATATGCATAAATTTTATGTGACACATTGCACTATTTCGCAGCATGAGACGCATGCGAGTCCCTGACGTTATTGGAGACTTCGGGTATAAGTTAATCCATCAAAAAATGTACCGTTAAAAATTTTATCGATGGACTAACTCAGTACCGACATCAGTTAGGTTCGCAGATTGCATTATGTAATTGGATTATAATTGTAAAAGTTTACATTAGATTGATAAGACTAATACTTAGTGTCTTTACATTCTTGATGGGATTTATTTAGCCTGATTGACTTCTAATTTTTTTTAAGTTCTGTCGTAGAAAATAATGCCTTTTTTTCCTGATCATGGTTCCATCCATTTCTGTTTTAAATTTGAAGTACCTACCTAAATATTACAAATAGCAAAAACGTTTACGCTTAAGGTGGATTTTGTGGTGAAGAGGCAGACAATAGTCAATAAAAATAAAGATCACATGCAATATTTTACGCAGTTTTCAATAACGAAATGAGAGACGTTGTTTCGACTACTCGTAGTTCAAAAATTAGCCGTTCACAAACATCACTCACAATTTTACTTTTTTGTAGTAAATAATTAAATTAGCCTGTGGGGTATGATACATATCGATAATAATCATTGATGCTATCAACAAGAGAAACCATATTTCCATTCTCTCATTTGTTAGTCGCTATTACAAGTGCGCCTACCAATAACACCTACTAGAAATTCAAAATAGAAAATGCTTGTGGTGCCTCTAGCTCAAACTAATACTTTATACAAATATATTAATGAGTCTAAACATTTCAAATTCATGCGATTATACTTTAAAGTCCTGCACGTCCTATGCTTGGTAGATTTCGGATTTTTCGGTAGTGAATCATACAAGCGCAAAATTGTTAGGAAGATATTTGTAGTGACAATTTTTATTGCCCTTTGGTCTGTTGGCTACTATTACATGGTTAAAAGCACTAAGATTATTATCGGTGAAAAAATTTTAGCAACACTGCTTCTTTTACATTATTTTGTCAATTCCCTCATTTTAATTCTCGCTCAACCTAATAAGACGTTTTACAATTTCTTCTTCGACTTAAAATTAATCGATTTAATGATTGGAATAACAAACGATTTATCTTTCAGTATTGAAATTAAAGTTTTAATATTTAATTTTATGCATCTTGGATTCAAATCATTCACTCTTTATGTACTTTTAAATCATTTTCATTGGTCTCCTCATATTATTATCTTCATTACGTTGCTTACGAGCTTTGTACAGTTAATACCTATCACTTACTCTTTTGTCTTTTACGCGTTGAGCTGTCGACTCAAAAAACTAGTAACATTAGTAGAAGCTTCTAATTCAGATATTGTATCATTCGGTTTGATATACAAACGGATTGCTGATGTGGCTGAGAAATATAAAACTTCATTTAATCCTTTGGTAAATTTATAGTACTTAACTACTTAGTTCTAGCGTTGAACGATCAAGAGCCTTTACAAGTTCTGTATTACCCAAAAAGCAAGCTTCAGTGATATCAATTATATCGGAAATCCAATTTTTACTATGTAGAGGCTCATCGTGTACGATTTGTATTTTAAGTATATCATGCTAAGGACTTACATGCGTCTAATGTCATAAATCAGAGCAATTTTTAATATTATATGCATAAATTTTATGTGACACATTGCACTATTTCGCAGCATGAGACGCATGCGAGTCCCTGACGTTATTGGAGACTTCGGGGACAAGTTAATCCATCAAAAAATGTACCGTTCAAAAATTTATCGATGGACTAACTCAGTGTCGACAACAGTCTGTTTTGAAGTACCTACCTAAATATTCCAAACAGCAAAAATTTTTACGCTTAAGGTAACATTTAGTGGTGAAGAGGTAGAAAATACAATAAAGGTCACATGCAATATTTTTACACCGTTTTAAAAAATATATATTAATAACAGAATGACAGACGCTAGTTAAAGATTCGATTAAAAAAATTAGCGTTTACAAACACACTTATTCCCAGTTTAAATTTTTAGACAAGTTAATAAATAAATTAGCCTTCGAGGCATATCATACATATCGATAATAATCATTGATGCTATCAACATGGGACACTACACTTCCATCTCTCATTTGTTAGTCGCTACAAGGGCGCCCAACAATAACACCTACTGTAATTCAAAATAGAAAATGCTTGTGGTGCCTCTAGCTCAAACTAATACTTTATACAAATATATAAATGAGTCTAAACATTTCAAATTCATGCGATTATACTTTAAAGTCCTGCACGTCCTATGCTTGGTAGATTTCGGATTTTTCGGTGGTGAATCATACAAGCGCAGAATTGTTAGGAAGATATTCACAGTGACTATTTTTATCTCCATTTGGTCTGTGAGCTACTATTACATGGTTAAAAGCACTAAGATTATTATCGGTGAAAAAATTATGGCAACACTCTTTCTTTTACATTATATTGTCAATGTCGTAATTTTAGTTCTCGTCCAACCTAATAAGACGTTTTACAATTTCTTCTTCGACTTAAAATTAATCGATTTAAAGATTGGAATAGCAAACGATTTATCTTTCAGTATTGAAATTAAAGTTTTAATATTTCATTTTATGCATCTTATATTCAAATCATTCAATCTTTATGTACTTTTAAATCATTTTCATTGGTCTGCTCATATTATTATCACCATGACCATGCTCACGAGCTTTATACAGTTAATAAATATTACTTACGCTTTCGTCTTTTACGCATTGAGCTGTAGACTCAAAAAACTAGTAACATTAGTGGAAGCTTCTAATTCTGATATTTTATCATTCGGTTTGATATACAAACGGATTGTTGATGTAGCTGATAAATATAAAACTTCATTTAATCCTATGGTAAATTTTATGTTCCTACTTAGTTATAACGTGAAATGATCATACATATAAACAACGGCATAGGTCGTTTTTCACTTCTACATTGTACGAAATGTAATAACTTATACGAACTTTGAAACCTATTTAGAGAATTTCGATAAATAACAGACTAGGTGTTGTGGTCTCTAATGCATTTTTCTTCATTGGCTGGACTTTAATCAGATACATAAATATTTTCTTATTTATTTCAGTATTTCTTAGCACTACTCGCAAACGTTCCTCAAACTATGAGATCAACTTATACAATTGTAAAAACGTGCTATGAAGGTCACGCAAATTTCCCTGCTGTGAGTATTTTAAGAAACCAACAATATGTATGTAGAAATCAATAAAGAAATATGGTTACATGTTAAGCCGTAGGGTATAAATAATTAAAGTATATGTGGTTTTTAATTTATATTTCAGGTATACAACTTTATAATGTCAACAGAATGTTTAATGCTCATATACGGACCAGCTCTCTGTGGTGGCATGCTGACGAATCAAGCAGATAGAATGAGGATTGTGTTACACAATAAAAGATTGATGGTTCATGGTGAGTTTTCAAAAGAGGCAACAATATTATTAGGTTTGTACTTTTATATTGTGTCCAAAACCAAACACATGAATTAAGGATGAAAATAGACAGACAGACAGACAGACTGTTTCCCCCAGGCGCGGTAGACATCACCTCTCAGATATTTTTATATGTATTGCAGATCCTTTGAAGATGTCTGAGGGGGTAGTCAGATGCATGTTCAGATACACATTTGATACATGCCTACATTATGCAGATGAAAAATAGGCTTCTGGAAAACTTTTAGTTGCTTGTGTAGCAGTGGGCTAGTCATGCTGATTGAGGCCCTAATATTTTTAAACAAACTGATGAGCATATGAAACAATGTTTTACAGATCCATCTATGGCAGAAAAAATTGCGCGGTTCGCCCGTTATGTGGATGCCCGAGGGTGTCGCCTCCGTGTTTACCAGGTGATCCCTCTCGACGCCAGTATCATTGGAAAAGTTTTATTATTCTGTATCAACTACCTCATTATTATCGTACAGTTGACTTACTCTTAAACTTATTTCTTCCTATCAACAATTGTAAAATAATATGTCACTTGCTCAAAACTGTTTAGATATGAAAATTATATTTTTGTTTAGTCAATTCTTTTTTTTTTTTAATTAACCTATTTCGTCCCACTGCTGGGCAAAGGTCTCCCCCAGATCCCTCTCTCTCCTTCGAGATCTCCCACCATTCTCTTTCGAAGGCGTTGAGATCGTCAATTTAGTCAATTCTAGGTTTTTAATTTTCACGTTTACTGTAAAATATTTAATGAGGTTAAGCAAAACTTATAAAGTTGAATAAAACATTTATATGATGAGAATTTTGATATTGTCATTTATACAAATTCAAAACAAAATTGGGGAACTTTCTGTATCATGGTGAAAGTAATATAAAACGCCTTTAGATGTCTAGTTTACACGTAAGGCTCGTACGCCCAATGTGTTGACCCCACTTCCAAACACAAGGGCTTCTCCCTGCCCCGTGAATTATGGTGTCGCCTCAACAGGCTTCTCACTGGACACGGCCAATGCAACTACTATCGGCATAAATGGGGCTCGACAGACTCGGCGCTCTGCGAATGCGGTGGAGAAGATTAGACCATGGACCACATCATCTCACGCTGCCCTATACACTCGTACCCAGGGCTGACCTTATAAATCTCCCCCCTGAAGCAGTATCCTGGCCTGGGAATCTAAACATTCAATTGTAGATTAAGTATTTGTGTAGTTTTTATTTTTAAGTTTAGATTGATTTTATCTGTGGTTTTTATTTTTAAGTTAAGAATGTTTTTATTCTTGTTTTTAATTTTAGTTTTGATACGCCTGTCATACGATTAAATTAAATGTAGCATGGTTTTCTCATATTTACTAAATTAATTTAAAAATCGTTAAAATCAACATTTTGACGTACGTAAATCAGTTTGTATTATTATTTTAATCCTAACTTCCAATAGTTTTGGAACTGAAATTACAACAAAAACACTTACTAATTAATTTGTATGTGAAAGAAGTAAAGTAGCTTTCCATAAATTGGTTATAATTAGAATAAACAAATTATTAATTACTTACCAACATACAAAAGTATCATTTTTTAGAATTACGTTGTCGATGTTACTTGTGTGACAAACTTATTAATTTATTCTCTGATTAAAATGATCGAGCCTCAAGTTTTCAACAAAAAATCAAAATATTTTAAGCTCATTACACTATATCTTAAAATGTTGCATATACTTAGTGCTTTAGATTTCGGATTTTTTAAATGTAAATCATTTAAGAGCAAAATACTGAAAATCATCACAATTGTTGCATGTATCATTGGGTGGTGTTTAAGCTGCTATATGGTATCAGTAAATAACTTTACCCTTAGTCGAAATTTGGTTTACATCTTCCTAATACATCACTTCCTCAACGTATTTATTTTGGCTTCCTTGAACTCAAAAAAGTCTCTTTGCAGTTTTTTCTTCGATATAAAATCGATAGATGTTAAACTGAAAACTGTAAATTCGAATGTAGAACTGAAATTTTTAATCTTATGTTTTGCTCACTTGATCTACAAAGCTGTGATGTGTACTTTGCAATACATGTACCTCAGATCGCCTTCCAAGTCTCTAGGCATACTAACGTTAATAACAACGTTTATACAGTTAGTGCCTTTGGCTTACTCTTTTGCCTTTTACGTTTTGAGCTGTAGTCTTGAAAAACTTGTGTCATTCGTTGTAAAAAACGAATTATATTATTCATCACTATTAATATACAAAGAGATCGTTGAGGTGACCAAGAATTACAAAAGGGCGTTTGATCCAATGGTGGGTAATAATTAAAATTATTGTTATTCAAGATAGAAAAAAATATCTTGTTGCCATAACTGTCTTTTTTGTGTTTGAACATTTCTTATGTTATTATACTTAAAAAACTTGTTGCAGTATATATTAATACTTCTGTTTAACATTCCTCTAACAATGAACTGCGCATACGCAATAGTGAAGTGTTTTTTTGAACCTACCACAAAATTTAATATGGACATAGTGAGTATTATCAAGATTCGATTGCATGTATAAATTGATATGTTAATTTTAAAAATTAGTTGAACAAATGTTTACTTGACTCCACGATAAAATCTTTGCCTAGTGTGGAAACCGCTGATAAAACTAATTACCTACGTAGGTACATACCTACGTAATATTTTCTTAATTTTCATTTTATTTTTTAAAACATTGTTACTTTATGTTGTATCAGAGTACTTTATGTTGTATCGCTAAGCGACAAAACCCTTAAATAAAATAAATAAAAATAGTGATTATTTCTTTTTCAGCTTTTTTTAATATTTTGGACTATAGAAAATGTAACTTCCATATTCATGCCCGCCATTTTTGCCAGCAGGATCGCTACAATAGCAGACAAAATGAAAATTGTATTGCACCATAAACTTATGTTGATTCATGGTAAGCTTACACATTAACGACCTTATTGATAAACGTAGTATAAAGTTATGTCAGGTAATAACCTAAGAACTGAATAATATTATATACAGGGTGTAAAAAGACGTCTACCGAAGCCGAAAGGGGTAAGTACAGCATCCCGACACACAACTAAATCCAAAAGGATTTTCCGAAAAAAACATTTTGTCCGGAGAACAATAATAATATAAATAATAATAAGATTACTGTTTGCGTATGTACTGGGCGCGTTGTTTTACGTAGGTTGCTGGATTTTGAGTTTTAATTGATTTTTTTCTTTTATAAATAAAATTATTAGGTAGTTATTATTAGGTTGTACTAGTAGTAAATAACTCGAAAATAAAATTAAATGACGTAGCTAAGTCAAATTTCTTTTTGCGTTTTTTTACGCTAATATGATCAGAATCATGGTCTGATTGAAACCCCTCAGTTTTCGGTAGCAGTCTTTTTACACCCTGTATAATATTTGTTTTTATACGCGTCATAACATTATAGCACGTTTTTAGGTTAGGCCGTGTTGGTCGAATGGGGTTGAACCTAGACTTTCAATCCGAAGGTCGTGGGTTCGAATCCCGGCCGTGCATCAATGGATTTTTCGTTTCGTAAAATGTATATGCGCTTTACCACGAGCGCTTAACGGTGAAGGAAAACATCGTGAGGAATCCCGCAGCTTCGTCAGCTCCACACGTTTTGACGTTGTCTTTCCTGAGGGCCAGGCTGATTAAGCTGAGAGGATGGTTTAGGTGCTGGGCAAGCCTATTCCATCTCAAACAATGTCCCAGGCACTGTAGCGTCCCGTTAAGTGTAGGCATAGGTTGCCTCCTGACGCTGTATAAATCATCTATTAAAGATGTATAGGCCTAAGTTTTTTTTTAGGTAAGGCCGTAAGGCTATTTGATAGAAAATGTCACTTTATCAATTAATATGTTAATGAAACAGTCACAGAATTCCATATAGTTCCTAGAACCAGTAAGGAAAGCATATTCACAAATAAATTTAAACACAACGAAAAACAAACATTACACGACTGTATCCCCAAGGCGCGGTAGTATACTTACCTACATATTCCCACCATCAACATGGATGAAAATGAGGGATTCAAAATATCTTCTAGAAAGCAAGATGCTAAATATCATTTTTACTGTTTGTTGCAACCTGTCACGTATGGAATACTAACTTCTGCAAGATGTGGGCATGTATCAAATATGTGTTTGGACATGCCTCTGACTACCCCTCTTAGACATCTTCATAGGATCTGGAATAAGTAACACAAAATGATCTGAGAGAGTGTCTACCGCACCTTGGGGATACAGTCGTGAACCTGTTTACGTTTACTGTTACCTTGATGTATAAATCAATGCGCGTAACTTAAAATACGCAATCACGTGCTTGAATTGACCAATCAAAGCTTAGATTTAACTGGCTGTTTTTTTTTTTCAGATGAATCAATGGAAAAAGATATCACTCTGTTCGCGAACTACGTTGACATTTGTAGGTTTCGTTTCCGTTCTTACCAGATTGTGCCTCTGGACGCTAGCATCATCCTGACAGTGCTGCATTTCTGTGCCACCTACATCGTCGTCATCGTACAGTTCACATATAAATAACATAGATGGATATATAGGGTCTTTAATTTTTTACTAACTTAATTCAGGAATTGGGTTCAAAAAAAAATTAAAAAAAAATTTATGTAATAATTTTTTTGTTTTGTTATGAAAATCCCGAGAAAATGGATAAAGACCTTTCAATTTATTCTTGCTTCTTGTATAACTTAGCCCATTCGTGATGTAGCTGCGCTGCGATTGGTGGAACGTCTGTTCTCCTTGAAAATCATTATGCAACAATTCTAAAAAAGCTTTGCTTAGTGCGGGGTCCAGCGTAAATCTAATATATAAAATTCTCGTGTCACAGTTTTCGTTGCCATACTCCTCCGAAACGGCTTGACCGATTTTGATGAAATTTTTTGTGCTTATCCGGTATCTATGAGAATTGGCCAACATCTATTTTTCATCCCCCTAAATGTTAGGGGTAGTCCACCCCTAATTTTTTTTTTTATTTATATGGCAAAACAACGTTTGCCGGGTCAGCTAGTTATTTATAAAATAAATTATCTTATTTATAACTTAACGATATCTGATGGTTGAATAAGGTTTCTATTCTAATTTTCATTTAGTGTCATTTTATCAAAATTTGTTCAGAAATAAAAAATATACGTTTCTAAAAAGTTTGGAGTATCACCGGGTAACACTGCAGGACTCAGTGACTGATAGAATACATTAAATTGGATAATTTAAGATTCAAAAATGCTTTCCAAACATTGCACCCGTGTGGGATTTGAACCCACGACTTTCGTCAATCCGTGGCTACGCCTAGTTGGAGAATTTTTTAGGATGTGGGAGGCATTTTAATTTAATTATGTGACAACCATTTCCAATTATACAGTTTTAAAAATGTGACCTGGTTTTATTGATTAATTCTCTAAATAGATGAACTTCAGAAATGGTTTGTAAAAATATATATTTTTAATACAAAACCTCTAACAAAAATATAGAAAGCTTTAGATCTATAGTATATTATGATAGCAGGTAGATCAGTGGATGTAGTTTTTTTATTCAAGAATAATGAAGAGTTCAAATCTTCACTTGCTTTACTACTTTGACTATAAAAAGCTTGATAAAATGAGAGACTTTGAACAAATCATAAATTGAATTTTTTTAAATGATAGCGCTTCGTAGTTTTTCATTGAAAATAAACGGGACATATGCAATGCAACGGAAAAGCTACGATTAGTACCGTAAAAATGGCAATAATACTGTTTGTTGTAAACAAGATTGTAACACAACATCGTAAAATTTCGGAAAACATTGTGGTGTTTATAAACTCAATATTGTTACCTACTCATAACCTTAAAATCTTATAACTAGGAGCACCTACACTAGGAGTAGAGTAGAATCACCATTCTAAGTGATCCTAGTAGTCCTGCTAAATATTTTGACTGACAAAACGCTTTCAGGCTTAAAAATCCCTTTGGAATGTTTGTAAGTAGGTGAGTTGTCCGAAATACGGTCATCAATAAAATAATTTGCGTTAGTTTTGGGCTTGTTCAAAATCAAGAAGCATTTATTCAGCTAGTTTTACTAAACAAAACTAACTTTTACAAAACTAGGCGATTCTACTCTTGAATTTGAAATGCTTGCTGACTTCGCTTGTAGTACAATAATTTTTTGATCATAAATCAATAACAGTGACATTGAACAATCAATCAATTTATATTAAGATCCAAAATAAGCAGTTACCATTATTGTAATTCAAATTAATTTATTATCCATTCTCATCGGTACCACTTGTGTGACAAAATATTATTACAACATATTATAATAATAATTATAAGTTATGGAGTCACCAATAGTTTCAATTTACAAACCAAGCGCAAATTCCTCATACCAAGAAATCAAGTCAAAATATTATAAACTATTGGAAATACACTGCAAAATCATGCATGTTTTATGTTTTTTGGACTTGGGGTTTTTTGAGTACAAAACTTATAAGCAAAAAGTTTTCTGGAAGTCTGTCACTTGTATCAAATTAATGTTTTATTGTTGCGTGTGTTTGTTTTTCAATAAAAGTGGCAGGCGTGATACTCATAAAGTGGCGAACTACATTATCCTAGTTTTCTACATCTGCACCGTTCTTTATCTAGTCCTTATCGATAAACATAAAACTTTAAGAAGATTCTTCTTCGATTTACATGTCATTGATGCTAAACTGCGGTTTGAAAGCTCATCTTTTACCGCAGAAATAAAATTCTTTATTATGCTGTATTCATTTATTGGGTTTAAACTTGTGATGGTTATTATTTTTTGTAACAGTAATGATGTGAACTCTGAGTTAATTTGTCGTTTGATGGTCAAATATGTTTTGGCTGCTCTGAATATATTGTGTGTAGTTTATTCGTTTATGTTTTATTCGATAAATTGTCGATTAAAGAGACTTCGATTAATTTTGGAGATGGCTCATTCAAGTTGTTTGGAATTTCAATTAATATACAAGTCAATTGTGGAGCTCACTGAAAAACATAAGAAAGTATTTGATCCAATCGTAAGTAATGAGCTAATGCTACCATCATCAACAGAGCACAAACGAAGATTTTCATCTTCAACGTTGTTCTCACAATCACGAACACAAATAGAATCAGACAAATTGTCCAGCTTTTTTCAAGTGATGCGCGATACATTTCTCAATTAATATAATACATATAAAATTTAATTTTCTTTTTTTCAGTTCACGATGTCACTACTGTTTAATATTCCTTTATTTTTTATACTCATTTACGATTCGATCCAGAGTACTTCGTCTACCAACGACCTAGTAAGTATAACAACATTTTTTTTAGCTTTAAAGATAAAGATAAAGATAAAGATTATTTATTTGCATAAACATGTGTAGGTAAAAAAGATGATTACATAGGAAGGTCTTGGAAGCAACATGTTTTACCGATTTCGGTGTGCAAACCGAGAGAGTGGCATGCTTTAAGTGACATAAATCAAAGTTAAGTTAAAATATTAGTAATAATGTCAAAAAAAAAATAATATCATGTTCGTCAAAGTAGGTAAATAATTCATTTAACAATAGAAAAATAATAGGTAAGTAAGTAATAATATCATTTCAATTAAAATTTATCATTTAAGAAATCATCAATCTTATAGTAGCATTTTTCAATTAATAGTTTTTTAAATTTATTTTTAAATTCATTATCATTAAGTTGCTGGTAGCTCTTTGGAATTTTATTGTAAATTATTGGTGCCATGCATACTATACTTTTACTTAGTAGCGCAGTTTTGGATTTATCATTTTGTCAAGGAAATAATAAGATTTTTTGCAGAGAAAGTTGTAGAAGATTTATATTACTTCGTTTTTTGCAGCTGTATAGTTTATATCAAGCTAGCTACTTGCAGTCTCTATCAGGGTTTATAGTTATAGTCTCTCCAGCTGTTTGTGCCGGGATGCTGTCTACAGAAGCGGATGAACTAATCATTTTATTGCATAACAAACTAATACAAATACATGGTAAGGGACATACCAGAGTGACACAACAGTGTGAAGGTAGGTCGTGAAACAATTTATTTTGTAAATTTTACCCGACTATCAAAGGAAGGGTTATGTTTTCTATCTATATATCTATCTAATCAGCCCACATCCACCCACTGCTGAGTATAGGCCTCCTCATTTTCACGCCACTGCTTCCGGTCCTGTGCCAGTCGAACCCAATGTTTTTCCACCGCCTTTACAATGTCATCAGACCATCTGGCTGGTGGTCTGCCTGGTGTTCTGTGACCTTCGCGTGGCCACCACTCGGTTTTGTTTTAGGAACTTCTTATTAATATCGCTTTTAATTATATATTAATATTCTTATTAATAACCTAGTTGTAGCAGGTATAGCTTTTCCATCTCACAAAGGTGGGATATTCTTGGGCATTATTTACGTTGAATAAATTTAAAATCCACTAATGACTTTCATTATTTTCAGATTCAACCCATTCCCGAGACATCTTGAGATTTGCCCGTTACGTAGAGGTGCGTGGGTGTCGGTTCAAAACCTACCAGGTGATCCCTCTGGATGCAAGCCTCATTGGAATCGGTCTGCAATTCTGTGCCACCTACATTATCGTCATCATGCAGTTTATATATAAATAATGGATCATTGTTCTCTGATCCTGTGATCAGAAGAAAGAAGAGTGCATGCGACAGAGATGCGAATGTTGAGATGGATGTGCGGAGTGACGCGAATGGATAAGGTAAGGAATGAATGTATTAGGGGAAGTCTGAAAGTAGCGCCGGTGACTGAAAAGTTGAAGAGCAATAGGTTAGCGTGGTATGGGCATGTAATGAAAGTCACGTAACTAAAAGGGTGATGGAAATGGATGTGGATGGATATGTGAGTAGAGGTAGACCAAAGAAAAGATGGATGGATTGTGTGAAAGAAGATATGGGTAAGAAAGGAGTGGATATGGAGATGACGAGTGATAGGGGAGAGTGGAAGAAGAGAACATGTTGTGCCGACCCCACATAAGCGGGATAAGGGCAAGAAAATGATGATGATGATCCTGTGATCAATTCATCCGTAACTGATCCCAATTGTGTTGTCTTCTGATCCCGAAATGAGAGGCGAATAAAATACATGTTGAAATTCACTTTTGAGCGTTGTATTTGGTGCACTAAAGAAACCTGTTTGAGGCGTAATTAAAATCTATTTTCAAAATCCGAAAGAACGACTCCAGCTCCGACAAACACATTGGCACAAAAGTGTGTATTTCTAAAGTGTAATGTATTCAGAACTGAGGTAGCTAATTAGTAAACCTAACTAGCTAACCTTGAGAAGCTAATAGTGAAAGATAGAAGAAAAAAGACCTCGTGGGCGAAGTCCGATGCGCTAGTCTGACCAAATTCGCACCACTCTCGACACCACGATCCACAATGCTCTTCATACTGCCGGGGACAGAGGAAGATGGAGGAACATAATTAGAGAGAAAGTGATACCTAAGGGAGGTCACGACCCTCAGCACTGGGGAATACGACTCGAGGAGGAGGAGCTAATTAGTAATTTTATTAAATTACTAATTAACATAAGATAACATAAGATAACTAACATAAGATTTTCGGAAAATCTGTTGGTGATTGAGCTTTGTACTCACGGTGTTCAGATCAGTCAGAAAAGTCGTATCATTATCTCATTCCGACAACAATGCTCTTTCAATTTTGCTTGCAATCGAGATTCATTTTGGAGTAGGTGTCTCAAAAGTTCTCTCGCTTTGCTATTCTGGATAAAACTTTGTCATGAACATGCTTAATCTGTTATTTATTATTTTGTGAGTGTGAAAATGCATTAGAAAATAAATGATTTTGTCAGAAGCTTGTTTCATATTACCTTATGTATTCTACCTTTCACCACACATTAGCAGTAGCTAATGTAGTAACTAGTTAGTAAACTAGAACATATTTTGTTAGGTTTGTATTAAGAAGGTTTTTAAGTATTTTTCTTTTAAAAAAATATCCCTTTTATTTAATATCACATCTGATAATCTTCATCATCAGCAGCCTCTCTTCCCACTGCTGGGTACCTCTTCGCTTCAACCATTCATGAGGATAATCTTATTTTTACATTTAATAAATAAATAATGCTGGACTTTTTTTTTGTAAATACATACATATTATACATAGAAACACCCAGACCCGAGACAAATATCTGTAGGTCATACAAACATTTGTCCCGCGGCGGGATCGAACCCGCAACCTTCTGCGTCGCAGGCGGACCTTCGCCCACTGCGCCACAGTGGTCGTCAACTTAAACTGGCCATTTTGGTAGCAACACGTTCAGTCTCGTTTGTAAATGGAGACTATCAGAATGCGGCCGCTTGAACCCATTAAATTTTCAGGCGTGTTCAGGACTCAGCTAGAGAATTATTAATTAATCGAAACAGAATAACCTATTTTTCACCTTCAGGTACTAAACTAAATAAAACGTAAAAAAAACGTAAACAGGTTCACGACTGTATCTCCAAGGTGCGGTAGACATTCTCTCAGATCTTTCTTTTTATGTTACTTATTTCAGATCGTTTGAAGATGTCTAAGGGGGGTAGTCAGAGGCATGTCCAAACACATAATATTTGATACATGCCCTCATCTTGCAGAAGTTAGCATTCCATACGTGACAGGTTGCAAGCCCATCGCCGCCTATAAAAACACTTACTGGTTTGTTCACGATGTTTTCCTTCACCGTTTAGAATATAAATTTGATTACTAAATAGGTTTACTAATTACTTACTTGTAATCTTGTTTATCTGAAATGTTAACTCGCGTAGGGTAATTCCAGAATATCGAAAAGCTTCAAATTTTCTTCTTTAAGAAGTTCGTTATAGGTACTTACATAATAGTTGCTACGAGAACGGAGCCTCTTCAAGTAGGTATCTAAAACTTTAAGTTAGGTAAAATCAATTCACCACTCTTCGAAAAACGACAACAATAAAGAAAGGAGGAATCCGATCCTATCGAAAATAGTTTTTTGATATATATTTACTCTTATTATTATTAGTGATGGCGTGGCTTTCATATCACTGCGGCCATGAAGACCTATTGTGATCGCCACTTTCAAGTCGCCCCTTGAGGCGGGGCGTTCATAGTTCACTACCAAGCCCTACTGCTAACAGAAACTGTAGGACCTTTTTGGGTGTGAATTCTCGTAGCTCCTCTGGGCTTAGGGTGTATTTGCCCAGAATGGCGCTGCGTTTGTGCATTAATGGTCCACACTCTCCTAGCAGATGAAGGGGCGATTCATCCGCCTCCTTGCAGAACCTGCAGGTTGGAGTGTCGCAAAGCCGTAACTTAAACATGTGCTTGTTAAGGCGACAATGTCCAGTCAAAGCTCGGACCATAATGCGTAGGTTATTTCTGCTTAGCGCTAAGACTTGGTTGGTATACCGTTTGTCAAAGGCTCTGATTAGCAGTTTGGAATGGTTCATGCCCGGAGAGTTATACCAGTATCTGGTTGACTCTCCGAAGCAGGAATCTGTTAGGGTTCTTTTGGCCAGACTTTTCGGTATGCCACAGAACGGTTCCGGACCCAGCTGTGTACCGTTAGATCCGGCCCTTGCGAGTTCATCGGCACACTCATTACCGTGTACTCCAGCATGACCTGGAACCCATCTTAGAACCACCCTGTTTTTTAGACTCAGAGTGTTCAAACGTGTCAGACAGTCCTCTACTAGCTTGGACGTGATAGCCTTCGAATCCAGGGCTAGGAGAGCCGCTTGACTGTCAGAATTTATATATATTGTTTGGTTGGAGTAGCGTTTCTGAAGATTAACGTATGCACATTCCAGAATGGCATACACTTCCGCTTGGAAGACTGAGGCGTGTTTACCCAAGTTTATGCTTGCGCGAAACTTTGGCCGCTCTCCGTAGACCCCGCATCCTACATCCAACCCAATTTTGGAACCATCCGTGTACCAGTTAAGGCACCCGGCCTCGCAGGGGAGCTGGTTGTTGAGCCAGTCCTCTCTAGAGGGCATTTCTACGGTGTAGTGTCTTTCAAAGACATACCGGGGAAGCATGACATCCGATGTCATGCTTAGTATGCGTGATTCCATTGTTGAGTCCTGTAAGGATCTCAATTTATTAGATAGCCAGTTTATTCGTACCTGGGTGTTTGCCCTGTACGTACATGCTGGCTTTCGCCTCTTTAAGCAGAAACAAATGAAGAGGCGGTAGACCTAGCATTGCATCGAGCGCCAGCCCAGGGGAAGTGGACATGGCTCCGGAAGCCATGAGGCACGCGGTCCTCTGTAGACTACCTAACTTTTTAATAGCTGTCGCCTGAGAGGCTTTGTCACACCATACCATATTTACTCTTTATAATAATCTGTAAAATTATGTTTGTTATACGAGTGATACTGTTATGTGCCGAAAAAAGTGAACATAGGTACCTAAACAATGCACAGTACGAATTTAATATCTTCATTCATGAATTAAGCCCAAATGCCTCCATAATCCCTCAAGAAGCGAAACCACTTATCTTTAGCGATGTTCATTTGCCACAATCGATGGGCCAGGGTCGAAGTAGGAGACTTGTAGGGGCATTGCTCAAATTGTGATTAAGAAGGTCATTGAAAGGTAGGATATTATTAGGAATTAGGATATAAATAGATGAACTTTTGCAAAATGTAGGCATGTATCTAAAGTATTTCGACATGCCTCTAAAAAGCGGGATACACAAAAGATCTCAGAGAATGTCTATGACTCGGGGAAGCAGTCGTGATTCTGTTTTTTTTTTTTAGAAAATGGTCTTAGAAATTCGTATAACTTTTATACTTTTATTTTATATGATTTTTACATTATGTGTGATCCCCTAAATGTTTCAGTAATAACATAATGACCACAGAACTATATCCTCTGTGGTGATAACGACTCTACTGCCGATAATTTGACATAATATTATGTAAAAATAAATAAATAATAAACAATGTTGGACTTTTCACACATCATCTAGCCCCAAAGTAAGCAGAGTTTGTTTTAAGGGTACTAGATGACTGATATACTACTTATATACTTTTTGTTTGTAAATACATACATATTATACATAGAGACACCCAGACCACCAGATAATCAATCGTAATTATGACATCATTTAATTTAAACCATAAATATCGCGTCGACTTGATTCACACGGCACTTACACCGCACGTTTTCTGTAGGATACTTGCTATCGATAGGATTAAATGAAGCAATACGAGCGCCTGAAATATGTCTATTTAATAATTTAATCTAACCCCTTTTCCTTATGGGGTGCAAGATGTTTTTGTACCCAAGGTAAAGATTTACCCCATACCGTCCCTTTCTGCGTCCGGAACGTATTCCGTACATGTCTTCAGAACGTGACCCATAACGTAAATAATGACATTAGGACATTCGATCAAATTAGGGTTCCGCAAAAACTGGCTTCGAGGAAACTCAGCTCTTTATAAGGCTTGTTACAAGTTTGTACTTCTAGTAAGGTTCTCTCCAATGTCGGAAAAGAGTTCGGCTGAGACGTATAAAGTGTAAATTCGATTCTCGAGGCGGGACAAATTGCATGATGAATTTGGATGTGTTTTCGAAATCAATAGATGATGAAAAAAGTAAGTAGTGTAAGCAAAAGAAAAAAAAGATAAGCCAAGTAATTGACTTGGCTTATCTTTTTTTTCTTTTAAATTGGATCAAAAATCTCTCCCGAGTTCAGTGACTAAGAGAAAACATGATTATCATAGAAAATAGTAGAATAGAAAATACCTACTTCATTGCACACTACATAAAAAGTAAAACAAAAATATAAAACTAAACAAAAAACTTAACTATGATATACAATCGGCGGTCTTATCGCTAATAAGCGATCTCTACCAGACATCTTCCCGACTTTATCCCACTTTTCGCTTCCCTTTCTTCATCGGCCGTCATCTTATTCAATAATTTCTTCCCCATAACGTCTAAAAAGTGCATCCCACGTAAAATCATTATGGGAGTTTAAATCTTTCTCATTCCCAGTTGTGTTGAAATTTGGGGGCAGAAGAAAACTTAAGTTTAAAACTTTTACAGGCGATTACACTAGTCCCTGTAGGACACTACGAGTAACTAGGTATTGTAAAAACAAAAAACTAATTAAAGAGAGCTCCGACTGAAGATATATCCCAGCTATACGATGGAGTGTAGAGTTTAATATAAAGTAGCTTTGTTTTTACGGAACAGAAAATCTTTGTTATAAAACATGTCATTTTTGTTTCATGGGGCCGTATTCCCGTTCTTATTTTCGTTCGTTTGATGAATATTCGGATGTTTCTAACTACGATTTCTGACTTCAAGGGCCAATTTTAAGTAAGAAGCATCCGAATATTCATCAAACGAATGAAAAAACGAACGCGAATAACCCCCTTGGTCACTTTAGGAGCTCATAGTAGTTTAGGTAATGTCATTTAGTTTTTGCAGTCCATATCCATGTTAAATTGAATTAAAATCGGTTCAGCGGTTTATTGGGCGTAAAAAATAACACACGTATAGTTTTATTTATTTACTTTAATTAACACGGTATACAACCAATTACATTAATTAAAGATAAGAGAATTATATTAGGTACATAGGTCAGAATAAATTATGAGTCAAAATAGTATTAAGCAAATAAAACATACACAATTCACAATTATCACACATACTCGTAGATAGACAAAGTTACTTTTACATTTATTATATTAAGTATGGATTTCAATGGATAATTGTACAATGCTGAAACTGCGGGTTTTGTTATGTAGAACATGTAGGGAAACTAATAAAATGAAAGCAGTCCATCATAGCTGGATGAAGGCAGAATTCCAGTTATTCGGGTATTTTAACAAAACAATTTACTTATCCTGCTTATGACGTCAATACAACCTACCATAGTTTCATCTCGAGGTGTTCACGAATATTATTGTAGGTATCTCTAGAGCCGTGTTGGTCGAATGGGTTATGCCTCGACTGGTCGTGGGTTCGTATTCCGGCCGACTCGTATCGTCGTCGTCATCTCAAGCAATGTCCCAGGCACTACAGCATCCTCTTAAGTGTAGGGCATAGGTTGCCTCCTGTCCTATAAATCATCTAATATCATACCATAATACCATCATCATACACAGCCCTATTTAGCCGATCTTAGTTTGCGCTATGTCATCATCATGAAAAAAATGTGACCTGTCACGAGAATCGAACTCACACCAGCACTCGCTGGACACCCCACTGAGATCGTCAAAATACTACAACCATTATTGCTAGGTAAGGTCATCAAGAGTTTAGGTGAAAGTTTACTACAACCGCGATAAAACTCAAAATCGTCTAGGCTCCAATTTCATTTTACTCTACTCTACCATAGAGATTTATTTATTTATTTATTTAAATACTTTATTGCACAAAAAAAATCAAAATATTGCACAATTGGCGAACATAATGCCGAAGGCATTCTCTACTTGCTGACCAACGTGTTGTCGGAGAGGTACAAAAGGCGTGCAAAATAGGTAACAAACAACATAATAAATCTTAAATTTAACATAACAAGTTTTTATAATATATTTAGATGTATATATATATAATATATAATTATAAATATAATAATACTTATAGTATAATCGAATTAAATATATAACTACAAAGAGTCTAGCAATAGTTTCCGAGTCTGCCTCTTGAAACCTTCTTTTGAGTCAATCATCCTGACATCATTAGGGAGATAGGATGATCATGTTGAAGAGAGTGAGAGTTACTATGTTTGGATGTTAATAAGTTAAGCTAGCGTAATCAACCGAAACCACGTAGTCTGCTATTCATATTAGTATTTAGAAAAACTAGGTCGATTCTAATTATGCGTAGTTTCCTTAGTAGGCGCTTCCTAGGCTTTTTATTAGGCACACTAGTTATGCACAGTTGTTTCGTATTAGTTTAGTTCCCATTGTATCCATCCCGGTTTGGTTAGCCCGGCTACAGTGGGTTCGAAACAGCTGACGGAAAGATACACTCTATTCTACTAAAGATAAGTTTGTCATGGTAAGCAAGGACAGGACACAAAAAGTTCGTATGAGTCAGTAGCCAACTCTGGTGACGGAGTTTTCAGGCCGCCTTAAGGACTCCGTCATGGTAGCCGGGAACGACAAAATAACGTACCCTCCAAAGCACAGAAGCGCTCATGCGGTCACTCATTCATTTGCTGAATGTTTAGAATGTGGCCTGCATTTTCTACGGGAATTATTCTAACTCTATGAAAATTGACCAGCCATTTAGGCAGACTGTGAAGCAAGCAATGCCAACTATTCGGCCATATTTACAGTGGAACCACTAACAAATGTAATTTAAGGCTCCAAGCCCTGTGTGTGGAATACTTGGAGATTTCATGATTTCGCTAATGTTTGGTGAATTTTAATTTAAACCTAAATGTTTTAAAGTTAATTATCCTAGCTCTGCGAACCTACATTATAAATAACATTTTCCACTCCGTTTTATCAACTGCTATTTAGTTAAGGTACCTACATTCTACTTATGTATGATATACATTTAGTAGGGTCGAGTATTCAATTTTTGGGGGTAGAATGGTATTCCCCCAAGCTATGGTAAAGAGGGAGTACTCGCCTCACTAAGGTTTGCCCAACTGGCACACTTACCTTAGGGCCTTTCGGCCGACAGTTATAGTCGGATAGTTCTATATATAGGCTTAGTCGTCTAGTAAACTTCGTCAGCGCGATCTAGGAATTTTTCCACAGATTAGACATAGCTATTACTTTTTGCGTGTTCCTAGCGCCATCTAGTTGTACAGCTCCGAAGTACGTCGCTGTAATTGACATCTCTTGAAGTTCAGCTTATTGTTCAGCTTGTAGTTCAGGCGATGGTAGATAGAGGTCGCCACATCACTCCCTTTCCAGACCGAAGGTCGATATAGGTATTTGATGCCAGCCAGCATGGTAGGGTTGTCCATCTTAGCTCGTCGTGGTCTTCGGTGAGTCGAGACTGGTGCGATGAGCAGGTTGAGGACAGGAGAGCGCTTGTCGTCTGCGGTGAGTCGAGACGGTCCACGGTGAGTCGGGACGAAGCGCGGTGCGGTGCTCCAGGTGAGGCTACGGTGAGTCGAGCCTGTATGCCCGGATGATGCCGCGGTGCGGTGCTCCAGGTGAGTCTACGGTGAGTCGAGACTGTATGCCCGGATGAATGCCGCTAGGGAACTCCACGAAGCGTTATCGAGGAGGGGAGAAGCCTGCAGAACCAGGAAGTCGTCAGGGCGGCTGCGGTGGAACTGCGGAGGCCGAAGGAAGGTGCTGGTGCTGGTCCGGAAGTAAGCTTGAAGGAGAGAGAGAAGAGAAGAAACGAAGATAGCAGTCTGCTGATGATGATGATGATGATGGCGGGAAGTGCTGCGCTGCGTTGTTGAAGAAATCGTGTTCAGGAATCCAGTCGTCGGGTTTCGGCAGGAATCGTCCGAGGTAGTCGACGGCTGGCACGTCGGAAGGTCACCACTTTTGGGGTAGAATGGTATTCCCCCAAACTATGACAAAGAGGTAGTACTCGCCTCACTAAGGTTTGCCCAACTGGCACACTTACCTTAGGGCCTTTCGGCCGACAGTTATAGTCGGATAGTTCTATATATAGGCTTAGTCGTCTAGTAAACTTCGTCAGCGCGATCTAGGAATTTTTCCACAGATTAGACATAGCTATTACTTTTTGCGTGTTCCTAGCGCCATCTAGTTGTACAGCTCCGAAGTACGTCGCTGTAATTGACATCTCTTGAAGTTCAGCTTATTGTTCAGCTTGTAGTTCAGGCGATGGTAGATAGAGGTCGCCACAAATTCAATTGCACTGGTGGTCTAGGGGTAGTGGCCCCGCCTTCCGATCGTAAGGTCGTGGGTTCAATCCGGTCATACACCATGAGTTTATGAGAAAAAATTATGTGCACTATGCCAGTACTCTCAAACGGTGAAGGAAAACATCGTGAGGAAACCGGCATGTCGTAGAACCTACAAAGTTCGAAAACATGTGTCAAGTGCACGAAAGGAGCCTCTTCGAGGTGCACCTATAATCCTTTCACCACACTGGTTCGAAAGAACTGGTGACACGATAAGAAGAAGATTTGCTTGTTATCATTATTCACTTTTATTACATTCTTCTGCAATTCGAATGTACTCAAATGAAATCAAATGTACCTTTCATTCTGGAATGATCTAGACAGATATGTCTTCATACAATGAACTATAAACAAATATCGCATCGCAAGCATAGAGGTAACCTAATTGAGATGAATCGAGGCGAGGAAGCGGTGACACCGCAGCGCGAACTCTGATTGGCTGGAATTCGGCGGAAAATGCCGGGATTTGCCGAAATTTGTCGGAAACTGCCGCGAGATGCTCGCGACGCTGATTCAGCGGAACTAGAGTTTGGGTAACATGATATAAGCTTAAGAGATTTCAGGCACATATTGGAAATCAGAAAGAAATCACAGACACACAATACACTACATAAATAACAATATAGATAAAACATAACAACATAAAATTACAGTGACTTTACTACATAAGACATTGTGCAAATTAGTCCATTCTCCCCTCAGATAACGGCAAAACTATGGTTGTGTCGCCTTTTGATAATCTTCAAAGGATTTTTAGATCTTCAAATCTACAGAGCTCATCTTCAGTGCTGAAGGTAGACCAGACCAACTGAAAAGAGATCATATTGAATTATCGATTACCTATGAAACCACCATATTATTTAAGCTGAGAGGATGGTTTAGGTGCTGGGCAAGCCTATTCCATCTCAAACAATGTCCCAGGCACTACAGCGTCCCGTTAAGTTTAGGTTGCCTCCTGACGCTGTATACATCATCTTATATAGATTACTTTTTAAACTATCATGGTTATCAACACTATTAACGGGATATAATATAGATATATATCTAATATAGATGTAAAGGCCTAAGTTTTTTTTTTATAAAACCACCTGCCTGTTACTTGCACCATAGCCAAACGAATTAGCGAACAATAGCTCGCTGTTTACCGAAAGTTCCTGTCTGAAATAATGTTGATTTTATAACGCCGTATGAAAAGCACTGAAAGTACGTAATTGATGTGCGAGCTTCGACGATGGGAGCATTAGCATCTTGCCCTACTTTGCAAAGATAAATTAATTAGCTACCTTTCCCAACTTTTGAGAAAGGGTTTAATCTTATTAAAAGTGTGCTTTTTGAATATATTTAAGTATTAGTAATGTCATAGATCCTCGGTCTGGATAAACAAATATTTAATTTTTTTTGGACGAAGTTCATTTTGGACGGTATCGGATGGGGGCTACACGAAAAAAAGTGTTAGATTTTAGCGCCACGACACATACATAGTTCAAATCGTCACACGACCTCTGTGGCGCAGTGGGTGAAAGCCCGCTTGGGACGCAAAAGGTTGCGGGTTTGATCCCCGCCGGGATAAATGTTTGTATGATCTGCAAATATAATATGTTTGTATGGTCTGGATGTTTCTATGTATATTTACAAACAAAAAGTATATAAGTAGTATATGAGTTATCTGGTTGCCATAGTACAGCTTTGCTTAGTTTGGTTATGTGAAATTATTTATTTATTTATCATCATGTGTCTATCTATTTCTTGATTATGATTGTATGTACCTTCACCATTTAGATTTTGTTTAAAATATTCATTGATTTATGATGACCTTATTTATACGAGTAATAGCTCAAATAATCCTCTCAGCACACACGCTCAACTTCAGCATAACAAACTTCAAACCTCAGAATTGGCTATTAATTATTTTTCTCTAACGAAGGTCCTCAACTAAATTAATTACCAAAGATAAAGGCTAGAATATTGAAAACGTGACTTATCTCTTGGCTGATCCGGTGATCGACCTGGACCTGGACACTGGATAAGTACGGATAAACCGGGATAATATTGTGGATAAATAAAGCTTTCGAAAGGTGTGAAGTTTACTATCAAAAGCGCTCGTGGTGTAGGTAGCTTGCTTAGTTAAGAAACGTTCGAAACGGTCAGTGAGTAAGTGACTGCCAGTGGCATTATCAACTGAGCGCTTCCTGCTTAAGGGTCCCGGCTATGCCATGACGGAGGCCTTTATGGCGGCCCAAAAACTCCGGCACCAGAGTTGACCACTGACTCATACGACGAACTTACTTACTATGAAAAGTGAATACTTAAGTAGACTTCCTCAAGAAAATTCCAAAGCAAAACGAATTGCAAAACCTATCAATTGACGATTAAGTTTTCTAGCGTGTTATAAAATACTTATATTGCTCATTACTTTGTGTTGAAGTATACTTACGTGCCGTTCTGTGAAAAATATAATATAATGCTTAAAATATCACCGGTTAGATAGATAGATAGATAGATAGATAAACGATTTATTTGACACACATAACATAACACAGACACAAAAACAAAGATAAGTAACAAGTAGGTAGGTGAATAGGTAAACAACAAACACGTAGTCGGGCACCTACATAGGTAGGTGCAATAGTGTTCAGTGTGCTGTAGTGAGCCAAAAAGGTCCAGTCTCAGCTTATTGTTACTCCATGCCCGAAGACACGGAGTAACGCTGATTTTCAGACTAGACCTGAGGAAAAGTGACATCACGAACAGAAAGTATGAACAGAAAAAATACATAAGATATTAAATTGAATAGAAAATATATAAATATAATTTTTTACTTATTATTATTGTTAATTTGAATATAAATAATATAAAACACGAAAATATTATTTAGGTAAACAAATACAAAATAAAAACTAAAAATTTTGACAGCAGTGACAAGCTTGTCAGTGACAGAGATATTGACAGAACTGAAATAGGTTAGAGCTCACGTTATTCTTATAAGGCACTTATTATTAATTTAATTACTTACAACACCATGCACAATGAAATAAAGCCATTTCTAAAAAACTACTTTAAATAGAACACACTTTAGGCTATTATTCTTGCCTCTTGCTTTCTCAAACTCAACGGACCAAGCTCTCTACTCTGTGGCAAGAAGCAAGAATGGTATGCCAGAATGGTATCGTGTAAATGGCGTTGAATAGGTACCTATAGGCAATAGGCATGCCCTTCTAAGGTTGCGCTTCTACTGAATTACCTTGCTCACCAATTTAATCAGAATAAAACCAGAGGTTCAACATGGAAGTCGTGAAAACTTAGTAACTCAAAGTTTAGAATGTCTTACCTTTGAAATTAAAACGATTCCAAGCCAATTTAAAAGAAGAAGAAGAAGAAACCAATAAGTGAAGTGAAACCATAAAGAATATGAAGACCTATATGATGAAGACTAAGCTAAGATGTTTATTACCGATTGGGCGATATAGTCGCTCAGCGACAAAGCCCTTTTTTTTCTGAATAAATAATAATAATAATAATAATAAAATCCTGTGACGTTTAGATATGTTTTTCTATATGACTAACATAATCAACACTTAAGGGAACATGAAAAATTTAGGAAATTATACCTACCGAACAAGGCACTCTAGCATTAAGGTTTTTTCAAATGGCCCTTGAATCATCCACAGGAAAAACATGGTCAAGACCGCGTGAAGTTAGCTAAGCAACGTTTCAAGATGTTTTCGAACGAAATAGTTCTCTCTAGCTAGCTCTAGCTCAGTTAATACATTGTAGAGCAGGACAGTTGCGCCAGAAAGAGTCGGAGAATTGACGTATGTAGATGCCAGATTAACGACAACTGATGTTCGTAGAGTTAATTTAAGTTGAACGTTGATGTACAGATTGAGAGAAAAGGCTTTTTCGTGAATCCTAAAAATTTTGGAAGTTCATTTTTGTTCTTTTGTGTTTGTATGAGATAAGTAGGTAATGCCTTCGTGTCTAGAGGACACAACCCTAATCCTGTTTATGTTTGAAAAGGTACCTAATATAAATATTAACAAAATGTGAGTGGAGTAAGCAGTTTATTTATTCGATTGTGTATCATGGTTTGTGTAATCACCCAATCAAATAAATACACACCAAAATGCGTGTAATTCCTTTGAAATTAATATTTTAAATCTGAAAACAACTACTTACACATCGATCTTTTTGGGGTGTCGCCATCTAGTATTTCTACATTTTGATGCATATTATACTCATCGCCAGCATACATAAAGCCGGCGCCAGACTTGCTTCAAATGTTTGAACAAATATTTAAACAAATGTTTGAACACATGCCGTCTTACTACAAGAAAATGAACCGAGTTTAGACTAAGACTAACTAAAAAACCGTCCCTAGAAAAACGATCTTTAAATACTCGTGCATAGAACGCTTTTTTGTGGTAACAGTTTTGTTTTGATATGTGTCGACATGGGGTTCAACTAAGGTTTAACGTTTTATGTAATAAGCAGCATAGTGTGGCACGAGAGTTTGTAGTCAAAGTCTCGTGCCACACATAAGGGTAAGACCAAGGACGTTAAGACTTGTCTGCCCGCCTGCCCCCAACCTCGACAGCGCCCAGGGAGCCACAATAAGGCCCGCACAAGTTATTCTACTTACCTCCGCGTACGTTCCGCGCAGATTTATTATAATTGTCTGGCTACCCCCAAGTTTACACCGTTGTATTAATTTGAACCAGTTCGCCGCAACTAGTTGTAAAGTTCGCAATGGGTCATACAGTTTGGGTTGTGTCGCCACTGGTGCTTTCTTGGTAATAACAAATATGTTTATAACTGTAAAGGAATTGAAGATTTTTCTATGATCAGGGGGATTATTCGCATTCGTTTTTTCGTTCGTTCGAAGAATATTCGGATGCTTCATACTACGAGCTTTGTTTTCGGTCGATAAGATCAACGTTTAAACACGGTCCTAACCTAGGACCAAATATCCCAAACCGAAAAATTGGCCCTTGAAGTCAGAAATCGCAGTAAGAAACATCCGAATATTCATCAAAAAAACTAAAAACGGAACGGGAATACGGGCGTTAATATGGCCATAATTAAGTATTTCTCATTTTATGTTGTTTAACTGCCTAACATACTACATAGCTGTTTTTTTTTGTCAACGAACATTTTTAGTTTTGTATATGCGAAAACATATAACTCGTATATAGTAATTTTAAGTTATAACTAATTTAGTTTGTACTACTGTTTGTTTTCCAAATAAAAATTATTAAAAAAAATACAGGGTCTTTCATTTTAAACTACACAAACTGACAGGGCCTCATTTTTGGGTTGTAAATAGACGTTTGACCGTATCAATTTAATTCCTAAGCCCATTTAAGTTTTCACTTCAAATTTTATAATTTATTGTTTTTTTTTTGAATTGTTGCATAATGATTTTCAAGGAGAACAGACGTTCGACCAACCGCAGCGTAGTATCACGAATAGGCTAAATTATACAAGAAGCAACAATCAATTGAAAGGATTTTCTTTATCGATTTTCTCGGGATTTTCATACAAAACAAAAAAAAACATTACATAAATATTTTTTAATTTATTTTTTGAACCCAATTCCCGAATTAAGTTAGTATAAAATGAAAGACCCTATATAAGTAAATGAATAAATCAACACAATGTTACAATATCGCAAACCGAACATCTATACAAAAACTAATAAGAAAAACAAAATACATTTTTGAAGCCATAAACCTCTTGGTATTGCTCCCTGTAAAATATTGCATTTGGTCACATCGTATAATACTTTTTACTTAAAGCTTTGGACTTTGAATTTTATGAATGAAAATATTGTTGTTTACAGGCAATTAGGTTCTTTTTTTCCTTTTTTTTATGGAAGGGGCACCTTCAAAATAAGAGCCTATTCCTACCTCAAAGGCCGGCAACGCATCTGCAGTGCTTCTTGATGCTGCAGTTGTCTGTGGGCGGTGGTAATCACTTACCATCAGGTGTGCCACTGGCTCGTTTGCCCCCTCTTCCATAAAAAGGAAATAGGTTGTGACATTTCAGACGATTGTAAAATATTAACTAAAATGTGATAGGGTCAACATAAATAAATGCGACTATGCGTTTAAAGATGTCTGACGGGTTAATATATTAGGCTTATTGTTATAGCATAATCATAATAGGAACATAAATATGAGCTATTTGGTACATGACACACAACTTACTCTTATTGTATGTACGAGTAGGTAATTAGACTTTATAACGATGATATATTGAATAATTGCTGGAATATTTCGGAAAATACCATATCTACATGTCACGTAGGACATTATGTATGTGACAGTTCTTAATTATTAATTAATTTACATTAAAATCCATTATTGTTTAATGTTGTGGCAATCAGTATAATAAACCAATTTTTCAAAGATTTTAATTAAGAATGCCTTAACTTACTTGTAACCTCATTAAATATTTAACATTTCATTAATTTATCGCTGCCTTAATTAATTCCCCATAAATCAACTCAGCGACCACAGATAAAGTTACTTTTCAACTTTCCTTCATGTTTTCTTCGAATAATTGTGTTTACGCAATAAATATAAGTTTAGTCTTTCTTAAACTTTCGCGATCACAATTCATCTTTAGAGATATTAGATCTTATTTCTGAAGATTAGTGGAGGGTAGTTCTATATAACTACCGCCACTTTTCGTCGGCTCCGCTGACCTTCCTCCAGTTCGCCCGCGACCACGGTTGTTGCAATACAGCCGAAACGTCGGGAAATAATAAAGGTAATACGCGATAAAATCCTGTAATAAAATATATCTCTAAAATATAAGTTTATTATGAAACAAACAATACCTAACGTGGGGACTAATGGTTTACTAAGGCAATAACGTTTGAAACAAATCAAACTGCTGCTTATTACATAAACGTTAAACCTTAGTTGAACCCCATGTTGACACATGTCAAAACAAAACTGTTACCACAAAAAAGCGTTCTATATACGAGTATTTAAAGATCGTTTTTCTTAGGACAGTTTTTTAGTTAGTCTTAGTCTAAACTAGCAACAACTAGGTATACCAAGCACAACGGATCTTTAGCACTATGAAGTTAGGTGCAATAGACGATTGCGCAGGTTTGGTAGAGTAAGTGAGATAGCACGATTTTAGGCGTCATCAAAAATGGGTTCTGCGCAGATACTTCAGAGAGCTAAAGAACGATTGTGCGTATCCATACTTATAATATTATATTATAAATGTGAAAGTAACTCTGTCTGTCTGTCTGTTTGTTACGCTTTCACGCCCAAACCGCTGAACAGATTAAGCTGAAATTTGGCATGGTTAAAGGAGGTATCCCAAGGAAGGACATAACCTCCCTGCTGGACAACTACGCAATACCTTCACGCACATTGAAGAATACTTACTACTCGCATTACCTGGATGGATTGAAGTTTACTTGGAAGCTAAGCGCAAATTGGAACTGAAATATTGGATTGGCATTTCATCGGAACTTCATACGCAATCTGGTGGGGCCAACCATCCTTTCGTTTCCCGATCTCCTCCCGGTTCTCTTTGTGATACCTGTGTTTAACCTGATTTCAGTGTCGGATGTGAGGCATTTGTTCTGAAGAAATAGTCAGACAAAAGCTGGTGACGTGCCGACACTTGTGGTGTGTTTATTCTACCATACGAGCTTTCAAACCGTAAGTACTCTTGTTTTTCACTGACCACCAAAATGCCTGTAGATAGATCTAAGTCTCCCCTTACTTTGAATATAGATAGCGCTAAAACAGGTCAGGAATCCAAATCAGGTGATAGGTCGCCTAATATCATGTCTAGTAATCCCGATTTGGTTCGCGGGCTGGTTAGAAAACGTGGCATTGTAAAGGGCAGGTTAACTAAACTTTCCAACTATCTACAATCATTACAAGATAGCGAAAATCCTGCTTCTTCCTCTCGAGATCGTTTAGATTTAAAACTACGCATTAAAGGGGCATCTAGTTTACTTACGGAGTTTAATGAAATTCAGAATCAAATCGAAGAAAATGTTTACGATAGCGAGATACCTGATCAGTTAATAAATAGGGAATCATTCGAGAATGCCTACTATAGCACAATAGCCCTCGCAGAATCCCTGCTATCCGCAGATGAGATAACTGACAGTTCGAATTCTTGTTGTAGTGATAAATCCAAATTAGTAAAATTGCCCACTATCTCCATGCCCACCTTTGATGGTTCATACGAGCACTGGCTGGAGTTTAGGGACACATTTTTATCGTTGGTTCATAATTCGAAACAAATAAGCAGTATTCAAAAATTTCATTATTTGAAATCATCATTGAAAGGTAGTGCCATGTTGGTTTTAGAATCACTAGAATTCTCCTCAGATAACTATACCGTCGCATGGGAAATGTTACTGAATAGGTATAATAACAGTAGGCTGTTGGTACATAACCATGTCAAAGCGTTGTTTAATATGAATACGTTGCCTAAAGAATCGTCCGCCTGCATTAGAAAACTCATTGACCACCTTTTATCCCGAAAAAATGAAAAAATCCCGAGGGACCGCGGGTCACACCGCGGGAGCGCAGCTAGTTATAAATAATTATAAGTATACTTAGCTCGATAAACTAAAAAGACTCGTTGCGTTCCTAATTCCTAACGCTAAGAAAATTACACTTCCCTAACTGACAGGAAACAAGAAACAGTACGTAGAATAAACTGTGCACAAGATAGCGTAAATAACCCCGTCACACTGTGAGCAATTGAGAATTTATACATTCATGGCTGCCACAGCATCAATTACACTAATAATATACAGTTGCTTCACTCGACAGCGCTTGTATCATTGGGCTACATTTTCAGGCTAAGGCAGACAATGTAGGGCACAATAGCGTCCCGTTGAGTGTAGGCTAGATGTGATTTACTAATCTTGCAATTTTGTCAATTAAGTAGGTCTGCTTTTAAGTATAAAACTCGTAGCAGGCATTATAGTGGTAATTTGAATATTCAAGGTTCTTTTTTCTACATACATAATACATAAAATCACGCCTCTTTCCCTTTGGGGTAGGCAGAGACCACGGATCTCCACTTGCTATCCTGACACACAACTTTTGCCTGACCTGGCCCTTAATATCCAAAATGTCGCCAATTTGATCCAAGAAGGTTCGCCTAGGCCTTCCCCCCCCGATGGATTCCAATCTTGACGCGATGGGGCGCTTAGTAACCGTGGTTTGGAGGCCCACGGTGAAGCTAAAAGGAATCCCTGGCTGGGACGCCCTGGTGGCGTCTGGCGGGTAGGGTCGCGGGTGAAGAGGCGTGTCGGTGTTTCGTTGCCGCTCGCCCTATCTCCCGCGCCGCGCCAACGGTGGCGCACCGTAAGATGCGTCGGCGGTGGGGCCGCAGTGGAAGAGGAGTGTCGGTGTTACGTTGCCGCTCTACATGCCCAAACCATCTTAACATACCTTTCTCGATCCTCAACACTACATCTTCTTTCACTCCACACTGTTCCTTTATCACACTATTTCTCACTCTACCATTCAACGTTACCCCACACTTTTACCTAATTATAATTACCTAGGTACTTATTTATCTAATTTGTCAGCGTGAACGTAAGATAGACAAAATACTTAGAAGTACATGTTCCAACTGTATACTTTGCTATACATACAGCTAAGTGACATAGGCTAGTCGTTACCAAGTGGAAATAATTCAGTTATTTTTCATGATAACTCCGCTACTTGAACGTGTGATGAGTTATGGAAATTAGTTTCCACCTCTCTATTCTGTAATGTTAGCCATTTGAATGCACGTGGGGAACGGTAGAAAAATGGTAAAAAATACCGTATGTTTGCCTAATTAATTTATATACTTACTCTTATGACTATCGTAGAGTAGGTACGAAACTTAGAGTAGGCCGGTTATATTGGGATGAGTTTTGACCATTTGGCTACCTGGAATTCTATGTTTTTGACATTGACAGTCAAAAGAATAAAAAATAATCTGCAGACTCGTGTGAAAAAAACTTTAACAAAAGAGAACGACGTACGTTCGATTTTTGAATTAAAAAAAGTTCTTACTAACTGGCATAAACCTTTCTTTCCCGCTAAATTACAGCAAAACAAACGCATTGCACATCGTAACATTGAATTCAATTCGATTTTTCGTCGATTCAATCGGAAAGAATGTAGAGCGTCATAAAGTACCTAGCGACAGCGCCCCCTACCGACCGTTCAGGGCACTGAAAACGCTGTGGACCGAATAATTCACGTCTGCACTAGCCAATTTTACATCTACAACTACCCTGCACCTTATAATAACGATATAGAGACTATTTTCCAATGAGTTTTTGATTAAAAACTTGGGAGAACGCTTGGCCGCATAGAAAATCCTTTTAAAAAGAATCGGAAATCCTAGAGTTTATTTTGAAATTTTGTTTTGTAGAGGCTATTGTTAGCTTCTTTTTCTTAATAACTTTCTGATAGCTACGTATACCGTAATGTCTTTGTGGATTCAGCAAATGTTTTCATACGATTTCCCCCATATTTTTGTACTTCTTAGGTCAGTTGTACTGTACCAGACGGGCCAGTATTTTTCCCGTAGATCCTGACTTGGAATGAAACCTACTTGCGGATATCAAAGTCATGTGATGAACAACAGCGTTGACACGTTTGGACACGTCGTTTGGAGGAGCTTTGTACCATTACCTAAGCGTAAAACAGCCCATGACTTCTTTCGCCATTTTTGAAGGAGCTAGTGGTTCTGCTATTTTATTTACTTTTCTCGTGTTTTACTAGGTTTTATTGTGTAATTTCGGTGGCATTTTACTAATGAAGCCTTGGATTACGTAACAGGAGATTTGGTAAATGGAATGGGGGCGTATTCAAGAAGATTTCTCATTTGACGAAAGATTTCCGTTCGAGTTTTGAAATGACAAGCCGCCATGTTTTTTTCAAAACCAAATTGACATGACTTGACTTGACGTCATGTCAAGAATGAATACTTATTTAAAACTTGACATTGGCAGAATTATACTGTTAATACAGTGAGTTGCCAACAAGCAATGGAGCGTAGCATTCTAGGTGTCAAACTAGCGGATAGAGTCCGAAACACCTGAACTAAAATGGTTATAAGTTTGAAGGACGCAGAAGTGGATTTGCACTCGTCTGTCGCATGCCAATTGAGCTTGGGTGAAGGTAGTCGAGCTAAACTGACTCAGCCAGAAACGGGAAAATGAAAAGGATGGCAGGACGAACTCAATACACTTTTGAAGATTTGAAGGTGTGGCCTTGGCCCCTAGATTTTGGAAAAAGACCAGGGGCCGTATTCGCGTCCCTTTTTTCGTTCGTTTGATGAATATTCGGATGCTTCCCACCACAATTTTTTACTTCAAGGGCCAATTTTTCAAACGTTAAAACACGGTCCTAGCCTATGAACAAATATTCCAAACCGAAAAATTGGCCCTTGAAGTCAGAAATCTTGAGCATCGCCGTAGAGTCGCGTGTCTATCGGTCTATTATCGACTGCATTTCGGAGAGTGTGCGCAAGAGCTCCATAATTTAGTTCCGCCATCCCCATTCTTTTATCGGACCAACAGGTTCCCCGAAAGACGCCACTTGTACATGGTTGATATTCCCAGAGTTCGTACAAAGCGTTTTGAATCCACTTTTTTCATACGCACTGCCAAATTGTGGAACTCATTGCCGGGTACCGTATTTCCCGAAAAATACAATAAAGGGGTCTTTAAATCAAGAGTAAATAGGTTCCTTCTAGGAAAGCATGCTTCATCTTAGACCTCACTACTGCTTAACATCAGGCAGAGGGAGGTCAAATGCTGACCTATTTAATAAAAAAAAATCGTGGTGGGAAGCATCGGAATATTCATCAAACGAACGAAAAAAGGAACGCGAATACGACCCCTGTGTTGTGTAAGTTATTTTAAGTGCGCCTCAAGGTGGCTCTTTTTGTGCTTACTATAACTTGCCTCTAGAGGTTAAAAAGTATCTACTTAATGAAAAACATTACCTTTCTGACGCAATCGGGTAAGAACTATGATAACCCGATCTTTACCTCTTCATTTTATGTCAATTGATCCACTGATTAATACTCAAAAAAATAATTACCCAAAAGGTTACACAAACCTATCTTGAAAAATCAGATTATACCTTACATATTTCTGCTCTATAGAATGTTTGATTAGGTAAGTAGTAGAGAATAAACGAGCAATTTAGAACCATTTTATTCAGGAGATTAACTGACTAGAACTTTTATTCAGGACTTCAGGAGATAATAGTTTTTATCTGGCCAATTATTATCCACTTCTCTTTAAATTTGTGCGCCGACGTCCTTTTTCTAGTAATTTCTGTCCTATCCATACATAGGTTACCAGGAAGAGATCGCTTTTAGCGATAAGGTTTCTGTTTGTTACTTTTTTTTGTGTATAATAAAGTTATAATCTATCTATCTAAAAGTTTGAACTGGTTTGAACATACTAGATATTACCTAGTTGCTTTCTGCAACAAATTGTCATGTTGCTAAGTTGAACTACTTTAGTCGCCCGTCCACTCATACTTAGGTCCACTTATTCACCACTTCCATTCCAACTAAGTAATGTAATTTTAGCCAAACTTTTAGGTCTAGGCATTCGAAGGTGCTTTAGTTCGAAGTTGGCTGAATTTAGATCAAGTCGTAGAATTTAGACTTTAGCGAGTTAGCAAAAAGTTTAATCCTATCTTGGTCCCAGCTATCTCCAACTATTGAGTTGGGGTCATGTTCATTATAGTGCCTGACCTAAATATGACCAAAATAGAACAAGATAGAAATGTGGCTGGCTTCTGACGTCTCAGCATTTCTTCTATTGAATTGACAGTTCGGCGCGGATAAGTCTGCGACCATCATAATACTCTTTGCGGTAATTTGAACGTAGTTAAACTACGGATCAGTATTCATGAAAGATCTCTATCTACTTAGAATAGAATAGAATAAAGTTTTATTTTCTCCACATCATATACAACAGTTATAATAGGTACAAAAAAGGTAAATATACACCATTTTATGTGGGTGAAAATACGGCTACCCCTCAGCATTTGCTCCAACAGCTCGAGAGTGTTGGAGCGCTGGTTTACAGTGGCGCCATACCCGTTGTGGACACGCGTCTCATCGCATAATTATCTTATTAGTTAATAAACAATTTAAGAAGTCATCAAGGAGTCAGGTCACTTACAATATTTTTTAATTATTATTAGGTACACTTTAAATAAACAATAAAATCATTGCACAATTGTAGGTAAGTAGGTATATACCTATGCAACAACGAACGACTATTGAAGTATAGCTTAGCTTAGCCTTAGCGGGAATATCATACTTACGTGTATGGGACAGCCTGGATGAAGAGTTCAACGCCATTAACACGATACTATTCTTGCCTCGTGTCACAGAATATTAGCTCTTGCTCTGTTGGGTTTGAGAAAGCAAGAGACAATAACGCTATGCCAGAATGGTATCGTGTAAATGGCGTTTTAAATAAACATTACTTGAATCAACTTTTTGAGAATTAAAAACATTATCATCTACCGCCCTTATCCTACTTTTATGTGGGTTTAAAGGTTTCCTCTCCCATTTAATCTTTTCTTCCCCATCCACACAATTCATTCATCTTTTCCTTGGTCTGCTTCTACCTTCATTCATTCACACTCAAACCTAACATTTTACCGTCACAAACAGTGGCGTAGCGTAGCTACCGAAGCGCTAGGCGGTACTAGGCGGCCCTCGGACTCTGAGTCCCGAGAGTCCGGAAGGTTTTGTTCTTAGGAAACTATGATGATTATTTTGAAAATAAAAACAACAGCATAATTCGATTTTTTAAATAGTTACCCAGAAAATTACGTATCAAATCGTAAGTTTTTTACAAAAAAATCAAATCCGTTTACATTTTGCCACACCCTGCATATTTTGACTTGATAAAACCTAAACCGTTCAGTTAGGGCCCCGGTTTGTTTTGCACCAGGGCCCTTGGCTACCTAGCTACGCCACTGGTCACAAACAATTAATAACAACATCAACTCCGCTAGATAAAATACTTTCCTATCATAATAACTCAAATAACAAAATAAAGTTATTTGTTAAAAGTAAATTTATTCTTTACGTAGCTATACTTAGATTTTAATATCTTCATTAAGACGGGCATCCATATGAGAGCCGAGTCCAATCAGCGCCGAAATATCTTTCCACGTCGAAGCGTCTATCATCGTTATCAGATCTGACTCCAAATATGCTGCTTCCACTAAAAACAAACCTAAGCCTTTTATATCTGGATAGGAACTTTTTACAAGAAAATATAAACAGGTTTTTAAAATGCTAAAATTACAATTTGTTGAAATAGGAACATGTTTTATTTCACCGTTGGCTTTTTCGAATCGATTCGTCGAATTTACCTCTACACATTTACATACAGTTCCTCCAACGGATCTAGACATTCGTGAAGTTAGCCGTTTGTCTGCGCTGAACACAATTTTGTATGAAAAAGCGGTTACTGCGCAGACAAACGGCTAACTTCACGAATGCCTAGATCCGTTGGAAGAACTGTACCTACGTGACAATAGGTTACCTAGGTACCTACTTACTGATTGATTTTAATTGTGGACTAATAAGGCATGATTATTAGGTACCTCTGAGTTGGCTAATATTGTTTACAATTTTTTGTATGTTGGACAACTCTTTCTCAATTGCATTCTTAACGTTAGCAAAGAAGTCTGGATCCTCATTTTCAACTTGACTTTTATTATCCATTATGATTGTTATCACAAATCTAATTTATCTCAACTTTTTTGATATTTATTGCATTAATCACAAAATTAACCCCGTCGAAATTCTAACAAAATTAAAAAAGTTCACACGAACTGCCAACAAAAGGCGGGAAATAACTTTTTAAAATTCGAAGTAGGTCAAACATCGCACGCAAACTGCTTAACCATTCTACCAGGATCACATTAAACAAAAGAGTTCGAAGCGTGTTGATGAAAATATTATTCGGATCAAAAATAAAAAAAAAACAATAAATCGATGGCAAATTAGCGCAAACAGTCGAACAATGCCAATCATTGCGACGACCGAACTAAATCTGTTTTTGGATGAGTTTTGGTATGTGTGCCGCGTCACTGACTGAATGTCATTGGATTTATAAATAAGATCAGCTCCAGAAATAGGTGGCTACAGGTTTTCCAGGCGTACCGACTAAAATAAAGTAGCCTGGATTCGTTAACAATATTATTGTCTTGTGGAGAGCGTGCGGATAATAGTGAGTCAATCGCTTTTGCTTTGCTTTTGCTGTGTTAAATAGTGCGATGGATTACGATGATGTACAACAGTTTTCGTTACGCTGGCATAATCATGAGGTAGGTGAGTACATTTTTTTTGTACACACCCACGACAGCACAGGTACACATTTTCGCAACTTTTTGCACACCTCAATACGCTTCAATTAGCCCACCTACGTTGCTCTATTTCAAGCATTTAGATATACGCAAAATCTAGACATTTTTAGACGGCACTCGCAGGCAAACAAACAATTTACTTTTAAATTAAATGGCACACTTTTGCAAATAAACTTTTTTCTTCTAAACGTTTTTTATTTGCTTTTAATACGATTTTTACGCATAATAAACCGTTAGACTAATGGATTTTTTAGCTGGAAGCTAGCTTCTGTAAACTGTTAATTTTATGTACGTAGTTATTCATAAAATACATACAATTTAGATTAGGTACTACACAACACAAGTGAAATATTATATCTAAGTAGTTTTATGTATTTTTAAATCCACAATAAACGCGTGTCAATGTCAGTGTTGTTTTTTAAGAACTAAACAAATTGTGTTTGTGAAATCTTTGGTTTTTTTTAAGATAACAGAAGGAATATAATAATATGTTTCTAAAACTAAAAGGGAGATTACCATTTGCCCAAGCTGCGTGTTCAAGTAGCAGTGCGTATGCTATTTAGGCAAATTGCATTAGACAGAGAGCCAGCTGTCATTTTAAAACATCTTCCACGATAATCAGAATACTATTTAAATGCGCATGAATGTCATGCTTTGATTCACAATCGTCAGTTATTCGCGCATGCATAAAAATATTATGATGTTGTAAATGAAACTTGAATGATGTTTCAGTATTTTAAGTGTAGTATTTCGTGCAAATACTTATTTTATGTGCTTATTTGCTTCCAATGAAAATTTATGGTTTGAACTTGTTTTCGGCTACGTGATACCACCCAAGTATCATAATTGTACCTATAGTGATTACAGAATAGAATATAAAAAGTTTTATTTTCTCCACATCATATACAACAGTTACAATAGGTACTTAAATCTACATAATTTTCTTCTTCTTTAAGGATTTACTCCTTGTCGGTACAACTGATGAATCCCTCTCCATGTATCTCTTCCAGGGCTGCTTCCTTGACCTCTTTATACATAATTTTATGTGGATGAAAATACGGCTACCCCTCAGCATTTGCTCCAACAGCTCGAGAGTGTTGAAGCGCTGGTTTTCAGTGTGTCATACCTAGTTAAATACGTGAATGAATGAAAACACTTCATTGCACTCCTCAAATAACTGAAAAATAAGATACAATCAACAAAAACAATGAACCATGGATGGATTTATCGCTAGTAAGCGATCTCTTCCGGGCAATAGGTACCTACTGCAGTCAATTTGAAAACTACCTAGGCAAAATATTTATAACGATCGTAGAAGATACCTACAAGAGTTTTTAACGCTATAGATTATGCATAGATTTTTTTTTAATCAACATATTTACTCGTAGTTTCTTACATTTAGTTAGTAGACTGAGCACTAATCGCAAAACGCTACACTCACACTTTACTCATAATTTTCATTTACCAATTTCATATTTTATTGCTGCAGCTGTTAAAAATATCCAGCGTATACCTATCGAATAAAAAGAAACTTTTCCCCAACTTTTCATAAAAACCATGACTTAGTATTTAAATCCTATTTCCTAATGCCGGATTGATTGGAGCGAGATATCCAACGATAAAATTATAGTTTATTTTATCTCACTGCAACTAGAGAAGGTTAGTACACAAGAAATCATAAAAAAGTATGGGAAAAGGAGTGAGATAAAATTATAGTTTTCTCCACTGAGGGCTCCACCCTGAGACAGTGAGACGACGCGGCAGACCACACCGGCTCTATCTCCAACATATACCTACAAACGTAGTCGACTGTTTCCTCCCTGGATAGTAATGATACTAGAGCAAATATTTTTGTACCATAAAACCATTAACTTCCATGACCATGCCTATGTCTTGGTTTTTTTTTTTATTTTAGTTTTTTAAGACTCCTGTTCCTGTGATAATTATCATGGTAGTTAAAGTTTCTAAGGTACAAAAATATTTGCTCTAGTGTCATTATCCAGGGAGGAAACAGTCGACTACGTTTGTATACGTTTGTATGGAGAAAGAGCTGGGTATCCTTTCCATATAAGCGATGGCGCGATGAGCTGGACATCTTCAGCTACTATCAGCAGCTGGCAGGCGTTAGACCGGAAAGCTAGGAAATCTCGAGGGGAGGCCGTTGCCCAGCAGTGTGACAGTGTGGGCTAAAAACAACAACAACACGGGACACAAATATAAAATTATTTAGTAAAATCAGCTGGATATTTTTACACTGCATCTTCTACATCATCCTCCAGCTTATCTTCTTTCTATAGAACAGCGTAATCGGAGCCTTAGGGCGCATGCTCAGCACTGGAGCCCTAACCGATGTCACTCTCAGCGCGAACGGGACTTCTGTGAAGGCCCACAAACTTGTTCTAGCATCATGCAGTCAATACTTCGCACAGCTTTTCAAGGTACTTATCTAAAGCACTCGCTATTTACGAATACCTACGTCTAGCTGGGTAGTTAAGCCTGCACAGGGTAAAAGCCAGCGACCGGCAAAACTTCATTTTATAAAGGCTTAAAGTTTGTCGTGGTGCACCACGATCCAAACTTCATATTCGGGGATCGTTCTTACCTGTATTGGCCTACACAAACCTTCAGGCTTTATTATTATTAACTCATTTATTTCAGATTAAAATCCATATAAAAGGCAAAAACATATTTTCTACTACGGATATAAAAGTCATACGTCATTTTACTCTATTTTATCGTAGAGATATGGTGGTCACAATAAGCAGGCGGAATTACTTACCAAATAATTATTGATCAAACCATGGCCATCGAGAAGCTTCAACCGATCGTCGCTCGTCACGTCACGACCACTAACATACAAACTTGCATGCTTAATTCTCCCAAGACAATAATATTGGACAATATTTTAGTCTGTCGGCAATAAACAGACAACTATTTCTTATTCTCCAAGACATCATAGCGACAAAGTCTTACTTAAAAAACCTCTGGTTTCCAGGAAGTGGAGGCTGAGAACAACACCCTCGTGGTGGTCCTAAGCTGCGATGTAGCTGAACTACGGCTACTGCTTACGTTCATGTACACAGGAGAGGTGACGGCTTCTAAAAAGGTGTTACCGTCCTTACTCCGACTGGCCCAGACGCTGAGGGTATCCGGACTTACTGATGCAGACACGGTATGATTATGACCTCTATGCAACTGGTTTTAAAAGTCACATTGTGTCATCATATTCAACATCTTCTTTATCTTGTCGTGTCACGAACCAGTGTGGTGGAATGATTTTAGGTGCGCTTCAAAGAGGCTTATTTTGTGCACTTATTCCGTCTTATTACAAGAAAATGAACCGAGTTTAGACTAAGAATAACTAAAAAACTGTCCCTAGAAAAACGATCTTTAAATACTCGTGCCTAGAACGCTTTTTTGTAGTAACAGTTTTGTTTAGACATGTGTCAACATGGGGTTCAACTAAGGTTTAACGTCTATGTAATAAGCAGCATTATGTTTTCGCAGATTTCGATTCTGGTGACATACCGATTTTCTTGCAATGTTTTCTTTCATCATTGCCATACCAGGGTAGCAACTGAATCGTTTCCTGGATCGGTTAGCAAACCAACAAACAGATGGTCTAATGACGCTGTAAAAGTTGGTGATAAATGCTAGGTGCAATTTGGTGTGAACCGAAGAAAATGGCGCCTTCAGAACTCCTTCAACAATTAAACCAGCTTGTTGATGTCTTCTAGATTAATAACTCTTTTTCCATGTTTTTCCAGAACTCCACACTAACCCCAACTGAGGCCGAGCCGCAAGATGAGCAAACAAACTCACCGATAAACCTAGACGTAAAGAATGAACCCACGACTCCCAACGAAAACTCAAACAGCTCGAAGCTCTACGACGAAATCCTATCACCGAATTTAGAAAAGGACAGCTATGAATTTGCGGTGAAGAGTGAAAAGGACAGACTTAGTAAGCTGGATCAGATTGTGCAGAATCTTTATAGTACGCATAAGATTGGAAATCCGACGATTGCAACTCCTACGAATAATATTGGTGAGGATATTGTTCATAACAATCTAGTTTTTCGTAAGCGTAAGCTTCCCCCTACAGACAAGTCGTCTGTGGTTTCCTTCGATCAGAGATATATGATCGAAGGAATCCTTCCTTCTTCTGTGACTTCCCCCTAAGTTCGTTTAAGTGACCAACTCTGGTGTAGTGCTAAGTATTTGGGCCGCCATCTTTAACGTTCCCTTAAATCCCATTTCGCAAACGCGGGAAATTATAACAGGCATTTGAATTGACCAATCACAAAGCTCAAGCGGAGATTGGGAGATTCGCGATTTCGATATCTCGCTCGTGATTGGTCGATTTCAGTGATGATATCATTATCAACCTATGAAACTCTAGTTCTGTCTTCTAAAATATCACAATGTGTGTTTTCATCTTGGAGGGAAAATGATTCTCATTATCTGACTTTAAAAAAAGGAGGTTATATTTTCGGCTGTATGTATGTTTTTTTTATGTATGTTACCTTATGTTCACCGATATTTCCGTCAATTGTGGACCAATTTCCATTTTTTTTTGTTTTTAATCTTTGCTTCCCATTCATTTCAGAACCACAGATCTACGACAAGAAATACCGGCCGCCAAACTCAATATGCTCAATCTGCAACAAAGTGCTATCGAACCAATACAACTTGCGTGTTCACATGGAAACTCACGCGGGAAGAAGACACGCGTGTCGCGCGTGTGGCCACGTGTCTAGATCACGTGATGCATTGAGGAAACATGTCGCCTATCGACACGCTAGACGGGACGTTTGAGAACAGTTTTTTACGCAGTTTAGTAAGTGGAAATTTCCACTTCTTATCGTGTTACTAGTTCTTTCGAACCAGTGTGGTGAAAGGATTTTAAGTGCGCCTCAAAAAGGCTCCTTTCGTGCACTTGACACACGTTTTCAAACTTTATAGGTTCTACGACATGCCGGTTTCCTTACGATGTTTTCCTTCACCGTTTGAGAGTACAGGCATAGTGCACATAAGTTTTTCGGCAGAAAAACTCATTGGTGCACGACCGGGATTGAACCCACGACGATCGGAAGGCGGGGCCACTACATCTAGACCACCAGTGCTCTAGTGGAAATTTCCACTGAACGGTAGGGTTGGTAAATATAAGTGAATTAGCAAGAACTCTTATTTCCAGGCAGTTTTTGAACTGCATAGAAATTTTGACATAAACGAATCGGCACCTATCGTGCTCTCTCGCTTGCACACTAGTACAGTCACTAATGTGCAAGCGAGAGAGCACTATACTACCATCCATTATAAGTTGCGATGTTTCTATAATGAACCGGGTTATTTGAAATTGACATTTAGTTCGAAAACTGTCAGGAAATAGGAGTTCATGTTAACCCAGCAGGACAATCAAACCTATTTACCTACACTTCGCAAGATGGGATGCCTGAAAAAGTTTTTCTTGCGATTACAGAATGAATGGAATGATATGGCGGCGCTTATCATGTTCTTTCGCTATTGCACTGCTATGAAATAAGAGTAAAGGCTAATTTAGATTTGAGTCGGTAACTGACGTCAGTCCACTGCCGAGTCAGTGCTGACCTGGCAATACCATTGTGTCAAATTGACTACTCACGAAATACTGACTGCGTGTAAATAGTATGAGTCAGTTTTCAGCGCCAGCATTGACGTCAGTTACTGACTCAATGTCTCTTCTTTCCAATCCTTTTCTCTTTACTGATCGTGACTCCTATTTATTATGTCAACCAGTTGTCTCCACTGACTCAATGTAAATCTGCCTTTATGATAACAATAGCAAAGCGTTAGTAAAAATCGACATAATACTTAGAAAGGCCATTGGATATTGTATTGGAAACAACCGCTAGAATCTGAATCACTTAATTGGTTATTGAGAGCGTATTTTCTGGAACCCTGTACCCTACACCATAGACTAAAATAATTCAGAAAATAAGTATATATCTTTATAAAAAGGTAACACCCACCGAATTTATTTCTTTTTGATATATGAAAGAACACATCACTTTCAGATTTTTTTCTTCATAAAAGACGTTATTGTTTAATGATAAACTTTTTGATTTTTAATTTTTTTAATGTGAGTTTTCATTAAAAGTAACCGACTGCGCATTTCAATTGCATCTAACTGCATTCTGGCTGTACTTCAAGCGGATGCGCAGTCAGATTTAAGTTTGCATCAAAATGTATCTCTGTGATGAAATGAAATGAAATGATTTACAATACATACTACAATTTGATACTACAATTTGTAAACTACGTTTATATATTAGTGTGTTCTTATGTTTAAGTTATTTGTAAAAGACATCGCTAGTCATAAATACTAATTTTATGTTAATAGTTTTAATTTATTCTTAAAGTTTGTAATAATTTAGGATCTAAGAATATCATTTATTTACCTAATTTTAAGAGAAATATAAAAGACATTAAACTAAAAGACATTTTTTACATATAGAATGTTGTTTTCACATTTTTTCTAAATAAAAAACCAAAATATCCAATTGTATACAATTTATTTCATATCTTACATACATTTAGTAGAAACAGCGTAAAACTATATCCGAAATAAGTATAAAAATACTGTTTTAAAAATCATTTCTTTGGGACTGTTATATTCAAAGAGAAAAATTATAACTATTTAAAAGGTGTAAAATAGTTATTTACTCTAAATACTCTCGAAAACAAAGAGCTGAACATCGCTTGGATCATGTTTAAGCTGCATAGAATTTTTCTCCTCAATTAAAACAGTCCCCAATTTATTATAATAGGAAATATACAAATGCATTTTTCTACATTATTATTAACTGCGAATAATATTGATGAAAATATAAATAATATTTTTATTTCAGTTCAAAATGCCACTCGATTATTATTAAAAAAATCACCATAAGCATACAGTAAGTAGCATTTATTAATAATTATGTTAAAAAAAGTTCTGTTTCTAATATTAATATTACAAATGGAGGGCTAAATAGTTTTTATACAATTCGTTTGCTTGAATTCATGCGTTTTTAGGTAGAAATACTATAATTATTAATTTTTGACCATTTTCAACGAGAAACGTTCCACGCTAAGTTTTTTTTTATATTTTTATGAGACTAATAATTGTTTGAGATTAAATTAAATTGGAAACTCGGTAAAAATTTGAATCGCCACCAATTCATACGCAATCAGGACCATTAAGTTGGATTCCCCGAAAGTTGAATTCCCATTAAGTTGAGTCTCATTATGTTGGATTCCTATTATGTTGAATCCCGTTAAGTGGAATTCTCATTATGTTGAATTCCCATTAAGTATGTTGAATTCATATTATACGCCATACTCATATAAATAATATGTTTAAATATTAAATACACTCTTAGTTAGTACAAAAATATAAGACAGAAATCTGAGAGCATTATAAAAAACTTTTAAACTTAAAACAAGCAAATAAATATGTTAGTTTCTCATTACATGTAGTTAAATTCTATATTTAGTTATTTAAATATAATTTTGGGAAGTATTCATTTTCAAACGTATTTTCACGTTATTTTTAAATCTATTGTAACATTAAAAATGAGTATTAAAGACTAGGAAAAGATTTATTCTTGATAAAAATGCATATTTTCCATTTTATACAAAAAATGGCCAGGTGGCATTGGACGTGTTAACCCAAAGGCTAGACATCGCTTTATACTAACCCGATCATAATCTACTCACTCATAACAAAGCTATTCTTCATTAGATAAAAACCGTTTGAAAATAAATAACCCTACCATGAAAAGAGAAGATTGGAGCAATGCTGTACATTGATGACTAACTTTTTAGTGTTTTTAGTGTTTTGATACAAAAAAATATTGTTTCATTCAAAAGCTGGGGGGTTATTCGCGTTCGTTTTTTCGTTCGTTTGATGAATATTCGGATGCTTCTTACTACGAGCTACATTGTATTCAGTCGATAAGATCAACGTTAAAACAAGCTAACCTAGGACCAAATTGGCCGAAAAATTGGCCCTGGAAGTCAGTAATCGTAGTAAGAAACATCCGAATATTCATCAAACGACCGAAAATAAGAACGGGAATAAGGCCTCTGATCCAAATTGTTGTAAAAATATAAAGAATCTTATTGGCTTCGAAATAACAATTTAAAATCGATCATCAAAATTATTTTCCGTTTTTTTTAGATTTGTGTGTCATAACAATGGACAAGACTTTGACATCGTCTAAATTGAACACTGAATTGATTTTTCCTCATACTTTTCAATTACAAATGCTTGAAATATTACCAAATCATCAAACTTTATGAATAAACGTGAAATGTGCGAATGTGTGTGTGTGTGTGTGTGTGTGTGTGTACCTGTGTTTGTGTGTGTGTAATAAATAAATAATGCTGGACATTTTTCACACAGCATCATGTAGCCTCAAACTAAGCAAAGCTTGTACTATGGGAACCAGATGACTGATATACTACTATTGTCTACTTTACTTTTTGTTTGTAGACCCGAGATAAATATTTGCAGATCAAACAAACATTTATCCCGCAACATATTGTAATGTGTATAATGTGTGTGTGTGTGTGTGTGTGTGTGTGTGTGTGTGTGTGTGTGTGTGTGTGTGTGTGTGTGTGTGTAATGTTTTTATGAATAAATTGATATTGAAACTCAACAACGATGTAATAGACCACATTAAATACAAGTTCAAAGACAAAAAAGAACACATATTAAATACAATTACCCCAATCTCCTCTAAAGCTCCGTCCACACTAAGCCTTAGGCACGTCCCAGATGCGAGTGTTGGCGTCCTGGCCAACAGACACGAGTGACACGTCGTCCAACCAACTTAGCCCAGTTATCTGGCTTTGCGGATGGGCATCTGAAAGTAGAGTCAAAATGTTATTTTTCTGCATACTCCTACATGATTTTATCCCACTTGAAGGGGTCTGATGGTGATCCCCATACATTATAACTTGATAATTGATTAAATAAATAAATAAATAATGCTGGACATTTTCACACAGCATCATCTAGCCCCAAACTAAGCAAAGCTTGTACTATGGGAACCAGATAACTGATGTACTACTTATATACTTTTTTTTTATAAATACATACATATTACACATAGAAACACCCAGACCCGAGAACAATATCTGTAGGTCATACAAACATTTGTCCCGCGGCGGGGATCGAACCCGCAACCTTCTGCGTCGCAGGCGGAACTTCGCCCACTGCGCCACAGAGGTCGTCAACTTAAAAGTCAACTTAAAAAAGTATAAACCATAATTTTTAGAGTTTCCAGCGTTTGGTCGGTTTTTCAACAGACGTAGTCACGTGCAGAATGACGGGTTATTAATTTACTTTTGATGACAGTGAACTTAGCTGTCGGCTCTACTGCTCACTTCTTATTGTGTCCACTAGTTCTATGAAAGGGACAAGTGTGGTGGAAGGATATGTGCGCCTTAACGAGGCTACTTACTTTTGATGACGGTATGTTTGGCTGGCTGTGCTACATTCCACACGATGACAGTGGTGTCGAGCGAGCCGGACGCCACACGGGTCGAGTCGGGACTCCACGACACGCAGTTTACTCGCGCCGTGTGGAAACCCCATTCTTTGTTGTGGGCCAGCTGTGTAAATAAATAATCATTTTTAAAGACATCCTACTAATCCTACTTCCCACTAATATAGTAAAGCTGAAAGTTTGTGAGTTTGTTTAGATGTTTGGAGTTTATAATCATGGTCTGATTGCAACCCCTCAGTTTTCGGTAGTAGTCTTTTTACACCCTGTAGATACGTTATATTCGTATTATCTAAGTTTAAAATCAGGGCTTCGAACATGTGACTGCCACTGGCAAAATGTTTTGTTTGACGTAAACTGAATCAAAATTGTGCTAATAAGACAATTTCGAGTCTTCGATTTCCACGCCCTTGTAACCTATCTGTATTTTTTCTCTATTCTACCGTAGATATGGGGGTGGAATAACATATAGCCTATGAAAAAGCTTAGTCAGCTCCACACGTACTGACGTCGTCTTTCCTGTGGGCGTCTGATTAAGCTGAGAGGATGGTTTAGGTGCTGGGCAAGCCTATTCCATCTCAAACAATGTCCCAGGCACTACAGCGTCCCGTTAAGTGAAGGCATAGGCCTCCTGACGCTGTAAAAATCATCTAATATAGATGTAAAGGCCTAAGTTTTTTTTATGAAAAAATGCTAATACCGAAACCGCTGGCTTACCTTGTAATCCTCAGTGTTATACAAAATAACTTTTCTGTTGGCATCGCTGGCGACTAAATACTTCGAGTCGGGGCTAAATTTAACGTCAGTGACCGCACCGAGGTGCGTCAGTTCTTGAGACGGAGTTAAAGTACGGACGTCTAAGGTGTATAAATGTACCTTGCTATCAGCACCTAGGAAGAAATTATAACATAAATATTTCTTTCAAATAGTATAAAACGGTAATTTTTAATTTTAAAGTGTAAAAATTTTCGATATTCTTCTTGTCATGTCACCAGTTCTTTGGAACCAGTGTGGCGAAAGGATTTTAGAGGCTCCTTTCGTGCACTTGACACATGTTTTCGAACTTTTAGGTTCTAATGCCGGTTTCCTCACGATGTTTTCCTTCAACGTTTGAGAGTACTGGCATAGTGCACATAAGTTTTTCGGCAGAAAAACTCATTGGTGCACGACCGGGATTGAACCCACGACCTTACGATCGGAAGGCGGGGAAACTAGACCACCAGTGCTCTCAAAATTTTCGATTCCGACGGGATTCTAACCCGCGCGAAAAATAAGACTTTTTATAAAATGGCCTCTACGAATCAAATCATTTATTGCGAGATATATGGATCTTAAAATATACAGAGTGTTTTTTTGAGAAGGGCGGGGATGACTAATTCTGATATCACGAGAGTTGGACGAACGAAGGGCATGTCTCCTTTCACGAAAAGTCGTGAAAGGAGACATGCCCTCGATTTATAAGAAAACTAAGAATTGCTCGTTTAGTTTTTTTATTTTTTCAAAAACAAACAAGTCCTGTAATCCTGAACCAATGGATTTTTTGCTCATAAGGATAAAGCTTTGCAAAGAAATGTATTACTCAAAATGAAATAAAACTTTTATTACAAATTACTTACGTAATTTTAGCTGTTAAATACTGACCTCCGACGGCGACGTGCCTCGACTTCGGTTCAATAGCGACACATGTCGGCTCGAAGTCCAAAGGCAGGCTGGATTGCTTAGTTCCCCCGATAATCACTGCCAACTGAAACAAACTTATGTTACAGTGCGCCCAACGGATCTAGGCATTCGTGAAGTTAGCCGTTTGTCTGCGCAGTGAACGCTTTGTCAAACAAAATTGTGTTCTGCGCAGACAAACGGCTAACTTCACGAATGCCTAGATCCGTTGGGCGAACTGTACACTTCGTTCAATGTCAAAAGTCAAAGTCAAAGTCAAAAAGCATTTATTCAGTAGGACCGCTGGGATCACTTTGAAACGTCTTAAAACTAGGTGATTCTACTCCTGTTCCTTCGCGACCAATACCGTGAAGAATCAGGGCAACAAACATAGAATCAAGAAAAATTATACATAGAAACACCCAGACCTAAGACAAGTATCTGTAATAGTTAGCCGTTTGTCTGTGCAATGACCGCTTTCTCACACATGTATGGAAGTACGGATTACCTCTTTGACAGTGGCTACTATAGTGGTGTCATCTTCAATGATATGGTCCATACCGCGAGGCTGCGAGCCGAGAGTAATCGCATTGTCTGCGTAGACCGGAGCGTCACCTGTCAAAACAAAATGATTCAGAAATAAGTACACAGAAAACTCATTACAAAAGAACGATGAGAACTGCATATAATAATAATATTTATTTAATTTCATAATAACATCATTCAGCGCTTCCAAAATGGCCTCCTGAAAAATATCTCCAATGCACCCTGGTTCATAAAGAATACGGAACTGAGTCAACACAGTAGCTGAAGAGATCAAAACCACTGCTCAAACATATCAGGAAAAACTGAAAAGCCATCCTAATCAACTAGCACAGCAACTCACAAAACCTACTTATAGGAGACGACTTAAAAGGAAAGATGTCATGCAGCTAAATGTGTGACTAAATCAATGAAGAGTGCCTACTGGAGCGAACTCTGCCTGACATTACACCCGCAAATTTGCTCAGAGTTGGAAAACTGATTGCAGATAAAACTTGTAACAAAAAAAAATTGGTTGTCTGTAAAGTCGGTTTACTGACGATAGTTGGACGTGACAACGTCTACGCATCGCTCACTCAAGTAGGAGAGAGACGGATGTCGAACGCTGCCGAACGCAAAGGCCGATTGTGCTTCTTTGTCGCTCGTTCCGCGCTCTCGCTTGCACTTCAAGCCTTACATGGAACGCCTCAGAGCGAGGTAACGCCTCATGACGTCATGAGGCGAGGTAACGCCTCATGACGTCATGTTTTTTCGTGCGTGCAGCCGGCTCTATCGAATTATAAGACGTAGTCACGTCAAAAAATCAAAATTTCATAATAATAATATTTAAGTTAAATAAACTGAATGAGGCTTATTACAAGAAAATGAGCCAAGTTTAGACCAGGTCTAACTAAAAAACTGTCCCTAGAAAAACGATCTTTAAATACTCGTCCATAGAACGCTTTTTTGTGGTAAGTAACAGTTTTGTTTTGACATGTGTCAACCAAGGTTTTACGTTTTTATAATAAGCAGCTGTAAGTTTATTTAATTAAGTCAAGACTCAATTGCAAAATTTCAAATTTTAAATTTGATTTTTATGTTTGTAAACCTTTATTTTCAACTGATATATGATATTTTTTTCACATAACAAATCATTCTGAACAACAAATAACAGATTTTGAAAAAAAAATCATCATGCCTTCACCTAACGGATCAAGGCATTCGTGAAGTTAGCCGTTTGTCTGCGCAGTGAACGCTTTTTCATACAAAATTGTGTTCTGCGCAGACAAACGGTTAACTTCACGAATGCCTAGAACCGTTTAAAAATAAATAAAATACAGGGTGTAAAAAGACTGCTACCGAAAACTGAGGGATTGCAATCAGACAAAATTTTTTTTTACTTAGCTACGTCATTTTATTTTATTTTCTTGTTTTTTGCTACTACTACAACATAATAAGACCATACCTACCCAATCATTTCATTTATAAAAGAAAAAAGCAATTAAAACTCAAAATCCAGCAATCTACGTATAAAAACGCGCCCAGTACATACGCAAACAGTGATCTTCAAACGCTGTTTTCTCCGGATATAATGATTTTTTCGGAAAATCCTTTTGGATTTGGTTGTGTTTTGGGATGCTGTACCTACCCCTTTCGGCTTCGGTAGACGTCTTTTTACACCCTGTATAATTACGTTTTTATACTAAAAAGAAAACCGACTTCAATGTTTGACTCGAAACGCGGTGTGAATCGACAGCTTGACGCCCTGAGGTCAAGCTGTCGATTCGATTTCTATTTGTGACATGGCTAGGAGGGAAGGTGTTTAGAGTTTTACGGGGAAACTATCAATCCCTCAGGAATAAAATTAATATGGGACCACCTCTGGAGTATACCCTTTCAAACATAAAAAGAATTTTGCAAATCGGTCAACAAATGGCGGAACAATCGCGTAACAAGATACAAAAAAAAAAACATACAGACGAATTGAGAACCTCCTCCTTTTGTGAAGTCGGTTGAAAATAAATAACGCTGGACTTTTCACACAGCATCATCTAGCCCCAAACTAAGCAAAGCTTGTACTATGGGAACCAGATAACTGATATACTACTTATATACTTTTTTGTTTGTAAATACATACATATTATACATAGAAACACCCAGACCCGAGACATCTGTATACACGACATATCTGTAGGTCATACAAACATTTGTCCCGCGGCGGGGATCGAACCCAGGCGCCACAGAGGTCGTCAAACCTCAGAGGTAGAACTGTACCTTCATTTTGTCGAACAGCACGGCGCAGCGTGTCATCAATACCGATGGTAAGAAGAGATCCATCCTTGGCTGCTCTCATACCGTTCACTTGGTTGCCATGACCCTGGCCAATGATGTGCCTGCCTTCGCCTGAAAACAATATTAATTTAAAAAAAAAACTTAGGCCTTTACATCTATATTAGAAATTCCTCATGCATAAAAACGTAAAAACGTAAACAGGTTCACGACTGTATCCCCAAGGTGCGGTAGACATTCTCTCAGATCTTTTTATGTTCATCATGTATCGTGCATCTATATTGAAAATTGTTCAAAGCATAGTAGAACAAAATGACATCGCCATTTTGAAAAGTCAAAAGTTATTGTCATGGCAACCTTAGAGCAGTGCTCTTTGTGTCAAACAGAGTACTGCTAAAGTTTTTATGCGATATTCCCGTTGTCCTTTTACATATTTTTTGGTTTTCAGGAACGTTTTTCGGGATAAAAGTAGCCTATATGCTATTCTGGAGTCATACCTTTCACCTTACCAAATTTCATTGTAAACTGTTTCGTCGTTTGAGCCTGATCCTTACACAAACATACAAACATCCAAATACCCAAACATCTAAACAAACTCACAAACTTTCAGCTTTATTATATTAGTGGGATTCACATTGCATTCAGTGCTGTTGGGCCAGCTTCAATAGCATACTGAATGCGTTATCGAGCCGTTTTGACTGTGAGTACATTAACCACTGTAGTATGGTACATGCACAGTTTATAGGTGAGTAAGTACTTATTGTGATTTTCAAATTTTTTTTGTGAGCTTTTCAAAAAAAGTGAGTGTCGTGGAATCTTCGTGGAACACTCGGTTGGAACGAATTTTCAACTTTGACATTTGGTTATTGTCAAATAAATCATAGAAACGCTCTTCCGTAATACACTATAGACTGGCTCGCGACTACGCACTTCGTAATGTGACGTTTTCACCTATGTATGTGTCGTGACGGTAAAATCGAACGCTTTTTATCTCCTAGATCCCTCGATACCGTCCGAAAAGAGACTTCGTTCCAAAAAAAAATTACTTTAATAAAAAATACCGTCTACTGATATAGGCATTGTGGTAAGTACTTATCTGTTCTATTAACAGTTCGCCCAACGGATCTAGGCAGTCGTGAAGTTAGCCGTTTGTCTGCGTAGAACACAATTTTGTATGAAAAAGCATTCACTGCGCAGACAAACGGCGAACTTCACGAATGCCTAGATCCGTTGGGCGAACTGTACCCACCAGTATTAACATCCCACTGTGTAACACAACCGTCATGGCTGGCGGTATAAACACAGTGATCGGCACGCGCGAGGCAAGTGATCGGCTTATTATGACCCATCAGAACTTGTCTCGGCTTGTCCGGACTGTCTATATCCAGGTAATTGATCACCCCCGATAGGGATACTGAAATGAGATGTTTGCCTTGCCAAAGGCAGGATACCTGGAACATACATAATTAATAAATAAAATAAGCCTTTATTTCTACTACAGATATTTTTACAAATTATTTAAAAAACTAAACACTTTTTAAAAACTATTAAAAAAACTACTAATACTTAATTACTACTTATAAATTTTGCAACACTATTCTCCCGCAGTAGTCGCCTCTTTGGCGTAGGCCTCCCCCATTTCGTTCCACGTCTCTCTACAAAATCTAGCCTTTGAGGACCAGTTAGGTCCCGCTCTCTTTATGAAAATATCTACCCATCTCTTTCCCGGAGTCAAGAGGAAGGGGTCGACCGAGAACATACATACATAAAAGTAAATTAAGTTCGTTTGAGTCTGTGGCCAACTCTAGTGACGGTTTTTTAGGCCGATTCAAAGTATCCGTCATGGCTTAACGAAATAGTCGGGGCAGACAATTTAACGTGCCCCGAAGCACGGAAGCGCTCAGATGAAAATGCCACTGACGGTCACCACACATACACATAATGTCAAGAAACATGTTTGCATGGTATAGCTAATTATTATTATTATTTATGGGCATGTAATGAGAAGGGAAGAAGGTCATGTAACTAGGAGAGTGCATGGTATGAATGTTGATGGATTTACGAGTAGAGGTAGGCCAAAGAAAAGATGGATGGATTGTGTGAAAAATGACATGAGTAAGAAAGGAGTGATTGTTGAGATGACGGCTGATAGAGGAGAATGGAAGAAGTACACATGTTGTGCCGACCCCACATAATGTGGGAAAAGGGCAGGAAGATGATGAATGTAAAGAAACATGTTTGCAAAACTTCATGATTTGATTTGGTATCAACATGATTGAGTACATGTTTTTTTTTATTGACAATTGCTATTTTCTATGCTGGTTATGAGTATATACTTTTAATTAACCCAAAAATGCAGTAGGTTCTAGTAGCCTCCTTTTCTTTTGTTGCCAAAAGAAATGGTAGCTGCCCTCAATGCGCTCTATAGATTTTAGCCTGGAATGGCATTATAAGCTTCTAGCTGCGCTCCCGCGGTGTGACCCGCGGTCCCCCGGGATTTTTTATTTTTTTCGGGATAAAAAATAGCCTATGTCCTTGCCTGGGATACAACCTTTAACTATGCCAAATTTCAGCTTAATCTGTTCAGCGGTTTGGGCGTGAAAGCGTAACAAACAGACAGACAGACAGACAGAAAGACAGACAGAGTTACTTTCACATTTATAATATTATAGTATATAGTATATAGTATATAGTATATAGTATATAGTATATAGTATATAGTATATAGTATATAGTATATAGTATATAGTATATAGTATATAGTATATAGTATGGATTAAAACGTGTATTATATAAGACCACGAGAGAATCTGCAGGCGGAAGCTAGTTTTGTAAAAAATACAAAATATATATTCGTATACACTTATGCCAAAAAAAATTCTATATTGACCAAAATGACAACTCCCTTATGTCATTTTAGGAAGTTGTTATTTTAGGAATTTGTAGGAAGTTGTCATTCTCAGCCTGAGGGATAAAATTGTCTCATCAGCCAAATAGACCATACCTGTTGATTTTCCACAGCGCTGCCCATATTGAAAAGCGTAGTTCTCTCCATAGTGGCTACGTCCCATATAGCGCAGGTCTTATCACCAGAACAAGATAGCAGTTGTTTACCATCCGGTGACCAAGAAATACCGTATACTCCGCCTTTATGAGCCGGCGAGCCGAACTGAAATACCAGAAATTAACAATTAAATTTTATATTTATTTATTTACAGAAAGAAACGTCGTCCCTCACTATGGGCCTCATAAGAAGGCTCAAGGTCGCTCAGCGAGCTATGGAAAGGGCTATGCTTGGTGTCTTGGTATGCAGAAATGAAGAGATCCGTAGACGCACTAAAGTCACTGACATAGCCCACAAGATTAGCAAGTTGAAGTGGCAGCGGGCGGGGCACATAGCTAGTAGAACTGACGGCCGTTGGGGCAGAAAAGTTGTCGAGTGGAGGCCACGCACCGGAAACCGCAGTAGAGGACGGCCCCCTTTAGATGGAAAGACGATCTGGTAAAGGTTGCTGGGAGCCGTTGGGTGCAGGCTGCACAAGATCGATCCCTGTGGAAATCGATGGGGGAGGCCTATGTTCAGCAGTGGACACTAGATGGCCGACATGATGATGATGATGATTTACAGAAACTAAGCTACTATGATTAGTCAAGCTATCTAAAGATTATTCGACGACCTCTATTATTGTTATTATTATTATTCAGCCGTTCTTGTCCCACTGCAGGGCAAAGGCCTCCCTTCCCTTCTTCCACTCTTCGCGATTCAACGCAGCGACAGGCCAATTCCGCAGGTAAGAGTCCAGCTCGACGACCTCTAAGGCGCATAAAATATATTTGAACCATTTGGGGTTGAGTCCCTAGGTCCGTGGGGTTCGGGAGCCCTTCGGGTTTTCAAAACTATTTCAGGGCGTCTGGTCGAAGCGACGCGTGATCCGAGAGCTGGCACTTTTTTGGCTCTAAAGGATCAGCTTTGCCATCCAGCGTAGTAATGCTGCCAGTGTTTTGGGCACGCTTCCGACTGACAGTGATCTGGATCAGTTGAGCTATCTATTTCTTTTATAAATAATAATAATAAATAATGCTGGACATTTCACACAGCATAATCTAGCCCTAAACTAAGCAAATCTTGTAATATGGGAACCAGATAACTGATATTACTACTTATATAGTTTTTGTTTGTAAATACATACATATTATACATAGAAACACCCAGATCCGAGATCTGTAGATCATACAAACATTTGTCCCGCGGCGGGGATCGAACCCGCAACCTTTTGCGTCGAAGTCAATACATTAGCTGATAATTACCAGAACCTATACTAAGCACAACGGATCTTTAGCTCTCTGAAGTTAGGTGCGATAGACGATTGCGCAGGTTTGGTAGAGTAAGCGAGATAGCACGATTATGCGTCATCAAAAATGGGTTCTGCGCAGCTAATTCAGCGAGCTAAAGAACGATTGTGCGTATTGTAAATACCTCCCCTTTGAGCTCTGATGTTGCGCCGTCAAACAAGAATATCTTTCCGTCGAAGCCGGCGGACGCGAACAAACTTCCATCAGGACTGTAACGGACAGCTTGGGCAAAACGGGTGTGCTCCTGTGAACAAAAACATTTTATTAACCAACTTAAAAATAAGGAGGTTCTATGTTCAGCTGTATGTATGTTTATGTATGTTCACCGGTATGTCTGTCAATTCATGACCGATTTCTAAAATACTTTTGTTTGAAGGGAAACAGCTTTTAGTGTGATATGGAAAATCTTTACAAAGGAATGGATTTAAGTAGCCGTTATCTGTTAACTTCTGAGTGCAGACGGTAATATATCATATATTTTTTTATAATATGATGAAAAACAAACGTAGGCTTGCTTGAAGCAATCTATGCCTACCCTCCTGAGACGTTGTTTGAGATGGAATAGGCTTGCCCAGCACCTAAACCATCCTCTCAGCTTGATCAGCCGCCCACAGGAAAGACGATGTCAATACGTGTGGCGCTGACTAAGCTGCGGGTTTCCTCACGATGTTTTCCTTCACGTTGCGATTAAAGCGCATATAAATTTTAAGAAATGAAAAATCCATTGCACGGCCGGGATTCCAACCCACGCCCTTCGGATTGAAAGTCAAGGCACAACCCCATTCGACCAACACGGCTCTATGTCTATGATAACTAACCTGTTTAGTGCATTTGAACTTGAATGGTGGTCCTTCGAACACAGCTAGAGTGTTGTCCTCGGAAGCCGTGACAATGCGAAACGGCCGTGACGGACGGAAGTCGACTGAGTTGATCGGCTTGGACTGGCCACTGATCTCGCCAACTGATGTACCCGTTTCCGCCATGAATACATGGCCGAATCTGAAATCAGAATGAATGAATGAATGAATGAATGAAACTTTATTGTACATCAATTAATAACAAAACAACACATAAATAAAACAAGTTCAAAATTAGTACAATGGGCGGCCTTATCGCTGAAAGCGATTTCTTCCAGGCAACCTTTGGATGGAAAATAAACCAAAGAAGCAAACAAAAAGGACGGTAGTGCACAGAAGTGTCATTTTACATTTCAATTTACATTTTTCAATATTTTTTTTCATCAGATATACGCTTTATGATAAGCTAGTGCACCCGGACGCGACTTCGTCTGCGCATTGTTTCGTCATACAAACTTTAGAGATAGAACTACCTTGTTCCAATCCAACCCATGAAAACACTGAATTCATTTTAGGATTTGCTGTCTTCAAAATTGTTCAAAGCATAGAAGAACGAAATGACATCGCCATTTTGAAAAGTAAAAGTTATTGGTTGTCATGGCAACCTTAGAGCAGAGCTTGCGTCAAACAGAGTACTGCTTAAGTTTTTATGCAATATTCCCGTTGTTCTTTTACATATTTTTTGGTCTTCAGGAATGTTTTTCGGGATAAAAAGTAGCCTATATGCTATTCTAGAGTTATACCTTACACCTTACCAAATTTCATTGTAAACTGTTTCGTCGTTTGAGCCTGATCCTTACACAAACATACAAATATCCAAACATCTAAACAAACTCACAAACTTTCAGCTCTATTCTAAGAGTGGGATGGTATTACGTAGAAAATTAAAAGCGAGGATGAGGTTTTTCGAGTTTTACATGAAGTAGTACGTATAAGACAATATTAATATATAAGTACCCTCAAATGATTCCTTTGAGTGTCGAAATATATGTTTTTTGCGGCAAAAACGGCCGATCTTTTTTTCACGTTAACTTAGAACTTTGATTTTACCAACTTCAAGGGACTGTAGACCTGAATATAAGGTTTTAATTTCACCCCTATAAAGACTCCACACGTTCCCGAGATCTTGACAGACAGACAAAAAGGTGATCATTTATGGATTCAGTTTTTTTGCCTTTTACGGAACCCTAAAAAATCAATCTTAAAACAGGTCAAACTAATGGGGAGCCAGTCAAACATATTACCTTTCCCTTCCCTCCCCAACGACGACCATCCGCTGGCTGTCAGCGCTCCACGCGATATCCTTAATGGGCCCTCCGATTGGCTGGAACTCATTCTTCAGGATATGCTCTTTGTTCACCGTGTCCCAAATACGCACCTTTCCAGACGCATCTGTGAAGAGAACGTCACTTTTCCAAAACAACTCCATTGATAACTTAGGCTGGTTTTAGAATAACGCTGACCGTCAGCATGCCGTCAGCGCTGATAGAAGCATAATCTTTATTACAATGAAGTAAGGATACTAATGGTTCAGCAGAATTGGCATCGCTGATTTTTCTCCGCGCTGCTGTACAATTAGATCACTCTCATATCAGCGCTGACGGTCAGCGTGAATCTTAAATCAGCCTTATTCTTATCGTGTCACTAGTTCTTTCGAATCAGTGTGGTGAATGTGTTATACGTGCGTGCGCCTATATGAGGCTGATGTACATATTGTATGTCATTGTTGACTGTATTTGTGAGTTTGATTGTATGTGTTTCAATCACGTACCGGTGGACCGATTTGAATTAAACTTGCAATAGATAAAGATCCTCTGGAATAGCATGTACAAAATGTTACTACCACGCGAGCGAAACAGCGGGCGGAAGCGTGTACCATAAAAATTAAGACCAAACCTGTGGTTACAAGCTAGTCTATACGATGGCAAACCGTGTTACATTAGTCGTCGCGAATTGTGTAACGGGCTTATTATGATTTTGTTTATATCACTGGCACGTGGCCAAATAACACTCCGAATATAAACAGTTTCTAGATCTTTGACACTGCTAAGTGTTACAAATTAGTTTCCGCACGCGATATTGTAGCTAGAAAATAAGCAGAATCAGGGAAAAATCAATGTACCCCAATATGAGGCGAAGTTAGAAGACCCTAGTGTCTAATTCACAAAATGATGTACTGTGACCTTCATAGGTATACGAGTCTCGCACTTGACCAGTTTTATTAATTGGGTATCGAACCCGAAAACTTCACTGTGACATCTAACCGACTTGGCTGATTTGGTTATCTTCGTAATAGTCAAGAAAAAAAACGGGATACGCAGTTATAAATATTTTCATAACAATAAAACTCACTGTTTGTACAGACAACCTTCAAAGGTTATTGAATCAGATGGTATTGTGAGTAACACATTGTTGGATTTAATCATGGAAACAGACATTAGCATTTCATTTACCTAAACCAAGCTTACTATGCATATTCTTTAACATTATGTAAATAATTGCAACAATTAATTTCCGTGCCATGGGAATTATACAAAATCATTATAATGCACGCACTCCTAAAGGTATTATTAGCTGTCTACACCCTTAGACAATTACAATATCATTAAAAAAGTAAGTTTGAATGAGCCAGTGGCCAGACTCTGGTGATGGAGTTTTTAGGCTGCGTTAAGGCCTCCGTCATGGCACAACAACTTGAATAGCGGGCTGACAATTTAACGTGCCCTCCGAAGCATGGAAGTGCTTAGATAAAAATGCAACTGGCAGTCACCCAGTCACTTATGAACCAATTAGAGTGTTGCTTAGCTTCGACGATATATCAAGAACAACTAAGCAATCATGACCACAAGCACTAAGATTATCAGATTGTAACAGGATTCAAATTATTTAAGAATTCTTGTAATCTATCAGTTGGTTTTTGTAATCTTATCGGTTCAACTTCATGTTTATTTACAAACAGGTGCAGCCATGATTACTGTTGTAGGTGTTTAATTACACAAAGTATGTTTAATTTTGTTATGTAATTTCATATGCATTGTTTCAGTACATAAGCAGAGGAGCTAAAAACTGAGGCATCTCAGTTCATCTAGATATTGTACTTGTGAATTACAAGAAAATTGAGTTCTGTGAGTATAGATGACTTAACAGTTCAGTGGGTAGTTCTGCCTACTGTGCTATAAAATGTAGGTTTGATTATCATCCAGAACAAATATTGGCATAGTATTACAAAAACAAATGGCTCTTTATCATTTTAGATTAACACATTGAATGGCAGAATAAAATGTATTTCTTTCATTAGTCATTGAAAATTTCAAGTGTTTTTTCATAACTATAGCCTATGATGGAAAAAAGAGACAAGATTTATGTTGAACTCTGAACAGGACATCTGTCAGGACAAAAAACTTGGGCCTTTACATCTATATTAGATGATTTATACAGCGTAAGGAGGCAACCTATGCCTACACTTAACGGGACGCTGTAGTGCCTTGGACATGGTTTGAGATGGAATAAGCTTGCCCAGCACCTAAACCATCCTCTCAGCTTAATCAGCCTGGCCCACAGGAAAGACAAGGAAATGTGTGGAGCTGACAAAGTTGCTGTCAGGACAGCTAGTCATTAATAAATACAGCTGATGGATACAAGGTAAAAATATCACACATACAAAAATACAAATATACAAGTATTAGAGCAGTTTTTCCTTGAATTGGATTGATTTGACTGAAATCAAATAGGTACTAATTTAGAAATGAGTCCGCTTAGGACTATCTTACTAGTCAGCCATTTTTAATAGCCACAGATGGCTCGAGCACGAGAGCACTGGTGGTCATGGTAATGGCCCCGCCTTCCAATCTTAAGGTCGTAGGTTCAATCCCGGTCGTGCACCAATGAGTTTTTCTGCCGAAAAATGTATGTGCACTATGGCAGTGAAGGAAAACATCGTGAGGAAACAAAGTTCGAAAACATGTCACAAGTGCACGAAAGGAGCCTCTTAGAGGCGCACTTATAATCCTTTCACCACACTGGTTCAAAAGAACTGGTGACACGATAAGAAGAATGGCTCCATAGTGACATGTGCATGACATGCAACAGTAATTTTTTTGGTGCTAACCAAAAAAATTCAGTGAGTATTATGGTGATATAAATAAACAAAAATTATTGTTGCGAGCCCCAATTTAAGGGCATATCATCCTACCATCCACTGCTAAGATTTGCATAGAAGTATATTTGTTTACATGAGTCAATACACCAAATTCGGTAAGTTATGAGACAGTATCTTTATAAACAGTGACTCATTTACATACTAGCACTGATAAGGTAAATGAAATACAGAAATAACCTGTTCTTACCTCCAGATGCTATGTAGAACCCGCTCGGTGAATATTTAGCAACGTTCACCTGGCACGAATGCTCTGTGTACACATCAGCTATAGCTGGGTTCTCAATATCTCTGATAATCACAGAGTTGCCGTTCGTATACAGGAAGTTTTTGCCCTTGGGGTCACCGCCTAAAACCAACGGCGTACCTCGCGCTGTTCTAGGCAGAGCAGCAAAAGTATATTCTGTAAATACCAAAGGAACTTTTTAAACATCTAAACACAAGTAATAAAGTACAGAAACAAAATTATTATCAGAAATGTATTGGACGATAACGACACCACGCTTCCATCAAAAATAATGAAATGTGAACTTACTATTAGAGTAAGACATATTGTGCTTAAAGTTTTCTAGCTAAATAACACTAGGATTACTCTGAACATATGTTTTAAACGGTACTTTTGATATTTTTAATAAATACACAATCAGCCGCTACACTCCATAGCCTTCCACAAAAGTGACGTATGGAGATTTTTTTGCAAGGATGGCAAAACTGCTTGCAAAACATCTTCGTCCATGGTGGTGACACACATGCCCTTTTATGGGCATACAATCTCTGCAATCAAAAAAATATTTTTTCTCCTACAACACGATTGAAAAGTATTGTTAATTAACCGCGCGTACGGATTTAGCTGCAAGATCAATTTTAATTATGGTTTCGCAATTTGTTCGTTCGTTAAAAAAAAAATACTGTGTTTTAATCTATGGTTTTAATCCAACCCTCTAGACATCTCATCTATCAAGCACATTGTCTATGCGTGTGACATTGACAGCTGACAGGTCATCAAACTCGAGAATTAGAAAAAAAATCCTGTCTGTCTCAAAATGCTGCCGAGGGAGTATTGCTCTGTCGGGTGATGAAATAGTGAAAATTAATGAATTTCTGTCATTTCCTTTGAATATTTACGTGTAATTCATATAGAGAAGTGGTGAATATCAATTTAACGTTAGATTAATGTGTTAGTGGCAAGCTATCAGTGGAAATCTGCCTAATAATTTGACACTTATTTCCACGTGGTGTACGTCAAGTCGGTCGACGTGTTAAATATTTTAAGTATTTCAATATCTTGACCGCATTAACTCGAACAAATGGAGTCCTTGAACATATCGAAGTTGAACCTGTCCAGTGTGAGGAGTCCCACTTCCACTGAGACCGCTGCAAAGGCCGAAATGAGTGAACCAAAATCGGAGCCCACCGTAAGAACTTACCATGTGTTTTTAGTTTTCTTTGTACCATACGCATAAAAACAAACCACAATCAAATCTTTGAACCTGGAACCTTCTCTACTGAGAATGCCAGTTTGTTTGATGAATATACATAGATCAGTTTTCATTTCCAAATAAAGAATTGTACCTAATAAATATCACAATATTTCATCAGCTTCTCAAATAGCTTTAATCAAGAGTTGCTTACTATGTTAATGTTTTTTTCGCAACTGGATGAATCAATTGCAGGTTGTATCAATTTGTTAGTATGTTTGTCTGCAATCACGCCTAAGCCAGTAATAATGAATAATGGCGGCGATGGGCTTGCAACCTGTCACGTATGGAATACTAACTTCTGCAAGATGTGGGCATGTATCAAATATGTGTTTGGACATGCCTCTGACTTTACCCTCCTTAGACATCTTCAAAGGATCTGGAATAAGTAACATAAAATGATCTGAGAGAATGTCTACTGCACCTTGGGGATACAGACGTGAACCTGTTTACGTTTTACGAATAATGAATATTACATTCATTATGATATTTCTTTCAGCCATTAACTGACCACGATGAGTACCACTGTGAATATAAGGAGGAAATATGGAAGACATTGCTAGAACAAGATGCTGAGAAGCCGACAATACACCTACAATCACCACAGGTACCTTATGATGAAATAACTCAACCCACAAATTCATTATCTGAAATCAGAAAGCTTGTTATTGTGATCAGTATGTAATTTTCTAGACTGTGTTAAAAAATTGGTGTTATTTTTTTCATCATAATATCATAATAAATCTATAGTTTCATGTCCAAACCTAACTACAAAAGAATTGGTGGTAAAAATTTCCCCACACTGTATACACATAATAATAATAATAAGCTTAATAATGTATTATAAATCTTATTATAATCCCTTATCCCGCATAAGCGGGATAAGGGCAGGAAAATGATGATGAATGTATTATAAGCTTCTTTATTTCCCATCCTCAATAACATTTTGAATTTTATTAGGTATATCACTATCTTACTGGATATCAAGAACTTAGGAGATTAGATTACTTAGGAGAATGGAAGAAGAACACATGTTGTGCCGACCCCACATAATGTGGGAAAAGGGCAGGAAGATGATGATATCTTACTGGGTATCAGCCTCTCCAGACTGACTCACATAGTTATTAAATATTTTTTTTAGTTAGCCTATACTGTCCCACCACTGGGCAAAGGCCTCCCCAGTCACCTTCCACACCTCGCAGTCTTCCGCGATTAAATTTTGTTATGAGTATTAAAAAATCCAATACATTATTTTGACACAACATTACTCCAACATAATAATACAAGTAATTTCATCAGCCGATTCAAGTTCACAAAGGTAAACACAATATTGTTCTTTGTGTATTTACAATAAGGTCTATATTTGTGTAAGTAGACAAAATATGGTGTAACATTGAGTAAATCAAATCCTTAGTAATTAATGTGAAAGCTTGTGAGGATGTATGTATGTTTGTTACTCTTTCACACAAAAACTACTTAATGGAAATGGATGAAATCTTGAACAGCGAATAGCACATGGTACTAGTGGCCTGGCATACATTTTTCGGAAGAAAATCTTATTGGTGCACGACCGGGGATTGAACCCACGACCTTACGATCGGAAGGCCGGGGGCCATTAATACTAGACCACCAATGCTCCAAGGTTATATTGTACTTCAAAGAGGCTTCTTATGTGCAGTCATGCACATTTATTTTATACTTCTGTGTGTAAGATTAAGTACCCTAGACCTGAGACAAATGTAGATCATACAAACATTTGTCCCGCGGCGGGGATCAAACCCGCAACCTTCTGGTTTGCAGGCGGGCCTTCGCCCACTGCGCTACAGAGGTCATCGATTTTATGTATGGTCATATTATTTTTCTTTGTATCTAAATCATGTTATATTTCTAGTTGGAGTTCAGAGGCACCCTTGTGCAGCAACTACGTGATGTGAGCAAGAAGTTGGGTCTTACAATTGGCACGCTACACTCGGCGGTCGCTCATCTCGACCTATTCATGGATGCGCATCGTTTGCGAGCAGACCGCTTGGCACATGTCGCATTAGCCTGTCTGAGTCTTGCTGGTAAGTTCTGCTGCTAAATTAATTTCTTGCTTTTTATACAGTCAACATTCCAGTTCAGTTCATGGTCAAGAACAAAATAAATTAATAACAAATAATGCTGGACATTTCACACAGCGCCATCTAGCCCCAAACTAAGCAGAGCTTGTGCTATGGGAACCAGATAACTGATATACTACTTATATGTATACTTTTTGTTTGTAAATACATACATTTTATACATAGAAACACCCAGACCCCGAGATAAATATTTGCAGATCATACTAACATTTCCCCGCGGCGGGGATCGAACCCGCAACCTTCTGCGTCACAGGCGGGCTTTCATCCACTGCGCCACAGAGGTCGTCAAAACCGTAGAGATTCAGTAGAATAGAGCAAAATGAAGTTTGAGTTTAGGCAAAAACATATTTGCTACAATTGTAATAAAACTCAAAATCTAACACAAATTATATTTTACTTAGTAGACTGATATGGGGTTGGCCTTCCTTCTTCCACACTTATCATATTGGCGCCTACATTTTAGACCATCCTTGAATTTTTCACCAGATTCAAACATATAAATATGTATCATTTACAGCAAAAAGTGAAGAAAAATTCAGTCGTGCGCCTACTCTAAAGACACTTGCGAAGACAAGCGGCGTATCCCTCTGCGGCAAGACATTCAGACAGCTCGAATGGATGGTTGGCCAGCATGTTCGTTGGAGGCTATTGGCCCCCACTCCGGTGGCCTTCGCGGCCTTGTTAGCTCAATATGTGAGCATGGACGCGGACCTTACTTCGACGCATCCTAAGTTCAGGGCGAAGTTTAAACGGGATGCTGCTGAGTTGCTTGATAAATATCTGGATTTGACTTTATCGGGTGAGTTATTTTTTATTTAGTGATTCATACACTTTTAATATAACGTTCATGTGAATTAGTGCCCAACTCTAGTGACGGAGTTTTAAGCATTTCAATTAATTCTACTTTAGACAAAGTCCTGCTGAGGAGATTTTTTAATTTCGTTTAAGCCTTGTACGGACTAGGCGTTCCAATGTAGGTACTCTTCGTACAGCGAATCTAGGCATTAGTGAAGTTAGCCGTTTATCTGCGCAGAACATAATTTTGTAATAAAAAGCGGTCACGGCGCAGACAAACGGCTATCTTCACGAATGCCTAGATCCGTACTGTTTGTTGGTGGACTGTATTTTGGGGTGCTGGTTTGTTGGTGAATATAAACACGTAGGTAGGGCGAGTTCACTGAGTTTATTTTATTTTGTTACGTACAGTTGCAAGGGGTTCTACATGGATTCAATCATTCTACTACTATTACATTCTTGACAGTTTGTGTTTCTACCATAGACAAAAATATAGTTCTGCAGACGATAAAATTAAAAATAATTTAGTGTTGTTGTTGCAGTCTAACAACACGTACAAGGTTTTACATTCTGCTACTTAAGCTGCTACTTCTAAGTATACTTAAAAATGTATGATATTCAAGGCAATTATAGACAAAATTAAAAAGAGTCTCAATATAACTAAATATACTCAATTACCTATTTTCATCAGATGTTCGTCTAAAAGTGGTGGAAAGCGTTGACGTAGGATGTGCGTGCGTGGCGTGCGCACGCGCCGACTTGGGACTCTGCGCGTGGCCCGGCTGGTTGGCTCAGCGAGCGCAGCGTGCGCACCGGACCGTCGCACCATTAGCCAGGTTATTACACAGGTGAGAAAAACTTAAACTTTTACATCAGTTACCTAGTTCCCTAGTACAAGCTTTGCTTAGTTTGGGGCTAGATGATGCTGTGTGAAATGTCCAGCAATATTATAATTATTATTATTTGTAAACAAAACAATTGTGGCAGAGATCTCTTTCAGCGATAAGGCCGCCCATTGTAATTCCCTTTTATAATTATAACTTTTGAACTTCCTATTCAACCCACGACTTTTGTATGGAATTCGAAGCACAACCCTATCCGGCCAACACGGCACAGGTGAGGATCAAAATTAGCTAAAATTTATATATTTTTTTTTAATAGTAACCATGGACTGACTATTAGCTTAGTTACGGTTACAGCACCAAATCGCTTATACATCCATACTAATATTATAAAGCTGAAAAGTAGAGGATTCGCGAGTTTATATGTTACGTTCCCCAAAACGCAACGATAGCGCGATCTAATTTTTCCTGTGGCGCCATCTATTATGTAGTAAAATGTGTCTGTCTGTCTGTCTGTTTGTTACCTTTTCACGCCTAAACCACTGAACAGATGATGCTGAAATATGACATGGATAGAGATTATGTCCCAGGGACGGACATAGGCTACTTTTTTTTTTCAACACTAATCATGTAGGGCGTGAAATAAGGGTTTAAAGTGAAGTTCCAGTTGAAGGTCACTAGATGGCGTTGCTGTCCTATGGCTGAGGTCGAGATGGCGCTATTATTGCATTTTTATATTTAAAAGTATCAGAAGAGAATTATTTTGCTGACGAAGTCGCGGGTACCAGCTAGTCAATTATATAATTGATGTCGATTCATGAGATTAATATAAAATGATGAAAAAAAGGCCGAAAAGACGCTCAATGAGCCAGGTCGATATCCCATCCGGTCGATATCCCGCTATGGTTTTACAACGAAGCGAAATTCTGATACTATTCATAGTACCACAATTTCGCTTACTCAAAATCATTGCCAATCTAAAATGAACCTTATTACAGGATGATGCAGATCATGAAGTCCCGTGAAAGTCCCGAGGATGTGGACCAGGGGTACGGAAGTGCTAGGACGTCGCCTAATATAACGCCTACCGCTTCTCCTAGCTATGTATCACCGGCCTCTAGTTCTTGTGGGTAAGTGATTTCACACAGAAGTCCGTTTTATCGTATGCCTATCTTTCTCAAACATGTCAATTACATAAATAAATAATGCGGGAATTTTCTGAAGTTTGACAGCTAACTGTTAGCTGTTAAACTTTTGCATGTAGCAACGAGTTGCTCATTGCATGTAACTCTTACCTACGAATGTCCGTTGAATATAGAAACCGGGGGTCAGACAATAAAACCGACTTGGAGTTGTTTCATCATCTGCAGCCTTCGATCAAGAATTATAGATTTAGATAGATAGATAGACATTTGTTTGGCAACAATCTAACAATGTTACACTAACACCTCCCTAACAACATAAGTGCAATAAATATTTCTATTTCTAACAAGAATGTAAAATAAAATAAAAAAAATAGATTTAGGGTCAACGCAGCAAAACTGTCATAAATAAATAATAACAGCTCGCGCCGTTATTATGACGTTTTTCGTGATTAATGATCATAAGTTTATTATAATGTTTTGAGGATTTGTGACTTTATTACTTGGTGCAAAGGGTGTAATTCGGTTAAACTTAAAACTTTTTTGTCACGAGGACAGAATTTAGCATGGATTTTGTACGTCACGCTATATCTATTTCTTGATCGAAGTCCGCAGCCAATAATTATCTCTCTGGTGGGTTTAAATCTCTCTGTTCACGCCATTCATTCCTGGGGCCGTATTCCCGTTCTTATTTTCGTTCGTTTGATGAATATCCGGATGTTTCTTACTACGATTTCTGACTTCTGACTTCAAAGGTTATTCGGTTAGGAATATTTGGTCCTAGGTTAGGATCGTGTTTTAACGTTAATCTTATCAACTGAATACAATGTAGCTCGTAGTAAGAAATATCCAAATATTCATCAAACGAACGTGAATAAACCCCCTGTCCTGTATCAATTCAATGCGGTTAATATAAAAAAAATATATTTCAGTTCCACCTCCAGACAGACCGAGTCGTATCGTCAGCATGCTGTCAGTTACAACGTGCTAGATGTCACCGGAGCCATTCCAACTCAGAGCTTCTACAGACTGCCGACCGCTGTCGATATGACTGTGCAGCGGGTTAGAAATGCTAAAGATTACAGGTAACAATATCAAATTAAAAAAAAACCGTGGCATTCCCGGGAGCGAAAGAAGTGAAAACTTGAACAAAAAAATGTTATGTCAAAGTCAAAAAGCATTTATTCAGTAGGACCGCGGGGATCACTTTGAAATGCATTTTTATTCACCCGTTTAGTTATAAAATGAGCTGAATGAGATGTAAAAATATTGCCGTAAAAGTTTACCGAGTACAGAACTAGATGGCTCTACCGGTAGGTCTCGGTGAGCGGTCACGTGACTCACACGTGACTTTTTCGAGGCGAATCCAAAAATGTATTCTAAAAAGTGTCCAACGCGCCTAAAGAAGTTTTCAGTTTTTCTTTTTTTTTTAAACTTACGTGCCGAGTTTTAACTCAATCGGCCTATTTTCTGATAGTTCCGTTCACCTCCTGACTCCATCATCAGGTCAGCTCCTGCTGCTGCCTGACCGAGCTGACCTGATGATGTCACTGAAGCCTAATATGTGTTACTAAATTCAGCTCAATCTGGGCCTTGATTCATAATACAGCGGAATGCATTCGGTTCGGAATCGACCGACAGCAACCAATCACAGTGCAAGAAACATCAAATTCGGATCAATTCCTGCACTGTGATTGGTTGCTGTCGATCGATTACGAACCGAATGCATTCCGCTGTATAATTAATCAAGGACCTGGGGCCTTATTGTGTAATTCAACTGGCAGTGGACATGGACTTCATTTTGACATTTGGAACCCATTCTGGACTTAAATTTTCATTTTCGTGATTCGTGATTGGTTGAGCTCTATTGGGATGACAACTGGGAATGGGTTTCAAGTTAGACAATAAGGCTGCTGACCAGGATTTAAGTGAAATTTAGCTTGAAAAATTCTCCAAAAAAACATACAAACATTGCAATTTAAATAAAAGCTTGTATAATTTGTAATGATCTAAGACCGCACCATCATCTTAACACGCTTTTATTTAGCTTGGTTTGTTTCTATGTAAAGGAATCTTTGAAGGTGTATTTTTTCTAAAGTAATTTTTTAATACCAGGTATTGCAAAACCAGAATGCTGATTGACGCATCAGAAGCCGGCCCGTCAAGCATGGCTGTCAAACGAGGACTGGACTCGAACGTAGAATTGGAACGGAAACGGTATCGACTCACCTCACAAATGTCCCAAGTAGTGCTATGATTCTTACTGACTCATTAAGCTGGTTTTCCTGTCACGCTGATAGAAACATAATCTTTATTACAATGTAGTAAGGATACTGATTGAACAAAAAAAACCGTGGCTGTCCCGGGAGTGCTGAGGGAAGTGAACAAAAAAATTATGCATTTTTATTCACCGTTTATAAAATGAGCTTTTAGAAATGTACAAATATTACCGAGTACAGAACTAGATGGCGCTACTGGTAGGTGTCGGTGAGCAGTCGCGTGATTCGCACGTGACCTTTTCGAGGCGAATCCAAGAATTTATTCTCATCTCATCAAAATGCCCAACGCGCCTAAAGAAGTTTTCACTTTAAATAAAAACTTAGGCCTTTACATCTATATTAGGTTATTTATACAACGTCAGGCAATCCATGCCTACACTTAACGGGACGCTGTAGTGTCTGGGACATTGTTTGACATGGATGATTGAATGATTGTACAGCGCAGAGAGGAATCAGCGATGCCAATTCTGCTGAGACATTAGTATCCTTAATTCATTGTAATAAAGCCTATGGAGGAAAACCTTACTAGTTGCGAAGCGCCTGTATAGCTTGCTTAGTCGTTCTTGATCGTCAAAGTTAATCGATCTAAGTGGTAAGTGGGTGACCGCTAGTGGCATTATCACGCGCTTCGTGCAATCTCTAGTATCAACTTGTCATAATCCAGGTTTGTTTTAAATCATTGTTTATTAATTTTCCCCTTCTTACCCCTTATATGGTATCGACGCTTGTATGGTTAAACATCTAAATACTATGTACTACTATTTTTATCTAAATAGTAGCGTGCCCGAGGCTTCGCTACGTAACATTTTCCTTTTTTTCACCCCCTTTGGGGTTGAATTTCTAAATATTACTTAGTTCCCTTTATCACAAGAGGAATGTCTCCAAGTTTCACGTTTCTACAGTCACGATAACCTTATTATATAATAGATGAATATATCTTGTGTTATAATCAGCACTGCCTTCGTATATTGTAAGGTACCAGAATTATGTAATGTAGAAAAGTTTGTGAATGATTGAACAAATTACAACAAAAATATAACTAAATAACAGTATACTATAGACGGCCTTATCGCTAAGGAGCATTTTCCAGCTAGCTTTTAGATGAAGTGTGACCAAGAGTCTCACGATTAAGTGAATGCTCTAAAAGTGTTGTGAATCTAATAATCGAGTTATGGGCACATTATAGAAGTTTTGTCTGACAGTATTAGTATTACAGTAAGAATTGTCTCGAGATCCCATATAAATTTCACAAAACTTTTAGAACTTTCACTAAAAATCCTGAAACATATCGCAGTTCACATGCACACTGGAATCTGGATGTATGTTTATGAAACTGGAGAGATGTAGGTACATGGAATTGGTTATAGCAATTGAAGTAAATATTGTGTACTGTGTGTCGTCATGACGATAATATGCTTTACTAGATATACTTGTGTTGTGTATAATTGATTCAGGGAAAATTGTACAGATGTGGACATTTTTGTTTTAAATTAAAATATTGTATAAACTAGTAATTAATTAACAATTGAGAAGGTTTTAAACTCCATTGTCATTTTCATCTGAGTGCTTCGGAGGGCACGTTCAATTGTCGGTCCCGGCTATTTAATGACGGAGGCCTTAAGGCGGCCTAAAAACTCCGTCACCAGAGTTGGCCACTGACTCATACGAACTTACTTTTTTTTAGTTGTGCTTCGAGTTACTATGTATGTGTGTTGTAAGACAACAATCAAAATCTGAAGCTAAATTTTTATCTTATTACTAGCTGACCCGCGCGCGCCTTCGTCTGCGCATTGTTTCGACATCGATCTTTGGAACTGCCTTGCCCAACCCCTAAGGGGAATTTTTCAATTTATACCGAGTTTAGAGTGAATCGGATCAAGAAATAAAATTTTCCATATAAACTGGACCGTCCTGTATACCATTTTTCTGTCATAAGAACCTTCTCCTGACAATAACAAACACAACAAAAAAAAATAGTGATATCGGTCCAGCCGTTAACGCGTGATGGCGTGACCAAGGGATATAGGGATTCATTTTTATATATAGAGATTTGGTTAACTGTCTTTCCATATTATTGAAAAGACTAAACTTGTTATATCCTGTAGAGTAAAATTCTAGCTGCATATATTGAAAATACTTGATAAAACTCGCTTTAACCTACATGACAATGGAGTTAGTCAGGGCTATATGGCTGTGTGATTTGAAGTGTTATAAAACGGCTTACTATATAATATAATTATACATATAATCTTCTCGATTGTAGCTAGATTAGTTAGTAACAAATTGTTGGGACAATTTCTGAATTGAAACTGCCATTTTTAAAGTATTTCTTTGTTCTGAGAGACCGCCCATTAGCTCAGTTGGTAATTACCACGGATCCTTATAATTGTGGGCTAATATTATGTGCAATTTATCGGAATTCATTTAAAAATAAATAGTCAGCTGTTGTCTTTCAGACTTTTTGCGAAATGAAATTGTCCCAATGCGTAAGTTAAGTAGTTATATTTAAATTAAATTAGTAAGGGCTATTTTATAAAAAATATGCGGCATTTTGTACAAAAACTAAAAAAACAATGGTTTACTCATTCGGCGTAGATCAGAATTTTTAAGACAAATGTTTATTAGTACTAAAAAAAAATCTTACAAAATTCTGATTCCTATGCTTACTTAACTTTTAGGTATATTTAGTACACAGATATTATGAACATGTGAGCTTCGATCAAAAATACTATGGATTTAGTATCAGCACAGAAAAACCGTCTCTTTATAGCATTTGATGTTTTTCGTGATGAATGATCGTAAGTAAAATGTATTGTTTTGAGGATTTGTGACTTTATTACTAGGAGCATAGGGTGTAATTCAGATAAACTTAAAACTTTTGTGTTACGCGGACAGAATTTAGCTTTAACTTTGTACGTCACACTGCATTTTTAGTATTATTGATCGAAGCATGTGAGCATTATTCATAGTTACTACAAATTCATCTAGGATATACCTGCCCTTGTCGCTTTCATATCAAAGAATAGAGATGGATATATCAACCATTTCAGCTAAAATGCTTAGCAGTTGACAATGTGTAACGGAATTTGATTGGGAGTGTGGTTGTGATAATGTTTGGTTTATTATTTAATTTATTTATATGTGAAAACAGTTCTCAAGTTGGTCACATAATTTGTTGTGACAACATTTTCAAGTAAACAGGTCTGATAACGCGTTTAAATACTTGTCTCTTCTATCCTTGTCCCACACATCAGAACTTTAATAGTTCCTCTCTGTCTTTATAATGCCAAGTGTCTAGCATTAGTGAAGTTATCCGTTTAAAATGTAAAGTGAATGTTGAACGGGTTTTTGTAGTCCCAAATTTTATAACTAGATGGCGTGATTAAAAATGTCCCAATCCTAGATCGCGCTGACGAAAATCGCGCGGTTTCATTGACGCTTTTTATACTGCAATGTTTGGACAATAAATTTTTCTTATTTCTTATTGCAACGAATAACTTCATTATTGATTAAACCATGCGCCTAGTAAAACTTATGTCTAAAAACTTAGACCTATGTGGCTCTAGTAAGAAATACACCTGACTTTCTGAAATTGATTGAAGATGCTTCATGATTCATCAGATTTGTATAACACTGGGATGGTTATTTTTTGTTTTTTATTTATATTTGTCTACTTGTTTAGTTAAGTTTTGTTAAGGTTGATAATGCCTCGTATTATGTAGAAGTTTGTTTACTCAAAGTTACCATTATGATGTATGGCATTTATTCTGTAACTATTTTGCACTTTCTCTGATAAATCATTGTGATTGGTCGATTCACAATTCTTAAGCGGAAATTTCGAGCACTGTGATTGGTCAACGCACCCTTAAGATTCATCCCTTCATGCTGTATAGTTTTTCATAAATTTCTGTTAATGAAACAGCGTAACGCATTACTAGTTTTAGTTTGTCGGCGCAAACTAGATGGCGCTCTCGAATTGTTTTTTAACTTAACATTTTTTGTTTCATTTTTAAAATGTGCAACATAAGAACTATTATGCTAGAAGACTGAATGTAAACTCGCTTCGAATGGCGTTAGATTAGACTGAAAATTATTTTTTACTGGAAGATGCATTATAAACCTTGAAATAAATATTTATCTACTTTTACACATTGTTTTTATTTCTTTGGATGATGTTGTTAATGCCTGATTTCGATTTTCTGAATGAAACAATAATTTATTTACACATCTTTATTTACATACAACGTCAAAAATAAGTTGGTACAGGTACAATTTTATCTCTTTTGTGCAAATATAGTTTGGATGCTTTATTAAATATAATATAATTTGACTCTGGGCTGATTAGGCTAGTCGATACACCGATGTCTCGTCCGGAGATAGTGTTGGAAGACGTGGAGGCCTTCGCGGTGGACGTCGTCGTCTCCGAGGCCTGCATTCGCAATGTAAAGCACACAGTCCGATACCAGCGCATCCGGATAAAAATAGCGGTAGAGCCAATGTTCTAGTCACCGTCGCTACTTGCTCCCCCCTTGACCAGTTCGGTATCACCACACTGTTGTCAGCACGGGACCAAAAACAAGAATATCTAGCGCCAACGTAGCCGTAGCTTGTCGTGAAATTCTCACAGTCCACTATAGGCGGGTACCCGCACCCTTTGATATTGACAAACAGAACTGCCGGACGCCATGGCTCTGAGTGCGGTTTATACTTAACATGAAGCTGGATGCATTTGTAAGCGTCACTGGTACACCCTTCTCTGCACGATGCCCAAGTGCAGTTATCTAGGCCGAGTCGATCATCGCGTCTTTCAGTGACGCATTCAACTGGAATTGGGTCAAAGTCTGCAGCCAAAGCACTTAAGGCTGGGTCAGCGTATAGGGGCACGAGAAAAAGAAGCGCTGAAGCACCGCCTCCTAGTAAAGTAGCCAACAGCACTGTTATGTAACGTGTGAGCTTCGCTCTTGCATCTCCTCTGCGACGATGGGCTCGCACGACCAGTCTCTCTGAACTTCCACCCCTCATTTTCTTTAGCACTGCGTCAACCCATGCTGATATCGAACCTTGTTGAAGGACCTACTGAATTTTCGTAGATGTATAAACAAGCATGCGCCAGATTGACGCATGCGCTGAGTGAGAGCATAAGTTCATTGATTATTTTTGTTAACACAACCTAAATAATACGTAGGTAGGTACACACAGGTACAAGTGTACCAACTAATAAGGAATCCAGATAAAATATGCAGTTAGGTACGTAAGTATTTTGATAGAGGCCAGCAAACTTGTAGGTAATAGGTTTATATGATTTGTGGTAATAGGTAGGTACCTACCTATCCACATTAAATCTGTAAGTAGGTAGGTATTATATATTTACCTAGGTAAATTACATTAATAGCTAGAACCATATCCTTGTGTAATTTTACCCACACAGTCATAATATTATGTAGGTATAACGGGGTATAACCTACCTAGCCTGCCTGATTGACGCACTAATAGGTACAGTTCGCCCAACGGATCTAGGCGTTCGTGAAGTTAGCCGTTTGTCTGCGCATTGACCGCTTTTTCATACAAAGTTTTGTTCTGCGCAGACAAACGGTTATTAACTTCACGAATGCCTAGATCCGTTGGGCGACCTGTACTAAAGAATACTTACATTACATAGCTAAATTTAACTAGTTAATCAATCATATAGGTGGGTAACTACCTTATATTTTTTGAATTTGCCGCTATTTTTCAGGGTCTACTCTATATCTCTATGGCCAGACTTTATCTTAATGCAACCAACATAGAGACAACAAATCAAACAGTACGAAGAGTACTCACTCTTTGTGTTGTCTATGGTTGGCCAAACAAACTAGGGATACCCGATCATTTGCTTTGAATCGATTTATGTATCGTAAAGGATCGTAATCCCGTGAATCCATTCGCGATCTTATGGCATTGAATCGATCTTTTCGATCTCGGAAAATTGTGTTTAATAGGACGCTATGGACGCTGATAGTAAATTAAATACTACAGACTGTATACATTTAGGCCCTTACTAATAAACTTGACATAAAGTTATGTCATGCATAAACAAAAAATTTGTATGGTTATTCATAGGTTATGCATGACATAAGTTTATGTCAAGTTTATTAGTAAGGGCCTTAAACTTTTTAAATTAAGGTAATAATTTGGATAATACGCTTACTCGCCTTGCGCGTTATTTTTCACGAGCTTAGTTGATAATTAACCTAAACAACTGAAATAATTAGCCATCGTACCACTGGGGTATGGCTCCAAGAATAAGAAGAAGTATCTATTAGTTATCATTCATTGTCTATGATGTTATAGTTAAGTTTTGTAAATAAAACGTTCCAGATTTTGCTTATACGGCTATGCGTGAGCATTTTAAAGCCAAATTTTTATGTCCGGCCAGTATTTGGTCGGATTTTTAATGACACGATTTTTTCATATTATGATTTTCTGATCACCGCGTTTTTTTTTTTTTTTTTTTGTATTCTCATCGTGCGATCAGTCGTGCCGACTATAAGCAGATGTGGTGAGTGCTTCTTTGCGTTGAGGGCGCTACTCCCAACGGAGCCAGCCCTTTCTTTTTATCAGCGCATGGTCCTTCTGACTGTCCTAGTCGAAGAGATCTCGCCTCTTTTTCAGTCGACGTATGCTTTCAGGGACAGTGAGTTGTCCCGCGAGCTGGTTTGGGTGCTTTTCAAGTCTCAACTTGTATTTTTGGCCATAGTTTACAATCTCTTCCTTGATTGTTGGCATGCCAAGGTGTTCATGGATCTCATCTGTTCTGATAAACCATGGGGTGCACGAAATTTGCTTAAGGATGTAGTTCTGCACCCTTTGCACTTTCATTATGTTTGAGGCACTAGCAGAGCCCCATAACTGTATGCCATAAGTCCAGATAGGTTTCAGGATAGTTTTGTAGATAAGTAGCTTGTTGTCTATGGTGAGTTTGGAGTTTCGTCCCAGCAGCCAGTAAAGACCCTTGTATTTTAGGTTTATTTGTTCCCTCTTTGCTTGAACATGTTTTTCCCAGGTGAGTCTACGATCTAGGTGCATACCCAGATACTTCACTGAATTTTGGTGTGGTAGCTGAGTACCGTTTAGGGTGACAGGAGCACAGTCTTCCTTTCGGAGTGTGAATGTTACGTGGACCGATTTGGACACACTGGCAGCAATTCTCCATTTGGCTAGCCATTCCTCCATTTTGTTTAAGCTGTTTTGTAAAGTTTGGGAGGCCAAAGTTGGACATTTGTTCGAGGCAAGCAGGGCTGTGTCGTCAGCGAAAGTTGCCACGGTGACTTCCAAGCTTTGCGGCAGATCTTGTGTGTATAGTGTGTACAGGGCTGGTCCCAGGACTGACCCCTGAGGCACCCCTGCGCATATGTCATCACCCAGATAGAGAATAAATCACCCAGATTGATTCGATCTGGGATCGCATGGTCATTGAATCGATTCATTCTGGAAGACTCACATGGTCGTGGAATCGATTAAATAAATCGGAAGATCGTACTTCATGAAGCATGAATAGATAGTGAATCGATCTTCTACTCCATCTACATTACACGCACGACTAGTACCACAACCACAGACCACAACACAACAAACGAAGTACCTACGAACGAGAAGTGAGAACGAAACGAAACGGACGGAGTAGTAGTAATAGACTATAGACTATAGTGTTCTGAATGGAAGCCATCCAATCCAATAGTTTGTACATGCATGCGTGCATGCGTTAGCAATGCGTAGTTTGTGGTTGGTTTGTGTGCTGTGCTGAAAGCCAAACCAAACAAAATGGCTGCTGCTGGCTAAGCAGCACAGAATTGAGAGAGAAGATCTTTGTGTAAAATAACTCATGAGTGTATCCAAATCCAACCAAAGCAAAGAAGTGTTCTAGAAGTAAAAGCAATAAGCATTTTGATTTGTAGGTATGTCCGTAAAACTATTAAATTTTTTTGTAAGAACTTTGAAGCACAACCTCCCGAGGGATCATTTGAGATCAGGTAAATCACAGTTTTACAAATGAGGAATAGATATTTACTGTTAAACCTTTCTATATACTTCCTACGATTAGCTTTTACTTTCACGTTTATTGTAGAGGTTAGTAGGTATTCAAGAATTGACCAGGAATTTGTAAAAAATGCCACGCGGTATGCGTTAAAAGTAAATGCTCATTTTTTGCATTTTCATTTTAGGACTGCAAATTAGACACATAACAGCCATGGAAACAGCCACTGAAAAGAGCATTGGAGAAAAACATGAGACCATCCAAAGTAAAAACCACACACGCTTCAAGAAACGTTACAAGAGGCAATGGGACGAACCAAATCCGCGGCGGGATAATGGAGAGTCGGATCCTAAAAAACCATTTGAAAGGATAAAGAGAAAGAAAATGGCTATGATCCTTGGCTACAGTGGAGTAGATTACCATGGTATGCAGAGGTAAACATCTAACTAATATAGTAACGGTGAAAGATGGCAAGATCGGCTCTCAAATTTTCCACAGATAAATAATATAGCAAATTCAGTACATAAATACAGAAATTATAATTTTTCGGCTTGATCTAAACAAAGTGGCTTTGTAAGCAAGAAGCAGTCTGTAGATCAATAAAATTCTGGAAACAAAAATGTTTTAGCCAGGTCACAGTTTGTATGGAGATGACTGACATACTTTGTGTTTCATCTAATGAACCAATTTGGATGAAACAGAAGAGGTGTAGATAGTGAGCTTGAATAGCATATAGGCTTTTAAAGATGTTGCTAACGCGTGAGCGAAACCGCGCGCACAAGCTGGTTTAATATAATACAGCAGAATACATTGTTAAAACTATCTATGGGGCTCGCTATCTACTTGTGAACATGGTAGCTGCAATTTTTTACCTAAAGTGCGAAGTGTACCCTGGTAGCGGCCGCCGAAGCGCTAGAAGTCCCCCGATCTCTCCACCTCTTTGCTCAAAGTCAATGATCAACCATTTTGAGGCATTGAGCTCCTGCTTCCACGATTCTAGACCTTATAATTCTTAAAACTTGCAGAAATCCTGGTGTTCCTACAATAGAAGAAGACCTCTTAAAAGCGTTGTATGATGCCAAATACATAACGGAAGAAGATTTTACTAACCAACAACTAGCACAGTTCCAGCGAAGCTCGCGAACTGACAAGGGTGTCTCAGCAGCCAGACAAATAGTGTCTTTAAAATTACGTAAGACATTTTCTTTTATCAAACCTCTACCTTCCAGTGAAAGCCCCATTCATATACAACATAATATACACAAACAGAAGACAGACTTGTAGTATGATAATGAGTTTTATCTTGGCTGTAGAAGATTTCTTTGTCCTCAACTCTAATAATCTATGCAGGCCTTAAGGTAGCCTCATACAAACTTACTTTTTAGGGAACCTTATAACTAAGAATTTGCTGTAGGTCTGTCCGTCCGTCTGTCACCAGGCTGTATCTCATGAACCGTGATAGTTAGACAGTTAAAATTTTCACAGACTATGTATTTATGCCAGCGTAGCCGCTATAAACACAAATACTAAAAATATAAATACATATACAGTATTTATGGGGGCTCCCATACAACAAATGTGATATTTTTCATTTTTATAGATAATAGTACGGAACTCTTCGTGCCCGAGTCCGTTGGCCTAGTGGTAGTGCCTCAACTTATAATACAGCTATATTATATTATGATTTAAATAACCAAAAGTTGATAAAAGAAAGAGAAAATATTTTTTTACATACACAACACACTAAACCTAAAAATATGCCTAAATTACGATTTACAATTGTGCACAAGCAGAGTCCAAGGAAATAAGGCCCCAACTCAGCATTGTGCTGGATAGGTACACACTGGTGTGCCCACCCAGCGCTGATTTTCAGTTAGAGCCAGATAGTTTGTGTTTTATAATTGCCCTTTATGTTCATATACTTAAATTTCTCTTAATTTCAGCTCTAGAAGTAAGCATAGAAGAAATAAACAAGCGACTACCCGAATGCATAAGAGTGTTTGGCGTTAAAAGAGTTACAAACAAGTTTAACTCAAAATCCAAATGTAACGCTCGGACATATAGCTATACTCTTCCAACATTCGTATTTGAGCCAAGTTTAGAGAGTGATGAAGAGAGGAAAGCGTATAGAATAACACCTGAGAAGTTGCAGATGGTTAATGATGCTCTTGCTGTATACAAAGGCACTAAGAGCTACCACAATTTCACAGAAAAAAAGTAAGTTAAATCATATACTCAAAACCGGCCAATTGCGAGTCTGACTCGCGTACGACAGGTGCGTGTACCTATAAAAACGGCAAAAAAAACACATTAGTTGTATAGGAGCCCCCTTTAATATTTATTCTATTCTGTTTTTAGTATTTGTTGATATAGCAGTAACAGAAATACATCATCTGTGAAAATTTAAACTGTCTAACTATCACGGTTCATGAAATGCAGCCTGGTGACAGACAGGCAAGTCTTAGTAATAGGGTTCCCGTTTTACTCTTTGAGTACTGAACCCTATAGATTGTGAGAAAACCCACAGCTTAGTCAACACTTATTGACATTGTTTGTGAACAAAGCTGATAAAGTTTTTATTCTGATTGTGTGTAGGCGTTTGCATCCTGTCACGGTACAAATCAACTATCTAGAATAGATGCAAAGGCCTGAGTAGGTTCTAAATAAATGTTATTTTGCAGACACCATCAAGACCCGTCATCATTGAGGTATATGATGGGCTTCAGCATAGAAAAGGTCTTTGTTACGAATGATATGGAATTTGCAGTGCTTCTTGTAAAGGTAATGCATTGAAAATATCTATTTATTTTTATTTGGGATAGCAAACAGATGTACAGCATAATAAGAACATAACAGCTTCCTAAGTTGTTTTTGATAGATCGTTGAAGTTAAGCAACATTCTAAACATAAACATAACTATAATATTTTTCACATAGGAACGGTTCCGTGACAAGGTTCTTTTATGTTAATATCTGAAATTATTAAAAAGGAAATAGACAAAATCTTTTTTTTGTTAGTTGTATATTTTAGTATTATCACTAGATTTTATTTATTTAAAAAATGTTCAATGTCGTACAGCGTGAAACGTAATAGTTCTATGTGTCAGGGAGTGTGTGTGTGTAAGTTAAAAATACTTTAATAAAATGGCTGAAGTTGTACAAAAATACCATAATAAAAATAACATTCTCATAAAATAATAGGCTAATCAAAATATTTCCGCAAAGTCCTTACTATTTCATTCAATTTCAGTTACAGTCTTCTCTATTTCAGGGTCAAAGCTTCATGCTGCATCAAATTCGGAAGATGGTAGGGCTCATGATAGCAGTGCTGAGGGGTCTTGCAGACATGTCTATTATGGAGAAGGCTTTTGGCAAAGAAAAAGTCATGATACCCACAGCACCAGGACTAGGATTAGTCTTAGATAAGGTATGTATAATACGCACATTCGTTCTTTAGCTCTCTGAAGTAGCTGCGCAGAACCCATTTTTGATGTCTTGTATAGCTGCCTCACTCACTCACTTAGTTTGTTGCATCGCGCTATCTCGCTTACCAAACCTGCGCAATCGTCAATTGCACCTAACTTCAGAGAGCTAAAGATCCGTTGTGCTTACTATACCTATGTAGCATGTCATAGTCAAAAAGCATTTATTCAGTAGGACCGCTGGGATCACTTTGAATTGTCTTAAAACTAGGTGTTTCTACTCCTGTTTCTTCGCGACCAAGATGTTTGAAAGTTTATGTTACTGTTGTAGTATATGTACTGTATGTAGTAGTATGTAATGTTTATGATACTTGTTCTTGCTTAGTCGTCGCGTGTTAAGCAATGTTCTGAGCAGTAAAATTGTCGGTTCCAGCTATTAAGGGTGTGTTTTTAAGAAATTTTGTAGTTATTTATCTCAGAATCTGTAAAAGCTAAAACCTTCATATTTAAGGAAATGATACTCTGAACTTTTATCTTTGATTACTTGTTTTAAAAACACGATTTGTGACAATTTTCTAGTTTAATTTTTTTGAAAAATACATGTAGCCGTGTTGGTCGAATGGGGTTGTGCCTCGACTTTCAATCCTAAGGTCGTGGGTTCGAATCCGGACCGTGCATCACTGGATTTTTCGTTTCGGAAAATTTATATGCGCTTTAGCACGAGCTCAAAACGGTGAAGGAAAACATCGTGAGGAAACCAGTTATTGTTCTTATAGGCGGCGATGGGCTTGCAACCTGTCACGTATGGAATTCTAACTTCTGCAAGATGTGGGCATGTATCAATCTGTTTGGACATGCCTCTGACTACCGCACGTTGGGGATACAGTCGTGAACCTGTTTACATGTTTTTCACACATTTTGCTATTTATCTCAGGAATAACATACATTTTTTGGTGGGTTTTTGTTTTGTCAAGATACCTACAAGTATTTCTTTAGTTGATTCTTTTAATTTTTCGATTGATTGATTAGGTAACTTGTAATTAGATAAAAAGTGTTTTGGCGCTGTAAATGACGTTGCGTATCTATCGTCTATCTGTGTATACATATATAAACAAATCACACTCGCTGTCCCGCTTACAAAATGGCGGCGTATGGCACACTCTTAAGTGGTTAAGCCATGGCAGAGGTCTTAGGACCTAAAAACTCAGATACCAGAGTTGGTCACTTACTCATACAAAACTTACTGTTTTTGCATGGAATAGCTAATGAAGAGGAATAGCATGATGATGAATAGCACCTAAAATTACGGGAATTTATTACGGTAAACTTTGCTGGTCGGTGCCAAAACCTCTGAAATATTATTGGTTATTCGCTAACAGCCGCACTCAGAATCACTAACAGCTACTTACTTCGTTCCATAATCGGTTTTTCCATATAAAACCGATACTAAGCAACGGATATAAGTGGATGTTAGTGACTGAGTACTGACAGAATCCATGATAAAAGCCTTTTTGGGGCCTAATTTCGTCACCAGATTTTGTCCCTAATATTCACCTATGCATTCGAAAAAACCTCTGGTGACGGAATTTTTCGATTTTCGTTGGCAACTAACTCATAAAACTTAAAAAAATAACTTATTGATTTTATCACTTAACAGGTTCATTATGAGAGATATGATGCGAAATTCAAGGATAGCCACGATAGCCTCACATGGGACGACGTTGAAGATGCCATACAGAAGTTCAAGCATGATCACATTTACCCCAATATTGTGAAAGGAGAGATTGAAGGCAGCATGGCTACTTGGCTCGAGAAACTTGCCCGGCATTCATTCGAACCATCCGATGATATACCCGAGAAATATGAACCAGGTGATGATAGTGATGATGAAAATGATCCTACTGAAGATGATGCGCAGGAGAAATGTGATGAAATTCATAAGAAATGTAAAGAAAATACTGAGAAAAGCGAAGAAGTAACAAACTGTGATGGAATTTCAGAGAAAAGTGATGGATTACCTGAGAAATGTGACGTGAGTAATGTTGATGTTCCAGAAAAAGTAGAAATCAATGATACCGATGTGAAAAGTTAGATGTTACTGCAAAGGTATGTTCAATAGCATTTTTATTTATACATATTTTATTCTCTTTAAGATATGTTTGACATACAAATTAAAGATTAAAATATTAATTCATCTTTTGTCTCAAATAAAATACCTTTCCCACCGCATGTTGTGAAGCGTTAGTGGTGTAGCTTAGTCGTTCTTGATAGATCGTCGAAGTTAAGCATCGGTCTATACGATCAATGAGTGGATGGGTGACCGCCAGTCGCATTAACAACTGAGCGCTTTCGTGCTTCGGTGGACACTGTAAAATTGTCGGTCCCGGCTATGATATCGTTAAGCCATGACAGAGGACAAAAGGCGGCCTAGAAATTCCGTCACCACAGTTGACCGACTCATACAAACTTACCGCATATCACATTCTTGGCCTGTGCACGTACGCAGAGGCGTTACGTTCATAGAAACCGACCTTAAACAGCCTTATCACACTGGTGGATTCAAAGCGGAGCGGGCACGCGGCGGATTCCATTTTGTACACTCGTCATAAAAAGCAAGAAGACTTTTATAACAAAATACGATTTAGGCTAGTTCATTCTGTCACTGGGCTTACAATGCGTGGCGAATCCGCCGCGCGTCCGCTCCGCTTTGAATCCGCTCGTCAACCGACAGTGTGATGAGGCTCTAAAATTCGGTCGTGGAACATCTGACACTAGTGTGCAAAGGGTCGAATCGTCGGAACTGGCTTCATGCCAAAGTAACTGTTATGCAAAGGCTCAAAATGGCTTCATGCCTGAGAAATCAAATGAATAGACTGGCTTCATGCCGAAATAACTGGTCGATTTGAAATTAGCTGTCCAAACTGGCTTCATACCTGAGAAATCAAATTAATAAACTGGTTTCATGCCGAAATAACTGATCGATTTGAAATTAGCTGTCCGAACTGGCTTCATACCAAAATGTAGCCAAAGGCTTAAAATGGCTTCATGCCTGCGAAATCAAATTAATAGACTGGCTTCATGCCGAAATAACTGGTCGATTTGAAATTAGCTGTCCAAACTGGCTTCATGCCTGAGAAATCAAATTAATAAACTGGTTTCATGCCGAAATAACTGATCGATTTGAAATTAGCTGTCCGAACTGGCTTCATACCAAAATGTAGCCAAAGGCTTAAAATGGCTTCATGCCTGCGAAATCAAATTAATAAACTGGCTTCATGCCGAAATAACTGGTCGATTTGAAACTAGCTGTCTGAACTGGCTTCATGCCAAAATGTAGCCAAAGGTTTAAAATGGCTTCATGCCTTGGAAATCAAATGAATAAACTGGCTTCATGCCGTAATAACTGGTCGATTCGAAACTAGCAGTCCGAACTGGCTTCATGCTAAAATGTAGCCAAAAGCTTAAAATGGCTTCATGCCTAAGAAATCAAATGAATAAACTGGCTTCGTGCCGTAATAACTGGTCGATTCGAAACTAGCTGTCCGAACTGGCTTCATGCCAAAATGTAGCCAAAGGCTTAAAATGGCTTCATGCCTGCGAAATCAAATTAATAAACTGGCTTCATGCCGAAATAACTGGTCGATTTGAAACTAGCTGTCTGAACTGGCTTCATGCCAAAATGTAGCCAAAGGTTTAAAATGGCTTCATGCCTTGGAAATCAAATGAATAAACTGGCTTCATGCCGTAATAACTGGTCGATTCGAAACTAGCAGTCCGAACTGGCTTCATGCTAAAATGTAGCCAAAAGCTTAAAATGGCTTCATGCCTAAGAAATCAAATGAATAAACTGGCTTCGTGCCGTAATAACTGGTCGATTCGAAACTAGCTGTCCGAACTGGCTTCATGCCAAAATGTAGCCAAAGGCTTAAAATGGCTTCATGCCTGAGAAATCAAATGAATAAACTGGCTTCGTGCCGTAATAACTGGTCGATTTGAAATTAGCTGTCCAAACTGGCTTCATGCCTGAGAAATCAAATGAATAAACTGGCTTCATGCCGTAATAACTGGTCGATTCGAAACTAGCAGTCCGAACTGGCTTCATGCCAAAATGTAGCCAACGGCTTAAAATGGCTTCATGCCTGAGAAATCAAATGAATAAACTGGCTTCTTGCCGTAATAACTGGTCGATTTGAAACTAGCTGTCTGAACTGGCTTCATGCCAAAATGTAGCCAAAGGCTTAAAATGGCTTTATGCCTGCGAAATCAAATTAATAAACTGGCTTCATGCCGAAATAACTGGTCGATTTGAAACTAGCTGTCTGAACTGGCTTCATGCCAAAATGTAGCCAAAGGTTTAAAATGGCTTCATGCCTTGGAAATCAAATGAATAAACTGGCTTCATGCCGTAATAACTGGTCGATTCGAAACTAGCAGTCCGAACTGGCTTCATGCCAAAATGTAGCCAAAGGCTTAAAATGGCTTCATGCCTGAGAAATCAAATGAATAAACTGGCTTTGTGCCGTAATAACTGGTCGATTTGAAACTAGCTGTCCGAACTGGCTTCATGCCAAAATATAACCAAAGGCTTAAAATGGCTTCATGCCTGAGAAATCAAATGAATAAACTGGCTTTGTGCCGTAATAACTGGTCGATTTGAAACTAGCTGTCTGAACTGGCTTCATGCCAAAATATAACCAAAGGCTTATAATGGCTTCATGCCTGGGAAATCAAATTCCTAAACTGGCTTCATGCCGTTATAACAGGTCGATTCGAAACTATCTGTCCGAACTGGCTTAATGCCAAAATGTAGCCAAAGGTTTAAAATGGCTTCATGCCTTGGAAATCAAATGAATAAACTGGCTTCATGCCGTAATAACTGGTCGATTCGAAACTAGCAGTCCGAACTGGCTTCATGCCAAAATGTAGCCAAAGGCTTAAAATGGCTTCATGCCTGAGAAATCAAATGAATAAACTGGCTTCATGCCGTAATAACTGGTCGATTCGAAACTAGCAGTCCGAACTGGCTTCATGCCAAAATGTAGCCAAAGGCTTAAAATGGCTTCATGCCTGAGAAATCAAATGAATAAACTGGCTTCATGCCGTAATAACTGGTCGATTCGAAACTAGCAGTCCGAACTGGCTTCATGCCAAAATGTAGCCAACGGCTTAAAATGGCTTCATGCCTGAGAAATCAAATGAATAAACTGGCTTCTTGCCGTAATAACTGGTCGATTTGAAACTAGCTGTCTGAACTGGCTTCATGCCAAAATGTAGCCAAAGGCTTAAAGGTGAATATACAAAATTGTATGGTTTTTCGGTACCATTTGCTGAGCCTGGAACCACAGCTGTAGTGAAATTGTGGTACGAAATTAAAGGTAAAGTATTCATCTACACGGGGTGATAAAACAAATTGGGTAGTCCCATACAAAAATTCCACAAAAAAAAAGCTTTTAATAACGTAAGAATCGCTAAAAATGACGAAAAATGGGGTCCGAATCGGAACAAAAATGCAGTAAATTTTGACAAAAAAATTATAGAAAATTTTAGCTTATATAGTCCTCTAAGCGTGTTGCTAATTATTTTTATCCCAAATCAATTAGTTTTTTATTTATGAGTATATTAAAATGTACAAAAAACAGTACGATTTCTCTCCATACATTTTCTATGGTGTGCGCAATCTCGATTTGCCATATAAATCCGAATCCGAGCTCAGACGGTTCAGATGCACGTCAAACGTGCTTATGGAAGGATGGGTGTATCGCATTTTTTAAATTTTTTAGTTCGACAAGGTTCTATCTAAAATTCTGTATGAATACGAATACCGTGACTGGAAAATATTGTATACATAAAAATTTTTTTTTTCTGTCACGTGTAAATCGTCAGCACCAATGCCCAGTTATAATAGGTGCGCGCCTTCTTTTCGAGTTTCGCAAAAATTGCTTTTGTCCGTCTGTCCATCTGTCTTTCTGTTCTCGCATACAAATCGCATTTTAAAAGCTTTTTATTAACTTGCAATGTTTGTATGTTCGTAGGTTTGTATGTATGTATGTTTGTCCGGGTCCTATTTTACAAGCTTAATTTGACCCACTTCCCGGCTTCCGATAGAGCTGAATTTTGGTACACCTATGAGTCCTTGGAGATGATGCAATAATTTATGATGACAGCGAGCTGATCTGATGATGGAGTTATGAGCTGTTCCACGGAACTCCTCAGAAATTAGGCCGAATGCGTTGAAACTCAGTTTGTCAATCAAGTATCATCTACAATTTTAAAATATGGTGACAGCGAGCTGATCTGATGATGGAGTCATGAGCAGTTCCACGGAACTCCTCAGAAATTAGGCCGATTGAGTTGAAACTCGGTTTGTCGATCAAGTATCATCTACAATTTCAAAATATGGTGACAACGAGCTTATCTGATGGTGGAATCAGGTGCTGTTCCACGGAACTCCTCAGAAAATAGGCCGATTTAATTGAAGCTGTGTAAATCGGTCAAGTTTCGTGTACAATTTGAAAGTATGGTGACAGGAGCTGTTTTGATGATGGAAAAAAGAGCTGTTCAATGGAACTCATTATGTGGATATGCTGTGCTGGTGTTCGATTTATTGGGAAGAATTTCCTGTATATGATCGCTGGTGCCGTTCGTGTGTGCTCCACGCCTGGACGGATTCTCGCGTCTGCCCGCCTGGAAACAAAACCCGTGCCATACAATCTGCAAAAACAGTATGCCACGATATTTGGTGAACCGGCAATCTCCCATATGGACACTCACCTCGAATTTGGTTACAAAGGAATTTCAACAAAGTGCCAGATGCGGCAAATATGACTCGCTCCGATTGCAGCTCGATCCGTAGTGCGTTTGAGGTCAAATCTTTTTTATTCACCTTCAAATAACGGTTCTCATACCATCGACAAATTGGAACTTTCTGGAAAAAAATCAACTCCTATCTGCCGTCGAGAAGCTGAACTAAGATACGAGACGTGAGCAAATATCAAAAGCCAACACCTCACTCAACGTAGTTCCTAGTCTAAACGCTAGGTGCGTTGCTGTGCGTGAACCTGCCTATAGAAATCCAGCGGCCGACCGATTTCGTCTTGTCTCAATTTACCTGCAACATGCGGTAAACATAAGACACCTTATAAAAGTCATGGTTTCCCATGTAGAATTTCAATGTTTGTCAATATTTTGTTATTTTTTAACGTCTCAAACGTTAAAAAATAACAAAATATTGAATTTGCGCAAATTAAAACAATAATAAATCAGTTATAACTAGAGGTATTAAATAAAACAAAATGTTATCTCCAAATCTTACCAGATCTTTTACTAGTTCTTCAAAAATCAAATAAAAATTATATAAAATCAAAAACAAAAAACAAACTTCTTCATAAATCGTCAAAAAATAAATCAACATAAATCTCGATTTTGAGACCGAAGGTAATTTGAGATCTCAATTTGCCCACATGTCTCAAATTAGCCTTTAACACTAAGTAAATTAATAACATTTGCAACTTATAATAAAATTTAAACATTGAGATCAAAATTGGAGTCTAAGCTATTAGGAACGTTTTATTGCGATACATAGGCTATACCTACGCTTTGAAGTGCGCACAAAATGTATACATACACATATCCTTAAATAAAGCTGGCCAGTAATAGACTAACGATATCTTTTTAAAAGATTTGTGGATGCCCAAGTGGGCAGTAGTAGGCGTGGAGTGAAATTCTTTTAAAATGTCTTCTCGTCTAGATTGATCCACTACTTCTTTCCACTGAAACTCCTTGTTCAGATCATTATTAGACTTGCAGAAGCGATACAACTTATTGTTCTTGATTGTGAAATTTTTACATGATAGAGGTTTAGTTAAGCATTTGTTATAGAGTGCATCGTACCATATATCTCCTGTAGGAGTAAAATTATCCGCTTGAGAAATAGCGGCGACGCAGGGTACAGCTCTAGAAAGGGCATCCGGTACCACATTCTCCTTCCCAGCGCGATGTTCTATGACAAAATTATAGGTGTCGTATTTATGCCTACAGGCATTACTACTATTTGTGACTGCTCGAAGAAGTCTGTCGCGTAGTTTGTTATCATGAACTCCGCACACGATTCTATCGCGTATCAAGCCCTCCTCGAGGTGTTCAAACTCACATCTTTGAGAAAGAAGCTTCAACACCGTGACGTAGTCATCAATAGTCTCACCACCCTCTTGGTTTCTCGAAAAAAATTTAAAACGAGCCATAGTGGTATTTTGTTTCGTTGCAAAATGGTTGTTAAATTTGCATATAAGAGTATCGAAACATTCTTTTTTTTCTTCTTTGGTGTACTTAAAAGTCGTGTAGATATCGTACCCCTCTGATCCAATTAAATTCACCAATAAACTGGCTTTTACATCATCAGGCTCTTTGTAAACGCCGGAAGCTTTGAGAAATACATCGAATTGTCGCAGCCATTTTTGCCAGGCTTCCGCTCGCTTTGCGGGACCGCCTTCTAAGTTTAATTCAGACGGAGGCCGGGCGTGTTCCATTGTTTATTAACACTATTTTCTATCTTTATCACTGCTTATCTTTATCTAATTATAGTTTTTACACTTTGAACACGTTTAAACAATTAAATTTTCTAGCACCGCTGTCACCAAATAATACTAAGATATTACATAACTAACTCTAACACATAAATTTAAAACATCTCATATCTAGAATATGTCTAGATCACCAGTCTTTGCGACTTTCATCATCATGTCATGTCCATCATCAGTAGATCGCATTTGACCAAGAACTCCCAAACAGGCAGCACATAGACTCTGTGCTTGGGAGGTCAGGACGTGGGTTATTGTCTTTGCAGTGTCCTTGGCTTCTTCTATTAGGCCCAATTGTGAGAATATCTTGATCCGAGCACCTTCAGGAGTTGCTGCAGATTGATACCCTGCTCGATAGTAGCTGAGTATGTCCATCAGCCCAGTTGTAGATCCATCTTTTCGGTGGATTATGTCATCAAGTTTGATAGCTGCATATATCATAGCAGCATGGAAGTTACCACCCTTATTTTTCATTACGGTCTGGGGTGCAACTGAAGGTAGCAAAGGACAACAGATTGCATGAGTATCTGGTCTTTGTGTCGCTGGGAAACTGTCATATGTCACAATCTCTTTCACCACTTTGTCATGGAACATCCTAACAGCAGTAGCAGGGAACACTCCTGCAATTCTAGGAAGAGTTATTGTTCTAGAACCCAGTGTTGTCCCACTTGTATGAACATCATCATTGATAGAGTACTTCTCTTTCAACATGTTGAGTATATCCTCAACTCCGCCCCTGGACTTCTTCAAGATTTTGTCAATATGATTGTTTCTTGATAGAAACACGGTGATTAAGAAATTCACATCCTTAACAAGAGACTCTTTATTAGAAAACTTGTTAGCATTCTTGGAGTCTGGCTTCCACCTAAGATCATCTCCCACATTGGACAGGTCCCATTTGACTTCTTCGAGGGCCTGTGCATCATAGGATTTCTTATTTCTAATCATTTGACTCAAAATGACCCTAGGATCAAACCCCTGGTACTCTAGGGCTGTGCGCACTAGCTTGACCCAGTCGGAATCATAGTTCACGAGATTATCAAAGTCTTCTGCAGTGAGAGCCTCTCTGATTTCGGCATCTGCTTGGAAGTAGGAACAATGAAAATGATTACAACAGAATGCTGCAGAATCAGCAAGTGGATAAGGCATGTTATGACAAGCGGACAAAACAACTGCCCGAGTTGTCGCCTGGGGAACCGGTTCTCGTAGCTGACGAAGGTAAACGAAGAAGCGCGCGAATTGTAGGGCGTGCAGAACAACCTCGGTCATATTTCGTAGTAGACAACTCAGGTAGGAAGTTAAGGCGTAACAGGCGGCATCTGCTTAGGCAACCAACTGATAGTAAGACGTTTTCACCGAATTCCTCTCGGGAGCAGGCAACTGATGATGAGATATGGGCAAGTCCTGGCGAGGGAAGTAGTCACTTGAATGATGAAGGACCCAAACCGGTAGTGACAGTAACTCCTACTTCGCCAGATGCATTGATTCAGCGCACACAAAGCCCTGTTCGTAGAAATGCGGCTATTATAGCTCGCAAAAGGCTTTTAGAGAATCGCTGAACTTTAAATTATTTACCTACTTACTTATTTAATATATGTTTGGAGACGATTACGGTGTTAGGTCATTGTCCTCTAAGGTTAGGTACTTATAAAAATAATCTGCTGTACACAAACCATACCTATACCTACCTAAGTAATTGTATCGCCCTTATCTATTTGATGATTGTAACAATGTATGCGGTAACTTTATCTATTACGAGATATTATGAATATTCTATCTCACATTTTGAATTATTATACTTAACTACTTATACTTATGCATAGACAATAAGTATAAGAATAATCAGCTTTAGTTAAAAAATTAAGCGAATGTTTGAATAAGTTAAACCTATCAAGATTATAGTTGTGTGATTTTCTATAATAAAAATGTTTTCATTAATTATGCATGTTTCTGAAAATTGTAATAATAATAACAATTAATTATTTATAGGGAAGATGTCGTATTTATGCCTACAGCTATGATGTAATACTCGTAGTATTGTACCTATTCTATGATACTTGGATGTGGGTAGAAAATAAAAGTTTAGTCTTGGTCAACTCGTCTTTCAATCACGACAATAGGGAGACAACCTACATCCCCAGCGAGCAAGTCTGCCGGTTGGGTTCGAGAGATTAAGGAACCATTTCAGGCTGGCATGATCAGTGATGATCTTGAAGCACTGACCGCCCTCCAAGTAAGGTCTGAAATGTTCCACAGCGAACACCACCGCCAAGGCCTCACGCTCCGTGGCTGAGTAGTTTGCCTCACACTTCGTCAATGATTTGCTCGCAAAGGCGATGGAGTGCTCTTTGCCATCGACCTCCTGGGCGAGCATTCCTGCGATACCGTAACCTGAAGCATCACAGTGAAGTGAGAAAGGCTTAGTAAAGTCTGGGCAAGCTAGTATAGGAGCAGACACTAAAGCTTCTTTTAGTTTTTTGAAAGATTCCTCTGCTTCCGCAGACCATGCGAAGACAGGCGCATTTTTCCCAGAGCTAGTCAATCTATTCAAAGGAGCCGCGATCAGGCTGAAGTTTTGGATAAAGCGTCTATAGTAAGAGACAGTTCCTAAGAACATTTTGACTTCCTTCCTAGAGGTAGGAGTTGGAAAGTTCACAATTGACTGTACCTTTGAGGGATCTGTATGTAGTCCTCTCTCGTCTACTACGTAGCCCAGATATTTTAGTTCCCGTCTAAAGAACTGACACTTACTGGCCTTGATTGTAAGTCCTGCCTGTTCAAGTCGGCTATAAACCTTTTCTAGCAAAGATAAGTGACCTTCAAAAGTGTCATGACAAATCACTATATCGTCTAGGTACACGAACACATGATTATCAAAACCGTCTGGACCAAACAGCAAGTCCATCAATCTTTGCTGGGTGGCCGGTGCGCCAGTTAATCCGAAGCACATCCTGGTAAAGTGAAATAGACCCCTTCCAGGGACTGTAAAAGCAGTCTTTTCTCTGGAGGCCTCATCCAAGCCTATCTGCCAAAACGCGGAGCTTAAGTCAATAGACGACAGATATTTAGCATCTCTTAACCTATCCAAGATCTGTGAGATATATGGTAGAGGGTAGGCATCATGTTTGGACACCGCATTGAGTTTCCGGCTATCCAAACAGAAACGCAGTTCCCCTGAAGCCTTCGGAGTCATTAGGGTTGGATTATTCCACGCACTACGACTAGGTTCCACTACCCCGAGCTCCAACATGTTATCCAATTCCCGATGAAGCTCCTTCAATTTGGCTGGAGACATCGGATAATACCGTTGTTTAATTGGCTTAGCGTCCCCCGTATCAATAGTGTGTATAATTATATCAGTTTTTCCTAACCCTACCTTCTCAAACGCAATATTGTCGAATTTTGTTATAATATTGTCAGCTTGTTGACGCTGACTCAAAGTTAAAGAGTCCATAGGATGTAAGCGGCTGAGTTCAGCCACAAACATCGAGTCCGTGTCACGTTGTGACCACGGTAAAGTATTGAGAACCTCAGGAACCAAGTTAAATATCTTCCAGAAATCCCATCCAAAAATGACGGGAGCTTTCACGTCGGGTATGACGTGAAACCTAATGTTGTGTTCTGTGCCACAAAACAGTACTGGAAGTTCGAGAAACCCACGTATGTTGGACCTAATTCCATTTACGGACACAATAGTCCAAGTGCCCTTGCATGGTAAAAGTTTAGCACCCAAATTTATAAAGGTATCGGCAGAAACACCCCCCAGTATTGAGATGCTGGAGCCCGAGTCTAATAATCCAACGATTGTTTGACCTAGGATCCTGACGCCCAAGTAAGGGCCCCCGCGCACTAGGCAGCCTATTATATTTGTGCAGCCAGTTATAACAGCCAATCAACGACTAGTCTAGATCCTTCCGTCGAGCAATATGGACGTGGAAGAACTTATAATTATTGCTTACCTATCTCGTAAAAAACGCAAAATAAAGAAAAGATACTGGATTCATCCTCTTTTTCTAGAAAGACACTCAAAAGGCTTATTCCAAACCTATTTCAAAGATATTCGCGCATTCCCAGACCGGTTTTTTAACTACACGAGGATGTCAGTGCAATCGTTTGATAACCTTTTGGAAAAAATACGAAATTCAATCAATGGCATTGATACTCCTATGCGAGCTTGTATAAAACCTGAAGAAAAACTGGTGATAACTTTGAGGTGAGTACGAAAATGAAAGATATTGTTAATCAGTCTCTTAACATTTATTAGGTATTTATTTCTTACATGTATGGTAATGAATTACCTAGTTCAAGTTGTCCTGTGTAGTAAATAATTCTAGTAATTCAGAACCCTGAGACACATCTGTTGCATTTGTGTCAGTTGGTGATAACGCATCAGTATAAACAGTATTATCTTGCCTGTCTGGAACAGCCGTAGAATACCCACGGCGGCCTTCAGTGGTCGAGGCTTCTGGTCTATAATTCGAGTGTGTCGAGTATCCATAGCGATACTGCCCACTGCTTGTGGTTTCCGGTCCATATTCAGTCGAGTATCCTTGACCTTGGCGATATGGTCCACTGAACGATGTTTGTGGTCTATATGATCTGGCGGCCGATGCCCCTGGTTCATAATCAACATTACGTTGGCGAAACGGACTAAATTCGGAATCGTGAGTTTGCATTTGAGCTCTTTTTATAACTTCAATTAACTCCATTTTTGTAGAAAGCTTACGATGTCTCGGGATGTTTTTAAAATCATCTAGAAGTGAAAGTATAAACAGTCTATCTGAATCAGACTCTTGCTGTCTTTCACGCTCTTCTCTCATTACAATACTTTCCCTTAATACCTGCACCAAATTATCGTCGTCACTTGTCTTCTTCTTTTTGGAAACAGGTCGTTCACCTTGAGTACCACCGCTGCTAGCGTTGGTTTCGGCAGTGCGTGTTTCATCCATGCTATTTTGAGTTTCATTAATTTCCACGGTAGGCCGAAGAAAATGAAGTTGTTCGAAATATACGTATGGACTCTTACGCGAAGCTGCTGATCCACTTTTAATACCAGCTCTGCGTTTTACTTCCCTGCTGTAACTAGTCCTGATGTTCTTCCACTTGCTCTGTAGAGATTTACCTGAAAATTATATTTGTTCTTTGTTACAGATATCTTGCTACAGGATGTTCTTTAATGGAATTGAGTCATAATTATCGGATTGGACATACAACTGTCCGAGATATCATACATGAAGTTTGTATGGCGATTTGGGAGAATATGAGACAGTCATCGTTTCCAGAATTAAATGAAGAGAGGTGGCTTGAAATAGCAAAAGGTTTCAATGAAAATGCAAATTATCCCAATTGCGTTGGTGCCATCGATGGCAAGCATATAAGAGTGATAAAACCCAGCGATTCAGGGTCACTGTACTATAATTATAAAAATTATTTTTCCATCGTTTTACTTGCTGTATGCGATGCAGATTACAAATTCACATATATAGATGTTGGGGCTTATGGAAAATGTAGTGACTCATCGATATATAAAAAATCCATTTTGTATCAAAAACTTGTCAACAAAGATTTACAAATTCCGGAGAAGCGCCCCATATCAAATAATGGAGTACCGATGCCATACGTCATAGTGGGGGATGAGGCATTTGTCTTATGTGAAAATTTAATGAGACCCTATGGAGGTAGGAGTTTAACAGCGGAGAAAAGAATCTTCAACTATAGACTGTCTCGGGCAAGGCGGTACATAGAATGCACGTTTGGGATATTAGCCAACAAATGGAGAATTTTTCACCGCCCACTAGATGTCCGACAGGAACTTGCAATAGCCATAGTACAAGCTTGCTGTGTCTTACATAACTACGTGCGCGAAAGAGACGGGTATAGGTTTCAAGACACACTGTACGTTCCACCAGAACTGGAAATAACCGGTGGACCCACAAATAGAGGAAGCCGATCATCAGCATCCTATAGGGATTTATTTGCGGATTATTTTATTAATGCAAATCCGTTAGAATGGCAAAACAGATATGCATTAGAATAGTGCCTACCTATTTATCTAAATAAAACATTGAAGTGAAAATACCTAGTTAAGTACCAAAAAAGAACAATAACGAATACATAGTTATTCTGCGATACTTTACAAAAATATTGATTGGTGTTGCAGAATCACCCTGTATTATACTGTATAATCCAGATAATAAAAATACATGCTTACCAAATTCTTTTTTGTCATTTTCTGATACACTTTCCAAGCACATTTGGTTCGTGATTTCTTCCCATCTTCTTTTCTTTAAATCCCGATCACTGTATTCTTCCGATGTTATATCCCAAATTGCTTTACGGCTTTCAATTTCCCGAATAAATTTCTCTGTATCGAAAGTCATCTTATCAAAGTTCGGAACGCAAAATACGTCTGGCTGCTACAACTAGTGCGCGGAGACTGACCGCAGCCACATACATTCGCCTACACACGTTCTGGCTGCGCGCAGCCAGCTGGCTGCCGTGCATATAGGCGCGTTTCATTGGCTGCCGCAGCCGAGATTTCGTGGCTGCCTAGTGCGTGGGCTCCCGTACAACGTCATATGTTTGACTGGCTGCCGCAGCCTGGCTGCCTAGTGCGCGGGGGCCCTAACTGTACATTTTTGATCGCAGACCAATAAACTCTTTGATGATGCGACCATTGCTTTCATCTTTCATTAAACCGACCACCTTTTTATTGACTAGAGGTAGGTTGTAGACATTGTCTTTTGGAAAATCAGAGGTGTCAAATCTTGCTTGTAAATCGCATTTGATGTCTTCATAAAAGTTGTCTGTTTTAATATTGTATATGAAGGAATCGGTATCAGTGTATAGTAGTTCTATATTTTGTTTATATTTAGGTAGTATATAGGAATAGTGAAATTCGTTCATGACATATTTTGAAAGTTCCAGAACGGTGAATCCAATGTAAATGGGTTTATCATAGGTTATTTTTGTTTTATTCATCTGTACCGCGACTAGATCCTCAGAGAAAATTATAGAGCTATGAAAATTAGGAAGAGAAATATATCTCTCTGCTCCATATTTACATTTACGTTTTGTTTTCTGATCATTCCATCTACCGCATAGTTTCACATCAACCCTTTTTCCAACATTTTCTATGGTTTTACCGAAAATTGAGTTGTTCATGAGTTTATAGAAATCCTTTTCAAATGAGTTTGCGGCTGCTTGTCTTTTTGCAGTGTTCAAATCTATGTAAGATCTCAGCCATGGAGACTGTTGAAAAGATAAAATTCTATGAATTTTTTTGCAAACTAACCCATTTTCGATACACTGTTTCAAGTACATGTAGTGAATTGTGTAGTTTTGTTTATCGTCGAGAGTGAGCAATAGTTTCTTGGTTTTACCATTAGGTGGAACTTTTGTTTCGGCGCAAAAAGGATAGTCATTATGCAGGTCGTGAAGAGAATGCGGATATTCCAAGTCCACCTCTAAAATGTAGCCTATAACCCTTTATAAGGCATAAGCATCTAGGGGCGGAAAAATAAAAGTAATTATGGTTTTACATTAGTTTTATAATGTTTTTTCAGAAAGTGAAAAAAAAAATTTATTAATTAAAAAAAACATGGTGGGAAGTCACTTCCTTCTGCCCATGACACCTGCCACACAACAACACGTTGTGTGGCAGGTGTCATGGGCAGCAAGTCTTGACTGAAGGGGATTGATGTAATATTACTTATTCCTTGTGAAACGCAGTAAAGCATGGTAATATGCAAAGGGCAACTCGACACTTGGAGCACATTATTTTGGAACGCTTGTCCTTTTCTTTAGTACTGCACATTCTGCAGCGTTTGTAGCTCGGCAATTCCACCGGCATATGATCCCCAACGTTGGTGTAGCGAATTTCTTCGGCAATAACGTGCAAGGACTTTTGGTGGTTCTCCGATAAACAGGATTTCTTTCTGGAGACGTAATTTACCAGGCCAGAACGTCGGTCGTTTTCTGTTCGAGAATCCACTGACCAGTCCTCTAGCAACAGATACTCGGAATTCAAGCGTGGAGAGTTTTGTCACATTTCTGTTTTGGCAATACAACAAGTATGCATTAGTTAGACTTGTATCTAAAAGAAAGTACACTCGTGAGCAAAAAAATCGACTCAGGACGCACGCCCGCGTTTAAAAAACTCTGGCAAAAAATCAGAAGCTTTCATTCTATTTCTGATTTTAACATCTCAAAGCTGTTAGTTTTAACTTTAAAATGAGTGGTCTACTTTGTTATTTACATTTTTATTTTGGTAATGAAAAAATATTGAATGAGAAGGAGTCTTAAGCAATGAAAAAGGGTGATCATTAACAGTAAAGAAAATACCAGCTTAAATTCGTCAAAATATTAATTTATTAGAAATTAAACTATCAATATTTAGTGTTGCCCCCCCTGGCCCTAATAACAGCTTCCAATCGCTTCTTCATGGATCGAATAAGTTTCTTTACTCGATCTTGTTCGATGCTATCCCATTCTTCAATGAGCGCCGCTTTGAGGTCCGATTTTGTGGCTGGTGCAGGATTTCTAGCCCGAACTTTTCGTTTCAGTTTGTCCCACATATGCTCGATAGGATTTAAGTCCGGGCTACGCGCTGGCCAGTCCATAGCGGCAATTTCGACCTCCTGTAAATACTGCCGGACGGAACCTGCAGTATGTGGACGGGCATTGTCGTGCATTAAGATAAAGTTTTCGCCTATGAAACCGGCGTAGGGAACGACGTGATCCCCTAAAATCTCATCGATGTATCGGTTCGCCGTCAATCCTCCCACTCGACCACCAGTTTCAATAAAAACCAACTCGGTTTTTGCCTCCATTGAAATGCCCGCCCACACCATCCAGGAACCTCCTCCAAAAGCCACATTTTCTTTGATGCAGCACTGCGCGAATCTTTCTCCAGATCTTCTGTAGACTCGTCCTCTTCTATCGCTACCATGCAAGCATACTCTGCTTTCGTCTGAGAAGAGGACGGAGCTCCATTGTTCGTCAGTCCAATCAACGTGTTCTCTGGCAAATCGTAGGCGGGCTGCTCGGTGGGCTGGGGTTAATTTGGGGCCAGTAGCTGGCCTTTTTGGCTCAAGGCTAGCTGCCTTAAGTCGTCTTCTGACTGTCCAGCCACTAACAGCCACTCCTCGCGTTTCTCTGAGCTCTTGTTGGACTTGAACGCCAGTGAGGGCCCGATTTCTCAGCGATGTACTGACAATGAAACGGTCATCTCTCTCCGATGTGCACCTTTTTCTTCCGGAACCGCGTCTTCGATTAAAGTTACCAGTCTCTTGGTAACGACGGTAAACTCTGGAAACAGCAGACTGGCTCATGTTCAACGCATGTGCCACTTCACGCTGACTCTGGCCTTGTCGCAATAGGATGACCGCTTGAGCAGCTTCATCACTTGTTGTGTCCATTTTCAGGTAGAATTCTTGTTTGTTGATAACGGAGATGTGTATCGGTTGACGTTTGACGGCTAACTGATAAGGGTGGGTCAGGTAGATAACCTTTTATATGGGTAAGTAACCCTTAATTAGCACTATTGTAAACAAGCGCAAAAAGGGTGGTTACTGATCACAACATGTTGTTGGGTTGTGTGAGCAAGAAACATTACAATATTTTATATCATTTTGAAGCTAATAATAGGAGCTTTATGATTTTACTATGAAAAAAATATTTACATGATCAGTTTTTTTGCCAGTGACTTGCGACTGCAGGTGTGTCGCCTGAGTCGATTTTTTTGCTCTCGAGTGTAGAAGATGCGGACCCACCATCTCTTACTCCGTCTACCAACTGAGTAGGTACCTTTTAGCTGGTCGAAGCGATCTACCCCTCCCATTCTTTTCGTGTACTCCTTTATGGCTAAAGGGCAGTCAATTGCTTTTTTAGTGCCATCTTTTTGAGTCCGTAAAATAGTCGTTTTGCCAGACTTGGGATGGAATGCATTACTCATCAGAAAAACATCTTTAGTATCTTTCCAAATCCTCCATTGCCCTTGACTCTCCATTTGTACTGCCCTTTTTGAAGCTTCGGGTTAGATTTTACAAGTTTGGGCAGATCTTTTCTGTGTCTTCGTACAGTTCCTGTAGCAAAGATGCCATTCTCATAAAGATATTGCATTATCCTGTAGTCACAGAAGAAATTATCAAATGTCACAATGATATGAAATTCCTCCAATGCTTTATCTATCAGTTTCTCTGTCAACATTTTCACAACTTTGAATCCTAATCCTTCTTCTGTACCCACTTCTAATTTTCCAGTGTAGATGTAAAATTCGTATAAGTAGCCAGTATTACTATCGCATCGGCACCATACTTTGTAACCCCTTTTGATGGGCTTGAGGGGCATGTACTGCTTCATTGAAGACCGCCCTTTGAACAAAATCATGGACTCATCAATACTTTGAGACGAGGAATCTTTGGCATTCTTTTGACAAGCGTGATTTATAAAATCCAACAATGGGCGAACTTTGTAAAGTTTGTCATAGTTCTCACTTGACTTTTCAGGATGTTGGGTGTTATCGTTTAGATGTAAATGTTGCAATATTTTCTTGAAACGTTTTATAGTCATAATCTCTGCGATTTCGTCCACTCGGAATCCAGGGTCGGTAGACCAGTAAAGGTCCATCGAAGGCAGGATGTTGTACCCCATTATTATAAAAATAGCCAAGAAATCCTTCAGTTCCTTTTTATCTAATAGTGTCCAACTTGGATCATTCTTCTGTTCAGCATATAAGTTTGTTTGATATACTATCAAATCATAGACCTCTTCAGTAAAATATTTTTCAAACAAACTCACTGGTCTGATACGGCTGCTAAACATATTTTCGGGCTGCAATGAAATTTCATCGTAAACGCTAGAGTCCGGCCGAAAGGTGGTCCACTTAGTCTTTTTCCATGTTTCCTCTTCGCCATCTGAATCGTCAGTTTCTGAATCTGAATGGATATTATCTATTGGAAATTCTGTTCTTGAAGTAGTCTGCTGCGTACTGGTAGAACTGGGCAAATCAAGGGCTCTTGGTACTCTTCTAGGACGATCACTTTCGACTGGTGATTTAGGTTGACATTCAACAGAAGGTTGAATTTCCAGGGATGCCGGGCTGTAACGTGGATCGGGTGTAGGTGGTAGAGGTCCATCGTTAGGCTCATCAAAGTTTTCTAAGATCCTTTGAAGTTTTGCGGTACTTATTTGGATGGTCTCTTCATCAGACTCTAAATTGTCATCCGACACTTCGGGATCGTCAGGTAAACCATAAAGCTCATTCAATTCGTTGATTATATCCAAATCATGTAGTAACTTTCTACTCATTTTCGAACAAATCTACAAGATACAAAAAAATAACATTTACATGTGCCAAGGCAAAGGGAATATTTTTCCCACCACAACCAACCCATATAACCAAACTCTGCAAATTCCCAACTTGAAACTATGCCTAGATTATAATTGAATAAACATTTGACTTTAGAAATAATAACATCTTACCGTTTTTGCATCGCAGAAAATGAAGATTTATAAAGATTTATCTTGTTGTACAAAAATGCACCAGCTTTTAACTTTGAGAACGTCAAACGAAGAAAAAAAAGCATGGCGACCTGTCATCACCATAGATAAAAATATTGAATTATAAGTCAATTGAAATATTGCCATACGAAAAAAAAACCATACCTTAAAATCTAAGCCAGAATTATTGGAAGAAGTTGGTGGGAAAAATATTACCTCTGCCTTATAAAGGGATAACTGAATCAGATCGTTGAGCGAGAATGTCGAATGTTTGAATTTCACAATCACTCAACCAAACAAAGTTGGAAAAAGGTAGGTTTTGACGCATAGCATGACCGTATAGATTATTAACATCCAAGTACATTATAAAATTGCTTTCCTGCGTTCGGTTCATTGTTGCGGTGGCGGCGGCGGTGGGATCTATAAATTTATTATAAGATTTTGCATATCTTTTCGAAACTTGACTGATCCCACCCCGAATACCGGATTGTATGAATTGAATCATTTCGTAATCAGTGAGAAGTTCAAGATTTACACCAGTCTCTTTTAACATGGCATCCCACGAGAGGCTGGGTGCCGTAAGATATCTGCACGGATCCAGTTTATATGCAGCTAAACAAATACTGCGAAAGTTTTCAAAAACTTCAACCAGCAGCAGGACATCTGTTTTGAGATATAAATCAGAGTATTCTCCCAACGAGTGACATTCAAATGTTTCCCATACCCTCTCCGCGTGTAGATAATCACGATCGGATACATGAGTTGGAGTTAGTTCACTGTAAAATAACTCTTTACGAGGTAAGGTCCGGTAAGGAATTTTCTTCAAGGTTTGACCAAGAATCAATGTATTCGTATGGAAATACTCCTTTTCGCATAAGCAGATTCATCTGTTATCTGATTCGTCTGTCTGATTCATGTGTTCGGAAAGTAACGAGGAAGTACTTGGAATTGATCAGGTGATAGATTTTTAACCAACTTGTCCAAACTTGTCGACATGAATTTGAATGAGTTTACAAAGCGTACAGTAATATTTCTGGAGGAAGTATCACATTCATTATTGAAATAAAGTTTTTTACTGAATGAAATATACTTTTCCTTGTGTTGGGGTATGCATCTAATGTCATCCCCACCTCTAGCAGCCAGTTCTTTGATGAATAAATGACTATCGTATCCGCTCAAATTATGGAAAAATATGGGCACATAGTCGGGCTTTGTATATTTCAAGTTGCATCTTGCATGAGCTACACCTCTGATTTTTGCCGTAAAATGACAATGATCGATAACCCTTTCCTCTGTCGTAAGGAAATCTTCCAGACAAATGTGACAACAAGTAGATGATAATAATGTTTGATGTTCTAAAGTTATACTTTCACATGGGATTTCCTTTGAAAAAATTCCCGCGATATGATCAAGATCAGAATAAATACTATCTACAAACTTTTTAACACAATCCTCACCACGGTACATGACAAACTTTGATAGTGACTTATCATAGTTACAATGTATATAGTAACCAAAGCTATACGGTACATGTTTGTGAGTGTAATAGGTACTTTTCAGTTCACTCGAGTCTTTGATAGAGCTTAATATTGATTCTGAATCAGCATAAATCACAAACGGAACGGGAAGTTGATGACTCACGTTTTTAAAATGTAGGTATTTGTCTTCAGGTGAAGGCAGTTCGATCAAAGCCTTTTGGCAACCTATTCTCTTGTGAAGTTGAAATTTATCCTCGCTGTTAAAGCGCTGCAGACATCCATCACAAAAGTAATGACAATGTTCATGTTTAGTGATCTGCGATCTTAACAAACGGGATAAGTTTTTTATCCAACAATAGTGTGACTTTTTAGTTTTTTCATCTTCATAGAACAATAGATTCACATGTTGATTGTAGGTTTTCGATGATATAAACATTGGTAATATAATTTTTTTCACATAATCAACACCGTACACGTTCACTTTAATCTGATTCAACACCTCGAAACGTTTGATGCCCTTCGCGCACACCGGTAGAGATATTCCTTCCGTTTTCAAGACTGTCTCGTAAGGTGGATATGAGGATAAACGATTCAGATTCGATTTGGCTGGATAAAGAGCGCTCACTACAGCCCAGAAGAAACATGCTGTATCATTGTTTTTCACGTTTATATAAGCAAATTTCTGTTGTATCCAAACAGGAAGCGGTATGTAAGAGTTACCTGCTAGCGGGGTGTGTTTATTAATATTCACTTCTAAGAATTCAATTTTTTCCAAAGCCCATCCGCTGTCCTTTTCTTGAAACTCTTCACACTTTCGCAGGATACTGAAACTCATATCTTCATAGAAAGAGGATAGATCCGAAGAGAGGTCCAAATTCACATTCTTCGTGTTGAATGATTTTAAATCTCTGATTACCTCTTCTTCAGCATCTCCACCACCACCACCGGCGACATCCTTGACAATTATCACAAATGTACAGAACAGTTCCAAGTTTGTTTTGATAAGCTTATAGGTTTGCAGCTCGAGCTTGAGCAACTGCAGCACCTTTGTCGACGCTCCAGCCAAGTACAGCTTGGGGTCTTATATTGTCGAGGACCCGTTGATTCTGTAAGACACTATTCTACACTTAAACGCTGAATCTATAATATATGTAAAGTAATCACCCGAGTCTTGTTTGCATAACAGTTTATGACGTTTCGTTCTAGAGTGAACGATCAACTGATTTTTTTCAACTTTAACATTACAAAAAGGACACTCGTGCATTATTAAAAATTATCCACACCTTGGGGATACAGTAGTCGTGAGCCTGTTTTTTTAACATAAATTTAAGTAACTACCTCACTAGAGAACGATAGTGCGCGAGCTACTGATTAACAAATTGTTAAATATTCCTATATATAACTTATAATAATAATGTGTGGGAACGAGATAAGAGAAACAATGTAATTGCGGTAAGAATAATTTATTTCATAAAACTTATACTAAACATGAATAAAACAAGTACTCTAAAGTAAAACACTTAATTTCAGCGTCTACAAGTGAAGTTTGATCATAGATACTCTCCATGAGAAGGGAGGCTTCGTACAATGTTTTCACTTGACTAAGCTTAAATCTTTTCCTAATGAAGTTTAAACGATTTTCATAGTAAAATTTAGATCTATGCAATTGTTTAAGACGCAAGTTGAGACAATTCATAATTTGACACAAGCACCACCATTCATCTTTGCACAATCGCATCAATTGAGCTCCAACATAGATTACAATAAAGTTTTCTTCCACTTCTCCTTGTATATTTATAAAAGTTATCGCTTGCTGTTCCGTCTTCAATGGTGGAGTGGAACCATTCTTGAAAAATGCTGATATATCTGTCACGTTATCATCCGTGAATATCGCCTCCTATTCTTGTTTAGTCAGCACTAAGCGATTACTTAAATTGATGCAGACGTCCAATACCGTATTAACCTGATTCGATGGTTTCAAAAATGTCGTAATGCACGGTATTGTGCTTGAGCCGGTGTGGTACACATTTTTCCAAAGTTCAAAGTAAAATTGCGGGATCGATGGAGCGTACGAAGGTAACAAACTACACATCTTGCCAACGGGACCGCTAAAGAGGAACTGAACTGAACGACTACTACTACTACTACTACTACTATTCAAGAACAGATCAGACTGCTTAACAGGATCAGAACAGACCGGTTCGTATCAGTTAAAAGATACCTATACTGAGGAGGAGGAGGAGGAGGAGGAGGGATCGTTATAACTTTCTGTTAATTTGTTATTTTTCGAACTGATTTAGTTAGAATACTATACTCAAATAGTGAGTCATTTATGATTAGACAGTAAGCAGTGGTATCATTCGGTATAGACTTTTTAAACTCCATCTCCAGTTTGATATCGATAGCACTACCGCCACCTGAGCGAAGAGAATCAATTTGTCTGGAGCAGTCGATGATGATTAGGGGAAATTTTGTTTTGAAATGAGGTGGACCTACTTGAACATTCGAATTCTTCGTAGCGTAGTATTCCCTATTAAAGTTGATAAATGCTTGGTACAGCAGCGAGTATACACCCTTTTCAAAATCTGTAGAGAATGAATCATAAGGATAGTACTGAGAATTGAGATAAAGGCGGGCATTATAAAAGTTGGTGTGATCAAATAAACTTTTATCTTTACTCGCGTCATTATTGCGCGCATGTTGAAATCCGAGTATAATGAAACGTGGTTTCTCCAGCTGAGTGCTAGTTTTCACTGTCCAAACATGTTTTTGCGCGCTTGGTAACACGGGGTACTCGTAAAGATCCCACGTCCTGAACGCTATCGGAATCGGGGTGTTACCTTCCACATACTTCAGCAGACGGAGCTTTTCTTTATCTGATACTTTGATGATGGGCATCCGCCATAAAATGCGGGTTATGTTTATTTCAATCTTTTTAGTGACATCCTTGAGGATAGCACAGTTCAAATTTGTAGAACTGCGGTTCAATATCAATTCATGCTTCGCGTTCACAATCACCTTGTTGTAGTCCTCAGCAAAACCCAACAGGTGACGAAGTGGAATAGTGAAACAGAAATCTCCATCAGACTCTTTGAAACCGCTTAAATTCCACCCGCTATTTTCCAAGGCTTTACTCTCTTCCTCGCCGTAAGATGCGATTCCTTTCATTGTAGTGGTGACACCACAATTCTTCGTCCTATCAATCTCTACACCGTTCAATTCATATCTTATGTCTTGAAACAGGTGCGCTGGTGCATTATTGATGAAAGAAGAGTTTTTGATATTTCCCTCAACTATGAGTTGACTCTCGCACGGCAGAACTATAGCATCCTGATTGTTAATGGGGATACGTATTTCATCATTGTTTTTATATGATTCATTGAAGGGTGTGTACGAGTGATACTCAATACCCTCAATGCTATCATCGAAGAGCACACTCTCCCCAATATTTAACATTGACGTCATTTTTTTTTTCGTTATAATAAGCGAAATCCGAGAGTTTGTAAAAACAATATGTTATCTTTTGTTAATCTTGAACTCTTTTCTATCCGGTTTTGTTGTTGTTGTTGTTGATTGATAATGTTGGATATCAGAGCGGCACCGGTGTTGGACGGTTTCAGAGATGTTGTCTCAGTCGTGTTATTGGAAAGACTAGAGCTGGAGTGCGATTCACCCTTCACTTTATAGACAATCATTATGTCGCCTTCCTGATGTGCAGACGAAGTGATATATTTTCTTTTCTGAAATTAACAGGATTTCCCTGTTCGTTCACTATGCGCACTTGAAGATTCTGAATCGTGTTAACCTTCAACGGTAGGTAGACAAGATGTGGAGGACACTCGATGATTTGATAGCCAGGCGGTACCGATGGTGTAAACTCGTGTAGCACGTGTGATGGTCTGTTGTTGACGAATGAACCTCGTATAATGCTGCACTCGACTCTTATAGAATTAGTGATGAGTATATTTATCGGTTCATTTGATATGTGAATGTGCTGTTTAGGTAGCATTCTTTTAGAGAAACCGAATATGCGTCCAATGCTGTTTTCTTTCTCGAAATGTATGTCATAGCTATGGGAATAAAACATACATTTCATAGTGTTTGTGTTGGCTTCCATTTCGATAAACTTGCTCACATCATCACCCGCATTGTTGACAATCTCCTTATTCAAAAATTGTATAATGTTTTCAAGTTCGTAGGAGCCTTCAGGAATTTTAATAATCTTATCGCCATAGTGAAACAGATTATTTCTACTGTCCACATTAGCTATTGAATGAAATGTTTTAAAATAAATCAGGGCACATTCATACGCACCTTCACCCAGTTCTAGAGATGGAAAAAAGTCAGCATTCAGCGTCGATTCATTGCCGCTCAGGGATATGGTAAAAGACATTATCGTTACACAACGTGAGAATGTTAAATGAAACGCTTTATTCATCCCACAACATTTATATAGTATTATTTTATTTATCAAACATATAATCGCAAACATTCGATAGGAAACGTAAACATAAGTGTCCACAGTTATATTTCTTAGCTCTCTGAACATTATTGTAATTGTACACTATATCATCGGCAGCATTAACACCGCCATTCGACATATAATCGAGAAACTCTTGTGGAGGTCTTAAATCTCTATAACTGTCAAAGTATTCACAGTGTCGGTCTCTTTTCACGTACGTCACCTAATGCGTTCCAGGCCCTTGTGAATCGTCTAAATTGACGATTCCCGTCTCACACCTCCATGGTTTCGACTTGTTCAGTCCTCTGTTAAGTAGATCATCTCGCATAAACACACCTCGAAAATGAGGTATTTTCAGTTGTTTAGCATACTTCACTAGTTCACAGTCAAGGAGGGCGCGATTCGGCAGGGCTATATCTAGTTTTTTTGATACGGCGCTAGATAAAGACCCATTCCTTTTTTGTAAGGCGCCATATACATACCCCGCCCTAAAGCATGCGGGATAGAGTCTTTCGCGTTATTCGGGTTTTTCTTTTGAACCATTTCATAAATATTTTTGGCTGCGGTTGTCACCCCACCGGCTAGAGAGCCCGCAGCCGCCAGCGCTCCGAGGATCGGTATCAATGGTAAAAACCCACCTCTTTTCGGTAGCGGTATAACTCTCGGTTTTTTCAAGGGGTGGCGCTTTACACCACTGTGTTTTATGGTATTTCTAGCGGCTTTTATAGCGGCATTTATCAACTGTTTGTTGGAAGGCATGCTGTTCTTATTCAAAGTGTGTTTTTTTACAGCTTTACGAGCCGCTGTTATGACATTCTTGAGATCCAACCCCATGCCACGCTTCACTTTATACTTCATTATTTTGTTGACTCCGAGAGCTAATAATCTTTCAGGTAAACTGTTTGACTCGCGCCAACGTCTTTCTGCAGCTGTTGCCAGCTCTAAATCAGCTCTATGACGATTCTCTAACGATGTATTCTGCTGAGCGTATGCAATATCGTGTAGTTTACACGCCTCGTCCAAAGGGTTGATACCGACGTCGCCTCTGTTTAAGCGTTTCTCCAATTTCGTTCCAGGCCCGCAATAATTATAGCCAGGCAGATGCAGCTCAAAGGGTAAACGATTAATGAGTGTATTAACCAAACCACTTCCTACCTTGATAGAAGCTTTCCGATGACTGAAACGATTTCTATGTTGTACAATCATCTTATTAACAACTCATAGTAAAGAGTTGATGAGGGTCGTACTGTTGTTGTTGTTATTCTAAGTTACTTAACACGTATGCAGGTACTTTTATTAACACTTTAATGAAAAATGCGGTTCAAGCAACAAACCACAAGCTTATCAGTCAAAGGTTGGGATGTGAATCCGGAAGAAGAAGACGAGCGCTCTCGTCCCAGACACGGCATACTGCTGCCGAACAGCATAAGATGTTTGGTTTGCGGACCGTCTGGATGCGGTAAAACTAATCTATTGCTCACCCTACTATTAGAGTCTAAAGGTTTAGTTTTTGAAAACGTTTACTTATATTCAAAATCGTTAAACCAACCAAAGTATATTATGTTCCTGGATAAAGTATTCAGTCAAGTGTCTGAAATAAATTTTTACACTTTTTCCGATAAAAATGAAGTAGCCACACCGGAGAACGTTCACAACAACAGCATCATAATATTCGATGATGTATCAATGGAAGATCAGGAACTTATTCGTTTGCATTTCTCCATGGGCAGACATAAAGGATTGGATTGTTTTTATTTATGTCAAACCTACAGCAAAATACCTAAACAGTTGGTGCGTGATAATGCAAACTTTATTGTTCTCTTCAAACAGGATGAAATGAACCTTAGACATGTTTACGATGATCATGTGAATACAGACATGTCGTGGGATACATTTTTGAAACTGTGCCGAGAATGTTGGAAGGAAAAGTATGGATTTATAGTGATCAACAAAGAGGAGGTGGATATAAACAAGGGTCGATATCGAAAAGGATTCGATAACTTTATAATTCTAGAATAGATTATAATATCGCACACACATGTCTAAAAAGATATAACCGATGAAATAATCAAACATTTTACATTACACCATGGACTCTTCTACGATGCAGCAGCAGCAGCAGCAGCGGATCTTTGGGAATAAAAAGCTGAAACGCAAACTCATTGAATCTGTGAGGTCTGTGAAAAAGAAAATTAAATCTTTGAACGAAGGTAAAGTTGAATTAGCATCAACCTTGCAGGAAACATTTCAACCAATCACAAAACCGTTAAATTCTCTTTTGAAACAAATGGATTCTAAACAAACTAAAACTGAAAACGAGGAAAAACCAATCACGAGTAGCAAAGTGTATGAAGAAAATAACGATGATGATGATGATGATGATGATGATGGTGATGATAGTGATGCTGACTTCATCTTTAGAGATGCCGATGATGATGATGAATCGGATCCTAACAACTCTACAATCAAACCTGGTAATATAAAGGAGGAATTGGATAATTCTCAAGCGAGCGCTAACATCAATCCGTTGGCAAAATCCTATTTGGATAGTGTTGTTATTAATAAAGTGAAAAGAGTGCCTTATGGCATACACCTACAATCGGATGGATATCATGTAGGCGACAGCATCATTGATTTTAACGAAAACCATTTGATAATCAAGAATGTAAAATTCAAATACACCCCAGGACTGATGGAACTTTTATTCAAAAAAGAACCTCAGGTATTGCTCATTCAACCGGTAGATGGCGTCAACTATCGCAAAATCATTACAATGACAAATGCACATCGACGAAATTTTTCGTCTGATGGTCAGATACAGGGCGATAGGAGTATTAAATATTCTCAATACATAAAACAGTTAAGTCTACCATCTTCCGCGAAAGTAGGCGGATGTGTTATCTTACCATCTTCAGCGAAAAATAATAATAATAAGAAAAGTTTGCTAATGAAAAAATATACTCTGAATACTGATTTTAAATATTGGGATGATCCTAATGAGCTTGTTGATCGACTGCGTCTTCTCATTAGCTCGCAGAATGCTGGTAACAATGCGCATGATAATGAAATCATTGCAATCATTGAAGAATTACAAGAAGCGAATATAATTAAACCGCTTTTTAAGGTATAAACACACTCTTAATGTCTGACGCACCTTCAGTGAAACAATGACTGTGAATAAGTTTGGACGTTATCTGGATAAAAGTGATGCGAAAACATTAAAGCTCACACTCCTAAAGGTTATGAAACATCAAGTTGATTTTGAAAATCGAGTTCTTAGAAATGTTAATAAAGGTACTTTGAAGAATGACGCGGTCACTAAGGCGCAGCTTGATGAAGTTTTGAACGTGTTTAGAGATATATTTTGTAACAGGATTTTATCGCGTATTATAAATCGGCGATAGCTGAGCACGTAGTGGATTCAGGGCCTAATCACTGGATTGAGCTTCATGATCCGAAGATTCTTGCCAACGAAAGACAATATTACAAGCGAATGATTCGTGAGGCAATTGAAATCAAGAAGTACCCAAATTTCAATCGTGAGGATGGTTTCAAGCTCCCAACTGCGTGGAATCCCGTGATTAGTAGGTGCAAGGCGCGTCGTAATGTGACTTTTCGGTGTGAAGATACTGTTAGTGTAGTGTGCCGTGGTGGACGTGCGGCCGATCTTATTTCTGAAGATTAGTGGAGGGTAGTTCTATATAACTACCGCCACTTTTCGTCGGCTCCGCTGACCTACCTCCAGTTCGCCCGCGACCACGGTTGTTGCAATACAGCCGAAACGTCGGGAAATAATAAAGGTAATACGCGATAAAATCCTGTTACAAAATATATCTCTAAAGATGAATTGTGATCGCGAAAGTTTAAGAAAGACTTTTGAACGTGTGTTTGCTTAAAATTAAGAAAATTTCTCAAACATTAAAGGAAATTCAAAGCAATCGTAGTAGTAGTCATCTTTCAGCAGAAACCAAAGAACTTAAAAAAGAGTCAGCGAAAACAGTCACGGAGAAGAGAGTATTATGAGTAAGTGGCAGGTCGTTAAGGAACTTCATAAAAATGCTCGTAAAAACTTTCCACGAAGACGTTTTATACAAAAGGGATTGGATGACACCTGGCAAATAGATTTGATTGATATGCAAAAATATTCCAAGTACAATAGCGGATTCAAGTATATACTAACGTGTATTGATACTTTCTCGAAATATGCTTGGGCGCAACCGATTAAGAATAAATCAGCTGACAATGTAACGCAAGCAATGCTGCACATAATGAATGGAAATAAATTGCAACAACAACAACAAAGAATACCTAAAAACATTCAGTCTGATGATGGACGAGAGTTTTTCAATGAAAAGTTTCAGGTGTTGATGAGAAAATATAATATTAACCATTACTCTACATACAGTGTTATGAAAGCATCTATTGTTGAGAGATTTATTAGAACTATTAAAAGTTGGCTCTGGCAAAAATTCGCTTACAACGGTTCTTACAAATGGGTTGGTCATACATTGTCTGACCTAATGAACAGATATAATAATAGAGTACACAGGACAATCAAGGTTGCCCCAGTGACCGTGAACCAAACAAATGCCAACGCTCTCTTATCTAATGTTTACAATTTTATCAAAGTACGACCGAAAGCGAAATATGCATGCGGTGACCATGTGCGGATTAGCAAACATAAATCTGTTTTCTCTAAAGGATTTACAGGAAATTGGAGTTCAGAAATATTTAGTGATGGGCCGAATGTGGTTTTAACCGAATACGAACTTCGGCCGAACATTCGGTGAAAATGAAAAGTTCGGCCGAAGTTCGGTAGGTACCTAGATTCATTGTATTTTTCGAAAGAAATACGTCAAATCTTGTTTACGCGATCGTTGAAGTTTTCTAGAGTAGATGGAGTGTGGTGCTTGTACTGCTTTTCGCTGTGTGACAAATATGGATAATTGGGTTGTCGTTACAACTACTTATTTTCAATTCTATGACTATTCAGAAGGTAGGTGTACGTACCTACGACGCATTTCACTATTTTAATTGGCATAAATCGATAACACACACGGTTAACACTGTAAAACCGTCCGATTTAACGTTTTATAGTGTTAACTGTGTTATCTTTAGTTGATCGAGTGAGCGAAGCGTCTCAGTTTCGAGGTTGGCCAAAAAATGCTTTTGTCTGTCATTCAGGTCGCATTTTTCAACCGATTTTGATGTACAGAACGTCAGTCGTCTCCATACAAACTGTGACTGTGGCTCAAAAAATTATCGTTTCCAGAACTGATCTACAGCCTGAGTTCTTGCTTACGAAGCCACTACTTACCGTATGCAATTCGTAATTTCTTATTATCAAGCCGAAAAATAATAAGAACTATTTATTTACTTAAAATGTACTGAACTTGGTATATTTTTTATCTGTGGAAAATGTGAGGTCCGATCTTGTCGTCCTTTTTTGAACATAAGTTCCGTAAGTAGTATAGTAAGATTTATATTTACTTTTGTCGATCGTGATGTTTGACTGGGGTGAAATGGGAGGGAAACGGGGGGCTACACAGTCCTTTCCGCTTTAAAGAGGCGAACCAGTGGACACCAGATTCTACCTATTAGGACCAAGGGAACGCGCGTAGTCTATTGTAAAATAAAACTTTATTCTAATTCTATTCTATTCTATTGAGAAAACTAAAACGTACTTAAACGTCAAAAAGTCTACCTTAACTTATGAAAAATTCAAGCACCTGAAATACAAATTAAATTCGGACTTTCTTTTTGGATGGGAGGAGGTCTTCTGTTCCAACAGGATCACTAGTTTTATAGTGTTCTGTTTTTTTCTCACACTTAGGGATCATTGAGTTGTCACACACAATGAAAAGCTGTTTATATAATGGTTGAAACTTTGTAGGAGTACTTATACTTATTGCACTTAATGTACTCCTACAAAGTTTCAATCACGTCGATTACACATTTGCTCAGTTGGTAGAGCGTCACTGGTTTAGTTTAATTTTTTAGTCAAGCAGTTGTGTTATTGGAACTAAGTTCCTTTACGGACTGTATCAAAGAAAACAGGCTGGAGCTGGAAGAAAAATTTCGTTCCATTTTACCGTAACGACACGTCACGAAATCGTCACAGTGCGAAGCACGCAGCCGCGAACAGTCCATAGATTGTTACATTGTTAGCACGGAAGTGCGTTTGATTTGAATTTGAAATTTTCAGTATAGAAAAGTACTCTTTGCTTCGTTCCAACCGAGTATTCCACGGCACTCACGTACTTTTAATTACTATATTTTGTAGTACCGAACTTCGGCAGTTTGAACCGAATTTCGGCCGAATGCCGAACTTCGGTTCAAGCTGCCGAAGTTCGGTTTAACCGAATGTGAAACGAGCTTCGGCCCATCCCTAGAAATATTTCAAGTGTTGAAAGTTAATAACACCTATCCTGTAACGTATCAACTGCAAGATGAAGAGAAAAAACCAATCCTAGGTGGGTTCTATGAACAAGAACTGCAAAAAGCAAAGTACCCTGATGTCTACCTAGTGGAAAAGGTGTTGAAAAGAAGAGGTGATAAAGTTCTAGTGAAATGGTTCGGTTTAAACTCAACTAGTTGGATTGATAAAGAAAACAAAATAGCTTAATTATAATGTCTTTATTACATCATCATCATCATGTGACTACCTAGTACCTACTACTACCAAGTTGAATATAATAAAATTTTAGAAAAGAGAACATGTTTACTACTAAGTAGGAATAAGTATAATAAAATTTTAAAAGAATAAGTACATGTTTTTTTTATAACATATTTATAACCTACCTACTTTCGGACATACAACCGATTGATTAAATAAGTACAAAATTATGTTAATTATGCGGTATGCAACTGCTAAAGTTATACAAAACAAATCCCTATATTTTTATCATCTTTCTAGATAGTCCTGAATCCATTTCGCAAATGCCTGTACTTCCACACTACTGCAATGACAGATGCGAGATTTATTCGAGAAAACTGTATGTCTAGAACATTTTTTTAGACTATACAAATTAAATGTGTCTATGACCTTCTCTACTTTCGGACAACCGATTGCTTCTATATTGAAGGATGAAAACCCCAATGAATTCAATAGCTTTCGCTCCACACAACCCCCTTTATATAACCAAGTGTATTGGCTTTTCTCGTCTAGATCTTTAATTTTATCTATGACACTAGTGTAACTCAAGTCAGTAGAACAATTTTTAAATGGTAAACCATGAATGTTTTTTTCACAATAAATTATAGTATTTGTTTTTCCCATGCTCAATAACCAATCGGGGAGCCTAACATGCAGTGTGCGTAGACTAGCGCTGAGTTTAGTCCCATTGCCGACCATTTTCATTCACTAGTTATTTTTATTAACTTTGTATTACCTATGTGTGCTCTTTCTTGGCAATAAATGTATTTGTATTTGTATTTGTATTTATTTGCATTAAGGTTACTTCTTTCATATGAAAATCATAAATTCCAATTTCTTTATAATAAAGAGTGCTACCAACCTGGAATCCATCAATATCAATTAAAAATCTAGCAGTTGCAAAATCCATTAGGTATATATATACAATAAGGTACCTGTGGTGCACAAACAAGTAAATAGAATACAAAGAACCTCTAACCTAAATCTCTATCCCTGCACCTACGCTAACTAATAACGCGTTTATCAACAAGTTGCAAACCCGCTCCGAAAAATGTTGGGTGAAACATTCAGGTGGAACTTCATTCAACAGCTGCAGCCACTCATTGATCTCCACGTTTATGTTTCCGTATGTGTCTTCCTGATGTTCTGATACTTCCCGCCACAGTTGTATCGCCGAGTATATTTCCGTATCGTAAAACTGACTAGCCTGGTAGATAAATGATAAAACCAAATTAACATCTCCGTGTATCTTCACTAGTGGTATGGGACGAGTCCATATCTGTAGCAACCTATTGGTTGTTATGTGTTGGATCCACTCATTTTTACATTCAATGAACAAGACGTCCACTAAGTTTAGCAGGTTATCATTTTGATTGTTCATGATCAATCACACACACACACTGCAATTAAAAAACATATAGTTTTATATGGAGCTATAAAAAAAATATTGTAGGTAGGTACTTAATGATAGCTCAATCAAGGTTGGGGAGGATTTTCTAGCTCCTCGAAATGGATTATCCATGATCTACCAGTGGGTCCTTTGTTCGTCATGTACACATTTGATGTTTGTAAGTACTCAACCATGTCATCATTCATATCATCAAACCTAGAAGGTAATGCGAGGCTGTACCCGTTCTCTAGGTTTACAACTGTTTGCATCTTCGATGGGTTAAACTTTGATAAAGTCTTCTTTACCTCGACAATCTTGTAGGGCTTGTCTACTTCAAGATCGCCTACCTTAACCCAGCATCCCTTACCACAGTTGTTGAGTTTGAATAATGCTTGACTTGAAGATGGTGATGACATGTTGTAAAAGATGAAAAACACAAAAACTTACAGTCTCTGAGTGCTCTGAAGTTTGATGATCACTAACACAGTCTTTGAGTGCTCTGAAGATTGACGATCGCTTTGACACAGTCTTCGTTCGTGATGGACTAAAGACCACACAGCCTGGTGCACGATTCGGAATTGAATAAATGCTTCATTACATTCCGGATGGTATTTATACAAGCATCCTTATACCGTTCACATGGGAATATTGTTATTATCTATTAACCGCATAAATATATTAAAAACCATAATTAGATAATTACAATGTTTCAGATATAAAGGAAGCCATAAGTAGGTACTTGCTAACACTGTCACACGGGAAAAAATATTATCTACTCGTATCAACCACATTTTTATAGGGAACTATATTTTCTATCACCAAAATTTATAAATGATACCCATTTTTTTATACTATCAAAACCACAATACTTTTGTAGAAAAAAGGTGCTTACATTATTTTTACTGAAACCATAACTTATTATGTGAACGAACTCCTAAACTAAATTCTTCATTAGTATTTTTTCTAAGCAGGCTGATCTATCGATTTCACCTTTCTTTAGTTTTTCCAACTGATCATAACACCAGTTTAGCACACTTTCAAGTGTGATCTTATATTGCTGACATGCTTCACTTAGAGGATAGAGCGTTGTAGAAGTAGTCGTAGTAGTAGTAGCAGTAGTACTCGTAGTAGTAGAGTTTACTAACTCTGTCTCAGTCAATGTTTCTATTTTATCCGCTTCTTCATCTCTAGACATTGATTTGTGAGCGTGACGACGATGATTAGAACTATTACTTCTGAACCCTCTTGGTACTTTTACAGTAATTTCTAAGCCTCTCTCATCTGAATACTTCTGCTCGTATATATCAGATGACCAAGTTTGTTGCAAGTTATTTGTTACTCTACCACTTCACTTTACGCGAGTTTTGGTGTAGTGTGTGACTTCCAATTTAAACAGCAATAATCTACTATCACTATCGCATAAACGCAAATTTAACTGTTTATTTTTTTTTTTCATTTCACCACTTCGCACAGTGATCATCACATTCTTTGATTTTCTAAGAGGAAAATCCTCACTGTAGTTGTCTGCATAAAAGTATAATTTCATCAACCAATTCTTCAGAAAAAGCTCTCCATCTAATAACGTAACATTCTTCAAAATATAGCTATTACTCACGCTGCATAGATGACGTAAATCTTCTTGTATCGATTGTGAAATGTTCTTCTTGATGATTGAGTACACTCCATTCTCAACGGTATGCTGTTGGATATGGAACACAATTGTCCACGGTAAAATACTTGAAAATAACATGACTAATTGCACACAACACGTTCCGTTCTTCTCCAGCAAGAAGCTGTATGAAGTGAATTTTCCAATTGAACAGCATCTATATTTTATTATCAATTACTCATTTCCTGCAAATCCTTTGTTTCATTCCCTTATCAAATTATTTGTATTGATTTTTTCACTATTAACTAATACAATGTAACTATCACATCCTGTTGAATATCAGAAACCGCGAGCCGAGTGACAACCATGACACCGACCAGAAACCAGAGCTCCCAGACCCCGACCGCCATACATCAAACTATCGAAACACAGCTCAAACGCACCATTTCAACATAAAACCAACTTAACCGGAACCCTCAAACACCGTCTAACACATACAACACACAGCTCTACTTATACTGGAAATCTTTGATCGCCGAACCGCCATAAACCACCTACTTGCATTATTTTTAGCATTTCTGTCACTATAGTGTTTTGACGATACATTATACAAACACTCGTAGCGCTGCACAAAAAAAATTAACTTCTCCTCGATCTCCATAATGCACGCACCCGCCAAATATACGTCGTTCTCGTGCGCTTGCCAGTGGTAGACTGCGGGAGGGCGCGGGCGGGGCCGCGCGGCGCCCGCGGCTAGTAGATACGTTCCGCTGCGCCTCGCGGCATCTCGCTGCGCAGCGAGGCGTCGTCCTGCTACGATTTTAAGATGCGCCTCGCGACGTTGCGATGCGTCTCGCGACGACGCGCGGCGTAGCGCGAAATCATTGGCCTCTTTGAGTATCGTCGCGTCGCGTCGCGTCTCGGTGTGAATTGACCCTTAGGTGGTTCAAATAATCCGTTACATCTTTCCAAATAGTGTCAATGGAAAAAAAATTCTTCAAAACCTGGCGAAGTTGAATTACTTGCATTGTACGTGGCTTGGTGTGTAATGTTAAAGTGTTACTCCTTTGTGAAATGTCGGGACAATAACCAACGATTACTTCATGTGGTGGTATAAAAGAACCTAAGAAATTAAATTCTCGGAATCTCAAATATTCTGAACGAAACGGAAAAAAGATGCCCTTCAAAGCTGTGTTGAACCTATGAAGTCGTTTATTAATTTCGCTTCCAGACATGCTTTCCTCATCAGCTAGCACAGGGCCGAATACGGACATTAACCCGGCGAGGATGTTTTTTTTTTTTTTTTTTTTATGTTGAATGGGTCGGCTCTTGACCTCAGACTTACACAGGCAAGAGTGAGGTCTACGATGGATGTGGTACAAAAAGGGTACATCGAGGATGTGGAGGGTCCTGGTGACCCTGTATTTAATATATGTATATTAAGTATTTATTGTCATTTTTTGACAAAGTATGGGAGGGTAACGTATGAATTAGTTATTAATGGATGGATTTTATTTAAAAATAATACCATTATGCATACAAATGTTTTATTATTAAAATTATAAGAAAAGTCTAAAAATAATCAACTGCAGCATGACTCTGCGTTACACATTTCAAAAATCAACATCTTACAAAACAATCTTAAACGTAATTAGTATTTTTAGGTAAATATATAAGAGATCAATCAAATTACATCACAATATTGGTAGCAAATCAGTCTTATAAGCTACTAATCATCTCTCACCGCAGCACATTGTTGGCAGAACGGAACAATGTGTTCTTGACAAATGTACTTGTTACATCCTTCGCAAACATGAGCCGTCTTACGATGTCGGGCATAAGGGCACACTTGGCACCTTTTTCTTACACCTGGAACTCTGGCAGACGGTTCCTGTAGAGGTTCTCCTCTGAATTCTCGGATTCTCTTACGCAAAGTGCTCGGCAACTGAGGTATTTCTTCTCGGGCACTCAAGTGTTCGCTGACAAGCATACGGCCCAGTGTTTTGATGAAATTACGACGTTTTTGGGTCCTATTGGTATTAGCTCGGTGGACAATATCAGCATTTATGCCTGCCATATTCATTATTGCATAGAACACTGTCAGAGGCCATTTTTTTGAATTGCGGCTTACATCATACGTCGCAGAAAGCTCATCTGCAACGTCTACTCCACCTTTCGTTGAGTTATAAAACGTGTTTATCTCTGTTTTCTTTTTCTCTCCAGTTGATTCATCAATTTGAGCATTATGGTGAAGACTTGACATAAGTAAAACGACTTTGTTTTTCTTTGGTATATGAGATACGAGTGTTATATCCTTTTGGAAACCAAACTTAGATGAATAGATTTCTGCACCGCGGGTTTTGCAAAATTCCGGAGGGACTTGTCTCTTGTTCTTACGCACTGTTCCCACAGACGTCAGCTTGTGTTCTTTGAGCAGATGAGACACTAGTTCATAGCTCGTGAACCAATTATCAAAAGTCACATTACGGCCGGTTTTTGAAATTGGCTGTACCAGGCGATTCACCACATCAAAGGGTTTATTACTCAGGGAAAATGGTCCTTCTGGCTGCTTTCCGGCATAAATTTCGAGGTTGAAGACATAGAAGTTTTTTGCATCAACCAAGGCTAATATTTTTATGCCATATTTTGCCGGTTTCGATGGTATGTATTGCCTAAATTTGCATCTGCCTCTGAATGCAAGCAGCATTTCATCTATGGTTGTGTATTCTCCTAGAATGTAGGTTTTTTTGCAGTTTTCAACGAACATTTCGAATATCTGCCTTATAGGTGCCAAATTGTCCAATTGTTTTCTTTCTTCGCGTGTGGATTTATCATCAAAACGAAGACAGCTTTGAATGAAATGAAAACGCTGCCGTGCCATTGTCAAGCGAAATATTTCAACGCCTGTACCATCTGAAGCCCAAAGGTCTACTGTGTTCTGCCTCCCAGAACGATAAAATCCAGCAATGTATAACAAGCCTATATAAGCTTTCAATTCACTCATGCTAATTTCCTTCATGAAATAGTGATTTGCAACCACTTCACAAGCTGCTTTCCTCTCTGCAATTTGCATGTTTGTGTATGTCAAGACAATACTAAGCATATCTTCATTGCAAAACAGACTCCAGCAATCAAGCTCTGACTGTGCGGATCTTGCTTCCAAGCTCACACCAGGCACTTGTCTGATGATATTTTCAGAACGGGTTCGAACACGTTCTTGAGAATGATTTTTGCACCACTTAGTTCCATCTTTACCATAATAAAATGAACTATGTACCTGGCTTTCCGATCGCTCGACTACTTCTTCTGATAACATTGAACCCTGTGTTGTATTTTGGAACTCAGATAGCGGTATATTGTCTTCGATGTCGCTGACATCACTGGCATTTTGCTCTGTGTCACTACCATGACTGCGCTCACTCACATGATCTTCAATCTCGCTGCCTTCTGATATAAATTCGTCTTCACTGTCCGATGACTCCGCCAGCAAACGACGTATACGCTCAGCCTGCCGTTCTTCGTTGTTCATTTTGACCAATAACACCTAAAAATACAGAATATTCAATACAAATATTAAATCGAAAATGGCACAAAAGTACTACGTCGCGGTTGTGGAAGGGTCATAATTACCCTATTTACGTTCGCGCACGCCTACCTCGTTGCACAGGCGGCGGCCGACTGAGTGGTGACACGCAGAGGGGAGGGGAGTTCAATGACTGTAGCTACTGAGAAGTTCGACAGCGTACGACTACAGAACAAAAAACTGTAGACAAAACAAAATGAGCAGGGTCATATAGACCCTACCACATCCTCGCCGGGTTAAAGACGGTGCGATATTGTCAAGAAGGGTTTGCAAATGACTAACCATAGCTTGTACAGACGATCGAGATACAGAGGGATTTACATAAAGCGTTGAAATAAATTTCAAAACTTCTTTATGAATAATACTATCAGCATTATCAAGGACTTCAGGTTCACTATCAGCTTCAATGTATATGTGCTCAGTTGCTACTTCGGTAGTCTCTGTTTCACACATAGGAACTACGCAAGCCTCGTTTGAGGTGGATGGCAAATAACGAGTGTTTACTTTATTCAAATGTTTTAAGTTAACATGTTTTCTAAATTGTCTAACGTCCGTGAAATACCGGTAGCATGCGTTTTCACCACATTTATAAATTCCAGTAATATCAATTTTTTCACATTCTTTCCTTATGTGGGTAATAAGTGAAGAAAACGTGGGAAAAGTCCTTTTACAACTGTGAGGCGCTGTCCTATTGTCGTCGCTCGCGCGATAATGCGATGCGATTTCATCGTGCGATGAAACCGCTCGCACGATAAGAAATCGTGTGTCCTATTGTCATCGCTCGCGCGATAATGCGATGCGATTTCATCGTGCGATGAAACCGCTTGGCTGCGATCACACTCGAAATGGCTCTTAACAAAAATGCACAGTTGTTGCTGTCGGGCAATATTTCTTTAATCGTAAATCACATTAAGAAAAGGAAACGTGGACCACATAATACACTTTATAAAAATAGAAAGCAGCGCGGTGAATTTCACAATCAGTATTTCGACGTAAGGAAAAACGAAAAAGATTTTTACGAATATTTGTGTATGTCAACAGAAACATTTGATTACATCTGTAATGGAATACGCAGTGATTGTACTCGTTATACTCGTATTAGTGTGGAACAAAGATTGGTGTTAACATTAAGGTACGTTTTTTTTATAATTTACCTCTACTCATAAACGTTGCTTAAATTAAACCTCGTTTAAAAACTAACGTTGTCTCCTTCATTGTTTTAACGACTGACAAAGACAGCATTAGTTTCTAACAATGCTTAACTTAAGGTGAATGCGCACAGGTAGCCCGCCAAATTCAAATTTTCTTCGGTTTTTTATGTTTTACGTTGTAGGTATGTTGATCAAAATGCAATTCGCGACTGTAAAGATAATATATTTACTGAATATTAGGCACTAAAATCATATAAATTGTCAGTCTTCATCATATTGGACTCAAGAATCAATATTTTATGAAAAAGTCATACTTGAGTCCATTATGATGAAGACTGACAATTAACATAATTTCAATGACTAATATTTAGTAAATATATTATCTTTACAGTCGCGAATTGCATTTTAATCATCATACAACGTAAAACAGAGCTGCAATTCCCAAAAAACCAACGAAAATTTGAATTTGGCGGGCTACCTGTGTGAATGCACCTTAAGCAAATTAGGCATATTTACCCTATTATGTAGGTATGTGTGTAAATTGATTCCTATAATGTATGGAGATAGAAATAAAAGACTGAAGTAGGTAATTTATAATTATTTATTTAGGTAAGTGGGATAAAAACGAAAAAGAAAAACAATTTATGTTTGGTATTTAAACATCGTCATTAAATGTTTCGTAAAATTGACGAGTTTGAGACGGTGGCGACGTGACAATGGTCGAGTGTACTGGAGATGGTAAAATTGAAGCAGAATATGAAGAGTTCGAGGGGGAGGGGGAAGTCGTTAAAGCAATTTCATCGGCAATTACATTTTGTAATTTACTCTTTAATCTCAATTTTTGTACTGGGCTTAAATACTGGAAATACGGAGCAAGTGACTTTAAAAATAGCATGTCTGCATCATCAACTTCATTTCTAGCTTCCTTAAATGCTTTAATTTTGTCTTCTTCAATTTTAAGCATTTTGATTTCAAATTCTGAACAAGTAGATTTTTTATGTTTTTTTCCTTGAGATCTATCCAAAGAAGACGTACTTGCACTCTGGCTTACATTTCGCTCCAAAGAAGACGTACTCGCGCTCTGGCTTATTACATTGTGCCCCAAAGAGGATGTACTTGCGCTCTGACTGCATACAATGCGCTCTCGGACAATGGATAACGCTTCATCTTCATCAGTTGAATTGTTTCTATCAGGCAGCTGTGGAATTTCTTCTGATCTTGATGAATTATCTATCTCAAACTCCCAATTGACAGATTGTTCGCTTTGTGATTCATCATCATTAACGCCATAATTACTGTGAGTTTGCCGCGGCACCATAACATCCTTTAAAAATGTCATATGATGAAAATATGTCCACTTCCCGGAATAATTTCCTAGGCTGCCTGGGCTGCCTGGATCTCCAGATCGTGGCTGACGAACCTTTTTTAATTCTTTTTGAAATACATCCCTCAAGTTTCGCCACCTAGTTTTAACTTCATTTGCTGTAACAAAAATAATGATAAATTAATTGTTTTTTTTTTTTTCATTTCAGGTATCTAATAACAGGAACACCTTTTCGGAAGTTGGCAGTGCCATTTCGTATATCAAAAACAGCAATCGCAAATATTGTTGTTCAGGTTTGCAATGCTATTTGGAATAATTTTAACAATACCCATATGAAATTTCCAAATACAGAAGATTTCAAAGATATCGCTAACTCATTTTCAAATTTGGACAAATTTCCACATTGCTGTGGCAATCTCGACGGAAAACATATTCGTCTCAACAGACCACATCTCTCTGGTAGCATGTACTATAATTACAAACATTTTTACTCAATTGTTTTATTAGCCGTTTCTGATTCACAAAACACGTTTCGAATCATTGATGTAGGAGCTTATGGAAAAGATAGTGATGGAGGTGTTCTCAGCAATTCAGTTTTTTTTAAAGATCTAAGCAGTGGAAAAATCCAACTACCATCTGAGGAACGACTACCAGAAAGCAATATTATCGCGCCATATGTATTTTTAGGGGATGAGGCGTTCCCGCTCAAAGCATTCTTAATGAGACCTTATCCAAGAAGGCAAGCATCGGGAAATGCTAATAAATCAAGATTTAATTACAAATTATCTACAACGAGGGTTGGAATAGAATGCACATTTGGAATGGCTGCGAGTAAATTTCGAATTCTTTTAAAAAGTATAGAAACATCAGAAGAAAATGCAATTACAATTGTTAAGGCAATCTGTATATTGCATAATATTATAATACATATGGACGGAAAACAATCAGAAATAACAGTAACAAATCGTCAATTGAACAACAGATTGATGAGAATTCAAAGCAATACAAGTAATAATAGAGCAACAAGAACTGCAATTAATGCCAGGGAAAAATTCACGGCTTATTTTTGTAATCAACAATAATTATTGTGTTTAATTAAAAATATACATGTTTAATAATAATTAAAAACATTCTAATTTAAACTTACTTGTTTTATTCAAATTCCTTGCAATGATAGCCCACTCTTTGTCACTTTTAAGCCTGTTTTTATAATCTTCATTCCATTTATTCCATACAATGGGATGAGTACGCACTTCGTTGATTAAGTTTTCTTCAAAAGTCATCTTACGAATCCACGCGACCGAACCAAACGATTTACTTACACAAAATGGCGGATGGTGGTTGCGTGCCGTCGATACGAGCGCAAACCGTGGTACTCCTCCCCACTTGGTCGGGCGAGCGCCAATAGGACATTCAGTACTCATCAGTATGTTTGATCGGACGATCGTCCGATTGATGCGATGCGTCGATGGTCGCGCGACGAAAACTAGACAATTTAGTCGCATCGCATGATCGTGCGACCTTCAATAGGACATTCAATAGATATCAGTATGTTTGAACGCATGGTCGCACGATCATTTTCGTCGGACGCACGCATTATCGCACGAGCGTTCGCAATAGGACAGCGCCTGACACTTCATCTTAATTTAAATTGTGACTCCGAGAGTAACTAATATCTCCTTCACAGATTGTGACATACGATCGTACGATGTTTTGACTTTGTAAAAACCAATTTGGATAATAAGCCAAATGTTATAGCTTTCAGTAGGATATTTAGCCGCAGCATGAAATATTTTAAAAGTCACATCAACAGCCTCAGTTAGTGTTGTGAACTTGTAAAACGTATTGTCACATACTGTGAAGGAGACACCTGACTGGCGGCACCAAATTATAAATGGTTGGAGGTTAATACCTAGGTTTTGAAGCTTTTGGCGACGCTCCTCAATTACCACTTGCACGTCTGCGTCATCATCCACGATGGTCACAAATCCATCCAATATCTCCGCTCGTGAAGCTTGCCAGTCTTTTCTAGATCGACGGGCAGGAGGAATATTAAAGAGACAGCCGAGTAGCAATATCGCTGCTATTAATTTTGTCTCCGGGTGTTCATCTGGAAAGAAAATAATAATACTTAGTATATTTGACACAACACATCATCATTAACTGAGCAAATAGGGAAAAGTATCAGAACAAAATAAAATCTATCTATATAAGTAAAAATGAATTGCCGAAATGTGTGTCCGCCCGCCCGTTACTTCTGAACGATTGCACCATGTTAGATAATTTTTAAATTCTTTTTTGTCTACATATTTTATAACGGGTTCACCGACCCAGGGAGGTCGAGCACCTAGAACTATATAACAGAATCATTTCCTTACCGTCACAAATTGCCAATGTATCAGCTATTTTTCGACGAAGAAACGAGTCCTTTGTGGTGTTAAGCTTCTGCTGAGCAGCTATAAGTATGTTTTCCGATGAAGCATCCAAGGCGTCGAGGCCCCCGGATTTATCAGGGAACAGTGCTTCGTAGTCATACGTCAGGAGTCGCCATCCATCACTTGACTTCAGGATAGGATACTTATTGAAGTACTCCTGTAATGTCCCTTCCTCGTAGTACAAGTACCGGAGGCGAGCTCGCACCGTCTCCCGCCACAGGGCACTGACCTCCTGGCACGGACCAGCTGAAGGACTTGACAGCTGCTCTAATGCTGACGCTACGTCCTCCACTTCACCTGCACACAAAAATTAAAACGATTAATAATTAGTACAATAACAATAACGGTTCTTAGATTCAGATATTTTGTAATTTGTTACGAAAATGTATACTAATTCAGATATTTTTCTCAATAATTTTGTTCTTGATAATCTAATTTAGACATGCGCAAAACAGTACACCAAAACGTACTGCCATATCATATGGCATTACAAAAAAGGTGATATCACCTTGTGATATTACTATTACTCAAAACATTACCCATCCACCAGCAATATCTGATTCTTTCTATCGACGTCCCATTCGCACACTCATCAAGTCCAAAGTGCCCGAATTACGAAAACGAACGATGCCGAGTCCGCGCGAAGATGTCCGAAGGAGACATCACTCGCTCGCGCATGCAAACAGTACCTACGCGTGATGTTTCCGCGTACTGTTTGGCTTACTAGTATGATGATGTAGTAGTATGGACTCCGCGTGATGTTTGGGCTAGTGTAATGCGTAATGCCTGAGCGACTCAGGTGATAGGTGATGTTTCAGTACGTCGTTGAGTAATATTACTTTTGTGATATCACAAGCATTACTTACACATGTCTAATCTAATTCAATCTGAAAACATAAAATTTCTTGAAAAGGAGTTACCTTCTTTAAGTCCGGTTAGGTCGATTCCAGCGAGTGGAGGGGTGTCTAGCCTAGGACTGGACTTGGAGCGAGAACGTGACTTGGGCTTTTCAATAAGGCCCAACGAAACTAAATGCTGCCGTCGAGCCCTTCTGGCGGTGACTTACCAGCCAGAGATATTGCGCTTAGCCTGGTAAGCATCAGCCGGCAGGTACGGCGCGTAGTATAGGGGTGGTGACTCCTCTTTAAATAATCTGCCAATGTCGTAGGATAGAGCAAGCAGCTGCGAATCTGTCAGAAGTACCGGGTTTTCGGCCGTTATGAGCTTCTCCATAAGCAGCTTGCATAAACGCCCTCGCACGTTTGAGGGTAAAGCCGGTTGCAGACCGAAAACTAAGCTATTCCAAAGCTAAGCTAGGGAAGCTAGGCTAAGCCAAACTAAGCTAAGATAGAAATAAATGGCGTGCACACAAAGAGCTAAGCCAAAGCTCAGTTAGTGTTGCGGAGTTCAATTAGACGGACGTCAGGCGATTGCTATGAATATAATCGATGAAGAAAGTTCCGATGATGAATACGTTACACATAGAAAAAGAAGATTAATACTGACTTATTATTATTATATAAGAAAACGACATTCTAGACCTTGGATATGTCAACACATTGAATCTCGGCACGCAAGTGGAGAGTTTAGAACTTTATTTTACGAATTAAATGATGAACATTTTCAGTTATATTATCGTGTTACAAGAGTTCAGTTTTATGATTTGTTATCATTGATTATCGGAGATATTACTAAACAAGATACCAACTATCGGAAGGCTATAACCCCAGAAAAAAGATTAGCTATTTGTTTAAGGTAAGCAAAACAAGTTTCATTAAAAAAAAACATTTATTTATATTTGTTATTGGTAAATGCCAAAAGGTTACAAACTATCTAAGTTATCGTTTTGAGTTGGCGTCGAAAATGTGGATGATGATGAGTACCCATATTGATAAGTCTGCCTAGACAAATAACTTTCATAATTTTCCTCTGCTTCGTTTACAATTTGAAAAAGCTTTTTTTTACATCTCTTTGTATCCAATCGGGAAGCTTTTTAGTTGACTCGCACATACTGTCAAAAAATAAATTTAACGGATGTCTGTGTTTCTCCGCCTCTTTTGCCTCCTCAGCCTTCCGTTGCTCTCTTTGCTCACATCGCTTCATAAAATCGTTATCGACTTTCTGAAGTAAGTCGTTTAATGATGCGTCATCGGCAACTTTTCTTTTTTTTATCCTTGGTGGTTCGGAAGTATTTTCATAATCATCATTCGGAATTTCTTCGAAAATCTCAGTACTTTGACTTTGAGTTGATGTACTGGCCAAAGTATTTTTATCATTAATTGATACGTTACCAGTTCTCTTACGGTTTTTCATGTGGGGTAAAAGAAATTCGAGTAATTCGGCATATTTCCAGTTATTTGCCGGAGAAGCAGCCTGACCACTTGTACTGGCTTTCATCCTTTTGAGTGACTCTCGATGACTATCACGTAATTTTTTCCACTCATTCTTCGCAGTTTTCACTGTAACAAACACCAAGTCAAACTTAGTAATAAATATTTATGTGTTTCAGGTTTTTAGCTACTGGCGACTCTTTTAGAACAATTGGATACAATTACAGAGTGGGTAATAATACAGTTTCTTTGATTGTTAAAGATGTGTGCAATGCACTTTGGATTCATTTGCAACCAATATATATGAAGTTACCGACAGAAAGTGAATGGGAAGTTATTGCAGAAGACTTTAATGATAAATGGCAATTCCCTAACTGCCTTGGTGCCGTGGATGGGAAGCATATCTCAATAAAATGCCCTCCTCAGTCGGGTTCTAATTATTTTAATTATAAAAAATATTATTTTGTCGTCCTTCTCGCAGTCGTTGATGCACACAAAAGATTTATTATAATAGACGTTGGTTCAATGGGCCGATTTAGCGACGGAGGTATTTTTGCAGATAGTGCATTTGGCCACAAATTACAAAACGGGCAATTAAACTTGCCCAATCATAAACCTTTAACGCCTAATGGCGATCCAACACCTTTTGTGTTTATAGGTGATCAAGCATTCCCATTACAAAAACACTTTATGAGGCCGTACCCACGGAGTACATGTTTAGATAACAGAGCAAAAAACACCTTTAACTATCGTCTCAGTAGAGCACGAAATGTAGTAGAAAATGCGTTCGGCATATTAACAGCGCGATTTCGTGTGTTTCGTCGACCATTTGAATGTCAATTGGAACTAGTTGACGTCATTACAAAGACTACCTGTGTCTTGCACAATTATTTAATGTCTTCAAGAACGACAACTAGTAACGCCAATACCGTCAATATTGAAGAACAGCAATCTTTAAGATCGGTACAATACGACAACTTACGAGCAACTAGAGAAGCATTTCGTGTCAGAGAGTTATTTTGTAATTATTTTAATAATGTAAATTAGATTAAACTTGAAATAAAAAATAATTAAACTCACCGTCTGGTATATCTGCATTACTTATTTCCTCCACTATTTGTTTCCATACAACATCCTTTTTAATTAAATTGTGATAGTCCTTTAACTGTGTGTTCCATAACACAGGAAACTGTTTAACGACTTCGATAAATTGCTCCATATTCGCTACGAAACGACCGTGCGTACGACAAAGGACACTGGACAGCACTGGCGAAGGATGTGCGAAGGGCGTGCGGGGAAGGCGGGAGGGACATAGCTTAGCTCGCGTAGCTGCGGCATCGGCATACACAACTAACTTAGCTTCGCATATTTTAGTTAGCTCACATAGCTTAGTTCACATAGTTTGCGGTCTGCACACAAGTATGGAAAACTGCGTCAGCTATGCGAGCTAAGCTAAACTAACTTAGCTTAGCTCTTGGTCTGCAACCCGCATAAGGCGCTCGTTTTCTGCCCAATTGCTATTATTTGTTTTCCCTCGACTGATGAATTCAGTGTGACATTCACCTGAAACACAAATAGTATAAGTATGGCATTAAAGTAAAAAAAATAAATAAATAAATTTAAGTTCATTTTTTTTAAAGTAATTTTTTTACTTTTTTTTTTTAGTATGGCATCAAAAACTAAATATGCAAGGTAAAAGTTAAAAAAAAATGTCACTAAAATGTTGAAAATACAGGTTCAATACCTACCTTCCATTCAGTATAATGATCAGTTGGATATACTGTCACAAAGATCAGTAATATATTTGGAGTCGGTGCCAGTCTAGGCATCATGAATTTAGTTGTTAGTTATAGCTGTCACCAACTCCAAATATATTACTGATCTTTGTGACAGTATAGCTCCTAAACGGCCGTCCGTTAGGGATGTGACTTAGCGGGAAAAAAATCGATTAATTAATAATCGATTTTTTTTTACCTAGAATAAATCGATTATAGAAAAATCGATTTTAAATAAAAAAATTATCGATTTTTCAAAAAAATCGATTTTTTTCGTAAATTTAATCAGTTGAATAAGTTATAAAAAAAAACAAAAGCAACTTAAGCAATCAACTTTATTTAACTAGTGAGTAATTATTTCATTGGTGCCACTGCCAACCAATGAAAAAAATTAAACTTTTTAGTTCATAGTACTGTCGCCAACAACTTTTTTTCCTTTTGTTGCTAGACATTTTTACAACGAAAAGAAACAAACACTCAATCCGATCTTCCAAACACAAAATAATCTTTGAACAAATTACAATAAAGGTAGGTACGAAATTACGAACGCGGAACACGTTGAACGAGAATAATTTGAAACAAACTACAGATCAGTCAGTCATTCATTTAAATCAGTGACACAATGACAGAAATGTCAACCCCCGAGAACTAACGAACGAACTGGGTACCGGTGCTGCCGTCTACTACTAGTACCACTCTACTAGTACCACTAGTACCACTAAAGCAAAGAGTATTATAATATATGCACTAATGCCATATTATATAGGATGTACCAAAAAGGTACCATGCTAAATCTATGACTTAAGCCGAGTCCGCAGCGCCATGTTTTCGTGTTCGTTAAAACATGTTTAAAAACAAAAAACAGGCGCGTGTCATTGATGGAAACCAATGTTATTATGTTAAAAAACACGAAAACATGGCGCTGCGGACTCTGCTTTATACCTACCAGTCGAAAAAATCAAAACCAGGCATCCGGACGCAATGCGTAAAAAAAATCGATTTTTTTATGATAATAATAAAATCGATTTATGAAAAATCGATTTTTCTTTTTAAAATAATCGTTTATGAATAATCGATTTTTATGAAAAAATAATCGATTTTTAAAAAAATCGATTATTTTTTAACATCCCTACCGTCCGTACACACATACAGGACAGGACAGGTACAGACGTTAAACTTATCTGTTTACGCCGGGGGTTAAAAATATTGAATGTCAATTTAAATTCCTTATCAAAAGTACAGGATAATAGGCAATAACTTACTAAATTGCTCCCGGTGGACTCTTGTCTAACTGCTTCACCCACTGATGACGACGAGTCCAGTGGTATCACCAGTATGTCACCATCCTAAAATAATATTTACTTTGAGACAATGTTATAATAGTACATGTAACAAAAAGGTGTGATAATATGAGTATGTACGCTCAATTAAACTCAATAATCGTTGAAATAATCACTAAATGTGTTCGAGTGCGACCGTTAACTAACAGGCTATAGCTAGCCCTAGCCGGAGTTAACTCAAGGGAAGTGTTATATTTTTTTACTAGTAATCGGTTCAGCATTGCAGGTGTGAACGGTCCTGCCCTCGTCCCTTGATCCGGCCCTGATAAAAACTAATCGATCAAGATCAGGACTGATCCTGGTCTCAAAGAATGTCTATACCAAATTTTGCATCGGTTCAGTGTCTTAGGTATGAAAATGTGAAAAGGTCCTGCCCCAGCCGACAGATAGACAGACAGACTTACTTTCGCATTTATAATATTAGTATGGATGTAATTACAAATTAATACATATTGCTCTTGAACCAAAAAACAGTAAGTACGAGTACTTTTCTACAATTTTGCATAACTTACCAAATTTTCCTTGTTAAGTCCTGCTTCGCAGTCTTGGTTGAGGATTGAGCTTTGCAGTCCTTCACACGGTGGCAGATGCTCTAAGTTACAAGGTAGACTAGTTAACAAGTCATTCCTCAGGACCTCTTCAAAGAGTGATGAATTGTAGGAGTTATCCTGAAATTTAACAAGAAATTTAAAAAGGTAATGTTCTTAGTTGGTAAACTAACAAGACTGATGAAAAGTTAGGATTTTATTCCACTTTTTAAATAAATACTGCACCGGTTAAATTGTTAGGTATCTTAAGAAGACTTTAAATAAAAGTTAATAAGTAGGTACCTACCTACATGCAAGTAGGAGAATGTGCATTTAAGCGACGCAGGGCATGTGTAAGCAAAAAGTTTAAAACAAAATTTACTTTTATTAAATAAAATTTAACATGAAACAAACCATATCTTTTGGTTGGTCGCTTTTTAACATTGCCAGAGCTGCTTCAAACCGGAGTCTGTCCCTATTTGAGGGAACATACTATGTATGTCTTGTTTACTAAGCATCTGCATTGTTGCGATATCAATTCTTTTTCAGTATCACTCAATACTGGTGTGTTCAGCTGTCTGGCATTCCTTTCTGGATCATAGTTCGGTGTAGTACTGTATCCTGCAGTTGAATAATTTCCAGAAGGTCCTGCAGTTGCATGTATTGCATTACTGCCGTAGTAATTATTTCCTTTTTCATTGATTTCTCGGAGTTCCATTTGTGAAACAATATTAAAAATTTCAGATTTGATCATTGCTTTGTTGTATTCATTAAATTTCTTCACCGTTGCAGCTATACCATAAAAAAATTTGTCAATATCATCTTCCTCCTTTTTTTTTCCCTTTAGTACATATTTCATTAACAATAACGATACAGTAGATCCATCTTCCACTTCCACCCTTGACCTTTTTATATTTGGAAACTTGGATGTCGTTGTAGACAAGCCAGATGTTGGACGATCATCTATTATTGAAATATCTGATTGGTAATCCGGAGCAGACAATTGAGAATCTTCATTGGCAGTACTTTCCTGATCACTATCTCTGAGTAGTGAAGATACAGTTGCTCTTTCTTTATAATACGGTAGCAAAAAACTCATTTCATCCTCGTATTGCCATTTTTTATCACTTATTGCAGCTTGACCACTTTTGGTACTTTTTTTCTTAATAGCCCTACGATGAGTTTCCCTTAAATTGGACCACGTTTTCTTGCACATTGATACTGAAAAAATGAAACAGTAATTGTAAAGAATGATATATAAAAAAGTTAGGGAATTTGTTTAGTATCGAGTCAGATTCCAGCCCTAAAATATTAACCTACCCTATTTTGCTTAATACAATCTCAAAAAACTTTTATATTTCAGATATTTGACAAGCGGTACATATTAAACGTGAACTTTACATATTAATACTTAATAACTACAGTACTACATAGCTTAGTTCGTTATTTTTTAATATTAGAGATTGATATTGCTGCAGCAAGTACATCATTAGATTGGGGTATAGATTCAAATTGATCCAGCAGTGGCGCAGAGAATGCAGATGTTGTAGGTTCAACAGGTTGATAAGCTTCAGTAGCGACCTCTACAAGCTGGTAGGCTACAGGCTGTGGTGATAGCGTACATTCATTATGGAGTATAGATTGTGAAGATTGTTCCACTTGCATAGAGAGTGCAGACATTTCATAATTTACTGTAGGCTGTGGTGATGGCGTACATTCGGAACTGTAATTAGAAGGTGTGTACACAATTCTACCACAGAGGGCTCTCTTACGGTATCTAGAGAGTATCGCCGCCTGTATTTCATCTGTCGCATCAATTCTATCAATCGAAGATAACTGTTTCAGCTGCAGTGCTACATGTCTTCCAATAACATCACATTCATCTTGTAATCGGGGCAGACACGTTTACTAAACTACTATTTAGTTCTTTGAGTTCATTTACGGCTGCTTGAATGTCAGACCGTTCTGATGATAATTTCGTCTTTAACTTTAGAGTTTTTGGTGGCTTTACCACTTTTATATGAGCAGCTTTGTTGCTATTGTCACTAGCATCAAGGTCCACGTTATTCGTGGCCTCCTCGCTTCCTGACGCTGATGCGACGTTGCTTCCTGACGTTGATGGATGATATGGTTCCTGAAATTAACATTACTCTTTTATTTTTCAGATACCGAATGTGGAAGAATGGCAAGATATCCAAATAGGATTCGCTTCGAGGTGGAATTTCCCTAATTGTTGTGGCTCTATCGATGGGAAGCATATAACAATTCAAGCACCACCAAATTGTGGCAGTGAATATTATAACTACAAAGGAACAAATAGTATAGTGCTCATGGCTGTTGTGGATCACGATTATACTTTCAGATATGTAGATATAGGCTCATATGGTCGTAACGCAGATGGTGGGGTATTCCAAAACTGCTCTTTGTATCCTTATCTAGAAAACAATTTATTGTTGCCTGAAAATGGTATTCTAGTTGGAGATGATGCCTTCCCTTTAAAACCGTATTTACTAAAGCCCTACAAAAATACATTGACTACCGCAGAAAAGATTTTTAATTATAGGTTGAGCAGAGCAAGAAGGATTGTGGAGAATGGGTTCGGCATTCTAGCATCTCGTTTTCGTGTTTTGGGAAAGCCAATTCAAGTTACAGAGGAAACTACGATAAAGATCGTCTTATGTGCTTGTACATTACACAACTGGTTACGTACTACTGCATCAAATACTTATACACCACCAGGAACTACAGATTATGAAGACATCATAAACTTTCAAATCATTCAGGGCCAGTGGAGGTCCGAAATTAATGAATTACCGAGTATTCGTCGCTCGAGAATTAATAATAGATCGAAATTAATAGCAGAGAAAATGCGTGATAAATATAAAAATTATTTCAATGACGACGGAGCAGTTGCATGGCAAAATTATATGATTAGGTAATTATAATTACCTAGTAGTAATTAGAATATAAAAGGGAAGAGAAAAATAAAGGATAGTAAATTTTGTGGACCCTGACTGGTTTGGAATGTGCCTTGTGCCTTTGTAATTATAATTTGTAATAAAATACTTACCAAATTACTTGATGTTTCCTTTTCTTTAAGATTAATTATTTTCATAATATAATCCATAGAATCGAACCATTTGATAGATGGTTTATAGATCTCATCAGTGCCAGATCCACTTTTTTTGCTCTTTTCAATTTTCAATAACTCCTGGTTATATGTTGAGCGTAAATTTTTGATTTTTTTTGTAACTTCATTCATGTTTTGTAAATTGCATTCCAAGCGGATGTGTTCTAACGACGCTTTACGCAAATCTCTGTTCTTGTAATTAGGATCCAAACAATTCCATAAGTTCGTTTGATTCTTGTATAGCTCCACAAACTTTATATTTTGATCGGATGTCCACCTTTCCGCCATTTTGATGTCAACGCAAGAAACCTACAAAAACACTGCACCGGCGGCGTGGGCCCGAGCGTACGAGCTACTGTCATTTCGCGAAATCATGCGAGTTGACGACCGAGCGACGTGCGAGTGGCGTGGTGGGGGAAGGCCAGTTGCGAGTAAAAACAAAAAATGTTGAAGTAACTCGCTTGCGAGCAACTGTCCCACTCGCACATAACAGTTACTCGTATGATGCGGTCACACAGTGCGAGCTATTGCACCTCAGTAACTGACACGGTCAGCTCGCATGCTAGCTCGCACCGTGTAACCTAGGCTTTAGTTGCTACAGTTTCTGGCAAGCTGCATGAGGGATAGACAGCAGTATGTGGAGTACGCAGGGTGCAAATCAGAGCCCTATTTGACGAAGACAGGTGTGAGTTGGGGCCACTTGAGTTTCTGATTATGATTAACGACTTGCCGGAAGTCGTTAAAGAAGCCAAGTGTCTGTTGTTTGCGGATGACCTGAAGCTGCTCTTGCCAATACAAAAGGATTGTGATCGCCTTGATAGGAAGGTAGTCGAATGGAGTAGGGAAAACAAGTTACAGTTTAATGTTAGCAAGTGCTCTATAATATCATTTAGCAGAGCTAGAACACCACTGCATTACACCTACAAAATGGAGGAGACGCTGATGAATCGGGTTAAATCAGTGAGAGACCTGAGACGTTCACTTAGACGCACAACTGACACTCAGAGGACATGCTGTTAAGGTTTGTAAGAAAGCGTTTAAGATTCTGGGTTTTGTTCTTAGACAATTCAACAACTTTACAAATATAAAAGCACTAACAGCATTCTATGACGCATTGGTCAGGAGTCAGTTGGAATGTAACGCTGCGATTTAGGCTCCTCACGAGTTGAAATACAGCCTTATGCTAGAGCGAATCCAAAACAAATTCACTAGGTACCTGTACCTAAAGCTATACGGGGTATATCCATACTACCCTCTGATGTATCCAAGCCTATTCGTTCTGGGCATGGTGGGGTACACCAAACTAGAAGTTAGGAGGGATAAGGCTCTTGCTGTATATTTACTTAGGGTGTTCCGAGGTAATATCTCCAACTCAGGCGTGCTGGCGGAAATGAGGCCGAACGTGCCTCAAGAATACGTGCATCGGAGAAGGAAGCCAGAGCTGTTCGCGGTGCCCAATGGAAGAACTAATTTGTTGGGCAAATCGCCATTGACGCGCACCTTGCACACACTCAATCGAGTTGCCCAAAAAATTGATATTTTTCACTGTTCCCTGACCGATTTCGCAAGGGCTTCACTGCATGTTTTATGTTACTTGTAGGAATTATTTGTAGGTATTTTGTGAATGAATTATTTATTATTATTATTTTGAATGACATGGTGCTAATTGACAATGTTTAAAATGTATTTTTGATTATTGTGTTATCTATTGTTTACGAATATAACTTTTATGTTATGACTTATAGAAATAAGATTGTATGATACGACTACGCTATTGCATTGGGGGTACCCTGTAATGATAGTGTAATGATAAATAAATAAATACAAATACAAAAATTAAACTAGATTTGCACTCTGCAGTATCTAAAGCACAAATCCGCCACTTAGAGAAACAACAGACCGATACAGTCCTGCAAACGTACCTACTAAGGTTTTCATCGTCAAAAACACTTACCTTTTTAATTCCTTGCGAAGAGACCCCCGCAATGACTGAATTTTATTTTTTACCATTTTAATGTCAGCGTCTTTATCATATTTTTTCCATACATTGACCAAAGCTTGATTCCCTTTGTACTTTAAATTCCTGTTGCCGTACAAATCTTTATTTATAATTTGCCATAAGGCAGGGTGAAATTTGTAGGTACATATTAGTTCTTTTATTATGTGCTTGGGCACATTTCTAATGTCAGCTTTATCGTTGATTTCTTGTTGGGAATCCATTTTCCTTCCGAGACGACAGACACAAACAAAATGATTACAAACGCGCGCTCAATCACGCCGGACAAATGAACAGGCACTAAGGGCGCTTTTAGTGTCACGCGGATTTGCTCACGCACGCGGGATTGGACCGCATGCGTAAAATTTCACGCTGCGGATCATACGCAGCATGAGTTTCAGTTTTCTACGGGCTGCGTAACGGTATAGACGTGTTCAAAAATGATCAATGTCAGAAGAATATGTGTCGCTTACATACTTTACAAACGACGAAACAAGAAGACAAGAGTACATGTTGATCCCTTTCTTGAAAATAGGCTTCTTGCTGGGGCGTTTGTTACACACTTTGGAAAACTACAAAATAATGAACGTAAATTTAAAAATTACTTTCGAATGTCCATTCGTTCTTTTGATGAACTGTTGTGTAAAATTGAGAATAAGCTACAAAAAAGCAGTTTACGAAGGATTACAATACAACCGATTGAGAGGCTCGCTATTACATTAAGGTAAGTTTTAAATTTTAAATATTTAATTTCCTGCTATGATTTAGTGGAAAGGGATTTGAACAGGTAGGATAAACGTTTTTTGACTTCAAATTACTGTCATGTGTAAATTTACATGTGCAAAAAAAAGATTTTGTCATGTACTCTGAAATTTCATTGTTCATAATTTCATTCAATTTCATGTTGAAATTTCATAAAATAAGATTATTTCACTCATAAAATGTCGCCATTAAAGTGGAATCATTCCTACCTTTCATCACACGCTACTTATTATAATATAGATAAAAGTTATAGGTTTGCACATGACAGTAATTTAAAGTCAAAAAAAGTCCTTAATTGGTTTGGGATTGGTACGTTCAACCTACATACACAATCCTTTTTTTTATCTGATAAAGTACACATGGCCACAGATCAAGTTACCCAAAACCAGCATAAATGGAACTCGCGCCTTGCGTATTATCATACTTAGGTAACCCGTCGGAGTCCCGCTTATACTGGATTTGAGTAACTTGATCTGTGCCGTGTGTACAACCGCACTCATATGACTAAACAAACAATTAGAGAGAAACTGGAGAAAAAAAGTTAATCGTACTCATTTTAATAAAAAGAGTTTTATTCATAAATTAAAAAATCAAATTTTACATCATTCATTTCTTTGTAAATTTGTATCCTGAGCGTTGACATTACTTTCGCCTGTAGATGATGTTGTTGCTGGGGTATAAATTACGTCATAAGACGTGATATTAAACAGGCCGCTTTCAGTCGAAATAAGAGTTTCATTGTCATTCACTGCAGCAGAACTAATAGCATTGTCGTTAAGACTCGAAGTATCCTGGATTATACTATTGGTTTGGTAATCTTGATTTATCGGTGACAAACTGTCAAGCTCAGTAAAAGCACTAGAACTTGTTGTAGGTATGGGACTGTAGTATGCAGGTTGTGTTTGACTTTCCATTTCCATAACTATATTTAACACTTTTGTTCTGAACATTAGTTTTTGATATCTAGTGAATCTTTTTAATGAAGGCTGCAGAGACTGAAAGAAAGCCAAATCCTCACTTTCTAGCTCCAGTTGATTAGACTTTAAGCATTCTAATAACTGTGCCTCAAATTCAGATGGTGCTTGCTTTTTAGATTTTACTTGTTTTTGTTTTGATGTTGGGTGAGAACTTTCTTGACGTGAAGTATCTGGTTGCGTGGACTCATTACGTGTTTCTAAATTACGTTGTGATGTTAGTTGAGAACTTTCTTGACGTGAAGTACCTGGTTGCGTGGACTCATTAGGTGTTTCTAAATTACTTTGTTCAGACATTTCTTCACAGAGTGACTCTTCTCCAGCAGTTTCCGTTGTACTGTCTAAGAAAGTCAAAATGTCATAGTAAGAATATTTCTTCTTCTTCTTACTCCCAGAGCCGGATGGCTGATTTTTTTCAGATATCTTGTCTTTCTGGTAAGTGTCCCTTGCTGTTCGCCAGCGTTGTTGTATTTTCTTGTCTGAAATGACAAAATATAATAAGTAAGTGGCAAAAGTACACACAGTTTCAGATCAAGTTACCCAAAACCAGTACCAATAAACGGAACTTGCTAGGGCCTCGCCGAGTCGTCTACGATAATAAACAACGCATGAGTCCTGTTTATACTGGTTTTGGGAAGCTTGATCTGTGGCCGTGTGTACAAATCTGATATTAGTTGGAAATTTAACTGCATTCGATTAAAGGCCCTCCTTAATTCACACATGTTGTCAACTTTACACTGTCTCATGAAGCATTAGATAAATCAAGCAATATATATATACCTATACAGAGTGGAAAAATAAGGCCGCAGTTGAAGGAAAAGTACCCTTAATATTGATGATGGCAAATTTTACTGAATAGAAATAATTCATTTTTTACAAAAATAATTAGAACTTCATTTAAGGATTTTTGGAAAAACACCGGATTGAATCGGGAAATTTGTTTATTTGTTACAGTAAAATTTGCCATCATCAAAATTAAGGTGAAAACTTCCGGAAGTCACTAGCGCTGTAAGTTTTTAATTTGTTTTAACAAAAATTTGCTTTATTTGCATCTGTCAACCTTCATGAAGGAGGACTTCTGGCCGCAGGGTGTCGTGTTTCGGAAGTTCCGAGGGCGGCTGCCCGCTGACACCGTGCACACGTCGGCGACATTACGTGTGAAATAATTAAAATAGTTTTTGTATATAAAATAATATGTATGTTAGTCTGTAAGGTATATATCTATGGGCCTCTGTTTACATTACCATCTTGTAATGTAAATATTGCCTGAAATAAACGATATTTTATTATATTATATTATATATATTTATTAGATTCCTTTCATTTGCCGGAAATTTTACCATAGGGGTTAATTTATACAGAGAAGATTTCTTATAAAATATTTACAGCATAGTTATGTGTCTCAAATCTGCTAAAAGTGGCCACTTTTAGCAGATATGAGATACATAACTATACTTCGAACTTTTCATATGAAATCATAACTGCATAAATACCCCCCTATGATAAAATTTTCGGCAAATCATAGAAATCTAACGTAGCTATAGTACTGTAGTTAAAACGAATTAAAAACTTCTAGCGCTAGCTACTTCCGTGCCCTTTCACCTTAAGGGTATTTATTTTTCTTCTGAAGTAAAATTCGAGCGGTGCATGCTGTCTTATGTCTGATGTCAGCATTATTAATATATTATGTTATCATATTATTAATATATTGTTTTTGTTTTCAGATATTTGGCAACTGGTAATACATTCACTGATCTACACTATTCCTATGTGATTGGAATTGCAACAATTAGCGAAATAGTAAGACAAGTTTGTTACATAATATGGATTGAACTAAATTCTGAATGTATTCCACAGCTTAATGGGATCAAATGGAAAGAAATCGCAGAGGGATTTCTCACATATACAAATTTTCCTAATTGCTTGGGTGCTATTGATGGAAAACATATAAGAGTGATTCGGCCGCCGCACAGTGGATCACTATATTTTAATTATAAGAAATATTATTCTGTAGTGCTCCTCGCAATGTGTGATGCTGATTATAATTTTACATATATTAATGTCGGTACCAGTGGAAGCAACGCCGATTCAACCATCTTTAGAAGGAGTCAATTGTATACGAAACTGGAAAGTAACACGTTGGGTATCCCTGACCCGCAAGAGTTGCCTATTATTTGCCCCGAAGTAGCTTATCCATCTAGTGTAAGAGCAAAGTTGCCGTTCGTGATAGTGGGAGACGAGGCATTTGGTTTATCATCACATGTGATGCGGCCTTATGCTCGTGATAATTTACCTTACAAAAAGAAAATATTTAATTACCGTCTGTCCAGAGCTAGAAGGTACATAGAATGCACTTTTGGAATTATGTCAAATAAATTTAGAATATTTCACAGATCCATGAATGTCAAGTTAGATCTAGCACAATTAATAGTCAAGACGGCATGTGTACTTCACAATTTCATAAGGAAACGGGATGGCTACAAGGTCAGCCATACATTTGTCACAAATGGTTTTACGGGACCACTACCCAGGCAGCAGACTGAAAGTAGTAATACGTCGGCAAGTAATATCAGAGATATATTTGCAGATTACTTTATCAATGAAGGAAAAGTCTCCTGGCAACACCGATATATAATTAATTAACTAAACTCAAAAGGTTTTAGGTTTTTGATGTTATTTGTGAATTAAATAATTATGCTTATATTAATAAAGTAATGATGCTTGTATAAATAAAATAATGAACCAAACACATACCCGCCTCTTTTCTTTCCTCTTCGCTCAAATTTTCGTAGTTAGGTGCCAATTCCTTCAAAATATCTCTCCATGCAGCCTCCCTCGCGTCCCTGTTTTTGTATAATTCATTGCGTTTATCCCACAAAACGGGCCGCAGATGAACTTCAATGATTACTCGTTCTGTATCGATTTTCATTTCGGTAGTACAATACGGCGCGTGCGCCCCGCTCGACTCTAAAATGGGCACTGAAGTTGTAGGCAGCGCTTACGCATGCGGATACCCCGCACCGGGGTGACGCCCCGCACAGCGCCCCGCGTCCCGCGTGCGTTTATCACGCTTTACAATAGATACCTATATGAAATTGTTCTTTGCGGATGCTACGCATGCGGTCCAATCCCGCGTGCGTGAGCAAATCCGCGTGACACTAAAAGCGCCCTAAGAGCGAGGTCCCATTAGTGCGTTGCGTCGCGTCGTCGCAACGGAACAGCGCATTGTATGCCACACCTGCGTTGCGACGACTCACGATGTCGCAGCGCAAGAGCGCCGTCGCAGCAACACTGGCTGCGTCTCAGTTCAGCCTTCGCAATGGATAGATACAAACGTGTTCTTTTGTTGCTTTTATTACGCCACCGCCGAAATAAACGTAGAAACCATAGAAGATTCTGGATATCTCCTTTGATAGCATTAAGAAATAGTGATGGTCAGTTTTTTATGCAGGAATATAGGGAGTTGTTGTTAGATGAAAAGAAATTTTTCAATTTTTTTAGGATTATAGATAGGCCAGCTTTAATAATTTGGTTAAAATCTTAGAACCACATGTAAAGAAGCGGTATACCAAATTCAGGAACCCTTTAGAACCAATTGAAATGATTGGTATTACATTGAGGTAAGAAATTTCAAATATAATAATAATGTTCATCAGTTATTCATTTATTATCTTTAAAATCAGTTTAATTTAAGTATTACTACTAGTCAACAAAGCAAAGTTATTTTCTTCTTCTTGACTATCATCAATAAAATTATTAACTGTAGTGTTGGCTGAGAAGGTAGCGTCGAATTCATCTGTTTGATACCCCGATGGCGATGGTGACTGGGCATGTTGTGCAGTTTGATATCCGCGTGACTGCAATGGTGTTGATTGAGTCTGTTCCCCGAACCGCATTTCGGTAATGATATTTATAACTTTGCTTTGGAATGTCAAAGTTTGTAATTCCGTAAAGCCGTCCAATTTTTAAGATAACTAAAACAAAAACAAATATACTTCTTCTATAAAAATTTTGACATCACCAAATGATGAGCCAAGTTATAAGCATGAATTACACACTGTTTTAGCACAAGTCATGCAAATAGGCAGTCTACACTTAGGACATAAATGTACAGTCTTCGCCCTTTTGTTTGGCGGACAAAAAGAGCATCTCTTTCTCTTACTCCTCTCCAATTTCAGGTTTTCATCGTGTGTTGAAGTTGTCTCTGCTGAATGAAGTTTCAAAGCTGTAGCAATGCTTGTTCGGAGTTGTGTAGGAAGTCTATCGTTATAAGACCTTTCTTTCATATAGGGTTCACACATCATTATGGCAAGTCCTTTCAAGAACGTCATCCTTGTCATTTTCGTAGATCTCTCATGACTTTGTTGGATGATATAAGCATTCAGTGCACTCATGTCCAATATTCTATATAAGACAGGCATCATTTGATCAACAGAATCAACACCGCCTTTTGTGCTGTTATAATGCATAATTATTTCAGGTTTGTTAGTAGACTCATCTACAGTGTTGTCATGATGCATGGATGAAACAAGAATGACTGACTTATTCTTCTTCGGCACATAACTTACAATTGTTGTGTCATTTGTGAACCCGAACAGTGATGATCCGATCGGACGATCTTTTTTGGGGCAAGAACTCTTTGGGAATTTCCTTCTAATTTTTTCTCAAGGTTCCAACGACAGTAAGACCTTTGGATTTCATGACACTGATGAGTTCCATCGAGGTATACCAATTGTCAGTAGTGATGTTGCGGTTGGAGTTCAAAATTGGTTGACATAATCTCAGACACGCTTGGAGAGGTACGGGATGTTTTTTCTCTTCTTCTGTCAAAGTCAGGCCATCGGAATTTTTTCCACAGTACAGATACGTATTTAGCACGTAGTGCGTTTTAGAATCTGCAAGACATTGCATTTTCAGCCCATATTTGTTGGGTTTGCTAGGTATATACATTTTGAAGGAGCAACGTCCCCGAAAAGCCAGCAGCATCTCATCAATAGTAGCATTAGCACCGATGGAGTAATTAGCTTGCGAATTTTTATTGAAGCTATTGATAATCTCTGTCGTTATGCAACTGGGATCAGTTCTTTTTCGCTCTTCTCTATCTTCTGGATTATCAAAGCGAAGGCACAGCAGAAGTATATAAAATCGCTACGAAGACATGCACAGCCGAAAAATCTTCATTTTCTGTGCAATGATAAGCGAACACACGTTCTTTCGCTAAAGCTTGTCGGGAGGATCCTTCTACCATAGTGAAGTTATAATAGTATAACTGCCGACTATAATATGACATTTGATCTGGCAGCTTAGGTAGAGGAAGATTTTTTTGACAGTCAAATGATATTATTTTGAGCCCATCCATTGATTCTCTCAACTTTTCGAAAAAAGATTTTGCTCTCAATGAATGCACCCTTTTTTCAGTTATAAGCTGGTTTTTTTTGTTGAGATCTGTCTCCGTCTTTATTTTTTCGGTTTCGGTTAATTCTAGGCACTTTGAGCAAACGTCTGTTCTGGGGGTACCGAAGCCAATATTGTAATAGTTATTAAATACAAGGCGAAAATACGATCTTTTTACTAAAGCATTAGCATATTCACTTCCCTTGTAAATATCATATTGTTTATTGATATTTAGTTTGGACGGCAGATACTTTCTTTCAGCCATTATAGCTTTACGACAGTAATGTGATTCAACACAACTAAGTTGTTGTATGAATTTGTGCACAGATTCCTTCAGCGGAGCAAATTTTTTTCTTTGCGATTTCCCCCGCGTTTTTCGGTAATAACCACATCACCTGCATAATAGAACCTTTGCATGACATATGAGACTCTATGCTTTGTTACACCAAAAATCTTCAAAAAAAATTTTTGGCATATTGGCACTTTTTTACTTCCCAAAATAACGCAATACTTTATAGTGGTTTGTTTTTTTCCTTTGTTTGTGGATCTAGGTTTAACAGGAACTATTGAACAAAATTTTAAAAGCATGCTGTCTTGATCAGTCTTGTTAGTGTAACCATAAAACTTTTTATGAAGTAGCATAAGCTGAGCCATGGTTAGAGATGCACACTGAAGCGATTTAGAGTTATGACTGCAGACCCTTTCTGGTGCAGATTTTGCAGAGTATCTAAAAATAATAAAATGAGCTCAAAAACAAATAGATACCAACACCATAAAAATAAGCAAAAAAGTTCATCAGTGACAACCCTGTACTAAAACTTACTTTAGTCTCTTTTGCAAAGTTCGTTTCCATTTTTCTGGATCCTTTTGCCGTTTCCGCGCAAACCTGTTAGTAACAGGGGTAGGATGACAATCCATTGTTCCAATTATTAATAAAACTCTTAAGTTGCACCGCAAAAACAATTTATAATCACTAAAAACACAGAGACGCACTTGTAGGAAACTTCAACCGACGCCATCAGACCACGCGACCGCTTGGACGCCTGTGATTGGTTGACGGAGCCAGAACGCCGGGTTTGATTTAAAACTACCAAAGATTAACGCTTTTGAAACTAATGTTGAACTTTGAAGTCGATTTTGAACGGCATATTGCCGCATTTGATATAGATTAAGATTTTTTTTAAACTTTATTTTAAATTCTCTAAACGGCCATACCAAAAAGGCATTTTTGTCAAATTTGACAGATTGCCGACTTTGATTTTATACGACTCATTTGGATTGAATGGTTCATTAGGTCTTGATCGAGATGTTGGACACGGCAACCTGATAATATTATGGCTCCTGATCCGAGTGTTTCTTGCAGGTGGGGTTTTGGCCCATTTGTATCTATTTTTTCCATATAAATATCCAGTGGAACTAGTCTGTTCACCCGCTTCTTCATCTGGACTGGTATCTTCGCCTTCAGACATTTCAGAGTTTGAGTCATGGTCACTCGTTATCACAAACTCTTCTTGATCGTCAGAAAACTCATTTTCTGAATTGGTGGTACGAGTAGGAACATTGTTTCGAAAAGGTGAATTTCTGCCAATTTCATCTTCATCGCTGTCTACTTCAGCGTTCAACCACTGCTCTAATATGTCATCTCTGTTTGAGGAAACATTCCTTCGGTTTGCCATCTCAAAAACCTGAACTAAACGGTAAAAGGAATATATAACATCAATGAAAAAAGTTACGCATCTATAGTCGTGGGTCCCATGGACCCACTCGCACACCAATACTCACCTTAGGAATAGCGAGCGAAACGCGTCCGTCCACTTACGCGCGCTTCGGCCTACTGTCGGAAGGTACCTAGGCGCGGGAGGCGCTCGGGCACGCGCTGTGATTTTTACACGAGTTCGAAGATTGAACCTGGGTCCATTGGACCCACAACTACAGTTAAGGGTTAATAATAATAAATAACAACTCACCAATCTTGTTCTTTTTTTGGTCCTCGAATTCCTCGTAATCTTGAAATATTATTTTACAAACAGCTGCCCATTCATTCGCTTTACGAAATTTATCACTGTAGTGTTCGTGTGATTTATCCCATATAATGGGTCTTTCTTGGACCAAGGATATGAGAAAATCTATATCAATCTCCTGCTCACTCATGATAAGTTAAAAAATGTCGTTTACGCTCGTCTAGCTTTCTCCTCTAGCAGTGGATCACTGTCCGTCGTCGCAGCGGAGCTCCGACAACGCAGCGCATCACCCTCCCTCTGGGCCAGGCCACAACAGTGCGTTGCGGCGTCGCATCGCAAAAACAACATTGCACAGCTATGCGATGCGATGTCGCAACGCAAAAATTTCATCGGATACGACATCGTACGACAAGACGCTAACCGTCAGTTCAGTTTCTAGTGAGACATGGACCGCACTGCGCGTGTTCTACTTCTGCTTGCGTTAAGGCGTATTAAGAGTTTGCCAGACAACCGCACTAGACCGATTTCGATAACGCGCCCAAAAAAAGTAGGTAGCGTATCTAACTCGCGCGTGATCAACATTTTTGGTCGGATAATACCTAGAGGTCGACGTCCGCGCCTGCCAGTCGCAATTTTATAAAAATACAAACTCTGTAGTGGGGTGCTCATTTTGTAATTTTTGGCTGTATTTTAGCATTTTTGAACATTGTCGATACTTGCCTGGGTACTTAGTTAAAATATACTCGTATATAGAGCTATCTACCTACTAACCTTTCTTTCATCAGGTAGGTTATCTACCTACTTTACAAACTGCTTTATTAGTACGTACCTACCTACTTTCATACTCACCAGTTCACGCGAAAGATACCTACTAATTAGGTATATTCTTACTTACCCGAATAAATAGGTAGGTACCTACCACAGGTGCACAGGTAACTAAATAAAGAAAAACAAAGTATCATTTTACGCAAGTAGATATTTATTTTTAAAAGCACAGAATATAGGTAGGTATAAGGTAAGAACTTACATTAGGTAGGTAGGTTTTGGTAATAAATAAAACAATGTTCCACTCATTTATTATATAGCTGAAACTTTGTCCTACTCATATAATAAAGCTAAAAGTTTGTGAGTTTGTTTAGATGTTTGTATGTTTGAGTTTCAATCACGCCTAAACCAGTGAACCGATTTGGATAAAACTTGGAATAGGCGTAGATAGTGACCTGGAATAGCATATAGGCTATTCAAAATGTTGGTAGGTACCTAGGTACCACGCGGGCGAAGCAGCGCGCAGAAGCTAGTTTATCATAATTATGTTAGGATCAATTTTCTAATTCAATGAAAAAAAACTGGACAAGTGCGAGTTTTCGAAACACTTGCGGAGAGGGTTCCGTACTTTAATAATCATTCTAATAAAAAAATATCAAAGCCGTATTTATTCTAAAACAAGGGAAATTATTCGACAAATTTATCATCCATATTATTAATAAAATTCTTTGTCCTGACTGACTGACAGATAACGTACAGCCTAAACTGCTGGTCGTAGAGACTTGAAATTTTGAGGGTACGTCCGTTTTGGTGCGTAGGGGTGTACTATGAAGGCATTTTTTGAAATTCAACCCACAAGGGGGTGAAAGGGCTAAAAATGTTTGTATGAAAAATCGTACACCTGGCACTTAGAGACATGAATGAAATGTTTGGTAGTCTAATAAGAAACATGGTTTTTGGAACGAAGTTCCTTTTCTGACGGTATTGGATGGATGCTAGACGAAAAAAAGTGTTAGATTTTATGTTTTACAAAAATAAGCCTAAGTTTATTCGGATAAGTATAAAGGTTATGTACAAACGCTTTAGTTATGTATAGTTATGTAAGGAAAAGATCACTTATACAGATACAATTAATACCTGCCTACTAAAGAAATTTTAAACCTTTTTATTAGCTACTTACATGGGTTCAGCAACTAAACTTAGGAAGGATGGTGGTAAAATATCATAGTTATTTATTATATGGGTTGGTGACCTGCCTTGACAACTGCCGAGGTAATGAACAACACAGATGAAAACTTGTCCGAACACTTTCCACTCTCCGGGACGGTCTACGGTTAGAACGGCACGGTGGGGTCCCTCGGATAAAGTCAATTTGGTTAGTAGGAAAATTTTCGCGAGCGTCCACTGGTTAAATGCCTTCCCACATATAACTCACACTAACTTCCTTTCATTAAGTTAATGAAAGGAAACTTTGAATTCGAGCGAGGGAACATTCGAAATGGAATAACTCGCAACATGAACTACGAGCTATTAAAATCGGACGTTACAATGTATATGTCAAATCGTCACAGTGCGAAGTGCGCAGTCGCGAGACAAACACAAAACGAGATAATCAGAGATGATAAGGGATAATCAGAGATAATCAGGGATGATAAGGCATAATATGGGATAATAAGGGAAAATACGGGATAATAAGGGATTATTAGGGATAATTAGGCATAATTAGCGATAATAAGGGATAAAAAAGGGATAACAAAGATATTCAGGAATAGTAAGAGATAACAAAGGGATGAAAAAGGGAAAACAAAGATATTCAGGAGTAATAAGGGATAACAAAGGGAAAACAAAGATAATCAGGAATAATGTTTAGAACGCTACCTTATGAGAATCACATATCTTTGAAATCTATTATTTTTGCTTGAGTTACAACTTTGTTAAAATTAATATTTATATTATCATTTTGACTTTTTTTTTTTGTTATTTTATTTTCTTTGTTGTCTGTTTGTGGAACAATTTCTCTTAGAGGCATGTTTCTGGACTTCCTAGGATCCAAAATTTCAGGTAACATACTTTCCATGTAAAAACTTTTCAATTTTGGGACCATAATATTATTCCATAAATTTTGATCACGAACAATTATCTCTGTTTTTATGGGATTATTTGAACCACTCCACACTCCAAATAAGCACTCTTGATGTCCTGTAATGTTTAATTGGCCCTGAACTTGGAGATACCATGCATGCTTTTTGTTGACAACAAAGTCTTTGTTCCAAAAAGTTATTTTTCTATTTTTGACTGCGTCTTCTAGTGAAGTTTTGTATCCAGATATTGGGCATTTAATTTCAACAATTTTATTTTCATCTATTACGCCGTCTGGAGATGCACCTAGAAATGGATAATTTTTATCTATAAATAGCCCGCACGGTAAAATTTTTATATTTTCTTGTAGTTCCAACTGATCTAACGCAATTTTTTCATTCATTTTACCATGTGAAACGGAGGCTACGTCTGATATGTCTTTGGAATATAGTAAACTTTTTACTATGCTAGCTGACGTAGTGGTGCGTTTGTTTATAATTTTTCCAAAGTTGGAAGCTGTGAGCAAGTGTCGTCTAATTTCCATCCATTTGCTAGAATTACTTTGAAGAACTGTCTCTTTTTCGATACTAATTATTTCTTCGTCAGATCTCTGTAAGGTTTCCAAAAATGAGATCTTTAACCTTTCTAAGTCCTCTTGAGGTAAATCGGGTCTCATGCAATTTTCTCCATAATTTTCATCTTCTTTTTTTTTTTCATTTGTTTTAAATAGATTTCTACGTTTACTTTTTGCTTTAAAATTAATACTTCTTTTAAGTCTTGCTAATTCAACTTTTTTTGAAATTGACCTAGGACTAACTCCAAGAAATGATCTTTGAAGCTTGTACAAAGGTCTTTTGGTATTAAAAGAAACGACAGCAGTCGCGCATCTAGCTTGATAGGATCGCCGGAGACAGTAATTTATACGCTTGCCACCTACACACTTCGCGATTATAGAGTTAAATTGCTCACAGCGATTGCTATCAATGTCCTCGATGAGACTGCGCGAATTTGCTGCCGTGAACCCTATTATTAGTTTGATTTGTTTTTCTAAGGCGGTATCTTTTAATTTAATGGTGACGTCCTCACTTGTTTTTTTACTTTGGCAGTAAAAGCTCTCACATTTGGTATGGCAGCCAAAAGCATGATAATAGGCATTTGAAATCGAGCCATAGAGGTCATTTATAAGTTTTGAGCGGGACTCATTCAGGTTTTTTAAATATTTGATGGATAGGACAATCACTTTTCGAATAGCTAAAATTCTATGCGTATTTAAATATTTTCGATGTTGTAGTGGGTATTTTGTATCTTTTACAAGAGCTTGCAATTTATTACATAAATTTCTAAGTAAATGATTTCTGCATTCAATTTTTTCAACTGTATAGTTGGAATAGGGTCTAGCCTCTAAAATTTTAGAGTAAGTAGAAGCGTCACCATCTGCAACCATTCTGCCATATATGAGACCATACATCCCCATTGATTGCTTAAATCCCTCTACTATTATTTCTGATTCCATGTTTGTCGATGAACCCATGTAATTTTTAAAACATCTATGCTCCTTTGGTGTTGTTTTATTGTTTAGTGCTCGAGCGCATATACAGCAGTATTTATTTTTTACTCCTAGGTATAGAACCTCTCCAAACTTTTTACCTATTATAGCAGCTGCACCTGATAACGACGAATAATTTTTTTTGTATGTTCTTTTCGCCCAGCATCCGTCAACAATCACCTCTATTATAGGTATGCCATCTGCATTTGTTCTGCCCTCCTCTAGGGCAGATTGACGTTCACGAGCTGCTGCAGCTTCCATTTCAGCTGCAGCAATTTTTTCCCACTCATCGTTTAGCTGATTGTCTATTTTTGCAAAATACTCATACGACATAAAAGGTACATTTAATGCTGTGAATATTTCTTTTAGTTGAGTGTAACCTATCCCTGTAATTGTAGTACTTGATATAGCAGCAGCATTGATGTTTAAATTTTCTTTAGGACAAGGATCGCATGTATTAATATTTAGAATGGCATTACACATATTACATTTGAATTTTAGCTCAGATAAAAGGCCTACTCTTCTCTCTCCTATCAACTCTAAGTTATCCAAAGTGCAGCCAAAAGCAGTTGAATGTGAAGATATGGTTTTTAGTTTTTCAATAAAATAATTCAAATCCACCAATCTCCGTTCATCAGATTCTCCGAAGTTTCTTGTAATGACTTCCTCGTCGTCTATTCTAGAAATAATAGAAAAAAATCAGAATTTATTATATAAGTAATAGATATGGAAAAAGGAGTGTCGGGCGTCCTCCGACCAGATGGGTTGACGACACAATAAGTATCGTTCATGGGTAAGAATGAGAAGGGCTGATGATGATGATAAGGAAAAAAGGCTGATAGGTATAACATACCTTTGAAAGTCATAATGTAAGTCTTCAAGCTTATCATAGTCAACGCTAGCATTTTTGTATGCACCAGGCTGTATTCTGAAACAATACAAACCAAACAATTACTTTTTAAAATATTTTTTAAAATAAATTAATCAGGACGATATGATTGTATTATGATTATCCATAAAATCTAAATTAATAAATTTAGGCACTTACGTGGGTGTATTGTAATTCCACTCCTGAAGTGATGATGGCTCCACCTCTACCGGTGCCGGTGACACGGCCATCATTGTCGAATCATAATCGCCGGCGCCATAGTCTTCTTCAACAGCGGGATTTTGCTGCTCATTCATTCCTTCAATGAGCGAGCAGTTGTCGTTTCTAAAAATTATGGAACATTATAATTATTTGGGACTAGCTGTACCCGCGACTTCGTTCGCGTGGGCAGTAGGTTAGTACTGCAGTTTGTTTTCCCGAGCAAATCCCGAGCCCGTGGTAATCCCTTATATTCCTTATTATCCCTGACTATCCCGCCTCATCCCTTGTTATCCCATAATATTCCTTAGTATCTCTTATTATCCCTGATCATATTTATTATCCCTTTTATCCCTGATTAGACCTTATTATCCCTGTTAATCCCTTATTATCCATTATTATTCCTGATTGTCTTCATTATCCCTAAGTATCTCTTATTATCCCAGATTATGTTTATTATCCCTGATTATTCCTGGTTATCCCTTATTATCCAATATTATCCCTGATTATTCCTGATTATCTTCATAATCCCTAAGTATCTATTATTATCCCTGATTATGTTTATTATTCCTGGCTATCCCTTATTATCCCTGATTATTCCTGATTACCTCATTATCCCTTATAATCTCTTATTATTCCTTATTATGTATCATGACTACAGACTACGGAACGGAACCCTAAAAATATAATAAAAATATGGACGAAATAAGAGTAAGGTTGGTATAATACATCAAACCTAAATTTGCAATTTTAGAACCATGAAGACATCGCGCAGCTCCTAGACAAATAAACTTTATTTTTCATTGATTTTGGTAATGAACCTACCTTCTATGACCACGAAACCCTAATAATAAATATAGTTATGTAAGTATTAGGAATACCTACCTATATTAGGTACTACAAGCACTTATTGTTTACATTTGTATCATGACTAAGGAACGGAACCCCAAAAAATAAATAAAAATTACGTGAGTGTCGTGGAACACTCGGTTGGAACGAAGTTTTAGCTTTGACTTTGACACTAAAATACAATACAATACAATGCAATACAATCTCAGATAAAAAAGAAATGGATGAGTTATTGAAAGACTTCCTCTTACAAAATTTTCTGCCGATTTTTGCGGGGGACGGACGAGGTAGCACACGAACATATTTTACACACACTATTGCATAAAAACTGACAATACATTCTCATTTTTACGCACACTCTTGCAAATTTCGTATATGACGTACGTAATATTACAAGACGCACATGATTCGGAATCATATACATTTTGGCAGAGGGGAAATTACAAGGTAAGGCTCATCCCCCTCTTTATGATCTAAGAATACAATACAATACCTTGCGCACATTTTTCACAACTATGCGCACCTTTTGCACCACTTTCCACACTCTGCTCATCTCTTTTCGTGCAGCACTGCACACAACTTTGCGCACCATTTGCACAAGTTTGCGCACCTTTTGCACCCCTTTGCGCACTCTGCGTATCTATTTTATTTCGTGCAGCAATGCGTACAACTTTGCGCTTATTGCACACCTTGCGTACCTACCACTTTGCGCATTCTGCAATTTGTGATATTCTCAACGAAAACATGGTTTTGCTTCTCCTGTAAATTGTGTTTTTTTTTACAGTTATCTTTTATGCCCCGGAGACATTGATATGTCGTGACGGTAAAATGGTTTCCAATTATTTTCCCAGCCCCCTCTCGATTTCGTCAGATAAGGAACTTCGTTCCAATATATAATAAAACTATGGACGAAATAAGAGTAGGTAGGTAGGTACCTACCTATAATCTATCAAATAGCAATTTACGATTTTAGGCACTTACGTGGGTGTATTGTAAATCCACTCTACAGGTGCCAGTGACACGTCCATCATTGTCGAACCGTAGTTGCTGGCGCCAGCGCCGTCGTCTTGGACAGCTTGATTTTGTTGCACATTTGATTCTTCAACGAGCGAGTAGTTTCCTTTCCTAAAGATGATAGGTAATCAAACTTCAAATCAAACTATCAAACCTAAGTACCTAGGTACCTACCTCGGTCTCTTTCGCAATTGGTTCAATCGGTAGGTAGATACCTATCTACCTACCGATTGAACCAATTGCCTTCTTATGAATATCTCGATCTGTTTGATACCAACTTTTCTTATTCATACCTACTTACTAATTTATTTATTGAAGCCTAAGTACCTACCTACCTACCTACTACTATCTAAGTTTGCCAACGAGCAATGGAGCGTAGCATCCTAGGTGTCAAGCTGACGGACAGAGTCCGAAACACCGAACTACGCTCCAAAACTAAAATTGTTGATGTAGCTTCGAAGGCCGCTACGCTGAAATGGAATTGGGCCGGGAACGTCTGCCGCATGCCAGGTGAGCTGTGGGCAAAGGTAGCCACCGAGTGGCGGCCCGACCCAGCGAGAAAGCGACGCGGCAGACCAAAACGGAGATGGCGAGACGAGCTCGACCAGTTTCTATCAGACTGGAGGGATGCTGCTGGGGACCGAGATGTCTGGCGGAAGTCGGGGGAGGCCTTTGTCCAGCAGAGGGACACTAACGGCTGAATAAAATATAATAAGTACCTACTAACTAACCTAGCCTTATTAGGATGAACTTGAAGTAGGCACCTACCTATAACCTAGTAAAGTGTCTACCTACTTAGACAATAACGGATAACACCGTGGAGCGCAGCTAGTTTACTAACATACCTACCTACTAAGAATGGTAGATGGTACTGTGGTAGATACCTAGTAGGTATACCTACCCAACATGGTTTTTCTACACAATGTAGGTACCTACTTAGGTTATATTATTATCACATTGTTATCCACAAGGATTAGAATATACCTACCTAGGTTCCAGGATTAGTGTAGGTATAGGTGGATACTGGATATACAATACTTTATAAGATAGGCACTTACTTGTTATTTTTACCCAGTTTTCGGCAATTTTCCTTCAGAAAGGATTTGTACGCCCGGCGACTCATTTTCCTCTTCGGTTTCACTTTCACCATTTCTAAATAGGTACACTTCAATTTCCTACTTACACTACCAATGCCAAAACACTACGCTGATTTTCAGTTATGAATACTAGTTACTCGAAATCAACAAATAATTTTGTACCTAAATTCACGCAAACTAGCACAGGTCCGACCCGTTCGCTAAGCCGTGGCCAACTGAGAACAAAGCGTCGAGCGTGATAGATTATAATGTTTCTTTCATGAGTGAAGAGGACGGACTATGTAGAGAGAAAATATATTGACGCAACGTAAGCGCCAAAACTGTTTTTAATAACTACAAGTTAATTATGCAAACAAATAAAAAATTAAAAAGGAATAAACCAAAGAAATACTTTTTTCTTTTTATCAAAAAAAACCCCAACACTAACTAGCGAGCCATTCCTTAGATAAGTACGAAAATGTGTGAAAAACATGTATTTTTCAAACAAACATATTATCGATAAAATTTTCACCTATCGTGTTTTTAAAAAGAATAAATGGAAGATAAAAGTTTGAAGTATCATTTCTAAAAATATGAAGGTGGTAGCTTTCACATGTTCCGAGTTCTAGGGTGTTAAAATACCATAAAGTTGCCTAGCACGGCCTCTTAAGAAAAAGAAACAGAAAAGAAAGTACTGGGTGCACCCATTACTGACAATTATGAATAAAGATGGAAACCACTTCAAAAGGAAATATGAGGCGCTAAAAGTGGACGAGGTTAAATTTTTCGATTACTTTAGGATGAGTGTAGTAAGTTTTGAAGAACTTCTTAGTTTGATAAAGCCTCATTTACAAAAGAAATACATATTTAGAAAACCCATCGAACCTCTGGAGATGCTGGGATTAACTTTAAGGTAAGAAAAAAATAAACCATTTTTACTATAATCATACTGTTTAATCATTTTCATAATTTAGTGTTATTCAAAACTCATATTCCGATTGTGTGTCATTCGTCAAATTTGTTAGTTCCTCATCGAAATGAATTTGTTCTGGCTCATTTACATCATCATTCCTTGGCGTTTGTGGAGACGATTGCATAGGTGCCGGTGATGTTTCGGTTCCGCTTTGGAAGGCACTGCGTAGACATTTGAGCTGTTTGATTATCAAACAGCTGTTTGATTATCAAACTTTGATAGCCAGTCTGAACAGTTGTTTGAGATGTTTGATAGTTTGCTTGGACGGATGTTTGTGAAGTTTGATAGTGGCTGGGATAGTATGATGGTTGGTGTAAATCACTTAATATCTGTAGGACACGACTTTGGAAAATTATTGTTTGATTATCATTCAATTTTTCCAATGATGGCAAAATTCCTTTAAAAAAAGATAAATGTCTACTTTCAGGTGTTTTTAAAGCAGCTATAATATTCTTCTCAAATTCGTCTTCGTCAATTTTTCTTTTACGCGATGCAGGCTGGTAACGTGGCATGACAGGTTGCTGGCTTTGTTGAGTTGAGGTGCTTGGTCTTATTTCTTCATCGTCAAGACTTGTTGTTTTATTTTGAGAATTCTTTTTCAGAAATAGAAGCTGGTCGTATAGATGATATTGTTTAATTTTTTTGGCCCCAGCTCCGGATTTACATTGCTCGTTTAATTTTTTTTCGTATTTTGTAAAATTATCCTTGATTCCTCTCCATTTCTTTATGACATCGTTACCTAAAAAAATATGACGAATAATGATTTATTTTGTTTTCTTTCAGGTACCTGGCGACGGGAAATACTTTTAAAGATATGCATTTCACATATTATCGTGGAAAATCTACAATAACAGGAATAATAAAATTTGTTTGTCGTATTTTATGGAACATTCTTAAAAGGTTGGAATTACCAAAAATTACAACAGAGCTGATGGAACAAATTGCTCAAGAGTATGAAAAAAAGACCAACTTTCCTAATTGTATAGGAGCGCTAGATGGAAAACACATTCGTATATTGAGCCCGGATCACAGTGGATCCCTATTTTTCAATTATAAAAATTTTAATTCCATTGTTCTATTAGCACTTGTTGATACGAATTACAAATTTATATATGTCGATATAGGTGCATATGGTAAGGAATGTGACTCCACTGTTTTTCAGAACTCAAATCTATACGACTTATTAAAAAAAGGTCAATTATCTATACTTCCGCCAAAACCGTTACCTGGCTTTCAAAAAGAAATTTCTTTTGTCTTCGTGGCGGGTGAAGGATTACCACTGACAAACAATATAATGCGCCCATATTCTGGGAAGTTTTATCGATAGAAAAACGAGTTTTTAATTATCGTTTGAGCCGAGCCAGACGATATGTTGAGAGCGCTTTTGGCATACTCGCAAATAAATGGCGCATATTTCATCGACCCATTAATGTTTCTTACGATTTCACAATAGACATTATAAAAGCATGCTGTGTATTACACAACTTTGTATTGAATCGAGATGGCGCACAAACGTTTGAAGAAATGATTATTGACGATTCTTTGCAAATTTTACACGAAAAAACACATGAAAGTAGAACAGGAGCTAACATAATCAGAAACGAATTTTGTAATTATTTTAATAGTAACATTGGAGGTCTTAGTTGGCAGTTAACAAAAATATAAATGTTTATAAGTACTTACCGAGTTTTGTTTTTTCAACACTATTTAACTCCTCAAAATTTGAATATAAACTTGTACACACTTCCCTCCATGCTTCTGTTTTTAAAAATTTGTCTTTGAATTGTGATATAGTTTTGTCCCAAAGGACGGGACGTTCGTAAATTAAAGATATCAGGTGGTCGACATCGTACTGCGCCATATCGCTTAAAAAACACGTGCAGGTCGTTCAAAGTATGGACACCGACTAAACGGCAAAGCGTTGTCGCATCGCAGATTTGTACGTTGCGGCAGCGCATCGGAAATTTCCACGATGCGTTGTGCGGCGTCGTTGATTTTTGCGATGCGACGCCGCAACGCACTGTTGTGGCCTGGCCCTCTCGCTTCGTCTCTCGTCCGTCGATCCGTTGAAACGTCGCGCGCGACGACGCTACGGTCTAAGAGCCAGTCCACGCGGCGCGTATTTTGATATTTTTTTAATATTTTGACGCATAGCCGGCCACACGGGCGCTGCGCCATCGCAGCGTTACTATGACGCAGTCTTAAGGTGTGTCCAAACACGGCGTGCAAGGTGCGCGGCAGCTACGCGCGGCATTCGCGGGACACAAATTTGCCGCGCGACTAGTTTAGACCTTCTGCGCGGCAGTGCTGCGCGGCATGTCCGAGACACGCCGCGTTCTTTATTTCGTATTCAAACCACAATGAAAGCGGCCGCGTGTGTTGTTGCTCTTTTTATTATTCGTAAATTACGTAGAAGAAGGAATAGAAGAAAGTGTATTAGACAAAGGCAGTGTTGGATGCGACCACTCTTTCAACAGAGGACAAAGAATCTGGAAGTGATCTATTACGAAATCAACTACCGAACGCCACAGTTTTTAAGATTATCTTTGGAAGAATTCGAACACATACACATTGGTAGAACCATTTATTAAAAAAATGGATACTCACTGGCGAACGGCAATAACGTTACGATATTTGGCTACAGGAGACTCCTATTCCAGCCTACAATACACGTTTCACGTATCAAAGCAAACAATATCAACAATAATTCCAGAAGTGTGCGAAGCCATAGTGAGAGCTCTTAAGGACATGGTACAGGTAAATAATTATGAACTTTATTACTTATGTTATTTTTATTATTTGGCGAAATATTTTAAACTACAGATTGTTAATTTATTTATTTTCATAATTAAGTAGTAATTAAAAAACAACACAATCATCATTCATCAATCACAGTTGCTCTCAACTAATTTACAATATTATCTACATCCGTGTCTAAATCGTGAATCAATTGTGTAAGGCCAGTACTAGGGTGGTTCACGCAAGTATGGTGAAAAAAAAAATTGCAGGTAGAAGTTACGCCACCTCGTTGTTTTGTTACACATACCTATGGTATTCTCTTTTTAAAATTTCAGCCCCCTACCTTATGTAGAAGGGGGTGCTCATCAACTTTGAAATATCTGAGTTTTATGAAAATTTTATAAAAAAGGACAAGTAAGAAAAAAATTTAAGCTCTTCTCAAAAATGAATTATTTTTATTGCAAAATAGTAATTAGGAACACACAAATATTATTAACAAAGTAGGACTTAAAATACTAATAATACAGTTCTGTTTTTTCAACCTGAAATTAAGTTTGTTAACGCTTTTTTGGATGTTTCAGTAGAAACGATTATTCGGTTATGTTCCACTACTTGAAGTATAAATTGTTTTTCTTCCTCGTTTTTGGTAAGTATCGTATTATAATCTTCAAATAATTTTACACCTCTTTCCGCAGTATCGTTGACCACACGTAGGTTCCTTATGCAGCTTTTGCCTTGAAGGTAATCATCATTATCTCCCCAAGTCTCAGAAGGTAGTTGCAAGAATGTGTCATTGATTTTTAGAATAGCGAGCGTTTGCAATGTTCTTTGTGATGCAAAGGCTTCTAACGTGGCTTCAATGGATAGTTTATCAGAATTACCTCGTACTAATCGTGAACTGCCTTCAACATCCATCCTTTGAACAATGGCCATTTTCTCTTTACATGACACCCTGTTGGAAAATAAGGCAAAGGCTACCAGCTCATCAGATAAATACCACAAGTGACGCTCTAAGACACCCCTTGCTGCTACACTAATTTCGGAATCAATCGTTTCGTATGATTTTAATCTTTTCCAAAGTTGCAAGTCATTAATCGGTGCATCAGCTGCCAAAGGTGCTTCGATCCAAACCTTTGTGTAAATAAGAGCACCGAAACTAACAAATCGGATAATTTGTTTTTCTTCCCTTTTGGTTAACTTAAATACGTTTGAATTACTTTTGAAAAGAAAAATCTTCATTGCATACAACAGTTTTGCCATCCACCGAGCATGATGTATTGGTCCCGGGGAACGCCAATGAATCCTCGCAGGTGGCTTCTTCAGAACTATCATTGTGAGCTCTATTAGCTCGTTGTAATCATCCCGAACTTGTTTTTCTGAAGCTAAAGCTGTTGTAAGACTCTCTAGAGTACTTTCAGCAAACTGTTCCGCGCTAGAAATTAAATCAAGGCAATCATATTGTTCTCGAGAAAATGTATCCCAAGCAACCCTGAATCTTTTGAACAATGGGATCTCAGGAGAGCTTGATGGACCAAAACACAGTGTAAATACTTTTGAAAGCATTATTTCAAACATGTGATGACGACAAGCAAGCCATAACAAACCACGGCCTGTCTTTGCCTCTAGAAGAGCACATGCACCTTTTTTGGCACCAGTGTTAGAGGCAGTTGTGTCAAAACTCATAGCTTGAACTTGATTTGTGACGTTCCACTGTTCCATTGCATCAAAAACAGCATCGGACATGTTTTCTCCCGTCCCTGCAGTAAGTTTGGGTACTCCTAACAATTTTTCGAAACCATTGCCGGAGACAAGAATGGGTAGGCGCTCCACTTTCTTATTTCCTGTTATATCAGGCAATAATTTTCCATCCCAATGTATTACAAGTGGATAAGTGGGCTCGAAGGTTGCTTTAATATTTGCACTGAATTCCATCCTAGCTTTTTTTCTGGCTCGTCGAATTGAGCTCCGCGAAATAGGGAGAGAAGCAGGATTGCAACCAAGTGCGGCAGACAACGGAATTATCAATCGTACTGCTTCTCGATCGGTTATTTTGTTACGGTCAAGAGCGCTGGTAACATGTTGTGTAAAAATACCACTAGCCAATGCCACACTGTCACTGGTAGCGCTTTTCGATTTTGGTAATGTCACTACGAAATCTTCTTCTTGCTTATTCTGAATAGTGCTGGCGGCACTAGAAGTGCTACTAAAGCTGGAATCAAGTATGTTATATCTCTTGTTTTATGGTAGTAATTAATTTATTTCTAGTTCTTGACTTGACACAACTGAAGTCAAAGCATTACATTCAGCTGCCTTTTGTCTTAATTCTTCAGCTCTTTGTTTTCGCTTTAAAGAACGTTCTTTGGTCTTTTCTAGCTTCTTGTCGATTGAAGTAATAATCATCTTGCGCTTATCTCTTTGGTCAATAAGAAAGTCTCTATCTTCCGAAATTGTAATTGAATTTATGGCGTTTGAATGGGCAATATCAAAAAGTTTGTCTAACTCTGCTATGAACAAGTTCTCTCTCTTTCTCTGTGCTTCTGAAGCTCTAGTTTTATTTTTCTTCAAAAGCAGCCAGTTTTTATGAACTTTAATAAGTTTTTCAATGCAGTGATTCGGTTGTCTTGTCGGAATACCAGACTTGTTCCACACCTCTATTAATTCTTGAATGACTGTATGCGCAGAATCTTTCACATTTTTTGAGACATGTAATATCTGGTGATACCGTAATAAAACATGCCGAAGTGTTGGAAGTTGGTTTAGCCTGAGCAGTGGCTCAAGATCCCGACATCCAAGTAGAAAAATGTCATCTCTATTACGTGTTGAATAACTAATTTTCATGCACTAATACACTGATTCACAGTCTAGCAATTAGGTTTCTTCTATGTTTGTTTATTAAACACTCTAAAAGTTCTATTTTAATATTAATATGATTTATTTAACTCTGAAAACTAACCTGCAACCAAGAAATCAAACTATAGTGTTTTTCACAAATATTTCAAAAAAAACACTCGCTTGAGCACCCTCTTTCGCTAAAGCTAGTCACCTGAAATTTTGCAACGTTATTACTATAGATACGTGTTACAAATTTAGGGGGTGGCCAAGAAAAAAAAACGAAAAAAAAATTTTTGGACCACCCTAGCCAGTACCCATGTTACTAGAAGATGATGAGTCAAGATCGGTAAACTGTGAAGTGAAATATCCTCGTCTGTTTTCAGCGTTATATTCTTGTGTTGATAATTGATTGAGGCGCTCCATATCAGCTTCGTATAGTATAGTATTTATTGAATGTTTAACTCTCGTAAACATAGTGGCATCATATTTTCTTAGTTCGGCTGCTATGTGCATGCCAAAAGCAACGTAAGGATCATTACTATTACTGTCATTTTGTTTTCGCATTACTTCTAATGCCTCTTCTATCATTTGATTTTCAGCATCATATTCTGACTCTTGGTATGTCCTCTTGTTAGCTGGCTTTTCTTTTCTTGACGACTTCTTGGTATTTGTATCTTGGTCTCGAGTGCCTTGTTCCGAAGTTCCTGGTTCCGAAGTGCCTTGTTCTGAAATGCCTTGTTCCGGAATAGCTTGTTCTGTATTACCCGGCTCTGAGGGTGAGCCACAATCCTGAAACAAAAATATAACAAAATAAATAAAACGATATTAATATTATTTTTTTCAGCTACCAGTATCAGAGCAAGATTGGAAAGCAGTATCTAAAGACTTTGAGGAAAAATGGAATTTTCCGCACACCATTGGGGCGTTAGATGGAAAACACATAACTATTCAAGCTCCTTTTCGTAGCGGCACTGAATATTTTAATTATAAAAAGTTCTTTAGCATCGTGCTATTAGCATTAGTAGACTCAAACTACAATTTTATGTATGTTAACATAGGAAGCCAAGGTCGAATTTCAGATGGAGGAGTTTATAAACATTCCGAATTGTATCGAAAGCTAGAAAATAATCAACTTAATGTACCAGCACCAGAAATTTTACAAATACCCTACATAACTAAGATATCATATGTAATATTAGGAGATCAAGCATTTGCATTAAGCACACATTTGATGACACCATTTGCAGGAATTCATCCAAAAGGGTCAAAAGAAAGGATTTTCAACTATAGACTATCAAGAGCACGCCGAGTAGTAGAAAATGCTTTTGGAATCTTGTCGGCAAAATTTAGAGTATTGAGAAGTACAATGATTTTAAGCCCAAAATCAGCCAAAACCATAGTTCTAGCTACTGTTCACTTGCATAACTTCCTTCGCAGAGACTCTTTATTAAAAAAATCAAATAATTCAGCGAATGAAGCAGCTACCTTTACTCCAAATCAATTTATTACCACTCCTTCTGATATTCGTATTTTTTTGTCAAGATATTTTATGACAAACGGATCAATTGATTGGCAAGAAAGATATTAAATAATTACATAACCTTAGATTAAAAATGGCCAAAATCATCTTAACGTAATTAATAAACGGCCCCTTAGCATTATTTATTATTATTATTATTATCTGATCTCATCTTTTTGTAGTATGCGGGCTGTATGTAATATAATATGGCAATATGGCAATGGTATAATATGGCCGTTACCTCTAAACTAATATTAAAAAGAGGAAAGATTTGTTTGTTTGTTACGATTTAACTCAAAAACTACTGGACCGACTTTGAAAAATTTTTCACTATTATAAAGCTACATCTTCACCGAGCAACATTAGGTTATAATTTATAAGAAACAACCAGACCACGCGGGCGAAGTCGCTGGCGGAAAGCTATAGTCTAATAAAAAAATAAAATAAATAGGTATTTACCACTGCATCAATAGGGTTATTCCTGTCATGTAAAAAACTGAATGCTTCATAAGCAAACCATTTAGATTTATAGGCCTTGTTTCTACCTGCAACAGAAAAAAGAACATTATTAAAATAACTGAAACATAAGCTGATCTTGTGTCTTATTTACTCGCACTACTTTTATAACTAACTAACTAGCCCTCGAGCAGGCCTTCACTCGGCCGTACCCACAGCGATAACAAATAATTTAACGTTTGATATTTGATAAGATTAAGTTAAGTTTTTAAAAGAATTAATTACGCGTTTCATACAAATGTTGGATAATCACGAGAGCAACTAGAAAATTTGCTTTTTTGTTTCTTAAGATATCTTAACGATTATGGTGTCAAATGAAAGGTCTAGGTCTAAAACCATTTCATCAGTTTGAATCATGTAAATCGGTCCACGCGTTTAAGAGATAATTAAGAATTAGTATAGTGAAAATGTAAACGGCCAGAAATGTAATAATAAGTACCTACTGTTACTACTAAAATGTAATAAGATTAAACTTACCACAGCCAGTGACATTACTTGTTTTTTCTCTGTTTCTCTCCCTTCTATAAGAACTCAAAAGACTTTTCATTTTCAATTTTAAAGCTGCTTTTGGTTGTACGAATGTTTTTGCTATTTCATCCCATAGATCTTCTCTCACGTTATTATTATGATATTCTTTACGTCTAGTATCCCATAATGGACTATGGGAGCCATAAATTTCAATAAGACGAATTGCTGTTTCGTTATCCATTTTATACCTGATAAAATACGTCCGTCCACACACAACCACTGGCGAACCAACACTAACACCGTTCGCGGCGATCGCTGCACGCGGCAGGTAGCTCGCGGCTGCCGCGCGCGGCAGTCGTCCAATCATAGCGCGGCAAGCCGCGCGCGGCAGCTGCGCTCGAATGCCGCTTTATGTTTGGACACACCTTTATAATATCGAATGCAACGAACAGTATTGCCCCAGTCGCAGGTCAGCGCATCAAAACTTACATCAGGAGGCATTCAGTGATCTACGTCACACAGTGGTGGAAACAGTACCGCTTTCGACGTACGTGATTCGTTTGCTGCTTATTTCAAATCATCGGTTGGGCAGCTACCATGGAATACTTAATTTAGTATTTTTTTTTATTATGCACTAATCATCACGTACCTACATATGTGTAAATGTCTAATTAATAACGAATTATGTGGAAGTACCTTGTTTCGCATTATACCGTTTGAAAAAATATCAATTTGGCTCTTGTTCATTTGATAATTTTTTTTTGTCCATTACTAGCTCGCAATATATAATCGAATTAACATTAGACTATATTAATATTTTGCGAAACAAGGGAAAACCGAATTATGTAACAAGTACCAATCTATTGTACTATATTTCTTTAAATATTTGTAATAAATAAATATTACCTGGTATCGCTAAGGTGTTGCTTATTTCCATCCATGCTTCTTCCTTTTTTACAGTGTCACTGTACTTTGAGTCACTTAGATCATACAGTAAATTATATTTACGAACTTCTTCGATAAGTTTTTCTTTATTCATTTTAAAAACAAAAACGATACGTCCGACTCGTTCGAAAGAAATGCTGGGAATGAAGGGAGGGTGGGGAGCGGCGCATTGCCAACGTATCGTCCTCGCGTGAATCACTCGCGGGCAGCGCGCGGTCCGCTTCGGACCCGCGCGTTGGCGATGCGCAGTCAACGCAGGGCAGCGAGTTGTCACCGAGTGGTCCACCCGCCGTCCGCGCGTGGACGGCTTACGATAGAGGCGATCCGGTGACGCTACGGAGTTGATGTAGTGAGCGCATACCCATACAAGTCCATATCAAGAATACTAACCGCACGAGGCGAGGCGGTGCGGAGTGGGTGCCGGGTGGCTCTAATGAGCTGTGACCTTAAGCCTCCTGAAACTTCCGGTTCAAGTGCTCGACTATAGGGCCAAGACAAAACAGTTTCGATGAGTTGGGGGTTCGCGTCGCGTTATCCACAAAGTGCAGTGCACGATTCAGATTCCAATAACGGGCCTCAGTTATCATTGAGCTGAATATTGTGGTTTTTAGCCGGGGGTGTCTCGAAAAACACGACCGGATGGATGGCATTCGAACGATGCCAAGCATCATCCAGAATGCAAACAAAACCAATATCTCATGTACGTTAGTTTCGTACCATTCACTCGCAAATCGCGCCGAAGATAACTTTATTTCCTCGGCGTATCGATTGGTCTCCCGCACGATATGCTCCAGAATATCATTATCCCAGTACTGGCGAAATGCTTCGTAGGCACCAGTCACCGGTACATTGGGGCCAGGGTTTTCGCTCAGGAATTCCTCCGCACGGCCACTAAAAGTAGCCATGGGCGACCACGCGAACTCCATCGCTCCGCTGTCCCCGCCGAACAGTTCTTGAGCTACGAAACCGTCCGCGTCGTAAAATTCGTCCTCCTCCTCACTTTCATCATTCCCTCTGATGATCCGCCGTCTACCTCGCCTCTGCTGCTGTTCGTCTCTGGCACGCCTCGAACGCTCAAGATCATACACCATCTCTTTTAAGGCTATAAGGTTATCTTAGTAATAACCTACTTATTAAAGAAATAGATCAGATGCCCTGAAAGAATGAATTACTTACCTATAAAAACACGATATGAGACGCGCACGATCTTCAGAGCATGAACACGCTTGTGGAAGACAAATTCCGTATCATCTTAGGTACTTACACAGTTGCTTGTGCTATATTTGCCGTAGAAACAAAGAGAATGGGAACTTCTTACCTTGAGTTCGAAGGTAATGTCGCTCGATTCTTTCAAGGCAGATTTTTCACGTAAATCTTCACGCAAAATTTTAAAGCCGAAAGTTTTGGGTAAAAAGGGCATCCGACATCTCTTCGAAGGGATCCAATTTTTGTCTTAGAAGATACCGTTTCTGACCTTGTAAATAACTGTCCTCATTTTGAGCGCTATATAATAAATTTAGAGCATGCATTTTTAAAAAAATCACACTAAACTCACTTGTAATGCTAATTTCCCTAGTCTGATAGGGGTAGATAGGGGAAAAGGTAGGTCACACAAGAAATAAATAATATTTAACAGAAACGAACCTAACTTTATTCATAAAGTACACAAGAATATTATGTTGTACAGTCGCGGTATGAAAAGGTTCGTCATCTTAAAGTCGACTTTTGCTTGCACGAGTGCAAGAACCAGTACTGCCAACATTTTAATTAATAAATATTACGTTTTGTTATGTTTAGCGTTTACTATCGATTATAGGCAATGACATATCAAAAAGGTTTTGCATAATTTGTTTACTGTTTTACTCCATCCTGTCAATTTTACAAAAATAACAATTACCCATAACAACAAGATTTTGATATAGGTTATTTGTATTTAAACGTTATTTAGATTACTGTAATCTTTAATTATACTCTATTTTCCTGGACTGCCAAGATTTATTGACAGAGATATTACTGTCGGGGTAAACCGCTTTGTTGATAGGACCGAATATGAAAGAATAGTACGAATAAGTAATATAATAACTTTATTTTATTTAATAACGTATATAACCACCATTAGCATCAATCACACATTGTAACCTGTTTCTCATAGAACCAACAAGGCGAGAGCATAGGTCCGTCCCTCGTGTATCTTCCCAAATGATATGGCAGTGGTCTTCTATAGCCTTCTTGGTTCTTTCGTTTCTATTATCCCATCGCTGCACCATTAAACCCCATAGGTTCTCGATCGGGTTTAAATCTGCAGATCTTGCTGGCCACGGAATCACCGCTATATCACTGTGCCGATTGAACCATTCATTCACAATACGAGCAGTGTGCGTGCGAGCATTGTCTTGAACGTAGCTGACCTGAGGTAAGTCAGCAGCTGTATATACGGTACGGACACTTGGTAGCATACTGTCTTCCAGAACCGATAGATAGTGAGTTGCATTTGCCCTTGAAGGAAGAAGAACGAGCTCGCCCACTCCATCCGCTGACATCCACCCCCAAATATTGGCAGAGATACGTCCAGAACTAAAATTGGGCACTACATGGTCTTCTGTATATCTCGTGCCGTTATACCTCCACAAATGAAGCCTCCCATGTTGGCTTGACATAAAGGATTTTTCGTCGGTAAATATAGTGGTACTCCAATCAAAGTTCAAATAGGTCTCTGCAAATCTCAAGCGTGCTTCCTTATGGGTTGGTGTCAGAGCAACTTTTTTTGAGTGTCGTCTATAATGTAATCCCATTGAGTGTAATGCATTTCTTATTACTCTAGGACAAACTTCATACAGTTGAGCGAAATGATTGGTTGACACAAAGCCATTTTCTTCATATTGCCGTCTCATGTCGGCATTTTGTGCAGCACTAAGGATAGGACGGCGACCAGAATTGTTGTGACGATGATCTATGAGTTCACCTTCTTCACCATATCTCCGGATCCAAAATCTTACACTATCCCTGGTTACATTAAGACGACGCGATATCTCACTGATATTGTAGCCAGCTTCATGTTCAGCAATAATTGCTGCTCTTTCTACAACACTTAAAGGTCTCGGCATTTTATGTAAAATATAGAAACGTGAAAAAATAAAATTGCAATGTCAACAATGACAGACAACGAGATGTTGAAACCAATAAAAAGTTTTTACATTATATAATCTTCTTGGTCAAGACAGAAAATCAAACAAGTATAATCTGTAATTTTAAACTTTATTGTCAAACAGTTAAACATAATTTTCTGTGAACCAGTCTGTTCTGTGACTTAGTTTGAAAAGGTAATATGTGCTTGCGGAACGTTAAATGAATCAATTTGAAAACTGGCGAACCTTTTCATACCACTACTGTACAAAAACCTCAATGTTAAGATTTAAGTAATATAAGTATAAAAATGAGACAAGACAGACTCACAGACACCCAGGGTTTATAATTTGAGATTGATGAAAAATAAAGACATAAAAAAAATACTTAACCCTACCAGCGCCCGGAGGCATATTTAACCCTAAAATGCAAACATACCTAAACGCCTTTAACCCTACGAGGCGATATAACGTAATACACCTAATATGCAAAATTAGCCTAAGTGAATGAATGAATACTCGAGGATGGGAAACGAGTGACCGAATGCGCTTTCTACAGGACACCAGCGATTGTAAGGGTGGATGACCTATTCTAAACCCGGATCACCACAGGGAAACTACAATTTTTAATCTACACTAAACCCAAAAGACCCGTGAACCATCATATTAGTGCCTCGCGAAGAATTTCGTATACCATCATTCATAGCGACAGGGTCGTTGCGAGGTATCTTTCGTCGTGGCATGGGATTATTGTCGGCTTTAGAGTTGGTTCGAAAAACGTCTTTAATTTCGTATTGTTGCAGGGGAGTGTCTAGCTTGTCGCTAATTTTCATAACTATTTGACCTTTCTTAGTCTCTCCTGATTTCAGCGGAAAGTTTCGAAGTTCGAGGCCAGCTGCACGCGAGTTTCGTTCAGTATTTTCCAGTCTGTCTTCTAGTGATTTAATGTATAGAAGATGGTCTTTCCTTTCTGTCTCCATAGCCAGGAGTTTTTTCTTCAACTCAATATACTCGTCTGTCAAAAAATCGACCGATTTGCGAATGTCTTCGTTCTGGAGTTTTATTTCTTTAACCGTTGCCATAACGGCTTCTAGTTTAGTCTCCTGTTGGGACATAGTCGACGTAAATAATTTGTTGAGGTTGTCAACGGACGTCTTAAGTTCGTCAGATTCTATTTCGCGTTTTCTTTTGTTGAATCGGTTCGAGGCGAAGGATGTAGTAGACTCTTTAACTGAGGTGCCTAATGTTGTCAGGTCAGGCGCAGAATCGTAGTTCGGTTGAAGCTCTCAAGGGGCGAGGGGGCGCAGGGCGGGGGGGTACGCAGCGCACGCGGCAAGATGTAGTTTGCGAGTTCTGGTACCCGGCGTACAGTAGGACGAGGGATTGTATAAAACCAAAGCTTGCACCAGGGGTCTTGGTATAGTGGTCTGGATCGAGGATTTAGTACAACTGTGATTTCCGTCCAGTATTAGCTGAGCTCTGCCGGTTGATAGCTCGTATAGTGCACTGTACGTGAATGAACAATTTGTTACTCACGCGTTTGTAGGTACTGGTCGCGCTTTCTGCACTGCTCACACCTTTGAGGACTCTTATGATGCTTATGCACTCCTAATTTTTATGAAGAATTTATTGCGTACAAAATGTATTTTTATAGTTTTTAAATGAATACGTAAGTGTTTAAAGACGTCTGCTCTGTTCAGAGGTCCGGGAGGAAGGGGGATTAGTAACGTTTGATGCAGGTGATGGAGGGCATTCTATGTCAGTTCCAATAATTTCAAAGTTAGAAACAGTCGAAACATCGATGCTTTCTATTTTAGCCTTTCTATATGTTTCTATAGCATTCCGCAGTTTTATTTTGTCTACCATGCGAGGAACCAGTTCTTTTAGGTCATTATCATTGGCTAATAATAAAAAATTTAATTCCATCCCTTGCTCACAGAGATAATCGAGCAGATGCGATAATTTGGCAGCTTCTAAAAATTACTTTAGGTCCTCCATAACAAATACAATACAAGGTTTTACAATTATTTACCTACCTAGACGAAACGCACAACTCGAACGATATGGCCCACAGTTTTCCCTATTTAATTCATTTTCACAAATGTGACAATTTTTGGCAAAATTCATTTTCATTTTCAGTTGACAGTGGCTTAGGACACTTTTGAAAATTATTTGCCTTACAAACCTTTAAATCACTATACAAACGATTCATAAATATTTGTGCACAGTTTGGTCCACTATATGTTTGATATTTTGAGAATCTATCATTATATGCACATTTAACATAATATCCGAAGCTGTATGGTTTAGAAGGATCATTAGTACAAGTTTGGATAGAGTTCAGTAATGCCTCAAAGTCAGCATACACAACAAAAGGGATTTTCATCTTGTTTTGAAATTTATCAAACACAAGCCTATCATTATAAACTGGTTGTCCTAGCCAATTTTTTGATTTTTTTTCATTATTTGGAAGCTCTAGTGAAATATGAGAACAATTTATTTTTGTAAGACTCCATCCACTATCTTTTTGGTGAAACGTACCTATTATGTTCGCTATAGTGTCACACAAAGATGAAAAGAAAATATTCAAGTCATCCCTACGAAATATTATGTAATTACATGTTTGAAAGTCAAATGAATTTGATACATTTTTGGATTGTTGTACAAAATCAGCATGCAAAATGAAATTAACTTTGAACACCGTATGTTCTTTGATTGATTCTTCAACTAAAAACATTATATCACCTTTTATGGATTTCAAAAATTGTTCAGGAGTTTCAAATATCAAGTTAGATGATGAATTATAGTTGCCATTAATTTTATAAGTTATAATTCTTTGCCCAAAAGCAGATTCTACTACAGAAACATTTGATAATGAACCGTGTGATTTAAGAACATTATTTTTGTGTACATTGCTCTTTAAGTGATTAGTGAAAAAACGTCTTTTAATTAAAAGTTGACATATGCTACAATTCACCTTATCATCGTCATCTATCTGAAGTTTTGTGGTCTGAAGTCTCGATGAATGAGATGAAGATCCAGAATCATCTTTTGGAATTTTTGCTGCCAAACTGTCGGTTTCATTAGCACTCCGTGATCTTTTCCTGCTTCCACCTCCAACTTGCAATCGTTGTTCACTAAAAGGTAAAATTTTATATTAAAATGAGGAACAAAATGGCAAATATAATTGTATACTTAATACTTAAACGTTATTGTTTGTTATGGACATAAATTAACTTACGTGATGTTTTGTTTTTCAGCTACAGCACATAATCTGTAAAATGAACTTGTCAAATCACACGATTCAATTTCTTCACAGAGCTTGAACATTTCAGTATCTTCACATTTATCAATTGAGTTCGGTGCAAAGAAAGCGCTGATGCAAACTTCTTCTTGATCCATTTTTGTTCCACTTGTTGATTCAACTACTTCACAGAGCTTGATCATTTCGGTATCTTCACATTTATCAATCGAGTTCGGTGCAAAGAAAGTGCTGATGTAAACTTCTTCGTGATCCATTTCTATTTCACTTGTTTAGATGTGCGGCAATGACTTTCTGATTCAAACTGATGTCGGACTATGCAAAATCTATGCTTTCTATTGTAACCATTCAGGTAAAATATCATTATTCATAACAATAGAGACAACCCACACAGACTAATTAGCTAATCATAAGAATTACATTAAAAATAAGGGGTGACAGCAATTTACTAATTGTTACTTTTATAAAAATAGTTTTTAGAATCTTCATTGTTTGCTATATCCTTTGTTATGTTGTAAATAAGGTTTTGTGTAGTGTTATAATTCTCACCATTATTTTTGGAATAATATTTTATTCTAACGTCTGCGTGTTTCCAGTGTTGGTCTTTGGGAATTTTGGATATTTTTTTCAAATTATATACTTCTATTTTAATTAAGTGCGAGGCTTTACCACCGTCATCATTACTCGTTGTCAAAAATGCAGTTCCATCTCCATGTGCCCGCGATACAGTTGATGACAATTTTTTTTTAGATGATTTGGTTGGCATATTAAAAAAATCATCTAAACACCCATTTTCGCTCACAGGTTTTTTTCATTTTAAAATTGATGATTCTTTTATTATTAAATTAGTATCATTACTATCCTCCGATAGTGTATTGTAATAATATTGTTTCTAAGTGTTTTCTTAGTTATTATCAATGATATTCTGAAACAACAGTTTTGAACTATTAAAAACATTTTTAATATATTATGCTATTTTCACAGATAAATAAAATAAAAATTTACGTACCTCCATTATGTTGAACTGCTAAGTGAAAGAGAGGATTTCTACAGATTATGTGCCGTCAATCACTTCAAAATTCACTGTTCACTATTCACAGGATCAAATAACTTTGTGATATTTAAAAAGTTTCGCGTTCTATATATTGTCAGCATTATCGTAATAATTGTTTATTTCAACATTAAGCTAACTAGTTTGATTATGATAACATGTTTCAAATGAGTTTGTAGAATGTTGATCTTAGTAATCACCTCGATTACATTATTGACAATGCTTTCTGATAAGTACCTATCTAGTTTTATTATGGGTTTGTGTGACTCAATGTCGAAATGTCTGTTAAACTAGTGCGTTCTAGAGAAACATTTAATTTGATGGCTTCTTCAAATGACATGAAGGTTAAAGCATACACCTAACGGTACGTTCACACGGAGACACGATTTGTCGAATCTTATTTTCATCGGATATGGAAAAACCGAATGTTGTATTCACACAGCACATCTTGCTTGGCCGTATCCGACGGCCCCGTATCGGGATCTCGTGTGAACTCATCATCCGGCTTTTATTAGCAAGAGCGCGCACAGTTCCTCACGTTGATTTGGAAGCGATGGACGTGAACAGTCTTGCTATACTATACTGGTATTATCATCGTCAGCGTCGTAGAAAAAGATTGTGGTTAAACCCAATAGTACAAAGAAGATCAACAGTTGGTGCCTTTACAACTTTAATGCAGCAGTTAAGAAATGATCCACAAAATTTTTTTAACTACTTTAGAATGACTATACCTACATTTGATAATCTTTTGAAAAAAGTGGAAAAAGATTTGAAAAAGCGTGATACAAATATGAGGAAAAGCATTAGACCAGAAGAAAAATTAGCGATATGTATAAGGTAAGATTGAAATACTGTATTTTATTATAATTAAATTATTTATAAAAAATATGATTAAGAAATTATAGAAAATCGCTTGGTAGGTACACAGTTTGAAGTTTCCCAACTACATATTATGAAAGTCTGGTAAATCAGAAGCATTCGATTGAATACTTTGAGGACTCTGGTGATGCTTGGTACTGCGATGTAAAATAGCCTTGTGATTGTGCCACATTTGGTTGATAGTTGTATGTTGATGAGTGTGCAGGAGACCATTAATTTCGGTTCTTTATATTTTGCAATAAATTTAAGACGCCTGATTGAAATTCTAATGTTTGATTATCGTTTAGCGTTGCCAATGATGGAAGTAGACTTTTAAAGAAAAACAAATTACGGTCTTCTTTCATTTCTTCTTTCTTCTTGCATTCCATTTGATAATCTATAAACTCACTCATTTTCTTATCAAACACGTTTAAATTCTGCCTATGATGGTCTGTTTTTTTTTCTTTTCGAACCACCTACTAAATTTTCATTATTAGTTTCTTGTTGACTTTCATCTGTAGCATCTTGATTATTTGCGACGTCTTCACCAAATAAATTGTCCTGAGCCATCGCACTGTCATGGGTAACATCTGATGTAACTGTAGCGGCTGTACTATCGTCTGCTGGGTTTGGTGTAGCAATAGTTGCACTATCATGTGTGTCAGCTGGCGTCACAATTTGTTTTAAGAACAACATTTGACGATGATAAACGTAGGCTCTCGGACATGTCGCAGACGATCCTGATTTTTTTGATTTCTTTTTCTCATTAATACTCCTCATCCAGCTGTCTCTAATATTAGTCCACTTCTTTACGATCGATTTAGCTGAAAAATATAATTAAATTTACTTGCAGATATATGGCTTCTGGGTGTTCATACAAGGATTTACATTACGCCTACCGAGTCGGAGTGTCTACGATCAGTAACATTATTAAGGAAGTAACGAATGCTATTTGGAACAATTTGCATGGGGAGTTTATGACATTACCCAAAACAATATCTGACTGGGAATATATCGCCAATGGATTTAATACTAGAGCAAACTTTCCCCATTGCATTGGTGCAATGGACGGTAAACATATTAGGATAAAAAAGCCAAACAACAGTGGTTCCATGTTTATGAATTACAAAGATTTCTTTTCCATCGTATTATTAGCAGTGGTTGATTCATATTATAAATTTACATACATCTGTGTGGGCTCGTATGGAAAAGAATGCGATTCGACAATATTCAAGGAGTGTACTTTTTGGAAAAAACTAATAGATGGTGATTTGCAATTACCGGCAGCATGTCCACTGACAAACGATTCCGATTTATCGATTCCGTTTGTAGTAATAGGCGATGAAGGTTTTGGCTTGCATCAACATTTGATGAGACCTTACGGCGGAAACCATTTGGATAGAAACAAAAGAATATATAACTACAGATTAACCAGAGCTCGACGCTATGTTGAGTGCGCCTTTGGGATATTAGCTAACAAGTGGCGAATATTTCATCGTCCACTGGATGTTGATACCAGCACAGCAATATCGATTGTAAAGGCTTGCACTGTACTTCATAATTTTATAATAGATATGGAAGGTGTACAGTCGAACATAGAAACAACAAGCAATGTATCATCAGTGGTTAACGTGTTCACAGATGCACCCAATGAACAAAATAGTACACGAGGTGGACGATGTGCTAATGTTATACGATCTGAATTCACAAATTATTTTATTTCTACAGCAGGAGCTGTGCCTTGGCAAGACGAATCAATCTAACGTTAATTTTGTAACACACTGCTAATGTACAAATACTTAACCTGTTTACTTTAAAAAATTACAAACTTACCATAATCCTGCCTGTTTTTCTCCTCCATTTCTTCAAAATCTTCATTCAAAATTATACATATTTCTCGCCAGCCAGCAGTTCTCAAGTTTTTATCCTTGTATATTTCGAGAGTTTTGTCCCATAAAATTGGCCGATTTTGGACAAGAGAAATTAAATTTTCAACGTTTATATTTTTCGTCGTCATAGCGAGCGGTCAGTCAAAGCGGGCGAAAAGAACTGGCGACTGGCAAGCGCACGTGCAGTGTGTCGATGCCGCCCACCCCTCCTTCCCAGCTTGTGCGACGCATTCGGTTTCAAGATCCGACAAAAAACCGAATCTACCCCTGCGTGTATCGTATGAACGCATGTATTGAATGCCCTATACCACTGCATCGGATCTGCATTTTGCAGTATCGCCGGATCGGTTTGTAGTCGCAAAATCGGATGTCAACTTCAGCAAGATTCGGTTTTTTTGTCGTGTCTTGAAACCGAATGCATGTGTGAACTCCTTCATTGAAATAATTATGCCACTAAACCGAATCCTGCAAAAAACCGATTCGGTAGAGAAACACTCGACGCCGTGTGAACGTACCGTAATGAGGGTTAATGAGGTGTAGTGGACCCTTGTTGTTGTGAAACCTATCTCCGTAACTGTTATAGCTATCAAAAAATGGATTACACAGATCGATCGATCGATAGAGCGTGTGGCAAAACATAGAAAAATACACCCTCTTTTTTTTTTTTTTTTTTTTTGTGTCAGTCCTTCGTCTGTTAAGAGTTCCTACAACATCGGGACCTCGAGAGGGTAACTGAATTGTAAAAATTATCCGTAAAAATTTTAGCCGTGGAACTGGTGAAACCGTATTCGGATGCGGAATCCGTGCCTTTGCCCGTGTAAATAATGATGTTTAATAAATAGCCCGTTATCGCCTCGCAGAGTTCATGTTTTAATACCGAATCGTGCTGCTTTGGAACGGATGCACTGAATCCAACTCTAAGTGTCCCTTCCAAAGCAGCAACGACTCGTCAATTGATAATTCTCTGCAAGGCGTATAGGCTTTATTGTGCTTTATAGTGAATACGTATTCTATTGTCCTCGTCTTTATCGCTTCCGCTGACTCCATCACGCTCATGTAAGTATCGATTCCGTAGTTGCTGGCAGTGTATAAAATACAGTTTGTTATGTCGCGTCTCGATTTGTATTTTATGTCTGTTGACATTGGTTGACGTGCTGCCAGCAACTTCCATTGTTCGAACTGATTGTCCGTTAACTTGCATTCATCCATGAAGCATGCATTTGTGTGAAGCAAGTTTCCAAAGTTGAACGACGATTGAGGCGTTAGACCTGTTAGTCTCGTGTAATTGTAATGCATCGAGACAAGCGATTCCATGATCATCGTTTTTCCTGTGCATGGCGGCCCTCTGAAGAATAGGTTGTTTCTTTTTCTTGTTTTTGCGTAAAAATGATTTTTAGTGTCCTGTGCAAACTTCAATAGATCTATTCCATTGTCATCTAGTAGTCTGCACATATTGTCTACACCATTGTTTACGGTGTATTCATCTTGCGCATTCGAGTCATTTCTTACTGCGAAGGCTTTCGCTCTTTCGAGTCTTTGTTTTGCTGACTCCGAAAATACCAATGTTTTGGCAACGAGTAATGCTGTTTTAAGGCGCTCGCTGAAATTTCGGTTGAATTGAACGGCAATCCCCTCAGGCGTGCTGCATAGATATCTCGTTGCTTCCCCTTCATCAAAAGCCTTGTTTTCACATAATTGAAGGATAAGATCTTGATTCTCTCTGATAATTTGAGAACGTCTTGTTGCAGCGTTGAATCGTCCCTGCTGTGGTACGGCTGCCTGTTGATCTCTAGCATCATCGTTTGCGATTGAACGCTTATTAACGAGTTGTTCATGGTTGACATTTTCATGTACGTCTTCATCGGAGAGAGTAGTGCTGAAATCCAATCGTCGCTGAATTGCTCTTCGTGCTGGGCCTTGCTCTCCATGTAAATTACTTCTCCCTTCGGTGTATCCAGTGTGACTGTATGGGTCTTGCCCAACAAGTCCCAGTGAATGAAAGACACATTGTGCCATTTCTTTATCGTCGTCTGTGAGAATTTGTTTAAGTGTACGACGATCATCGCCGGTAGTAATGTACTCCAAAAGGCATTGTATACATGCAATTTGGGAACACTTGTATTCTTGGGATCGGATAGCTTTTCCAAGTTTCGAGTTATGCCCCCAGTTTTTGGCACTGGAGACATAAATGAGATGGAAATGCGTCCTTCTTGTTCCTGTATGTTCAGCGATGACTTTCCAAGGACTGAGTTTTTGGCATGACGGTCTTATTAGTAAGCTTCCATCTTACGGCTTGCACTCTGGTTTCTGTGCGTGGATTTCTGACTTCCTGAAGGATCGATCGCTACGAGTAGTAGTTGACGGATGCTCGTCCGATCAAATTGCAATTAATGCCGGTGTTCCCCAGGGGTCAGTGCTCTCAGCAACGCTCTTCCTGCTGCATATAAACGATCTGTTGAAGCCTGGTCTATCATCTGTTGGTTTTTTATAATTACACAGCGCCTCTGCCAATTCGGATCGATAATCACCCAGACTAAGTGACTTGACTCCTCGTTGTATATTGGCTTTTTTGTACAGAACCCAGGAATTTATTACAGCCATATCAATCATGTGGTAAAACAACCCGCTAAGCAAGCAAAAGTTGCAATAACATTACTGAAAGTAACATCAAGGAGCTTGTAAGTTACAAATACAAGGTTGCAACGTTCATGCAAGCTTAGAGCGAGCTTGAAACGAAGCGCTAACGGCCGCGCTGTAGATAAACCCCGTAACTTACGCATAGCTGATCAGCAAAACTTATTATAACTTTAAAATATTAAGTTGCAGTAACATTACACCTGTAACATATTTGTAAATTGTAAAATTTACTTTCCGTAAGTTTTAAGTTTAACATTTCCACAACTTTTCTTTTGAAAGGTAAAGGTTACATAGCTCAACTATATTGCTTAAACGTTGCAAATGAAACTTACATGTAACTTGCATTTATTTAATTGTCGCAAAGGTACATTTACTTGGTTTCGGTAAATTTAAAATGAATCCTTGCAGCAAGGTTGAAGATGGAACTTTCACGGAACTTACATTTATTGAGTTGGCGTAAAGTTACCTTTGTAAGTTTTAGGCAAGTTTAAAATTAACCCTAGCATAAAAGTGAGACCTGAAACTTGCAAGTAACTAACATTTATTAAGTTGACGCAAAGTTAAATTTGTTAGTTTTTGGTAAGTTTAAAATTAATCCTTGCAACAATGTTAAAAATGTAACTCGCACTTTACTTGCATTCAGCAAGTTATCACAAGGCTGAATTTGTAAGGTTTCTGTAGGTCTCAATTTATTGTTGCATTAATGTTACCTACGTACCTAGCACCTAACTTACATTATGTAAGTTGTCTCAACGTTTCTCCTATAGGGTTCAAATTAATTTGAATTTTGTCTTTGTAGTAATGTTGTAAACAAACGTTTCATTTAGGAAGGGCCCTCTAGTATGACATACCATAGGTTGCATAGCTGCACCCTTCTTGCCAAGAGTAATGGTAGGTAATGGAATTCAAAAACTTGGGTTTTTGAATTCCATTAACATTTACACTTGGCAATAAGGTAGTAGGTGTATGATATAGATGCAACTTAACACTAACCTTTAATTACGATACCTTGCATCTAGGTTTTGTGTTTGGCACCCTCAAATTTCGGGTAACTTCATTTAATGCACACAAAGAGATAATAAATTTAGATTTTTTGCAATTGAAAGATGTTAAGTTCCAATATAACACACCCACTGCAACCGTTAACAATGATATATCATAAATCGGTAGGGCCTTACCTAAACAGATATAGGTAAGAGTACATTAATAAGATAATAAAAAATATATAATGAATTTAAATGCTAACAAAATTCAAATTGAAGACACTCCATCGAGTAAAATAAATGAAAATTCAACAAATATAATAGATATTTAACATTTTATTAAGGCTACAGAACAATTAAACACAGGTACTCATAATTAGAATCTCAGCTGTGCACTTCACATAGACAGAAAAATAAAAATCGACTACAAGCACTTTATCCGGATCAAACACTGTGAGGTGCATCGAAGGACCTTCAGTATGCATCGAAGGGACTCTTCATACATGAATGATAGAACACTTAGGTACATATAAATGTTTACTATTCAGTATAAAAAATAATAAATTATTATACTTATTTCAAGTTTTTTACAACTTGCTACACATACAAAACAAACAGATCGAAGTTATTGGTTTGTACGAGTAGCAAGTTGTACAAAACTGTGGATCGATTGTAAATGACATTTTGCGAGGTGATCCCCTTTGATCCGAAAATATATAACAAAGTTGTAAAAATTGGGAATAAGCTTACCTACTGTTTAAGCCAGGGGTCGGCAACCTTATGCTATAGCCGGGCCACATATGTTGCCAGAGTATCAGTGCGGGCCGCACTTATATTTATATGTTCGGGCATGTATTTTTAATATTTGAAATAAAACGCATATATATTCATACAATTATGTCTTTTTTAATTGAACTACTATACTAACATAAAAGTAAGTACTAGTGAGATTTTTGAGGCTGCATTTGACTTGCAAGTTTTTTAACGTCTGCTTTCATTTTAGTAGTAGACACGCGCAGTATCGCGTCTAAATGTTCATCCGTTAACCGCGAACAATTCTTATTTTTGCGGTAGTTGAGAATTGAAAAAGTCTGCTCACACAAATATGTACTACCAAACATAGTTATTATCTGCTGAGCAAACTTTTTCAATTCTTTGAAGTTTTCAGAACTCAAACCTCCGTAGAACTGTATCAAGTCAGTGCTTTCCTTAAATGCCGTTTTAAGTGTGCTATTACTTTGCAAATCTACTATGTTCATTTGCAAATTGCTTGGTACCTCACTAATATCAATTGCAAAAGGGTTTTGGAATATTTCCATGTTAAGGGAGCTCTTTTTAAAGTCGGTGAATCGATTTACAAACTCAGTTTGTAGTTGTGTTAACACGTTTCTCATTGTAATATTTTGCCACACAAAATTATCTCCAGCTTCTTCCACGGCTTTCTTGCAATTAGGAAAATGGTCAAGCTTTTTTTCATCAATATGCTTGATAAACAGTTTCAGTTTCATTTCAAATGACTTTACATCTGTATACATATCGCAAATCAATTTATTTTTTCCCTGCAAGCGTTTGTTGAGCTGATTCAGTTCCTTAGTCAAATCAGTCAAAAAACCAAGATCGATAATCCACTGTTTGTTAGTAAGCTCTTCTACTGGCTTTCCTTTCATCTCCATGAAGTTGCCAATTTCTTTCCTCAAATCAAAAAACCGTTCCAAAACGGCACCTCGACTGAGCCACCTCACTTCACAGTAGTAAACCACGTCACCATGTTCAGCTTCCAGATCTTCCAAAAACTTTTGGAACTGACGGTGTGTGAGCCCATTTCTTCTTATAAAATTAACAGTGGATGTTACAGTATCCATTATTTCTTTCCAGGATATAACTTTGGAGCACAATGCCTCTTGATGGACAATACAGTGAAAAATCAATGGCACAGTAGATCCAGAATCTTTCACTTTGCTGATGATTCTCCCAACAACACCTTTGTTTTGACCGCTCATGTTCTTGCCTCCATCGGTAGTGACACTTGTTAACTTTTCCCAGCTTAATTGCAATGAATCCAGAGCTTGTTCCACATGGTGAAATAAATCTTCTCCCGTAGTTGTACCTTTCAAACTGCACATTTTCACAAGCTCTTCGTAAACAGTAAAGTTTTCGTCAATGCCGCGTACAAATATGAGTAGCTGTGCTGTATCCGACACGTCCGTACTTTCATCCATCGCTAAAGAGAAGCAGTCGAAAGACTGCGCCTTATCCTTGAGTTGTTCACACAAATTAGCACCCAAGTCTTCAGTACGTCGGGTGCAAGTTCTTGCAGAGAGACTAAGAGCGTTTGTCCACCGCCGCCGTCACCGTCACGTCACCGAGAACGAGATTATTTCGGGCCGAATTTAATATGACGTAACGGCGATCGTTTGTCCACCGCGAGACCGCGACCGATTTCGCTGGTTTAGTTTATTCCAGCTGTCATGCGTGGTAGTCACGTTTACGAAGAAATAAAGTGATGGCTAGGTTAAACCGGCGACAACTTCTTCTACTGCTTTTGTACCTTCGAAGGCGCAGGCGAAGCAAAGAATTTTGGGTTCATCCGCTAATACGTGAACGATACATCACAGGGGCGTTTTATGTACACCACGCCAAGTTGCGGCAGCATGACAAGAAATTTTTTAACTACTATAGGATGTCGACGACTACGTTCGATTATATCCTATATCATATTAAGGATAGCATCACACTCCAAAACACGAACTACAGGACATGCATACCACCAACTGAAATGTTAGCTATAACGTTAAGGTACGTAGTAAAACATTACTCCATCACCGCAACTAGAAGACGCATGTAGTGTTGGGAAGGTCTGTACAGTTGGTAATGTCAGTCTGCGTCACTAAATGCGGCTTCTACTTGCGGCGATGTGTAGGAAGTAATACTTTTTATATTTTAATACTTATATTTATTTTAATAATAGTATGAACTTATGAATGACAGGTAGTCACCTTACATGATAGTATGAATACCAGGGTCAAATTTTATAAAGCAACAAATTACAATTCTACAGGCAAATTGACATGTAACTTGTAGTTTTATTAAATAGGGCCCAGGTAGTTAGATTAAACTTACACACCTAAATTTTAGAAAAATCTTGGGTAAATAATTCACTAATAGATTGTATTTGTTGCTGAGGTGCATATTGCTGGGTTTCATGCTGGGGAGAAGTCAGTTGGTTTCCTTGGTGAGGTGCATACTGCTGGGTTTCATGCTGGGGAGAAGTCAGTTGGTTTCCTTGGTGAGGTGCATACTGCTGGGTTTCATTTTGGGGAGAAGTCAGTTGGTTTCCTTGGTGAGGTGCATACTGCTGGGTTTCACGCTGAGGTGAAGTCAGTTGGTGGAAGTTACCATGATCGCTAGGTGTAGCGAAACGACTGCGGTTTTTAAATCTGCGAAGCAATTGCATAACTTCGATTCTAAAGTCAAACCTATCCTCGTCGTTCAATTGTTTGACGGATGGAAGGAGAGATATCAAAAATGCACGGTCATCGTCAATTAATTCAGATTCCGATGCAGCGGAATTTGTCTGTATAGCTTTTAATATTTCTAAATCGACCTCATTTAGCCTTTTCGTTCCCCTTCGATTCGTGGTAGATGTGGATGTGGATGGAGAAAGTATTGACTGGTCGAGGTTACTATGTGATGTTTGTTGGCTTTCGGGACGAATTTCAGAATCATTTTGAATTGGTATGCTTGAATCAGTTTCGTCGGGTGTTACAGTCTTGAGTAGAAATTGTAGGTTATCACTGTAAATGTACTTTTTTTTTGCGGCTTGTCCTGACTTAGTCTTAAGGGACTTTATAAATGTATCTCGAATATTACTCCACTTGTTCATGACAGCACTTGCTGAAACAATAAAATTTAACAATTAACTTTCATTACAGATACCTCGCAAGTGGAAATACCTTCACCGATATGTCATATACCTTCCAACTGGGTATCAAGACTATAAGCAGAATAGTGACACAAGTATGTCACCAAATATGGACAATTTTAAGTGGTGAACACTTGGCTGCGCCTACTACTGAGCGATGGTTATTAATAGCGGAAGGATTTAAAAGAAGAGCTAACTTCCCAAATTGCATCGGTTGTGTCGATGGAAAACACATACGGATTGAAAAATTTCCGAAATCTGACACTATGAACTTTAATTATAAGGGATATTTCTCAATTGTACTTCTGGCAGTAGTTGATTCAGATTACAGATTCGTATATGTTGATATCGGTTCATACGGTAAAGACTGCGACTCCGCAATTTTTCAACGTACAAACTTCTATCAACTACTCACTGAAGGCAGGTTGAGTATACCTCCACCTGTTCCACTGCACTCATCTCAAAATAACAGAATGCCACATGTTATACTAGGCGATGAAGCTTTTCAGCTCACTGAACATTTATTACGTCCTTTTGGCGGTAACCATTTAGATGTGAAAAAACGTATTTATAACTATAGACATTGTCGTGCACGAAGATACGTTGAATGTGCATTTGGCATTATGGCCAATAAATGGCGAATATTTCATCGCCCTCTAAATGTAAACAAAAACCTTAGCAAAAGTATAGTTAAGGCATGCGTCGTTTTGCATAATATTGTACGTGAAAAAGATGGCTACAGAGGTGAGGATATGTTCATGTCTTTTATGCACGATGGACTGTCTGATCTACCAAGGGAAGGAAGTGTACTGCATGGTGGGCGTACTGCTAATGACAAGAAATAATTTTGCTGAATACTTTGTAAGCCCAGAAGGCTCCTTACCTTGGCAGATGGATAAAATCTAAACTTGTAATTATTTAATTAAAAACATAAATAATAAACTACCATGTACTTACTAATTTCGTCTTTGTTTTTCTGGTCCATATCCTCAAAGTTCTGCTCTAAAAAGGCACAAACATCGCGCCATGCATTTCTACGCAAAACTTTATCTTTGGACACTTCCTTGGTTTTATCCCACAAACATTCTTTACTTTCTATAATTTCTATTAATGAATAAATATCGTATTTAAATTTTTTTGCCATTTTTATTACAATGTTATACTAATTAATGATAATTGATTACAAACAAAATAATAACTGAGCTCGTGTACGGTGCGACGGCGACACGGCGACGGCAGTGTGTGGACAAGTTCATACGTGTTTTGTTTTGCCGGCACATCGGCCCGTCAAAATCTCGGGCGACGATCTAGCGGTCACGCCGATCTACTCGCAATTTCGGCGGGCCGGGATGACGGCGCTCGGGTGACAGTATGCGGTGGACACGCGGCTAAGTAATGTAATGTAAATGTATGTACCGCTACTTCGGCGCCGTCATCTCGTTCTCGGTGACGTGACGGTGACGGCGGCGGTGGACAAACGCTCTAAGGGCGGCCGCACACGGACTGCTCGAGCAGTTAGCGGCTGAGCGACGTACACGGACCGCTCGAGCGGTCGGCGACGACTGCTCGAGCGGTCGGTTGTTGGCTGCTCGAGCTACGCTACCAACCGCTCGAGCAGTTGATTTTATACCACAGTCGAGTCATGGATTCTGACGAGGAAGCACTGCTTTTGCTGCTTCTGCTCAAGCGGAGACGACGACGGCGGCGACGTCAAAAGAGAAAATTTTGGGTTCATCCAATTTTGGAATTAAGAGAACAACATGGACAATTCCATCATTTGTTTATGGAACTTAGAAGTGATGAAGAAAAATTTTTCAACTATTTTAGAATGTCAATCACTTCGTTTGATGAATTGGATAATATACTAAAATCTAAAATTAAACGTGAAGACACAATTATGAGGAGAAGTATCCAACCAGAAGAAAGACTAGCAGTAACATTGAGGTTTGAAAAATATATACCTAGTAATTATTTAAATTTTTATTCATTAAAAATATTGGCAATGACATCATCGGACATTACTGAAGATGATGAAAGGTCTTCAAATTGAGAATTTTGGTCATCAGCCACTGATGTAGAGGGGCCAGACGCTGATCTAGAGGGGCCAGGCACTGATGTAGAGGTTGAGGGGCCTGTATTATAACCCCATTGTCCTCTGTAATCATTAAACGATGAATATTGTGATGAATATCCCCTGTCACCATAACTCGAAGGATATGTGTGATTTGTCATCCCTTTAAAGTATTTCATAACGTTAAGTATTTCTGTCTTAGCATCTAATTTATACTGCTCATTATTTTTTTTGAATTCGCTTACTAATGATAATAAAAACAATTTATCTTCATCTTCATTATCAATGCGCGAATTCTGCGATTTTTCATCGAAGCGTTTGGATAATTTTTCAATTAAGGCGTTCTCATCTGTGATTGTAGTAGTTAATTTTCTTTTGTTTCTTTCTTTGTTTATTTTATTTTGACGATTTTCGCTTTCTTCGGACGTAATTTCAGCGTGCTCACTTTCTTGTAAACTGTTTGTTTTGTCGGGTCTATCTTCTATTATTGCCTTTAAAAAAGACATCTGCTGATAATATGCATATGGCCGAATGTTGAGGGCTGCTGAACCACTCTTTGGTTTAATTTTTTTAGCATATCTGGTGTACCCATCTCTTAATGTTTTCCATTTTTTCTGTATTAACATGGCTGTAACAACAAAAGAATATTTATTAGTATAATTGATTGATTTAAAAATATGTTTTTACAGGTATTTGGCAACTGGATGTACATTTATGGATTTGCAATATAGTTTTAGAATAGCATCAACAACAATAGGTAAGATAGTGAGGGATGTTTGCAGAAATATATGGATACATATGAAGGATATGTGTATGGAACAACTAACTGAAGATAAATGGAAAGACATAATAAATGGTTTCAAAAAAACTGCTAAGTTTCCGAACTGCCTCGGTGCCGTTGATGGCAAACATATAAGAATAATAAAACCCGCGCAAAGTGGATCGTCATATTATAACTATAAAAATTATTTTTCGATAATACTTCTAGCAGTATGTGATAGTAATTATATGTTCACTTTCGTGGATATAGGCTCATATGGAAGGCACGCTGACTCGACTATTTTCGAAGAGAGTTGTCTATATAAAATGTTACAAGAAAAAAAGTTAAATATACCTCCACCTTCTACAATATCACAAAATGGACCTTTATTACCGAATGTGTTTATTGGGGATGAAGCGTTCAGCTTGCAGGAAAATTTAATGCGTCCATATGGTGGCAAGAATTTAGCAGAGAAAAAATTAATTTTTAACTATCGGTTATCCCGTGCGAGGCGATATATTGAATGCACGTTTGGCATATTAGCTAATAAATGGCGGATCTTTCATAGACCACTTAACGTCAGTGTTGATTTCGCAGTGGATATAGTAAAATCATCATGTGTTCTTCACAACTACGTAAAACAACGAGATGGAAATAAATTAGAGGATACGTTTGAGGGTCTTCCTCATTCTATAATTCATTCAACCCAGCAAGTTCGTCCAGGTGGACCTATGTTAACAACAATCCGTGAAGAATTTGCTAATTACTTTGTGAGCGAGGAAGGCAAACTAGATTGGCAATGGAATATGATATAAATCAATAAATATCTGTGTGACTTTATAATATGACATAAACTTAATAAATGTGCGTGTAAAATGACTGACTTTTTTACTTACCGACTTGATTTTTTTCTTGAACTGGTTTTTCATCAAAGTTCTCAATTACTTGGGCGCAAATAATTGCCCATGCATTGTTCTTCTTTATTTTGTCGCTGTGTTCCTTAAGTTTATAGTTCCAAATAAGTTCTTGCGTTTTAATTGCACTAATAAGCGCATCACTATCGCACACGCCCTCCATGTTCAAAGATCAGACGACAAAGACGAGCGAGACAGACAGACACCTACACGCCGCGAGGCCACAAGGGCCGGGGGGGGGGGGAGATCGGAAAGCTGTCGACTGCTCTAGCGCAGTCAACGGCTCGAGCAGTCGGTGTATGCCTCGCGACCGCTCGCGAGCGGTTGACGGCACGATGGAATTTCGTCATGCAGTTGTCGGCTTGAAGCGGTCGCGACTGCTCGAGCAGTCGTGTGTACGGCAGCGAATGAATGACTATAGTTCACCGCGCGGTCGCGGCTTTAAGCAGTCGGTCTCAACTGCTTGAAGCAGTCCGTGTATGGCCGCTCTAAGACTTTCAAACATTTTTTTCTGCTCTGGGCATATTTCTTCTGCGATAGCTAAGACACACTCTTTTACTAATTCACTATCGGTAAACGGACGTCCACTTTTTGCAAGAATCTCTGCTACCCTGTAACTGGCCCGAACATTCGATTCGCTGTTGTCTGCCACAACCTTAAATATGTTTTGTTGATTTTGTAATGACGATTTCAAAGTGGAAATTTTCCTTTTCCGTATTTCTCCTTCAAGACAGTCAAATTTAGCTTTGTGCTCAGTGTCGTAATGTCGCTTCAGGTTATATTCCTTTACTACAGAAATACTCTTTTGACAAATCAAGCATAACGGTTTTCCTTTCAACTCGATAAAAAAGTATAATTCTGTCCATAATTCGTTAAAAACTCTTTTTTCTTCTTCTATCCTCCTTTTTCTTGAAGCCATGTTTATATAATTATTCTGTAACAATAATGAAAAAAATTAAATTCGTTGTAAAATTATATGTTCCAGTTAGCACCTACAAATTCAACTCCACATTCAAATAATAATTAAAACATGACACACTCGTAACTAACTTCATGTCATGTAACTACTATCCCCGTCCTTATAACATTTACCCATCAATCTGAAGGTTCACATTAACAAGCAGTAAATAAAATAAAACAAAATGCTCGCGAGTGCATACAACTTACCTCATACGTCGTGCGTGAGAAGCTATCAGCGAAGGGAAGAAAGGTGAAACGAAACGCGTAGCTAGCAACCAGATGAGACGTGAGTTTCCGGCAAATTTCCACAACCGAATGTGGCGAGAGCTGCGCGCGGCTGTGATTTTAACTAAAACCGGTCGCTTTGAATTTTTTCGCCGCCGCACACCTGCGTCTAATCAAAGACTGCCGCCCCGCCTATTGTCTCAAAGGAGCCGCCCGCCGCCGCACGTGCGGCGGATAAACGCAAAAGAAATTGCCAAGAATTGAATAAGTACAGCAAATATTTATTTTCGGTAGAAACAATACATAACATCACAGTCTTGATAAACAGTTCTTAAGAAACGAAATAGAGGTACATTTTTATCACCCCGCGTGGGAGCGAGCTTTCAAGAATACTCTCATGGCCCAGCAGCATGGCCGTATAAATTCTAGTGAATTTATATGGCCTTTTGCTTCGGTATTTTTTTCTTACGGACCTCAGGCTTGCGGGCCGCACCGAGATAGTCTACGGGCCGCATGCCGACCCCTGATTTAAGCTATGCATATAATACAGGTATTTTAAATCAAAACGCTTCTCACAAAGTGCTTAACAACGCGCAACGCAACGGTAAATTCTATAAACAAAACAGACAAGTAGTGAGCAAACATGGTATTCCTATCATAATAAAACAAACATCTAAGTTCTAGGCGCATCTAAAAAAATTATACAATTTCAAATGCACCAAGGAAGAATCAAATGGGTTAACAAGATATTTAGAATTCTAATAAAGTTAGTAAGAGCATTTTAACTTTATGTATCAGCTCAAGGGCTATTTTACGAAGGTCACTTTCGTTTACACTAAGTAGAAATCCATACTACCTATTACATAATTTAGGTACATTAGCTACCTACCTACTACAGGGAAAGTGGTCATTATAAAATTCCGTATAGTTATAGTTTTACGAAAGTGGTAATTACTTGTAACAACGAATATAATACCTTTATATTTTTACCTGTCTCTCGGAACTAAAGTCAATTGTCGTCAGCCTGACTAAAATCAATTTAGACGTTTGAGTCTAGTGGTTGCATGTTGAAACCAGCACATTACGTGTCTCTCGAAGCTTTCGTCGGTTAAATTCTGAAATGATTGCTTGACTGCAACTGTAACAAAAAAAAATAGGTTACGGTATAGGTAGTAGGTATGTATGTAAAAGAACAAGATTCTATACTAATATTATAAAGAGGAATGATTTGTATGTTTGTTACGAATATACTCAAAAACTACTGGACTGATTTCACTAAGAATTTTCCTAATCGGTTCATAAACGACGGAGTTATGCGATAACAAACATAATATACCTCAATAAACATAAAAAAAAATAACCTCCTTCATTTATTGAATTCGGTTAAAAATACAGTTGAACTGATCCTTTTTTTGAAGTCTGTTGAAAATAAATATCCATCCGTGCAAAGCCGAGACAGGCCGCTAGTGCTTCTAAATACCTAATTTAGGTACACCAGCGGCCGTCCCGGCTTTTAAGGGAACGAATAACATCAGACAGTCACAAACTTAACTTACGTTTTATTGTTGTCATCAATTTTAGAGATGACAATTTGAAATTGTTTTTCTTCCCGGTCCATGAACAGTATTGTCCCAAATAATTGGAGAAAATTTTTTCCAAGCAACGATTCACACAATCGCGCTCTTTGCTGCCGCCGGTGTGTCTTAACATGTCGAACTAAAAATTAAAACACTTTAAAAATTAAAGTTGCATGGAACACTAGATTCAAATATGCATTTAATAATATTATCACATGTGGGACATTTCACACAGCGCCATCTAGGTCCAAACTAAGCCAAGCTTGTGCTATGGAAACCTTTTTGGGAGTAGGTAAATACATACCTTCATAATACATTATAGTTTATATCACACAATACATGCTAACCCATGTCAATTTACCTATCCGAAGTGGAAAGTAACTGCCATGATTGAAGATATAAAATATGAATACTATAACAATTCTTTCTGCATTTTTTCATCTCCGAGCTTGTCCTCCAGGGACTGAAGTTGTGCCAACTCCGTGAGAGGAAAATTAGGCAACAGCGATGGTTTGTTTTCAAATGGCAAGTTCAGTCGGTTGAGGCTTAATTCAATGGCTTCCACTTTACGCATAGTGTAAATCACAAATTTATTTATTTCTCTAAGCTCTGACATAATTGTATCTGCAAAGAATACAAAGAGAAACATTTTTAAATAATAATAAATAAATATTGGTGGACATTTCACACAGCGCCATCTAGCCCCAAAAGGAAAATAAGATGAAAATCAATGAAAAAAAATCAAAAGATCTCAGCCATAAGACTTCAATATAGTTACCACCCCCAGGCACAACTTGTCTAAGTGTTACAAACTTACCTATGCTGTAAGTACTTGAGCCTGTTCCAATACTGGCGTCACTCAAACTGGGATGGATCGGCATTACAGATTCATGTCCATTGGCATCTTTAGGAGACTGGACTACAATTTCATGCAGTGGGTTCTCATCAGATTCATGTCTATTGGCATCTTCAGAAGACTGGATTACAATTTCATCAGGTGGGTTATCATCAAGAATTGTCATTCTCGCTTCTCGAATGTCGCTCGCCGTGGGGAATGCATCACCTTTTAAAATGGAAATTTAAGTATTAATTATTATATATGCATACCTATACCTAATTGTTTATTTTTATGTTGTGGAGTGCAATAAAGTATTTTCTATTGATCTATTACTCACATTCAAAAAGAATAGAAGGTAAAACATAATCAAAGAAAATTAAATATGTTACAACCATAGGTAGGTACCTTCTATTTGAATGACAGATGGCGGAGAAATAGAGTCATCTCGGTATTTTTTCTTAATTTTTCTTTTTCCTTGTTCTCTTATTACCATTTCCAACTCACTGCTGCTGCTATTTTGTTTTTGTTTTTCCACAAACAAGGCTTCCTTTAGTGTTGCTAAAAAATAATAATTATTATACATATCGTCGCCGTAGAGCGAAAAGTCACTAAGTCGCAAAATAGCCAAATTTAGTTAAATATGCCATCAAGATCGCCAATTTTTTCTGCAAATTTCAGTCTTATGATCATGGCAATAAGTATGCTAGTTTTTGTTTTAGTATGTGCAAAAAATTGTTAATTTTATGTTTTGAGCCACACAAGTAAGTAGAAAATTACCTAATTTACTTATGTATTTTTTTCATCATAGAAGTATTTGCAAATCTATACCTAAATCGGCTTAATTAATTTTCCCCTTTTAAATAACAGCCCATAGCTAATCCTTATCTATTCTCAAAATAACTAAAGTAACTTGATTAGTTTCAGAATGAATAGTTCGACACAAAATATGAAAGCGAAAACTAACTAAGTCCACTTAGTAACTACTCGAGCCACGTTTCCAATAGTTTAGACTATAAAAGCTGTGAGCGATAAGTCATTAAAACTATTTAATTAGTAATTTTCTATTACCAGGAACGCAAAGCTTTGTTTCGAATTGTCGGTATCATATTTTGATGATTATTTGAAGAACATCTCCGTACGTTTATTATTGCATAGTGATTTTTGCGCGCCAATTAATGAGTTTCATGTCTTTGATTTCGCCACCTGAGCGACTGGTGACTTTTATTCGCGGCGCTTACGTTGACTGCAGCGCACGCGTCTATGTTTATTTTCTATCAGTTTTAAATAAATGTGAAATTAACAATGAGTCGTGCACAGTTAATTTTGGATTTATTGAATAAAGAAGATGTTGCTGTTCAGGTAAGCACTTAATGATTAATAATGTTTTATAGCGGTAAAAGTTTTACTGTACCTACTCTTTTACTCAACGTTTTGATGCCATTTCTAGGTTACTGAGATGACAATGTCACGAAAACAAGGATTTCAGAAAAATTCTAGGTACTACCTATTCTGTTTATTTTTGGGTGTGGTATTCAGGCTTGGTGTTTTTATTTGTTGGTTTGTGATGGCATGATTTATTTTGTAAAACTGCCTGGCTAAAGCGCCTGCCTAGTGCCTACTAATTAAGAGCTTTGTTCGCCTGATGATTTGATTGCCTTTCCATACCTACCTACCGTTCTTGTCATGTAAAATAATGTTTCTTCGTCATTGGTCGACAAATGAAGGTACAGGCAGTGACATCAGAAAGTGTTAAGTAAATGTTTTGTTAAATAACTTAGTAGATATCCATATGTAGATAAATGCATAGTAGGTAGGTACCTACCTACATGGCGTGCGCGATAAAAGCTACCTACCTACCTATGTTCACTTTAAGATGTCACTGGTCGTATCTCATAAGCATCATCCAATAGAAGTCCACTGCTGCACATGGGCCTGGCTGTAACTACCTACCTACTAATTTTTTAACGTACCTAATCATGTATCTTAATAGATACCAATAATAAAGAGCCGCACTGCCGTCCGTTTTCTAAAAAACGGCTAAGTCACTTTCCCGCTTTTTTTCATTGTATTTTACGTCAAATTGAAACAGTATCACTTTTGAAAACAACGTTAAGGGCACTTAACGGTACTATTTTGATTTATTTATTTCAGGAAACACTTCGTCAAAATGAAGCAGGACAGAGTTTTGAAGTCGACGACTTTTTTCGAAACGTGGACTGTTGTGAATCTGCTCCACAATCCGTCGTATTCAGCCCAAAATATATTGACCCATCAGCTATCAAGCCACCACTATCCGTTCCCATGGCTATGGACACCACTGATGAAACTCTCATCACTCTTGAAAACCCGTTCCCAGAAAATTATGCTTCAGCCAAGAGACTGTATTCAAAACTAGATCCACCGGTTGTCTCGTCAGCACACTCTGAGGCTATGGAAATCGATGATCAGCTTACCACTGTTGAAGAAAATGATGCTGAATCTAAGAGTCCGTATTCTAATATAAGCGGTATCGAACCAGTAGCCAGTTCTCCTGTTCGCGATTTCTCTGATTCCAGCGTTTCTTGGTATCCAGATAGTGACGAGAAACGTTGCATGAAGAGGAAAAGACAGGTGGTTAGAATATCTTCAAGTGATAGCAGTGATAGCGACGATTTGGCCTATGCAAAACGAAAATAAAACTATTGTAAAAAAAACCAGCTGGTGAGTTCAGATCAGCCAGGACATTCCAAGGTACATTACGATACTAATATTTCTAGTAACTCTATAGCCATCCAACCGACCGAAGAATGCAATGGCAACCAACACTCTACAGTCTCAACCAACTACTCAGAGAACAACGACCATGCAGCTATAGAAACTGAAGAATCTGATGTGCAGCAAAACTCTACATTAGCATCCAATGCTACCATGGCAAATAATAAGACTGATCTTAAGCGTTGGAAAAAAAGTGACCCCAGTAAATGGAAAAAAAATCAAGCTAAAACTAATAAGCAAAACTGTTTACCTTATCTAGGGAAAAAAGGAAATACCATGCCTGCGAAGAAGCCTAAACCAGTGAAATGCGACTTAAAATGCCGTTACCTTTGTTTAAGTAGCTTTTCAGAAGAAGAAAGAACTAAACTCTGCGAAGACTACTGGAAGATCAAGGATTACGGGGCACAGAAACAATTTTTACTATATCAGATTATTTCTAAGTCGACAAAAACATTAAAGGCTGGTATTCCGGATAATAAACATCGATGTGCCAGTTATGAATACTATTTCAATAAAAACGGCACTAAGGTAAGAGTGTGTAAAGATTTTTTTCTCAAAACCTTGTGCATTTCAAATGGGCCCGTCAATGAAGCTCTGAAAAATAGGAACGAATTTGGAAATTTCACAGGGAAAGACGGCCGTGGTTCTCGTGATCCCATTAATAAAACCAGTCCTGAATCCGAGCAAACCATAATCAATCACATCAACTCTTTTCCTCGGATGGAATCCCATTATTGCAGAAAAACAACCAAAAGACAATACCTGGACAGCAAACTTAGCATTACAAAAATGTACGAATTGTACAAAGAGAAACTTGCATCAACTGTTGATGAGCCGAGTTCTTTTTATGTTTACAAGAGAATATTTGGAACCAAATTCAACTTGTCATTTTTCACTCCAAAGAAGGATTTGTGCATGATATGTACTCGCTTTGATAGCTCAGGTCGTCCGGAACATCTTAAAGAAGAATATGATGCACATATTGCGAGAAAAAATGCAGCACAAGCTGCCAAAGCATTTGACAAACAGCGGTCTATTAACGACGAATCTTATCTGGTTGTTACAGCTGACATGCAATCAACTTTGCACATACGTGTTTGTGGTGTTGGAATCCTTTACTACACAAGAAAGTTGAATGTTCAGAACTACACAATTCATACAGCAAAACCTCCCAATGAAGCATTCTGCATAACTTGGAACGAAGTAAATGGCAAAAGAGGTAGTGTAGAAATAGCAAGTGCAATTAACTGGTGGATCAGTCAGGTGCCATCGACTATAAAAGAAATCACTATTTATAGTGACACTTGTGCAGGGCAAAATCGAAATCAGTTTATAACTGCGTTTTTGATTCACCTGATCCAAAGACCCGACTTACATCTCGATGTATTGGAACAAAAATACTTAGAGAGTGGTCACACTCACATGGAAGTAGATTCAATGCATAGCGCTATTGAAAGACAGCAAAGAAATACCCCGGTTTATTCGATGATTGACTGGAAGTCAATCATGTCTCGTGCTCGATCGAAGAGACACCGAGAATCAGCACCTCCTTATGTAGTAAAGGAATTAACCTATGATGAAATGCTTGATGTTAGAGCTATAAAAGAAAAGTTTGTCAAGAACACAAGCAAGGATAAAGACGGAAAGAAGATTATGTGGCTGAAAATAAAATGCCTTAGGTTTGAAAAGCAACTTCCAGGTATAGTTAAATTTCGCTACACTCACGAAGGGCCTTACTCCGAATTCGACGTGTTTCAAACAAATGAGAAAGTGGTTCCTCGAACTCGAACACGAAGAAGACTCCTCAAACAAGAAGAAGGGCATGAAATGGAAGAAAGTGACTCTGAAGGAAGGAAAAGGGACTTGATATCTCAATTAAAATCCTTTGATATCCCTAAAGCCTACTCCGCTCCTCTTCCGATTTCAGAGGCCAAGAAAAAAGATCTTATTGGTCTTTGTCGCAAAGGGATTGTTCCTCAAGAACTTCATGCCTGGTATGAGTCTCTACCTACCAGCAAAGATGTGATAGATAGGCTGTTGGTGCCAGATGTTACAGAGCAAAGTGAAGATGCATAATTTAGAATGTTGAATGTTTTAGAATGTATAAAGCAATTGATTAGGTTTCTGATTTGCTTGCATTTATTAGGTACTGTTTTTTTCTCTAAACATCACGCCAAAATTTGTGCGGGTAACTTTGTGCTTATCCTGATCTGTTTTTGTATGCTACTCTATGTTTTTCTCAATAAATCTTAGATATAATTACTTATTGTTTTTTAAATACTCACTTAATCGTCTTGATAATCTAATAAAATTGCTAAAATTGGAATATAATAAGTCAGATTAATTTACTGAAACACCTTTTGAATTTCTAAAAACTAGTTCCATTCTAACTAAATGAAGTTAATATCTTTTAAAAGAATCAGAACGTAGGAAAAAAATCACTATCTCCATTTTACAAATCAATAACTAGAACTTTGGTTAGGTATGCGAGGGGAAAAAGTAACTAACTTAGTTTTTCATCATTATCTCTAAAAAAAAACCATTTAAACTTTATTTTCGTGACATAAACTTAATCTTTTGTACATTTTCTAAGAGATGAGACCATAAAATTAGCAATAGGTTATACCATAAGGACGTAATGTTTTTTTATATTTTTTAAAACTTTAAAGCTTCGTATCTCAATAGGCCAAAAAGTTATTTAATTACTTTTCGCTCTACGGCGACGATATGTATGTGTACCTATTTAATATTTATACAAAAAAATACAGATATATAGGTATAAGAAGATGCAGGTTAAATTCTGGTAACTACCTGATGCAAAGTTACTTACCATAATATCCAACTATTCGGATATTTGAATACTTCATCCAGTCTTCTTCAGGGTTCATGTTTAATTTAATGGCTTTTCTCTCAATAGATTTGTTTCTAGGCCACATCATAATAGTTTCATTTTCGCAAAGCCATTTTTTAGGTGCAGCTGACACATACTCTTCTTCTTCATGTGAAAATATTACCACCATATAATTGAGCTGAAAACAAGCAGTAAAAACTTTAATTATGGTGTATTTATGGCTTAAATCAAATATTCCACGCAAAAGAAACACTTAAAAAAATGTTAAATTTTAATTGACTTACTTGAATTAAACTGCCTTGCCAGATGTATTGCCTATCTATTAAATGATGTTTACTATATACTACAATTCTACATAGGTACTACAGCATCTAGGCGACAAATAGCTACCCTACACAGATAAGACTATACAACAAAAGTAACAACATATTCTTTGTAATGAATACATTTTGTCACAACTTCATCGGAACCAATAATCTCATTGCTATTTGACAAATTCTTTATAATGCCTCCGTAGAATAACTTTGAATTACAAGGCTGTGTAAAAGAATTTTCATATACTAAGTACCTTTGGAAAATTAAAAACACATTATCAGTTTCTTGACATTGAATAATTTTGTTAATTTTAATGATAGCATTGCCTTTAATAAGGCAATGATTGTTTTTAATATCAGTTCCTAACTTAAAATGTAGTAATCTAAACCATTTGAAAGCTTTAACCAAACGGCCATTTAAAAGTGGTTCTTTGTATGTAGTTATATGATTGAATATAATGTTATTTGTGTTGATAGTGTTGTTATTTTTCCTCAGATATGACCGCTTTTCATTTACTCTGTTTATGAATTGTTGTAAAGGCATTCTACTGGTTTTTAAGCTTTTTTTTATTTCTGACATATAATTTTCATACTTGAAAGCTGAAAAATTGTCCAATGCACCAAAATTTGATACATCATCAGGCAAATGTATCAGATTGTGAACATTATGAGAAACATATTCTTGACCATAGACTCGGGAATAATTTCTAACAAAATACATTAATAATTCTTTAGCATAATTTTTATGATTTAAACATTGTGTCTTACTGCATAAAATTCTAATTGCACAACTCAAACTTAAGAAATGCATATACTGTGAAGGCTTTAATCGGTCTTTTAACAAGATGGGGCCGGTATATAATAAAAATTGTCTAAATTCTGTTGCTTTCCATCTTTCAAAGTCACTAAGAGGCCTTGGTAACCTTGAAAAGTCATGATAACTTATGCAATTCCTTACATCCATAATAATTTGGTTAACATTATCAGAGTCTACTGTTTTCATTCGAATGGCCATATTACCTCGAAGCCAAAATTGGATCAATCTTTTCATAACTCCTAAACACACCAAATGCATATATTCAAGAGGAACGTTTTTTACAAGATCAATTTCTAATTTTAATAATGGAGTACTATTGGTGTGATAATCATCACCATACTTTCCTGCTCTGAAATCAGTGTTGGTTCTCAAAGGTGAATCTAAGTCAGTATAACTAACCCTGTTATTTAAATAGGTTCCTTCAGTAATACATTTTGTGCAACCAAAATATGAATTGTGTCCTTTAGTACATAAAACAAAAGATTTTGCTGGTGCATCACAAATGATCTTAGATAGAGAAATTTCTCTCCTCTGATTTTTGAAAACAATACCCTCTTTTTTTAAATTTATATAATCATTTATAAATGTTTCTAATAACTCACTACATAGTTTTGGTTTTTTAAAACCATGCCAAACACCAATAACGAAAGGATCACCACCAGCACAAAGGCCCCCTAAAATAGGCCAGAACTGGCTGCCCGAGCTCTTTGTCAGTGGCAAACCATCAATATTAATATCAAAATAAATTATTTGATCATTAGGCACTGTTTGTTTTTCCAATGTGTACATCAAACCAGATAATAGCCCAAAATGATAATAATGACCTGAACCTGCGTTAACAATATCACTTGTTTTATTAGTTTTAAGAAGTGTTTTACAATTAGAAGGCAGGCTTGTTATCTCCTCTATACTGGTGACCTTTTTTAAAATATCTAATAGATTATTAAATACATTGTGTGTGACATGACACTCTACTGCCCAATGCTTCAAGTTTTGTGCCAAACTAGGAACAAATGGCTCATCAAATGTGGGTGTTTCAAGAGATGGTCCAGCTAAGGTGTACATTTGATTATGTGATATATCAGACCTTGTCAATGATGAATCAATCGATTTGAGGGTCTCAAGAGACGGTGCAGTTAGGGTGTCAGTTTGATCAGGTGGTAAATCAGACATTATCAATGATGAATCAATCATCGATTTGATGGTCTCGAGAGATGGTGCAGCTAAGGAGTCAGTTTGATCAGGTGGTAAATCTGATGTTAATGATGATGAATCAATTGATGTGAGGGTCTCAGGATGTGATTGTTTTATCTTCATTTCTTTACGAATAATACTCCTGTAGTATTTAGGCGTCAGCTTTGCATTTACTTTTCGCCTTTTGATTTTCGGTTCAGCCTGCAACAAAGTAATCTAATCCTTAGTGCCCTTCATACCTATTATTCATTGAATGGTGCATTCCACCCAATAAGTTTTTATAGTTTTTTTGGAACCTAATGACCACTTTCCCTTAGTCTTATGGCTAGGTTACCTACCTACCTAGGCATACATAACATTATATAACATTAACTGCGGACTTCACTGCTTGTTTGTTTTTTGTTACACTCATTTGTTTATAATATTTTTTTTAGAAAAGTAAACATAAAAAATTACTAACATGCAAACTCTGTAGTGAATTTTTTATTTTTTTTGGATTTATTTAATGATTTCATTATCAGTTAACACACACAACTATAAATTATTATATAAAAAACCCTATTCATTATAAGTAAACACCCTATTCATTCAGTTTAAATGTTCCCGTCCAGAACTGAATGAGACAACTAAAAATTAACTTAGATATTGTTGTTAGCCTCAATGCTTCTCCTAAGTATACTCTCCTCCAGTGCATGGTGTACCTAAAATAAACAAAAAGGTACTGGTTTGACTTAAAGTCTGGAATGCGTAGAGCATGGCAGTGTGTTAATAGCATCCTGGCTGGTACTTTTTCGCACAAAGCCAAGATGCTACATACCTAGGCAGGTTAGCAAAATTAGGTTTAGTTAGGGCGCTTTTAGTGTCACGCGGATTTGCTCACGCACGCGGGATTGGACCGCATGCGTAAAATTTCACGCTGCGGATCATACGCAGCATGAGTTTCAGTTTTCTACGGGCTGCGTAACGGTATAGACGTGTTCAAAAATGATCAATGTCAGAAGAATATGTGTCGCTTACATACTTTACAAACGACGAAACAAGAAGACAAGAGTACATGTTGATCCCTTTCTTGAAAATAGGCTTCTTGCTGGGGCGTTTGTTACACACTTTGGAAAACTACAAAATAATGAACGTAAATTTAAAAATTACTTTCGAATGTCCATTCGTTCTTTTGATGAACTGTTGTGTAAAATTGAGAATAAGCTACAAAAAAGCAGTTTACGAAGGATTACAATACAACCGATTGAGAGGCTCGCTATTACATTAAGGTAAGTTTTAAATTTTAAATATTTAATTTCCTGCTATGATTTAGTGGAAAGGGATTTGAACAGGTAGGATAAACGTTTTTTGACTTCAAATTACTGTCATGTGTAAATTTACATGTGCAAAAAAAAGATTTTGTCATGTACTCTGAAATTTCATTGTTCATAATTTCATTCAATTTCATGTTGAAATTTCATAAAATAAGATTATTTCACTCATAAAATGTCGCCATTAAAGTGGAATCATTCCTACCTTTCATCACACGCTACTTATTATAATATAGATAAAAGTTATAGGTTTGCACATGACAGTAATTTAAAGTCAAAAAAAGTCCTTAATTGGTTTGGGATTGGTACGTTCAACCTACATACACAATCCTTTTTTTTATCTGATAAAGTACACATGGCCACAGATCAAGTTACCCAAAACCAGCATAAATGGAACTCGCGCCTTGCGTATTATCATACTTAGGTAACCCGTCGGAGTCCCGCTTATACTGGATTTGAGTAACTTGATCTGTGCCGTGTGTACAACCGCACTCATATGACTAAACAAACAATTAGAGAGAAACTGGAGAAAAAAAGTTAATCGTACTCATTTTAATAAAAAGAGTTTTATTCATAAATTAAAAAATCAAATTTTACATCATTCATTTCTTTGTAAATTTGTATCCTGAGCGTTGACATTACTTTCGCCTGTAGATGATGTTGTTGCTGGGGTATAAATTACGTCATAAGACGTGATATTAAACAGGCCGCTTTCAGTCGAAATAAGAGTTTCATTGTCATTCACTGCAGCAGAACTAATAGCATTGTCGTTAAGACTCGAAGTATCCTGGATTATACTATTGGTTTGGTAATCTTGATTTATCGGTGACAAACTGTCAAGCTCAGTAAAAGCACTAGAACTTGTTGTAGGTATGGGACTGTAGTATGCAGGTTGTGTTTGACTTTCCATTTCCATAACTATATTTAACACTTTTGTTCTGAACATTAGTTTTTGATATCTAGTGAATCTTTTTAATGAAGGCTGCAGAGACTGAAAGAAAGCCAAATCCTCACTTTCTAGCTCCAGTTGATTAGACTTTAAGCATTCTAATAACTGTGCCTCAAATTCAGATGGTGCTTGCTTTTTAGATTTTACTTGTTTTTGTTTTGATGTTGGGTGAGAACTTTCTTGACGTGAAGTATCTGGTTGCGTGGACTCATTACGTGTTTCTAAATTACGTTGTGATGTTAGTTGAGAACTTTCTTGACGTGAAGTACCTGGTTGCGTGGACTCATTAGGTGTTTCTAAATTACTTTGTTCAGACATTTCTTCACAGAGTGACTCTTCTCCAGCAGTTTCCGTTGTACTGTCTAAGAAAGTCAAAATGTCATAGTAAGAATATTTCTTCTTCTTCTTACTCCCAGAGCCGGATGGCTGATTTTTTTCAGATATCTTGTCTTTCTGGTAAGTGTCCCTTGCTGTTCGCCAGCGTTGTTGTATTTTCTTGTCTGAAATGACAAAATATAATAAGTAAGTGGCAAAAGTACACACAGTTTCAGATCAAGTTACCCAAAACCAGTACCAATAAACGGAACTTGCTAGGGCCTCGCCGAGTCGTCTACGATAATAAACAACGCATGAGTCCTGTTTATACTGGTTTTGGGAAGCTTGATCTGTGGCCGTGTGTACAAATCTGATATTAGTTGGAAATTTAACTGCATTCGATTAAAGGCCCTCCTTAATTCACACATGTTGTCAACTTTACACTGTCTCATGAAGCATTAGATAAATCAAGCAATATATATATACCTATACAGAGTGGAAAAATAAGGCCGCAGTTGAAGGAAAAGTACCCTTAATATTGATGATGGCAAATTTTACTGAATAGAAATAATTCATTTTTTACAAAAATAATTAGAACTTCATTTAAGGATTTTTGGAAAAACACCGGATTGAATCGGGAAATTTGTTTATTTGTTACAGTAAAATTTGCCATCATCAAAATTAAGGTGAAAACTTCCGGAAGTCACTAGCGCTGTAAGTTTTTAATTTGTTTTAACAAAAATTTGCTTTATTTGCATCTGTCAACCTTCATGAAGGAGGACTTCTGGCCGCAGGGTGTCGTGTTTCGGAAGTTCCGAGGGCGGCTGCCCGCTGACACCGTGCACACGTCGGCGACATTACGTGTGAAATAATTAAAATAGTTTTTGTATATAAAATAATATGTATGTTAGTCTGTAAGGTATATATCTATGGGCCTCTGTTTACATTACCATCTTGTAATGTAAATATTGCCTGAAATAAACGATATTTTATTATATTATATTATATATATTTATTAGATTCCTTTCATTTGCCGGAAATTTTACCATAGGGGTTAATTTATACAGAGAAGATTTCTTATAAAATATTTACAGCATAGTTATGTGTCTCAAATCTGCTAAAAGTGGCCACTTTTAGCAGATATGAGATACATAACTATACTTCGAACTTTTCATATGAAATCATAACTGCATAAATACCCCCCTATGATAAAATTTTCGGCAAATCATAGAAATCTAACGTAGCTATAGTACTGTAGTTAAAACGAATTAAAAACTTCTAGCGCTAGCTACTTCCGTGCCCTTTCACCTTAAGGGTATTTATTTTTCTTCTGAAGTAAAATTCGAGCGGTGCATGCTGTCTTATGTCTGATGTCAGCATTATTAATATATTATGTTATCATATTATTAATATATTGTTTTTGTTTTCAGATATTTGGCAACTGGTAATACATTCACTGATCTACACTATTCCTATGTGATTGGAATTGCAACAATTAGCGAAATAGTAAGACAAGTTTGTTACATAATATGGATTGAACTAAAGTCTGAATGTATTCCACAGCTTAATGGGATCAAATGGAAAGAAATCGCAGAGGGATTTCTCACATATACAAATTTTCCTAATTGCTTGGGTGCTATTGATGGAAAACATATAAGAGTGATTCGGCCGCCGCACAGTGGATCACTATATTTTAATTATAAGAAATATTATTCTGTAGTGCTCCTCGCAATGTGTGATGCTGATTATAATTTTACATATATTAATGTCGGTACCAGTGGAAGCAGCGCCGATTCAACCATCTTTAGAAGGAGTCAATTGTATACGAAACTGGAAAGTAACACGTTGGGTATCCCTGACCCGCAAGAGTTGCCTATTATTTGCCCCGAAGTAGCTTATCCATCTAGTGTAAGAGCAAAGTTGCCGTTCGTGATAGTGGGAGACGAGGCATTTAGTTTATCATCACATGTGATGCGGCCTTATGCTCGTGATAATTTACCTTACAAAAAGAAAATATTTAATTACCGTCTGTCCAGAGCTAGAAGGTACATAGAATGCACTTTTGGAATTATGTCAAATAAATTTAGAATATTTCACAGATCCATGAATGTCAAGTTAGATCTAGCACAATTAATAGTCAAGACGGCATGTGTACTTCACAATTTCATAAGGAAACGGGATGGCTACAAGGTCAGCCATACATTTGTCACAAATGGTTTTACGGGACCACTACCCAGGCAGCAGACTGAAAGTAGTAATACGTCGGCAAGTAATATCAGAGATATATTTGCAGATTACTTTATCAATGAAGGAAAAGTCTCCTGGCAACACCGATATATAATTAATTAACTAAACTCAAAAGGTTTTAGGTTTTTGATGTTATTTGTGAATTAAATAATTATGCTTATATTAATAAAGTAATGATGCTTGTATAAATAAAATAATGAACCAAACACATACCCGCCTCTTTTCTTTCCTCTTCGCTCAAATTTTCGTAGTTAGGTGCCAATTCCTTCAAAATATCTCTCCATGCAGCCTCCCTCGCGTCCCTGTTTTTGTATAATTCATTGCGTTTATCCCACAAAACGGGCCGCAGATGAACTTCAATGATTACTCGTTCTGTATCGATTTTCATTTCGGTAGTACAATACGGCGCGTGCGCCCCGCTCGACTCTAAAATGGGCACTGAAGTTGTAGGCAGCGCTTACGCATGCGGATACCCCGCACCGGGGTGACGCCCCGCACAGCGCCCCGCGTCCCGCGTGCGTTTATCACGCTTTACAATAGATACCTATATGAAATTGTTCTTTGCGGATGCTACGCATGCGGTCCAATCCCGCGTGCGTGAGCAAATCCGCGTGACACTAAAAGCGCCCTATGAGCGGGAGTCACGCATACAAACATAAACGTGTCAACGTATTGGATTGTGTAGATATGACCACTGTACGAATGCTCCCTCTGTACGAATCCTACCTGCTCTCCCCTACTATGTGATGTTTGTTGGCTTTCGGGACGAATTTCAGAATCATTTTGAATTGGTATGCTTGAATCAGTTTCGTCGGGTGTTACAGTCTTGAGTAGAAATTGTAGGTTATCACTGTAAATGTACTTTTTTTTTGCGGCTTGTCCTGACTTAGTCTTAAGGGACTTTATAAATGTATCTCGAATATTACTCCACTTGTTCATGACAGCACTTGCTGAAACAATAAAATTTAACAATTAACTTTCATTACAGATACCTCGCAAGTGGAAATACCTTCACCGATATGTCATATACCTTCCAACTGGGTATCAAGACTATAAGCAGAATAGTGACACAAGTATGTCACCAAATATGGACAATTTTAAGTGGTGAACACTTGGCTGCGCCTACTACTGAGCGATGGTTATTAATAGCGGAAGGATTTAAAAGAAGAGCTAACTTCCCAAATTGCATCGGTTGTGTCGATGGAAAACACATACGGATTGAAAAATTTCCGAAATCTGGCACTATGAACTTTAATTATAAGGGATATTTCTCAATTGTACTTCTGGCAGTAGTTGATTCAGATTACAGATTCGTATATGTTGATATCGGTTCATACGGTAAAGACTGCGACTCCGCAATTTTTCAACGTACAAACTTCTATCAACTACTCACTGAAGGCAGGTTGAGTATACCTCCACCTGTTCCACTGCACTCATCTCAAAATAACAGAATGCCACATGTTATACTAGGCGATGAAGCTTTTCAGCTCACTGAACATTTATTACGTCCTTTTGGCGGTAACCATTTAGATGTGAAAAAACGTATTTATAACTATAGACATTGTCGTGCACGAAGATACGTTGAATGTGCATTTGGCATTATGGCCAATAAATGGCGAATATTTCATCGCCCTCTAAATGTAAACAAAAACCTTAGCAAAAGTATAGTTAAGGCATGCGTCGTTTTGCATAATATTGTACGTGAAAAAGATGGCTACAGAGGTGAGGATATGTTCATGTCTTTTATGCACGATGGGCTGTCTGATCTACCAAGGGAAGGAAGTGTACTGCATGGTGGGCGTACTGCTAATGACATAAGAAATAATTTTGCTGAATACTTTGTAAGCCCAGAAGGCTCCTTACCTTGGCAGATGGATAAAATCTAAACTTGTAATTATTTAATTAAAAACATAAATAATAAACTACCATGTACTTACTAATTTCGTCTTTGTTTTTCTGGTCCATATCCTCAAAGTTCTGCTCTAAAAAGGCACAAACATCGCGCCATGCATTTCTACGCAAAACTTTATCTTTGGACACTTCCTTGGTTTTATCCCACAAACATTCTTTACTTTCTATAATTTCTATTAATGAATAAATATCGTATTTAATTTTTTTTGCCATTTTTATTACAATGTTATACTAATTAATGATAATTGATTACAAACAAAATAATAACTGAGCTCGTGTACGGTGCGACGGCGACACGGCGACGGCAGTGTGTGGACAAGTTCATACGTGTTTTGTTTTGCCGGCACATCGGCCCGTCAAAATCTCGGGCGACGATCTAGCGGTCACGCCGATCTACTCGCAATTTCGGCGGGCCGGGATGACGGCGCTCGGGTGACAGTATGCGGTGGACACGCGGCTAAGTAATGTAATGTAAAAGTATGTACCGCTACTTCGGCGCCGTCATCTCGTTCTCGGTGACGTAACGGTGACGGCGGCGGTGGACAAACGCTCTAAGGGCGGCCGCACACGGACTGCTCGAGCAGTTAGCGGCTGAGCGACGTACACGGACCGCTCGAGCGGTCGGCGACGACTGCTCGAGCGGTCGGTTGTTGGCTGCTCGAGCTACGCTACCAACCGCTCGAGCAGTTGATTTTATACCACAGTCGAGTCATGGATTCTGACGAGGAAGCACTGCTTTTGCTGCTTCTGCTCAAGCGGAGACGACGACGGCGGCGACGTCAAAAGAGAAAATTTTGGGTTCATCCAATTTTGGAATTAAGAGAACAACATGGACAATTCCATCATTTGTTTATGGAACTTAGAAGTGATGAAGAAAAATTTTTCAACTATTTTAGAATGTCAATCACTTCGTTTGATGAATTGAATAATATACTAAAATCTAAAATTAAACGTGAAGACACAATTATGAGGAGAAGTATCCAACCAGAAGAAAGACTAGCAGTAACATTGAGGTTTGAAAAATATATACCTAGTAATTATTTAAATTTTTATTCATTAAAAATATTGGCAATGACATCATCGGACATTACTGAAGATGATGAAAGGTCTATAAATTGAGAATTTTGGTCATCAGCCACTGATGTAGAGGGGCCAGACGCTGATCTAGAGGGGCCAGGCACTGATGTAGAGGTTGAGGGGCCTGTATTATAACCCCATTGTCCTCTGTAATCATTAAACGATGAATATTGTGATGAATATCCCCTGTCACCATAACTCGAAGGATATGTGTGATTTGTCATCCCTTTAAAGTATTTCATAACGTTAAGTATTTCTGTCTTAGCATCTAATTTATACTGCTCATTAATTTTTTTGAATTCGCTTACTAATGATAATAAAAACAATTTTATCTTCATCTTCATTATCAATGCGCGAATTCTGCGATTTTTCATCGAAGCGTTTGGATAATTTTTCAATTAAGGCGTTCTCATCTGTGATTGTAGTAGTTAATTTTCTTTTGTTTCTTTCTTTGTTTATTTTATTTTGACGATTTTCGCTTTCTTCGGACGTAATTTCAGCGTACTCACTTTCTTGTAAACTGTTTGTTTTGTCGGGTCTATCTTCTATTATTGCCTTTAAAAAAGACATCTGCTGATAATATGCATATGGCCGAATGTTGAGGGCTGCTGAACCACTCTTTGGTTTAATTTTTTAGCATATCTGGTGTACCCATCTCTTAATGTTTTCCATTTTTTCTGTATTAACATGGCTGTAACAACAAAAGAATATTTATTAGTATAATTGATTGATTTAAAAATATGTTTTTACAGGTATTTGGCAACTGGATGTACATTTATGGATTTGCAATATAGTTTTAGAATAGCATCAACAACAATAGGTAAGATAGTGAGGGATGTTTGCAGAAATATATGGATACATATGAAGGATATGTGTATGGAACAACTAACTGAAGATAAATGGAAAGACATAATAAATGGTTTCAAAAAAACTGCTAAGTTTCCGAACTGCCTCGGTGCCGTTGATGGCAAACATATAAGAATAATAAAACCCGCGCAAAGTGAATCGTCATATTATAACTATAAAAATTATTTTTCGATAATACTTCTAGCAGTATGTGATAGTAATTATATGTTCACTTTCGTGGATATAGGCTCATATGGAAGGCACGCTGACTCGACTATTTTCGAAGAGAGTTGTCTATATAAAATGTTACAAGAAAAAAAGTTAAATATACCTCCACCTTCTACAATATCACAAAATGGACCTTTATTACCGAATGTGTTTATTGGGGATGAAGCGTTCAGCTTGCAGGAAATTTTAATGCGTCCATATGGTGGCAAGAATTTAGCAGAGAAAAAATTAATTTTTAACTATCGGTTATCCCGTGCGAGGCGATATATTGAATGCACGTTTGGCATATTAGCTAATAAATGGCGGATCTTTCATAGACCACTTAACGTCAGTGTTGATTTCGCAGTGGATATAGTAAAATCATCATGTGTTCTTCACAACTACGTAAAACAACGAGATGGAAATAAATTAGAGGATTACGTTTGAGGGTCTTCCTCATTCTATAATACATTCAACCCAGCAAGTTCGTTCAGGTGGACCTATGTTAACAACAATCCGTGAAGAATTTGCTAATTACTTTGTGAGCGAGGAAGGCAAACTAGATTGGCAATGGAATATGATATAAATCAATAAATATCTGTGTGACTTTATAATATGACATAAACTTAATAAATGTGCGTGTAAAATGACTGACTTTTTTACTTACCGACTTGATTTTTTTCTTGAACTGGTTTTTCATCAAAGTTCTCAATTACTTGGGCGCAAATAATTGCCCATGCATTGTTCTTCTTTATTTTGTCGCTGTGTTCCTTAAGTTTATAGTTCCAAATAAGTTCTTGCGTTTTAATTGCACTAATAAGCGCATCACTATCGCACACGCCCTCCATGTTCAAAGATCAGACGACAAAGACGAGCGAGACAGACAGACACCTACACGCCGCGAGGCCACAAGGGCCCGGGGGGGGGGGGAGATCGGAAAGCTGTCGACTGCTCTAGCGCAGTCAACGGCTCGAGCAGTCGGTGTATGCCTCGCGACCGCTCGCGAGCGGTTGACGGCACGATGGAATTTCGTCATGCAGTTGTCGGCTTGAAGCGGTCGCGACTGCTCGAGCAGTCGAGTGTACGGCAGCGAATGAATGACTATAGTTCACCGCGCGGTCGCGGCTTTAAGCAGTCGGTCTCAACTGCTTGAAGCAGTCCGTGTATGGCCGCTCTAAGACTTTCAAACATTTTTTTCTGCTCTGGGCATATTTCTTCTGCGATAGCTAAGACACACTCTTTTACTAATTCACTATCGGTAAACGGACGTCCACTTTTTGCAAGAATCTCTGCTACCCTGTAACTGGCCCGAACATTCGATTCGCTGTTGTCTGCCACAACCTTAAATATGTTTTGTTGATTTTGTAATGACGATTTCAAAGTGGAAATTTTCCTTTTCCGTATTTCTCCTTCAAGACAGTCAAATTTAGCTTTGTGCTCAGTGTCGTAATGTCGCTTCAGGTTATATTCCTTTACTACAGAAATACTCTTTTGACAAATCAAGCATAACGGTTTTCCTTTCAACTCGATAAAAAAGTATAATTCTGTCCATAATTCGTTAAAAACTCTTTTTTCTTCTTCTATCCTCCTTTTTCTTGAAGCCATGTTTATATAATTATTCTGTAACAATAATGAAAAAAATTTAATTCGTTGTAAAATTATATGTTCCAGTTAGCACCTACAAATTCAACTCCACATTCAAATAATAATTAAAACATGACACACTCGTAACTAACTTCATGTCATGTAACTACTATCCCCGTCCTTATAACATTTACCCATCAATCTGAAGGTTCACATTAACAAGCAGTAAATAAAATAAAACAAAATGCTCGCGAGTGCATACAACTTACCTCATACGTCGTGCGTGAGAAGCTATCAGCGAAGGGAAGAAAGGTGAAACGAAACGCGTAGCTAGCAACCAGATGAGACGTGAGTTTCCGGCGAATTTCCACAACCGAATGTGGCGAGAGCTGCGCGCGGCTGTGATTTTAACTAAAACCGGTCGCTTTGAATTTTTTCGCCGCCGCACACCTGCGTCTAATCAAAGACTGCCGCCCCGCCTATTGTCTCAAAGGAGCCGCCCGCCGCCGCACGTGCGGCGGATAAACGCAAAAGAAATTGCCAAGAATTGAATAAGTACAGCAAATATTTATTTTCGGTAGAAACAATACATAACATCACAGTCTTGATAAACAGTTCCTAAGAAATGAAATAGAGGTACATTTTTATCACCCCGCGTGGGAGCGAGCTTTCAAGAATACTCTCATGGCCCAGCAGCATGGCCGTATAAATTCTAGTGAATTTATATGGCCTTTTGCTTCGGTATTTTTTTCTTACGGACCTCAGGCTTGCGGGCCGCACCGAGATAGTCTACGGGCCGCATGCGGCCCGCGGGCCGCCGGTTGCCGACCCCTGGTTTAAGCTATGCATATAATACAGGTATTTTAAATCAAAACGCTTCTCACAAAGTGCTTAACAACGCAACGGTAAATTCTATAAACAAAACAGACAAGTAGTGAGCAAACATGGTATTCCTATCATAATAAAACAAACATCTTTGTTCTAGGCGCATCTAAAATAAATTATACAATTTCAAATGCACCAAGGAAGAATCAAATGGGTTAACAAGATATTTAGAATTCTAATAAAGTTAGTAAGAGCATTTTAACTTTATGTATCAGCTCAAGGGCTACTTTACGAAGGTCACTTTCGTTTACACTAAGTAGAAATCCATACTACCTATTACATAATTTAGGTACATTAGCTACCTACCTACTACAGGGAAAGTGGTCATTATAAAATTCCGTATAGTTATAGTTTTACGAAAGTTGTAATTACTTGTAACAACGAATATAATACCTTTATATTTTTACCTACGCAAAAGAAATTGCCAAGAATTGAATAAGTACAGCAAATATTTATTTTCGGTAGAAACAATACATAACATCACAGTCTTGATAAACAGTTCCTAAGAAATGAAATAGAGGTACATTTTTATCACCCCGCGTGGGAGCGAGCTTTCAAGAATACTCTCATGGCCCAGCAGCATGGCCGTATAAATTCTAGTGAATTTATATGGCCTTTTGCTTCGGTATTTTTTTCTTACGGACCTCAGGCTTGCGGGCCGCACCGAGATAGTCTACGGGCCGCATGCGGCCCGCGGGCCGCCGGTTGCCGACCCCTGGTTTAAGCTATGCATATAATACAGGTATTTTAAATCAAAACGCTTCTCACAAAGTGCTTAACAACGCAACGGTAAATTCTATAAACAAAACAGACAAGTAGTGAGCAAACATGGTATTCCTATCATAATAAAACAAACATCTTTGTTCTAGGCGCATCTAAAATAAATTATACAATTTCAAATGCACCAAGGAAGAATCAAATGCGTTAACAAGATATTTAGAATTCTAATAAAGTTAGTAAGAGCATTTTAACTTTATGTATCAGCTCAAGGGCTACTTTACGAAGGTCACTTTCGTTTACACTAAGTAGAAATCCATACTACCTATTACATAATTTAGGTACATTAGCTACCTACCTACTACAGGGAAAGTGGTCATTATAAAATTCCGTATAGTTATAGTTTTACGAAAGTTGTAATTACTTGTAACAACGAATATAATACCTTTATATTTTTACCTGTCTCTCGGAACTAAAGTCAATTGTCGTCAGCCTGACTAAAATCAATTTAGACGTTTGAGTCTAGTGGTTGCATGTTGAAACCAGCACATTACGTGTCTCTCGAAGCTTTCGTCGGTTAAATTCTGAAATGATTGCTTGACTGCAACTGTAACAAAAAAAAATAGGTTACGGTATAGGTAGTAGGTATGTATGTAAAAGAACAAGATTCTATACTAATATTATAAAGAGGAATGATTTGTATGTTTGTTACGAATATACTCAAAAACTACTGGACTGATTTCACTAAGAATTTTCCTAATCGGTTCATAAACGACGGAGTTATGCGATAACAAACATAATATACCTCAATAAACATAAAAAAAAAATAACCTCCTTCATTTATTGAATTCGGTTAAAAATACAGTTGAACTGATCCTTTTTTTGAAGTCTGTCGAAAATAAATATCCATCCGTGCAAAGCCGAGACAGGCCGCTAGTGCTTCTAAATACCTAATTTAGGTACACCAGCGGCCGTCCCGGCTTTTAAGGGAACGAATAACATCAGACAGTCACAAACTTAACTTACGTTTTATTGTTGTCATCAATTTTAGAGATGACAATTTGAAATTGTTTTTCTTCCCGGTCCATGAACAGTATTGTCCCAAATAATTGGAGAAAATTTTTTCCAAGCAACGATTCACACAATCGCGCTCTTTGCTGCCGCTGTTGGAAGAATGCGCGAGAGGAGCTGTGACTGGGGTTTGAATGTAGATGGGTGATTGTGCGGGTGGAGCTCTTTGGATGTAGTCGGGAGATGTTGTGTGCGAATAGAAAGATGATTCGGGTGGAGATGTGTAATAGGGATATGGTGCAGGTGAAGGGGTTGATGTTACATTTATTTGAACCGAGTATCTGTGTAAATTTCCTAATTCCGCTTCAAATAGCACATCATTAATGGCCTTCTTGGCATATAATCTTTGAGTAGGGGTCAGTCGTTCTAATGTTTCTGCCCAGTCAAATGCAATTGACTGAACACCACTAACTTGGGGTTCTGCTAAGTAATTGCATGCTCGTTCCAGTAATTCATTTTGTGTTTTATGAACACTTTTCTTGGAACTAAGCCGAGGCGGTCTTGCGGGTGGTGGTGGGGCTGACACGAATGAAGAAATAGTCGCAGCCACTTCTTGCTCTTTTTGTGCTTGATCAGATTCAGTTTCATTCTGATTACCATCACTAACCTGAAAAAATGAAACGTACAATATTAACTTCTACCATTTTTTTCTTTTCAGAAACCATCAAAAGAGGAATGGAAAAGAATTGCCACTGATTTTGGGGATAAATATCAATTTTGGAATTGTTTGGGAGCTTTGGATGGTAAACATGTTAAGATCCAAAGACCAGAACACTCAGGGTCACTATATTTCAATTATAAAGGTCACTTTAGTATTGTCTTGATGGCACTGGCAAATGCAAATAAAGAATTTATAATGATTGATGTTGGTGCGAATGGCCGAGTATCGGATGGTGGTGTTCTGTTTTACACAAAATTCTGGGATCTCTATAGTAAAGGCGAATTAGATATACCAGAACCATCGCCATTGCCATATGCCTCCGAAAGTTTTCCTTTTGTTTTTATATCTGATGAGGCTTTTGCACTAGGGAAAAATTTAATGAAGCCATATCCACAAAGTGCATGTAAAGCCTGCAATACATGTTGGCCGAGCTAAGGCCAATGCGAGCGAAGGCAAATCTGTGCAAGCTAAGTGCTACCGTCCAGACGTTCGGCAAGTCTACGCAAACTATTGCAAACGGCCAATGTAGACGAGTTTTCTGTGGAGCTGCCCACACGTTGGTAGCCGTCAGTTCTTGTTGTGCATTCGAACTAAGTGGTCATCAAGCAAGAAGTTGAAGTTGAACAACCGATGTTTTGTTTATTTGATTTTGATTCTTACGTACATAGTTATTGTATACTCATTGATTTTGATTGATTTGATTTGAACTTGTTCGAACAATATGGACGTAGAAGTTGTTGCAGCTGCTGCTGTTTATTTGATGAGCACGTATAATTATTACGTCAGTGTATACCGGAAGAGAGTTGTAAAAAAGAAAATACAAAAAAGAAGGTGGTGGATGCTCAGTATTCACAGAAATAGAACAAGGTAAGATGATCCTACTAATATGGCTAGATGATGGTGTGTGGATTGTCCAGCAATATTATTTTATTTACCTTCCTATTTCAATGATCTTCTTTTTGTAAGTACCTACCTACCCACCCATAAATTGTTGCAATTTAGTGTACTTCATATAAATTTATTTTTTCACAGACAAGGTATGGAGAATCAGCTATGTGAACTTCTGAAAGAACCAGAATCAAAGGAATTTCAGAACTTTGTTCGAATGTCTGATAGCGATTTTGAATATATGCTCCAGACAATCTCTTCAGTAATCAGCAAAAAAGACACCGACTTCAGAGAGTGTATACCAGCTAAAATTCGACTGGCCGTGACATTAAGATATTTAGCAACTGGAGACAGTTACAGAAGCTTACATTATACATTTAAAATATCTAGTCAAATAATATCTTTAATAATTCCTGAAGTTTGCGAAGCACTCATTAATGTTTTGAAGCATACTGTAAAGGTAAATGAAATATCCTTATTATTTTGATTTTTTTTATTAAATTAGAAAACAGACGAATCTTTTAAAAAAAACCATGTCAGCAGCTATTAAAACTAACAAATTGAGCATTATTTATAACTATTACCAACTGCTTTAGTAAAAGCTTCACGCAAGATTGGATTGAGTTGTGCTGAATCAATGGCCTCATCAGATAAAACATGGATTTGGTTTTCTGATAGGTTAAGTGGTGGTTGTTGGATCTGTTGGTATCGTGGTGAAGACATCGTAGTCGTGTTGCCAAATAAATTTGTTTGCTCTGGTATATGTATTATTGGATAACCATGGGAAGAAAATGGCCGTGGTGGCACTGATACAGGTGGATCTGGATAGAAACTTTGAGAGGTTGAAGGACGGCTCATTTCAACCTGTGATGTAGAAGAACCAGAACTCATTGCATCGCGATTTCGTATTCTTTCTGCTAATAATTTGTCCAGTTCGAACATGACTTCCTGCTGCTCATAGTCTGAAAAATATTTTCTCAATTTGGAAGCTATTAATTTTCCATAGAGATCGCACATATCTTCTTTTTGTGTTGATTTGTTGGCTAATGCTGTATTGAGCGTATTTAATGCATTCTCCATTTGTTCGCTTGCCCTTTGAAGCTCTGGTGGGTTGGAAGAACGGCGCTTCAATACAGTTCTTTTTGGAGGTGGTGGAGGTCCTTCTTGCATAGTAACATTTGAAGAGCTTGAGCTCTGCTCTTGTATAGCGTCAATGTGTTGGTCTGTCGAAGTAAATTCTTGTGTCTGAAAAAAAATTACAAAGTTATAAGTATAACATCTACCTCTAGACTGTTTGCAACCGCTTGCAGGCTCAACTGGTTATATTAAAAGTACTAGTTCTAATTTGTTCCTATATACCTTGATTGTATATTTTCTTTGTAAATAAAGCCATATTTCTCATGTGTATATTAATACTTATTTTTTTGATTTTTCCAGATACCTACATCTCATGAGGAATGGCTTATGTTGCAAGAGGATTCAGATTCCCACATTGTGTAGGGGCACTAGATGGGAAACACATTAAAATACAATGTCCCCTGGTTCAGAATATTATAATTACAAAGGAGACTTTAGTATTGTTCTATTAGGTCTAGTAGATGGTAATTACTGTTTTTTGTTTGCTGATGTAGGTGCTCAAGGCCGAATTAGTGATGGTGGTGTTTTAAGACAGACTGTATTATGGCAAAAAATAATTGATAATAGTATTAATTTCCCTCCACATTGCCCACTCCCAGGGACAGATATCGAATTTCCATATGTTATATTGGGTGATGGTGCATTTGCTCTTCATACAAATCTTATGAAACCATACCCTGGAAATCATGAGACAGGCACCCCTCAGAGAAATTTTAACCAAATACTTTCTAGCTCTCGCGTTGTCGTTGAGAACACTTTTGGTATTATGGCTAGCGTTTTCAGAGTATTCAAACAGCCAATTGCCCTGGATGTTGAAAAAGCATCTATTGTAACCATGACGTGTGTTCTATTACATAATTTTTTGAGAAAGAGCCGTACATCTCGGAATATCTATACTCCAGCAGGAGCACTGGATACATATGTTAATGACGAGTTAGTTCAACCTGGTTCTTGGAGGCAAAGAGATCATTCTGGATTCTTTCCCTTACAAGTTTTACCCCGCAGAACTCCAAGAAATGCAATAGAAGTCAGGTCAAATTTTTCAAATTATTTTCTTCAAAACAGGAGTATGTTTGTATAAGTACCTACTCCATTATGTGCATAATGAAACTACCTACCTATTGTCTATATAGTTATTCCATGTTTTCTTAATAAATGTTACATTATGTTTAACTATTGATTTTTATTTTTATACACTTACCAATGTATTTTTTTTACTCGAACATTCATATACATCCTCGAGGAATGTTTCCATGATATCATAAAATACCCATATGGGTTTATAAACATCTTCGCTGCATCCAGAAGTTATTGAGGCCTTCTTTTTCTTTAGATGTTGCCGAAATGTAGCCATTAAGGCCTCCTTCTTCTTCTTGAGTTCAGGAATAGAAATCTGCATTTCATTTGAAATCCTTACCCAGGCGTCATGCACCTGAAATACAACACAGGTACCTAGTTTAAAATTTTTGCTTAACTAAACTAGAAAGACCATAATGTCAAGTAGAAATTGAGCTGAACTACTGTTTACTGAAACTATTGGACCGATTTAAAACATTCTTTCACCATTAGAAAGCTTACTTTTCAGGGAGTGACATAGGCTATATTTTATCCCGAAATTCCCACGTGAACGGGAACTACGCGGGTGAAACCACGAGGCGCTATTAGTCCTGTATAAAAATGATGCGTTTTTTATTGATGTTAACAGTAGGTACTTACTTTCTTTTTATCTTTGTGCATGACGTCTTTAGGGTTCCATATAACCGGTTCGTTCTGATAATATTCTAAAAACTTGAATACGTCATCGTTTGTTTCGAACGCCATTGTATTACACATCATCCATCACCTCACACTACCACAAACAGATTAAATAAATACGTGCGTGCGTGCGACGGCGACCGACACCAACCGCATAATGGCGGGCTGGCAAACATGTGGACACGATTGGCCGAGCGCTGACAAGCGCCTTTGATTTGTGCAAAAAAACCGACACTGCTCCGAAATGAGGCGAGTGGCGGCGAGCGACAACGTGTGGTGACAAGTCACTGCAAATGACCTCTATACACGTTGGCGCTTGTATTCACTCGGCCAGCTAGGCGAGCGACACCGAGCGATGGCAAGGCAGGGCAAAAATGCCGTCTACACGTTGGTATTGGCCCTCACTCGGCAACGTTGGGCCAACATGTATTGCAGGCTTAAAGCCGGCTGTACACATGGGGCCAAGGTGTTGGGCCAACGTGTTGGGCAAAAATGATGGATAACCAAGATTGCTGTTCACACATTGGCTTACTGATCATTCTGCATTGGCGCTTCAAAGATGGACGTAGAAGTTCTTGCAGCCGCGGCAATTTATTTATACAGTGCGTTTAATTATTACGTACATGTGCACCAAAGTAGAGTGACTAAAAAGAAATGGCGCAAAAGAAGGTGGTGGATGGTGACTATTCATCGGAATAGAACGAGGTAAATGTGTTATTAGTTATTATTGATATACAGGCTGATAATAATTTTGCAAAAAGTTAGAAGGTCAGTGTCACATTTACAATAGGTAACTTTCTCTATGGAGTCCATGTATTACCACATAGAAAAATTAAGCAAAATTAAACATTTTGAAAAAAAAAACCCACGACGGTAAAAATTTCATGGAAAAAGAATAAAATAACTCAAAACCCCCGACTCGTGGGTAAAAATAGACTCGATCAGCTGATTGGATTTGTATGGAAAAACGTAATATTTTTTTGTGATTTCGACATTGATTCCATAAAGAAACTTGTTATGAATGGACACCGAGTGACTTCCTAAAATTTTGCTACGGGGTAATTATCACTGAATAATTATATGCAACTAATTAATACTATGTCCATACTAACTTTATGTTAATATTTCTTTGTTTTTAGAGAGACTATGAATCAACAGCTTGCCGAGCTTCTTGCAGAACCATCTGGGGAGTTCGATAATTTCGTTCGAATGTCATGCACTGATTTTGAATACCTGCTACAAAAAATTTCTCCGATGGTTTCTAAGCGAGATACTACTTGGAGGGAAGCTGTACCAACAAAAATACGACTTGCATTGACATTGAGATTTTTAGCTACTGGAGATGACTACAGAAGCTTACACTACCTATTTAAAATATCAAGTTCACTTATCTCACGCATAATAATTGAAGTCTGTTTGGCACTCAATGATGTTTTGCAAGATATGATTAAAGTAAGTAAAACTTCATGTTGTTAATATATTATTTATTAATGTTTAAAAGAAAGAGTTACAAAATAGTTCTAGAGTTTCAAAATACAACAGTCTTAATTTTACCATGGATAGATCAATTACTTGAATCATCATAAAACAATGTTTAGCATCACATGAACTTTTCATTTGTGTGTTTTATGCGTCTTCATATGCCTGATATATTATATTTTGAGTCTCTAAAGACTGAGATTGGTTGTACGTTCTATCAGATAATTCTGGTAAATGAAGTTCAACAGGTAGTTCTGGAGATGATGTTTGTAGCCCTTGAGCAGATGAAGACTGCATTAATTGTGATTGTGAATATATTTTATCATTAGACAATATCCGAATACGTTGCGGAGATTGATTGGGAATAGTAACGTATGTTGGAGGGATGGACTGTGCTGAGTTGGGTCGGTAGTGTGGTGAAGGAGATGAGCGAGACCAGTTTGTGCGATAAGAACTTTGTGAGGAGGATGAACGATTCATATTAGTGGAATCAGTAATAGTATTTTGGCTACCTCGACGTCTTTTTATCAACATGCTATCAATCTCTAGCATAATTTCTTCTCTTTCATATTCTGGAAATTTTCTTAATTTTGTGGCAAGAAGTTTAGCATATAGGTCACAATCATCATCATGTCTTGCAGTTTTATTATCAAGCACTCTGTTTAATGTGCTAAAAGCATTTGCCACCTCCTTGCTGGCCTCTGATAACTCTGGTGGATTTTTCGAACGGCGCTTTTGAGTTGGAGGAGCAGTAACTTTTGACTTAGTACTCGTATTCCCATCTTGAGATGTGTCACTTTCAATAACGGGACGATTTAAGTCGCTTTCTGCCTCTGTTTCGTAGTCACGTGTCGATGACGAATCCTGTAGTAAAAAAGTGATATCAGTTTATTTTTTATTTATTTCAGATGCCTGAATCTGCGAGCGAATGGATGTCCGTTTCAGAAGGATTCAGCTTCCCGCATTGTTTGGGCGCTATAGATGGGAAGCATATTAATATACAATCACCTTTACACTCGGGAACTGAATACTTTAACTATAAAGGCAACTTTAGCATTGTTTTACTAGCACTAGTAGATAGTAATTATTGTTTTTTGTTTGCCGATGTAGGTTCTCAAGGACGGATTAGTGATGGAGGAGTTTTCAATCAAAGTATCTTGTATCAAAAACTATCGTCTAACAGTATGAATTTACCCCATCCTATTCCACTTCCTAATAGTGACATAGTCATGCCTTACGTATTTTTAGGCGATGGTGCATTTGCTCTCAGTACCCATTTAATGAAACCGTTTCCCGGTCATCACGCACTAGGGTCCCCAGAAAGAGTATTCAATCAAGAATTATCCCGTTCTCGAGTAAAAGTAGAAAATACTTTCGGAATACTAACCGCCAGGTTCAGGATCTTTAAAAAACATATACCCTTGGAACCTACCAAAGCTTCTATTGTTACAATGACATGTCTATATCTACATAATTTTTTGAGAAAAAGTACTTCTTCACAGAATATTTATTCACCTCCAGGTTCATTCGATATTTATCAAAATGAAGATCTAGTGCGGCCAGGTTCATGGAGAAATAATGGAGATAGTTCGTTTTTGCCATTATTAAGTATACCGCGTAGACCGCCGCGTACTGCGACACAAATAAGATTGGATTTTATGAATTACTTTTTTAGAAATAGAGACCACTAAGATTTTGTGAAATGAAAATATTGTTTACCTGTATAATCTTTTCCTCAGTGTTAATCACACTGGAGCATAAATAGATATCCTTTAAAAAAGCTTCGAGAGGCTCGTAATACGGCCAAATAGGATTATATCGTTCATCTTCACCCATTCCTGATTTTATTGACTGAGTTTTCTTTTTGTGATGCATTCTGAATGTTGTCATTAATGACTCTTTTTTCTTTTTCAATTCATTAATAGGAATATTAATTTTATCCGCTATGCGAATCCACGCATCATTAACCTGAAATATAAAATAGTTCATTATGAATAATAGGAATTGTTTAAATAACCTGCCCCTGGGTCCCTTCCAGAAGAGAGTCGATATAAAAATACAAGAAATAGCCAACAAAAAAAAAACAGGCTAAAATTGTATCCTCTGGAAGAGACTTCAGTTCGCAATAAGTAAAATCATTTAGAAATGATTCAGCCGCTATTGACAAGTTGCAAGTTAACCACACAACTTTTACATATATATATATATACACTACTCAAAAGAGTCTAGGGAACAAGCAAACTACTCCAATTGATTTATGAAAATACGCAAAAAAATGTACTGACCACTAAAATTTATAAATGTAGGCTGAATAAGGAATAAATTAATTTGTTCCAAATACAGAAAAAATAAAAAAATAGCAAAAGCTTTTCAAACTATGCAGGGAAAACCTAACTTGGTCGCAGAGTAAGAGGTTTGTTTGCTTAGATTGTTGACCAATTTTGTCAAGTATCGATTTTTTTTCTAGTAAATAACCAATACCGCCTACTTTTTCGAGATTTTGGACACTCGAAGTGTTATGTTACGTCGTCATTTAACGCGGGAAGAGATGCTTAGGGCTGTGGGAATGTTGGAAACTGGACGCAGTCAACGCGATATTGCGAACGCTGTTAACACACAGCCAAGCGTAATTTGCCGATTATGGGCACGCTACAGAGCAACAGGAGATGTAGCCGAACGTCACCGAGGAAGATACAGGGTAACTACCCAGAGGCAAGATCGATTTCTGCAAAATGCTGCAAGAAAGCAGCCCCAGATTACAGCTCGCCAGTTGATTGGAAGCCCCCAGTCCCAACACCAAGTTGTTATCAGTGACCAAACTGCCAGGAACAGATTACATGAAGTCAATCTTCACGCTCGTAGACCATTAAGAGTTTCAGCTCTAAGCCGTGGAAATCGAGGGCTTCGTTTACTGTGGGCTAACGCATATTTGCAATGGACCGACAATCAGTGGGCCCGTGTTCTGTTTTCCGATGAGTCTCGCTTCGGATTTAATCCTGATTCTGGGAGAGTGCGTGTTTGGCGAGTCCCTAGTCGCCAAAGTCGACTCCGAAATCCTCAGGAAGTTCATTCTCACCAACGCGGGTCGATCATCGTGTGGGCGGGAATTTGCCTAGGTAGAACTGATCTCGTTTGGATACGAGGCAATTTAAATGCAGAAAAATACCTCGAGCAGGTCGTGCGCCTCATGGTGATCCCTAACCATCAGCAGTTCGGCCAGGATTTCATATTCATGCAGGACAATACACGCGCACACACCGCCAGGCAGGTGGTGAATGTGTTCTGTACGCACAATATCACGTTATTAGAGTGGCCTGCTCAGTCTGCAGATCTCAATCCGATTTAGCATGCATGGGATTTGCTCGGGAGAAAAGCTTTTAGTGATCTTCCACAAAATTTGAACACAGGAGAAGAACTCTTTTCGCATCTATCCAGAGTATGGAGTGCTATTCCACAGGCAACAATTGATAACATGATACTCAGCATGCCACGCTGATGTAAGGCCGTGGCTAATGCCTTGGGAGGTCCGACAGATTATTAAACATCTTCAAAGAATGTTTTTTTATTTAATTTTCACGTGCGCGTCAGTTTTTGTTATTTACCTACACAATTTTTATTTTTTGGTTTAGGCACTATTTTTGTTTTTCTTATTAAATCTTAATTTTTTTACTTGCACGCTTTTTATTTAATTACATAATTGAAATCAAGAATAAATTAGGCTTCTATTGATGTATAACATCTAGGACAAAAATAAGTTGAAATAAAAATATACACTAAAATACCCTTGTTCCCTAGACTTTTTTGAGTAGTGTATATATATATATATACCTACATTATAGAATAAGTATAAAACATTTTTGGAAACACCACAACAATCAGATTACATTGTACACAATACAATGTCAAACAAATAGTAGGTATATGTTAATGGAAATGTTTTAATTAAAAATGTGTTTAATAGCTTACTTTGTTTTTATTTTTATGTAGTTCATGCCGTGGATTCCAAATTATTCCTTCATGTCGATATAATTCTATGAATTGTAAAACCTCATTGCTTGTCCACACCGGCGCCGCCATCGCTATCGGAACATGGGAACGTAAATTTCACTCACGCGCAACAATACTGTCTCCACTGACGAGTAACAACGAACTGAACAAGACACCAACGTGTGAACGCTGTTTGCGGAGCGCGCCAAGATCCTTTGATGTGTGCACAAAAAACCGACACTATTCGGATGGCCTGCCAATGTTGGCGCCAACTAGACCAATTAAGCCAACATACCGCCAGGTAGCTCTCTACACGTTGGCCCAACACGTTGGCCCAACACCTTGGCCCCATGTGTACAGCCGGCTTAACAATAATAATGAGCGAAAAGAACTTAACAGGCGACTGTCACGAGCTAGATCAGTTATTGAAGGTGCTTTTGGTATAATAACAAAAAAATTCGGTGTATTTCAAAAAGCAATATGCTTTGAGCCACGAAAAGCCTCAGTGATAGTAACGGCTTGCTGTTATTTACATAACTACTTAATGAAAACCAAATCCCGTCGCTACTTGGCATCAAACTGGAAAATTACAAAAGCTACTGATATTGGATTGAACGATTTGGAGCCCACTTCTACCCGAAATTCAACTAATGATGCCAAAGTGATAAGAGAAAGACTTTGCCTATACTTTAGCCATGAGGGTAAATTGGAAATTAGCAAAAATGACCTCCAATAGTGAATAGTGAATAGAGAACATACAATAATAATTTTACAGCATTATACCTACTTTGTTTTATTTACCTACCTACCTACCTACCTACTGCGGGGTGACATGTTGGGGGGAGATGTTGGAGGGACGAGGTGTTAGGAGCCACGCGAGGAAGAATAGGGTCGCGGGAAAAGAAATTACGTGCAATGCACGTGTTACTTTTATGGCTACTTCATCCTCTCAACGTCTGTCTCCATGCAGGCACTACTGCACGCACGGACTCGCCGGGCTATATAATATGTACCTATACTACATAGAAAATATGCTCTTACTTAATCGATCTACCGGAACAGGCTGCTCAAATTTATCCAAAAATTTTAAATATTCGAAAGTCCAACTTTTTGGACAGTATAAGTCATCTGTACTAGACCCCGATCTTCGCGATGAAATAATTTTCTTGAGCTCTCTCCTGTAGTTGGACCGTAAAACGTTGTTTTTTTTTTGACATCCTCTATAGTTGCCCCGGGTTTCACTTTTATATATATGTCGAGGAGTTTTCGCAAAGCGTCATTTCTCTTGTATTTATTACAATATAACGTATGCGTTTTATCCCATAACTGTGGCAAGGACTCGAATGAGAGAATGAATTCTTTTTCTATCTCGATTGGCGGTGGCGGGAGTGAAGTGGGCGGCGGCGGCAGGGCTTCGTCGCTTGGCACGTCTTGCTCCATTGCGTCGGGGACGGTGACTGACTGACACGGGAATGATTCGAGCGGTTACACGATCAGTCTGGCATCAGTCTGCTGTCATTCACAACAGAATTATAAAAAATATTTAAAATATTTAATATTTGTCATTCTGGACCATCAGTACGTCAGTCAACCGGTTAGACGATAATTCTCCCATCATTCTGAGCAGACTCATTGACCAGACTGACGCCAGATTGAGCGTGTAACCTTTGACTATGGCTTTATCGGTCAGTTTGACGTTTCGTTCAAAACCCGACATGCATACTTCTTTTTTTATAGGCTCAAATACGAATTGTAGAGCTATGGCAACATTATGCATTTAAGGGTCAGTTCACACCGAGACCCGACGCGGCGCGACGCTGCGTGCACATTTTTCATAGAGCGACTCAGAATATACTTTATTCACTACACGAAAAGATACACATTACATTGTGAGAATTCAGATTACGTTGCACCACGCAGCACTGCGCCTCGAGGTGCCTCGCGGCGTAGCGCGACGTATCGTGACGCAGCGGTGCATCGCCGGTACGCGCGGCGTGCAAGAGCGGTGCTGCGTCTCACGGTGCCGCGCGACGCCGCGAGGCGCAGCCTGAGGCCGCTGTGGCGACTTCTCTACTATTTCCGTTCAGACTTCGTTTAGAATTGATGCAGTTCGGTCGAGTGCTCGATTGAAAATATAAGATAGACTGGGATCTTGTTATAATCGGACTTCTTGCAGAAGATGAAGAGGAAGAAGTTTACAAAAATAAAATTAAAAAGAAGACATCACACAGGAGTATTTGGGTGCATAATTTATGGAGAAATAGAAGAATTCATGGTGAATTTCATACCTTGTCTTATTTGACCACATTGCCAACTATCCAGAAAAGTTTTATGATTATTACAAAATGGACTACCACAAGTTTCAAAACTTATTAAATGTGTTGCGGCCATATATAGAAAAACAAAAAACTAATTACAGGCCCACTATCTCGATTGAAGAGCGGTTATCTCTCTGTCTTAGGTAAGTAATCATCTACTCGACTTACCGACTCGACTCGTTTCTTCCACTTGACTCACCGGATGTTTGTATTGTCTAATGACAAAAAAGCTGTTAACGTTGTATATATATAAAGACATCCTGTAGTATATTTAGTATCCACCTGTGCGAAGCCGGGGCGGGTCGCTGGTTTTAGTTATAAAATAACAACATTATTGTAGATAGGCAAGCTCTTTTTTATTACACTTAATAATTTTTAGCTAAAGTAACAAAATCAGGAATGTTAAGAAACTTAAAAAAATCACATATTCTGTCGATTTCACAATTATTATTAATTAATTATTGATATATGGTGGCTTATGGCGACGGCGTTAGTTTTTCGTAATCTCGTAATCAGTGAAAGGTGCATCTGTTATTTCAGTTTCATCATTACTGACGGATGATGGCGTGTATGTGTATGGTGCTGATCTTCTGGCGGCCTGAAAGTTGCTCATGTTTGATGGCGTGTACGTGTCGTTTTTTTCGGTTTCGTAATTGGGAAGGGGTGTAGCGGTTATCTCAGTACTATTATTACTAACGGATGATGGCGTGTACGTGTATGGTGCTGATCTTCTGGCGGCCTGAAAGTTGCTCATGTTTGAAGGCATGTAGGTGGCGTTTTTTTCGGTTTCGTAATTTGACATTGTGAATATAACAAATTAACTTCTTCTTGTTCTGTCAATTTTAATTCTGCGTCATTAACTATCTGGAAGATCTTGCGTTCAATTTCTGCCTTCATTTTATTAGGCATTCCTTTGACTTTACTTGCCATGCTTTTAAAAAAATAATCCGTAGAGTCCTCTTCCTTTTTAGCCTCAATGTAACGGGATAATATTTCCGATGCTCTAGGCTGTTGTGAAATATTTTGTGTATGTGATGGAGACCGTGATACAGAACCCGGTCGTGATACTGGTGAGTTGGCTTGTAATGGTGACTGTATAGATTGCGAATCATCATTTATAGAGTATGTAGATGAGAATAGAATAGAATACAACTTTATTGTACACCATAAAAATAACACAAATAAAAAAAAAAACAAACATGCAAAAATATAGTACAATGGGCGACCTTATCACTAAAAGCGATCTCTTCCAGGTAACCTTTGGATGGACAGGATAAATATTAACAAATTCGGACGGTGGCATACATAATGATACATATAATATACAATATATTATTATAAAACGTAATATATATATATCTAGCATAAATACCTATAAAATACCTACTACTGACTAAAAATACTAATAAATACATAAACATAATAATAATATCTACAATGACAAGTAATGACGATGAACTAAGTTTTTAAAAATAGGAAGCGATTTAGCAAATCTGATGGACACGGGAAGAGCATTCCAGAGTTTAACGGCTTGTAAAGTGAAGGAGTTTCCGTAAAAATCAGTGCTGTGGGAAGGAGTTTTAAGTTGACGAGTGTCAGAAGATCTAAGGGATCGGGGATTGGAAAGGTGCAAGAACTCAAAGCGTTCTTTGAGGTAGCGAGGTGTAGAAGGAAGGAAAAGGATGTTGTAAAGTAGGGAAAGTATGTGTAGATTTCTGCGTAGGCGTATAGGCAACCACTGAAGTTGCTTGCGGTAGTGAGACACGTGATCGTACTTGCGCAAGCCAAAAATAAAACGGATAGAAAAATTTTGTAGACGCTCAAGTTTGTTGAGTTGGTCTTCAGTTAGGTCAACATAGCATGCATCAGCATAATCTAAGATGGGTAGTAAAAGAGATTGTACTAGCGCAATTTTGATGAGTCATCTAGATTTGAGACTTGGGCATTTTCTTGCACAACATATTTTTTTAGAAATTCCAATTCTTTCTCAAATTTTATGGGCTTAGCCTTTACTCTGGCAGAACCACTTTTACCATCTTTTCTTAAATTTAATGATCGTCTATAACTGTCACGGATTTTCTTCCAGCTCTTTTGACAGTCTGGTGCTGAAATAAAAAATAAAATTATGGCATATGTTTTTTGTAATAATACTAGAAATCAACGTCAACCCGGAAACGACTACGTCGAATTATTATCCATGTATCCATGGAAAATCTCATGAAAAAAATTATTAAAAAATAACTGTAACATAAAGTGAAAATCTTAAAAAAAGGTGTTATAATGTCTCACTGTAGTTTAAACTATAATTTTTTTCAGGTTTTTGACTACAGCAATCAGCTTCAAGTCTGTAGCACAAAGCTATCGCATGGGTTACAGTACCGTTCTAACAATTATCCATGGAAAATCTCATGAAAAAAATTATTAAAAAATAACTGTAACATAAAGTGAAAATCTTAAAAAAAGGTGTTATAATGTCTCACTGTAGTTTAAACTATAATTTTTTTCAGGTTTTTGACTACAGCAATCAGCTTCAAGTCTGTAGCACAAAGCTATCGCATGGGTTACAGTACCGTTCTAACAATTATTCACGAAACCTGTGCTGCACTTTGGAAAGCATTGCAACCTGTGGTTATGCCAAAACCAACTCGAGAGCTATGGGAGTCGATAGAAAAAGATTTCGATAGCATCTGGCACTTTCCTAACTGCATAGGAGCTATTGACGGAAAGCACGTCAACATTAGAGCACCTTGGAATAGTGGAAGCCTATACTTCAATTACAAAAAACACTTTAGCACTGTTTTGTTGGCAATAGTAGATAGACTTGTTCGGGGAAAGCGTGAAAGCCTTTTTAAAAAACAATAAAATTTTGAATTATTTAATATTGAGGCTTAAGATGTGTACAGTTTAATGATTTACAACAGAATGAATCAATGTCTAGAACAAAGCTGTGAGGTCTACCAGCGCTAACTCAGCAAAATTACATGATATCTGGACAACAGGACATAAGCCAGACTTGCGTGGGCGCTTCATATGAATCGAGCCTTAAAGTGCACGATCAGCTACAAATACAGTATGAGTGGTTGATGTAGGCAATATAACTCCTCCCTCCATAAGATCGAGATTATCCGAGGGATGAGGATTATCTCGAGTTTTGGCTTTACATAAATTTCTGAGTTTATACTTAAATACTAACAATAAAAGACAGATTACTACAATTACGCAAAGCACAATGCTTCCTATACTAACACTTTTATATTCTAGAGCACTACGATTATTTTCACTATCGCTAATAATTTCACTTTCACTTTTCTGCAATAAGTGATTCAGGAACTGGATATCAGCAAGATCGATTCCGTTGAGGTTGACAGGTCTTCTTAACATGTCTGAAGGTGTTATCTGTATTTTAGGCAGGTTGATTACTGGAAACTTCTTGTAAAGTATTTCCTTTCCTAGATTCTGATGTTTCTTTAATTTCAAATCCTTTATCTTAATTTGGCAATCATCGTCCATAGTTAACAGGTAAGTTCCACAAACCGTTTCTTGTGTTATCTCGTCTTCACAATATTTTGTGAGTAGCGTTTCGGTTTTAACGTAAACGATCCAACGATTAAGCTGTAGGCTTTTACATCATTGATGGTAACAGGAACCGGATGACAACTCGAGATATTTGTGGAAAATTTCATTAACTCAGTGATACAATCGTCTTCGACTAGCAGTGAGATATCGTTTTCGTAGCACAGGAAACGAGCTTCGTCGATCTCGCGGCATGACTGGGAGAGCGGCCTAGCTTTCAACCCTTTCACAAGGACGTAAGGGTATTTAGGAAGGATGAGAGAGGTAAGGTCATTGACTCTATTATGAACAGGTAAGGGAATCAATTTAAAATAATTATAAACTTCATTTCTAATCAAAGGAATATGCATAATAAATTTTATCTGGTTTTGTTTTATGTACGCTTTCATCTCTATACATTGCTCTATTTTAACTAAATTTTCAATATTAACTGGAAAAACCAATCTTTCTGTCTTCTCAATTTCTTTTAACAATATAACTAACTCATCCGTATCCACAATTGATTGATGTAACAATTTAACTTTAGCGAAAGCAATAGCCGTTTCAATCTCATTCAGTCTGATGTAGAGTATTTGAAAGTTATGTATAAACATGTTATAAAAATGTATTAGTTTATTCATTGTATGTATTAATTTTGTTTCATTTAAATTTCGAAGAATATCTTGAATGTTTTCCTCGATCTGAATGAAAGTGCTTTTAGTAGAGTTGGCTATCTGAGTGAACGTACTCACCATTTCGGCAACGATTGTTAATTTATTTGACATCGCGTTTTGTTTTGTCTTTACATCATGAATTAACTTTTCGTACATTACAGCATCGTCATTATCCAGATTACCAGTGATAGTCTAAATTAATGAACCGATAGGGTTTATTAAACCACGCTTAGATCTTACTGATGGAATCAATTGCTTATACTTTACTATAGTCATATTCATAATGTAATCTGTTTGTGATCTTACTTCAGTAAAGTCTGAATCAAAAGTTTTGACGTCGAAAAAGCTTTCAAATCGTTCTTTCAATCTTACATAGCTATCTATATTTAATTCTAGTTCCTCATGAAGAAGCCTTAAATCTAAAATCTTAATTATAGTCCACGTGTCATGACTAACAACAGCTTGACCTTCCTTTACAGGTAGCAATCCTGGATTCTTGTTAATCTGCTGCAGATGAAGGGCCTGGCTTCGGATCACTTGGACCGCTAGAAGCATTAACCTGTGGAGGACCTTATATCTTTAATGGGAACTTTAGTATTCCGTTTATTCGTAATAATAGGTACTATGTTTCTTTCTATAGCTCCGATGACCTGAGCTTTCTGATATCGAGGCTTATCTTTGCTACGCCTAGTATTTACGCCTTTAATAAATACTGTATCGCCTACGTCTATATCGAATTCTTCTTCTTGTATCTATAAACACTTCTTGAAATGGTCTTAATTGTGTTTGTGATAGCTGTAACTCAGGTTTAAATGGTTTCCTGTCATACTTCATTTTCTTACATAGTTCGCAAGCATTGATGATGCTAGCAACTGTTTGATCCATATTGTTCCAATAAAAGTTACGTCTTAGATGAACTAACGTTTCTTTAATTCCCCTGTGACTGTTTTTCCCTTCGTGATATTTTAGAACAACGTCTCATTGTTCCTGTTCGCTATCTACATAAACTACTCTCTTAGTACATTCGTAAAACTTAACTGTTCCTTTCTGAAATAGCAATACTGAAGCCTCTGAAAACTGTTTACGATGCAATTCGTCTTCAAAATAAAAGAAATATTTTATTTTAGGCCTAATATATGATTTCAGAAATCTTTTGACTAATTCGGTATTATTTAAAGGTAGGTGGATCTCCAAAACCTTTTGTTTGTCCCTTGATAAATCTTTGACTGTTAATTCATTTCTGTTCCAAGTATGGACGAGTATCTGATTCGGCTTGGTGTCCATAGCTTCCTGTAATATAAGCATACCGTCGGTATCTAGATTACGTGTCGAATGTACTGTACCAATACTTGCGTCGTCGTCTCGTCCTTCAGATGCGGATGCCGTAGTACTACCCAAAGATGGATGTGAGTAGGGTGATCGCGGTTTATTTCGATTTACTGATGTATTACTTTTCTCCGAACCCGAAGAAATCAGTATTGGAGATGGAGTTCGTTCGTGTGGTGTAGATGTACGAGATACGTTTCGATCTTTTTTGTCTACATTAACTTTCATCGAGATGTTATCATCTTCACTTAAAGCATTTAACCTGATCCGTGATAAAGCATCTGCATTTAAATTTTGTTTTCCTTGATTAGTAAAGGACAAGGGTATTTGGTCGCAATAAAATATATCACGATACTTATGGCATAATCCGTATTTTATATCACGCTCTTTTATGTTCATGTGATCTAATCGCAATTTATTTAAATTTTGACTCAGTAACTCATCATTCATGCAATCATCTTGCACAAAATTCATCTTGACTTCCGAACAGATGTTTTTCATATTCGGGTGGTTCTCCATGTACTCATGAGACTCTACATTATCGTTGTATGTATCATTATTTTTTTTATAATCATAACCTTCGTTTTCATCGTAAACCTGACTAGAGGGTTCGTCTGTGTAGTAGAGTTCGTCCCTAGTCATATTTTGTCTTATCGGGGCTGTTAGCATAGTGACGTCTGAGTCTTGTAACCTAGGCTCTTGCACCGGGCGCTGAGTGCTGCTATATCTATGCTGATTGGCTGCTTGGGGTTGGTTCTGAATACCGAACTTAAAACCTTGCTGCTGAGGGATACCGAACCTGTAACCGCCATGTTGGAATGGCGCGCGTTGTGCGAATGCCTGACCGAAAGTACGTTGGGGCAGGTTTTGGCCTAATCCGAATTGTTGAACCAAGTTTGGACGGAACCCACTTTGATTTTGTTGCGGAACCCCAAATCTAAAATTATTTGGTTGTCTAAAACCGCTATTTGTCGCTGAATTGAATGTTGGTTTAAAACCTTGGGTCACTGGATTAAACACTGGATTTTGTGAATTTGGTAGCTGCGATGACATTTGCTTTAGTTGTTTGTTTTTAGTATCATACTGAAACTTAAAGTTCACCTCCTCAGTCACAATGCTTAAGGCTTTTTCCAATGTAGAGCAACCTTTCAGACGCACAATTCGAATCATATCTTCAGGTAAATTATACAAGAAGACATTAAGCGCGGTGTTGTTGTAAACGATCATTTTCGCTGCCTTGATTCCTTCATCGGTAAGTCTATTCACCTTCGCAAACAAAGAACTCCTAATATTCTGAATTCTATGACAAAACTGTAAGTACGTTTCGTTCTGATTTAACTTCAAGGTCTCGAGTTGAATAGCAATGCATTCCTCTGATCGAGGGTCGCCGAAATGCTGTGTAAGAAGATCCCTTAACTCTTCATACGATGTTATATTCGGGTGGTCACTCAGTAGAGCAGCAGCTTTACCTGTGAGTCGGCTCGACACGGCATGAAATAAATAAACATTCTGTGCCGCATTTCCTACGATCTTACTACCATTGACAACATATTCACACTTAGATATGAATATGTTCAATAAATTCTCTTCTCCGTCATACTTAGGAATAATCGATAGAGTTTCTTTAGGTATGGCCTTGAATTCCATTTTTAAAATTCACACTTAATATAGTACACTTAATTAATTGAATTACCGATTTTAGTGTAAAACAATATGAACCTAACTAAACTTAATTAATTGGATTACCGATTTTAGTGTAAAACAATATGAACCTAACTAAACTTAATTAATTGGATTACCGATTTTAGTGTAAAACAATATAACTAAAACTATACAAACTAATTAACGCTTATGGATCTGTAAATGTGGTACAAATCAGTCTGCCAAATTTCGTGCAAACAAAATCAGATAAACGCAATTAATAGGCTCGACAATGTTTGTTCGAGGGATGATGGAAAAGACACAGGAATATGAAAACAGGAAGTGAAAAAGTTTACTCACAAGCTGCTCGATCCCATGTCCTCCGGGTGATTCTGTCACTTATCACTGATTCTCACGCTTTTCCAGAGACGAGAGTCGTATTTATTTGGTTCGTTATTTTCCACGTCCGCTAATTTGTCGGTTTCGTACGAATTTCTATGTCCGTGACACCGATTTTTGTGTGTTCACGAGCGTAGATTTTCGGGAAAATCGTGGAAAATCCTACCGGCTGCGCCAGACTTGTTCGGGGAAAGCGTGAAAGCCTTTTTAAAAAACAATAAAATTTTGAATTATTTAATATTGAGGCTTAAGATGTGTACAGTTTAATGATTTACAACAGAATGAATCAATGTCTAGAACAAAGCTGTGAGGTCTACCAGCGCTAACTCAGCAAAATTACATGATATCTGGACAACAGGACATAAGCCAGACTTGCGTGGGCGCTTCATATGAATCGAGCCTTAAAGTGCACGATCAGCTACAAATACAGTATGAGTGGTTGATGTAGGCAATATAACTAGATGCTAAATATAGATTTGTTGTTGTTGACATAGGATCTTATGGCCGAAACAGCGACGGAGGCATTTTATCTAATTCCACATTGGGAGTGAAGCTACAAAGCAATCAATTAGGAATACCTCCTAATAAATGTTTGCCGGGTACAACATGTAACGCACCTCATGTTTTTGTTGGAGATGAGGCTTTTCCACTATCTCAAAACATAATGCGACCCTTTCCCAGTGACCAAGTCTCCCATGATCGAGAAAAAAAAATGTATAATTACCGCTTGAGCAGAGCAAGGCGCATTGTGGAAAGTGCTTTTGGAATTATGCAGCAGAAATTTGAAATTTTTCAAAAAAGAATAAGAATACAGCCGAAGTATTTAAACAACATAATTTTAGCATGTACATGTCTACATAATTACATGCTAGACGACATACCCGAAAACATTTCATTACCAAGAGACAGCATTCTACAAAATTTATTAGACACCAGCCAAATTGATAATGAAGAACCTATGACTATTCGAAACCATTTTATGACCTACTTTTATTCTGCGAATGGTTCGGTCTACTGGCAAAATGATATGATAGAAAGATGTTAAGAGTAGGTAGGTAACAATAATTTCAAAACAGACGATAGCGTCGATGTAGGTACTGCAAAAACCACACCATGCGATTTTATCAAAGTTTATATTATGATGATGTCCTTTATTCTATTTCTTTGACTAATTGTGTACCTACGTATACCGGGTAACAGGTATTGTAGTGTTTGACCTTTCAAGCAATCCTGTGATAACCTGCTCACGAAACTCTGTTATTGTAAGCTTCTTTTTTAGTGTATATTGGTTATATAGAAAGTGAGCATTCACCCCATATAATTTCGAACATCAGTTTACGATACCACTTTGTGCATCTGCGCAAAGCTGAACCATATGTTGCCATCTGGTCACTTATATCGATCGAAGATTTTCCATTATTGTAATCTTCAATGCAGGCAGGTTTTGTTATAGATTCACCTTCACCTCTTCGGTTTCTCTTCGTGACTGTTTTTAGCCCAGATTGCTTAGTGGTAAGCATAAGGACATCGCGTTTATCCCGCCATTTCAAGACTACGATGCCATCTCCCGATTGTTGAGCTGCTATTTCCCCCTTTTTCAATTTAGCGCTGGTCACATTCTTTGGCAAGTATTTCCTGTTACTCCTCAATGTGCCCACTAAATGCGTCTTTCTTTTCCTCAATCGCAGTGCAAGTGGAACACTTGTGTAGTAGTTGTCAGTGTACATTGTTCTGCCTTCATTCAAACGACCATCTACTAAAGTTAGAATGACCTTTTCAGACACCTCTGTGTCAGGTTCCCGTGATTTACCACAGTACACAATTAGATTCCATCCTTTCTCGGTGCACAATTTGAATATTTTTATTCCATATTTTGCTCTTTTATTTGGGATGTATTGCCGGAAAATAAGTCTTCCACGCCAAGCGACCAAGGACTCATCTACGCAATTTTTTTCGCCTGGTGTGTACACATTTTTATAGTTAGCTACGAACCTGTCAATTACATATTTTATTTTGTATAGCCTATCATCAGTATCAGCAGTTTGGTTGTCAGCAAAGTGTATAAATTTCAAAATCAGCTCAAATCGGTTCCGGGGCATATCTTTACGAGCCAAAGGTACTCCATAGAGTTTGTGATTTCTCCAGTAATCTTTGATTTGTGGCAATTTGACCAATCCCATCCATCCAACTAGAGCCAAAAACTTCAACATTTCTTCTTTGGTTACTGGAGTCCATTGATGGTTTCGGGATCCAGCAGAAGAATCAGAAGACAACAAATGCTGCGTTGCATATAAATTAGTTTGGTCTGTTATATGGTCAACAATATCTGGGGTCAGAAACAAATCAAAGTAGTCTATTGGATCTGCATTTGCTAAAATTCCGACGTATATATCCTTCATTCCAGCGCTTGGGACAGCATAATCTATAGCAGGAGGATCATTATGACTAGGCAGTTCCCACTGCATATTTGTCGATTTTTCTCTCACCCATTCCTGTTCTGAAATTCCAGCATCAGTAGTACCAGAAGCACTTGGAACATTTGGTCGTTGCTGTTCTAAATCGACAGATGCTACCCGCCGGGCTGATCTTCGCCTTTGTATTTCTGGCAATAAAGGATATGCCTTTCAGAAAATGTGGACAGGCGTCTTGAAAATCCAGGAGGATTCCAAGACAAATTATCATTTTCGCCACTAGATGATGTGTCTGAATCACTAAAGTCATTGTCCGGTAAAAAATTTGGGTCCTCAGCGGAATCATCGCTTGAAAAGTCCATGTCTTTTTATATCACTGATATTATCACTATTGGTCACTCTCAGGTAAGTACTCTGTAACAATAAACAAAAAATATAAGAATAAAATGACCCGAAATCATTTTTTCCTTATATTTTTTTCACGAGCACTTATAAATTGATCTGAAAAAAACAAAAAATGAGGTAAGTGAATTTTTACCCGTGTATATTTTTGAATACACGTGGCATGGGAGGAACGCTTTTCGGGTAAACTATTTCCCAGGCCACGTGTATCCAAATGTCACACAGCTGAAAATCCCGTAAAAAACCTGAAAAAAGGGGGGGTGTCAAAGAAAAATATGGTTTGTATGACATGTAGAACACAATAAAACACAAAAAAGATTATGTCAAAAAATGAACGAAACGGCCCACAGGGCTTGGCGCTGAGCGTGAAGAATATTGTTATACATCGGGTTCTTCATAGGAAAATATGTCATGAAAAATAAATAAATCGTACATTACTTTATGTACAAATTTATTATACCTATATCATTTAAATCATACTAAAACTAAACACCTCACTCATTCAGAACTAGAAAACGATTCCAAGAACTCTACTTGCATTTCTTGTTCTTCATCTGATGATGAAGATAAACAGGTATTTATTATAAATCGCTCTTCCAGCCTTTCAATTATTCTATCTTGCTCGATGAAATCATTTTTAATTTTCTTTACATGATCACAACATTTTCGCCATTCCTCTGCACCAATTTGTGAGAAAGCTTCTTCTGTTAATAATTTAATGTGACTTGCAGGCCTATTTACATTTTTATCAGCAACTTTTTGCTTCATTATACCCCAAATCATTTCAATGGGATTCAAGGTGCAATGATAAGGTGGGAGCCTTAAAACTTCGTGACCGTGCGATTTTAATACTTCATCTATCTCATATAATGGCGCAGACATGTTTTGTTTCACTACTTCAAGTAATTGACATTTACGCCAAAGATCATCATAATGTAAATCATTTGCACGAAGCCATTCTTTTATATCAGCGATACGATTGGCTTGTGTAGGCGGTTTGTTTATCCGTACGGAATGATAACTAGCATTATCCATAACAATTAGTGAAGGTCTTGTCAGATTTGGAATTAGCTTCTCTGTCACCCATTTTGTAAAATTGTCCTTGTTCATGTCGTAGTGGTAGTCAGCAGATACACTTGTTGACCTGTACACCAGACAACAATTTGGTACAAAGCCATTTTCTCCACCAGCGTTTACAATGATCCACCTCGCTTCAAGTGAAATACTTTTAGATGGCCCAGCAATATCTTTGCTTTGCCAGCACTTGTTTATACAGGGTGTAAAAAGACAACTACCGAAAACTGAGGGGTTGCAATCAGACCATGATTCTTAACTCATTTAGCGAAAAAAAAAACGCAAAATATTTTTTGACTTAGCTTAGTCATTTTATGTTATTTTCAGTTATTGACTACTAGTATAACATAATAAGACCATACTTACCTAATTATTTCATTTTTAAAAGAAAAAAACTATTTAAACTCAAAATCCAGCAATCTACGTAAAAAAACGCGCCCAGTACCTACGCAAACAGTATACTTCAAACGCTGTTTTCTCAGGATATAATGATTTTTTCGAAAAAACCCTTTGGATTTGGTTGTGTGTTGGGATGCTATACCAACCCCTTTCGGCTTCGGTAGACGTCTTTTTACACCCTGTAGAACATGAACTGTGAATGTAAGTCTCATCTAAATAAATCACATCCAATTTATTATGCTCGTCAGCTTCGCGGTTTTCCTTCATACGCTCAAAAACTTGTATCTTTGTAGTTTAATGTCATCTCTCTCCATCAAAATGGTCCTTTTTGACTGGCATTTAACATATTCAAAACCAATCTCCTTAAGTATAAGTCTGCAAAAATAATAAAATTTATCATGTTACTCAAAATATAGCTTAGTCATTCATCATTATCATCATCAGTCTATATACGTCCCACTGCAGGGCACAGGCCTACTCTTACGAATGAATGAATTAATGAAAACACTTTATTGCACACCTTAAAACTAGAAGTTACAAAAGTAGGTAGAAACTAAAAATATGTACAATGGACGGTCTTATCGCTAAACGAGCGATCTCATCCAGACAACCTTTGGATGAAAAGGAACTTAACGAGTGAGAGTAAGGCCTTTGCCACACTAGACGGAAATTCCGTCGCCGAACTTCCGCGGCGGTTAATCCGTTCTATACGGTAACAGCCACACTGAATATTCAGTGGCAGATCATCAGTCGGCTGCCTGCGCTTATACAGTATGGTCGTGAATTCGTGATGGATCCGATAGAAGTGATAGCTATTTATGAGGCATTAGAAGAAGAAAGAAGAAGAAAGCGTAAATATTGGGTTCATCCCTTAAATACCCTTCGACTAGAAATTGGGCAATTTCATACCCTGTATATGCAACTAAGACTTAGGCTGCGGCTCCATTGAGGCGGAGACGAGCGGAGCTGAGAGGAGCAGAGCTGTGAAAAGAGGTACGTGATTCCACTGAGGCGGAGACGAGCGGAGCTGAGTGGAGCAGAGCTGTGAAAAGAGGTAAGTGATTCCACTGAGGCGGAGACGAGCGGAGCGGTGTATAGCGAGCCGGGACGAGCAGTCGAGACCCAATACATTACAGTTAGTTAACTGATATCTGGAGAGTGCACACGTCATGTCGGTGCTAAGTAAAAAAAAAGCCGTTTTATATCTAACATTGCTAGAAGACGAAGAAATCGAAGCAATGAACATTGCTTTGATTGCCGCAAAATACTTGAGCTCTACTAAGAGAAACCATAGATTCTGGGTGAGAGAACACATAAAATATCATTCAACACAAGGGGAATTCGAAACTTTTTTTCAAACATGTGACGACGAAACATTTGAAAGTTCTTATAGAGTAACCAGGAAGACTTTTTATGAATTGCATAGCCTGATTGGACCTCATTTAAGGAAGAATGACACTAACTGCAGATTATAGATTAGAAGTGAAGAAAGGTTGGCGTTGTGTCTGAAGTAAGTGAATACTATTTAATTGTAAAAAAAAAAAACATTTCAGAACTTCACTGTCCCCATGATATGCTTTTTTGAAATACTCCACGCTCTTACATACATTGTTTCGGCCATTGTTGTTTTTTTATGGGATTGCATTTTCATTTTCAAATCTACATACTCATACCAAATTTCAAGTTACTCTGACATCTCGAAGTAGGTGAAAATCGACTTGTAAGTTCATGATGTGTAATACAAACCAACACATAAACAGCGTGACAGGTGAAACTGAATAAAACGCTTGTAATAATATTTATTAGTAATTATTTATTGTTACAGAATCATGACACAGACACACTTGATTTTGTTTATATTTAACGCAGTATAAAACCGAGCGGGAAAGTGTAAGTCAGGCTGGGGCATCTAGGTTTCTGTTTATGTTAGTATCGGGTGTAGCTGGTTCTTTATTTCGCAAAGTTTCCGTGTTTGAATAATTGGCCGAAGTATTTGAATCTGTACTTGTGCAGTATCCATAATTCGGAGCAGTCCACAAATGTTGTTCATTTACTTCCTCGGCTTCCATAAGAGCGTTCATTGCGTTCCGTTTAACTTGGCGTTGCAAATAAGCCGGAAGTTTTTTCACACTCTTTGCCATTCCAAGAAAAAAATGATCTATTTCGTCAACGCTATCGGGTGCTGTCAAAATTTCTTTTATTTCAGCTCGTTCTTTCATCAATTGCTGGTGATTTTCTTGATGTTTTTTTAGTAGCTCAGTAATATCATCAGCTTTTCTTTTATTGGTAGTTGTTGAAGAAGCGTGGGATGAATGAGATGGCGAAGGAGCAGCATTTTGTGTTGTCGAATTTTGAGAGTTATCAGTTGTAGGTTCTGACAGAATACTTTCTATATCTGATAGCAGCTCTTCTTGTGATCTCGAGTTATTTTCTGTACTGGAACCTGCGGACATTCGTGTATCGTCAGTGCCTGGGCTCCTGATTTCTTGTTGCTCGTAGTTCGTCGTTCGGTCTCTGTTACACATATACGGCAGTAAAAACTCCATTTGCTTTTGATACTTCCATAATTTTTTTTGTTTTGTTGCCTGACCACTTCTAGTACAATTTTGTCTTTTTATGGCGTCGCGGTGGTTGTCGCGTAATTTTTTCCACTTTGCTTTAGCTGTGGTAAATGAAAGAAAAGAAAATCAAGCTTTATTTTGTGAAAGTAATATAGTAAAATATATTTACAGATATTTAGCGACTGGCAGCAAGTTTTCAACCATTGCAGAAAATTTTATAATTGGAAAAGTACTGTATCAAAGATTATTCCAGATGTTTGTGATTCCATTTGGAAGTGCTGCAGCCGTTATACATGCCAGTACCAAATAAAGATGATTGGTATAGAATAGCAAAAGATTTTGCAGACTTGTGGCAATTCAAGAATTGTGCTGGTGCGCTGGACGGCAAACATGTGTACATTAATGCACCAAAAAATTCAGGGTCTTCATTTTTTAATTATAAACACAGATTTTCAATCGTTTTAATGTGTGTAGCCGACGCTAGAAGGAAAATAATAATGGCAGATATTGGGTCTATGGGGAGGTTCAGTGATGGAGGAATATTCTCTGATAGCGAATTTGGAAGGCGACTACAAAACAATGCTTTAGATTTACCACCACCTGAACCACTAACTCAAGATGGAGAACCAGTACCATTCGTATTTATTGGGGACGAAGCTTTTCCCTTGTCTTATAATTTAATGCGTCCATATCCTAGAGATCAATTGAATGCAAGCAAAAGAATATTTAATTACAGGCTATCAAGAGCTCGTCGTATTGTAGAGGCGACATTCGGTGTGTTGAAAAGGAAATGGTATGTGTATCATAGAGAATTTGAATGCCAAGTCGATACTGTCGATAAAATTGTTAAAGCAACATGCATTTTACATAATTATTTGATTGAAAACCAGCCAAACTTTTTAAATGAAATAAATGCAGATGCGGTACCAAGAGACGAGAGGGATAGCAATACATTGACGATAACAAATAATGCAAGTACAAGGGAAATTTACCGGATCCGAGATATATTTTGTGATTACTTCAACAACGAGGGTAAAGTCCCGTGGCAGGAGACCCGTATTTTGCGACGCCTGAGCATTTTATAATTTAAATAAATACGTATTGTACTTACCATTCTGAATACTTGTTTCATTCGCCACTATCTGCCATGCCGCATCCTTCGTCTCATTACACTTGTAAGTAGTAAGTTGTGTGTTCCACAAACATGGGTACTTTTTGACATTTTCAATGAACAATTCGTCACCCATTGTTAAGCGTACGCAGTTGTGTAGTATCGGTGACGCTAGCGGTCCAACTGACTATGCGGACTACGGGCCGCAGTCCGCATAGTCAGTTGGACATCTCCGCTTGACTATTTCCATTGAATCGGAGCGGAGACGAGATGTGGATTTCATGTAATATGATTGGTCGATCCCCACACGTCTCCTCTCCGCTCCGCTCGTCTCCGCTTGACTGTTTCCATTGAAGCAGAGCGGAGACGAGATGTGGATTTCATGTAATATGATTGGTCGATCCCCACACGTCCCCTCTCCACTCCGCTCGTCTCCGCTTGACTGTTTCCATTGAAGCGGAGCGGAGACGTGATGTGGATTTCATGTAATATTATTGGTCGATCCCCACACGTCTCCTCTCAGCTCCGCTCGTCTCCGCTTCAATGGAGCCGCACCCTTAATCCAGATAAAGCATTCGAATATTATCGTATGTCCATACAATCATTTGATGTATTGCTGAATTTAACTATGGACTATATTACCAAGCAAAATACAAAACTTAGAACAGCTATACCTCCCGAAGAAAGGCTGACCGTTACATTAAGGTAAGATAAATATTAAGTTAGTATATGAAATGAAACAAATTACTTAAGTATATTAACTTTTTATTGAACAAAATTTCAACTTTTAATTTTTTATTGAATTAAATTGCTGCAACATTTCCTCTATTATCTCAATTAAGTGGACCTATTCTGAAATATTTCGTCTATTTCCTCAATTGAGTGTGCCGTTTCAGTTTCAGCTGATTGAATTGGACATACTTGAGTTTCAATAGAATCGGGTGACTGTATGATCGAATAGGAGCTTGCACTGCTTGTCTTCGTAGTATATCTTTGGTACACCGGCGGAGACACATCTCCTGTAGGTATACTATATGTTGTAGGTGATTGTTCGTATGTACTATAGCCAGGATGGTTGTAAGAATACGTTTGATTATGTGACATGTTAAATGAGTTACGATATTTGATTTTATAAATCAAATTCATCACTTCGATTCTGAACTCACAATTTTGTCTTTCATTTAAGGTTTCATTAAGCACACATATGGGATCGGAAAGGGATCGTAACCGTAACGCCTTTCACCTCGCTGTCAACCAGGCGTCAACCTACCGTATGCACGTAATGAAAGCGTATCAGCAGCGCCTGTACGTCAATTCGGCTACGGCTAGGCGACACCGCGCTTACGCCTCGCCGCCCGCTGGCTGACCCCAGATCAGTTTGAATCCAAACGTTAAGTGTAGCGCACGGTTATGTCTTGGTTTACAATACGCGAGTTGGCTATCATAGCCATAGTACTTGATGAAGAGGAAAAAGAAAATAGCAAGAAAAAAAGAAAAAGATATTGGGTACACAATATGAATAAAGCAAGGAGTACTTAAGGGGAATTTCGGACTATAAAAAAACATTTGATGGATGATGAAGAGAAATTTTATATTTATTTTCATATGCCGAAATGTCTCTTTTATAACATATTGCAGTCTATAGATGAATGTATAAGGAAGAAGAATACAACATTCAGAGAAACAATATCGCCCGAAGAAAAACTAGCTGTAACGTTAAGGTGAGAAATGCATTTGTTTTTGGAATTTTTAATCTGGTCTACAAAAATATTTGTACTATAAAGTGTACAAAAGAAAACTCGGTTCCGGAACTCCGAGATAGATTAATTTTTACCCTCTGTCGATAAAATTATTTGTTTTAGAACGCAACCCTCATTAACGATCAGGTGTGTACGGTGAGTGTACGTGTTATGTCTGATGTGTGTGTGTGTATGCGTAAGGTATGTTTAGGTAAAAAAAAATACTCATAAATCACATATATTTTTATCATTCTACAAGATATTATAAAATCAAAAAATTATGGCAATTAAACAAAAATAGCGCTACAACAAAAATACAATCATTGTATAAATTAAAGATTGTTTGAAGTATTAAGATCGTCAGCATTTGACGCGGCATTTTCTTCTAAGTTTGACATATTAAAATCATCAATGTTTGAAGCGCCAGATGTTGATTGTATCTCGTGGCTAATGTTATTTAGAGTGGTATAACCTCGAGGCATGTCATCTTCTCTTTGGGGAATGTAAGGGTTGCGATAACTGTAATAGCTTTGTTTCTCTGCGATTTCTTTTAACTCCATTTCCGAAACTGCGTTACTTTTTATAACCGCTTGGTTATATTCAGAAAACTAACCGTTTTCTAACCGTTGCCGCAATGCTCTTAAAAAATGTTTCTATCTCATCTTCTTTTTTGGTTTCGTTGTGATGTAATAAATATTTCATTAAAGTTTGTGACGCTGAATTGCTTTCAACTTTTTTTTTTGAAATTTTGGATGTAACTGAAGATGCAGAAGACTTAGGAAGCGGTGAAAGTGCAGATGTTTCCGGTTGTAATTTTTCTGTAGACTGAATTATGTTTTCTGGAGACTGAATTATGTTTATTGAGTTCTGTGAATCATCATTATCCAAGAAACTGCTAACATCTGAATCGTCATCATAATCAACCGAAAAGATCGTATTTCTTTCTTTGTAATGAGGTACTAAAAAACTCATTTCATCTTCAAAGGTCCACTTTTTCGTCGTCGGGGCTGCCTGACCACTCTTAGTTTTACGCTTCTTCATAGCTCGTCGGTGAGACTCTCTAAGATTTAACCAAGTTTTATTGCATTCAGATTCTGAAATAAAATAAATCATGGTTAGTCACATATGCGCATGTAGTTACATAATGTAGGTATGTGTGAAAGGGAGTACGTACATACACACATTCACATAAACATATACACGTATTATATAAATATACATTTATTGTTGCAGGTACTTCATAACTGGATCTACATTTACTAATTTATCATCGAGCTTCCGTTTAGGAGAATCAACTATTCGTTTGATAGTAATAGATGTGTGCAATAGGGTGGATCGACAATGTATGAAAAAAAATTTTTTTTCTACAATCGTTTGCTAATAGTGGGGGAAAGTTGTATTATAGTGAGCATAGAAACTGTGATTTTTTTCAGATTTTTAAAGTAACATCTAATGCTGCCGCATTGAAGTTGAAAAAATTTTTTTTACTGAAAATTTGCCTTACTCTCTAACATCGAAATCGTTATTTTGAATATGATATTTTTATAAATTTTGTTATAAAATACAAATATAAACTGTATATTTAAATAATTAATAAAAAAAATAGATAAAACATCCATGAAACTACTAAAACTACAGAGCTAAGTTTGACCTAAAATCTCTCTTTTTCTCAAACTTGGCCATGACTTTGCGAGATTCTTATCAATATCTATCTTGTTTGAATCAAGCTTTTTCTAGCATTTGATCTGCAGACAGAACATAGAGATTTTATTACAATTAGTAAAAACTCATTCAACAGCTTGTATGTGGCAAGGTAGACTTGAAAATGACCCTTAATAAACATGTAGCTGATAATTTTCGGAAGTACGCCGCTCATCCGTAATCGAAGTTTTTCAGGATGAGCAAAGTAGCTATTCCTTTGGATTACTGGTCTACTATCTTCTTTAGGTTTGGTGGGAGATATTTAGAGTTTAATAATTACTGGAACAGAGATGTGGGGCCCATTTTTACACGAAGAGTGTTTTTTATAGGAACCACGTCTCGGTGCGTAAAGTTTTACTACAAATGTTGAAATTTTGGTGCGATATGTCCGAGAAAATGTAAAATCGTAATACTTATAGGAAAAGCACGTGCTGCCATGCGTGTGGCAGCCGTGCAGAAGATATATTACTTTGCTAAATCGTCAGCAACATAGCTAATCGCAGAAAAAATATTCAGTGTAAACAAATTGATCAGCACTCAACACAGATCATCTGTACTTTCAGGCAAGGCATCACTTATACTCTGAAAGGATTTATAATAATAAGGATTTATATAATAATAACAGCTTTTAGTTTTAAAGTGCTTTGCCCATCATTTCCACGTAAGATTGTGGTCCTAAAGTTAAACCATCATGTTAAAGGGACAAAGGGGCAACTCGTTCATAGTAACGGCAAATTATCCCCTGCATTGGTCTTCCAGTTCGTTTTTCAAGCAACCGAATGATGCCACCGCCGCATTAAGTTAGTTTTTCGTCAGTTTCAGCACATTCTATGACTACAAGCTGCTTTTTGCCGATTTTTATAGTAAAGATCTGACTGACAACTTTCTCTAATAACTTAGCAGTATCTGCCATTATGCGGTGGTTTATGACCAAAATAAACAGATCCAGGCTCTTCTATTATTGAAATGTGATCCACCACCATGATCTACTGGTAGTTCCGTTTGTTCTTTTTCGGTATTTGCATCGTCCTGACTTCTTTTCCGTCAAAGAACAATAGTGCGAATAAGTTCGAAACATGCGTCTTTGGGAACATTTTCACGAATTTTCTCTTCCCACTTTGTATCGATGAATTACGGATATGTTTGACTTCTGCGGTGAAAACTTAAGTTCTAATTCATTGTTCTACTCAAGAACTAGAGAACAGTGTACTTAAAAACAAATTAAACTTAAAATGCGATGATCATAGATGCTCTACAAAATGATGAAAAATTACCTATATTGCAAAAGTTCAATGACCTTGCGGCGGCACTTACCCTTTCTTGATCCTAATAATATTTTGCACACTTTATTTTGAGCCCATAAGACACCCTTTTTTTGCTATTAGCAAACCATTTTCAAAAAAAGTGAATTTCGATCCACCCTAGTGTGCAATGCAATAATAAACAAATTAATGCCAATTCATATACCTCAACCAACTACAGCCCCGCATGGCAAGGAATCGAAGAAGGATTTAAAAATAAATGGAACTTTCCGAATTGCATAGGCGCCATTGACGGCAAACATGTAAATATAATTGCACCTCCCAATAGTGGATCGTTGTTTTTTAACTATAAAAAAACATTTTCTATTGTTTTGTTAGCTATAGTTGATCCTGAAAACAGATTCATAGCGGTTGATATAGGAGCCTATGGAAAAAACAGCGATGGCGGAATCTATTCGTCATCTACATTTGGAAAGGCACTTGAAAGAAACACATTAAATATTCCATGTGACAAACCATTACCAGGTACTAATCATGCAATGCCACATGTATTTGTGGGAGACGAGGCATTTCCATTGAAGACATATTTATTAAGACCATATCCTCGCTCAAATACACGGAGACTATTAGATCCTGAACGGCAATATAATTACCGCTTATCACGAGCTAGAAGGGTTGTTGAAAACGCTTTTGGAATTTTATATCAAAAATTTGCGATTTACAACAAAAATATTAAATTGCATCCAAAGTTTGTAGATAAAGTGGTATTAACAACTTGCATTTTACACAACATGATGAGGACATATAACATTGAGATGAATTTACAGGAACCGAACAGAACAGAACAGGAAATTACAGCTGAATTCGGCGAAGACCGATTGTTAAGTCAATTACCAAATATTAGTGGTGCCCATATGGCTACTGCTTTTAATGTACGTGAAATGTTCAAAACATATTTTCAAACTTCTACCGGACGAGTACCATGGCAGAATTGTAGCTTTTAGATTTAAATATTAATGTTAATTCTTAATGGATGTTACAGTTAAATTTTACATTATAATAATCACATAAATTATATTACTCAACTGTTTTATTTCCCATACATACCTACCAGGGATGTTACGGAGCTTCTTTGTTCTTTGTTTTATTTTATAATTGAAAATTAATATGAAAAATATTTAATAATAAAACTAATAAAACTAAAAATAATAAAATTTAATGATAAAACGTTAGATCAAAAAATAAATAGGAGTAGGTACTTACCAGATTGCTTTAAAGTAATACTTATTTGTTTCCAAGCCTCGTCCTTTTTTATACTATTACTGTATTTAGCGTCACTTAAGTCATATAAATATGGATATTTTCTCACTTCTTCAATAAGTTTCTCCCTTTGCATCATTATTTTGTGTTCGAATCTAACTTAAAATTTTAAATAAAACATACGCGCAACACGAATGAAATACGCCTTGCGAATGGCAAGATGGCGGCGTCTTTCTCTTTGGCACGCAAGTCGCGGGAGGGGACGGGACGGAGAGACGTAAGCGCGGGGACGATGAGCCGTAGGCGCGGAGACGATGAGCCGTAAGAGCGGGAATTGCAAGTTCGGAGACTGTTCTGAGGGGAGGCGATCACGTTACGATTCCGATTAGTGTGCGTTGCAGTAGGGAGTTTAATACAAACCATTCTGAACGACGAGGCTTTCGCTTTACATAAACATGTTATGCGACCCTACCCCAATAAAACATTAGACATAGAAAAACGTACATTTAACTACCGCCTATCTCGTGCAAGGCGTTATGTGGAATGTACTTTCGGCATATTGAGCAACAAGTGGAGAGTTCTTCATACGGCCATACTTGTTAACCCGGATTTTGCTACAGAGATAGTAAAAACAACATGTGTTCTTCATAACTTTGTACGGAGACGAGACGGTTTGAACTACAACGACGAATTGTTAACTTCTGATCTACCTACATTACCAAACTGTACTAGATCTAGACCCTCTAATGCCATACATACGAGATTTATTTAAAAAATATTTTATGGAAGAAGGTAAACTAGAGTGGCAACACAACTTCATTTGATATAATCATTGTTAAGTAGGTTTACCTAAGTAGGTAGGTAGGTAGGTTAGATATACCTAGGTATAGAAAATTAATAAAGTGATAAACTTCATTTGATATAATCATTGTTAAGTAGGTTTACCTAGGTAGGTAGGTAGGTAGGTTAGATATACCTAGGTATAGAAAATTAATAAAGTGATAAACTCACCAAATTCTCGCTGTTTTATTTCTATTTCACTATCCCAATTGTCGTACAATATTTTCGCAATCTCTTCCCATGCTCGTTTCTTTGCAGTTCTATCTGGCTTTTCTCTACAGTCCCAAAGGCAAATTCTATTTTGCACTTCGATAATAAATCGTTCAGTGTCAAACATCCTGTGCGTGCGTCGTCACTGCGGCTTATCCGTTGAATGTGGCCCGATGCATACAAATACCTGTAATGCGACGTTGCCGATCTTCCGCTGACGGAAGATCGGTGCGCGGACGACCGAACAGACGCTCACGATGAGCGGTCCGCACCGAGCGACGGATCGTCCGCGACGGAACGACCGATCTTCCGCGTAGTGTGCCCGCTATTTGTATTTTATATGCAATAACATGTGTTGGCGTTCCGCCGCGGAAGTTCGGCGACGGAATTTCCGTCTAGTGTGGCAAAGGCCTAAGAGGGATTATTACTTTATTTTTTTCTTACCTCAAAGATTCTCTCCCTCCGTTGAAATCAATATCTTGTCGAAGAATTTGTAACAGTTTCATTACAGTTGGAATTTCCTTCCGAACTGTATAGAATTCTTTTACTTTATTCCTAATCATCTCTAAATCGAAGCTGTCCAAGTTGATTTTCTTCTTCCCCCCTCTCCGCTTTTTACCAGGCGTGGAAAATACACCATTATTCGATGTGCCCTCACCTACAATTCGTCGTATGGTAGTACTGGAAATCCCCTGCCAAACAGGGGACTTTCCGGGTTCGCGGGTGGCCGTAGTGGGGACTTCGGCTGTCCACGATGCGAACCCCGGGAGGGCGGCGGCGCTCCTGTGGCGAGCGCCGCCGTAAGCACCGCGAGGGTGCCGGGCGTGGCTATGGGTGTCATTCCCGGGACAGTGCTTAGGCAAAATGCGAGAGGGGCACCGGCGTGTTCCGTAGGAGATCCCGGAGCCCCTTGACATGCATGGAGGCCGGCCACACGTCAGTTTTTAGTCGGTGAGAGTCCGACATAACCCTTCCGCCGTCCCCACGGCGGTTGGGTATCCATAATGGATTTTCTGACGAAAAAAAAAAAAAAAATGGTAGTACTGGAAACCCCTATAAAGAATTATTAGACATTACATTTATTAGACCTCGGGCCAGACATAACCGAAAATGAAGCTGGGAAAGTGGATTGTGCACTCTCTTGTTGCTAATATACAGCAGAAATGAGTTTGTGATGGCTAGGTCGATACAGAAATAGAAAATACGGAGCCACCACCTCCTGCTCTTTCTGCCGACTTCATAGTTTGATCGTTTTTGATCAAACCGATCAACTCCACCCATTCGCTCGGTATATTGTAGTACGGTCGTGGGACATGGAATGGCTTTTTCAGAACCGTCTTTTTGTTTTCGGTCGCAAAAAGTTTTGTCGACTTTAGGGTGGAATGCAGTGGTCAAAAGTGTAACGATTTTCGTGTCTTGCCACATTACGAAAGCTACATTTTTCTTTGTACGCCATCTGAATTCGCCCCTATCCATCCAGACATAATTTTTGGCTTCTTGGTATACTTTTGTTTTTTTGCTTTTTTTATTACAAGCGGCAAATCAGATCTATTGCTATTGACCGTAGCTGTTGCGTATATCCCATTATCAAACAGGTATTGAAGTATTTCGTAAAAAGCAAAAAAGTGGTCAAAGGTAACATGGCCCTGGAATCCCTCGTCTATAAGTTTCTGTGTGAGGGATTTTACAACATTAGCTCCTAGTCCAAGTTCAGTTGAGTGGTCATCACGTTTCCCTGTATAGACTTCAAATTCGAAAACATAGCCTGTCTCACTGTCGGCTCTAGTCCATACCTTGTATCCTCTTTTTACAGGTTTGAGAGGCATATATTGCTTGAGGGAAGAGATGCATTTGAATTGGATCATAGATTCGTCTATTGATTGGGACGTTGTTGATTTTGCGGATTTTTGACAAGCTGTGTTGATCAATTCCAGAAGTGGACGAATCTTGAAAAGTTTATCGTAATCTGGTGCACCCCTCTGAGGCGCTTTCGAATTGTCGTTCACATGTAGGTTTTCTAATATTTTCTTGAATCGTTTGCAAGTCATTACCGATGCTATCTCATTCACACGAAAAAAATCGTCACTCGACCAATATAAATCAATGGATGGCAGTGGGTGGAGCCCCATCAATATAAACATTCCTATAAATGCCTTGATTTCAGCAGCATCGACAGGTGTCCAGCTTCGGCTTCGTTGTTGCTCTGCGTAAATGTTGGTTTGGACAACAAGGAGATTTATTACATTTTCCCCAAAAAAATGAGTTAAGTAGGTGACTGGCCTGGTTCTGCTTGGAGTAAATTGCCGCGATTCTAACTTCACGCTGTCAAATAATTCTAAATTGGGATTCTGTGCCCAAAGAACCTTCTTCCATTGAGTTTCTTCACTATCAGACTCGTCTGTATCTGACAATGGTGATGAATTTGTAGCTGATGGTTCTGATGGAGTTGGGGCATTACGACGACTATTGGATGGGACTTCTGGAGAAGAAGAGTTGTTACGACAACGGCGGCTATCTAAATGAAGACTGGGAGAGGACGGTTGGACTTCAGCTGTGTTTACTGATGGCTGTTCTACGAAGGAGCTGTTAGATGGTAATGGCGATGGAGTTCGTTCATTATTACGGCAGTTAGATGAGGTTTCTTTGGGATCCGAATCTGGAAAGCTTGATGTTGATGGAACTGCTGCATTCGCCACCTGGTATGGCACTTCTATTTCAGCGCCTAAAGGCACAAGGTCCCCTTCAATTCCGCTCAGCATAGAACTTAGATCTACATCCGTTATATTTTCTGATTCCGGTTCTAATTCGTCTTCAGATACCTCAGGATCGTCAGGAAGGCCAAATAAGCGATGCAGTTCCTCCTCGATCTCATCATCTTTCAACGTACGCGGCATTATTCTGTAAAAGCAAACCAACAAACATTTCATATACCTACTTACAAAACATCAAGATTACACTCGATTTGATACAAAATTGAAAATCTTCACAAACTCGCACTTTACGTCAACTTCAAATGACAGTCCTGACATCTGACATTTACAAGTAAAGATTCATCATGGACGTAATAATAATAGCAGGACTGAGCACTGTCAGCCAAAACCCGGTCCGAGCAGGACAGAAAGCACGGGAGGCCGTTTGTTTCTTTCTAATATGGTGACCATGATATTCTTGATCCATGGGACAAAAAATATATACATACATATTTATAAGAAGCAATTTTCACACCATATAATTCAGGCTCATTATTTAGCCGTTCTAGTAGTGTAAAAAAAACGTAGAAAACAAACCAGCTTTTTCCGCGACTTCTTTCGCATTTCAACCGATCATCATGAAATTTTGTATACACATTGATAATGCTACTGAGAAGGACATAGGCAAAAAATCACGCGGACAAAAGCTACTAACTATACTATATTATAAAGAGGAAAGATTTGTATTATTGTGTGTGTGTGTGTACTAAAACTACTGGACCGATTTTGAAAATTCTTTCACCCACGTGAAGCTACTTTATCTGTGGGTGACATAGGCTATAATTTATGTGAACGTCGCGGGAAAACAACTAGTATATTATATATCTGCTATGTGCGAAGCCGTGGGTCAAAACTCCTTCTCCATAAATGTAAAAACTATTCTAAAAAGATTTCAATAAAAGAACAAATGGACTAAGATATTTTTATTGCATCAAACATGACTAAACAAAATTGTTTTATGTAATTTCTGACGCAGACCAAAATTGCTGCCTAATGGAGGCCATACACGCTAGGTTTTGCATGATGGTTTTAGCCGTGCATGCAAAACCGACAAGCATAACCGAGTTTCATACTACACATACACGTTAGGTTTTGCATGCACCGTCTTGACATGAACTCTGAGTTGAGCTACGTAGTACGTGATGGTGTGTAGGACGCAATGGACGACGACGATGTGATAGCTATACTTGGCCTAACACTTGTTCTGCAGAAAAGAAAAAGAAAAAGAGAGCGCACTGAATGGTCTAAACGCTGGTTATTGAAAAGAAAGCAATTCTCCCACGTAAATTTGATAAATGAATTGAGATTTACACCAACAGATTACAAAAAATATTTACGAATGGATGAAAAAAAAAAATTGAAACTATTATCATTGATTACTCCGTTAATACAAAGACAAGATACTGTTATGAGGAAAGCAATATCAGCACATGAGAGACTATCAGTAACATTAAGATTTCTTGCAACAGGAAGAACATACGAGTGTCTTAAATATTCTGCTATTATATCACCTCAGGCTTTGGGCCGAATAATACCAGAAACATGCGATGCTATTTATGAAGCACTGAAAGACGACTATTTACAGGTGAGTAAATAATTAAAACCAAATTCAAATCGTTAGACAAGTTTAATAGGTAGGTACATATTTTAATTAACCAATTACATATGTATGTACATATATTATTTAAATCATTTGATAATTAAAATTTGAATAAAATGTTGCTGTTGTTATTTGTGTGTCAAATTCTTCTTGTAGTGCTGGTGAGGGCTGACGTTGTGGTGCAGGAGAAGTAGTTTGTTGTTGAGTGTTATATTGTTGAATTGGAGATGCGCAGGGCTGACTTTGCGGTGCAGGAGAAATCGTGTACCTTTGTTGTTGGGTGTTGTACTGTTGTATCGGAGATACGCAGGGTTGAATTTGAGGCGCAACAGAAGCGGTATGAGTATACGGTTGTGTATAATATTGTTGAACTAGTGAGGGCGAAGGACTTGGAGTTCGTGAGAGACTAGGAGTTGGTGAAGAAACAAAAGTTAAACTTCGACGATTCTGAATTGCTTCGGTATTCAGATTGCCCATCTCGGCATCGAACAGGGTGTCGTTAATTAACTTCTCCGCAATCAAGCGTTGACGCTTGTCTAATGATCTTAATTTCATTGCGATAGATCTTCCCAAAAGATCGTAACGATCTTCTGTTCCTCGAGCAGAAGTAGGACGCTTAAAATGGTCTTTCACAGATAGTAATATGTCAGTAGTTAAGTGATCTTGCTCTGTCATTTTCTTTCTTCCCGGTCTAGTAGCAGGTAATGGAGTATTCTTAGGTGTCGTAATATCGTCTGTATTATTCCCTGTACTAACATTTGTAGCAGCATTATCCGTTGTATCTATTGTATTTTCAGTCGAGTTGTCAGCATCCTATAACACAACAAAATAATATTTATTTTAGTTTCCAGATTCATCGGATAAATGGAAGGAAACCGCACAACTTTTTGAAGAGAGATGGAATTTTCCTCACTGCTTGGGTGCCATAGATGGAAAACACATAGACATAGTGCCACCTGCTGATAGTGGATCTTATTTCTACAACTACAAAGGACGACATAGCATGGTTCTTATGGCAATAGTTGATGCCAAATACCGATTTCTATTAGCAGATTTTGATACAAATGGAAGAGTTTCCGACGGAGGTGTTTTGCAGAATACAACGTTTTTTGAAAAGTTACAAATGAAACATTTAAATCTTCCAAACTCCGAACCGATTCAACACAGTTCAAGGTGTTTGCCATATGTATTTGTTGCTGATGACGCATTCCCGTTGAGTTGAGACCTGACATGATGAAACCATATCGTCAAGCGGATTTGAGCAGCTACGAAAAAAAAATTTTTAATTATAGATTATCTCGCGCAAGAAGAATAGTTGAAAACGCTTTTGGCATACTAGCATCAAGATTTCGCATTTACCATACTCAGATCAATTTAGAACCAAACAATATAGAAAAAGTGGTGATGGCTACATGTGTTTTGCACAACTTTCTAATGGAGCACACTCCTAATTCATATGCACCTCCAAGATGTTTTTATCGAGAAAATGTGGATAATGGAACTGTTGTTACCACGTGCTACGATGCCACACGTTCAAACGTAGAAAATTTACAAGTACAAAATCGAGGAAATGTCCTGAATGATGCAAAAAAAGTCAGACTAGAATACCAAACTTACTTTGTCAATGAAGGCAAAGTACCTTGGCAGGATAGTTTTATTGAAATGTGACATATTTCTTTTATTTTTATGTAATAATATTGTTTTATTAATAAATGAGCAACTACACCGCTTAAGAGTTTATACTGTAACAATCTATGTAGGTACCTACATTTTGTAAAGCTATAAACGACGTTGCAAAAAACTTAGGCACAGACGACCACACATCACGCGTTACAAGTTGTCGAGAGTACCTACCTACCCTATCTCATTGTAACATAAACGATATGAAAAAATTTACTACATTGTTTGTGGTCGGCCGTACCTAATCTATAAATTCCAAAATAAATAATTCACTAATTTATACTTACATTCGAATCATTCTCGTCAAAGTCCGAAATGTTAGATCGCGAGCTGCGAGGAACATCTTGATCTCCAATAAAATTGAATAATTCAAAGTACCACAGTGTTGGTTTATAAATGTCATCAGATGATGCTCCAGACTTCACAGATTCATCGTATTTTTTTTTCTCTCGTCTAACGTTACTGCGTAACGTATTAATTTTTTTAATCACATCATCTTTTGTAGCAGTTGGCTCCAATTCCTTGAGCTTAGTTATCAATTTCTCGTATGCTGTCGATCGTTTGTCTCTGTCGTGATATTCTTTGCACTTTACGCGCCAAAGACAAGGTTCCGACTTATAAATTTCAATGAATTCTTCTAATGTGGCATGGCGCTTGCGGCTCGCCATTTTCGCGAGGATGAGCGCGCGCGACCTTCCGCCGTCACAAACAATTAAAAACTGAGAACTGTGGCAGCCTGCCACAGTTCTCAGTTTTTAATTGTTTGTGGCGTCCGGCGAGCTTGCCTGCCAGTGGCACTGGCAGGCAAGCTCGCCGGACGCCACACACGCTCGGTTATGCTCGCGCGCAAACATAACCGAGCGGCATAAAATATCAATTTTGATATTTGCTCGGTTGCATGTACATGCACCGATAACTGTACAGTTTAATCACATACACGCTAGGGCTTGCCTGTCGGTTATGCATGCACGGCTAAAACCATCATGCAAAACCTAGCGTGTATGGCCTCCATAACTTTTTCAATGAGTTGGTTTTTGCATGATGGAATATTCTTAAATTTAAATATGAATTAGCTAATGTCTTCACAAGCTGTAACTCATGTGGTTCTTCATAACTTTCAACAGGGTGAGACGAGTCAAACAAATTATTAAGTTTTGTAAGAAAAAATTGTTTTAAAATCAACAAAATCTTATTCTTGCTAATATTTCTTAAAGACCCAAGAGCTACTTCTGAAAGGAACAATTTTTCAGCATGCTTTATCACTTCAAATGCAAATCGAGACACATACTTTAAACCGCCTTTATCTATAAATGCGGTAAAGGACGAAAAATTTGTGACATCTACGAAATATGTGTGATCATAATGCTCCTTAGCAATTACTAATGCATCGCGACAGTGTTTACATGAAATTTTATTTAACATCTTATTTACAAAATGACCTGCGATATAATACAAGACATTCATCTTGTAATCGGACATGGTGATTGATTCAATGTAATACATCAAAGCATCCAATTGTTCTTCTTCATGTGAATCAGAAGATTGATCTTCAGTCACAGATCGCTTATCGCTACGAAAATCAAAAATTGGAGACAGTTCAAACTCATCATCAGTACAGTTAGCATTCATACTCGGTTTAATACTATTTCGATAAAGTAATTTTCTCAGAGCATACCTAAATTGTAACGCATTCGGATTATTATTACCACCACCCTGTATACGAACACAAGAGAAAAACGTTTCCAGTTGATCTTGAGAAACTTTGTAGGGCAAGAAATAATTTAAACTGTTTTCAACTAAAAGATCCATCGCTAAGTTTGAAATACTGTAAGTATCTACTATTAATCCTAAAACACCCATTTTTCGCCGATGTAAAAGACATGATTGGTTATCAACTTTAAGCGTTGATAAATATTCTCGGGTTTCAGTTAATATTCCCATCCAAAAATTTTGATTATTGAGCCGCATTGGTGATTTAAAGCCTTTTCCTAAAGGGGATTTAGCATTTAAGACATCGAAAACTCTATCTACAGTTCTGATGTACTCGGTAGTCGCTTCACTGTTTTTGAATTCTTCGTTATTAGTAACACGTAAGAAGTCAATAGCATTAGCTACCGAAGAACTCAAAGTGTGAGCCGCCAATTTTACGTTCACTTTCTTCCCCATAAAGTTTATATGGGTAGCGTTTATTTTATTAGCAAGTTTTAACCCCTCTTTATCTTGCAAAGCATGTAATTTCTTAACAAAATTGAAATCAATTTCTCCATTATTGGAACTCATGCTTTTTTCAGCAAATACATTTCGACATAATTTAAGCATGTGAACGGGATCAAAAATACAATGAATGTTAGTTTCTTTTTTTGGATGCTTAAAATTTGTTTTGATTTCTGGCAAATTGAAATTGCATCCCAAATTTTCATATGTGGCCAAGTTACTAGCAGTTCCATCACATGTTAGGCTTCGAACAGTAATACCGATCTCATATAACATGTTAATTGCTGTGATTATTAACTGTGCCTGTACTGAGGCTGAAATTTTATCAATACAAAAGTAAGCGATGGGGCATTTGAATTTGCGTTTAAATGACACAATCTGAAAAATAAGGACCTCTGTCGCTAGATATTCCGAATCGTATGGTACAATGCCAGCAAAGTCAACCTAGCCCCACATTTTATCATTGTGTTTATCATAGGCTTCCTGATTTAATAGCCATAGAATCAAATATTAGAGCAACATTTTCGAGATCATTTTCAGATCCTGACAATTTCAAATATTCAAAAACTTCAACCATAAATCCTACATTACATTCATGACTGGCTAACATTTTGCGCAGGGTTGCAGGATGAGGTAACATGGTGTGATTTCTAAGAAACATACATATATGCTTTAGAAGAATAAAAATACAAAGATAAAGCAAACTGTTTAAGCTCTTTTGAATATCTTACACCTTTGTTACTTTTATCTGTATTAATATGTTTATATATGTGACGGCACGAGCGTGGGCGAAGCTGCGGAAGGCTCTTCGTCAGCGTCTCCTAGTACGGGATTCATCGTTGAGGGTACTCAGGAAAACCACACAGTTGATACAGCTCAGGTTTATTGCGAAAGAAGCGTCGAGTAGGTACAATATTCGAGTTGGCTAGGTAGGTACGGTGAACGTGACAGTTTCGTTGCTCTGAGATGTGTCCAGTCTGGTGGTTGCAAGGAAAGAGGTCGAGCTCAGCAGCAATGACTCTGTCCTCGAGTGGGGCAGTGGTGGGGGGTCGATAAGCGACACTACCGCCGCCACTCTGCGTTCACAGTACTTTTACAATAATCAAGCTACATACTAGGTCTAGCGAGGGATTAGGAAGTCAAGTAACCGTTATAAAACAATTCTTCATTTTCATTTAAACTTGATATTACGACATATGTATTTCCACAAAATTATTTTTCATCATATTTTCAACTTCATCGAAATTGTTACTTCTTTTTTTTTAAATTGCGAGAATTGACTTCAAACTGTCCAAACGAACATCACGCCTCTTTAACTTCTGGGATAATACTTTCACTTTACGCTTGAGCATATTCTCTGAAGGACTGCTGCAGTTGATTTCAGTTTGGATTGCTACTTCTTTTACGTCCGAGCAGAACTTTTTGGTAGGAGGTGTGTTTGAGGTTCCTGGAGTACAATATCCATCAGGTTGAAATGATGGCTGTATAACAATGTTACTCAGAACATGTATTTTTTTATTTTGTACCTGTAAAAGAAATATCAAAATAAGTACAGTTCTCAGGATAGATGACTCAGTATTCTAATGTATTATTATTACTTTATATATAGTTAGGTACGTTATCTCAACTAATATTATAAACGCAAAAGTGAGTTTGTATGTTTATTTGTAACGCTTTCCCGCTCTATCTATTGAACCAATCGTCATGAATTTTGCATACATAACATACATACATAATCAACCTTTTAACATCCCAGTTCTTAATAAAGAGCTATTTTAAGTTAGGTATTATGTTTTCGTTAATAATATAAATAAAGGTTAATATTTACATAAGTCTAATGAACAAGGATAAAACAGTAGGTATTCTATAGTAAAATATTAGCTTACCAAAGGAAAAATAGATGGTGTAACATCTGCTTTTAATAGCTGTCGCGAGTTAGCTGCATAAAAGTCTTCTTTTTTGAAGTGACGGCTACAAACAACAGAGTTTTTTGTAATTTATTGTGATACTGGAACAACATCAAGCCACTTTTGTTTAGATTCTTCATCCTTCGGAAAACTGTCAAAGAAATAAAATCACGTTATTATTTTTCTCGCTTATGACATACACTATCATAAATACCTATGTAACGAAATTTGTGTTTTTGTAATCGTATTGAAAAGGGTTATGTTGTAGGATATTTGTTAAGCTAACATTTACAGGTTGCCATGGTCAGTACTGTAATCAGTTGGAAATATACAGCTTTATCTAACCTCGTACTAAAATATTCTTGAAATAATAACCGTCAAAATATTTGAATGTCACATATAATAATCATCCTTATTCTACTGTCAGTAAATTTGTTTGAATACCTTGAGCTTGGTAATAGTACATACAAATACAATAAAATTATTTAGGTATATTGCTTACTATAAATAATTGTCACAGACCACCTAAACGATTGCTTACTATGAATTGTTTATAGACAAATAGAGATTTGTTATCAAATCCACATGGTCACCCTATTTGTAAAAAGTCTATCGAGTCTTGTTTTGACTTACCTGTGAAACGATATTCCACAACCAGCGTAGGATTCACTCTTACAAAATTGTATGCAACACTTTTTCACCATTTTGAAGTAATAAGTCCTTTAAAACTGAGAATTATTTAGAATGAATAATAACACCACAAAATTTACGCATCTACCGAACCGACCCACCATGACACTTTTAAAGTGTTGACAGCTTTATCAAAAAGAATAATTCTACAAAAATATATTAATTGTTTCTTTTAAAGTTTATTGGATAAAATACAAAGTACTACATGAATTTTAATTAAATAAATAACTTACGCTTTAAGTATAGGTGAAAATGTCATAAATTGTCGAAAACAATCATTTTAATTTTCTACTAACTGCCAACTTTTTTCCACATGGCAAGTGTTAGAAAGTGACAAACGGCCTCCGTTATACCCATCCCGCTCGGAGCGTTTTGTCCCTGCACATGTTGGTTGCGTAAAACTATGTCTTAAAATTTACGCATTAAAGTTCGTTTTACAAAAGCAAAATATTGAGATTTTTGCTTAGTACTCAGTCCTGCTATTATTATTACGTCCATGATGACAGCTGACAGCGTTATCAGTGTTGCCATAATTTTCTCGTGTATAAACCATAGACCTAGAAAGTTGTCCGTACCTTAGTAAAATAATGTTAATCTTGGAAGTGGCCAAAAGTGGCTCAGTGGCCAAAAGTGGAGCATCTGCGTCTGGGTGAGATGATGCTGCCTCCCTCAAAGCAGAATCATCTCTTGTTCCCATTTCCTCCAAGACGACAGCTAAATTGGATGGGAGGTCCTCATCAGCTGTCCCCATCGAGCACCGCTGGCCTACTGTTGCGGCATTGTCGTTGTCGTTGTCGTTGGCGGCTCCTCCACGTCGCTGCCGACGTCGTTTGGTAGGGCGAGAACGTCATCCTCATCTAAAAGAAAATCATCATTATAAATAATATCATCATAATCATCATATAATAATAATACAAAATACAAAAATACGACAGATGCGTTCAACAGACTACGTATACAGGCTCATATGATTCAATCAATTTATTCCTTAGGATCACACGAAACACTTGGCCATGATGATGATGATAGTTTTATAGTTTTTACTGTATGTACTTACTGGGTGTGAAACCAATCATCTCCATCTCTCCATCCACAAACTGGGCATCCGGGTGCATCTCCATGAATGTGGTTGGAGAGAATAGGACCAACGGCTGGGTGGCCTCCTCTTCCTCTGCCAACTGAGCGACAGAACTAGAGGGTTCTGAGCATGACAAAAAAAATTGATTAAAAAAAGTTACGTATATAAAAAATTATACAAAATTTATTAATTGGTTTATACCAGGTATGCTCCGCTTCTCCCATGCCTGAACCTTTCTGGGAGGCGGAGTAGCTGGTACCCCAGAAAGTAGAGGGCAGGGCACACGAATTGGCGACTCTTTCCTAAAAGAATGGAACGTGTCAAATAAAGATAATGTAGAAGCAAAAATATTTATTAGACTACATTTAAAAGAAAAACCATCGAACCTTTTATTTCTTTTTGGTGGAGGAGCATCCGGCAACAAATACCGGTCTACCTGTTTTTTAGCGCGGAGTTCCGCCAGGGTGGCTTTTTGCCCAACACTGAGCTTGGTGTAGTTGCGCTTGTCGGCCACCTTTGCAATCCTCAACTTCCTCAGCTGATCCGTCAGCGATTCCCTAAAATAAGGAACCATCATATGCACATTGAAGTACAATTAACTCAAAATATAAAAAATAAAACAAATAGTTTATTTACGTGGGCTGAGGCGGAAGAGATCTTGCCAGCGAAGGTGACGACGCGCGCTCGTGTGATGGGCCTGCCTCCCTAAAACACGGTTAAAAATAAATAAAATCAACTTGATGCAAAACCATGCTAAATATAAATGTATGTAAAACAAGCAAAGAATACCAACATGAAATCAAGTAATCGAGCGCATCGGCCTCGCCCTCTACCACGAATGCTACCAACACCTCCACTGCATGCGCGTGCGCGGCCACGACCGCGGCTACCACCGTCCATATGGCTAAATATAAGCATTGAAATTAAAAATAAGCATAAAAACATGCAAATCGCATCCATTATTCAATTTATAATATATATTTATATAAAATACACATTATAAAAGTTATGTATTCTGATAGAGGACACTAAAACATATAGAAAATGTTCTATAATTTCAAGTTCTAAAGCGGCAGGTTCCTGAGATATTTACTTATTTTCATCTGTACATATTTTATCAGGCATTTTTTCTTCGTCTTCTATCTAAATATATAACGTATTGGTATCAACTATAATGTTACTGCTAATTTTTATAATAAATAAATAATAATAACTAGTACTGTGTGCGGCGATTTTGACATCTACAATAAAATCGTAAGCCTTCATACAAAAATCTTTAAACCCCTTTCAATTTTATTTACTTTGAATGTGTTCATAAATTACAAAAGAAAATAGTACATTATGGTACTATAGTTCATCCATCGAGCATTGGCAATGTTTACTAACAAACCCACTGACAGTTCAATCAGCTGATGTAGGGGTGAAAAACATTTTCATTAATTAGGTTAGCTCTTGCCTGCGTCTTCATTTGCGTATTTAGGATACTATATAAATTAAGTATAAAACATATACAGTACATGTATACTATATAACATACTAAAATGCAACAACTTAGTACATAACCTAGCAAGCTATTACCCATTATAGAGGCTGCTGTCTTGAGCTTTGTTGGGTGCATCTCTGGGCTGTGCTACTGATATTTGATGTAAATAATTTAAGAGACAGTCACGGGCTGTGAAATCAGCCCACTGTAAATTTTTCTCATTACTTATCCTAAATAATGGAATACAAGCTAAAGGAAGATGAAATAAGACTATGAATGGAAATTAAAGGATATATTTATTTTTGTAACATTAAATATCATCATTTTCTTTTCAATCTGTTGCGTACATGTATCTCTCTTCTGGGACATTTTTGATAGACAATAATAAATAATTTCGGTTAACTCAAACGAGTAATTAATTTCCTAATCATCACCACTTTCAGACTCTGAGCTACTTGATGTATCTCCGGATACCTGGATAATAAACTCATCTATCACATTGTCTATAATTCCATCCAGTTCTCTTATTTTTTTTTCTTCCTTAACCCTTAGTTGGGCCTGAGCAAAATGGTGAGTTTATATAGTAACTGCAGTTGTAATGTAGACAGGGAAATAAAGAAGACCAGTATTAAATTTTTTGATATTTTTATTTGTAAATATAAAAAAAATTGTGTGGGAAGTATGTTCCTTCAGCCTTCATAGGACCTGAATGGAAAGTGTCATGTGGGAAATATTTTTCATGTATCTTGTGCAGGAAAATTATTTTCCACATCACAATTACAATGGAACCTTTCAAAGCATGGAGCTGGACATAATGGCACTTGACATGTACTGCAAATGTATTTGGAACGCACTTCTTTAGCACGAGTGCTGCAAAAACGGCATCTTCTAAATTTATTTAATCTTGGCATATGGTTTCCTACATGTGAGAGCCGAAGCTCATCAGGTACACCATACACACCACCTTTTTTGCTTTTGAATACTGGTGGCCTTCTTGTCCTGCTGGAAAAAGAGTCGATCATTGATCGACCTAATCGCAATCTGAAACTTCTGTGTGTGTTCCTTCTGCTGGAGTGACCTTGCATGTACAAAATATAAGCATTGATCATTGCAGATTCAAGCAAAAACCAAAAGAGTCTGTGCCAATTTTTTTTTGATTTCCTCCCTAGGGGATAGGATGACCTGTAATGATCAAATAAATCCACACCCCCCATATTTTCTGTATACTTTTTTATAGCCAGCGGACAGAACATCTCTTTTTTCGAACCATCTTTTTGTTTTCTTTTTATAACTGTTACTTCTTTAGGGCAGTAAGCTGTGGTAGCAACAAAGACATCTTTGGTATCTTTCCACTTTATTATAGATATAGGCCTGCTATAAAAATATATAAACTCACCAGCATTGAGACGTGTTTCTCTCAAATTTTTACTGTAAGCTTCTGGTAGACCTTTTCGGTTACTTCGGATTGTTGCCACACCATAAATTTCTTTTTGAAGAAGTGCTGCAAGTACTCCTAAACTTGTGAAAAAATTGTCAAATGCCAGTAAGGTATTTGTAGGTACATTTTCAGACAAGTCTAAAACAACTCTAAATCCAAGATTTTCTTCACTGGCGGTACCTACTTTTCCAGTATAAATTTGAAACTGGTAGAGAAATCCTGTGTTAGCATCACATCTCGCCCAAGATTTATACCCTCTTTTTATGGGTTTTTTAGGCATATATTGTTTCATAGTGCTTCTGCCTTTGAAGCGAATCATAGATTCATCAATGGATTGGTTTGATGATTGGTCACATGCCTCTCCAAATGTCACACTCAAAATATCAATGATTGGTTGGACTTTACACAGTTTATTGTAATGTTGTGAGGTCCTTGGCAATTCTTCTCTTATGTTAGAAACATGTAGATTTTCTGTAATTTTTTTAAAACGTTTTAGAGTCATGACCCTGCATATTTCTTGATTATTATAGAAGGGATCAGTGCTCCAGTACAGCTGGTAATCAGATAAAGGATTTACAGACATTAGTATTATTATCCCAAAATATGCAAATAATTCTGTTTTTGTAATGTCAATCCAATTTTTGGAATGTCTTGCTTGTGCATATATATTACTATTTTCTACAATTAGATTTATTGCTTCTTCAGGACACATATCCATGAAGTAATCCTTGGGCTGACTCCTGTTAGAATATCTTTTTCTGACTGTCATTGGCCTATCAAATGTAGGGCAATCAAAATCATCAATATCATTTGTCCACTGCCAGTTTCTATTTTGTACCTCTGCATAGCTTGGCCTAGTTGACATAGATCTTGAAGGTTGATTTCTCGATTGTTCAGTAGAGCAGGCTGGTAAGTGAATGGCAGGCGTTGGCACATCAATCGGAGGAGAACATGCAGGTAAGTGACCATCAGGGACAGGCATTGTCACATCAATCGGAGGAGAAAAATAATAAATTAATAAAATTTGACATGCAAACATAGACTTACCAAAACGTAACGAACACCGTTGGTTATTGTTAAGTCCAGTAAAACTATGTATTTCGGTAAATACTTTATTAGAGCTATGTAGCAAAACACATGTGTGATATGAACTGACAGAATATATAAATTTATCCAATTTGACGAAATAAATCACTGTCGACACAAACCGATATCATAAACAGGTACTTACTGAGTTAATATTGTATTTTCCACCACACAAAAACACGAAAACCGTCACAAGAACACGAAAACACCGAAATTCGTTACAAATTACAGTACTAGAAACTGACATCAATGGACTGATTTCTAGAATTTTTTCCATCGCGTCTATGAATAGTTTGTTCAGTTGGCATACATGAAAAGAAACGTCAAGGAAGTGTGAAAAGGATAGCAATCGGTCCTTACGTATATTTTAATTAGAGAAAGCAGGATAGACTGATTTATTCCGAAATTCAATATTGGGTACTATAGTACCCGGGTTGTTTTTAGCTACGTTAATCGGCGGGGTACTATATTACCCAAAGGACCATGAGCGGGTAACGGTCCAACGGTAAAAGTTTTTTGACGTTTTGAATGAGTACACTGAGTGTTTGACTTTGAATGAATGTTGTCTTTGGTCCGGTCGTTCAATAAGATTCGGTACAACCATTATCAACCTTATTTGTAGGTAAATAATACCTAAAATTGTATAACAACTGAGGCAAGTCGGGTGGTTAATTTGTTGCTGCAGCCGGACCTTAAAATTTTTACAAACATTTTTCTCATGTGCATGATTTTTTAAATAGTCATTCAGTAGTGCTGTACTTTTCTCCACACATTTCACCATATCTATACTCGCGTATTGTAGGCATTTCTTGTTGTCATAGTATTCTTTAAACATCGTGAATAAAATAAATGGCAAACACCTTCCTTTGGAGATGTTAAAGTTTCTAAGCATTTTTTGCAGTTCAAATTGATGTGCCTTTTCAATATGTATCCACAGACATAAGCACATGCCTGTATTTCACCAGTGTTTTCGTCTATGTCATCTTCATTTACTATGGACATGGTAGAAGCTTCATGAGTGTCAGTGATAAGTGTTGCATCGGAATTTTGAGTTAGAAACATATTTAAATTATCTAGTACCACAGCGTCATCATTCTCACAATTAGCTGCTGGATTTGGTGTTGATAAATTTGAAATGATCCCAGTTTTTAATCCAGCAACAAATTGTGACACGGTGGGATTACAATTAGACCCACAATTGCTTCTCACACATCCAAAGCAATTCTCTAAGGCATCCTGTTGGAGCCTTCTGGTGGATAAGCTGCCAATTTTGGGATGCTTCTGTTTTAAATTTCGCCATAATCTTCCAACTTCAGTCATCGTTAATACCCATCCATCAAGAGAAGGTGCCTCGTTCTAGCCCCTATGAATTTACAGTTTCAACAAAATATTCTGCATGTGGGCTCCTGTCTGAAATATTTCGTAAAAACTTCTTTCCTCTTTTTAAGCTTGGGGTGTTCGCATTTAAACCGTCAAACAGCTGGTCCATTTTATTTATTATGTTTACAGTAGCTAAGGCTTCTGTTGGTAGCTCTCCTGAAAAAAGTAAATTTTAAATTGTACGCCCGAAAACTAAAATTAATTTTAGGTTGGACAACAATAAAAATTTTAATAATTGGACCAAATTCCTGTCCCATGATATCAAAATTACAAAATACAAACACGGCAAGAGACAAAACTTGAAGTAGCTTCGCGCGCGAGCCAAAACATAACCGTCCCCACCTAACGCACAGCGCTCACTGAGGCACCTTTGAGCGCGTCAAGTTTACCGACAACAGATGGCTCGGGGCCGAGCCGTGCTCGGTCGAGCAAACGCACGCCCGAGGCAGGCCGAGGCACGTCCACACCAGCCGAGGCATTTGGCTCGCGAGGCTGCCGCGCGAGCCTGTGCGCTAGGTGGGTACGCGGCTATTGGGCACGTGCCTACGGTTCGTTCGTACGCAATGTTCCTAAGCAATCGAATCCCAAACTCTTGAGATACCGTGCCAACGATTGACAATTATAATAATTATCCATGGTAACACAGTGCTCTAGATTTTCGAGACCTTTTAATAAATCAAGTACTACTAGAGCACTCTTGCCACCCAAATCAGTACTAGGCGCGACAGTGAGGCTGGCTGAGTTCTTCCCCGTATAAATTTGAAATTTATACATATACCCGGTACTAGACTCGCAAAGCTCGAACGACTTTATGCCGAATCGAGCAGCCTTTGTCCTTATTGCCTGGATCCAGGACAAGCGACCCTTGAATAAGGTCAAAGACTCATCGATAGAGATTTCGCGAGCGGTTATACGGTTATACGGTTGAAAATTTTGAATTTAAATGCCTGATAACAGGTCCTAATTTCGCTAGTTTTGGTGAAAGCCCTTCTTCATTTCGCATACAATTATTGTCTACGAAATGAAGAAATTTATTCAACAAAACATAGCGTTGGTAGGTCATGATTTTCTTGAACTTGGGCATTTACAGAAAATTATCTGACCGCCAATATTCATTTTGCTATGTACGTGCATCAATACCCATGTAAATAATAACGGCAAAGAGCACACATATCTCGTCTGCATCTGTGGGTGCCCACTTATGTAGACGAGATGATGACTTCAGTTCTCCTTTGGCTTTCAAACTGTCGATCGTTTGCTTGGCGTACCTATTAGTTTCCTGGGCGATATGCTCTATTATTGCTTTATCTCAGATTTCTACAAAGCAATCATAGGGCGTGTCGTAGTCTTTGATAGGTCCAGGAGAATTACCAGAAAAAATTTCCGGGATGCCCCCAAACGTATCAAAGTCTTCTTGCCATGTAAAACTAGAAGATGTGCCATTCATACGATCGGCTTCATCATCTATCGCCCTCTCAATACCATTTATTACCTCCCGAACAGATTCTTCTAGATCCTCGTCATCAGGAATATCCCTACTTCTGCCAGTCTCCACGGCAGTGGTTTCGATAGAGGGTTCGTCGAACTCGTCGTCGAACTCGATATCTAAATCACTACCGTAAGCAACCAAACTCCTAGTTACTGGCATGGGTGTTGCCGTTACTCCCGAAGATAACGGACGAACACCAGCCTCTGCAGAGCAAATGTTCGGCATGCTTTCAGCGATGCTAGCATTCAGATCGTGATCGTAAACACTAACACCACCCGAAGCGCTGTCCAAGCATTCAACTGCAGCAGTACTAGGCGTAAGTGGCTTCAGAAATGAATATTCCAGAGCTTCCGTGTCCCTCCCACGTCCCTACCAGCGCTTGACATGGCCCGGGTCAGCCGCCATGGTATCCTGCGCCTCCTCGTCAGACATATCCAACGCCTCCAGGAGCTCGTTGTCGTGTACACTGCAACAATACGTCAAGTTACAAAAAAACAGCCTAACAACAAGCCTACCAAGCCTACTCATCAAAGGGAAATAAACTTACCATAGTGGAGGATGTACCACGGGAAGCACCCGACATCCCGGCCTAGCTTCCACCTCCACCGTACCCGTCACACGCAACGAGCCTCTGGGCGTCTTGTCGACGAGAAGCGCAGGTATGCTGTAGAAAATAAAAAATCAGGTGTGCCGTACAAAATATGATCGATTACCAGCACTAAACCTCGTTTGATTCAGTATTGTGGTGACTATGAGATAATGACAATGAGATACAGATATTCATTTAAAATTAAACTTAGGATGATTGCAATATAATACGTACCGCTTCCGTGGTGGCGACTCCACCTGTGGGTCACTGCTGGAGCCATGCACCACTGCCATCAAGCGAGCGATCCGGGCTGCGGACGCGCTGCTGCTGGACGGCGAAGGGCTCACGGAACGGCCACTTGCGTCTGAGTCTGAGCTCAATCGCATTCTAAAAACATCAGGCGAGATTGTAATCAAACGTTTCCATATAATACTGGTAAAAAAATACGATGATGTTGGTAATCTTTAGGAAATCATTGGTAGTTTACTAAAAGTAAATAAAAAGTCTGAAACTCATAATATTATATAAAAAACTATGATGCTGAACAAGAAACTATGAAGTGTGGGGAAATTAATGCAATAATAATACGTTCCTACCGTTTCCGTGGTGGCATCTGCGCCTGAGGCACCATGCCCATTATTAGGGATCGCCGGGCTGCGGACGCGCTGTTGGATCGCCCGCGGTCCGGAGACGGGCTGTTTGAGCGATCCGAGCTCGAAAATCTACAACGAATAATAATAATGATGATGATAATAATGAAATTAGTTGTAGTAAACTTTATCTACATAAAAATACACTGAAATTATTATTAATATTAAAAAAAAATTATATTGGTAAAAAGTTTAGGAATATCAATAAATCAATTTTTTGACCGCTGAAATTACTCTAAACATGGATACCTAATTTATACCACATCATTTACAACTCGATTTGAATACTTGTTTTCGATGCTGCTGACGGTACCGGAACATGAATATGGCCGTTCGTATGCCGTCGAATTTTACGCAAAATGATTTCTATCTGCTTTTGCTTTTAGCAAAGAACTTACCTATTTATGTCTAAATAATCCTTGATAAATTACCAGCTTATTCATGTCCATAAACAAGCATAAAACCCCATAATTTGAAAGAAAATAGTACACACACAAAGCGTGCATGTAACTTTGCCGTGCAAAAAAACATGCTTTACAAAAGTTAGTTACTTTTTTTCATTAGAATTTTACCACTATTTGTGATTCTATAACTTTACACATAATCTACAGTATTTTCCCAGTAAATACACAAAAAAACCTTTATAGAATACTCACCGGTTCCTTCTAGATGTCATTTTTACACTCACTTTCACTTTACGTGCGTCGGCGTAATTCTAAAAGATGGCCGACCACAGAGCATTCCACGCAATGTTTGGTAATTCCATTCGGTCAGTATGTATTTACGCTCTCAATGTCTCTCTTTAGGCTGTATTTCGTTCCGTATTGAATGAAGCTTGACATTGGTGCAGCCAATGGGCGTTAAGATAATCCGGTCTTGAAGGAAACAAGCGACGAATGGGACCAAAGTATTGTGCACACCCGGGTGTTCACTAAGCACGCGGGGCTTTCAAACTTAGTGAACACCCGTACACACGCAGTAAACATTTGAAGGGAGTATTTCATTACGTTAAGTATTTCTGTCAGTAACTGATGGAATTAGTTCTTCGGGTTTTATTTATTTCTCCATTTTCACACAACAAACAAAAACAGCGCGCGCGCAACCAACACGACGCTCGAGTCGATTAGATGCACGACTAGTGTGAACAGCAACAAGCATATAATATAGAAATAAAAATAAATTGTATAAAAAACTTAATTCGTCCGTTTGTATGAAGTTGGAATACTGTATATATAATATTACCGTGACCGTGGCTCTAGATACAGATTTATAACAGTCCTAGTAAAACAAGCGTTGTTTGTTGACAAACAAAAAAAATTATACTATACGCCTGAATTAGCCCTAAATTTTTGTTTCTTTTCTATCAAATTATTTAACTGTAATATTAACGAATAATAAAATAAAAACGGAAACAATATTAACGGGAGCTTACCTGCGTATTCATAGTGTCCATACTGCCCGAACTTGTCGACCCTTTTACTAGGTAAGCAGCGCATCATACGCAAACCAGGTACTTTTGTGGATATTCCCGTAGACTTTGAAGTCGTAATTTTTATTTCGCTCTCTGAGAAACTGAGACCTTAAGTTATGCTTTTTTTTCTCGACGTCTTTTCTAGGTATATCTAATGTAATCGCGATAGATTCCCATGCACCATTTTTTTTTATTTTGTTTTTATAATCACGATGTGAAGTGTCCCACAATAATTGCGAATTTTGATATATCTCGATCAGGGTCAATGTTCTCTCGTTGGACCACACTACTGCTATTATCGGAACACAAAGCGACACACGTTCACACCACTCAAAGCCTGTCCGGCGACTGTCGAGGGACACGAAGGTCGCGCGCGTCGACGCTCGCAGACCGTCGACTAGCGACAAGTTGCGCGACCCGTAAATGTCCCAAGCGACGTCGGACGACGTCGGGCGACATCGCGCGGGACACGTGAATTTCGTGTCGAGCGACAGAGTCGCGCAACAAATGTCCCCTAATGAAAATGCGGCTTAACTCTCACTCTATCAACCTGTGCGTAAGTCTAGCGTTGACATAAATGGTGTTGGTTTCGCTGCATGCAGTAGGTCGTCCATGCGTGGAATAGGGTATTTATCTGATACCGTAATACCGTTAGTCTGCGGTAATCGACGCAGACACGTACTGAACCATCCTTCTTAGGTACCATGATAACCGGGGCAGACCAGGGTGATGAGCATGGTTCGATGACTTTTCCGTCCAACATTTTTACTATCTCTTGCTTTAGCAAGGCGAGCCGAGGAGGAGAAAGACGATATGGGGGAACTGAAATTGGGTTGTTCTCCTGTGTCGATACAATGCTCAGCAAGGCTGGTAGGTTCAACATTTTCTTCAAATGCTTCTCGATTTTCCCACAGGACTTCCATCAACTGCTCCTTCTGTGTTGCATCTAACTCGGAAGTAACTTCATCAATCTCAATGGAACCTATCTCGATCGCATCACTGCTATCATCGCTAGGGAATAGCGCCCTGGAATGTGGGGATAAGTCCACTTCAGCATCGTGTGCATTCATCTGGGCATCTCTATACATAAAGTCCACGAAGCTGGGTGAATAGCCATCGAACAATGTTTTCAGCCGTTTCTTTGGCGGTGTTGATGGATCGATTGGTACGACTCTATATGGGACATCGCAAGCACTCTTCTCAGGCAGTGCTGGTTCAATATTTAAACGTGAGCTGCCAAAAAAAAACGTGACTGAGGCATGGCAGGTTCCAATACATTGGTCTCTAACTTTTTTGTACTTGGAGGAGTAATTGTTAGTGGAGATATCAACTCTGGCGGCTGGATCTCGGTCATAAAACGTTTCAGTGATGGACTAGATAGTGGCGTCATTTCAACCTGAGCCATAGAGACCTCCGCTACATCTTCTGTATATAACTCGTAGATGACGTCAGGTTCGTCCACAAAGTGCCAGCACATCTGTGGGATGTTTAAGACCATTTCGGCGTCCTGGATGAAGCCAATGCCCAGCAGCGTACGTGATTCCCGGGCCTCGGGAAATATTATGAAAGTCGTGGATATCGTTCGGTTGCAAAGATTAATTGGGACTCTTACCGTCAGCACGTTCCTTCGCGACTTATGGCTGGTTTACACGGGCTTAGTAGCTAAGCGCTTAGTACTTGTCACTATACTAAGCCTCAATATGACAAGTGAAAAGTAACCGTTTACACGTTGGAGCCAGTAGAAGTCATTAGTGACCAGACATTCGAAATGGAACGACGCCGCCTGATTTTGCGCAGTGTGTTTAAACAATATTCAAACATTATTATTTCAAGCATGATCGAAGAGCTTGAAAGACAAACATTAAAAAGAAAACGTTTGTGGACAAGACAGTGGTTACTGCGCAGAGATGAACGGGGCCATTCTGCTCTTCTATTAAAAGAGCTAGCAACCGAAGATCCAGGAGAATATAGAGTAACTATGAGAATGTCAACGGCACAATTTGATATTTTATTAGAAAAAGTTGCACCAGCAATTCAAAGACAAGACACAAATATGAGGAGTGCCATACCAGCTAAAATAAAATTGGAGGTTACTTTGTCATTTTTGGCAACAGGAAGCAGCTACCGCATGTTATCACACGTGTTCAGAGTTTCTAAACCAGCGATTTCAAAATTCATACCCGAAGTCTTGGATGAAATTTATAATCAACTTTCGGATTACATGAAGGTAAAAAAAAACAATATGTTTGTTTATTGTTATCATTAGTGTAATCATTTGAAATAACAGAAGTACACGAAATATTATTGTGTGAAGTCTTCACCGTCAAGTGTCATTGTTATGGCCTGTGATTGGATATTTTCATCAGAAATTAAAGCAGGTGTGGATGCATTACGTAACGATCCCGCAGATGAGATGGTTTCCAATGTTTCAACTAGCACTAATTCCCTCCCCATCTTTAGGCATTAACGGCATTTTGGTGGCAAGTGAAAATAGGAGCTACTCACGTGAAAGTACTGACTGCGTGCGAAGGCAACTGGTGCTGAAAGCGTCAACCAGCTGCTGTCTCGATCTTATCCGTGATCACTCCAATCCTCAGCACTGGATGTGCTTTATGCGTAAATGCACTTGCAAAGCCTGCCGGTCCGTGTAATGCGTAGTAAGCCAAAGGTCCAAAGGTCGCTCCGTACGATGAATTGGCTGTAATCTTCCAAAATCACGTTAAATCCGGCGTAGATAGGATCAAATTATGTAGCGGCGTGATACAGCTGCACAATACTTAGGTTTTCCTTTGACTTTTCCTACTTAGCTAGGTAGATGAGGAGTTTTAAATAAAAATGCAATGTCCAGGTTCAAGCTAACAATGGCGAATGTATTCGTTGACGTTTTACAAAGACAAAGGATCGGGGTATGGGAACAATAGTTAGCCAATCAGCGCGCACTATCACGTCACCGTAGAAAGTTCTTATTGGCTGTTCATGACGTGATAAATAACGAGCCTTTAGGGTAGGCATTTAAATACGGCTCCAACAGAAGCAGATGTATTATTGTACATGTAGTTCTCGATCGCTAGTTCACTCAAAATATTTTGTATTCTTGTTTGTGCAATCATACTTCTCTCGAATGATAATTCTCTTAAATGCACTGCTACGTTCTTTGCAAACACATCGAATCTGTCTTCTTTTTCAGGTACATCCCTATTGACAGCTTCTTGTAATTTTTTTAGTTCTCCAATCGCACGAAATATTCCTTTCCGCTGTGACATATTTTTACTGGAGGTACTTTGACGTTGTTCCCCCCTTGGTTCCGAAATAGATTCAACCTCTGAAGTGGAAGCCATAGAGATATCTTGCTCGCTACTTATAGGATTATGTTGCTCGCTGCTTGTAGATCCGCTATCCTGAAAAATAAAATTGCATTTCAGGTTCCTGCTACAGAGGATGAATGGAAGAAAATAGAAAGAGGTTTCAATACACGTTGGAACTTTCCAGGGGCTCACGGTGCTATAGATGGCAAGCATATATGTATTCAAGCACCTCCTGACTGTGGCAGTGATTATTTTAATTATAAAGGAAGCAACAGCATCGTGCTAATGGCCGTCGTAGATGATGATTACTGTTTTATATATGCTAATATTGGCGCAAACGGCCGGTGCTCATATGGTGGTGTTTTTCAGAACTGTTCGATTTTTCGTGATCTCGAAAACAATAGGTTGCCAAACAATGGATTTTTTGTTGGAGATGACGCATTTCCCCTGAAATCATATTTATTGAAACCTTACAAGCATAGTCCTTTGACCTACGAACAGAAAATTTTTAATTATAGATTGTCAAGGGCCCGAAGAATCGTCGAGAATGCTTTTGGCATCTTAGCCAGTCGCTTTAGAATTTTTAGAACATCTATATCTACGAATCTCACAGTTACTGATCGCATTGTTCGTACAACATGCACTATACATAACTGGCTCAGAAAAACTTCAAGGACATACCTAACCACGAGGTGTGTTGACTATGAAAATTTGGAAACTGGGGAAATTATTCCAGGATTATGGAGGGACGCCAACTTTGATTTGCAAAATGTTCAGCCAGTGGGTAGTAATCACTCGTCAAGAATGGCCCGACAATTGAGAGAAAGATATACGAATTACTTCGTAAACGAAGGTGCCGTATCATGGCAATCTAGAATGATCAATTAGTTTAAAATGTACAACTTTATTAATTAAATTAAATCTATTGTTAAATAAGTACATACCTACTAATACCTGTGTTATATTATAACACAGGTTTATAACCTAGCTTAGGCTTCAGTCTCCCACAAAACATATACCTGCAAGTATATGATAAATAATCATGGTTCGAGACTTATTATTATTGAATATAATACCTACTTCAAAATAAATCTAATACCTACCCTATGAAAAATGTTGTTTTATTACTTACATTTTCTATAGTTGTGCGCCTTTCGTCTATATCTTTCAACAAACTATGCATTTCTTTGTACCAATGCAGATTTGGCACATAGACAGTATCAGTTCCACTTCCTGATCGCATTGAATTTTGAATTTTTTTCTTTTCCTGGTAATAGGTTGACCGAAGTGTTCTCATTTTCTTTTTTGCCTCAGGCACTCCGAAACCAGCAATATTCATCTCTTCAACGATTTTCTGATAAGCAGCATCTTTTGCGAGTTTATTTTTATATAAAGCCGATTTGTGGTTCCATAAACATTCATAGGATTTAAATTCCTGAATGAACTTGATTGTTTTTTCCGAATTCCACCTTTCCGCAGCCATGATCACAAAAAAATACGTAAGTAAATAAACACGTGTTTTCACTTCCCAGTACAACTTGTCACTAACTAACTTGTCGAGCTGTTTACATGCGGTCAGCACGCGACAAGTGCTTAGTAAATCGTGGTTGGGGTATCGACTTGTCGCTTAGTAAATAGGATCGATCTCTATTCACTTGCACTATTCACAAACACTAATACTCAAGCACTAATCAGCGTGTTTACACACGAGGACTTAGTATTAGTGACAAGTACTAAGCGCTTAGCTACTAAGCCCGTGTAAACCAGCCATTACCCCCATCAGCCAGTGTCACAACCACCAGCTGCTGCTCGAAATTATACCCAAGCGTTTGCAGGCATTGGTATAATCCGTACGATGCGACACTCGTCTTCGCGCATGAATCTACATAAGCGGTTCCCGCGATCTTACCGATTCCAATGCCTATGACAGGTCTAGGGCGGACATCAGTTTTAACATTTAGCGTGCAGAAGCTCATTTCCTATTTTTCCAGCTTGATTGGAGATTTCTTTGTACATGTCGGACATTTTGATCTTACCACTCCTGGAGTACCACATCCATAACAAGAAAACTTCGGTTGTGAAGGCGAAGAAGCTTGTGAACTTGAACTTTATTATTTTGTTACAAATTTGTATTTAACTATGTTAGATATTAACATTAATAGGACACATAGGTACACAGACTTTAACTTAATTAAATTTTCAATGACGTGAATAACTGCTTTTATTGTTTTATTCTCATTAGATTCTTAAGACTTTGACGACCTCTGTAGCGCGGTGGGCGAAGGCCCGCCTGCGACGCAAAAGGTTGCGGGTTCGATCCCCGCGGCGGGACCAATGTTTGTATGATCTACAAATATTTGTCTCGGGTCTGGGTGTTTCTATGTATAACATGTATGTATTTACAAACAAAAAGTATATAAGTAGTATATCAGTCATCTAGTACCCATAACACAAGCTCTGCTTACTTTGGGGCTAGATGATGCTGTGTGAAAAGTCCAGCATTATTTATTTATTTATTTATTAAGACTGACGATTCTTATACCATTCCTTCACACAAACTTTCTTCTAAATCTTCGATTTCTTCAACAATTGGCCCTCTAATAATACCTAAGTAAAATTGCAAGTCTTCTCTTTCATGCCATTCCGATCCAAAATGTTTTACTAACAGTTTTTCAACATCTGTTATTTTGGCCCGCGTCACAAGCGCTCCCGTTGAAATGGTGGTAGTGTAACGATCTCGATTTTAATACAAAACATTATTACTGTAAGAAATAGTTTTCATCGCTCACATTAATTAGGAATGTTTATTAGCCCTACTTGAGAGAGAACTCTTAGTTTCAAGTATTAGGATATCTTGGTTTTGCGATGTTCACAAGCCAATAAATAACGATTCTAAATTTTACGTTCAAGTGCGTTGGCGACGATAGTTTTAAGTTTCTTGGAATTAAGAGGTTGTTTTTATGTGTCTGTAACTGTGGGAAGTTTGAGTTAAGGTTTTAGCTAATTAGGCTACGCCCTTTATTTTTTATGAGCTCGAATATTATAAAGCTATTGGTGAAACGTGTGAGGAATGGTTACTAGCCACACCTTTGCTTAGGGAAGGGATGAGAACCACAAAATCACGGGACGCAGGAGATTCGGGACAGACGATCGGGGGTGAGACGGTTGGGCGTTAGGCCACCAGGGTTAAGAAGTCGGGGATAGACGGACGGTTGTACTGAGTATGCATGCAGACTCATCAGAGTTAGATAGAGAGATCTGAAAGTTCAGACAGATTGTCAGGGAGTTGTAAAATGAGAATCAAGTGTAGTTGAAAGTAATAGAGTCAGTGTTATTTACAATTAAATCAGTCTAAGTATATTTCTAGATTTGAATGAATAATTAGATTCAGTGAACCAATTCGGTAATGTATTTTTAGTATAAGTGACAGATAGGAGGCTGCTATTTCTTTTACAGGTGCAGAATTACTTATATGAATTTCAACAGGTTTTGTTCTGGTTCATTATTTTCTATTTATAGTGGTTGATAATTATGTTTCTTTCTAGGGTCGCTGTAATCGAGAATTTATTAGTTTATAAGTTAATTTACGCATGATATTTTACTTAGAATTCCACAGCGAAGCTGAGAACGAGATGACTGACTTTAGATGACGTTGACGTAATCCTATCCTCTCCTAATCACAATTATGAATTTAGTGCAACAAACAAACTAAACAAACACTAATTTCAACACTAGAATCTTTATCTCTTATTATTTCTTTGGTTAGAGATTTATGGGATAAAATCGTAGTGCTTGGATGATGCTGACGATTCCTTTCCAGCTATTGACCTGCGGATTTTTGATATGAAGTATGGTCGGAATAGCGTAGTTAGGAAAATCGCAGTTATGGTTTAAGCACTTCGTTCTTGTTTAAATCTCAGAGATCTAAGGTTTATTTATTGCGTATTTTTCAGGTAGATTAGATCTATTAGGTATAAAATCTTAGTACTTGGGGATGGCTGGCGGTTTCCGGTGACACTGATTACGGGCAAGAGTGAAGCTGTATTGAACACGTGGCCATGACTGAGTTCTTTGAAACCTAATAGTTTCTAACAATAAATGAATCTGTCTTTGTTAGATTGAAATCAATAGGATTTCAATGTAGGAAAATATAGGCGCCTTCCTTCCCTTTCCTCTCCTCACTGACGCGTAGGGCAACCGCTGGGTCGCGCCAGTTCGACCGGCCCCGGTCGATGGGAAACATAGGGCCAAATCTAGACTATTCCCCATCTCTACATCGGAACAAGCCATGAACCTGTGGTGTGAGAAGCTTTTTATGTGTTTCGTCATTGCTTGTCACCGGTTAAGATAGATTCTAGTTGCGCAGGTTATAAACTAAAATTTATTTTGGTTTCTAAACTGCGTATGAGTCGGGGTTGTTCATATCTCTTTAAATTTTATTTGACTGACTATTCATTGAATCACTTAGGACGACTTGACTTTGATTAATTTAACTTTACTTTAGAGTATTTTAACTGTATGACTTCTTTATGGTTGATTTATAATATGTGTTGCATGAATAAATAAATTAATTTTGATAATTCACTAATGCAAACAATTTGTTTCCCTTTCAGCTCGCCGTGCACCAAATCTAGTTTAGTTAATTTAGTTTGATTCTTAATTTCAACTGTATTTTAAATTCACAATTCGGGTATTAAACTTTTGTCCTGTTCAATACTTAACATACTTAGGTATTGTTCATTAGAGTTCAGAAATTAATTGTAGATTGATGTCACTTTAGTTCTAAGAATCAGTATTAAATGTATTTATTGACGTAAATTATATTTTATTTCACTCCCATGACTTTCACACTATTAGGAACAATTATTTCTAGACGAATACTTAGAGTTTCCACTGATAGGTAGTTTTCTTTAGCTTCAGATCTATTACAATTTTAGTTTAGGGTACGGGGTTTGTTACAGTAGGTTGAAGCATGCTTGTATTTTTGCCAGTTTTACAGATATTGAAAGATCTATTTGTGTCAGCGTGATAAAACTGTTCACCGCGTATTAGAGTGTTTCCTTGGGTCTTTGATCTCTTGCTGATAAATCTTTTGCAATGTGTTATTTTAAATTGCCATTTAGCTGTTGGTTTAAAAACCTCTTGAGTGGCACCTTTGAAGTCTAACATCATGATATCCCTTAAATTCGTGACCGTCGTATTGCTTGAAATTATGTCGTTATATTCGTCTGGTTGGATAATCACTTCTTTTTTCTTTAAAACCTTTTCTACATTGCCGAAACACAAGAATAATCTCTAAAACTGGACGACACGTGCTCACAGAGTTCTATGTTGTGTTCTATATCAGAGACAATGATTTGTTTACGGCCAGGTCAAGTGGCTGTAGCACGTGACTAGTGTGTGGTGGGATTTTTAGAATCGTTATGTTATGTTCTCGTGCTTTTTCTATAATTTTTATTCCCACGTGCGTGGAGTGGCCATCATAAATTAAAAGTATGGGCCGTTTCAGTCCGACGATTGGCAAAAAAACCTTTTCAAAAACTGGCGCTTCCATCCAGCCATTTACGGTGGCAGCATATACAGTTCCAGGGTAATCGTCTTCCGATGTCCATTGACCCCACACGTTTTTCCCTTTATATATTAATAGTGGCGGAGCTTTTTCACCAAAAGCATTGCATCCTAGCAGCACAGTCGTATTATCCTTACCTGGAGACGAGATGGTTCTGGTTGACATGTAGCCTCGAAGGCCCACCACTTTTGATTTGCTTGGATCTTTACTGAAGCTGTTCGTCAACATTCCAGATATGTGCCGTTTTATCACGTAAGCCCAAATCATCAATAGTTTTTTCCAGCAGATCAAAGTAGGGATAGATTATCGCAGGGCTGCACGCTCTTTTTCGTGCATATTCGACTGGTTGGGGTTTTTTGACGGAAAGGCCATGTCTTTTTTTAATGGAGAGAAACCAGTCCTCCCCAGGTACTCTATTCTTAAATGGATTTGTGATATTGTTTTGTGTTACATATTGGCTCACTGTTTCTAATAATTCCTTTCGAGTTAAACCGAATCCGTATTTTTCCATCACATGTAGGTTGCTTACCAACATTTCTTCAACATCTCGAGATAAAATTGTGTCTTTTCCTAAAGTGTTGGATTTGAAACCTCTTCGTTCATAAACACGATTTACTATCGTCGCCCTAGGTATTTTGTACAATTTTGACGCGGCGTATGCAGATATAGTGCCATTTCTATGTATAATATGTATGTATTTACAAAAAAAAAGTATATAAGTAGTATATCAGTCATCTAGTACCCATAACACAAGCTCTGCTTACTTTGGGGCTAGATGATGCTGTGTGAAAAATCCAGCATTATTTATTTATTTTATTTATTTCTCACTTTTTTAACAGCCTCCAGCAATTTTTCTTTTGAGTAAGTAGTCCCTCTATCCGTTTTTAGGGTTCTGTACCTCAAAAGGAAAAAAAACGGAATCCTTATAGGATCACTTTGTTGTCTGTCTGTCTGTCTGTCTGTCTGTCGGTCTGTCTGTCTGTCTGTCTGTCTGTCAAGACCCTTTATCTCGGGAACGCGTGTTCACGTTGTCAAACAAATTAATACACGCAGCTAAAATACGCCGCGTGCCCGTGCTCAGCATGCGCCGCGGTGGGCCCGCGCCTTTAAAATATTGTTTTAACATCTAAATGCAAAAACGAATCAGTTCAAAAAATAAGGAGGACAATGGCAAATAATCAGAAAATACAAAATAAATTATTATTTATCTATTGTATACGTATTTCGTCCCACTGCTGGGCAAAGGTTTCTCCCAAATCCCCCATAAAAATCCTTTAAATATAAATGTAAAAAAATTATTACCTGCAAGGTATCCCATATTTGAAGCAATAGTCCGGCTAAAAATTTGGGAGGCATATTTAACTTTCATTTTATTGAGTTTTTCCGGGTTAATATGGTTTTCCGTTAATTTCGGTATTAGTTTAACTCCTTTGTAACCAGGGTTCTCTTTATGTAACAACTGTAAATGAGACCATTTTGCAGTGTATTCAATTCCATCTTTTTGAAATTTTAAATTTTTTGTTATTAAATTATTTCTAATTACCTTCTCAAGGGATCATATAGTGGAATTATCTCTGTATTGTTTATTAAAATAACATTATTTTTCGGTTCTTCTCCACGTCTCAAATAGATACCCCTGGTCTCATTTATCAAATTTTTTAAAGCATGTCTGTTGTTACTACCCTGGTCACAAACTGTTGCACCACAGTCAAGCCCGCCCTTTGAACCTCAGTCACAACAGCTTTTATTTGTTTTGCCAATTCGGGTCCCTTGGTGGCACTTGTTGAAAAAGTGTATGAAACAGGCTGTTTATAATTTTTTATAAGACCAGGCACCATGAAAACTTGGGAGTGGTCTGCAAATTCTGGTTTTCTCTCTTCCCCATTATCAACAAAAAATGTTATCCTATCTTTCCTTTCCCCATATGTCGTGGGTACAGTGGTCAAGTAGCCAAACTGAAAATTAGTAAACAGTACTCTAAAACAAATAGCAGATTAACAGTAACTACATAATCTAAAAACATTGAAAATAAATTAAAGATATAGGTACCTCTCCTAATCCCGTTTCATCCAGGCCTATGCCCACTGCACTTTCAGCTCCAATAGTTGCCAATATTTTTTTACTAGTTTCACATATTGGTGGCACCTCCACTAAATTTCCAGTTGCATTAGCAGCTTCTCTCTGCCTTGCACCATCTATCCTGGCTGATGGAAACAGCTCAGTAACAGGCAAGGCTATGCATACATCACTCAGAATTTTTTCTGAACAAAACAGACATGCGGGGCCAGTCCACAGACTTAATAGGGATACTAACGTATCAGACGGAAAACTCAGGAACGATCATACTCGCCGTAATTTTATCTGTGGGCCACATCTCATCGATTTTGACAAATAAAACCACAGAGTATTGAAGAAAGCATCGCATCGTTCGTGCTACCGCTATAGATAATAAATTAATTCTATCCTCATTCATTCCATTCACTCATTCTACTACCTAGAATTCCTTTTTAATTTGATTACTACCTAAATTCGTGAGCCAAAGTGGCCCATTATGTGTGGGAAGCAAGAAATAAAATAACATTTGTTATTTTTTTTATTTTTTAATAAATTAAAAAATTAACAAAAATTTATAAAACTAAAGTTTTATAACTATAGGCTTTTGCCTGCATGGCAGGTAATGTTTTATTGGCTAATCTTACAACATCCGTACCTTTTTAAAATTCTGTTAATTATATTGCACCAGTTAAATACCGCCAATCTTAAAAATGATAATTATTTCTATCTTAAAAATGATTTCTTATCTTAAAAATGATTTAAGTAATCAAAAAAATATCAAAAATGCGAAAAGTTATTCATCACCTTATTACGGTAGAATTACGACACGGTAATGCACGTTTACCGTTGACCGTAGATTATGTCAGATTACGGTGCATCTACGGTAATTACCGTGTATATGGAGACACTGTGGTCAACTGAGATCGGCGCGGCGCTGTGATGGTGGTGATGGAGGTATCAATGAGCGTCTACGGCGGCGTGGACCTGTAACATTTTAATTTTTAAGCAATAGCAACATATTAAGGATTTTTGAACAGGAAAAGGAAAGCAAATAACTTACTTGTATGCAAAGGTGGCAGCTGGCTTGGTGGTGGTGAATCACGAAATTGTTGGTGGTGTGTAGGAGATGCAGAGATCGGATGAACACCCTGTCTGGAAGGAGTGTGCACATTGGGGTGATCAACCAAAATTGATGGGGTCCTGGGTGGTGAAGCCATGGCTGGGAGAGTTTGTGTAGACACCTAGAAATATTTTATATTACATTTTATTCAATACTGCAAGGATAAACAAAATAGAACCGTTTTCCCCCGTAGGGTAGATACGATAATATAGAAACGGATATTTAGGTTTTAGCCGAAGCTTAAACCACCTTGAGATTACGCTTCATGATAATCGTTACTCACACACTTAAATACCTTACCTGTGTGCGTAGAATGCTCCATACCTTTAGTATCTCTGCGCAGCAATTCTGTACGATATTATTCGTCTCTGAAAGGCTGATGCAACAATGTCAATGCCATCCGCGTTGATATGCGGTTCACTTACTACGTTTTGTTTATGTGCGTTACTGCGCAAATGACCTACCCAATGCCTACCGCTGATAGATGTGTTACAAACTGCACAAAGTGGCATTGTTCTAGGAAACTATTTCAAGACTAACTTATTAATAACTAACTTATTTATGAGACAAAATTAAGGTATTCACTTATTAAAACAACGAAATAAAAATGCTACAGTACCTACCTACTCATCAAAAAGGAAATAAGTAAAGTTTAACTTAAATATAAGTTTAGTAACTATGGATAGAATACCTACTTAGTTATGATTAGGTTCTACTTAATATTTATAAAATAAAAATCCCATTACCTATTTAAAATCAAAATGTATACTCAATTTTATTTAAAATTAATTCAATTCATTCTAAAACCATCACTAAATTTAGTTGGTTTAGAATTTTTAAAAAGTTTAAACGCAGTTATCAAAAACTCCTGCAGAGTGTCCCACTCTGGACAATCATCATCGAGGCGCAGTTTTACGGATGTTAGTGCCTTCTTGTATCGTTCTTCCGGAGCCGTATTTTGTACGTCAACAAGATTGTACAGCTTAACTTCCACGTAAAAGTCACCCTCGGTGATAGGTGTGGTGCGTCGGCTCTGCCCTCCGGAAACCCGCGATGTGAATGACGATGTCGTCGCAGCAAAGCCTCCGCGTGTTGAGGTGCTCGTACTGGCCCTTTCTTCTGACTTCAGTATTGAGAAGATGTCCGTCTTCCTCTTTTTAGACCTGCAAACAAAAAATAAAACATATTTATGTTTGCGTATATAAAAACACCGTGTGATAGGTATTAAAATAAGAATTTGGTACAGCTATAGGTGGTGAGGGCACTCTACATGTAAAATCTTAAAGATATCAATAAATCGAAATTTTTCACCATTACGTATGAAAGAAATTAGTTAAAAAATTGTGGAAAATAGGGGGGAATTATTGTTCTTCCACTGCTCTGTATGTCAATGTCAAACTGATTTTTGATCGTCCGTGAATCTGACCTTTCTGAAAATAAAAAAAGAATCGTATTTACCGCCAAAACGAAACATCAAACAAACAAACGTCAAGTAAACAAAACAATAGCTTGGAATTATTTAACCGACTTCATTTCGATACCTTGTTTTATTGTTTTCTTCTTTGTTGTTCTTCTTCTTGGTACCATAAAATGGAATTGGATATGGATAGGATTGATCTGGTGGATTTGGAGGACGTGGATATCCTGGAAACGACGTCAAAAGTAGTTGAGGGAATTGATACAATAGAAGTTTAATGAAGCATTTTTATTTAGTTAAAGGAAAATTACAACATGACTATGCTGATACAAATTTTAGATATAAACATAAAAGTCATTCTATTTAAAAAACTAAAAACGGAACTAAGCAAAGAGTATTACTTTAAATACCAAGAAGTATTCGCTCCAACACTTCCCCTTAATACGCTTTACAAATTAAGCTATTACTTTAAATCAAATAAGCCTAATTCCTTAGTTAAAAACAGATGTTTTTGTTTGGGTAAAAACTTAGTTAGGATATCTGCCTTCATATTAACTGTAGAAACATACTTAACATTAATCAAGCCATTTGCTACAGTCTCTCTTATAAAATGATGCCTAATGTCTATATGCTTAGTGCGAGAGTGATGAATGCTATTTTTTGTAAGCATTAGCGCTCCTTGATTATCACTATGAATACAAATATCACTATTCAGACTAAATAATTCTTTTAGTAAACCTTTCAAGTATATAGCTTCCTTTATGGCATCACTTAAGGCCATATACTCGGCTTCAGTGGTTGAAAGAGCAACTGTTCGCTGTTTACGCGATTCCCAGGATATAGGTCCATTTAGAAAATATACATATCCAGTATAGGATCTTTTATCCGTGAGGCATCCACCATAGTCTGCATCTGCATATCCAGCAAGTGAACAGTCACTTTGTTTTTGGAACGTCAGTCTAAAGTGCATGGTTCCTTTTAAATACCTAAGCACCCTCTTTGCTGCAATCCAGTGCATTGTTCCAAAGTTGCTGTTAAATTGGCTTAAGACACTGACAGCGTGTGTAATATCAGGTCTTGTACCAACTGATAAATACATCAGTGAACCAATCAAGTTTTGATATGGTAAGTTTTCAGCTGCAATTTTTTCTTCAGCTGTAGGATTTATCAATTTTAGACTAGGATCACCAGGAGTGCTGACAGGTTTTGAATTTGTCATATTAAAATTATTTAAAACCTTTTTGATATACTCTTCTTGATCGATAGTTATTCTATCATCTTCTTGTGTGACCCTCATTCCTAAGAAATGATTTAAAGTTCCCAAATCCTTGACTTTAAAGTGTTCACCAATTTGTTTTTTGAAAGTTTCTTTCATAGATACACTATTGCTCAGTATACAAAAATCATCAACAAAGATTGCAACAACTAAGATGCACTTGCCTTCAACTTTATAGTAAAGATTCTCATTTTAAGTTGCATCATTGCATCATTGAGCTTTATGTTCCATTGTCGGGGAGCTTGCTTAAGGCCATAAAGTGCTTTATTTAATAGACACACCTTCCCCTTGTTGCATTCTTTGGTGAAACCTTCAGGTATGGTCATATAAATTTGTTCATCTAGATCACCATTTAGGAAGGCTGTTTCTACATCCATTTGATCTATGGTAACATTCCACTGAGCAGCGAAGGCAATGAGTATTCTTATTGTAGATAGGCGTGTAACTGGTGCAAAAGTTTCATCGTAATCAATACCATAAGTCTGAGTGAATCCTTTTGCTACTAGTCTCGCCATTTGAGTTTTTCTTTATCTTGAAAACCCATTTCCTACGAATAATTTTTCTATTTAGTGGTTTGTCTACAAGCGTCCACGTGCCATTACTAACTAGCGAGTCATATTCGGTATGTATAGCAGTTAGCCATTTTTGCTTGTTTTCACTGTAGACAGCTTCCTTATAGGTTACAGGCTTTTCATCTTCTGTAGCATTATACAGAATAGTATCATTTGGCCAAGTTTTCGGAGTTCTATTCCTTAGGGGGTATCAAAGTCAAAGTCAAAGTCAAATAGCATTTATTCAGTAGGACCGCTGGGATCACTTTGAAACGTCTTAAAACTAGGTGATTCTACTCCTGTTCCTTCGCGACCAATACCGTGAAGAATCAGGGCAACAAACACGGTTTGGGGCCTAGCTTTTTTTAGGTGATCCATCTTAGATCTAAACTTAGGCTAATTTCTTAACTAACTTAGTTGTAAAATTAAAAGTAAAGTTAGTAAAATTCAAGAAGCTAGGCAAGATAGCAAAGGCATTGTGCACACATCAGCTGTCGAGGGGCAGAGCGACATCAGGCCACGCGAATTTATCATTAATATAATCACCAATAGAATAGTACGCTTTCTTTATAAGATTATTTTTTATGTAACTTTTAAATCTTCGAATAGGCAATTTAGTGGCATTATCTGGAAGTTTATTATAAAAGAGTACGGTATTTCCCATGAAAGAACCTTTCACTTTTTCTAATCTAAATTCAGGCACACAAAGTTTATCCTTATTTCTAGTATTAATTCTATGCACGTCACTTTTTTTCTTAAAGTCATTTATATATTTATGAGTGTGCAAAAGGATTTCATAAATGTATTGTGAAAATACTGTTAGAATATTAATTTCTTTAAAACGTTGTCTTAGCGAGTCCCGTGGTTTCATATTGTAAATCGCACGGACAGCCCGCTTTTGCAAAACAAAAATATCTTGAATATCGGCTGCTTTACCCCAGAGAAAGATACCGTATGACATCACACTATGGAAGTAACTATAATATACTAGCTTGGCTGTCTCTTCATCAGCCAAACTCCTAATCGTACGAACTGCATATGCAGCGGAGCTAAGTCTACCTGCAAGTCTTTCAATGTGAGGTCCCCACTGCAATTTGGAATCAACAGTCAGCCCTAAGAAAATTGCTGAATCTACAAGATTAAGTGTTTCTCCATTTATCTCAATTTTAGTTGGTTTGTGAACCACGTTAGGCAAAGTGAATTTAATACATTTCGTTTTCTTGGCATTAAGTAAGAGATTATTAGCCGTAAACCATTTTAAAACTAGGGATAGAGACGCATTAACATCATCGTAATTTTCTTTATATCTATCAACTTTAAAAACCAATGAGGTATCATCAGCAAACAGAACAATGTCACACATGTCTTTCACAAAAGAAGGAAGGTCGTTTATGTATACTAGAAACAAGAAGGGGCCTAATATTGAGCCCTGAGGTACACCCATATCAATTAGTGACCCTGCAGACCTTTCACCACCTACATCAACCTTAAGAACTCTATTGGATAGATAGGAATCGACAAGGTCTATAGCTCGATTATTGACGCCATAGTATTTTAACTTAGAAATCAGAGTCTTGTGACACACGCAATCAAAAGCTTTAGAAAGATCGCAGAATACTCCGATCACGTCTTGTGAGTTTTCAAAGGCATCATAGATGTGCTTTAGAAGCAAAGTACCTGCATCAGTTGTTGAACGACCTTTGGTAAATCCAAATTGATATTTATGTAGAAGCCCGTGAAGGTTAAAGTACGCAAGCAATTGATTCAACATAACTTTCTCAAATATTTTACTTAACGCAGGTAGAATCGAAATTGGTCTGTAGTTAGCAGGGTCGCTTTCATTGCCAGACTTGAATAATGGGATAAGCTTGCTAAATTTCATAAGATCAGGAAAAACACCCTCGTCTACACATCTGTTAAAGACATAAGCTAGACATGGAGCAATATCAACGACAATAGTGGCTAATATCTTAGTTGATATCCCCCATAAATCTTCAGTGTTTTTAATATTAAGAGTTTTAAAGGTTTTGACAATATTATCTGCGTTAACATAACTGAATTCAAAGTCACTTCCACACTGAGCAACACCAGATTCTAAAAATTTAAGTGCGCCAGTAGCCGAAGAATTAAGTGGCTTGGTCGCAACATGGGCTATATTCGAAAAAAAACTATCAAACGCGTTAGCTATTTCAATGTTATTAGTTAAAAGATTATCATTGACTTTTAATTTAATTTGTTTGAAACCAGGTCTTGATTTACCTGTTTCATTATTTATTACTTTCCAAGTGGCTTTAACTTTATTTGATGAAGACACAATTTTATTTTTAAAATGTATTGATTTAGCAGCTTGACATACCCTTTTGAAGATTTTAGAATAGTTCTTAATGTATAAGATATGCGATGGGTTATGAAGCATAAGTTCCCTAGTAGCATAAAGATCATAAAGTCTATTCCTACTTCGATAAATACCTGGCGTTGCCCAGTCTACAAAGCTCACACAAGTCCTAGTTATGCAGGTCTTTAATTTAAATATTTTTTTATGCTCTTCAATAATAAGATTTGACAAACTGGTGAATAGGTCATTCGGGTTTTCTAGACAAGCTAAAAGTGACATTCTGAGTTCTATATTACTCTGGAATTTTAAAATGCGACTCTTAGTGACAGGCCGGTAAGAGAACTCAGTAGGTTCATTTAAGATGAAATTAGGAAATACTACACTTTGGCCATAGTGATCAGAGGCAAAATTCTTAATTAAAGATTTACTAATTGGTATACAGCTACAGAAAACATTGTCTAGACATGTGGCAGTCTCTGATGTAACCCTAGTTGGCTCAATAAAGAGGTGATTCAGATTAAAACATTTAAATAAATTAGTTAACCTATCAGAGTCTACCAAAATATCAAGATTAAAATCACCGCAGACTATTAAATTTTTGTTAGAAGCAAAAATTTTCAGTAACACTTCTTCCATAGTGGACTCATATAACCTATGCTCAGCGTTGGGAGGACGGTAGACACTCACAACAATATATCGCTCTAACTCGACGCACGACAGCTCAATAGTTCTCTCAATAGAGAGATTAACAATATCTTTACGTTCCTTGCATTTTAAGTTATTATTAATTAAAATTAGAGAACCGCCTCTTATGGCGTTCTTACGTTTATATGAACTTATTACATTGTAGTTATCAATATAAGGGAGCAACTCATTTTCTAAAATCCAGTGTTCAGTGACACACATAACATTTACATTGAACTTTTTTAAAAACAACTCTAATTCTAATAATTTGCTGGGGAGGCCTTGCATGTTCTGATGTACAACATGCAAGGTACCTGTCTTGCCCGTTGTCGAAGCGGTCAGTTTAAACATTGATCCGCAGTCCCTACTTCTTGATTACCCTGATTAGTGTTACTACTAACTACAGGCTCGTCAACTAACTGTGTTATACTACTTATAACACCATCAAAAATATTGTATGCTAACAATTTAGCAATCATCAGTTTACAGTTCTTACTTAGGTACAATGTACTTTTTGTCAAGATAAAATTACTAATAAAATTATTAGTGTCTAAATATAAAACGTCACTATGACGGCATGTCAGATTGTATAGTAATAGATTAAGGCTATATAGTCGCTGATTTTCTTTATCATTAAATGACTTAGAGTAAGGAAAAGCACATACAATTAATTTGCCAAGTCCTTGATCTAACTTTTCCAGCAAAGTTTCAACAAGGCTTATTAAGTCTAGGCGCTTGACATTAACACTCTCTCCTAAATGCAATACCAAAGTGGTATTGCTGTCAAGGGATGCATCAGACTTAACGCTTTGAGAGATATAGTCTAAGGAAGCATTTGGCAGACAATTATTAACTACATTTTGTCTTAGTTGCCCGCCTAACAGTTGTCCCATTCCCATGCCTATTTTGTCTGAATAAATAACAGTTTTCCGGGTCTGCCGACAGGTTTTAGGCTGTCTAACCGGAGACTGTGTGGCCTGTTGTGGTAGTACCGGAACAGAAGATGAAATCTGTTCCGGTTCAGGTGCCACATTATCAGATATGGGTAGATCTGTTTGCGAGCTCCTATTGCAGACTTGCACATAAATGCTATCATTATTAACTACATTTACAATGTTATCTATCTTCTTAAGATTATCTAATGCCTCCTGTTCTGCTTTTACAAATTTACAAGTCATATCATGCAATGATCGCTCTAGACTTACTACTTTCTCCGCCATGTGGTCTAGTTCTAAGGAGTTGCGGCCTATCAAATTATAACAAGTACCCAACTCCTGTTTCAAATTATACTTATCTTTACACAATTTAGCATTGTCAAACACTTTCCTATGCAATCTTAATTTTTTTTCTGATTTTTTAATGAAATTATTCAATTTTACATATATTTTTAACTTATTACTGCCTCGCATTACTGGCAAATCATTTTTACAATTTGGGGTAGTGGCTAGGTCAATAATTGAACTACTGGGCACACTATTCGAAAGCTCAGTCTGTAAATCCAGACTACTGTAACTATTATCTTCTTTCATTTTCTTCCAGAGACTGAGTTTGATTATCTAGAGAATCAATTGGAACCTCTTGAGAAGTGTCATGAAATTCTTCTTCATTAATGTCGGGTTCAGGTAAAGTTACTTCAGTTTCTTGAGGCTGAGGCTGTAGTTCTGATACTTCCTCACGAACTTCTTCACGAGCTTCCTTACGAACTGCCCCTTCAGGTGAAAAGTATTCAGTTGTTTCCGAAATTATAATTGGTTCCGATATAGGACCATCAGAATTAATCGGCCTCGATTTATAAAAGAAATCATTTTCAAAAAATTTCATGTCTCTCGTTCTTATGACGTGTTTTGTGTTTTCAGGATCAATAACTCTATATCCTTTTGTTTCAGTGCAGTATCCAACAAATGTGCACAGTTTAGCTTTAGCATCAAGTTTCTTTCGAAGTTCTTTGGGAATATGTGCGTATGCTTTACATCCGAAAACACGAACATGTGATAGATCTATTTTTCTTCCAGTCCATATTTCTTCTGGGGTTCTTCCCCTTATTGCTTTAGTAGGCGAACGATTCTTCAAGTAGGTCGCTGTACTAATAGCTTCTGCCCAAAAAATTCTTGGTAGATTGGACTCAAACAGCATAGACCGAGCTTTTTCAACAAGAGTTCTATTAACTCTTTCGGCTATTCCATTCTGCTCATGATTGTATGGTACTGTAGTTTGATGAATAATCCCATTATCCTTTAAGAATTGTTTTAATTCATTGTTTACAAATTCACCACCATTATCAGAACGAAGAATTTTTATCTTCTTATTAGTTTGGTTCTCTACCAAATTTTTAAATTATTTAAACTTTTCACTAACTTCAGACTTTTGTTTGATAGGATATGTAAAAGTTTTCCTAGAAAAATCGTCTGTAAAAGTTACGAAATATAAAGCACCTCCAAGAGATTTGGTACTTATAGGTCCGCAAACGTCACTGTGTATCAACTCTAAAATGTCTGACGTTTTTGAATTCGAAGACTTAAATGGTAGTTTGGAAATTTTTCCTTCAATACAAGGTACACAATTGTCCTTTAATGAAATCGTTGGTTTCATATAGTTCACTCCAAGAGCTAAATGTAATCTCAGTAGTTCCATAGATCTGAAGTAAAGATGACCAAGGCGTTTATGCCATAATATTGCAGAATGGTCTGCAACTTCTGTTAAATTCGCTTGAGTAGAGGATATATCAAGTTTGTACATACCATTGACGTTCGAAGCAGTGCATAATACTTTTCCAGATACCTTACAGGTAGAACCTTCCAAAATTTTTCCTCCTGATTTTGAGAATAGAACAACATTTCCTTTCTTCACCAATGAGTTCACAGAAAGCAGGTTCGTTGACAGGTCAGGGACATGCAGAACTTCGGAGATTGATGCAGGAGTTTTAGAAGAATCTGTATAAAGTTTTACAGTGCCAACAACGTCTGAAAAAATAGATTCATTATTGGCGATAGTAATGCGTTTTTTAAGAGGTTCAGTTTTTACTAGCCAATCACGCCTATTAGTCATATGACTAGGCGCGCCTGAATCAATGTACCATTCATCACTCTATACAAGTAGAGACTTATCTACAGCGGAATTACAAATTGTAAAATCATTAGGAACATTATGATTATCAAAAATAGACATATCACACACATCTGTATCAAAACAAGGTGTATCATTCACACACATAAGTTGATCTTGACTATCTTTAGCCACCAGGTTCACACTCAGTTCAGCTTTCTCTTGTTTAGAAGATTTAGCCTTCAGAATCCTGCAGAAGTTCTTTGTGTGATCTGGCTTTCGATAATAACTGCAAAAAAGTTTGCGTTCCTCATATTTTTTATTTGTGGACACTAGAACTGAGTCTGGAGCTGTGTTGTTGCTGGTCATTCGCTCTATATCACGGTTATCTTCCTTCATGAGAGCTGTAACTACATTGTCTGAACTTAGTTCCAAACTTGAGTGTTCTAAGGCCATTACAAGAGGATTAAACTTCTCCGGTAGCCCACAGAGGAGTATTATTGCTAGAAACTTGTCTTCAACCTTATGATTTATTTGTTCAAGTTGTTGATGAGTGGACATTATGTCATTTATATATTTTTCCATACCATTATTGTATTGACAATTTAAAAGTTTCTTCATTAGATAAAGCGTTCTTAAAAGGCCACTATCTGCGTATGCCTTTTTAAGGCTTATCCAGGTTTCGTAGGCAGTCTTAGCATTCATGACAAGAGGGAACACTTTGTCTTTGCATCCAAGACAAATTTTTGATCTTGCCTTTTTGTCCTGTCTACGCATGATTTCTGTATCATCGTCAGTGATCTGTTTTTGCGTATAAGTCCAGAGATCACAATCGGTCAGCAACATCTCCATACTAAACGCCCATGTAGAATGTCGGGAATTCATTCGTTTCTTACCCCAGATATCAGTAATTATAGGTAAAAAACGAATGAATTCGAAGATGACGATCGAAGAAATTGATGAGTATCACTAAGTATTCAAACTTACTTGGTCAACAAATTCGCTCATTCGTTGTTTTTATGTACAGTCGTCGATGTTTTATTACATTTGTTTTCGATGATATGGGCCGACTGGGCTACTAGTTGACTAAGCAACTCCTAAAAAAAGATCAATTTGTTACAATCATACTTAGGTACATTACCATTATTATAGGTACGTAAGTGAATGAAATTGACAAAAAATACGTGGGCACTTAATTCAATTTATCTCTTACATACTTTTTCCTCCTCAGTCCAGTTTTCGGCCCTTTTTTTGTTATTTTCATCCATACCTACTTATAGGTATTATTTTTTCGATAGAAAGAACTTGGTGTAATGTTAAAAAAAAAAAAAAAAAAAAAAATGTTAAAAAAAATTAATGTTGTGGAATAGGCGAACTTGAAGAGAAGACATTTCAACAATTCCCGCCAAAGACACTGATAAACTTTACTCAGTTACGTTACACGCATAAAATGTTTACTCTAAAATTTATAGCTCTTGTTTATGTATTTAAATATAAATTTAAAAACGATTTGGATAATTATTACGTCCATATTTTTATGCTATAAATAACCTTCAGGAAATATTGACATGGAACGTATAATTGAATTCAGGCACGCTGAAAGATGTGAAAGAATGAATGATTCTATGCAATATTCTTATTTTATCTGTGCTCATTCACTCAAACCATGGTTGATCTAAACTCGACTTAGACGATGTCCTGTAATACAGTAGGGTTTAAACCCAAATTTCGGTAACAAGTCTAGTTTTTCTCTACCGAATCTGTGAAGTCTAGTTTTTAAAGAACCAGGGTTAAGCCGGTTCTAACTTCGTCTCTTGTAATAAAGGCGTATGTGCCTAAAAATGCACGTAATATTTATTTATCACTAGCATTATTTATATCTTACTTCTTTGCTAATTTTTGCTAACGATAAATAAATCAATAAAATAAAACACTATAATTATTACTTATGTCAATCATTTATTTCGTCTTTTATAACATTTGTGAAATTATTTCATTGCTTTTGTCTGAAAACTGTCATCATCATCACTGCAGTCTCTCCTCCCTTTTTAAGATTTTATTGATGTCTTAACAGTAAGAATATATAAAAAATCGACATGATAAATTGATTAAATAATCAATTAATTTTTGTTAATGATTTTCACAAATCAAAAATTCAAAATTTATGAATATATAAATTAAAACTAGTACTAACTAAGTTTTTATTAATTCTTTTAAATTACTTGAACATAAGTTTTTCCTTAAAATTGCTAATGTCTTGCACTGCAGATATACAAGAGAGGAGAGACTCAGATGGACAGACAAGCCAACGTCGACCAGCATATTCTATACTTCTTATGTATTCATTTTCTTCAAATGCAACTATATCTTTGTGGCTTACTTTGCAGTTTTTGGTAACATTTTTCATAGCTTTATTTGCAAAGTATCCACTTACAAATTGGAGAGCGCCCATGACACGAGGGTAATTTTTGTGTTTCGGCGCTTTCGGCGCCCGCGCTATTAATATTACATTGACAGTTCCAATGACAGTAGAAAGGCTAACAATTTATTTACAATAGTGCCATCTGTTGGTCTCGGACAGAAGTTTTTTTTTTTTAATTCTATGCTAGCGAGAACGTTTTAATTTTAGAAGATTGAATACCCTGCCCGCACTCGTGCAAAGGCTCGACAAAATGTTACACCAATACGCTCGACGAAATGTTACACCAATATGCTCATTGGTTTGTACAAAAGGCTGTAACAGAGGCGAGCGTGCTCGACATTTAGTTCGTAAAAGGATGATACATATCACAGACCGGCTCGTTGTTCTGTTACAAGTAAATGTTGTAGTCTATACTCACCTTAAAACGCTGTCTGTGTCCGTTTTAATTTTAAGACTCGAGACCAAGTGACGACATCTATTCATTGGCATGACGTTTTCTATATCACTACATTTATACACTTTTATTTCCAGATAGTGAGAGCCTGGCAAAATTTGTTTCGATAGGCCCGTTGCGACTCTATTTATAAAAACCGATTGTAAAGTCGGTGGTGAAGGTGTCGAAGGTTCAGGCTCCTCACTTTCGCTATCCTCCCCGAAGAGGTCGCTCACGGTGGCTTTGACCACGATAGGGTTGACTGTCGGCTTTTTTCTCTTCGGTAGAAGCGATGTCGGATGTTTTTTCGACACCTTCACACGTTCATCTCCGGAAACTGATGATTGTGAACAAAATTAAAAATGTTACTGCAATAATGTATGAGTACTTATACTATTATGATGTTGACCTATCGAGTACCTAAGAGTAAACAGACAGTCAGAAGCGTACCTTTTTGTTATTTTTTTCGACGAATCCATCGCCTTCGGGTCTTCTTCCTGGGGAACCGGTGCCGCTGGTCTGTGAATAAATGAAATTTTTTTTACTAAATAATACTTATTAATGCGTATTTGGCCTATGAGTTCTTTAAACTTCACCATGCATTCGTCGATCGATTGTTTACTTGAATTAGCTGTTTCGTTCTGGAACACTTCATTAAGTTCTTTTATCATTGGTCTCAACTTGTACATTTTATCATATTCCGGCGTGTCTCTTTTTGGTTCTTTTTCATTATCATTTATATGTAAATTTTCAGTAATTTTTTTAAATCGTTTGATAGGCATAATTTTTGAAATTTCTGCATTATTGTAGAAAGGTTCATTGGACCAATACAGTTCCATATCGGGCAATGGGTTTGAACCCATCATAATTAATATTCCTTAAGTATCGGCAGAAGAAATGAAAGCTAATTTAGCTTTCATTTCTTCTGCCGATACTGGTGTATAATGATTGCTGTTTGTGAATTGCATATCTATTAGTTTGTTCTACTAGAACTTGTACCAAATATTCCGGGAAAAAATTGTCAAAGACATCAATTGGCCGAGTTTTATGATTAATTGTTGATTGTGGTCGAATCTGATTGACAAATTCTGGGACATTGTGTATGTCTGTCTCAAATGTCCACTCCCGTGGTTTTCTTGTTCTTACTGCATTGATGGTTCTGCTTAGCCTTGAGCAACGGTTTGTTTCTGTTTCAGTAACATTACTTGTAGGAGGTTCTGGACTTAAGTCAACTGTCGAAATTGGAGGATAGTGAGTGCATTCTTCACGGATTACATCTAAGCATTGCTCTATTTCAATTTCTTGTTGGGTGGGATTCACAACTGGTCTGCTTTCTGCATATGTCTCAATGTATTCATTTATTTCCTCTGTTGGAGGAACACTACATTGTCCTGTTCTCTCATCTACGCTGCAAATGGGACTATTTGTTCCTAAAATATTTGTAAGATCCTCTGCTGAATATATTTCTTGGTCTTCAACCGTTTCATCAATATTATCAGGAATACCAAAGAGCTCTTCTAGACGCCTTTCAACAATAACATCTTGAGAGTTCAGGTAATCTGCTGGGCTGCTTACAGGCGCTGTTTGATAATATGCATCGTCGTCTGAATCAAGATCGGATAAATCTGACAGACTGTCTAGGATGCCTTCTATTGGAAATTAGGATTACGGGAAAAAGAAAAATGCAGAGTTACGTTATAAAATACGTTGATACGTATATTGAAATTAAATATGACCAATACGAGGAAGGTAGGTATTATAGCTAGGTTCTTACTCCAAGGCAGGCAGCAGTGAAAAGAGGAAGATTCTGAGGCGTTCAGGCTTTTATGCTGAAGCATTAAGTGTTGCCATGTTCAAAGTATAATCTACCAATGAATACAAAACAAATGTTACCATATTAATTTTTGCAACTATACATTAAAATGCCAACACGCCCCCTCAAAAATTAATCACAAACTATTTACAATCATCCTAGTTTTCTACCTATCCAACATTAAAAACCTTCCAAGTATTTTCTGGGGAAAATTACAATACTTATGGTCCAACATTTGTTGCAAGGATTAGGGAAACCCAGTAAAACCTAATCAGACCATGAACTTAAATTATGCACTTAAAATTTAAATTATGCATTTTAAACATACATTATTCATTCAAAACTTAAACTATGCATTTAACACTTAAATTATGCATTTAAGAAAACAATGTAAATCAACAAACATTTTAAAAACAAAATCAACATAAGTACCTAGAGATACATCTACAAACATAAACCCACTTCATCTCGGAACTGTCGAAACGCGACAATCGGCAGCGGCTTAGTTAACATATCGGCTGTCTGCTCGCCTGTGGGAAGATACAACAATTTTATTACATTGTTTTCAACCTGTTCTCTAGAGAAATGGTACTTTATGTCAATATGTTTTGATCTCTTATGGCTCGTAGGATTATTTGCTATACATATACATCCATTATTGTCTTCAAAAATAGGTATTGGACTGACAATATCAACTTTAACATTTATCATAAGAGACTTTAACCACAATGCTTCTTTCACAGCTTCAAACAATGCCATGTACTCGGCCTCAGTCGAAGAAGCCGCAACAGATATTTGTCTCTTTGTATTCCAAGTTATTGTACATCTATTAAACAGTTTAAATAAATAACCTGAAGTACTTCTTCTATCATTTACATCATTGCCACCCCAATCTGAATCTACATAACCACATAAAATATGTTCATAATTATTGCATCTTTTGTACGTTAGTTTTAATGTTACAGTGCCTTTCAAATACCTAAGCACTCTCTTGAGACATTGCCACAACTCTTTATTATTTTTGTTCGTGTATCTGCTCAAAATATTTACACTAACGCTTAAATCAGGGCGCGTACACAACATAACATACATCAAACAACCAATAAGGTTACGACAGGGTGCACTATACTCACTATCTAAGTTTAGAGCTTCATAATTTGGCTTAACCTCTAAAGGAGTACTGACCGGATTACAGTCAGACATACCAAATTTTTCTAAAATCGATTTTATGTATGAACTTTGATCTAAAGTTACAGAGTCATTATTTCGAGTGATTTTAATGCCTAGAAATAATTTAATGGCGTTTAAATCAACCATTTTAAATTTACTCATCAAATAGTCCTTCAGACTAACCATTGTTTGATTGTCAGCACAGGCCAAGACGAGATCATCGACATACAATAGCACATATACATTTCTACATATATCACCCTTATCTAAAATATAAATACATCTATCGACCGATGAGTTTACAAACCCCTTTTCTTTCAGACACTGATCAAATAATTCAAACCAACACCTAGCAGCTTGTTTTAATCCATACAAAGCTTTATTTAATTTACAGACATAACCACTTTTGCTATACACACCATCTGGCACTTTCATATAAATTTCTTCCTTCAGAATGCCATTTAAAAATGCAGTTTTTACATCCATATGATGTACCAATAAATTAAATTGATTTGCAAGGCTAATCATTAATCTAAAACTTGCTATACGAGCTACTGGCGCAAAAGTTTCATTGTAATCAGTTAAATATTCCTGACTAAAACCCCTGGCAACTAGGCGTGTCTTAAATCTTATTGGATTACCAAATTCATCATTTTTAATACTAAAAACCCATTTAGAATCTATTACGTTCTTATTTTTGGGTTCAGGCACTAACGTCCAAGTATTATTGGCTAAATGTGAATCTAATTCATCTCTAATTGCACCTTCCCATCGAGTTCTATCTTCCCGATTTTTAATCTTACTAAATGAAGTAGGTACTTCGTAACTAACAGACTGAGCACACAATAGAACATCATCAATTTCTTTGTACGAAATCGGTGTACGACCTTTTATCCTAGCACTCCTCCTCAACTGACAAGAATCACTGATGTCATGATCGGAGCTACAAGTTTCACTCGTACTTGTTTCATCGGCAACAATCGGCTTTGTCATACTATTTGAATCGTTTAGCTTACGAATCTTACAACCAGAAATAAACTCATCAGTTTTCAAACTACCCGATTTTAAACTACGAGTATCAGGTTTAGAAATATCGGATTTCAAATTACCCGATTTATTTTCAACTGATTTCAAACTACCCGATTTTAAACTATCCGGTTTAGGCATAATAATATCGGATTTCGAATTACCCGATTTCGTTTCAACTGATTTCGAACTACCCGATTTCGAACTATCAGGTTTAGGTATATCAGATTTCGAACTATCACAGCCTAGAGGTTTCGGTGACCCAGATACTGATATCAATTCAGTATTTTGCAACTTAGGCCTTGACTGCAGAAAATTAACTTCATCTACTATGACATCCCGAACTGTTTCATATTTTTCACGGTCTGTGTTCCATACCTTATAGCCATTCGGTACAAATCCTACCAGTATACCCTTCCATGATTTTTCATCGAACTTACTCTTACTGGTTTTATTATGTACATACACGGTAGAACCAAAAACCTTTAAATATTTAATTTCGGGTCTTTTATCGTGCCACAATTCAAAGGGAGTTTTATTTTGTTGCAAAGCCCGGGTAGGCGTAATGTTTATCAAATACACTGCAGTTAATACTGCATCACCCCAAAAATACTTTGGTAAACTAGCACCACTAACCATAGCACGGGCTTTTTCCGTTATTGTTCTAACCATACGTTCCGAAACCCCATTTTGTTGAGGTGTTCTAGGAACAGTAAAATGATAAGAAATTCCCCGAGACACACAGTATTCTTTCATTTCATTAGACAAATACTCCCGCCCATTATCACAGTACAAATTTACCAATTTTAAATTGAATTTTGCCTCACTTTTTGCTACGAAATCTTTAAAGACTGAAAACACATCTGATTTATAGGCTATCAGGTACACAACACAGTAGTGAGTAAATTGATCTACGAACAACACAAAGTAACTCTTATTGTCAATTGAAGAAGGAGTGATCGGCCCACAAACATCAGTATGAACAACAAATAATGGTCGTTTGATATAGCTTTTATCTTTAGCTATATTAAATGGCAAACGAGACTGTTTCCCGTTTATGCATGCTTCACAAAGATTTTCGTTCGGAGTTACTGATTCAATTAAACTACCGTCATTAGTCATACAATTATTTTTCAAACACAAAAACTTTTGTTTACTTATATGACCTAATCTTTGATGCCACAAGTCATAATTATTTTTATTCTTAGTGCATAAATGAGAAACAGATCGATTAACTTTGAAATCTACCGAAATTAAATTATTAATTGCCTTACCTCGCATCAGTATTGTACCGTCCTTACTGATATTCGTTCCGTGCTGATCGAAGGTGATGGTCAGCCCGGCACGTTGCATCCTCGACACCGACAGCAGGTTGTAGGGTGCCTCAGGACAGAGCAGCACGTCCTCCAGTGTACCGTTGATGCCTGTGTCGCTAATTACTTGCAATGTCCCACGTTTGGTAGCCGAAATGAATTCACCGTGCTTAGCAACTGAAATTAGAAACGGTGTATTTAAAGTGGTAAAGGTACTGAAAAGGTCTTCCCTATTAACGATGTGGTCTGATGCTCCGGAATCTAACAGGAATGTTAGTTGCTGCTCGTTTACGCTAGCTTCGTAATTTCCGGACATGAATGCGAATCCAGAGGCTTCATGGGATATCGCCCCCTCGGTCAGCTCCACCGCTTGAATCGTACGATACCGGTCCGCCGGTTTTGCCGGTTTTCGCTGGTGGTTGGGTTGCCTCGGCCGGTTAATTTTTTGTTGATAGTCTCGACGATTGAAGTAGTAGCAGTCCTTCTTCATGTGGCCCTTCCGCCCACAATGGTGGCACCTCACGAATTTCTTGGTAGCCTTAAAATTCTGTTTGTAGAATTTTTGACTTTCATTGGACTCGGCGTGAAGTACCTTTTTCGAAGTGTCGGTACCCTCATTTTTCAACTTCACCTCGTGGTCTAACAATCTTGTTTTTACAAAGGCTAGCGTTAAATTATCTTCTGATAACGTTTCAATTGCCGTGATGACGCCATCGTATGATGTCGGGAGTGTAAGAAGTAAATGAGATACCTTATCGGTTTCTTCAAGCTTCGCTCCAGCGGCCAACAGCTCCGTCATTATTCGTCAAAAATCGTGAAATGTTTGACTAGTGGAATGTCACCTTGCAGCTTCAAGCTTAGCAGCTTCTTCCATTGCCAGCTGCGTGGCTAGACTTTTTCTCTCGTACAAGGCGTCCAGGTTCTCCAAGATGGCTTTGGCGGTCAGTTCTTCTTTGGCGAAACTGAGGAAGGAGTCAGCCAAATACTCGACGATCACGCTTTTCGCAGTTTGGTTTTGCTTTTCCCAAGCCTCGTTTCGTAACACGGGTTCTTCGTTGATGACCTTGACGACATCCAGTTCTGCCAATAGCGCACGAATACGAAACTTCCACACGCTATATTTTTCTCCGTTGAATGGTTGGATGTTTCTCTTCTTTTTTAGGTTATCCATGACGATTGGGAAAACACGTGATTTTATGAAGATATTTTAGCTAGATTTCTGGGCCCATTACCTATTGGAAATTAGGATTACGGGAAAAAGAAAAATGCAGAGTTACGTTATAAAATACGTTGATACGTATATTGAAATTAAATATGACCAATACGAGGAAGGTAGGTATTATAGCTAGGTTCTTACTCCAAGGCAGGCAGCAGTGAAAAGAGGAAGATTCTGAGGCGTTCAGGCTTTTATGCTGAAGCATTAAGTGTTGCCATGTTCAAAGTATAATCTACCAATGAATACAAAACAAATGTTACCATATTAATTTTTGCAACTATACATTAAAATGCCAACACCTTCTAACTCCGGTTTCCTTAACGTTTTTTTCTTATCCATGGCTCCAGAAATAAATGATTACATGTAAATATAACATTTGGGTATGAAGAGGAAAATATCCTTTTTTAGTGGACCGCTACAACATCTGAGAAACCTACGCTCCCAATTTCAGTGTTCTATCCCTAAAAGTACCTAATTGTGGATCTATAAATAGATGTCAATTGTCTATCAAATTCGGTCACACACCTTTTTATTTTATATACAGGGTGTAAAAAGACGTCTACCGAAGCCGAAAGGGGTAGGTACAGCATCCCAACACAGAACCAAATCCAAAAGGATTTTCCGAAAAAATCATTATATCCGGAGAAAACAGCGTTTGAAGATCACTGTTTGCGTATGTACTGGGCGCGTTTTTATACGTAGATTGCTGGATTTTGAGTTTTAATTGTTTTTTTCTTTTATAAATGAAATGATTAGGTAGGTATGGTCTTATTATGTTGTACTAGTAGCAAAAAACTAGAAAATAAAATAAAATGACTTAGCTAAGTAAAAAAAAATTTTGAGTTTTTTTTCGATAAATATGTTCAGAATCATAGTCTGATTGCAATCCCTCAGTTTTCGGTAGCAGTCTTTTTACACCCTGTATATATATTTATATATATCAAAGAAATTCTATAGCGCAATCGGGCAAAGGGAATTATTTTCCCACTTCGTAATTTGATCATTTTGAGGGTATAGATCAGTAATACACACGTAAAATCAATACAAAACAACGCCAGAACAGTTGTTTTGTATGAGATATAAACAAATTCTACTTACAAGATTTTTTGGAGAACAATTTAGCGTTTTTCTTCACACAACCACCGAAAACTGACCTTTCTTCTGCACCGTACACGTCACTGCACTTTGACATTGACATATGTTGACATAGTGGTCATATTTCAAAAGTGCTGCCAGCTAAATAAATCTAAATATTCTACAAAAGTGGACACTAGGTTTGCGGTAATTCTATGGGCTATCAGTCAGGTAATAAAACATTTTTTCTGAAAGTAGTCATAGTGGGAAATTATATCCCCTTGCCTTATTAAGGGTTAACTCTACACACATCAACATTGTCTAGGGATATTCAACATTTTGTTGATTTTTACAAAAACTCAACATAATTGGTAAAAGACAACTAGGTATGGCAAGAATCTTTATTTTGTGTTGTTTTCCTCTAAGAAAGGAAATGATGAAGCCATTTCGGCAAAATAACTTAGACAGTAGAATTAAGAAGATATACAGGGTGTAAAAAGACTACTACCGAAAACTGTTGCCTTAGAGTATGAAAAAAGTATGAGTCTTTACAAAAACAGACGCCAACGCAAAAGGGTTTTGCGCGCTGATCACTCTCTATACTTTTCTCATACTCTAATGACTGTGTTAGCTTGGTATAAAAAAAACAACAACAATCATTAAAATTATTTATTGTATTAAACTTATCAGTTACGTTTATATAAAAGGAGGAAAAATCAGTTGCTTGATCTGTTTGCTCTACGTTGGAATGCAGTGGCATATCAACATAATAATTTGAGAGCAACTGTTCCGATTCTTGTGTTGCATGTTGTGAATAAGATTCTGGCGATGTTACTATTAATGTGGTACTGGAAGACTGGGGACGACTAAAGGTTGTGATGTCATTATGGATCATGTTAGCTATTTTTAGAACTACTGAACGAAAAGCCAATTTTTGAGAGATGGTAAATGTTTTTGTAATTGGCAAAAGGGAAGTAAAGAATGTCATATCGTCATTTTGAAGGATTTTACTATTGTCTTGAAACATTTTCAGCATCTGCTTGTCGAAATCAGAATCTTCTTTATTTATAGTCCTTTTAGATTTTATTTTTCTTTTAACCCTTTACCAGGCCTCGGATAAATTTTATAGTAATAGTAATTTTTGTATAGATATATATGAGTAATAACGTTTAGTTTGAGAAATTATGAATTATATTTAGAAAATAAGCCAAAAACCTTAAAAAATCATGTGGGAAAACATAATCCCATTGCCTGTCTAGACGATGACTTGTATATCTATATATAAAAATCAAACAACATGTTTGCCATACCTACATACTTTGGATATTACTTTTTATCGCCTAAAATGCATCTTATAAATTATAATATAAAAAATGCTTTTTTTTAAATTATTATTTATTTCAGTTAAGTACCTACTTATACAAAAAAATTAACAAAAAATTAGGAATGGACAAAATTAAGATATTTAAGGATTTTTCATGCAGGGGGTGATACACAATGATGCCTTACAAATTTCGCATTCATATTTTGACCGCTTTTCCTGTTTCCGTGTGCTACAAAACCTGCATCGTTTGTACGTAGTCCAAAGTTTCATTACAACTCTGTAACCTAATCCATCCTCGTTAAATCCTTGGTCTTTGCCTGTATAAATATCGCACTGATACAGATAGCCTGTCTTGGAATCACAACGGCACCATGCCTTATACCCTCTTTTGATGGGCTTGGCCGGCATGTACTGTTTCTTACTGTCGCGCCCTTTGAACTTAATCATACTTTCATCCACTGATTGGGATTCCGAGTTGGTGGCATTCTCTTGAAAAGTCCTGTTGAGAAAATCTAACAGGGGTCTTACTTTTTGTAATTTGTCGTGCTCATTGTGATTCCGCGGCAAATGAGTTGTAGTGTCGCAAACATGTAGATTTTCTAGTATTTTTTTGAATCTCTTGCAAGTCATTGTGCTACTAATCTCTATGTTATTGTAGAATGGATCTGCACTCCAATATAGTTCTATATCTTATCTGACTGAGGACTTATTCCCATTAGAATGACTAAAGCTAGGAATGCTTTTATTGCTTTGTTTCATCGTCGCGTATTTATTTGTGTATTCGACGATCATTTGAAAAATCTCTTCAGGGAACAAGTTATTGAAATATTCAATGGGGAGGCTTTGATGGTTATATGATTTAGTGGGTTCTATTTCCTTGCTAAAATGAAACTCGTCAAAATTTTCAACCTTTATAGTCCATATTCTATCCCGTGCCTGCAATTCAGAACAGTGTTGCCGTTTGACGAAAATAAAATCCACTATACCCTAAGCAAAAATGCACTAGATCTTGTAAAAATCCAGCTCCTAAAATGCACTAGATTCCGTTAAACGATGTTGTGAATGTAAAAATAAGGAAATGAAAAAAATCTATAAAACAAAGACATATTTATTTATTTTACCTATATTAGGTACTAAAATCAACTAAACTAAACAATTCCACGACATTTTCACCGTCATCATCACCCCCAGAAGCAGATGATGAGCCTGCTGAACTAGCTACTGTTCCTTTTTTTACAGTTTTGGTTATTTTGTCGAGGACATTTTCAGGTAGGTCATAAGTGTGGCAGTTTTTTTTCAGAATTTTCAATTGGTGACGTATCATTATAACGGAGTTTATAGTTTCAGCTGACATCCGGTTACGTAGTTTACTTTTAACTATGTTCATAACGCTGAAGATTCGTTCTACTTCAGCGTTAGAATGTGGAAGTGACAAGACAGTGATTGCTAAGTCCACTAATTCCTGAAAGGAATTATTCCCAGCTGCATTTTTGTATCTAGATACTTGAGCCCAAAACTTCACGGTATCATTACCATCATCATCATTCCATTTGACAAATTGAATTCCATGCCACTGTGTCAATATTTTATCAATCTTTTCATCGTTAAATCCCAATTCTTCATTCTGAACTTCAGAATGAGTTGGCACATACCTAAGTAGTTAAGCCAGAAGAAGGTGCAGGAAATGGGACGCTAGGTGATATTTCTCTATCAACATTAGAAACAAGCACTTCAGGGTGAGCAGGCAAGTCAGGGGTTGATGCATATAATGGAACACATGGTGAAATTTCTTCGACAACTGCAGGAGCAAGCACTTCAGGATGAGCAGGTAAGTCAGGAGATGGTGCATTCAAAGAAACAAAAGGTGCCATTTCTTCGTCATCGTCAAGCGCAGGAGCAAGCACCTCAGGTAAGTTAGGGGTTAGTGCATATAATGGAACACATTGAGGAATTTCTTCGACAACGACACGAGCAAGCACTCCAGGGTGAGCAGATGAGTCAGGGGAAGGTGCAGACAAAGGAAGACAAGGTGAAACTTCCTCGTCAGATACTTCATAAGATTGACGTGCTGTATCTTCTTCTAATACGTGTAGTAACTGTCGATTTGACATACCTTCAATTTCGTTCAATCTTTCGTTGATTGATTTCGGGACATAATCTAAAAATGGGTCTTCTTCATCATTTTCATCCTCTGATGAAAACATCTCTTGAAGCATTTTTTCGATCACATGATCTTTTATTACCTGTGTAACAAAAAATACACTACAATAGATAAATAGGGTTATTTCACTTTCCCCCATTGACTTGCCCCACTAATAGGGGATTATGAACTTTTCATTCAGAAATCCGCATTCTGTGCTAATAAACTCGATAATGGGTATTTGTGGAACAAAAGTTTACAATCCCCCATTAATGGGTCAAGTCACTGGGCGAAAGTAGAAGGACCTGGCTAACAAGTCAATAGTTAGACAAATCAATGGCGACAAAAGTTTACCACTAGGTACCTACCCACAATTTGTATTTCGATAAAATAAAACGTATTGTTTTCTTTATGTGTAATGTAAAATGACCGTGAGCAAAACTAAAATTGAAACCCGCGGCGAAAAGCTAGTTAAAAATTAAGATTTCGATTCACCGGGTAATGGGCATATGACTCCCACAATAATTTAGGTCTTCACAGGCTAAGGTCATATGGTTCCCCACATGTTTTATTTCGTTATATCGTGATATTTTTTAAGTATTTACGTACGATTTATGCACATATCGCTAGAAAAACTCTAATTCTATAACATATCAAAAAATTGTACGAATTACCTCTTTCCGATTCGCCATTACGAACAAAAAACGGTGCACTTTTCACAAAAACAACTGCTCAACGAACGATCAAAGAAAAAATGGCCAATAAAGTGACATTGACGTTTCGTTGCAGGTTTTTTTTTTCAATATTTCTATTTTGACGTTTTTGACAGTTTGTGGGAGATTCTTCACCAAAACCTGGTAAAAACCGCCAAAAATCTATGTGGGAGAAGGTCAATCCATAGCCTGCAGTAGAATTAAGAAGATATACAGGGTGTAAAAAGACTACTACCGAAAACTGTTGCCTTAGAGTATGAAAAAAGTATGAGTCTTTACAAAAACAGACGCCAACGCAAAAGGGTTTTGCGCGCTGATCACTCTCTATACTTTTCTCATACTCTAATGACTGTGTTAGCTTGGTATAAAAAAAACAACAACAATCATTAAAATTATTTATTGTATTAAACTTATCAGTTACGTTTATATAAAAGGAGGAAAAATCAGTTGCTTGATCTGTTTGCTCTACGTTGGAATGCAGTGGCATATCAACATAATAATTTGAGAGCAACTGTTCCGATTCTTGTATTGCATGTTGTGAATAAGATTCTGGCGATGTTACTATTAATGTGGTACTGGAAGACTAGGGACGACTAAAGGTTGTGATGTCATTATGGATCATGCTAGCTATTTTTAGAACTACTGAACGAAAAGCCAATTTTTGAGAGATGGTAAATGTTTTTGTAATTGGCAAAAGGGAAGTAAAGAATGCCATATCGTCATTTTGAAGGATTTTACTATTGTCTTGAAACATTTTCAGCATCTGCTTGTCGAAATCAGAATCTTCTTTATTTATAGTCCTTTTAGATTTTATTTTTCTTTTAATATTGTTTTGACTTGGCTGGGATGCAGGAGCATTTTCTTGGTTAGTTGACGGCTGGGATGTAGTAGTGTTTTCTTGGTTAGTTGACGGCTGGGATGCAGGAGTGTTTTCTTGGTTAGTTGACGGCTGGGATGCAGGAGTGTTTTCTTGGTTAGTTGACGGCTGGGATGCAGGAGTGTTTTCTTGGTTAGTTGACGGCTGGGATGCAGGAGTGTTTTCTTGGTTAGTTGACGGCTGGGATGCAGGAGTGTTTTCTTGGTTAGTTGACGGCTGGGATGCAGGAGTGTTTTCTTGGTTAGTTGACGGCTGGGATGCAGGAGTGTTTTCTTGGTTAGTTGACGGCTGGGATGCAGGAGTGTTTTCTTGGCTGGTTGACAGCTGGGACGCAGGAGTGTAGTCTTGGCTAGTTGAAGGCTGTGGCTCGCAATCAGGCACCGAAATCTTTGCCTGGGGGCCATTTGCAGTAAGAGAGTCCTCAACTTCGACGGGGTGTTTCTTGTCGAGGAATCGCATGTGATCGTAGTAGATATACTTTTTTTTTATATCTCCACCACGAGATCCGGACTTCGTATTAATAATTGCGGTTTTCGATCTTGTGTACGCATCCCGAGCGGTTCTCCATCTCTGTTGTACATTTTTGTCTGTAACAAAAAATAATCAGAATTACCTCTTCCTTTCAGGTACTTAACTTAGCAACAGGTCATACGTTCACCGACTTGCATTACAGTTATCGTCTTGGGGTATTAACAATCAGTTCTATTGTTAAAGAGGTGTGCAAAACAATTGGGGTAATTCTACATGAAGAATGCCTTTCATTGCCAACATCGCCAGAGGGATGGCTTCATATCATAAATGAGTTTAACGGAAAAGCAAACTTTCCAAACTGTGTTGGATGCATAGATGGTAAACATGTGAGAATAATCAACCCAGAACATAGTGGAAGTATTTATTGCAATTACAAGAAATTATTTTCTGTTGTTTTACTTGCTGTATGTGATTGTGACTATCGTTTTACATACATTAACGTCGGTTCATGTGGAACAGACTCCGATTTTTCAATATTCAGACACAGCAATTTGTTTTTAAAATAACAAAACGAAGAGATGTGTTTTCCTCTCCCTAAACCATTGCCTAATACGACCGAACCACTTCCATACGTTATTGTTGGTGATGCGGCATTCGGTATTTCAAAACAAGTATGCACGTAGTAACATGATTTACAAAAAGAAAATATTAAACTATAGACTAAGTCGTGCAAGGAGATATATAGAGTCTACATTCGGTATAATGAGTAACAAATTCAGAATATTTCATAGACCAATGAACACTTCCTTAGAAAACACAATTACTATCATCAAAGCTTGTTGTGTCTTACACAATTACATAAGAGAACGAGATGGTTACAAAATAGAGGATACATTAACAATTACAGGATTCGAACCAATAACCCACAACAATGACAGTCACAATCATAATATTAGATCATGTTGGGATTGTTAACATGTTGAGAGAAAAGTTTGCTAATTACATCTCCAGAAGGTGACGTGCCTTGGCAAAATAATTGTATATATTGACCTCATAATTGTATGTACTTGTATCAAAATAAATAAATAAACATGAATATTAAGGTATTTTGTTATTTACTCACCAACATTTTTTTGCTCAGTCGGAAACATTTCGTCGAAATTCGGACATAATACTTCACATATTTCCTTCCAAGCCTAAAGCCTGGCATCGCGGTCTTTATATAACTTGTGGCCTAAATCCCAGAGTGGTTAACGAAGACGAACTTCGGTGATCAAGCGTTCAGTATTAAGGTTCATATTTGTTTTTACGGTCACTGGAGTTTTGACAACTGTTAGCGACGCGCTCAAAACTTTATAAATTAATTAAATTTAAGTTTGTTTTAGTTCAATATTATTTCTAATGTACCTAGTTAAAAATAAATATCTGTGTTGAAAGAAACGCAAGCCGCGTTCCGTTTTTCGTACACACTTGTAGCCTTCTCTTAGTGTTAAAATGTAAGGTTAAAATGTAGTATTTTGTGTGAAACGAAACGCCCGCGTTTCGTTTCCGCTGTCATTCCTTTTTTATGAGTTTTGTTATAAAAATGTGTAATTGTTCGTGGAACGAAACGTTCGATTCCACTAGTGTACGCGTGTGTGAAGTTTGGAATAAATTAGTTGTGTCCGCCATATTCTGTCGTTCTCATTAAATAAGTTAAAATCTTCCTGTGCCGTCTCCACCTCCTACATTAAATGGTCTTCGAGCCGAATTATGATGCATCACACCCCACGAAAGGTACAAACCCGTAGTGTGGCATTACATCAACGCCTGGAACAAGAACGCGCACAGGAGCAAGTTGTGCAAGAACGCACAGACCGAGATGCTGATGCCGGCTCCGCCATGTTGAAGTCCGAGCACGTGTCATGCGCCAAGGATTCCCGTTCTCGCAAATCATCAGCAAATGCGAGGCGTAAGCAACTCATTTTGGATGCCGCAAAACAAAAAGCCGCTATAGAAATGGACCTTATTAATAAAACCCTAGAAGCAAGCTTGGCAGCGCTTAGCGACGAGGAAGACGCGGAAGAATACAGTTCACTAATCGAAAGAGAAGAACTTCCTCGCAGCCACGTAGCAGATTGGGTGGAGCATCAGAGCAAACACATTGAACCGACAGAAGAGCAGCAAGCCCCCGAGCATGGCATCAATACGGGCGTGCTGCGCCCCTCTGTTCCAGCGTCATCGCCCGCGTCGGCACCCCCCGCCGCCGCGGCGCCCGCTGCCCCGGTGCATCCTGCACTCGACAGCACCTTAGCGACACTGAACAGTACGGTTCAACTCTTGGCTGGCACATTCAAGGAACTTTCTACAAATGGAGCAGGCGGCATGCCTCATGCTAGCTTGCTTAGCCGCATCAGTACGCCTAAGGAACTACCCGAATTCTCAGGTGACCAGTTGGAATGGCTCCAATTCAAGCAAGCATACGAGGAGTCTACAAAAATCTGCAATTTCTCAGAAAAAGAAAACCTTTGGAGGCTACGGAAATGTCTGAAAGGAGCTGCTAAGGATGCTGTCACCGCTCTGTTCATCAGCGCCACAACACCAGACAAGGTAATGTCTACTCTGGAGCTACGATTTGGAAACCCAGACGGTATCATTTCTCGCATCTTGCAAGATATTAATAAATTGCATCCGTTGCCAGCAGATTATCATCGAGACATTGTCACATTTGCAGTGAAAATTCAAAACTTTGTCGAGGCAGTGAGAGCAGTGGGCCGTGATGAATACCTGCATGGTACAAATATAGTTTCCGTTATATTGACCAAGATACCCGCCGTCCTTATTGCAAGGTGGTCCGACTATAGTTACAGCTTCATCAAGGACGGTAAGAAAGCAAGACTTATTGTTCTATCAGAATTTTTAAGCGAAGAAGCGGTCAAAATTTCTACAACTGCAAATGTCCTAACTGCAAGTACCACACGACAAGACCAGCAAAAATCTACCCGCTCACAGTCACACATTGTTTTAGTGCAAGACGAAGAAAATGATGCAATGTCACAAAATGCAGAAAAGCCGATGTGTCAATTTTGTAAGAAATCATCACATAAAATTACTGAATGTAGACATTTCAAGAAAGCACTGCGCAAAACACGATGGCAATATATCAAAAGAAATGGTTTGTGTTTCAAATGTTTGATAAGAAGACATGAACGAGAATCGTGTAAAGCACCTGTATGTGACAGTGACGGCTGCGGTCAGGCGCATCATCGACTATTGCATTATACTGCAACAAAGAACAACAATGAACGTGAGCCCGCTGCACATGCGCCGCCCCTGGCGCCGGCGTCGAGTGCGCGTGCACCGGCTAGTGCTGCAGCGACCGCAGGATCAACACATCGCGCGCCTGAAGTAACCAATATTCCAGAAACTCTAACCTTTATAAACGCGAGCGATCGAGTGCTATTAAAAGTAGTGTCAGTGCGCGTGTGCGGTGCTAGCGGTGTTGTGGACACTACCGCGTTGCTGGATGATGGTTCGTCGGTGTCTCTTATGAGCGCTGCGCTAGCTGCGCGCGCTGGCCTCAGCGGCCGCTCATGCGCGCTGCGCGTGCGCGGAGCATTCGGTGATAAAGAACTAGTGTGTGACTCAACAGTCGTCAATGTGGACCTTATGGGTATGGACAATAAAATGCATAATATAAAAATGCGTTGCGTTGACAAGTTAAATTTACCATTGCAAACTTTATCTGTTTTGAATTGTGTAAATTATTCTCATTTAAAAGATTTAAAAGATAAGCTCTGTTCCTCTGACACAAAGCCTGAAATATTAATTGGTCAAGATAATCATCATTTATTGTTACCTATTGAAATGAAGTTAGGAAAAGTAAATGAGCCGTCCGCTACCCTTACCCCCCTAGGCTGGTGTGTGCACGGGAGAATGAGAGTGGCGCGGGGCCCCGGCCTTCGCCCGCACGAGCGTCGTACTGCAGTTGGCACCGAGACTAACCTATTTATTGCAGGGAACGAAGAGGAGAGTATCCTGCGAGAAATCCAGGAGAATTTCCGCCACTCTTTGCTTATAGATTCTTTAGGAGTCTCGTGCAAGCCGCGCCAGAACGAAGATGATGTGCGCGCCACCGCGCTGCTGGAGCAGTCCGCGGTGCTGGAGCGCGGGCGCTGGCATGTGCGCCTGCCCTGGAGGGACGAGCGCCACCTGCCCGATGCCTACCCCACCGCGCTCACCAGAATGAAGGGTATCGAAAGGAAAATGAGTAAGGATTTAGGTTTTGCTAATAGGTATCAGGAACGAGTGAATCATTTGTTGGAAAATGATTACGCCAGAGAGCTGAAGGAACCCGAAGAAAGTCCCAGTAGGAAATGGTACTTACCTCACTTTGGGGTGGATAACCCCAACAAACGGAAACTCCGCCTCGTCTTCGACGCCGCCTGTAAGGTAAATGGTTATTCTCTTAATGATTATCTGCTTACAGGGCCGGACCTGCTGTCATCGCTGTTTGGTATTATACTGCGCTTTAGAGAGAACAAAATTGCAGTAACCGGTGACATAAAGGACATGTTTTTGAGGATAAAAATACATGCCGAAGACCAGAACGTGCTAAGGTTTTTATGGAGAAACAAGCCAACGGAGGAACTAAAAACGTATGTAATGACATCACTTATTTTTGGGGCTAACTGTTCGCCATTCATAGCGCAGTTCATTAAAAATAAGAACGCAGTGCGGCTCGCTTCAGAGTACCCGGCCGCCGCCATCGATGCAGTATGCAAATCGCATTACATGGATGACTACATCGACAGTGTAGACGACGAAGCCACAGCTGTGGAACTAGTAAAAAATGTTACTGATATTCATAGGGCGGGCGGCTTTGAAATAAGAAACTGGACGAGCAACAGTGTTGCAGTTTTGGATAGTGTGCCAAAACAAACTCTAGGCTCAGCGGCAGTAAAGTTCAAAGTCGGCCAGCAACATGAAAGCGAGCGAACTTTAGGTATGATGTGGTATCCCGCGGATGACACATTAGGTTTTGATTTATCCTTGAAGCGCATTCCCGCTTGTATTGTGAACGGAGATGAACGGCCAACGAAACGAATAATGTTGAGGGTTATTATGTCTATTTTTGACGTCTTGGGCTTTTTAGCGCCGTTCACGATTCAAGGACGGATAATGCTGCAGGATACCTGGCGATTGCGTATTACGTGGGATGAGCACATTCCCGATAGCATTTTTAGTAAATGGCGCAAATGGATAGATCTGCTTGCGGTAATTAACGCTATACGCATACCTAGATGTTATAGAACGGTAAGAAAAACAGATGTAGCAGCGAGCGACAGAGACATGGCTACTACAAGCGGGCGAGCGAGCGAGAGGCGAGATCTACCCGGCGTAGCAGCTACGGCGTCGTCATCGCTCCCCGCACCCGCGCCTACCCCGCCAGCCTACATTCATGCGTCTACGCAGAGTGCTACGAGCGCCTACGATGTCGTAGCACAAGTTATGACCGCTACAGCGCCGGTAAATAGACCGGGCTATAACAATCTACAGCTACATGTATTTTGCGATGCTAGTACAAAAGCTATGTGTGCTGTAGCGTATTGGCGGTGGGAAAATAATAGCGATATTCATGTTGCTTTTATCGCAAGTAAGTGCAAAGTTATGCCTGTCAAACCTTTAACCATCCCTAGGGCTGAGCTGCAAGCTGCTTTACTCGCCGCGAGGTTAGCTAACACCATTAAGAATGAACATAGATTAGCTCCTGCGCGTGAGTTTTTTTGGTGCGATTCCACTACAGTATTGCATTGGATTCGTAACAATACACGTACGTACAAAGCGTTCGAATCTAACCGCTTGGGAGAAATCGACGAGTTAACTCGCATGGGCGACTGGAAGTACGTACCTACAAAGTTAAATGTCGCCGATGTAGCCACGCGTGAGAACTTTGATGGAACCATGCAGGAAGAATGGTTTCAAGGTCCAAAGTTTTTATACAATGCGGAGTCTACGTGGCCTAGAGATGTCATTCAACCGGCAACAATTTCACCAGAATGTGTCGCAGTTGTACAGCAGGTCTCAACAAGCTTACCTGTTCCAGACCCCCGACGGTTCTCATCCTGGCTGCGCTTGCTACGGGCTACGGCTACGGTGCTGAATTTCATCAACAAGTGTAAAGGTCAGGCAGGGCAAGTCGATTGCGAAACGATGGTGCGCGCCGAGCGTTTGTTAATTAAACAAGCGCAGAGCGAAGCTTTTCCTGAGGAGTTAGTTGCGATAAAGAATTGTAAGTCTTTGAACCGTAATAGCAGGCTACTTAGTTTGTCACCATTTTTAGACGAACATGGCGTACTAAGAGCTGGTGGTCGAATCGACGCTGCAGTGGACGTCAGCTTGGACGTCAAGAGACCGGTGATACTGGACGGCCGCCATCCTGTTTCTAGGCTCATCGTGCGACACTATCATATAAAGGCAGCCCACGGAAATCAAGAGACTGTGGTTAACGAGCTGAGGCAGCGATACTGGTTGCTGAGGCTGAGACCTACAGTTAAGTCTGTTGTTTCCAGGTGCATGCTTTGTAGGATCCGGAAGAGCAGACCACAGGTACCACGGATGGGTGAGCTGCCTAAAGCTCGGGTCGCTCATCATCAGCGCCCCTTCTCCCACTGTGGATTAGACTTGTTCGGGCCGATGGAGGTGACTGTCGGTCGCCGAAGGGAGAAACGGTATGGAGTTTTATTTACCTGTCTTACGGTACGCGCGATTCATATTGAGTTGGTACCTTCTCTCACGTCTGATTCTCTCATCATGGCATTGCGCCGGATGGCAGCTAGGCGTGGCTGGCCGCTCAATTTGTATTCAGATAATGGCACCAACCTAAGAGGCGCCGACACAGAGATACGGAAATCGATGCAGTGCCTAGACACGGAAAAGTTAAGCGAGGAAGGTGTCAACATCGGGATGAAGTGGACCTTTATCCCTCCTGCCAGTCCCCATTGGGGTGGGGCATGGGAAAGACTCATCAGAAGCGTAAAAACGTCACTAAAGGTAATCTTGTCCGAACGAGCACCACGGGACGAAGTTTTAAATACATTGATGGCAGAAGTAGAAAACATAGTCAACAGCCGTCCCTTGATGCACGTCTCGGTCGAATTTGGGGACGTTGAGTCTCTCACCCCCAACCATTTTCTTATAGGTACGTCCTCGAACCTACCCGTCATGGGAGACTACGATGATTCCGACTTATACTTGCGCAAGCGTTGGCGTACAGCACAGAGACTAGCCGACATGTACTGGCAGAGGTGGGTGAAAGAAATTCTACCTGATCTCATACCTAGGACGAAGTGGCGTGATGAGAAGACATCGCTTCAAGTTGGTGACCTAGTCCTTGTGGTAGATCCTAACTCTCTGCGTAATACGTGGCCTAAGGGACTGGTGACGAACGTGTTCCCGGGCAAAGATGGTCGAACAAGGTTAGTTGAAGTGCGGACTGCGAGCGGGACGCTGCGACGGTCGGCATCCCGCGTCGCTCCTGTCCTCCTGAGTGATGAGTGCTGTGACAGCACTGGGGTGGGGAATGTTAGCGACGCGCTCAAAACTTTATAAATTAATTAAATTTAAGTTTGTTTTAGTTCAATATTATTTCTAATGTACCTAGTTAAAAATAAATATCTGTGTTGAAAGAAACGCAAGCCGCGTTCCGTTTTTCGTACACACTTGTAGCCTTCTCTTAGTGTTAAAATGTAAGGTTAAAATGTAGTATTTTGTGTGAAACGAAACGCCCGCGTTTCGTTTCCGCTGTCATTCCTTTTTTATGAGTTTTGTTATAAAAATGTGTAATTGTTCGTGGAACGAAACGTTCGATTCCACTAGTGTACGCGTGTGTGAAGTTTGGAATAAATTAGTTGTGTCCGCCATATTCTGTCGTTCTCATTAAATAAGTTAAAATCTTCCTGTGCCGTCTCCACCTCCTACAACAACAATAATACACGCATGCGTGCGGTCGGTGCACCGGTCGGTACAGCACTGAACGCGTTCATTTGTTTACATAGCGCGTCAGTCGACCGACCGCGTCAGTCGACCGACCGCGTCAGTCGACCGACGGTACGGACTGTCGGTCGAGCGCGTGCGCATGGGCGCACGCGCTCGACCGACAGTCCTCGTACGCAGTGCGTAGCAAAATACGCGTGCGTACGGTCGGTCTAGCACTGTACGGTTTATGAATTTTCATACATATGACAAGCGCGACTGACGTACGCACTGACGGTCGGTCGAGCACTGTAACCGGCCTTAGTCGAACGTGTACAGTTGCGACGAAAAATGAATCCATTTGCTAACTCTATAATATGTGCTTACTATTTACACAAACGATTACGACACGAAAAACGGAGAAGATATCATGTGCACCCAATAATTGTAGACCGGCTAATTGAAGTAGAATTTTGTAAATTGTATTCGATATTGCGACAATACGAGGAAACATTTTTTGAGTACTTCTGGATGTCTACCCGAAGTTTTGACGAGTTGCTAGATAAACTTCAGGATAATTTGAAGCACAACAACATGTTCCGTGTTCCAGTGCCACCAGTAGAAAGATTGGCCGTTACTTTAAGGTAGGTATGTACCTACTCATTTACAATTTATTTTATTTAATAAAATTAAATTAAAATTTTTATGTTTTTTTCCTTATTATTTTATCTATTTCTTATTAGGACAAAGAATAACAAAAAATGTCATATAATTTTTTATTAAAAATGTTGCAAAAGTACATAATCGTGTTAAATTTTCTGGAAAGTAAGATATTCTTCCAATAAGTCGGTTGGAGTCGATGAATCACGGTGCTACAAATTGTCGAGTTGCGGGTTCTTCTATAAAATTTTCGGGAAGGGGTTGAGATGTGGATTGTTCTGTTGAGTAAAGAGTAGCTATATCTGGAAGTTCCGAAATCGTAGAAAAAGTATGGGATGTATGTGCCGGCCTTCACTAGAGCTATTATCGCTTGAAATTTCGATGGCTTTTTTTAGCACTTCCGAACGGAACAGTAATTTTTGGTGATTAGAAAAAGTTTGCATGATCGGCAGAAGCGAACAAAAAAATGACATGTCATCGTTCTGCATCAGTTTTGTGTTCTCTTTAAATATGTTCAACATTTCTCTCTCAAAATTGTCGTCTTCATCAGGAGTTCTCTTACGCTTTCTATGCATCCGCGCATCCGTCTACTTGCAGCAGTTTGTTGTTGGTTTGTTTGGGAAGTGTTGGGGCCCTCGTACGTTGAAGGTAGAGCATTTTGGTTTGATGAAGGGTTTGACGGAGAACCCTCTCCTGTATCGATAGTTGGTGGCTCGCAATTTGATCGGGATTCATCAATTGTGTTTTGACTTGCTAAAATTGAATCTTCAGTGTCGACTACTCGTTTTTTATCTAAAAATTTCATACAGTCAAAATATATATATTTCTTTTTGTTTCCCCCCTCCAGATCCAGATTTTGTATTCTTCAATGTGACTTTGCATCTTACGTAAGCGTCCCGCGCAGTTTTCCATTGCTGTGGTACTTGTTTTTCTGTAAGTAAATACATACAATCATTTAAAAAGTTTCATTTATTTCAGATACCTTGTGACTGGACAAAGATACAGTGATATTTATTTTAGTTACTGTCTTGGAATTAGGAATTAAATCAGCGCGACGTAGCTGTACGCGCGAAGGAATTCATCAGCGCTGCACTGTAGTCGTTCATACGTTTTCATTGATTCAGCTACGCTCGACCGACCTCAGCGCTCACCGTCGGTCGAGCACTAAATACAGCCTTACAGTCTGTATTGTCTTTTCGAAAGCCGAGATTCATTTTCAATATTGCTCGTCGATGGCCGGTTTCTTATCGAAATGCTTGACAATCCATCAGCAATGTTCATGCGGCAGTCTAACAAGGGCAACATTTCCCTTCTGCTCAATTTATTTGCCAAACAATCATTACGATACAGTCGCTAAGAATTGACAATCGCCAAGTCAAGAAAGTGTATCAGTACTTTTTGTGTCCATTCAAACTGCACCGGCTTGTCCTCATCTTCAATGGTCAAGAGATGGGATAAACGCATGAAGATACCTGCCCCAAAAATAGTTCAGCATTACAACCAACACATGGGGGGTGTGGATGTTCTGGATCAGAAGATGGAGTATTACAGGACATTAGTTTTTGGCTACTTCAACCGACGTAAGTTTCAGTTCCATGCCCGTGTTTCTGTGATGGTACATGTTTGTGCATCTGGAAATTTCATCAAAAAACTCTCTGTTGAAATAGTCTGAGAAATACTCCTCACAGGAGTCACGGGCAATGGAGCATAGTCATGACTACAATCTTCGAAAGATACCTGCTTTCAAACTCTCTTTCGAGAAGGTGGGCGCGGAGTTTGTTGTCATGTTCTAGGAGTATCCTGCATCGGTTACGACTCCGGTGCTGCAGACGGCTGTGATTCAGGCTCTGGATCATCCAACTGAAGATCTTCAAAAATGCTGGGTTGGATCTCGTCGTCGTGGTCTGAGTTCATATCCTCAAAGTCAATTTCAGATGCTTGGTTCAACGTCCCAGGTTTCATAACAAATAATTTATTCAATGATTTGAAAATTTTACAGCTATCTTTTTCGCAATTGGACCCATTTGAATGGATGCAGCTCATATTATTTATGAGCAGCGATGCAAATGCTGCTTCAAAGCCAGCACATGTAGGAGACACATTGATTGCGTTAACCATGGCTTCGAATGCAGCCAAAATTGTTTTCAAGTGGGTCTTGATTAAAATGTCTCATCCAAAAGAGACGTTAAACCAAACTTTTTGGACAATACATCCACTAAATACTCAATATTTTCTATTGTTAGCAACCAATTTGTTATAGATGGAACGGAACCAGACCTAGCATTGTTTTGGCTTGTAAATTTCATTGAACTTAATACTACTTCAGCTTAACTCCACAATATTCTGTGTCTTGATTTTGGGGTTACTGCACCCAGAAGAGGCTTTCCACTTCTCTTTTTTGAATTTTCAAAGCTTCCATTCAGCGAATCGAATAGGTTGTCGAAGAACATGAAAATGTCTGCGGTTTCTTCGCATTCCTCCTTCGGCAATACTCCAATGTCTGAAAATTTAAAATAACATATATACAAAGTGGTGTAATATTGAATCATCTTTATCATTTATCATCTGAATCATCCATAGGTATTAAAATAATAAATCTTTGTTACACGTTTCACAACCTCTGTGTCGCGGTGGGCGACTAACTGGCTGAGACACAAGAAGTGCAGGTTTGAATTAACATACTTATGATATTGCATGTTGTAATGCTAATTTTCCTTAGCCTGTTAGGGGTAGATAGGGGAAAGGGTAGGTCGTACAAAAATAAATAATATTTCACATAAACGAACCTAACTTTATTTCTAAATTACACCAGAACATTATGTTATACAAGAATCTCCACGCTAACAAACAATAGAGAGATTATAATAAATACCTATTGATGTGATGTCGACAAAATATAACTTCTTTTAGACCTACTCTTACATAGATAAAGGTAATTTATAGGGTTGGTGATCTTTTTTTTTTTTTTTTTTTTTTTTTGACGCTGGGAAAAATGCCCTACGCATCCCCTCCCCGGGGGGGCGGGAGGGGTATATGGGACTCCCCGGGAGTGAAGCTCCCGGTATACCCACTAAACAACCCAGCTGCACTCCGGCGTCGCCTGCATTGGAGGGGGTCTGGGAAACCGGCAGAGCCTTTTCGTCCAGTCCCCCTCCGGCGATCCCGCCCTTAAGGCGGGCCTTTCACGTCCCTCCTCGAGTTAAGGAGGGACTTCGGGGACGGTCGTAAGTGCGCGACCGTCCCTCCCCGCGTGGTGGTGAACAGTGCGAGGCGGACAAAGGCGCCCCCGCACCTATCGTCCGCTATTCACCACCGGGCGGGAGAAGGCGGTCGTACCTCCGCCTTCTCCTACCCCTACGCTGCCTGCGGTGCGGCGGTGCAAGAGGATCCACCTCTCGCGCGCGCTCCGCCGCCTCCTTCTGCGATATAACGTCTTCGCAGAAGGAAGCGACTGCCGCCCAGGCATCCTCACTTCCCAGCATCCCTCTAACTACGCTGGGAAGCGAGAGGTCCCGCCCGACCGCCGCAACCAAGCTGCGGCGCGGTTCGGACCACGACGAGCACACCTCGAGGGTGTGCTGCGCCGTGTCCACCGCCGCGCCACAATCATGGCACGACGGTCCCTCCTCCCTTCCAATGCGGTGCAGGTACTTGCCGAAGCAACCGTGCCCCGACAGCACCTGCACCATGCGGAAGGAGAGGAAGCCATGCGGCCTCTCGAGCCAGTCTTGCAGTACTGGCCCGAGAGCGTCAAGCGTCCAGCGACCAAATACGGCGGAGGCAAGGTCCTCCGCCCAATGTTGGATGGTGACCTCCCTCGCCTGTCGCCGGACGGCCTCTCGCTCTTCCGGGGCCGGGCGTTCCCCGAGCGCCCTGCGCTCCGCCGTCCACTCGTACACTCTGGCGAGCACCCACGCCTCGAGCTCCCAAGGAGGGGTGCCCGCCAGAGCACACGCTGCCGCGAAACCCACCGTGCGGTAGGCCCTCTAGGCTCTTTGGGGCGCCCGAAGGGCGGTGAAGTTCTCCCTCTTTTGGAGGGAGTCCGCCCAGATGGGGGCCCCATACAGGGCCATGCTCCGCAGGATGCCGGCGTACAGACGCCGGCACCGTGCGCTGGACCCCCCCAAATTTGGCATCAGCCATGAGAGGGCACCCGCAGCCTTCAGCAGGCGCGTCGACAGTCCTCTGAAATGAGGACTGAAGGACCACCTGCTGTCTAGGATGAGGCCCAGATATTTCATCTGGGCCTCCACCTCAATTCTGACGCCCTCCACATGGATGTGGGCGTCAGGTGGGGGGCGCCGCCGAGGACCGTGGAAAAACACGGCCTCGGTCTTATGCAGCGCCACCCTCAGCCCCAGGCGGCGGATCCTGTCAACGATTAAGGATCCGCCCGCCGACGCCAGACCGGCCGCCTCCTGAAAGCTCCCGCGGGCAGTAAGGAGAGTGTCATCCGCATAGCAGATTACACTCGTACCTCTCGGGAGCCTTCCCCGCAGCAAAGGGTTGGTGATCTGCCTTGACCTTTGCCGAGGTAGCAATAAATACAGATGAAAACTTGTCCGAACACTTTCACACTCCGGGACGGGATATGGTTAAAACATCACGGTGGAATTCCTTGGATAGAGTCAATTTTGGTTAGTAGGAAAATTTTCGCACGCACCCTAGGTTAAATGCTTTTCCCATACATATAACTCACAGTACTCTCAAATTCACAAGGGTGGAAGCTTGTGCTTTGACAGTTACGGCGACGGAATCGCTCCCATGGCTTGACGGAAGATGCGGCAAGCGGAAGTAGGGCTGGCTGCAGACTCAGTAGGCAAGCATCAAGACGAGAAAGCAGCAGGGCGGGGCTGATGGCCCGCGCGGAGTCTCTGAACACGTGCCACGTGTTCAGCTGGTATACAGGAAATGAAAAAAAACCTCTTTCTCTGGAAAAAACCAATGCCTCGGTAAGCGAATGCGTCCGCAAGCGAGTCCATGCGAACAAAGGAAGAAAAGACAACATGTCAGAGGTTCGTTCGCACGGCGAGAGAAAAGTTTGAACAATAGGAGTAGATGACAATGATCTTACCAGAGGTCGTATAAAATTCACTTATGAAATCCGGTTGTAGGCCACGCCACATAAGGAACAACTCGGCGACAAACTCAAAGCTCGAATTAATATATTAAATAATTTAGTTAGCAGACGAATCGATTTGCCAACTCACACGCAACGCAATCAAGCCTCCACCTGATGGTCGCGTCAGTCAAGCTTCAACTTCAATCCAATCCTTCATCGACATCAAGTTGCCTGTCAGACTGACATTGACAATTGCTTACCGAACAGTCAACACAGATAGCAAGCATGACATGACTGAACCATTTCCCTAATAATACAGTGTTGCTAGACTTAAAAATTTATTATATTATAACCTCTCGCCTCGCTGCCGCCAAGGTTTGAATCTGGCAGAGGACAGGACAAATCAAAAATGGACCGATTCACAATACCATTGTTAAAATCGGACGTTACAATGTTAATTCAAACCCGTACATTTTGTGTCTCAGCCGGCTATTCGCCCACCAATCCTTATTTGATGGTGGATTAGGTAGTATATATATTTATATACATACAGTCCACATATTTTTCCACACATTTACATTTACATACAGTCCACATATTTATGTGGACATCATACACATACTTATGAAATGTGGTGCACGTGTTTATGGCCCTGTATAGTGAGTATCAGAAACTACGAGTACCATGGTACCACAACACCAGTCGGAACAAATATTTGGAGATCGTAAAAACTTTTATCCCATAACGGGACTCAACCCCGCAACCTCTTGCGTCTTAGCTGGCTACTGACCCGCCGCGCCACGGAGGTTGTCAAAGGAGAATGGGCAAAAATGTATGGAGCTTGGTCCAAATTTCCACCACAAATGAGACCTATGTCCTATAATGGAGCACTGCGTACTGAACCATTATGATAAGACCGTAACCAAAAATATTCACTCAGTAAAAAGCACTTGGCATCTTTGTTTTAATTGTCTTGCTGCAATCATTAGATTGATTTAAAATCAATATTTGTTTTCTGTCCTCCAAATCAACTTCTTTAAGTAAATTATTTTTACATTTAATACAATTACTTTTTTCCTTTGATTTCTTCGCTAGATAGCCCGCAAAATATGCAAGAGAGCATTCTCCTAGTGAGCATTCTTCTGGTCTCATTTCCTTTTCGTGAGCAATTGAGGTGATCCAGCTTTACTGCAAGAAGCCCAAGAAGGCCCAGCAATTGGTTCAATTGAGAACTCAACATTTTTTATTGAAGGTTGTGTCCCAGATGCAATTGGTAAGTTTTCCTCAGGTAGCTCCAGAAATTTCCCCTTTTAATCTTCATAGTTTTTTGATTTAGGCAGTTTGATTAGGGAATTTACTAAGCAACTTCGAAATATTGTTCGCAGTAATTTAGCTGTTGGGTTTCTATTTGAGCCCCCCTTTTGCCTGAATTGGGAAAATACATTTTCGATGGGATCTTGGTTAAATTTCCAGTTATCAAATAATCAATTTTTGGATCTGTTATCTCTTCATTCAATAGCTGAATTACTCCCTCACATGTTTGAACAATTCCATCAAAACATGGTGGACGGGTCAACATTTTTTTTATTTGACCTTCTTTGCCCTTTTTAAAATATATCTTATGCAAAGTCTCAATTTGAGACTTTGCATAAGATATATTTTAAAAAGTGTTTGAGACTCTCAAACACTTCTTTCGCTTTAAGAATTGCATTTAATGCAAACTTGGATTTTTTTGATAAGGCATGTTTGTATGGGTTTCGGTCATACCGGTTTTTACTGTTTAATGCATCAAACATATTGTTGACAATTTTTACAAAGTTTGCTGTCGCATCAGCTGTTTCGCTGACCAACTGTCCTGTACTTTTCACTGTTCTTATGGTTGCAGCAACAGAATTACTAAAAAGTTGAGTTGCAAGACTCACAGTCATTTTTTGGAATGCATTTGGGTTCAGATGTTTATCTGTAAGCTTTGTGAGTGACCTACTCATGTTTGACATTATGTCTATTTCATATAATAATAATAAATAATAAATAATGCTGGACATTTTCACACAGCATCATCTAGCCCCAAACTAAGCAAAGCTTGTACTATGGGAACCAGATAACTGATATACTTCTTAGATACTTTTATATGTTTGTTTTATGTCTTGAACAGATATTAGTTCTACGCCATTTATAAAATCCTTCGTTAAGAAGTTATTTCTTATGCTTTTTACTAGATGTGGCACATCAAAGAGTGCATATAATTTTCGGTCATTTAAAAAAAAAATAGTTTCATTTGTCACACCCAGTTTTTTATACACATTTTGATTTGTGGTTGCTTGATCACAAACCTTGGGCAAAAGGCCACTTTCAAAAAGTTTATTCGTTACTGCTTTTAACAACAAGTGAAGAGTATCAGCTTTCACATTTGAATTTGACAGAAAGTATGTGACTGGTAGCTTCCATTGACCATACAAGGCTCTCACTAGAAACACGAGAGCAAACTTAGCTATCTTGTCATTTCTGCTTTCCCACCTAAATCTTCAAACCCTTCGATAAAATCGATTTTTTTAAATATTCTAAATTGGCCATAATTGATATCTCATCGAAACATATAACACATGCTCATTCTTTAATTTTTGCATTTTCAAATCGTTTTTCAATTCTCTTAAAAATGTCAAAGCTGAGACCAGGCAAACAATCTGATTTTGCCAACCAAGATTACTGACTGTACAACTGACTGACAGATGGACAGACGGACAAAACCATTTTTTGCGAAACTCGAAAGGAAGGCGCTGCGCTCGCTTCGCTCGCTCGGTCAAATAGGCGCGCACCTATTATAACTGGGCATTGGTGCTGACGATTTACACGTGACGGAAAAAAAAAATTTTTCCTTATGCTATCTTATCATCAGCTGTATCGTCCGAAACCAAAAGTATCAATATTTTCCAGTCACGGTATTCGTATTCATACAGAATTTTAGATAGAACCTTGTCGAACTAAAAAATTGAAAAATGCGATACACCCGTCCTTCCATAACCACGTTTGACGTGCATCTGAAGCGTCTGAGCTCGTATTCGGATTTATATGGCCAATCGAAATTGCGCACGCCATAGAAAATGTATGGAGAGAAATCGTACTGTTTTTTGTACATTTTAATATACTCGTAAATAAAAAACTAATAGATTTGGGATAAAAATAATTAGCAACACGCTTAGAGGACTATATTCAAATTCATTTATTTCAGATAATTTAAAATCCATAACACTTTACAAAATAAATAATCACTATAAATAAATAAATAAATAAGTTACAAAAATAAAATCTTAAAACACTAAACTTAAAACTAAAGAAAACCTAAATCACTCTCCGCACAAAACTTTTCCAGATCGGAGAGGTGAACCTGTCCGATATAGTTCTCAGGATGCTGTTTTGACTGCCCCGCACTCTGCGCATCAGGGATGCAGTTTTTTTACGTAGTATGGCTTCGAAAGCATCCGTCTGGTATTCCGCAAACATCCCTGACGCACTACAGAAGCGGGGGCCCTAACATCATCCTGAAAATATTATTATATTGGACACGGAGTTTATCCAAGGGCTTTTTGGTGCAGTTGACCCATAGGTTACCCTATATAAGCTAAAATTTTCTATAATTTTTTCGTCAAAATTTACTGCATCTTTGGCTATTTTTGTTCCGATTCGGACCCCATTTTTCGTCATTTTTAGCGATTCTTACGTTATTAAAAGCTTTTTTTTGTGGAATTTTTGTATACGACTACCCAGTTTTTTATCACCCCGTGTAGATGAATACTTTACCTTTAATTTCGTACCACAATTTCACTACAGCTGTGGTTCCAGGCTCAGCAAATGGTACCGAAAAACCATACAATTTTGTATATTCACCCTTAAAACATAGGCGCTCGGCAAGCTTTCGGTACCGTGTATACCGAGCGAAACGAATCCGTACCGCTCCCGCACCGACAACTCAGAAAACGGCCTTAGGGTACTTCTGAACTTTTACTCGATGTAGAATAATTAACGTCAATTGGGTGTTTTCTACTCTAGACAACAAGCGCTATGCTTGGCCTACAAAGGATATGGCTTATTTTATCCTATCGCAAAGCCACAGACAGTTACTAATTATAAATAAACATACTATTCTTCACTGCGGCAGGACTTTCTACATCCATATTTGTACTTGTTGTTTCCTCTCCATCAGTTACATTTTGAAAGTGAACTGGTACAGCAGGCCCAATCAACCTGCTTCTTAACATTCCTTTATGAATTGCTTGATTTCCTATCTCGCTCTGGGGTTCTTTTGTTTCTACAGCATCCTTAGACACGGTCGGTGGTTCCACTTTCGTACAAACTTCTGGTTTAGCACTTTTAAAGTCTTGAGCTTTCTTCTCGTCTTCCTTTTTCTTGGTACTCCTAGTAGTGCTGACCATTTTAGGTGGAGTATTAAACATCCAGGATCCGTCTCGAAGACCAACAAATGTAGGCGTTAGGAGTAAAAACACAGATTTAGCGATCTAAAAGAGTGTGGGCAAGTTCCTACCTGCCCACACTCTTTTAGATCGCTAAATGTCACACGCAATCGCTAATGCCATACCTTGCGCCTCCTGGCGATACGTGCAGCGCGCAAGGTGTGAAAAAAGCCACTGGTCATTCTACGTTCTACAATGCTATATTAGAGCCCCCTTGCCCCGCGACCTCCCGCTTCCCGGTCAGGCCACTCCTGCGCACCTATCCTCACTGTTTATTTAAACACACACGAATACAATTAAAACAAAATAACAAAGTAGGTACTAAGCTATGCGTCGCCTACATTCCCCTCCCTAGTGCTGGGACAGCACTCATCCTCAATGGTAATTCGAGCGACGCGCGTTGCATTACGGCGCAAAACTCCCGTCTTAGTCTTCACATCGACAACTCGAATTCGACCACCTTTGCCTGCTTACATTCTGTACCAAACCTTTTGGCCAAACTTTTCTAGGGGAATTTGGGTCTACGATCAGTACAAGATCTCCTACTTGTTCTTTGCTCTTCATGCCATTTTTGTCTGGCATATCAGGCAGTACTTCACACACTCAGCGCTTCATAAACATATCTGCCAGTCGTTGGGATATGCGCCACTGTTTTCTTAGGTAGGCGTCGGAATTTTCGAAGGTACCTAAAGTAGGTAAGTTTGAAGATGTACCTAGGAGGAAGTGATTCGGAGTGAGTGCCTCTTTACAGTGAGGTTCAACTGTGACATGGGTCAGGGGGCGACTATTTACCATATGTTCAGTATTCAGCTTCTTCAGCCATCAATGTCGTGAGTGTTTCATCACGTGGCGCTCGTTCCTTCAATATCACCTTAAGTGCATCCTTTATATTTCTAATTAGTCGCTCCCATATCGGTAGTCAGTTGGTTCACAATCTCGACGTGAACGGTTCTTACTGTAAGGCAAGTAAAAATTACTCCGTACCTTTTTTTTTTTTTAAACAATTCAAAACCCCCTGTCGGAGTAATTACTGATTAATGCTTATTACATAAATAACTTTGTATGGCACATTGTCTTAATGTATACTTAATCATCTATGTTTAAATATTTATGCTTAAATGTTATGTAAGTACTTAATCCTAGTTAAATTCTTAGCTGCTTAAACTCCTAGTAGGTAGATTAATGATCTGGAAGAAATCGCTTCTAAGCGATAAGACCGCCCATTGTACATTATCTCGTTAGGTTATACTAGTTAATACATAAGTTATTGTAATTATTGTGTACAATAAAGCGTTTTTCATTCATTCATTCATTAATTAAATGATAAAACATGTTAAACTCATGATTTCCCAGGCTTAGGCACTCTAGGATTAACTTGAGGTTTGGTGATAACTATTGGTTGGTTTCGGGATTGTAGGTGATTGAAGATCTGGATATATGGCAACTAACTTACCCTCTCATCCACTGGTTGGAAAGCAGTGGGTACCCACTACCTACCTTCAGTTTCGGCATCTTTTTTTCCCAATCTTGTCCAATCCTCTTCCAAATCCTCCATCCTCATGCATTGTATTTCTTACTCTCTTGTCACTTAACATGGATAGCAATTCACTTCCAAGGATTCACTTCTTGCTTAAATTTTGTAACATTTTTGTAACATAACATAACCTCCGAATTTGTTATGACGTGGCAGGCATGGTCAGAACCTATTTCAGTTCTGTCAATATCTCAGTCACTGTCAAACTTGTCGCTGCTGTCAAAATTTATAAAAAATAATAGCTTCGTATTTAATTTTATAAGTATTCAATTTTATATCTTACGTATTTATTTATTTCTGTTCATACTTTTTGTGCTACTTTCTGTTCGTGATATCACTTTTTCTCAGGTCCAGTCTGAAAATCAGCGTTACTGTGTACCTTCGGGCATGGAGTAACAATAAGCTGAGACTGGACCTTTTTGGCTCACTACAGCACACAGACCACTGTTGCACCCACCTATGTAGGTGCCAGACTACTAGTTTTAGGTGTGTATTTCTTTTTTTTTCTAGTTTGTTTTTACCTGTGCGCCTACATACTTGTTACTTGTCTTTGTTTTTGTGTCTGTGTTGAAATGTTATGTGTACCAAATAAATATTTTATCTATCTATCTAAAAAAAAAAAAATATATGTTTGGTGATGACGTTGCAATTTCCAACAGAGTCATCTCTTTATCATATTTTGTCATACCACTTGACTTATTTCCGTATTTTTCAATGTTACGAGGTGATAAAAGATACGTAGTAGCCGCCGCATCCCATATAGAGGCCATTATTGGCCATCCACACCCATACACATCATAAAGGCCTTCAGGATGGATAATTGTATCAAATGTCCATTTTATTATCTTGAATATCAGTAGAATTCCAAATACACCAGAGAATAAGTTGCTAAATATCAAGAATTTAGACCACATATTCTGGAAAAATGTATTCACTGTGTCTTCAACCATTTCCTTGGAGATTAGATTTCTGAACATAGAGGTGTCCGTGAATGATGCATCCTCATTTATAGCACATGATATAGATTGCGAAATGGCCTTTTTCTCAGAGGGATACATCAACTGGCTTCTCAATCGACTTAAGTCATCATATGAGTATATCCCTTGATTAGCTAGATCACCCGCATCAGTATATACCCACATAGGATTACTACCAGTTGTTAAAATAGTAGGACTATGGATGTGGGTTAATCCAGACTGTGAGGTGAACCATTGTCCTGATAACAAGAAGGCAGTTTTAATGAGAACTGAGCAAGATTCTGGTGTAGGTGTCTTTTGCAAGATATGAGTTTTAGGCCCCATGTACTCGTACATTACTTGCCCATTTAGTACATTAGTTGACGGGCATTTCATTGAAGCAGCCTTCTAACTTCATTGACGCTACGTGTACCGGTTTGCATTGAATCACATGAACTTGTTGACCAATGGTATACCCTGGTTTACCTGTGAACACATAAGCAAATTCGACAGGGTCTATTGTTGCTAAAGATAACTGGGTATCTTCTCTTATGTTATTATTGTGGTATTCTTTTCGCCTAGTATCCCATAATTGACCATGGGAGCCATATATTTCAATTAAACGAATAGCAGTTTCGTTATCTCTTGACCTAAAACAAAAGAGAACAAACTATGTATTTGAATCGACACAATTTATACACAGGTAGGTAGACAAACTATTAATTATCGCTTTCATCAATCATGTTATCATTATCATCCAGCTCCAAAGAAGCTACATGTATCCATGGTTGTAACCGGTCTGATGCAACGGTAGTTTTACGTTTATTTTTCATTCCTGCGAAACCGGGAATAGGAGCCACTCTATAACGGTAATTCCCTAACACTTTAACTGCTCTGAAAGGTCTAGTACTTTTACCGTCGTTCTGAAAAACAGTCTTTGTGTCCGGATTTCTGGACAACGCATCTGCATGGGCCATTTTTGTTCCGGCTCTATACTCAACAGTACAGTCGAATTCCTGTAATGAGAGCCACCATCGCGCTATTCGAGGATTAAGGTCACGTTTTTGGAATGTGGAACGTAAAGCACAACAGTCGGTAACAATTTTGAAAACCTTTCCCAAAAGATACACTCTTAAACTTTTTTTAAGGAACAAACCACTGCCAGGGTTTCAAGTTCGTACGAGTGTAAATTTTTGTCTTCAGGAGATGTCTGCCGACTGTAGTACGCTACGGGTTTAAATGAGTCAGTACTGCCTTGTGAACGCTGTAGTAATATTCCGCCAATTCCTACTCTGTTAGCATCCGTATGGAGTTCGGTATCTGCATTCTGATCGTAAATAGCAAGGACTGGCCTGGATACCAACCTTTATTTGAGTGCGTTAAGAACGACATCTTGGCTTTCACTCCATTCCCACTTTTCGTCCTTTTGTAGAAGTTTTGTAAACTAAGTTACGAGGCTAGCTCTGCAAAACCTCGAATGAACTTGCGGAAATAACTTACTAACCCTAGGAACTGTCTAACAGCATGCACGTTTTGAGGTTTATGAAAATCAGTTACGCACTGGATTTTTGCTTTGGATGGTCTCATACCTAAAGCGGGTGATAGACGTACGAACTTAAAGTACGCGGTTTTTAAAATCGCGAACTTACTCGGCTCGACGTAGGTGACACACGTGAAGCTTACTCACTCCGTATTGCGATGTCGTCGATAGAAGAAGCTTTGTTTTATTTAGGAATTATATCGTATTACATTTTAAAAACGAAAAAAAATTGACGATGTCGAAAAGAACTGGCTTACGAAAAGAGAGCGTTTATCACATGTGTAAGAGAGTTACATGAAGAGAAGGAAGATTTCCATAATTATTTTAGAATGCCTGAGCCGGTGTATGAAGAAGTTTTGCGCTTAAAAATAAGTTAGACCAATAAAAATAGTTACACCAATTATAGCTAAACAGGATACTTGCATGAGAGAAGCTATTTCACCGCATGAACGTTTAAGTGCAACATTACGAGTTTTGATAAGTGGTGGAACATATAAAGATTTAATGTATTCGTCAGCGATATCGAGACAGTCATTGGGGTACATAATTCCTGAGACATGTGACGCAATCTACTCTGCACTGAAAACATATTTGAAGGTATGTATCATTCCCTACTTTATAAATAAAATAACTTAGTACAAATAATCAGACTTTATTTTGCAATGGCACATAACATTAATGCTTAATATAAAAAATTAAATGTAACCACGTACTAATTTTGTTTATTTTTAATTATTATTATTAAAGTTTAAATATTTGCGAGTCTTGTGTCAAAAAGTCAAAGTTGGGTGGTTTAGGGCTTCCACAACTTCTGTAATGCATCGACTCGTTGTGCGTTGAGCTAGATGGTGATTCATCCCCACGATCCGTTGGAAGGATCCTGTTGCTAAAAAGCTAAGCGTGCAGAATACCTACAAACGACAAACAAAACTATTATACATTAAGGCTATAAGGTTATCTTAGTAATAACCTACTTATTAAAGAAATAGATCAGATGCCCTGAAAGAATAAATTACTTACCTATTAAAACACGATATGAGACGCGCACGATCTTCAGAGCATGAACACGTTTGTGGAAGACAAATTCCGTATCATCTTAGGTACTTACACAGTTGCTTGTGCTATATTGGCCGTAGAAACAAAGAGAATGGGAACTTCTTACCTTGAGTTCTAAGGTAATGTCGCTCGATTCTTTCAAGGCAGATTTTTCACGTAAATCTTCACGCAAAATTTTAAAATTTTCTTTAGTAAGCCGAAAGTTTTGGGTAAAAAGGGCATCCGACATCTCTTCGAAGGGATCCAATTTTTGTCTTAGAAGATACCGTTTCTGACCTTGTAAATAATTGTCCTCATTTTGAGCGCTATATAATAAATTTAGAGCATGCATTTTTTACAAAATCACACAAAACTCACTTGTAATGCTAATTTCCCTAGTCTGATAGGGGTAGATAGGGGAAAAGGTAGGTCACACAAGAAATAAATAATATTTAACAGAAACGAACCTAACTTTATTCATAAAGTACACAAGAATATTATGTTGTACAAAAACCTCAATGTTAACAAACAAAAGTAAGAAATATTACCTATAATAAATACCTGTCGACGTGACATATACAGTGGTGGCCATATAGTTAAGAACGATCTGAAATTCCAGATTTTTTTTATCTAAATCATGTCATGTGTGGTTATGTGTTCCTTCTTAGAAGTGACTGTTTATGTTATGAAATAGCCACACGAATAGAGCAAACGGGACTAGGAATATAAAATAAAATCGCGGACTATTTTCATAACAAATTTCATTTATTTTCTGTATTATCAAAATCAAATAGTAATGAAGCTGGACAAATAATTAAGAACGATTTATTAAACTGTTCGAGAAATACTTTTTATGAAACTGAGATTGAATAAATCACACTAGCGTGAAGCGCGTAAGAAAAATTACCAATTTAATACATTTTAAACTAAAATTAATACTTAGTAGCATGTCCACGGCTTTTAATTACGGCTTTACACCGGCGAGGCATTGACTCTACCAATTTTTGACATTTCGCAAGAGAAATAGAGTTCCATTCTTCTAAAAAAACGTCGTACAGCTCTCTTAGATTGCCACACTGCCGATTAGAAAAATTTTTTTTGACTTCGCACCAAAGATTTTCTATCGGGTTGAGATCTGGACTGTTAGCTGGCCAGTCTAAAACGGAGACTGATTGCGTTATTAGAAATTCCTTTACGGATCGTGCAGTGTGTTTCGGATCATTATCGTGCTGAAATGTCCAAATAACCGGAAGCACGTCTTCGGCATAAGGTAACATTGTTTCTTCCAGTATATTTTTGTATTGGTATTGATTCATATTTCCTTCAATCAACTTTACAGGTCCAACACCATGTCCTGAAAAGCACCCCCAAATTTTCACGTTTCCTCCACCACGCTTTAATGTCACCTTTGTGTATTTTGGGTCGAATGCTTTATTCGGAGGGCGTCGGACATATCGTTTTCCATCAGAACAAACCCTGTTTATTTTTTGTCTCGTCAGAAAAAAGAACATTTTTCCACTGTCTAGATGTCCAGTTTTCATACCTTCTTGCAAATGCAAGTCGGGCTTGCCTATGCGACCTTTTCAACATGGGCACCTTCCTTGCTATCCTTCCGTGCAACTTTGCTTCTACCAAACGCCTTCGAATAGTGCGTGCTGAGATTGCTAAGGGGTTGTTTTCACCAAAATATTATTTTCTCAGCTTATTAGACTCTTTAAAAGGATTTTGTTTTGCCAAACGAACGATATTTCGATCATCACCACGAGATGACTTTCTCTGTTTAGGTACACGCAGTACATTTGAAGTAGTTTGATACATGGCAAAATGCTTCACAGCGTTGAAAACCATCGTTTTTGAACATTGCAGATGGTCGGCTATCTTTTTAAACGACCAATTCTTCTGGCGAAGTTTTATTATTACTGCTCTGGTAGGCATATCACAACTTTTATTTTTCCCCATTGTTTTATTATAAAGCAATCACTCCTAAGACTTTTACAGCATTAAATGGCGCCAAAATTATACGAATATTGACAAAGAACCACAGTGTTTTCTATTTGAATTTGAATTAAAAAAAAACTATTCATCGTTCTTAATTATGTGACCAGCCCAGTAAGTAGTAATACTAGGTCGAGATCTAAGGTATAGAGTATATCGATAATTTTTTTGCCAATCATGTGTATCAACGAATGTAAGACTAGTATGGAAAAGTTATGCGATACTGGGAGAAATAAAAAAAAATACGTGCAATTAGTTTTACTTGTTACTTCGAAAAAAATCTACCCTTTCATTAAGCGTTCCTAATTGTATGGCCACAACTGTATATACTACTTCTTTTAGACCTACTCCTTACATAGATAAATGTAAATACACTGGCCTCCAAAAAAATCGAACCACCTACGTTTTTTCGCAAAAAATTGTCCTATGGGTTTTTACTACAATCGATAGATATTTTTTATGTTGATAATGAAAAAATGCAATTATGGGGTTGTAATTTTTTACAACCCCATAATTGCATTTTTTCCTAAAAATCTCGCGTGGTACAGGATATTTTACATAAAAATGTGATAAGATAATGAAACTATAATATTTGGCAAAATTAACGATTTCACTGTAAATGGCAAAATTTATGTTTTTTGACATTTAAAAACATTTTCGCTTCACCTTAGTATGGGATGTTTCCTCCTCTTGCTTTAATGAGTGCTGCCATACGCCTATTCAGCGAACGGATCAGCTTTTTGATGTCTTCTTGGGGTATCTGTTCCCATTCTTCCGTTAAGGCGGCTTCCAGCTGATCTAACGTCTCTGGAACTGGATTTCGGGCTCTAACTTTCCTTTTTATCTGGTCCCAGACATGTTTGATCGGATTTAGGTCCGGACTATTGGCTGGCCACTGCATAACTGGTATGCCAACCTCCCTAAGATATCCGGTTACAATTCTGGCGACGTGTGGTCTTGCGTTATCATGCATGAGCTGGAAATTTTCGGCAATATATCCCGCGTATGGCATCACATGAGGTTCCAGAATATCCGTTATGTAATTTTCAGCATTAACCACACGATTCCGAAAGAAAACCAGCTCCGTACGTCCGGTTAAAGAGATGCCTCCCCAAAACATTGTAGAGCCTCCTCCAAACCGGACTGTTTCTCTTATGCAGCACTGAGCATAACGTTCTCCTGGTCTTCTCATAACGTTACGACGTCCGTCAGAGCCTACAAGGGACATTCGGCTCTCATCACTGAACAGAACTGTCTCCCATTGACCAAGATCCCATTGGATGTGTTGCCGAGCAAATTCTAACCTTGCTTGCCGATGAGATGCAGTGAGTTTTGGTCCCGTGGCAGGCTTGTGTGGTGTCAGGTTTTGCTCCCGAAGTCTTCTTCTCACCGTATTCTCACTTACAACCACTCCACGAGTGTCCCTCAGCCTGCCCTGCACATCAACAGCAGAAAGATGCCGATTTCTCAAGGAAGTCAAGGCAATAAAACGGTCATCCGTCGTGTTTGTGACACGTCCTCTTCCAGATCCTGGTCTCCGGCGGTACTCTCCCGTTTCTAAGTATCGTTTATAAACTCGACGCACTGCTGATCGACTCAAATTTAATCTTCTTGCCACATTTCGCTGACTTAGCCCTTCACGAAGGAGGGCTACCACTTGAGCGGCTTCTGCTTCAGTTGTATCCATATTTTATGGTTAAAAGCAACGAATATGATTGCTCTAACAAAGGATTCAAAGATTAAATCACTACGATGCACGGTAAACGACAAAAGTTCGAAATAAACTAACCTTGCACTCTATGTAAAAGTTATTCATCTTTTATCAGTGCTTTTAAAATGTTACAAATACCCACAATAGCACTTGTATTCGTCTATAACAATTGGGTACTCAGATGTTTATTTATAAAGCATAAGCAAAACATACCAATATGTCAACGCATACTTAAGATAACAACTTTGTTACTCAAAATTAAATACAAATACAAATTGGCGGCCAGTGTATATTGGGTTTGTGATCTGCCTTGCTTGACCTTTGCCGAGATAGCAATAAACACAGATGAAAACTTGTCTGAACACTTTTCACACTCCGGGACGGGATATGGTTAAAACGCCACGGTGGAATCCATTGGATAGAGTCAAATTTTGGTTAGTAGGAAAATCTTCGCACGCACTCTAGGTTAAATGCTTTTCCCATACTACGTATAACTCACAGTACTCTCAATCCCACAAGGGTAGAATCTTGTGCTCTGACGGGTACGGCAACGGAATCGCTCTCAAGGCTTGACGAAGGATGCGGCAAGCGGAAGTAGGGCTGGCTGCAGATTTAATAGGCAAGCCAAGACCAAGACGAGAAAGCAGCAGGACAGGACTTATGGCCCGCGCGGAGTCTCCGAACACGTGCCACGTGCCTTAGCGGGTATGCAGAAAAAACCTCCTTCTCTGGAAAAAAACCAATGCTTCTGTAAGCGAATGCGTCCGCAAGCAACCCCATGCGAACAAAGGAAGAAAAGACAACATGCCTTAGGTTCGTTCGCAAGGCAAGAGAAAAGTTTGAACAATAGGAGTAGATGACAATGATCTTACCAGTGGCTGGATAAAATTCACTTGTGAAATCCGGTTGTAGGCCACGCCAAGGTAGATTACAACTCGGCGACAAACTCAAAGCTCCAATCAATATATAAGAGGATAATTCTGAAATCAATTAATAATCTTGCGATCTCATGCGCAAGCAAGCAAAGAAAATGGCGTCAAGCCCGAACCACAATCCAACCCTTCATAGACAATAAGTCACCTGTCAGACTGACATTGACAGTTGCTTACCGAACCTGTCATCACAGATAGCAAGCATGACTGGTGCATTATTCCGATAATGATAGTGTTGCTAGCAATAAAAAAATATTATAATATAGGTAGCCTATCTCGCTGCCGCCAAGGTTTGAATCTGGAAGAGGACAAATCAAAATGGACCGATTCACAAAACTAACTACCATTGTTAAAATCGGACGTTACAGCAATTCCTTTCCCCAGTGGCGTAGCTACCGAAGGGCTAGGCGGTGCAGTGCACCGGGGCCCACAAGCTCAAGGGGCCCTCGGACTCTGAGTCCCGAGAGTCCGAAAGGTTTTGTTCTTAGGAAACTATAGGTAGGTATGATTATTTTGAATATAAAAACAACTGCATCATTAGATTTATGAAATAGTTACCCAGAAAATGACGATCGTAAGTTTTTACAAAAAAATCAAATACGTTTACATTTTGCCACACCTGTATATTTTGACTTGATAAAACCTAAACCGTTCAGTTAGGGCCCCGGTTTATTTTGCACCAGGGCCCTTGGCTACCTAGCTACGCCACTGCCTTTCCCCGGTAAGAATTCACGCACGGAATTCTTTGGACGACCCCGCCCTAACCTACTCACGTAAAACTGTAAAGAGAAAAATATCAACAAAACCTAAAACAACCTTCGATACTTTTTTGACTCTAAAGGAGTCTACACACCAAACCCGCCGACCCGCCGACATGTGTCATGGGCTGTGTCGGTGAGTTAGTCGGCGGCAAGAAATCAGTACAACTTTTTTAGTTAGTGATTGCAGTGTGTACGAACGTGACGTGTTGTTTTTCTCGAATATTGCAGCCTACAATAAACATGGATACTGATGCTGATCTAATAATAGCAGCATGTGGAATAATTTTAGCTGGGTCCCTGAAGAGAAAACGACAGTGTTGGGTTAGACCAAGCTTAATGAGTCGCAGTCTAACGACTGCGACTCATTAAGCTTGGTCTGTACTGTTACTGTAACCAGTAACAGTGATAGAATAAAAGTTGTAAAAAGACCCTTACATTTTAAGACATTTATGTCGTTAACGTTTACCGACTTTGATTATTTACTAAGCATTGTTGGACCCACAATAGTTAAAAAAAAATACAAATTACAGAAGTGCAATTTCACCAACGGACAGATTATCATTAACATTAAAATACCTGACTACGGGAGATTCATTCAACAGTCTTTGTGACACCTTTAAAGTATCTCCTCAACTTATTTCCTACATTATTCCAGAAGTGTGCCAAGCTATCGTAGATGGACTTTCGGATTATGTGAAGGTATGTACATATATGGGCGTTTTACTTTCTTTAATCTTCCAGAAAAACTATGTTCCGAAAAATTACTATATAAGTAGGCAAATGGCTATCCTATCACCGAGCACATTTCCGATTTCAGATTCCACGAACATCAAACGAATGGACAAAAGTTGCAGATGGATATCTGAGTAGATGGAATGTACCTAATTGTGTTGGATCTATGGATGGAAAGCACATTAGAATTGAATGTCCAGCACGAAGTGGAAGCGATTATTTTAATTATAAAATGTATTTCAGTATTGTACTGTTTGCATTAGTGGATGCAGATTATAAGTTTTTATACGCTAATGTGCCAGGGTCGCATTTCCGATGGTGGTGTATTTGCTAACTCTTCATTATGCAGAATGTTATATAATAATGATTTAAATTTGCCAGATAAAAAACCTCTACCTGGAAGAATTATGACAGTACCCTATTTTTTTTTGGGCGACGATGCGTTTCCTTTACAAACCATTATTTTAAAACCTTATGATGGTAATCATGCGAAAGGGTCTCCCAAGAGAGTGTACAACTATCGCATGTGTCGAGGTCGAAGAGTAGTTGAAAACGTATTTGGACAGTTAACAAAACAATTTAAGATATTTAACAAACCCATCCAGCTAAATCCACAAAAAGTTACTATGTATTGTAACATTGGCATGTATTCATTTGTTCAATTATGTAAAACGACATGGTATAATACAACAAAATGAATATGATACTGAAAATAGTAGGGGAGAAATCAATCCAGGAGATTGGCGCAGGGAACCACGTGAAAATAATTTGTTTGCTGACTTGCCTAGACACAGTCCCTTGAGGTTACAAGGACACAATCTCCTGAGGTTATAAGGACAGAATTGGTTCAATATTTTCTTTCCGATGTCGGGAGATTACCATGGCAGAATGATCAATGACTAACTCGTAAGTTTTAATGAAACTCATACTTGTATTAGTACTTGTATTTTTATTATAATTTGTATTAAAAAGTTCGTAAATCACTTGTTTTTGTTCATTTATAAGTGGTTTTATTTACCGAATTATTCTATAAATCCCCACCGCGAAATCCCCACTGATGTTTTTATGCATTTTGAGTATACTATGACGATTCTATGACAACAACATTAAGACGAAATACTTGTGCCTACATAACGTTATCTCGCATCAGGTTATTCTCAGAGTGTATACGATGGGGATTTGTGGAATAAACCTATTTATCTGACTCAATAGATGATAATATGTTCTCAATATCACCACTCTCTTGAAGCGACACACTTAACGAAGGTTCAATTGAAGATGTTGAAGGTTCACCAAGAGGCGGTGAAATAGGGTTTGTTACGGCAGAGTTGGATGATGAGTAGTAGGAATTTACATCACATTGATCCATTGAAGATACTGTATAATATCCTGGATGACTATGGGAAGTTGAAGGTCTTGGCGAAGCTTCGAACATGTCTGAACGATATCCAGTTTCGGTTTCAAAAAAGATATTGTTAATCCGATGTTTTATTATTGCCTTTGTTGTTTTATCAAATTTTCTAAGTTGTGTCGCAATATATTCGCCAAACAAATCGTCCTCATCTTTTATTTTTTGATTTGTCCGTTGACTGACTGTTCTCATTAAATTTAATGCTTCCGACACCATCTCATTACTTGGATTAGGTTTATAACGTTTATTCGCTTGGGGAATGATGTTTGACGTTTGAGGTGAATCGTTTTCCCCATGTTGAGCATCATTGTCCGCATGTTGGGCATTATTGTCAGTTGCTGTTATCTCCTGAAATAATATTTTATTTGAATCACCAACAGTTTACTTATGAAATGTATTATACACTAGCTTTTACCCGCGAGTAGGTACACCGCACGGAATATATGAAAAAAAGACGATGGTCATAAATCATACCTAATACTAATTATCAATGTAAATAATAATTAATAATAATATTTCTAAAACACCCTAAAAAGAAAAAAAAAGAAAATGGTACGGAATCTCTCGGTTTATAATAGAAATTCGGCGAAATCAAAAGATTGTTGAGAAAAGAGTTGTTAGTTTTTAAAAAATACATTTGCAATGACTATTATATCTGTGCACATGCCATTCCAAGAAATAATTTGTTTAGAAATATTTCGGTGCAATAACAATAGCGGCAGCGCTACAACATAGGCAGATAAAATAAGTACCTATGTCTTTATTTACCGCGCGCCTCTCTTCACTCGGGCCAAGCTTACATATTATTCTTGTGTGCTCTAATAATTAGGTTAGAAATAAAATAATACAACATCACTGGAGGCGGCTACCACATTGAGAACACGTAGGCTATGGTAGAGTGCTCGCAAGATAAGTCTGCGCGCGACTGATGGCGTACTTAATGTTGCCAGCTAAACTATTTTTTGTTTTCCTTATTTTAATCAAAAAATTAAGTATTCTGGTTAGGTTTAATTCATGTCTTTACTAACTTATTTCTGATGGCATCTAATATTATAACGTAAATTAAAAAGGAAACTATGTAGATAAAGTTAAAATATATTTTTAAAGGAAATTAAAAGTCAATGGGAACCTTGCAAGTCTTTTATTGAACACCTAGTTGTACTAGTAAATTTTGTATAGGAATGGTCTTGCAGAGGGTTGATGCCTTCCATTTGAACATCGTCATCCGAATCATCTTCAGAATCTTCATCAGAAGAGTCTGATGTGTCGCCTGTAACATTAATTATAAACTTTTCCATTTCTATATCTGTTAGCCTGTCTGATTCGAAATATTTGTCTTCTATTTTTTCAACATGAATACACACATTCAGCCATTCTTCTGCCGTAACAGTTCTAAACGCCGCCTCAGTAATTGCAGATATTTCGCTAGGAGCTTGAGCGACATTTTTCTCAGCAATGCGCCTCTTTACAATTGCCCAAACCTTTTCGATCGGATTTAAATCACAATGGTAAGGCGGTAAACGCAAAACCTCATGTCCATATTCATTTAACATTTGTTCAATTTCATACTGAGGGTCCCTTTTTGTGTCTTTTGATTAACATGTATAATTGCGCTTTTGTCCAACAATCGTCGAATTCAATACCATTTTTCGTAAGCCACTCTTGGAGCTCTGATTTTCTATTGCCAATTGTAGGCGCTTTGTTTACCTGTGTGCAGTGGTATGACGCATTATCCATCACTACAATGCTATTTGATGGTAAATTTGGCACATTTTTTTCACTCATCCAGCGCATGAAGTTCGCAGAGTTCATATCGTCATGATAGTCACTCCACTTGGATTTGGACTTAAATAGTAGCAGTCCGTTTTCAACAAACCCAGTTTTACCTCCAGCATGGGCTATAATCCATCTTGCACCGACGCTATCAGAAGCAAGAATACCAGGCTCTTTCTCCGATTGCCAACATTTTTGGAGGTGGTATGAAGCATGTATATATGTTTCATCAAGATAAATTACGGGTCGATTTTCCTCCCGACGATTCTTGCGCAGCCTCTGAATATACCTCGCTCTCCAAGCTGCAATATCGCTGCGTTCAATTAAAACTTTTCGTTTAGATTGGCACTTTTTGTATTTGTAGCCCATAGTCTTTAAAATTCTCCTCAAAGATGTTCTGCTATATTTAAAATCAATATCTGCTTTCAATGCCAACCAAAGTTTATTTATGGTGGGAATCTCCTTCTTCACGACGTAAAACGATTGAATTGTATGCCTTATAGCGCACTTATCAAAATCATCTAATTCATCAATTTTTTTCTTCTTCTTCCTGGTTTTTCCCGGAGTCACAATTTTTGAAGAGGAAGCTGATGCTGCATTACCCTCTTGAGTAACTTGGGTGACGGTGCGTTCGGAAACGCCTAAAACAAAAATAACAAAAGTGCTTAATACTCATACAATAATTACATGATAATTAATATAAATGACACGACGAAAACTATAAACGATTATTGAATCTACAAAATGCGGGGAGTTTATTTGTTAAGGCAGGCAACCCTAAAATTACCTGTCAAATATGCAACGCGGGCTCTAACTTTGGAAAACGGTACTGTAGGCCCGTTATTGTCTCGTTCTTCTTCACAAGCACGTTTGACCTTCAAGATAATATCCCTGCCAGCACTTTTAATCACTTTTGGCATAGCGATGGCGACTATTTACTTTGAAAACGAATAAAAACACGGAACACAAAACACACTCTTGACACCTGACATGAACGACAAGATGGCGGCATACGATTAGTTCCGATTTCGGCCGCGCGCAGACTTATCTTGCGAGCACTCGAAATACAACATTCCACCAGCATAGACAATAAAACCTTTTTTAATTAAATAAAAGATGTTCAGATACAAAATGAAATCGTAACAACTAAATTAATTATTAGCTTAATTGAGATAAATTAAATTAAGATTTAAGTAATATAAGTATAAAAATGAGACAAGACAGACTCGCAGACACCCAGGGTTTATAATTTGAGATTGATGAAAAATAAAGACATAAAAAAAATACTTAACCCTACCAGCGCCCGGAGGCATATTTAACCCTTAAATGCAAACATACCTAAACTAACCCTACGAGGCGATATAACGTAATACACCTAATATGCAAAATTAGCCTAAGTGAATGAATGAATACTTGAGGATGGGAAACGAGTGACCGAATGCGCATTCTACAGGACACCAGCGATTGTAAGGGTGGATGACCTATTCTAAAGCCGTATCACCACAGGGAAACTACAATTTCTAATCTACACTAAACCCAACCCAAAAGACCCGTGAACCATCATATTAATGCCTCGCGAAGAATTTCGTATACCATCATTCATAGCGACAGGGTCGTTGCGAGGTATCTTTCGTCGCGGCATGGGCAGTGGGTCAACTGAATCCTTATTGACACACTGGAAGGGGCGGCGAAAGATTTTTATGTTTCGCTTCAGAACCTGGAGCTACTTGTGGGCGGCGGCGCCTACACGCAATGCCTGTATAACAAGACCTTACAAAGTTCACGGTATCTTGGTACATACTGGGCCAAAAATACCTCAATCTCAAACGTTTATAAGTTTTAGCTACCCCTTGGTGAGCTGAGTGAATTTTAATAATGATCTGTCTCCTACTTTCCAACGGGACAACTTCCTTCCACTGGAAATCAGTTTAAATTGTTCAGAATTTCTTTATCATCCTTGCAGTTTTTATTTTTGCTGCTATGTAACAAACTGCCAATTACTGCCGTTTTAAGTGCTGCGACAAATTGTACAGTATTTGGATTTGGATTGCATCCACAGTTGCTGCGGATACAACCAAAACAGTTTTCGAGTGGGTCTTGATTGAGCGTAGCCTCACACAGCGCAGCACAGCATGGTTTGTATCCTCATTAAAATATTAGACGAGCGAGTTGACCAACCATAGCACAGCGCAGTACAGCGCAGCATAGCTCGATGTTGATTTGTTGATTTGACACCCTTAGTCAAAGGTTACACGCTCAATCTGGCGTAAGTTCAGTCCATCAGTTTGGTCCGACTAAGACTGATGCCAGAATGATGGATGGTAAACTTACACGCTCAGTCTAAACTGACAGCAGACTGATAAAACTTACGTTAGTTATCATTCGTAAAGTGAAGACGACAGTCAAGTGAGTCACCTGCCTGCGTAGCATGGCGATTGACTTTCTATTCTATCCTAGGTCAAATCTTCAGTTGATTTTATTCTAGGATCTACGATACTTCCCGAGCATGCCGTTGGAGGCAGACAGAGAATTTAGGCTAGACAACCATAGACAACTCCAGTCCTTAGCAACGGAGGACCCATTTTTACGTTCATTCGTTTCATCCGAGCAACGTTCCGTTCTACGTAATTAATTTAATCGAGTGGTTCGATTAGTTCGATTAGTGAATAATCGGTTATGAAACGTAGAATGGAGCGAAATTTTGACAATTTAGAATTTTTGACATAAGTTTTGGCAATCTTCATTGTTGTAATTGTGCGAAATGCGAGAACTGAAAAATTTGTTTGAAAATGTCTCGAAAAAAGTGAGTACCTACCTATTTTGATTGTTCTTCTCTATGTTATGTATGCAACTAGCCCGTGAGTGACTGGCCCCGCATGGACGCTTACTGTTTTGTTCAGAAAAAATCCTGAGTGATGTATGCATAGCCTTGCCTGTTATTGAGCTGTTTCCATCAGCCCACGGCCGGCAGTCGGTGGAATGGAAGCCGGTCATCATGCGAGCTGGCTTGACCCTTCCAAATATTGTCTAGCTGCTTAATTAAGTCACTACAAGTTGAAAAAAATATTCGCAAACAAATTTATAAAAGTTTCTTATTATCTTTTTTATTACAGCTTACGTTCTTGGTGGACTACATGTCCACCCACACCTTATTTGCGAACGGTGATTCAGCCTGATTCAGCCTCACCCCAGAACCCTTACAACAGAACCACCAGACCAATTATTGTCATCTAACAGACAAAAAAAGAACACCCAAACAAAAAGGTCATCAAAAGACGAGTTTCTGGCATCAGACCAGGAAACGAGGGAAGTGCTCAAAGTGAGTTAATATTATTATTATTTATAATATAATGTGTGTGTATATCATAGTCCTTGTCAGTGCGCTTTAAATATTTATCCAGTCTATTTATAAATGAGTTTACCGAGTTTCATTCAATTTGGTAAATAGTTATTTATACTATTATACTTTTTATTTTTAACAAAACTTCACTGTTGGGTAATAAGTTATAGTAGTTAAAGTTATAGTTATCTGAATAAATAATTTATTGAACTTTCCAGGAAATCAATAATAACCTTAGCGTAAGGAATGCTTTAGAAAGAAGAGAGAGGTAATCAATGTTTTTATATATAGACACAACTTAATACAAAATATACTATACATAATTAATATACTATAGTTACTTTATTATACTACGAAAAATATGAGCGAATAATCATTTCCCTTTTTTGCCTTCCGGCTTGTAGTGTGTTTCCGGGCTCATGGTTACCCATTTGCTCTTCGTTTTGAATGTCCAATATTTCCATTGGAACCCTGAAATAAATTTTAAATGTAGTGGATAAATTATTTCATATTTACATTTTATATGTAATTGACAGAATAAAATCAAAAAATAATTTCACATCTTACCGGTAATGTTTCATGATGTTATAAAGGGTGCAACAGGCATAGACTATAGCTGAGCATTTCTCTGGTGAGTAATGCAGACTACGGTCTATGCCTAATGCCCGGAAGGTTCCCTTTAGGTAGCCATTGGTACGCTCTATTAAATTGCGCGTCTGGCAATGCCACTTCGTGTACCTTTCCTCGGGCGAACCATTGGCAGCGTTTGTTACTGGAGTTAAAAGCCATGGCTCCAGTGCATAACCAGAATCTCCTAAAAATTAAGAACAAATTATTCATTAATAATTATTAAATCTTTTTTACAGATTGCGCAGCTCACGCATTAGGACAATGGAGAACCAGAGAAATTAGAAAATCAATATGAATAATAATATTCTTATTTCACCTAGGATAAATAATTTTTATCAGTCATTCTTAAATCTTATATAACTGTGTATACCGAAGAATCAACAATGGACAAATGGGAACCTGAGAAATTAAAAAATTAATCAGAATAATAATACTCTTATTTCACATAGTTAGGATATATAATTTATCAGTCGAAGTTTGAAGAATCAACAATGGACAAATGAGAACCTGAGAAATTAGAAAAACAATAAGAATATTACTGTACCCATTATTATTCTTATTTCACATAGGACAGATAATTTATCAGACGTGATCAGATACCTAAGAAACTAGTGTTAAGAATAAAAATACAGATTACCTTTGCATTTCTGTGTTTTTATTAAGAATAACTGTGTCTCAGTGGGGTTGTACCCTGGACTTTAATCTGAAGATGGTTAGTTAATGGACTTTTCGTATTGAAAAGTTTATGGAACTCTAATTGGTGAAGGAAAACATTGTGAGGAAACAATGGATAGATAGTGTAAATGTATGTAGGTAGTAGTACTTACCTAGCTAGTAATACTCTCCAATTCTGGAGTTGTGCAGACGACGCAGAACGCAGAACTGGTCGTGCACCCTGCCTGGGTAATTAGCATTACAGTTTAGAATGCGGCAGTCAGCATCTGCAACCTAAAAACCACCAATTAAATTGTTTAATAACATTGTAGGGTTGGAAGAAGATAGAGACCGTTGGAAGCGTTTGCCCTTTGCCCAGCAGTGGGACAGCTATGTTGAATAAACATAACTATTTAAGTAGTTACATACCAACTGCACATTAATCGATGTAACTCCATGCCTGTTTTTAAATTGGATATTTTGTGGCTTCGGTGGTGGGAAAAGTGTTATATGGGTGCAGTCGATTGCCCCCAATATATGTGGCAGCCCATATTTCAATTCAAACTTGTTCGCCACTTGCTGCCTTGCGACTCCTGAGCTGGGAAAACCTATCCATTTTGGTTTTAATCTGGAATAATAATTATCAACAGTGAGTAGGTACATAATTAAAAAAAAAAAAATTGCCATTTAATAAGGAAAGGTTTAATTGAGAGGCAGTAGTCATCTAGGTACTGCCCACTTACCGTCTGTTGACAGCCGTTACAAATTGATCAAAGTACGAGCTGACTGTTGTTTGCCCCAAGGATAAATTTTGTTCTTGGCCAACACCTCGTTGGTAGTGTCCCGATAACAAAATTTTCAATGAACACAAAACCTGTAAGTACCTACATAAAATTAGGCTAGATAAGGTTAGGTTATCTTAGTTATAACCATTATTAGGTAGTGGAAGGTCAAAGGGGTGTAGTCAAAGGCATCAAAGGATCTGGAATACTTACATAAAAGATCAGAGAGAATGTCTACCGCGCATTGGGGATACAGAAGTGACTGTGTGTTTTAGGTAGGTAGCACATTGGATAGCAATAATCAATAAATAAAATAAATAATGCTGGACATTTTTTCACACAGCATCATCTAGCCCCAAACAAATATGCAATAACAAAACTTTATGCAACCATCCTTACTTTTATTTGGACTGAAAGTCCCTGAGCTGTGCCTGGAGTCAAGTCCTCATCCAATTCCTCGCATAAATAACTAACCATCTCCCTGCTCACTTTGTAGTTTCGCAGGAACTCTTCTTCTGGCAGGGAGAATGCTTCTGCCATGTCTCTGATTTCGTATCTCTGCTTTTTACGTTCATTTTTCTCATGGTAAAATGTTATAATCCAATTTCTATAGCCGTTCATGTTCGAAATTTTACAGACAAGACGCTAGAGTTCAACTAGAATTCACTTTTCTAGGTCTCTGGACACCTAGACTATTTGAGAAGATTGTAGATGCAAAAACTCTCATCCTAAATGTCAAAAATAGAAATAAATTTAGGCCCATGCTCGCTCAAGTTGGCCTTTTTCTAGGGCAGATTAGAAACAATTATTTACATTCATTCTCGAGAACCTCATGCTCGCGGGGTTCTATTCTTTTATTTTTATCCACACTCTAATGTCATTACTGTCATTTTTATCTATTCTCCGGACCCTAGACAAACGCCATGCTAAGGGGGCTGGTCCTGCCTAGCCATGGATATTGTGAAAAAAAAAAAGAGCCTGTGCTATTATAATTATCGCTTTACTGCTAAAGAAACGCGTAAAAAGGAAGCGATGGATGAAAACCTGGCTACAAAACGGAGAACATTACACGCATCTAAATTTATTAAATGAAATACGACAACAGGATGACGAAGAAGACTTTCAAAATTACTATCGAATGAAAGAAGCCTGCTACGAGCATTTGTTGCAAATGATCAAACCATATTTGGAAAAACAAGATACCTGTATGAGGAAAGCAATAACCGCCGAAGAAAGATTAGCTGTCACTTTACGATACCTTGCTACTGGAAGAAATATAAGGATCTTAAATATTCTGCAATTATGTCACCTGCTGCCATCAGTCAGTCAATTATTCAGACATGCGAAGTATTAATTTATGTCCTACAGTCTTATATCAGGGAAAGTAAAATATCTATATTAAGTACTTTATTTTTATTATTTTGCTTACAAAAACAACAATGTAATTCAATTTATGGCACTATGTAATTGTTTAGTTTTGCCTATTTAATCATATTATTCCGCTTGAAATTGAGCGAATAACGAACCAGCTGAATATTCGCTGTCTTGAGACGGAATATGATGAGTGTTGAGCGGAGGTTGTGCGGGAGCTGCGGCTTGGGTTTGAATGTAGATGGGTGATTGTGCGGGTGGAGCTCTTTGGATGTAGTCGGGAGATGTTGTGTGCGAATAGAAAGATGATTCGGGTGGAGATGTGTAATAGGGATATGGTGCAGGTGAAGGGGTTGATGTTACATTTATTTGAACCGAGTATCTGTGTAAATTTCCTAATTCCGCTTCAAATAGCACATCATTAATGGCCTTCTTGGCATATAATCTTTGAGTAGGGGTCAGTCGTTCTAATGTTTCTGCCCAGTCAAATGCAATTGACTGAATACCACTAACTTGGGGTTCGGCTAAGTAAATGCATGCTCGTTCCAGTAATTCATTTTGTGTTTTATGAACACTTTTCTTGGAACTAAGCCGAGGCGGTCTTGCGGGTGGTGGTGGGGCTGACACGAATGAAGAAATAGTCGCAGCCACTTCTTGCTCTTTTTGTGCTTGATCAGATTCAGTTTCATTCTGATTACCATCACTAACCTGAAAAAACGAAACGTACAATATTAACTTCTACCATTTTTTTCTTTTCAGAAACCATCAAAAGAGGAATGGAAAAGAATTGCCACTGATTTTGGGGATAAATATCAATTTTGGAATTGTTTGGGAGCTTTGGATGGTAAACATGTTAAGATCCAAAGACCAGAACACTCAGGGTCACTATATTTCAATTATAAAGGTCACTTTAGTATTGTCTTGATGGCACTGGCAAATGCAAATAAAGAATTTATAATGATTGATGTTGGTGCGAATGGCCGAGTATCGGATGGTGGTGTTCTGTTTTACACAAAATTCTGGGATCTCTATAGTAAAGGCGAATTAGATATACCAGAACCATCGCCATTGCCATATGCCTCCGAAAGTTTTCCTTTTGTTTTTATATCTGATGAGGCTTTTGCACTAGGGAAAAATTTAATGAAGCCATATCCACAAAGTGCATGTAAAGCCTGCAATACATGTTGGCCGAGCTAAGGCCAATGCGAGCGAAGGCAAATCTGTGCAAGCTAAGTGCTACCGTCCAGACGTTCGGCAAGTCTACGCAAACTATTGCAAACGGCCAATGTAGACGAGTTTTCTGTGGAGCTGCCCACACGTTGGTAGCCGTCAGTTCTTGTTGTGCATTCGAACTAAGTGGTCATCAAGCAAGAAGTTGAAGTTGAACAACCGATGTTTTGTTTATTTGATTTTGATTCTTACGTACATAGTTATTGTATACTCATTGATTTTGATTGATTTGATTTGAACTTGTTCGAACAATATGGACGTAGAAATTGTTGCAGCTGCTGCTGTTTATTTGATGAGCACGTATAATTATTACGTCAGTGTATACCGGAAGAGAGTTGTAAAAAAGAAAAGACAAAAAGAAGGTGGTGGATGCTCAGTATTCACAGAAATAGAACAAGGTAAGATGATCCTACTAATATGGCTAGATGATGGTGTGTGGATTGTCCAGCAATATTATTTTATTTACCTTCCTATTTCAATGATCTTCTTTTTGTAAGTACCTACCTACCCACCCATAAATTGTTGCAATTTAGTGTACTTCATATAAATTTATTTTTTCACAGACAAGGTATGGAGAATCAGCTATGTGAACTTCTGAAAGAACCAGAATCAAAGGAATTTCAGAACTTTGTTCGAATGTCTGATAGCGATTTTGAATATATACTCCAGAAAATCTCTCCAGTAATCAGCAAAAAAGACACCGACTTCAGAGAGTGTATACCAGCTAAAATTCGACTGGCCGTGACATTAAGATATTTAGCAACTGGAGACAGTTACAGAAGCTTACATTATACATTTAAAATATCTAGTCAAATAATATCTTTAATAATTCCTGAAGTTTGCGAAGCACTCATTAATGTTTTGAAGCATACTGTAAAGGTAAATGAAATATCCTTATTATTTTGATTTTTTTTTATTAAATTAGAAAACAGACGAATCTTTTAAAAAAAACCATGTCAGCAGCTATTAAAACTAACAAATTGAGCATTATTTATAACTATTACCAACTGCTTTAGTAAAAGCTTCACGCAAGATTGGATTGAGTTGTGCTGAATCAATGGCCTCATCAGATAAAACATGGATTTGGTTTTCTGATAGGTTAAGTGGTGGTTGTTGGATCTGTTGGTATCGTGGTGAAGACATCGTAGTCGTGTTGCCAAATAAATTTGTTTGCTCTGGTATATGTATTATTGGATAACCATGGGAAGAAAATGGCCGTGGTGGCACTGATACAGGTGGATCTGGATAGAAACTTTGAGAGGTTGAAGGACGGCTCATTTCAACCTGTGATGTAGAAGAACCAGAACTCATTGCATCGCGATTTCGTATTCTTTCTGCTAATAATTTGTCCAGTTCGAACATGACTTCCTGCTGCTCATAGTCTGAAAAATATTTTCTCAATTTGGAAGCTATTAATTTTCCATAGAGATCGCACATATCTTCTTTTTGTGTTGATTTGTTGGCTAATGCTGTATTGAGCGTATTTAATGCATTCTCCATTTGTTCGCTTGCCCTTTGAAGCTCTGGTGGGTTGGAAGAACGGCGCTTCAATACAGTTCTTTTTGGAGGTGGTGGAGGTCCTTCTTGCATAGTAACATTTGAAGAGCTTGAGCTCTGCTCTTGTATAGCGTCAATGTGTTGGTCTGTCGAAGTAAATTCTTGTGTCTGAAAAAAAATTACAAAGTTATAAGTATAACATCTACCTCTAGACTGTTTGCAACCGCTTGCAGGCTCAACTGGTTATATTAAAAGTACTAGTTCTAATTAGTTCCTATATACCTTGATTGTATATTTTCTTTGTAAATAAAGCCATATTTCTCATGTGTATATTAATACTTATTTTTTTGATTTTTCCAGATACCTACATCTCATGAGGAATGGCTTAATGTTGCAAGAGGATTCAGATTCCCACATTGTGTAGGGGCACTAGATGGGAAACACATTAAAATACAATGTCCCCCTAAAACTGGTTCAGAATATTATAATTACAAAGGAGACTTTAGTATTGTTCTATTAGGTCTAGTAGATGGTAATTACTGTTTTTTGTTTGCTGATGTAGGTGCTCAAGGCCGAATTAGTGATGGTGGTGTTTTAAGACAGACTGTATTATGGCAAAAAATAATTGATAATAGTATTAATTTCCCTCCACATTGCCCACTCCCAGGGACAGATATCGAATTTCCATATGTTATATTGGGTGATGGTGCATTTGCTCTTCATACAAATCTTATGAAACCATACCCTGGAAATCATGAGACAGGCACCCCTCAGAGAAATTTTAACCAAATACTTTCTAGCTCTCGCGTTGTCGTTGAGAACACTTTTGGTATTATGGCTAGCGTTTTCAGAGTATTCAAACAGCCAATTGCCCTGGATGTTGAAAAAGCATCTATTGTAACCATGACGTGTGTTCTATTACATAATTTTTTGAGAAAGAGCCGTACATCTCGGAATATCTATACTCCAGCAAGAGCACTGGATACATATGTTAATGACGAGTTAGTTCAACCTGGTTCTTGGAGGCAAAGAGATCATTCTGGATTCTTTCCCTTACAAGTTTTACCCCGCAGAACTCCAAGAAATGCAATAGAAGTCAGGTCAAATTTTTCAAATTATTTTCTTCAAAACAGGAGTATGTTTGTATAAGTACCTACTCCATTATGTGCATAATGAAACTACCTACCTAATTGTCTATATAGTTATTCCATGTTTTCTTAATAAATGTTACATTATGTTTAACTATTGATTTTTATTTTTATACACTTACCAATGTATTTTTTTTACTCGAACATTCATATACATCCTCGAGGAATGTTTCCATGATATCATAAAATACCCATATGGGTTTATAAACATCTTCGCTGCATCCAGAAGTTATTGAGGCCTTCTTTTTCTTTAGATGTTGCCGAAATGTAGCCATTAAGGCCTCCTTCTTCTTCTTGAGTTCAGGAATAGAAATCTGCATTTCATTTGAAATCCTTACCCAGGCGTCATGCACCTGAAATACAACACAGGTACCTAGTTTAAAATTTTTGCTTAACTAAACTAGAAAGACCATAATGTCAAGTAGAAATTGAGCTGTACTACTGTTTACTGAAACTACTGGACCGATTTAAAACATTCTTTCACCATTAGAAAGCTTACTTTTCAGGGAGTGACATAGGCTATATTTTATCCCGAAATTCCCACGTGAACGGGAACTACGCGGGTGAAACCACGAGGCGCTATTAGTCCTGTATAAAAATGATGCGTTTTTTATTGATGTTAACAGTAGGTACTTACTTTCTTTTTATCTTTGTGCATGACGTCTTGGGTTCCATATAACCGGTTCGTTCTGATAATATTCTAAAAACTTGAATACGTCATCGTTTGTTTCGAACGCCATTGTATTACACATCATCCATCACCTCACACTACCACAAACAGATTAAATAAATACGTGCGTGCGTGCGACGGCGACCGACACCAACCGCATAATGGCGGGCTGGCAAACATGTGGACACGATTGGCCGAGCGCTGACAAGCGCCTTTGATTTGTGCAAAAAAACCGACACGGCTCCGAAATGAGGCGAGTGGCGGCGAGCGACAACGAGTGGTGACAAGTCACTGCAAATGACCTCTATACACGTTGGCGCTTGTATTCACTCGGCCAGCTAGGCGAGCGACACCGAGCGATGGCAAGGCAGGGCAAAAATGCCGTCTACATGTTGGTATTGGCCCTCACTCGGCAACGTTGGGCCAACATGTATTGCAGGCTTAATGGTACGTTTACACGCTTGCCAAGCCTTGGCAAACTGCAAACAGTCCCAAGCCTCCACAAATCTCGTTTGGCGTTTGAAAGGCGTTTATACGCTTGTGAATGCGTCAGTCTGCAATATACATCCAAGCATGGCGGACACCGAACTTGTGACGGCTATTGCATTTGGTTTAACGTACTTTTATTTGAAATGTAAGCAAAGTGAAATAAAAAAAAGGAGAGCTCGACGACAGCGAAGATGGTGGATGAAAAAGATTCATCATAATCGTACCAGGTAACTACTATGTATTTTGATTTAACCATTATCTCTTGCAGTTGAGTTATGCCACAATACTTACGATATATTTTATTTGTTACAGACAATTTATAGAAGAGAAATTTAATGAACTTGTATATGAACCATCTGGAGAGTTTGATAACTTCTGCCGAATGAGCTATTCTGATTTTGAGTTTTTACTGCAAAAAATTTCACCAATGATATCCAAGCATGATACAGACTTCAGAGAAGCTATACCAGCCAAATTTCGTCTTGCCATTACGCTACGATTTTTGGCATCTGGTGATTCTTACAAAAGCCTTCACTACTTGTTTAAAGTATCTGTCTCTATGATATCAATAATCATTCGTGAAGTTTGCCGAGCTCTTAATGAAATTCTAAAGGATCTAGTTAAGGTAGGAATAAAACAAAACATTATGTTATACATTTATTTAGATTTTAATAGAATCATAGGAAATCTATTCTATGAATGTATGTTAGCCGACTGCTTTATTGTTTAATTATTTATTAATTTAAATAAGAATTATGTCGACGAATCAAAATCTTCGAAAGCATTCAACATAGCCATGTTTATAATGTTGGTTTCACGTGGGGATGGGTTGATGATTTGGTCCGATATGATACGAATAGATGACGAGGGTGCTGTTGATGTAGACGGAGCTGGAGCTATTGGAGTTGGTATATGTTTTGCCATGTCTGGCGCTGAATAAGAAGTTTGTGTGTTTGGAGAGGGAAAAAAACTTTGGTTGTTATGAATAGGTTCAGAATAAACACTATTAACTGATGTTGGCCGACTCGGAATGACTTGAGGAGATGTTGTTGAATATGCACCAGCCATTGACGACGATCGAGAGTAATATTGAGGGTATGGTGTATGACGCTCATTTGATTTTTGACTGATTCTGTTTATAAACAACCCATCTATTTGGTACATCATAATTTTTCGTTCATCAGTTGACATTTCACGTAGCTTTATAGCCAATAATTTTGCGTATAGATCGCAATCATCGTCTTTGTGAGCAGGTATATTTTCATTCTGCCTTTGACCCAAAACATTTGTTAATTGTCCAAAAGCCACGGCCATTTGCTTTTCAGCCGTTTCAGAAGCAGGGCGACGACGTTTATTAGTAACAGCTTGTATGGATGGTGGTCTGGATGGTGATCTAGATGGTGGTCTGGATGGTGTGGTAACCGTACTTGTACGGTCTCTTATCAGAGGGTCATCCTCTGTCTGATCTGTATCTTCTTCTATTTCTTGTGATTGCTGCAAAAAAATAATATACTTAAACTTACACTTCATTTACTTTCTTTTTACAGATGCCCACCACAGCAGAAGGATGGCTTAATATAGAAGAAGGATTCAGGACTAAATTTCCACATTGCATAGGTGCATTGGATGGCAAGCATGTAGTCATTGAAAGCCCAACGCATAGTGGAACAGAGTATTTCAATTATAAGAAAACTTTTAGCATTGTCCTTTTGGCTTTAGTGGATAGCAAATACAAATTTGTATTCGCAGACATCGGGAGTCAAGGAAGAATAAGTGACGGCGGCGTCTTTAATAACTGTTTACTATGGAAAAGAATAATTAGAAACGAGATAGATTTTCCACCACCATGTCCACTTCCAGGATCGAATATTAATATTCCATACGTGTTTTTAGCTGACGGTGCTTTTGCATTGAGTCAACACGTAATGAAACCCTACCCTGGAAACCATGAAGTAGGCTCACCAAAAAGGTTATTTAACCAAAATTTATCTAGATCCCGAGTTGTAGTTGAAAATACGTTTGGAATTTTAACCTCAGTTTTCAGAATATTCAGACGCCCTATCAATTTAGAACCACAAACTGTAACGGAATTTACGATGACTTGTGTATTACTACATAACTTTTTGAGAACAAGTAAAAGTTCTTCAAATCGATATACTCCTCAGAGTTCGTTTGACGTATATGACAGTAGTGGAAATATGGTTACCCCTGGTTCATGGCGTAGAGATAACGACGAATATAATGCATTGCAAAATTTACCACAAATACCACGAAGATCTCCGGTGAACGCCAGAGAAGTCAGGGAAGAATTTACTTCATATTTTAATAGGATTGGATAAGTTGATAAAAATGTATAAATAAATGTAGGTATAATAACCAACGGTGTTTTTTTTTATTTAGAATAAATAAATTTATTTACTTACTGTTTCGGTGTTTATCCCTTCATTGCAAGTATATACTGGTAGTAAAAATGACTCCATGGTTTCGTAAGCATACCAAGTTGGATTGTATATTTCTTCGGCACCTAAAATAAAAACATCGAAATTTAGAGCGAGATAGTTGCGGAATAATCGAGAAACTAACCTACGCTTTTAAACATAAGTTACACCTTGCTAAGCAGACTATCAAAATAATTATAAATGTATCGTAGGAACATACCTGCGCCAGAACGCATAGATTCACGTTTTTTTTTCAAGTGCTTGCGAAAAGTAGTCATCAATATCTCTTTTTTATTTTTTATTTCCTTTACTGGCCTTCCAGTAAGTTCAGCAAGACGAATCCATGCATCTGCTTGTTTCTTCTTATCTTTATGATTTGCATCTTTCGGATTCCAGATGCATGGTTCCATTTGGTAAAGTTCCAGAAACGAAAGACTCTCCCCATTCGACCAGCAACTCATTTTTTATTTATTTTTTGTAAAATCAAGCAAGCGTGTACTCGCCGCGAGATCACAATGGCTACTAAACGCGGACCAACATGTAAATGCAACACAAGCGCTTGCCGCAAACGCCCTTTGATCTGCGTAAAAAAACCGACACTCGACTGGATCGGAAGCAAGCAGGGACAAGCCCACGCAAGCCAAGCCAAACGCCCTTTTTACATGCTTGCGATTGTCGATCCTTGCCAAGGCTTGGCAAGCGTGTAAACGTACCATAACAATAATAATGAGCGAAAAGAATTTAACAGGCGACTGTCACGAGCTAGATCAGTTATTGAAGGTGCTTTTGGTATAATAACAAAAAAATTCGGTGTATTTCAAAAAGCAATATGCTTTGAGCCACGAAAAGCCTCAGTGATAGTAACGGCTTGCTGTTATTTACATAACTACTTAATGAAAACCAAATCCCGTCGCTACTTGGCATCAAACTGGAAAATTACAAAAGCTACTGATATTGGATTGAACGATTTGGAGCCCACTTCTACCCGAAATTCAACTAATGATGCCAAAGTGATAAGAGAAAGACTTTGCCTATACTTTAGCCATGAGGGTAAATTGGAAATTAGCAAAAATGACCTCCAATAGTGAATAGTGAATAGAGAACATATAATAATAATTTTACAGCATTATACCTACTTTGTTTTATTTACCTACCTACCTACCTACTGCGGGGTGACATGTTGGAGGGAGATGTTGTGGGGACGAGGTGTTAGGAACCACGCGAGGAAGAATAGGGTCGCGGGAAAAGAAATTACGTGCAATGCACGTGTTACTTTTATGGCTACTTCATCCTCTCAACGTCTGTCTCCATGCAGGCACTACTGCACGCACGGACTCGCCGGGCTATATAATATGTACCTATACTACATAGAAAATATGCTCTTACTTACCCGATCTACCGGAACAGGCTGCTCAAATTTATCCAAAAATTTTAAATATTCGAAAGTCCCAACTTTTTGGACAGTATAAGTCATCTGTACTAGACCCCGATCTTCGCGATGAAATAATTTTCTTGAGCTCTCTCCTGTAGTTGGACCGTAAAACGTTGATTTTTTTTTTGACACCTCTATAGTTGCCCCGGGTTTCACTTTTATATATATGTCGAGGAGTTTTCGCAAAGCGTCATTTCTCTTGTATTTATTACAATATAACGTATGCGTTTTATCCCATAACTGTGGCAAGGACTCGAATGAGAGAATGAATTCTTTTTCTATCTCGATTGGCGGTGGCGGGAGTGAAGTGGGCGGCGGCGGCAGGGCTTCGTCGCTTGGCACGTCTTGCTCCATTGCGTCGGGGACGGTGACTGACTGACACGGGAATGATTCGAGCGGTTACACGATCAGTCTGGCATCAGTCTGCTGTCATTCACAACAGAATGATAAAAAATATTTAAAATATTTAATTTTTGTCATTCTGGAACCTAATACGTCAGTCAACCGGTTAGACGATAATTCTCCCATCATTCTGAGCAGACTGATTGACCAGACTGACGCCAGATTGAGCGTGTAACCTTTGACTTATGATAGATAAGTTTTGTAAATAATTTTGTAATTTGGCTGCTGCCGCAAAGCGGATCCCGGTCCGATCCGATATCCGGTTGATGCGAGTCGAGTCAACTCGAGTTGTGATTCGAGTTAGCGGCCGAGTCAACTCGAGTTAACCGAGTTGGAATTAAGTCGACTCGTAACATCGCTAACATCCGCTCAAACTAGGTACCTATTTTGAACTTATTTCCGAGCACAAGTTTAGCTTACATTCTATTTCCACCAGAATTTGAACCTTGGCAGAATAAAAACAAATTGTGTTTCTTTGGTTGGCGCCATCTATGACCAAGAGGAAGCTAAGTTATCTAGTTGGTTCAAAAATCTCAATGTGGTTCCGGTACTGGCCGCCAGGCAGTTGAATATTTAGCAAAAAATTAAAATTTCGTTATGAACGGTTTTTTTATGTTTTCGTCGCTACGATTAATTAGTCTAAATAAAAAATATTTATTTCAGTGCATAATTTCGGGTTTTTATGATATTTACACAATCAATAATAGAAAGCGATACTTCTAACGCCATCTCCTGAATTTTTTTTGAACTAGGAAACCGTTGTTCCAATTTGCGCCCCCTGTAAGCAATAAATGTTACTATTAAACATGATGTCTAAAATTAATAAAACCATTGTTTCACCATCAACCCCCAAAGGTTTTCGATAGGGTTGAGGTCAGGGCTTTTTGTGGCATTATGTTAACCAAGTCCTCATGCTGGTCAAACCAAGCTCGACACAGCCAATAATTATTTATGGACGAATTGTCTTGCACAAAAGGACAACTGGTTCCAGTTGGGGAAAGTATTGACCCTCAATTTGTGTCAGTTCTCCGGGACTACTGGCTGCAGATGGATTGGTAGTCGGTTAGATACCTGTAGGCCGTAGGTGTAAGGACAGGAATACCATGGAGGGAATCAGTTGCCCTTGGAATGTGATGACGGCAGTCTGGGTAGGGACGTAGGTCACATCTACATTTCTCTACTAAGTCTCCTAGCTTTCAATACTATTCCACAGCCTGCAGGCTGCAGGTAGCACAAGTGATTCTGCTTGTTCGTCCATTGAGATGTCAGTGGGGACTTGCCTGATTAAACCCAATGCCCATACTAGTGACGATGACGTTTAATGTTGGAATAGAGGCAGTATATTTGCACATTGGTAGTATAGGGTTCTCAATACATTTATTTATTGGCATCTTCCGCTCTGTTAAAATGTACAGATATTTTATTCCTGCCTACTCTCTTTACTCCATCTGGATTTATATATCCAATCTTGTGGGTCGACTAGAATTGTCCAAATTTAATTGGTCTTAGGACAGTTCCCGCGGTAGGATCTGCCTCAGTACGAGAAACGTGGACCACATATGGGCCCTTGTCTGTGGTTGTGTAAGCCTGGATGGATCCGATCACAATGGAAGAATTATAAGGGGAACTGCTGAATAATAACTGTTGTTCTTATTTATTCCCCTATTTATTTACCCAAAAACGAAAATAACAATTTTACAATGACAATATTATGACAGAATTTATGAAAGAATATAAAAAATAAACAAATAGGTCGCCTGCTATATTATACTCCCCCTCCAAACCACAAGAACTCCTGCAACACAGCTGTGGTTTGGCCGGCCTCTCACGACGACGTGGATGTACGATCGGTCCTGAGACTGATCCTTCATACGGGATGAGAGTACTGGCATGATATCGTCCTTTGATCTCACCATTATTGTCCACGACAACATATGATGAAGGACTCAGCACCTTCGAAATTTCATAAGGACCCTCCCTTCGAGGCGTGAACTTGCTCATGTACGCGCTGTACTAAATACATGGCAAATGTGTCTCAACGAGGACCAAGTCACCCTCCTTAAGAATCAAGCGACGGCGATACTGATCTGCAGCATCCTTCCGGATATCTTGCTGTCTTTCAATGTGTTCTTTAACATCAATAAGAGTCCTTGAAAACTTCTTCAAGTTAGACTTGAAAACTTCTTCAAGAGTTATTTTACCAGCTAGGTACCTTACCTTCCTACTTTTTATATAATAGGTAGGTAATCTATTAATATCTTGGTACGATAAGAGATAAGTAGGTAGGTAGCACCTACCTACCTAATTTAAACATGATTTTTGAGTTTTTATTCCGACGCAGTTGCATCATGGGACTAACTGAAGTCTTTCTCATAAATCATGGTTCCTACCTAGGCACCTCGCTACCTACCTAAATCATATCAAAAAGAAATACCTAAGTAAATTTGTGTTTTCAACCAAGTTTCAAAAATATTGTACCTACACTACACAATATATTTACTTACCTATATATGTATATATCGTGTTTTGGTCGGTCTTAGCACAAATTGGCAAGTGCTGAGCTTCTCTTAGCCTTTTGGCAGTGTGAGGAATGGGGACCACAAGCCTGTGCTTTCTAGTGGAGGATGTCGAAGGCGGAACGTCTTGTATTTCAGGCAGAGAAGGTCCTGGACTTTGGCGAGGGCTGTTACGCGAAAGACGATCAATGCTAGGGCTAGAACATTGTAGAACCATCGGCAATACGCCGCCGTAGATCAGATGCTTCGCCAAATCCATTTTAAAATCTAGGTACTGCATAATTTTTTTTCTTGGCAGAGCCCATGTAGGAGTTATATTTTTTTACAGCGGCAGGCTGCGGTACATCGTTCGTTTCAGCCAAATCGTTTTCTTCTACTATACTCAGAACTGTTTTTCTTCCTTGCCTTGATGTATTATAATTATGTACTCTTTAGATTCAGCTTCTCGGTAAGTTAAATTACCATTTTTCTATAGCATCTTGTAAGTTTTTCTCACTATAATCCTTTGGTTTCGGTACATAATTACGCGGCATTGAATTAATCCTCTCTAAGGTTTGGAGCCGTATTCGCGTTTTTTTTTTTTCGTTCGTTAGATGAATATTCGGATGTTTCTTACTACGATTTCTTATTTCCAAGGTAAATTTTTGGGTTTTACGAATATTTGGTTTGCGTTCTGGCAATAAACAAAGCCTTAGTTTACATTTTTGACAAAAAATCTTCGTTTGTCCTTTAGTGCAACGCATGCACCTTCCTCTGCCCGAAGTCAAAGTTGGATAGTGAGCCATTTGATCATACCGAATCACATCTGGAGGTCTACAGGCTACCGGTTTTCGTATAGTTTTTGTGCTTGAGACTCTGGTTACGTCCTCATCTCTCTCAAACTTGAGTAGGCTTTCATCCCCATTTTTTTTGGCTTGTTTTTTATATATTGTTTTCGGCTGCCTGCTCTAGTTCCTTTATGAGGAACCATCATCTCATCAATACTGAATCTCGATTCTTTTTTCATTTCATTTCATTTATTTGATTCCATAAGATACAATTGTACACTTGGAAAAGTCACACACTACAATTTATCACTTATATACTTATATTATATTATAAACTAGATAGACTGGATAGATTTGTATCTATAATAATAAAGATAAATTATGTCACATTCAGATTATCAGCATAGGCTTCGTCAAGATCGTAGTATGATTTGTCCATTAAAATTTTTCTTATCCTAGTATTAAACTGAATGTCATTTAATTTCCTTGTGTCCTCTGGTAATTTATTAAATAGTTTTATACCTATAATAATAAAGCTGTTCTCTACCTTGGCAAGTCTGTGTTTTGGAAGGCAAATGTTATTTCTATTTCTTAGGTTATGATTATGTATGTCACTTTTTAGATTAAACTTATTTATATTTAATTTTATATACATTAAATTCTGAAATATATATTCACCAGTCATTGTCATTATTCCTAGCTGCTTAAACTTTTGTCTGCATGATTCATCATTTCTCATTTGTAAAATTGATCTCACTGCTCTTTTTTGTAGTATAAAAATTCGAGTTGCCTGAGAAGCATTTCCCCAGGCTATTAAACCATATGTCATTATAGAATGAAAGTACGCATGGTAAACAATTTTTGCAGTTTTGATGTCACTTAATTGTCTCATTGTCTTGATTGCATAAACTGCTGATTTAAGCCGTCCAACTAGTATGTCAATATGTTTACTCCAAATTAATTTACTGTCAATATCTATTCCTAAAAATCTAATGTCATCAATAGTAGTCAAAAAATGTTTATCAATTGTACGTTTAATAACTTCATCCTTATGACTAGAATTTCCTAAGAAAAATCTTACAATATTTGTTTTGTCAACATTTAACAAGAGATTATTTGCGGCAAACCAGTCCTTAAAATTACCGATCAACTTATCCAATTTCAAGGCTAGGCTTGCTTTGTCATTTTCACTTATAACTACCGTGGTATCATCTGCAAATAGGACTATATCCATTTCATTTTCTACACATACGACGATATCATTGATATATAGTATAAACAGCAAGGGACCTAAAATGGATCCCTGCGGTACTCCCATAGAGATTCTATTTGCAGTTGATGTGTGCTTATTACATTCTAACACTTGATGTCTGTTTTCTAAGTATGAGGCCAAAATTGATAGTTCTCTATTTCTAATGCCATAATGTTCTAGTTTAAGAAGAAGGATCTTATGACAAACACAGTCAAAAGCCTTAGTGAGATCACAAAATAGGCCGTAGGTATTCTTCCGGCTGTCCAAGTCCCACAGAATCCTATCAATTAAAGAAGCAATTGCCTGGCTAGTACTCCTATTTCTACGAAATCCGAATTGTTTATCATTTAGTATTGCGTTTGTTTCTACAAAAGCGTATAGTTCATTTGAAATATATTTTTCGAAAATTTTACTAAAAATAGGCAAAAGAGATATTGGTCTGTAATTATTTGCATCCGAATGACAACCTTTTTTGTATAGTGGAATCACTTTTGCTATTTTCATTACATCTGGAAAGCGGCCATTTTGAATACAGTTATTCAACACTATTGCCAAGGGTGACGCTATTTCATACTTAATCTTCTTTATTAGTGAAGTTGATAAATTCCATAGGTCACAAGAGTTTTTACCTTTCAGTTGATTGATTACTTTAATAATACAATTTGGAGTGATATTTTTAAGCATAAAAGTATTAGGATTAGGCATCTTATATTTTTTGAGAAATTTAGTAGATTCTATGTCAGACTTCATTAGATCTTTCGTCAGTTTAATTGCAATTTGAGTAAAAAAGTCATTAAAGTGATTGGCAATACTGAGAGGTGTGCTGAGAATTTCATTATTGGCGCCCTTAATGTTTTCTATTATTGTGGACTTGGTTTTGGTGCATTTACCAGTTTCGTTCTTAATTATTGACCAGGTAGATTTAATAACATTATTAGACTTAACAATCTTGTTTCGGATATCGATTTTTTTGGCCATGAGGCAGCACTTCTTAAAAATTTTGCTGTTCTTCTTCAACTTGTAAACAGTTCTCACGAATCATTTGAAGCAGTGGCCTGATTTTATAATATCGATCTCCATCATCTTTCAAGTTGTCGTTGAAATGGAGATAACGCCTTATCAATTGAAACTTTTTCATAATTTTAGCCACTTTTTCGTATCGTAAGCCTTTGGACCAGTAATCAGTGTAGGCAGGCAATTTTGCAATCCCCATCAGTAAAATGATCGCCAAAAAATCTTTTACATCATCTTCTGTGATATTTATAGGCGTGCCATGAACTTGGGTACTATATAGATTGGTTTGTTCTACAATCAGAGAGATGATGTCTCCTGAGAAGAATAGCTTGAAGTATTCAATGGGGCTTTTCCCCAAATGTGAGGTCTGAAAAAAGTTATCCTCAACTTCAGCGGAGCCAGTAAACTTTATGCAACGCCAATTTGGTGTAAGCCTTTTCAATGGGTCAACTTTACGCCTCATAATTTTTAGAAACACTTATTTATTTACAGAAACTAAGCTACTACATCCTTTTCAATGGGTCAACTTTACGCCTCATAATTTTTAGAAACACTTATTTATTTACAGAAACTAAGCTACTACATATTTACATATATTTACAAAATACAAATGGATTAGTCAAGCTATCTAAGGATCGTTAGAAACGATCTATAGATAGCTCAACTGATCCAGGTCACTGTCAGTCGGAAGCGTGCCCAAAACACTGGCGGCATTACCACGCTGGATGGCAATGCTGATCCTTTGAGCCAATTATTAAATTAAAAAATTAAATTGAAAGGGTTTGGCATCTCATTTTTTGCCACAAGTTGAAAGGCTATTCTGCGCATGTCAGTCTTAGTCAATCCATATAACGTATTTTCCATTTTCAAAGCATACTCGACAAGCTAATTTTCTAATTTTTCATTGAATACTGGCTTTCGTCCAATTTTTTGTTTAACCTTTGGTATGCCGCGACTGACGAAGTGATGATAACGTTGTGTGCCGAGGAATATCAACGATCGCGCGGCGGCACAATCCAGTTTTTTAACATCAAATATCTCCAAAGTTACAAATGGTATCGATTACCTGTTTTTTGATTTTAAAAGGTAGTGAAATAAAGTTTTTTAATAAATTACATGATTTATGGTACATCATCAGTTGTTTATTTACTACAACACATTATCTCATGATTCGTAAAAACTTGATCGTACTTTGGAAAAACACAAATAATGAGGCAGTGACTATAATTTGATTTTTAATTTATCTATCTTATACTTTGATATATTGTGTACTTTATTACGTGATAAAATATAATACCGTAATGAAAAAAATTAAAATGCCTCAAGTTTTATTATTGATATTTCTTATAGCATTTCCAAACGTGGATCCACGTTCCGGCGCAGACTGGTTTTTTCATATACAGGATGTACTTTTCTGCTATAGTTTTCTATGATTTATGATGAAGATGGTACCTACCTACTTATGACAGGCCTCACTGCTTAGTTGGTAGTCTGCCTTCTGCACTATAGGTTGTGGGTACGATTCTCACCAAAGGCAAACATTTGTGCAATAACATAGATGTTTGTTCTGTGTCTGGATATTGTATGTATCATAAGTAGGTACTTATATATTTACAAAAGAAAAGTATATAGGTGGGTATTCAAAAGCACAAGCTCTGCTAGTTTTGAGCTACAATGTAATGAGTGAATGTCCAAAGATAAAAAAGTAAATAAAAGAAACTAAATTTTTGATCTTGTTTTTATTATTATACTCGTACCTATGTCGAGGAAAAAACTATTATCACTATTCTAAGATTAAATCTAACAAAGTAGTTGTCCGTCGTCGGTTGTAGATTCAATTGACAATTCAACAGTTTAAAAATCATAAAAAAGGGTGAAATCACTTTTAACTAGGTGGGGTGTGATATTCTTGCCAGCAACGACCCACACAAAGAAATACGTTGCACCCAGTGCATATTATATTTGTTTCAGTACGTATTTTATTGGATGTACAATTCACACAACGTCCTCTTTTGTGCCGGTTCATACGTTTATTGGTCCTATTTGGCGGTATGCTACTATCGTCGGAGAAATGAGCTGGGAAATGATTTCCACTGTATCGATTGGTGCCCGAGGTGGCAGCGGGTCTAATCCGTTGTATGTGCATAATCTCTAGAGAAAGGGCCTCCGCCAAAACGTACCGAAACTTCCTGTGATCCATTTTTTGTACATCTTCATGGCTCCTATATATGATGTAGCTGTTGAGAATGCTACAATTAAGCAGGCGCCTAAAAACTTTAACGTACCACTTCAGTCCTCTTTTTCGTTCCAATAAATACATGGAGAGTTTTTGATCCTTTAGATCCACACCCCCCATGTATTTATTTTATTCGTGAACTGCAAGTGGTTTGTCGCAATGGACGCCTGCTCTAGTGCCTGGAGCTGTGCCATTGTTATGAAAAGTTGAAATCATTGATACCAACTTCACATCCTTCCAGCACAGCACTGAAACGTCCCCACAGTGTGTAGCAACAATGTGCCCACGTTGCATTTGTCGGTCGTTTATATTTTTAATGATGGAAGGGGTTTCTACTCTACGGCGGTTCAGAGTCCCTACCACATCCGTTTGTTTCTTTTTTAAAAAACGTGCCAACCCAACGGAGTTATAGAAGTTATCCATATAAATGCAATGACCTTTTCCTAGATAATCCTTAGATATTTTTAAAACAACTTTTGATGTTGCGTTGGTGAAACCATCTATAGTCTGCCCTGAATCTTCATTTTTTCCCGCATAGATCATAAGTTTTAAGAGGTAGCCCGTTTCTGCCTCGCAAATTTCGTAAGTTTTAATTACAAATCTCGCGGCTTTTGTTCGTATGCATTGGATCCATGAAAGGTGCCCCTTCCATAGCAAAAGCGACTCATCAATACTTAGAGCTCTGCGAGGAATATATATTTTTGTGAATTTTTTTTGCAGTGTTCGACTATAGGAGCTATTTTGTATACCTTTCGCTCATACCCGCGAATTAAGTCTGTCAGATCATCATTATCAACGAAATGTAGGAATCGCAATAATAAAAGGAATCTATTTTTACCCATATTTTTTCTGAAGCATGGCATACTCAATACCAATATTCATCTAACACCTCTGTTACATAATGACATCAAAATTAATATGGAGAAGAATTGATATAACTCCTCCACTGTAGTTTCATACCAATCATTAAGCCGCGACCCCCTGGTGATGCCATCGATTTCACTTGCACGGGCAATAATTTCCCAAGCGTATTTATTGGTTTGTTCTACTATTAATTGCATGATATGCCGGTCCCAAATTGATTTGAATATATCTATTGGAGAAGTTTCCCCGATAGTTGGCCCAGATTGTTCTCGATATGTCTCTTGGACACCAGTAAACCCCTCAAAATTTTCAGACCAATTAAATTCATCTTGTGGTATATTTTGATCTGCTTGGATCATTTCAACATCTTCAGCTGCAATTTCTTCTTCTAATAAATCAGCTTCTTCGTCCCCTTCTAAAATCCTACGAAGGTCGTCTTCGTCGTAGTTTTCAAATTCGTCGATTTCACTGCCGGAATCGACCGCTAAGGACTCTACCAACGAAGGCAGTAAATACTCATCGTCACGATTCTAGAAAAAAGAGAAGAAATCTAATAAACATCTTTTTTTTGGGTTAGTAAGTATTTCAAAACGACACAATTCACAACAGACTAACAGCAAAGGAAGACAAAGCCTCTTCCTCGATGAAGTTGAGACTTCTGGGCGCCATCTCTTCATCTCGCATACGCACAGCCTAAAAAGATTATTATGGTTATCATAGAAATATGGAAATTATACGTTAGTATTCGACTTGATGTGACAGACAGAAAAGTAACAACAGTTTTATAAATAAAATTCGCATTTTACCTCAAAACCAGCATTAGTTCTACGTAGGAGAACGCGTTCATTTGATAGAACTCGTAGAGATCCATGTGGGGATAATTGCACCGGTAAGGCCGGAACAGCAAGAGGAGGTGGTGTTCCCGACCGTCCAGAACCCTTTGCTTTTGACTCCATTCTACATGCAAGCACAATAAAACAAGGAAGCAATGCAGGTGACTTTTTTAGTGCGAAAAGTAGCATCAGCTAAGTTCTCTCATATCCCATAACCAAAGCCCCCAATTCCAAAACCATTGCTTATATGCTCTAAGTATTGAGTATTGAAGCAATTCCAGGCCTCATAGCTCAGTTGGTATTAGCTCTGCCCTCTCCGCTAGAGATTTGATCCCCGCCCAGGGCACATATTTGTGTAATGAACATAGATGTTTGTTCTGTATCTGGGTGTTTTATAAGTATTTATGTGTATGTATGTATGTTTATCAATCTCTGGTACCTAACAGGCTCTGTCTAGCTTAAGATGACCTTGTGTGAGATATCCTATTTATGTATTGAAACAAATTGTTAGATTTTATGACAACATATCAATTTAATGTTTGAAACAACTGTCTATACAGAACAAAATTCGCATTCATCGCTCGGGTAATGCTCATAAATGGCAAACGCACAATTTAGGCACCAAAATTGTTTAGTGTTACATAGCATTTGAAAAGTAATATTTCTATCAGTGCGGCAAAAAAAATGACGAGGCAGTGATAGGTTAGTAGGCAAGCGACACATGAAACAGTCATTTCGTTTCACGAGTGCGTTTCCTTCCAAGGCCACTTATAATCACGAATGCACAAGCGGTAGTCTTCTTTTTTTAGATAACCATCAACCTCCAGATAATTCACCATTGTTTGATAGCCTAAAACAAATTATATGTGTTTTTAAAAACCTAATATCTATCTAATTTTATGTATCTATCTTATCGATACGTATGTACCTGCAATAAATTAAAATAATTTTATCATCTTGAACTAGACAAAGAACTACCTACAAAATTTATCTTTTATCAAATTTATCAACATAATTCAATGTTTTTTTTTTCAAATAATACGCGGATCTGCGTTCCGGCATACGAGGCTCAAAATAATTTAAAACATCCTGTACACAAATATTCTGAAAGCCGGAACGTGGATCTGCGCTCAAACAGTTTCGTACAAGTTTCAACAATAATTTAGACAAAACCATGCGTGTTTACTGCCTAATAGGCAGTTTCATAGAAATATAACATAGGCAGTGCCTATGTTATATTTCTATGAAACGTTTATAAAACCAACTTCAAAACTGTATCCAAAACTCATTCGTAGTAAAATAATAATACCAAGATAAAAATTAATCAAATTAACACTCGTTGGGACTAACGGTCACTATCAAAGTTTATACCGATTTATCAAGAGGTTTTACGTACTTATTAGTAATATTTTTATTCAATACTATACAACACTTATCTAGATAAAGAAAAAACAAAGATTTACTTACTTTTGTCACGATTTATCTTCACAATTTGAATAAATTACTTGCACCTCACACAGACCGCGTCGCACAGAAAAACACTGAATGTTTCAAAAGATTGTCACACGTTATGAACGAAAGTGAATGAATTGCTTCAATCGGATGATAACTTCACTCAATAGGAATACAATCATGCTAATTTTGACCTTATGCTTATGAGAATACTATAGAAAATTGAAAAAAGTCGCGATGGGTCGTTTTAGCGTGGATCAGCGTTCCGGCAGTACAAATCGAAATAAAGTTGACCTCGGGACATTAAACTGTTTGCCTTTAAGTACCCCATCTTTTTTTCACGGACTGCAGTAACAGCGGCTTTCATGTCGTCCACGCTGTACCGTTTCCTCTTTTTGTAGGTATTACTCGACATAATCTAGAATTAAAAGATATTATAAAAAAAACTATTTTTTAAACACAATAAATATAATATACCAAATTTTAGCTCAATCGCACATCGGAATCAATATCTACTGACTGGATACTACAGATGTCTTGCAAACAAAAATGATGGTAATTTGGCATATTCCAAATAACCATCACCTCGGGTACTTTGATTATTTACTTGTCTAGATAGAGCGTGGCGCGCCATAAGCGCCTAAAAAAATAGCATGTAGCTGCTACACGCTAACCCCGCCCGCGGCCCTCAGTGACGCCACAGACACCGCGCGGATATCACGTATTATTATTCTCTGTTTTGCGGCGAAAATATGGCGTATTGTGCTATAAAACTGTGCCGGAACTACAAGAGACGTTTGAAAACACCTGAAAAGATCTCTTATCACCGGTAAGTAGATTTCAAACCACTATTATCTTGTATAATTGGTGAGAATTAGTGATAGAACTATCGGCAACATACTACTGTGTTATCTGTGTCATTAGTTGCCAGCTTCCAAATTGAATAATACCCAAATTTTGTAGACATATTTTTGTACCATTTTTTTCTAAGAAGATTTAGAGGTGTATAATGTATGTATTTTTTCGATATATTTTTAGGGTTCCGTGAGAAATCTGTTTCGTTGTATATAATGTATGTATGCTCTGGACCATTGTGTCCCTGTGCCCGAGGTGGTGGCGTATCGCAAAATACGTTTTGCAGTCGGGTTTTTAGTTTAACCAACTTCAAAAAAGGAGGTTATCAATTCTTCTGAAAGATTTTTTGTGGGTATGTCCCATAAATATTTTTTCATTTGGATCAGAATTTTTTGAGTAAAAAAACCATAAACGATAAAGTTTATGAAAACCAATTTTACCTTTATTTTCAAAACTAGTCCTATTTTTGATGCGGTCTTCTGTGATGGGTTGAGGTTTGATTGGTGCACGTGGGCGCTGCTGTATACTTTATATCTTTAAAGTTAATAGCCCGATTTTAATGCGGTTTTCTTCGATGGGCTTAGATTTATTAAAAGTCATAAAAAAAAACGAAATTGTTGAAATACTGGGTAGTGATGCCTCAGCTATGGAGAATAAGCTGCTTGTGTTGGTAGTTATTGAGGCATGCATAATATTAAGTAGTAACTTTTTATTATAATTTGTTTGCAGCATACCCACAGATCTAATTTTAAGGAGTAAGTGGCTAAATATAATAAGAAAAAGCCGTGGCGAAGATCTCTGGCAACCGGTTGCATCTACTGTCATCTGTTCGGATCATTTTCGTTCCAAGGATTTGTATTTAGCTAACAACCAAGGTCGTCGTAGATTAAAAAAAGGATCGATTCCATGCAAGGTGTGTGATTTTTTTAATCAAATTTCACCCAACTTAACCGACAAAAAAGGAGCAGTTTTTCAGGTTCCCAATTTTGTCGGTTAAATAGGTTTTATGTGTTTTACTTGATATCTATTCTTCTTTATCATTTTGAAGTGCTTCCTAGTGTTTCTCAGTTTGTGTCTAACAGACTAGAGTATGACTACCTATTGACGTGATTAAATTTTACCTAATAACCTAATAAGCTCATAATTAATATTCCCATATACATCGCTTGGCGCTTGAAGTCGGTTGTTTCTGTTATTGTAGTTTATTTTATAGAAGTATACTTACTCAATTAAAAACTTTTAGATATTGTTGCTATTTATGTAATTTACCGGGATCGGTAATTGTTTTTAGTAAAAACACTTCAAATAATACATGTTTATATTTTTAGGCATTGTTTTTGACGGGTGTAGAAACAAACGAAGAGGAAAGTGATGATAATTCACTCGAAAACGCAGGAAAAGAAAGCGATTGCAAAACAATTTGTCAAGATGAAATGGTAAAATGTTCTCTTCTATTCTTTTTTTATTTATTCATAACTTGTTCAGTCAGCTGTGCAGTATCCTGTATAAATATAAATTTACACTTATTGTTTTTACTTTTAGGAACCATCTGGATCTAACAAAGTAGAATTATCTGGTATCACAAACATCCCTTCGCCAAATGCACAAACTTCAGACAATAATACAAGTAATGCCATAGAAGATTTTTCTGATCTGGACTGAATGAATCTGATCAAAATATGATATGCGGATTGATCGCGGAGGAAATGGCTATTAGACAGCAAAAATGTTTTAATCGCAAGACTATGCAGGACGAAGGTCTTATTGATATTGGTAATGGCCCCTCAGAAAATATAACAGTGAAAGCGTCAGAAGCATATTTGTTTTTACTCGTAAGTCTCAATGAGTCATGGAAGTTGCCTGTGGGTTATTTTTTAATACATGGTATGACAGGAGAACAGAAAGCCAATATTATAAAAACAATATTGTTTAAATGCCATGAAGTAGGCGTGGATGTCGTATCGCTAACTTTTGATGGCCATAGCTCTAATTTATCCGCCATGGAAGTGTTAGGTTGCAAATACAAAAAAAACCCGAAAGAACTCAAAACCACCTTTAAGCACCCATATGCTGAATATGAAGTGGCAGTATTTTTAGATTTCTGCCATATGCTGAAATTAATAAGAAACCATTTCGAATCAAAAGAGGTTTTTTTATACGAAGAGGATGAAAAAAAGTGGGATTTCGTTAAAAAGTTAGCCGAATTACAAGATGAGACCGGATTGCATCTGGCCAACCGACTTACCAAAAGACATATTGCATTCAGAAACTCAATAATGAATGTCAAATTAGCAACCCAGCTTCTTAGCAGAAGTGTGGCCTTGGCAATTAAATTTTGTCGAGAAGATCTAAAGCTGCCCGAATTCGTGGGAAGTGAAGCCACAGAAAAATTTATTATGACCATGAACAATATGTTTGACATTTTTAATTCGAGAAATTTAAAAGCACACGGATGCAAACATCCTTTGTTTCCTGGCAATAAAGAAGAAATATTTACTGTATTGAAAGAGGCAAAAGATTTGATGCTGCACCTTAGTTTAAAAGTTTCGAGAAAAAGAACTTTTCACGATCATGAAAAATCAAAAAAATTGGTCACAAAATGCTATGTCCCAGTTTTAAAAACGCAATCTTTCACTGGATTTCTCGGCGTTCTTATCTGCCTAGAAAGCATCCAGTACTTATATAAAAATCTTATAGATTCAAATAAATTAAAATATCTGACCACGTACCGCATCAGTCAAGATCACATAGAATTGTTCTTTGGTGCGGTACGGATGCATGGGGGATATAATGATAACCCCAATGCTCGTCAGTTGAAAGGCATTTATAAAAAATTGCTATGCCACATGGAGCTCAAATCAGCATCATCGGGAAATTGTGTTCCACTTGAAAATATCAGTGTTCTATCGTGCTCTTCATCATTGAAATGCATCAATGAAACCGTTCCCTCCTTCAGAAAAGACGATGAAGAAAGCGACGACGATACGGAAAACTGTAACGAAGATGAAGATTTCACAATCGGACAATTAGATTTTATGCAAACATCTGAATACATACAACAAATTGTCGGCTACATTGCAGGTTTTGTTGTTAGATCTTTGCGTAAAAAAATTAAATGTATCGAGTGCCTCAACAGCTTAACAACAACCGAAAAATCAAAATATCAAAAACTTGTAATGATGAGAGACGAAGGCGGACTTGTCTATGCATCTCAGGATGTATATTCTGTTTGCAGAGCTACTGAAAGCGTCATTCGAAAATTTATAAGACAAGATTTCCGAATGACCCCCATGAACTACTCGAAAATTGTTTCTTGTACAATGAAACTTTTTGTCGGAGGACCAAATTATTTCCCAGTTAAAACAAATCACGTTTGTGGCTTTCTCCACCAGACCAATCTTATGAGATTAATTGTTGAAAAATATTTGGACTTGCGCTATTACCATGAAACTAAAATAAACAACATAAGCCACGATGTAAAATCGAAACGTAATTTATTTAAAAAACAAATACAAAGAGAAGGTCATTAAAGTTCACCAAATATTAATTTGGTAAACTTTGATGACCTTTGCTAAGTACTAGTTTCTCTTTTGCGTGGATACAGATATCGAAGTAGCTAAATAGTAATAGACAAAATAGAATCTTTGCAGTTAGTATTTGCAATAAGTAAATTTAATTATGTCCTTATTGGAAATTAGGATTACGGGAAAAAGAAAAATGCAGAGTTACGTTATAAAATACGTTGATACGTATATTGAAATTAAATATGACCAATACGAGGAAGGTAGGTATTATAGCTAGGTTCTTACTCCAAGGCAGGCAGCAGTGAAAAGAGAAAGATTCTGAGGCGTTCAGGCTTTTATGCTGAAGCATTAAGTGTTGCCATGTTCAAAGTATAATCTACCAATGAATACAAAACAAATGTTACCATATTAATTTTTGCAACTATACATTAAAATGCCAACACGCCCCCTCAAAAATTAATCACAAACTATTTACAATCATCCTAGTTTTCTACCTATCCAACATTAAAAACCTTCCAAGTATTTTCTGGGGAAAATTACAATACTTATGGTCCAACATTTGTTGCAAGGATTAGGGAAACCCAGTAAAACCTAATCAGACCATGAACTTAAATTATGCACTTAAAATTTAAATTATGCATTTTAAACATACATTATTCATTCAAAACTTAAACTATGCATTTAACACTTAAATTATGCATTTAAGAAAACAATGTAAATCAACAAACATTTTAAAAACAAAATCAACATAAGTACCTAGAGATACATCTACAAACATAAACCCACTTCATCTCGGAACTGTCGAAACGCGACAATCGGCAGCGGCTTAGTTAACATATCAGCTGTCTGCTCGCCTGTGGGAAGATACAACAATTTTATTACATTGTTTTCAACCTGTTCTCTAGAGAAATGGTACTTTATGTCAATATGTTTTGATCTCTTATGGCTCGTAGGATTATTTGCTATACATATACATCCATTATTGTCTTCAAAAATAGGTATTGGACTGACAATATCAACTTTAACATTTATCATAAGAGACTTTAACCACAATGCTTCTTTCACAGCTTCAAACAATGCCATGTACTCGGCCTCAGTCGAAGAAGCCGCAACAGATATTTGTCTCTTTGTATTCCAAGTTATTGTACATCTATTAAACAGTTTAAATAAATAACCTGAAGTACTTCTTCTATCATTTACATCATTGCCACCCCAATCTGAATCTACATAACCACATAAAATATGTTCATAATTATTGCATCTTTTGTACGTTAGTTTTAATGTTACAGTGCCTTTCAAATACCTAAGCACTCTCTTGAGACATTGCCACAACTCTTTATTATTTTTGTTTGTGTATCTGCTCAAAATATTTACACTAACGCTTAAATCAGGGCGCGTACACAACATAACATACATCAAACAACCAATAAGGTTACGACAGGGTGCACTATACTCACTATCTAAGTTTAGAGCTTCATAATTTGGCTTAACCTCTAAAGGAGTACTGACCGGATTACAGTCAGACATACCAAATTTTTCTAAAATCGATTTTATGTATGAACTTTGATCTAAAGTTACAGAGTCATTATTTCGAGTGATTTTAATGCCTAGAAATAATTTAATGGAGTTTAAATCAACCATTTTAAATTTACTCATCAAATAGTCCTTCAGACTAACCATTGTTTGATTGTCAGCACAGGCCAAGACGAGATCATCGACATACAATAGCACATATACATTTCTACATATATCACCCTTATCTAAAATATAAATACATCTATCGACCGATGAGTTTACAAACCCCTTTTCTTTCAGACACTGATCAAATAATTCAAACCAACACCTAGCAGCTTGTTTTAATCCATACAAAGCTTTATTTAATTTACAGACATAACCACTATTGCTATATACACCATCTGGCACTTTCATATAAATTTCTTCCTTCAGAATGCCATTTAAAAATGCAGTTTTTACATCCATATGATGTACCAATAAATTAAATTGATATGCAAGGCTAATCATTAATCTAAAACTTGCTATACGAGCTACTGGCGCAAAAGTTTCATTGTAATCAGTTAAATATTCTTGACTAAAACCCCTGGCAACTAGGCGTGCCTTAAATCTTATTGGATTACCAAATTCATCATTTTTAATACTAAAAACCCATTTAGAATCTATTACGTTCTTATTTTCGGGTTCAGGCACTAACGTCCAAGTATTATTGGCTAAATGTGAATCTAATTCATCTCTAATTGCACCTTCCCATCGAGTTCTATCTTCCCGATTTTTAATCTCACTAAATGAAGTAGGTACTTCGTAACTAACAGACTGAGCACACAATAGAACATCATCAATTTCTTTGTACGAAATCGGTGTACGACTTTTTATCCTAGCACTCCTCCTCAACTGACAAGAATCACTGATGTCATGATCGGAACTACAAGTTTCACTCGTACTTGTTTCATCGGCAACAATCGGCTTTGTCATACTATTTGAATCGTTTAGCTTACGAATCTTACAACCAGAAATAAACTCATCAGTTTTCAAACTACCCGATTTTAAACTACGAGTATCAGGTTTAGAAATATCGGATTTCAAACTACCCGATTTATTTTCAACTGATTTTAAACTACCCGATTTTAAACTATCAGGTTTAGGCATAATAATATCGGATTTCGAATTACCCGATTTCGTTTCAACTGATTTCGAACTACCCGATTTCGAACTATCAGGTTTAGGTATATCAGATTTTGAACTATCACAGCCTAGAGGTTCCGGTGACCCAGATACTGATATCAATTCAGTATTTTGCAACTTAGGCCTTGACTGCAGAAAATTAACTTCATCTACTATGACATCCCGAACTGTTTCATATTTTTCACGGTCTGTGTTCCATACCTTATAGCCATTCGGTACAAAACCTACCAGTATACCCTTCCATGATTTTTCATCGAACTTACTCTTACTGGTTTTATTATGTACATACACGGTAGAACCAAAAACCTTTAAATATTTAATTTCGGGTCTTTTATCGTGCCACAATTCAAAGGGAGTTTTATTTTGTTGCAAAGCCCGGGTAGGCGTAATGTTTATCAAATACACTGCAGTTAATACTGCATCACCCCAAAAATACTTTGGTAAACTAGCACCACTAACCATAGCACGGGCTTTTTCCGTTATTGTTCTAACCATACGTTCCGAAACCCCATTTTGTTGAGGTGTTCTAGGAACAGTAAAATGATAAGAAATTCCCCGAGACACACAGTATTCTTTCATTTCATTAGACAAATACTCCCGCCCATTATCACAGTACAAATTTACCAATTTTAAATTGAATTTTGCCTCACTTTTTGCTACGAAATCTTTAAAGACTGAAAACACATCTGATTTATAGGCTACCAGGTACACAACACAGTAGTGAGTAAATTGATCTACGAACAACACAAAGTAACTCTTATTGTCAATTGAAGAAGGAGTGATCGGCCCACAAACATCAGTATGAACAACAAATAATGGTCGTTTGATATAGCTTTTATCTTTAGCTATATTAAATGGCAAACGAGACTGTTTCCCGTTTATGCATGCTTCACAAAGATTTTCGTTCGGAGTTACTGATTCAATTAAACTACCGTCATTAGTCATACAATTATTTTTCAAACACAAAAACTTTTGTTTACTTATATGACCTAATCTTTGATGCCACAAGTCATAATTATTTTTATTCTTAGTGCATAAATGAGAAACAGATCGATTAACTTTGAAATCTACCGAAATTAAATTATTAATTGCCTTACCTCGCATCAGTATTGTACCGTCCTTACTGATATTCGTTCCGTGCTGATCGAAGGTGATGGTCAGCCCGGCACGTTGCATCCTCGACACCGACAGCAGGTTGTAGGGTGCCTCAGGACAGAACAGCACGTCCTCCAGTGTACCGTTGATGCCTGTGTCGCTAATTACTTGCAATGTCCCACGTTTGGTAGCCGAAATGAATTCACCGTGCTTAGCAACTGAAATTAGAAACGGTGTATTTAAAGTGGTAAAGGTACTGAAAAGGTCTTCCCTATTAACGATGTGGTCTGATGCTCCGGAATCTAACAGGAATGTTAGTTGCTGCTCGTTTACGCTAGCTTCGTAATTTCCGGACATGAATGCAAATCCAGAGGCTTCATGGGATATCGCCCCCTCGGTCAGCTCCACCGCTTGAATCGTACGATACCGGTCCGCCGGTTTTGCCGGTTTTCGCTGGTGGTTGGGTTGCCTCGGCCGGTTAATTTTTTGTTGATAGTCTCGACGATTGAAGTAGTAGCAGTCCTTCTTCATGTGGCCCTTCCGCCCACAATGGTGGCACCTCACGAATTTCTTGGTAGCCTTAAAATTCTGTTTGTAGAATTTTTGACTTTCATTGGACTCGGCGTGAAGTACCTTTTTCGAAGTGTCGGTACCCTCATTTTTCAACTTCACCTCGTGGTCTAACAATCTTGTTTTTACAAAGGCTAGCGTTAAATTATCTTCTGATAACGTTTCAATTGCCGTGATGACGCCATCGTATGATGTCGGGAGTGTTAGAAGTAAATGAGATACCTTATCGGTTTCTTCAAGCTTCGCTCCAGCGGCCAACAGCTCCGTCATTAGGTCGTCAAAAATCGTGAAATGTTTGACTAGTGGAATGTCACCTTGCAGCTTCAAGCTTAGCAGCTTCTTCCGTATTGCCAGCTGCGTGGCTAGACTTTTTCTCTCGTATAAGGCGTCCAGGTTCTCCAAGATGGCTTTGGCGGTCAGTTCTTCTTTGGCGAAACTGAGGAACGAGTCAGCCAAATACTCGACGATCACGCTTTTCGCAGTTTGGTTTTGCTTTTCCCAAGCCTCGTTTCGTAACACGGGTTCTTCGTTGATGACCTTGACGACATCCAGTTCTGCCAATAGCGCACGAATACGAAATTTCCACACGCTATATTTTTCTCCGTTGAATGGTTGGATGTTTCTCTTCTTTTTTAGGTTATCCATGACGATTGGGAAAACACGTGATTTTATGAAGATACTTTAGCTAGATTACTGGGCCCATAACCTATTGGAAATTAGGATTACGGGAAAAAGAAAAATGCAGAGTTACGTTATAAAATACGTTGATACGTATATTGAAATTAAATATGACCAATACGAGGAAGGTAGGTATTATAGCTAGGTTCTTACTCCAAGGCAGGCAGCAGTGAAAAGAGAAAGATTCTGAGGCGTTCAGGCTTTTATGCTGAAGCATTAAGTGTTGCCATGTTCAAAGTATAATCTACCAATGAATACAAAACAAATGTTACCATATTAATTTTTGCAACTATACATTAAAATGCCAACAGTCTTTATAACAAATGCATAGCTATTATTATATTATATTATGCCTTTAGTCCCCAGATTGGGTTGTCCATTTTTGGACATAGGCCTCCTCCTTCCGGAATAATGCATAGCTATACGAAAACGTAAATACCGTGGTGTCATAGTATTTGTGTCGTCAGTATTGTATAAATACGTACCTGTTACATGAAAATATATCGTAAAAAATATATGTAAATAAATAAATTGCAACAAAATATGTTTTATTTTTATCATTATATTATAGACAATAATAGACAATATTTTATTGACGTAAATATATATTATACCCTATAACCAGTACAAATCTATTTATAACCTTGCAAAGCGCGGGTAAAGCGCTTTGATGGTACGGAACCTTTCATGCGCGAGTCTATCTCGCACTTGGCCGGTTATTCAAATTATTTCACATCACAGCATATTTTGTCAACTTTGTGGAAATTCTTTAAAAGCTGGCAACATTACACACACAAACATGGGACTCAGCGCGCTAGTAATTACAGTGTAAGGCAATTCATCTGTGTGCGTGAACACTCCTACATGCGTGCCCGGCCTGGCCATCTATTTTTTTACCGTTGCAGCGCCACGCTCTATCTAGACAAGTAAATAATCAAAGCTCGGGTATTCCAAATTAGCAACAAGATGTGGTCGGACATAACCTTGCATTATTTAGTTCTATTTATACAAACTACTGAAATCAAAATCAATATGCAAAATTTATGATTCATTTTACAGTATACATAAAGCTAAACTGTATAAAAACATAACAAATTGTCAAGATCGAAGCGGGTTAATTACGTACCTCAAAAATTTTCAATGACACTCCTTCACACTTGAGTCTCTGATCGCCATCTTGGAAGTTCGGCTTACGAACGGTGTGAACATATCGACAGGTGGCGTCAATCTCCATTGCTTAACATCAAATTCTCCTTCGATTATGTGGATCATAAAGACATCATCAAAGCATTTAAATTAACCCTTCGACCGTGAGGTCAAAATGTCAAAAAAAAATGACAGTCAGTGCGCCATATTTTTTTTGGCGGCAAAAATACTGCATTGTATAAAATATGTAAATACTCCACAGCCAAACCATATTTTATCATTCTGTAAACAACAATGTACTAATTGATATATTTCCTATCTATCAGGCATCAAAATAAAGTGTTTCTGCCAAATAATATATTCGTTTTACTCGTTTATACTTTGGAAACCATGTTGTAGGCTGGATTACAAGAAATAAATGAATACTCTATTATGATCCATGGAACAAATACCTATGCTGTCTAAGGGCTTGTACACAAAACTGCGATGCGACGTCGCATCGCAAAAATCTGCGAGCTCCCTCTACGCATCGCAAGAACTTGCGAATTGATTCGCATCGCGCATTCCTGCGATGTTGCGTCACACTTGTTGACGCCATTTTAGTTCGCTCAGGGACAGCGTGTGGGCAAGACGTGTACTTTAAAAATGACAGAATACGACGTTGATTTTTTAATATCACTGATTGAGGAGCGCCCTGTTCTTTGGGACACTAGTAATGAAGATTATAAAAACAAATTCATCAAACAAGATGCTTGGAAGGACGTGTGTAAAAGTTTATTTCCAAATTTCGAGGAAAAAGAAAACAATGAAAAAACTAAACTTGGTAAGTACACAAATACATTTATTAAGTATAACTTCTTTTTACTTTTTACTAAAACTACCTACAAATCAAACATTCTATTCATATAAGCACAAAAAATATTCTTTAAATTGTTTACATGTTTAGGCGTCGACAGCGAGTTACTTTAATGTTTTACGATGTGATCCTTTTGTACCTGTTGTATTGACTTATTACCAAGAACGCGAGCAACAATGCAAGTCGCATTGTATATTCTTAAATTTTTTGTAGTTGCCAGCTTAATGCTCCAACTTCACTAGTAAAGTAATCCGAATATTGACTACCTACATTCAACCCTTGTTGAAGTGGTTGTAGTTCGGAATCATCTATGATCATTTCAATAGGGGTGTCTAATTCATCACGGTTAATTACAAAGTTATGTAGTATGCAACAAGCCTTAACAATATCTATTGCAAAATCATATGAAACGTTAATGGGCCGGTGAAATATTCGCCACTTATTGGCCAGTATGCCGAAAGTACACTCGACATATCTTCTTGCCCTACTCAAACGGTAGTTGAATACTCTTTGTTTAACAGACAAATGCTTGCCAGAATAAGGACGCATGACATTATTCGAAATAGAAAAAGCTTCGTCTCCGACAAAAACAAATGGAACCGGTTCTTAAAAGCCCGGTAACGGCCTTGATGTTGGTGTAGGCAAATCACCTCTCATCAGTAAGTCGTACAGTTTCGTGTTGTGGAAAATAGTGGAGTCACTTTCCTTTCCATATGCTCCTATGTCCACATAGATGAATCTGTATTTCGAGTCCACAATAGCCAACAAAACTATTGAATTGTAGCCCTTGTAATTAAAAAAAGTGATCCACTTTTTGGGGGACTACGAATACGAATATGTTTCCCATCAACGGCTCCAATACAGTTAGGGAAGTTGGCTTTCTTGTCAAAGTCCGCAGCTATTTCTTCAAACAGCTGTTGTGTTATTTTTGGTATGTTTGCATTTAAACAAAATTTCCATATTGCATTACAAACTACTCGTATTATCTTAGCAACTGTACTGATTCCTCGATAATAATCTAAATGTATATTTCTGATTTCATTTCCGGTCGCTAGGAATCTGTAACATAAATAGAAGAAAAAAAGGATTAATTTAGCACCACTGTAACAACCCCCTACCCTAAGCTAAAATTGTAATAGATCTGAAGCTAATTAAAAGCTACCTGTCAGTGGAAACTCTAAGTATTCGTCTAGAAATAATTGTTCCTAATAGTGTGAAAGTCATGGGAGTGAAATAAAATATAATTTACGTCAATAAATACATTAAATACATTTAATACTGATTCTTAGAACTAAAGTGACATCAACCTATAATTAATTTCTGAACAATATCTAAGTATAAGTATTGAACAGGACACAAATTAAATAGCCGAATTGTGAATTTAAAAATACAAATGAAATTATTAATATTAAACTAAAATAACTAAACTAGATTTGGTGCACGGCGAGCTGAAAGGGAAACAAATTGTTTGTATTAGTATATTATCAGAATAATTTTATCCATTGCATGAAAAAATATAAATATTTTTGTATCTCGTTAGACCTTTATTGACTGAATATTTAAATTTCTTAACTTTAATACGACTTGTTTTCAATTCTTAAACTTCCTTTAGATTACTCAATTAAGTTTCTACTTTTATGATTAAATTATTATATGTGTTACATGAATGGTTTAAATATAACAAACTTGAAAAGTAAAGAACACTAACCTAAAACGACATAAACATACATAAATTATTTTAATTTAATTAATTGGTAGACAACGCTTCTAGCGTTAAGTTCGCCTATTGTTCTGTACAATTGGTATTTGATGAATAATAAAGATTAATAAATAAATGAATAAATTAAATATTGTCTATTATTATTTTTTTGCAGGTAATTCAGTATTACAAAGATGGAGGGGGATTAAGGATACCTTTAATAAATTTGAAAAGAAACTCAAAGATGCAAGTAGGTCAGGGTCTGGATCCAAAAATATAAAAGAATACCATCTGTACAAACAATTACAATTTCTTAAGAAAAATTTGCAAAATGAGACCACTACTAGTATAAATGAGTCAGAAAATGAGCAAGATAGTCAAGAAGGTACATCTAAAACACGTTACCAAAGGCAGCCACCAAAAAGAAAGATGGTTAATAATAAATTTGAAGATGATATTATAAAGATTTTAAAGGAACCTGAGAATAGACACATACCTTTAAAAAAAGTTAAAGGTATTCTACCATCACTTGAAAGATTAGATGACAATAAAACACTAATCTTTCAGAGCAGAGTTCTTCAAATTTTAACAGAATTGCATCAACCTCATGGCTACTACTATCCGAATAGCAACTACCAGGGTGGCTATCAAACTCAACATTTTGCGACATCTCAACAAACGCCACTGATACGTCCACAGTCATCTAACATACCAGCAGCCCTATTGTCTAATTGAAACCCAAGCCCAGTGAAATTCAAACCCATTACAATTTCTCATCTCAGTCAGAATGTTTTCGGTATTGTCTAAGCTATTCTACTGGGAATCGGTTTCGGAATGAATGATTCATGTGAATCCAATTTCTAGGTTTTCGATCTGTCATATGTTTCGTTATTGCAAGTAGGACTACGATTAGTAAAAACGAGTAATATTTGCGATTCAGTTATTTACTGGTTGCAAAAATAGTATTTATATTTATTTAATTGTAAAAACACAGTGTGTCCATTATTTTCGTCATTATTTGCAATAAAATCACGTTTTTTAACAATAAGTTTACTACAAAAATCATAGATTTAGCATGGTACCTTTTTGGTACAGTAACGAAACAAACTTTTCTTTGTTACTGTCTCACTGATGTCATTTTCTTGGAGTTGTCAAAAATTCGCGGTGAAACTGAAACGTGATTGTTTAGATATTATTTTGCCGAAATAATTTGTAATTTACAACAAAGTATTAGACTAACAAGTTACTTGGTATCGATTGTATATGTTACAAAAGTTATCAAGTGTGTTGCTACACAACAGTGTGATAATAATGTTAGTCAATTCATAATGCCCGCAAAAAAGTTGTTTACGGCAGTTAGAGATCTTAGTGTCCTTTATGAAACAAAACAGGAGTTTTGCCGTGGGTCGCCTGGCTAATAGCGGCCCACTGATGAAACATAAAGCTGTACAGCTTTGGGAGGAGTTGGTTACAACTCTCAATGCAGTTGAGGCTGGCGCCACTCGAAGGTGTGCCAAGTGGAGAGATGTAAGTACTTTTTAATTGTAAATTTGAATGTTTGTCACTAATGCCCCAGACCATATACTAATGCTAAGTAAACATCTAATTTTAACGCTTATATGGATGGTCATGAACTGTGAGGAAGTGTCGGAGGGCCATGTAACTCACACCATGTATTTTATCTTTAGCAAGATTATCAAATCAAGTAATAAATAGTGTCCACTACTGGACAGCGCCTGCTCCAAAGCTTTATTTATGTAAATTGTTACAGATAGACCACATGCTGCAAATGTGCCTCGGTGGGCTGTAGATCAAGGAATGGCACCTAGCGAATGAAGAGTCTGGCTGGAGATCGCTACAGGCAATGGCTGCCACCTGCAGCTGCAATACTGCGCTCTGTAGCGCGGATTGAAGAAGAACTTTCTTCATGAATTCACATCCCATAACAAGTTTCTCCTAAATATCACAACTTATACAACAATAACAATAATATTAGGGTCTCATAATGTTTCTTAGTTATACTTAACCTGCCTGGAAGAGATCACTCTGAGTGATAAGGCCGCCCATTGTGCTACTATAATTAGACTTCTTTCTTTCTTTTAGTTTTTTATTATGTATTTATATGGTGTAACAATAAAGAATTATCTATCTTAAAATTTTTTAGTTAGACTAATGATTGTAGGTACTTAATTCATAATTTTATAATACATAAATAATCAAACTATAACTTTAACATAATTTATAAAAATATGTATGTCATAATGACGATTCCTAATTATGTAGGTATTAGGTCTTAAAACACATGAAAAAAACAGTACATACTTACCTGAATAAGTAATGAATTATAAATAATTACTTATAAAATAAATCAATAAATAAAATAAAAAAATAATGCTGGACTTTTCACACAGCATCATCTAGCCCCAAAGTAAGCAGAGCTTGTGTTATTTATGCGTACTAGAATGACTGATAAACTACTTATATACTTTTTGTTTGTAAATACATACATATTATACATAGAAACACCCAGACCCGAGACAAATTTCTGTAGGTCATACAAACATTTGTCCCGCAGCGGGGATCGAACCTGCAACCTTCTGCGTCGCAGGCGGACTTTCGCCCACTGCGCCACAGAGGTCGTCAATCGTTATAGTAAAGTAAAAAAAATATTAGTTTGCTTTTATACATTTTTATTGCACAATGTAGATGAAACTTCCCGCTGTAGGTACACCTTTACAGGGTTGCTGTATAGTGGGGGGTCAATGCGCACGGTCGCATCTCCTCCTCATCGACGGAGATGCGCGCGTCGTAGACGAGATTGTGGTGTACAACACAAGCATTTCTTATTTTGCCTTCTTTGATCTTCTGGCGAGTTTGGGTCAGCATTTAGGATGGGCGTCATCATTCACGTCCTTTGCGTACCCTGAATCACATAATTTAAACGGTTGAGTAGTGAGTAAGGAAGTAGGTACCTAACGCCTGCAAATCAACATTATGTGTACCTACCTACTAACAGAACTAGTTTATTATGCTCCCAATATACACATATGTATAATAATAGACATAATAATGTACCTACAGTTCTTCCAATAGATAGGCATTCGTGAAGTTAGCCGTTTGTCTTCGCAGAACCTAATTATGTGTGAAAAAGCGGTCACTGTGCAGACAAACGGCTAACTTAACGAATGCCTAGATCCGTTGGGCGAACTGTACCTACATAATTAGGTGAAAAAATATTTTGAGGCATGACTTTTTTCCCATTGGCAAGGTGAAATTTGATTCAGAGAATGTTTTGTATTTTAAATGTATCCACTCAAGTATGGGTGTTCAGATAATTATTACTTACTTCTGAGATTATTATGTACTTACTTCTTATCTTTTAAACACATTTTTTATTGTATTATATTTGCTAAAGTACAAACACAATATTCCGGATTTCAAACAGGGCACGAATGAGCTCCCTGCTTCATCTGACGTTTCACATGGGCTTGAATTGGCTACTGATATTCATTTCGGCCTTACGCAATACCAAAATCAGTCGTATCATTCATTCACTGGGTTTGAATTTCGCTGGTAATGGGGTTCCATGTGTCAGCTAGTTAGACAATACGAAAATGATTATCGAAGTCCAGATTAGGTTTCAAACGTCAAAAATGAAGCCCATGCTCATTCCCAGCGAATTAGACAATAAGGCTGCAGATCAAATTGATTCACCCAGTAATGATTTTTCTAACTCAAGCATATTAAGCACACTTTCAACTGAAGAAGACTTTGATTTTTCGTAAATTTTATTGATTGTAATATTTTAAAAACTCTTTTCTCAATAAAAACTAATGTAAACAATTATTGTTTTACTTTACTTACCGGATAGTGAGGCCAATCATTTCCAGAGGCATAACAGGAATTCTCCCCTTGTACGATTGTTTCTGAAGATATGGTGATAATAAACTTAAAAGCTCTTCGAATGAAGATATGCTCATTCTAAAATACTCCAAAAATTATTTTTCGTCGGTTTTCAAAGCTTTATATTTTAGAAGAAAATAGTTTCCATCGGGATTCATAATAGTAATAAATGGATGAACCCAAAATTTTCTTTGTTTTTTTTCCTGTATCTCCTAAGCAATAATAAAAGTGCACATTTCTTTTTACGATCCATGTCACGACCTAGTATTCAATTCAAAATACGTTTAGTACGGTTAACGGTCGTCGAAGGAATGGTCACCCTGGGAGACGCCTTGCCGCACAAAATCGCATCGCAGCAATTCGTGTCGTAATTTTCTGCGTTGCGAATTCGCATCGCGTCGTCGCATCGCAGTTTTGTGTACAAGTCCTAATTATGTAAACAATTTGACGAAACAGCTCCAGATGTTTACGATAATACCACTTGAAACTCGACCCGGCGAGGCATAAAAACTACTAGGGATGTCCCTTCACTTTGGTTTGATTTTATCGATAGTTTTTATTTTTCTACAAAACTTAGTCTACTTGAATTAAAATACAATTTCTTAAAAACAAAACAATTTATTTACAACAAAAAATAATTTTAAAAACAAATCAATTTATTTACAATAAAAAACAATAAGACCGCAATAAAACCAATAAGAAAAGTTCAAATTTAGAACAATTTTGTTTTTTATGTGTGTTCTATGCAACACACCTATGTATGTGTCGTGACGGTAAAATCGAACGCTTTTTTTCTTCTAGCCCCCAACCACGATACCATCCGAAAAGGAACTTCGTTCCAATGATAAGTTTATACCACAAACAAATAGCCATGGGTAACTCAGTTAAAAATCGTGATCTGTAGGTTTCAGGTATTTTTTAATCATGATGTATACCTAAATCGCAACTCAACAGCTCCAACAGGGCTAAAATAATATAAAAAATCATCACCTACAATATAAAGTATAAACGGAATAGTAGCCTTTATCGCCATCTATGATTTGACGTAAGTACTAAGTACAGAATAAAAGGTTCTATCGACAGTATTGGAGTTTGCTTAATGGTTTAAAAATTATGTCGCTAGATGACACTACGTTGCAATATTCAAATAATAGTACATTATGGTACTAGTGTGTAATATTGGTGATTACCGCCGAGGCAAATAATTGAGACCCGAGCCATCGGCGAGGGTCTTAATATAGCCGAGGAAGGTAATCATCAATACACACGTGTATCATACGACGTTTTTCAACACACTTGTGAATAAAATAACAATAAAAACTAATTTCAAACAGTGAAAACGAGTTGTGAAAAATGTTTCGCTATTGCGGGAAAAATGAATCAGTTTTCCTATGCGCGCGCATTGCGATCGGCCACAGACTATATTTCCGCGCCGCGCACAGGGTTTGCGTCTATTCTGCCACGTACAAAATGGGGAATTTAAAGTTTTCTTTTATTACAGAGAAAACAAAAGTTATATTTGAGTGATTTGAATAATCAACAATACATTCATCCAGACGTCCAACCCAGATTCATGGACTGGTCTCTCCCAGACTCCTCCCCGTCAGACGGCAGAAACCACCCTTCCATCACATCCGAGTCCACCACTAAAACGGAATCCCCAATCCCAAAAAACATTGCCAAATCATACCCTCATCTCAAAGTGTTCAAATCAAAAGGACTATACATAGTCCAGAATAAGAACTACACATTAAAGCAATACACAGGCGATCAAATCAAAATGAACTTGGGAGCCATGGAACTGTCTCAAATCTCCGATGAGTTGGGTAGAGCGTCAAGCTCCTACGAGAGAGAGCTGACTGCATCAGTTTTAGGAGAGGAGAGAGCGGAAACATTAAGTCACCAACCCACTGCAAAGGCCACCACACCTCCTAGTAAACCAGAGCTAGGGTGGGCCAAGTCAGAAACTCCGGATCCTGAGATAGATAGAAAGAAGAAGTTTCGCAAGTGTTGGAGTGAGCTGAAGAGACAAGCGCAGACCTCCTCCGACTCAGACATGATAAAAAGCTCAAAAAGTCAGATTCTGGACCTCCTGGCTCAGACTAAGGTTGTCTACGAGGACACTATCCAGATTCTGGATCTAAATTGGGACCTACTAGGCTCTACTTTAATAACATCCTTTTTGGAGCCCCTTCTTATTAAATCTTCTGATCAACGACTTGCTACAAAAGACGGTCTTTTCGGAGTCATCTGGGGACTGAAGAATGGAAAACTTAAGTCAGAATCAGTGAAATTGGCCGAGATGGCAGAAATCTCATCGATGGTCTCAGCGGATTTGAAGCTATGTAGCAATGAGACCAGGGCCTTCCGGGAGTCACAGACCATAGCCGAGAAACAGTGGGGGGCGCAGTCATCCCTCATCTCTAAATACATCACCTCATTGGAGGTGCTGGCTAAGGAGTTAACACTTAAGCTGGAAGCTCCTTGTCCCCCCCAAAAGGACAAACCTGCGTGTCCAGAAAAGAAGGTCATAAACCATTCTGACGGTTACCAGGTGAATACAAAGGATGGGGTTATAATGTCCGTGACTCACCCAGATGCAGGGTCAGGAGGCAAAGTGGACAAGGTCATAGCTCAGGTGGGCCAACTTTACAATTGCAAGACTGTGCCCTTCAATACAATCTTAGATGTGTCTCCTGTTTGTATTTATGAGGCGTTTAAGAGGAATGTTAAACTCCACAATAAGGACATCCAAAAAGCGATGCTGGCGACATATCATGATCTCATAGACAGAAAAAGATGTAAGTAAATACAGCTCAGTATGACATAAGTGAGCGGATTGTACTTCATACAAATGTTTAGGAAGCATTTTCCATTTTATATTTTGACTTCAGATATTATATAGTGTTAAGATTGTCTCTCTGTCTTATAGGACATTTTTATTAAGTGTATATCTAAGGGTATCCCACCTTTTTAGATGCTGTGATGACAAAATGTTAATTAACTGTATCAAATATACTATTAGATTATAACAGATTAGATTTATTACTCTATCGAAATAGTCTTAAGGAAAAGAAGGGCACAAATAGACCCGCCTCTGAGCCTGCCTTTCAAAAGGCATCTACTCAGTAAGTGAAAGTTTTATTTATTAAACACGTACGACTTAAAATTATCTATTTAAATAAGAAGTTGCATAAAATGAGCAAGCAATAGGAACATTAATTTATTTGTTCTGTTGAACACGATCTTTTTTCTGAATAAAAACTTTTTTAAGAACAAAGCAACTCGATCAATAAAATTAAAAAAAAATTCTATTACTCACTAGTGAGTTATAGTAATGAAAAAGTCACAGTTTGATTATGGGTGTCATTATGTGCCTAATTGCGGTGACCATAAAGCCACTTTATGAGCAAGTGTGTTGAAAATACCTTTACCAATCCACATCTTGTAGATAAAGTTTCTTTAGTTTATTATTCCAAAATATTTTTCTAGTTGTAAGGGATGGTGTACGGCATCCCTTATATATATTGTTTATGGTTTATATAGTTTTTAGCCCTATCGAGAATGGTAATAATTGCTGTTTTAGTCTGTGGTCTCCGACATCTCTCGTCTATGGTTGTAATGACAAAGACGTTCAAGTCAAGCTTTGGTCTTATTTTAATAAACATTAAATTACATTGGCCAGTTTATAAATTACGTTAACATACATTATTACTACCATTTAATAAAAAAAATAGCCTGATGTTATTATAATAAACGCTCATTAACGGTTTGCACTAAGATAAATAAAACGGAAGTTGTATTGCAACTTCCGTTTTATTTATTTCGTTTGCCCGGAAGCTACACACAGCGCCATGCAGCACGATAGATGGACGCGGCAGCAGTCGTAAACTCAAACCTGAGTTTCAATAATAGACCTTATTCCTCGGAGTTAAAATCCAAATTACTAATTGATATTAGTCAGTTCTTCAGTCAAATACGTACGTCGTACTACAGATCAATCAGTCAAACTCAGCTTTTCGATTAAAGACCTTAACAGTATTGAAATAAAACACAATAAAGGTATCGGAGCTTTTGGACTGATGGAGAAGGATGGATTTGATCTGTTAGGGTCTGTTTACGTCATTTTTTTGAATAAAGACTTTAATGCCATTGAAATAAAACACATTTTAATATTGCATGATCTTGAGTTTCGTTAGACTTTAATGACTTTTTGGTTCTGAGCATCGGAAAGACGTAGACGGATTCGATGTACAGGTACTGTTTACGTTACAGATCGGTTTTTTGAATAAAGACTTTATCTTCATTGGAATAAGAAACAATTTATTATTGAATTGTCTAGAGTTTGCTTTTACTTGTACGACTTTTTGGTTCGGAGCATTGATTGACATGATGGAGAAGGACGGATTTGATGTATATTATCAGTTTGTCACAGCTTCGCTTTTCAAATAGAGACCTTAGCGCTATTGTAATAAACCACAATACAATATTGACTTGCCTTGGATTGGGACGGAATTGGATCTGTTGAGCCGAAATATTTTGCCAAGACTTGAAAGACGTATACCGGTTTCGGTTGAGCTGCGAGTTATGAGTACATATCCATCCTTCTACCCACGGCTACAAACAAAACATCAATTCTTATAAAAAAGCCACAATCATTCACCTGCCACTCCGTTGACATAAAATACCTTTCACATAGGTTTTTATCCACACTAATAAATAAATAAATAAATAAATAAATAAATAATGCTGGACTTTTTCACACAGCATCATCTAGCCCCAAAGTAGCAGGAGCTTGTGTTATGGGTACTAGATGACTGATAAACTTATATACTTTTTTGTTTGTAAATACATACATATTATACATAGAACCACCCAGACCCGAGACAAATATCTATAGGTCATACAAACATTTGTCCCGTGGCGGGGATCGAACCGGCAACCTTCTGCGTCGCAATATTATAAAGAGAAACGATTTGTTTGTTTGTTTGTATTGAATAGGCTCCGAAACTACTGGACCGATTTGAAAAATTCTTTCATTATTAGAATCCTACATTATCCCTGATGAACATAGGCTATATTTTATTCCGGGAAAGTGAAGTTTTCCCGAGGGAATGCGGGTAACGCCGCGACAGACAGCTAGTGGACAGTAATTCATGAAATTTTGTGCCTCTTTTCCTTCTGGATTTCAATTTGTCTGCTTCTATCGTTCTCGCTCGCAACGCTCGTCTCGCTGAACTAGGGAACTAGAGATATGATTGAATGCATTCAACTCGCTATCTGAACTACGAGAACTATGGAACCTATCTTGTCTGCTTCTATCATTTTCGCTCGCACGTTCGTCTCGCTGAACTACGGAACTAGAGATATGATTGGATGCATTCAACTCGCTCTCTAAACTACGAGAACTATAAGATTGATAGAACTATAAGATCTTGCCTGCTTCTATCGTTCTCGCACGCAACGTTCGTCTCGCTGAACTACGGAACTAGAGAAATGATTGGATTGAAATTGAACTAGTGATAGAAGAACTAAACGCAAAAGAAGTAGTCCAATTGAACTAATCGTTCCGGAACTACACATCGCTAGCAATATACAATGGATCACAATAAAATCATCATCATCATCATTAACCTATTATACCCACTGCTGGGTGTAGGCCTCTTCTCTAAGCCGCCACTCTATAATATATATATATATAATATATATATAATAAAATAAAATAAACAAATAAATAATTCTGAGCAAAGCTATGAACCAGATAACTGATATACTACTTATATACTCTCTGTAAATACATACATATTATACATAGATAGCTGTTTATGGACAACTGATAAGAAGACAGGTATTATGGTGATGTGTGATATGATTTGAAACAATCCTTGATACACAGTGGCACGCGACAGGATTCGCAGCAATATGGCGTTTTCTGGGACTTTCTGCCTTCGCTGAGGCAAACAAAGCAACGCTTCCAGAAGTTTCGATTGCGTGCTGAACCGCCCTCTGTCGGTTCTAGTAGAACGGGCCAATGTGTAGAGATTATAAATCTATTAGGTTGAGCGTGCCTAGATATACTGCTGGATACAGTGTAACTACGGCTTTTCGGACAATGTGATAGATGATTTGTGAGAATGGAATCTACAAGCTGAAGCCGGTAAGCAAGATGGTCATAGTTTTTGTTGGTGGATGATTGCAGAAGAGTGCGAGAGTTGAGAATGGATACATTTAGAAGGCGTTTAAAAAGTTTCATGTACCATATTTACGACAACGTTTCCGTTCTAATAAATAAGGCTCCAACATCCGATCTTTCATATTTACCCCCCCCCCCCCCCCCATGAATTTATTATAATCCAGCACCACTTGTGGCTTAAAGGGCACTGGCCGAGATGCTGGTTTTGACGATACTGTAGGCAAAGCAGAAGATGAACCATGACAAGTGGAAATCATGGTTATTCGTTTCTTGTCTTGCCATGACAATACTGTAACATCGCCGGAATGTCTGGCAATGTACTCTCCCCTTTTAAGAGGAGCCTTATTTATTAAAACAGGAACGTCGCGACGGGAAGGTCTCAAAGTACCGACGCAGTCGGTACCATTAAGCTTCAGAAATCTAGCTAATAGGGGTGAATTATACCAGTTGTCCATGAACAGTCTATATCCTTTGTTGAGTAGGGGACCAATGAGCTTCTTCACAACAGCTGTACTTTTGAGTACACCGGGCGACTGCTCTAAATCTGTTGTGGATTGTTTACCAGTGTAAACGATGAATGACCACAGGTAACCAGTGGCACTCTCACATAGCTCGAAGGTCTTGATCCCGAACTTGGAAGCTTTGGTCCGAATATATTGCTTGAAGTTAAGGCGGCCTTTCCAAAGGGTCAAACTTTCGTCGATACATATGTCCTTATTCAAAATATAATTGCTTTGAAAAGCTGAATTTAGATGAGTTATAATTGGCCGCAAGCGGTGTATATGGTCAGCGTTAGGGGGATTTGGGGTCGTGGCGTGGTCCGAGTCCGAGTCTACAAAATGTAGTGCCCTGGTCAACATTTCGTATCTCCTTCTGGTGAAGATGCGCCCGAATATTTCGGTTTGTAAAAGCGGATCTACGGAAAAACAACTGGTTATAGTCGGCATTTTGACTATCCCCAACATCATCCAGAAGGAAAAGAGGCACAAAATTTCATGAATATTTGTGGGGACCCATTCGGCCTGGAAGGCAACGGATGCAATTTTAGTTGCGTAGAGGTTTGTTTCACTCACAATGAGATTCAATAGTTCATCGCTACAAAAGGAACGGAACGCGTTGTAAGCAGAGTCTAACGCATGAACAGAGCCAGTACGCTCTGGCGTAAAGTTTTCTTCGTGGCCTTGAAAGGTCTCCATAGGAGACCATTCAAACTGTCTTTCCAATCCATCACTCGCATCAAGGAATTCGACATCATTCTCCCTCTCGCTAGCATTCTCTCGTTCAGTGTCTTGCATTCTCACCTGTCGTCTCCTCAATACATCCGTCGCCAAACTTACCAATTCAGATGGAACGTCCTCATCATTCATCCAAATCTCATTGATTGGGTGTCCTATTTCCCACTGATGCCTGTTCCTACGGCCTCGGTTCGTGGACCCACCCCTACGTGCACTCTGTCCTCGCACACCCCTGACACCTTTTCGCCCACTTGTTCTTCTTCTATTGCCAGCTCTTCGTACTTCTCTATCACGCTCTCCAGCAGAGACAAACAGAGAGTGGTTATCGGAGGCTAAAAATGCGCCATCTTCGTCAGCATCCAGCGGCACGCCGTTTTCATCAAATATTCGCAGCACCACATCTGCGGGCACCGGTGCGCTGTGAAAACAAATACTATTATTATATAAAATATATAATATAAAATTTTGAATAGCCTATTATGCAATTTCAGGTCACTTTCTTCGCCTATTCTAAGTTTTATCCAAATCGGTTCACTGATGACTGAAATTAGGCGTGATTGAAACACAAACATTTTAACATACTCACAAACTTTCAGTTTTATAATATTATATAGGGGGATAAGATTGTGACATATTTCTTTATATTAATCATAAACAAAATCCAGCATTTACAATTCCGACGAAAAAGACAGTGGCGACTGGGACCTATCTCTATCGCGGGGCGTTGCACGAGGAGGCGTTTGTTCGTACTGGATAAAAGATACAAAAAAGTGAATAAAATGAAGAAGTCCAACTGCTATAAATACAGAAATATCGTAAACCTAACAAAAAACGAAAGCGTACCATTTGCGGCGCCTCGCGGCGCTCTGGGGACGTAAGCGGAGAGTACGGCGGAGCCTCCAGAGTATGACCGCTATCTTCACTCTAAGACATACAAAAAAGCGTAAGTGCACTGCAACCAATAAGTAATATAAATAACTATAACCGCAAACTACATTAATGTATTACCACTTGTGAGAAACTCTCCAACGTTCATACTAAAACATAAGAGAAACGTCCATGCAAAAAGACTACCACCCAAAGCAAAAAAAAAAAAACTCTCACACCAGGTGATCATAACAAATTATAAAAGTGGACTACATACCTCGTTGTCTTCGAGGTCCGATTCGTCTGTGGATCCTTCCTCTTCTTCATCTTGATATAGGAGGTCAACGAATTTCGGAGGCGCATCTCTGTCTGGGCGCCAATTTGACATTTTGATTATGCTCTATCCCTCCGCGAGCCGAGCGCACCAAACTGTCAATTCAATAGAAAAAACGCTGAGACGTATGGGACTACTACTAGAACTGATATAATGACTATAATTTAATACTTGTAATTTTCTTTGTATATAAAGGCTTTGGCTACAAAAAAAAAACCTCGATTATCCATATATAAATTGAAAAAAAAACCCAGAAAACTCGGAACAATTTTTGCAGATCATGCACAATTTTATCCAGAGGCGGGAATCGAACCCGCAACCTACCGCATCACAAGCACCACTGATGTCTTCAAGAAACGAAGAAAATTGTCGTAAAAGTACTTTTATTACCCCCGTGTCGTTATTGTCTTGTAATAAACAAAGAAAAAAAAACATTTCAATAGCAGTATAAATAACAAAATTATTACGTAAAAGTAAATATAAATTCATTACGAGATACCACCATCACTATCGAAATTATCAAAACTTTATCGTAAAACTATCGATAGTGTCGATAAACTACCACGCCCTAGTCAAAACATTCGGCAAAAAAGTTTCACATCATCTACCGGCAAACTACGACCTTAGCGCTATACAAATAAAGTCCAAAATGGCTCGCTGGATATTGACTGACGAAACGCCATTTTGCATGCATTGTACATCAAATTTATCTCGTTTTTATTTTACAAAAATGACCATAATGCGTTGATAAATCGTTGCGTAAACAAGTTCTAGTATCTTTTTAGAATCTAATTACTATATTTACTAACAAACTTACTAATAAAACTCTTCGAAATTAGTCACAAGGTAACGAACTTTTTCGGGCCTTATCTAAAAATTATTACGATGTATTTCATACAACCGACTAACTAAAAATACAGTAGTGAGCATAATATTATTTTTACCTTTTCCAGTACCCTTTGATTTTTTTTCCTTCAACTTTTCGCGACGGTATGAAGAGAGCAGACTAACAATTTTGCTGTTGCATTTTTCTATCGTCATTGACAACTTTGCGATTTCTGACCACGCATCTTGCTTAAGATTTTTTTTTAAATAGTTTTCATTTTGCGGGTTCCACAAAATTTCACGAACTCTGTATGCGTCTATCAAGCAAAGTGCCATTTCCTCACCCCACACAGTGACCTCAGTGTCCTCCTGTCTCTCCATGTTCGTTGCGCGCACGTGTTGATTCCCGAACGACCGTCCATGCTGGTGTCCCGCGCACACTGTGAGCCCCTTTGTGTTCGTTCGAAAAACCGACAAATCATGGGTCGCTCCGCGCGCGCCTTGTAATGCTCGTAGCGTGCGCGTGAGATGCTCGTTTCGCGCGCAAAAGACGTCCTAACTATGAGAAATTGTTGCAAAGTGTGTTACCTTTCATGATACACTGCAGCAATGTGTACTCTTTCATTGCATGATACAATTCATGTTACATTTCACCAGTCTGTACGCACCATAATAAACAGTTTTCTTATAATAAAACACTACTTACTTTCGAATAATCCAGTAAAACCAGCAAACAAAGTATACTGAACTCATCCAAACACACGCGAAACGCTCGAAGTTCGACTGTCAAACAAATACTGTGCGAATACAGACAACGCAATATTTTTTGTTCAGAATGTAGATAATATATCAAAGAGCGTAACTCATTCAACTTCTTCATAGAAAAGTAGTCTCTAAACCTGAGTAAAAAGGTCCATAATCAAATGGAAGAGCGCGGTAACCGGCTTCTGCTCGCGGTTTGAGTGAATGGCGCGTGACGTAATAGCGCGGAAGCCGGTTACCGCTTGGGATCAGAGGAGCGTGGCCGCGACCCCTGCATGGCGCACGTGCGTTCGTCTCTCTTGATACAATTTCTCCCGCCATCATAAAGTCCTTTGTAAAGTAGTGTACCGTGTAACCTAACTGTATCTTTTGTTTGAATATTTTAACGCCCCTGAGTTCTTTTCTGTAATAAACTTTTATGTGTGTAATTTTCGTGTTAAAAAAACCACAGACCTCTGGGGGATTTCGGTTAGCGTCGTAAAACCATTGATTAACATCATTGCACCCCAACTAGCTCTCATTTGACGACCTCTGTGGCGCAGTGGGCGAAGGTCCACCTGCGACGCAGAAGGTTGCGGGTTCGATCCCCGCCGCGGGACAAATGTTTGTATGACCTACAGATATTTGTCTCGGGTCTGGGTGTTTCTATGTATAATATGTATGTATTTACAAACAAAAAAGTATATAAGTATTCTATCAGTTATCTGGTTCCCATAGTACAAGCTTTGCTTAGTTTGGGGCTAGATGATGCTGTGTGAAAAATGTCCAGCATTATTATTATTATTATTATCATTATTATATTTAACCAATGTATTGATAGTGGTGTAATTCCTGATTTAATGAAATATAGTAAAATTTCGCCTCTTTTTAAATCTGGCAGTCACTCTGACCCTAGCAATTTCCGACCAATATCAGTTTTACCAACTTTTAGTAAAATCTTTGAAAAACTTATACTGATTCATTTACAAAGACATTTTCATATAAACAATTTACTTGACAGCAAACAATTTGGATTTACAAGGGGTCGATCAACAACTGATGCCGCTGTCGATTTAATATCTCATATTTTTAATTCTTGGGAAGACTATCATGATGCGCTTGGTATTTTTGTGATTTATCTAAAGCATTTGATTGTGTACATCATGAAACATTAATTAGGAAACTCCACCAATATGGTGTTAGGGGTGTTGCTCCTAACCTCTTCACTTCCTACCTAAGTGACAGAATACAAAGAGTTGATGTTAATAGAATAGAATAAACATTTATTTGGCACAAACACACACAAGAAAGCACTATTTAAATAAACTATGATGAAAAACCAACAATAGAATAGAATAGAAGTAGGTAGGATATACATAAATTAATGGGAAGCGTTCTCAGGGGTCAGTGGTGACAATGGGTGTACCACAAGGATCAATATTAGGTCCATTCCTCTTTTTAATTTACATCAATGACCTACCAAAACTTGTAAAAGACAACCACGAGATTGTGCTGTTTGCAGATGACACTTCACTCTTATTTAAGTTGAAACGTAAACAGGTTAACTTTGACGAAGTGAACAATGCAATCTCTAAGGTTGTAAATTGGTTCAATGTTAATAATTTACTATTAAACGAAAATAAAACTAAATGTTGAAAAATTGATGCCACATCTAGTAACCCATTGGTCGTATGCACTTTGTATCCGTGTTCGCTTGGTAGTGAACCGATATTTGCCTACTACCCACTATTGTTTTATATAAATCATGTTTGTTTGTATAATTATAACTCCCAACGTAGTTTAACTAAGTAATGTACCTACGCTAAGTTACATTTATATACATAAGTTAAGTTCTCAGTAAATGAATTATTGTAATTCTAAATGAGAAAAATAAAGTTCTTAAACCATAAACCATAATGTATCCGCTTCATACTAGCAAATGTAAAACCAATAAAAATCAATGTAATTATAAAAAATGAACAGATAGATCTTGTGGACACCACTACATTTTTAGGTATAACCTTAGATAGTAAGCTACAATGGGGCCCACACATAGATGGATTGTCGAAGAGACTTGTTTCTGCAGCATACGCAGTTAAAAAGATACGTCATTACACGGACGTAGTTACTTTCACAGCATTATGTCTTACGGCATTTTGTTGTGGGGGACTGCTGCAGACATTAACACCGTGTTTGTGTTGCAGAAAAGGGCGATCTAGAAAACGGTCAAATTAGCAGCGCCATCTAGTTGCGTTAATAATTTTAATATTAAAATTAAAACTTCGGATGTATTGATGAGTAGATTTATAAATGATTACCTACATGCTCATCATTAATTTTAAAATCATTAAGTAGGTAGGTACTTCAAATTTTAATTTCCAAACGCTAAATGATCTGCATTCTTGACCTCGCAACGCTACCTGGTTGTGAAAATGAAAAACATAGATGGCGTTGCTAACCAACGCCCAGGAAAATTATTTTATTTTCTAGCTGGTTGGTACCCGCGACTCTGTCAGTAAAATAACATAAGTAGGTAGGGTACTTGAAAACCTATAAAAATTATCGAAAAGTCTAAGCAAAAATCTCCAATAGCTTTCAAAACTTCAAAAAAAATGTATTGATGAGTGGAAAAATACATGTTACATGTTTATCATTAATTTAAAAATCATTTACCATGCAAAATGAGAAAATAACAAAAAAATCTGCAATGCAAGAACATAGCAAAGAGTGGCGGTCACCCATCATCTTTATGACCTCGCCCAGGGGTCGCTGAACTTTTTTCACGCCCCCTTATAAATATTTAATGAAAAAAGTAGCCTATGTCCGTCCCTGGGGTATAATCTTTATCCATGCCAAATTTCAGCTCAATCTGTTCAGCGGTTTGGGCGTGATTAGTATGGATTGTTTGAAATGATTAAATCTCAAATACGGATTGGACACCCACAAAATTCACTAGCGATTTTGAGCAACCGTCATATAATGCTATGAAGACAGTATTTCCGAAAGTCAAAACTAAAGGTTGTTATTGTTACTATCATTTTCGGAATAGTATTTGGAGAAAGTGTAAAAATCTACAGCTTGTAAAGAATAAAAGCACTCGACGGATTATTGCATTTTGTGCAGTTTTACCTTTACTTCCGAGGGATAAAATAGAGTCGGGATGGAGTTACATACAAGAATTTGTTGATGCTAATGACAAGAAAATGTATCCACTGGTTTCATACCTGAACAAGTTTTGGATGAAAGATAATAATTTTATCGATTCCTGGTGTGTCTTCGGTGAAATGCATAGCATCGTACAAACAACTTTATAGAAGGTTGGCATGTGAAAATTAACAATGAATGTAGAAGGAAGAAGGCCACTTTATTGAAAATATTAAAAGTATTTAAAGATGATGCCGCTTTGTTATAGTGTTTTACGAACATAAATTCAAAATGCAGTGGCCCCATTTAAAAGCCGAACAAGAGAGCATTCTGAGGGATCAGCATTTACAAAATACCCAAATGATGCTTTAAAATGGCGCCATCTCTGTAGGACATTATTTAGAAATTTTGAGGTATAACTTCTTAATAATGTCCTAAATGTTTCTAAGTTAAATACTGATAGTATAACAACCACAGGCTTTATAGTAGGTTATAGCAGGGTAAATAGTATTATAAATATTACAAATATAACCTTAGTAATTTAATAATTTTGTAAATAATTTTGTATGATTTACGTAGTGTTTGTGTTGTTTGTTATTGAATTGTTCTGGAGCAGTTCGTGGAAATTATGCCCAAAAAATAAAGCGGACACAATTTAGTTTTTCCACTTTTGGCCGGCTGATGCGACATCTTTGCACATCGTAAATTGATGACTGTAAGTACTTCGGAGCTAGTAAATCTATTTGGAATAAAATCCATGTTTCCAAATAGTTCGATCCGTCAGTATAACAATTAAGATATAAACATCCAAACAGTTCGACTATCGAACTACTGGTAGGACTGGATGGAATAAAGGTGTTTCCAAATAGTTCGATCCGTCAGTATAACAATTTGGAAAAAAAACATCCAAACAGTTCGAATATCGAACTACTGGTAGGACTGGATGGAATAAACCGGTCTAGGTGTCGTAACAATACACACAGCTTGAGAAATTGTAAAAGCACCGAAATATTATGTTTCAAGTGTGGTGAGAAGGACGTTAAAAAGCCTGACTGACCAAAATGCAATACCAAGTCAAAAAACTAGCTGCGAAGAATTGTAGCAGTCTTTCTAAGACAAAAAAATACTTTAATAAGAAGGAATGGGATGAGTGAATAGAAACAGTTCGTAATTTCTTTAACTGTTATAAGACTGCTGCAATTCTTCATGACAAACGCGATACGCGCGGTGATACGCGACCTTATGTTGATATCATTATCAATGATGTCACAGCTTCTGGCCTTCTTGACTCCGGGTCAGCAGTGACAATTCTAGGTAACAATGCACACGAAATGCTTTTGAATCATGGGCTTAAGCTGATTCCAGAAGAAAAGGTATCGGTGATTGCTGCAGGTGGTCAGCATCTAAATAGCATTGCTTATATTAGTTTACCGATAACTTTTGATGGGCAATTTCATATAGTGAAAACATTAGTAGTGCCAGGGGTTAAGTCTTCGCTTATACTAATAGTGGATTTCTGGCGCGCATTTAAACTATGAATTAAATATTTAGGATCATTGCAGGTCACGAATTTCCTATTAAATGATTTAAATTCAAATAAAGGCCCTGACAAGTTGATTAATTCTTATGACAATTTGGATGACTCAGCTTAGCGTAGCTGATAATATTGTAGATCAGTATGGCGACATCTCTTTTGAACGTATGGGTTTAGGTCGAACTCACTTGATAACTCATCGCATCGATACATCGATGTGAATCAACTACGTTACACACGGACATCGTACGGGTTGTATGCGGTCATCATACGCGTTACAAACGGGTACAGGAGCCTTACTACGACATCTTAGTAAACTATTCAGTTTGGGTTCTATCCACTTTAAGTTCCTAATCTGAAACGGAAACTTTTCGTACTATGACCTCATAAATGCAGAATCGTATTTGAATCGCAAGAATGAACGAAATTGTCTCAGTTTTAGCAGCTCGACGTTGAAAAGAGACGCTATACAAAAATAGTATAGTTCTGTCTCTTGTACTCAAAGCCAAAAATTTCGTTCGGGAATGAATCAACAAAAACCGGAAAGTTACCGATTTTTTCGATTAAAATACAAAACCCAAATGATAATGAGTAAAAATACCTTAGATACGTTGAGATACAATATTATGGGAGAAAAAAATTACTCACATAGTAGGAAAAAAAGTTTTCAAAGAAATTACATAACAATTTGTGTGCTGCATACGCGTCAACTTAATAATACGAATGAGTTTGGTTTTCGAACGCAGCTGTCATGTCAAGTAGCTGGTGCCTATTTTGCCGCCAATGTAAAGAAGTGAGTCAATGGACCAGTCCACCTACATCTTTTTTATTTTCTCAAAAGTATAACATTCTAGATTGTGTCGTAAGTACCTATTGTGTTTCTTAAACGTTATAATATCTTGCTGCTATTACAAGCGAAACAATATTCCGTTGGTTTTCACAACTCATATTTTACTGGTAGGTGTTTAACTATGTTCAGGGATTTTGAAGTTGTTGTTTTTAATACACAGTGAATCTACGCGAAGAAGGGTGAGTTATACCCAACTCGAAACAATATGGGAGTACCTAAACAAAAATCGAGAAATAGCTACGGGTTTCAATAAAACGTGCCAAGCACACCAGCACGCTCGTAGGAAACGATAGCTTTATCCTTAAATTCCCATGGTGACGGCGCAGAGAAGGATTGGAAGGGATGGTGTAAAGTACGTACCTATCTATTTAATATTTTATTGTCATATGCTGGCCACAGTGGCCACATACGCTATGGTCTACCAGAGATGTCAACCTGTGCGGGTATGCCTGCACAGGTAGACTGGAGCGTGTGTGGGAATTAGTCCTGTGTAGGTTTTTGAACCTACTAGGTTTTATTCATTTATTTATTTTAAGTCAATAGATAGGTAGTTACTTTAAATTTGACAAAATAATCCTTAAAATTAGTTCCTTTTGACTTTTAATTTATTGTCATAATTGTAAATCATAAAGGCCTAAGAAAAGATGGATGGACTGTGTGAATGCGGATATGATTGTGAAAGGAGCGAGTTCTGATATGACGGGTGATAGAGAGAAATGGAAGAGAGAAACATGTTGTGCCGACCCCACTTAAGTGGGATAAGGGCAGGAAGAAGAAGAAGAAGAAGAATTGTAAATCATAATATCTTCTTCTTCTTGCCCTTATCCCACTAAGTGGGGTTGACACACCATGCTTCTCTCTTCTATTTCCCTCTATTAGTCGTTATATCAGAACTAACTCCTTTCACAAATAGGTTATATCCACATTCACACAGTCCATCCATCTTTTCTTAAGACTACCCCCTAGTTTAAGTGGCATCTTAATTTTAAATCGTATGTAAGTACTTATTATTTTTTCAGTATTGGAATGATTATAAGTCTAAATTGAAAAAGTTAGCTGTGGCTCACAATGCTTTGTAAAGAAGGACAGGAGGGGGTCCTTCTACGACAAAACCCTCGACATATTGGGACAAGATTTTGGGTCTGGATAGCCTGGAGTGAGGGTGGAACCTTTCGAAGATGTAAGTTTAATATAATAAATAAATAAATAATGCTGTACATTTCACACAGCATCACTAGCCCCAAACTAAGCAAAGCTTATACTATGGGAACTAGTAACTGAGATACTACTTATACTTATATATTTTTTGTTTTGTAAATAAGTACATACATATTTTACATAGAAACACCCAGACCGGAGACAAATATTTGCAGATCATACAACATGATATTATGGGTATTTAGCGAAACGATTCAGTTTTTACACCAAGATTAGTAGCTTTTATTGAATCGCCGAAAAGTGTCAGATATGACATAAAAGCGAATCAACGCAATGCGTATGATACGGTCATAGTACGAATTGAGTGAATGAAACTTAGCTAACAAATCAGTTTAGGTTCTGCGTGGTTCTGATTCTACGTCAGCGTCTTGGGATACGTCATAAGGCTCCTCTACACGTCGGCGGACGCATCTGCAGACGTCATCTGCCGATGCGTCCGCCGACGTGTAGACGGGGTAATTTGCGCGTCTGTTGTAGGTATTTAACGTCCGGAGATGCGTCTGCCACTTATCCGTTTGTTGTCGGTTTTTGTGGCACGGATCAAAGGGTTTCGGCGCGAACGTCCGGCGTCCTGTCCACACGTCTTACGACGCATCAGTTTGCTCGGAATCGCGATTGAATGTGCACGCGTACTTGTGCTTTAATTTACTTTGCGCAGCATTCGTGAAAACTTATGAAATGGCTAACAATATGAGCACTGAGGAAACTTTTAAGTTCATTGAGCTATATCAAGCTGAAAACTGTTTATGGAACCCTAAAAATAAATACCACAAAAATAAAAATGTTGTAGGTACCTAAACTGTTATTATAATTTTAATAATCTATGTATCTAGTCAAGGAAATGTATTCGTGTACCTTTTTGACTATTATAATCTTATTGTCATTGCGACGAGAGTGAAAAAGGTACTTACGCGAATACAATACAATATTTCCTTGACCGTACCTATTTCAATTAATTCATTCTATTGAGGCTACTGTAAAAGTAATTGGACATTTAACAGTAGTCTAGGTAAGTATTTTCTTATTTCAATTGAAATAAGAAAACTTAAACAGTTGATGATTTTATTTATTTTTCAGGTTAATGATTCGTGGAAACGTATCGCTGACGCGATGGGTGTGCCAATACACGAACTAAAAAAGAAAAAAGAAAATCTACTAGCTACATTCAGAGCAAATTTAAAAAAAAGAAAGGCTTCTATTACGTCTGGGGCTGGAGCTGAAGATGTCTACCGTCCCATCTGGATATTTTACGACGTAATGGCGGCATTTTTGATGGATGTGTATGAATCGCCAAGCTTCATGAATTCGGAGGATAAAGTAAGTAAAACGAATACCAAAATTCTATTATCTTATTTATTTCAGAATACTTAACTAACTACTTAATCTTATAGCTGTTGATTGTTGTTCTCTTGAATATATTTCATAAATTTTAATCTTGTATCAACTGCGCTTATAGGAGCTCTTCGAGCTACAGGTTGCAATGGATCAAATGTTCCCGTGTAATTTTGTCTCCAAGATCCTGGATGTGTTAATTCTCCATTGACATACTTATCTACTGAATTCGGGGGAGTGTACACATGTCGAGAAGTTCGACTTTTTCTTAAGAAATTGTGCAACAAGACACATGTCATTGTAATTGAAGATGATTTTTCGATATTTAGTGGTATAGGCTTCTTAAAAATTCTAAATACGCTGGACATTATTCCAAAAGTATTTTCGACTGCTACTCGTGAACTAGATAGTTTTTGATTGAATACTCTCTGTGGAGTTCCAACAGCATGATGCCCAGGAAATGGCTTCATAATATGTGTACTCAACGCAAATGCAGCATCAGCTAAAAATACATATGGTAATTCAGTGTTACTATTAGGTAAGCGACTAGGAGGTGGCAAGTTGATTTCATTTGTGTCAATTTTTTGTCTTAATACACTTTGATTATAGACTCCACCGTCGCTAATCCGTCCTTGGCAACCTATATCGGCAAACATAAAACAGTAGTCACTATCAACTAGCGCTAAGAGTACAATGCTGAAATGTCCTTTATAATTGAAGTACTCCGTCCCGGTATGAGGTGGCGGTAGAATCATTACATGTTTCCCATCCAAAGCGCCGATACAATGAGGAAAATTAAATCCTCTTGCCTTTGAAAGCCATTCATCCGTAGTTTTAGGCATCTGAAAATAAAGTTAAAGTATTATCTATAGGTATTTTTCATTTTGAGCAAATTAATTTTAACCTTGCTAGTTAGCTCTTTACTGTAACTTCTTTACTTTTTTTTAAATTGTATTTGTTTTTTCCCAGACACAAACTGATGAAGAGGCTAGCCCTTCCAAGATGCAGGCTAGTGACATCCCACCAAAACCTAAAATGGGCAACGACGACGACGCAGAAGTCCCTGCTACCCCTCAAAAGAACCCAAGCATTCAAGCACAAAAACGTCGTGCTTTCAATCCACCTGAATTGCAGGAAGCCAGTAAAAAAATGAATACTGCTTTAACCACACTAAATAAGGCATTGACCAGTAAACAAAGCGCAAAAGAAGAAGATGAATGCGATTTATTTTGTAGAATGTTGGCAAAACAAATCAAGGAATATCCAAAAATTGAAAGGGAAGAAATAATGTACGAACTCCATGGTATTATGATGAACAGACGTCGTCGGTACAACAGCATGATGCAGGGCAGATCATACGCTGTTTCTTCTCCTCAACACCATCACCGAATTATGTAATTGACTCTCCCTATTCAGTGGAATCGGTGCCACAAAATACGGTCAACCAACAATCCGAAGTAGTGAACATTATATCACAAGAAATTATTCTACCACAAACAAGTAGAGAAGTTTATGAAAACTTCGAAAATGTGTTGGATAATAATGAAGTTACATTTTCAGATAATATTTAATTGTTCATTAGGTCTTAAAGTATTTTTTTTGTAAACAACAAACTTGTTGATTTTTCATTAACAATAAATAATTTGTATTAAAATAATGTAGTTTACCTTCACTAAATCCTTTAACACTGCATTGAGTGCCAAACATACTTCAGGGACAATAAGAGATATAATTTGGCTTGAAATTTTAAACAGGTAATGCAAGCTTCTGTAGCTGTCTCCAGTAGCTAAATATCTTAATGTTACTGCCAAGCGCACTTTCACTGGTATTGCATCCCTCCAATCGGTATCTTTTTTAAAAATCATTGGAGATATTTTTTGTAGAAGGTATTCAAAATCGCTGCTAGACATTCGAACAAAATTATTGAATTCTCCAGATGGCTCCAAGTAAAGTTCTGCAAGCTGGTTTTCCATGCTATTCCTGCAAAAAAAAATATTGTTATTACGTGTGTAAAATGTGCAATTACGTAAATTTGATTTGAGTCTGGATAAGGGCCGAAACACATAAGCGCGTTGCGGCGCCGCGCCGCTGAAATCGGCAGTGCGCTATAGCGGTGCGGCGCCGCAACGCACGACGTGAATTCCAGCGTTATGACGTCATACTTGTTGACAAGGATGCAGTTGTTTCTAACACTCTTGCAAACAACACGTGTCAACCGAGAAGCAGTTTTAAAATTAAAATGTCTGACGTTGACGTCGATCTGTTTATATCTTCGGTTCAGGAACACCGTTGTTTGTGGGATACTAGTGACGAAACCTATAAAGACAAATTTATAAAACAAGAAGCATGGAAAAGCATTTGTGAGATCGTTTATGTTGATTACAAGGAAAAAAACTCAACCGAAAAATCAAAACTGGGTAAGTAGTAACATATAGTCTTAGGTTTACGCGATCACTATTCACAATAAAACTACAATTTTTACTGTAGTAAAAACGTAAAAATCTGATCCGCGGTTTAAATTGTAGTTTAATGTAAGTAGCATGTATCTTTTTTTTTTAATCATATGAAATACACCATTTATTTTAATGCCCTATGCAAAAGATTTTCTCTAAGTTAAAATTATATTTTTTTCTCGCGCTCTTATTCAAAAAGGTAAACAAATACTATAAATAAAACCAAATTGCCATTTAAATTGTTTATTCGCAGTTCACAACATGTTAAATAGTTTGAATCAAATGTATTAAGGTACCGTAAAACGGGGTCAATAGGGATGCAGGGGTCAATAGGGATAAAATCGATGAACAAAATTGAAGCGGAAACACTATCAGAAATCTACCGATAATCGTCTGATTTTTTATGAGTTTTATAGTAGAATATTGAATTTTTATACTGGTAACACTTTTTTGACGTGAAGATGGTCACAAGTCAGAAAAAAATACATCTGAAGTTCGCCGTTCAGAAGGACGTGATTTTGTCCCTCAAAAACTTTGAAAAACAAGCAGGAAAAAGTGATTTCTATTAAATGAATCGTGCTGAGTAACAAAAGTTAGTGTGTTCTCCATCCAAATCAAGTATGTTACTACAATTTTCTTTTTTAATTTTAGTTTAAATCGAAAATTTATGAGTGCCGGTAAATTTTGCAAAAAAAGAGGGTAATAGAGACGCCTACAGGATATTATCGGGATGTCTGTGGGGTGAATAGGGACGAGAGTCCTACAAACTAAGGACGTGGTTGTATGAAAAGGGACACTAAAGCATGGATAGGGACAGGGGTGTCACTCACCAATATCGCTAGTATTTGTCTATAATAATATTATTATTCGTTATTACCTAATGATGGGTGGTTTGGTTAGGCTTATTTATTTAGGTACTTAGGGACTTTTGCTTTTTGCAGGCACAATGCCACGAAAATATAAGCCCAGCCAAAAGAAGAATTATAAAAAATATGACCCATTAATATTACTGTTGTAACGTTGTTTTCAAATTAATAAAACAAACAAAATTTTTTTTTTCTCTTTTTTTCTAATTATGACATTGGGGTCCAGTATATAGGATAGTAGGTTTGAGTAGGTATTTTGATTCTCCAATATTTACTTTCTGCACTTACTAATCTTTTGACTCGGCTAAAGTCGAAATAGGTAGGTAGTTGCTTTTTTTGTTTTTTTATAAGTTTAATGAATCTGTATAATTAATAATTAACAATACATTCATTCAGACGCAAAGCCACGATTCATGGACTGGTCTCTCTCAGACCCCTCTCCATCAGAAGGCGAAAACCACCCTCTCGGCTTACCAAGAGTCACCCCCAAAACAGCATCTCCCATTCCCAACAACATCACCAGGTCCTTTCCTCATCTTAAAGTGTATAAATCCAAAGGGGTGTATATAGTACAAAACAAAAACTACACCATTGAAAAATATACAAGCAACCAAGCAAAGATGGACCTAGGAGCAATGGAATTGTCACAGCTCTCCGAAGACCTAGGGCGAGCATCCAGCTCATATGAACGAGATCTGACGGCATCAGTACTGGGGGAAGAAAAGGCTGAGATACTAGGTAACCTACCAGCCACAAAAATCACCCCGCCCTTGACCAAGCCTGAGCTAGGATGGGCCAGATCTGACAATCCAGATCCCGAAGTGGACAGAAGGAGGAGATTCAGAAAGTGTTGGAATGAGTTAAAACGACAGGCTCAGACCTCATCTGATTCTGACGTAATAAAGAGTTCTAAAGGTCCGATACTAGACATACTAATCCAGACAAAGGTTGTCTATGAGGATACAATTCAACTATTGGACCTTAACTGGGATTTATTGGGCCCCTCCATGATAACCTCTTTGTCATATCTTGGGGGAATTCCATTCTACCCCCAAAAGTGGTGACCTTCCGACGTGCCCGCCGTCGATTACCTCGGACGATTCCTGCTATCTTCGTTTCTTCTCTTCTCTCTCTCCTTCAAGCTTACTTCCGGACCAGCACCAGCACCAGCATCTTCCTTCGGCCTCCGCAGTTCCACCGCAGCCGCCCTGACGACTTCCTGGTTCTGCAGGCTTCTCCCCTCCTCGATAACGCTTCGTGGAGTTCCCTAGCGGCATTCATCCGGGCATATAGTCTCGACTCACCGTAGACTCACCTGGAGCACCGCACCGCGCTTCGTCCCGACTCACCGTGGACCGTCTCGATTCACCGCAGACGACAAGCGCTCTCCTGTCCTCAACCTGCTCATCGCACCAGTCTCGACTCACCGAAGACCACGACGAGCTAAGATGGACAACCCCACCATGCTGGCTGGCATCAAATACCTATATCGACCTTCGGTCTGGAAAGGGAGTGATGTGGCGACCTCTATCTACCATCGCCTGAACTACAAGCTGAACATAAGCTGAACTTCAAGAGATGTCAATTACAGCGACGTACTTCGGAGCTGTACAACTAGATGGCGCTAGGAACATGCAAAAAGTAATAGCTATGTCTAATCTGTGGAAAAATTCCTAGATCGCGCTGACGAGTTTACTTGGAACTTATAACCTATATAGAACTATCCGACTATAACTGTCGGCCGAAAGGCCCTAAGGTAAGTGTGCCAGTTGGGCAAACCTTAGCGAGGCGAGTACTCCCTCTTTACCATAATTTGGGGGATATCCACCTACCCCCAAAAATCTGATTCAAAAGTCGTTCGTAAGTCGCTAAGGAAGCAATGAAATCTGTAGAGGTATAATGTATTTTACATTATTTCTATAGTACTGAATTTCTTATTTTTCCATTCTTAGTTCTGAATAATATTATTTGGGGGTTTGTGACAACCCTGACCATATTTCTCTATTGTTCTCAATGCCGTCCCTATTAACCCCTATACGTGTATGAATAGGGATAGCATATATTTTAAGTATTTACATAAAAGAAGCTCACTATCAATGAGTTTCGCATACAATTTCATAATATACAAGTTAAGACTAAACTTTTATTGTAGTAAACTAATAGTTGTTGATACAAAATTCATTAGAAAAGGGCACTCAAAGTTGAAAACCATCCCCATTCACCCCATTTTACGGTATTATTTGTATTTTGAACTGAGTAGGTATACGAACATTCATATTTTGTTTAATTGCCAACTTAGGGCGCCAACATCACTGGAAAAGTAATTACAAAAATCATTCCGTATTAGATGTGGGCTTAAATTATTTTCATTTGCTGTGGGCAAATGCAACATTTGCAGATCAGAATCATCAAAGATAATGTCATCGGTCGCTTGTACTCCATCTCGATTCAAAACAAAGTTGTGCATTACACAACATGCCTTGATAATGTCTGTCGCAAATTCGTATTGCACATTCATAGATCGATGAAATATGCGCCATTTATTGGCTAGGATGCCAAAAGCGCACTCGACATATCTTCGGGCACGACTCAGTCGATAATTGTAAACTCTTTGTTGTACCGACAAATGTTTTCCTGAGTAAGGGCGCATGACGTTATTCGAAATTGAGAATGCTTCATCTCCTACAAAAACAAATGGAGTTTCATTTTGAGAACCTGGTAAAGGCTTTGGTACAGGAATAGGTAATTTGCGTGTCATAATCAAATCATAAAGTTTAGAGTTCTGGAAAACGGTGGAGTCACTTTCCTTGCCATACGCTCCTATATCGACAAAAATGAATCTATATCTAGAATCTACAAGAGCTAATAAAACTATTGAATTATAGCCCTTATAATTGTAAAACAGTGATCCACTGTGCGCAGGACATGTAATACGGACATGTTTACCATCAAGAGCTCCTATGCAGTTAGGAAAATTTGCTTTCTTGTCAAACTCAATAGCGACATCTTCTAGAACCTGTTTTGTTATAGGAGGTATATTTTGACTTGATAGATGTTTCCATATGGCGCGACAAACTGTCCTTACAATTTTTGCTATTGTACTTGCTCCTCGGAAGTAATTCGTATGCATGGTTTTAAAGTCACTGCCGGTTGCTAGAAATCTAAAATGAAATAATAATTAGTAGGCAAATAATAAAATAATACAAATGTAGGTATAATCAAACTCAAACCGCGCAGGTAATAGTGTTGCTAAAGGAATAGATTTTCAAAGATAGACAGGTAGTTTTTCAAAGAAGTACTCAATAAATATTTTACATTATGGTTGTTCTAGGCAAAGTCAATCAGTTTTTAACTTGCCTAAGTCAAGAAAAAGCAGAAAATTATTCTTTTTCGGCGGCCAGCCATTTATATGAAATTGGATGGACCGAAAGTACTTATGAAAGTTATATCAAATTTTATATGTAGTATAAATGGAATCTAGGGAATTTTAGTCTTTATTACTATTTTTCACTTGTGAAGTTTTTTGTTGCAGGTAATGATTTAGTCAAGAAGTGGAAGGCCATAAAAGATAATTTTGCTAAATATCAAAAAAAACTAAAAGATGCCAATCGATCAGGAGCTGGAGCTGCAAAAATTAAAGAATATCACTTGAATAAACAATTACAGTTTTTGAAAAAGGTTTCACAAAATGCAACTGATTCCAGTTTATGCGTAGCGGAAGGAGATATTGAGAATGAAATAACGGCATTGCCTCGTTATAAAAGTCAACCACGAAAACGAAAGGCAGATGATAAGGATGATATTGAAGAAGATTTATTGGCAATATTAAAAACACCGGAGAATAGACATTTGCATTTTTTCAAGGGGATTTTACCATCTCTACAATCGTTAAATGAGAATCAAACATTGATATTTCAAAGTCGGGTGCTTCAAATATTAACCGACATTCTTCAACCTTCAATTCATCAAAATACACATCACGGCTATAATCAAGAATATCAGCATCAGGGTTACAATCAAGGATATTCAACTATGAGATACGATAATACGGTTCAGAGTGGCTACCACACTTCTACTCCTGGAAGTTCGATTACTGAACAGAGGACTACCTCATCATCAAACCAACAACGTCCAATAAATTCACCATTTTTACTGGACGAAACGTCAGCTACTTCCTATGTTTCACAAGATGAGGAGTTTGATTTTTCTTAAATTGATCATTACATTTTTTAAGGCCTATTAAAGTATTCTTAAAGTAAGAAAATTGTATAATGCAAAAAGCTTAATTTGATTCTGTCTTGTTTCATTTGAACCTGGCTTTGTACCACTAGGTACCCCCAAACCATGAACACTAGTGATGCAAAATTTTTATCGACACCCCGCTAGTACCACAGGTGTATAAAGCCAGGGGTACAAATAAAACTAAACATTTGATTCCGAGTGCCATAAACATCAATAAAAAAAAATAAGAAACCTATTTGTTTTACCTTAAAGTTAAGCCCAGCATTTCCAAAGCAGTAACTGGTTTCCTTCCTTTATTTTTTTTCTTCTGTATATATTTTGATAACTCGCTTAATAGCTCTTCAAATGATGATATACTCATTCTAAAGTAGGCAACAAATTTTTTTTCGTCTATCTTTAATGCTTCGTATTTTTTAGAAAAGAACTCGCCATTTGGATTCATACCCTTACTTAATGGATGTATCCAGTATCTTCTTTGCCGTATTTTTAAGATAGAATAATGTCTTCTTAATAACAAATAAGCAATAAGTTTATTACGATCCATCGCAGAGAGACGTCTATCCACACTCAAAAATCACGAGAAAATGGTTGCCCTACCATAATGCCCTGTTTCGCGACGCCGCAACGCGGCAACGCAACTGCCGATTTTGGCGTTGCGGCGCCGCAAAAATAAGCAGTTTGCGTTATGTGTTTCGGCCCATAAAGGCCCTGACAAGTTGATTAATTCTTATGACAATTTGGATGACTCAGCTTAGCGTAGCTGATAATATTGTAGATCAGTATGGCGACATCTCTTTTGAACGTATGGGTTTAGGTCGAACTCACTTGATAACTCATCACATCGATGTGAATCAACTACGTTACACACGGACATCGTACGGGTTGTATGCGGTCATCATACGCGTTACAAACGGGTACAGGAGCCTTACTACGACATCTTAGTAAACTATTCAGTTTGGGTTCTATCCACTTTAAAGCCGGGCGCATACATACTGATTCCTGACCAGAAAACCTGATCAGGTTTCCTAATCAAGAATTCCGTGTGGAGAGCGCACACATTCTGTTTTTTGCATTCGGAATTTAAACGATCAGTTCGATCATAGACGCTTCTGATAACGCACGAGTATGGACGACGAAGACGAATTGATGCTCATTGCTCTTTTATTGGCGCTAGACAAAAAGGGCATAAAACGTCGTTATTGGGTGCATCCACTGAATACCCAAAGATTAACTGAGAGTCAATTCTATGTCAAAAGAGCAAAGTTACGGGCATACCCAGAAGAATTCTTCAAATATTACAGGATGTCAATGAAATCCTTTGATGAGCTTCATAATAGCATACGAGATAAAATAAAAAAGCAAAATACGCACATGAGATTGTGTTTGGATACAGAAGAAAAATTGACCATAACGTTAAGGTATGTATGTATTTATTGTAATAAAAATTAAAATATTGTACAAACATTACGCTTTAAATTTACTTAAAGTTTAAGAATTCTTGCATTGTTCTCTCCTGTGAATCTTGAGGCTGGAGAACTATAAACTGTGCAGCCTCATTGTCTTCAACACTTGTATTTGGTATAGATATCTCAACAGGATAATCTTGCTTGGGGCTTTGTTGGGTAATTGATTGGGGAGGTGTCACACTAGAAATTGAGTGGATAATAATAGGCTTCCTGGTATTCTTACGGGGCACATTTTGCTGCTGCGAAGATGGATAAAAAGTTGGTGGTGATGGAGATGGACTCTGCAAATATATTGGTGATACTTTGGGCATGCGTATATTTTGGTAAGATGGAACGTAAGTCGGTGATGGAGATAAGTTATTTCCAGCCATTGGAAACGACCCTGAAGAATCGTCACTTTGTTGGTAATAGTTAGTGTACCGGGACGTTGATGGCGATGGTTCGTTTCCCATGGTAATCTTTTTTACCAATTGAAGCATGCCGACTTTAAAATCAATTTTTTGATGAGCATTCATTGTTTTCATATAGCTTCTGAAACTAAGAAGATATTTCGTGTCGTCATCTTCGTCAATATTAGCAGAAGGTTTTTTCTGTTTTTGTTGCAACATACTTAGTATTTGATTGGGGACATCTTTCTTTTTTTTCTGACTGACTATAGGTAAAGTAGGTACGGGTGACTCCACACGATTGATATCTTCCGGTTCAATAATTTGTTCTTCAGTTTCTGATTGTTGTTGTGGTTGAGTAGATTCTGCATATTCGGTCGGATAGTTCCCTTCTGATTTTCTACTAGCAAACACTGGTGTAAGGAAGTAAAGCAAGGAACTATGAACATAAGTTTTGGGCTTTTTAGCAGCACTGCCAGTAGGAAGATTTTTGGTTTTCTGAATTTCTTTGCGATAATAGTCTCTAATGTTGTTCCATTTCTTCTTCAATTCGGCACCTGTAATAAGTTAAAAATAAAACTATAATGCTTTTTGTTTCAGATTTCTGGCAACTGGTTGCAATTTTGAAGAAATGAAAACAGATTTTCTGGTGGGAAGCCGAACTGTGTCTGCACTAGTTAATGAAACCTGTCAAGCTATTTGGGAGGTGCACCAACGTTTAGAAATGAGGCCACCGTCATCAAAAGAACGTTGGATTGAAATTGCGGACAGTTATTATAGAAATGCCAACTTCCCAAATTGTGTAGGGGCAGTTGATGGGAAACATATTCGTTTGATTTCTCCCCAGCGCAGTGGGTCTGCTTTTTATAACTATAAAAACTATTTCTCTATTGTTTTGATGGCAGTAGTAGACGCAGACCTACGGTTCATAGCTATTGACGTAGGTGCTTTTGGCAGAGACAGTGACAGTAATATCTTTAGAAATTGGGCTTTTGGGAAAATGTTACAAGAAAATCGCCTTAATTTGCCTGAAGCCAAACCTCTGCCAGGAAGTAATGGCCCACCTCTACCATTTGTGTTTTTAGGTGATGAGGCCTTTCCACTGAACAATAATTTTTTGAAACCTTATCCAAGGCAGAACCTCAATAATCAACGTCGAATCTTTAACTATCCATTGAGTCGAGCTCGACGAATAGTTGAATGTGCTTTCGGCATTCTTTCAAACAAGTGGAGGATTTTTCATACAAGTATGACAATTCCACCAGATTTTGCTGTTCTAATAACTAAGACAGCATGCGTATTGCATAATTTTGTACGCAGACGAGATGGTTATAATTTTAAAGATACATTGGCACATTACTTCGAGGATTTTCCATTCCGTTCTGCACGACAATCTACAAACCGAGGCAAAACTATACGAGATAATTTCGCCGAGTATTTCGCCTCGCCGGAAGGAGAACTGTCATACCAATACAATGAAAGGATTATTAATCCAAATTGATTAAATTATTGTTGAAATAAAATAAAAATAAATAAAATAAAATTCATTTATTTCAGACTATTTTTGTGTCCATATTTATCTCTATTAGAAATAAAGGAATATTAAAATACTTACATTTGTTTACTTTATCGGTGCACGTTTCCCAATCCTGAATAAGATCTTTACATATCTGTTCCCAGGCCATATCTTTCATATCACGGTTATGATAATCCGCGTGATTTATATCCCATATGCATTGGTGTTTTTCAACATTCATTATCAAATTCTCGGCTTCGCACATTTTTTTTGACAGTGGACGGAGAACGTTACATGTCGTACGTCTACTCGGCACAGCGCCTACGCGATTCTGAATAAAAATTTCCGTACGTGTGCGGCGATCGAGCCAAAATGTATGCGAATGCTGCGTTCGGGATGACGTCATCAGGTTTTTTTCCGATCTTCCAAAACGAACGCACGGAGAAATTCCGAACCGAACGTCAGGTTTTTTTCTGTCCGGAAAAAGTAAGAACGGTGTGCGCCTTCTCGAACATTTTGTATGCACGCGGACCATTCAGGTGTCCGAATCTGAAACCCTGATACGGAAACCTGATCAGGAATCAGTATGTATGCGCCCGGCTTAAGTTCCTAATCTGAAACGGAAACTTTTCGTACTATGACCTCAAAAATGCAGAATCGTATTTGAATCGCAAGAATGAACGAAATTGTCTCAGTTTTAGCAGCTCGACGTTGAAAAGAGACACTATACAAAAATAGTATAGTTCTGTCTCTTGTACTCAAAGCCAAAAATTTCGTTCGGGAATGAATCAACAAAAACCGGAAAGTTACCGATTTTTTCGATTAAAATACAAAACCCAAATGATAATGAGTAAAAATACCTTAGATACGTTGAGATACAATATTATGGGAGAAAAAAATTACTCACATAGTAGGAAAAAAAGTTTTCAAAGAAATTACATAACAATTTGTGTGCTGCATACGCGTCAACTTAATAATACGAATGAGTTTGGTTTTCGAACGCAGCTGTCATGTCAAGTAGCTGGTGCCTATTTTGCCGCCAATGTAAAGAAGTGAGTCAATGGACCAGTCCACCTACATCTTTTTTATTTTCTCAAAAGTATAACATTCTAGATTGTGTCGTAAGTACCTATTGTGTTTCTTAAACGTTATAATATCTTGCTGCTATTACAAGCGAAACAATATTCCGTTGGTTTTCACAACTCATATTTTACTGGTAGGTGTTTAACTATGTTCAGGGATTTTGAAGTTGTTGTTTTTAATACACAGTGAATCTACGCGAAGAAGGGTGAGTTATACCCAACTCGGAAACAATATGGGAGTACCTAAACAAAAATCGAGAAATAGCTACGGGTTTCAATAAAACGTGCCAAGCACACCAGCACGCTCGTAGGAAACGATAGCTTTATCCTTAAATTCCCATGGTGACGGCGCAGAGAAGGATTGGAAGGGATGGTGTAAAGTACGTACCTATCTATTTAATATTTTATTGTCATATGCTGGCCACAGTGGCCACATACGCTATGGTCTACCAGAGATGTCAACCTGTGCGGGTATGCCTGCACAGGTAGACTGGAGCGTGTGTGGGAATTAGTCCTGTGTAGGTTTTTGAACCTACTAGGTTTTATTCATTTATTTATTTTAAGTCAATAGATAGGTAGTTACTTTAAATTTGACAAAATAATACTTAAAATTAGTTCCTTTTGACTTTTAATTTATTGTCATAATTGTAAATCATAAAGGCCTAAGAAAAGATGGATGGACTGTGTGAATGCGGATATGATTGTGAAAGGAGCGAGTTCTGATATGACGGGTGATAGAGAGAAATGGAAGAGAGAAACATGTTGTGCCGACCCCACTTAAGTGGGATAAGGGCAGGAAGAAGAAGAAGAAGAAGAATTGTAAATCATAATATCTTCTTCTTCTTGCCCTTATTCCACTAAGTGGGGTTGACACACCATGCTTCTCTCTTCTATTTCCCTCTATTAGTCGTTATATCAGAACTAACTCCTTTCACAAATAGGTTATATCCACATTCACACAGTCCATCCATCTTTTCTTAAGACTACCCCCTAGTTTAAGGGGCATCTTAATTTTAAATCGTATGTAAGTACTTATTATTTTTTCAGTATTGGAATGATTATAAGTCTAAATTGAAAAAGTTGGCTGTGGCTCACAATGCTTTGTAAAGAAGGACAGGAGGGGGTCCTTCTACGACAAAACCCTCGACATATTGGGACAAGATTTTGGGTCTGGATAGCCTGGAGTGAGGGTGGAACCTTTCGAAGATGTAAGTTTAATATAATAAATAAATAAATAATGCTGTACATTTCACACAGCATCAATAGCCCCAAACTAAGCAAAGCTTATACTATGGGAACTAGTAACTGAGATACTACTTATACTTATATATTTTTTGTTTTGTAAATAAGTACATACATATTTTACATAGAAACACCCAGACCGGAGACAAATATTTGCAGATCATACAACATGATATTATGGGTATTTAGCGAAACGATTCAGTTTTTACACCAAGATTAGTAGCTTTTATTGAATCGCCGAAAAGTGTCAGATATGACATAAAAGCGAATCAACGCAATGCGTATGATACGGTCATAGTACGAATTGAGTGAATGAAACTTAGCTAACAAATCAGTTTAGGTTCTGCGTGGTTCTGATTCTACGTCAGCGTCTTGGGATACGTCATAGTACCAAATAGCGATGCAGTTCATTATAGGACCCAAACTGGATCGCTCTAAGAGCTCATAATAAGGCTCCAGAACGCCGTCGATCCGTGCAGTGGGCAAGGTAGACCGTGTCGTGTTATTTTCGTGTCTGACACGTTCATAGCACGGTCATGATATGATACGTACATGGTATGATACGGTGTAATAGGGAGAGACCTTAATGCTTTTCAGGCCTGGTTGGTTGCAAAATTCTTTTTGGGACGAAGATCCAGATTAATTGGAACAGGCCGGACTCTCGACGGCCTGGTCTCCGTCTGTGATAGCCCAAACCTCCGCGGCTGAGAAAATAAAACACCAGCCAAAGAGAAGACATCAGCCACGGTTCCCAAAAAAAAAGGAGAAGCACTGCTGGTACCATCGTCGCTCCGCCGAAAAATCCAAAGCTATCTGTATCATCAGCGGTAGACATTTTTGCATCGGATGCAGAAGCGGATGAAGATGATATTATTATTACCTGCAAGCAGCCAGGGGAGCGTGAGGTGAGCTCTTTTATTTTTTCTTTTGTCAATTAGAGGGTTAATTTAATAGAATGCAGTCAAAATTACCTACCTTATTAAAACTTTGTTGGCGCAAGTAGCTACCTTGAAATAATGATCAGACGTTTTACTGCGTTGCCTAAATAAACCTAGCACTATTTGTAATAAATAATACACTTTATATCAAATAATACTTAGTAGTAATCTATACCCATCTATGCTAATGTTATACATACGCAAGTCACTTGGTTCACTGAAAAAAATATATAGCTTAACTGTTTTGGCTAATTGAAATGTATCCAAAATTTGTTTATTCATTACTAAAGTTAATATAAAATAATGAAACTGGTTTATTAATCAGGCCCTTAACTTGTTTTGTTACTAACCCGTAGGTTAGATGTAGTCAATTTTTTTGTTATTAGTAACCTAACTTCTGTAGATAAACTGATTCATTTACCTGTAAGCAAACCTTTGTACACAATGTAACAAAACTCTTCGCTATTATAAAGCTTATAACATTGACTTTATGTTGCAAAAGTAATTTAACCGATAATTTTGTCAAAATTTACCCACAAAATTTGGCTATTTTAACCTAACCCCTCTGTAATTATCTAATCATTGACTTTGTTTGTAAACACACACACGGCCAATGTGATGCTTTGCAAAACTTTGGCTATACATAAATTAATAAACGACTATCCGATAACGAAACTATTGTAGCGTGTAACGGAACGTTTTGGTTGTACCTGTCATTAACCTGTCGAAACCTGCACAATTTGATTGATTACCTACGCATTATTGATGGCGTCGGCGGCACGGCACGAAGTGAGGTATTTTGCGCGCGCGTTTGTTGCATAAAGTCCTATCTACTGGTAATCATTGGTACCAGAAAGTTGTGGGTGCTCTCCGGGCAGTTTAGATGTAGGTCGCTGTGTTATGTTTGTGAAACTACTAAAAGACACAAAAAGACGTCCTGTGATGGACGAAGAAAATACAGTTCTAGATCGGCCTGTAGACGATTATCTCCGGCAGTGGGGCCTTGAAATGTATATTGGAAAGTTCAACGGTAAGTACCAATAAGTCCTACTGTTTCTGTTTCTATTACTTACCTACTTATCTATAAAAAAAAATACCCCGAGTGGAGTTCTGTCTGTTTGTCTGTTACCTTTTCAAGCCCAAACCGCTGATTAGGCAGAAATTTGGCATTGGTTGCCTCTTACTTGACTCATCTTAAGTAGATGATAGGTATATATACAGATAAATCATCTACTCTATGTAAATGTAAAGGCCTGTTCTTATTTGCAGAGCAAGCCATAGATTTAGAAACTCTTCAAATGCTATCAGAAAATGATATAAAAGACCTAATACCTATCATTGGCCATAGGGCCAAACTAACAACACAAATCAAAATGTTACGGACTTTATCTGAAGCTGGTAATCAAGTATCAGTAAGTACATCATGTATACATGTCTTCAGAAAAGTTCTATTTACCCAGCCTTAACTAAAAAAAATTTGATTTGATAGATTATATTTTGGGATTTATTTAAATTTTGTCATTTGAATACTTTTTGATAACGTATGCAAACATACCAATGAATATCTAAAAGAATTTGGTGTCCACTTGGCTGGTAGCTTCTATTCTTTCTTATTTGTTTTTTGTAAGTACCTACTTGTCCATTCCAAGATGTTTAGCAGTTCTCTTCGTCACAATTTATTTTTTTTATGTATTTCAGATTTCTGAAGTCCAGCAGTCTCTTTTGTCAGATAGTGTGCTCAACTTCATTTTCGAACCGAACACTGCTGAATCCTCAGCAATAACTATAGATGATTCTGCACCCATAGCGCTGGAAGTGGACAGCACTCAAGAAGATACAAGTCCAAATACATCCTGCGTAAGTATTCCCCATTTCAACAATTCAATTTTCTTATTATTGTACACGTGGAACCACCTGCAACTTCATTTGATTTTTACCATGGAAGCCACACTGATATCTATGTCCATGGACATACTGCTCCTGTCCACATAGAATGTATCACACGATCGGAAGCTATTAATAGATAAACATGTAAAATAATGTTTTATGTTATTTCAGGAATTATACAATATCTTAAATACATGCAACGAAGGGAAGGCATTGCTCTTAAGGTATCAAGAAAACGGGTTGTTGAACAATTCCTCAAGACGAAAATTATGCAATATTGTTATTGACAATGAGCTGAAAACTGACCCTAATAAAAAAATTACTAGCAGTAGGCTATATCACTTAGCTTATGATGTACCAAGAGTATTTAAAAAAGAAAATTCATCGGTATATTTCATACCTTTCATGAGCTTCAATCCAGGTCAAAAAACATCAGCCAAAGGGAAACTACTTGACTGCTACAGGCAACGCAGGAGAGAATTTATTAAGTCTGGAGTAATTGCTGAATCTTCAAAACGTGGCTCTTCATCTACCAGTAAAGGAGGTTCACCCGCCCCCAGTTCCAGCTGCAGTGTTCAAGACGCTATTGACCAATTAAATGAATTGACGGAGGATGTTGATGAGAAATTTTTGTGGTTGAAAAATTGTTGTGACCCGTGGGCGACTGTTGAATTAAACTGGGATATCACAGCCAAAAAAACGCTATCTGATATGCTTTGTCAAATATCCGTGCCAACTACTCTAACTGCTTAGGCAAGGATACTTGACTAGACATCTGGTCTAATAAAAACTTACTTAATTAATAGAGACACAGGGTTTTATTTTGTTTGGCTCGGTTTTACAATTCGCATTAAAATCATCTATCCTTATTTACCATTCATTCAATACTCTCTAGAACAAAAAACGTTATTTTTTCGTCATTCAAATTTGCTCTTGCGAGTGGTACGTGTGACTGTGAGTGACCGCAAAAGTTGTTGTGAACCAAAGTTCTCGTGATTTTTGTTACATTGGTAAGTAATTATTCTATTTTACTGATATATTTAGATGATTATTTCAGCATAAAGTTATACTAATTCAATTGAAATCATAGTAAAAACTCGCAACATTTATTTTCTTTCTTTGCTACTCGTAACTGTGACATTTTCGTGGTGTGTATGTTATATCGTTTTGAAGGGAATTTTATAGGTAACATAAATTACACTTGTTTTTTATAAATAAATAAGTCTAAATTTATGAAAATCCACAATTTCTACATTATCAGTCTGACGCACGCACACATACAAAAGAACATTGCGTGTAAATCAAGATGTCCGACGCGCTCTTCTACAGCGTGTTTCATTTTTACAGATGACCATTATGGTTCGAAAACAGACTATCTCAATTGTTACAAATCGGTCATGCATGTATCAGACTACGTTCTTTTTATATTTATTTTGAATACCTCATAGGTATTTTTTTATACTCACAATTTTTCTGTGACCATACGATTTTTTTAAATATTTATATACAGACAAAAACAAACTACGACTATGGAACCTGGAAGTGGAAGTAGACTCGTTGTTGCCATGGAGGTGGAGAGAACTCCTGAAGGTACTCTTCGCCTCGGCAACAACGAAGCGGTTTTAGAGAGGAGTGAATCCGGAAGACTCCGGGTATGTTGTATTTACAATATAAAACATCTACTTCTACTTTCTTCAAATTTTCCTATAAAATGTGTTTGTTTATTTATTTTTCGGTTTTTTTAGCGCTGGACGTGCCCCTCACAACTGGATGTTAGCGACGGCATTGAGGTGATTGATGTACCATCAATGCCTCCACGTGTTCTATTTCCCGGTTATGACGATGTAAGTGTTTGTTTTTTCTACAAAATATTGATTTCTTGGATTTCTAATCATATTTACAATTATGTGTCATTGAATCAGGATACCGGTAATGATTTCGGCGACGTGGATGCACTGTACACCCCTCCACACGCCCTGATTGAAACTGACGATGTAAGTGAATAATTATTTTACTAAATACATAATATCCTGTTTCATAAAGTGTTATTATTTTTGATTTGAATTAATTTAATTTGTTTCTATAGACCATCAGGAAAATAAAAAAATACTTGTTGTGTCGATTAGGAATTTTGCGAGTATAACATGTTATATTAGGATTTGTAATAATGACTTTTCCTTTTGTTATTCATACATGCTATATTATGGATTGTGTGTATGTTTCACATACTGAAGAACATTATTGATTTAAAAATTGGTTATAACGTTTATAAAACAAGATCGAGAACCTGGATATATACATATTTATATATAGTATGGTATTGCTTGCATTAGTGGTTGGTTAAGGGTTTTTTTTTCTATTTTAATTATAATAGGACACAGAGGACGATGGCGGCATCCTGGGGTCTGAACTCGCATCAGCTCTTCATGTGGACTCCGGAAGCGAGGTGGATGAAGAAGAGCTGACTTCGGAGCAGCTTCAACGCATCCTTGGAGACGATGAGGAGGCTGACATCGAGATTGACTCATTAGACGACGCACCACTGGAATGGTCGAGTGATTTCTCCTCATTTATTGGTCATCTCGGCGAGTTCAATGAAGAGTCTGGTCCTAAAATTGAGGGAACAACACCGATTGAGTTGTTCACTCAGTTATGGGACCGACCCCTCATTGAACACATCGTTGAAGAGACCAATAGATATGCCTGGAATCATATCGCCCAGATGTCGGAGACTGGCATTTCGGCTTACAGCAGGGTAAATAACTGGGTCGAAACGTCGGTTTCCGAAATCTACAGGCTCATTGCCATGACCATTTTAATGGGTATTTGTTTGAGGGGTCGAGTCGACGAATACTGGAGTACCGGTCCTTTAGGTATGCCGGACTTCAGAAAAATTATGTCCAAGGACCGGTACCAGTTACTGATGCGATTCCTCCACTTCGCAGACAACCGTTTAATCACGCTTTCAGGGCATGAGAGAAAAGTGGCCAAAATAAGACCCATTTTGGATTATTTAAATAAAAAGTTCAAAAACGTTTATGTGCCTCGCAGAGAAGTATCAATCGATGAATCGCTGCTCCTGTGGAAGGGTCATCAGAGCTGGATACAGTGTATTCGTACCAAAGCTGCGCGATTTGGCATCAAATGTTATGAACTCTGCGAGGCCGTAACTGGGTATGTCCTTAACATTATAATCTATACGGGTAAAGGCACCATAGACAGAGAGCCTATCCATGGTTTTACGAGCGCGACGGCCAAGGTAGTTCTAAAATTATTTCAGGACTACCTTGGAAAGGGATATATATTATTTATGGATAATTACTACAATTCTATAGCGTTGTGCAAATTTTTAAAAAGTAAATGCACAGATGTTGTTGGCACCCTCAATAGACGTCGCGTAGGCACACCGGAAGTAATAAAAAATTTAAATGACCGACAAGTACCTCAAGGTTCTGTGGTAGGTCGACACTGTGGCGATGTTTCTGTGCTTGCCTGGAAAGACACCAAATTAGTCACCACAGTATCGACTTACCACAAGGACGACATGGTACCGGGACATCGTGCCGGTCAAGCACGGGAAAAGCCGGCAGTCGTCTCTGATTACAATAAATTTATGGGAGGCGTAGACCTAAAGGACCAGAAGTTGTCTATGTACTTGCTGGAAAGAAAACGCGGAATTAAGTGGTACATTAAAGTTTTCCGCCGTCTTCTCAATACGTCTATTCTCAATACGTATATAATATATTCTTCCAACATTGGCCAAAACAAAAAACTAACTCATCGAAAGTTTCGGTATGCATTAGCTGCAGAACTATGTGAACAATACGGCACCGATTCCGTAACACGCGTCCGTCGTCCTGCCAACCCATGTGCTCGTCTGGATATGTGCTTGAATCATTTCCCCGAGCACAGCGTGCCTATCTCTGCAAGGACATCCAATAGTAAGGAAAAATATAAACGGGGTCGATGCGTGGTTTGTGCCCAAAAACGGGTGAGAAGCACTTCAACTATTCTTTGCAGTCAGTGCAAAGTGTTTCTATGCGTTGGCCAATGCTGGAAGGACTTTCATACTAAAGAAACTTCTTAGACGTTTTCTAATAAGTATCTTTAAGTATGAAAGATGGACCGATTGAGATACGGTTTTAGAAAATAATAGAAAGCATTTTGTTATTTTTTTAATTTATTCAAAGCCAGTTGCTGAGTCTATTATCTACAAGCTCGTGGAGAGTAAACTCAGCGATGGTGATATCAAGGGTACCTCTCGCATCTTGTTTTCCAGTGACACAATAGCACCAAATTCTAGTGATACTCTCGTTGCTCTTGAGAGTAAACATCCATCCTCTCTTCCGAACCTACTCCTCCCCGATCCGCCGCAGGAGTGTGATGGCGCTGTTGTCGCGACCAGCCAGGACGTGCTCGGTGCTGTCATGTCCTTCCAGAGTGGTTCTGCCGGCGGCCTGGACGCTGTGACTCCACAACATCTAAAAGATCTGCTTTCTGGTGGATCTGGCCATGCAGGTGAAATCCTTCTGGGAGACATGACGGCTCTGATCAACCTGATGTTGTCAGGTCGAATCAACGGCGAGATCACAGAGCTTTTGTACGGTGCGAACCTTTGTGCTTTAAAAAAAAAAGACGGCGGCATTAGACCCATAGCTGTGGGCACCACCTACCGCCGCCTCGCGGCCAAAGTCTGCTGTCGGAAAGAAGCCGCGACTCTAGGCGACTATTTCCGACCAGTCCAGTTGGGCTTTGGTTCGCGGGGCGGTTGTGAAGCCGCAGTACATTCTCTACGTACATTTTTGAGTCAAAATTATGGGGATGTTATCTTGAAGGTTGATATTAAAAACGCCTTCAATTCTGTAGACAGGGGCGCCTTGTTGAATCAAATTAAAGATAAAATTCCCGAAATTTACCCATTTCTTTGGCAGTGCTACGGCAAACCGTCAAAATTAATTTATCAGAACAATTTAATTTCGTCTGAAGTTGGCTGTCAGCAGGGCGATCCTCTTGGTCCGGCCATATTTAGCCTTGCAATCCATCCAATTATTCAGCGTCTCCAATCCAAACTCAATGTTTGGTATTTGGATGACGGAACCTTAGGTGGCGATGTAGACACGGTTTTTGGCGATTTAAAATTAATTATTGATGAGTTTCAAAAAGTTGGTTTAGAACTAAATTTTTCAAAGTGCGAACTTTATGTTTCAGACACATGTTTAGATAAAAATTACATTATTGGTAAATTCAACAGTTTAGCTTCAAATATTACGGTAGTTGATAAATGTTCACTTCGCCTCCTCGGTTCACCAATCTTTGACGAGTCTTTTCCTGCCTTTGTAGATGAGAAAATTCAAAATTTTAACAGAACTTCCGACAGATTGCTCAAAATTAACCGTCATATGGCTTTCACTATTATTAAGTTTTGTCTTTTTGTTCCTAAATTTACTTATGCTTTAAGGTGTTGTCAACTGTGGAAACACAGCGAACTGGTGGAAGGTTTGGACAACATTATGAAGAACACACTATCGTCGGTTCTGAATATTTATTTGGATGACAGGGCATGGTCGCAGGCCTCCCTTCCTGTCAGATTGGGAGGCTTAGGTATAAGAAAAATTTCAAGTGTTGCTCTACCAGCGTTTTTGTCTTCGATCCACAGCAATAGTAATTTGATTGACAAAATTCTATCACCTTCGCTTTTGGATCTGCCTTGTAGTAGTTTACAAATTTCATTTCAAGACGAGGCATTAAACGCTTGGCGTAGTGCTTGCCCTCTTGCCGCTCCCCCCGTTTCCCTTTCGTCTCAACGGCAATGGGACGGGCCTCTGTGTGAGTTGACACGGAACTGTCTGTTAGATACGTGTTCATGCTCCGCAGATCGTGCCCGTCTCCTAGCCGTCTCAAAATGGGAGTCAGGTTTGTGGCTGCAAGCACTTCCTTCACAAAATTTAGGAACTTTGATGGATCCCGCTAGTTTCCGTATTGCAGTGTGCCTACGGTTGGGTGCGCGGTGTTGCGCCCCTCACTTATGTCAGTGTGGTAGGGCGGTCGACCAGCTTGGTCACCACGGATTATCGTGCACTAGGGCCGCAGGTCGGTTCTGCCGCCACGCCAGTCTTAATGACATCATCCGTCGAGCGCTTGTCAGCGCCAATGTTCCAGCCGTTCTCGAACCGAGCGGTCTGATGCGTGACGATGGCAAGCGCCCCGACGGCATGACTCTTGTCCCTTGGGAGAGGGGAAGGCCTTTGGTGTGGGACGCTACTTGCGTAGACACCCTTGCGCTTTCCCATCTACCGGGGACATCCGTTAGGTCTGGCGCGGCGGCAGATTCGGCTGAGGATCTCAAAAGGCGCAAATATATAAATCTTGATAGGGTTTATATATTTGAACCATTTGGGGTTGAGACCCTAGGTCCGTGGGGTTCTGGAGCCCTTCGGGTTTTCAAAATTCTTTCAGGGCGTCTGGTCGAAGCGACGCGTGATCCGAGGGCTGGCACATTTTTGGCTCAAAGGATCAGCATTGCCATCCAGCGTGGTAATGCCGCCAGTGTTTTGGGCACGCTTCCGACTGACAGTGACCTGGATCAGTTGAGCTATCTATAGATCGTTTCTAACGATCCTTAGATAGCTTGACTAATCCTGTTGTATTTTGTAAATATATGTAAATATGTAGTAGCTTAGTTTTTTAATTTAATTATTTTGTTTCTATAAAAATTATTTTCTTAGTGTTAACACAAGTTTTTACTCGGCACATGTTTTTTGGCACCTTGCAAAAAAATGTAAATAAATAATTGAAATTTAATTACTAATTGTTGTTTTTTTTCATAAAATCCCTAAAACATAAAACAGGTGAGAGTATCCATTACATAATTTGAACACCATGTACATTACTGAAAAGGTGCAAGGATATTTGACAAAGCATACAACCGTTCTTCATATGAGCAAAGATCCTTGACAAAGCAAATTAACACACTTTGTTTACACGCACACTTTCGTAAGATTTCTGTTGAAAGACTCTCAAATGGTTGGAAATTACAGATAAAAATTACTAATTTTCGTAAATATTGTGTGAAAGGTTTGTTTATGGTGGATGTATTAGGAAACTTCATTCTTTTTACTTCTTGTTGTGTCATTGTAAAGTTTTCAAACATTTGCCAATGTCATTAGAAATCTGTCGCTAGTAGGGTCGTTTGTTTTCTTAGAGTTTGCGGATTTAGCTCAAAAAATTGTTATTCTATCAATAAATGATCACTTTTCATTAGAAAATGCATAAACCGATCAATAATCTACACAGTAAATACTGGTATCCTTCTTTTACAAGAAAGAGAAGAAAGTTGCAAACAAGAAAACATCGAGTTTATTTCACGCAAAGTAGTGCAAATACCCAAATTTTCAATCGTGTTTCTAAGAGTATTTTATCAGTGGAATATTGTATGTTTTGTAATTATTTATAGTTTTGTTATCCACCTAATCAGTGCCCGCCATAAATCAACACAACCATCAAAGAGTACATTTATATCACGAAAACTGCTACGGCAGTCCAAGTTTCAAATTAAATTCTGTATATATGACTGTTTAGGAAATAAATAAAAGCATGTAGGCTTTTATAATGTATTAAATAATACGTAGCTATTATCTGAGTAAATAAAACAACACTAATTTAGGTATTTTTCCTTAAAATAAGCGTCTATTTTCCTAAAAAATGTAAAACGGAAAATCACGTTTGAAACTGGCGCCATATTGCCGCAGACGGCGGTCTAGGTTTCAGACTTCTCACAGCGCTCTAGAGGTTAACTTCTAGTGAAATAACAGTTGAAGACTACCTTCAGGAGTTTAAGCCACTCAACCAGCCAGGCGGTGTCTTTTTGGTAAGTAATTATGTAGAATTTCTTAAATAAATCTGTGTTAGCAAAGTGGGAGGTCCCTTGTCTATTATTTATTGGTATTATATACTACGGTCGTGCGTTCGAATCCCGGCCGTACATCAATGGATTTTACGTTTCGAAAAATTTATATGCACTTTAACACAAGCTCTTAACGGTGAAGGAAAACATCGTGAGGAAACCCGCAGCTTAGTCAGCTCCACACGTATTGACGTTGTCTTTCCTGTGGGCCAGGCTGTTTAAACTGAGAGGATGGTTTAGGTGCTGGACAAGCCTATTCCATCTCAAACAATGTTCTAGGCACTACAGCGTCCCGTTCAGTGTAGGCATGGATTGCCTCCTGACGCTGTATAAATCATCTAATAAAGATGTAAAGGCCTAAGTTTAGCTATGTACTCGTATATAGTTTTAACAATGTATCTACTTTATTTTTTTTGCAGCTTCTGAAAGACTTCAAAAATCTTTACCAAGAAACTGATGATAAATTATACCAGAACTGGCCAATAGTCCGGCCAAAAATTATCGAAGAAGTTAAAAAACGATCCCTTAATGTAGATTCTGGGCTAAAGGATATTACTACAGATATTTATGGTAAGTTTTGTCGTCATCTTTTAATCTTTTGTGCCTGTTGACCAATCTTACTTAATGCTTTATTGAGCTTTTTTTTGAGATTGGATTTGATTACCCCATGGCTAAAATGAGGAAGGACTTTAGAAATTATTGTAGGATTAAGTTTACTGTTTGCGATACATACGACTCTAAGATCTACAGACACTAGGATTCTTAAGGATGTTAATAGAGGTAGACAGAGGCAGGTCCAAAAATTAAATTCGGCACCTATACAGGGAGGGAGGGTGGGTTTTTGAGATTGTATATGGAGGGCAGGTACCCTAACCGTTGTGCTACAGGAAAACGCTCTTAGGACACCTTCCCTAACTTTTTCAGATATTTTGAACTCACAATTCACAGATTTTGAAAAAAATGTACAGTCAGCGACATAAATGCTTAAACTATTTTTTAATGCCAATCGATTCTGTTTCGTATATGGATCAAAAGACTCTATGGGACCATTTAAGGTTTGAGTAGGTACCTACTAGAAAAGTCAGAAAGGGTGTAATAAGACTACTTCCGAAAAATTTGGTTTAATTACAGTACCCATCAATATGAACAACTTTTTCTATGGAACCACCAAAACTGCTTCTCCATACAAAAGTTATTACCTACTTGGCTTTAATGTATAATACAGCTGTTTTTCTGTCTCGTTAACGTTAGTATTTTTTTACAGATGATGATGACGAGGTGCTGGATCTCATTAGTTTTATGGCGCTGCCGTTTTTGATGACGACATCCATAGTAAAGAAAACTAATTCGAAAAAACGGTGGCGCCCTTCGAAGCACGAAGCCCTACAAGGTTTCATATGTCACGTGAAGGCTGCTGCGGAAATTGAAGAAACAATTACACGTCGGAAACCTAAGCTTCTGGAATTGGGGTTAACTTTGCAACCATTTATAATTGTGGTAGGTCCCTCATTAAAACAAATATCTGCAAGGTATATCATCCTGAACAAGTTGCGTTATGAAATGCCTTCAATCATCAAGACGGTTGACGCTTGTTTTAAGATAATATTCGTTTTGAATGCCCATTATTCCGCAGAAAGTACACACGTTTGGCAGTTCATTCAAAAATATGTTTTCAAACTAAACACCAAATATGATAAAATCTACACCACAGTGCGCGCTCTAGCAACTGACCTTGGCTTAATGTAAAATAAAAAAATAACTATCTCAGTAAATGGGCATAGTGCCCAAGTATTAAAAACATAAAATCACTTTTACGTAATTTAAAATGATCACATGTTTTTTATGTTTTGGTAGGTTCTCATCTGTCAGAGATCTGTTTAAACATTTTGATTTAATTCATAAGTCACATAAATTTACGGTTTATCACTGTATAGATGATGGTTGTGACCGTTCATTTTATTTAAGAAATACATTTAGCAAACATATAAATAATAATCATGTTGTTGCAATTACTACTAGTTCCTTAAACAGTAAAGAAGACTTATGTTTGATTGATCCTACGAGTAGACCTACCACATCACAAGATTATTCAAGTTCAATTCCTCCAGAACCATCTCAATCAAATTTGTTAAATTCAAATACTGGTTGTTCTAATACTCTCTCTTCCGAAAATGCTTCAGTCCATACCTTTATAGAACAAAATTTACATGTTGAAGTACCAAGCACAAGTGTGTCGAGCCCACCCAGTAACCAACTAGCATTATTTTTGGCTAATTTGTACGCAAACCCTTTGTTATCCAGAAAAGTAGTCCAAGATGTCGTCATAGGCATAAAGAAGCATATATGTATTTCATTAGTCCACAATATAGAAAACGTTTTCACCCAAATAATTGAGACTCATGCGACAGGGACAGACCTGGTATTGCTAAAGCAACAGCTTCTGTCAACTGTGAACTCTCCTATGAGAGAATTAGATACTGAACACAAGCGCTTAAAATATTTTGAAAGTAAAGGCTCTTACATTCCACCTAAACAAATAGTTATTGGATAAAGAAGGACTACTACCACTAAACGCGGTGTTGTAAAATCAGTATCAGTGGAATGTACAGAGCAATTTGTCCCTCTTAGAAACGTTCTTCAAAACTTTTTCTCTCTTGATGGCACTCTAAAAGAAACATTGGACTATATTAAAGGTTTTACAAACTTAAATAATCACATGACTAATTTGATTCAGGGTAGGTTTTGGACTAATTTCAAAAATACAAATACAAATACAAATACAAATACATTTATTGCCAAGAAAGAGCACACATAGGTAATACAAAGTTAATAAAAATAACTAGTGAATGAAAATGGTCGGCAATGGGACTAAACTCAGCGCTAGTCTACGCACATTGTGCGTAGTGCTGGTTTTCAGTCAAGCCCCGTGTTCGAACTAAGGTGTTTGTCGAACCATAAGAAGTAGTCAGAAGCAGGTTTACACAACTAGGTACAATAAACAGCATTGTGGCAATACCTAACCTATTAATTAAGACTTTGTAGGTATATTAAAAATATATATAGGTAACTACCGAAGACAAAAAAATAAGTATATAAAATTTATTATAACAACATAAAAGTGTAAAACAATAATAATAATATCAACCAGGTTTGCGAGCGTATGACTGTGCAAAAGAAAAGGGGAAGTGAATGTGTGTATGGTGAGTGTGTGTATGTGTGTGTATGTGTGTGTGTGTGTGTGTGTGTGTGTGTGTGTGTGTGTGTGTGTACACATGTATCTTGAGTAAGCTTTCATGTTCCTCCTAGTCTCGTAAGAGTCTAGTTATCACAGAGGAAAGCATACAAAAGTAGTTTGGTGTGTGTGTGTGTGTGTGTGTGTGTGTGTGTGTGTGTGTGTGGGTGCAAGTATCTTAGTAGGCTTTCATGTTCCTCCTAGTCTCTTAAGAGTCTAGTTATCACAGAGGAAAGCATACAAAAGTAGTTTGGTGTGTGTGTGTGTGTGTGTGTGTGGGTGCAAGTATCTTAGTAGGCTTTCATGTTCCTCCTAGTCTCTTAAGAGTCTAGTTATCACAGAGGAAAGCATACAAAAGTAGGTGCTTGAGAAGGACCGTTTTATAATTACTTACTCAATTTTTTTTTTTTTTTTTTTTTTTTTTGTTTTTTTTTTTGCTTTAGTTTTAAATGTTGCTTCAAATAACTGTCTATTTCTTTGTAGTAGTAACGATTTATATTTTAATTTGAAATTATGCGAACTGACCTTTCTCCTTAGTGGAGGCGGGATGTTATTCCATATTTTGCATGCACTGTATTTGAAGCAACATTTAAAGCCCTCATTCTTATGTTTCGGTATAGAGAGAGAAAACAGACGTAAAGTGCGGGTGTTTCTCGAATTAATGTCCTTCACCCATGTCAATCTCTCAAACAAGTACTCCGGTTTCTTATTCCAAATTACCTTTTGAATAGTACAGGCTAAGTGCAACTCCCTGCGAGACTTCATGTTTAATATATTATTCCTAATGAGATAAGGAGTAACATGCTCTCTTCTGGGAATGAAGAAGCAAAACCTTGCACAAGCGTTCTGTACCCGTTGGATCGCCTTTTCTGTCTTAGCATACAGCCGTGGGCCATATACCGCACTACAGTAGTTAAAGGGAGATAGTACCAACAGGTCGCACAGCAATAATCTTACCTCCTCTGAGAGATTCTTACGCACACCATATAGAACCTTTAACTTATAAAAGGCTGACCTTAGTTTTTCATTTATATGTTTAACAAACCTTAGCTCACTATCAAAAATAAGTCCCAGATTTCTAGCTTCCCTCTCTATAGGAATTCTCACATTGTCGACTGCTACTGTTGGGTCAAGGCATTCTAATTTAGCTATTTGATGTTTCGTACCCAGAATAAGCATTTTAGACTTAGTGGGATTCAGAATTAATGAGTTACGATTGGCCCATTTATAAATCTCGTCTAGGTCTTTGTTGATCAGACTCAACGCTTCAGCACAACGGTCAGCATTAAACGAGTAATATATTTGAGTGTCGTCCGCGTAGAGATGATACTTGCAGCTTTTTATATATCTAGGTAGATCAGCTGTAAATATTGTGAACAAAATTGGACTTAATATCGAACCCTGTGGAACCCCTCTGCTTAACTTTTCTATGCTAGAGATACGTTTCGTACCATCGTGAGCTTCTGTTTCTACAGTTTGTTCCCTATCTGTTAGGTATGTTTGGAACCACTCACAAGTTTTTTTATCAAACCCGTAATAGGAAAGCTTTGCTATGAGCAAATCGGGGTTTAGGCAGTCAAAAGCTCGTGAAAAATCAAGCAGAATTAGGACACTACTAAGGCCAGCATCAGACGCTGTAAGAATGTCATCAGTCACATTTAAAAGTGCTGTTTCAGTTCCGTATCCTTTTCTGAATCCTGATTGGTTAGGTGGAATAATATTTAATGAGCTTATAAATTTTTCTAATTGAATGAATACGACTCTCTCTAAGACCTTTGAAAGGAATGGTAGAATGCTAATTGGTCGCAAGTCTTTTAGCTGTTCTACTGACTGGGTTTTAGGAATAGGCTTAACAACCGCGCGCTTCCAAGAGTCAGGGAATCTACTCATCTCAATGGACCGGTTAATTATCGCTGTTATTACGGATAGAGTTTCAGAAAGAGTAAGTTTGATCATGTCAGCGTTAATTTGATCATGTCCAGTTGCATTGGTGTGAATACCAAGAATGATCTTACTTATTAACTCTGGACCTACAGGTTGTAAGGAAAAAACTTTATCCGTTGCTTGATTCGTTTTGAAAAATTGTATAGTTTTATTTCATCAAGTACCACAAAAATTAATTAGTGTTTCCGTTAGTTCTATTTTTCGACGATTATGAAAGTGGAAACGTTTTAGGTAGCCATTCTGGCATACATAAATTAGGAGCAGTTTATGCCTCCATTGGTTGTTTACCTCCACATAGGGCTTCAGCTTTAAGTAATATTTTTTTAGCTCTCTTATTTCATTCATCAGACAGAGTTTCATTTGGCAATAACGTTATTTTCCAACCTTTAATTGAAGAGTTGAATTTTTTAATTGAAACTGGAATATACATTAATGTTCCTGCATTTCAGGGTCGTTTGTATTTTGCTTTAAGTCTCATAGTGGGTGATAATCTGGGTATTCATTCCATTACAGGGTTCAATGAAACCTTTTCATCAAACTTTCCATGTAGAATTTGTAATGTAACTAAAGAACTGATGAAAACCCAGTATTATGAAGAGGACATTTTGCTCCGAAACATGAACAATTACTTTGAACAACTAGAGATGAAATCTCCCAGTAATACAGGCATAAAAGAGAAATGTATTTGGCTATCTGTTAAAAACTTTAATTTATTTGACCAGGTAGGAGTCGACATCATGCATGACATACTCGAAGGAGTTAGCAAATACATTATGGTTTTCCTTATCTTAAAGTACATACGAGACCTAAAATATTTTACTTTGCAAATTTTAAATGATAGAATAGAAAATTTTGATTACGGCCCGGACAGTACGAGCAAACCGTGTCCATTAAGCATTGACAATATTTCTAAAGGTAACGTTCGTCTCTCGGCTTCAGAAATGCTGTCCTTTTTGCGCTACTTTGGTCTTATAATAGGTGATTTTGTACCAACTGATGATAATTACTGGCAACTATATATAGTTTTGAGAAAAATAATAGACCTCTTAATGTCAACTATAATTAATGAAGCTAGTTGTGAATTGTTGAAAGTTTTAGTGGCTGAACTAAACGAACTGTACGTTACATTAACTGGGGAGGAATTAAAACCAAAATTTCATTTCTTAGTGCATTACCACTCGATGTTATTAAAATTTGGTCCTCTGGTTCACTTTTGGTCAATGCGATTTGAGGCTAAGCATAGGTTATCTAAAATATATGCTCGAGCTACATTTAATCGCCGAAATCTTACGTTGTCACTTGCGGTCAAGCATCAGTTACAACTAAATGAAATCTTCATAAAAGGTTCATTGGATTCTACTGTCTCTGTAGGTCCCGCAAAACGAATATCTAAATACAAATATGAAGATGTTATAAATTCTTTTCATATATTTTCATATAATTCGGTTCCATAGAAAAAGTTTTTCATATTGATGAGTACTGTAACCCCCTAAAGTTTTCGGTGATCATTATCATTACTGTCACCTCAAGTGAAAAAAGGTTATGTAACGCAGAGTGATAAAGGACTAAGTAACTGTAAGTGTTATGAATAAAAGTGTTTATTTTTAATAAATAATAATGTCATTACGAAATTGCTTATTTTATTTTATCATACGAAAGCAGTAAATCTTTCCTTTTAATTTATTAACTAGAGACTGATTTTCCTAATGGGCAGCTTTTTATATTATTATAGTTGTTGCTTCTTTATTTCTTGTAGACTATTTCTGGTCGACTACCAGTTTTACATAGTAATTTTCTTACAGGTGGACGCGCATTACTCAGAGCCACAGAAATTTTCCCCATACTTTTTGTCAGCTGAATTGCATTTGTCAAAATGCTGACAGCTCAAATTGTATAAATACCGAGTGTAATAAGACTACTCCCGACAACTTTGGGGGCTTACAGTACCCATCAATATATATATAACAAAACAGGTTATCTGAAAATAGCATAACTAATTGTTCATATCCAACAAAACAGGTTATCTGAATATAGCATAACTATTGGTTCATATTAACAAAACAGGATATCTGAATATATCATAACTATTGTTTGAGCTGTAGACCCACTGTTTGAGAACCCTCAGCTAAGGAGAATAAGCAATACAAAACAAAAAATAGTTTAGTTAAAGGCTACATAACTCCCGTTACCCAACTGGGTTTAGTTATATGTTACATTGGTTTTGCTGTCACTCATTTTGTGTAAAGCCAACCATCCCTCACCATGGCCTCCAACTTCCAGGACAGGGGGGAGCTCTCGGACGATGAGGAGGCCATGAGGGAGGAGGTGCCATTAAAAGCGTCTCCAGCACTATCCTCAATCCCTGACACAGGGGTGAAGGTGATCGGCACCTCTGACATTCCCAAAACACCCGGACACGGGAAAGGAGTCTGAACCCGAGCCTCTATAAAGAGAGTAAACCCAGAGGGATCCAAAGTGGATCAAGCCGAGAAGCGCGCCAGAAAGAAAGAAGAAAGAGACATGGACCACGCATTAAACAGGAAATTGGACAGGATAATCAGCCTGATCGAAGGGGTGATCGAAAGCAACAGAGATTTATCACGGAAGTTCGACGACCTATCAACCACAGTCTCCTCGAAGATGGCTGCCATGGAAACCAAGTTGACAACAGCCAACGAGAGAATAACCAGTCTTCAATCGGCCCGCAGGGATGGCCTTATAAGTCAAATGGCCCCTCCACCCTCTAGCACACCTCTGAATGCGATACCTCACTACGTTCAACATCAGGCCAGAATCCCCTCTCCAGGAACAGATATGGCAGTGGATGATAGCATAAGGGACTTCAGGAGGAAAATGGGATTGGAGTGAGGGATCATGACACGTCTACCCTCCCACAGGACAAACCGCCTAGACAGGGCTCTCCACATCACCTGGACCGTGCCGAGGGGAGTACATATCCTCCGACCTTTTTGAAAGCACTTTTAAATTAGTGACCGGGTAGTTGAAGAACCGTTTAATAAATTTTTGTATACGACAGTTTATGGTTTTTTATTTCCACTCCATAGCTGGTATAACGTAACACTGGCGCCCAACGTGTTTTATGGTCACGAAATGTTCGTATTATAGAGCGCTCTCTAGACCCCACGTAACAAGCGCAAACGTATCAAGACAGATACGTCCTTTCTATGTGTTATGAAAGAGATGTTTAATGTTTCAATCTTCTCTTCTCAATCACACCTGCATGTTTGAAAATCATAAGCAAAGTTCATTCATCGTGTCGTGTCGTGTTCAAAGTTCATCAATAAAAGTTTTTAAATGACTGTTTAGTTGCTATAATATAACAAAGTTATCATAAAAAGACTGAAAACAATGGCTGGGGACGCAAAAAAATCACGCATTATGCAGCGCTTCAATGAAGATTGGTTGACGGAGACTTCTTTCAAGGCTTGGCTCATACGTAGCAAAAAGGGAGAATCGTTCGCCTTTTGTAAATATTGTTTGAGTGATTTGTCTATTGGAAGTGGAGGTAAGAAGGATCTTGTCAAACACCTTAACACGACCAAACATCGGAGTTCAGTACCTACCACATCATCGTCCCAAAGATCACTTACAGAATTTTTGCCAAAAAGCGATGAAGGCGTTAAAAAAGGTGAAATTTTATTGGCTGCTTTTGTAGCCGAGCATAATTTGAGTATGAATCTAATGGAACATGTGCCACAGCTTATAAAAAATATTTGCACCGACTCTGATATTGCAAAAAAACTAAGTTGTGGAAGAACAAAAACTACAGCCATAATAAAATCAGTTACTGGTAAAAAAGGTGAAAATAATGTTCTCGAACAGTGTCGTAGTCGCAAATTTTCCCTTCTTGTTGACGAAAGTACAGATATGGGATGTGTAAAACACCTTTGCATGGTGGTAAGATATTTCAATGATGAAAAAAGTACCGACACGTTTTTGGGACTAATACCACTTCAAGACGCAACTGCTCAAATTCTATACGAGCATATAATCAAATTCTTTGCAGACAACGAGATCCCATTCAAACAAAACATGATTGGTTTTGCCGCGGACGGTGCCAATACTATGATGGGCCAGCATAATTCTTTGGCATCCAGGTTTCTCGAAGACATTCCTCATCTGTACATAGTTAAATGTATCTGCCATTCCTTTCATCTATGTGCTTCGTATGCATGTTTGAAATTAGCCCGAGAGCCCGAAGACTTGGTAAGAGATGTGTATAACTATTTTAACAGTCCCAAACGAAGCGCACAGTTAAAAGAATTCCAAGAATTTATGAACTTAAAACCGCATAAGATGTTACACCCGAGTCAGACACGATGGCTGTCAGTGCGTGCTGCGGTTTCCCGATTCTTAAGCCGGGCGCATACATACTGATTCCTGATCAGGTTTCCGTATCAGGGTTTCAGATTCGGACACCTGAATGGTCCGCGTGCATACAAAATGTTCGAGAAGGCGCACACCGTTCTTACTTTTTCCGGACAGAAAAAAACCTGACGTTCGGTTCGGAATTTCTCCGTGCGTTCGTTTTGGAAGATCGGAAAAAAACCTGATGACGTCATCCCGAACGCAGCATTCGCATACATTTTGGCTCGATCGCCGCACACGTACGGAAATTTTTATTCAGAATCGCGTAGGCGCTGTGCCGAGTAGACGTACGACATGTAACGTTCTCCGTCCACTGTCAAAAAAAATGTGCGAAGCCGAGAATTTGATAATGAATGTTGAAAAACACCAATGCATATGGGATATAAATCACGCGGATTATCATAACCGTGATATGAAAGATATGGCCTGGGAACAGATATGTAAAGATCTTATTCAGGATTGGGAAACGTGCACCGATAAAGTAAACAAATGTAAGTATTTTAATATTCCTTTATTTCTAATAGAGATAAATATGGACACAAAAATAGTCTGAAATAAATGAATTTTATTTTATTTATTTTTATTTTATTTCAACAATAATTTAATCAATTTGGATTAATAATCCTTTCATTGTATTGGTATGACAGTTCTCCTTCCGGCGAGGCGAAATACTCGGCGAAATTATCTCGTATAGTTCTGCCTCGGTTTGTAGATTGTCGTGCAGAACGGAATGGAAAATCCTCGAAGTAATGTGCCAATGTATCTTTAAAATTATAACCATCTCGTCTGCGTACAAAATTATGCAATACGCATGCTGTCTTAGTTATTAGAACAGCAAAATCTGGTGGAATTGTCATACTTGTATGAAAAATCCTCCACTTGTTTGAAAGAATGCCGAAAGCACATTCAACTATTCGTCGAGCTCGACTCAATGGATAGTTAAAGATTCGACGTTGATTATTGAGGTTCTGCCTTGGATAAGGTTTCAAAAAATTATTGTTCAGTGGAAAGGCCTCATCACCTAAAAACACAAATGGTAGAGGTGGGCCATTACTTCCTGGCAGAGGTTTGGCTTCAGGCAAATTAAGGCGATTTTCTTGTAACATTTTCCCAAAAGCCCAATTTCTAAAGATATTACTGTCACTGTCTCTGCCAAAAGCACCTACGTCAATAGCTATGAACCGTAGGTCTGCGTCTACTACTGCCATCAAAACAATAGAGAAATAGTTTTTATAGTTATAAAAAGCAGACCCACTGCGCTGGGGAGAAATCAAACGAATATGTTTCCCATCAACTGCCCCTACACAATTTGGGAAGTTGGCATTTCTATAATAACTGTCCGCAATTTCAATCCAACGTTCTTTTGATGACGGTGGCCTCATTTCTAAACGTTGGTGCACCTCCCAAATAGCTTGACAGGTTTCATTAACTAGTGCAGACACAGTTCGGCTTCCCACCAGAAAATCTGTTTTCATTTCTTCAAAATTGCAACCAGTTGCCAGAAATCTGAAACAAAAAGCATTATAGTTTTATTTTTAACTTATTACAGGTGCCGAATTGAAGAAGAAATGGAACAACATTAGAGACTATTATCGCAAAGAAATTCAGAAAACCAAAAATCTTCCTACTGGCAGTGCTGCTAAAAAGCCCAAAACTTATGTTCATAGTTCCTTGCTTTACTTCCTTACACCAGTGTTTGCTAGTAGAAAATCAGAAGGGAACTATCCGACCGAATATGCAGAATCTACTCAACCACAACAACAATCAGAAACTGAAGAACAAATTATTGAACCGGAAGATATCAATCGTGTGGAGTCACCCGTACCTACTTTACCTATAGTCAGTCAGAAAAAAAAGAAAGATGTCCCCAATCAAATACTAAGTATGTTGCAACAAAAACAGAAAAAACCTTCTGCTAATATTGACGAAGATGACGACACGAAATATCTTCTTAGTTTCAGAAGCTATATGAAAACAATGAATGCTCATCAAAAAATTGATTTTAAAGTCGGCATGCTTCAATTGGTAAAAAAGATTACCATGGGAAACGAACCATCGCCATCAACGTCCCGGTACACTAACTATTACCAACAAAGTGACGATTCTTCAGGGTCGTTTCCAATGGCTGGAAATAACTTATCTCCATCACCGACTTACGTTCCATCTTACCAAAATATACGCATGCCCAAAGTATCACCAATATATTTGCAGAGTCCATCTCCATCACCACCAACTTTTTATCCATCTTCGCAGCAGCAAAATGTGCCCCGTAAGAATACCAGGAAGCCTATTATTATCCACTCAATTTCTAGTGTGACACCTCCCCAATCAATTACCCAACAAAGCCCCAAGCAAGATTATCCTGTTGAGATATCTATACCAAATACAAGTGTTGAAGACAATGAGGCTGCACAGTTTATAGTTCTCCAGCCTCAAGATTCACAGGAGAGAACAATGCAAGAATTCTTAAACTTTAAGTAAATTTAAAGCGTAATGTTTGTACAATATTTTAATTTTTATTACAATAAATACATACATACCTTAACGTTATGGTCAATTTTTCTTCTGTATCCAAACACAATCTCATGTGCGTATTTTGCTTTTTTATTTTATCTCGTATGCTATTATGAAGCTCATCAAAGGATTTCATTGACATCCTGTAATATTTGAAGAATTCTTCTGGGTATGCCCGTAACTTTGCTCTTTTGACATAGAATTGACTCTCAGTTAATCTTTGGGTATTCAGTGGATGCACCCAATAACGACGTTTTATGCCCTTTTTGTCTAGCGCCAATAAAAGAGCAATGAGCATCAATTCGTCTTCGTCGTCCATACTCGTGCGTTATCAGAAGCGTCTATGATCGAACTGATCGTTTAAATTCCGAATGCAAAAAACAGAATGTGTGCGCTCTCCACACGGAATTCTTGATTAGGAAACCTGATCAGGTTTTCTGGTCAGGAATCAGTATGTATGCGCCCGGCTTTAGAACAATACCAGGCGCTAATACTGTACTTCACTGATGCTGCGTTTACGGATCGTTTAAGAGCAGCAGAAAACATATTACATATGTTGAAGAATCCCTACAATAAGCTGTACCTAGAGTTTTTAGAGTTTTCTTTGAAAATATTCAATGATTTGAACCAACTGATGCAGTCTGAACGCCCACAAGTTCACAAACTTGACTTAAACACAACTTAACTTGACAACTCGGTGAATAAGTTGATAACTTGTTGGTGAACGATTTGACAAGTCTATTATTACAAAAACTATAAAGAAAATCGTTAACTTCTTGCAATAATTTGAAAGATAGCAATAAATAAGCTTTAAAACGACATAGAAATCAATATATAACAAATTTCACGATTTACCGGAAGAGGTCAAACTTTAAATGGCCGCCGTGTAAAATTGTCATTTTTGACATGTCAACTTGTTCACGCCAGGCACGGATATTTAAGAAAAGGTTGAAGAGCTGGCTTATCGAGCGAACTTTCTACACCTATGATGAATTTATAGGCAGTAGGTAATGCGAATGTACTAAGGTTGTCCTTAGAATTAATTATTATGACTTTATTACTACCTATGTACCCTTTTTTTTTCTTTTTTCTGTTGACTTATAATTAAGATTATCAATAAATTACTATTATGACTATTATGACACCTGCAATTTCCTCAACCACCAACACCAAAGGAGAAGAAACGTCCTAAATTACCGAGCGCCATTTCTTCGAGTTCATGGAGGGATTATTATAACAAGAAATATGAAGAAAAAGAAAACCATGCAAAAGAAAAAAATCTAAACAAATGTTGAGAGCAGAGAAAAGGGAAAAAATAGCTAAAGAGAAGGCAAACAAAATACAAAGAAAGAAGAAAGTGAAGAAGACCAAAAAGTTGCAATGTAGCGAGTGTGACGAAGAGTTGATAAGCGATGTGGAAGATGACTTAGAAAAGAACATTGGGTGTGATAAATGTGTACGCTGGTATCATTTAAAGTGCACAATTTTCAAAGATTTGGCTTACCTAGAAGCTGCGTCAAAAGATTACACTTAATTAAGTGTAATCTTTTGACGCGAATATTGTAATAATTAGAAATAAATGTGAACCTATAATTAGTGTTCTTATTTTTGACCATATGATCATCACCATAAGGCTCTTTTTTCAATGGCGTATAAGTGGACGCCAACTGACGAAAATGTAGGACGTAAAATGCCACAAGTGGTCGGGAACTAAGAAAATAGCACTTTTTGATAAATCCTTAATTATTTAATACAATTAATCATCATTTATATTAAAACTCGCGATATATGATTATTTGATGTTTTTTCAATCTATGTTATGTATTAATTGAATTATAAAAATATTATTTTTAAGAGTTATGTTACTTCATAGGTTGCAAGTCCACTAAATGGTCGTGAACTAGCCAAGTCACCCTACGATTATTCGGAAGAACAACAAAAAACCATACAAAATTCACAAAGTGCAGGCTCTACTCCCTGCCGACAAGACAAGGCGCCTTGAGTATTGTCAGTGGATTTTGAACCAAGACAGCCCTACCGAATTTGTAAAAAATGTTTTATGGACGGACGTGTCCACCTTCACGCGGAATGACATGTGGAACCGACGGAATTCCCACTATTGGTCGGAGATAAATCCACATGTGATCCACATGTGTTTCAAGAGACGGGACACCAGATACGATGGTCAGTAAATGTTTGGGCAGGGATCCACCAGGGCAAAGTCGTGGGACCCGCGTTCTTGCCTTCGAGGATGAACGGGGTGTCATACCTCGATTTGATAACAGGACCTATCACCTCGTATCTGGACGACCTCCCCCTTGCCCAGCAAAGAGACATGTGGTTGCACCACCGCACATAGTTAGGTCTGTGCGATAAAAGCTAGACCAGGAGTTCCCGAACCAATGGATCGGACGTTTTGGACCTCGTGCATGGCCTCCTCGGTCCCCTGACTTGATCCCATTGGATTTTTTTCTATGGGGTCATGTCAAAGAAAGGGTCTTTGATCGGGAGTGTGATACGGCTGAAGAGATGAAACGCCGTATCACATCAGTTTTCACGGAGCTGAACACGAGGAGTGCCGAAGATCCTTCATTTCTGGATCGCGTCCATCGGTCCACGATCAGGCGAGCTCAGCTGTGCCGTGAACGAGAAGGAGCTCAGTTTGAACCATACCTGGTTCGGCCGAGGCTACAGAACAACTAGGTTCGTACCTACCTATCAATATTCAACTTATTACACACACTACAACTTGCGTTAGTAGGCACTTCCGAACATATTGCGTGAATGCGTACATTGCTGGCTGACGAAATTAATCAAAATGATCAAACGCTGTTTTCTCCGGATATAATGATTTTTTCGGAAAATCCTTTTGGATTTGGTTGTGTGCGATAGCATATGTCCAACTATTGTGGTTGTGTCAGAATAACAACTTTTATAATTTAAAAAGTGAATAAAAATGACGACCAAAAGCAGACCACGTTATTCTTATTTTGGTATTTATTCTTATCCAAATAAATTCCTTCGTAGTAAAGGCTGTTTCAGTACCCGTCGATTACTTTTTGAATGATTGAAATCGGACATTTTATTCAAAAGTTATCATGAGTTTAAAAATGTAAGATACATCGCGACCACAGAATAAATATCAGTTAGTACGGTAGGACAAGTGTCTGGGATTTTTAACACAGGTAACGGGATATTAACCATGATTAATACCATAGATACTATTGATCATGGCGTATGCAACTGCGCCGAAATATCGGGAAACTCAAAAAACATTAAATCATGGTTATTATCCCGTTAACTGTGTTAAAAATGTTGAAAACCATGATAGTTTAAAAAGTGTCTGGGAACTATGGAATGGGAGAGGGGAGTGGTAATATGTCAATGAAATATATATGGGAGGTAGGGGAGCATTGGGCAGTAGGGAGGTTTGGACACCCCCGTGTCATGTCGGCCATAAACCATCATGCCTATCGTCAAATAGGAATTTGATCAGTTAGAATTGACCATGTATGGGGGTGGATTGGCATGATGGTGTATGGCCGGCATAACATGGGGATTTGCCGGTGGTGTCCAAACCTGCCTTACTGCTATTAGGAATAAAGTAAAAGAATTCTATACAGTTCGGAAGGAAATTCCAACTGTAATGAAACTGTTACAAATTCTTCGACAAGATATTGATTTCAACGGAGGGAGAGAATCTTTGAGGTAAGAAAAAAATAAAGTAATAATCCCTCTTACTCTCACTCGTTAAGTTCATCCAAAGGTTGTCTGGATGAGATCGCTCTTTTAGCGATAAGACCGCCCATTGTACATATTTTTAGTTTCTACCTACTTTTGTAACTTCTAGTTTTAAGGTGTGCAATAAAGTGTTTTCATTAATTCATTTATTCGTAAGAGTAGGCCTGTGCCTGTGCCTGCAGTGGGACGTATATAGACTGATGATGATAATGATGAATGACTAAGCTATATTTTGAGTAACATGATAAATTTTATTATTTTTGCAGATTTATACTTAAGGAGATTGGTTTTGAATATGTTAAATGCCAATCAAAAAGGACCATTTTGATGGAGAGAGATGACATTAAACTACAAAGATACAAGTTTTTGAAGCGTATGAAGGAAAACCGCGAAGCTGAAGAGCATAATAAATTGGATGTGATTTATTTAGATGAGTGAGACTTACATTCACAGTTCATGTTCTATAAACAAGTGCTGGCAAAGCAAAGATATTGCTGGGCCATCTAAAAGTATTTCACTTGGAGCGAGGTGGATCATTGTAAACGCTGGTGGAGATAATGGCTTTGTACCTAGAGGTGGTCGTTAAATCAATGAACCGTTTTTATAAACGGCTATATGCTCGTCAACGAATTAACTGCTTCTCTTCAACGAAATAACCTGTTGAAAATATGAACCGAATATTTCCGTCAACGTCTTCGCACGCAACTCGCAAGCGAGTAATGAAGCATAGTTCCGATCCTTTTGCACCTATCCCTCTCTTACTCGCACTTCCGCGCTAATAAAATTGAAGATTGAATGCCTCACGAAAACAGCACTTATTGCTTGCAAGCTAGAATCTATCTACGTTCAATTTGATAATCTGATTATTTGAAAACCCGTTGACCGATTTATTAGCTTTTTTTTAACCTGTGTACCATTGAGGAAAAACAGTCCTTTATTCAGTTTTTCTTCAACCTAATAATATTCCGCCAACATCAACGTATCTCGCAATGCACCGAAAAATTGTTAAAAATAAAAAGCTAATAAAATTCCTTCAACGTCTTCGCACGCAACTAGGGCTACCAGATGACAGGAATTTTACCTGTTTGGCAGGGAAACAGGAAAAATTGGAAATTGTGAAGACTTTTATGAAAAGAGAAAAATAAAAGAAATTAGGTACCTATATTAAAATAAAATCAAATTATGAACTACTAATAATCACAGAACAAAATCTAATAATTTAATAATCTAATTATAATAAAATCACTTTTAATCAGGCTCACTCGCGAGTTTTAAAAAAAATATAAGTACCTACCTACTTTTTGCCGAAATGTCAGGAGATTTATTGCTGAGGCGGCAAGGATTTTGCCAGGAAAACTTATTTTTGGATCTGGTAACCCTACACGAAACTTGCAATTGCGGAAGCAGGAAGGAAGCATAGTTCCGATTCTTTTGCACCTATCCCTTTTTTACTCGCACATCCGTTCTTCCGCGCGTTCAAGGTGCCTCACGAAAACAGCACTTATTGCTTGCAAGTTAGAATCTACATTCAATTTGATTACAGGTGGATAATTAATGTTATTATTTTTGGCTGATAGCGTATTCGTACATTTGACCTGCATGAACTCGATGTGAATGTGACACACTCACTCGACTCGTCTCAAACAAATTCAATCACTGTGGTCAAGGTCAAAGCGCGGTGCGGGTGTTTAGTTGAGTGATTTACATCGCGTCCGATCCGATTATAAAGTTTTGACTTCGGGAACTATAGATACGTATTAATTAGCGATTTTGTAAATATACTGTATGTAGGTACTTTACTCATTTAAAAGTGTTTATAAAGTGTATCATAATAGAGTGTATAAAATTGTAAATATTGAATAGAGACTGTAAAAATGTTGGCGCGTAAAAATACAAGTTTATTATGGCACCATTTCGAAAAAGACGATACTAGTGATAAAGCCGTTTGTAACAAGTGTAAAGACAAATTAAGTTACAAATCTACGACATCTAATCTAAGAAGCCATCTGAAGAGAAAACATTTAGCAGTGTATATGTCAATGTCTCAAGAAGAAAATCAATCTGTTTCACTACCCCGAAACCCCGAATATTTGCCTAGTACCTCCGCAGCTAGTGCACCGGCACCGCCATTAACAGCTGAACCTGCACCAGCGGTATCAGCACCAGTACCAGCAGTATCAGCACCAGCACCAGCAGTATCAGCACCATCGCAACCCAAACGACAGAGAGTTATTGAAACATATATCCCTAAAAAAATTAGCGTAGATCAAAAGAAACAAATTGATTCGGATTTGCTTGATCTTTGCATTGACGGATTTCATCCATTCTCGATAGTAGAGGAAAGATCGTTTAAAAAATATTCGAGGTGGATCCCTGGCTACAATCTGCCAACTAGAAAAACTTTATCGGGTTCCTTACTACAAGAATGTTACAATAAAACAGAGCAGACGATAAAGACCAAAGTAAAAGAGGAAGCGAAAAGCATCTGCTTAACTGCGGACTTGTGGACTTCAAGGACTAGTGAATCCTATATTGCACTGACAGGGCATTACATCCGAGAAGATTTTGAGGTGCAAACAGTTTTATTAGGATGTTGCCAATTTTTGGGCCATCACACAGCGGCCAATATTTCATCTGAATTGGGCGCTATAATTGACACATGGAACCTTAGAGAAAAAGTCAACTTTTCTGTAAGTGACAATGGCGCAAATATTGTTAAAGCTATGAAAGAATATCAAGGCTGGAAACATTTTGGATGCTTTGCACACACATTAAATTTAATAGTTGAAGATGCAATAAAAATATGCCAATATCAAATCGAAAACATAAAAAAAATTGTTGCTCATTTAAAAAGAAGCTCAATATCGTCAGAGCGATTAGCAAAATATCAGCTTCAACAAAATAAAGAACCAAAACGACCACTTCAGGATGTTGAAACTAGGTGGAATTCAAAATACTACATGTTGAAGCGAATCGTAGAAATCAAAGAGGCCGTCATTTCGACAGTGGCTCTAGCAGATAGAGACCTGCCAACGATCAGTTCTGATGATTGGACAACATTCGAACAGCTATGCCAGGTGTTGGAGCCCTTTGAAGAAGTGACCCGGACCATGAGTGGCCAAAAATACTTAACAGGCAGTTACGTCATAATAATGACACGCTGTCTAACTGAATGCTGCAACAAAATAATTGAAAAAGGAGGTTTAACAACAGATGTCGCAGATGTGGTTTTGTTCCTAAAATCGGGAATTGCTGAGAGATTTAGGAACATTGAACAAAGTGGGACATTTAGCTTATGCACTTTTATGGACCCTAGATTTAAAATGCAGGGTTTTGCAAATCAAACTGAAGCCATCAAAACAAAAGATAGAGTAAGAACCCTGGTCGCAGCAGAAATTGCAAAAAGTGATGCTGCGAATCGGGCCCCAACTCAAAATGAAGATGCCCCTAGGACACCAACAAACGAATTTAGTCCTTGGGGTATCTTTGACCAAATTGTGGGGGCGTCTACATCGACAGGCACACCCCTTTCAAAAGCCATAAAGGAAGTAGACACATATCTGGCAGACGATTTATTGCCACGCGTCAGCATGACTGGAGAATGGAGCAATCCATCAGAATGGTGGAAAGTACATAAATTTTTATACCCAAATTTAGCTAAGATATACATCGAAAATTGCAACATTGTCGCAACGTCCGTACCCTGCGAAAGGATGTTTTCAAAATCAGGTTTGATTTTGAATCAAAGAAGAACAAGACTGTCATCCAGCAAAGTAGAAAAACTATTATTTCTAAACGTAAACTTAGATGAACGTCGTTTTTCAAAATATATGTAAATAAAAAATATAACAAAAAATACATCAAAAAAATATAACAAAAAAATATAACAAAAAAAATAACAAAAGAAAAAAAGTACCAAAAAAATAAGAAAAAAATTGTATATAAAAAACTTAAAATTTACTAAATTGATTACTCATGTACATAAAATGAAATGAACTTCTAAGTGCGCCTGGATGTCTACTATTTTATTAAGACCCAGCCAGTCCTAAGCCTGGAAAAAGTACGAAGGGAAGTCTTAGTTCAAAACAGCTTGCGAAGTTGCTATCGAAAACGTTGACATAATATTGAAGCTATTAATGCATAATACGAATATTTATTGAAAACCCGTTGACCGATTTAACCGATTTTTTAACCGGTTAACCATTGAAGAAAAACGGTTACGTTAAATTAATCTAAAAACCCTCAATGACACACCTCTATTTGTACCAAATTGTTGTCTGGTGTACAGGTCAACAAGTGTATCTGCTGACTACCACCACGACATGAACAAGGACAATTTTACAAAATGGGTGACAGAGAAGCTAATTCCAAATCTGACAAGACCTTCACTAATTGTTATGGATAATGCTAGTTATCATTCCGTACGGATAAACAAACCGCCTACACAAGCCAATCGTATCGCTGATATAAAAGAATGGCTTCGTGCAAATGATTTACATTATGATGATCTTTGGCGTAAATGTCAATTACTTGAAGTAGTGAAACAAAACATGTCTGCGCCCTTATATGAGATAGATGAAGTATTAAAATCGCACGGTCACGAAGTTTTAAGGCTCCCACCTTATCATTGCACCATGAATCCCATAGAAATGATTTGGGGTATAATGAAGCAAAAAGTTGCTGATAAAAATGTAAATAGGCCTGCAAGTCACATTAAATTATTAATTGAAAGGCTGGAAGAGTGATTTATAATAAATACCTGTTTATCTTCATCATCAGATGAAGAACAAGAAATGCAAGTGGAGTTCTTGGAATCGTTTTCTAGTTCTGAATGAGTGATGTGTTTAATTTTAGTATGATTTAAATGATATATAATAAATTAGTACTTAAAGTAATGTACGATTTATTTATTTTTCATGACATATTTTCCTATGAAGAACCCGATGTATAACAATATTCTTCATACACATACCCTATATACTTCATGTTCATCAATACTAGACATTAATAAAAATTCAACAGTATCAAGATCGTTTATTCCAATTTCCCCAGTATTGCACGCAACAATTTTTTATTCCTCCATTTGCCATGAGATTCCGGTATACCTATACCTACTAATTACCTACTCATACCGAGGTTCAGGCAAATCAGACCACATATTAACAAAATTCCATACAAACTTTAACACCCCCTCCACCCGTTTAAGGGGTAGTTTTGAAATTATTTGAATGCAGACATGTTTTAATTACACTACTACATACTCATACAGAGTTTCAAGCAAATCGGACCACGCATTCAAAAAACCACTTAAAAACATTAAAACCTCCTACACCCCATTCTAGGGGTAGTTTTCAATTTTTTTGAAAGCAGACTTTCATAAAAATCGTTCACCAATCTTCTAAGTGTCATGTCTCCTAGTGCCAGAAATACGATTTTTCATTTAAACGTTTTTATTTTTAGCCCTTTTCATCCACTTATAGGGGTAGAATTACGAAAAATGTTTTGTGCTCTCACAAAACATTTTATCACAGTCTCTACTGTGATAGGTTTGACACCTGTGACCGAACCTGTGTACCGAAGTGGATTTCATTGCTCCTGCAACAACCGAAATGGAATGGAATGAAGATGAGAATGAGAATGGAAATGAGAATGAAACACAAACAGATAGGCCTACTTACTCGAATACAGAACAGGTGCCACCCATTGAACCTTCACCCCAACCAGAACCCCCTATAAATAGAGATCAGATCGCAGTTCGTTGTCTTTTGTCACCGAGTTAGTTGTACGAGCTACGAATGTAACCGCCGAAGTGAGTCGCCGTCGATTCTCGATGATCAGAATGTGAATTTTGTCGTATTGCTGGCTATTTTACAACCTTTGCCAAGGATTGAAGGCAGAAGGAGTAATACAAAACGAACACATACTTCCGTTTTTACTAGTACGCCGTATAAATTTTTTTTAGAAAATGAAGAAAAAAAGAAATCTGATAAAGAAAATAGAAAACTACAAAGAACAAAAACCGAAAAAAACAAACCAAAACAAGAAACCGAAAGGGAAAGGAGTAGGCAAAGGAATGTCCAATAAGCGGAAAAAATCATATTATGCCGCCGAGTCTGAGTCATCCTCGGAAGACGAAGACGCAGCGGGTAACACCGCGACGGACAGCTAGTTATTTATAAGATAAAAAAAACATATTTTAATCGGGACATTTTAATCTTTTTAGATTCCAAAGACTGCAAAAGGAATTTTAAGGGAGCTGGATCTAAGTAGATCTGCAGAATTGTCCTCTAGATAACGCAAACTTCATGTAAAATGCAGCAGAAACTTAAGTGAAATAATAAGACTAGGTACGAAAAAAAATGAAGAAACAGCGTCGTTCGGTCTTACACAGATTAATAGCAGATGATAATGTTAAAAATTTAATGAACCAGAATGTGTGTGCGGTTTTATGATAAAAAAATTAGGACCCAATTGCAAACAGTGCCAAACTGCAAAGCTTGCAGACCAGAACACTGAATTAAGCCATTTGTTTACTTGTTTCAAAGAGTATGAAAGTATGCGTAGCAGTTTGATTTATGTTAATGTTAATTTTACACAAACTGTTGAGATTGCTGCAACTATCGTAAATAAGTATTTGAATGAACAGAGCTGTGACGTATTTATCAAAAATACATTATCAGAAAAATTAAAAACGCAAATAGATTTTGAGTGGTTGCTTTATTCTGAGCATTTTGATAAAAATGGAATGTATATGTATATGTCGACAATTGGTATATGTGTCAAAAGCTTTTGTGTATTGGAAAAATGGGCAATTCTCAGAAGAGGCCAAAAAAAAAGCAAATAAACGTAAAATAAATATTCTTCAAAATATTTAAAACTGGTTGTATTCTTTATTTGTCCTAAAAACAAAGCTAAATTCGGTTATAATTAATGAATTTCACATTAAAGAAATGAATTTAGTGTTGTTATCATGGTACCTACCTTTAAACATTATTGTAGTGTGACTACCTTTCAGGAGAATGGTCAATAATTTTATATTGACCATTCTTCTGCTAAGTAGTCACAGAAAATTCAAACAAAGGATCTGAATCCATATTTCTGCGCGCACTTTTGTTTTAAAACTCCCGCGAACCGCAAGTTTCTTTAGTCAAAAGCTGGGGCGCTAGTGTGCTCTCGTGTTGGCATTTTGTATGTATGAAGTCTTGCTTCTTCTCGTCAGAGTATAATTTTCTTTGCACAAGACAGTGGCGGTAACAAAGCTACAAATATTGAAGAGGGTGATACGGAAAATCCTATCCAAAATGAAGAAAGTGAAAATGAACCTACTATCGGACATGGAAGTCCAGGACAAGAAAATCCCGCAGGTGGTGCTAAACGACTTAAGAGAAGTGTACTACCAAGGCAGAGGCTTTCTGTAATGGATCAAAAAATTTCGAGTTTTATTGATCACCACCACCAGATGAAAAGTCCGCCGAATACGCAGAATGAAGATCGTAACTTGTCATTTTTTAAAAGTTTACTTCCTACACTAGCTTCACTCAACGATGATCAAATATTACAATTTCAAACAGGTGTTATAAGTTTGTTGCAAAATATAAAAAGCCCCAACTTTAATCAATGGTCCTCTCAACAATAATCTACTTCTAATTACTACTCTCAATCAGCAGGTTATTTCACACCGCATTACAGAGTTCAGTCATCGCCATCTGCACAATCAGTTGAATCGCAGAGCTCTAATTGAAATGTAATGAAATATTTATTTGCAAGAAATATGGTTAACAAGATGATAGGGTTTATATTTTGGGTTCACATATTTTACCTAGAACTGGTATGCAAATTTAAATGTCATGCCAATGTAGTGGAATGTCATTATGTCACGTTATACTACTAATAATCTAGGTAAGTAATTGTTTCAATTATTAATCTACAATTTTACAAATTTTCCGGATTTCACAAATATTTAATTAATATTAACGATTATCTTGTGAAAATATCATACATAACTTATTATGTTTGGTAATAAATATTAAATCTTACCTTAAACATATTGCTAACTTTTCTTCAGGTGTGATGCTTTTTCTCATATTTGTATCACGTTTTTTTAAATCTTCATTCACCCTTTTTAAAAGGTCGTCAAATGTGGTCATACTCATTCTAAAATAATTAAAAATGTTTGACTCATCTCTTCTCAAATCGCTTATAAGATTCCGACAAATACCCAAATTCAAACGTTGTTTCAAAATAGGATGAACCCATAATCTTCAATTTCGCTGCCGACGCCGATAATACCAATAGAAAATTAGAAAAGTATTCACGTCCATTTCACCTGATAACCGGCGTAGGAATGGTAAAAAAACAGGATGCAACCGTGTTCATACAGCAGTCTAGTTTTGCGGGACCAGCTTTTAACTGAATCCTGCAAAACTGAACTGCCGTGTGAAAGGGGTCTTACTGATGCTGAGAAGGAAATAGATATATTTTGATAGATCCGGCCTATTGTGTCTGGAATAGAACGAGGGTGTAGAGAAAATAAAATGGAGAGATGTGTGGCGATTGACGAACAAATAATGCCTTTTACCGGTAAATGTAAACTGAAACAAGTAGTGAAAGGAAAACCAAACCCTGAAGGTATCAGAATTTTTTTAATGGCTTATCCAAACGGTCTTCCTCTAGATTTATACCTCTACCAAGGTAAAGTTACTTCGATTGAATCAGCCATGTACCCGACGCCTGAGAAAATTAAGTTGGGAGGACGCGTTGTGTTGAAACTGCCACTGATACATTGCCACAAAAAAACGTCTATTTATTTTGACAGATACTTTACTTCCATTGTGTTGCTGGATACCCTGTCAGGAAGGAACATACACGGAACAGGCACGCTGATGAAAAACCGTGTAACAGAATACCGACGAAAATCAGCAAAATAGAAGACCAAAGACCTTGCTAAAATGTGACAGATCGTTGCAGACAAGTGGGCGATGTACTCGTAGCTACGATTGTGTAGTACGGCAAGACAAGAAACTTGCAGTCATCAAGTGGTTGGACAGCAAGCCGGATACACTTAGCATCAACTGCGAACGCTGTTCAACCTCTGGGATCATGCCGCCGGTGGTTCAAAAAAGATCAGAGATATCTCGATGTGCCGCAGCCTGCCGCTGTAAAAAAATATAACTCCTACATGGGAGGAATCAACCTGATAGAGTGATCGGAAAATATGCCATGCGTGGAAGAACCGGAAAGTGGACAATAAGGGCAATCTTGGATCTGGCCTCTCTGAATTGAGTATCGGCAAGACGCTGTTAAATGTGGGCTGCCAAGAAAAAAAATTATGTACCTAGATTAGCAGTACCTAGATTTTAAAATGGATTTGGCGAAGCATCTACGGCAGCGTATTGCCGATGGCTATACGTTCTAGCCCTAGCATTGATCGTCTTTCGCGTAACAGCCCTCGCTAAAGTCCAGGACCTTCTCTGCCTGAAATACAAGACGTTCCACCCACCTCAATTTTTTATTTTTTATTTTAAATCTTCGACATTAAAAATACATCCAACCCTTCATTTTCATTCTTCTACCACCAACCCCAATTTTTAATAGCGATATTAGTACCTTAATGGCAAAACGTTTGCCGCGGGTCAGCTAGTATTTATATATTTTAAATATTTTCTCTACCCACTTACTAATTTCATATTATATTTTTTTCTAGATGCCAACTTAACGGAATCTACTTGCAGTAATCAGGGAAGACCTAGGTTATAATGAGAGCCGTGAACATTTACGAAAGACTCTGATATCACTAGGGTTTAAGTATAAAAAGTGTCAGTTAGTGAAATCTGCCTTGATTGAAAAGCCACAAATTGCAGCAAAGCGGGAAAAAATGTCTTCGAATTATAATGCATAATGTAACTCCCGATTTTAACAATGGTAGTTGGCTTTGTGAATCGGTCCATTTTGATTTGTCCTCTTCCAGATTCAAACCTTGGCGGCAGCGGGATATAATATAAAAAAAATTTACTAATAGCAACACTGTCATTATTAGGGAAATTATTCAGTCATTCTTGCTATCTGTGATGACAGGTTCGGTAAGCAACTGTCAATGTCAGTCTGACAGGTGACTTGTTGTCGATGAAGGATTGGATTGAAGTCGGGGCTTGACGCCATCTTGCTTAGGCTTGATTGCGCATGAGTTGGCAAATCGATTCGTCTGCTATCTAAATTATTAAATATTTTAATTGGAGCTTTGAGTTTGTCGCCGAGTTGTACCTACCGTGGCGTGGCCTACAACCGGATTTCATAAGTGAATTTTATACAGCCTCTGGTAAGATCATTGTCATCTACTCCAATTGTTCAAACTTTTCTCTCGCCGTGCGAACGAATCTTAGGCATGTTGTCTTTTCTTCCTTTGTTCGCATGGACTCGCTTGCGGACGCATTTGCTTACCGAGGCATTGGTTTTTTCCAGAGAAAGAGGTTTTTTCTGCATACCAGCTGAACAAGTGGCACGTGTTCAGAGGCTCCGGGCGGGCTATAAGCCCCGCCCTGCTGCTTTCTCGTCTTGGTGCTTGCCTACTAAGTCTGCAGCCAGCCCCACTTCCGCTTGCCGCATCTTCCGTCAAGCCTTGAGAGCGATTCCGTTGCCGTATTCGTTAGAGCACAAGCTTCTACCCTTGTGAATTTGAGAGTACTGTGAGTTATATGTATGGGAAAAGCATTTAACCTAGGGTGCGTGCGAAGATTTTCCTACTAACTAAAATTGACTCTATCCAAGGGATTCCACCGTGGCGTTTTAACCATATCCCGTCCCGGAGTGTGAAAAGTGTTCAGACAAGTTTTCATCTGTGTTTATTGCTACCTCGGCAAAGGTTAAGGCAGATCACCAACCTTATAAATTACCTTTAACTAAGTAAGAGTAGGTCTAAAAGAAGTTGTATTTCATGTCAGTTCATCAATCCTACAAATTAAGAAAATGCTGGCAATCGATAAATATCAGTGGAGTAAAACATATGTATCCAAATGCAAAAGATAAAACATTAAGATGTGGTTATCTCAGAACAACGTTCCCTTTAATATCACGTTAAGGAAACCGGAACTATAGATGCTCGTGAAAAAAAATTCTATATACGAAGTTGACGAAATTTTGGATTCTCATGGGCATACAGTGGTGAGGCTGCCACCTTACCATTGTATCCTAAAACCCAATAGAACTAATTGGGGGCATAGCCAAACAAGAAATTGCCTCACAAAACGTTGGGTCTATTGACACAAAGGTAACAAATTATTGTAATTTGTAAGCATAATAATTGTAATTAGGGTAGACTGACCTAATTTTGGCACAACACTAATTATTGGTACTTCTGTGTTTAAACTTTTTAATAAGAATCCACCTAATCTCACGGTGTTGCAACTTCCCGCGCCCGCCGCCCACTACGAAGCCGCGCGCCGCGTCGTCGCTCTCCCTCGCCACGTTCAGTGCGCGGTTCGACCTCGCCGTGAGGACAACGTCTCTCGAGACACCTTGTTTCTCTGGCAACTGAACGTTAAAGTGTGTTTCTTTGACAAGGGTCAATGTCAAGGCGTGTTTCTTTGAATTTGATCGTCTATCTGATATGTATGGAGCACAATGAAACAACCGAGCTTGACGAGTACTGGTTTATTACTGAATGATGTGGGTGCCGCCGTAAACAGCGAACTTGCATTTCGATAGGTAGGTACATATACATCATTCCTCCACAATTAGATTTTGACACCTGATGACAAAATACATTAAATAAGTACTTACTTAAAATGAAAATATACCTAAAAATACCCAGCTACAAATTATCCTTAATTATATAAAACTCTAAAAATATTTCCTATAGTCTACACTTTTCATATTCCGCTTCGGACGAGAGAGTGTGGGTGACGTAGCTAGTGTTGCAGCGGCAGCCCGGGCAGCATGGCTTTGAGCAAGGTCGCTCTCAAGCACGGGCCTGAGAGCCCCGGCCTGCGCCGACTCCGGCGCGACAGCAGACTCAATGGTCAATCCTTCACTCCCTACGGCCTCACTATATACCTCATCAGTTATGGCACAGTCTGCTCCAGATACAACTGGTGATTTTTCCGTTTCTTTACAAATATCAATCTGTAGGCTGCCCTCAGTTGATTGAAACGGCGTTTGCAGCTGATGAGGTAATGAATTACTATCATTAAATGCGTCTAGGGGAACACTATTACCCTTGTATTTAATAATCTGATCGACGTGCCTAATACAATAAACGTCAGCATCTTTAATAAAAATTTTATACATTTTAATACCTACTTTATTTTTAATTATACCTAATTTCCAAGCTTCTTTCCTTGCACTATACCACCGGGCCCAAACGATATCATTTACCGAGAATTGTCTTTTACTATGCACGGCACTCTTATCAACATTTGATTCACTTGATGGAATAATTAAATCGAGCCGCGTTCGCAAATTCCTACCAAACATTAGCTTAGCGGGCGTTTCCCCCGTGGTACAGTGCACTGTATTTCTATAACTAAACAAATAACCTTGCAATTGTTCATTTATTTGATGCTGTGATAAATTATCACTTAAAATACATTTTAACATCTTTTTACATGTTTTTACCGAATTTTCGGCTTGGCCATTACTGGGTGGGTGGTAAATAGGTGACGTCATATATTTTATCCCATTACACGAACAAAACAATTTAAACTCGGCAGAATTAATTTTAACGTCATTATCAGAAACCAAAACATTTGGTAAACCAAAGGTAGAAAATAATGACTTCAGTTTTGTTATCAATGCCCCTGTTGAAGTTCCGCTAGGCATAAGTATGCATTCAACCCATTTACTGAACGAATCTACCACCACAAGATAAACCTTTTGAGCGATCGTCATGTAATCTATATGAACGCGCTGCCAGGCGCCGGCGGCGGCGGGCCAGGGCGCGGGGGGGTCGCGCGGGGGCGCGGCGCGCACGCTTACGCAGGTCGCACAGGAGCCTATCCAACGTTCTATGTCTCCGTCTATGCCCGGCCACCACATTCTACTCCTAGCGTTACTTTTGGTTTTTATTATTCCTAAATGAGAATCGTGCAGTTCGCGTAACATTTTGTTTCTGAGAGCGGGCGGTATTACAATTCGGTGTCCCCTAAATAAGCACCCGTTCTCGAGTTGTAAATCAGATTTACATTGGAAATATGGTAATACGGATTTACAAATAATCTTGCGAGGCCACCCGACCTTCATATACCTAATAACGGACTGAAGCGTCTGATCGCGTTTAATTTCTTCAGATAACTCATTAAAAGTTATAGCGGGTGAACCTACGTCTAAAAATTTTATTGCGTAGTGGTTATCAGCTTCGCTATCGGTACCTTCTGACTTGTTTGTGCATTTCAAGGGGGCGCGCGAAAAATAATCAGCTACTGAGTTCTTTTCACCCGGTACATACTGCACTACATAATTATATGCCGATAATATAATCGCGTATCTCTGTAGCCTCAGCGCTGTCGTCACTGGAATACCAGTCTTATTATTAAAAATTGAAACCAACGGCCTATGATCAGTTCGAAGGACAAATGGCTCGCTTCTTCCGTACAGATATTGGTGAAATCTTTTAACACCAAATATGATTGCTGCCGCTTCCTTCTGGATCTGGCTATAATTTCGTTCGCTAACGGTCAGCGTACGCGAGGCATACGCGAGAGGGCGTTCGTGTGCGTCTCCCTCGCCCCACTGTGATAGTACGTTGGGCCCTGCGTCCACTGTCAATGCGAGTTTCGCTGAGGGCTCGAAATGGGCCAGCACGCGTTCCGAGGCTAACTCGCGCCGTACCACCGCCATAGCCTGCCGTTGTCTCTCTCCCCACTCCCATGGTGACTCATTACGAAGTAATTCGTGAAGAGGGCTCAGTAAGGACGAAGCGTTAGGTATAAAATTCCTATAATAATTGACGACGCCTAAAAATCTTTTAACTTCCGTAACATTCGTCGGTTCGGGCGCGCTCATAATAGCCTGGACCTTATCAGGACAGGTTGATAACCCCGCTTTACTAATCACGTATCCTAAATATTTAACGCTCTCTTTAAAGAATTCGCACTTCTCTTTTTGTAAGCGTAGGCCGGCGTTAGACAATCTACCTAAGACTTCCGTTAATCTCTTCAAGTGAGTGTCCTTATCTGGCCCTGTAATACATATATCATCGAGCCAAACGCTGACTCCATCAATATCAGACAACAATGTCTCCATGGCCTTTTGGAAAATAGCTGGAGCATTCGCGAGACCATATACAAGACGGGTATACATAAATAGGCCTTTATGAGTATTTATCGTGGTGAGCTCCTGAGATGACTCATCTAGACTGAATTGATTGTAGGCATTTTTTAAATCAATTTTACTGTACAAATCACCACCTCCCAACTTAGCAAACACCTCCTCTATCCTGGGTAAGGGATATTTCTCGATTAAAAGATCTTTATTTAGAGTAACAGAAAAGTCGCCAGCGATTCTAACTTTACCGTTTTCCTTTAAAACGGGAACAATTGGTGTGGCATATTTCGTGTGATTAACTGAGACCAAGATACCTAAACCTATAAGACGCGTTAGTTCTTGTTCGACCTTATCCCTTAAAGCAAAAGGTACCGTACGCGGCTTGAAAAACTTCGGAACTGAGTTATCCTTTAACTGTAAACTTACTTTAAATTTATTGAAAGAACCCAATTCATCTCGCCATAGATCAGGGAATTTATTTAATAAATCGATTACCTCCATGTTGCTACATACTAATGACTTATTATCCGTTGTAATTATTAGATTGAAGGCAGTCATAAAATCTCTGCCCAGCAACGGGGGGCCACCATTTTTAACTACGAATATTTTAATTATTTTCTTTATTTTATTATAATAGGCTTCAATTGCAACATACCCCAGGGGAGATATTTTATGACCATTATACAAGCACATTTTAATATTACAATTTTGTAAGGGAAATTGAGAAAACTTATCTTTGTAAAATTTTTCTGAAATAACACTGCTACCTGATCCTGAATCCAGTTCCATTTTTACATTTTGATTGCCTAGCGTTAGGTCTATTTGAATAGGCTTATCTGCCACATACCTTAAATTAAAGTTTTGACACTCCTCACATCCGGTATCTTCATTTACGTTATCCACACCGCAATCCTGGCTAGAATGGTAAACGCACGAACTTTTAGGATTACCGCACACTTTTTTTAGGTGTCCTTTGACACCGCACTTTTGGCACTTATAACCTTTGTATCGACACTTATCACTACTATGATTCTTCATTCCGCAAACCGAGCAGCGACCCATCTCGCGGCGCGCTGATGAATTCTCTCCAGCAATACCACCGCCGCTAGCACCACGACCACGGCCGGACTGACCTTGGAATTTCGCACGATATACTGGTTCCTCCTTGATGGAAACGACATCACTGCCAGTGCTCAGCATGACCTTTGCCTCCTTGGCACAGGCCGCCTGCTCCGCCAATTCTATAGCCCGCGCCAATGTTAGTTTTGACGGTTCCTGCTCAAATAACTTGTCTCGTTCTGGACCAGCTCCCAGGCCGAGGACGAAACGATCTCTCAAATTCGTTTCCAGGGCGGTGCCGAAGTCGCAATATGATGCCAACCCCCTTAATCGCGCCACCCATTCCTCTAAGGTTTCGCCTGACTTCCTGTTTGCACCAAAAAATTTGGCTTTATCCACAAATGAGCACTTTTTCGGCTTGAAATGGCCATCGAGTAAATCAACTAGCTCCTTGTAGCTCAGCGCCTCCAATTCCTTGGGAAACGCGAGGTTAAGTACAAGACGGTATGTTTCTTCTGTTAGGTGGGTCAGTAGAATTCCGCACCTTTTTTCATTGTCCACACTGTTAATCTTCAAAAACTGTGTCAGCTTGCCTTTGTGTATCAACCATTCATTTGTTTTATGGTCAAATATAGGCAAATTTCCTAAATACGCGTTCATCTTCTTTTTTTTTTTTTTTTTTTTTCTTTGCGTGGGTAGGTCCAACGTCGTTCGCCAGTGATATGTATGGAGCACAATGAAACAACCGAGCTTGACGAGTACTGGTTTATTACTGAATGATGTGGGTGCCGCCGTAAACAGCGAACTTGCATTTCGATAGGTAGGTACATATACATCACTATCCAATGTTTCAGTAGTCCTTCTCAGGACTAGAATAGCGCCCTTTTCAGGGCAGAAATCCACATAACCAGTTGTGGTCTTCTGGGGATACCTAACGGTGCCAACGAACCAGTCGCGCGCTGTTTCTGAGTTTCGGATACGGCGTTGCTTAGGATTTCGTCGTTTAGGGCACCATCGGTTAGGGTGTTAATTAGGCGTCATGGCTTCTCGCCCAGCGCCGGAGGCCGCCCGTGAGGAGATTCGCGCCATTAAGGAGCAGATCGCCATTCTCACGGCGCTTAGCGCTGAATACCCAGACGACGACCTTCCCGCCGCGTCCGCGTTTAAGGCAATTTGTGCCAACAGGGTCCCTCAGGCCACCCCCAAAAGAGTCCCGGCCCCTCAGGCCAATAAACAACAACATGCCCGTGCATTAAACGAGGCCTCGGAGGCCCCCGCGCCCCGCGAAACCCCGGTCAAGGCTCCTCAAGCCGCGACCACCGCGTCCCATGCCTTCACGTTGACCCGGTCGCGTCCGTTCTCGCTATCGAGTCCGGTGACTCGATGAACGGTTCCCAGCCTAGCTCCGAGCCAGAGCCCGAATCCGAACCCGATTCTTCCGACGATGGTTTCACCGTTGTTTAAAGGGGAAAGCGTAAACGGTCCGCCAAGCCGTCCACTAGAGCCCCTCCGGCTAAAGCCGCCGCCTTGCCTCGCGAAGACCCGCGTTTGGCCTCTCAGGCTACTCGGGCCCCTCAGGCCAGCCAGTCCTCTCAATCCTCTGCTAAGGAGAAATGCCCGCCTCCCATTTTCCTCCGTCAAAAGGAAAAATGAGACAAAGTCTCCACCGCCTGCCGGATGCGAAACATCGCGTACACCCACGCGAAATCGGTCAAGGACGCAATCAAGGTCCAAGTTAGCACTTCTGGCGACCACCGCGCGCTAACTAAGTTTCTCCGCGCGGAGAACATAGGGTACCATACCTACGCCCTCGAAGACGAGAAAGTCTTCCGGGTAGTTATCCGCGGTCTTCCCGTAGAGCAAACCCCCGATTTTATTAAGGCCGACCTTCTGGCCCAAAACTATCCGGTCCGCGAAGTTCACCGCATGTTCAGCGGCCGAACTAAAGTCCCCTACGAGATGGTCCTCGTCATCCTAGACCTCTCTCCGGCAGGTAAGGCCGTCTTCAATCTGAAGACGGTCAACAGCCTTTCCGGGTTGAGCGTCGAAGTCCCCTATCAGAGAAGCAATCTCTCCCAATGCCACCGCCCGCTGTCAACTCCACTCGTAACTGTCACGCCAGACCTCGTTACGTAAAATGCCTGGGCGACCATGGCACTCCTGACTGCACACGCACTCCGGGTGTACCTGAGCCTCCCAGCTGCGTGCTCTGTAGTACTGAGGGACATACCGCAAATTATCGCGGTTGCCCCAAGGTCCTAAAAGAAACGGGTTGTCCAGAGACAGCCGGAGCGCTACCCTTCCACTCAATACTCAAAGGGCACTCCTAAAGTGACCTTAGCTCCCCCACGTATAATGCGTGGAGAAATCCTCTCAAGCCAAAGCCAGTCCTCCCAAACCGACCACAGCTCCTAAGGCAAACCTGGAGGAATGGTCAGCAACATTCTCGCGTCGCTTAAGCTTATTCTGACTCCAGAATTCATAAGCACCATTCAGACCCAAAATTCTCTTGTCTAATAAACTCTCATAATGGATTTAAGAACCGCTAGAGTTAAACCCCGTTCCGTCTCCATCGCGTTCTTCAACGCGGATGGACTTCAAAAATAAAAAGACTCAGTTTCTAACTTTCTCTCCCGGCATCAAGTACACGTACTGTCACGGTTTATTTTTCGTGTATTTTCCAAATTTTAATTTGTTTACATTTGTTGATGACATTGGCAAAACGTCAGAATATCTTTATTTTTTTTTATTTAAATTAGTGTCTAACTATTATTATTAAACACTAATAATATTACAATCTGGCCAAGTAGGCCAATGAGCAATTTGTCTCTGACATAGTTTTATAAAGAAAAATATAACTAAGAATGTGTCCAATGGCACTTTTCTTACTGTCTCTAATTAAGGGGAAGACACTTTGTTCATGTGTTCTTTAAATACTCGTACACTTATCACTTTATTATTTTACACTACACTAACTCAATCAGTTTGATTCGTTTGAGTCTTCTCACTATGTTCGTGTTGTCGAGGAGCTGGATAGCCTCGACATTCACATGGTGATGAAGTCTGTTTTCGTGAGCTTCTGCATATTTTTGAATAATTTTAGCTTTTAGTCAGAATATCTGTTCGGATAAAACCTAGACAAACGTCTGATCAGGCAAACAAGCCACAGTCGAACCGTGAAGTTTGCGCCGACAAACGTTCCGAACAGTTTGGTCACTCACTCGCGTTCCAGTGGCGTCACGTAAGCGATTTCTTAATATGCGTGCAGTTACAGTTCGCACGCGACGTGCAGAGAGTCGGATGTATCGGTCTTCTTGGGAGGTTGTGGCTCGGATTCTACCTGAACCGTGCCTCCTACTCACACTACCTGTCTCTTGATAGCGTTCCCACACATTTCGAATAGCTCGTCTAGACACACCTAAGCTTGAAGCTACCGATCTTTGCGAATTTCCCTGCTGAAGCAAAACAATGGCTCTTGTCGCGGATTCTGTGTCCATGTGACGTCGAGAACCTAAATATCGATACAAACGTGAAGGCAGCCAACGCACACACTTCAACAACGCATACTACTTTCCTCGAAATGGTCAACAAATACGAGTATGCAAAATTTTCTTTACGAATACTCTGGCCGTTTCAGATACAACTATTAGAACCGTTGTATAAAAACTTTGAATAGTAAGAAGGGTTTTGTTAAGTTGGGTGACAATAGAGGAAAGCATGATATTTAAAGGCGTTAGAAGAAATCCTGAGTATGAAAAGAATCTACCGCCAGGCACAATTGTGAGGATAGCACCAAAAGGTAGTATGACTTCAGAATTGTTTATTGAATTCTTGAGACATTTTGCTAAACACAAGACTGCGGGAAACTGCCTCTTAGTCTTCGACGGCGCGAAGTGTCACTTGGATTTCAGAATCGCCGAAGAAGCTGACTTACTTGGGATCACTTTATACTGCCTTCCTTCAAACACCACCCATGAATTACAACCTCTTGACAAATCATGTAATGCCTTGAGACTTACTGGGACCAAGAGGGCAAGAGGTCTTGCAACACTTTTACAATACCCACGCTCAAAAATTGACGCGCCCCGAGTTCAATAAGATTTTATCAAAAATTTGGTCTAAATGCATGTCACATGGCAACATTACGAGCGGCTTTCGTGCTACAGGGTTATATCCATTCAACCCAGATATTTTACCTGAAACTGCATTTGCACCATCTGTTTTAACTGAACAGCAAGATCCTCAAACCGAAGACAGAGTTGAATCTCGCCCCTCTCCATTAGTAATTGGCCATGAAGAGTGTATATGTAATATTTTTGTACCTCCATATAAAACAGCATGTTTTTAATTGCAGTGTGTCATTAATCATGAACAATCAAAATGATAACCTGCTAAACTTAGTTGACGTCATGTTCAACGAGTGTTAAAATGAGTGGATCCAACACATAACAGCCAATAGGTTGTTACAGATATGGACTCGTCCGATACCGCTAGTGAAGATACATGGAGATGTTAATTTGGTCTTAACATTTATCTACCAGGCTAGTCACTTTTACAATACGGAAATATACTCAGCAATACAACTGTGGCGTGAAGTATCAGCACATCAGGAAGACACGTACGGAAACATAAATGTGGAGATCAATGAGTGGCTACAGCTGTTGAATGAAGTTCCACCTGAATGTTTCACCCGACATTTTTCGGAGCGGGTTTGCAACTTGCTCATAAACGCAGTATTAGTTAGCGTAGGTGCAGGGATAGAGATTTAGGTAAGAGGTCCTTTGTATTCTATTTACTTGTTTGTGCACCACAGGTACTTAGGTACCTACTTATTTTGTATACCTAATGGATTTTGCAACTGCTAGATTTTTAATTGATATTGATGGATTTCAGGTTGCTAGCACTCTTTATTATAAAGAAATTGGAATTTATGATTTTTATATTAAAGAAGTAACCTAAATGCATGTTAGGCTCCCCGATTGGTTATTAAGCATGGGGAAAACAAAAACTATCATTTATTGTGAAACAAAACATTCATGGTTTACCATTCAAAAATTTTTCTACTGACTTGAGTTACACTAGTGTCATAGACAAAATTAAAGATCTAGACGAGCCAATACACTTGGTTATGTAAAGGGGGTTGTGTGGAGCGAAAGCTTTTGAATTCATTGGGTTTTTCGTCCTTCAATATAGAAGCAATCGGTTGTCCGAAAGTAGAGAAGGTCATGACACATTTTATCTATATAGTCTAGAAAATTATTCTAGACATACAGTTTTCTCGAACAAATCTCGCATCTGTCATTGCAGTAGTGTGGAAGTACAGGCATTTGCGAAATGGGTTCAGGATTATCTAGAAAGATGATAAATAATATAGGGTTTTGTTTTTGTATAACTTTAACAGTTGCATACCACATAGGGTGCTTGCATAAATACCACCCGGAATACGGTGGAGCATATATTCCATCCCGAACCGTGCACCAGGCTGTGTCAGTGGTCTTTATTCCATCACGAACCAAGACTCTGTCAAAGCGATCGTCAATCTTCAGAGCACTCAAAGACGATGTCAGTTATCATCAAACTTCAGAGCACTTAGAGACTGTGAGTTTTAGTATTTTTCATCTTTTGCAACATGTCATCATCATCATCATCATCTTCAAGTCAAGCATTATTCAACCTCAACAACTACGGTAAGAGATGCTGGGTTAAGGTAGGCGATCTCGAAGTAGACAAGCCCGGCAAGACCGTCGAGGTAAAGAAGACTATCAAAGTTTAAAGGGTATACACGGTAAGATTTATCTGTACGATCTGTCGCCGAATCGATGGTGTATGTCAAGATCGTTAACGATTTACTTAATCGAAGACGATGTCGGAAATCGCAACAAAAGCCCATGCAATCATGAATATCGTAACGATGAATCGACAGTGTATGGCTCTGACGATCAACGATTCGATTTTTTTTCAATCTGGCGCCAGTCGCCGCACGCATCGCACGCCTTGGCTAGCGCGTTGTACTTGTTTGTACCTACCAACACGCGATGAGCGAAACAAACAAAATGGCTACATGGAGTAATGATGATTTGATTGAATTTATTGAATTATTCAGAGAGCAAGAGCCTTTATGGAAAACAAAACATAAAGATTATCATAACAACGTAAAGAGGACAGCGTGTTATGAAGTACTTTAGGAAAAAAATAGAAATATAGACAATACTGCTGACTTAAATAAAGTAAAAAAGAAGATTAATAACTTAAGAACAGTCTTTCGGAAAGAATTGAAGAAACAGCTTGACTCTCTGGTGTCCGGAAGCAGTGCCGACGAGAGTTATACGCCTAAACTAAGTTATTATAATAGCTTAATGTTTTTAAAAGACCAGGAAATACCACACAAGGGAATGAGTTCCACAAGTTCAGTGAGTACAAGCTTTTATTAAAATTTCAACTTAAACTAAGCTATACCCTGTTCACGATACCAAAAAATAAAATCTAAACAAACCATAAATAAGATTCTTTGGGTGTCGCTTTTACAACAATTAAAATGTTCATTATGATATGCATGGTAATGAAATGGCTTCAAGAAATAACTACCTGTATCAAGGAAATTGAAATGATATTTCCTGTAACGGGACATTCGTTCTTGCCCGCCGACCTTGAATGAAAGAGTGATAAAGAAAAGAGAAAACATTATCAAGCCAAGTGATTATGAAGACATTATTAGAGAACGGGTATCATTTAAGCTATCACCAATTTAATTAGTTTTGTGTTTCTTAAATAATAGGGTTTGTCCTCAAAATAGTAGAACTGTCACCAAAATGTAGTCACCAAACAATGCAAAATCAGTTCCACAATAAATCACCTAAAATCCTGAGATATAAGGTCTAGTACCAAATAAATGTTTTTGTATGTACATATTATAATAGGTGTGTATTATAATAGGATAACTTCTAATGACCCTTTCGTCAGATTTATTTATTTCTGGCGCTTCGGCGGCCGCTTCCGCGGCACACTCGCTTCGCTCGCTCGCCTTGCGCATGGTTTTTTCACTATCCTAACATAACCTAACCAACGACTGTTTGGTGACTACATTTTGGTGACAGATCTACTATTTTGAGGACAAACCCTATTATTTAAGAAACACAACTTGATGACAAATATAAATTTTGGTGATAGAAAATATAGTTCCCTTAGAGAACACGCAAGGATCACAGATTGGCGACGGAAGTACCGGTCTACGACTGGAAATAAAAAAGTAAAGAGTTTCTTAAAGGAACTCAATGTTGGCATTTCCAAATTAGCAAGTGCAAAAGAATTGTATTCCAAAAGGTGAATCATAATAAAGTCAATGTTCGCGGTGAAGTTTCGTACAGAAATGATATTTGCCCTAACAAATCATTAACGAAACGCGGAAAGAGATAAAATGAGCTAAGTTTGATAACAATACCAGCCGGAGTTTCCGTACAGCAGCCAAATTGAATGATGTCAACAATCTTTTGACAAAACATTCTGGGGATGAATGGCAAAACCACCAAGATCTTGTTTATTATAAAAACGTTCTTGCTAGGCGGATGAATAATGATTCCGACAATGAAAGTGAAATTGGAGCCGGCGATAGAGATATCGAAGAAATAACTGACTTTATTTGATTAAAGTGCCGCATCCACTTTAATCAAATGAAGTCAGTAATTTCTTCCTTGTAAGCTTGTATTGAAATTTTACCAAAAAAAAAAGCAGCTCGACTACACAGAGCAGTAAGCGAAACAGGTGGTGGTCCTGCATTAAATATTAAACTCAGTGATTTGGAGTAGAGAGTGCTTAACACCATTGGTGAGCAAGCTGCTACTGGCTTGCCAGTTGCAAAGGTTGGGTTGATGCAGCAGGTTTGTTAAACTTACTTTTAACTTGGTTATTAATTATCAAGAACCAAAGGTATCAATAATATTTATACTGTTGTAGGTAGGTAACTATGTAAATTATATTAATTTTAATGTGATCCATAGTTTTCTCACAGGAAATTTAAATACCCAACCAGCAATCTCCACCTCCACAGTCCTCACCACCACCATTGTCTCCACCTCATGCCGAAGATTGTAAGTTGCTAGATGATGTTATATAAACTTACAATAAATGTTTTGTAAGTACCTATTTATGCTGCGCTCCCGCGGTGTAACCCGCGGTCCCTCGGGATTTTTTCATTTTTTCGGGATAAAAAGTAGCCTATGTCCTTCCCTGGGATGCAACCTTAAACTATGCCAAATTTCAGCTTAATCTGTTCAGCGGTTTGGACGTGAAAGCGTAACAAACAGACAGACAGAGTTACTTTCATATTTATAATATTAGTATGGATAATCAAACATTTTAAAATATTTCAGGCTCATTGTGGGACACACCAGGACCATCCAATCGGCCACTTCAAATTAATAATTTGAATATTGATTCACCAATAATTGAAATTGAAGCAGCTGCTTCATTCATTATCGGTGAAGAGAGGGAGAGACAACATCTCCATTCCGTTCCGTGTAAGACCACTTTTGTATTTTTTTATGGAAAAGGGGGCAAACGTTAGGTAGGAATAGGCTACTTTCTTGAAAACGCCTAAGTCGTATCAGTAATTTATGCCACTTTTTAACTATCATAATATTATAGTTATTTCTATTTAAAATAACTGGGTAGTTAATTTTATTACAATTGCCATAAAAGTTTTTTCTTTTTTAATTTCCAAGTTATTTATAAACATATTGCCGAGTTTATATGATTACTGTTATTGTTGCAGAGACGGAGCCCAACCAACCAATAACCGTGTCACCCTCAGTCCATGCAGCACTGCCTGCTTTTAATGGGCAGACTCCTCGTCACCGGAGCAGGCAGAGACGGAATAGGGCGTCACCGAGAAGACGTCCTATCCGTCCAACACAAACGGAGCAGGCGGCGCAGCAATTTCTCCACTCTGATCGGGAGTGGAGAAATATGCAAATTTCGCAACACAATGATCACATGGACCTGAGAAGAGAAAATAACAGAATCTGGCAAATGGAAGTGGAGGCACAGCGGCAATGGCAGGAGATATGAATGAGGGCGCAGAGCTGTTTCATTAAAGACAAAGAATGGAATAATGAAGCGGCCAATTGTCAAGCTTTCGGTCCTGCCAATTAACCAGAGCAAGGAACCGCCGAAAGAACCAGAGACAATACCAAAGGTTGGTACATCCCGTCGACAGGCAAATCAAGCAGGAAAACCAGTATCAATGGCGATCATGGCATACTTTGTATTGAATCTGATGATGTTATTCCCTCGTGCATACGGCGCTCAGGAAGTAGAACTATTTCCGAACAAACAGACCCTGTATTTTGATCCTATATCCAAAATACGACCCGTATTTTGGATATAGGATCAAAATACAAATAAGAGATAAATGGACATTAGTTGATTATTACGACATGAAACCGTACAGTAGGCTCATTTTGTAAAATTTCGAATTCGAACTCGAATTCACTCAAGTGACCGAGCTCACTTCGTAAGCCGACCCACTTCACCTTGAAATGGTATTCTGTATAGGTTTCGCAGCACAAGTGAAGTGAAGTGAGTAACGAAATGAACTAGGGATTGAGCCTATGCGTCACACCTATAATCGACAAATCGATGAAACTTTTTTGGAGTTTGTTCCAATAAAACGAACATAAATAAACAATTTTCGTAATATCCCTTCATCTGTGGCGCGGACTTCTCGTGTCCGCTATCACATTGTGCACATCTGTTAGCGGACACGAGAAGTCCGCGCACACATGCGTCGTTTATTATTGACCGTTAGACTGCTAAAATTATTCCTTTCCTCCTCTAACTTTCACAATGCGTAGGGGTAATGATAAGGATGGCACAACGCCACATGCTTCTTCTCTAAACACCATCATCGACAATTGTTTGATTTTACAAAAGTGTCGTTTCATTCTCGTAACCGCGCCGGTATTGCAACATTTCAAATCCTGTGAATACGTTGTTTTGTGTTGTTTTTGTGCTAGTAATTTGCTGTGAACATGAGTGGGTAAGTAATAAACAGTTTTTTGTTTATAGATTGTGTATTTGATTAAGATTTTAGACCTAAATATTTATTTCAACAAACATCGGTCGGAATTTTGTGACGTCATGCCAATACATTTTCGCTTGTTAAAAATACTAAAAACAAAAATGATAGCTATCTGTTGGCATCATGGTTATTGTCTTGTTATCGTTACAAAGCCTAAATTTCATAAATATCACAGGGTATTTGCGCAAAATTGAAATAAAAAAACACGAAGACTTTATGTGTCCTTGCCACAGACAGGGGATTTACGGTCAACCGCCATTTTTTTTGCAAAGCTACATTAATTCCCACCAAGCTGAAAATCAGTATGATTGTTTAAAATATGTTTCCCCTGTTTGGAATTTTTTTTACAAAAAAATTTGTTGTTCGCGATTTACAACAAAACGGTAAGTTTTTCATAAAAATACTTTAGACAACAATTGTAGATCATAAAATTATCTACAAAAAATGTTTAAATACTTTTTTTCTACTCGTGTGGACTATATATCGTGTATTCAATTTTAATGTTTTTCGTGACGTATTTTTTGTAGGGTTTTTTTTTGCGCTTTATAACATTGTTCTATTTTTGCGTTTTTTTTTGCATATTTCTTTGTGCTTACATAGTATATTTTTGGTCTTTAGACGTCCTAGTACTAGGGGTCCGAGAAGGGGAAGGGGTGTGCGTGTCCGAGGTGGACAAGGAAGATCAGGTGGATCGCCACTGGTGGTGGAGGTGGTGGATACAGGTGGTGGTGCTGGAGTGGCTTTGGATCGCGGTGGGTCTAGTAGGCGCCGTGGAGGGCGTGCAAGCCGCGCCACCCGACACGAGCGCCCAGGACCTCGCAGTATTGACGAGTTAGTTTATTTGCTTTTAACGCTTTCTCTTATTTTTAACCGACTTCGAAAAAAAGTGGAGGTTCTATGTTAGGCTGTTCGGCTTTCAGTCTTTCATAGAACGTCGATTTTTACATTTATTATTATAGATTACATTAAATTGTTTTACATTTCAGGCTTACGATGTGTGAGATTGATGAGTTGCCTGAGGGGCAGGGCCTGGAAACAGCCTTGCACCCCAAAAAGAAACCAATACCATCGGTGGCACCTCCTTTACCATCGCCATCACTGTATTCAGTGCCTTCACCAGCAATGTAAGTTAAAGAGTCTTCTTACAGCAAACTCTAGTTTCTGACTACGGCTTTGCACACATTATTTCTATGGAAACATTTAAATGTGACTTTCACATTTATAATATTAGAGTGATGATGTGAAGTGTAGATAAAAAAGATATGGATACAACACTTGGTTTTGTTCTAGGTTTGAGGAATGGCATAGTGAGGCGTGGGAGTTTGATCCAATTTCAGCCTCTCCGAGCCCAGTACCTACCTCTCCGAGCCCAGTACCTGCCTCTCCGAGCCCAGCACCAGCCTCTTCGAGCCCAGCATCTGCCTCTCCGAGCCCAGCACCTGCCTCTCCAAGCCCGCTCGCTTCTCCGATGCGGCATCTCCCACCTCCGCCTCCTCACCGTCGCCCTCAGCATTTAAGAACCGAGGAATTAATTGCCCTCATCAATTATGGTAAGTACGTATTTTAGCTTGGCTTAGAGCTATGGCCAGACTTCTGGTTTTTACCAGATTTGAATCCAATCTATCATTTTGTTACAGGAAGCGAAGAGGACTCGGAAGAGAGTGATGACGAGGGAGACGTGGTTTTTGGGATTCCAAGGGAGATCCGAAGTTTATTGGAGACACCCTTGGACCAGGATGAGAATACGCCCGCCGCTGACCCAGAGCTCGCCGCTGACCCAGCGCCCACCGCTGACCCAGCGCCCACCGCTGACCCAGAGCTCGCCGCTGACCCAGCGCTGATCTTACACCCGCCGAAGTTCCTCCAACGGCGACGGACCAGCCTTGGAGTTGGTATGAATTTGAATGGAAAGAGTTTCCGGAACCTCAGATTCCAGCTGAACTGAGACGGGAAACGTTTTCCCAAATCAATGTGGGTCCGACAACTCCACGTGACGACTCGTATGACATTTTCATTGACATATGGGATCAGCAAATCATGGAGCACATAGTCTCGGAGACAAATAGATATGCTCAGCAGATGGCAGACCAAATGTTCCGGAACAATTGTCTCCATCCAACCAGCCGCATCGGCAGGTGGACTGACGTCACCACCGACGAACTTTACGTCTATTTCGGCATAGTCCTGGCGATGGGGGTGGTGATAAAGACCCGAATGGAGGAATACTGGTCTTCCACCCCTGACATATTCTATACTCCCGGTTTTAGTGCACATGTCCATCGACAGGTTCTTGTTATTAAAAAAATGTTTACATTTTAATAATAACGACGACATTTGTGCATTAGAAATGGGAACCTCCGAGGCGAAATTATTTAAAATACAACCAATAGTGTCGCATCTGCAAAAAAAATTTCAGGATTTGTATACGCCCGCGCAGAACATTTCACTAGACGAGAGTCTTTTGATGTGGAAAGGCTGGCTCGAAATGAGCCAGCTTATCCCAAATAAAGCCGCAAAAAAAGGGATTAAAACGTACGAAATTTGTGAATCTCAAACCGGCTATCTATGGCGGTTTGAGATCCACGCATATAAAAAGACCGTGGTCTTTTTATATGCGTGAATCTCAAGATGCATCTCATGCAAGAGGGTCTTCATTGTCTTGCGGCGTGCCGCAAGACAATGAAGACCCTCTTGCAGCGTCGACTCCTTCCATTGTGTTGCGGCTATTACAAGGTCTTGAATATAAAGGGTACACTTTGTGGATGGACAATTTCTACAATTCTCCGTGTCTCGCTCGACGGCTGAAATGTCTGGGCGTTGACTGTGTAGGAACCCTGCGGACCGATCGTAAGTTCGTTCCGCAGGCCCTACACCATCTCACGAAAAGAAATATGCTCCCAGGCCAGATTACTGGCCTTAGCTCGGGGGATGTCGACGTCATGGTATGGCGAGATAGCAATAGGGTAGCAATGATCTCGACATACCATGGAAACCGTCGGCAGACCCTCCGAGGATCCACCAAACCCACCCTGATATTAGACTACAATATCATGATGGGTGGGGTGGATAAAAAAGACCAGCTTCTCGCCATGTACCCCGTCGAGCGGAAACTGTCAAAGATCTGGTACAAAAAACTCTTCAATAGGCTTCTAAACATATCCGTCCTCAACTCTTATATAATCCATCGTCACTCTTCTCCTATCTCCCATCGTAACTTCCGTTTGACACTTATTAAATCACTTCTAGCTAAGCATTCCTGTCTTGCTGTCCCATCTATTCCACCTGCACCGACACAAAACATAACCCACCACTTGAAAGAGTACGGGTTGGGCCCAAGAAGCAACCAACACAAGCGACGGCAGTGCGTGATCTGCAAGAAAAAAATTAAAACGTTTTGTGACGGTTGCAAAAAAACCGTATGCCTTCCCTGTTTCCCAGCTCTTCATTCCTAATTATATTGTATAATTATTTATATATATTTCTTAATTATGTTCTACATTCTATGTATGTATCTATTCTATTGTATCTCTTCTTTGTACCACACCTTTGATCGTTTTGAAATTGTTCATCCCAGACAGAGTGGAGACCCCTTGAGTGGAGACCACGACTCGGCAAAAGTAGTGTAGGACGCCCTCCGGCCAGGTAGGATGATCGCTAATCGTAGACTACATTTTATTTTATAGTTTTATACCTGTATAAAACTCATTGACTGAAATTACATTCAATACACATGACTAGAGATGTCGCCACTGCTAATACTACAGTATATATTTTATAGTGTTAAAACACACCTAGGTATTTCATTAGAAATGGAAAAACTTGCTAAAAGTTACGGTTCCGGCAGGATTCGAACCTGCGTAGGTACATTTTTTTTTGCCAAAAGATCTCGTCTAGTGCAATGTTTCATTTTCATCCAGTAAATGCCTCTGTAATTATAATTTTATTAGCTAATATTTATTTATATTAGCTAATATTAAATCATTTATAATTAGTATTAACTAATCGTAGACTTTGTAATTTATTTTCATTTTATGTTCAACTTCAAATGCGACACTATTGGTCTTATCCATACTAAGGTATCATGCTACTTTTTCCTTGTCTGTTGAACATAGCTTTAAGCCGCGTATAAATTAAGCGCGGCAAACCATCGAACATTGGCGCGCGCGGCGGCCGCGCTCTATGTAGACGGGACCGCCGCCCGCGGCGACGCGAACATTGCCGCGCTCGAACGTGCCGCGGGGCGATCCGCTCGCTGTCGGTTTTTTAGACCGCATCAAAGGAGCTTCAGTCGTTCGCTCGCGCGCAGTGGGGACGGTTGTAGTTTTGGTGATTTGGCTCGCGCGGCGAAACGTAAAAATGGACAACGAAAAGTGCAGTTACTAATACAATTGTATAGCGCTAAAGAATTTTTGTGGAACAGCAAATCCTCCCAATACCACAATAAATCGCTGAGGTATGATGCGTGGGTAGAAATCAGTAAGAAAATGGATATACCTATTCCTGACTTGAAAAAGAAAATGACTACGCTTTTGGCGTCCTACAGAAGAGAAAAATCTAGAATAGCTAAATGTTGTCTTACTGGTTCTGGTAAGTACCTATTTATTTTGCATTTACAACAAAAAATAAAACGCATTATTGTAATTACGTAAATAATTTTTATTTTTATTACAGCGACAAATGAAGTTTACGTTTCCAAGTGGTTTGCTTTCGATGACTTTAATTTCATGAGGGATAAAGATCTACCCAATGAAACATTGGACACAATGTCTGAAAATGTGAGTACAAGTTTTAATATCTATTTTGCCAAGATATTGCACTATTGGTAACAAAGTGATGGGCTAGGTGTGAACGTATTTGTTGTGCAAAATTTCCCGCTCTTCTTGGGATATAGTTAAGAGGCAGTAGTGATGTAGGGGCAGTTTCATTTCTCCAAGTTCCAGGTATAATTTGCCCCTCGTTTCCTTCACTATCTATACATCCTTGCGGCGTGTACTGTGATCTTGTCAGAGTTCTTTTTCTCAAATAATTATGCAAATGTATTGTTGCTAAAACAATTTTAGTAGCAATCTTTGGTTGCAGTAACATAGGTTTGCGTAGAACTCTAAAAACTGAGCTCAGAATCCCGAATGCATTTTCCACACATCTACGTGCTCGAGATAACCTGTAATTAAAGATTCTTTCCTCGGAACCCCTTTCTAGATCTCCTGGAAATGGTTTCATAGTATATTCATTTAAAGCAAAAGCTTTGTCAGCTAGAATCACATACGGTACTTTGAAGGAATAGGGCACTTGAAGAATGGATGGAGGAGGAAGTCTCATAGATTTTTCTTCTAGTTTTTTGTATAAGTTTGTATTTTTGAAAATACCTCCATCAGATAGTCTACCTTGACAGCCCACATTTACATACGTAAAACAATAGTCTGCATCGACTAAAGCTAGTAATACTAAACTAAAAAACTGTTTGTAGTTGAAAAATTCTGTGCCACTGTTTATAGGTGCTTGCAACACTACATGTTTGCCATCCAATGCACCTACTGCATGAGGAATGTCCCATTTGTTTTCGAAATCGTGTGCTATCTGCAACCATTCTTCTTCTGAGTCCGGTACCTGCAACAATTACTAATTAAACATTCGTATTTTTTTATAGTTGGCAACAGCACAAATAGCACAAAATAATGATACAGGACCAATTACACCTTCTGCTAGGAACAAGAAACAGAACCACTACGTGACATTATGAACGCTCCAGATAATCTGAGAGTAAAGAAAAAGAAAAAGGTAAACGCTGAAGAAGATTCCCCTATGCTGAAAAAAGCATTTCAGGTTCTAACTGAATCCGCTGCATCATCTGCTGACCCATATTTTTCATACGGCCAGCACATTGTTAATGAACTCCGTAAATATGATTCACGCACTTTAATTTACGTCAAGCAAGCGATTAACAATGTGATATTTGATGCTGACCTAGGAAAATATTCGAATTATGGGTATTGTACCCAAAATTATTCACAGTCACACTACACCTCAACGCCGTCTCCTCAGGCTTCGACTCCGTCTTCTCAGATTCCAGACACTACTCCTACTGCTGAACGTGAACCAACGCCATTGCCTATGGATGATTTTTTCCCCTAAATAATAATAACAATTATATCAATAAATAAATATAATAATAAAAGAAAACTAGATATTTTATTTACTCACCTTTACCCAGTCTTTTAGTGCATCGCAAATTGCATCACAAACTTTAGGAACAATTTTTGAAATTGACTGTTTTGATACTCGAAAAAGGTATTGCAGGCTAGTATAGGAGTCTCCAGTTGCCAGAAATCTTAAAGTTATTGCTAATCTTTCAGTAACTGATATTAAAAAATCCTATCCAGGTACATTATATGCAGCCACGAAAAATGGTTGGATGGAAGAGTCAGTATTTTTCAATTGGCTCTCAAAATCGTTTATTCCATATGTTCATGAATTACGAAAAGACCGAAATGAACCGAATCAAAAAGCTTTGTTAATCTACGATGGACATGCTAGTCATATAAGTCTGAGAATAATTGAAGAAGCCGAAAAAGCTAACATTATCTTGCTGAAATTTCCAAGCCATTTAACAGACAGGATCCAACCACTTGACAAATGCGTATTCGGACCAGTCAAGAAAGCTTGGGATAAAAAATTAGTTGAAAATGGGATCAAACAAATGGGTTTCGGGACAGGAAGGCTATCGCGGTCTCAGTTTACTGAATTACTGGCGGAAGTATATAAATTGGCTATGAAAACGGAAAATATAAAGACTGGTTTTAGTACAACTGGCTTGTATCCAGTTGACCCATCCAAATTTCCTAAACACCTTTTTAAACCTGAGGACTTACAACTTTACACAGATATTATTATAGATAAGACTGTGGATAACCCAATTATACAATTTAACTATCCTGAAATACAACAACAGACAGAGCATATTCTTTCCGAGCAAACAAAAACAGTAAACAAACCAACAGCTAATACAATTGAAATAGAAGAAATGAGCAGAAATGCAATAGAAGAGAATCCGAATTCCAATAATTCCCAAAATGAACAAATAATTATACAGCAAACAGAAAATGAGACATTGATTCAAGAAGAAGTTGAGATTCCAAATATGTCAGAAAGTCACACACATCAGATAGAGGTTGAACAGGCTGATAAACAACGTACATACTTTACAAATGAATGTCTTCAGATAGAACCAAACACTATTTTGCCCTCTCCATCTAACAGCTATGAGGTGGTTCAAGACGATAATAACAATAGTTCTCCTTTGATTAGTCAAATACTTAAACTTATATCTTTAGATACTACGACAGCAGACCACATCAAAAGAAAAAAAGGCAGTGCTTTTATCAATACTGTAACACTAGACGAAGAAATAAAATCACCAAGTAAAGAGCAATTAGAGAACATTTTTAATATTGTTAAGCCAGTGAAGAAACCGGTGATACCAAGACTTAAACAATGCGCATTTGGTGAAGTCCTAACAACTAATAAGTCCTAAAACTAAAAGAAAGACTTAAAAAGGCTGAAGATGACAAAAAGAAAAAAAAGACTGGAAATAAAATTCAGAAAAAAGTTGACATGAAAGAGAAAGGCAAAAAGCGACCAAAAAAGTTTGTTAATGCAGGAGCATTAAAAACTAAAAAACAGAGACTGAAAGAAAGGGATGTTGATATGTCTACGTCAGAAGAGGATGTAGGTGATGCTGTAGAATACAATGAGAGTGATAACAGCGATTATAATTTATGTGATGAATTTGAAAATGCTACAGAATTCGATGAACCGAATAAGGATAAAAATCCAGAATGTGGAAATTTTGTTCTAGTTTCATTTAAAGGTGGAAAACGAATGACTAAGATTTATAAATATCTTTGTATGGCGGATTCTGTTGATGATGAAGAAATGGAGATACAAGTTACATCCCTGAAATGTATGGACAGTTCCAAAACATTGTACACACTTAATGAGAGTGACAAAAGTGATGTGCCATATGATGATGTTTTAGGGATTGTAAGTGAACCTCGTATTATATTAAGAGGAGAAAGAATGTTGTATAAATTTAAAAAGCCAATTGACGTATTTGAACGGCCTTAAACACTGATATAAATATTAAGAAATTTGTAACAATTGTCTTTTTTATCTCACATTAAAGGGTTTGCAAATAATTTTAAATTGTTTCCATTTACCACATAGATAATTACCCGGATATGTTATTTGCCATATCGAAGGAGCAACACAAAGAGTTTTCAATTACCCCCTTGATAAGGAATGAGATTGATTTCTCTTTATTAACATTTATATTAAGTGTTCATTAAAATTAAGTGAATATATAAGCTGTATCTCTTACAGATACTGAATTACATGTTTCCAATTGCCCCAAAATTCATTATTTGTAAAAATATTGATGGGTAATAATAAACATATCTATTAAATTATAGATTACACACCCAACTACAGTAATACATTTAATTTTACTATATTATTTGTAAATAAAAAAATATACAACATAAAACTAAAATTAAGGTACCAAAAAAAAATAAAGTGTTTACAATTACCCTGGTTGACCCTACATAAATATTTGTTTATTGCAAATTTTGTTTATCCTTGTAGTATTGAATAAAATGTAATATAAAATATTTCAAGGTGTCTACACAAACTCTCCCAGCCATGGCTTCACCACCCAGGACCCCATCAATTTTGGTTGAGCACCCCAATGTGCACACTCCTTCCAGACAGGGTGTTCATCCGATCTCTTCATCTCCTACACACCACCAACAATTTCGTGATCGTCACCACCAAGCCAGCTGCCACCTTTGCATACAAGTAAGTTATTTGCTTTCCTTTTCCTGTTCAAAAATCTTAAAAATGTTGCTATTGCTTAAAAATTAAAATGTTACAGGTCCACGCCGCCGTAGACGCGCATTGATACCTCCATCACCACCATCATCACAGCGCCGCGCCGATCTCAGTTGACCAGCATCACTGACAGATTTTTGAGGTTGGAAGAACAACGATTACAGCTAGATCGTCGGAACACCGACATTTTAGAGGCTGTTACTTCAACGTTTCAGAGCCAAAATGAGGCCATTGCACAGGCGCTTAACTCAATCGCAGAAGCCTTAAAAACTTTAGCAGATAGGAGGTAAAATAAAAAAATGGTGTTGTATAGGTATTTTATTGATTTAGTGTTTATTGTCTTAGATTACTATTGTACTAATATGTTATTATTACTATTCTTATAAGTATTACTGTTTTACCATTTGATTGTTTTTTTCCCTTTTTAATCAAATATTTTAATTTTATTGTTTTTATTTCATAATAAATTGCGTGCGCGCCACAAACTATTAATTAGGTCTTCTCTACTTGACTGGCTAATTACAATTTCGCTTTGAGTGCCTGTTGTCTCGTTACGTTAAATATTTTTACACGTCTGAAATTTTCAGCTTGGCGTCTGCTAGTATCAATATATAACTCGTGAGCTTCTCTCAGTAAACTAAAGGCCTTATTTGACTTTACTAAATTCAGTCGTCTAAATGATTCAGTTACTAAATTCAGACAAATGCAATCGCATTTAGGAAGGTAGGTTTCTAAATTTAGGAAAAAGTACGGCTACTTATTCACTAAATCATTTAGAAACCTAATTAGAATCGAATTTAGGAAGGTGCGATCGCGATTAGTCGCTTCAGTCGGTGTGCAGCGCTTTCCGCGTGTGGATGTGTCGCTTGTGTTGTGAGAAAGTGCGAGTGTTCGAGAATGGCGACGAAAGAAAAAGAAGTTTTAGGCCATATAATCGAACTTTATAAAGACATGCCATATCTATGGAACAAAAACGATAAAAATTACATGAATAAAAATATTAGAAGTGAAGGTTTCGAAGTGCTTCTCAGCATATACAAAAATATCGATAAGAATGCTACAGTAAAAACGTTAAAGAAGAAAATAGATAATTTAAAAACAAATTATTTGAAAGAATTGAAGAAGGTAAGTTTTAACGTTGCTTTTATATTATTACTAGCTGCGCCCCGCGGTTTCACCCGCGTAAGTCCCGTTCCCGCGGGAATATCGGGATAAAAAGTAGCCTATGTGTTAATCCAGGGTATCACCTATCTACATACCAAATTTCAACCAAATCGGTCCAGCTGTTTTTGCGTGAAAGAATAACAAACATACAGACATACATTCTCACAAACTTTCACATTTATAGTATTAGTAGGATTTCAAATTAAATGGGAGATAATAGGACCTACATAGTAACTACCTAATTTGTATAATGTACCTATAACTTATTTTAAAGGTCAAGGCTTCAAAACACACTGGTGCAGGGAGTGAAGATGTATATGTACCAACGATATGGTATTATGACAGCTTCAGTTTTCTGGAAACTACCACAGAATCATGCCGTTCAATCAGGGACACAATAGAAGACGAGGTATATTTTATTTTATTTAGATATTTATTAAATAGTAGGTACAGCATTAATCATTTTATCTTGAAACGCAACTCTGCCAACTGAGTTGAAATAATTCATGAATGTGTTTCGAACTTGGTTTCCTTCTTCATTACGCTGACTTTTACTTGTGTTCTTTAACGAAGTCAATCCATCAGTATGTTTTCGCCAATCCCCTTGACGTATTGAGCCTTGTGAAGTATTTTCATGATCTAACCATTTTCTGGTTATATATCCTGGCTCCCGTTTTCTCAAATAATTGTGTAAAGCACAACATGCCATTACCACTGCATCTACGTTGGAGAGATCTAGACTGAGGGGTCTCCGTAGTACTCTAAAACGCGAAGCCAATATGCCGAAGGCATTCTCCACCACTCTACGGGCTCTACTTAAGCGATAGTTAAATATTCTTCTTTCATGGCTAATACCCTTAAACGGAAATGGTTTCATGAAATGTTTGTTAATGGAAAAAGCACTATCCCCGATCAGAACATATGGAGCATGTGTTTCTGTGCCTGATAGTGGAGAAAATGGTGGCAAATTCAAACAACCATTAACTAATTTTTGATGGAACTTTGTAGATTCAAATACGGCTGCATCATTAACGGAGCCATTGGTACCAGTTTGGACATACATGAATTCATAATTAGCATTGACAACAGCAAACAATATTACGCTGAAAAATCCTTTATAGTTGTAAAATAGAGAACCACTTCCGGGCGGTTTTTCGATGCCAATATGTTTACCATCGCAAGCTCCAATACAGTGATTGAAATTCCATTTATCTTCGAATTCAGCTGCTACTTGTATCCATTCTGATTCTGTTTGCGGCAACTGAAAAATAATTATATAATTTATTTATTTTCAGGATTCATCATTATCTTGCACAGAAGATACTCAGATGACAAATTCTAACAATAATACTTCCAATCAAAATATGTTTAAGAAAAAAAAGAAAGAAGCTCCTTTAAAACAACAACAGGACATTCTTGATAAAGCTAGCGGATTAATGAACACGAAGGAAGAAGACTGGGAAATCCTTGGAAGATCCATTGGAATGCAACTGAGAGATTTGAATCAACGGCAACATATTATAGCCCGTAAATTAATATCAGATGTGATATTTTATGCTACTTTAGACAAGTTGTCTGAAGAATCATTTGTAGGTTTAACCACAAATAACTATCAATCTAAGGCTTCATACCCATGGTTCACACCTTTACGATCATCGTCTTCCCAGAGTGAATTTCATCGTCCTGTTAGAACATCATCACCATACCAGTCCCCGTATCCATCACCATCTACACAGTACCGTATCCAATCGCCAAATTCTCCCCTTTGTAACTTACCACCCCAACAACAAATGCAGTCCTCACATCCTTCAGCATCCACGCAGTACCACAGCCAATCTGCAAATTCTCCTCATTACTTACCACCTCAGCAAAAAATACAGTCCTCGCATTCTTCACCACCACCCACACAACACCACAGCCAACCTTCAAATTCTCGTCGTAACTTACCACTTCAGAAACAAATACAGTCCTCTCACCTTTCACAATCACCAGAGTACCACAGCCAATCTTCAAATTCTCTTCATTACTTTCCACCTCAGCAACAAATACAATCTTCTCCTACTGTGGAATATACAATTCAAGCCCCACACCCCTCAGATCCTTTACCATCTGTACAACTTCATATCCCATCCCCTCCACATTCAACTACGTTGGAGGAGACAAATGATGGATCTCTGCTGATTGAAGGCAATGGGGATATAATGAAAGACTTTTTAATTTTTGGTAAAACGAACAAAAATATCTAAAAAAATTGTGCACATTAAAAAACCTTTTATAACAAAAAGTACTTTTATTTACTTACCTTTATATAATTTTCCAAACATGTATAAATAGCCGAACAGGTTTCAGGGATAATTATTGACAGCATGGGTTGAGATATTAGAGAACTGTATTTCAAATCTTGGTATGAATTCCCTGTTGCAAGAAATCGTAATGTTACTACCAATCTTTGTTTTGCACTAATGCTGTCTCTTAAAATAGTATTTTGTTTTTGTATATATGGTGTCACAAGATTTAGTAAAATATCGAACGATCTTGAATCCATTCGAAGATAATTTCTGAAGTCTGCCGGTTCTAAAACACTCATTATATTCATGTTTGATAACCTGTCGCGCAGTAATAAATATTCCTTGACCCACGTCTTTTTTTTTTTTCTGTATGTTGATGGACCCAACGGCCACAGCCACGGCGCACATAGAGGTATTTGCACGATCTACGCGGCCAAAAGTCCCAAAATCAAAATAACAATAACATTCATAAAAACAACTTCCACGAACAGTGTACAAACCAGGGAACAATACCCATGCTCTATCTACCTGCTACCGCGCACCCCGCACCCGTAGCGTCAGTCGGAATTTGACCGTGTCACCTAGTGTACGTATCTGTTCTCGGCGCTTTTCTAAACGTTAAACTTCCAAAGTGATTTTTTATGTTATCAAGTTCTTTTTACTAATTGAAAGTGATGGATTCTGATAGACAAGGTAAGAAACTTACAAACTACATTGATAAAGCCATGTCATCAACTAATAAACAACATTTTTTTTTATTTTATTAAAACTCATTCTTGTACCGTGAATTCCTTCAATATTTTTTCTTTACTAGTATTTTTGTTTATGTATCGGGGTATATCGGGCTATGGTTATTATTATAGGTCATTATTTGATCTTTTTCCTTTAATCTACTATCAAAAAAAGGTCCGGAAACGTCCGGATAAATACAGTTTTGAGGGATTAAAGATATTTAGTGAAATTTCGTATAAAATTGGAAATATTTGTTAGCAACTTTTGACATAGTCTATGTTTGTTTTAGGCTCAGAGGGTACATCAGGAGTAAGGATCGTGACCCGACAATACTTGTTTGACCGCATGAAGAACGAAAATTTGCCTAGTTTAGATGACAAATTAAACTATTTAAAAGATCAACTTTTGGCATGTGAAGGTTATAATGAAGACCAAATTATTGATTTGAAACGTAGTTTTGCTCATTTCAAATCAGAAATCAAACAAAGGTGGACCAAAGCTCATTACAAAGAAGATAATTTTATAAAATACAACCAGTCTTGGCTGCAAGGTACTTTTAAAATACCTGTTGCTGAGACTTTACAAAAACGGCCAGGTCGACCATCTAAGTCGTTCGAAGACTCAAGCGAGAGGAGCAAAAGGCGAAAGACTGAAGAACTTCGTTCTAATTTTGAAAAAGAGTTCATAATACATGCTGCGAAAGTAGAACTGGGAAAATCTGGAAAAAAAGATGCATCAAATGTCCTAAAAGATATCACCAGTACGCCGACACGAGCAACTAAATATAAAAGGGCATTTTATCTTACTAAATCAAGTAAAGAGCAACCCATGACACCAATGCAAGCTTTGCAAATGTTCATAGATGCCGATTTGTCGCAAGGACAGTACGAAATTATAAGAAAGACCAATAAGAATTTTTTTCCGTGCTATAAGGCCTTACAAAAAGCCAAGAAGAAATGTTACCCACCTCAAGAATCTATTACGGTAACGAGTACCAGTGCCGAAGCTCAGTTACAGCCTCTAATGGATGTTACCGTTAGGCGTTTATCGGAGTACCTAGAAGAGGTATTGATAACTTTAAAAGATCAAGAGCGTGAATGCCTACCTATAATTAGTAAATGGGGCTGCGATGGGTCCCAACAATCACAGTTTAAGCAAAAACTAGAAAGTGATACCGATTGTGATTCAAATTTATTCCAAAGCTGCTTCGTGCCTCTTCAATTAGTATGTGGAGAGAACAATGAAAATGTTTTATGGAATAATCCAACGCCCTCTTCGCCGCGATTTTGTCGACCAATAAGATTCCGGTTTATCAAAGAAAGCAATGATGTCACTAAAGATGAAATTAGACACGTTAAAAGCGCTATTAGCTCTTTAGTCCCGACAGAAATCGACATAGAAGGAAAAAAGTTCTTAATTAAGCACAAATTTATAATGACCATGGTAGAAGGAAAGGTCTGCAATGCAGCCACAGGGACAAGGTCTACAAGTAGGTGCTACATATGTGGAGCAACCTCGAAAGATTTTAATAAATTGGACTATACAAGAGAAGTGAATTTTGAAGCCCTTGAATTCGGCATATCGGTGTTACACGCCAGAATTCGAATATTTGAATTTATCCTACATTTAGCCTACAAACTTCAAGTGAAAAAATACGGGGCAAGAAAATCAAAGGAGGAGAAAGACCTAGAAGATCAAACCAAAAGAGAGATACAAAAAAGGTTTCGCACTGAAACAGGTTTAATATTAGATATGCCTAAAAGCAATTTCGGGAATACAAATGATGGAAATACCAGCAGAAGATTTTTTGAGAACCCCAGACTAGCTGCTGAAATAACTGGCGTCAGTTTTGAGCTAATTTACAGACTAAAAGTAATATTGGAAGCAATTTCAAGCGGGTTCAAAATTGATCCTGATAGATATGAAAAATATGCTTCAGAAACGGCTAGAGTTTATGTGAACCTATATGATTGGCATCCTATGACACCAACAATGCACAAGCTTTTAGTCCATGGCTCAATCATAATCGAAAAGGCATTATTACCAATAGGACAGCTTTCCGAGGAAGCAGCTGAGGCACGCAACAAGCATTTTAGATCATACCGCCAAGATTTTGCGAGGAAATTTTCCAGGGAAAGCTGCAATCAAGATATTTTTAACCGCCTTCTGCTTAGTTCAGATCCTGTGCTAAGTAGCATGCGAACTGTTAAAAAAAGGAAATCAGGAACATTTTTGCCTGAAACCTTGGCCATGTTTGTATCTGCTGAATCCAATATATCAGAAAATTCATCAGAGAGCGACGAAGAAAGTCAAGAAACTTAGTCTTCTGATAAATTGGATTCAGCATAATATACAAATATGGCCAAGGTTTCAGGCAAAATGTTTTTGATTTCCTTTTTTTTAAACATAAACTCTAGCCGTTTCTGAAGCATATTTTTCATATGAGAATCAATTTTGCTTTTTTTGTATGTATTTTTTGGAAAATATATAATTTTGTTGTAAAAATAAGTTTTTTTATTTATTTACGTTGTTTAGATACCTATTAAACATAAAAATAATTTTGGCCGCGTAGATCGTGCAAATACCTCTATGTGCGGCGAGGCCAATTTTTTGATTTTTGGACAGCACTGGAGCCATTTTGTTTATAGTAGTAAAACGGTAAAACGTCCGCCTTTGTTGTGTTTCAGCAGGCAACTGATTTAGTAACTATATTTAGAACAGTGTGATTAGAAGCTTCTAATTTCGTTCCTTTTCTGAAACCTGATTTAGGTTACTAAATTTAGTAAAGTCTAATAAGCCTTTAAGAAATATGAATAACCGAGACATATCACGTTAACAACAAAGATTTTTCTTTAAAGTCTTTGGTTCACAAACACACAAATTAAACTCAAACAACCAAATTCGATCGCTCCTTTGTAGCTTTTTATTTGACAAGTGAATTCGAGTTACGAGTGTCGAGATGATTTGGGAATTCCCTTACAGAATACCAATTGTACGTCATTCATTAGAGTTAATGTCAGAATCTCACTCAACTTAGTTCATTTCACTACCACGCTTGTCACTGAGGCGCTACAAGCATTATCGAGTTCTACAGAATACGAAACTCGTAAATCACTGCGGATTCAGCTTAACGAGGTTCGAAATGAGTTTACAGAATGAGCCTACTGGAGCGGTATTCACACGTATATAGATATATCTAACTATTTAGACAAACTGTGCGCGTCTATAGAAAAGAAATCACAGTGTAGTACTATCGTACAACAAGCCCGTCATGACTTCCAAGTAATAGAGTACTATAACGAACTTTTGTAAGCTCAGCATTTCGATGTGTACGACAGACAGTATAAACGTAAACAACGCATGACTCAGACTGCTAGGCGCCGGCGGCGAGGCCTTGTCGACGGTATCGGGAATATTGCGCACGAATTGTTTGGAGTGCTAGACTCTCGCTTTGCGGATCAGTATGCCAAGGACATTGCTACTATAAATGGGAATGAAAAGCACTTATCCCAATTAAGGAAAAACCAAACTTCCGTAAGTGAAGCGGAATTTAACTTAATGAAGAACATGGAAACCACCATAGAGAAGCAGCGAAAAATAATCAAGCAAGGCAGCAAGGGCTGCAGAATGTTCATATGACTTTCGATAATTTCTTTTGCGACTATAAACTTTTAGATTACTTACATGATCAAGGTATTTACGCAACAGGAACTGTGCGCAGGCACAGAGCAGAAATGCCTCTGCTCATAAAAAATATGAAAGGAAAAAAATTAAAACTAACTAAAGGACTATTCAAATGGAGAGTGAAAGAAAACGTTGCGTTTGTAGTTTGGCAAGACAGCAAGGAAGTCCTACTTATGAGCAACGCATTTCATCCTAAAACTGTTCAAACACACGTAACGCGAACAGAGAAAGACGGTTCAAAAAAGAATGTGCAATGCCCTCTTGTTATAAAAGAATATAACAATCGAATGGGTGGTGTTGATTATTTTGATCAGCTGAAGGGGAATACGTGCCGGAGTAAGTAAGAGTACGTAAGTCGGAAGACGCAGCAAGAGGTGGTGGCTACGTCTTTTCTATTTTTTACTGGACACGAGCATAACTAATGCATTCTTATTGTGCAAAAGCAACAATTCTTGTAAACTTTCCCATCTTGAGTTTCGGGTTGGGTTAGCAAGAGGGCTGATATGTGGTTTTACGAGCAGAAAACGACATTCGACTATTCTACCATCGTATGTTTGTAGACGAAAGCTCACTGCAAACGAAAATCGTCAGAAGACGATCAACTCTGTGGCCGACGAAGTTAGGTTCACAAACGTTGGAGATCACATGCCATGTCCACTGCCATCCTTCCAACGATGCAGAATGTGCAGCACAAAAGTGCACGATAAAAGATCGAAGATAATGTGCGTGAAGTGCAAGGTCCCACTTTGCATCGTGCCGTGCTTCTATGAATTTCATAAATAGATAGGTATCTAAGAATAAATAATATTGATAAATATAAGTGATTACCTAGATGAAGAAAGGAAGAAACTAAATAAACAACTTGATTATTATTATTTTTTATTCTAATAATATCACCTATTTACTTGCCGAAAAATAGGTTCAATTTAAATAAACGAGCTTGCACTAGACAGTAGAATCAAGAATATGTGACAGATAAAGGGAATATGTTTCCCACCATGCATACACTTACAAAAAAATATATATATCGCCGCCTCCGGGGAATAAAATGATAACTACAAAAACACAACTTTACAGGAGAAGCAAAAAACATGTTTTCGTTAATAACTTCACTAATACTGGACGTAGACGGATGGTTGATAGCTTTAAGCATAGCTGATTTTTTATGAAATCTGAATGTTATGCTGACACACGCGTAATTTATGCGTAAGAAGAGATATTTTGAAAACAAGAAGTTATCTTCTTGTTAGTCAAAATTAATCATCGTCCATGTTGCCTAATGTCGGTTATCATTTTATTCACCGTATTTTCTAGCGTAAACCTAATATTGTACCACGTGTACCACGGTCCTACCATTTTATTCAACGCTTTTTTAGGGTCGAAGTGTATATGATAATAGTGCCAATTCTACTGTTAACTCACTAAAGCTAGCTAGACTAGCTAAAAATCTTAGCTTAGGTAGAAATACTAAAAAAGCTATTCCGTTATTCACAGTTGATTAAATTTAGAACGCTTTAGTTCATCCTAAACCGCATCTTAAGTTTAATACCCGCTGCTGCCATCTGATGCTGAGTAGCAGTACAAGAGCAATATCTATGGATTTGTTTGATTGGTAAGGGTTCTTTCACACGAGGATTTTACGAATTATTTGACGTTTTGAAGTTGACTTTTATCTTTATTTGACAGTTTTAAAGTTGATTTGTTGTTATTTGACAGTTCTGAAGTTGACTTTTAATGGTAATTGATTGTTGTTCGACTTCGAAGACGTGTAAAAAGAAGAAGAAGGATGTAAACAAAACAAACACCATCAAAGCTGTTCTGGTTCTCGTTAGAATATAATTTTCTTTGGTTCTGTTCATCTACAAAGAAAAAACCTAAATGTATCAGAGGGCCTAGACAATGTAACAATCGATTAGCGAATCTATATTCGATAAGTTCAAAAATGTAAGTATGGGTTTGAAGAAATGAAAAAAAGGTTACTAAATTTTTGTTTGTTTATAATAACCAACCCTTTGTATACCTACCTACTTCAACCAGTAAACAAACAAAACAAATTAATGACCTTGTTTCTAGAAGCCCTGAAGTGAGTCAACTGTTTTATATGATCAAAGCATCTCTATTAGATGTTGGTGTAGTTCACAGGACAGTCACAATGAATATAAGGATTCTACTTTATCTAGCTGAGTCTAGTGGCAGAAATCTGCGGATAATGATGATAATTCATTAAAATTACAATGTGTAAATATGAAGTTGGGAAACTAGGTGTGCTTTTTTTTCAGAGAATCAAGATAAAGCACAAGTCTTAAAGATGTAATATAAAGCATCCTCAGTGGAAGAGTTTCTATTTGTGTTGGAGCAGGACTGCTCTCAAGATTGTTGGATCTTTATCTGTAGAAGTTTCCAGACATCAAATGAGGTACCTAATTATTACAATTTTATAAATTATTCTATTTGTAAAGTTTAACGGTGTCAACTTGTAAGTACTTTAAAAAGCTTGTTTTTACAGGATCTGCCTATGCTACAATATTACCATCTTCAAAACCATATAAACAACCACCACAAGTGCACTAGCCACTAAGTGAGGTAGATGATAAGCAGGCACCGTCTAATCAAGCTGGCTTGGCTTCCGGTCAATTGCAAAGTTTAATGAAAACGAATAATGGATTATAAGTACACCGGTGTTTGGAACCTACCTTGTTTTTAGTTATTTTTTATTTCATTATTCATTCTACTTATTCATAATGAAATTGATAATTTAATGAAAAATGTATTAGGTATGTATAATAAAACATTAAACATTCTGTTATAACTAGTTTTACTTATTGAAAAATTAAAAGAATCTTATACTAATTATCTGGCAAATAAACCATTCTTCGATTAGAAAATCATAACTTCTGGCCAATATCATCCTCTTCATCCGGTAGAAATTATTGATATCTGGGTCTCCGAAACCTGTAAAAGTAACATTATTCAATATTATCATTACTTTCATCATTCTTTTGGGTAGGTAGTGATTTTACTCGGATTCTATCTGCTACCATTGATATAAGCACATGCTCAGGGCTGGTTAGCTGAAACCAGCACAGGGGATAGTAGTGGGTGAAACCACGGATTTAAAGAAATGTCTGTGGTGAAAAAAAAAAGATAAAGATTGATGTGAGCAGAGGTAAAACCAAAGTTATGATATAGGCAGGTTTTTTACTAGTTCAAGATAACTAAACAAAAGACTAGGTTGTTTGGGTTGTTTGTGGGTTTTTCTTTGTTTAGTGGATGATGTTAGCTGATTTTCTTGAAGTTATAGCAGCTTGATCTTAGAAAAAATACAAACTGATCTTTATAAACACTTTGTTTTCACAGGTTAGGTTTTTATGAGGGTTTTTATAACCAAAATAACACTCAAGAATTTTAAACGTAGGCTCAATCTTACAGCAGAAGCACTGACCACATCAAGATGTATGTAAAAACACAAACCTTTACGAAGAATCCTTCACGACAGCTACCACAAACTTGCATGTTTTCGGTGATGTTTTGAAGCGATTTTCTCACAGAACACTTACTCCTGGCGGAGGATTTTCTTCTGGTAAAACACTCGAAAACATGTATTTGCATCACCTTGTTCATTATTTAATAATTCAACTAGCACAAAAATAATATTTTGTTTGTTTTGAGGTCCTTCAAATCACATTTCACATCACAATCCTACTTGGTATTTTTAGTCAACACCTATTTACATGCTCGCTAAGATTAGGAATTTTACGCGTAAAACTGACTAAAAATGTACACTCAGAATACGGTTTAGGCATTTTTAACTAAGTTGAGTAACTAGCTAAGATTTTAGAGCTATCATCTTAACTTTAGCTTTAGTTTGCTGCGTCGGAATAAGATAAGTGATTAAAGCTAATCTTAGCGATTTTTAGTTAGCTTTAGCTAGTTAAGTGTCTATTAGAATTGAGGCCAATAGGTGATTATAATTCTAATCTCGTAAATATTGTGTCACTTCGTTTATGTTAAGCGCTTTTAAATAAAGTTAGGTAGAAGTAATCACCTATTGTTTTATTATTTTCAAGATATTTTTGAGTACTTTTTAACTAGCAAACCTCTTCAAAACTGTTCTAAAGTATTAGAACAGGGTTACCTTGCCTTGAACTCATATTCCACCTCATAACTTGTCCTTACCATGCCAACCTAGCACTTTTCACGTTTATTTGGAAATAGGTGCCACTTTCAAACTTCCCCGTATATAGGTACTCATTCCTTATCTTACTTACCCGTTAACATGAGCTCTTAACAATGACGGAAAACATCGTGAAGAATTCTGTAGCTTACTACAGAATTCATTGTTAAGAGCTCATGTTAACGGGTAAGATAAGGAATGAGTAATCAATTAAGTAATCTGATTAAGATCAGCTCTAAACTACGTAAATATAAGAAGAAGTTGTCTATACGTGCTAGGCAAGCCTTAAGCCATCTCAAACAATGTCCCGGGCATTACAGCGTCCTATTGAGCGTAGGCATAGGTAAGCTTCCTCATGGCGCTTTATAAATCATTTATTAAAGATGTAAAAGTTTTTCTTATCTAACCATGGTTGGAATACACAAGCATACATACATCCAACTCATTTGCATCGCGGTAACATGCACTTTCCTTTCATCCATCTTCTGCATTTCCTAATATCAATCTTTTCCTTGCATATCGTCCCTGAGACCTGTGGCAACTTTATTTATCACGTATTCATCCTCTTTAACGTCCTAGTCAATATTATCATCGTTCTGGAGAACACATCAAGGAAATTACTTAAAATCCAAGTAGACTGGACATAGGGTTTCACAATCTAGTCTATAATTTAAAAGTATGGTGACGGTGAGCTTCTGATAATTTCGCTGTCACCATATTGATGGAGTGAGGAGTTGTTCAACAGAACTACTCAGAAAATAGTCCTATTGAGTTTAAGACATCGTTCAAGTTTCAACTCTGATGTTTTAAAAATATGGTGACTGATGGTTAAATCAGGAGCTGTTCAACGGAACTCCTCAGTGAGTAGCAGTAAACTACCCGAGTTTGGGCTCATATTAATCAGCCCACGGTAGTCCATTAATTGTATGTTAGTTGTTGACTACCATGATTGGTTTAATTTAAAATAGAACTAGGTACCTAACAAAATCTTATAACCATTGATCCATACCATTGATTTTTTTGCAAGTTGACGTCCTAGGATGTTCAAAATTGCGTTAGTCGCACTTAAATATTGTCAACCTAACAAATACGGTTATTATACACCGCTTTATCAATCAAATCTTATGACGGTTCCCTTTCGCACAGACTCTAACAGCATATTATACGACACGTATGGACATGTTTCCACGAGAATAAAATGATAACCTGCGTTTACCATTGTATAGACGAATATTTCTTACGCGAATATAATTGTATGACTCTTTGTCATATTAAAAGGTGTGGGTACATTTTGATAATATTATATTACAACTTTATTCTTGTAAGTTTAGGCATGTCTAGAAACATCGAAAAGTATTGTAATATTTTGTATCTCCGTGAATAATTGTACGAATGTTACGAAAAAAATTGAGCAGATGTACCCAGAGATCCCAAATATGGCATAACACTAAAACTAAGATAATGGCAGTTATCCGTTTATTCCCCGGAGGCAGCGATATATATGTTCCTTTCTAACCCTATTAAAAAGCTCTAACCACTACTAATTTCATTTTTTCATTGTCCACTCCTGATAACCGTTAAAGGGTTAACTCCATAAAAAAGAAACTGACACCACATTGTGAAAGACTGCATAAAATGTTTAAAAAATCCAAAAAACAATTGGAATATTTGAAACTAGCTAAAAAAGCTTTGAAATTTTCAAAAAAACGGCTTTTGAGAAGCTCTCAGAAAAAATGAATCCCCTGGCATGAAAGTTTATTTGGATGCAAGTAAAGCAGTTTACTAAGAAAGCCAGGGGAAGGCGATTCACAGAAGATGAAAAACTAATTGCACTGTCGATAAGTGTTTTGCTGAATAATTATGGACCACACAACGGTGAGTACATGATACACTAGACTTGAGCTTTCATATAGTATGCGTATGCATCGTTAGGACTTATTAATGTTTATTTTACCGCTCGAGCGCCGCTCGCTGTAGACGCCTCGTTTCGCGCCTATTTGTGCGTGCACGCACTTATTATTTACTACCTGTTCTAGACCACGGTCAAACCCTTGACCAAAGAAGACACGAAAACTTTGCTGTCTTTCGTGGAGAAGAGTTAAATAATCAACATCAAAACCACCAACACCACTACCAACAAGCTAAAGAATGAAGAGTGGAAACGCATCGCCGATCAGTTTAACGCCATGGTTACTACAGAGGGCTTAGACAACCGGCAGTAGCTATGAAACGAATCGATTTCTACAATCGTCAACGCTTAGACGATAGCGAAGTTCGATTGCTAGCCAAAGTAACCTTCGTTTAGTGATCGCCTTGTCTAATCGACTGATCGCTAAATACCACGCTTAGTCTATGGTTTCGTCTGCAAACGTCAGTGTCATTAGATTAAAAAAAAAGTGTCGACGGAGAAGCGCGCGAGAGATTGAAATATTCTGTGTCGTGTTGTAAAATTATTGTGTTGAAAAGTAAGTTAATAATGTTTTATGTACCTAATTGAAGTGTATACAATAACGAGAAGTTTAATCTTTGTGCCTATTTTAAGATATGGAATCAAGAGCACGGGCCAGTGCTGAACAATTTTCAACTCTTTTGGAGTTTATGGAAAGGTAAAATATAAATTTTGTACATAAATACCTTTTTTTGTTATTACTAGGCTATTGTACATACAAATACAGTGAGTTCAACGAATCTAGGCATTCGTAAAGATAGCAATTTGTCAGGACGGTGACCGACAGACAACCGGCTAACTTCACGAATGAATGCGTTGTACGTAATCTAAAATCACTGAAAAGTTTCAAACAGAAAGACAATATTGTAAGCAATGGTGCGATTCACAAAAAAACTTAAAATGAGTTTATTTACTTATGTTATTATTACAGCCACGGTGACCTCGCTAAACCCCAGCCTGGTGCACAGGGACGTTTGAGAGCCGATCGTTTGTGGCAAGAGCTGGCCAACACGTTAAATTCTGTTGGTGGTGCTGGTGGCGTCCAAAAGACGAAGAACAAGTGGAAAAAGGTAAGTACGTACTTACTTCATTATAGTTTTATCCTATCTAAACCCACTGCTGGATGTATGAAATTTTTAAAAATGCAATAATATGCGCCATCTGCTGCCTTTAACTGGAACTTTCAACTCCCCATACAAACTTTCAACCCTTATTTTCACGCCCTCCATGATTTATATATAGATTTTTTCTGTCATAAGAACCTTCTCCTTACAATAACAAACACAACAAAATAAAAAATAGTGAAATCGGTCCAGCCGTTCACGCGTGATGACGCGTGATGCCGTGACCAAGGGATATGGGGATTCATTTTTATTTATAGAAGATAATAACAATGAACCTGCACTCCGCTTATTTAACACTCTTATATCATTTTATTAAAGGTGTGGGCAGACTGGAAATCAAAAACAAAAAAAAATCATTAACCATTAGACAACACCAACGTGGCACCGGTGGTGGTCCTAGTACCCATATTACCCTAACCACTTTAGAGGCTAGGCTAATAGGGATCATTGGTGCACAGGCTGTGGAAGGCTACCCTGGTATAGAAGAGCAGGGTTTTAATGTTGGTAACTTTTCTTAAAAACCTCTTACAAACTCATAGTTTTAAGACGTTTCAAAGTGATCCCAGCGGTCCTACTGAATAAATGCTTTTTGACTTTGACTTTGATAATAAATTCATCTATATTTTAACAATATTATGACAAAAAATTATAAGCAGTAACCTTGTAGGTAGGTTAGGTACGTACAGTCAGCCTCACTTTTTGGTATCCCCCCTTAGTAAGGAGGTTTGTACTACAGGTGGGTTACTAGTTGGTGATGCTGACCGTACATACATTAAGTAATTATTACCAATTATGTATTCAGTTTACCTACTTTTATATTTATATTTTCAGATTCCATCAACTGCAATACAATATGATTCAGAGATTGGTAGTGAAGATATTGGTACGTACCTACTTATCGTATGGCGCATTTAATTTTTAATAATTAGATTTTTTTATAAATTATTACCTAGCCTACCTATTCAAAAACAATGTCTATAAAACACTCATAACAATACTGTAACTTATTAGTAACTTACATTAATGGTTTTTTAGCAGTACATGTAGAAGTACCACCACTGCCGATGCGCACTCCATCACCACCTTTTTTTCTGAGGATTCACCCATCGCCACCACGAGTTGCCAGCCCGCTCCCGCCCGCGCCCGCGCCCGCGACCGCGCCTGCCACCCCTCAGGCCAGTCGGCCACGAACAGCAGCATCGCCGCACTCTATATCTCATGGTCCACATTTTAGAGCCCGCCGAAGACGGGCTCTAACACCGTTCGACCGAGGGACGAGCGAGTTCGTGGCCGTCGAGCAAAGACGGCTTCAGCTGGAGGAGAGGTTGGCGGAAATCGAAGCCCGTAGGGTAGAGGTGGAGAGCGAACGTAATAGCATCCTCAGCCGTTTCGCAAATATTGCTGAAGCTTTGCTCCAACAATATTTGCGAAACGGCTGAGCTGAAGCCTTGCTTCAGGCGGTCTGTCTGTCTGTTTGTTACCTTTTCACTACAGATTTTTTTTATTTTGCATGATAAATGATTTTAAAATTAATGATAAACATGTTACATGTATATTTCCACTCATCAATACATCCGAAATTAAGATTTTTTTGATATTATAATACTTTTCGGAGCTCAAGTTATGAAACAAGTACCTACCTACTTATGTTATTTTGCTGACGAAGTCGGGGGTACTAGCTAGTTGTTTATAGTATATGTACCTATATTATTACAAAAATAAAACTGGTTTTAAAATAAAAAAACTTGGTAACTGGAACTAACTTTTATTTCTCATCACAACAACAACAACAACAACAGCAACACGTTCACGACTGTATCCCCAAGGCGCGGTAGACATTCTTTCGGATCTTTTTTTTATGTTACTTATTCCAGATCCTTTTGAAGATGTCTAAGGGAGGTAGTCAGAGGCATGTCCAAATACATATTTGATAAATGCCCACATCTTGCAGAAGTTAGTATTCCATACGTGACAGGTTGCAAGCCCATCGCCACCTATAAGAACACTAACTGGTTCACGATGTTTTCCTTCACCGTTTAGAGCACATGTTAAAACGCATATAAATTTTCCGAAACGCAAAATCCATTGATGCACGGCCAGGATTCGAATCCACAACCTTCAGATTGAAAGTCGAGGTACAACCCCATTTGGCCAACACGGCACAACCATCACAACCTGCTAATTAAATGATTCAGCATAGCTCTGCCTCGGATGAGCTCAGTTTGGTTGTCAGCGTCGGAGGTGCTAGCTTGTGAGCTGTAGTCATCACTACCATCATTATTTGTGCCAGGGCTAAGGCTTGGTGTTGGAAGCCCAGCCTTCACTGCAATGTTGTGTAGTACACAACATGCAAGTGTGATCTTGCTTGCAACATACGGATGGTAGTGAAGAACTCTATCTTTAAGCAAGCACCTCCAACGAGACTTGAGCAAACCATAACAAACGCTCTATGCAGTTTCTTGCTTGCACGTGTCGGGATGTGTATGTCTCTTCCCGAGACCCAGGTGCAGCATTCAAAATAGGCGTCATTAGCCAGGGTCGTTGTGGATAACCAGAATCCCCTGCAAGAAAACAAAAAATAGAACTAGAATTTATTTACTTGCCAGAATATAGGTATCAGTTCAGTTGTTAGTTGATACATTTTGTTGTGCCTTATATTCTACCATCCAGATGGTGTGCAATAGAGCACTTAGTTACGTTGGTTGACTTGTTTTTTCTAGTAGCTTTAACTAAACTTAATATTGTAATGTCTAATTATAAAAGCACCTTACTACTACTATTATTATTTTACCAACAATGCTTGGGTAGGTTCTCTTACTGCTAATCAAATAAAATGTTTTTGACTTACCCAGTAACCAAACATGTTCCCCGTTCTCATGAAGCCCACGCATGTATGGCTCCAATTTACTAGCAGACCATATGTGGGAGTCATGTGTGGCACCACCAAACTTAGAATTAACATTAGTTATTTCTAAGTTGTGGTTACAAACCTATAAAAATAAAAAGCATGCTATTATTTAAAGAATATCGGTAAATAAATTGTTTAAGAATTTATTATTTTATTAAATCACTCTATCAAAGTGACTTTCATAGCTTTTATCACATAAACTTAGGCCTTTTACATCTATATTAGATGATTTATACAGCGTCAGGAGACAATCCATGCCTACACTTAACGGGACGCTGTAGTGCCTGGGTGTTTGAGATGGTATATCACATAAACAGGCATATGAAATAAATATAATTACCATCTGAACATTTAAAGAGTGATATCCTTTCCTATTATAGTAAAGATGTTCATCCTCCACCGGCTTGACGATTGCAATATGGGTACAATCAATGCACCCTATCACCCCTGGCAAACTGTGTTTCCTTTGAAACCTGTAAAAAAATTTGTACTTAAGTACCTAGGTAAGTCCACAGTAGGTGCTCTTTGTTCTATTTTGTATTTTTGTTACTTAGCATAGGTATAAATAAAACATATAAACTACCAAACAAACAACCACTTACATTTCTCTTATTCGGGAACATTCTAGAGGCGTTTGTGGGAAAACAATCCACTTATTCAAAATGTTGTTGTGGTTGAGGGCATCAACAACATCTCTGATGCAACGACTTGTCGTTCGTTGCGTCAAATGTTGTGTAACACCCACAACCTTTTGATAGGACCCCGTTGCAAAGAAACTTAGGGCGCAAAGCACCTGAAAAAAGGAAATATTGTGTTGTCAATTTGATGTAGATAGATAGAAGATAGAAAATACTTTATTGTACATAATTCAAATTACAAAAAGACAAGCAAAGATAGGTCCCTCTTTAAAGTTATTTAGGTATTTTATCTGCCATTACCTTAGATTTTTTGAGACACTTACCTTTATTTCTAGAGGTATCTCTAGAGATCCTTTTAGTGAGGTCAAAGACCGTAGCTCCTGGCAAAGCTTTTTGAACAGGGTTTTGCTGAGCCTGAAGTGTTCCCTGAACAATATTTCAGGCATATCCTCCAAACTTTCTAGTTGCTGTCGGTATATATATCGACTATGGCGTCTTATCCAAGCATTTTCATTTTGAGCTGCCCACAGCAAACGCAGCCTATGAATTCTTGGAGGATAAATTTCTTCGATCAAAGATAAAATTGCACCAAAATACTTTTCAAACACAACGACTTTCTACTGCATCTGCCATTTTGTATCGATATCTACAGCATTTTAGCGTTCGCTGGCCTTTCCATCAAGAGAATCGACAACTAAGCGAAATCGCTTGTCAAAAGCACCGCTTGGCTAGGCATTTGTATGAAAGTAATCGTTCGATGTTGTCGATTCGTCTGATGGAATCGAAATGTGTGTACATTGTCTACCAATAATCGATTCGCTAACTACAGATCACGTGACTTACCTAAGGCTTATGTCAATCCCATACATTTTTGGACTTAGCTACTATCGAAGTCGATAATCTATTGTTATATTGTCTAGGCCCTCTGGTCGTCGAACGGCACAGCAACTGCGTTTAAAGTGGGAAAACTTAAAGAATTCCCGTAAACGCAGCACATTAATACGCATGAACAACATAAAGGTCAGTGTGCGTGCACGCACTTATTATTTACTACCTGTTCTAGACCACGGTCAAACCCTTGACCAAAGAAGACACGAAAACTTTGCTGTCTTTCGTGGAGAAGAGTAAAATAATCAACATCAAAACCACCAACACCACTACCAACAAGCTAAAGAATGAAGAGTGAAAACGCATCGCCGATCAGTTTAACGCCATGGTTACTACAGGTCGTCGAACGGCACAGCAACTGCGTTTAAGAGGCCGTGCTAGGCAACTTTATGGTATTTTAACACCCTAGAACTCGGAACATGTGAAAGCTACCACCTTCATATTTTTAGAAATGATACTTCAAACTTTTATCTTCCATTTATTCTTTTTAAAAACACGATAGGTGAAAATTTTATCGATAATATGTTTGTTTGAAAAATACATGTTTTTCACACATTTTCGTACTTATCTAAGGAATGGCTCGCTAGTTAGTGTTGGGGTTTTTTTTGATAAAAAGAAAAAAGTATTTCTTTGGTTTATTCCTTTTTAATTTTTTATTTGTTTGCATAATTAACTTGTAGTTATTAAAAACAGTTTTGGCGCTTACGTTGCGTCAATATATTTTCTCTCTACATAGTCCGTCCTCTTCACTCATGAAAGAAACATTATAATCTATCACGCTCGACGCTTTGTTCTCAGTTGGCCACGGCTTAGCGAACGGGTCGGACCTGTGCTAGTTTGCGTGAATTTAGGTACAAAATTATTTGTTGATTTCGAGTAACTAGTATTCATAACTGAAAATCAGCGTAGTGTTTTGGCATTGGTAGTGTAAGTAGGAAATTGAAGTGTACCTATTTAGAAATGGTGAAAGTGAAACCGAAGAGGAAAATGAGTCGCCGGGCGTACAAATCCTTTCTGAAGGAAAATTGCCGAAAACTGGGTAAAAATAACAAGTAAGTGCCTATCTTATAAAGTATTGTATATCCAGTATCCACCTATACCTACACTAATCCTGGAACCTAGGTAGGTATATTCTAATCCTTGTGGATAACAATGTGATAATAATATAACCTAAGTAGGTACCTACATTGTGTAGAAAAACCATGTTGGGTAGGTATACCTACTAGGTATCTACCACAGTACCATCTACCATTCTTAGTAGGTAGGTATGTTAGTAAACTAGCTGCGCTCCACGGTGTTATCCGTTATTGTCTAAGTAGGTAGACACTTTACTAGGTTATAGGTAGGTGCCTACTTCAAGTTCATCCTAATAAGGCTAGGTTAGTTAGTAGGTACTTATTATATTTTATTCAGCCGTTAGTGTCCCTCTGCTGGACAAAGGCCTCTCCCGACTTCCGCCAGACATCTCGGTCCCCAGCAGCATCCCTCCAGTCTGATAGAAACTGGTCGAGCTCGTCCCGCCATCTCCGTTTTGGTCTGCCGCGTCGCGTTCTCGCTGGGTCGGGCCGCCACTCGGTGGCTACCTTTGCCCACAGCTCACCTGGCATGCGGCAGACGTTCCCGGCCCAATTCCATTTCAGCGTAGCGGCCTTCGAAGCTACATCAACAATTTTAGTTTTGGAGCGTAGTTCGGTGTTTCGGACTCTGTCCGTCAGCTTGACACCTAGGATGCTACGCTCCATTGCTCGTTGGCAAACTTAGATAGTAGTAGGTAGGTAGGTAGGTACTTAGGCTTCAATAAATAAATTAGTAAGTAGGTATGAATAAGAAAAGTTGGTATCAAACAGATCGAGATATTCATAAGAAGGCAATTGGTTCAATCGGTAGGTAGATAGGTATCTACCTACCGATTGAACCAATTGCGAAAGAGACCGAGGTAGGTACCTAGGTACTTAGGTTTGATAGTTTGATTTGAAGTTTGATTACCTATCATCTTTAGGAAAGGAAACTACTCGCTCGTTGAAGAATCAAATGTGCAACAAAATCAAGCTGTCCAAGACGACGGCGCTGGCGCCAGCAACTACGGTTCGACAATGATGGACGTGTCACTGGCACCTGTAGAGTGGATTTACAATACACCCACGTAAGTGCCTAAAATCGTAAATTGCTATTTGATTGATTATAGGTAGGTACCTACCTACCTACTCTTATTTCGTCCATAGTTTTATTATATATTGGAACGAAGTTCCTTATGTGCGCAAAGTTGTGTGCAGTGCTGCACGAAAAGAGATGAGCAGAGTGTGGAAAGTGGTGCAAAAGGTGCGCATAGTTGTGAAAAATGTGCGCAAGGTATTGTATTGTATTCTTAGATCATAAAGAGGGGGATGAGCCTTACCTTGTAATTTCCCCTCTGCCAAAATGTATATGATTCTGAATCATGTGCGTCTTGTAATATTACGTACGTCATATACGAAATTTGCAAGAGTGTGCGTAAAAATGAGAATGTATTGTCAGTTTTTATGCAATAGTGTGTGTAAAATATGTTCGTGTGCTACCTCGTCCGTCCCCCGCAAAAATCGGCAGAAAATTTTGTAAGAGGAAGTCTTTCAATAACTCATCCATTTCTTTTTTATCTGAGATTGTATTGCATTGTATTGTATTGTATTTTAGTGTCAAAGTCAAAGCTAAAACTTCGGAGTGTTCCACGACACTCACGTAATTTTTATTTATTTTTTGGGGTTCCGTTCCTTAGTCATGATACAAATGTAAACAATAAGTGCTTGTAGTACCTAATATAGGTAGGTATTCCTAATACTTACATAACTATATTTATTATTAGGGTTTCGTGGTCATAGAAGGTAGGTTCATTACCAAAATCAATGAAAAAAAAAGTTTATTTGTCTAGGAGCTGCGCGATGTCTTCATGGTTCTAAAATTGCAAATTTAGGTTTGATGTATTATACCAACCTTACTCTTATTTCGTCCATATTTTTATTATATTTTTAGGGTTCCGTTCCGTAGTCTGTAGTCATGATACATAATAAGGAATAATAAGAGATTATAAGGGATAATGAGGTAATCAGGAATAATCAGGGATAATAAGGGATAGCCAGGAATAATAAACATAATCAGGGATAATAATAGATACTTAGGGATTATGAAGATAATCAGGAATAATCAGGGATAATATTGGATAATAAGGGATAACCAGGAATAATCAGGGATAATAAACATAATCTGGGATAATAAGAGATACTTAGGGATAATGAAGACAATCAGGAATAATAATGGATAATAAGGGATTAACAGGGATAATAAGGTCTAATCAGGGATAAAAGGGATAATAAATATGATCAGGGATAATAAGAGATACTAAGGAATATTATGGGATAACAAGGGATGAGGCGGGATAGTCAGGGATAATAAGGAATATAAGGGATTACCACGGGCTCGGGATTTGCTCGGGAAAACAAACTGCAGTACTAACCTACTGCCCACGCGAACAAAGTCGCGGGTACAGCTAGTCCCAAATAATTATAATGTTCCATAATTTTTAGAAACGACAACTGCTCGCTCATTGAAGGAATGAATGAGCAGCAAAATCCCGCTGTTGAAGAAGACTATGGCGCCGGCGATTATGATTCGACAATGATGGCCGTGTCACCGGCACCGGTAGAGGTGGAGCCATCATCACTTCAGGAGTGGAATTACAATACACCCACGTAAGTGCCTAAATTTATTAATTTAGATTTTATGGATAATCATAATACAATCATATCGTCCTGATTAATTTATTTTAAAAAATATTTTAAAAAGTAATTGTTTGGTTTGTATTGTTTCAGAATACAGCCTGGTGCATACAAAAATGCTAGCGTTGACTATGATAAGCTTGAAGACTTACATTATGACTTTCAAAGGTATGTTATACCTATCAGCCTTTTTTCCTTATCATCATCATCAGCCCTTCTCATTCTTACCCATGAACGATACTTATTGTGTCGTCAACCCATCTGGTCGGAGGACGCCCGACACTCCTTTTTCCATATCTATTACTTATATAATAAATTCTGATTTTTTTCTATTATTTCTAGAATAGACGACGAGGAAGTCATTACAAGAAACTTCGGAGAATCTGATGAACGGAGATTGGTGGATTTGAATTATTTTATTGAAAAACTAAAAACCATATCTTCACATTCAACTGCTTTTGGCTGCACTTTGGATAACTTAGAGTTGATAGGAGAGAGAAGAGTAGGCCTTTTATCTGAGCTAAAATTCAAATGTAATATGTGTAATGCCATTCTAAATATTAATACATGCGATCCTTGTCCTAAAGAAAATTTAAACATCAATGCTGCTGCTATATCAAGTACTACAATTACAGGGATAGGTTACACTCAACTAAAAGAAATATTCACAGCATTAAATGTACCTTTTATGTCGTATGAGTATTTTGCAAAAATAGACAATCAGCTAAACGATGAGTGGGAAAAAATTGCTGCAGCTGAAATGGAAGCTGCAGCAGCTCGTGAACGTCAATCTGCCCTAGAGGAGGGCAGAACAAATGCAGATGGCATACCTATAATAGAGGTGATTGTTGACGGATGCTGGGCGAAAAGAACATACAAAAAAAATTATTCGTCGTTATCAGGTGCAGCTGCTATAATAGGTAAAAAGTTTGGAGAGGTTCTATACCTAGGAGTAAAAAATAAATACTGCTGTATATGCGCTCGAGCACTAAACAATAAAACAACACCAAAGGAGCATAGATGTTTTAAAAATTACATGGGTTCATCGACAAACATGGAATCAGAAATAATAGTAGAGGGATTTAAGCAATCAATGGGGATGTATGGTCTCATATATGGCAGAATGGTTGCAGATGGTGACGCTTCTACTTACTCTAAAATTTTAGAGGCTAGACCCTATTCCAACTATACAGTTGAAAAAATTGAATGCAGAAATCATTTACTTAGAAATTTATGTAATAAATTGCAAGCTCTTGTAAAAGATACAAAATACCCACTACAACATCGAAAATATTTAAATACGCATAGAATTTTAGCTATTCGAAAAGTGATTGTCCTATCCATCAAATATTTAAAAAACCTGAATGAGTCCCGCTCAAAACTTATAAATGACCTCTATGGCTCGATTTCAAATGCCTATTATCATGCTTTTGGCTGCCATACCAAATGTGAGAGCTTTTACTGCCAAAGTAAAAAAACAAGTGAGGACGTCACCATTAAATTAAAAGATACCGCCTTAGAAAAACAAATCAAACTAATAATAGGGTTCACGGCAGCAAATTCGCGCAGTCTCATCGAGGACATTGATAGCAATCGCTGTGAGCAATTTAACTCTATAATCGCGAAGTGTGTAGGTGGCAAGCGTATAAATTACTGTCTCCGGCGATCCTATCAAGCTAGATGCGCGACTGCTGTCGTTTCTTTTAATACCAAAAGACCTTTGTACAAGCTTCAAAGATCATTTCTTGGAGTTAGTCCTAGGTCAATTTCAAAAAAAGTTGAATTAGCAAGACTTAAAAGAAGTATTAATTTTAAAGCAAAAAGTAAACGTAGAAATCTATTTAAAACAAATGAAAAAAAAAAAGAAGATGAAAATTATGGAGAAAATTGCATGAGACCCGATTTACCTCAAGAGGACTTAGAAAGGTTAAAGATCTCATTTTTGGAAACCTTAGAAATAATTAGTATCGAAAAAGAGACAGTTCTTCAAAGTAATTCTAGCAAATGGATGGAAATTAGACGACACTTGCTCACAGCTTCCAACTTTGGAAAAATTATAAACAAACGCACCACTACGTCAGCTAGCATAGTAAAAAGTTTACTATATTCCAAAGACATATCAGACGTAGCCTCCGTTTCACATGGTAAAATGAATGAAAAAATTGCGTTAGATCAGTTGGAACTACAAGAAAATATAAAAATTTTACCGTGCGGGCTATTTATAGATAAAAATTATCCATTTCTAGGTGCATCTCCAGACGGCGTAATAGATGAAAATAAAATTGTTGAAATTAAATGCCCAATATCTGGATACAAAACTTCACTAGAAGACGCAGTCAAAAATAGAAAAATAACTTTTTGGAACAAAGACTTTGTTGTCAACAAAAAGCATGCATGGTATCTCCAAGTTCAGGGCCAATTAAACATTACAGGACATCAAGAGTGCTTATTTGGAGTGTGGAGTGGTTCAAATAATCCCATAAAAACAGAGATAATTGTTCGTGATCAAAATTTAAGGAATAATATTATGGTCCCAAAATTGAAAAGTTTTTACATGGAAAGTATGTTACCTGAAATTTTGGATCCTAGGAAGTCCAGAAACATGCCTCTAAGAGAAATTGTTCCACAAACAGACAACAAAGAAAATAAAATAACAAAAAAAAAAAGTCAAAATGATAATATAAATATTAATTTTAACAAAGTTGTAACTCAAGCAAAAATAATAGATTTCAAAGATATGTGATTCTCATAAGGTAGCGTTCTAAACATTATTCCTGATTATCTTTGTTTTCCCTTTGTTATCCCTTATTACTCCTGAATATCTTTGTTTTCCCTTTTTCATCCCTTTGTTATCTCTTACTATTCCTGAATATCTTTGTTATCCCTTTTTTATCCCTTATTATCGCTAATTATGCCTAATTATCCCTAATAATCCCTTATTATCCCGTATTTTCCCTTATTATCCCATATTATGCCTTATCATCCCTGATTATCTCTGATTATCCCTTATCATCTCTGATTATCTCGTTTTGTGTTTGTCTCGCGACTGCGCACTTCGCACTGTGACGATTTGACATATACATTGTAACGTCCGATTTTAATAGCTCGTAGTTCATGTTGCGAGTTATTCCATTTCGAATGTTCCCTCGCTCGAATTCAAAGTTTCCTTTCATTAACTTAATGAAAGGAAGTTAGTGTGAGTTATATGTGGGAAGGCATTTAACCAGTGGACGCTCGCGAAAATTTTCCTACTAACCAAATTGACTTTATCCGAGGGACCCCACCGTGCCGTTCTAACCGTAGACCGTCCCGGAGAGTGGAAAGTGTTCGGACAAGTTTTCATCTGTGTTGTTCATTACCTCGGCAGTTGTCAAGGCAGGTCACCAACCCATATAATAAATAACTATGATATTTTACCACCATCCTTCCTAAGTTTAGTTGCTGAACCCATGTAAGTAGCTAATAAAAAGGTTTAAAATTTCTTTAGTAGGCAGGTATTAATTGTATCTGTATAAGTGATCTTTTCCTTACATAACTATACATAACTAAAGCGTTTGTACATAACCTTTATACTTATCCGAATAAACTTAGGCTTATTTTTGTAAAACATAAAATCTAACACTTTTTTTCGTCTAGCATCCATCCAATACCGTCAGAAAAGGAACTTCGTTCCAAAAACCATGTTTCTTATTAGACTACCAAACATTTCATTCATGTCTCTAAGTGCCAGGTGTACGATTTTTCATACAAACATTTTTAGCCCTTTCACCCCCTTGTGGGTTGAATTTCAAAAAATGCCTTCATAGTACACCCCTACGCACCAAAACGGACGTACCCTCAAAATTTCAAGTCTCTACGACCAGCAGTTTAGGCTGTACGTTATCTGTCAGTCAGTCAGGACAAAGAATTTTATTAATAATATGGATGATAAATTTGTCGAATAATTTCCCTTGTTTTAGAATAAATACGGCTTTGATATTTTTTTATTAGAATGATTATTAAAGTACGGAACCCTCTCCGCAAGTGTTTCGAAAACTCGCACTTGTCCAGTTTTTTTTCATTGAATTAGAAAATTGATCCTAACATAATTATGATAAACTAGCTTCTGCGCGCTGCTTCGCCCGCGTGGTACCTAGGTACCTACCAACATTTTGAATAGCCTATATGCTATTCCAGGTCACTATCTACGCCTATTCCAAGTTTTATCCAAATCGGTTCACTGGTTTAGGCGTGATTGAAACTCAAACATACAAACATCTAAACAAACTCACAAACTTTTAGCTTTATTATATGAGTAGGACAAAGTTTCAGCTATATAATAAATGAGTGGAACATTGTTTTATTTATTACCAAAACCTACCTACCTAATGTAAGTTCTTACCTTATACCTACCTATATTCTGTGCTTTTAAAAATAAATATCTACTTGCGTAAAATGATACTTTGTTTTTCTTTATTTAGTTACCTGTGCACCTGTGGTAGGTACCTACCTATTTATTCGGGTAAGTAAGAATATACCTAATTAGTAGGTATCTTTCGCGTGAACTGGTGAGTATGAAAGTAGGTAGGTACGTACTAATAAAGCAGTTTGTAAAGTAGGTAGATAACCTACCTGATGAAAGAAAGGTTAGTAGGTAGATAGCTCTATATACGAGTATATTTTAACTAAGTACCCAGGCAAGTATCGACAATGTTCAAAAATGCTAAAATACAGCCAAAAATTACAAAATGAGCACCCCACTACAGAGTTTGTATTTTTATAAAATTGCGACTGGCAGGCGCGGACGTCGACCTCTAGGTATTATCCGACCAAAAATGTTGATCACGCGCGAGTTAGATACGCTACCTACTTTTTTTGGGCGCGTTATCGAAATCGGTCTAGTGCGGTTGTCTGGCAAACTCTTAAAGTGGGAAAACTTAAAGAATTCCCGTAAACGCAGCACATTAATACGCATGAACAACATAAAGGTCAGTAGTAGGTACCTATAAGTAGGTATTTCTAGTTTTTCGCATATGTATGCACCAGTAAGTATAAATAATGCTGGACATTTCACACAGTATCATCTAGCCCCAAACTAAGCAAAGCTTAACCAAAGGAAACCAGATAACTGAGATACTACTTCTTGTATGTAAATACATACAATGTATATTATACACAGAAACACCCAGTATTACATAGACATAGACATTCATTTATTCGCTGCTGTGCACAAAAATTTGTCTACAAGTACTTCTTTTTTATTTTTAGACTGGTGGTGGGGCGCTCCGGACTTCATACCTGCAGACGACATCTTGGACCGTGTAGCTGCTCTATTGGGCAGCACGGTGGACAGATTTACTGTTCGGTTTGGGGGTGATGCGGAACCAGAAAAGTGATAATGGTTGAGGTTTCCAGTGGTGATGGTTTCAGTGGTGGTGGTGATCATTTTGAAAACGAACAGGGGGTGGAGGGCAGTTTTCCTGCTGAAATAAATATATTTCCCTCCGATGAAGTCGAGGTTTTAGGAGAGTTTGTGGTGACTGAAAACACACAATCTGTTACCACTCCTAAACCCAAAACATTATTCACTCCTAGGGCCAGTGGTAATTGATTATTCTATTTTATTATGTTCTTGTCATTTCAGCACTAGTTACTATCACATACTTAACATTCTTCTTCCATAGAGTCAAACGGTTCCCCGGTCAGATTTTAATAGACCAATAATGTGCCACCGCTATGGCATTATCATTGGCATTATACAATTTCTTTAGAGTGCAGTTGCAGGGTTTATAATGGGGGTTCATATTTTTTCTATAAAACCACTTGTACTAATAGTGTTTGCTAATAGTGTATACATAAGCAAAGACATAACATATATTTGATATAGGTGCAGTTGTTCTAAATATTATTAGCTATAATTGTTGTATTAGTTCGAACACTTATTTACTATAAGTCCATATTCGATAAAGTTTTTTTGTTATAACTGTATAGTTTAATATTGCTATATCGTCCAGTTTATATAATTATAATAAATATAATTGAAATATGACATAAAATTATAATTGTTCTAAATAGGAACTTTCTATAAATGTATGGTGTTGCCATAAAGGCTTGGCCAAACCATCGCGTTCAGCTCGCGTCCGCGGTGGCGCACAGTGGATCGAAAATGCCCTTTCTATAGACATAGGACTTTTTTTTTTATAAACATGCTTTTTCTTGTTGGAAACCAACACATAATCTTCTAAGGAGCCCACACTATACCATATTTGTGCTCCTCACGTCATTAAGATGCAGTAATGATTTTTCGAATAAAAATATGTATGAAGAAAAACATAAAAGTCGAAATTTCTCGGCTTTCGTGCGAGTACCCGTTATTTCGTCTGGTAGGAATAATGTCCTTATTTTTTTAAAAAAATTGACATATAGCACATACGGGGCACTCGATGGACTTCAGGTGAAAAAAAATGTTTCTTGTTTTTTTTTACTAATATATTGTATTTTACTCATTATCCAAATTACATTACGGTATGTAAATAATATTTCAACTCAGGAATTATTGTTACAGTTTTAATGCAATATTTCATTGCAAATATGCATTGTTTTGTTTGTGTAAGAGCTCTGCCTCACTAGGATGCCATGGCGACGTCGCCGGCTACGTATCCAAGCAGATAATACTAAAATGTAGACACCTAACTCACATGGCGACGGTTCGGCAGCGTCGCCAATTTGAAAGCGTGGCCATGAGATGCGGCTCCCTCAGAATACAGAAAGAACCAGAAACCGTGAGCGCGCCTAATACTGAAGCTACTAAAACTACTCTTAAATAGAGTAGTTTGACGCGCGACCGATCAGTGACCTTGTGACCGTCGGAACGCATGACGCGTTTTATCGGTGACCAATTTAACTAAATTATGCCGTCTTGTGTCGTTCCTACCTGCAAAAATGCAGCAGGTCTAAAAAAGAAACAAGATGGCATCACATTTCACGTGTCAGTATCGTATTTAGGTATCAACTTATTTAATTATTGAATAAATTTCTCAGTTTTCAATTGTCATAGATAATGATGCATCCATCTTGTTAGTGTTGCCAATATAAGAGTTTTGATTTACCCTTCTTTTTATTACCTTTTGAGGGCTTTTATTCAATGTAGAATATTAATAAGTAATTTAATAAAAATTAACCGACTTGAAAAAAGAAAGTATAAAGCATCAGTGCAGCCCGTGTGTACCAAACCAAATAATCCTATTAAATAGTTAATAGTTAATGTTAATATTGGATTTCGAAACATTTTTTGATGTGTGTGTGAGGGAGAAGGGGTGAGGGGGAGCGGGTATGAAACTATGTTTCTATATTAGTTATCTCAAATTTTAGCTTCCCTGCTGATGAAGAAAGGAAAGCGGTGTGGACAAAAATAATACAAAGAGCACGGCTGGAAGAGTTATGGAAACCATCGAAGCGAAGCGTAGTTTGCTCGATGCATTTTGAGGAGAAATATATTTATAAGACAAAATGTGGTTTGAAAAGACTTAAGACAGAAGCTTTTCCTAGTAAGCATTTGGCCATAATAGCAGAAGAGTCCGGGTCATACATGGAAAAGTCAAAAAACGCTGAGCAACTTCATTCGCCCGCTAAATCAAACTTGGAGATTGGTGACGTAAACATATCCGATTTGAACTATATATTTGACACGCCGAAAAAAATTAAATTAAGATCCCAATTACGCAAAAAACAAATTCTTTCTGAGAAGCATGTCCGACGAATAAAGACATTGCAACAAAAAAATAGACGTCTTGTGAAAAAGAACGAATCTTTAAAAGGTATTCTCAAGAATTTTAAAAATAATCGTTACGTCAACGATGATGTTTATGACCTGCTATCAACAAATGTTGTAACAGCTGATATTTTTAATAATGTATATCGAAAATGCATTCTAAAAAAGAAGAAACCAAAATACAATCCCAAGATCAAAAAGTTTTGTCTTGCACTAAATTTTCTTTCTCCGACTGCCTATAAGTACGTAAGAGCTACATTTGACACGTGCCTTCCACACCCGAAAACATTGTCTAGGTGGTACTCTAATATAAGCGGAGAGCCTGGATTCTCAGATGAATCGTTTTTGGCTTTAAAAGAAAAGGTTAAGTCTTCCAAGCGTAAAATTATTTGTTCGTTGATGGCTGATGAGATGTCCATCAGACAGCAATCTTTATGGGATGGCAAAAAGAATTGCGGATATGTAGACATGGAGACTGGTACTTCTGAAAATTGCAAAACCTTAGCTTCTGAAGCATACGTTCTTTTATTGAATTGCATTAACGACAATTTCAAATTACCTCTTGGATATTTCTTAGTACACGGTTTAAATGCAGAACAAAAAGTTAATTTAATTAAATTATGTCTCATCAAATGTCACGATGCTGGTGTTAAAGTAGTTTCTTTAACGTTTGATGGGCATGCAACCAACATAACGGCAATGAAATTACTAGGATGTAAAATAGACCATGAAAGTGAAATGAAAACGACGTTTAAGCACCCGGTAGACAATTCTGATGTAGCTGTTTTCTTAGACCCCGTACATATGTTTAAACTAATAAGAAATCATTTTGAATCAAAAAAATATATTTTGGATGAAAATGACCAAGAAATAAATTGGAATCTACTATGTGAGCTTAATAAACTTCAGGAAAATGAAGGGCTCCATATAGCGAATAAGCTTACACGTAGGCATATAATGTTTCGTAACAACATTATGAAGGTTAAGCTAGCTAGTCAGGTTTTGAGTAAAAGTGTCGCAACAGCGTTAAAATTTTGTCGCGAGGATGCAAAATTGTTAGCATTCAAAAATTCTAAACCAACCGAACTTTTTATAGACAACATGAATAATCTCTTTGATATTTTTAACTCCCGTAATATGAAACAATTTGATTTCAAGCAACCATTGAATAGAAGCAATAAAGACATGATTTACGATTTTCTTGATCGAATGACAACATATATTCGTGGATTAAAAATTAAAAATGCCACGAAAAGAAAAATCAAGGGAGATGACCGACAAGTTATAATAAAAAGCTACAAACCGATTTTAGAATGTGCGTGTAAAACAGGTTTTCTTGGCATTCTTATTTGTATTGAGAGTCTGAAATGCCTATACGCGAATTTAGTTGAAATTGACAGTATGCTTGTATTTATACCAACATATAAATTCAGTCAAGACCATTTAGAACTACTCTTCGGGATGATACGAATGCACGGGGGCCATAACGATAACCCAAATGCAAAACAATTTAAAGGCATTTATCGAAAAGTATTATGTCACCTAGAACTTAAAGCCTCTGATAGCAGCAATTGTATACCTCTAGAAAATATAGGCATATTAAATTGTTCATCATCAACCAAAGCAATTAATTTCTCAGCACACTCGCAAAGATTTGAAGACAATGATCAACTATTTAGTCAAGTTTCAACAACATCACCTATTGAAAAAAATGGTGGCAGTATCGCAAAATTATTGTCTTCTGACTTGCCTCAGCTACATGACTTATCCAAATATATTGTAGGTTATATAGCTGGGAGTGTTGTTTATTACCTAGTGAAGCTTATAAAATGTCAGTCTTGTATAGAAGCTATGTTAGCTTCTGATGTCAAATGGTTTCATAAACTTATTGGTTTAAAGAATAGAGGTGGTCTTTGTTTCCCTTCTCAGTGTGTTTATGACATATGTCGTATTTGCGAAACACACGTTCGAAGAATTTCAAACGAGGATATAGTTATAACCTCGAATTCTCAACGTTTGGCATTCGTTATTTCAATTTATAAGCAATTCGTAGGAAAAGATGACATATTTCCAGTTGGGAATAGCCATATAAATGGTTTAAGCCACAGAAACAGTCTGATAAGGGCTGTGATTGAAAAATACCTAGACATAAGATTTCATCATTTATCTAAATGTAAATCTTTGTTAATAAGTTCAAGTTCTAAGAGACAATATTTTAAAAAGCTTACTCAGCAAAAAGGAGATTAAATGTATTTTTTTTCTAAAGCGTCTTTTATTCAATAAATCTATCGACTTCTTGAGACAATTACGTAGGTACATTATTTTTTATTCTATTATTATCTCACCTCCTAGACTCCCAAAATTTACCCTAAAAACGGGCAAATAATGCCTGAGCTAGCAACATTACGCGGGTGGGAAGTGACGCGGGCGGGGGGCGTTGTTTTGGTTTTTGGACACAGCGTGTAGCTCGCAATTACAGTTGAACGCGGCTTCTGGTTCTTTCTGTATTCTGAGGCGGCTCCCTACGTGGCGTCTGGATACTCTGGCGGCTTGGCGACGTTGCCATTAAATTGTACACGTGTAAACTGCACCTCACTCATTCAGTCGCCAACCGGCCGCCATTTTGGACGCTTGCTCGGAATTTATCACGATTTATTTGTATTTGTAGGTGTAGTTAAAAATGAGTTTCGATACAGAGAGATTCATTATAGAAATCCAAAACCGTCCTTGTTTATGGGACACTTCACTGAATGATTATTCGATATCGCAATTTAAAAATTAAATGTTGGGACGAAATAGTGAACATATTCAAAGAAAAAGACGAAATGACAAATCAAGAAAAAAACAACTAGGTAAGTGTGCATTTATTTTTGTTTATACATATTTGTCTTGCCATGGTAATGGATTTTCAGTCACAAAATATTCTGCTAGTTTGTCTCGAACTGTGAGTGCCGTTCTTCCTCCTCTATCACGATTGCGATTTGTACCAGGTTCAAATCCTGTTACCGTCAGAGTATCTTCGTAAGAATGGCCATCTCTGGAACGTACAAAATTGTGTAATATGCAACAAGTCCTTGCAATCGCTTTTGCCAAATCTATATGTACATTCATTGGCCTATGAAAAATCCTCCACTTGTTAGATAAAATCCCGAATGTGCATTCAATATACCGGCGTGCTCTTGATAATCGGTAGTTGAATATTTTTTGCTTGTAATTAAGATTGTGTCCTCCGTATGGTCTCAGAAGGTTTTCATGTAACGCAAAAGCTTCATCTCCTACTATTACGTATGGAATATTGTCGCCGTTTTCTGTCAATGGTTTGGCTTCAGGAACATTTAGAGATTGGTTAATGAGATTAGTGTATAAAGCACTGTCTTTATAAATTGCTGAATCACTACTTTTCCCATACGCTCCAACGTCAATATATAGGAAATTGTAATTAGCATCACACAAAGCAAGTAATACAATTGAAAAATAATGCTTGTAATTAAAATATAATGATCCAGTATGCATAGGTTTAATAACTCTCATGTGTTTCCCGTCAATGGCGCCGACGCAATGGGGAAAGTCCGCGATAGTTTCAAATCCTCTTGCAACTTTTAGCCAATCATTTTCTGTTTTTGGAAGATCTATGAACTGTTCTTGATATTGACATATAGTGCTACATACTTCCCTGATTATTGTGCAAATTGTTGTATGACCGAGTCTGTAGTTGTAATAAAGTTCCATAAGTGAACATCCTGACGCAAAATACCTATAAAAAAGATAACATTATTAATTACCACGTTTATAAACTTATTTATTATTTTCAGCTGATACATTGCAGAAAAGGTGGAAAAGTATCCGTGGTTGTTTTACCCGAGAACTCAACCGACAAAAATCTTTGAAGTCCGGGTCTGGTCGTGCACCACGTAAAAGCGAATATTATATATTTATTTCAAACAACTTCTATTTCTACAAAAGGTAGTGGCATTAAAGCCCGGGTGACACGAGGCTAGTAAATCAAGCTAGTGAGCCAAGCTAGTGCTGCCAAGCTAGTAAGCTAGTGACACTAGCTTCGTGTAGACGGAACTACTAGCTTCGTTTACAAGCTAGTAAGCTAGTGTGGAAGCTAGCAAGCTAGTGCCTCAAGCCAGGATAGTTTTATAGCTTGGGGTTCTATTTTTCAAGCTAGTAGGCGCCCCCCACCACCCGTTTTACTATCCTGGCTTCGTTACTAGCTTCGTGTCAACCGCGAAGCTAGCGAACCTAAGCTAGTGTGCAGTCGGAGAGCGTGGTGAGAGTGCGTGCAATTTGTTAAAATGCCGAAATTAGCGGACGAAATTAATTTAAAATTCGTTCAATTGTACAGAGAAGAGGAATGTTTGTGGAATGCAAGTATTCCATCTTACAAGGACAAGCAAATGCGAGACTCGTCACTAGAAAAAATACGCGACATACTAAATAAAGATGGAATAGAAATGTCGATAAAAGAGATTAAAAATAAAATTAAAAATCTAAGAGCTACATATTGTCAAGAATTAACAAAGATAGAAAAATCTGAGAGGTCTGGAGCAGGAAATGCAGAAGTCTATAAGCCAAAAATTATTTGGTTTGAGGAAATGCATAATTTCATAAAAAAGGTGCCAATGAAGAGAAAACCTTCGGTAAGTTATTTTAATATTATTTACTCTTTACAATTATTTACCTTAAAAGTACATATTGAAATATTAATAATCGTCGGCATTTTTAATTTTTCTTGTAGTTTTGTCTGAATTAACGAATCATTCTTGCTTGCCATGGTACTGCTCCATCATTGTTGAAATATCTCTTAAATTTCTCCCTTTTTTCGATAGCTGACAGAGAAGAGTGGTTACTTCCCTGTCGACTGATACTGGGTAAACATAAATTTTCCATTCTCCATGAACCGGGAATAATGTTTCCCGCTTCAATGTCTTCTTGGTCGACATCACTACTAATGCAATAAGTGCTTTTTTGCTCTTTTCGTAACCAATTATGCAGAGCACATGATGCTAGTACAATTTTGTCTACTGTTTTTACGTCAACTGCGATTGGTCTTTGATAAACACGAAATCGGCTTGCCAATATGCCAAAGGCATTTTCTACAGTTCTTCTGGCTCTACTTAGCCGGTAGTTGTATACTTTTTCTTCATGTGTTAATTGTCACCTGGGTACGGTTTCATAATATACGATTTTAATGGGAATGCAGCATCCGCCAAAATTACTCGGCCTTGTGGTATAAGGTTATTTTCTAGTTGATTATATATGGAGCAATTCCTAAAAACACTTCCATCAGATGCCATTCCACAGGCGCCGACGTCAATATAAATGAAATTATAATCGTAATCAACAATAGCCATAAGAACAATACTGAATGTTTTTTTGTAATTAAAAAACAAACTTCCACTGTTGCCAGGAGCTATGATTTGAACATGCTTCCCGTCGACGGCGCCATAACACGCTGGAAAGTTCCATTTCACTCTGAAACCATTTTCTATAGCTGCCCATTCTTCAGTTGTAGTTGGAATCTGTAACAATATTTTTAACAATTTTTTTATTTTCAGAACAATCAAGATTCTCCAAACAATAATAAAGATGACAACAGTGCAAGCAACAGTCAGTCATTAGAACCACCCGTAGCAGAAAATCTGTCAGAAAAGACAGTTGAAATGTCTCAACCTGCAAGCGAAATGTCGTCTATTCAAGATAAAACTTCTAAATTTATTTCCCCCGGAAGTAACATTCCGCAATTTAAGAAACGGAAGGTTTCGCAAGTGAGTTCATTGATAAATGAAATTAAGGTGATTAAGGAGGATTTAAACAGTTCACGAGAATTTCAGGAACCAGAGCTGGATGAACATGAGATATTTGCAAAATATGTAGCAAGTCAGTTGAAAAAGCTTTCACCCGGACAGGCCATTTTAGCTAGGGATCAGATCAACGCAACACTATCCCGCTGTCGGATGTATGATTTAAACTTCGGAAATACTACATTTTCGTACCAGTCACCTATCAATTCTTCAGACTCCAATATGTCAACCACATTTTCTTACAATAGTTCTGCAGCAAGTCCACTCTACACTAATCCACCATCACAACTACAACAGACTGAGTGTTGAACACAACGCCATCTGTGTGTCAACAGCTGCATTATCTAGCTCGCTCTCATAACTCAACTAATCAAAATAATTCACCGATACCCTTGACAAGTTAGTTCGGACAGTCGTCACAGTGGCGCTGTCCGACTACTATAAAAGTTACCGCTGTCCCGGCTGGTCTCTCGCGCAGTTTTAGGGATTCTGATTGCAGACCCACATTCTGATCTCAGGATGGAAGCTTTACCAAGTAATCATACTTCAACCAACCAGCAAGGCAGAGGCAGAGGCCGCCAAACTAAAAGCCGTCAAAAGTACCAAAGAGGACGTGTTGAAACAATGCGTCGTTCGAAGGGCCACGACACTATGTCACTCTTACAAGATGACATAAGGAAGCAGCTTTTTGTAGGCTCCTACGAGGAAGACGCGCTCGCAAGACTCAGCGAACAACAAACGTTGAAAGCTATAACGCTTTCGATAACGACACGAGGAATAGGATTAGGACTAAGTCATCTAACATATATTGCAATATCCTACCATGAAACTATCCAAATCCCGAACGTGTACGTCATGTACAGAGTGTTCATGGGCTTGCTCGAAGCGAAGATGGAGGCGATCAAAACAGACCTTCCTGTTGTACCGAGATTAACGGAACACATTAAACCGCCAGGCGTCACCAGCGACATGTTGAGAGCAGCATCAGCTATCACTATTGTCCCTGAACCAATTAGAAAAGTCATAAATGCTGTGGGGTATGTCAAGTATGAGGATAAGATTTTTGTGCCAGCAGTCGCCGCAGACCCAATGGATCGACAAGGTACAATAACACCTCGACCAGAAAACGTCACTCTCACATCAAAACCACCAACACCACTACCAACAAGCTAAAGAATGAAGAGTGGAAACGCATCGCCGATCAGTTTAACGCCATGGTTACTACAGGTCGTCGAACGGCACAGCAACTGCGTTTAAAGTGGGAAAACTTAAAGAATTCCCGTAAACGCAGCACATTAATACGCATGAACAACATAAAGGTCAGTAGTAGGTACCTATAAGTAGGTATTTCTAGTTTTTCGCATATGTATGCACCAGTAAGTATAAATAATGCTGGACATTTCACACAGTATCATCTAGCCCCAAACTAAGCAAAGCTTAACCAAAGGAAACCAGATAACTGAGATACTACTTCTTGTATGTAAATACATACAATGTATATTATACACAGAAACACCCAGTATTACATAGACATAGACATTCATTTATTCGCTGCTGTGCACAAAAATTTGTCTACAAGTACTTCTTTTTTATTTTTAGACTGGTGGTGGGGCGCTCCGGACTTCATACCTGCAGACGACATCTTGGACCGTGTAGCTGCTCTATTGGGCAGCACGGTGGACAGATTTACTGTTCGGTTTGGGGGTGATGCCGAACCAGAAAAGTGATAATGGTTGAGGTTTCCAGTGGTGATGGTTTCAGTGGTGGTGGTGATCATTTTGAAAACGAACAGGGGGTGGAGGGCAGTTTTCCTGCTGAAATAAATATATTTCCCTCCGATGAAGTCGAGGTTTTAGGAGAGTTTGTGGTGACTGAAAACACACAATCTGTTACCACTCCTAAACCCAAAACATTATTCACTCCTAGGGCCAGTGGTAATTGATTATTCTATTTTATTATGTTCTTGTCATTTCAGCACTAGTTACTATCACATACTTAACATTCTTCTTCCATAGAGTCAAACGGTTCCCCGGTCAGATTTTAATAGACCAATAATGTGCCACCGCTATGGCATTATCATTGGCATTATACAATTTCTTTAGAGTGCAGTTGCAGGGTTTATAATGGGGGTTCATATTTTTTCTATAAAACCACTTGTACTAATAGTGTTTGCTAATAGTGTATACATAAGCAAAGACATAACATATATTTGATATAGGTGCAGTTGTTCTAAATATTATTAGCTATAATTGTTGTATTAGTTCGAACACTTATTTACTATAAGTCCATATTCGATAAAGTTTTTTTGTTATAACTGTATAGTTTAATATTGCTATATCGTCCAGTTTATATAATTATAATAAATATAATTGAAATATGACATAAAATTATAATTGTTCTAAATAGGAACTTTCTATAAATGTATGGTGTTGCCATAAAGGCTTGGCCAAACCATCGCGTTCAGCTCGCGTCCGCGGTGGCGCACAGTGGATCGAAAATGCCCTTTCTATAGACATAGGACTTTTTTTTTTATAAACATGCTTTTTCTTGTTGGAAACCAACACATAATCTTATTAGGAGCCCACACTATACCATATTTGTGCTCCTCACGTCATTAAGATGCAGTAATGATTTTTCGAATAAAAATATGTATGAAGAAAAACATAAAAGTCGAAATTTCTCGGCTTTCGTGCGAGTACCCGTTATTTCGTCTGGTAGGAATAATGTCCTTATTTTTTAAAAAAAATTGACATATAGCACATACGGGGCACTCGATGGACTTCAGGTGAAAAAAAATGTTTCTTGTTTTTTTTTACTAATATATTGTATTTTACTCATTATCCAAATTACATTACGGTATGTAAATAATATTTCAACTCAGGAATTATTGTTACAGTTTTAATGCAATATTTCACCAACCATACTTTATAAATTAAAAAAGGCGTCCTTATTATGACAAACCGAAACCATCAACAAGTAAACAATCGAGCGAAAACTTTTTTCGAAGAAATACTGCTGCCGCTAAAAATAAATACAAAGGACAAGGAAATTCAAGGTCATCTGGAAATAAATCATCCAATACAAAGAACAAGCATTCATCATCCAAAGGTAAGAAATCAAGTGCTTACTCATCAAATAGAAACAGTCGTTCATGACTCGAGATCATTTCGGGGCGGTTGTCTAAAGCGATTTTTGCATGTATGGGAAGATCTAGGAGCACCCAAACATATAATCAAACTCCTCAGAGGAATACGTATCCCCTTTGTAATGAAACCGCCCCTGATTTATCCCGACCCATCTATAATAAGGAATTACAAGACAAAGAAAAGTTACCATATGACGCAGCTTATAAACAATATGTTAGACACGCATGTTTTAGAAAAGGCAGAGATCAGCCCCAGCTACCTCTCAACGTTCTTTCTTGTACCGAAAACAGACGGAACGTATCGCCCAATCTTCAACTTAAAACGATTGAACAATTTTGTGGATTTAAAAGGTTTTCAGCTATTCAGTCACTTTCGTATGCCAAGTTTCTTACAGAACGAAGACTGGATGGTGAAGCTAGATCCAAGCCAAGCATACTTCCACCTACCCATAGCCAAGGAACATCGGCGATTTCTGAGGTTAAGCTACGAAGGAAAGCTCCTGCAGATGACCTGCTTACCGTTCGGCCTCTCATCAGCTCCACGAACATTCACCTCGCTGACAAACTGGATAGCGGAATACCTGAGAAACCACAACATGAGGTGCGTAGTATATTTAGACGATTTTATGTTGGTCAATCAGTCAGAACAGATGTTACGAGAACAAATTGCATTTATGGTCAGCCTATTGAAACGACTCGGCTGGACGATCAACATGGACAAGTCTGTACTGGTTCCGACACAACGCCTAGAGTTTCTGGGCGTTACATGGGATACAAAACTCAACACGAAGTCCCTGTCGGAACCGAAGTGCCTAACGCTACGCAGGGCACTTCTCAATCAGATGTCCAAAGGCAGTTGGTCCCTCAGGCAGGCCCAATCCCTCCTGGGGAGACTCAACTTCGCCTCGTTTGTAGTGCGCAGAGGGAGATTACATTGTCGGACTCTACAATTTCACAGCAAACGCCTGCCGCAGGAACATCCATACCAACAGATAAAACTACCTCTACCTGTAATTTCCGAGATGAAATGGTGGCTAGAAGCGGCACAGGGCTCACTTCCTATACATACAGGCCCTATTACACATCTGCTCACCACGGATGCGTCGGACTTCGGCTGGGGTGCTCAGATGGGAGACACAAAAATGTCAGGTCAGTGGTCGAAACGACAAGAGTCGTGGCATGTCAATCTCAAAGAACTGTTTGCGGTCTATGCGGCGATTCAACAAGAGAGATCACAGCTACAGGATGCCCACATCCTATTACAAACAGACAACCGCACAGTTGTAGCTTATATAAACAAAGAAGGTGGAACGAAATCGAAGAAACTCTTAAACTTGACACGCCAACTTCTAGAAATAATGGACCAGCTAAACATATACCTGACTGCTCAATACTTCCCGGGTCGACTGAACTGCGAAGTAGATGCCCTATCACGAGGAAAGGTTTGTCCCGAGTGGCACCTGAAACCAGCAGCCACGAACAACCTAATACCCCAGGTACTGTCCCAGATGAACACAGCGAAAGGTCTGTACATACTGATCGTCCCGAAGTGGAAAATGGTATTTTGGCGAGCAGACTTACAAACTCGAGCCATTCGGGAACCATACCTGATCCCGAACCTACCACAAGTACTGGTCGACACGAGAACAGGAATACACCCACCGGAGATTCACGACATTCATTTAGAAGCCTGGTTGATTTTGGGTGGACAGACGAAATCAAGGACTGGTCAGTTGAAGAGAGAAACTTATTAATGTCTAGTTGGCGAAAATCTACCATAAACACATACATACCTATATGGAATAGATGGAAGACGTGGTGCAACTCTAATAGTACGTCTTATAAGAACCCTACCTCAGAACAAGTAGCTCGTTATCTAGCCTATCTACACAATAATGAAGGACTAGCTTATAAAACTATATTAGTACATAAATCAGTTATTGCTACTTTTACTAATTTACCAGAATTATCATCTAATTTTTTGGTTAAACATATTATTAAAGCTATTTCAGTTGCCAAGGTCAAGAAATCAAAAGCACCAATTTGGAATGTAAAAAATGTATTGCAATATTTGGAAAACAATTCACCGGATGAGAACAATTTGTATCAAATATCCCGACGTACCGCTGTATTGCTCTTACTAACTTCAGGCCGACGAGTCCACGACCTCACACTGCTCAGAGTCGACGACGGTAAATACATTGACGAGGGTAATGCCATAGTCTTATGGCCTAGTTTTGGATCAAAAACTGATGATATTAATTACAGACAATCAGGATGGCGTCTCAAGGTACACCCGAATAAAAATCTCGACTGCGTTTACTGGACTCGTCAGCTAATAAAGATTTCGCAAGATCGCAGAATGTCAGGTACGTTACTAGAACTTTTTATAACTGCGAGAGGAGATCCTAAACCAGCGTCCAGAACTGTGATTGGAGGTTGGGTAAAGTCAGTGCTTAAGGAAGCTGGTGTTGAAGCCACTCCAGGCTCCGTCCGCTCCGCCGTAGCTTCTCTCAACTGGCTAGAGAATTTTCCTATTGATCAAATTCTTGAAACGGGAAACTGGCGACAAGAACATACTTTTAGAACTTACTATCAAAAAGAAATTGAATCCAGTGGTAGTGATTTTTCCAATTCTGTGTCCTTGTCTAATTTCTTTGAATCAGTGCGTTAATTTTTGTACTTAGATACGATGATATATTTTCAAAACTCTGTAATTATTATGATTCATAAGTGTGATTAATAATATATTTGATTTCCTTACATCGCAGTATTTATTTTACATGGCACATTATAGCATCGTCATAATTAGATAAATTAATAATACCTACCTAATTATGGACATACCAGGAGATAACAAACACATCACTCAAGATGGATTCCGGATATCGTAACGGAACAAATAATAGAGAGTTTTAACTAACAATAAAACTTACCTATTATTTTTCCAACGATATCCGGAATCCAGGTAATACCTACCTGGTACATCGTGAGTAAGTATAATGATGAAAAATCTGAGTGCCATGCGGCTCGCCGCCATCATAACCGACAAATGGCGTGGCCGGAAGTACAAGGGAGGAAGTTGCTAGGGCGAAAAACGTGAAAAAGACAGGTGCTTGACTCAAGATGGATTCCGGATATCGTTGGAAAAATAATAGGTAAGTTTTATTGTTAGTTAAAACTCTCTATTATCTATGGCCAACGTCATGTGTCGTACTACACTCACGTGCATATACTGCAGGGTGGGTTATAAGAAAAATATTAGGAAAAATTAAATGTCGGCAGTGTGAGAATGAGTTAGTCACAAGAAATTTGAATTTTGAGACTAGCTCCGTCCATAATTGGATATCCTTTAAGGAATATAAATCAGTAAAACAAAGAAAATTAACCTACCCTTCAGAGAATGCCGTGAGGTTATTTGGTATTATTACTGAGGAAGCTAACGAATATTTAGAAAAGCAACCAAATAGTAAAGAAATAATTAAAAACATAAAAAGTAATATAGAAGCTAAATATTCGCTTAGCTTTCTGAATTGCGAATTGCATAAAAATCTTGTGAAGGATTTATTTCTGGAATTGGTATTTGTACTATTTGTCTTGTGTTAAATAAAAGATAATTTCAAAACAACTTTCACGTTTTATTATTATCAACATGTTATATCTCTGATGCACGCCGGAAGGCTGCTCCAAGCGGATGTCCTACTACAGACAATATTAAAGTCATAGACAATACACAGATACTACATCTTTCCCCTTTCCAAACAAAAAATAAAAGTAAAGAAACCAAAAATTATACTATGCTTCTAGTTCAAAATAAACTTAAAAATATACCTACTTAATTAATGTTTACTTTTCCTTCCCCCTTCACACTCCAAATTTTTATTTTCTATAACAATAAGAGTTTTTTATATCTACTTAACTATAGTATTTAGGTATTATATTTAACTACACTACTCAAAAAAGTCTAGGGAACAAGGGTATTTTAGTGTATGTTTTTATTTCAACTTATTTTTGTCCTAGATGTTATACATGAATAGAAGCCTAATTTATTCTTGATTTCAATTATGTAATTAAATAAAAAGCGTGCAAGTAAAAAAATTAAGATTTAATAAGAAAAACAAAAATAGTGCCTAAACCAAAAAATCAAAGTTCTGTAAATAACAAAAACAACTTACGCGCAAGTGAAAATTAAATAAAAAAACATTCTTTGAAAATTTTTAATAATCTGTCTGACCTCCCAAGGCATTAGCCACGGCCCTATATCGTCGTGGCATGCTGAGTATCATGTTATCAATTGTTGCCTGTGGAATTGCACTCCAGACTCTGGATAGATGAGAAAAGAGTTCATCTCCTGTGTTCAAATTTTGTGGAAGATCACTAAAAGCTTTTCTCCCGAGCAAATCCCATGCATGCTCAATCGGATTGAGATCTGCAGACTGAGCAGGCCACTCTAATAACGTGATATTGTGCGTACAGAACACATTCATCACCTGCCTGGCGGTGTGTGCGCGTGTATTGTCCTGCATGAATATGAAATCCTTGCCGAACTGCTGATGGTGAGGGATCACCATGGGGCGCACGACCTGCTCGAGGTATTTTTCGGCATTTAAATTACCTCGTATCCAAACGAGATCAGTTCTTCTACCAAGGCAAATTCTCGCCCACACGATGATCGTTCCGCCTTGGTGAGGATGAACTTCCTGAGGATTTCGGAGTCGACTTTGGCGACTAGGGACTCGCCAAACACGCACTCTCCTAGAATCAGGATGAAATCCGAAGCGAGACTCATCGGAAAACAGAACACGTGCCCACTGATTGTCGGTCCATTGCAAATGTGCGTTAGCCCACAATAAACGAAGCCCTCGATTTCCACGTCTTAGAGCTGGAATTCTTAATGGTCTACGAGCATGAAGATTGACTTCATGTAATCTGTTCCTGGCAGTTTGGTCACTGATATCAACTTGGTGCTGGGACTGGGGGCTTCCTACCAACTGGCGAGCTGTAATCTGGGGCTGCTTTTTTGCAGCATTTTGCAGAAATCGATCTTGCTTCTGGGTAGTCACCCTGTATCTTTCTCGGTGACGTTCGGCTACATCTCCTGTTGCTCTGTAGCGTGCCCATAATCGGCAAATTATGCTTGGCTGTGTGTTAACAGCGTCCGCAATATCGCGTTGACTGCGTCCAGTTTCCAACATTCCCACAGCCCTAAGCATCTCTTCCCGCGTTAAGTGACGACGTAACATAACACTTCGAGTGTCCAAAATCTCGAAAAAGTAGGCGGTATTGGTTATTTACAAGAAAAAAAATCGATTCTTGACAAAAATTGGTCAACAATCTAAGCAAACAAACCTCTTACTCTGCGACCAAGTTAGGTTTTCCATCCATAATTTGAAAAGCTTTTGCAATTTTTTTATTTTTGCTTTATTTGGAACAAATAAATTTATTCCTTATTCGGCCTACATTTATACATTTTAGTGGTCAGTACATTTTTTTGCGTATTTTCATAAATCAATTAGAGTAGTTTGCTTGTTCCCTAGACTCTTTTGAGTAGTGTATTATGTATAACCATCACAACTGCACATCCCATTGAAACAAACATCCTATCCAGGTCGAACATGATAAGATGTTCTAGTATATGTTACACCGTTACAGTCAGTTAGGATGTTATAAGACCTAAGACCATTTTTCTTTACAATAGTACCCAACAACCATTTATTAATACTAGGGTCCTTGAGAAACAATACTCTTTGACCAACATAAAAATCATCCTTAAATTTAGAATTAGAATTATAGTGTTTCACATTTCTATTATGACACTTAGCAAACCTTGTTCTTACATTTGTATTTAACTTTGGTTTTAAGTATGAAAGGTTACAAGGCAACTTGGTTTTTAAATTTCTATTCAAAGCTAGTTGTGCTGGTGAAAAGTGGGTGCCGCAGACTGGTGCAACTCTGTAATTCATTAGAGCTATTCTAACATCTGTCTTGTCTTCAAAACATTTTTTTAACATTTTCTTAGCTATTTGTACAGCTCTTTCAGCCATCCCATTTGACTGAGGATACCTAGGGCTTGTATAGATAAACTTAAATCTAGTGATAATAATAATAATATAATAATAATCTAATGATCTTAATTAGTGCTAGTTGATATGCAGTAACAGATAATATAAGAATAACAAATAAAATCAGGAATCACTAAAACATTTGAACAGAAACAAAAAAAACAATGGAAGGCACCTCACAATCCAATCCCATGGAAACTGAAACCATTGTAGTGACCAAAGAAAGAGACGATGAAATTGAGAAAATATTTAAGATAATGGAGATCATAATTACTGAACTAGGGATAGCGGGCGCAGACATTTTGAAAGATCCCGGCACCAAACCAATAGACATTGACCTATCTGACGAGATAGCCGGATTCTTGATGACTGTTTTCACCTGCCTTCGTAAAGAAGAGAATGACAATCCTTGGCATAATAAGTACTTGGGCTATGAAGTAAAGATTGTAGGTCAGACACTAACCGTAAAAGGAGTAGTAGATAAGATTAAAAGCGCAAATATCAAGTTTAACTTTTTGGTGGCAACTCCTATTGTGGAAATCCTTACTGTTTTTAAGGGGATGTTTAACGAAGTTAGAACTGGAGTGACAAATATCAAAGTAAGAGAAGATGTTGCCCGCAGAGCAGGGACAAAAAGGGACAAAGATGGTAGGCCTATTGCCCCCTTCAAAAACTGTGGACAAGACACACAACATCGGGATGTATGGACTGAACAACCAACACATTCCTCTTCTTCAAGGCATAACTCTCCCCCCCGAAAGACGCACTGGAATATTGAGAAGTTTGGGACCTTTGACACAGGCTACTTTATTAGTCATGGAAAATAAAAGATAATTTCAAAACAACTTTCACGTTTTATTATTATCAACATTGTTATATCTCTGATGCACGCCGGAAGGCTGCTCCAAGCGGATGTCCTACTACAGACAATATTAAAGTCATAGACAATACACAGATACTACAGTATTTCTGGAATTGGCATTAAGATTGGCGGTATTTAACTGGTGCAATATAATTAACAGAATTATAAAAGGTACGGATGTTGTAAGATTAGCCAATAAAACATTACCTGCCATGCAGGCAAAAGCCTATAGTAAATATAAAACTAAATTAAAAAATTAAAAAATAAACAAATGAACAAGATGTTATTTTATTTCTTGCTTTCCACACATAATGGGCCACTTTGGCTCACGAATTTAGGTAGTAATCAAATTAGAAAGGAATTCTAGGTAGTAGAATGAGTGAATGGAATGAATGAGGATAGAATTAATTTATTATCTATAGCGGTAGCACGAACGATGCGATGCTTTCTTCAATACTCTGTGGTTTTATTTCCCGTCTGATACGTTAGTATCCCTATTACGTCTGTGGACTGGCCCCGCATGTCTGTTTTGTTCAGAAAAAATTCTGAGTGATGTATGCATAGCCTTGCCTGTTACTGAGCTGTTTCCATCAGCCAGGATAGATGGTGCAAGGCATAGAGAAGCTGCTAATGCAACTGGAAATTTAGTGGAGGTGCCACCAATATGTGAAACTAGTAAACAAATATTGGCAACTATTGGAGCTGAAAGTACAGTGGGCATAGGCCTGGATGAAACGGGATTAGGAGAGGTACCTATATCTTTAATTTATTTTTAATGTTTTTAGATTATGTAGTTACTGTTAATCTGCTATTTGTTTAAGAGTGCTGTTTACTAATTTTCAGTTTGGCTACTTGACCACTGTACCCACGACATATGGGGAAAGGAAAGATAGGATAACATTTTTTGTTGATAATGGGGAAGAGAGAAAACCAGAATTTGCAGACCACTCCCAAGTTTTCATGGTGCCTGGTCTTATAAAAAATTATAAACAGCCTGTTTCATACACTTTTTCAACAAGTGCCACCAAGGGACCCGAATTGGCAAAACAAATAAAAGCTGTTGTGACTGAGGTTCAAAGGGCGGGCTTGACTGTGGTGCAACAGTTTGTGACCAGGGTAGTAACAACAGACATGCTTTAAAAATTTTGATAAATGAGTCCAGGGGTATCTATTTGAGACGTGGAGAAGAACCGAAAAATAATGTTATTTTAATAAACAATACAGAAATAATTCCACTATATGATCCCTTGAGAAGGTAATTAGAAATAATTTAATAACAAAAAATTTAATATTTCAAAAAGATGGAATTGAATACACTGCAAAATGGTCTCATTTACAGTTGTTACATAAAGAGAACCCTGGTTACAAAGGAGTTAAACTAATACCGAAATTAACGGAAAACCATATTAACCCGGAAAAACTCAATAAAATGAAAGTTAAATATGCCTCCCAAATTTTTAGCCGGACTATTGCTTCAAATATGGGATACCTTGCAGGTAATAATTTTTTTACATTTATATTTAAAGGATTTCTATGGGGGATTTGGGAGAAACCTTTGCCCAGCAGTGGGACGAAATACGTATACAATAGATAAATAATAATTTATTTAGTATTTTCTGATTATTTGCCATTGTCCTCCTTATTTTTTGAACTGATTCGTTTTTGCATTTAGATGTTAAAACAATATTTTAAAGGCGCGGGCCCACCGCGGCGCATGCTGAGCACGGGCACGCGGCGTATTTTAGCTGCGTGTATTAATTTGTTTGACAACGTGAACACGCGTTCCCGAGATAAAGGGTCTTGACAGACAGACAGACAGACCGACAGGGACTACTTACTCAAAAGAAAAATTGCTGGAGGCTGTTAAAAAAGTGAGAAATAAATAAAATAAATAAATAATGCTGGATTTTTCACACAGCATCATCTAGCCCCAAAGTAAGCAGAGCTTGTGTTATGGGTACTAGATGACTGATATACTACTTATATACTTTTTTTTTGTAAATACATACATATTATACATAGAAATGGCACTATATCTGCATACACCGCGTCAAAATTGTACAAAATACCTAGGGCGACGATAGTAAATCGTGTTTATGAACGAAGAGGTTTCAAATCCAACACTTTAGGAAAAGACACAATTTTATCTCGAAATGTTGAAGAAATGTTGGTAAGCAACCTACATGTGATGGAAAAATACGGATTCGGTTTAACTCGAAAGCAATTATTAGAAACAGTGAGCCAATATGTAACACAAAACAATATCACAAATCCATTTAAGAATAGAGTACCTGGGAAGGACTGGTTTCTCTCCATTAAAAAAAGACATGCCTTTCCGTCAAAAAACCCCAACCAGTCGAATATGCACGTAAAAGAGCGTGCAGCCCTGCGATAATCTATCCCTACTTTGATCTGCTGGAAAAAACTATTGATGATTTGGGCTTACATGATAAAACGGTACATATCTGGAATGTTGACGTAAGCAGCTTCAGTAAAGATCCAAGCAAATCAAAAGTGGTGGGCCTTCGAGGCTACACGTCAACCAGAACCATCTCGTCTCCAGGTAAGGATAATACGACTGTGCTGCTAGGATGCAATGCTATTGGTGAAAAAGCTCCGCCACTATTAATATATAAAGGGAAAAACGTGTGGGGTCAATGGACATCGGAAGACGATTACCCTGGAACTGTATATGCTGCCACCGTAAATGGCTGGATGGAAGCGCCAGTTTTTGAAAAGGTTTTTTTGCCAACCGTCGGACTGAAACGGCCCATACTTTTAATTTATGATGGCCACTCCACGCACGTGGGAATAAAAATTATAGAAAAAGCACAAGAACATAACATAACGATTCTAAAAATCCCACCACACACTAGTCACGTGCTACAGCCACTTGACCTGGCCGTAAACAAATCATTGTCTCTGATATAGAACACAACATAGAACTCTGTGAGCACGTGTCGTCCAGTTTTAGAGATTATTCTTGTGTTTCGGCAATGTAGAAAAGGTTTTAAAGAAAAAAGAAGTGATTATCCAACCAGACGAATATAACGACATAATTTCAAGCGACATATTTTCGCGGAAAACCGCGAGGTGTGGAAGGTGACGGGGGAGGCCTTTGCCCAGCAGTGGGACAGTGTAGGCTAACCAAAAAAATATTCAAGCAATGCGACGGTCACGAATTTAAGGGATATCATGATGTTAGACTTCAAAGGTGCCACTCAAGAGGTTTTTAAACCAGCTAAATGGCAATTTAAAATAACACATTGCAAAAGATTTATCATCAAGAGATCAAAGACCCAAGGAAACACTCTAATACGCGGTGAACAGTTTTATCACGCTGACACAAATAGATCTTTCAATATCTGTAAAACTGGCAAAAATACAAGCATGCTTCAACCTACCACCATTTCAACGGGAGCGCTTGTGACGCGGGCCAAAATAACAGATGTTGAAAAACTGTAAGTAAAACATTTTGGATCGGAATGGCATGAAAGAGAAGACTTGCAATTTTACTTAGGTATTATTAGAGGGCCAATTGTTGAAGAAATCGAAGATTTAGAAGAAAGTTTGTGTGAAGGAATGGTATAAGAATCGTCAGTCTTAAGAATCTAATGAGAATAAAACAATAAAAGCAGTTATTCACGTCATTGAAAATTTAATTAAGTTAAAGTCTGTGTACCTATGTGTCCTATTAATGTTAATATCTAACATAGTTAAATACAAATTTGTAACAAAATAATAAAGTTGTTTTTACTTATCGAAAGTCTAATGGAGGCCATACACGCTTGGTTTTGCATGATGGTTTTAGCCGTGCATGCATAACCGACAGGCAAGCCCTAGCGTGTATGTGATTAAACTGTACAGTTATCGGTGCATGTACAGTAGTGGTATGAAAAGGTTCGCCAGTTTTCAAATTGATTCATTTAACGTTCCGCAAGCACATATTACCTTTTCAAACTAAGTCACAGAACAGACTGGTTCACAGAAAATTATGTTTAACTGTTTGACAATAAAGTTTAAAATTACAGATTATACTTGTTTGATTTTCTGTCTTGACCAAGAAGATTATATAATGTAAAAACTTTTTATTGGTTTCAACATCTCGTTGTCTGTCATTGTTGACATTGCAATTTTATTTTTTCACGTTTCTATATTTTACATAAAATGCCGAGACCTTTAAGTGTTGTAGAAAGAGCAGCAATTATTGCTGAACATGAAGCTGGCTACAATATCAGTGAGATATCGCGTCGTCTTAATGTAACCAGGGATAGTGTAAGATTTTGGATCCGGAGATATGGTGAAGAAGGTGAACTCATAGATCATCGTCACAACAATTCTGGTCGCCGTCCTATCCTTAGTGCTGCACAAAATGCCGACATGAGACGGCAATATGAAGAAAATGGCTTTGTGTCAACCAATCATTTCGCTCAACTGTATGAAGTTTGTCCTAGAGTAATAAGAAATGCATTACACTCAATGGGATTACATTATAGACGACACTCAAAAAAAGTTGCTCTGACACCAACCCATAAGGAAGCACGCTTGAGATTTGCAGAGACCTATTTGAACTTTGATTGGAGTACCACTATATTTACCGACGAAAAATCCTTTATGTCAAGCCAACATGGGAGGCTTCATTTGTGGAGGTATAACGGCACGAGATATACAGAAGACCATGTAGTGCCCAATTTTAGTTCTGGACGTATCTCTGCCAATATTTGGGGGTGGATGTCAGCGGATGGAGTGGGCGAGCTCGTTCTTCTTCCTTCAAGGGCAAATGCAACTCACTATCTATCGGTTCTGGAAGACAGTATGCTACCAAGTGTCCGTACCGTATATACAGCTGCTGACTTACCTCAGGTCAGCTACGTTCAAGACAATGCTCGCACGCACACTGCTCGTATTGTGAATGAATGGTTCAATCGGCACAGTGATATAGCGGTGATTCCGTGGCCAGCAAGATCTGCAGATTTAAACCCGATCGAGAACCTATGGGGTTTAATGGTGCAGCGATGGGATAATAGAAACGAAAGAACCAAGAAGGCTATAGAAGACCACTGCCATATCATTTGGGAAGATACACGAGGGACGGACCTATGCTCTCGCCTTGTTGGTTCTATGAGAAACAGGTTACAATGTGTGATTGATGCTAATGGTGGTTATATACGTTATTAAATAAAATAAAGTTATTATATTACTTATTCGTACTATTCTTTCATATTCGGTCCTATCAACAAAGCGGTTTACCCCGACAGTAATATCTCTGTCAATAAATCTTGGCAGTCCAGGAAAATAGAGTATAATTAAAGATTACAGTAATCTAAATAACGTTTAAATACAAATAACCTATATCAAAATCTTGTTGTTATGGGTAATTGTTATTTTTGTAAAATTGACAGGATGGAGTAAAACAGTAAACAAATTATGCAAAACCTTTTTGATATGTCATTGCCTATAATCGATAGTAAACGCTAAACATAACAAAACGTAATATTTATTAATTAAAATGTTGGCAGTACTGGTTCTTGCACTCGTGCAAGCAAAAGTCGACTTTAAGATGACGAACCTTTTCATACCGCGACTGTACATGCAACCGAGCAAATATCAAAATTGATATTTTATGCCGCTCGGTTATGTTTGCGCGCGAGCATAACCGAGCGTGTATGGCGTCCGGCGAGCTTGCCTGCCACAGTTCTCAGTTTTTAATTGTTTGTGACGGCGGAAGGTCGCGCGCGCTCATCCTCGCGAAAATGGCGAGCCGCAAGCGCAATGCCACATTAGAAGAATTCATTGAAATTTATAAGTCGGAACCTTGTCTTTGGCGCGTAAAGTGCAAAGAATATCACGACAGAGACAAACGATCGACAGCATACGAGAAATTGATAACTAAGCTCAAGGAATTGGAGCCAACTGCTACAAAAGATGATGTGATTAAAAAAATTAATACGTTACGCAGTAACGTTAGACGAGAGAAAAAAAAATACGATGAATCTGTGAAGTCTGGAGCATCATCTGATGACATTTATAAACCAACACTGTGGTACTTTGAATTATTCAATTTTATTGGAGATCAAGATGTTCCTCGCAGCTCGCGATCTAACATTTCGGACTTTGACGAGAATGATTCGAATGTAAGTATAAATTAGTGAATTATTTATTTTGGAATTTATAGATTAGGTACGGCCGACCACAAACAATGTAGTAAATTTTTTCATATCGTTTATGTTACAATGAGATAGGGTAGGTAGGTACTCTCGACAACTTGTAACGCGTGATGTGTGGTCGTCTGTGCCTAAGTTTTTTGCAACGTCGTTTATAGCTTTACAAAATGTAGGTACCTACATAGATTGTTACAGTATAAACTCTTAAGCGGTGTAGTTGCTCATTTATTAATAAAACAATATTATTACATAAAAATAAAAGAAATATGTCACATTTCAATAAAACTATCCTGCCAAGGTACTTTGCCTTCATTGACAAAGTAAGTTTGGTATTCTAGTCTGACTTTTTTTGCATCATTCAGGACATTTCCTCGATTTTGTACTTGTAAATTTTCTACGTTTGAACGTGTGGCATCGTAGCCCGTGGTAACAACAGTTCCATTATCCACATTTTCTCGATAAAAACATCTTGGAGGTGCATATGAATTAGGAGTGTGCTCCATTAGAAAGTTGTGCAAAACACATGTAGCCATCACCACTTTTTCTATATTGTTTGGTTCTAAATTGATCTGAGTATGGTAAATGCGAAATCTTGATGCTAGTATGCCAAAAGCGTTTTCAACTATTCTTCTTGCGCGAGATAATCTATAATTAAATTTTTTTTTTTCGTAGCTGCTCAAATCCGCTTGACGATATGGTTTCATCATGTCAGGTCTCAACGGGAATGCGTCATCAGCAACAAATACTTATGGCAAACACCTTGAACTGTGTTGAATCGGTTCGGAGTTTGGAAGATTTAAATGTTTCATTTGTAACTTTTCAAAAAACGTTGTATTCTGCAAAACACCTCCGTCGGAAACTCTTCCATTTGTACCAAAATCTGCTAATAGAAATCGGTATTTGGCATCAACTATTGCCATAAGAACCATGCTACGTCGTCCTTTGTAGTTGTAGAAATAAGATCCACTATCAGCAGGTGGCACTATGTCTATGTGTTTTTTATCTATGGCACCCAAGCAGTGAGGAAAATTCCATCTCTCTTCAAAAAGTTGTGCGGTTTCCTTCCATTTATCCGATGAATCTGGAAACTAAAATAAATATTATTTTGTTGTGTTATAGGATGCTGACAACTCGACTGAAAATACAATAGATACAACGGATAATGCTGCTACAAATGTTAGTACAGGGAATACAGACGATATTACGACACCTAAGAATACTCCATTACCTGCTACTAGACCGGGAAGAAAGAAAATGACAGAGCAAGATCACTTAACTACTGACATATTACTATCTGTGAAAGACCATTTTAAGCGTCCTGCTTCTGCTCGAGGAACAGAAGATCGTTACGATCTTTTGGGAAGATCTATCGCAATGAAATTAAGATCATTAGACAAGCGTCAACGCTTGATTGCGGAGAAGTTAATTAACGACACCCTGTTCGATGCCGAGATGGGCAATCTGAATACCGAAGCAATTCAGAATCGTCGAAGTTTAACTTTTGTTTCTTCACCAACTCCTAGTCTCTCACGAACTCCAAGTCCTTCGCCCTCACTAGTTCAACAATATTATACACAACCGTATACTCATACCGCTTCTGTTGCGCCTCAAATTCAACCCTGCGTATCTCCGATACAACAGTACAACACCCAACAACAAAGGTACACGATTTCTCCTGCACCGCAAAGTCAGCCCTGCGCATCTCCAATTCAACAATATAACACTCAACAACAAACTACTTCTCCTGCACCACAACGTCAGCCCTCACCAGCACTACAAGAAGAATTTGACACACAAATAACAACAGCAACATTTTATTCAAATTTTAATTATCAAATGATTTAAATAATATATGTACATACATATGTAATTGGTTAATTAAAATATGTACCTACCTATTAAACTTGTCTAACGATTTGAATTTGGTTTTAATTATTTACTCACCTGTAAATAGTCGTCTTTCAGTGCTTCATAAATAGCATCGCATGTTTCTGGTATTATTCGGCCCAAAGCCTGAGGTGATATAATAGCAGAATATTTAAGACACTCGTATGTTCTTCCTGTTGCAAGAAATCTTAATGTTACAGATAGTCTCTCATGTGCTGATATTGCTTTCCTCATAACAGTATCTTGTCTTTGTATTAACGGAGTAATCAATGATAATAGTTTCAAATATTTTTTTTCATCCATTCGTAAATAATTTTTGTAATCTGTTGGTGTAAATCTCAATTCATTTATCAAATTTACGTGGGAGAATTGCTTTCTTTTCAATAACCAGCGTTTAGACCATTCAGTGCGCTCTCTTTTTCTTTTTCTGTTCTGCAGAACAAGTGTTAGGCCAAGTACAGCTATCACATCGTCGTCGTCCATTGCGTCCTACACACCATCACGTACTACGTAGCTCAACTCAGAGTTCATGTCAAGACGGTGCATGCAAAACCTAACGTGTATGTGTAGTATGAAACTCGGTTATGCTTGTCGGTTTTGCATGCACGGCTAAAACCATCATGCAAAACCTAGCGTGTATGGCCTCCATTACAGCTAAAATGATTATTCAACGGTGGACTCATACACCCTTATTTTGTAATTACCAAAAAAAAAATATTGGTACGCTCAGTCTCTGTAACTGATCACATTTGTGAAAAAAAAACAAAAAAAAAAGTCAAAATAGAATGTCCCTCAAAAAGGCTAATATTTGGTTAATCATTCGTCAATACACGTGGGGTTACTGACCGACTCCTATTCTTACGCCTAGGTCCATTCATAAATCGAATTACCTACAATGCCCACTTCGCTCATGGCAACATACCTCCCCGCCCGGCACAGGTCAGTTGGCGCCAGCCGGTCTGTTCATTTCATTTTTTCAATCCGCGCAATCAAGTTAAAACAATTTCTTGTGTGGTTGCAAAAATGGCGTATCAGTTTTCCAACAGAGAATACGCGCTCATGTTACGCACGTATTTTTTGTAAGGGGAAAATGTGAGTGCAGCATTACGGATGTATCAAAATCTGTACCCTAACGAGCGACAGCCGCATCACTCTACGATGTCCAGCGTCTATCAGAGATTATTAGACAATGGATCTTTTTACGTGCCATCGCATGCGAATGGACGAGGAAGGGCTGCATACTCCCAGGACTTGTATGACGACGTACTAGATTTCTTCGAAGAAGATCCTAGGAGGACCACGTCTGATCTATGGAGTGAAATAAAAAGACTAGTGTATGTGAGTGAGCCGTCCAATGTGCAGGACCTGAAACAGCGCATGACAGACGCTTTCGATAAAGTGCAACGGCAAGACAACGTTTTGATTTCGCTGAAAAACAATCTACTCAAACGTGCGCGTCTTTGCATTGACAATGAGAGTGGGCATTTTGAACAACTTTTAAAGTACTTGTAGGTTAGTGAAAGTGTAAATACGTGCGTAGATGTAGGTAAGTTAAAACTCTAAATAATTTAATTGTTGTAAATAGCTGATTGCAACTTTTTAAATACGCCAAAAGAATTTTCCACGTCTGCTATTTTCCGTAATTTTTTCAACAACAAAATTAAATGGTGGAAAAGTATTTCAAACCAAAACTAATGGCTTTTTTTACGATACCTACCTACCTACCGACATAAATGCCTTCTTAGATTATGAGCGAGAGCACGACGAGCGAGTAAGACAAAAAGATGTCCAGGATGGGGGTAGGACAGATAGAATGGAAAGAGAAATGAATGGAGTGCGTACAATAGGTAGTATCGTAGTATTTTCCAGTACTGTGTCCATAAAATTATGCAGGATTTTCGCTAAAAAGAAACCTCAATAACTTTGTGATAGTTAGATTAAAAAAAAATCTGAAACTGCCTTTTTTTTGGTAATTAAAAAATAAGGGTGAATAAGAGATAATTATAATCGATCGTATAAAAAGATAAAAGATCAGAAAAGCTTAGGAAGTGGCGCCAAAACAGCAAAGCCTTATGTATATAGTAAACAGTTATCTTTTCTGCAGAAAGTAATAGAACCTAAAAAGACAGTAAATAATGCTACTACCGAAAATAACAACACGGAATCCAATAATAACACAGAATCCGAAAACCAGAAAAAAAATTCTGAGGGTGGAAATGAAACATTGGAAACAAACTCTATAGAGACACATGACACAATGGCGGCAAAGAGTCCAATACCTAATCGTGTACCTAAAAGATCTCTAAAGAATATGATTAGTCCTGTAGATGCGAAGATGATGAAATTTATGGATTCTTATTCGAATAACGAACCTAAAACAATGAATCGGCATCTTTCATTTTTTAATGGGATATTACCATCATTAGATAAGTATAACGATGATGAAGTCCTTGAATTCCAAATGGGTGTGTTACAGTTAATGAAAAAAATTAAAAACAGTCGGCGACTGTTTTTAACTGGCGACTGTCAGTCGCCAAATTCGTGAATCGTCGTCTTTCAATCTGTCATCAGTTCACAGAGTATATTTTACACAACAATACCAAAATAGTAATATACAAGAAGCTACAAATTCTATTAGTACAAACATGACTACAACGACTTCTCTTCAAAGTCCAGCCTCTGTAGAATTAACTACAGCAGCTTCTCTTCAAAGTCCGTCTTCTGTCGAATCCTGCTATTCTAACTACACGGATATTGATTACAATGTCTTTTAATACGAAACACGAATATACCATAGTAAAATTGGTCAAATTTTTATATTTTTTTAATTATAATAATTAACATTAATAAAACTTAAATAATCACAACCTGTGTATTTTTATTTGTGTACTTACCTTAAGCAGATGGCTAATTTCATTTTAGTACTAATGCATTTCCGCATATTCGTATTTGATTTTGGTAGGCTTGAATTTTCCAGTCGAGTTAATAACTTTTCAAAACTTTCAACAGACATTCGAAAGTAATTAAAAAACTTTTTTTCATCGTTTCTAAGATTTTCGAATAATTTTTCAAATGTGATCGTTCGCACAGATTCTTGATTAATAGGATGTACCCAAAACCTTCTGTTTTGTCGGCGGCGAGACCGTTGGCGCCTACGATACCAATATAAAAGTACAACCACGCGTGGATCCATCAGTGACGTCTACTCGCTGTGACAACTGTGTGAAGACTGCGGCTATTCGTCTTTTACACGAATGATAATTTACCGTGTGAAGACCCGGATGATTGTACGTACCAACTTGCTGCACTTGACTCGGTGGAGCGCAGAGCCAAGAAGCTCGTAGGTGAAGACTATCTTGCCGAAGCAAAACTCGATAGTCTGAGCCATCGTCGCGAGGTATCATGTTTGTCGGTCTTCTACAGATTGTACTATGGTGAGTGTGCCCAGGAGCTACACGACCTTATTCCGCCTTCACCGTTCTTTTACAGGGACTTCAGACGCACAGCTAATTATCATCCTCACCTGGTTGATATTCCACTTCTTAGAACTAAGCGCTTCGAAAGTTCTTTTATTATGCGCACTGCAAAAATTTGGAATCAGCTTCCAGCGTCCGTATTTCCGCTGAGCTACGACCCTATTGTTTTTAAGAAGAGAGTTAATAGGCACCTTCTGGGTAAGCTCGCTCCATCGTAGACCTCACTCTTACCTGTGTAAGTTTGAGGTCAAGAGCCGACCCATTCATCATAAGAATAAGAAGAAGAAGAACGTTAAAAAAACGAATACGAAAAAAACGTGCAGGACAATGTCGTGTGAACGAAGCCTAAAGGAGCATCAGATATCAAGAAAAGATGGGAACATTTTCATAGAAGACGACATTTTGTTTATGGAGTGGGGAGAATAATTTTTTCGTTTTGTATTTTATTTTGTGTAACTTTTGATCTCATGGCAGTTGATGGCATTCCACAGCTAAATGGTTGCAGAATTTTATGCTTAAGCAGTGTTGCCAACTGCACCGTAATTACGGTAAAAACACCGTAATCAGCCTCGATATACCACCTACCGTAGCAAACTAATTACGGTAGCAAAAAACACCGTAATACCATTATAAAGATTTAAACAAATCTTATTTTTTTAATCTAGAAAATAGTTTTGAGAGATTCAATTGTTATTTTCTTTAACGGTTTCGGTTACTTTGCAATTCATTTAACGGCAACACTATTTACGGTTATTGCACACTTTTACATGTTCGGGAATTCCCCCAGTAGCGTGATACGTAATATGCTCACGAATATGGTAGGGATGTCGATTGCATTGATCTGTATTTGAACTTAGACCTTTTTAATTTACCAAGTATATATAGTATCCGAATTGAAATTGTTCTAAATAACAAAACAATACATCATTCAGCGCACGCGTCTTATTACGTTAAGTTTCATTTATTGTGTTGTGGTGATCCGAGTTTTTTTTTCAATATGGATAGTGATACTGATAGCGACTGCAATTCTGAAAGAGAAGAGAGCATAGCAGAAGTACCGGCTAAAAGAAAGCGTTACAAGCAAAAGTTTCGGGACGAATGGTTGCTGAATAAAGAATTTTGTGACTGGCTAAGAAAAGATAACAGGGACTTATCAAAGGCAACCTGCAATGTGTGCAATGTATCTTTTACTGCCGAAATAAGTGTTATAAAACGTCACCAAAATGGAAATAAACACAAAAATAATTTAAAAAGATGTAGTGCCTCGACATCCACAAAACAACAGTCAATAGTAAGTGCATTTAAATCCATACCAACTACAGAAAAGCAATCGGTAAAGATTTCTGAAATAAAATTAGCTGCTTTCGTTGCTGAGCATAAAATATCTCATAATGTCATGGACCATTTAGCGGATTTATTACCTAAGTTGTGCCCAGATTCTCAGATAGCCAAAGATATTAGATTAAAAAGAACTAAAGTGCAAGCTGTAATAAATAACTGTATTGGTAAATCTGAAAAAGAAAACATGATCAGTGATTTAAAGTCACAAAAATTTTCAATTTTGATAGACGAAAGCACAGATATTGCTGTTGTAAAGACAATAGCTGTAGTGGTGAGGTATTATGATCCAATGAATAAAAAAGTGATCTCTCGGTTTTGGGACTTGATTCAATTATTTGATGAACAAACAACCGATCACGTTGCAAACCCCGAAAAACTGTATAATACTGTCATTGATTCATTTAAAAAGTTTGACATTCCAATGGAAAATATTATAGGTTTCGGTTCTGATGGATGCAACGCAATGATGGGAAGAAATAACTCAGTATCAAGTAGATTCCGTCAAGATTGTCCAGGTATAATAGTGATCAAATGCATTTGCCATTCCCTCCATCTTTGCGCTAGTGACGCATGTAAAGAGCTTCCTCTTGATTGTGAAAAACTGTCTCGAAATATTTACAACTTCTTTAAATCCAGTAGTAAAAGGCAGAGTGAGTTTAAAGAGTTCCAGCATTTTGCTGAGGTGGATGTGCACAAAATTCTTAGACCAGCACAAACTAGATGGTTGTCTCTAAACGCAGTAGTGCAAAGGATTCTTGAACAATGGGATGCATTACGGCTTTATTTCGATAGCAAATGGCTGGAAGATTCGGAGTGTCATGATATTCATTCATGCTTGAATGATCCTATAATCAAGGCCTATTATTATTTTTTGGCTTGGATGTTGCCAAAATTTACGAAATTAAACAGCTATTTTCAAAGCGAATCTGTTTTGATTACAAAACTAGATGAGAAAATGACGGCTTTTTATAAAGAGCTGTTACTATTGGTTCTAAACCGTAACTATGTAAATTCTGCTCCTATTGAAACTTTAGATCCAACTGCAGAAATAAATCATAAAGACCTGAAAGACATATATCTGGGTTTAGGTGTTCAGAAAGAGCTAGATTCTATTGAAGATGATAAAAGAAAGTTAACTCTGAGAAAGATGTGCAAAAATTTTATTGTTGGAGCTTGTGTTGGCATTCGTAAACGATACTCTGTTAACGACAACATTATGTCAGAAATAGCAAAATTTGATCTAGACAGAGTGATTTCAAATGAAAGGGAAGAATCAATTTCAACGTTATTTCCCTTACTGCCTAGAATTTCCCCAACTTCAATCCAAGATCAACAAGAACTAGATGATGAGTGGCGGAAGTTGCCCCTTTACCATAAAGATTTGGATTTAAGTCAACCTCCTGACATGTTTTGGCACCAGGTAAGTTTCCAAGTAAGCTTGATTCCTATTAGTTTCTATTGTTATGTAACCGGACCCTAATATTTTTTTTTTCTCAGGTAGGACAAATGCGGGTTAGTGAAGAGGATGCCCATTCAGCCTATTTCAAACACTTGCCAAAGTTTATGCTAGCCATTCTGTCTCTACCACACTCGAATGCCGAGTGCGAAAGAGTCTTCAGCAGAGTCAACGACATCAAAACGAAAAAGCGGAATAAACTCCTTACGAACACCATCAGGGGAAACCTTTTATCGAAGCAAGCCATACAGCGACACGGAAAAAATTGTATTGATTTTAAACCTACAAAAGAAATGATTGAAAAACATAATATCGAAATGTATAAAAATATTGAAACAATTATACTATCTGATTCTGAATAAAACTATGAGTTTTATTTCAATTCTAATCATGAACTTCCTACTAAACGGGCCAGGTAATTCTACCGTAATTCAATTTTAAATTACAACATAATTTTCTAAAATCTACCGTATTTTTCGAAGAGTTCTACCATCCGATAAGTTTTAGAGTTGGCAACACTGTGCTTAAGTTTAATTTTGAATAAATTTGTAGAAAATTTTACAAAAGTGTGTTTCTTTTCTTAATTTTTTCCTACCAATGTGGTATCTATTAGTTGCAGGTGGCATCTCTGACGGAATGGTAGGTTATTTACCATCAAGTTGATTGAATTTGACAGATCTATGTATTTTTCATTCAGAATAAGAGTTCAATCTTACCCTAGACGAATTTATTGCCGTAAAACAAGAATTTTCATTGTACAAAATAACGAAGTTCAAAGTTACCCAAAAGTCAAGATAACTTTGAACGGTGATTTTTTTTTTTTATAAAAAAAAAAATCACTTGAAAAAAATCAATTTGAAATTTGAGTATAGAAGTACACTGATTAATCAATAAAACAAAATTAGGCCGATACATTATTTTTCAATAATCGTAAAAAAACCAAGTGTTCAAAGTTACCCAACTTGACTGTACGGTTTAGCTGTTTGTCACAAAACCACTTTAGAAATGTCTATCCAAAATTTAGCAACAATTTAACTAATGTTTAGTAGTTCGGTACCGTTAGTGTACAGCAATTTGTTGCTGAACACTCTAGTAATTTGTAACTAATGTTTTGGTATTTTTTCCTAAAGAAATTGCATGGAGAATATTTTGTATTCTCTAGCTCATTCCATTTTCAAACTAGTAAGAGGACGGCCGCGTTATGGAATTCTGGATCATGTAATTTTTTATTTATTATTACATTATTGAATGAATTTATTGAACGATCCGAGGAGTGAGGTGAAGCATTTTTTGCTCTGTGGCATAGACCCTCATAGACCGCGTGCAAAAAGATTTGTCTGAGATCACGTGCTAGCCTTGTGTGTGCCGACTTCCACATTTAGGCAGCGGCGTAGAGAATTTTCTAAAGCTGGCCTGATCACTACAAGAAAACGGAAATCATCAAGTTCATCATGTTACAGTAATCCAACATCACCATATTCTGCCTCAAGAATTGAAGATGCCACAAAAAGTTTACCTGAGCCTATAAGTGAAGAGACTGAAGAGAATCTTATATGGCTGAGAAACTCATGTGACCCGTGGATGACAGTTGAATTATACTGGAATCAGACACGAAAGGCGCGCTTGCAAAAATATGCTGAATCTAATATGCAAATTGCAGATAACTTCAATGGATTTAGAGCACTGGGACAGCCCAAAGGTCTGCACTTGGTATGTATGTATAATTAGAATTTGATTTCCAATGCCATGCTAGTTGCGGTCCCAGTGTATCGGCCCTTTCAACCTCCTAACACTAATGCCTACCTACCTTTACTGCAATTACCAATCCGCCTGTCAAGCGTGGTGATTTTGGTAAAACTCTCCAGTTTTTTTTGGACGTTATCAGGTTGATGATGGTGCTAATCTATTTGTCTTTAAATTTTAATGAACTCCTTCTTTTGAAACATTTACTTTCAATTTAATACAATTTTTTTTTTTAATTTAACATAATTTTTTTATAGTTGCTGAGCGACTTCAACCACCTGTATTTTGAGAACGCTGACAAACTGTTCCCAAACTGGCCACTATATCGTGAAAACGTACTCGAAGCTGCGAAGAAGAGAAATGATCCTGTGCTAAAAGATATTATCCTGCCTTGATGGTGAAGGTAATCAAATGCTTCTATGATTTTTATTACAATATACGTACGGTCAGCGGCAGAAGTTCATGATCATTTGATGTTTTAGAATCTTAGAATATCTCTTGGGCACTTAGTAGTGATTAAGTACTATCAAAAACAACAATTTATGTTCGGTTCTTGTTTTAAAATAGGAATAGGCATCATTTTTTGTGGCTTGTTTTCCTAGTGTGTATAAATAACGATGCCTTTGGGCAAGTTACACGTCAAGCAGAATATAACTGTCCAGCAATGTTTGACATTTGACGTTGACAGATCTTTTTATGGCTGGATTGAAATGGTAACCCTGAGCGGCCCTTTTGTTTTATCACTTTTTTTCCTGATTTGGACTGTTTTGGTCGATATAATTTTATTATTTTTGCGATTTTTGTAAAAGGGATAGGCAAAAAGTCGTCTTATGGCGATCTGTCACCCATATTTGGCTATAATGCATCGGTGAGTTTGTTATTTCAAAGGCGTGGTTGAGACGCTAAATCCACTGTGGAAGTCTTGTGAAAATAAAATGGTGTGTTGTTCTTTGCAGTTAATTCACGTTTTTCCTCCGGCAAGGATCTCCTGTTTTGTTCCCAGGTGAGCTATTTTGTCATATTTCGTAGGAACTTTGAATTTTCAATGGTCTGGGTTTTAACCAAAAAAAATATCTGTTTTGTTACAGAAATGGGTTTCTTATTTATATTGGAGAATTTCTTATTTATATTGGAGAACTTTCTTGATTAAATTAAAAGTAAATTTGCTTTGGACCTTCCTGTGCTCCGGGAACCTCCACATAACTTTGGAAAAATTATAAAACCTCCGACCCCAACGGGCACTTTGAATTTAGGATTAAATAAAACTTAATTAAGCCGACTTCATCGGATAAAGTTGTGGTTTATTTAGATTTATTAAAGGTTGCAATAGCTTCAGTATCGTTCAATTTCTTACAATAACTTAGGTTCACAATTTTTCCTAAATTTCATGCCGTTGTTAGTTAGTTTTCCCCGATCAATTTTGATAGAACCTATGGGTTTGGCCCAATAAAGTCTCCTCTACAACCATAACATCCTGTTGTATTATTTCCCCTGCCCTAAGATCAGAAGCCGGTTCCTCGTTGTGCTATCCAGGTAATTTCAGTATTTGTAAAGCATCAGATTGGTGTCTGGCGCCCGAGAATCTTATTAGAATATTTGTGACACTATCTGAATTATTTGTAAGGTTAGGAACTAGAGTCGCTTTGACGACCTTTCAACCACAGTGGCATCAAAGATGGCAACAATGGAGACCAAGGTGGCAACAGCTAACGAGAGAATCACCAGTCTTCAGACGGCCAGAAGAGACGGACTGATAGCCCAAATGGCACCAGCATCCTCCTCGACTCCGTTAAGCACCATTCCCCACTACGTTGCATCCACCCCCTGTCCAGCCAGGCAAGGATCTGAGCCCGTCCTGGAGGATGCCATAGCCGCTATGAGGAGACAGTTGGGGTTGGGCTAAAAGCCTAAGCTAGCAGGAATTAGTAAAAAAGATCAAAACACAAAAATCATCGTCTCCTATTTCAGAAATCCTCTTTATCCTCTTTAGTTAAATTAAAAACAACATTGATTTGCCAAATTTGTTTATTCTAGCCTTTCTTTTAAATTCTCATTTTTTGTACTTTCATATTGCAATTCACATTACAACGAATTTTAGTTTTTTAATTTTTTTTTATTTTATTATTACATTAGTTTACTATTTTGGAGTTTTTATTAGTTGCGTAAATTTAAAAAAACTGTAGTGTCCATACTTTTTTTACCACCACGATGAGTTAAAGTGGACTGAAAGAAAAAATATTTAAAATTTTTAGATGAAATAATAAATATGACCGAGTTTTGCGTAAAAACTACAAGCATTCGGGGATTTTTGAGGAATTTGGTGGATAGCAGTAGCAGTGCTACTTAGGTTGCCAATACTTAAAAAATTGGGGTCATGGTAGGGGTCACTGTCATAATAACAATAGCAGCTTGGCTGCTAAAAGTTTAATTTTTCAAGTTTCAGTTATTCTTTGTAATCTAAATTAGTAACAACTCTTTGGTTTTAGGTATCAAGAGGAAAGCAGACATAGAAACATGCAGAAATGATGCTAGCAAGATAATTTGTTGTTATGACATGCAGGCTGTTCTGCAGACACCATGCGGAAACGATTCCCTCTTTTTCTATAAAAGAAGATTAAATGTATACAACTGCACCGTATTCGACGTTGTATCAAAAGCTGCCCATTGCTACCTGTGGAATGAATCACTAGGGGGAAAAGGTTGTGATGAAGTTGGGACGTGCATTTATAAATTTCTGAAAGACCACTGTGTTGGAAAAAATGTTATTTTCTACACCGACAACTGTTCGGCACAGAATAAAAATAAATATTTACTAAGCCTCTACCACTATGCTATCAAAGTTTTGGGTATTATGTCAATAACACACAAATACTTAGTTGTTGGACATACGCAGAACGAAGGAGACTGCGTGAATAGCACAATTGAACGGGAGAAGACAAGAATACTGAAAAATGGATCCATTTTCGTGCCACCACAATGGAAGTCAGTAATACAATGCGCCAAGAAGACTGGAACTCCATACGATGTACACGAATTAGACTTAAGTGAAATTCTCGATTTAAAAGACCTAGCAACACAGTTTGGTAAGAACTTCACTGTTAATAATGACGGCGGTCGTGTTGTATGGAACGACATCAAAAAAATCTTTATGCAGGCGTCTTCTCCATACTTGGTTTTTATAACGACACCTATCATCCGAATGCAACGATGAAGTGCATAAATGTGCGCAACAAAACTAGAAGCAGAGGTGCAGTAAATGTAGAACTACATCTACGGAATAAGTACCACCAGCGACCAAAGATATCAAGTCTAAAGAAAAAAAGATTTACTTTCTTTATGCGACTCAAATGTCATTCCAAGAGTATACATACCGCGACTATTACTCAAGTTTGGAGGCTGCAGACAATCACATTGAACCCGATGAGCATAACGATTAAGGGGTGAACCTAGTGGGTTTGGTTGTCAAACTAGGCCTAGATCTCAGTACTCACAGCATCCCCGCGGTAAAAAACTAGAATAACATAAAATTCAAAATGTTTTCTTCGGTTCCTTAATTGGAAAACACAATTGCGAAAAATGATTACTAATTATTTGGTTCCTTAATTCAGTTTCTTCATAAGTTGTGTATTTTCTTGTCAATAACCAAAAACTTCCACAAAAAGTATGCTCCGTCCCGCTCCTATGAACGCGAAATCCTATGCCTATCCTTTGCACAAAATTGTTGTCTTTTATGTACCATAGAAAAAAAGTGTTGCATGCCGCAGGTTAAGAATAATTCTGATCTCTTTTTATTTTCTAGATACTAAATAAACCGATAAGGTTTTAAATTGATTGTTTTTTTTTTTTTTGTTTTATTACTGGCTCATGCGGTTATGGTGATTCCTTCACTATAAACGCTGTGAAGTTGTGGAATTCTCTTCCTCATGCTATCCGCAGTAGTCAAACGCTTAACTCTTTTAAGGCCAAGGTAAAAGAGCACTATTTGACATAAGAATCCCTTTTTCTATATATTATATTATTATTTTATGTGTGTATTTTAATATATATACAGGGTGTAAAAAGACTGCTACCGAAAACTGAGGGATTGCAATCTGACCAAGATTCTGAACATATTTATCGAAAAAAAAAACTCAAAAAATTTTTTGACTTAGCTACGTCATTTTATTTTCTAGTTTTTTGCTACTAGTACAACATAATAAGACCATACGTACCTAATCATTTCATTTATAAAAGAAAAAAACAATTAAAACTCAAAATCCAGCAATCTACGTATAAAAACGCGCCCTGTACATACGCAAACAGTGATCTTCAAACGCTGTTTTCTCCGGATGTAATGATTTTTTCGGAAAATCCTTTTGGATTTGGTTGTGTTTTGGGATGCTGTACCTACCCCTTTCGGCTTCGGTAGACGTCTTTTTACACCCTGTATATATATATATATATATATATATAAATACCAACCTGGGCACTAAGTTGATCCAGCCCGACTGCCGTGCATTCCTGACTCCACCTTTTCGCCCATATTACTCGACTCCGGTTGCATAGATCTTGCCCGGAGTGGCAACGGCGCAATTTTTTGGGCGACGTTGCCAAACGTGTTCACGGAGAAATTGATGTACTCAACATTTTTATTGCTAAGATCTCGAACTTAATCGACTCCGTAACGGCCGAAATTCAGAAACCCATAAATACTTGTTGGCTCCGTTTTATATACCAAATCCAAAGTCGTATGTTGATCAGATCCATTTATATTATCAAAATTACAGCTTTATTTGATCCGACAAAACGAAACTGTATATTAAGTAACGTAGATTATTTTTTCGTAAACACTACAGTATTCGAAGTAGTGAAGGGCGCGGGGGTCGGGGCACGAACGCCCCGCTCGCGGTGCCGGCCGCCTTTGTTTTCATTATGACTCCAGCGGTCGAGTTTTGTGCACGCGTATCTAGTCATTAATAATACAAGGTGTTTGTTGTTTGAAAGAAATGGAGAACAACGAGAAGCAAGATGAAGGTATGTATCTATGTTTAAAATAACTACCAATAGTAATAAAACGTGTAAGGTAGGCCACCTAACATGTTTTCTTAGTAATAGTTATAATCTAACTTAGTATTATCCTAATACCTATATTTATTGTGTTTTAGTCGGAATACCGAGTTGAAAGACTCCACAGAATTAAGGTACATAAAAATGAAAATGCATTTAAATGGTTTGTTAAATTGGTGTGGCAAATGAGTTAATGCTTAATGCTAATTATTATTGCTTAATCCCTCCGCTTGTTTGGCGCACGTTCGGGAGTCCGAAAACGATTGAATTCGCGATAAGGCGATTAGAATTAATTTAGGATTTAAGGCACTATTAACCAAACGTTATGTAATCTTTCTGTTCGCTACGGGCGATTGAACATTAAACATGCCACGAGCTGCCTGTGCCTAAAAACTGTGAGCTATGTAAAAGCAAAAACTTTGATGCATGAGAATTTCTCGAAGGTGTGTGATAGATGATTAGCTTTTTAGGGTCGTGAGCATGATGGTGCCCAGTCGGAACTTCTCGGTTCACTTTAATATAACTCAACGATTTCTTTTTTAAATTGAATTAGCTATTTTACTCCGTTTGGTTCAATCTTAACAATTTAAAAAGTTTTTAGTTTATTTAAATATCTAAAACCAAACCATTTAATAGTTACCTATATTTCTTGCGATGTTTTTATCTGCATTGCTAATATTGCATAGGTATTTTAATTTTACATTACCTATGAAAATATTTTGAGAGTAACGAAATGCCCTTATTTACTTTGCTGGTTGCTTGCAAAACTTTTTAACGACTAAGGGTTTTGGTGTTTGTGTTGCTAACAGAATCATTTTGCAAGTTATTCATAACTTACATTATGTACCTAAACTTAAATTAATACCCACATGACAACAAACACTTATGTTACAGGTAAAAAAGGAAAATGTGATCCTCCGGATTTACCTGGATTAGATGTCAGCTTGTCTGATTCTGATATTTCGTCGGTACTTAATTATGCCGATAGAATACACATAAGCAATTTTGAAACACTGCTAACAGATAGTATGATATGTGATTCAGAATCGACAGACGATTCCATTACTACGTCCAATGACAAAACAGTTGTAGAGTGCCAGGATTTAGCCAGGAATAAAGAAGCGAAGACCGTAAGTTAAAAACCTCGACAATTCATTCATTAGATTAGTTAACTACTATTATTTTGACCCGTCTCTCCCCACCGTTCGCACCGCGTGGTATTTTGTGTGTTCTTTATTGAACAACTTATTCCTAAAGGAATTATATTTTGTTATTATCTATTTCTGTTACTATCGCTATTTAATAACTACCTCATTCCATTTAGGCCTATTGACTAAGTCATTTGCTTAACTCTGTACGATACGAAAACACCATGCCTGCCTGTAAACTATCATTTTGCCTATGTTATCTATCAATTATTTATCTCTACTATCTTTATACTATCCTAAGGTTTAAACCTCCATCTGTTCTGTATCTATTTTCTAGCCTATATCCAGGTACCTACAGGGCCTATCCTTTATTCGAACTGTGCTATTTACATGACGGTTATTTTTTTCTCTTTATAATCCTATCTCTTTATGTCTCATATTACATTAAAAGCTATACTATCTAACTTATGACTACATTCTGATAGGTTTTTATACTGTTTGTCTGGGTCTTAATCCTATTTCTATAATACTATAATCTCTTTAATGGGCGTTTTTCCATTATCCATTAGGATCAGCAACATCCCTGATCTGTATCAGTAAGATTTAAGTATTCATAATTATATTAATGTTGTCTATTACAGAGATCAGGGGACGAGAATACTCTAGCATTGAGAATGCCGTCTAAAAATCTAAACTATAACGAACGAAGCGAGGACGATGGTGACTTTTCTGCAACTGACGGTTCAGACTACGTTTCAAACAGTGACGAAAAACCACAAAAATTTAAAAAAAAAACAAAGAAAGCTAAAGTAAACTTAATGAGCAGAATAAGTCAAGCCTTGATAGAAACCGACATGGATAAACCGAGTGTAAGTTAAAAAAATCGACAAATCTTAGCCTGATTAAAAAATCTGCCTTGGGAATAGACAGTAGGTCTTTTTAACAGAAATCAAAATTATCACTTTATTTCCATGTCCTTTTTTAGTTTCAAGAATTTGATATTTCCTAAGCGTACAGTCAGGGTATTTATGGAAATAAAGTTTTTTTTAGGTCATTTTTTTGTGTAAGTAATAATATACATAAAATTTATTTCAGACTTCGAATACACATTTCATAGTTCCGGATACACCGAATTCATCTTTTCAGACTTCGAATGCCTTTGTCTTAGTTCCGGAGACACCGGAAACATCTTTTGAAAAAGTGAGTAACTAATTAGCAAAATGTGTACATAACGGTCCTTTTTAGAATAAATACTTTATCAGATGCTTACTTTAAATTTTTTTGTTTGGATATTTGATTTTTTTTAGCTGACAATTTCTTTTTTTTTAGGATCATACATTAAAGGAAAAGCTGCCAAATCAACCTAAAAATAATTTCTCATCGCTACAATTAAATAAGGAATCTCGCAGGTATTGTAATGCTAGTATAATAAATACCTACATATAACTTGCATAATAATATGTGTTTTTTTGTTTAACCATAATCAATGATATTCAATTGTTTTTAGATTGTCGGATGACACCACAAGTTTTGCTGCAGAAATTGATCACGCATTGTCAAGCGATACCTTAGATTTAGATGGCCAAATAAGTGTTCCAAACCAAGCAAACACAGAAGACGTAATATAATATAATTTCATGAAATGATTATTATATAAAATTGTTTTCTAAACATGTCTGAATTATTATTATTTTTTTTTAGATCAATTTACCACTACCATCAGAAGAGACTACAACTGGCAAACGTAGTTGGAATAGGCGTAACTGTTGCCTTTATTGTGAAAATTTAGTAACCAATTTTACACGACATTTAATTAGACACCATCAAGAAGAACCAGAAGTTTTAAAACTTATGGCAATCTCAAACTCCGATCGTAAAATACAAAAAACAATGAGGCAAGCTATAACAGATGATTTAAGAAATCGTGGTAATTTTATCCACAACTCTAAAGTGGCTTCAAATAATGAGGTACACTTGATTACAGCTAGAAGAGCAAATAACGAACAGAACAAACCTCAAAGTCCTTCAACTTTTGTGGTATGCAAAACCTGTTTAGGAACTTTCAAAAGATCGACGTTTTACAGACACAGCAAGAAGTGTGGAACTGAGTCGAAACATTCTCTGGCTCGAAATGCCATAAGTATCATTCCTGATTTACAAAACGCGTCAAAGGAATTAATAAATAACATACTGCCCAGAATGAGGAACGATGACATTTCTCTCATCGCTAAAAATGATCCTTTAATTATTGCTTATGGCTGTAGACTTTTAAAGAAAAAGAAGGAAAGGAGAAGCAGGAAAGTTATATGCTCTAGAATGAGAGACTTGGCGCACCTTTTAAAGTTATTAAGAGAGAAGGAACCTGATATTAAACAACTCCAACAACTGTTTGACCCCAAATATTATGAATGCTTTATTGATGTAGTGAAAACAATGAGCGGTTTCAATGAAGAAACAGGATACGTTGAGGTGATCAGTATACCAGCTAGAATACGCCCAGAAATATTGGGTTGTATTGAAATTTTGTATACCAATACAATCATGGACAGTGCAAAATCAACGGCGCTTAAAGATCTAATTAAAAACAAGTTGAGCGAATTTAAAATGCTCCTTGAAGCTAATTGGCAATGGGAAATTTCGTCAAACGCTGAAAAATCTCGAAAACAAAAGCTCATGACTAAGCCGCAGGTTATGCCAGTTGATGAAGATATTAAGAAATTAATAACAAAAATCCATGAACTGGAAGAAACTTATTATAAAAAACTAAAAAAAGACGTCACTATTGTCAATTATGAAAATCTGTGTGAGGTAACAATTGCACATATAATACTTCTTGATCGAAAGCGAAGTGGAGATGTTGCTGAATCCGAATTACAGTACTATTTGAACAGAAAGATTGACGAAATACCATTGGAGGTGCTAGAATCACTTGATGATAAGCAAAAGAAAGCCATGTCAGACCTGGATATTTTTCAAATACCGGGAAAACGAGGTAGACCGGTGCCCGTGCTGCTAACGAAAATAATGAAAAGAAATATTGATATACTGGTAGCAAGCCGTTCAGTTCTAAAGATTTCATCTACTAACAAATATTTGTTCGCACGTCCTCTCACTGAAGAACCTTTCGATGGTGGAAAGTGCCTGAATAGAATAAAAAGTATGTGTTCTTTAAGAAAACCAGAAATGTTGACATCGACTGGTTTGCGGCATCATATTGCTACAATTTCCCAAGTTCACTCAAAAACTGACGAGAAATACACTCAGCATTTGGCTACATTTCTCGGTCATGACATGCAAGTTCATGCTAGTAACTACCGATTACCCCTACAGGCCATTCAGAAGGGAGTTATTGGCAGTAGGCTATTAGAAGTTGAGCAGCTGTCAAAGAAACAAAGTAATTTATTGACTGAACAAAATGAAGATAATCAAGATAATGATAATATGGATATTCAAATTGAGTCTGATAAAGAAAATCGTACCGAAGGAGAAAATATAACTAAAAAATATGAGAAACAAGATCGAAGAAAGAAGAAATACAAAAAAAAAATAACAACTGACGAGGAACCCGATGAAAATGTTGATAAGAATGAGAAACAAGAGCGAAGAAAGAAGGTTGAAAAAATTATTACAACAGAAGAGGAACCCGATGAAAATGATGATGAGAATGAGAAACAAGAGCAAAGCAAGAAGGTTGAAAAAATTATAACAACAGATAAGGAACCAGATGAACATGTTGATAAGATTGGGAAACAAAATCGAAGAAAGAAGGTCTTTAAAAATACAAGAACAAATGAGGAATCGGAGGAACACAATGATAAGATTGGGAAACAAAATCGAAGAAAGAAGGTCTATAAAAATGTAACAACAGATGAGGAATCGGAGGAACACAATGATAAGATTGGGAAACAAAATCTAAGAAAGAAGGTCTATAAAAATGTAACAACAGATGAGGAATCGGAGGAACACAATGATAAGATTGGGAAACAAAATCGAAGAAAGAAGGTCTATAAAAATGTAACAACAGATGAGGAATCGGAGGAACAAGTTGAAAACATTGGGAAACAAAATCGAAGAAAGAAGGTCCATAAAAATGTTACAACAGATGATGAATCGAATGAAAAAGTTCATAAGATTGAGAACAAAAATCTAAGAAAGAAGGTCTATAAAAATATAACAACAGAATCAGATACAGAATCGGATGAACAAGTTGATAAAGGTAAAAGACGTAAAACGATTCACAAGAAGTGGAGCAAAGATGAAGTAGACGCAGTAATGCGTCATCTGAAAAAATTCATAGTAATGAAAAAGAATCCTGGTAAAGCTAATTGTGAACAAGTACTGCGAAAGGAACCAGTACTTCATAATAGAACATGGATGCAAATAAATACTTACATTAACAACATTTATAAAAAAAAGCCATAAAAACATCAACAGTAAAAACCAATAACTACACGTAGTTTAAAATTTATCAAAAATCTCCTTTTTTGTGAAAATTCTCCTTTCATTGTGTTTAATTAATATGTTTTGTACTGTGTGTTTAAAATCAATATTGTTTGTACTGTAAGTTTAATCAATATTTTTTGTACTGTCTGATTAATTAATATTTTTTGTACTGTGTGTTAAATTAATATTGTTTGTACTGTGTGTGTCAATAAAGTTTCTTATGTGTGTTATAATTGATTATTCATTCGACAAGGATGTTTTGGCTCATGGCGGAAATCGGAACTAGGCACTTGCATGACATTGACATGGGGATATGAAATTAGGGCTAGCAAAAATCTCCTGAGTTTTATGGAAGTTGTAAGACCGTAATTCAATTGAAACTTATAGAAAACGCTGTGAAACTAAAAATACGGAACCCTAAAAAGATAGATATTTGGACGAACCTTTCGTCATACAGTGACGGTGATAATTCTCAAGTAGTATGCAACCTACAAATAACAACCTACCTCATCATCATCATCATCATCAGGCTACATTAGTCCACTGCTGGACATAGCCCTCCCCTAATGAGCGCCATAGCGCCCTGTATTCAGCTTGCCGCATCCAGCATCTGCCTGCAGTCTTTCGCAGATCGTCATCCCATCTGGTTGGAGGGCGTCCTACACTACGTTTGCCGAGTAGCGGTCTCCACTCAAGAACACTTTTACCCCAGCGGTTTCGGTTCTTCGTGAGATATGGCCAGCCCACTGCCACCAAGAGGTTGCATACTACTGCTTATAATAGTAAAGAGTAGTCGTTCTCCTCGTTCTTTAATTTTGAAAAATCATAGCGTGGATCCGCGCTTTAGTTGTTCTGTTATTCTGCTTGATGAAATTTATCAAACAAACCTATAATGCTAATACAAATCTGCTAGAGACGTATTATAAAAATCACTACTATTAAAATAATTAAAATGTTAGATTTAGGTCAAACAAATGGCTAAGGCCACAAGCAACCAATGGCTGAGCTCGGTGGGCTCTGATTGGCTCATTTGAATCGGATCAACAATTGCTAAAACGCAAAAAAGGTGGATTTGTATAAAAAGCACGTAATTATTATTATTACTGATGGTGACACTTGTGGCTCCGTTCGGATCCACATACGGACGGTGATGTGGCAATGGATCAACAAATACCAACCGGATCAACAAGTGAAAACGGATCAAATAATTACTAACTATATGGCACGTTTGATCAACATAGTGCCCATGGAGATATCTATATATATATATATATATATATATATATATATATTTATATATATAGTATAGATCATATTACAATAATATGTAGGTATGTTTTATTTATTTATATTTTGTATATTTTTTGTATAGGTATATAGTTAATGAAAAGGAAAATAAAGCTATTTTTATTTTATTTTATTTATTTATTTATATAGTTAATGGGTGGTATTTATTTACACCGTATTTTATAGCTTTTTTTTATACAGCGTACGTACACAGTGCATCCACATTTGTTAATGTCTTCTCCCTAGACTCAAAGGTTTGCTGGTAGAAAACTCTTTTCGGGTTAAGCTCGCCGCTCGCCTTTGTACATGTACTTTCTAATTATTGTTTTGTAACCATTTTCTTGTGTACAATAAAGAATTACAGAATTACAGCAATGGTTAGAAACGTTTAAAATGTATCTCGAAGATATGCGAACAAAAGAATGCAGCACAGCCCCGAAGAAAAAAAAGGTGCCAGTTATTCCAGGTAAAGGTGTAACAGTGGAGGACTTATCCGAATCATTAAAGACTAAAGGTGGGTACAGACTGGTGAAACGTAACATGCAATGTGTCATGCAATGAAAGAATTCACCGTACACATTGCTGCAATGTATCATGAAAGGTAACACACTTTGTAACAATTTCTCATAGTTTGGACGTCTTGTGCGCGCGAAATGTGCATTTCACGCGCACGCTACGAGCATTACAAGCCGCGCGCGGAGCGATCCGTGATTTGTCGGTTTTTCGAACGAACACAAAGGGGCGCGCAGTGTGCGCGGAGCAGCCAACGTGGACGGTCGTTTTGAAATCAACACGTGCACGCAACGAACATGGAGGACGACACTGCGTGGAGTGAGGAAAAGGCATTTTGCTTGATAGATGCGTACAGAGTTCGTGAAATTTTGTGGAACCCGCAAAATGATAACTATTATAAGAAAAATCTTAAGCAAGATGCGTGGTCGGAAATCGCAAAGTTGATGACAATGACTGTAGAAAAATGCAACAGCAAAATTGTTAGTCTTCTCTCTTCATACCGCCGCGAAAAGCTGAAGGAAAAAAAATCAAAGGGGACAGGAAAAGGTAAGAATAATGATTAATGTTTGTATTATTATTGTTATTTTTTCTTCATTTATAAAGATTAACAAACAGTAGGTAATCACTTCCTGCTATAAAGGGTTTATAACAGGTTTAAAACGTTTGATAACTTTTCATGCATAAGACCGTTAAAGTATAATGGTAGATAAAGACATACAGGGTGTCCCGTAAATACTACGACATTCAGCTGATTTTTTTTCGCGATTTCGAATGGTCCCATAGTAAAAGTTGTTCGTATTGATGAGTACTTTAACCTCTGGCAGTATGTCGTACTATTTACGGGACAGCCTGTATTGTAATGTAGGTAAGTGTATATAAAATACCACGAGAATGTGTAATTTTTTACTTCTGACGTAAAACGAGGGGTGTTATAAGTCTGACCCCTAAAACTGTGGGTCTGTCTGTCTGTAGCATCGTAGCGCTTAAACGGATGGACCAATTTCGATGCAAAAACGAGAAAAAGGAATTCAAACCTCATGTTTCAGCTAAATTATTTATTTATCCTAAACAATTAACTTTGTATTACTCGGTTGCAGGTGCCTCGGAAACATACATAAGTCGATGGTTTGCCTATGATGCTTTGAAGTTCTTAGACGACAGGAACACACCGAGAAAGAGAAAAAATACGGTATGGATTATTCTATGAACATCTGTCTTGCCAAGAAACCTTTCCTTCTTTCGTAAAATAATCAGCCAATTCATCTCTGATAGCATTTAGATGTGCAGGTGATCGTCTGGGAATATTTCTTATGGGCAGTAATGATGTCATGTCGTCATTATTTCGCCTCCATGAACCTTCATTTAAAATTCCTTCTTCCTCCTGATCAACTAATCCTGGAGTTATGAACACGTTTCTAGAATGACGTTTCAAATAATTATGTAGAAGAACGATTGCCATAACTACCAATTCAGCATTATCAGGCTGTAAAAGCATTGGTTTTCTTAAAACTCTGAACACAGACGATATAATTCCAAATACGTTCTCAACAATCCGTCTAGCTCTACTTAATCGGTAATTAAATATTCTCTTCGATGAACCCTTTGGATGTGTCCCACCATATGGTTTCATCAAGTTTTCACTTAAAGCAAAGGCACTATCGCCTACAAAAAAATATGGGATGGAAATATTTCTATCGGGGAGTGGACGCGGCGATGGCAGGTTTATTGTGTTATTCTCTATCATATCATATAATGTGGTATCTTTGAAAACTCCGCCATCTGAAATTCTCCCTTGGCACCCCACGTCTACGAATAGAAAATTATAATCTGCATCAACTAGAGCAAACAAAACGATGCTAAAATTTTGTTTATAATTATAGAACTCGGTTCCGCTTTTGATAGGTGCTTCAAGTATAACGTGCTTTCCGTCTAATGCCCCTGAACAGTGTGGAAAGTTCCACCGGTCTTCAAACTCCTTGCTTATCTTCAACCAGGCTTCGGCTGTCGTTGGTACCTAAAAAGAAAACAATTAATTATTTTTTGAATTTTTAGGAGTCACTTCATCGCTCGGACTTGGGAAACACTGCCGACCAAAATGTGTTCACCCCTCCAGTACCACCAAATGAATGTACTCCAAAGAGCGCTAAACAAACCAGGAGGGATGACAATGTGCTCTCAGATGTGATGGGAATACTGAAAACAACAGCCAATAAATTGGACAATTCGATAGGTATTCCTGATACAACGAAAAGTTTCGCTTCCTTTATAGGGGCTAAAATGACTAGTTATTCTCCACAAACTAGGATTTCGGTGGAACATGCAATTTTTGAAATAATTATGAAAGCTGACAGGGGATATTACGATTACCATGCATATGGTTCACACCAAGATGATTATTTATCCAGGGCAAGACAGAACTGTGTGGATCTGACCGGATATTCTAATCGTCCCTCAACATCGGCCGGACCACCATCGGGCACAAACGAAGCGGGACCCTATGGCTATACTACGGCAAGAAATGAAGATACTACTGACTATCCAACCAACCAGCCGCCCTTGTCGGTCTCTTCACAAGAGTCTTACACGTCTTCTATGGATGACTTTAATGATTTAATGTGATAAATAAAGACACTTCTAAACATAAATAAAGATTTTCATAATACGTACCTTAATGTATTCTTTTAATTCCTCCATTATTGCGGCGCACACTTCAGGTACAATAGCACTTATGGATTGTTTCGATACTCTAAACGTATACTGCAGACTTGTGTAAGAGTCCCCGGAACCTAAAAATCGAAGTGTTATTGCTAGCCTATCTTGGATTGAAATTGGAGCTCTTAAATTTGTATGGTTTCGACTAATTCTTGGTCCGATCATCTCGAGCAAATTTTCAAAGTCTGTTGGCGTCATCCTTGTAAAGTTTTTGTATTGTCCACTTATGTGCTGAAAATTCATATCAGTAAGCAGTTCTCTACCTTCTCTCCGTTTATACAATTCTGTCCGCCACCAACGTCGGGGTCTTCGGCGTGTTTTCATGTGTTGATGTATTATTAATAATGAAGTACTGATAATCGTCATAGCAAGAACGTGGTCTTCGGACTCCATGCTTCGTGTGATCTACCGGTTTTGTAAGTGACGCGCACGAAAAAAACGTGTATCGAAGGGCCGTGTTCGCGGCAGAATGGCGGAAACAGACGAACGCGGGAGGTTCGTAGTGAATGCGCGTTAAGAGCGCGCTATGCGTCCACGCTTGCAGCGAACATGCAATGAAAGGCAGAATTATACATTTCATGTTACGTTTCACCAGTCTGTACCCACCTTAAGACGAAACGTAATAAAACGAAAAAACAAAAAAAAAAAGATCGTCGATGATGAAAGCACTTCCTGCAGTGATTTAGAAGAATGGAGGGAAGCAGTTTTGAATACTGCAAACTCATCATCCGATGACAAAAAACTTGAAAACAACATTACCAATCGAAAGGTTACTGCAGAGAAATCCAAAGTGAAGTGGCTGAATATTCAGTGGCTTCTTTATCACAAGACACATCCATTTAGTTATTATATCAGCCATTTGTGTCCCACTGCTGGGCAAAGGCGTCCCCCCACTCCCTCCAGACATCTCGGTCCCCAGCAACATCCCATCCATTTAGTATTTTTTTTAAATACTCCAATAATCCAGATGTCTTGTTTGAAAGTGTCGACTTAAAGAAAAGAAATTCAATTGATATGGCTACTATCCAGCTTTACGTTTTGTATCCAGAGGGAAAACAAATAAGTGTTGAGAAGAAAAAAGATTTAGTGGAACTTCTCCAATACATTCCTCCAATCCATCATGCTTTTTATACTAATATTAAGGACAGTGCTGCGTTAAGGAATGATTTGGATGTGGGACAGGAAGACATAGATAGTGATTAATAGTATCAAAATAAGTACAAGTATGTAGATTAAGATTTAATTTTATGTTTGTGAGTATGTCAGGGTACTATTTTTGAAATTAATAATTTGGACTAACTGCATTTTTATAAATAAATATTGAAATGCCAGAGTGGCCTATCTGAAAATTAAAATGTAATTATAATGTCTAGCCCTAATTTTAATCACTTAAACATAATAGTACATTATGGTACTAGTCACTAGTACCATAATGTACTGTACACCAATGTTACACACTAGTAACTAGTGTGTAACATTGGTGATTACCGCCGAGGTGTTTTGAGAGCCGAGCCGTTAGGCGAGGCGCTTAACAGAACCGAGGACGGTAATCATCAATACACACGTGTATCATACGACGTTTTTCAACAACTTGTGAATAAAATAACAATAAAAACTCATTTTCAACAGTGAAAACGAGTTGTGAAAAATGTTTCGCTATTGCGGGAAAAATTAATCAGTTTTCCTATGCGCGCGCATTGCGATCGGCCACAGACTATATTTCCGCGCTGCGCATAGGGTTTGCGGCCTATTCTGCCACGGACAAAATGGGGAATTTAAAGTTTTCTTTTATTACAAAGAAAACAAAAGTTATATTTGAGTGAAAGTTTTATTTATTAAACACGTACGAGTTAAAATTATCTATTTAAATAAGAAGTTGCATGAAATGAGCAAGCAATAGGAACATTAATTTATTTGTTCTATTGAACAAGATCTTTTTTCTGAATAAAAACTTTTCATTACTAATAGTAGTCTATTTTTTTTTTGCATTTTTTTTTTATTTTTGAAGTGAAAACTTCTTTAGGCGCGTTAGCGACATAGAAGAAATAGTTTTGAAATGAGTAAAAATCTTTGGATTCAACTAAGACGCTGTCACTTGACCTAAGATGCTTTAATGTCAAAACGCTAAGACGCTTTAATGTCAAAACGGTAAGACGCTTTACTGTCAAGACGCTAAGACGCTTTATTGTCAAGACGCTGTCACTAACTAACTAGCACATCATAACAAAAATGTTCGTTCGACTTTAAAGCCGAACGTCCACCGCCAGCTAAAATAAGTTAGTTTAGTTTAGCTCGCATAGTTGAGCCAGTTTTTCATACATGTGCGTCCACCGCAAACTATGCCAACTAAGCTAACTAAAATATCCCAAATAAGTCAAACTAACTTATTTGTGTAGGCCGATACGAAGCTACGCGAACTAAGCTAAGCCTCTCTCACCCCCTTGCGTTACCCCTCTGGCGCCTTTCGCTAGTGTTGTTTTGTAGTGTGTGATCATGCGCAGGCAGTGAAACAGCGTATTTGCAGCATGGAGGTGTTTATTGAATACGTCAAGCAATATCCTATATTGTATAACCCGGAGGCAAAAGATTACCGTGATGCAAATAAAAAAGATGGTATATGGAAAACTATAGTGGATGAAATGAAAAACCCGGAAATAAAAGATGGTAAGTTTAATTTATATTGTCATTGTTAAAATAATTACAGAATGATTCTCTGACACGGAATGCTTCCCTAGTTGCTCGTAAGTTATCGTATAAATGTCCCACCGATTGAAGTTGGTCATCTACCTAGAGTAAATTTATTTGTTAAGCTTTAATGTTAATGTGCCATTGCAAAATAAAATTTGATTATTTGTACTGAGTTATTTTATTTATAAAGTATGTAATAAATGATACATACCTTCAAATATGTTTTTAATGCAGAGTAGATTGCGTCACATGTCTCAGGAATTATGTACCCTAATGACTGTCTTGATATCGCTGACGAATACATTACATCTTTATATGTTCCACCAGTTATCAAAAATCGTAATGTTGCACTTAAACGTTCATGCGGTGAAATAGCTTCTCTCATGCAAGTATCCTGTTTAGCTACAATTGGTGTAACTAAACACAAAAGTTCATCATACACAGGCTCAGGCATTCTTAAATAATTCTGAAAATCTTCCTTCTCGTCACGTAACTCTCTTACTAAATTCACATGTGATAAACGCTCTCTTTTTGTAAGCCAGTTCTTAACCCACACTTTTCGCCTTTGTCTATTGGTTTTAGTTTTCGAAATGTAATACGATATAATTCCTAAATAACACAGAGCTTCTTCTGTTGACGACATTGCAATACAGTGTGAGCAAGGTTGTCGTGTGTCACCGACGTCGAGCCGAGTAAGTCCGCGATCTTAAAGACCGCGTACTTTAAGTTCGTACGTCTATCACCCACTTTAGAAGTCCGATTTTGTAGCGAAATTCTTCCTTTTGGTTGTTGATTTTAGAAATGTTTTACTAGGGCAACATGTCTTTTTTTTTCTTATCGATTTCTAAATATCATCTTACTGTAGTATGATACTTTGTATTTCAAATAAATGCAACAGAATTTATCTTGTGATCCAAACTTTAGGAGGATCTTTTTTGCGCTTACTTTCAAGTGCTTTGTTTATTGTTCGATTTCTCGTAAACTAAATATTTTTAACAGCTGAAACTTCGTCTGTGACAAGTATATGAACCAAACTATGGTATAAATTAATACCCTAAACCACTTGACCTACAGTATTCTCAGAATCGAAGTATAAACACGACCTATTTTTTGCCCGGCGCCCGGACCGCTCGGAATGACTGGTGTATTTGTAAGCCTAGTTTTACAAAAAAGAAGTATGAGGAGGTGTGCTTTTTTTATTTTTTTTTGTGTGTATGTATATATTATTGTAAATAAAATAAAAACTTTTTATGCAAATAATTCGTTTTTCCTGGTAGATTCTAAGTTGTTGAAGAAATCATTCACGTTTGCCCTGTTAAAGCTAGTTGCTCTCGCTATGCTCAACTTTCTACCAGGATCGATTTATAATGTTGATGAGACTGGGATCTCCACTGTTCACAAGCCAGGGAAAGTATTGGCTCCTAAAGAGATTCGCCAGCTAGGAAAGATGACTTCAGGAGAACGTGGAGTGAATACCACAATGATAGGTTGCATAAATGCGGTTGGAAACGCTGTACCTCCTGTGTTCATATTCCCACGGGTTTTCTACAAAGACAACATGTTGAAAGGAGCTCCACCTGGTTCTTTGGGTGTGGCTAACCAATCAGGGTGGTCAACAGAACCGATTTTTAAAAAGTTCTTGGATCACTTTATTCAATTCGCTAAACCAACGAGAGAAACTCCAGTTCTCTTAACAATGGACAATCACGAGACTCATATCTCCATTGAGATAATTGACAAAGCCAAAGAGAATGGAATTGTCTTATTGACTTTGCCTCCACATACATCCAATCATTTGCAACCACTAGATCGCACGGTTTTTGGACCATTTAAAAGCCAATACAGCCAAGCAGCCGACAGATGGATGCTCAATAATCCTGGTAAACCTATTACCATTTACGATGTAGCAGAAATAGCTGGCGAAGCATATGGAGTCTCGTTTACACCAAAAAACATCGTAAAAGGCTTCGAGGTTTCAGGTATTTATCCATACAATAGAAACATATTTTCAGACGAAGATTTCTTATGCTCATATGTAACTGATCGTCCAGACCCAAGCCAAAACTTAACTGGGAACCCGTCCGAAAATCAAGAACAGTCTGATATTGAAGTCACTAGAACTGAGGATTTACAACAACCGGTTGACCAGATTTCCAGTCAAACTTACCCAGATACCTTGGATCGAAACGAACTAGTTGGACATTCTGTTATTCAGGCCATCACAGAACCAGTTTCGCCGATCCCTAAGGATGATCGGCTGATACCAGAACAACCTATATTCCGAACTCCACTGAAGATTATAGATTCACAAATAACGCCCGAAACCGTCCGCCCATTTCAAAAAGCTGGTCCTCGAAAGGGTGCTCAGCGTGGAAAAAAGCCCGGAAGAACCAGAATTTTAACTGACACGCCAGAAAAAGATGAAATTCTAAGTGAATCATTAAAAAAAGCTGAAAAGAAGAAAATAGCAGGCCTGAAAACAGACAAGAAAAAAAACACAAAAGCTACTCAAAAAAGAATTGCTGCTAAAGCTATTGCACAATCTGGTTCCACCAAAGTTGACCCTAGTTGCTCTAAAAGTCATCCAACTCCTCTGCTGGCTAATAATCTTTCTGAACCTGGTCCTTCCAAAGCGCTTTCGAATGAAAACATTGAGAAATCTGGTGAAAAATATATTAAAATAATTCAACAAGAGAAGTTATCGTTTGTTAGATGTACAAAGTGTAAAACTTATTCCAAAGACAAAAACCAAATGCTCAAATGTAGTTTTTGTAATCATAGCTATCATATTTATTGTGTTCCGAAGTCACACAGAGAAAACTTTGAGTCTGATGATGAGGGTGAAGGTTTCGTTTGCATGGCATGCTTCGTATTAGACAATGATGACGATAGTGATGAATTTACTCAAAACTTGTATGAAGACTGTCGTAATGCATACGCATAAGTATAACAGAGTATATTTACGTTACTTTGAAGTTGTTTCTAGAAGTCTATAATTGTTTTTTTAATTTTTTATTGTCTAATTAATGTGAACCGTCCCTAGGTACAACACCGTCTTCAGGTACAATTTCACTGTACATAGGTACAATCGCCTGTTGTACCTCTGGACAAATATGGTGTTTTTAAAAAAAGTTGATTATTTTCGTAAGTATAAGTGATATTGAGACTAGAATTTAAGTTTAAGAAAGGCTGATTATCTCTTAAGACATGTGATATACTAAACATAAAGAAAACTTAAGTAATTCAGATATAAAAAATGTTTTATTCCAAATTCTGGAAAGTGTCCACATGTTCCGCACTTGCCCCTATTATTAATACATTGCAAGGTAAAACAAAACTAAAACATTTTAAATGTATTAGCTTATTTCATGACAATTTCAACGATATAAGTATTACATAGTAGCTCCCTACAAAACTTTAGAGATAACGTCATTTAAATCACACGCGCCGTTCTCCCGCGCGATTTCGTGCAAAATCGCCGCCACAGACGAAGGGATATTAGATTTGATTTAATACTTTAATGTTATCTCTGTGTTAGATTTTATACCTTTAGTTCTAATTTTTTTTTTGGACTTTAAAAAAAGTCCAATTTGCAACACCCTTTGCAACCTAACCCTTTATAAGGCATAGGAGATATTTTTAACACCAACATTTTCGGTCGAATGCTCGAAAATCACTGGTAGAATGTGACTTTACTTGCACTGACAAGTAAAAGAAAAAGTTGTTTAGCGAATTATAAAAAAAAAAAAAACTTTCTCTTTATTTGTAATGGCGGAACCAGCTGTTCTGAAAGTGGAGTAATTTTCTATGGTGAAATACATCTCTGCGAATCTTCAAATATTTACATGGAAATTGTATTTATTCTATGGTTTTCTGTCTGTATTTTTGAAATTACCATCTATGTTTTTTTAGTATGGACTGTTTTATTGGTGGGAATATTATTCCCACTGCCCGTGAAGTAGTCTTTGTTTGTTTTAGGTTTTCTTGCAAGATGGCAAGACATTTGGATGATGCTTCCATTGAAAATGCATTAGAGGCGATTTTTGGGATCCCAGATGATGGGTCGGTAGACGGGTTTGAGTCTGACGAGGGAGAAGAATTCAATGTCAACGCTATTCAAAGAATGCTGGAATCTGATGATGATATTTTAATAAGTTCTCCTGCGCCGGCTCAATCCAATTCCACACCGAGTCGTATACCAGACCCAGGTCCTTCCACCTCAGCACTATCACCAAGTACCTCGCATCTTGAAGAGCCCTCAACAGTTGGAGCTACCCAGCAGATACCAGACCCACAAGATGAAGAAGCAAGTGATGAATCTGAATGTGAAGAGGAGTTCTGGGGAAAGGATATGTGGATTTCTCGGCCAGATCCTGATGTCTTCGATGAGGTACCAGTATCACCCACGTATTTACTGAATAGAAAAGCACGTCCAGTAGCCCATTTTGAAAAGTTTTTCAACGATGAAGTCTTTGATCTGATTGTCTCTCAGACTAACTTGTATGCGGATCAGGAACGTATAAAGAACTGGAACCCTTTTGACAAAGCAGAAACTCGAGCTTTTTTGGGCATTCTCGCTATTATGGGATATCACATTCTGCCACAATTAGATTTATATTGGTCAACAGATCCTGGATTTAGGGTAAATGAAATAGCTGATGTAATGACGCTCAAACTTTTCAAGAAGACCATGGAGGCACTTTATTTGAATAATAATAGACAACACCCTAACAGAGACAGTCCTAATTTTGACAAATTATACAAATTGCGCTCTCTTTTATCTCTACTCACTGACGCCTTTCAAAATAATGCCAAAAACTCATCATCACAGAGCATAGATGAGAGCATGGTTCTTTTCAAAGGTCGGTCAAGCTTGAAGCAATACATGCCGCTAAAACCAATAAAGAGAGGTTACAAGGTGTGGTGTTGCTGTGACAGCAGCACAGGTTATCTGTATAATTTCGATATCTATACAGGCAAAACGGGACAGGGAACAGAAGAGGGCTTGGGTGCTAAAATTGTCAAGAAATTGTCAAGCAAATTATCAGAGGAAGAGTACAAGACACATGTCACATTTGATAAAAAAATTGTGATTATTCTCTACTACAGTACTTGTACGAAAAAGATATTTATGCTACTGGAACAGTCAGAAGAAACAGAGCAGTTTTGCCTGATGTAATAAAAAAGAACACAAATAAATCTGGAAGGAACAAGAGCCTGAAACTGAAAAAAGGAGAATTCAAATGGAGAACTAAGCAAGATGTAGCTTTTACTGTATGGCAAGATACTAAAGAGGTTTTATTGCTAACTTAATTCTTGGATTGGTACCCGTGCAAGATGCTACCGGTGAAAAACTTTATGAACATCTTGCGAAGTTATTCAACGATAATGGCATTCCCTAAAAAAATAACATGGTTGGTTTTGCCGCAGACGGAGCAAATGCAATGATGGGTCAGCACAATTCGGTGGCAAGTAGATTACTAATAGATATACCCAATCTCTATGTTTTGAAATGCATTTGCCATTCGTTTGCGTTATGTGCGTCGTATGCCTGCACAAAGCTCCCGCGTGAACCTGAAGGCCTGGTGAGAGATGTTTTTAACTATATCAGTACGAGTCCAAAACGCACGGGTGTTATGAAACAATTTCAAGAGTTTCTTTCGTTAAAGCCACACAAAATGTTGCACCCGTGCCAAACTAGATGGCTCTCACTGCGTGCTGCTGTAATGCGTATTTTAGAGCAATACGAAGCATTAAAATTATATTTTACTGAGGCAGCTTTCAGTGATCGATTGAATTCAGCGGAATCAATTTTACAAATGCTCAATCAATAATCCATACAACAAAATATATTTGCAATTTCTGGAATTTGCATTGGATTTTTTTACCAAACTGAATAAAATAATGCAGTCAGAAAAGCCGCAAATACACAAGTTACATGAAAACTTGAGCAATACTTATAAAACCTTTTTGGACTGCTACTTGGACAATGCATATCTGATGAGAACTGAACTTCAGATCGTACAACATGACAACCCTCGACACTATAAACCAATCGAAGAAATTTATTTGGGCGTTAATGTTGCCTCATCTTTATCTTCTTCCAATTTGAGTCCTAATGACATAAAACTTATCAAATTACGATGTCTTGAATTCTATATAGAAGGAGCCAAGCAAATAAAGACACGTTTCGATTTCGGAAGTCCGATTACAAGAAGCCTGGAATTCCTTAATCCGACTATCATTAAACGTCGCAGTATACAATCATTGAGTCACATTGCACGTAGTTTTACTAATGTAATTCAACAAGAACATTTACAAACATTAGATAACGAGTGGCGACATTTGAAAATGAACGATACTATACTTGCTACTAAGGAAGAAGATCCTGAAGTTTTTTTGACAAAAAGTATTTCGCGCACAAGACTGTGATGGAAAATTACATTATACGACTCTCAAAAGAGATAGTTTCAGCCTTACTATGCCTACCCCACTCCAGTGCAACAGTAGAAAGAATATTTTCTTCAATTAATTTGATAAAAACGAAAACTCGCAACCATTTAGGTACAGACACTATGGAATGATTACTCTCGACCAAACAATTATTAAAAAACGAGCCATGTTTCAAGCTAAATGTTAGTAAAAATATGATTAATAAAATGAATAAAAGTATGTATCAACAATAAATATGTTTTCAACACACTTGCTCATAAAGTGGCTTTATGGTCACCGCAATTAGGCACATAATGACACCCATAATCAAACTGTGACTTTTTCATTACTATAACTCACTAGTGAGTAATAGAATTTTTTTTTAATTTTATTGATTGAGTTGCTTTGTTCTTAAAAAAGTTTTTATTCAGAAAAAAGATCGTGTTCAACAGAACAAATAAATTAATGTTCCTATTGCTTGCTCATTTTATGCAACTTCTTATTTAAATAGATAATTTTAAGTCGTACGTGTTTAATAAATAAAACTTTCACTCAAATATAACTTTTGTTTTCTCTGTAATATAAGAAAACTTTAAATTCCCCATTTTGTACGTGGCAGAATAGGCGCAAACCCTGTACGCGGCGCGGAAATATAGTCTGTGGCCGATCGCAATGCGCGCGCATAGGAAAACTGATTCATTTTTCCCGCAATAGCGAAACATTTTTCACAACTCGTTTTCACTGTTTGAAATTAGTTTTTATTGTTATTTTATTCACAAGTGTGTTGAAAAACGTCGTATGATACACGTGTGTATTGATGATTACCTTCCTCGGCTATATTAAGACCCTCGCCGAAGGCTCGGGTCTCAATTATTTGCCTCGGCGGTAATCACCAATATTACACACTAGTACCATAATGTACTATTTTCACTTGTCTACTACTCTATAAAAAGTTTAATTAATTTAAATTTTATACAGATTTTAGCTTTTTCGTCGTATACAGATATAATACAGATTTTCAGACTTAGCGATTCAGATTTCGAGGTACAACTTAACTGTCCCCATATAATACAATCTAAAACTAGCCCACGTCCATCAGTTTTTTTTTTCTATTAGGGTAAATAACATTCACATTGTCTTAATAAATTATATTTTATAAAAATAGTTATTGTTTTTATTTATTTTATTCAATTTATATTTTAGCCTCATATATGACTCATGAGCGTGGGATAAAAGATTTTCTCAAGTTCAATGAGTCATATGTGTACACATCAAGTATAGACAATAAAACTTGATTGATTGAGTTTGACAAATTACGGAATGTCACTTTCCAAAAAAATTGCATTGCTATTTGAGGTTATACCTACTGGTAATTTCTTTTACTTATTGTTTTATTGTATTTGCTAAAATGGCGAGACGAACTTACACTACGGAAGAAATAGCGCGTTATTTAGAAGATTCTGATTGCGATGAAGACCCATTCAGCGCAGGCAGTGATGAAGAATATCAGCCCCAGGATTCTGAAGAAGACAGTGAAGATACGGAGGTAATTGCGGATTTTATAGTAAGCACTTCAAATGCAGCATTACCACAATCGCTAAATTTAGGATCTTCATTTGAACCTGAACCTGAGCCAGTACTACCACAATCGCCAACTCCAGGATCTTCATTTGAACCTGAACCTGAGTCAGTACTACCACAATCGCCAACTCCAGGATCTTCACCTGACACTGGGTCGGAATGGAAATCTCATGTTTTACCGATAGGCAGGGAAACATTCACAGGCAATTATGGGGTACAAAATATGGACGCGATTATTGACGATGGACAGATATCGTTGACCAAAATCTATGAATATTTTGTACCCGATACATTGATTGACGAAATGGTGATTCATACCAATAATTATGCTCAATTATTGAAGCAGATACGTACTGCACAATTTAGTAGGATGACAAGGTGGAAAGACGTAAATAGAGAGGAGATGAAAACTTTTTTTGGTGTAATAATGTTCATGGGTCTCAATCCTAAACCTTCTATTGAACATTATTGGAAATTAGATGTTCTTTATTACAATCCACTCTTCCATAGAATCAATATGTCCTACAATAGATTTTCTACAATACTTAGATGCTGGCATTTTACTGAAGTTGAGATAGGTGTTATTGGAGTACAAAGAATGCATAAAATTGATCCACTAATACACAAAGTCGTAGATAATTTTCGTAGCCTCTATTTACCTGGTGACATTATAGTTGTGGATGAATCCATGGTGAAATTTCATGGTAAATTGATTATTAGAACATACAACCCTGCCAAGACCGACCGCTACGGCATGAAGATATACAAAGCTTGTACTGTAAATAGCTATACATGGTCTTATCAGATTTACTCCGGTGTCTCAGAACAATTAGAAGGCCTGGATAAGCCTGGTTCTACAGTAATCCAGTTAACCGAACCGCTTCTAAATGACGGTCGTCTTATTGTCGCCGATAATTATTATACCAGCGTTCCACTTGCAACATATCTCAAAGAACGAAGAACTGACCTATGCGGTACTTTACGTAAAAACAAAAGACATCTTCCAGTGGAAGTGGTTCAGAAAAAACTAAGAAGGGGAGAGCAAGTTGCAAGGCAAAAAGAAAACCAATATACAGTTCTAAAATGGCGCGATAAGCGCGACGTACTCATGATCTCGACCTGTCATGGAGATAGTACCTCAAAGGTAACAACGAAAAGAGGAGATGTTATAATAGACTATAATGAAGCAAAGAAAGGTATAGATATTTCTGACCAACTAGCATCCTTTCACTCTCCTTTACGTAAAAGCCTAACTTGGTACAAAAAAATCGCTGTTGATATTTTATTTCAAGTTGCTGTAATAAATGCTAGGTGCATTTACAATGATTTGGCATCAGAATGTCCTAAATTGTCTGTTTTGCAAGTACAAGAACATTTAGTTCGACATTTTCTAGGGCCAGCAGCGAGAACTACAGAAAGTAACGTGCCTCAAAGACTTTCGCTTTCTCTGACTCCCAGATCTTCAGTTTCTAGTTCATCTTCTCGCCATAGTCTTCAAGAAATTCCGCGTAATACTACAAACAATAAGTTAGTTCGAAAGAGATGTACCGGTTGCTATGAAAAATTAAAAATTCAAGGGCAGTTGGCTCGAAAAGCTAAACAAGTGCACACAGAGTGCAAAGCATGTAAAAAAGCATTTTGTTTGGATTGCTACAACGAAAAACATATGTGTTGATTGGTTCTCCTAATAATACTTACAAACATACTTTTCATAATAAAACGTTTTTCTTTTCACTGTAATTTTTGTTTTATTTCGAACAAATAGGAACAAACCTACCACAGATAATGTATAAAACTTTTGGGAAAATTTATTTCAATTTCTTGAACCTTAGGTTTTTCGCCACACGTTCACGTAATTATATTTAGTATATCACTCCACGTTCATAACAAAAATATACCCCAAAGATGCTTAAAAAAATGAGTCACCTGTGACTCACGAACTTATTCCAAAAGTTCATCATGAGGCATATGTGACTCATTGGACAGTTAAGTTGTTAAGATATGGCAACACTGAATTGATATATTCTTCGGTAATCATGAGACACTGATGGCGAAGTACAGCTTTCCAACAAATCGCATTTTTAATGTAGATGAAACAGGTATCACCTCAGTCCAAAAACCTGGTAAAATTTACGCCCCGACTGGACTTAAGCAAGTAGGAAAAGCAACCAGTGCAGAACGAGGCCAAAATGTGACGGTGGTCTGCGCATTCAGTGCCACAGGCATATCATACATCCCGCCGATGTTCATTTACCGTCGACTGAGGTTCACAGCTTCTTTGAGTACTGGTGGCCCACTAGAGACAATCTACCACTGCTCCAAGTCCGGTTGGATAAATGAAGAGCTTTTTTTCAAATGGCTTCAACACTTCGCCCAACACTGTGGTGCTCATACACAAAATCCGACATTGCTGGTGCTTGACAATCACAGCAGCCACCAATCACTAAGCGCCTACGAGTTTTGTCGGGAGAATGGTATACATATCTTGTCACTGCCACCCCATACGTCTCATAAAATGCAACCGCTCGATGTAACGTTTTATGGACCCCTGAAATCAGGATATAACCGTGAGTGTGATTTGTACATGAAGATGCACCCATTCGAAAAGATCACGGACTATCATCTTGCTTCAATTTTTAACTAGGCTTACACACGGGTGGCCACCATGGAAAAAGCCACAAAGGGATTTCAAGTGACTGGAATATATCCCTTAAACCCGCATATTTTTGACGATGAGGAAATTTTAACAGCTAATCCAATTATTGTAGAGCCGGCACCTTCCGGACATGTCGTAGAATCAGGCAATCCATCATCCCAGAACCAGCCAATCATTGACCACTATGATTCCACGCGTAGTCTCCCGCCATCACCGACCATCTTTGACGAGTTATTGGGCGATGACAACTCTGACACTCCAATGAGAGCTGTCGATAGATGCCTCGAATCAACCCGTGAGGAACTTGTTCAAGAATTGACACCTTTAAATACCAGACACGCTGTCGCTCCAAATAAGTCAAAGCCGAGCTCATCAAGACAGATTTTAGAAGAATTAAGCCCGATACCAGAAAAAATAATCAAAATTAAAAGACGTGTAAAGAAACAACACTCGACGATTCTTACAGCAATGCCGTTAAAAGAACAAATGGAACAAAAAGAAGAAAGCAGAATATTAAAGAACATGAAGATTGAAAATAAAACCAAAGGTAAAAATGTAAAAGGAAAAGGAAAGTCTGTGAAAAGGGAAGTCTTTAGTGATACTGAAAATAGTGAGGATGAACCGACAATAACTAATCGGAAGAAAGAGACAAGTAAAAAAAAAAAAAGTCAAAAATGGTCAGGGAAAAAGAATAACTAAAAGAAGACCAGTAAGAGACGTTTCTAGCAGCAGCTGCAGCGAAAGCAATAATAAACCTTTAGCGAATTTGTGCAACGACGATGAAGATGATGATTTAGAAATCGATGACTTGTGTGCCATTTGTGGGGAATTTGGCCGTGATAGAGAAATGTGGTTCCGTTGCTGCTCCTGGTTCAATTGGATTCATAAAGAGTGTAGCGGAAAAGAATCTGCAGAAAATTTTATTTGTGATTTATGTGATTAGATTAGCAAATATACGATTTTTTCCATTGTAATTACTGAATTTTTATTAATTGAATTCTTGTTTGCATTAAACATAGAGGCAGAACTCTAACACAAGACAATGTTATCGAAATTAATTGCTATTGCATTTTAACCTGTAGGCAGAACTCCCACACAAGAAAATGGCACCAAAAACCCATTTTTATACATTACATATATACCTATAAAAATATATCAAATACGATGTAATACATTGTTGTTGAATAAATGAAATGAAATTGATTTTGCATTTTCTGGAGGCAGAACTCCTAAGTCTTCAAGAAAATTGTATCAAAAACCATTGATTTTGCATTTTAACCTGGAAGCAGAACTCCCAACACAAGAAAATAGTATCAAAAACCATTTTTTTTTATACATTACATATTTACCTATAAAAATATATCAAATACGATGTAATACATTGTTGTTGAATAAATGAAATGAAATTGATTTTGCATTTTCTGGAGGCAGAACTCCTAAGTCTTCAAGAAAATGGTATCAAAAACCATTGATTTTGCATTTTAACCTGGACCAGAACTCCCAACACAAGAAAATAGTATCAAAAACCAGTTGTTTTGCATTTAACCAGGAGGCAGAACTCCAACACAAGAAAATGGTATCAAAAACCATTTTTTTTATACATTACATATTTACCTATAAAAATATATCAAAATACGATGTAATACATAGTTGTTGAATAAATAAAATGAAATTGATTTTGCATTTTCTGGAGGCAGAACTCCTAAGTCTTCAAGAAAATGGTATCAAAAACCATTGATTTTGCATTTTAACCTGGAAGCAGAACACCCAACACAAGAAAATAGTATCAAAAACCAGTGATTTTGTATATAAACCTGGAGGCAGAACTGCTACACGAGAAAATGGTATCAAAAACCATTTTTACACCGTTTGCTGACATTATTTTCATATTGTATAATTTAAAACTATAAGTACCAACTCATATAATTATTTTGTGCATGTGCTATTTATTTTTAATTACTTACCTATAATAATATTTCAAATACGATGTAATACATTGTTGTTGAATAAATTAAATTAAATTGATTTTGCATTTAAACCTGGAGGCAGAACTGCAACAAGAAAATGGTATTGCTTTTGCACTTAAACCTGGAAGCCGAATTACTTATTTTTTTAAAAGAAAATAGTATCATTAACAATTTTATAGAAGTAAAACGCTACTACACAAGGAGATATATTGTTATTTCTCATATATATACCTTTATTATTTAATAATATTACAATATTACATCATTGTTACAATTTAAACGTAAAGGTGTAAGTTTTAAGTAGGAAAAAACTAAAATAAAAAAATTATGGTTAAAATGGTTAACATAAAAAAATCATTCTGAATGACACTGAGGTCAAGGTATGACGTGTATATCACGTGATGCGTTGGGATTTTATGGACGTGATTTTATTACACATGGTATCATCTTCAAACAATTTGATATAACATTTTATTCAAATACTTTCTGTAAAATAATGTGCCAGGAAGAAAGTAAAATACTATGGTAAGTAAACAATTATTTAACTGAGTTCTTACACAATATTTTATGTAAAAATACTATTTAAAGAAAACTGAGGAATTGGCATTGAAGCGGGTGTTACGAGGCGTTATTAAACGTGTTACACAGCCAGCTTGTTAAAGTTACAAGATCAGATTTCTCACAAAACTTTTTAGTACATTCACAGTATTTTAAACATATTTTTCTTAATTCTTTATTGTACATTGTACAAATAGACACACACAGGATAATAACATAAAAAAGGACATGTACAAAGGCGAGCTTAGCCCTACAAAGAGTTTTCTTCCAGCAAACCTTTGAGGCTAGAGAGATGTGCAAAATAGATAGTGGGTACGTACAAAGAGAATGAAAGAAACAAATATATTTTTCGGCGCTATTCACTATAGTTACTATGGTAAAGCCGCCTGAAAATATGCAAACATCTCACACAATTTCTGGATAATTGATTTAAGATTACTAATTACTCTGCGAGTAAGCTAGCCACAGCCATCTCAAGAGCTCCTTGCCTAGACACGTTACCACCGATAAAGCCGGTACTGTGACAAAACACGCAGCCCTTAATTTCAGCCACTTCACTCAATAGCTCGTCACGTACTCCCCACCATTCCTTTTTAAGCGGTTTTCTGAAAAGAACTTGATATTATTGTCTCAAGTACGGATACAGTACGCACAACCAATCTTTCTCTGAAGTAGATGCACAGAACCCATTTTTGATGACGCCTAAATGACGAAGACAGCGTTGTATAGCTGCCTCGCTCACTCGCTTAGTTTGTTGCATCGTTCTATCTCGCCAACTCTCAAACCTGCGCAATCGTTTAGTGCACCTAGCTTCAGAGAGCTAAAGATTGGTTGTACGTACTGTACATAGGGGTTTATCAAGATGGGTGAAATTCTAGAAAAGATTTCTAGAAAATATTTTCAGGCCTCGTCATCAAAGTGATTTTCACACCCATATCTTAAGTAATCTCAACCTCCACTTAATTTCCACTCAACGTCTAAGTGCATTTCGGTATGCATGGTCGTAAAAAAATCCTCTACTCATTCCTGTGTTATGGCCACCGGTCCAGATAAGTTTGTGGCACTGTAGGTCGCGACGTATCGTGAGATGACAGTTGAGTGAACGATGAGCCGAGATCTAGAAAACGACTGGGTGATATGGGTGTCAGTGATGTGCAACTGACATGAATTAGCTTCCAATATTTAGTTATTTGATGTTCAATTGAATTTTGATGAAACAGAGTTGTTTTGAAGACAGAAGAACAAAGAAAATTGTAAGGTAGGGGTATTAAGGTGAGGTAACATGAAAGAATAACCTGAATAACACTATAAAATTATAAGCATTTGTAAAAACGGCCAAGTGCGAGTCGGACTCGCGCACGAAGGGACCGTTCCATTATCTACAGGGTGTAAAAAGACTACTACCGAAAACTGAGGGGTTGCCATCAGACCATGATTTTAAACATATTTAGCGAAAAAAAAACTAAAAAAAAAAAAAAAAAAATTGACTTAGCTACGACATTTTACATTATTTTCGGGTATTTACTACTAGGACAACATAATAAGACCATACCTACCTGATAATTCTATTTATAAAAGATAATTATAGTACTAAAATGTAGTACATACCCAAACAGTAATCTTCAAACGCTGTTTTCTCCGGTTATATTGATTTTGTCGGAAAATCCTTTTGGATTTAGTTGTCTGTTGGGATGCTGTACCCTACCCCTTTCGGCTTCAGTAGACGTCTTTTTACACCTGTATATAGGTATATTTTATTCTGTTTTTTAGTATTTGTTGCTATAGCAGCAACAACTATCATGGTTCATGAGATACAGCCTGCTGACAGACAGACAGACAGCGAAATCTTAGTAATAGGGTTCCAGTTTTACCCGTTGGGTGCGGAACCCTAAAAATGAAAGAGAAATAAATTAAATTCGACTCACCTTGTAATAAAACTCGCTGGGTTTAAAGGAACCGCCTGAACTCTCCAGGAATTAGGTTTATCATTGAACAGGACATATTTAATTTCTTGTCCGAGTCCCATCTCCGATTCTAAATCAAATAGGTGCTCTTTCCATGGAAATCGTTCCTTAAACTCCAAGATTTGTCCGGAAGGGTGGATTTGACAGCGTTCTTCTATAGATGACTTGACAAAGTCCCTTGCAGGCAGCCATACGGAGATAAAGTAGTTGACTGAGTAGAGAAACTCTTCGCTTACAAGTTTCATCGCTTTTTGAAACTGCTGTTGATAAATAAATAATAATAAATAATGCTGGACATTTTCACACAGCATCATCTAGCCCCAAACTAAGCAAAGCTTGTATTATAGAAACCAGATAACTGATATACTACTTATATACTTTTTGTTTGTAAATACATACATATTATACATAGAAACACCCAGACCCGAGACAAATATCTGTAGGTCATACAAACATTTGTCCCGTGGCGGGGATCGAACCCGCAACCTTCTGCGTCGCAGGCGGGCCTTTGCCCACTGCGCCACAGAGGTCGTCATGTAAAATGATTGTTATTAGTCTGACTCCAGCCACCGGAATTCTAACAACTCCTAATGCATTCGCATACGATGAACACACACATGAAAAATTGCCGTGAGATACGATATAGTATTGGTTAAAATGTAAAAGCACATCGTGTAAATGCCTAAATAAAAAAAATTAGGTACGTGGGTGTCGTGAAACACTCGGTTGGAACGAAGTTTCAACTTAGACATTTGGCATTTGTCAAATAAAATAATCCTAGAAACGCTCTACCGTACTAACAATGTAACAATCGATAGACTGCTTCGCGATTGCGCACTTCGTACTGTGACTTTTTGACATATACATGTGGCGTGACACAAAAATCTAACACTTTTTTTCGTCTAGCCCCCATCCGATACCGTCCGAAAAGGAACTTCGTTCCAAAATCTTACAAGCTTTATGATGTTTTTGATTCTAAGTGATCCCAGCAGTAACGTATAGTAAAATTTATTGTAATATAATACAGGGTGTAAAAAGACTACTACCGAAAACTGAGGGGTTGCAATCCGACCACGATTCTAAACATATTTAGCGAAAAAAAATTTGTCTTCGCTACGTCATTTTATGTTATTTCTAGTTATTTACTACTAGTACAACATAATAAGACCATACCTACCTAATAAATTCATTTATAAAAGAATAAAACAGTTAAAACTCAAAATCCAGCAATCTACGTATAACAACGCGCCCAGTACATACGCAACAGTAATCTTCAAACGCTGTTTTTTCCGAATATGTTTTTTTTCGGAAAATCGTTTTGGATTTAGTTGTGTGTTGGGATGCTGTACCTACCCCTTTCGGTTTCGGTAGATGTCTTTTTACACCCTGTATGTGCATTGTATTCTGCCATGTTATGTATGGTTTGCAATATTTAAGTCCTACTAAATGCTTTTTTGACTATTTAACTTTCATTTAACCCTGAGCTGATAAGTTTTGAGTCTTTTTCGCGCACATTATTCCGTCCGTGAGATGCGGCCCGCCCCGTCGCTCTTGATAGATTGTTGAAGTTAAGCAACGTTCGAAACGGTCAGTGGATGGGTGACCGCTAGTGGCACTTTCATCTGACCGCTACCGTGCTTCGGAGGGCACGTTAAATTGTCGATCCCGGCATTTAAGTAGTTATCTTTAGAGATATATTTTATTACAGGATTTTATCGCGTATTACCTTTATTATTTCCCGACGTTTCGGCTGTATTGCAACAACCGTGGTCGCGGGCGAACTGGAGGTAGGTCAGCGGAGCCGACGAAAAGTGGCGGTAGTTATATAGAACTACCCTCCACTAATCTTCAGAAATAAGATCGGCCGCACGTCCACCACGGCACACTACACTAACAGTATCTTCACACCGAAAAGTCACATTACGACGCGCCTTGCACCTACTAATCACGGGATTCCACGCAGTTGCTTGAAACCATCCTCACGATTGAAATTTGGGTACTTCTTGATTTCAATTGCCTCACGAATCATTCGCTTGTAATATTGTCTTTCGTTGGCAAGAATCTTCGAATTCTCTAAAGATGAATTGTGATCGCGAAAGTTTAAGAAAGACTATTTAAGTAGTTAATCCATGACTGAGGCCGTAAGCCGGCCTAAAAACTCCGTTACCAGAGTTGGCCACTGACTCATACGAACTTACTATAGTTATGAATAGCATCTAAGTTAGTTACTAACTAACTTAGGCCTTCACATCTATATTAGATTATTTATACAGCATCAGGAGGCAACCTATGCCTACACTTAACGGGACGCTGTAGTGCCTGGGACATTGTTTGAGATAGAATAGGCTTGCCCAGCACCTAAACCATCCTCTCAGCTTAATCAGCCGCCCTTACAGGAAAGACGACGTCAATACGTGTGGAACTGACTAAGCTGCGGGTTTCCTCACGCTGTTTTCTTTCACCGTTAAGAGATCGTGTTAAAGCGCTTATTAATTTTACTTGATGCAGCCGGGATACGAACCCACGACCTTCGGATTGAAAGTAGAGGTACAACCCCATTCGACCAACACGGCTCTGTTCAAATATTAACCTCATCAATATCAGCCTCTTGCTTCGTATTCCAATCGGGGTTGAGTCTAGCGATCCGTGAACTTAAATGTGTCCTGATTTTGTACTTTGGTTCTTCACTAGTCATCGGCACTCCATTATCTATGGCATCTATCTCTTCTATGAAGTTTTCATAGACCTGACAAAAAAAAAAAAAATTTAACCGAAACATAAAAGAAAATGCTTTCTGTTTTAATAGATGGACAAAGTTAACCATCACAACCAAGAGCAGTCTGATCTTATCATAATCCTATTAATTTTACAAAGCCGAATGTTTGTATGTTTGTTTCAATCACGCTTAAACTAGTGAACAGATTGGGATGAAATTGGAATAGGTATAAGATAGTGACCTGGAAGCGAGGTACTACGCGAGCGAAGCCGCACGCAGAAGCTAGTACTTATAATACTATTTCACACTTCAATTTTTTTGGATAAAAAGCAAGTGTTATTTTATAAAAAAATCTAACTATAATAACTCTGTGACAAGTTTTATTAAAATGCATTAAAATTGAAATTTGCATGAATGTTACAAACATCCATCCTCACAAGCTTTCGCATTTATAATAAACTAGCTGCGCTCCCGCGGTGTGACCCGCGGTCCCTCGGGTTTTTTTCATTTTTTCGGGATAAAAGGTAGCCTATGTCCTTCCCTGGGATACAACCTCTAAGGCTGTGTCCCCAGTAGGCAAACTGTTAGCGGCCGACTGAAAGAAGAGAAAGAAAAAAAGAAGCGGCAAACTGCGTACAGTGAGCGCAAAACTAGCAAACTGTGGACACTCCATTTTAAATATATGGAAGGGCGTACTAAATCGATACGCCGCAAACTCAGTCGGCCGCTAACAGTTTGCCTACTGGGGACACAGCCTAACTATGCCAAATTTCAGCTTAATCGGTATAGCGGTTTGGGCGTGAAAGCGTAACAAACAGACAGACAGACAGACAGTTACTTTCACATTTATAATATTAGTATGGATGGCGTCTTTGAAGCTTCTGTAGCAGCTGTTTTACACAGCAAGTAAATTGGTCTTGACTAATTCTACCTACAAACTTAATTTTGACTAAATTTTAGTAATTTTAGGAATGTCACTGTAATAGTCATTCTATTTTGGACTTTATCGTATTCGAAATTAAGAGCGAAGCGTTTTAGTTTAGTTAACCTTAGTCAGTGAACATCAGAATCGACGCCAGTGTATAACTTATAAGGATTCGCCTATGATAATTGTTGGAGCCCGACATATCAAAACGCAGCACCTCTATAGTATGTTTAATAATGTTTATTTTTAGAAGAATTTCAAAATAGAATGGTGTACAAAAGGTGTGAACCAAACAGTTTTACTTACAAAAAGGTCCACTTACACCCAATGAGTGTTAAACAAGTAGGTTAAAATACAAAATGTGCGTTACCTTTTTATAAATAATCTTGAGATTTTCAGGGCTCAACGGGGCTTCCTTATGTGCCACAGTTTGGATCACATCTTCACCGTAGTATGTAAAAATCAGACCAGCTGAGCTCAACCTAGAAAACAATAAAAATTATCTACAGAACTCATAATCTAATAAAAATGAATCCCTATATCCCTTGGTAACGCCATCACGCGTAAACGGCTGATATAAAAATGAATACCTATATCCCTTGGTCACGCCATCACGGGATCATCCAGCCGGGACCGATTTCACTATTCCTTTTTTTTATTGTCAGATTATGACAGAAAAAATCTATATATTAATCATGGAGGGAGTGAAATAAGGGTTGAAAGTTTGTATGGGGAGTTGAAAGTTCCAGTTAAAGGCAACAGATTTATTGCATTTTTAAAGGTTTCAGAAGATTCTTGCAGATTTCAGTTCTATTTAGATGTTTTCCAGTATGTTATTTTGCTAATGAAGTCTCGGGTACCAGCTAGTAACTTATAAAAAAAAAATATCCTCCTTCATCAATAGACAGTTCATTTCACATTTATATTCAACTAGCGACCCGCCCCGGCTTCGCACGGGTGCAATGCTGATACTAAATTAAATACACTACAGAAAAACTATGAACGTTGTATATAAAAACATAGCGGCCCGCTCCGACTTTGCACGGGCATAAATAAGCCCAAAAAAATAGGTTAATTTACGACATCACGTTAGAAACCTCTAAAATTAGCAATGTTGCCTTAGTATATGATGCATGTATTATACATATAAACCTTCCTCTTGAATCACTCTATCTATTGGAAAAAACCGCATCAAAATCCGTTGCGTAGTTTTAAAGATTTAAGCGCACATAGGGATATAGGGACAGAAAAGGCGACTTTGTTTTATACTATGTAGTGATACTGTTGAAATGAATATCAAAGTCATTAAAATTTTATTAATTCAAATACTACTAACGCCATCTATTGTGTACTGGGTAGAAGCTATGAACGGAATCACCTCATTTTATAAAACAAATTGGTGACGGAACATCATGACCAGTAAAATAAATAAATTAATAATGCTGGACATTTCACACAGCATCACTAGCCCCTAACTAAACAAAGCTTGTGCTAAGGGGACTAGTAACTGATATACTATACCACTTATATACATTTCGTTTGTAAATACATACAGTTCGCCCAACGGATCTAGGCATTCGTGAAGTTAGCCGTTTCTGCGCAGTGACCGCTTTTTCATACAAAATTGTGTTCTGCGCAGACAAACGACTAACTTCACGAATGCCTAGATCCACTGGGCGAACTGTACATATTATACAAAAAAACACCCAGACAGAGGGGATCGAACCCACAACCTGCGTCCCAAGCGGGCTTTCACCCACTGCGCCACAGAGGTCGTCAAATGTTTTCAAATTACTCAAATTACTTACTTAATCTTGTATTTATCTCCAAGCTCAGGCTTCAAGGAGCTTAGTGTCTCTGTAAATTCTCTTTGATGATGGTCATATCTCCTCTTTTCATGGTCAAATGTTGCTCCGACGTCAACAACTAAAAAAAAAAAGCGATGAAAATTTGAACACAATGCCCTCAAACAAGTCTCACAATGCCCTCAAGTTTATATAACCAATTACAATTGTCGAGGTATTTTTGTAACCTATTCGTTGAAGCAGAGGTTCATTTATTTATATCCGTGGGTTATACCCATTCGTTTTTTTGTTTGTTAGATTATTCAAAACATTTTATAATGCCAAAAATTACTGACTTACATTATGACGACCTCTGTAGCGCAGTGGGCGAAGGCCCGCCTGCGAAGCAAAAGGTTGCGGGTTCGATCCCCGCGGCGGGACCAATGTTTGTATGATCTACAAATATTTGTCTCGAGTCTGGGTGTTTTTATGTATAATATGTATGTATTAACAAACAAAAAGTATATAAGTATATCAGTCATCTAGTACCCATAACACAAGCTCCGCTTACTTCGGGGCTTAATGATGTTGTGTGAAAAGTCCAGCATTATTTCTTTATTTATTTTTTACTGGGATGCATATTGTTGTCTAATCATACCTATATCACAGTCATTGAGTTTGGACATATCTCGTGTTCGGACTATGGTGGCATCTTTGAACTGGGGCAAGCATTTGAGCATGAAGCAGGCCAAGACCTCATCGCAGTGGAAAACACCATCATGAGTCCCAATCTGCAACACAAAAGGTATTTTGTACAATTTGTTAAAAACATAAGCCATTACATCTCTATCGTCCGGGGGGACCAATGTTTGTATGATCTATAAATATGACATGTTTATGTATAATATGTATGAATTTACAAACAAAAAGTATATAAGTAGTATAATGATAATGATAATAGCCTTTATTAACAATCTTACTTTTTTACTAAAAGATACAACTTCAATAGAAAAGGATTTTGTCTATTTCTTTTTTAATAATTTGAGAAATTAACATAAACGAGCCTTGTCATGGAACCGTTCCTATGTGAAAAGGACTAGTTGATGATAGCGTCAGTAGGCAACCTAAGCCTACACTTTGTGATGTCTGAAACATTGTTTGGGATGGAATAGGCTTAAACAATTTTTATGGTGACATCTAATGCCCAATTTTGTAAACAGCTGTTGTAAGTTCTCATATTTCTACACTGAGATATAGACATATCAGCAACAGCTGCTCTATCATCGATAATTAAATAATTTTTTTTTTTATTTAGTTGTAAACATGATAGGAATGCCTAGATAAACCACTCAACTGGCAGAACCATGAATGGGAGTACATTATATTCACTTCAAGCTCCTGGTGGCAATGGTAAGCAGTTTGACACAAATAAAAGTGTACTATAGCAATGTCACTATAGCACTATAATTTGGTAATTAATCAACAAACAAGGCTATAGTGATAATAAAAAGTAAGTAAGTTCGTATGAGTCAGTGGCCTCCATCATGGCTTAAGAACTTAAATAGCCAGGACAGACAAATTAACATGCCCTCCGAGCACAGAATCGCTCAGATGAAATGCCACTGGCGGTCACCCATCCACTTACCCGTATCGAACCTTGCTTAACTTCGACGATCTATCAAGAACGACTAAGAAAGCACGACCACGAGCGCTTCAGTTAAGTTACTGATGGTCCCAGTATAAACCAGTATCGCAGAAGACAGAGTCGTACAAATTACAGTTCGCCCAACGGATCTATGCATTCGTGAAGTTAGCCGTTTGTCTGCGCAGAACAAATTTTGTATGAAAAAGCGGTCACTGCACAGACAAACGGCTAACTTCACGAATGCCTAGATCAGTTGGGCGAACTGTAACTTACTCCTATGATAAAGGTTGAAACTGTGGATCTCTTGTTTATAGAGCACTGCAATGGGGGTCAAGGGACGCAAAGATTGCAATAAGTTGGGTGCAGTAGTAATGTGAAAATTAGTGCTCCAAGAAAATATGATATGCATGTAAAATGATGCTAATAAAAGGAAGAAAAATTCACGTGTTATTTTAAATTAAAGAATGTACTCTACGCACAATCGTTCTTTAGCTCTCTGAAGTAGCTGCACAGAACCCATTTTAGATGACGCCTAAAATCGTGCTATCTCGCTTACTCTACCAAACATGCACAGTCGTTTATTGCAACTAACTTCAGAGAGCTAAAGATCCGTTGTGCTTAGTATACTTACAGTTCGCCCAACGAGATCCGTTGCCCACGCTTCACGAATGCCTAGATAGGCATTCGTGAAGTTAGCCGTTTGTCTGCGCAGAACACAATTTTGTATGAAAAAGCGTTCACTGCGCAGACAAACGGCTAAGGCTAACTACACGAATGCCTAGATCCGTTGGGCGAACTGCAGGTACTATGACATATTGTGTTACCTACCTTATGATTTAACTAAACTTTAGATCTAATTTACTATAGAACATTTACATACTACGCAAGTATGCATCGTCCTCAAAATTTACCTACTCTGCATAAAAAATTGACCGGTGCGGTGGGCCGGTAGGACAGTGGGTGATAGATTGATGAAATAATTGTGGGTGCGTCTCTGCTACCTTCGATTACACCAGAAAAAGTAAAAATAACCTCGTACAACTTAAAATTAGTTAGTAGCTGGTAAAGTCAAACCTTCATTTTCTGCAGAATACTGATCGGTCTTCTAGCGTCAAAATAACTTGATTTACTGCAAACTACTGAAGCTACGTTTACAAATTTTCTAAGCATAACAATGAGCAGAACACGTGAAAACTGCTTTACTACGTACTTGTAAGTTGAAATACACCAAAATATGTCCAAAGGCCACCAACCAGAAGAAAAAACCACAGCCAGCAGCCACAGCAACGTGTCGGTCGGCGTCGTCCCGTCCGTCAGTCAGTCAAGCAAGAAGGAATGAATGATATTAATAAGTACGTACGTACTCTTTCTTTGAAGGAATTGGAAGGAATCGACCGACCGAATGAATGTTAGGATTGATTGATTGTTTCAGTTTATTGAGAAAGTTGGTGTTGTGTTGTATTGGACATCCAATAATGTAAGTATCGATTGAAAGAAATCGATATTATGGATGCAAAACTTAGGCCTTTAGATGATTTATACAGCGTCCGGAGTCAATCCATGCCTACACTTAACGGGACACTGCTGTAATGCCTGAGACATTGTTTGAGATGGAATAGGCTTGCCCAGCACCTAAACCATCCTCTCAGCATAATCAGCCTGGTCCACAGAAAGGACGATGCAGTGAGTGTGGCCAACTTCAATGCCCGAAAAATTTGATAAAAATGGAACCATCGACACGACGAAGAAGGCAGGTAAGACGACGTCAATACGTTGCACTAAGCTGCGGGTTTCCTCACGGTGTTTTCCTTCACCGTTGCAATGTTTCTATGTATTTATGTATGTATGTTTGTCTCAGGCAAATCTTGCAAGCTGATTTTTTTGGTAGGAACACTTGACTCTTCAGTGACAATGAAATAATAATTAATGGTAACAGCAAGCTGATTTGATGATGGAGTCAGCTGTTCAACAGAACTCTTGAGATACAAAAAAGTACCCGTATTTGGGCTCAATTTAATCAGCTCACGACAACTTGTTTTAAAGGTAGGTACGTTCAACTGTGCAAACGCCGAATTTTATTTTAATTAATAGTTTAATAGCCCCTTTACCAAGACCACGCTATCTTTACGGTAGAATAAAGAAAATGACAGTTTCGTTCAGACGATTTTGAGTCTTATTGCGGTCGTAGAAAATACATTTTTGCCTAAACTCATAATTATGTTATTTTACTCTATTCTACCGTGGAGATAGCGTGGTCATGCTTATGGGGGCAGCTCCCAACCAACTTGAAGAATCAAAATCTTCTTTACCTAAGTAGGTAGGTAGGTAGGTATATACAAAATGGCGTTTCATAAATCAATAACATAACTACCTACGAAAATCAAGAAGTTAGTGGATAATACGTAAGGCTGTCAACATGGTGATCACTTTTGACACTAGTTTAGCTACTTATATTAGTTGTTGTTGCTAAACATTGAAGGTTTCTGGGCATTAACAGACTTAGACAGGGCACTAGCCCTATATAATAAATTTGTAAATTATTAGACATTAAATTTTTCACTAGCATTATTTCTCGAGTTCGTGGCATCGATCTAATCGATCGATTGTCCTACACGTAGTTATAGGCAGCACTAATATGAACGAAAGAACGAACCGAGCGATCAAATCCACAGATACGAATTTTTGACTTCGAACGAATGAAAACAAATGAAAAACTATCTGCGAATGAGAATGAATGAGGATGAATCTCCGTGAATCACAGACTGATGCATGAACAGAAATGAAATGCAAAAAATAAGTACAACTCGTAAATAAGAGATGTCGCTAGTAACTATAAACCTTACCTTGTGGGGTAATAATATAAGCGAGTATAAGTATAATATACTTCATTCTACCATCACATAGGCTTAATTCGGACTAGGCTTGTATTTTATTTAGTCGAGTAGCGAGTAACTTAGTACCTGTCCGAACATCAAAAATTTAGTCGAGTGGATCTATTTGACTCTATTTTTTTGGGCGAGTAGCACCTCCCCTCATGTCGTATAAAGAAGTAAAGGAGACCGCATTGGAAAGGGAGAGGTAGAGGAAGTTGCATCATTGCACCGACAAGAGCTGAGCTCTTAAATTTGATGATGAGCACCTCCCACCACGCGTGCACGCGTCCTTGCTACTGGTTCACCGGTTAAGGGCTCTACGCACGCTCCTGAAATCGGGGCCGATTTCGGAAGAGTGATGAGCGGCCCCTTTAGTCCGACCGAACCTGCCGAATTAGTACGTAGGTACGTTTCGTTTCACGCTGTACAACTATGAACAATTATTATTATCACATAAAAAAAGTAGTTACGTGAGAGTCGTGGAACACTCGGTTAGAACAAAGTTTCAACTTTGACATTTGTCAAATATTAAAATTCTAGAAACGCTCTTCCGTACAATAATCCGTACAACTTCTGTAACAATGTAACAATATATTTTTCTTCTAGCCCTCATCCTCGATACCGTCCGAAAAGAAACATTGTTCCAAAAAGTCGAGTGAAAAAATTGTATAATAAAAGCTAGGTACAAAAAAAAAATTGGTTTGTCTAGTTCCGTTTTAATAATTATCATACAAGCCTTTAGGTACTATTAGAATATAAATAATAATAATAACAATAAACATCTACCTACTTCAAAAAACCGTCAGATTAAAATGCATTGTACCTACTCGCTAGTCGACTAAAATAATAGCCTAGTGCGAACTAGACATTAGCTCGTGCAAAGTCAAAGTCAAAGTCAAAGTATTTATTGCTTACATGTGAGTGTACAAGGTCTTATAGATAGGTGTACTAGGTAGCTAACACATGAGTCCTGTAAGGACATCGCAATTCATTCAAATCGCAAAACAAAACAAACATTTCTTAAAGCTATGAGATCTTTTATTAAAATCTTAAAATAAAAACATTTAGGTATAGAATTTGTACCTAACTACTACTACTTATTAAATTATATTAGAATTTATAACATTAAACATTATTAGTTATAACATTAAACCTACAGCTTAGAAATTTTCATAGTTTACATATTTATTTAGAGAGGAATTCTTCCAAAGAATAGAAGCTGTTTTCTATTAAATATTTTTTTAAGAGGGATTTGAATTTTGGCAAATTATGGTGTCGAATTTCTTGGGGGATTTGATTGAATATTTTAGTAGACATTGCATACGGAGCGGTGTGAATCATCTGAAGTTTAGTAGTAATTAGTAACAAAGTAGATTAGGTAGGTATATCCCACCCACAGAGTATATCGCTTACCTACATATCACACTATAATCATTCGAATTGATGCTACCTTCAGAAATAATGGGGGAACAGCCGCTAGTTGCAATCAACTAAGCGCTTCCGTGCTTCGGCTAGGTTTATTCCCACTAGAAAAATAAACTGGTTGCAAAGACTTTAGGTAAGTACCTACCTACCTACCTACATTTTACTGTAAGTACCTACTTAAAACTTAGGCTTTACATCTATATTAGGTAGATGATTTATACAGCGTCAGGAGTTAGGAGGCAATCCATGCCTACACTTAACGGGACGCTGTAGTGCCTGGGACATTGTTTGAGATGGCATAGGCTTGCCTAGCACCTAAACCATCCTCTCAGCTTAATTAACCTGGCCCACAGGAAAGACGACGTCAATACCTGTGGAGCTGACTAAGCTGCGGGTTTCCTCACGATGTTTTCCTTCACCGCATATAAATTTTACGAAACGAAAAAACCATTGAGCACGGCCGAGGTTCGAACCCACGACCTTCAGATTGAAAGTCGAGGCACGACCCCTTTCGACCAACACAGCTCAACTGTACTTAATGCTACTGCTACTTCACCTGCGCCTTACTTATCGCGTATAGTGTGATATTTGACATTAGATGCAGATCAAGCTTAGTGATTCAGACTTCAGCGAAACTCATTCACTCCTCTTCCACTGTAGCCGCTCCGTGTATGCATCAAACGGTGCGCCACGGAGATAGGGCGAGCGGCAAAGACACACCGACACGCCTCTTTTCCCGCGACCACCCTCTTCTGATGCATCCAGAGCGTCCCGCCTGGGATTCCTTTTCGCTTCACCGTGTCTGCTTCACGGCTACTGAGCCCCCCCATCGCGACAATATTGGAATCCATCGGGGTGGGGGGGGGGATGGTGAAGTATGAATCAAGGGCCAGGTAGCTCTAGGTAGGTACTTAGTATAGCCAAGCCCCTAGCTAAGCTCCAGTTTATGCTGTGTGACTTAGCCCTCGGGGTCGATCAAAACTAGTGTCACGATCAATAGGTAAGTGGATGGGTGACCGCCATTGCACCAGTGACATTTTCGAACGGAGCACTTCCGTGCTTCGGAGGAACCTTTAATTTTCCCAGCTATAAGGTCGTTAAGGGTCAAACTCCGTCACCAGAGCAGCACCAGAATTGGCCCGACGATACGAACTTAGGTAGGTAGGTAGGTATGTACCTACCTACTTACTTTAATTCAAAAATAAAACAACAAGCGGACCTGATGAGAATCTGGGAGTCAACTGTTCAACATAACTCTTCAAAAAATTGGCGGATTATGTTGAAAACTAGCTGGTACCCGCGACTTCGTCAGCAAAATAACATACTTACCTACTTGAAAACCTCTAAATAGAACTGAAAACTGCAAGAATCTTCTGAAACTTTTAAAAATGCAATAATAGCGCCATCTCAGCTTCAGCCATAGGTTAGCAACGCAATCTAACTAGATTGCGTGTAACTTGGGTGGGACTTGAAGTGTAGTTCCAGTTAAATGCAACTGCCTTTAACTGGAACTACACTTCAAGTCCCCATACAAATTTTCAACCCTTATTTCAAGCGCTAGCCTATGTCCCTGGGACATAATATTGATGGAATCAGGAGCTGTTCCATGAAATATCACTCATTTAAGCAAGCTGAAAGAGGTTTTAAAGCCATGTTGGCGGCTCGTTAAAATAAAATGATAGGAAAATACATTACTGAAAAATAAGTTTTTCTTGGTATTTTATTAAGTTGGAAGGTACCTACCATAATAAGTAGGTACTTATTAGGTAATAGAGAGTCCGTAGTGTCCCATCGTAAATACAATATTATAAGGTATGGGGGGAATCAATGCGATAAATATGTACCTTCCAATGTCCTATTAGTACCTACCTGACTCGCGAAATTATCGGAATGTGGATGTCATAATGAGATAACTCAAGAATTCTTAAGTTTTGTGCAAATCGGCTTTACATCCATGTACAATAAATGTTTGTTTTTTTCGTCTAGTTAAACTCAGGAAAGGAAAAGTGTAAAGAAATATAATAATATTTATTATAATAATATCTTGATACCGAAGTACATTCCGTTTTTATTAGATAATATACTTATGTGACAAGCTGCAAGTTCATTACCGCGAATAAGATTATAAATTGAATATTTTTTTGTTGTGTTTTTTTTACATAATATTAAAACAACTAGAGGTAAAATTTTTGAATATCTGTAATCTTTGAAAAACCAATTGCCTAGTTCGATTATTTTTAAGGCAAATAAAAAGAAAATGAGTCATGCATGCGCCATTCCCGGAACTAATTTTGGTGCACATGTCATCTACGGACTCAAACGAGTCTGAATTTCGGCCTTTCGGGGCCGCAGGTATGTAACCGATGCTGTTCCAGCATTCATACAGATAGGCCGAGCTTTAGAGGCCTAAACTGTATCGGGCTACCGCGTGAAGATAGCGAAGCGAGCCAAGCGAGCGTCCAGTGCCGGCCGGCCGCCTCGCTCAGTATCGCGCAAGATCCCAAACGGGCCGGTTGCGTTATGCCGCTCTCCAAACTCGACCGAGCGCCGACCCGATCACGCTCTCGATAAAACTTACTCGGTAATCTTTGAACATGTGACCCGCCAAACAAACCGTGCAATAACATCGCATTCGCGAAAAAGTTTTAATCGCTTTCACTTTTTGAGGTTAGGATTTTTCCGGTAATTTTTCCTAGCAAGTTTGCGCGCACGAAAAGCCTCGGTTTTAGCTATTTGGCAGCTGGTGCAGCGTTTGCAATTGCATAACAATGCAGTGAAGGCCGGGCAGCGAGGAAAAGTCGGAAAATTGTTTTGACATTTTCACTATCAGTCAATTTTCTTTTCGGTGGCTAAACGTCTGCACGCGCAGTGTGTACGTGACACCGGATTTGGGACGATTTCAGTGTAATGACTTGTGCGCTGGTTGGCCTGTTACGAAACGCTCACGGCCAAAAACTTTTCGACGAAGAAAAACTTTTTTTTCCATTCTGCCGACAGTTATCTGCTAATTGCTTGACAAAATCTCTTTTGGCACAGAGGTGTAATTTTGCGTTTGCATTCGTTCCACACGCGGGGGACCAATTATTTGAGTAAACATTTGCGCTCATAAAACTTTTTTATCGCGTTATGTATCGATTCTCTTAATTTTTGCCGTTTAATTTTTGATATCGGCTTTGGCTTCAAGTAAAAGTTACTCCACGGTTTCTTTGGTGTCGAAATAAGTATCCCATTTTAAAGTGAACAACTGTGTCTGTAACGCGGGTGATTTTCAGTTCACAGAGAAACGTCAAGGGAAATAGTATCCATTACCTTCCCTGTGTGATGTCGATTTACAGCAATAATACCAGTGTCCAGTTAGAGTTACGATAACCACAAGTGAACACGATACAGTGACTATACGAAAGTGACACGACGACGTTGGGAAACAAGCGCGGTTTTGAAAAACCATTTGTGTGAACCTTACAACGAAAGTGTGACTTCAATTTTGTGTTCAAAAAAATTGTGCAAACTTGAAAAGAGAATTATCCGATTGTGTGACGTTCTGTGACCTCAGTGTAGACCAGGTGAGTGATAGTAAAACCGTTTTTATTAGACACTCACTTAACGCTTGAGTTACAACCGTGCAGACCTGTTTTTGGCTAGATATTTTTTCCACGTGGACCTTAGTTCTTGAATACTCACGCTGTGCTAATTAATAAGATATTTTGATAAAACCGATAGGCAAACTTAAAATCTACTAACCTACTGATTTTGATCATCTTTGCATTGACGAGTAATTACGGTAAGCATGTGAAATGTAAACCACGTGTCATTCATCACTTAAACAATATTTTACCAACGATTTTACCGGTTTCCATAAAAAAGATATCAAACTTTACGATATGTGGAATAATATTTTGAAACGAGTTGTCTAAAATGAGATCAATCGATAACCTACCGGCAAAACTACTCAAGTCGTAAAATTGTTATTTCGTATTTTTTCTATTTGCTTTTTCTATTAAGAAGTGCACCTTTCGTTAAGCGAATTGATTTGATTGAAAACGGTTATAAAACAAGTGCAATGTAAGATAGGTTTAACAGAGATGAATGAGAGAAAAATGCCAGTAGTAGAAGTAGCATGTGGTGATGTTGGAAATTTGAAAATCATGAACTTGGATGTTAGAGTAACTGTTATAGATAGAGTTCGATGTTATTGAAGTAAGTCAACTCATTAGAGCCATACAGATGATGATATTTCCTAGAACATACCACGTTCTGAAAATAACTACATAGATGGGAAGAATCGCTGGCACTCTACAATGTAGGTAGTAGGTTACCGTTCTCAAGATTTTCTCAAAATTAGAAATGATCACGGTTAGCAGTAGAAATTTTGTGAAATTTTGAAATTCAAGAAGTAACATTTGTTGGATTTAAGTTAAGCCAAATAGTTAGGATTTGGTTATGTAGTTCTGAAAGGCATTTGAGCTCACGGACACGGCCCTCATTTATGTAGGTTTTAATGCAAATAAGGGATTAATTTTTAAACATGCTTTCATTATCATTACTAATTATGCATATTATGCAAGTTTAACCGTTCAATCTCAGAAGTGTTTTAGTCAGTAGGTAGGCCTAATCATTGAATTTTACTTTTTCATGAATATTATATTGTAGAATTCCATGGTAATCATCTAACTTGTAGGTAGAGAAAAGAAAGAAAACTGCATTCAAAGATTTTCGAAAATTCGCATGCCACACCCGGGAATCGAACCAAAATTTGTAAAAATTACACCCTGTACTGTTATTGCATCGGTCGTTGGGGTCAATTATAAGGATGAAATCTCTCTCTAACAAACTTGATAAATTAGATGAAAAGAAAAACATGAAATATTTATGTATATTATTGTAGGTGCTATTTTCAATCTTATGATGTTTTATGCTGGAAAACCAACATAGACTTGATCATAGCAAATCAAAACACACCTAAAGATAAACCATAATTAAAATAAATAAAACAATTTTAATTCAAATACCTACGTAAAATAACAAACACGATCTAAAAGCTATTTTACTAATTTAATTGCATCTCAATAATCTATTATTAGTGATTTATTGTCTGGAAATATACTTAAATAAATAATACTTAAAACGAAGTAGCCGCGTTTAATTCAAAGTAGATTTGCATAACGTCTGCATTTATTCAACTATTTTAAATAATGAAATTATGTAAAAGTACTTACCTAAGTAGGTATTGTTTTAGGTCGACGACGCGTTAGTTTTTAGTAAAAATTTTCCTAGATCTTTTTTTTTTAAACTTAATAGATTTCTATGTAGAGTTTGGTATTTCGTAGAAAAGATGTTAGTTTACCTACACTTACACGAAACCACGCTGGCATATTCTTGCATCTTGCCACAGAATATTAGCTCTTGCTACGCTGAGTTTGAGAAAGCAAGAGGCAATAATCGTATTGTGTAAATGGCGCACTATACATAAATGATTTAAGAGAATCTCTACCGCGCTTTAGAATTTGTATCACCGTTTGATGTAACAAATGTAAGCATTCTTCAACTACACGTCGATCTTTTAAACAATGACCTCGTCAAAAAATCTCGTTACTACTAAAAATAATCGTCCGTGATGTAAATCAGACACGTAAAGTTCTAATTTGTTTGGCAAATGAATGAAACAGTCGCCCACTCATAATCTTGCACTGATTTGATTTTACGATAGCAAAGAAAGTATACAACGAACGATAACAATTTTATCTTTTTATCTGTGGCCCTGTTTTGTTATCTACCAAAATGCGGCGGAAGTTCTGCTGCTGAAGTATGATTGATTGTGTGAGACTTCGACTGTTTTATGAGACGCCGTCGCCAGTGTCCCCGGCACAGGTGATACTTTTATTTTTGGGATATTGAAGCTTGACAAGAAACCGTACACCCAAGCACAGTAGACATCTGAGATCTTCAGAGATATTTTGATATCCGGTCAGTCGTTTAAATACTGTTTGAATACTTTTTTTACTCATCATCATTTTCAAAAAATCATTTTCTAATGATAGACTGCAAGTTCAGCGGCGCTTAACAAAATACTAACTGGTTTCCGGGTGATTCCTTAACCGTTTAGAGCTCATGTTACCTAATGCGTACCTATAATAATACTTATTATGGAAACGAAAAATCCATTAATGATGTTTAAACCATGATCACTAACAAACACTTCTTCAGATCATTATTTATTTTATATTTGTGAAATACATTTTTTTTGGGATGGGACAATTCGCATCTTTAGGATCGAACGTCGATGTTCTGTGACTACATCCCACTTAGCGCTCTATCTAACAACAATGTTAGTATAATATTGTTTACAATCGAGAATGACTGTATTCTGATAAGTATTTGTCCTCAACCTATGACAAGTGGTTGCTAGTTACACTTATGCATTAACAACTACATTCAATCTACCTATGTACGGTCAGCGTCACCAATAACTGGTAACCCCTCTGCAGTACAAACCGCATCACTATGGGGGTAACCAATTTTTGACGCTGACTGTACCTACATTCATGGGACGTGGTAGTTCCCGAGACAATGTTTAGATGCCATGTTGCGTTGCGCTACCATCGTCCACTCTAAAAACCTTAATTTTTTATAGTTGGGTCGTTTTAAAAGTTTTTTTGAATTGATAAAAAATATATTTCTCAGGTTATACCTACGTGTAAAAGAGCGTGACTTTTTTTTTCGAATTGTAAAACTTAAAAAAAAACCGTTGATTCAAACTACGTACCTACTCTTTGATTCAAAGCTTTTTTGCATTGAAAGTTGACTCCCTAGAAATAAAATGGAAGCTAGTTTATATTTGAAAAATGGTTCTTCTCCTGAGGTGTGGTGATTGCTCCAATTATAGTAATGTAGCGGCGATTATATAGCAATTTCAACGATAGGCATCTGTGATGTGTAATTTGTTGTGTTATTAATCATCGCATAGCTGTAGATGCCAGGATTTATCTTATATCTAACTGATTTCAAGACCTGTTCATTCATGTTTCTAAGTATAGACACATCGATCATGAAATGCTACCAAGCCTATTGTTGTTTGAGAAAAGTTAGTAATACGCGTAGCATAACCTTAGGTATCTATGGTATTTTATCCCTAAAATGCCTGCATCCCTTAAATCTAGTAGGTAGGGTCTAATCCTTATTTAAGTAGTAGGTAGGTAGGTACATACTTAGATGACGTATTATTAGGTACGTACCTAAAGTTCGCTTGTTATAAATAAATAAATACTTTTTACTGGACTTTTCACACAGCATCATCTAGCCCCAAAGTAAGCCGAGCTTGTGTTATGGGTACTAGATGACTGATAAACTACTTACGTAGATTATTCTGTTTACCAATAATAATTTATTATTAAATTATTTACAATTTAGTCTTGAACCATCGATATCGTAAACACAGGTGCTAGGTGCATATTTAACCTAAATAAACAATTTTATTGCTATAACTTGCTAACGAGTCGCCGACGACTCCACTTATCTCCAAGATTGATAGGCTCAAGTTAATATAAGATGAGACGTGTGTGAACGTCTCATTTCGCCCATTTTAAAACAAACATTTTAAGAATCAATAAAGCTGAAACGTCAATTAGCCTAAATTTAGAGAATGTGATTAAAATGCCGCTGGTGAATTATAAATTATTTATAGACAAGCAATGACTGGGTGAACGAGCAAATACATTTTTACACGTTGCGAAATTGTGTTTCTCGTAGAATGTTGATTCATTATTCTATTAATTTTCTCATATCTGTGTTAATTGAATTATAACGAAGAAAATAGATTCCGATATACCTAGATATAATCTTATAAAGAAAGCGTACTATTCTATTGGTGATTATATTCGCGTGGCCTGATGTCGCTCTGCCCCTCGACAGCTGATGTGTGCACGATGCCTTTGCTATCTTGCTTAGCTTTTTGAATTTTACTTTTAATTTCACAACTAAGTTAGTTAAGAAATTAGCCTAAGTTTAGATCCAAGATGGATCACCTAAAAAAAGCTAGGCCCCAAATCGTGTTTGTTGCCCTGGTTCTTCACGGTATTGGTCGCGAAGGAACAGGAGTAGAATCACCTAGTTTTAAGACGTTTCAAAGTGATCCCAGCGGTCCTGCTGAATGAATGATTTTTGACTTTGACTTTGACTAGCGGTCAAAACAATCTTCAAATTAACACTAAGATCAGTTAAACGTACGAGCTAAATGAAAGAAGATTAGGTCTGTATTCCCCAGGGCATAGACATACTCAGATATTTTAATATTTGACAAATGTCAAATGTCAAAGTTAAAACTTCGTTCCAACCGAGTGTTCCACAGAGGTTCCATGACACTCACGTACTTTTTTGTCTATGATAGATTTAACGCCTCTATGCCTTTCATTAATAACAGGTGAAGATTAGTTGCGCAATGTGTTTTGAATGAACCTGTTCATGTCGTGGTAGCAGATGACGAAAATAGTTCTAATCACTTCCTAGTTCAAGGGAGTCATAAATTGTCATACACAGCCCCTGTTTTACGATCGTGTTGCTCTTACGTACGTATTTTGTAATAATTATCGTAGGCTATCGGAGAAAGGGTCATTCCAGACATACCCTATTCGCTTCTGATAAGAATGATTTATTTCCACCTGATTTGTCAGCTTGATTGATTTTCATGTTCATTGTAAACTTGACATGTTTTTATACTCGATAAATCTGAGACTGAGTATTAATTTTCACGTTCCCTATTTGTCAAATTAATTAATTTAATCATGGTTACGTCACTTAGCTTGAGGATCGGAATTTATATAACTGTCTCAAGGTTGGTAATAAATGTATATTTATTTTATTGTCTTCCAAAATGTCTCTGCTCTGGGCGCCAAAGCGCGTAAGCGCCTTATTATAAAATCATATCTGGTTCATTATTATTATTTTACGAAATAGCGCGCTTGATGAGCATGATATTTACGAAAATTATTATTATCCCTGCCTGTGGTAAAAGTCAAGAAGAATTTATTCAGTAGGACCACTGAGATCACATAGAATGCGTCTTAAAACTAGATGATTCTACTCCTGTTCCTTTGCGATCAATACCATCGTGGTTAGTTTGTAGGTATCTAGGTACCTATTCTATTCCATCACTTTTCTTCAACAAACGTCATATCAGAACTTACTCCTTTCACACACAGTGATCAGCTTCTCAGAACAATAATCAAAACACAATCGTGTTTGTAAGTCGTTTTGTGTCGCCTCGAATCAGCGAACTAACCACAGACGAAACGAGCAGCATTTTATCTGCCCAAAAACTCGTAGAATGCGCAAACGCATCTAAAGCTTGGTCGCTTAGCATTAGACAGCACATCTTATTAATCTGTGTGCGGAAAGTTCGGTTGAAGGTTCAATGTGGATAATTGACAAAACATATAAATTGAGTTGAATATAAAGTTTTTCTTGCAATTTTCCGCTCTTTCGAATGCATTCGAAATGGCATAGGTATTAGGCTACACATTTTAGCTGTGATTTTTCAGATTTCCTTCGAAATGATGGTGTAACTGATTTTTTCTAAGAATTTTTGACAAATTCTTAGAAAAAATCAGTTACACCTATACCCCGAAAAAAAACAAGTGAGCGGAAGTATCTTGTGTAGTGCAACTGACTTTATAAATATGCTATTCGGAAGAGAGGAAAATTCTAAGAAAAACCGTTTATTCATCATATTTTACGTGTTTTGTCAGTTACCCCAATTGAACCTGCAACCGACGAACGATTTAACTAAAAGCCGTAGGGTCTAGTTGGCTGAATTATTTAGGTGTTTTTCCATGCACGTGCTGTTAGTAGAACGGAAGGTTTATTATGGAAGAATGTTAGTTTCTAAAACAAATTGCCTCTTTATTCATTCATGAACATCTAAATAAATGTGTACGATTGATATCAGTTAGTTTTCTGCTCCGAAACCTGCTTAAAAAAAATATTAATTTTCATGTTTCAAGACTAGGTGACCTATTCACGTTAAAGATTAAGTAGGGAACTTCAACAGCTAAAACTTTGAGTAGGTAGGTAAGTGCGACGCTCGCTTGGCCGAAATAACGAACTTAGACAATCTGGAAGAATTCTACAGTGATGATGATTGTAAATAGATTGTCTTAGTAGATAGGTGTTTGTTTAGTTTCTAAGTACCTACTGACATTTTAACATAAGATTTTTTTTTATCACCATTTTTACATTTTCTAAATATAAGTAAATATGTAGTAGGTACCTAGCTTTGTTTCTGTAAATAAAAATATTTCTACTAACATACTATTAATGTTAATATTGTACGTCCTATAAGAGCAAACTGTACATTTTATTTGTTAACAAACCTACAATCTTTGTTAAATTCAATTTTACAATAAAAACTTATCTTATCTTAGATAAAAATTGCATCGTGTAAATGCTCTTTTAATTTTGATAGCTGAGGTTCTAGTGGTTATGTGAGCTGATACCGAAACTTATATAAAAATCTTAATCTTAATAGGGTTTATATATTTGAACCATTGGGGGTTGTGACCCTGGGTCCGTGGGGTTCTGGAGCCCTTCGGGTTTTCAAAGTTCTTTCAGGGCGTCTGGTCGAAGCGACGCGTGATCCGAGAGCTGGCACATTTTTGGCTCAAAGGATCAGCATTGCCATCCAGCGTGGTAATACCGCTAGTGTTTTGGGCACGCTTCCGACTGACAGTGACCTGGATCAGTTGAGCTATCTATAGATCGTTTCTAACGATCCTTAGATAGCTTAAATAATCCTGTTGTATTTTGTAAATATACGTAAATACGTAGTAGCTTAGTTTCTATAAGAAATTAAATATGTTTGGATGTGTAACTGATTGAATGTAGTAAAATACTTTCGAAAGCAAAAAGTTTAAGTTGCCGCAAAGTTGCCATTGAATTTGTGTTCATACAAATTCGACAAGCACTTACACACGTGATGCATTTTGTTGATAAGTTTTTGGAGTTCAGTTTTTTTAATATATTTTTGAATTTATCATGTTATTCGTACAAGCGCTCGAGGCATAACATTGTATTACGCAATAAAATATATTTTTTTACTTATCCTATCCCACTTAATATAATAAAGCTGAAAGTTTGTGAGTTTGTTTAGATGTTTGTGTTTCAACCGATTTGGATGAAACTTGGAATAAGCGTAGATAGTGATCTGGAATAGCATATAGGCTATTCAAAATGTTGGTACCACGCGGGCGAAGCAGTACAGTACAGATGCAGACGATTTAGGGTTTATCAGCTCTGCCATTATTAAAATCATGTCATGTTCAGATAATTGGAGCTCGGTCAACTTCAAGGTAGGTACGGAAAAACCGGATCTTGGCTTTTTGAGTTTTACTGTGTAGTTTATGTTAGTATCGACCTAACTGACAACCTACACAGGTGTGGAGTCAAACAGATTTGTCTTGACTAACCCAGATAGACATATTTTATAAGACCTTAAAAGTCTGATATCCTTATTCAGTTTTTGTGAAAATACTAAATTTTAAGGAGACCTTGCTTGTAGTTTTTTTTACTGTAACGTAAACGTAAGTGTTCTAATTTTTTGTAAAAGTGTTACTGACTGCATAAATATTTTTATGCAATTCAATATTTATTGAACTTTTCTCGATAAGATCTCGCGTTTTCGGGATCCAGTTTATACAACTTGTACCAGTCTCGAGATATTTCAGCGTTCGGGTTCCTTAAAGCAATAAAATATAGTAATAAAATAGTTTTACTTTTATCAAAAGCCAATGTACGCATGGACCGATGTAATTGGACGTGCTTCTGATTAATGAAGTGTCTAAAAGGAGCAGCTAGTATTTATTTATAAATACTTAGGTACATACATACATATCTGCTCCAGAGCTTACGTGAGAAATTTTATTTAGATTACTGAACCCACACTATGAGTGTTTAAACACACTTGCCCAGTTAATTTCCAGTCGTCAAACACGGAATAAGAAAAGAAGTTGATTATTGGGTCTTTGTAAGACTTGTTGGTTCAAAAGGCGAAGTTACTTTTTGTCCAAAGCGGGGGTCGAACTTGCGTACGGGGTTAGAGGTGAGTTTAGTGTCCTTGTACTTGAAAAGATAAGGAATTTCCACACCTGATCGTAGGGAAACCCGCCACATGTCACATGATTGAAAATTTTGTCTTTATTTTGGATAAGGCAGATTATGTTGAGAGGATGGTTTAATAAATAATAAATAATGCTGAACATTTTTCACACAGCATCATCTAGCCCCAAAGTAAGCAAAGCTTGAACTATGGGTGCCAGATAACTGATATACTACTTATATACTTTTTGTTTATAAATACATAGATATTATACATAGAAACACCCAGACCCGAGACAAATATTTGCAGATCATACAAAAATTTATCCCGCGGCGGGAATCAAACCCGCAACCTTCTGCGTCCCAAGCGGGCTTTCACCCACTGCGCCACAGAGGTCGTCTGTGCTGCAGTTTAATGCTGGGCAAGCCTATTAGTCGTTCTTGATGGGTCGTTGAAGATCGGTCAGTAAGTGGGTGGGTGACTGCTAGTGGCATTATCAACTAAGATCAACATTACCGACTCATACTAACTTTTTCTTTTAATTACAATAGTGTAAATGTGTACGTACCTAGGTACAAGTCACGGCTAGAGAGTATTTATATCTGGTTCTAAATAGCGCGACTGATTGCTTCACTAATCACTATCTCAGCGAGTACTTTCTAAATGTTATCAGGCTCACGAGACCCAATACACAGTGTAGACATTCTTCCTATATTCAGGGTAGTTCCTCCTATAAAGAACTCTAGAGGGTAGTCAAAGGCACGTCCAAATACATAAAAATTACCTACATGTTCACTTTTTTTATCCCCATATCGTTGTCATAGGAAAACGTCAAATATTATGCTAATGACGTATTTTATAAGAATCTCTTTAAACTTGGTACCTACTCGTAAAATCTAGTCGGAGACAAATTATAATAGAAATTGGTTTAAATAAAACGTAGCTTCTAAAGTTACTCATACGATGTTGATGATTATGGTGTCTATCGATTCGACTTTGATTATTTTCTGTAGTAGCTCTACATCGGGTTCTATTCTCGGGTCTTTTATTATTAACATAAAAAAAGCCAAACATATGTTTTAAAACTTCTAATGTTTGCTATGCAATAAAAGATAATAATCTAACTAAACAAGTAATATGAGCCTACATAGCTCAGAGCTATACACAATTTTATTAAAAATTAAGTTATTAAGATTATTTGATTAGGTTTGACTGCGCTTAAGATGACGAAATTTCGACTTAATGCCGTTATGTGAACCCGAACATGCCATTATCATTTATTAATGAAGAATTTACGTTTTAGAAGTTTCATAAAATTTGTTAATTTTTAAAAGTACAAAAGCAACCGGCGAGCTTCTATAAAATTGTTACTTGCTAAAACTTGTATTTTCATTCCATACAACTGTCTATCGATCCTATTAAACAGAAACTGATGATGGAGCGGATCCACAAATCAATTTCCCTGAGGATGTCCACCGGCTTTCGTGCGCAGACGCAGCGCTATCATTATTCAATTGTTATGTAAGATGCCGACCTAAAACCGAAACGGTACCGGCCGGGCGCGGCGCTAGTGTCCGCGATTTTATGAAGCTCGTGTGAGAAAACCAAAACAATTGAATTGTCGTTTTGCCATAAAATTCTGTGAGATAACGACGACGTCTCGAACTGTTGAGAGAGTCTTAAGCAGTGGAAAAGATCTCCTTATTATGATATTTTCAGTAGATATTCTATTCGTGCGTCGATCGGTCAGCACCATAATTTGACCCCACGTTAATAGATTTTATTTTACACCACGTAAAATACCAAAATACCAGTTAATAAGTACTCTAATAGGCGGCGATGGGCTTGCAACCTGGCACGCATGGAATGCAAACTACTCTTGCAAATTATGGGCATGAACCAAATATGGCCACGTTTCAATTATTTCCTTACTCATCTTCAAAGGATCTTTAATGAATAAGATCCGAGAACAGTCTCTTGCCATGGTTGGAGATAGAGTTGTGCTCCATATTCATTTCATAAATAAAAAAGTTGGTGATCGATAATCGCTTTCAATGGGACCTAAAGCTAGATACCTAGGCGATGCTAAATCTGTGAGCGTCGTTGATTTTAACGGACGATTTCAAGGGTGTATTTATAAGTCAAGACTTAAGCACTGGTTAAAGTCGTTTCATAATGCTGTCTGCTAACCGAGATATACTTTCTTACATCTTTTTTATCATGTTTAGGAACACGGTGCTTAGAATCATAAAAATAATAATATACCTAGGTGTCTAAGTAACTACGTTTTACGATAGTTTTGTAGGTGAAGAATGTAAAACTAACTATGATTTAGTATGGTAGGTGGTAGTTGGTTCAAAGCTGAGCATATTTTAAGCAAATCGATTGAATTGACTCACACAATGTTTCTAAATTAAGGTACCTGTAATGGTAAGAAGGTATCTATAGTCAATTATCGTGTGTTCCAGCTAGACCAGTGTGTGGTGAGAGGCTGGGCCCTTCTAAACTAGATCTGTAGTGTTGCCTGCTTATCGATGATAGGTATGCCACTGAAACATAATAGTTTTTACAACTTTTTGTTCTTTATTTCATTGTTTTTATTTATTTCTTAGAAAAACAAACAACTGTTTAATCATAAATAGGTACCTACGTGACTAAACGATAGCTGTAAGTAAACCATTGTTATAGTAGGAAAAAGATGAATGAATGTATGAATGAACACTTTATTGTACACCAATTAATAACAAAAGATTTAGTAAAAATATAGGTATGTAGCTATTACTTAGACAAGCCATGAGCCAAAATGATTTTTGAACGGTTTGGATTGCAAACTAGGGTAAGAGTTTGAGGTCAAGAGCCGACCCATTCATCATAAAAAAAAGAGCATAGCGATCAATATTTTTGAACATGAAATGGAACTCAACTCAATATCGGCAAAAAGTGAGTTACCATGTTTTTCGTTACGGGTGTCGATCTTTTATTCAATATCCCTTTTCATTAATTGTAGTGTTGTTACTGTTAGCCACTTAAGCGTAGTAATTCACCGAGTCTTATAAACTCTAGCTAGGCAGTAAAATATACCATAGTATAGCCTATGTTGAATGTTCTACATTAGGCCCAGGTGCTCCGACTATTCAGTTATATAGTAGCTTATTCTGTTATCTTTGGCTTGAATACCGTTCTTAAAGGGAAACAGTCGTGTTTTATGTTACATGTTCTTACGCACCAGATAACTATTATATTACCTACCTACCACTTTTAGGTATGTACCTACCTACTGACTAAAATCACGCATTTTTCCCTTAAGGGTAGGAAGGCAGATTCACTTTTGCTACGATCGACGGTTGCTACGATCCTGCCTGACGAACATTCCTTATTCATTCACAATAAGACACACCAGGATGACAGTGAGAGAGCACTCAGGATTAGGTCGTGGGTTCGAATCCTCTCGTGCACCAATGAGTTTTATAAATTGTGAGAAAACACATTAAAAGCAATAGAAATAGGCCACACAATTCATAGCTGCATATTTTGTATATTTACATACAGTAAATGTTAAAATTTACATATAAATAGCGTAATGTAGCGGTGAACCAATTATTTGAATATTTTTTTTAGTAATTAGCGGTTTCAAAATTACATAATAACTCCATTCAATTACATAATAAAATTCTTAATATTTTTTTTTAATCCCACGAAGCTTGAGATTACATATAACTTGAATTAAACCACGTTAAACCTATGGCATTTAGGTAGGTACATCTTCATTTGATTATTTTTAATTTTGTGTAAAATTTATAAGCGCTCTAACACGAGCTCTTAATGGTGAAGAAAAGCATCGTGAGGAAACCCGCAGCTAAGTCAGCTCCACACGTATTGCCGTTATCTTTCTGGATAAGGCTTAGGTGCTGGGCAAGCCTATTCCATCTCAAACAATCCCAGGCACTGCAGCGTCCCATTGAGTGTAGGCATAAGTTGCCTCCTGACACTGTATAAATCATCGGCTAGCATGAAAAATTAAAAAATAAAGTGAAAAGGCCTTCGGCACATGATCAGGAAACAAACTATGCCTTCACTCAACAGAACGCTTATTTTCTGAGACATTGGTAGGCTTAGCACATAATATCATTCTCTATACTTTAAAAAAATTGCGACATTCGTTGAACGTACTGTAAGTGTGTGTGAATCGTCCTATCCATTGGGTAGGTACCTTTTGTAAGTGTTGAAGAGACAACCAGTGTGGGGCCTGCCTGAGTCATCCGAGTTCATACGTCTCGTGGCCCATAGTGTCCCGTGTTTACAGCCCGAAATAGTATCACGGCTGATTGCCAAGTACTGGTGACATAATGCATTGAAATCCTATTGACGCGTCGTTTAGATACATCTTTGATCTTCATACAAATTCATTTCATGAATCGACTACAAAACTTTTGTGTAAGCGTCGAACGAAGCACTCGCGGAGTACTCTCTTTCTCAATTTTTTGTTTAGTTTGTACTGGATACTGGTTTATTGCTTGGCACCCCCAAACCGGAATGCGAATGTTTATATCGACGCGTCTGTTTTAGCTCCAAGCTAGACCACTTAGTCCACAGTGTAGCCATCGACTGCTGCTGTGGCATATTTATTATTTATACAAGACTTTATATTATTAAAATACCGTATACCTACCTGACGCTGTATAAATCATCTAATATAGATGTAAAGGGCCTAAGTTTTTTTTTTATACCTACATTTAATTATTAAATAAAAATACGATTCAATACAATTATTTTATTAGGAGAACACTAGTTCGAGTGTGTGTCGTTAGTACAGCTACTAGTTTTTAGTTCTATCAAACTAATTAAGTGTTACGAAAATAATGAAAAGAGCATGGTGGACAGATGGGAATATAATTTTAGCTGTTACTTTGCTTTACTTTGGAGCAGATGCTGTGTTTCTTAATTTTTTTAATTTTTCGAGCAGTTTTTTTCTTCTTTCATAATTACTTTCTCCTTACAATAACAAATAACAAAAAAAAAATTACCGAAATCGGTTCAGTTTTTCACGCATGATGCCATGACCAAGGTAAATAGGGATAATTTTTATATAGATTTGTAGTGTGCCATTGCAACAGCTGGTGACTGTATTTACATTAACACCTATCAGTCCATTCGCTGAAGTGTTGCGGGGTTCATGGCTTCCTATTTGTTATTGTTTTAGAATAGACTAGCTTCCGCCCGCGTTTCGCACGCACGGTACTAACATCATTTTCGAAAACATATGTATTTTTATAAATTCTAAATATGGTGAGTTCCTGGCATTCACGATTTCATAAAACTAGGAACTTACGTACCGTAGGTTAGTGCCGATTCTCTTTCTAGTTATTTCATATGAATTAAATTAGACTGATACTGGAATACCACATAGGCTAAACATATAAGCAATCATAAAGTGTGATTCACCTACTGCTTAGCGATGTGTATATCCGGAGTGATTAGTCCAATTGGACTACTTCTTTTGCGTATAGTTCATCTATCTCTAGTTCAATTTCAATCCAATCATATCTTTTTATCCGTCTTCTTATCCGTAGTTCAGAGCGAGATTGATAGAAAGAAGCAGACACAGACAAGAGACAAGATAGGTGATATGTGATATATTCCAATCTTATCAATCTTATAGTTCAGTAGTTTAGTCTGAGCGAGAACGATAGAAGCATTCTTATCAATCTAGTTCCGTAGTTCAGCGAGCGAGTCGAACGAATTAGGGATGATCGATATTAGAAAAAATCGATGTTAACATCGAACTGTCCGTTATATTTATGAAATGTGTTTATTGTTGTAGAAATTACAAAAGTGAAAGAAAAAATGTTACATACCTACCGAAAGACTGAACTACGGAACTAAAAGATAGATATACTTCCCAGCGGTGAAAAGATATGTATATATCTTTTCAATTAGGAGATATGTTTTGCACATGGCTACTACTGCTAAGGAAATAAAAGTAATCTTACACGCACGAAGTCGCGGGTAACAGTTAGCTCTACCAATGAATAGTTCTTAATTGCTGCCTACAGAAGCAATAAAAAAATATTCTAATTTCACCGACAGCAAAAAAAGCAATTGTGTTTTACAACGCTGACCAAATCCGTTTCATAATTAGCTTTTAATTCACGCGTTGGATATTGCAAAAAGTACTATTAAATGCTAAGAAGAATTAGATATGTGATGTGCCTATGGTATTTGAATGTCTAGGTAAATAGGTACTTGGAAAAAAAACTGACTGAAGAACAGGTATTATTTGAATCTGAATGTTTTCCTTAAGCTACTCTGCGGTATTGCAATATCGGAGTTAATAGGTGATCGCACATTTGTCCGCGCCGTACTCGCCGCAGTCATTTTTCTACACAAAAAATACTGATGGCGTCAGAAAATGACGTTAGAAGCGATTCTGACGTGCGATATTGAATTGACAGTTCGGCGCGTTGGCTCGGCTGGATCGTGCGACCACCTTCAATCGATTATCCTGATATTTATCTATTTACGGAAACTAAGCTAAGTATACTACAATATTTTCATGAAATTACAAAATTTTCCAGAATAAACTCTTATTTCTTGGCAGTTTACAGTTTGCCATGCACCACTAGTGTCACTGGGACCTTCACTAGTGTTGTCCTAGTGTGCAAGCAAGAGAGTTCATCATCCGTCATTTCTTTACTGAACCGGGTTATAGAAGTTAAAGAATATGAATACCTATATGATGAAGACTAAGCTAAGATGTTACTGATTGGGCGATATAGTCGCTCAGCGACAAAGCCCTTTTCTTTTTTTGTAAAAAAAAAAAAATTGACAGTTCAAAAACTATCAGGAAATAAATGTGCATAAATAACTCCAGGTGTGTGTTCTACCACTTGCGCTTGAGACGCCCATAAAAACACCAGTGTAATGATACCGCGTCAATGAATTATTGTGCCGGTGATTAAACAACTTTTTATTGTTTACTACTTTATTATCTTCCAGAGATAAGCAACTTCTGAGAATAATACTTGATACTTGAATAACTTTTTTTAGCACGATTCCACCCACTGATCGAAATATAGGTCTCCCTTGTGACTTTTATTTTTGGACGGCCTATAACTTATTCCAAATTTGAATGGGTGCTGTTTGCCATTTGAAGTTTCTAGAGATGGCAAAAATCGATTGACTATAAATCGATTATCTAAAAATTAAGGTCTACCTATCACTTAAATATACCAACGTAAGAAGCTCTCTATATCAAACTATTAAGAAGTTACCATACTTGCATTTTTAAAGGTTACAATGAATTGTATTGTATTGTAATTTAATATAAAACTCCCTAAAACTCTTTTATTGTAATTAATTTGCTATCGAAAAACGATATATCTTGGTAGCGTCAATTAAATAAGTTTTAATGTTTTTATCTCTTATTTATTTAAATGAATCTGTTTGATGATTTTAATTTGGCTAATCTTTTATCATAATAAACAGACTTTCATCTTGTTGCTTCAGCCTATTGTGGGTGCAGGGAACTTCTTGAAATGAAGAGTCGAGACGATGTACAGGAACAATTGAGGTTTATTACGTTTCTACAATAATTACTTATGCTAGTACGGTGCGCGTTCAAAATGGCGGAGGAGTCGTGTGTCTAGTAAAAATATGAATTTGCACTTTTCTTGAAAGATGTGACGGCGCGAGAGTGAATGACGGCAGCACCGGTCCTTAAGGCGAAGGGTTGTTGTTAAGGCGAAGTCTGAACATGCCCCCGGCCTTGGAAGTATCCACGTCCAATAGCTAGGCATCACCTTCTTCATTGAACAGAGGACAGATCCGAGGAAATGCGCGTCTGATGACTCCCGACTTGGTTTGAATATCAGCGACTCGAGAAATCCCATCTTTTCCTGGCATAGTGGAGATAATTCGTCCCAAGCTCCATTTAAGTGGCGGCGTGTTGTCTTCTTTAATGACGACCATTGTGTTCGGTTGAAGATCACGTCCATCTTGTCTCCATTTTACTCTCGTTTGCATTTCCGATATGTATTCCCTTGACCAGCGAACCCAGAAATGTTGTCTGATCTGCTCGAGTCTTTGGTATCGTGTCAGGCGATGGGCAGGAACATCAGAAAGCTGTTCTGTCGCGGGTGCTGTAAGGAGACGACCAACCAGGAAATGAGAAGGACACAAGGGCAGGAAGTCATTCGGATCTGCAGATAAGGGACTGAGAGGACGGGAATTTAGGATACATTCAATTTGTGATAATGCAGTGCTATATTCCTCAAATGTTAGGTGTGCGCTACCAACTACTCGTAACAAGTGATGCTTGCACGACTTGACCCCAGCCTCCCACAATCCACCAAAATGAGGCGCGTAAGGCGGTATAAAGGAGAACTTGATGTCTTGACTAGTCGCGTATTCAATTAAATCGTCAGAGAATTTTGACAAAATTTTAGAAAACTCGTTTGCGAGACCTACAAAATTCCTACCGTTATCTGAAATTATTTCATTCGGTTTGCCACGTCGAGAAATAAATCGCTTTAACGCAAGTAGATAAGCATCAGAAGAGAGGTCACTGACTAATTCTAAATGTATTGCACGTGTTACTAGGCAAATAAAAAGGCAAATGTATCCTTTTATTAACTTTGAACCCCGACCCTTGCGGTTCAGTATGAGCACTGGTCCGGCGTAGTCGACGCTACTACGTAAGAACGGAAAGGTTGGCGTGATTCTCTCCTCCGGTAAGTTGCCCATAATAGGAGATAAACATTTACCTCTGAACCGTGTACACGTGACGCATTCGTGTACAATGCGCTTGGCTAGGTTTCTACCTCCTACTGGCCAGTGCGACTCGCGTATGTTGTACAGCAACGCCTGAGAAGCGGCGTGCTGCAGCCGCTTGTGTTCGTGTCGAAACAACAGTACTGAAAACCAGTGTTTAGAAGAAATTAATATTGGATGTTTTTTATCGAAATTAAATTCGGGAGACAGTTTAATTCTTCCACCGACTCGTAGAATACCATTATTATCCAAAAAAAAATTTAATTTACTTAGGACATTTTTATTTTTAAGATTATGATTGTTGGATAATGATTTGTATTCCTCGGGGAAAGATTCACGTTGAGATAACTTCACTAAGTTCATTCGAGCATTCCTCAGTTCATCTACTGTGAGCGGTCCGCGGCGAATATTATTTTTATTGCGTGTGTTGAAAATAAAACGTAACGCGTAAGCGCACGCTCGCTGCAATCGATTGAACTGAGAAAACCTTTTAAATGAAAATAATGAATTCTCCGTAGTCGTAGACAAAAATGTTTGTGTTTTTATCGATTTTAATTCAGGCAAATCAGTCTGCACTTTGTGAAATTTATCTGAAATCGTTTGACTACTGTCAAACTCAGGGTCATGCAAAAATGTGGGACCCTCCCACCATAAAGATGAAGATTTAAGATCTTCTAGGCTGATTCCGCGAGATACTAAGTCAGCTGGGTTGTGTTTACCGCTCACATGACACCACGGAAGTTCATTAGTGATTTCATGAATTTCCGCCGCTCGATTTTGTACGAAAGTCTTGAGTAAATTAGGTGCCATGCGTAGCCAACCTAATACAATCGTAGAATCACACCAGAAAATAATGCTATCGAACTGACAGTTAAGCGATTCGCGTACCTTGTTATATAACCTAGCGCCTAGTAAGGCTCCGCATAGTTCTAGCCTAGGTATGCTTACGGGATTTAAGGGCGCGACCCTACTTTTCGAGCAAAACAACCTAACAGTTACTGATGAGTCTTGATTTATTGTGCGAATATAAATACATGTCCCGTATGCGGACTCCGACGCATCAGTAAATACGTGCAACTCGATACGAGCCGGGTCGGTACCTACGACGTGCCGCGGTACAACTATTTCATTGAGTACACGCAAAGATCGTACGAAACAATCCCAAGTGCGTCTGACGTCACTAGGTACCTCATCGTCCCACCCTATCTTCAACAACCACAGTTGTTGCAATAAAATTTTTGCTACGACAATAACAGGACTTAGCAATCCTAAAGGATCAAAGATTTGTGAAATCGTTGACATGACATAACGCTTTGTTATTAATTGATCAGCTGTGTTGTTGAACTGTGTGTTAAAATAAAACTCATCATTAAGATTATGCCATCCTACTCCTAACGTTTTTGAATGGACATTTTCGTCTAATGATAAATCTTTAAAAAGATTAGACTCATTGTTCGCGGAGTTATCTAATCTGAAATTAAACATCCATTTCCGAAGGGGAAAACAACCTGACTTCAAAACATTTGAAACGTCTTCACAAATCTTTATCAATTGTTGTTTATTGTTGCTACCCGTCAACATATCGTCAACAAAGAAATCTTCTTGAATGATTCTTGCGACGTGGGGATCCGTACAGTCAGCCGCTAATTGTTTGAGGCATCTACAACTCAAGAAAGGTGCTGATGTGGTTCCGTACGTTACGGTTTGCAGCTGAAAGACATCCAGCGGCTGCGACGGATCATCACGCCACAATATCAGTTGGAGATCACGTTGTGATTGATCTATTAAACATTGCCTATACATTTTTTCAATGTCTGCACAAGCTGTGTATTTGTGTTGCCTAAATCTTAACAAAATAGACACAAGATCGCCTTGTATCGGTGGGCCCGTCATTTGCAAATCATTGAGCGAGATGTTATTACTCGATGCAGCGCTGGCATCGAACACTACACGAAGTTTTGTTGTAGTGCTATGTTCCCGAAAAACTCCGTGATGCGGTAAAAAACAATGGGGCGTCCCTACACTGTCTACACGACTCATGTGACCCAAGCGAATGTATTCATGAACGAAGTCGCGGTACAAAGCCTTGTAGTCTGGATTGCGCGACAATCGTTTTTCTAAGGCAAAAAACCTACGTTCTGCGTGTGAATAAGTTTTACCTAATGTATCGGGGGAACTTTTAAAAGGCATACGTACAATAAACCTTCCGTCATTGTCGCGTGTAGTAGTCTCGACGAAATGTTTCTCACATGCCCGTTCCTCGTCTGTGCGCGTATCGCGATACATAGGCGTTTCTTCCAACTCCCAGAATTTGCGTAACTGAGAATCAATTGAATGAGTAAAATTACACTGAATGTACCTATCGTGATGCGAAATAGAACAAATAGGTCCGGAAATAATCCATCCCAATTTTGTATCTAATAAGAAAGGTCCGCTAGGTAATCTTATCTTATTTGATTTGATTAGATCCCAGAATATATCGGCGCCGATTAATAAATCTATGTTTTTACATTCATTAAACTGCGGGTCTGCTAAAACAACATTCTCAGGAATGCAAAGTTGCGCGTTTTTTATAGTCAAAGCAGGCAACGCCGACGTAATCTTGGGCAAAACAAAACATTGCAAATTCGTGGTGTACTGGTGGATGCGTGACCTAAGCTCGATGTCACATACCTGCGTGGATTGTGTGACCGAGTTGCCTACACCACGAATTTCTTGAGTGGACTGTATAACTGGCGCTTGTATTAAATTACATAAAGATTTTGTAATAAAACAACGTTCACTACCGCTGTCAAGAAGCGCGCGAGCTAGATGATATTTTTTGTTATTACTATCAGCTATCTCAACTAATGCAGTCGATAATAAAACCTGTTTCATTGCAACAGTTTGAGCGCAAGGTGTGTTTATGTGTGCTTTATTTGCGTGAATAGTGGTACATTCCACAACAGAGGACGACCTAGGTGCGCAGGGCGCGGGAAGGGGCGGCGACACCACTGGGACTGGAGTCACAGTAGCCGATGACTCATTATTGCCCGACGCATGAAGAGCTACAGTTTGATTCGTATGATTATCGGAATGAATTAACGAGTTGTGTTTTTTGTTACATAACCGACACGGCCCGAACCTACAGTTATCTAAAGTGTGATTCGAACGTAAACAATTAGTGCACAGTTTGTTTTCGTTAATGAATTTAAGCTTTGTTTCTAACGTGTAATCTAAAAACTTTGGACAAGCATAAATTGGATGGTTTTTCTCACACAGTAAACAATGTTTTTTAGTGATTTCGCGCGATTGTTTTACCTGCGGCTTATTGGTGGAGACATTGCAGTGAATTTTAGACGGATTTTTTTTATTTTCGTGCGTAGGTTTGCTATGTGACACCTGCAACGTTTCCAGCATGTCAGCCCGGTCTTTCAGAAACTTCAACAAATCATCCAATTTAAGCCGCGCTTTAGAGTCGTCAGTTTTAGAAAATAGTGTACCTTTGTGTTGCTCCCACTCGCGTTCAGTGACTTGATCTAACTTCGACACAACTAAATAGATAACCAATGTATCCCACGAGTCACTTGGCTCACCGAGAATATTTAATGCGCGTAAATTCTTTAACACGGTATCAATTAGCCTCCTGATAAGAACTGGCGACTCCTTGCCTACACACTGCATAGTAAACAAAGACTTCACATGGTTATGCACTAACAATCTGCTATTATTGTATCGATTGAGAAGTAAGTCCCATGCAACTGGATAGTTATCACTACAAAATTCTACTGAATTGATAACTAGCTCCGCGCTGCCCTTTAGTGCTGACTTTAGATAATGAAACTTTTCTATATTGCTAAGATCATCCGACTTATGCACTAACGATAGAAAGGTGTCTCTGAACTCCAACCACTGCTCATACGAACCGTCAAAAGTAGGCATAGAAATTGTAGGCAACTTGACGGTCTTTTTATGATGATTACATTTACTAGAACTGTCAGTAACCTCACTCTTGCTAACCAAACATTCAGCTTGAGATAATATAGTGTAATAGGTATTTTCGAACATATCTCTTTGCGTTAACTGCTCATCTACATCAGAGACTAATTCCTCGATTTTACCTTGAATGTCATTGAATTCACTGAACAAAGTAGTGGCTCCCTGAATCCGTAATTTCAGATCTATGCGTTTTTGACTAGACAATGTATCATCTTCAAAACTAGCTAGGAAGTTTGAGAATTTAGTTAATCTACCTTTACATATACCTCGTTTTTTAATTAGTTCCCTAATCACTGGACTATCTTCGCCGACATCAAGTTTGTACGGCGATTTATCGCGTGATTTACTTGGTACTGAAACCTCTGACGTGCTTGGTTTGCTCATTTTGGCGGAAAGTAGTAAGGATGGAGTACTCACGCTTGAATGATGTCCGTTACAAAGATACTTCTCCAATGCGTTAGCAGCGCACTGACCTCACAACCAGAATTCACTGAAATAATGTAGAAATAGCACACGATTACACAATTGAAATGGAAGAGCAGGAATGGGCAGGATGGCTGGCCGTACCTATTATGCGCGTTTTCAGGTTCGGAACAGGCTTCTTCCCAATTTGTAGCTCCCGGATGGATGCGATTCCTCTTGGATACTATTCCTCTGCGTGTTTATGCTCCCGTAGTCGCCTCTTCAAGTTCTCCAACGGCGAATATTGAATTTCAACGGCAGTTACTGGCTCCACGATTCTTCAACTTGATTTTTGATCCGGCTCGAAGGACCATATGTTGCTTCAGCCTATTGTGGGTGCAGGGAACTTCTTGAAATGAAGAGTCGAGACGATGTACAGGAACAATTGAGGTTTATTACGTTTCTACAATAATTACTTATGCTAGTACGGTGCGCGTTCAAAATGGCGGAGGAGTCGTGTGTCTAGTAAAAATATGAATTTGCACTTTTCTTGAAAGATGTGACGGCGCGAGAGTGAATGACGGCAGCACCGGTCCTTAAGGCGAAGGGTTGTTGTTAAGGCGAAGTCTGAACACATCTGCTTTATTTATGATTTTAGGTAATATTATCTAATTATTGACCCGATCTTGAAAGTCTAAAAAGATTATATTTTAATAGTGTTATTCGCACATTATTTTTTATTGCATCAAAAAATTGCGTCCCATGCGGAACAAGGCTTACAATTACAATACCCGCGACCTTGCAATCTTTAAAGTCTAGATTCTAGTCAACGTATTTTACTGAAATAAATTATACAAGCTAGGAAAATACCCTAATTGTAGCAATGTGTGACGCAAGACAATAAGATTGGTAACAGCCATAAAATAATCATCACAGAATTTTGTGCCACCTATAAAATCCAATCAAAACTAGTTAAAAAACTAGACGTCACTGCAAACACTTGCTGAAATAAATATCGTCGATTCTCAGACATTATTGTTTTGCTTATTTTGGACAATCACATAGTTACCCACTTTTGTGGGAAATTTAATAAAGTAAATTACGTATTTACATACCTTACAACTACGAGTAGAATCAACTGAGCCATAATATTTTAGTAGCTTAACTGATTATAGTGTATTTTGTTAATATTTTTTATTTTTTGAGTTATGTGTTATATTCTTCGTCAATAAATTAATATAAAAGTAGGTAAGTTAAGAAAATATTCGCTACTATAGTTTTTGAAATATTGATAAATAAATATTTCAGGACATTTAAAACAAATTCTTAACTTTCAAGGCCTTCGTTTCGTGGAAGAAGTGCTAGCAGATGTCAATTCGATTCCAATTTCTCAATGGAGCGAAGTGATGAGTTGATGTAGGGCCGAGTGCGTGATCTACGCTCTAGAATAGTTTATAGTGACGCGACGCTATCGATAAACACAATCTTATCGATTATTTTGTTTGTTGTTCAATCAATCAGAGATAAATTATTTCATACGGTTATTATGAGCCTATAGTGATATGTCGCTGGAAAAGAACAACAAATTATCGATGATCAAGTTGATGTCAGTGTCTGTGAAATGTATTGATAAGTATTATAAATCACAAGGTTTCTAATAGTGTTTGGATGTTCATGTAGCAATGCTAATAATTATGCAAGGGCTTTAGCTAATTTGTTTTAAATACTTACCTACCAACTTTTACACAGCATACCTAGGTACATACAATTTACTATTAATATTAGCTATGTAGGTTATTCGTTTTTATTAGCATAAATGATGCCTTAATTGTAACATCACGAGTTAATTCGGAGCTTAATTTATAAATTTAGATATTTTGGAAACGATAAGGTTTAGGTGTATGAAAGTGAGCTAGATATCGATGTCTGTCCCAACTCTAGCATACGACGTGCGCGCGCGCAAAATATCGCGTCTAAATCCGTACCCAGCAGACCGAAGTTATGCATTGTCACTACCGCTTTAGTTTTCGGACTAACGATGGACATTTTATTTTGGTGTTAACCTGTTTTCGAAAACTATTCATGCATTGAGTGTTGGCTATGTTGTATCGTAGGTGTTTAATCTTTTATCGAGCTTATACGCAGTTTAGTCTGGACGTTGATGTAACAAGGCGCGGTAGACAAATTTTCTCATTGAAGATGTCAACGGGGTAGTCAGCGGCATGACCAAATACAATATGTCATATTTGATGCCCACATTTTGTAGAAGTTAGAACTCCATACGATGCTTTCCTTCACCGTTTACAGCACGTGTAAAAGAGCATATAAATTTTACGAAATGCAAAATCAATTGATGCATGGCCGGGGTCCGAGCTCACGATCTTTGGATTGAAAGTCGAGGTACAACCCCACTCGGCCAGCACTACATTTTCAAATGTCGGATTAATCTATTTTACAGTAGACATGGATGGTCATGGTAAGTTGGAGATAGTGATGATGAATAAACGTGGGCTTTCGGCCCTGTGCCAGTATTGGAGTCCCTATACCCCGAGGGCCTCTCCATCATTAGCCCTACGACGCAGATAGCTAATGACACTCCCCCGTTCAGGACAACGACTCGAACTATTGGCAGTATACCGAACATTTATTGAAAGATGACTGACTGATCGTGATCGCTCACACCATGTGACAAAACATGTACCTTTACACTTTTTTCTTTGATTTCACCTAAAGCCACTGGAAAGACAAGGCCGATTGAGCTGAGAGGATGGTTTAGGTGCTGGGCAAGTTCTATCTCAATCAATGTTTCAGGCACTACTTCGTCTCGTTGAGTGTAGGCACAAGCTGCTACCTAACGCTGTATAAATAATCTAAGTATGAATGTAGAGGTTTAAGTACATCTAAAGCTAGGCCAGTATGTAACAACAATCATAGTTACCTACTTGGTTAATATTTTGTGGGCATAGGTCCCAATCATGCAGAAAATTTGTACAAATTGTTTGCTTGTTTAAAAACGGTACCACTACCCATTTAAAATGGCGTTTGTTGGTGTGAAAGTCGGCTTGGTAAATAATCGATATTTGACATCTATCTTGCCCCCTATCGATATTTTCTTCAGGCATCCTTTGTGGCTTTGTGAAGAGCATTAGTATATTCAATATTGGTTGGGTACATACAATACACTCCTTTAATGCTTTGTGAGTTTCACACACTTTCGACACATTCGTGGTCCGCTTTTCTGTATCTTTCAGTAAAAGTGCGTGTTCTAACGTAAGAATAGATTTTAAATTTTTAATACACATCACGTCGTCAACTTTAACAAATTTTATTTTGCTTCAAGATTAGAAAAATCATTTGTTTAGACAGCTATAATTTCTCAGAATATAAAATAACAGATTTACAATACTGTTGTGGAAGTTCAGACAGACCGGTGGTGACTTTTACGAGTATCTTTACGATTCGGCTGATTATTCTCCTCCTGTGTTTCGTAGAAATAGCCCTAATCGTCTCAACTCTACAGTCCTTTTTCTTAAACACTTACTAGGTAACCTTATATTGACTACTCTATAGTCCGGTAACACTAAAACGGCCTCATAGGCCATTAGTATTAGGCCCTCCGAAAAAAAAAAAAAATTATATTGACTACGTTAGGTTTTATGATGGAAGGTAAGCCTAGAAGTTTAGTGCTGAAGAAGGCATTCTTTATTTCAATGGGATTAATCAAATGAAGTCATCCTTTTTGCCAACCACGCGGTTCCGTTATCTCTGTACATTTTGTTATTTTGACATGTCGTTTTAAGCATATGAAACAAGCCCATTGATCTTTGAACCACAGTTTCCAATTTCCTTGTCAATAATAGCTAAAAGAGACGGAAGGCAGTCCGATACATCAAAGACTAAAAGAAGAGATCTTTGCCAAACGCTTGCTAAAAATGACATCGTGGGTTAGTGTCGGGGACGCCTTAATTACTATTTCTTTTGGTTGGAGAATATTTTGGTGTTCGCGGGTTTGTTGACCTGTGTACAGTCACCACCAAAAGTTTTAAACAGTTACATCAAATGAGGCTGAACAGGGAAGTGATTAAAAAATACTGGCCATACCCTAAGACGGCCTCATATCCATTGAAACTAAACTTGATATTATAGTTAGGTTAAATGCAGTCGGTTCTGTATTAAACAAAATAACATTTGATTCGCATGATAAAATTGTATGAAAGAATAACAGAAATATAGCATAGATACATAAATATCAACACGCATCTTTCCCGTAGAGGCAGGTTGAGACTACTTTCGACTCCTGACACACATCTTCCTCATTTACTCTCATAATAGGTACCTATTTATTATTCAAATACATTGAAGATATCTTAAAAGAATTTTCAATTTCGCGTTAATAGCTACAGAAACTGTCTTAAATTTTACGATTTCTACAGTGATTTAGTTTTATATCAACGGGGCTTTACATAGCTATATACAACTATAAGTGGCTATTTATTACATTGACGACATACTTTCACTTTTAAACCTTCAGTATAACTATGTAAACGTTGTTTTATCTCGATTTCAGTGAGATTTATGTATAATGTGTTTTGCTGGTTTTAGAACACGTTACTATTCTTAAGGCTTATCTTAAGACTAGTTGATCGAAAGGTAAGTATAATATGCATATTTAAGATATTTATGCAAATTATAGATATTTGTAAATACTAAGATGAAACATAGTCATAACTTAAGACTCAGAAAACGATACTATTTATTATGTCGAGCATTGGAATGTTTAAACGCAGAATAAATTTTGAGATAATCTATTTGATATGATATTTAGACGACCTTGGGTGTTAGGTTAGCTGAAGTTATACTCGTAGTAAAATATTTTAAAATCTTTTTATCTACACGTAGAAAAATAACAAAAAAAATTGGTAAACGATTAACAGTTGGAATTTTTAAAATGGCTTTTGTTTTCGATAACCAAGAAAATATCATCTCTTCTTATCACATTATTATGAAGCAAGACTGTATCTTCAAAATGTAAAAATGTTGGTCATGATGTTACGGATTTCGGAAATATCCAGATTTGTGAAACATAAAATGTTAATCGACTTTCGTTGCTGACTGTACTTGAGAAGAATTACAAATACAAACTATAGGTACTACCTGATATAGGTAAACATAATAACCAAGTAACGGAAATGCATAGTGAATTGATTCTAACACATAATCTACTTTCTCAAAACAAGGTGTACAAGAAATTCAATGTGTGAAAAGACTTGTAATTGTATGTATCACACAATCTGTACGGGAAGCTTGTTATAAAAACAATTTTGAATGAAACTTGATCCAATACGGATCCTAACGCGTGATAACGCATATTGATCAGGCATATTAAGAGCATTGCAAGATGAAATAAATTGGTATTTTGCTCTTTGAAATTAGCTTTGGGAGTGGTAATTATACAGATTCGCTTGACCAATATAATGTGAGTTTGCATATCTTATCCAAGTGGTTTTGGTCAATTTCTGATACTTAATGTACCACAGACGAGACCCTTGCACCTTAAAAAATGCATCATGTAAGTTACTACATACGTGACTGTTTGCAAGCCCATTGACACCTTATTTATAATACTAAATCTACTACTCTCCTAAAATGAAGTTTAATAAAACGGCTTAGTGTCAGTAGTACCATTGATTTGTACCATTGATGGTACAAGTGACACAACTTTTTATCCTTAGTACCATTAAAGAAAAATGTGGATATTTCCCCGCAATTGTTAACCGATACCTATGGAACTAGTGATACAACTAACATGTCCTCATTAGTAAAATATGTAGTTATTATAATAACGCAGATTATTAGATAATATGCATAATATTATTCGCCAGAAGCTATTATTTATGTACGATAACAACGGAACGTTTAAAAAAAACATCGATTTTATCATTAATTTTATTCTTTGATGCGCTGTGGCCGCTAAAAGACAAAAATAAAATTAGCCATCAACAAGAAAGGTGAAACGGGTTTAGCCGATTCTGACCGCGATAAAATTGTGCAGATTTCAGTTTTTATTATGACTTCTGCGACTCTTACGTACAGTCAATGATAGAATTTTTTAACCATAGTTATTACACTTAACGGGACGCTTTAGTGCCTGGGACATTGTTTGAGATGGCTTGCCCAGCACCTAAACCATCCTCTCAGCTGAATCAACCTGGCCCACAGGAAAGACGACGTCTATACGTGTGGAGCTGACGAAGCTGCGGGTTTCCTCACGATGTTTTCCTTTACCGAAAAGAGTTCGTGTTATAGCGCATATAAACTGAATGCAAAATGCATCAGGGTCTAGTAAATAAGAAGTAAAGAAAAATGTATTCAACATGAACAACACAAAATAATAATGGACAGGTAATTTTAAGCGGGGAGGCTTTTACCCAGCATTATGTCAAGCTGCTAATAATGTTGATGAAACTTATAAATCTTCAACTGAGCTGTTTGGTAGTGACTGTATTCTACCTAAATAACAGCATAATGAAACTTATCACAAGCCAAATCTCTAAATCTACTAATCCATTCATAAAATGTTATGGTTAATGTCTATTAAGTATATTTTTTAATATGATCTGAGTATCAAAACCCAAATATTTTAATAATAAAATGTAATACTGGCCATTAATATTTCATTTGAATTAAAAACTTAGCTGCTAGTTTTGTGATCTTATCTCTTGGTGACACTGTCTAGTCGATATCTGAGCCTCTAGACTAAAGGCTCTGTTTTATCTTTAGTCTAGCCCAAATAAAGTATTAGGTTCTTACCTACAGTTTTTCTTCTTTGTCAAAACACCAAAATCTTGTTGGTTGATCACGCGCACAATAGATCGATGGCCTACTTATAAAATCTGATTGAGTCGTCATTGGTCGTCATGGTTTGCAACGTTTAATTTTCATTTATATTCAATTTTGCTTCAATAACCATCTAGTACAGAAGCTTTTATTTAATCATCATCATCATCGTCAAAAAGTCGTTGCATCGAAACATTTGTATAATTTTATGGTAGGGTCCAGCTTATAGTACCATTATATGAATAATTTTGTTGTTTTAACGGCCGGTCCCGGAATGTGTTCTATTAAATTATACGAAGCGTGACGTTAGTTCTATCAAAATGCTTTCATCTGAATTAAAATAGAATCGCTGCTATTATAACTCAGCGACGGTTTGACGTTGACTATTACAGAGCAAAGTCAATGATTCGCAAGCAGTGTGTCTTTCCCGTTTTGTATTTTACGGTATCCGGTGTTTACCTGAACGATCATTACTTCGCGCCATAAAATATTACAGTTGACACATTACTACCGCTACTTAAGTTACGAGATCCGAACCGAACCACAGCCCCAATCATATTTCATCAACAAAACTGCAGTGAATAATGCATGTTCATTAACGCGGATCGATTACCTTATACACAATCTATTATTAACACAAAACCATTATTTGTTCCAGATTGAATCCGCGAAACAGATAGTCTGCGGCGACGAAACCGACATGACATGATGCAATGAGGGTTTGAGAGATTGTGATAGTACCACGTTGGGCGCCAGTTTAGTTATATTGGCGTCGAGGTAGTTTGTTTGGGGGGGTATGCGCGCGGGTGTTGTGTGACGGCGCCCGGGCGGCTGCCATGGGCGCGGCGCGCCATGCGCTCGCGCTCGCGCCCGCTGCGGCTGCTTCTGGCGGCGCTGGCTTTGGCCTCCTGCGCCGCCGCCCCCGCTCCCGAACCGCGTGCGCAGCGCTCGGCCAACCTCAGCCACATCACAGGCACCTCGCGCACAATACAGATGTTCCTCAAGAACCGCTATCTTCAGCTTATGCCCGATGGCACTGTCAACGGCACCACCGACGACACCAGCGTTTACAGTGAGTACTTCTTTAAAGCTTTTGCGACTTGAAATATAAATAGGTGAGTCTTCTCGTGATCTCGGCAGCTGTAAACAAACATAAAAGATGTTAATAAACTTAATAGAACTAAGCTAAACACTTCCTATAAATTCATTAATAAGCATCCATCCTATAACGCTATTTTAGAAACAGATCGTTTCAATTTTACGAGTACTAATTAAGAGTTTACACCCCATGAAGTCTATGGATCATTGACTCGTCAAAATTCCATTCATAAATTTGACGACTTAATTCATAAAACAGCTCTAAAATACGTCCAGACTTAGACTTGTTCTTATCTTTACGGTTAAGGAAGCATTTGCCGGTTCTGTGGCTCGTGAAATGTCTAATCTAGGAAGTCTAGCTAGGCTAAGGTGTTGATTTCATAAATTACTAGATGACAGTGGATTCGTTTCCGTGTTGATATTTCTCAGGAGTTGCCCTCTTTCAGGGGCTTGTGCTTGTCATTGTATCACTTTGTGCGACCAAATTAACCCCTTTAAATTTCGTTCACTAGGATCAATAGATTTGATTAAAGTTTACGGAAAACATCAGTCACAATGACTTAAATCATGAACCAAAAAAATGCTGATTAAAAAAATCTTTATTATTAATGAATTGTACTGGCCAGATTCATAGGATCTGCAGGATATCTCAGCAAAAATTGTAATCTTATGCTTCCATTGAGATAAGGTTCAAAATACAGTACAGCAGACAGTTTTATAGAAAAGCTCTTAATACAAATGGAAGACATTATTCATATCCTGTTGCAATGTATGTCATCGAATCACTGGACCAGCAGCATTCCCGTTGCTAATGACGAATATAATCTACTTGCAGTGGCTTAAACCGATGGTTTTTAGATGACTTAAGCCGGACTTAAACCCTTATTGCTGAATGATTTTCTGCAAAATGTCAGCATGGGCCAATCTAATTATTTGTGCCTCTGAATATCCAATTAGAATCTTTGAACATCTTGAAAGCAAGGTCTCAGAATCTCTGTCACTCCCTGGGGAGTAAAACTGTGTTCATTTTTTTGTTTTTTTGCGTTTATTGCTACCGTTTTAGAGCCTTTTTGTTTTTATAGCCTTTTGAAAATAAGTACTGTATGAGCTATGTATGACATGTTTAGAGGTCTTGAGTTGCGGTCGCGAATGACTTTTCGTTTATTGGAGAATAATCTACTATTATTTCGGGCAACAATAAGTAGTTTTAGTACATAAACAAGTAATTATACAGCAAACGTGAATTCGTGAAAAATCCACAATTTGCGGTGATACGGAATTCAAAATTAAATTAAAATCTTCTACAAGTATGAAATTGTACGTTTTAACTCAACAGTAGTGCGGTAACTAAAGCATTGAAGATTCTTAAATAGGTCAAGTCTTCGTGTTCTAGCGGTTCTTGTTCTGTTAGCGTTTAATAGCGTTATAACTTATCAAAATGATACCGATAACAGATTATTGTGAATCGTCTTTACTGTTTGTGTACTTATTTTATTTTCAACCGACATCAAAAAGGAGGAGGTTCTCAATTCGTCTGTATGTTTTTTTTTTTTGTATCTTGTTACGCGATTGTTCCGCCATTTGTTGACCGATTTGCAAAATTCTTTTTATGTTTGTAAGAGTATACTCCAGAGGTACTCTAAACACCTTCCCTCCTAGCCATGTCACAAATAGAATAGTCACACCGCGTTTCGAGTCAAACATTAAAGTCGGTTTTCTTTTTAGTATTAAAACGTAATCTTATATTTATTAATGATACCCAACACGGGTGTACACCTTACATACAAGAGTTAAAACAAAATGTCTTAGGTCTAGTGTTCCCATAATTAAAAGGTATCACAACATGCGTAAAAGAGGGCACAACAAATTATTTCTAGATAGGTTTACTTAAGTAGTACAACAAAGACAACAATAATTAAAAGGTATCCAGAGCGTTAGATAGGTGGAGATACTATTTGACAGAATAATAAGTGGGTATATAGTGCTGCAAGCTGAAGTGGCAGTGGGCTGGCCATATCTGCCGAAAAACCATAACCGTTGGGTGTGTGTGCCGTGGTGGACGTGCGGCCGATCTTATTTCTGAAGATTAGTGGAGGGTAGTTCTATATAACTACCGCCACTTTTCGTCGGCTCCGCTGACCTACCTCCAGTTCGCCCGCGACCACGGTTGTTGCAATACAGCCGAAACGTCGGGAAATAATAAAGGTAATACGCGATAAAATCCTGTTACAAAAATATATCTCTAAACATAACCGTTGGGGTAAACGAGTTCTTGAGTGGAGACCGCGACTTGGCAAACGTAGTGTAGGACGCCCTCCAGCCAGGTGGAGTGACGATCTGCGAAAGGCTGCCGGCAGAAGCTGGATGCGTCGAGCTGAGGACAGGGCGCAATGGCGCGCACTAGGGGAGGCCTATGTCCAGCAGTGGACTGCCATAGGCTGATGATGATGATGATGATGATATAGTGCAAGCCAAATATTTAGGTAGGTACCATCTACTTAGGTAAGTATGGTCATACATATATTGTGCCGCGATCGAGAGCACTTCGAGAGTAATCGATACTATTCAAACTATTTCTCGTATCTTGCGATCTGTTATTGATTTTACAACACAGATTGTGTTAACGGAAATTCAATTAGTTTGTGAATTCAATATGAATATTGATTTAGTGACTAATTGGCTTGAAGTTTCTAAAACATTTGCGAGAATGTCTTTTGATTCTAGTCGTATATGTTTTGCTTCGTTTGTCACAAAATCAAGTCCATCATCGTAATAGCACTTTTTTTTTATTATTTATTAGGTTGTACCTACAGCGATTTATATGCCAAGAAACAAGTTAACTTTGCGGCAAATAAAGTACCCCCTGCAAGTGCCAATTACAGCACCCTGTTGGACGAAGCCTATAAAAGTCCGATACTAATAAAACTACGTTTATAAAAAACATCTCCGTAATATCACATCTGTACATCTGTAGCTCCTTAGACCAGAATAAAATTCTAAAATACCTAGAGCACAAGGTATGAATTACTTAGTTCATTTCGATCCTAAAGTGGAACGAACATTATATTATGTGAAGGTGACGAGACATTTCTTCAGAGAATTTTTTTTAATACTTATGTCGAAAGATTAAAAAGATCGTAAAAATGTTTTCATTTTTTTTAAGCATTCATAGAAGGAAGGTTTCAAAATTGTATTTCTCCTGAACTGCGTAGATCAGAAATCGACAGCGGAAAAATTCAACATCGTTCTACAATGTCCACTCGCGTTATTTTACGTGTGTGATACCTAACCTACTAAAGCTCGGATTAAGATTAAACTAAGGCCTCTTTAATAGATGATTTATACAACGTCAGGAGGCAACCTATGCCTACACTTAACGGGACGCTGCAGTGCCTGGGACATTGTTTGAGATGGAATAGGCTTGCCCAGCACCTAAACCATCCTCTCAGCTTAATCAGCCTGGCTCACACGAAAGACGACGTCAAAACGTGTGGAGCTGAGCTGCGAGTTTCCTCACGATGTTTTTCTTCACCGTTAAGAGCTCGTATTACAGCGCATATAAATTTTACGAAACGAAAAATCCATTGATGCACGGCCGGGATTCGAACCCACGACCTTCGGATTAAAAGTCGAGGCACAACCCCATTCGACCAACACGGCTATTAGACTCAGATTGCGGGCGTAAATAATGGTGAGCGCAATTTAAGAAACGAAAAGGCAAGCTTATAAAGACATCACAAGAACAATAAAACGGTGAATTAACGTGTGAATATGTTACTTTTTTTGCTATTAAATGTTATTAATAGCCGTATAACCGCCAAGTCTAGGCATTAATGCTAACCAGACTGACATACCTTATATTAGATGATTTGAAATTAAGCTGGAAAGTCTTGTACGCGACTTTTTGTCGCGTACAACTGAAAGTTGAATAAAGGCACGCAAAAGATTGAAAAATGGAATTTAGACGATAATTTTAATTGCTTAACGAAATCGCATCAAATATTTGAGACATTTGATCAAAAAATTTTCAAATAAACTTATATCATAAAAAAATATACAAAAATGATTGAAAAAACAGCTGATCATCAACTAGAAAGCGACATTCTTCGAGCAAAATCAAAGTCAAGCTGGATCATCTCTGATAAATCATCGCCTAAAAAAATATTCTATAAAAAGTCGTGTCTGAAAGTCGCGTCTGACAAACAACAAGTTCGTTCTATTTCTAATAGTGACATAAATCAGGTTAGTACGCCTGTTTTTCTAACAAAAACGAAGACATCTTGATAACCATCTTCAAAGACAATCAAATCGCTGATAATAGCGTAGATGGACGTAATAGTGCTCTTAATACACGAAATAATTATATGTGGTCAGTTCATGGCGGTAAAGACTATTGTATACTATAGTGTCTACTAACATTATGTTCTTGCAAATAAATAAAAAAAAGTAAGATTTGATTTGATTTGCTTCCTTTAGGTGCTTTCGGCTGCGTAAACCTTAACTTAAAAGAAGAGATCCCAACCCATTTAATTGTACCACTTGTTTTTATTGAAGACTAGCTGCGCTCCCGCGGTGTGACCCGCGGTCCCTCGGGATTTTTTTCATTTTTTATAGGGATAAAAGGTAGCCTATGTCCTTCCCTGGGATACAACCTTAACTATGCCGAATTTCAGCTTAATCTGTTCAGCGGTTTGGGCGTGAAAGCGTAACAAACAGACAGACAGACAGACAGATAGACAGACAGACAGGGTTACTTTCACATTTATAATATTAGTATGGATATGGATTTTTGATTTTTTGAAACCGAAGATCACTTACGGTAAAATCATCCTTGTAAGATATTTATTTAAAACTGAGACATGAATTTAAACCCCTGTCTGTCGAAAAAAAAACTATTTACGAAGGAATTTTTTTTTCCTTACAAGATACTTACGTACCTACTGACTTTTCGATTCGTTACTAGTTTCAGAGTAATAATAAATATTACTTGTACTTTATAAATTAAACTAGTGACGTCCTTTCATTCGATTTAGGCAGTAGGTATGTTTTTACACACTACACTGAACGTAGGTAAGGGGATGTGTATTCAGTTAGTCAACTATTCATAATATCCTAACTTACTTACTCTATAAATTTTTTGATAAATGGATGTTGTTCATTCACGCTAAAGATGTTGCTCATTCGCGTTGATACGTCTGAACGGATTGGGGTGTTTTTTTTACAGTAGTTTACTCTGGTTTAATGCATAGTCTAGTTTTATCTCAGAAAAGTGAAGTGCCTGTTTGGCTTCCTTAATCAGGTCAACTTATCGTACTGTGTCCTGATTTCTGCGGTCTCTTCACGGTATTGGTCGCGAAGGAACAGGAGTAGAATCACCTAGTTTTAAGACGTTTCAAAGTGATCCCAGCGGTCCTACTAAATGCTTTTTGACTTTGACTTTGACTTTGACTTCTACGGTCATTTACAATATCAATCTAACTCATACCGTTTTGTACAAATAGTCTGCCTATTAGAACGTATAACGCTATGGTCGACAGTAAACTCAAGTAGAATGACTCAATATAGACATTTGAATCGCCCAAAGCTTTAGTTGAGGTGGTCCAGATTGAAATCGTTAAAGTATAATAACTACTTTATGAACTGTAAAGTGAGATTTCGTATAATGATAGAGACAGTTAATAACAATTGCTATAAAACTATTATTGCTTTCTTGCTACCGTAGAGAAAACATGTGGTCTGTGAGCTATGTGGTTTCTCTCATCTGGAATTCTGGATGACTGAGCCAGTGTATTTCCATGATTTCAGTATTATGTAGATGACTGAACCAGTGTTTTTCCGTGGTTTCAGACGGTTTATGAGTTCAATATGAGGTGTTTTGGGTGACGGCCGGTTGGCTTTATTTCAACTCCGAACGATGAACTGAAAAACAATGATCCATGATCAATAGTTTTATTGAGATGTGCCTGCACGTCACGTTTCAAGGTAGAAAAATCCAGGACTTTTCAGACTACTATTGAAATTGTCTATCCCGTGGAAGACTAGATAACGAAGTTACAGTCAAAGTCAAAAAACATTTATTAAGGACTGCAGGGATCACGTACAAGTCTTATGAACTAAGTGATTCTACTCTTGTTTCTTCGCTACGATTCTATGCTTGTACAACACTATGCTTACCATCTTCCTATGCAGTGAAGAATTTCAATGACTTTTATTAGGAGAACAGGTCAGTATAAGGGAAGGGTCTACCGTGCTGTGTCATTCGTCTGAGACGAGTCAAGGAATTGAAACCTAGTTCTTTCGGTCATTGTCCTATTTAATTTACAACGTGATGCCTGTAGGTATTCATCAAATAACAATGTTTGTAATTAGGACAGTGTGTATGACTTGATGCGATGATTTGTCTCATGTCAATATCAATATAGGAGTTGATTCGATGAAACTGCCAAATAGGTGTTGATAGGAATTGATGAAGTTTGTTGTTGTGCTTTTTACGCGACTGTCAAAGGGTTATGTTTTTACTGTTTTGTTACTGTTTAAAGGACACCCTAGATCAAAATGAAATAGAAATATTGAGTATTCATTTATTTATACTACGACGCCAACAGCTTATGTAAAACTCCAGATTCAATGTAGATTTTGGCAAAAGAATGCACAACGATTTCTTTCACCACTTCCCAGTATCTTGGGCGACATTCTGAGCACCTTTCTAAAGCACACGAAGTTAAACCTTATAATAAAGCTTTTGAGTAACTTTTGGAGCGTCAGACAACCTTGTAAAGCATTGCTTTTGATTATATGGTTGGTGGTGTACTGACCACGAACCACGATCATTTGGATGTAAGTACTTACCCACTTTAGAACATGTCATGTTATACCTAACATCTTTAACCCACATTGTGGGTCTTGATGTACAGTCAGCAACAAAAGCCTCAAGGCGGATTAAAAACTCCGACATCAGAGTTGGCCACTGACTCATACAAACTTACTTTACCAACAAAAGTTGCTATGTTTTAAAGCTGTAAAAATTTGTCCAAAAACGTTTAAAACACAAGCCTGTAGTAGACCCTGCTACGAAAAAACCCCCGCCACTTCTAGAAAAAAATGGAATAAGGAAGTTAGTCAGATCCCCTCATTAACTAGAAAAGAGCGGATGATACAAAAAAAACTAAACGAAAATTGGTTCATCCGTTTCAGAGTTCGATACCACAGACAGATACACAGATACACAGACAAACACGTTAAACTTATAGCACCCCTCTCTTTTTGCGTCGGGGGTTAAAAAGGGGTTTTCCCGTGACAATTTGCAACTACCAAGGGGAATGAGGTGACCGTTTTTAAGACTTCAAAAAAACGGTTAAAAATGTGGAAAGAAAAAGTGAGTAAAGTCGTGAGCGGGCAGCTTGTAGCAAAACAAAGGTAATGATTTACTTTTGCACAAAGGTATTGTGTCATTATTTGTAATCTGTAGGTAGAGATTTTTATTTATATATATATATCTAGATTATTCTAGTTTTTTTTTATTATTGGAATAGATCGATTACATAGATAAGTTTATAGTTCGGAACCGCAGTGAATGAGGCCAGGAGATTGCCATTTTAATCTATAGATAAGTGATTTTGACATGATTTAATGATAATGGTCTTTAATTATTTATTTAGTAGTTTATCTAGTGTCATATTTCGTAATCAGTTTACGACTTTTTAGGAGAGTCGCTTGCTTAAAGCAAGCGACAATTCACTATCGGTCACCCATCCAATGCAAGCATTGAACGAATCTTCTATCAAGAAAGATTAGACAAGCTGCACGATGTCTAAACCTTGAATATGATACCTACTGTTTCAACCTTGAAAATATGTCGCAGTAGTTGGCAAATATTAATTATTTGTGTAAAAATGCGTAAAAACCACTTAGTGTCTACACAGCTAATTATAATTATAATTGCTACCACATGTTTCGTCTGGTCCACTGTCTAGCTTAGGTCTAAACTTTTATTCTAATTAGACCTACTTAATTATTCAAAAAAACTTGTTGAACCAGTATATTCGGAATGTTATTTAATGATTGAAGAAGCCACCAAAGTGTAAATTAAATTAGAATAAAACTGAGTTAGGAATAAAAAGCAAATAGTTTTGGAACGAAGTTCCTTTTCGGACGGTATCGGATGGGGGGCTAGATGAAAAAAGTGTTCGATTTTTGCGTCACGACACATTTATGTCAAATCGTCACAGTGCGAAGTGCGCAGTCGCAAAGCAGTCCATAGATTGTTACGTTGTTAGTACGGAAGAGCGTTTCTAGGATTATGACAATAATTTATTTGACAAATGCCAAACGCCAACTTCGTTCCAACCGAGTGTTCCACGACACTCACGTACTTTTTTGTTTTTACTTTTTTTTTCTTGATAAAGTAATAAAATCTCCTCACTGATGCAATTGTAGGGAATCATTTAAAAATTTAAAATATCAGTAAAAAAGGCACTATAAAGATCTGATGATAGACATATCAACATTTACTGCTTTAGTGCATCGTATTGTATTCTATACAGACCTAGATCAAAATATACGAAACGCAGCTAAAAAATATAACATAAGTACTTACTTGTATTGTTCTTCCCACACCTAGATCCTTGATACTAAGTACAGAAATTGTATGGACCATCTGAGGCGAAGACGGATTTATTGTGTCTGGTCAACATAACTCCCATGGCGCCTCGTATGGTCTGAAGTTATGGGAGATTTCAGCACATTGAATCTATAAAAATGATGTCTAACTCACATGTATAGCAAAAGAAAAATGAGCAAATATACCTATACCTATATAGAATAATAATGGATGGTATAGCAATATTAAAAAAAAACAAAATCAAAAAGCATAGAACCTATTGGTTAAATAGAATGGTGATTCGACCACTTCCATTTCGTCTATGAAGAAGCAGCAAACACCTTGTGTCTTATAAATATATACAGCTAAGGTCTAGTCCAGCAGTGGACTGCCATAGGCTGATGATGATGATGATGAAGGTCTAGTAGGGAGCCAATCAAATAAAGATTTTACGCATCCCGGTATTACTTTGGGGCTAGATGATGCTGTGTGAAAAGTCCAGTATTATTATTATTATTATTATTATTACTTAGTCGTTGAAACGTTAAAGCGAATTTCAGACTACGCTATAATATATAGCTCATAGCATAGCACAACAATATCGCACACCATAATTTTTTTATAATTATAGTATAGCACAGTGTGAACGTGTCCATGATATGTATACATACAAGCACAGAACATCAAAACACAGAAATATGTTTCGTTTTAAGTCCAATCTACGAAACGGTATAGGTACTTTTTTTTTTTTTTTTTTTTTATTCAGTAGGACCGCTGGGATCACTTTGAAACGTCTTAAAACTAGGTGATTCTACTCATCTTATAAGATGACAGATTAAACTTAAACATCGGTAATTTAGCTTTGCTTAAGTTTATTTAAGCGTTTATCATTGACGTTATTGATACCAGCTTACGTCATGTCACGTTAACTTTGAACCGTTAACAAAACAGGTTTGCGCGGGAAAATGTGATTTAAAACCATTACACGATACCATTCTTGCCTCTTGCTTTCTCAAACTCAACGTATCTATATAAGAGCTAATATTCTATGCCAAAAGGCAAGATGGTATGCCAGAATGGTATCGTGTAAAGTTTATGTATGTGAAATAGTGCAACCTGATAGGTGCTAATGTTCAAATGGAAGGTGTTAATTCATTTTTTTTAGTGACACATAATGTATGGCAACGTAATTAATTTGAATTCGTGTTGATTTAGTTAATAGTGTTTTTTATTTTAATATAATGCTGGACATTTTTTCACACAGCATCATCTAGCCCCAAACTAAGCAAAGCTTGTATTATGGAAACCAGATAACTGATATACTACTTATATACTTTTTTGTTTGTAAATACATACATATTATACATAGAAACACCCAGACCCGAGACAAATATCTGTAGTAGTCTTTCTTAAACTTTCGCGATCACAATTCATCTTTAGAGATATATTTTGTAACAGGATTTTTTTTTCGTCGGCTCCGCTGACCTACCTCCAGTTCGCCCGCGACCACGGTTGTTGCAATACAGCGGAAACGTCGGGAAATAATAAAGGTAATACGCGATAAAATCCTGTTACAAAATATATCTCTAAAAATATCTGTAGGTCATACAAACATTTGTCCCTTGGCGGGGATCGAACCCGCAACCTTCTGCGTCGCAGGCGGGCCTTCGCCCACTGCGCCACAGAGGTCGTCAAATTACAATTTAATACAGTGTTTTGTGGTCTAAGGGGAAGGAAGGGCAGAGGTCAGAGGCCTTACTCGTATTCACTAAAACCTCAGATTCGTAAAATTAGGTACCAACATTTTTTTTTAATTAAATAGGTCAGCATTTGACCTCCCTCTGCCTGATGTTAAGCAGTAGTGAGGTCTAAGATGGAGCATGCTTTCCTAGAAGGAACCTATTTACTCTTGATTTAAAGACCCCTATATTGTACTTTTCGGGATTTTAATAGGACTTTACTCGTTTGTGTCATTTTAAAATATTACCAAACAGCTAAATGTGATCTGAACACATTTGTATTAATTTAAATTCAAAAATAAGCTCTCAAAGTGTCGATAATTTAAAAAAGAATCCTTAAACCGTTCCACATAACGAAATAACCCGTTAAACAAATTACGGAAAAAGTAAAAAAAAATGGTGTCATTCTTAAAACAATATTCTGAAAAAGGTAAAAAATATATGAGTTCTATCCTCTTTAGGTGCTGTTAAGTGTTCAATGTCGTTAAGTGACAGTGTTACGTGCAACAAACAGGGGCCGAAAACTTGAATTTTATACGAGAACTGATGACGTCTGGACCCGTCGTATTGGAAGGTTCTGTAATTCTGTAATTCTTTATTGTACACAAGAAAATGGTTACACAACAATAATTAGAAAGTACATGTACAAAGGCGAGCTTAACCCTAAAAGAGTTTTCTACCAGCAAACCTTTGAGTCTAAAAGTTAAGGTTTCGATTGGGACCTTAATATTGTGCTATTTTTTAATGTTTTATCAAAATTTGTTATACATAAACATTATTATAAATTATAGGTGTTTACGTACGTACCTAATTTTGATATACCTAAGTGGATTATTAGTAGGTACTTAGTTGTAAAATCACTACTTCACTTGGAACACAAAACACAATTTTTGTGAACATGTTATAGGTAACACTATTAACCGGATATTTATGATTCAATGCAACTATTGCTATTCCAAAAAACAAAAAACACTGATACATTTGCGACATGCCTCATAAAATATTTATATTGCTTATAACTGCCTTCTCATCTCAAAAAACCTTAAATATATAAAGATCAGAGGTTTCTTTTGAGGTTACAGCCGTGATCCTGTTTGTTTTACTAGCTGCGCTCCCGCGGTGTGACCCGCGGTCCCTCGGGATTTTTTTATTTTTTTCGGGATAAAAAGTAGCCTATGTCCTTTCCTGGGATACAACCTTTAACTATGCCAAATTTCAGCTTAATCTGTTCAGCGGTTTGGGCGTGAAAGCGTAACAAACAGACAGATAGACAGACAGACAGACAGACAGAGTTACTTTCACATTTATAATATTAGTATGGATATGGATTTACGTTTAAAAAAGTGCCAAGCGGAACATAACGTTTCGTGCTAACTGCATACATATGCATGCGCGGGCGCAGCGACGACAGGGAGATTGATCGCACACTTTTAATACAGCAATTTACACCTGTTATGCTTTTAACAACTTCCTTACACAATATTTATACGATGATAGGAGATGATTTAAGCGATTATTCGTTTTTAATCAAATGAAGTGTTGGCGATGATAATGGCTTGTAATGATTTGGCATAATATAGGATGGTGTCAAATATAATGCCTCTGTTGCAAAAAAACCTTATTTGCATGTAAAAAATACTTAGGTAGGTGCCTAATAATATTTTCCGCCGTGCCGTACGCTACCCATACATACCATCCCACAGGAAAAGGAAAACTTGTTAAAGCATTAGGTACCTATAACAAATCAAATGCCACTTTTTCGGGCTAGGAACTATAGTAGCCAAGTGTTTATCTGGTATGGTTTATCTTCAGGATAAATGTCATCCAAATCTATTCAGCCGTTTCAGGTTATCCAAAATCTTCATGATTGGCCTCTTTTTTATGCTTACCACCTAGCAGTGGGTGATACCGTGCTGAAATAATGATGTTATTCGAACCGAAAGTCGAGCCATAACACCACTAAGCCAGCACTTCAGCTTAATAAACTGCATTATTTACACGTTCAGTTTTCAAATCCAATCATCAGATTTCTCATCAAATAATCGTAAAAGTCACATCCGATGTACGTTCCGAATTTTTTTATGGGGTATTAAATTTCACGAAAATCATAAAATTAGTTTCAATCTCATTAAGCACCCGTGTTATTGGGATTATAATTAGTAGTTAATTTGATTTTGACATTGACGCTGACAATTTTGTCAAAGACAAGTTTGATAGATAGATCAAGAGAGAGACAAGTGGATCGGTTGTAGATCATAAGTGAAAGTGATGCTAACCTTTTGCATCATGTACCGTCAGCGACAAAAGTTCATACACTTTTAATGTTGTTAAAGGAAGGATACGACCACGGGGCAGACCATCAGCCCGTTGGTCAGACGACATAGTCAGTGAGTGTTGTGGGAAGACAATGGATGAGGATGTCAAGGGACCGTGAGGAGTTGGAGTAGCGTGTTAGAAAGGAGGTCAGTAGTGGGTATTAATGCGTTGAATGATGATGATGATGATGATGATGATGAAAGGAAATTAAATATTAATATTTCTAATTTTGGTAGATACCAGGATAAGCCTCATCATCTTCCTGCCTATTCCCACATTATGTGGGGTCGGCACAACATGTGTTCTTCTTCCATTCTCCTCTATCAGCCGTCATCTACACTCGCTCCTTTCTTACTCATGTCATCCTTCACACAATCCATTCATCTTTTCTTTTCTGGATAAGCCTAAAGATAAAAATAGAAGATCACAGAACTAGGTAGAGATTTTCTGTATAAAATGTATTTTTGTTTTACTCGTAAATAACATCATGGAGAATAAACAAAGTGATAACCATTCAAACATGATAACCATTTTAAATCGTCATACACGTTTGCTAAGAAAACATGTTCTCTATAACCTTGTTAAATTATTTAATGAATGAGCTTATAAATAAAAGGAACGATAAATCAGAGCGGTGCATTTTTTGTTTTACCAAAATAATTGCCAGAGTCGTAAATATTGCAACAGATTGTATGTACTCCTAATTTATTTATATTTTGTTGCCAATATTGTGTCCCGAAACAACGTAACAGACAGACAAACAAACATGTAATTAATTCTGGTAATTTAGCGTCTTAACACGTCATTTTATCCGTCTGTGGCATCGTTGCCCCCAGACGGGTGAACAAAAAATGATTAGTAGGTTGAATAAAATGTAGTTTAATAATTTAGTAATTTAATTGTTTAAGCCTGCTGACGTAGATGTTAATTTGTTTAAGTGTTAACTTTGTAGAATACATTGAAGCATCTTGACTTCATACTATTCTTGTTTAGAATACTTATAAGATAAATTCATAACTTATTACAATGTATTTTAGGTTTGCTTACAAAATATAACAAAGAGACTAGAAAAGTTCTAAAACTGTGCTCAGCGCCCGACTCCTTAACCTATGTCAAAAGTTCTCTATCCAGTTAAAAGGACTACAAGCGCAAATCACAAGCGACCTCCTTGGTGGTAAACGTATCAGCCATCAGACATGACCTGCGGCTTTTCACTATATCACTTCCATTTAGCGTACAATTTGATTAATACACACTTTACACACAACACACTTTGAATAATACATACAGCTCCGGAAAACACGATAGTATTTGTAACCGTCGAGATAGTTTCGTTGTAGGCAACGTGAATTGTCGGTGTCACTTCTGTACTCTGTTCTATGACCACACGTGTTAGCTAATGTTAAAGAGATTTGCGTACGAATTAGATCTTTATAGCCTGACTGAGCGAGCAGCCTCAGGCATTTGCTTCAGGCGTTTGCCTCGCAACGTTCACCGCAAGACCGAGCGGGTGAGACACGTCCTGACCGACTGAGGATTTGCTGCGTGCGGCTGCCTCGCGAGAGTGCTCGCTCAGTCAGCACGCGGCTAGTGACCATGTAAAAAAAGGGTGATATTAGACTTCATGTCTCTGATTGGTTCATGATTAGATTAGAGAATTTTTAGCGTGCTTTAGGGATATTTTCGCGTTCCTGTTTCTTCTTTAGTCGGTACCTTCAGAAACAAAGTGATCTTACAAGGGTTCCGATATTTTTCCTTTTGAGGTACGGAACCCTAAAAATAGACTTAAAAAACAAACATTTTACAAACCGACTGCGAAGTAATCTTAAACTACTGCAGTCAGTCATACGTAGTAACAAAATGTGTAGATTTGAAAGTACGAGTATGTTATTGAATTCCAGAAGGTCTTTGGAAGAACTGCATACCCAAGGTTTTGTGATGTAAGATCACTTATTGTTATAAATATCAAATTAAGAGCCATGTTGGCCTTAGTATTCAAATGGACGTATAGATAACGTACGTAACTTCCACAATATATGTCAAAAACCGCCCCTTTGCATTCCACTATAATATACTCGTATTAAAGCTGAAAGTTTGTGAAGTTGTTTAGATGTTTGTATGTTTGTGTTTCAATCACGCCTAAACCAGTGAACCGATTTGGATGAAACTTGAAACAGGCGTAGATAGTGACCTGGAATAGCATATAGGCTATTAAAAATGTTGGTACCACGCGGGCGAAGCCGCGCGCAGTAGCTAGTAGATAAATAAATAAGAGGGATCTGAGCTGTTTGCCGAATAGTATTGTATGTACCTCGACTTTCAATCCGAAGGTCGTGGGTTGGATTTTGCGTTTCGAAAAATTTCTATTGCGCTTTAACACATGCTAAACGGTGAAGGAAAACATCATGAGGAAACCCGGCGATGGGCTTGCAACCTGTCACGTATGGAATACTAACTTCTGCAAGATGTGGGCATGTATCAAATTATTGGGACATGCCTCTGACTACCCCCCTTAGACATCTTTAAGGACCCAGAATACATAAAAAGTTTTGAGAGAATGTCTGATCGTACCTCGCCTTGGGGATACAGTCGTTTTACAATCTACATAGTTCTTCTTCCTCTTCTTGCTTTGATCCTAAGTGGGGTGTAGCAACCAATGTTGGCCGAGCGTTGCCGAGTGAAGGCCAAAACCAACGTACGTACAAATAAATTATAAAAATAGGCCGTGAGTGTCGTGGAACACTCGGTCGGAACGAAGCAAAGCAAACTTTTCTATACTCGGAAAATAATTTCATCGAGAAAATGAAATGAAAAGACTTATCAAACATCTATTCGATTTCGATTCGATTCCGACGGGATTCGAACCCGCAATGATACGACGATCCTCCTAAAAATAATGTCAATTTGGCAAAATAATTGTCAATTAGGTATCCTAGAAACGCTCGTCCGTACTAACAATGTAACAATCAATGGACTGTGTCGCGGCTGCGCATTTCGCACTGTGATGATTTGACATATACATGTGTCGTGACGGTAAAAAGGAACAAAGTTATTTTTCCAGCCTCAGTCTTTTTTTCCCGTCCGAAAAGGAACTTCGTTCCAATAAGTTCATTTGGCCTAACTTGTCACAGTTTGGAGTCGCTCGCGACCGCTCGTCTCACTTCGGAGCTGTGTCGGTTTTTCAGCGCAAATAAAAGGCGCTCGCGGGGCTCGCATGCGCTTGCCCAACGTGTGGTTGCTTTCTTGGGGCAGCTCGACAAAACTCGTCTCGTCATTGGCCGTTTGCAATATTTTGCTAAACCGAACGTCTAGACGGTAGCACTTGTTACTAACGCTTGCGTTGGCATAAGCTCGGCCGACATGTATTGGGGGCTTTACATAGTGGACTGCATCAATCAATATGGTCATCTGAGTATTGGCTCGCTATCGGTTTGTTTTGTTTTGCGTCGAGTTATCTCAAATTACTTTTGTATTTGGGTTGAATGATCGGTATAAGTGGTGCATTATTGCTGAATTGAGATTAATGGGGAGGACTTCAATGTTTTGAACGATATAAATCTAAAACAGGAGATAAACTGTGACAAAGTTTGGGAAAGAACTAAATAGTTGGTAAAAAGAACTAAACAAGATCACGAATGTAGCAAGATGGTTTAAAAAGTGTATTTTCTCAATAGTTAAGCCACTGTTCAGTCCTAAAATGTTGTAAGTATCTGTCTCAGGCCACTGGTTTAATCAGCCATTCAACTAAACGCCTAGCCATTTTATTAAACGGCACCGTTCAACTAACGGCCTAAATGATATTAGGCAAATGGCTTGGAGCTATTACGTTATACTTATGTACTACTTAGGTACCTACGACAATTTATTGCGAACGTTTGGATAAATTGACGATTTATTGCAATAGTTTAGTTTAGATAGGTAAATTGACGGTTGAACGAATTTTGATGAAAGTTTTGTAAGTAGTTTATACGCTACTTTTATCCCCGAAAAGTAAAATTCCCAGTTTACACCGAGATGAATTGAATAAAACCATCTCAATTATACCATTCAATTAGAAAATGATTGGTTAGTAATTACTCACTTTTAAGTTGTAACGTTTCTATTACTGTTAATTTGAAAATTGATATTGTACTTCTTAATCACTTCCCATACTTTTTACCCTCTTCTTTTTGATTACAATCATTAATGATTATTATTTAATATAAATCGTTTAATAATAAGTACTTCCAAAAGTCATTATTGGAACGAAGTTTCATTTCGGACGGTATAGAAGGAAAAAAAGACTAAAAAATTTGTTCCATTTTACCGTCACAACACATGTATTGTATATGTCAAATCGTCACAGTTCGAAATGCGCAGCCGCGACACAGTCCATAGATTGTTACATTGTAAGTACGGAAGAGCGTTTCTAGGATACCTAATTGACAATTAATTTATTATATTCCCAGTATAGAAAAGTACTCTTTGTTTCGTTCCAACCGAGTGTTCCACGACACTCACATACTTTTTAATTTTATAAATGGTTCTACTCATATGTAATTTTGTAAAGTTAGTATCTAGATAAGTTTCTGCAAATAAATTATGAAACGAAGTTATGCAAATGTACTTATGTGCCAATTAATTAGGTATTTAGGCAAAACTTTGATCTTCATTTCATAGGATCATCTTGAATGCATAAAGGTCTATGAGAATGTCTTCAACGCCATTCAAATACAGTCCTGTTCCTGCTGTTTCACTAGAAACTACAAATAATAAAATAAAATAAATAAATAAATAATGCTGGACTTTCCACACAGCATCATCTAGCCCCAAAGTAAGCAGAGCGTGTGTTATGGGTAGGTACTACATGACTGATATACAACTTATATACTTTTTTGTTTGTAAATACATACATATTATACATAGAAACACAGAGACAAATATTTGTAGATCATACAAACATTGGTCCCGCCGCCGCGCCGCGGGGATCGAACCCGCAACCTTTAGCGTCGCAAACGGCCTTCGCCCACTGCGCTACAGAGGTCGTCAAAAATGTGCACAAAGCTTGATCCTGACATCTTCTGCCTCATTCATCATCCACATGCTTTATCGCGGGTTTAGGTACTTAATAATTTCATCCAAAAATGTCCACTGTCGTATCTATTCATTAATCTTTGTACCTTATTAGCACAGGTGTAAACGGGTCCGCCACAGACAACTCAGCAGTTTGTAGGCATCACAACTTACCAAAAATGATGTACCGCCAAATTGCGACACGGAATCGTGACCCCTACTTTGAGTTCTCGATAAAGATTTTGTTCATTGGATTTAAAATCGGTCTTTGATTTTAAGTAACTCTCTAAGTCTCTCTCTTAAGGCACAATAGCCTAATTATCTTATCATATTAACCTATATTCATTTAATTTCAATACATTCATTATAATTCATTTTTCTTTTTGTGCCCTTATTCTTTTATTGTTATTGTTTTTGTTTATATACTCGTATATGCCTGTCCAGAATAAATCAGTCGCCGTGGCCGAAAGAGGCTAGGACGTCATCATTTTGTTTTACAATAAAGATTCTGTAGAAGATATTGTATTGTGTTGTATATTATGAGGAGAGACTTCTTATTCAAATCATAAGTTTTATATTTTTTGTGTGTATATGAATTGGAAGAGATAAACATGTTGCGCTGACCCCACAATAACTCTGTCACCAGAGTTGGTCACTAAGTTAACACTTTTACTTTTGTCACCGTTGGTACCATTCGTTAAGCATTTCGAGTTTCATTAGTAGAGTACTTTCTTAAGAAAGCTCGTGATAACTTGTTTTATTCCTCCCTGTTTGGACCGACCTTGCAAATTGACTTAAGCGAATTTGTCGGCACAGGACACATTTTAAGGAGCTCATCAGAGCCTTCTCAGGTAACAGAACAAGAGCATTGGATGTTGCGGCTTTTTGGTTGAGTGAGCGAAGCGAGACAAGAGTTTTGTGGAAGCTTTAAGCTTTCTTTGTTTTTTCTATAGTTTTCGAGGTGTTGTCAATTCAATCAGAGGTCGCCTGCCTGATGCTCGTGATTGGTAGTACTGCACTAGAACACAAGACGGTGACACAGCTGTGCCTGTGTGCGTAATAGGTATTAAGAGTGTGCATAAATTAGGTATATTAGAGAACTCTAGTGTCTAGATAACTAATTTAGGATTTAAGACACTACTAACCATAAAAAAGTGATCTTTTCAACAATAAACGCTATCTATCTATCTATCAATCTGCTTGGAACTCATCAGTTTTTTTTTTACTTTACATTACTTAATTTTGAAAATACATATTAATGTATAAACGTGAAAGTTTTGATGTCGGTGACAATCATGCAGAAAATTTTCAAGATTTCAAGTGAATAGGGTAGTCAAAAGGTAGTTATTTTTATACTATTAGGCTTCTCCTTTTTACAAAACACAAAAAAGTATTGCATTAATCATAATCTCGGCAGACATGTTGTCTTAAGACCAGATGTCTAGCAGCCTGGAGCGTGCAAATCGGATAAGTATATAAATAAAAGTATCTGACTGTCTATAGAAACAGTCAGATGGAGAGATATGTAACTTTGCGCTGACAAGAGCTAAGAATGTATTCATTGATTGACTGTCAATACTATGAGCCAGATCCAGCTGATGATGGAGTCAAGATTGAACTTGAACTTCTCAATTTTCTAAAGAATAGAAGTTGAATCACAATCAAATAACACTTTGAGTCCCGATTTCTTGAAAATCTATTCATAAAATTGTAAAATTAAACATTTTACTAATTATATTTGGGGTTCCAGCGTCAAAAATAAAAACCCTTGTACCAGCTGGCAACAACTAGTCATTAATACTAATACCAACACATATATTATGTACTCAGTACAGAGCCGACAAAGAGATCAAAGTCTAGATAGACGTAGAATCATAGATATAAGGCTGAGCGCACATCTGAGTGAGTCTAGAAATTATTTGAAAGATTAGATGCCGTTCGGTTCGTAATTGTCTAATAGCTTGTGCCCGCGGCTTCGTTCTGAAAACGAATCAAAAGAGGACATAATATTATCATAGTGGTATTCAATTTTATTCCATTTTACATCGTTTTTTCTACACTGTCGGTCACTTATTAAGTATAATACGTTTTTTGAGATTTCCGGGCTATATTTCTGGAATATTTTAGCATGTCTGTTCTCTACATTAATAATCAAATTTAAAACTAAAAGTTTCAATCTAAGGCCTATTAAAAACATGCTCAGTTATTAAATTTTTTTTGTTGAATCTATGAATGCTAATAAAGATCTTTTATGAAAAATGAAATGAAAATGAAAATGAAAAAATATTTATTTAAAAAGCGAATCAATACAATTACATATTTATCAGCGGACTCCACACAAGGCAAAGCCTGAATCGTGGAGACCAGTAAAGATTTATATGATTGATTGATATTTGGTGTAAAGTTAATACTTAACAGCTATATAGGTTAGGTAGTACAGTCGTGATAACCTTTTTTTATATTGTAGCCTAAGCTTAACCCGCCTACCAGCTACTGTCCTAGCGCTGTCTGTTCGTTAGCCGACGGAACCCGTTGCAGAGAGATTTGCTGCGCTCAAATAAATACCACAAACATGTTTACGATATTATTTCTGTTTGTGAGTCTGATTTAGCTGACAGGTAGTCTAGGCTTGATTTTAGGCATATAGACGGGTTCATTAGTAGGTAAAGATGTTTTAGTGCGTAAATGTATGAATGGGGTTGTACCTCGACTTTCAATCCGAAGGTTGTGGGTTCGAATCCCGGCCGTGCATCAATGGATTTTGCGTTTCGTAAAATTTATATGTGCTTTAACACGTGCTATAAACGGTGAAAGAAAACATCGTGAGGAAACCAGTTAGTGTTCTTATAGGGGGCAATGGGCTTGCAACCTGTATGGAATACTAACTTCTGCAAGATGTGGGCATGTATCAAATATGTGTCTGGACATGCCTCTGACTACCCCCCTTAGACATCTTCAAAAGGATCTGGAATAAGTAAGATCTGAGAGAATGTCTTCCACACCTTGGGGATACAGTCGTGAACCTGTTTACGTTTTTTTATGTAATCAGAAAATCAACACAAAATGTTAGTTTTGGATAGATAGTCTGCAGAGCCCTGATGAAAGTCTAGGTTGATGAACATTCAATATAGGTTTTTACATTAATTGATAAAATGTATTTTGTAAATATATGTAAATATGTAGTAGCTTAGTTTCTGTAAATAAATAATTGATAAAATAATACTGAAGTTTATTAACGTAGTATTATTTATGAGACTGGTTTTGTTTATATATATTTTTTAAACAAATGAAAACAATATGTTAGAAAAACGGTAACTAAAATACTAAATCAACATTTTTTACAACAAAATCGAAAAGAAAAAGTGGAAAATAAAACACTTGTAAACAATAAATTGCTCAACGCAATATCTTTTCAACGATGAAGAGACAACAGTTTCCTGAACTTACGCAATCTCTTTATATACTTATAAATTCTATAGAATATAGATACAAACGACATACAAACCTATTCACATTCAAGAATGGTAATCTATGTCCCATACTTGCATCCGATTGATTTTAAAATATGTCACTGTGATTCATAGATAGTGATGCGATTTGTATGTTTAAATAACAAATATTGGATACACAGCATAATCTAGCTCTAAACTTAGTAAAAGTAAAAAAAAAGTAAAATGAAAAAGGGTTTAGTTAGGTAATACCTACCTATTGAAATACATGTAGGTAGAGCAGAGTGGAAGAGAACTTGACATGCAGACTCATATTAAAGTAGGATTTAAAGAGTAGATGATGATGATATAGCTGGAAAAAGTTTCTTCTCGTTCTGACAACCCTAAACATCAAGTCTTAATCAGACTTTGTAAACTCACTAAAACTTGTAAGGGGCGCTACTGTGTCCATGTACAGATAATATTCATAATTTGGTATAGCCCTGTCCCACCTTTTTTCTGTACAGTAATGTTGGTACAGCGTGTAGTACAATGACGCACCATTTTTTTATAAATACGCTTTCATAATAAATAATAAATAAAAAAAAAACTTTTATTTTCCTTACTCACAATTAAACGATAAAAGACGCTTAGGCATAAAAATTTATTTTTAAAAAGTATTTAAATCTAACTTAACTTATGTTCTGTGTGTAAGGACCGTCACCTCCAGTTTTTTCCATCTATCTCTCTCTCTAGCGACTCTGCTCCATGTTACGCTTTCAATACGCTTTCATACGGTATGTAAACCGAATATTTGAATGATGGTTCTTTTTCCTAAAACATTACAATGAATTGAAAAACACACCCGATGGCAGGAAATTATAATTATACTATTTTTGAAAAAAAAAAAACAGCTCTTTGTAACTTTTCATGGGTCACCGCGTAGAGGACGCTGCGTAAAATCACAGGATATCATTAATTGTAAACATACTTTTGTACGAAATAAACTGCAATTTTAATCAGACTCGTTAAATTAAAATCATGTTTGTTTACATTCATGTATACCATTTAATTGCTATTTTAATGTGGTTTGTTGCAATGTAGCAAATGCAAATCTATAAAATACAGTTAAAATATTCATAGTCAAAACCCACTATTAAACTGACTACGCGTTCCTGTGTACGGTACGCGTAGGCACAGCGTAGGTACAGTACGTACAACCAATCTTTAGCTCTCTGAAGTAGCTGCGCAGAACCCATTTTTGATGACGCATATAAGATGAAGACAGCGTTGTATAGTTGCCTCGCTCACTCGCTTAGTTTGTTGCATCGTCCTGTCTCGCCTACTCTTAACACGCAATGTACTTACTACGGCAAACCTGTGCAATCGTTTAGTGCACCTAACTTCAGAGAGCTAAAGATCGGTTGTGCGTACTGCACATTGGAACGCCACTACGCGTACATTGGAACGCCACTACGCGTAAATTGGAACGCCACTACGCGTACATTGGAACGCCACTACGCGTACATTGGAACGCCTAATCCGTAACCCACCTCTACAATGCTTTTTTCGATTGAATATTTTTCTTGATTTTTTGTTTAGTTTTTCTTCTATAGTATTTTAGGGAACATCAATGTATTTTGACGTTCTACCCGGTTATTAGATGGGTGACCTGTTTATGAAGCCACTAAGCTGTAAAGGATTCCAAAAACTCTTGTCACCAAAGTTGTAACAATATTAGGAAAACTTATAGCTATAAGAGAAAAAAAAAAAAAAAACCTACCTATGTTTAACAAGACATCATCATTGGCAGCTCAAATAATAGCCCACTGCTGGACATACGCCTTCTAATTCAAACGCCACTAATCGGCTCTGTGCTGATCTCATCCACATCAACACGACTTACCTACACTTTAAGCTAATTGTAGAAAGTAGCCACAGATAAAACTCATACTAATTTACTTAATCGTAGATGATATAAACATAATTACTCCAGAGTAAATACAATTTTATTATATTTGCACATCGTAACTAGAAAACTGGAAACAGAAGTGTTTGAAGTAGTTAAGGTACACAGTAAAAGTGAACGACCATTAAATCTAAGTACCTACTCAAGACTAAATTGTTTAATTCTTTTAAGCTCTAGATTCAATTTAGTATTTTTTTTTTACTTAACTTAACTATTTAGCAGATAGTGGGAAAAATGGGATACGTAACACACGTTAAGCCTCCTGTTATGAAAATCCCGAGAAAATCGATAAAGACTATCCTTTCAATTGATTGTTGCTTGTTGTATAACTTAGCCCATTCGTGATGTAGCTGCGCTGCGATTGGTGGAACGCCGTTCTCCTTGAAAATCATTATGCAACAATTCAAACAAATCTATAAATTATAAATTTTGAAGTTAAATTTAAATGGGCTTAGGTATAAAATTGATATACTTAACCCAAAAATGAGGCCCTGTCAGTTTGTGTAGTTTAAAATGAAAGACCCTGTATGTAAGGCTACTTTTGATCCCGAAAAGTAAATAAGTTGGGCGTAGCTTGCTTAAGTGTGTTATGTGTGTATATAATATAAATAATGCTGGACTTAAAAAAAGTTTTGCTCAAAAATCTTTCAATTGAATTATAAATAATGCTGGACTTTTTTTTTCACACAGCATCATCTAGCCCCAAAGTAAGCTTGAGCTTGTGTTATGGGTACTAGATGACTGATAAACTACTTATATACTTTTTATTTGTAAATACATACATATTATACATAGAAACACCCAGACCCGAGACAAATGTCTGTAGGTCATACAAACATTTGTCCCGCGGCGGGGATCGAACCCGCAACCTTCTGCATCGCAGGCGGACCTTCGCCCACTGCACCACATAGGTCGTCACTGCAATATGCTGTAATATGCAATATGTGTATGTATATAATGTAAATTTTTCTATTTATAACTGTATTCTAAAGTGTCCCATATTTCTATCGCGTAGGAAACGATCGTAATCTCATGACTGACGCTTGTCCGATAAGAATGTAGGTTTGTGCAGTTTTTATGCGAACTAGCAGATAACGAAGATACAAGTAGCTAATCTACTATCCTGATAATAATATTATATAAAATATTATTATAATTTTATCTAATAATAATATTATATTATATCTTCTAATAATTATTATATTATATTAATAATAATATTATATATATTTTTTATATAAAATATTATTATTATAAGCCCGATGTTTCCCACTGCAGGGCAAAGGCCTTCCTTCCTTCCCTCCACGTTTTCTGGTCCTGGGCCATAATAGGCCAATCTTTTTTGTAGGAGTCCAGCTCTTCCCGCCATCGTCGCTTGGGCCTTCCACGTGGTCGCCGCATCATCGGATTCCATAAAGTGGTTGCTTTAGCCCAGTATTCTTTGGGCATGCGGCTAACGTGTCCGGCCCCTATATAAAATATACTTTACTTTATTTAATAACAAATAATTTACAGTGTAACTTAGAGTAAATTATGGCTAAAGAAAGAAAGGTTATGACACACAGATTACACTATAGGACTTGGTGTCCTGAGTTTCGGACAAGATTCTGTTTCCCGAACCTCAGTGCCTGCCCCCGAAAAAACAAAAACCAATAACGTTTCTTATGTATGTAAAATATAATAAAGGTACTAATATTATAACACCTGCTCTCGTGTCCTCTGTGCCCCACAACCTGCACCCAAGAGGACCTGCTCAACGCTAGGGAGAAAGCAGTTGAGGTGGCCTCATACTAGTCAAAAACGGTTTAAACATTGACACGAAAGAAAAAGAAGAAGAAGAATATTATAAATGCTAAAGTTGTATGTTTCCTTCACGCAAAAACTACTAGGAAAATGAATTTAGATATTATAGGCTTAATAATAATGATATACTTACGGCCTTACTAATAAACGTGGTATAAAGTCTAACTTTATACCACGTTTATTAGTAAGGCCGCAAACCGTGTTTGTTGCCCTGGTTCTTCACGGTATTGGTCGCGAAGGAACAGGAGTAGAATCACCTAGTTTTAAGACGTTTCAAAGTGATCCCAGCGGTCCTACTGAATAAATGCTTTTTGACTTTTGTCTTTGACTTTGACTTTGACTTTGACTTTGACTTTATTCCTGAGGTAAACTGTCAAAATGTATGGTTATTCCTATTGTATTCCGAGGAATAGAATCACAGAATACCGAACTTACGCTCCTTTTTAACATAGAAAAGCGAAGTATTCCTGAGGGAGCGCGTTGCGCAGCTATGAGGTAAAAATAAAGCCTATTTTTGGGAGCAAGATTTCATACAAGGCGCATTATCGTATTAAGCCTTCAGTGCGCGTACGACTGATACTTACCTGGATTTGTCTTGGGACCAATTAAGTTTGGATTCTAACTTGACACTCACACAATACATGCCAGTAAATTACAGGACTATCCACCGGTCTATTTTTTACTTTTAACTAATAAAATAGAATCTTTACGTGCATACCTCAATTGACCCACAGCGATCGAATAATTGAAGCATGCCTCTAATTTTATAGAGGTCTATCTATCCCATCTTGACTCATAAAATACGGTAGTTGGCTAGACTAATTAGAATTATATACGAGCAACAAATACTCGTCGCTTAATCTGTAGATTTAAATGTTGATAGCTAAAACTACTATTCATAGTCGAAGTCTAAGTCAAAACTCATTTATAGGTAAGTACCTAAACCGGTGGGATCACATCAATACCGTGAAATAACCTCCGATTTCAATACTTACCTCGGATGGGATAAAAGTTACATAAATTACGTGCTTAGTAATATTTTGCCGACCAAAGTCGAGACGCTAGGAATTTTCAACATTTGCCAATTTTAATGATCAAAAAGGCTTGGTTTTTGATTAAACTAAAAACCTAATATTTCACAATTACGAGATATCATAATAGACATGTGACAGTAGAGTTAAGATTTATTGTATAGTAAATATTTTAAACCTATGTCCTGCCAACTGCGTGGGAAGAACCAGTTTTTTTTATTAATTGATCTTTAAAAAGTATGTGTATCAAAACTTACATGATAGGTACTTGAAATGAATGTAAAATAAACAGTCGTTTTAAAGCTTAAAGCAGCAAGTTACTAAGCAGAATGCGCGTGTTAGAAGGGACCTGGTTATCTACTGCTAATTTGCAAAATATAGCCAGAAGCAAAGCAATAATCTACCTAAATGAAATTTAAAATACCAACTACTAAATAACAAGGTAGTTTTATATTTTCCTATTTGAGAATGCAAACTAAATATTAATATTATATTATGCAAGAAAAACACAGTAGATTATTTCAAATAGTGGGTATATTTCATTTTTATGTATAATGTCAAAATCAGAGTCAAAAAGCATTTATTCAGTAGGATCACATAGAATCGTCTAAAACTAAGTTTACTCCTGTTCTTTCGCGACCAATACCGTGAAGAATCAGGGCAACAAACACGGATTGGGGCCTCGCATTATTTTAGGTTATCCATTTTAAAACTAAATATCAAGCTTTAGTGCGAAGCCAGTAAAGCTATAATTGAGGCTAGTTGAAGTAAATTTAGATGCTTCTTATGGACAAGGAATAAACGCCTCAACATAGACATAAGTAATTATTAATCATGAAGATTAACAACATTTACCACAATACTACTAAAGAATACACATATACACATCATGAATAAAATACAGAACACAGAAATTATATAAGTACCTAAATGAAACATAATTTCATATTTCACATATTATACAAGCACAGTCACAATTGAATAGAAGCATTTTATAAGTAAAGTTACAAAGTGGGTACTTAGCTTTGGTATCGATCTGCTGCTGCACACTGATCCACATAATCACAATCGTATTCGTTTTATACCCACAAGATTTCAAAATGTCTGCCAGGTTTCTGACCAATCCGAAACCACCAAACATTGAGATTGAACATCTTTGATTATCAGTTAAATTAACAATACATGATATAGTTATATTGTTTTGAATATCTAAACAATGATTATAACAACATTTATGATTAGTAGATTGTGTTCCTTTTACCGATATTTACATAAATTCAAACGACCAATCACAAGGACTTTGGAATTATCTTACAACTCAGGACATTATAACGATACGTAGATTAGCGAGAGTATTTTAAAAGGTGATAGAGGATTTATACAATTTTTGTTATTATCTAATCGTATCCTTAATTACTGATATCCTTAATTAATTCGTTAACAAAACAACAGTTCATTCAATTGTCTACCTCTTATAGCAAAACTATAAGGTAACTATGATTTAAAGCTTAATGACTACAGTAACAAATCATGTTCTCATTAATATACTACTATAATAACTTAATATAGGTACTATTTAACCTATATCGATAAACTATATCACAATAACAAACATTTTATTGAAGTTTCGTTCAGAAACTGATTCGACTTCACTTTACTTCTTGGTTTATGGCTTCTGTGACTTGTTTAACTGATTGACAAGATTTCGTTCACTTCGTATTATTGTTTGACTTTGACATCTTCAATCAACGTGTCGTTTCGAAATTAATATCTGTCACGGCCATACTGACATGTACTTCGTCCTCGAAGTACCTACAAATTTAGGTTATTTTACACACGTAGGTATACTTTTTTTTTTTTATCGGCCACAGCCCTATTCTCGTCCCTATCCACAGCCCTATCCACATCCCTATCCACAGCCCTATCCACATCCCTATCCACAGCCATATCCACATCCCTATCCACAGCCCTATCCACAGGCCTATTCACAGCCTTATCCATAGAGTCAAAGTCAAAATTCAAGTCACAGTCACATCTATATCCAAGCTATTTATTTTTTAGATTCGCAGTTCATTTGAGCAAATACATCACACAAGCAATTTTAACCTCTGGCTCAATACCGCCTTTGGTCCTTATAATTTATATAAGTACACAGCATTATAGTTTTCAAATCTTTAGTGTTACGTTTTGATTAGTATAAACGACTTTCAAATTCATTTGCTCGTACACGTAAACGATGTTTACTTATTTTACCATCAGACTCATCTATGTATTATATTGTGTTTTGAAATATCTACCTCGTAGATACGCGATTGTTTGTGTTTATTTAAACCGCTCGGCCAGTCTGACGTATATTATAAGTAGAAACTGTAGTAACTTAACTTTCTACTCGTACTAGCCCTTTAGCACAAAACTTGATCTGAACTTACCTAATATTTATTTATCAGGAGTACGAAATACGTAATAGTATTAGGGATTGCAAGTACAAGTTTTTTTTTAACGCAATAACAAACAGCTACATTATAAAGCTTAACTAAAGAACTTATGGAGGTAAGTTCTTAAATTACAAATATAAATAATAAAATAATAATATATATATTATTAATATAAATATATATGAATATATTTAAATTACATTTATAACCATGTGAAATAATTTAGAAGTCTAGCTATTGGATGTACTTTATCATCATGAAATATTGCTTTTTAATAATTTTTGCTGTAAAACAAAGTGTTGTGCTGAAGAAAGAATTAGCTGGATGTAAAAGGTTACTAAAGAGGAAGTTCCGAGAAGAGTTAACGAGAAAATAATTCTGATGACCACAAAACAGAAGAGGAAGACACACGATTGCTGTTCTACCTTTTATGGAAGTTAAAAAAAAATCCATATTTTTAAATAAATAAATGGAAGTCCTCATTTAAAAAAGTTCACCAGAAAATTACAACTATCTGGATCATATAGCCCCATTAGCCCAATGAACTAAAAATGAAGTGCGTAGGTTGGGTGATCACTTGATCAGTAAGGTAGTTGGGACAATGATTCTTATCGAGGTCTGATAAAAATATAATGGTTACTTGCAGACATTAAAATTTATCACCTTGTGTTTTCGTCAGTGCGATCTAGAAAGTGTCAGTTTTAGTCGCACCATCTAGTTATGAATTTAAGTACTAAATACTACACAACCGTTAATCTTAGAATCATTCAAAGTTTGCCTCTCAAACGGTTTGTAGGTTAAGTACGATTTCACCAAATTTATTTAAAAGTAAAACCAACCAACAATCTACAAGAAGGAAAAGGGTCTTACAACAATTCTACAGGCGTCTATATTCAATAATGTGGTGTTAACATTATTATTATAATTTTTCATTTTTTTATATCAAATCCAGCAACGGTCAACGCTAAGATGTTTCTCTTGTGAAATAAACTTTGTTTTGTTTTATATAAAACCAAAGGACCCAGGCGCGACGACGCGTCGTCTGCGCATTGTTTCGTCATATAAACTTTAGAAGATAGAACCACCTTGTTCCAATCCAACCCATTAAAAAAACTATATATAAATAATAATAAATAAGTATTGTTTGTAATCTAATAATTTGTGTTGTTTGCAATTTATGTTGTTTGTAATTCCATTGTCGCTTTGGTGTCCAAACTATTAAGACAATGTACTCTTAGCAGTCGTAGAAAAAATCACATATTACTTCCCAGAGTACGAACTAATGTGACGCACCGAGCGAACCTGCACCGTTCACTCTCTAGAATTGTGTACGGTTTTGAGGGTACTTTTGTTTGAATATTTCTGTTTAAAATAACTATCTACCTACATTAACTACTAATATTGCTATTTCTATTTTTAGATTGTTCGAAGCATAATTAGCATATTAGAATAAGTTTCTCTGTAAGTGAAATGTAAATTTCTTTGAGAAATAAATATCTCCAACCTTAATTGTTATAAATAAATAAAATAAAAGTACCCATGTAAGGGGTTGAGTAGTTTGAAAACATAAATACGCGTTTCGCTATTAAAAAAAATATTAGGCATCACAAATAGTCTTATAATTTAAGTAATAAAAATTGTTCAAAGCGTAATAGAACGAAGTGACATCGCCATTTTGAAAAGTCAAAAGTTATTGGTTGTCATGGCAACCTTAGAGCTGTGCTCAAACAGTACTGCCAAAGTTCCTATGCAATATTCCCGTTGTACCTTTACATATATTTTTTTTCTGGAACGTGTTTCGGGATAAAAGTAGCCTATATGCTATTCTGGAGTTATACCTTTCACCTAACCAAATGTCATTGTAAACTGTTTCGTCGTTTGGACCTGACACAAACTCAAACTTTCAGCTTTATCAAATGCGATTGTGAAGAGATCTTTAGAATAACTGCTCAAGTCTAAAGCTGATTTTCGAAGTATTAAAACTGCATCAAATCATTTGATTTTCCAAATATTCATATCGACATAATAATTTAATAATGCCAGACTGTTCACACAGCATCATCAAGCCCCAAAATAACAAAGCAAGCAAGTGTGTCAAGGGTACTACAGATACACTACTTGTATACTTTTTGCTAGTTTATATAATAAATACATAAATATTATACACATATTATATTTTATCTAATATATAAAATTCTCGTGTCACAGTTTTCGTTGCCATACTCCTCCGAAACGGCTTGAACGATTTTGATGAAATTTTTTTGTGCTTATCCGGTATCTATGAGAATCGGCCAACATCTATTTTTCATCCCCCTAAATGTTAGGGGTAGTCCACCCCTAAATTTATTTTTTATTTTTTAGACAAAATTTTTAATTTCTATTTTTTTATGATACAACATACAAAAATACATACAATCCTCTATTTTCACTCTTCTACGATCAACCCTTATTTTTTAATAGCGATATAATGGAAAAACAACGTTTGCCGCGGGTCAGCTAGTATTTTATAAATATTAATAACTGGATCGAATTATTCAGAGTTTCAAAATATTATTATCTTTGATTATTATTTTGTTCGTTAATAATAAATAGCATTTTCGAAATATTATTTTCTGCATCGACTTTTGTACTTCTTTCGAAATATTTTCAACTATGTTTCGAAATATTAATAACTCCATCTACAAACACTTATTTACAATTTGGCTTAAAAACTACTTACATATAGTATTTTCGGGGGTTTCTAGTAGTCACTTCCTTTGTTGGCTTTAGCTGCTGTTGTGATGCAGCTCCATTTTAATTCTAGAGCAAGCGCCTCGGTGATGTTACACAAACTTATTGCGTTACAGCCATTCTTGTCAGGATTGAAGAAGCAAAGCAGCACGGAATCATCCTTCAAATGAACAGATGACATCATTCTGAAATTTGAAAAGGAATTTAATTGATTTTTCTTAATCGTATCCCACTTCTGATGTTAGAAGGGACCTGGTTATCTACTGCTAATTTGCAAAATATAGCCAGAAGCAAAGCAATAATCTACCTAAATGAAATTTAAAATACCAACTACTAAATAACAAGGTAGTTTTATATTTTCCTATTTGAGAATGCAAACTAAATATTAATATTATATTATGCAAGAAAAACACAGTAGATTATTTCAAATAGTGGGTATATTTCATTTTTATGTATAATGTCAAAATCAGAGTCAAAAAGCATTTATTCAGTAGGATCACATAGAATCGTCTAAAACTAAGTTTACTCCTGTTCTTTCGCGACCAATACCGTGAAGAATCAGGGCAACAAACACGGATTGGGGTCTCGCATTATTTTAGGTTATCCATTTTAAAACTAAATATCAAGCTTTAGTGCGAAGCCAGTAAAGCTATAATTGAGGCTAGTTGAAGTAAATTTAGATGCTTCTTATGGACAAGGAATAAACGCCTCAACATAGACATAAGTAATTATTAATCATGAAGATTAACAACATTTACCACAATACTACTAAAGAATACACATATACACATCATGAATAAAATACAGAACACAGAAATTATATAAGTACCTAAATGAAACATAATTTCATATTTCACATATTATACAAGCACAGTCACAATTGAATAGAAGCATTTTATAAGTAAAGTTACAAAGTGGGTACTTAGCTTTGGTATCGATCTGCTGCTGCACACTGATCCACATAATCACAATCGTATTCGTTTTATACCCACAAGATTTCAAAATGTCTGCCAGGTTTCTGACCAATCCGAAACCACCAAACATTGAGATTGAACATCTTTGATTATCAGTTAAATTAACAATACATGATATAGTTATATTGTTTTGAATATCTAAACAATGATTATAACAACATTTATGATTAGTAGATTGTGTTCCTTTTACCGATATTTACATAAATTCAAACGACCAATCACAAGGACTTTGGAATTATCTTACAACTCAGGACATTATAACGATACGTAGATTAGCGAGAGTATTTTAAAAGGTGATAGAGGATTTATACAATTTTTGTTATTATCTAATCGTATCCTTAATTACTGATATCCTTAATTAATTCGTTAACAAAACAACAGTTCATTCAATTGTCTACCTCTTATAGCAAAACTATAAGGTAACTATGATTTAAAGCTTAATGACTACAGTAACAAATCATGTTCTCATTAATATACTACTATAATAACTTAATATAGGTACTATTTAACCTATATCGATAAACTATATCACAATAACAAACATTTTATTGAAGTTTCGTTCAGAAACTGATTCGACTTCACTTTACTTCTTGGTTTATGGCTTCTGTGACTTGTTTAACTGATTGACAAGATTTCGTTCACTTCGTATTATTGTTTGACTTTGACATCTTCAATCAACGTGTCGTTTCGAAATTAATATCTGTCACGCGCGAGTAGCAACAGCATTCTAAAAGAAATTGCAAATAATTATGCGTGTCCTCTGGTTTTTCAGCTTTCCCAGAGGACGAAATCTGTCTTAGTTATTAAGTACTAACCCATATTGTTTAAGATTTTACTAACACTGTGGACTCTGTTGTCTTAAATAAAAACTATATTAATATTAATATTAATATTAATATTAATTAAAAGCAAAACTTGTGTATTTATTGAATACGGCGGCAATTTGAGATTTTGATTTATAGAAAATCGAAGGGTTATAAAATGCTGGTAGAGTGAGGGAAAGCTATTAGCTTATCCAATCCAGAGGTTGATAAAATTATAAATCAATAGAGAGAAAATAAGGATGAAAAGAAAATTGATTTCCATTCCATTGAGAATCAAAAAATCTGCTTTTGAACCTTTGTAAATTTTGCAAATCTGGTCGTCAATTAAAATGTTTCACCGCCTTACTGAGTATTAAAAAAGAAAATTTGAATCTATTTATTACATAATTTAATCTAGACCATCAATTATATACCAACGTAACTTATGTGACCCGAATTAGCTGGCTTAACCCTTGAGCTGACTTGCACTTACTTAGATTAAACGAATAACAAACAAACTTCTTCAGTTGTTTGTTTGTAACAACTCTCTTGTGTAATAATATGTTTTTATGTGCTGTTAGTTTTCCATTAATAATGAATGCTACAAACTCATCAAAACTCTACAAACTAACCTTACTTTTTTATCAAATTGTGTTTGTCAAATTGTAATGTTAAAAAAAAATAAGACGTTCTAGAACTTCCTACGTTTTAGAAAAAAAAAGTTTTGCTCAAAAATCTTTCAATTGAATTATAAATTATGCTGGACATTTTTTCTTCACACAGCATCATCTAGCCCCAAAGTAAGCAGAGCTTGTGTTATGGGTACTAGATGACTCAAAGTTCTTTGACAGAGCAGTAATTTACTGAAAACATTCCAACCAATGATCTTTTATCCCAACTGACTTTACACACGATAACTAATTGACAAAGTAATAACATAGACTGGGATCTTGTTTCACCGCTATCTAGTTAAAGTGTGTATCAGATAACAATAACTTATCCGACAGATAGCATTTAACGCGCTGTTTCACAAGATTCTGAAAAGGCTATTTTGAAAAAGTAGCTGTTAAACAGATGTTTTAACAGCTACTTTTTAAAAAAGTGCTAAGTAAGTTCGTATGAGTCAAGAAATGCTGAGAATGGCTTTATAAATAACTTGAAAATCCAGTTAAATGTTTACAATACCGCGGGCTAAACTTTTGATGTAACTAGCACTTAACATGTTAATAGTTATAATAAATGAGTATTTGCTGCCTTGACACCTATGAGGTCTAATTTATTACTTGATAATATTTATAGTTAATTGCAATTGTGTTATGTCATTGAAACTAACGCGGTACTTATAATCTATCACCTAGTTGTAGGTTACAAAGTAAAATTAAAAAAAAAAATGTGGCACTCCGGGAGTGCCAACAGAAGTGAAAACATTCTAAAATTAAAAAAAGTACAAAAAAATAAAGTGCAAAAAGTTACTATCCCACTGGAATTCCAACTCGGAGCAGTCTCACCCGAGGCGGCCACTCTCTCAAATAGACCACAGTGAAGATACAAAACGTGACGAAATTAAGGTACGTATAATTAAGAGGATGGTGTCGTCACCGGTAATAGTCACGTGACTGAGTTTGATATTTGAAAAATGCCCAACGCGGCTAAATAAGTTTTCACTTTAAAAAAAACCTGTAAGAATAGGTGCTGGATTCCATCTCAAACAATGTCCCAAGCACTACAGCGTCCCGTTGAGTGTAGGCATAGGTCCTGAGTCCTGATAAATCATTAAGTATAGACGTAAGCGGTCTTATTACAAAAAAGTTAAGCATCCGTTGAACACCATGTTAACACGTCATGTCAAAACATAACTGTTACCACGTTATAGCGTTCTATGTACGAGTATTTTGAGTCGTTTGTCTAGACTAGAGATAATTTTTTAGTCAGTACTTCGGTAAACATGGTCTATATTTTTGGAACGAAGTTCCTTTTCGGACGGTATCGAAGAAAAAAAACACCGAGGTTGGAAAAACAAGGCTGAAAAAAAAAATTGTTCCATTTTACCGTCACGACACAAGTATAGTCAAATCGTCACAGTACGTAGCCGCGATACAGTCTATAGATTGTTACATTGTTAGCACGGAAGAGCGTTTCTAAGATACCTAATTGACAATTAATTTATTAAATTCCCAGTATAGAAAAGTACTCATTGCTACGTTCCAGCTACTATAACTAGTATACAATTAAATGTGGGTGGCTTAGCCCAATAACCTGATCTATCAAGTTAACAACAAAGTTGATTCGATAACTGTCATGTTCAAATATACAAATGATCTTATTTGTTATCATGTTAAGAAATTCATGTTTTTTTTGTGCAAAACTGATACATTCATTCATATTATTAGAATATTTTACATTATTGTAACATGTATATTATTATTTTTCCATAGCACACAAATATTTAAATTATTTTTATAGTTATACTTAAATACGTTCTACAACTATTTTAAATATTGTTATCCAAATAAAGTTTTGCTAAACTTTTAACAAATTTCAGATTGTCATTGCTTTAAAAACATTTAAGCTAATTCATTATTATTAATGAACTCATTATTAAACAATAAAACACATAACTAACATCAAAAACTATTAAATATTAATGTTCATTTAGTTAATATCGATCGAATAAATCAAAGGAAACAGCTAATTAAGATCATAATTAGTAATGCCACTTTATATTTGACATTTATGTTCTATGGTAATTTATTAGGATATTATTAGTGATCCACATTTTCACTAAAATAGGTATTTCCCGCTTTTAATTATGTTAAGTTATGTTTTTCTTAAAATATTTTTTTCTCGCACTATAATTATGTTAATGTTATGTTTAGAAATCGTGATTTTATGTTGTTTTATTTGAGGTTGATATTTATTGGTTGGTTGATACACCATTGCATTCATGTTTAATATAAGTAAATTAAACTTGAACATACTAATACTTACTAATACTAATATTATAAATGTGAAAGTAACTCTGTCTGTCTGTTTGTTACGCTTTCACGCCCAAACCGCTGAACAGATTAAGCTGAAAGGCATAGTTAAAGGTTGTATCCCAGGGAAGGACATAGGCTACTTTTTATCCCGAAAAAATGAAAAAATCCCGAGGGACCGCGGGTCACACCGCGGGAGCGCAGCTAGTTTACTTATATTCTTAAGCTACAGCAAGATTACAAAATCCATTGAAATCCCTATTTTTTAAGTCTCATTACATTTGACTGGAAACAGTTTCACTTGACTCTACAAACATTTATTTCGTTACGCATTTAATAGTCTGCCTACTGCCATTATTTTGTTTAATTATTTGCATGCCACTTGGAAACGCAATAAAATAGTACAAGTCGGTATTTATCCAACCAAATGAGTACTAATATGTACCTACCTCAATTACTTTGTCCACTGTGGCTATTTACTATCCTATAAACAGCTTTTATCGCTGAAACCTAATGTGTGTACCAAAATGAGCTTTATCTTATTTACTTAAAGTTCAAATAAAGATATCTAATTGAATTAAATAATAAAAATAGAAGATAAATTATCTAATTATACTAAAAAGAAAACCGACTTCAATGTTTGACTCGAAACGCGGTGTGACTCAGGGCGTCAAGCTGTCGATTCGATTTCTATTTGTGACATGGCTAGGAGGGAAGGTGTTTAGAGTTTTACGGGGAAACTATCAATCCCTCAGGAATAAAATTTATATGGGACCACCTCTGGAGTATACCCTTTCAAACATGAAAAGAATTTTGCAAATCGGTCAACAAATGGCGGAACAATCGCGTAACAAGATACAAAAAAAAAAACATACAAAAGAATTGAGAACCTCCTCCTTTTTTGAAGTCGGTTGAAAAAGACTTGGTAACGCAGTTTTAACGAGAATTCCGGTTATACATATATTTTTTCGTAAAACTTATTCCTTACTCATTCCCGCCCGGGGATCAAATGTTTGTATGTTCTGCAAATATTAATCTCAGGTGTACCTAGGTGTTTACTATAAATTAATGTATAATTAAATTATGTATGTATTAACAATCAGCTCAGGATAGAGGCGAATGGCGAAAGCGAAGAGAGGCCTATACCCAGCAGTGGGATGACAAAGGCTGATGATGATGATGATGTATTTACAAAAAAAAATGTAGAATATCAGTAATGTTATGTGGTTGTCATAACATAGGGTTTTACTTTTGGGGTTGATGATGCTTGTGAGGGCTCGGTAAAGAAATCTCCTTTGACAAGCTAAATCTTAGGTATTGGAAAGGGCTAAGTAGCTAGAGTGATCTATGCGAATAAAGTACTATTATTTCTCCTGTGACTAGAACACAGCTCCCCATGTTTCTTCGTAATTACCGAGAGATGTCGATTATTTCAACAACATTTTCACTCGCTATCTCCATGTTTGTCTTATGAAAGTGAAACTGATTAATAATTTATTATTATTGAATTACATTGGACTTAATAGACTTTAATACTCAGTTGGAACGAAGTAAAGTTTTTACTTTGACCAAATCAAATCAAGTTTATTCAGAAACAGTAACAGTGGCTTATGTATACAGTGGAAACGATGACATTGACATTTGACATTTTCGGCCATTCGTCCTTTTGACTTTTCTTCCTTTCGATTATTCGACCGTGCCGGTAAAATTAAACGCTTTTTTTTTCTAGCCCCCATGCTCGATACCGTCCGAAAAGGAACTTCGTTCCAAAAAAGAAACATATAATTTCTAGTGTTGCTTTATCTTCCTCGTAGGTACCACGCTAGTTAAAATTATTGTAGCATGATAAAAAAAATTAAGAACAAGATTTCTGAACTAATATCAATAATATAATATTACAGCAAAATTTAATAGTCTGTACTAATTTGTGTACAGAGTAGTTCTTAGTTAGTTGGGTTATGCAAAATATAGAATCGCTAACGATAGCGTTATCAATGTTTTAAGTTATCAAGTAGGTAGTGAAACAATCTGGGTGGCCCATTTATGACACGCAATTTTGAATCCTAGATTGTTATAAAAAAGCCCAATATTGAATGTTGATCGCGTAGATACTTAGGTAGTTTTTTAATGAGCAATACACCATTTTAATCAATTAAGTTGCTACGCAATTTAGAGCGACATTTTTATTTAATTTCACACCGTTATCGCAAAAAATTTTTTTTTTATTTATGAGTTTATTGCACTTATTATCGTTCCCTTCTCTTAATCATAAACGGCATCATAAAATTATTTTTTAGCAGATTTTAAACGATAACTTAAACGCCATTAAATCTATATTTCAAACCAAAAACTATTAAACCTATATGATTTACATCGATAACTTTCATTCACAAAGATTTACATAGAATATTTTTTTTTAATTTCAATATGGCGGCAGAAGGATGACGTTTATTACGTCGCGTTTATTGACGCAAAAACGCAACCTTTTAAGTCATTCGTTCTGGTTATTAAAATTCAAATAAAACTTAATGAAGCTTTTTATGAATAAATATAATACTTATGTACATATATTTTATCGTAGTGCGCCTATTGCATAAAGTTACTTACATATTAGTAAAAATACTTACAAAAGTTCGAAACGTCAGTTTTCAGAAATGTTTGTCCATTAATATTTTCAGTATACATACAATTAAAATAACATATACTTAAATTAAATAAGTACCGCCATTGACTTCAAATTGATGTAAATCACCATGTTCCCGCGTAAACCATCTTACATTAATAAAATTAAGATATTTCCCCCTCGTTATCAAGGGACGGGTAATCAACAAAGTCATGATGATAATGTCTTTTTAATTAGTCGACAGAGGCTTCTGACTGGACCACCAGGTAATTCTATTAGAGAATATTGCTTTTCATATCTTTTTGCAAATTTGAATTAATCTACTGTCGGATAAAAATACCTAATAGTTTTATAAAAACAGCTTGTTAACATGCCACATTCTTAAAAATATAACACATGTTGAGTGTCATCGAAGGCCCGATGATGGCACGTTTTAAATTTTTGTACCTTGACTTGTCTTACAAATAAAGTAATTTTTTTTTTTAACTTTGACTTTGACGTTAAGCTTCATAAAGCACGTGCCTATTATTGAGAGTAAATGTACGAATGAATGAACTGTTTGCATGAAGAGCATTATTCAATTAAGTTCACTTTGGAACTAACACGATAAAATTGTTATGAAATGTTACGTTTACGGAGGTAGAGGCGTGAAATAACTGCATTGAAGTGCTGTTAAAACGTTCTATTGTGTTTTTTGTTTGGATAGCGAATCTTTGTAAACAGAGATTTAATACTGTTAGTGCATTGCATACAGCTTTGTTACGTTATTTCCGTATGAATCAGTTAGCAATGATTCGTTTTTTACCACTGAAAATGTTTTGAAAATTAATGTTTGACGCAAATCACGCGTAAGCCCCAACTTTAAGGACTATCTAGAAGTAGGTAGGTAAGTATGTACCTATTGGCATTAGACTATGTGAGGTGATATTCATACCTACAAAAAAAGGTGGTCGCACGATCCAGCCGAGCCGAACGCGCCGAATTACATCTGCAGGTACCTATCTATGATAGTTATAAAACATAGATCTAGAAGGTATAGATTTAGAAGTCAGTGTAAACTTACATAACACAGCTATAACAGAAACACAGCTAAACCGGATTTTGTTAAATTAAAAGTTGAAACTGCGGAAATAAATTGAATCAAACTTTCAGTAGCTACAGATTTTGAATAGTAAGTAAAGCCGACACTAGAAAATAATTGATTTATGAATCATTGTCTGCCACGATTACTAAACTTCATGTACAAATATTGATTTCGTGTCAACTAAGCTGATTATTATTTGATTTGAATAAGCTTACAATCTAAGTGCAATTTATTACGATAAGCATAGATAGCTTGGAATGCCTTCCGGGTATAAATTAGTTCGACAACTTGACATGGAAAACAATTAATTATTATGCATTTTTGACACAGACAAATAACTGGAAATATGTATTAAGGGTTCGCTAATAGCAAAAATAACGGAAATACACTACACTGATAAACTACTTATATACTTTTTGTTTGTAAATTCATACATATTATACATAGAAACACCCAGACCCGAGACAAATATCTGTAGGTCATACAAACATTTGTTCCGCGGCGGGACAAATTGATCGCATCTTTTAATTATCATTTTCGAGTGGAGAAATATGAAAATCTACAACATTTACAATGGTGTATATGTGTCCATGGTAGCGTTTAACGCTTAACGCAACCTTGTTGGAAGTCGCATAAGAAGTTTCTCTTCAAATATAGGTACTTAGGTTTCTATTAAGCATTAAATAATGACAATTCTTGAGACCATGAAAGAAGGCGAGGGCTGCAGTTAGTATTTTTAGTAATTGCGTATTAAATAAAAAAAAATGCACAAACTGGCGTGACAACCCTGAGCAAACGCGTACGATTATCTAGTTGCAAATAGATAGTAAGAATAAGAATAAGAATAAGAATAAATTTATTTGACACACACAACACAATACAATGAAATTAAGAACAATAAACATTTAGACGAGTAGGTACAAAGAAACATAATAAAAAAATAAAATAAACAAAAATACGAAACAAACTATCCATTGTGTGGTGCCAAAAAGGTCCAGTCTCAGCTTTAGTGCTGCTCCCAGGACAGGGAGACAGCGCTGATTTTCAGACTGGGCATAGTCGTGATGGATGCGCGTGAAACAGGTGAATACAGGTGTCTCTGTCTACCTGCTTTTACATTTACTAGATCTTACAGTGTTAGGCAACCTATGCCTACATTTACGCTGGTGTTTGAGATATTGAGGTAGAGTATGCTTGTAGCTGATAATAACTGGCAAAATAGATGCCACAAGACCTAGTGGAAGGAGCCCAAGGCAATAAGAACAATATTATCAAAAACAATGCGTTGAAAATAAAACAATTTTAAATTATCCCGTAACTTAACTTTCTCCGAAAAACAAGGAGCGGTAGACAAGTGATTCTAATAAAATGTAAGATGATCCAGCCGTTTGTTTTTATTACTTCAAGTTGTAAGTGTAGCAATTCTATGTGACATTGTAATGTAAGACGAAATAATTCCGACCTACGCAGGTTTGGCCTTTCCATAAAATTATATCTTCTAAACTCCTATAACCGTTATACCACAGACCTTAAATAAATACGTCGTAAATAAACCGTGTTTTGCAAGTTTTTTATTGCTAGATCTAAATAATCCTTCTATTTTATTATCAAGAGATTTCTCAGTACATATATGTATTATCTCTCACGTAAAAACTGCTGAATGGCTTCGAAAGTTTGTATGGTATGAATGAATCTAGATCTTATTGTGAATTTGAACGAAAGGAGGTTTTCACAAAGTTTTAGACTAGGGAAGGGACTATGGATATGGAATTTTGTGTGTTTTTATCAATAGATAGAGTGATTCATTTCATTTATTCAAGAACAATTATACAATCATTTTCAATTCAAGAAGGTTTATACGTAGGTCCTGGTTTGTTGTTGTTACATGTTAAATTGAACCCATACAAACCCTGGGGCAGATTAAACTTAAATACAGTTCGTTCAACGGATCAAAGAATTGCGCATCGAAACGTCTAACTTCAAGCACGCCTAGATCCGTTGAACGTACTGTAAGTATCTAAATACAAACAATAAACAGAAGTTCGCAATAACAATTCAAGAGCGTCGATAGTCTTGCTAACCACCACGTAACTTACTATCGGATTTAGGAGCTTTTTGGCACGTTTAGCTTATGTTTCGGAGACTTGGCCGTCCATCCCTAATATCGACTTCTTTTTAAAAAAAAATCTATAATATATATATACGAGTATGTATATGATGTTGACATTCAAAACTACCTCCATTTAGACACACGTCCACACTATACAGCTGTCGTGAAACCGATTTGTTTCGGTGCTCTCCACTTCTAGGTTTACCGCAACATTTTCAAAAATATCTGAAACAATTTAACTTGTTTCAGAATCACGTAGATTTTGTTTCTGACACCGTGTTTATAAATAAATGTTTATCAGTGAATACATTACATGGCTTCAGTGTCGGAGCGAGCGTCGCACTTACTATGACTTTTAGCGTTCAACGAGCGTTTACACATAAAGAATTTCAGTGCGATACTAAATCGGTGGAACTTCTTCCGTGTAAATACTACTTATCAGCTTAGCTGAATCCTCACACCCGGGTTTCGGATTGCCCTATTTGAAAATACATAATAAAATACCCCTAAGCCTATTCCTGTTTTATAGAAAACAGTAAAAAGTTATCGAACGATTAAATTTTAGTTTTAGTTAGCGTTGATCCAGATCTAGACGACTTAGCTTCAGTCGTAAATAAAGATGGCGTTATTTGAATAAGAAATGACGGAACTATCTTAAAATGAGGTGTACTTAAGCGTAACTTGTATTTAAGCGTCAGCTTAAGCTGCGCATCGCACATTTTTCTAAATTGCAGTAAAATATAAAACCTAGCAATATAATTCTCTATAATTCTCTTTATAATAATAATATAGTTCTTATTTAAGACAACAGAGTCCACAGTGTTAGTAAAATCTTAAACAATATGGGTTAGTACTTAATAACTAAGACAGATTTCGTCCTCTGGGAAAGCTGAAAAACCAGAGGACAGTGTCCTCTGGTTTTTCAGCATTGCAAATAATTATGCGTGTCCTCAGGACACGCATAATTATTTGCAATTTCTTTTAGAATGCTGTTGCTACTCGTTGTTGTTGTTGTTTATATAGAACGTCGAAAATATACGGTTTAAAAAAGATTTACTTATGTATTCTTTATGGATAAAGAATACTTCCATAAATCTTTCATCAATTGTGGACAATTGACGAAGATAAACTAAGTCCTTTAAATACTAGATCAATGAGGAGCAACCTAGCCTACACTCAACGGGACGCTGTAGTACTGTTTATAGACAGAAAAAAAACATACATATAAGATAAAAAACATACAGAGCCTTTCTTAAAATGTCTAGACAAACATACAGTTGAATATAACCTCCTGAATTTACAAGTCAGCTAAAAAAGTTCTTCGTAAAATTTATCATGATTAATATACATGGTGCATGCCGTGTTGTGACAGACAGACGGCAGACAGATAAGTGTTGAATTACTGCGGATATTTGATCTTCATTGAATGCGATCTTAGGTTAAATACATTCTGATAAAGTCTTTATTGATATTATGTTTAAATTGATTAGATTATATATTCTAGGTATTGATAAGGTTCTTTTATTATAGAGAAATGAAAAGTTTTATCAAAATTTTCGATTCCGACGGGATTCGAACCCGCAACGATCAGACGATTGTCTTACCATTCGTCCACAGAATCCGTGTAGTCACAATCGAAATCTTTGATTATGTAATATTTTCAAAAGTGTGTTATGTAAAATATAAGAAAAAATATTTAAAGAACGTTAACTTGTAATTGTAACACTGATGCCAATGAAGTTATTCTTTGAACATACATAAAAAAGTACGTGAGTGTCGTGGAACACTCGACATGGAACACTGGAACGAAGTTTCAACTAGACATTTGGCATTTGTCAAATAAATTATTTATTAAAATCCAAGATACGCTCTTCCGTACTAACAATGTAACAATCTATGGACTGCTTCGCGACTGCGCACTTCACTCTGTGATGTTTTGACATATAAGTAAATGTGACGTGACGCAAAAATCTAACACTTTTTTCGTCTAGCCCCCATCCGATACCGTCCGAAAAGGAACTTCGTTCCAAAAAATCACGGTTTTCTCCATAATGTAGGATGATACCATAGATTGCCACTTGCTACGATCCTAACGTACATTTTTCGCATCATTGCCTTCATTATATTTTGATTTTTGATACTAAGCTCTCCAATTTCAGATTCCTTTACTAACTAAGTACAGCAAAAATTTTTTTTACATTAAACTTGCAACTTCTACAATACTTACGTTAATCGAAGATTGCACACCTTCCTAGATTACATTCCCTATTCTGAAATTTTGTGAGTATTATGTTTGTCTGTTTGTTTTTGATTCACTCTAACCAATTTAGATGTAGATTGTGGTCTGAAATAGCATAATAAGCTATTTTACATGTTGGTACGACGCGAACAAAGCTGCGGGTGGTGGCTAGTAAAGTAAGGCAGTGTTGACACTTTGACAGTGCTGGCTGGCGCCATCCAAACTTAGCGCGACGTGATTAATAGTTAGCATGTTCTAATTCTAATTATAGAGAATGGGAAGTGGAATAAATCGTTGGCTGATTTCAGAATCGGTCCACGTATCGACTGATGTATAGACCAATGCTGATTCAATTGCGTTGCAAAAGAGAATTTGCAAATTTTTATTAAAAATTTGAAAAGTAAATGCTTATAAAAGTATAATATTAAAAGTACCTAATAGCAGTTTAGGATTTTGAATACTTTATCACATAATGTTTTATAATAGATTTTATTATTATTCAGGTAAGTTCCCATTTATATTAACACAAGAAGAAACTTGGTAAGATTAGTAATACTAAACATATATTTTTTTATTAAATGTCAAGATAGATTTATAAATATATTATAACATTATTAATTCTACTAATAAAAGATCAAAAATTCGTGTAATAGTTTATGTTTACTAAGCAGATTATTAATAGGTAGTACACACCGCGAAGCGCAGCTAATAATCAATAATGAAAAAACTCGACCATAGTATAGGGCTGCCACCCGCTACCGCTCGCTCCCGAAACCGTCACGTCACATCTTATGCGTGGGTGCAGCTTCCTGGCCGTTGACAGGTGACAGCCCTGAACGACCAACACAATAGTAGTCTTGTTTAGCTCCTGTACAATAAGAATGTTGTTACTAATAAGGCTAGCGATACACAGGCTACTGGATTTTGTGTTAGTAGCTCGTTTGTTAACAACAGCAAAGAGTATACGTATGTTATACTAATTTCACTTCATTTCATTTATTTCATTCCATAAGATACAATTGTACACTTGGAAAAGTCACACTACAATTTATCACTTATATTATATTATAAACTAGATAGACTAGATAGATTTGTATCTATAATAATAAAGATAAATTATGTCACATTCAGATTATCAGCATAGGCTTCGTCAAGATCGTAGTATGATTTGTCCATTAAAATTTTTCTTATCCTAGTATTAAACTGAATGTCATTTAATTTCCTTGTGTCCTCTGATAATGTATTAAATAGTTTTATACCTATAATAATAAAGCTGTTCTCTACCTTGGCAAGTCTGTGTTTTGGAAGGCAAATGTTATTTCTATTTCTTAATTGAATGATGAATTTTTGTTAAGAACTAGTGACGATTTTTAAGGCCACCTTCTAGCTTTTATTATGGCTAACGCCTCTATAGTTGGAACTGTCAATTTGACGTGCTGCCTAAAGCCTATAAACCTGATCACTCATTTGGCCGCGCCGTACGCGCCGCAGTCATTTTTCTATACATAAAATGCTGATGACGTCAGAAAATGCGGCTGGCTTCTGACGTCCCAGCATTTCTTCTATTGAACTGACAGTTCGGCGCGGATAGGTCTGCGACCACCCTAAAAAAACGCGCATAATACAAAAACTAAATAGACAATAGCAAATAATCATTCACCTCTATTCATTACAATCTTTACTTATAACCCGTTTTTATACTAATTAGTCAGCGTTGGCGTTCCACTGACTAGCACGCAAGTCTAGCTACTTTTTCCGTGTACACAAGCCTTATTTGTACAGCTTAAAATAATAAGGTTGTAGGTATGTAATGTAAATAAACAGTGAAAGGGCGGTTTGTGGCAACCCTACTTTCTAGGTTGCAGGCTTGCAGTAGGAGATAATTGTTTGCCACCATTTTGTTATTTATACGCGACAGGTCGTTTGATAATTGACTACAAATGGTTAGGTTAGTTAAAGAAAAGATGGATGGATTGTGTAAAGGATGACATGAGTAAGAAAGGAGTGAGTGTTGAGATGACGGCTGATAGAGGAAAATGGAAGAATAACACATGTTGTGCCGACCCCACATAATGTGGGAAAAGGGCAGGAAGATGATGATGATGATGGTTAGGTAAGGATTTATACATTTCATCAAGGTCTTGCGAAATGGATTTGGACATGCCCCTTATTACTACACACCATTGAGCTTGCAACTTTTTTTAAAATAAAATAGGTTAGCATTTGACCTCACTCTGCCTGATGTTATGCAACAGTCCAGATGAAGCATGCTTACCTAGAAGGAACCTATTTAAGCTGGTTGTAGACTACGCTAAATTTTTTTTTTCACACAGCATCATCTAGCCCCAAAGTAAGCAGAGCTTGTGTTATGGGTAAGATGACTGATAAACTAATTGTATACATTTTGTTTGCAAAATACATACATATTGTGACACAGAAGGTTGCGGGTTCGACCCTCGCCGCGGGACAAATGTTTGTATGACCTACAGATATTTGTCTCGGGTCTGGGTGTTTCTATATAATATGTATGTATTTACAAACAAAAAGTATATAAGTAGTTTATTAGTCTAGTACCCATAACACAAGCACTGCTTACTTTGGGGCTAGATGAAGCTGTGTGAAATAGTCCAGCATTAAAAAAAAAAGTGTTTTGACATACAATTTGTTGATGTAAACATTGGTTAACAGAATTATGAAGCGAGCTAGAAAGCTAAAACAGTCATACCAATGCTACATTATTTGAGACGTTTTCAGAATGTAGAGCGAAGCGGAAACAATGTGGCCGCAGATTATGGATTTGTTTCTACGTATGACTCATTGGTTAGACTTATAGTTCTATGAAACCTGTTTACAATGTCAACAATGATATTAGAAAAAAAAATTCGAGTAAAACGCCATTTACACGATACCATTCTGGCATACCATTCTTACCTCTTGCCACTGAATATTAGGTCTTGCTCCGTTTGAGAGAGCAAGAGGCAAGAATGGTATGCCAGAAAGCAAAATTATATCGTGTAATGGCGTTTATTCTTCATTCATTTAACATACCCAGGGGCCATATTCCCATTCTTATTTTCGTTCGTTTGATGAATATTCGGATGATTCTTTCTACGATGCCTGACTTCAAGGGCAAATTTTTCGGTTTGGAATATTTGGTCCTATGTTAAGACCGTGTTTTAACGTTGATCTTATCGACTGAATACAATTAAGCTCGTAGTAAGAAGCATCCGAATATTCATCAAACGAACGAAAAAACTAACTCGAATAACCCCCCTGGATTGGTCACTAACTCATACGAACTTACTTGTTAAGTTATGACAGTCAAGGCGAATCAAATACTAAGTACCTTTCAATATTTACGTATCTTTGTGTAAGGTATAGCCAAATAGATTGGTACGTAGGTACTTGGAAGTACAAAAGCCATGTCTATCTATCTATCGGTTGCGGGTTCGATCCCCGCCGCGGGACAAATGTTTGTATGACCTACAGATATTTGTCTCGGGTCTGGGTGTTTCTATGTATAATATGTATGTATTTACAAACAAAAAGTATATAAGTAGTATATCAGTCATGTAGTACCCATAACACAAGCTCTGCTTACTTTGGGACTAGATGATGCTGTGTGAAAAGTCCAGCATTATTTATTTATTTATTTTTATTTATTTTATCTATAGGCATTTTACAATGGTACACTTGTGGACATAAATTGGATTCAAAGATTTATTGGTACAATCAGCATCAAAAGTTGATTAACATTTGAAGTGTCCCACATAAGCATATTTCCGAAATCCGTGAACATGACCAAAACTTTTACAAATAGTTGATGATTAACTCTCAGTCTATAACAATTTGCCAAGCAAAGTTTATTTTTTCTTAGCAATCGAAGAGAAATGGAGTTTTAGAAAACAAACTGTAAATCAACTTTTGATGCTGACTGTCTAGCGGGTCCGGTAAACTATGTCGCGTGGTCCAAAGAGTACTTAATGGTTGAATAATAGTGCCGCTATTAGACCCAAGTAGGTATCGCTAAGAAATATCTAAACATGTTTTTTTTCACTCTTCTTTCCCGTAGGAGTAGATAAAGACCAAATGGTCTTTATTTACTCCCCCAAAGGGGTGAAAACGTTTGTATTAAACTTTCTAATGCGTCGAGCGATTTGCTTGAAACTCGGTTTGAATACTAATAATAAAAAATAAATGGACGTATTTCAGGGTTTTTCAAAACAACCCTCTAAAAGGGCTGACACAGAGTTTCAAAGTTTCATATTTTTTAATAGTGATATGAGTACTTAATTATAATGGTAAAACAACGTTTACCGCGGGTCAGCTAGTACCTATATAAAAGCTTTAATACAATAATAACTCAATTTCAAAAGAAATTACACTTTTTAGTCGGTGTCAATTGTAAAAACAAATTCTTCTGATGCATCTTCGGTTTCTGTACTCGACAAGGGTAAACTTTTCCAGAATGCCAGTCTGTTTTCTGGCGTCAATGGCCCCAGGCATTTGATTATATTCTGCTTTCTCGTAGATGTGATACCTTTGGGTGTGCATCTTTTATCAACCTTGGGATTTTTTTTCGATTTTAAACAGTTCAACTGGCTGTATTCTTCAGCATCAAAGTCTGATTTGTAAAAAAGGCTGTAATTCCCTCGGATTTACCATGATTTCCACTATATCTTTTAGATATACCCTGTTCCCAGAAGCGTCTTTTAATTTCTGCTGTGCAACGTGTGACTTGAAAACAAAGAAATCTTCTATTTCCATCTTTTTAACACAAATTTTTCCTGAATTCGCGATCTCCACGGTATGACAAAAGTCTTCATAAACACCTTTTTCATTTTGTTGAGCGATTGCTAAACGTTGTGATGAAGTAAGTCCGCAGACATGAAGGTATGTCCTGGCTCAAAATACTTTAATGTTATTTTGGACGCGGCTATGTCAGCACTATTAATAATAGCGATCAAATAAGTTATGAGGCACCAGTTTTTATTTTGAGCTGAACAATTGTCGAGCCATACTGTTATTGTTGCAGCGTCTCTTTGGCTGACGAAGAAAGTCCGAAAAGCACTAACTAAGTCTTCTTGTTTCCGTCCGGAAATTGCTTCATGCCATGTCACAGCATACACAGGATCGGTGCTTGTATACTTTCCTAGAGGTACAAACGTTTCATTATATACCACTATTCTTGGTCAAAATATAGCCGTTTTAAACGAATCTAACCTCGGTAGCATGATCACCTTTTGGAGATCTACAGAGACATAAACGTCTTCTTCATTCCGGACTCTCTTGGTATCAACATCATAGTGCATCCGCGCTTTTGTATATTTATCTTTGTGTTTTGTATAATTATTGCATGTTTTACACTTTGGATCTCGTTCATTTTTCACATGGTCAGAATTATGAAGAAATAATATTTCGCAGGTTTCACATTCTTCGTGGCCAAGTCTGGCGAAAGAAATGTTCATGACGGTGGACACAGTCATGATTTCTATATGTTTCAAAGCAACATTTTACCTCCGGATACAGTGCATTGAAATTCTCGTGCATCTTCGTTATTGTCAAATCACTAAGTAAATATTTTTTGTTGGGAGCATGGGCTCGTCGATAGTGATGCACGCATGGGTTAAACGTAATTTTTTGGCAAAACATTCAATTGTATCAAAATCCAGATTTTTCAACATAGGACATTTTTTGAAATAGTGACTTAGAGACTTAGTGCCACACTAAAAAATACTCGGATTTACATTCCCAAGTGGTGTGGCTTTTATTTTCATTGGCCGGCACTTTTGACTTTTGGGCCCAATCATGTATGGAGCCTGATTGGCCTCCTTTAGTTTGAACCACTGTCTACACGGGTTAAAACATCTCTGTTTCTACCACGTTCACCTTGGTAGAAACTATGGTTTTAGACCGTGTAGAGCATGCTTTATTTTAAATTCATAATTATTATGATATTTTGGGATCAATGTTTTGAAAATCGGATTAAGTCGATATCCATTTGATTACGATCCACAAAAATCGGATAGAGCATAAAATAAAGAGTTGAGAAAACATAAATCTTGATTGTATGATCTCGACTGCATTGAAACTTAGTATCATTGTACAAGTTACCAATTATAATGCAGTAAAATGGCTCATACTGCAATTTAGTTGGCTTTCTCTACCCAAACCAACAAGACTAAAACTAAATAAAGTGCCACATTCAAGCTCTTTGCTGCATTTTAATCTGTATTTGACATTAAATAAAACTGTGATCGACTTTGCAGTATTATACAAAGCTACCTATGATTAAAATGATCAATAAGTTTGTATAACGCCCATGTCAACCTTAAAAGTAACTCTATATGCATAATATGAGTGTAGTGAGTAAGCTCCTTATTTTGGTCGAAGTAAGAATCCCTCGTATCTACATACAAGTCTCTACTTAGTTAGAACGAGGAACTCAATGCAGAAACTAATTTAGGTCAGTAACTTTTTACATGAGTAATGTGTATCAACTTCCAAGTTCTAGGTCCGTAACAAGATTGCGGTAGGTTTGAGTCTACTTTTAGTACCTATATCTTGTCCTACAACTTATAAACCTACATAGGCAGCTAAGAACATTGTTAATATTTAAGACCTTTTTTGAATAAATATTTTCATTTTCATTTTCATTTTCAGTATTAACATTTTCAGTACAAACACAGTTTACTGCATTTTAGTTTGTATTCAAGAATAGTTTTTCAAGAGTAGAGTTATGTAGTATATATAGTTTTATGTGGTAATAGGGGTGTTTGCTGCATTTTACTCGGTAAAGTGAAGGGTCGGTGTAGGGATATTACTCTATTTTATGCTGTTACTGTATTTTAGTTGGCATATCATTACATTTTAGCCTGCTATGTCGAGTTACTGCTTTCCAAAAATTGATTTTATGATCCTATTAATCATCAGATCAGAACCTTCGCTACGATACACCAAACTGTTCCTCATGGCATACCGGTCAAGACTGCATATTCAGCTCAAAATCGCCAAAAACTCTGTTACTGCGTTTTAGTGGCTGCACGGCAGTATAATGTTTTTTAAGCTTTTTCCCGTTAGTGAATCCTAATGCTATCCAAGGGATCCACATAAACTCCATTTTTTCCAAATGGGGCGTAATTGAAACAAACAAACTCGACCTGCCCACAAACTTTAGGATTAGTAGATTATTCTAGCCAGTCATGGGTAATAAAATTTAGACCCACGTTTACAACTGCGACCGTGACTGTACATATGTGTGTTTGTCTTAGAACAGTTGTGTACATAGTGTGTACGCAATCCTCAAGGTAAACCAGTGGAAGCCGCCGAATAGTTAGGTAACACGTAACATACCTGCGCTACGTCTAGTTCCAACATAAACCTAAATATTACAAAAAAAACATACGCGTGATACAATTTATGAGATTGGATGAATAGTTTCGTAGTTCAACTTTTAGACATACCTATTTTAATACCCGTTTAAAATGATTTAGTATTTTATTACCTTTATTATTATTAGCCAGTTGGCTAGTTGTCTACCTTTTCTTGTATGTCTTTTCATGTGGTATGCAATAAAGAATTGTCTATCTGTCTATTAGGACATCCTGAATTGATTTTCAAAATTAGTTATATTAAAAAACAGTAAAAAAAAAAAAAAAAAAAACGTAAAAACGTAAAGTAAAACGTGAAGAACTCAATAAATTGTCTCATGCTCAGAAGGCAGGTCTAGGTACGGTTGAGTATGATTTAAAAAATATTTTTAATAATTTAAGAACTCATCTGGATGGAAGAAATAACAATCAGAAAAATATTCTTGAAATGAATGCAAAGGCAAAGCGTATCTTACATCTCTAAGATTTTGCAGATGGTTTTACCGTAGAATTTACATTCACTATCCTCTGTCAGACATTAGCACTTCCCTTGAATAACTGTACGTTTTGATATCATTTCTTTGTAACATAATATCTTCGTAAAATAACAATGGTATTATGCATCGCTCCACAATTTCCAATGATGTTACTCGCCCAACGCATTTAGCAGTTTATTGCGGAAATAATAACATAACAACAACAGCAGGGGTTTCGGGAATCCGGCTTTTTCAAGGACATCTCCTTGAAAAAGCCGGATTCCCGAGCCCATTTTATGGAAATGACTAAAACTCCGCTCAGATGAGACTTTCTGATAGTGTTCCGTGCTCTTCAAAGATCTGCTCTTGCTACGTATTATTTATTTACTGAAATATAAAGATAGTTTATTTGCTCAAAACATTGTGTAGGTTACATTTGCATGCAAGGTCAAAGTTTAAGTACATACCTAAAAAAATTAGAAAACATTTTTCTTTGCCAATTTATACGTTTCTTCTTTGTAAATTCTATGCAATGTCTTCTGGGAGGAAAGAAACACATGAAGTGTTATATGTGGAGAGATGAGAGTCATGTTAAATGACGAGTAATTAATAATATGAATTTGGATCAATACAATCAATACAATAGGCGTAAGAAATGATTGTGCTGACTGTGCAAAAATGTCGTTAGAGAGGAAGAGTAATTGTTGAAAATTTAATATAAACAGGAAATCTTTTGCCGACCCTACTTAGTTGGATAAGGGCATGATGTTTATATTAGAGTTACCACTTTTATATTTTATTTTTAAGTAAGTAATTTTTCTGTCGAATGTTATTATGTGTCCTTGCATTTTCTAGGGTAGGTATGTGTGTATAAATAAATAAATTAATAAATTAATTACGGCTATTTCATCCTGTCCCATCCCTATTAAGTAGGTGGTGGTTTTGGGATTTATCAGCGGCACTACTCGGCACTTTATTATAACGATTATGAAGGTAACAGGACAATTGGTGGGGCACAGCACTATTGTCATCTTCCGGGATATCGCAGTATCTTGCAATATCGCTTTCACGGGAATCACCGGTTTGTTTGCACTTGTGTGGTCGGCTGTACAGAGGAGATCAATATCAAATTATGATAAAACTTGACTGGACATTTGGAAAATGTTTGAAATAAAGTTAACGATTGAGTCCGGCGGCTAGATGGGTCGACCACATTATAAAAACAGCACGTCGTACATGGGTCAGACTGGATAGGGAAGGTTGGCACAAGCGAAGAGAGGCCTATACCCAGCAGTGGGCCAATTTTGTTGTCATTTATATTATTACTTCATTCTGTGTATTTTATTGTTTTTTTTTTTGTGTGGCACAAAATAAACTATTTTATCTTATCTTATCTAAAAAGACTGCGGATGATGATGATGATGATGATGAGTGCAATAGAGCCCAAATCAGTGGTTTTCTATCTGTCCTGTTTTTTGTGTTTTTGCACGCTCGGAAACGGCCTAGCTGATTTAGATGCGGCTTTCACTGTGGTATTGTGCTACACAATCTACCTTATATTTTAAGTTTTTTATTGAACAGTTCTAGTCACGATAGACTAGAATCTTGATTTAGTTACATTTAGTGATAAGAGCTCGTGTTAATACGCATATACATTTTCCAAAACGAAAAATTTATTGATGCACATCTAGGATTCGGAAACACAAGCGAGGCGCTATCTATTAAACCACTGCTCACACATAAATCAAATCTTATCATTCTTGCTCACACACTGTAGTATTCATAAAGTCATACAGAGACATTTACGAGCCAGACACTTCTGTCAGCGAGTGTACTATGTTTATTCCGTTTTTACCAGTTAGAATTGGAGCGTCCCGTGTCTGTCTAATGAAGAGAGTTTATGTTTTGAGGCGAACGCTTGTGCACGCGAGTGTCCATTGTTACACGATATAGGGTTACTGGTGAATATGAAGAATGTTATGGGAGTGAGTGAGGCGAAAGATGTATGTCAGAATCGTAGTAAGTGGAATTATATGTGCTTACCTAGTAAGGATAGCATGATTAAACGTAAAGGTGCATTTACACGATGCGATTTCAACTCGTACGATATGGTATCGCACGGCAATTTTTCACGTGTAAACGCTCATCGTTTGCGATACCGTAATCGCGAAATCGTGTAAATGCACCTTCAATGAGCCTTTGTTTCAGTGTTTTTATTAACCTCTAGGAAATAATGCCTTTTAGCACCCTACAATGGTATGGTATGGTACCATAACACAGATCGAAACCAAAATCTGGAGATTTTGCAAAAAAATTGTATCGCCACAAGAATCGAATTCGCGCCTCTTAAGTCTCAGCCAAGCGACACGAGGTTGTCACTAAATTTTAAATTGTATTTATATTGTTGTCCTGAATTTTGCATACTATGTTAAAAAGGATGAGTGACAATAATAAGTGACCCATAAATCGTGGGAATCTCAATTGTAAACATTACAATTTACAAGGAACGACCAAATTGAATTAACCTACCATTTTGTATGCATGATTGTCCCATGAGACCATGGTCCATACAATATTTAAAACATTTATACAATACATGTGCTTGTAAATAGAAGCAATAATATACTTACGTCAGCCCATAGCCGTCCTTTTCTATCAGTTTTAGTCAAAGCTGAATCTCTATCGGATCCCCGAAATCGCGCGGTCCGGCGGCTGTGGCAGAGTGTGGCGACCTCTATCTACCATCGCCTGAACTACAAGCTGAACTATAAGCTGAACTTCAAGAGATGTCAAATACAGCGACGTACTTCGGAGCTGTACAACTAGATGGCGCTAGGAACATGCAAAAAGTACAGCTATATCTATATCTATAGAAAATCCTAGATCGCGCTGACGAAGTTTACTGGAACTTATAACCTATATAGAACTATCCGACTATAACTGTTGGCCGAAAGGCCCTAAGGTAAGTGTGCCAGTTGGGCAAACCTTAGTGAGGCGAGTACTCCCTCTTTACCATAGCTTGGGGGAATTCCATTCTACCCCCAAAGTGGTGACCTTCCGACGTGCCAGCCGTCGACTACCTCGGACGATTCCTGCCGAAACCCGACGACTGGATTCCTGAACACGATTTCTTCAACAACGCAGCGCAACACTTCCCGCCATCATCATCATCATCATCATCAGCAGACTGCTATCTTCGTTTCTTCTCTTCTCTCTCTCCTTCAAGCTTACTTCCGGACCAGCACACCAGCACCAGCATCTTCCTTCGGCCTCCGCAGTTCCACCGCAGCCGCCCTGACGACTTCCTGGTTCTGCAGGCTTCTCCCCTCCTCGATAACGCTTCGTGGAGTTTCCTAGCGGCATTCATCCGGGCATACAGGCTCGACTCACCGTAGCCTCACCTGGAGCACCGCACCGCGCTTCGTCCCGACTCACCGTGGACCGTCTCGACTCACCGCAGACGACAAGCGCTCTCCTGTCCTCAACCTGCTCATCGCACCAGTCTCGACTCACCGAAGACCACGACGAGCTAAGATGGACCACCCTACCATGCTGGCTGGCATCAAATACCTATATCGACCTTCGGTCTGGAAAGGGAGTGATGTGGCGACCTCTATCTACCATCGCCTGAACTACAAGCTGAACTATAAGCTGAACTTCAAGAGATGTCAAATACAGCGACGTACTTCGGAGCTGTACAACTAGATGGCGCTAGGAACATGCAAAAAGTACAGCTATATCTATATCTATAGAAAATCCTAGATCGCGCTGACGAAGTTTACTGGAACTTATAACCTATATAGAACTATCCGACTATAACTGTTGGCCGAAAGGCCCTAAGGTAAGTGTGCCAGTTGGGCAAACCTTAGTGAGGCGAGTACTCCCTCTTTACCATAGCTTGGGGGAATTCCATTCTACCCCCAAACAGAGTTTTGGTGCACTAAAAAGATTTCACGATACTTTTATCTTCACAACAACAACTTCTTTCTCAAGAGTACACTTCACCAATGTTTTCCGTCATCATTTCCACAAAGCAATGGGAACACACCACACGTTGCGGAATGGTAGATGTGTAATGGGTGCTGTTGTCAGCTCCCCGCTGGCGCAAGTAAGTCTTCTGTTTAATATATCGTCTCGTCTATTTGTTGATAGTCCAAGGTATAAACTTTTTTGAGCTACCAATTTTATATTAAAGTAGCGTATAAAGTATAAAAAAACAAAGACCTTTGGGCCAGAAGCTCAGAACTATACCTACCAGCAAAGTTTCATCTTAATCTGATCAACAGTTTTGGAACGCGTAGACGACAATCATACAAATATTTCGATTGCCCCGCAAGCTATCTATATTTTTTTAACAAGAATCAAACCATGTTTATTCTAATAATGCTAGTTTCCCCACGACGCGACGTCTTCCTTCACCTTTTTAGTTCTTATTGCGCATAAGAATTTCCGATACAAAAATCCACATCCATACTTTTATTCATAGTGTCCAAGGTGCCCTATTCCACTCTGATCCACTAATTTGTTTTCACTTTAATCCATCAATGGTTTTGTTTCCACTTTGAGTTCCACTCTGATCCATCAATGGTTTTGTTTCCACTTTAAGTTCCACTCTGATCCATCAATGGTATTGTTTCCACTTTAATCCATTATTGTTTTTGTTTCCATTTGGATTTTACGTGAGCCTTTAAATTTTCCAAGCCCTTATTCTTATAACTTGCACTAGTTAAGTCTGTCGTCCGTCCTTAAACATTTTCCATTGAATGGGACCACTGTCTCTAGACAGTTTTTGTCCTCTAATATTTGTTAGTATTGTCATTACATCTTTATAAACTTACAGTATGTTAAAGAACTTACTTATTGCGATGTCAGTAGGTATTAGTTGTGTGTGAAACACATGGTTAAAGAAATGAATGAATACGGAGATGACGGGAGAGAGTGCAAGAAGAGAACACGTGTCGACCCAGTTAAGAATAGGCAAATGATGTATGTAGACTAGATTATACTGAATCAAAGAATGAAAAGAAAAAAAAAGTACAGGGAAAAATCTGAAAAACGTATATTTTTAGTTATATCACAAAAATAATTAAGGCCTAGTTTAAGGAATGGAGGTCTAAATTTTGAAGTGAGTTAACCGTGTCATGTGGGGTATCGTATGAAAGCTTCATAAGCACAAGCTTAAAAAGATTTTTAATATTTTTATAATGTTAAGTTTTCGATTTATGACGAAAAATTTAAAAACAAAATCCCTTCTCATGTGTAGCTTTGGTGTATGTAGGTATGTAGTACCTAATAGTTTGCACTGTTATACATAAGTACCTACTTCGTCCTTTATACGGAACACTCGGTGGAAGAGTCCGACTCGCACTTGTCCGTTTTTTTTTACTTCTTTATGCGACATTACTTAACCTCTTTTTGTGACTCGTGAAATTGATTCTAGGCCGTCATCTTCCACTTTTCCTTCAATGGTCTTCTTAATAAAGGTGTCATGTCGTACAAGATGTACATTAACCACGATAATCATGAATTACTCAATTTAATAATTTATCTTAATCTGATACAGTTAATTGTCTGGAAACATGCGTAAGAAATAGGCACAGTTGCGAAACAATACTCCAAATTATTCCTTACATTGTAATTATGGAGCATTACGACTGTCTTATAATTACAATTTACTAATTACAAGTAACTGTAGCATGTAATTATCATTAATTTTAACTAAGTGCTTGACTTTGGCGATTTTTAAGAGGATTTAACCGTTGAAATAGATTGCTTATATTCCGTTCTTAAGAGTAATAAAAGTAGTCAATGTAAATGACTTCTGTAATTTAATATTTAAGAATGTCACGGGTCAGTCAGATGCAAGTCCAAGCAAAAATATTAAAGTCGAATTATTACTTTGTTTTAAATTATAAATATTAACTTCAAGCACATCATTGCGTTCACGAATTTTATTCTCTTTGTTCGGTTAAATTCAAAAACCAAAGATCGATCCGATATCTACAGATTGCGCTTTAGATTGCCCATTTAACAGCACTGATGTCTTATTTAGCCGATGTATTATCATTGGGCCACGCCCCACATCCGTTCAGTATCATTCTTATTGTGATCTTAAGATTTGATTTCTCGCAAAAGCTTTTTAATGTAATTGTGCTACAATTTGTAACGGTTTTGTATTTATACTCATTATGCCTCGTATCAGAAAGTTGTTGAGATAACGGCTGATAGAGGAACTGACGGAAATGGAAGAGGAGGGACCTACATATTCTGCTGACCCCACGTAAAGTGGGACAAGGGCGGGAAAATGATGATGATGACTAGGTGACTCTTTGAGGCTCTATTACGTGAGACAAATTTGGCGATTTTCGATCCCCCTTCCCCCCTTGGTGAGATGACGTAAATGCATATTTTTCGTTTTGATAAAAATGGAGATTCTTGCTTAGAGTTATCGATTCTTTTAATAGGTTTCAAAGTATGTTATTTTACTGAAGAAGTGCGAGCGAAGTGCCGTTTCAAGATTGGCAATACATTTTTAACTCAGTTTTATAGCAATTTTACACTACTAGTTTCATGTCGAAAAAAATTACGTGATATTTGCCGAGACCCCCCCACTTCCCTTTGTGAGGTTAGATGAGATTTGGCTCGACCCTCTCCCCCCCTAAACGCCTCACGTAATTTATGTCCTTTCAACACATTGGTTCCAAAGACACGTCAAAAATAAGATTGCACATCGAACACATTGAACTGAACCAAGTGACTTCATGAAGTGTTGAATGGATATTAGAATGCTTATACCTACAACCCATTGATAAACGTAACAATCTTGAAATAGTGGAATCGAAATAGAGCTGACAGAGCTGTGTCGAACGCTCACCGCGAAAAGCAGGTAACTCACAAACGTAAATATTTGTGAATTAACATCGCACTGACTTCAAACAAAGGTAGTGATGCGCATTACGATTTTATCGATGATTTCATTTATTTTCCTATTAAACGTAATAAACCATAGTAAACCGTACTATATTAGCATATTTTCTATTACTTTTTGTTGATTATTGGGAAAAACTGACAATTCAGAGAAAATTTTATTTTATTTTTTATTTTCAATTATAATCAAGTAAAATGTGATAAAAATAAAGACATCGGTAAAAATTTTAGTTACGGCTAAACATCAACGTTTCTTGCACTCATAAAACATACCTACATATATCACAGATATCTACTTGCTACGATGCTGACACACATTTGTCAAAGTCAAGTAAGGTATTAAAGAATCATGGAAAGATCGGACCTCAAATTTTCCACAGATAAAAAATATAGAAAATTCAGTACATTTTAGGGGTAAATAAATACAGTAGGTGAGTTTATTATTTTTCGGCTTGATTAAAACAAATTACGAATTGCATATGGTAAGTGGCTTTGTAAGCAAGAAATCAGGCTGTAGATAAATTTCTGGAAAGATTGTATGGAGATGACCGACGTTTTTTAGTTTTAAGTCCAGTTAGGAAAGGTCCCTTTTTTAGTTTAAAAAAACAGAAAAAATTAAATCTATGAAGTTTCTACATCATTCTCTACAATGATTTGCATTTTTATTAAGTACTGTTTATTAATGGTCACTCAAGACCATCGATAATTCAAGACAATAGCCAGCACTAACTGCAAAGTTCAACGTACTTGTTGCATAAGCAAACTCCGTCAAAACTCGATCAAGGTGATACTTCATAATCAGAGGCAAAATGCACTAACCAATGGCATAATCAAACAAAAATAAATCATAATTCTTGTGAAAATAGAGACGAAAATTGAATAAAACATTAAAGCCGTTGTGATCACTAGTGGTAGTCAAAATATTAATTTTGGCTTCATTTAATCTGCGATCGTTTTATCATAATAAAGTAGTTTGTTTATTTGAAGGTGTCTAATAATATATTCGTAATTTGTGTGATCCAATTCTTTTATTCAAATTTTTGATATTTCAATTTGCGTTTTTAATTCATAAAATACATAAAATTTATATTTTCTGAGTCAATTTAGGACCACCCTTGGGTATTCGGTCTTTTTGATGTAAATGTCAATATCAATAAAATAAGATATTTATTCTTTAGTATCTGTGATATTCACCACCATTTTGGTACCTTTTGAAACTTAATTTAAATATTTGTTTTTCTAATATTATTCTTATAGGTATAAATCGAAATAAAACTTGAACGAATTAGTAATTATCTAAAATAATTCTATCGCTGGTTTTTAATTCTATCAAATACATAATCATCGACAAATCGACTAGTGATGTCCATTATCGAAAACCGTTCATCATAGTTCATTAAAGAGTCGTTTAAGTCAAATCGGCCCATTTGAGGGATTAAACAAATATATTAGGATAATATAGAGATCCTGATGTATTATTTCATTGATTTATGAGTACCTACAGGCAGGAATCATCTATTTAAATATAATTTAAAGCTATTTTTTGTTGTTGTTTTTGTGTTTAAGTAACACATAAAAACGGCTGGACCGCTTATTATCCAGATACTTAATCGAGGATATTAAAAAAGCACAAGCTACATTTTGGTTCTTAGGATTTACATAGTAGCTTTTATATTACTGAAAAAATAAAAGAGTCACGACTCCGACAATACATTAGCAGTCTTCACACGCACAATCTATCGCGAATGATATAGCCAATCGCGAGCGAAAGAACGCGTAGCATCACAATTATCACTCGCGATTGCGTGTACAGGCTTTCCCGCGCGCAATCCTGTACGCTCAATCAATCGCGAAAGATTGTGCGTGTGCAGGCCGCTATTCTCGTAGACTAAGATCCATAGATTTTTATTTACCTGCTTATATTATGTTACCTGCTCTCTGATACCTTTTGCACTTTTTAAGCTTAACCTTAAATGTAAGTTATATATAAGTATAAATTTGTTTTTATAACTAAACAGTTATAAACCAACAAAGTATTTATAATGTTATAACTATCACGATATTTCTAGCAAGTTAAAAGCTATTTTACAGAATAGAATGTACCTATATCAAGAGCACGCGTACAGACGATATAATAAAAGATAAATGATCTAATTTACTACAGACTATATCATGCGAGACGGTTCTATCGCTTAGCCCATAAAGGGAGGCGAAATAATTTGATATATTAGACGCCATGCTAAAGATATGATGGCGTTGTTAGGAATCATTATCTGTCTAATAAGGAAAATAACGGAATGTTACCTAGACAGTTTAAGAGTAGTGATCTTACATTTAATAAAAGATATTGTCTCGTTCTGTGCAATGCTAGACCCTGGTTTATCTAATAACTGTTATTTCGGGGCATTTTTGAACTTGAATGAATGTATGTACAGTGCCGTAAATATATAGGGTAGTGCAAGCGGTGCCCAGGCATAGGGCGCAAACCCTGGAGGGGCGCAAAAATGATTAGACCAGGCCACATAATAATAATAGATAACACTACATATTTAAATTTTACAAAGAATTAGTTGAGTCATCTAGGGATCGACAAAAATATCTAAGTATAGATAGCTCAGTGATTCCACGTCACTGCCCAAAAACCAAGCCCAAAAAACAATTAATAATTATTAAACTAGCTGACCCGCGCGACTTCGTCTGCGCATTATTCGGTCCAGCCGTTCACGCGTGATGGCGTGGCCAAAGGATATAGGGATTCATTTTTTCCGCGCAATTTTTTATTTTTTTTCTGTCATAAGAACCTTCTCCTTAAAATAACAAACACAACAAAAAAAAGTAGTGAAATCGGTCCAGCCGTTCACGCGTAATGGCGTGACCAAGGGATATAGGGATTCATTTTTATATATAGAGATATACAATACTTACTTATATAATATCTTACTGAAAACATAATTATGAAATCTTTTACCAGCATATCTTTAGAACATTAGAACTTAAATTATTAGAGATCCGTCACTGAAGATGAATGAAAAACGAATGAACTTGGCGTTGGCAATTCATCTCCGTTTATGGCGTAATAAACTGTAACTGTGGTTCCGTATTCATAAATAACGTCTTATTCTATTCAGTTAATTTATTGATTGATGAATGTAGCCTCCTTTTTGAGGATCAAGATCAAATAATAAATTATGCATATTTTTGTTACTGTGGGCGATGTTATAAAGTTATCTCTCGTCTGTTTGCCAAAGATATTTTGTTTTTTTTTATATTTTAATGGACGGACTGACAGTGAAAATTAGAAAATAAAGTTCCCTTTGAGCACGGAATTCTTTAAATATGCAGTGTAAAACTGTGCTACGGAATCCTTCGATCACAAACCTGACTCGCTCTTGGCAGGGCTTAACCTATTTTCTTTATAAAAAAAAACCTTTGAGTTCGCATTAAGTTTTAAAAAGAGATGAATTTTTGAGTTGTATCATTTTGGAACCGTGTTGTGCACATACATTAATGATTTTGATTGTTTTTTTTTATAAAATCAAACTAGCAATATAAGTACCAAGATAGAATAGAAAACTAGAAACCTAAGATGTAATAATAAGAGCCTATGGCTGATTGTATCCCTAAACCTTTCTGACGACCTCTGTGGCGCAGTGGGCGAAGGTCCGCCTGCGACGCAGAAGGTTGCGGGTTCGATCCCCGCCGCGGGACAAATGTTTGTATGACCTACAGATATTTGTCTCGGGTCTGGGTGTTTCTATGTATAATATGTATATACAAAGAAAAAGTATATAAGTAGTTTATCAGTTATCTGGTTCCCATAGTACAAGCTTTGCCTAGTTTGGGGCTAGATGATGCTGTGTGAAATGTCAAGTATTATTTATTTATTATTTATTTACCTTTAATCCCAATCCTAGTATAAAGTAGATAGTAAAGGTAAAATTTATAAATTAGAAAGAAAGAATGTTTTTTTATATAAAATCAAACTAGCAATATACCGTGCAACATACGTGTTCTAATATTATTTAGTAAGTAATTAATTAATTAAAATCAATAATACAATAATCATGACCCTTGTATACGATCTATATTATGCAAAATAAAGCGGTCTATTCACGGTCAATCCAATTCATGTAGTCGATTTAGCAACCATATCAGCACCTCCCATTAAATCGATTACTTAGCGGGAATTGGCGGAAATCGCCTCGCATTCATTCAACAGGCGAATAAATACTGAGTCTTGCTTATTTGTTTTTGCTATTAAATAGATCGATGGGCAATGAGCTTTATGGTAAATCTTGCGTGATTCGTATAATCTGTATATTATCTGTTTTCTAGACATTAGGGTAAGTGCGTCAACTTATTTTTTATTTGTGAAATGATTTTGAAAATTTAATTTCTGTTGAATAAGTATAGTATACTTACAATATATTTTTTTTGTAAATAAGGGGATAAAGAGTTATTTCCAGAAACTAAATCACTACATAAACTTAATTAAATTAATTAAGTTTGAGTAAATTTAAGTACTTTTTTTTATTTCCTCGTCGTGATTCTAATTTGATTTTCAAGGCGTTTTTTTTTTTTGTAAAATCGATTTATTTATCAATTAATCATTACATTACTAATACCTTTTGTTACCAAAACAGCCATCAGTGTTCTTTTCAAATAACTTTATCCACTAGGAGCTATCTGGTAGATTTTCCGCTAAGGCTTTATTACCACTTTCTCACAGCATTGATGTAATGGATGTGAACTCCAGCGCTCTAGATATCGGCCATCCTTTATTTCGGCCCTCGTAAAAATTTAATGTCTCTACGTGTCGGGTTATTCACAACGCGACAACAGCGACTTTGCGACTGAGACCTTCTTTGCGACTGAGACCTTCTTTGCAACTGAGACCTTCTTTGCAACTGAGACCTTCTTTGCAACTTTAAGTATTAAGTAGTTTGTTAATGTAGATGTTTTTTTCTGTTTGATACAAGAACAAAGGATTTTTTTTTATTCTACAATAATACGAGTATGATGATAGCGTACAGCGAGTAGCATTCAATTCGAATCCTCTTTTACCCAGTAAGAACAATCTATTGAATAGTAATTAAATACCTATTCGTAGTCACGTTCTAAAATTTGTCAAAAAATTACATTGCCTACTTAAGTACGGTCAGCGACAGAAGTTCATGAACATTTAATGTATTTGAATCTTCAATATCTTTGAAGTTCGTAGGGTTTTAGATAAAACTTCACCTTACATTGGATATTTAGCTTTGATATTTAAAAAAATAGGCAATTTTCCCACAAATAATGATGAAAATGAAGCTTCAGAGTCTCCAATTGTTAAAAGTGATAATTTAAGTTTGTTTTTAAATAAATAAATAATGCTGGGCATTTCACACAGCATCATCTAGCCCCAAACTAAGCAAAGCTATGGAAACCAGGTAACTGATAGAATACTTATTAAGTAAATCCTTTACTTTTTTTTAATACATACATATTATACATAGAAACACCCAGACCCAAGATAAATATTTGCAGATCATACAAACATTTATCCCACGGCGGGAATCGAAGTCGCAACCTTCTGCGTCACAGACGCGCTTCCGCCCACTGCGCCACAGAAGTCATTTTACTGCCTGACGTAATATTCATAGTAACAACAACACAAATATTGTTACTGCAGACTTATTGTCTAACTTGTAATCCATTCCCATCTGTCCTCCCGATAGAGCTCAACCAATCACATAATAGGAAAATGACAATTGAAGTCCAGAATGGGTTTCAAATGTCAAAATGAAGCCCATGTCCATTGCCAGTTGAATTACACAATTAGCTCCTGGTCGCGCCGTGAGTAGTCTGCTTCATGCCACCCTGTGATCAAAATCTCAGGCAAATCCCAGCGAAATTTCAGATTAGGCAGTACTTAAAATTTTATGTACATTGCTTGATTGCCTTCTCTTGGGCCGCAGTCCAGATAAACACGCAATAAACTTTATCAAAAAAGACACAGCCGCTGTCGGTGCGTTTTATATGCTGTGGATATTGTTTGTAGTGAATTAATTATGTTTTTATGTTCTGTGATTATTGTGGTTGAAAATTTATGGCAAATGTAATGAATTTGTGTGTGTGTCCTACATAAAAACCTAATTGGATCACGATTGTTAAGTAAGTGTTGACATTTATTACTGTGTGAAAATGTCCAGCATTATTTATTTATTTATTGAGACTATTCAACGTTTCGACCTCGTTACACATAATGTTGTAATCCAGTATTTGGCCCAATATTTCTGGTTAATGACATTTATTTCTCCTAAAGATTATTACATTCACTTACATGAGAACAAAAGCTTAAATTAAGTTTAATTCTAACACGCTGAGTAGGTAACAATAGAAAATAAAAAAATAAAATAAAAAATTGAGGGTACACTTGTCACTTGTGTACAACACTATTAACGGGATATTTACCATTAAATTTAATTAATTTAATTATTTTTTTTATTTTTTTTTAAGTTATAACTTGTGTACAATTTTGAGTCAAGTCCATGTTTATCATTACTAAGCCTCAACTACTAGGTAATAAGCTACCTCGTTTTTATAAACTCATAATCTTCTACAAATATACACAAAACTTGAACGTTAGAACTCTAATATTTATCCACAAACATTGCTTCGGAACAAAACAGTAACCTGTATAAAGGTGAACGCACATTTGCTAGCATAGTACGCGCCGCACACGCCGCTTTTAAAATTTGTCGTATGAAATAAAAACACACATTTCACCCAAAACGCGGTAAATGATGCTGATGAGTGATGACGTAATTTGTTGTAAGTGACCACAATCTTATACGAATTTACTTTTTAGTGGTTAAAATGTTTTAAAAGTTAGTATTAGGTAAGTAACTATACGATGCTGACATGGGGGCTTATTACAAGAAAATGAGCCGAGTTTAAACCAAGTCTAACTAAAAAACTGTCCCTAGGAAAACAATCTTTAAATACTCGTACATAGAACGCTGGTAACAGTTTTGTTTTGACATGTGTCAACATGCGGTTCAACGAAGGTTTTACGTTTTTATAATAAGCAGCATGATGTTTAAATAAGGCCTAGAATTAGGTATAGGTAGGTAGGTACTATTGCAAGAATGTGTCAGTTTTTGAAAAATGTATACCTACCTTCTTCACCAAAAAACGTAAAATTAGGGTTTCGCGTGTTAGTCCCAGAAAACATCGTTTAAAAGGGTTCTGCAGCTTATCAGCAGGGTTTAGAGGCATAAACCACTCACACGTCGCTTAGCAAACAAATTTTGTAATAAATTTTAATGAAAGAATTGTGTGGATAATACCCAACATAAAAAACAGAAACTTCCTGATTTGAATAAGTATTTAAATAACAAACTGTATATTTATTGATTCCTAACTAAACATTAAAGCTATTATTAATAAACGTGAAGTAAAGTTACGCCAGGTCTAAACTCCAAATATTGTATGGTTATTGGTTACTCCTACCGTACTACCGTAACTTTACTTCACGTTTATTAATAACGGCCTAGTAGCCTGATTAGACCTACCCAGTAGAGTGGCGAGACAGCAAAATGTCACTCGGCCGAGAGAGTGCTGTGGCCGAGTGAGTGTTTAGACGTATATTTTCAATTTCGGCGTAAGAGCACACTTACAGAACCAAACTTAAAACTGGTGGTTTCGAGTTGCTGCTCCCTTTATAATACAAATAAATTAAAAAAGATTTGAAGATTTGAAAAATAATAAAAAATACGATAAACTAATTTGAATGTAAATAATTTCATATCAGTATGAATAACAGTAAAGTATCTGAACGTTTTTTAATTAGACAATTATCATAATGCTACTTCTTCCATTTTATTAGCATTTCTTCGTTTAGCAGCTGTAATATTTTAACGTTTTATTTAATTTTATAAGGCATATCCACACTACTCCCCGGCCGATCCATTAACAAAACTGTTATCTCCCGTTCACCGCAAAGGTGCCGCAGACAACTCTCGTGTGTATCGCCCTTAGGGTTAGCACACGGAAGTGAGATAAGCGAACTTGTGAAAAGGCCTTTAATTCAATGAGCTAGCGAATTTAGAATCAAGTGATGTCATTGATCTTGGATGAAAACTAAGAGATTTATAGTGTAAACAGGATTTAATTTTGCGTGGATTACTCACTTAGCCTTAATCGGCAGAGCCGTGGGTTAAAAAATCAAATAAATGAAATTTTTATAAGAAATATAAGAATAGGAATTATTTATTCGTAGTTTAAAAACAACAAAACACAGTAAGTACTTAAATATGAATCTCGCACAATGTACCTTAATATTTATAAATTTTTTTAGAGCGCATATTAAAAGTTTTTTTTTATGATGAATTGTGTTGGCTCTTGACCTCGAAACTTACACAGGTAAGAATGAGGACTACGATGGAGCGATCCTACTTAACAACAGGGACAATGGATATCGCTAATCTCATCACAAAACATAAACCTAATCATACAATAAACATGTCCACCGCCACTGGACATGTTGCGCGAATCGAATCATAAAATATTAAGCATAATTTCTGTTTCGACACGAGCTTCGAGCTTTGAAGAATATATGAGATGTTTTCTAAGTAGCGTACTCACAATCATCATCATCTCTTGTTTGCAGCCTGTTGGGTATAGGACTCTTCTTTGCTACGTCATGATTCCTTTACCTTATGAATCAATTGTTGGCCTACATGTGTAAAACAAATATCTTTCCTTGTTATTCCAATAACAAATATTTAATAAATAAATAAATAAATAACGCTGGGCTTTTCACACAGCATCATCTAGCCCCAAAGTAAGCAGAGCTTGTGTTATGGATTCTAGATGACTGATATACTACTTATATACTTTTTGTTTGTAAATACATGCATATTATACATAGAAACACCTAGACCTGAGACAAATATTTGTAGATCATACAAACATTGGTCCCGCCGCGGGGATCGAACTCGCAACCTGTAGCGTCGCAGGCCGGCCTTCGCCCACTGCGCCACAGAGGTCGTCAATAATGTATTCATAACCGATCATCTGTAATGATGTCATCAAATCAATGTGAAAACCGTTCTCAAATAAGTTACCAGGGATTTGCTCTTGAAATCTCCATGACATCATCACAATTGGTAGGTCTAATCAATATTTCAATAAGTTGAATTAGCAATGACTGAAATAACAACGATTCATAATGATTCAAATTCTACAAATACATTCAATTCTTTTTAGAAAATGAAATGAAATTACTTATAAAAAAATTCGATTCCGACGGGATTCGAACCCGCAATGATACGACGATAAAGCCGGAGCCGCCTTTTACCAATTCGGCTACGGAATCCTTGTTGGTCGCAGTCGAAATTTTTGCTGAGCTCATATTCTATCGGTTATTTCATTTTCTCGATGAAATACCTAAGTGTGGTATAACACTGTAAAAATAATAAAAATTATAGTTTTAAAAGAGGTTAAAAATATATTTAATTTAAATACTTGGTGGATTTCTACCTTTTTAAAGAGCTATTTAATCTCTCAATATCTGTATTAAAAGACATTCTTCATACTTGACAATTGTAGTGCATCCCACGTCATAATAAAGGAATCAAATACTGGGTGTATTAATACTACTCCCTTAAAACGTAGGCACCACACACACGGAGTCGTGAGAAGATTTGTTTTGGTAGATTGATAATTAAATAAATAACGCTGGACTTTTCACACAGCATCATCTAGCCCTAAAGTAAACAGAGCTTGTGTTATGGGTACTAAAAACTTAGGCCTTTACATCTATATTAGATGATTTATCAGCAGGACACTTAACGGGACGCTGCAGTGCCTGGGATATTGTTTAAGATGACTGATAAACTACTTATATACTTTTTTGATTGTAAATACATACATATTATACATAGAAACACCCAGACCCGAGACAAATAATAGAGAGAAATTCAATGTCATTATTGATTAGTTTCTTACGAAACGAAGAACTCGTCGAGTTCATTTATAAAAGTTATACAATTACATGCTATGTAGCTTACGAACGCAAACTAATGTCCACTAACATAAGGCTTATCTTCTGCTGTATTTTAGGATTTCGTAGGGGTGGGGTAAACTTTTTTATAATTGAGTATGTATGATTTTTTTTAAGTGGGAGTGGTAGTGAGAATGGGAGTGAATTGATGGATTATGAGTCTATGGATTTATGGATTTATTTAATGTAAGAGTCAGATTGTGAGTCACATTAAGAGTGAGAGTGAGATGAGGGTTATATTGAGGGTCAGATTTAGAGTGAAACTCAGACTCAGTCATCAAAGTTGAACTTGCAGTCACAGTCACTCAGTTTAGTTAGAGTGATGAAAAGCTTAAGCAACTCAAGTGTTATGGGCTATGTTGATATGTACCACGCGAATAAAGTCGCGGGCGTTCCGCTAGTAATTAATTAACTACATACTTACAGATTTTTCAAAATACAAAATAAACGTAGGTACATTCAATAACATTAAATAGATTTAGATATATTTAGTGGCATTAAAAAAAAATATGTACGAATGTAATTTTTTACATAGTACGCATATGACACCCAATACGATGCTCCTTATAAAAAAATACTGGGTGGTCAGCGTCAACTTAATAGAACGGTATGTTTATAGATCCCATAACAATATAATTCACCCTAAATAGTTGTAATGTACTAATAAATATAAATATTTTCATTTATTGTGATTTAATAGGAGTTTGGAGGTTAATATTAGTATGGATGTGGTCATAACAGTTAATACTTAGGCCATAAATTGGGGGTTTAATGTACTTATTAATATTTTAGCTGAACTTTTTTTAATATGGTTATATTTTACTAGCTACTTCAAAGGCTTTTAGAAGTAGGTAGGTGTAATTTAACCTAGAAATAACATACAAAACTTAGTGAACCAGGTATATTTTTATGTTATCAATACTAGCACTTAGTAAATAAGCTCCTTTGTAAAATAATTACTTACTTAACGTTTACGGTAAAAAAGTAGCCTAATGAGACCAAGTAATGAGCTATGTACTTTCATAACTTTCATCCCAATCTGTTCCACCCTTTGTGAGTCTTTCGTGAAAGAATTGTAGTTGTTTTTCTTCTTCTTAAATAAAAAAAAAAAAATAGCACTAGGCAAATAAGCTCCTTTGTAAAATAATTACCTACTTAACGTTTACGGTAAAAAAGTAGCCTAATGAGACCAAGTAATGAGCTATGTACTTTCATAACTTTCATCCCAATCTGTTCCACCCTTTGTGAGTCTTTCGTGAAAGAATTGTAGTTGTTTTTCTTCTTCTTAAATAAAAAAAAAAAAAAAATAGCACTAGGCAAATAAGCTCCTTTGTAAAATAATTACCTACTTAACGTTTACGGTAAAAAAGTAGCCTAATGAGACCAAGTAATGAGCTATGTACTTTCATAACTTTCATCCCAATCTGTTCCACCCTTTGTGAGTCTTTCGTGAAAGAATTGTAGTTGTTTTTCTTCTTCTTAAATAAAAAAAAAAAAAAATCTCATCTTAAATAAAACAAAAGGCGTATCCACACTAATACCCCTTCCCTATTAACATAATAAATTAAAATCAGTTTAAGCTGGTACAAACGTGCACCGTTAGGGCGGGGGCACACAAATAACTACTAATCGATATTAGGATCGCTGCACACAGCCCTTAGTTTTCAAAACGCGGTTGCAGCCATAAAAAACGTAAAAAAAAAAAGAATACCTACTTTACATTGGACAGTTGGACTACGTAGGCAATAAATAAATAACGCTGGACTTTCCACACAGCATCATCTAGCCCCAAAGTAAGCAGAGCTTGTGTTATGGGTACTAGATGACTGATATACTACTTATATACTTTTTGTTTGTAAATACATACATATTATAACACCCAGACCCGAGACAAATATATGTAGGTCATACAAACATTTGTCCCGCGGTGGGGATCAAACCCGCAACCTTCTGCATCGCAGGCAGGTAAGGCACGTTAGAGTGAGATTTTTTATGATTTACGGGAGACGTAGGGCCCCATTTTTTTATTTTTTTTTATTTAACCTATGTCATCCCACTGCTGGGCAAAGGTCTCCCCCAATTTCTTCCATCTGTCACGGTCTTCTGCCACGTCCCACCAGTGCTCTTCAAAGGCATCCAAGTCGTCACGCCAACGTTTTCTCGGTCTGCCCCGGCTTCGCCGCCCATCTGCAGGCACCCATGGCGTGACAATCCCTGCCCACCTATCGCTATCCATACGACTCACGTGTCCCGCCCAGCACCATATAAATGTATAAACCACCTAAAAGGGTTACTTACTTTTACTTACTTATATGGTAAAACTCTCATTGAAACAAAATACAATTTCAAATTAAGTCTACATTTGACAGAGATGTTGGTAAAAACATACAAAATAACATACATACAGTCGAGCATAGAACCTCCCACTTTGAAGTCGTTTAAAAAGAGTGTATGTTGACAATATAGCGGCCACCGTATTTTGGAAACCAAGGACCTGTCCTGCCCCGGAAGGAATCGAATGTATTTGTAGATAATTAATTAACCGTTGATCTAGCATTCGCCCGCGGCTTCTCCCACGTGAAGTCTGGACAGGAAAGCTTTTCATCATTATTATCCACAGTCTCACTTCATTGCGGTCCATACTTATATGCCTCGCTAAGCTTTTATCGTCCATTAGCTAGGAATTGCCCACGGCTGGGTCTATACCCAATAGAAGAATAGAAGCCTACGCTTCTCTTACTTATTACTTTTAACTAAAAATACCAAAACCTAATAATATTAAAATGTATGTACTTAAACCCTATGTAAGTGAAAACTAAAATAATAATCATTAATAACGCTGGACTTTTCACACAGCATCATCTAGCCCCAAAGTAAGCAGAGCTTGTGTTATCGGTACTAGAATGACTGATAAACTACTTATATACTTTTTGTTTGTAAATACATACATATATATATATATACTTATTTAGATCATAGTTTATATTTTAATTATTAAGTTTATAAGTAATTATTCCGGATGGTGCGGTGTGAAAAGTCCAGCATTATTTATTTATTATTGGAACGAAGTTTCTTTTCGGACGGTATCAGATGGGGGCTAGACGAAAAAGAGTGTTAGATTTTTGCGTCACTACACATATTGTATATGTTAAAACGTCACAGTCAATAGATTGTTACATTGTTAGTACGGAAAAGCGTTTCTAGGATTTTATTTTTGTTGAAACTTCGTTCCAACCGAGTGTTCACACTCACGTACTTTTTTATTTATTATTCCATCTCAAACAATGTCCCAGGCACTAGTGTCCCATTAAGTGTAGGCATAGATTGCCTCCTTTTTTTTTACTGTAAAGGCCTAAGTTTTATTTCAGTAGCAACTCAAAATCGATGGTCTGCCTTTAAAAAACTGCTCTATGTTTACCTAGATCTTACGAAATCCTTGATGAAATACTTAAAACATATTTGATTATTTTCAATAATTGAAAACATAAACAATTTCTTTCATCCCGTTGAAACAGCTTGCATACAAATAAACTCACTATGGTTTATTGTTAGTATACGAGTATATTGTGCTAGGGTCGAACTACTTGACAGCATGAATCAGTTTTCTGCTCGAAAATAAGAGCATGAACATTATTGAACACGGAACAGAAAAACAAAGATATAATGCTTTTAGCATTGAAACTAATGTAATTTTATAAGTACTAAGTATAAGTTTAGGTTTATAAGCAATTTATTAAGTAATTAAATTAAAAAAGTTTAAACATTATCTTTTTTTTCTGCTTAACAAATAGTTTTCTAAAACTTCGTACTTTTGTTTTAGTATCTTTGTTACAACAGCGATAGTACCTCATGTTATACAATAGTAACATTTTAGATCAGGTTATCATTGAAAATGTGAATATTTTTGTTTACAAGATAAAACTCATTTTGTATTAATGTTACGAAGTTGTGAAAGTAGTAATTTTCTCAAGAATGTCTTGATATGTAGTTTGACCCTAGCAGGTGATGTAACTCATGTCAGCAAGCCTATAATATTTACTAATAAAGATTAGAAATAACTTATTAATTTTTACTTTGGTTTAGTTGTTTCGCAATAATTTTTACTGCAAAATTACTTAATATTATGCTAAAGGTCACTGATTGCTAGTAAAAGAAAAACTTTGTATTCAATACAATACAATACAATTTTATTTCTACACAATACACGAGTTTTAAAAAGTAAGTATTTAAATCTAAGTATACATTTTTAAGTGGATGAAAGTGCACGAAAGGAGCCTCTTTGAGGCGCACTTATAATCCTTTTCCACTGGTTTGAAAGAACTGTATAGTGACACGAAAAGAAGAAGTGGATGAAAGTCAGCTGACAGCTGAAAAACAGCTGAAGAGTCTGTTGAAGCGCTGGTTTTCAGCTTCTATGCGATGAGAACTCAAGAACTTATTATCTATAATTACAGAAAATTATTAAAACAATGTTGAAGGCAATCTGATAAATCTCTCAAAAACTAACGGCTTTAATTAAAACTAAAAAATAAGTTTTCATCGAATACTTACAAAACTCCTTTAAAACAAACATCACAACTACTCGTATCTCTGACCAAAAAAAAAACCTGGAACAGTTAAGCTATCTATAGATCGTTTTTACGACGATCCTTAGATAGCTTGACTGATTCTGTTGTATTTTATAATTTTATTTATAATACATATTGTAAATAGTAGCTTAGTTTGCCTGGTTGATATTCCACTTATTAGAACTAAGCGCTTTTAAAGTTATTTTATTATGCGCACTGCAAAAATTTGGAATCAGCTTCCAGCGTCTGTATTTCCGCTGAGCTACGACCCTGTTGTTTTTAAGAAGAGAGTTAATAGGCACCTTCTGGGTTAGCTCGCTCCATCGTAGACCTCACTCTTGCCTGTGTAAGTCTGAGGTTAAGAGCCGACCCATTCATCATAAAAAAAAGTTTCTGTAAATCTTTTTATTTTAATTACTTGACAAATATCTAGGTTTTTTTTTAGTAAGTAAGTAAGTTCGATTATATTTACAGAAACTAAGCTACTACATATTTACAAAATACAACAGGATTAGTCAAGCTATCCAGGTTTTTTTGGTCAGGTTATACGAGTAGTACGAGTAGTTGTGATGGACAAGGATGTTTGTTCTAAAGGACTTTTGTACATTTTTTTTTTTTTTAGTAGCCCGTAGGGATCCCACTGATGGGCAAGGGCCTCTCCCAAACATTTGGGAGGAATTGCCATAATCGCCACGCTTGGCAGGCGGGTTGGCGATCGCAGTAAGATGTCAAACGGTTCAGAGACGCTGCTGCCCGTCTTCTGTGTTCCTTTATTCCCTTAGTCGCCTTTTACGACACCCACGGGATGAAATGGGTTGGTACTATTCGCCGCCGGCACCACACAGCTTTTTTCTTTTGTACATATTCGATGAAAACTTATGAACATATTTTATAATATCTAGAATTCTAGATTATCCAAACTAATATTATAAAATGTGAAAGTAACACTGTCTGTCTGTCTATCTCTCTGTCTGTTTTTTACGCTTTCACGCCCAAACCGCCCAAACCGCGCACGCAAAACAGATTTAGCTGAAATTTGACATAGTTAAAGGTTGTATCCCAGGGAAGGCATACCTTTTACATACATACATAGGCTACTTTTTATCCCGAAAAAATTGAAAAAATCCCGAGAGACCGCGGGTCACACCGCGGGAGCGCAGCTACTAAACTATATTTTTACACAGCATAATCGCTAAATCACCCATAATGGAGCTTTCCGACAACCTGATGACTTAAAAACAATAAAATAACCAAAAACAAACATACCTTAACGGCAAAACTCAGAACCGCTAATTTTCTCTTTCAAAATTTTGATAACTTCATCTCACTAATGATATGGCGAAGGGAAATTAGGCCCACCAATGGCGTTTGAGATCGTTTGAATTTCGAACGCCGACGTCAGAAGTAAACAGAGCTTCGGAGCGAGCAGACGTGTGTTTACGAGCAAATTGCGTATAATTTGTAGAGCTTTGATTTTTTGTAATTTGAACGTCAGTGAACTCGTTTGGGAATGTAAATGAATGCTAAAGTAGGTTCATGAATAAAATAGCAAGGCCATCGAAACTGAAATGGTTTTCACTTTTGGCTCTGTTGAAAAAGGCATTATCTTATTTAGATAGCCTATAGGTTTTAAAAAGGTCTGAGCCTAAACCGAGGTCGATAACCTACAATAAGCGAGGTACAAAATGTAAATGAACCATTTGACTTGCAGATTATTTTAAGAGTTTTTGTGTAACGCTTTGGAGAATTGAAAATGTGTTTAATTCAATAGCTCCTAATGGAATAAAAGGGATTTATGGATGGATTTAAATAAAATTTTTGTAGCGTGTTGTTTTGGTTTTTCCTTTTTTGTACATAATAGAGCGACGATCGACGTAATCATAAAATAGGTGGGTTACCGCATATCGTATTAATTACTGAGCGCTTTCGTGCTTCGGCGAGTTAACCTGATCGCACATTTTGGCCGCGCCGTACTCGCCGCAGTCATTTTAGTTTTTTTTTTTGGTGTACGTACAAACTGTTTATTATGTTTCCTCTGAGTTACTTGTGCTTAAATGAACAATTAAATTGAGAAACATCGCCTATCGCGTGATGAGCGTTGAGAAAGTGTGGAGTGAGCTGGTACCTATCCCAATGGAACCTTCTAGTGTAGGGTTTCATCGACAGGCGGGGGATATTGTGCATAAGCGTAGCGGGGATTAATACGGTACACGACAGAAAAAAGCTAGGTCCTTTATACTAAATGAAAATATTTTCGTAAGTATAGAAATGCTGTTTTATTATATTTTTAAACATGTCTTTAATTTCCTTAGATCATCGATTGATAACCTTTTCGGTCAGCACAACATCCGCCATTTTCTACAAATTCTATTGATTTATGAGTCAGTGTTCGTATCAAATTGGTGAATGAGTTAAGATTTCGTTGATACCTAGACATAGACTTGATAACCCTTGTCTAAGTCAGTGGGCCGAACTCACAACACGTTAAAATCTAACGATAACAAATATACGCATTGTATAAATATCTGATAATTCGGACACTTGAATACACAAAACTTACCCTTTAAATCCAGATGATTTATACAGCGTCCGAAGACACCTATTCGCATACACTCTCCGGAACGTTGTAGTACCTGTGACATTGTTTGAGATACCGAAAGACCTGAATAACTACCATCATCGTGTTTTTTATGGGAAGAACTTGTGATGAGTATGTACTTACTCACCTACCATTGTGTTGGGCCTAGAGGCTATAAATAATAAATATAAACATAAGCTTCTTAGTTAAGTAAGTATATAGTTACCTACCTAAACTAAGTTAAGTATCATATTTTTGTATCTCATTTTAAGTGAACATTTTGTAGTTCTTATGAGAAATAAAAATTCTTTAACCTCATGTAGCTTTTTTTTGCCGTTACGGTAGATCTTTCAGAGCGATCAGAAAGTGTATGAGTGATCGCTACTGTCATTATAAACTGAGCGCTTCCATGCTTCGGAGGGCACGTCAAATTATCGATCGTTAAACCATGATAGATGCATTAAAGCTGCCTAAAAATTCCGTCACTAGAGTTGGTATATTTAAGCTACTCGCAAACCTATGAAACGCCTGGAAATTCAGTCGATATATCGAATTCTTCAGAGTGGTCACCTGAATATAAATAAATCGCTGAAACAACTCCAACATATCTTATCCCTAATTTATAATGAAATTCAATATCCCTATGAACTGTGAAGACACGCGAATGTCTCACTGCTTATTTTGTTAGAAAATTATAAACCTCATTACTAAAATAAATGTCGTGTTGGTATTCAGGACAAAAAGGCGTTTCAAATATGTTATTGATAAGGTTTACGTTATGACGATGTTAAGTACCTATTACAGCTTAGGTACCTGCTTTATTTACGAGTATAGCAATTGAGTAATGTACCTTTTCTTTGCAAAATATTTCTTGTATTTTTATTTGTATGGATGGACCTACGTTTTGAAATAAAAAACCATACCTAGGCTTGAAACTTCATAAAGAAACAACTCTCTAAACCTATTATTATTATGCATAAAATAACTGAATGATAACTACTAAAGCGGTTAAAAATAAAAGAACTTAACTTATCTGTAAGGTCATGCCCTAGGGTAGAGCAAGCTTCCTGGCTTTGTAATGTCACTGTCATGTCAGGTCCCTGAGTGACATGTCACTTACAACTTAACTCGTAAGGTTTTGGATACACCAGGAGCTATAAAGTTGGTTAAAAATGTTACGAAAAGGGTTCTTCTTACGCGTGTTTTCGACTGAATGTAATTTTTGGAGAATTTTTCGTTTTGTTTTATGGAAACATACCTAATAGCGGAGGAAACCAACGTGAGAAAAACAGGGAGAGTACTAGTAGGTAATTTCCACAAAACCTTGAATGCCTGCGGTTTTTAGGAGACCGTAAACCTTTACACTTAAGAATCAAGGCAATTACAGTTTAGAAATGAAATGAATTTATTTGTCAGAAGAATGGTTAGGTTACATAAAGATTTTAAATATAAAGTAAGTGTCACATTTTCCACCGTATTAACACGGTATACAAATCCTTAGTTTTACATAAATGGAATAAAAAATAAAATCGTCAAATGAATCATGTAACAATTTAAATTCAACATGCAATAGTAAATTAGAGTCTAGTTTAGTCCGTAGATCAATGTGACTCTACCTTAGGGGTAGAGGGACAGTCAAATCAAAAAGTAATTCCACAACAAACATAGTCTGCATCCGGACATTCTCCAAAAACATTCATCACAGATAACGTTCTTAAAAGGTCATTGACCGATAAAAGGAGTAGTAGTTACGTATATTTGCATTCTTGAGTTTCAAGGCCGTGGTCTATTTGAAGCTTTTTGACGATACCTATATACATACATATTTCAAACATTCATAGGTATATACATAGGTCATACTAAGCACAACGGATCTTTAGCTCTCTGAAGGTAGGTGCTATAGACGATTGCGCAGGTTTGGTAGAGTAAGCGAGATAGCACGATTATAGGCGTCATAAAAAATGGGTTCTGCGCAGCTACTTCAGAGTGCTAAAGAACGATTGTGTGTATTGTACATAAAATTGCATTCTTTCTCGTCGGAGTAAGCAGAAATCACAGATTTCCTCTTGCTACGACTCTGACACAAAATCATCTCACTCACTCTCACATTCTTCATACAAGCTCACCGTGGGCTTTAGGTTATACCTAACTTGGTCCGTGTAAAAAAATCACTTCTGGACAGCTCAGCTGTAGCCTGTTAGGTTTAACTTCTTTCATTCATCTTCTCTATTGTAATCTCTCTATTATTGCTATCTCTTTAAACAAGAGAATTACATAATTGTCTTAAACAATAACGCATGCGCACTAAATATCGTTATTTGTAGTGTATCAGACTGCTGGGGTTTTTGACCTAAACTATTATAAAAAAATTGGCATGCCACCAATTTTTACAGCGAAAACGAACAGCAGAAAATAGATTGTACATTTTGTTAAAATACGTAAACGGAATATCAAATAGTGATATTGTGTATTGTGACCTAGACCGAGATTTTAGCGCTAATTTTAATTCTCCCCCAATTTCGTGGTAATAAGAGCTATAATTAGTTTTACAGATTATTTTGAGATGTTCTCATTTGATATCCTTGAAATTGTCCAATAGGAATTGTCAGAGACACGTGTATATCTAGCATTATACTCGTACTCACTGTTTAAAACAGTATAAACAGCCCTCTTGGCATGGCGATTATCTAGGCACCGGAGAATAGATAAATATGACAGTAATGACATTAAAGTGTGGATAAAAATAACTTTTATTCACATTCTACCCGTTTTAACCACACTTTAATGTCATTACTGACATTTTTATCTATTCTCCAGTGCCTAGGCAATCGCCATGCCAAGAGGGGCTGGTACCTTTTGATTTGACCCATCGTAGCCTATAACAAAATGTAACTGCTACTCTACCTACAGTGTCCTCGGAAATGTACCTCTGTCTCCAGCAATATAGGTTCACCTTGTGAGCGTTGGCATTCAACGTGTTAATACGAATTATTTATCTGTTTTGCCGTGTCAAAGAGCAAATAATTTTTTGAAACGATAAAACCTTTTGGTCACGAAATCAAACCTACTATAGCAAGTCAAGGATACATCACACTAAGCCAACACAACTCTGATGGAAAACTATTAAAACGTGTAAAATATCCAGATTGAACAATAATATACACTTAAACAAACACTGTTATCATCCCACGCAATTCTGAGCAAAACCGCGTAGCGTCACTGTTTTTTATTTCCAATGGTTACCAGATGAACTATCTCTCAGTTTGTTTGGTTTACTTCACCTGGCTATTCACCTCCCAAGGCCAAAGATAGATAGTTGCAACTGAAAATGATAAAGAATTCAGCAAATTACAGGTGCATGAACTATTACGTTATGTACTTACAACGTAGCTTCATAATCTGCCAAACTGTTTATTTATAGACAGACATGGTTATGACTTGCGCTTATTTGTGGTTAGTCTATGTCTGGCTAGAAATAATTTGGGAGAGTTGTACCTGGGAGGCGTGATGGCTGTGGCTGATTGGGTTAGTGTCCCCTATAATTAGCGGAAGTGGGTTCAAGAACCTACCTATCAGCAATGCATCAATAGATTTTTCGCATGAATTTAAATGAGAACATAAGAAAAAGGAAGATATGGTAACTTGTCAGCTCTACAAAAATTTGCCATATATGTACATAGTTATGTCATTAAATGTGTTTAGGCAGTTCTTAAATACCTACGTAGTCAAATTGTTGTGTTTTTTTTAAACCTTTTTCGTTCCACAGCTGGGCAAGATCTCCCCCAAATCCCTCCAATCATCCCATCGAGATCCCCCACCATTCCCTTTCGAAGGCGTTCGTTAATTTATATATTTAATTATTTTCTGTTGTTTTCAGGTAAGTTCGTATGCTGATTCCATATCTCCAGTAACTTAGTAAGTTATATAATAAGGATAAAAAGTCTACAAAAATAATATGATGAAAGTTCAAGATGTTTTGTTTTAACGGGCCACTAATCCAATCAAGTTTCCTATTGATCAAAGATTTTCAATTAAAGATAGCTGGAAGTAAAAACCGAATATGCGACGTTAGTGGTTCTGTGACCGAGCGGTTTAAGGCACTCCGGCTTGAGGAAGGATCGTCTTATCGTCGCGGGGTGGAATCCCGTTGGATTCGAAAATTTTGACTTTTCATTTTCTCAATAGCTGGAAGTGTTTTCATGGGGCAAAAATATTATACAAAGCAGAGACATTGACCTTTTATACCTAAAGCAAAAGGATCAAGAATCGTACTTCGTATCTATCAGAACAACAGTCGAGTCACCCCACTAAGCCAAAATATCTCAGATAAAACACGGAATTTGAGAATGAACTTCATACCACAGCTCGTGATAATTTTAAAAATAAATTCAGACGTCTGGTGAGTGGACCTAGGTACGTTGAAAGTGCAATGAATTCTAAATTATCCGCCATTCTAATTCGTGGTTAAAAATAATGTTATTTGGGACATAAATTTTGTATCCTAGTTTCTTTGCCAAGATCTAAGTTTAATGTGCTAAACGATTAGAATTGTCGAACATAATCTTGGAACATATTGTTTTCAAACTGCAGGTATAAACAGAAAATATTTAAAAAAAAAATTAAGTCTATAGATCCATTGATTCGGAATCAACGGATCTACAAACTTAAAATATTTTTAAATATATTTTTAACTAGATCTTAAAATTACTATAAGTAAGTAATCTTATACTTAATACCTATAGATTACTTCTAAAATTTTATAATTGATAACTTATTGCAAAATTTTGTCGATCATATTATATAAATAAATTTAATTTAATTTTAATGGCATACTACTAGTAGGTTTTATTTACTTCCGTAATAATCTTATTTCAGTTAAGTCTTACTCATTTCTGTCGTTCTAGACGTAAAAATTTGTGTTTTATCTTATAAGGTTAATTTAAATAGCAATAAACATAGTTATTTTGATGAAGTATTTCAAAGATATGTGCCTTTAAGTGGTTCATTTTAATATAATTTGAACAGAATAGAATAGAATAAAGTTTTATTTGTGTAAATGCGACAGACCATGAACGGAAATCACAAATTCACATCCATTAAGTCGCAAAAGAATTGTTTCAACACGCAAACATAACTTGTTAGTGCCTTTCAAACTGTAAAATATGCGCTTTTGAAACAAAACAAAGTGTTGTGCCTCAAATATGGTGCGCCTTGGCAATATATAGTGTAGCTCCAAGGTGACTTACATCTTCGATTCTCAAAGAATAGCAGAAAACGACTAAGTAGTACCTAGTTGCGTTATACGGACAAACAATTCGGTTTTCATACAAAGAAGTTTGTTAAGGTGTACAATACTTCTTTATAATTAAATATGTAAGTATTTAAAAATAACACCAAAATCGATCAAGCCGTTACAGAGAAAAAATGCGAACATGTCTAGAAATTAAACTCTGAGTAACTAATAGACCGCACACGTCGACCACTCTACAATTAAAATCTTAGCTGTGATATCTCACACACGTCAAATCGCTCTACTAAATACATACAATATCCATCACGCTTAATAAACGTTTAAGATCGCCGAAAAATTTAGTGGCATTATGCCAAGCCAAGAGCATTATAAAACACACAAAACTGGATGACGATCTTCATACACTAGCTCCGCGGTGTTACCCGCGATCTCTCGACAATACTCCACTTTTCTGACTGATATCCTTTTCGACATATATATGCGCCACACAATCGTTTCTAGGGGGCATATGTTCAGCTGTAGACATCATGTGGCTGAGATGATGATGACAAACATTGTTGTTGATTTGTCCCGCCGCGAGAATCGAAATCGCACCTGCATCACAGGCGACGGGCCTTTGCCAGAGGCTGTCATTTCAAACCCTGATTTTCCAAAATTAGGGTTATCTTTTATACAGCTATGGAAGTATGGAATTTGCGTATAATTAGCGACCAGTTGTCCATATTAGTGGCGACAACTGATAATTCGCGAGCGGCGCCCGCGCAGACCGCACCGCAATTGTGTCACCTAATTGTCCAGCTCACCGCATACAAATTGTACGATGGAGTCGAATTTATTATTTCAAATAAGTATTTATTAATATTTTACATTCAAATAAATTATTCTTTAAAACATGTTTGCACATGCCTACACTTTATGGAATATAATATTGAATAATTATGATTGCCGGATATCAAACGTATTTATAGCAACGCTACGTAGCATAGCACATCTCTGATGGAAAAGCAGCTTAGAGTCGAGTAAGTATTAGGTTTATAGGTAGGTAAACTTGTGTTTTAATAATTTTTGTAGACAAGATATTTATGTTAAAACGTTAACTCCACCGCACTCATTTTCTTATAAATACGCGATCGGTGTGCTATTCAATTTGACCGCATGTTTGTGGGCACTTTGTTACGTTATAAAATGTTATCTATTACCTTTTTCATATTCCCAACTTTCTCTTTTTATTTATCTCATCATCATCAGCATCTTCCTGCCTTTTTCCCACATTATGTGGGGTCGGCACAACATGTGTTCTTCTTCCATTCTCCTCTATCAGCCGTCATCTCAACACTCACTCCTTTCTTACTCATGTCATCCTTTACACAATCCATCCATCTTTTCTTTGGCCTACCTCTACTCGTAAACCCATCAACATTCATATCAAGCACTCTCCTAGTTACACGACCTTATTCCCTTCTCATTACATGGCCATACCATGCTAGCCTGTTGCTCCTCATCTTTTCATTCACTGGCGCCACTTTCACACTTCCTCTTATGTACTCATTCCTTTTTTGTTACTACATTCTATGTTTTTTTTTTGTTGTGGCACAAAATAAACTATTTTATCTTTTTAGTTTATCTTATCTTATCTGGTTTACGTATGATTTCTGTAAACGGTGAAGGAAAACATTGCAAGTAAACCAGCTCCTCTTATTCAGCTTATATCTAACCATTTCTTTCTTGTTGGTCATGAAAAAGCGTTTTTTTTAGCATAATTCTGTTTTAGGTTGATGATGATTAATATTTGATTGCAGTTATTGGTAAGGTTACCCTTTCAAATTGGGCAGAAACTGGACTTGCTTTTATGGTACATCAAATTACAAATTCCACAACATCCTGCCTATCTATAATCAGTGGAACAAGTCCACCCATATACGGCCGATATGGCCATGTACCTCGGAGTAAATGACCATATTTTCACACCTCCAGTACTTTGTAATTGGAGGCAAATTGGCTTGTTAATAACGAATAATGTGTACGTGTAACTTGATGTAATTATTCAATCTAGTTTGGCTGGAACTTGATTGAAAAACTCAATTGTGAATGGGTTTTATAAATTTACCTAGGCATGCGACAAATGCGTATTTCGACGTCTCTTTAAATTAAGTATTTAGAGAATGTATCGTGCTTACAAATTGCTTGCAATTGCCTTACAAATTCAAATTAAAAAAAAACTTTTTGCCTGCTCTTACGTGCTTGTGTTTTTTTCACAATAAACGTTTTAGTCAAAGTCAAAGTCAAAAGTCAAAAAGCATTTATTCAGAAGGACCGCTGGGATCACTTTGAAATTTTTAGTTTTACTGAATTCCAACCTCATATGCATTGTCATTTATTTATTTATTGTAAAATTGATCAAAACTAAAGCAATAATAATATAAAACTAAAGCAATGTAAAGCTCGGGTTTAAGTGAACAAGAATAATCTTCACACCCAGTATTTAGGCTACTTATTTATCACAAAACTTATTCCATTTACCATCTGTATCACCCTCTCTAACATATGAGACATTGTGGAATGTAAATTTAATACCAAGGAAGCGTCGCAAATCGCCTAATATAATCGTATTGTGTGCAAGTTATATCGAATCGAGTTCGTCCTTTTTGCTGCTGATTTTCTTACACAAAGCATATTGCCTGATACGAACCAGGACGACGAAGAAAACTGATACAAAAACCCCTTCAAAAAATAATAGTGGTAGCCTTTCACTGATTAAGATTTATTTCAATAGTATTATTTTACTAAAATAACGACAGAAGTTCATGAACATTTTCATCTTTGTTCGTAGGTTTGTAGCTAAAACTTTTCCCACAAATCGTGATGAAAATGAAGCTTTAAAATCTCCATTCCTGAACATCTGTCGCTGGCTGTACCTACATTCCTTGGATCTCTAATGGGACCAGTGTATTCATATCACTTTTAATAATAATAAAAAAACTACATCATAAACTTAATCTTACTCTAGATATTCATCCCTTAATCTTTACTTTACCTATACATTTCAAACTCGATAATCCGAAACATCTTATTAAAGGAATTAAGGTATAATATTTACATCAAAATATAATCCCACTTAATTCAGACACTAATATCTGCGATGCTCTACCCATCGGCAAAAACTAACGACATAGCGTAGGAAATCCAGTAGGGAATGTTAAGTGAGTATTATGTTGCTAGCACCTATTAACTATATGCTTTCAACATCTTCAACTTAAGTGTTGATTAGGTACTTTCTGAATAACTGTATTCCGTATGTCTTACTTACTCTTAATTTTACACATTTTAGACTCTTAACTTCTTGGGACCGAAAGGTTAAAACTAGCCCTTATTTTTCGCAGGCCAAAACTGAATCAGGAACTAACAAGACTAAAAAGTTTTGCACGAAAGGGGCATCCATCAGTGGTAAATAGACACTAGGCTGAAAATGAATGGAATGAAAATGATTATTATGAAATAAACTTATTATTACAATAGTAAAGAATTTCTGGGACGTTTTTGAGGTGGAATAAGCTTAATAATAAAAAACGTCGATACGTGCGGAACTGCGGGTTCTGGCATACCATTTTTGCCTCTTGCCATAGAATAAAAGTTGTTGCTCCGTTGAGTTTGAGGCAAAAAGCAAGAATATGCCAGGATGGTATCGTGTAAATGGCGTTAAAAAAATACAATTTACTTTAAATAATCTAGCAATATAATGTAAAAATACCGTGAAAATTGTATTACTGGTTTGCTTGATCTGTGTCTAATCTGTGTATTGAATCGTCACGGCTGGAGCAGCCACAGCAGATCACTGTCAGTGTTGTGATTAGCGGCTCTTTTTGCCGATCCTTAGCCGGCGTATGTTAGAAGATTAGGGAGACTAGACCGAAATAATACTTAATTTTTATGGTAACAGCTCAAAACAGTCAAAAACACATGATAGGAACCTTTTTGACGATTTGATCTACGTTCGCCTCACGTTCCTTAAACTTCTGCTTTCTGTCTGTAAATCCTTTCATCACTTGTATCGAACCCGTCATGGGGTAAGGCCTCTGCCTTATGATATATAACATCATCATCATCATATAACAGTCCACTGCTGGACATAGGCCTCCCCTAATAAGCGTCACTGCGCCCTATCCTCAGCATCCAGCATCCAGCTTCTACCAGCAGCCGTTCCACCGTCCACGTCCACGTCCTACACTACGTTGCAATTAACATAGGTTCCAATAGATCCAATCCTTAGGTTCCACTATGTTGTCACATCATGGATTTACATGTATGCATCTCCTCTCCAGCTCTTCTGATGCTGCTGTTGTCTGTGTGCGGTGGTAATCACTTACCCTCAGGTGTAAGTAGTAGTGTAGGCCAGTAGTTCGTTTACCCCTCTTCCATCCCTTTTCCTCTTCTTCGTGATATAAATAAATAAATAATAAATAATGCTGGACTTATCACACAGCATCATCTAGCCCCAAAGTAAGCAGAGCTTGTGTTATGGGTACTAGATGACTGATATACTACTTATATACTTTTTGTTTGTAAATCCATATCCATACTTCCATACTAATATTATAAATGTGAAAGTAACTCTGTCTGTCTGTATGTCTTTCTGTTTGTTACGCTTTCACGCCCAAACCGCTGAACAGATTAAGCTGAAAGTTGGCATAGTTAAAGGTTGTATCCCAGGGAAGGACATAGGCTACTTTTTATCCCGAAAAAATGAAAAAAAACCCGAGGGACCGCGGGTCACACCGCGGGAGCGCAGCTAGTACATACATATTATTCATAGAAACACCCAAACCCGAGACAAATATTTGATACAAACATTGGTCCCGCCGCGGGGATCGAACCCGCAACCTTTTGCGTCGCAGACGGGCCTTCGCCCACTGCGCTACAGAGGTCGTCAGATACTCATAATGATGATGTAATACTATCGTGTAAGGTAAATCAGTAGGTAATCAAACCAACCCTAGGCGAAGCCGTACCGAGCCGCTACAAGCTTATACCTTGACCTTATTAATATTCTGATCATAAAACCTAAGCATAAGTATATCCACGCCTAATACAGTTCTAATTACCTAAACCGAAGCTTATATCATTAGTTCGAGGGCAGTAAAAACAAATCTCTTGGAGTTGTAAAACTCTAATTTGATATTTTAATGTATTGGGACGTCAATCATAGTAACAGCTTTATAATTTTTATAGACTTGTGAAATTCGTTGGGAATTCGACGGAGCTTACATACAATTTGCGATGGAATAACTTAATTCACTTGATAGGTACCAAGTTTAAAAAAAAAGTTTATACATGGGCGTCTAGGCATTCGTGACGTTGTCTCAATGCGCAGTATCCAATTTTTATTATAAACTGGCAACTTTACGAATGCCTAGATCCGCAGTGGCGTAGCTACCTTAGGGCTAGGCGTTGCAGTGCACTGGGGCTCTTAAGCTCAAGGGGCCCTCGGACTCTGAGTTAGAACCCTAGAGTCCGGAAGGTTTTCTTCTTAGGAAACTATAGGTATGATTATTTTGAAAAAAAGGTACTAAAGTAACTACAGTCAGCCCAGAAAATTACGAACCAAATCGTAAGTTTTTACAAAAATTCTAAATACGGTTACATTTTGCCTCACCCTGCATATTTTGACTTGAAAAAACCTAAACTGTTCAGTTAGGGCCTCAGTTTCTTTTGCACCAAGGCCCTTGGCTACCTAGCTACGCCACTGTAGATCCGTTGACCGTATTGTTTAGATTTAGTCTCATGACCCATTTAAAGTGTTTGTTTGAATTCCATGTTTATTATTAACGTTATTAGCTCATTTGTTTTTGTTAGCAAGCTACACCACGCGAGTGGTGTAAATTGCTTTCGTTCTTGCTAGATCTAGATCTTGCTAGAAGTAAAGCAACGTTCTGTGCTCGTGGTATTAACTGAGCGCTTCCGTGCTTCGGAGGTCACTTTAAATTGTCGGTTAAAGTTATGATGACGGAGGCATTTGGGCGACCAAAGCACACCGTCACCAGAGTAGGCCATAAACTCATACAAGTTCAATCAAAACAAATATAGGTATATACAGCCAGCATTCTAATTTTCGGATAAAAGTAAACCGATTCAGGAAATCGCATTAAAAAATATATTTTTTTATATAATTAAGTAAACAACTAAACAAAATCCGATAGTTTCACGTTAACGAAGCCGTGGGCTGACGTTTCTAACAGGGTTTGAAGATGTTACAAAAACGAGAAGCGTCTAATCAGCACCCTTAAGCCCTTTAGTCGGCTGTCAAATTGTCAATCCCCGCAATTAACAGGTTCGGTTCCCGGACACGCCTCATTTGACTAAGTGTATTCACGCGTGTCGCTTACGAAAGATTTACTGCGTGTCGTGATTCTTTTTTTACCAGAAACGTTGAGATTTTAGGAATAAACAATCTTGTTTTTTAACTCATATTAAATTATATTTTCGTATACAGGGTGTAAAAAGACTGCTACCGAAAACTGAGGGATTGGAATCAGACCATGATTCTGAACATATTTATCGAAAAAAAAAACACAATTTTTTTTTTGACTTAGCTACGTCATTTTATTTTATTTTCTAGTTTTTTGCTATTAATAACATAATAAGACCATAACTAACTAATCATTTCATTTATAAAAGAAAAAAAACAATTAAAACTCAAAATCCAGCAATCTACGTACGCGCCCATGTACATACGCTCGACCAGCTGTGCGAGGTCTGTTTTCTCCGGATATAATGATTTTTTTGGAAAATCATTTTGGATTTGGCTGTGTTTTGGGATGCTATACCTACCCCTTTCGGCTTCGGTAGACGTCTTTTTACACCCTGTATGTAAATTGTTATCACATGTCAAACATGTATTTCGATGGGCCTCTGACGATCCCTTAGGATTTTTAAAATCATCTTATTGCTCACGCAAAGCTGACCATTTATTGCTGGATATTATAGCTTTTCAATAGTGAAATAATATTTAATGGATATATGAGTAGAGGAAGGCCGAAGAAGAGATGGTTGGATTGTGTGAAAGACATTAGGAAGAAGAGAGCGAGTGTAGTATCATGGCTGATAGAGGGAAATGGAAGAGGAGTACATGTTATATCCACATAGGTAAAGTGGGACAATGTCAGGATGAGCAACAATTTGCATTTCAATAATACCTAATCAAAATCGGTTCAGTAGTTTCATTATTAATCAATGACAAACAAACACCTTACAAATTATGCAGGTATTCCTATTACGGAAGTTATGCTAAGCCATTATGATACTTGGAGATTAATGTCTATAATAATAATTGTTATGCATTTATTGACAATAATTATTGTTGTTAGGTATGGCTGGGTGGCGCCAACTTAGTCAAAGTAGGTGCTTATACTTGAATGATATGCACTGTGCACACGTCCCTAAGTTATTTTATTACTAACTACCAACTTATCACGGTGTTACCCGCAATCCCTTACCTTACCTCGCAGTACTTTACTTTTCCGGGATAAAAAGTAATTGTGTTATTAGGTAACTATAATAATCTGCCTGTGCCTATTATCCAAATCACAATTTTACAGTAGTAGTTGCGTAAAAGGGTAACAAACATCCATCCGCACAAACTTCCGCTATTAATATTCTACCTATACAGGGTGTAAAAAGACGTCTACCGAAGCCGAAAGGGGTAAGTACAGCATCCCAAAACACAACCAAATCCAAAAGGATTTTCCGAAAAAATCATTATATCCGGAGAAAACAGCGTTTGAAGATCACTGTTTGCGTATGTACTGGGCGCGTTTTTAAACGTAGATTGCTGGATTTTGAGTTTTAATTGTTTCTTTCTTTTATAAATGAAATGTAATCATTTATAAAAGAAACCTACCTAATGGTAGGTATGGCCTTATTATGTTGTACTAGTAGCAAAAAACTAGAAAATAAAATAAAATGACGTAGCTAAATCAAAAATCGATAAATATGTTCAGAATCATGGTCTGATTGCAATCCCTCAGTTTTCGGTAGCAGTCTTTTTACACTCTGTATACTAAGGACTACATAGCTGAGTTCCAAACAGACAAAGTTATAATAAAACCAGGTAGATATTATAAATTGCAAATGATCCAATAAGTTGTAAATAAGAATTAAGATACGCTTTAATTTAATAAATTTATTTATGGCGATTAATCACGCGATTTTATTATTAGAATTATGATTATTTTTATAAGAAGATTTAAAGTTAGTTAGGTTTTCCTTTTTTTAATTGCCAACATAATTACTGGGTGTTTCTATGTATACCTAATATGTATGTTTGACAAACAAAAAGTATATAAGTAGTTAGTTACCTGGATCCGATAGTACAAGCTTTTCTTAGTTTGGGACTAGATGATGATGTGTGAAATGTCCAGCATTATTTATTATTTAATTATAAGTATGACTACGCCGAACTTTGTTTTTCAACATCTGATCATTCACATTATTCTGATCTAATTTTTTTTTTTTTTTTTTATAATGCTGGACTTTTTCACACATCATCATCTAGCCCCAAAGTAAGCAGAGCTTGTGTTATGGGTACTAGATGACTGATAAACTACTTATATACTTTTTGTTTGTAAACACATACATATTATACATAGAAACACCCAGACCCGAGACAAATATCTGTAGGTCATACAAACATTTGTCCCGCGGCGGGGATCGAACCCGCAACCTTCTGCATCGCAGGCGGACCTTCGCCCACTGCGCCACAGAGGTCGTCAAAAAAAATTTTGATACCTATATCTTTGTTTGTATACTTACCTGCTGTTATCGCGAATCAAATCAATAGATAAATCATCATTGGCATAACTAGACCGCCGACAGACGGTAGCGACCTGTTTGTCGATTATATCTAGCTGATTACAACGATATTGATAGTTGAGGTATAATGGGACACAAGTTAGAAGTTACAATAGCAAACTAATTCCAGTTATCGGGCTGGCATGTCAAAGTAGTGTTTTTTTTTTATTAGGTATACATAGGGTAAAAAAACATTTTTGAAAAAAAAAATTGAACCGACTTCACAGAACACAAACAGAAGAACCTTCTACACACTAAAAAGAGAAAAATAAGAATATAATTTGAAGTCGGTGCCAACTATTCATTTACATCTAAGAAATTCAAAAGAACTTGGGTGCAAAATTGTATCCTGGTACGCTATCGCTCTATTTCTATTTTTGATAGGTACTTAATCGTATTCACTTGGCACCGACTTCAAATTATATTCTTATTTTTCTCTTTTTAGTGTGTAGAAGGTTCTTCTGTTTGTGTTCTGTGAAGTCGGTTCAATTTTTTTTTTCAAAAATGTTTTATTTTTCACTTTTTAGTGTAAGTAAATAAATACTGTGTAAATAAAAATGTATGTGTAAATAATATAGTAGGCTACGAGTACATTAAGACTTTGCTTATCGTAGCTTAAGTAGGAAAGGATAAGAGAAGTCATGGGCAGACCTACTAAAGGAAAACTATCAATCCATAAGGAAAAGAAAATATTTTGGACTACCTCGGGTGTAATACCCTTTCAAACTATTTAATGTTTGACTCAGATTGTGAGTCAGGGTGTGTTGTGTAGTGAGAATGAGGTTATTTGAATGTTACGGGAAAACTGATTGTTTTAGTTTTACGGGAAAACTATTAATCCCTCAGGAAAAAAAATATATGGCGCCACCTTGAGAGTATACCTCCTTCTAACAAAAAAAAAATTTTGGAAATCGGGCCACAATTTTCTTAAAGTTCAGTGATTGTTTTAGTTTTACGGGAAAACTATTAATCCCTCAGGAATAAAATTTATATGGGACCACTATAAGAGTATACCCTTTCAAACAAAAAAAAAAATTTGGAAATCGGTCCACAACTGACGGAAATATCGGTGAACATACATAAAAAAAAAAAAAAAAAAACATACATACAGCCGAACATATAACCTCCTCCTTTTTTTGAAGTCGGTTAAAAAGACCTCAGACCTCAATATTTGCCAGAGAGATAAGAGATAAGTACCTACCTAAAATACCTTAAGTAATAAAACATCCTTCTTCTTATCGTGTCACCAGTTCTTTCGAACCAGTGTGGTGAAAGGATTTTAAGTGCTTCTCAAAGGCTCTTTTCGTGCACTTGACACAATTGTCGTCGAACTTTTTAGGTTCTACGTCCGGTTTCCTCACGATGTTTTCCTTCAGCGTTTGAGAGTACTGGCATAGTGATAAGACATAAACGAGTAGGTACTTAACATTTAATTGCCCAACGTACTTAATTATACAAATACAATTTGTTCAAAGGACACCAAAAAGTCATAACCTGTCATTACAAATCAACGATTTCATACTCAAGCAGTTCAAATATAATTCATCGACAAAAACACGAAACTCATAACGTGCGAACAAATTGACGCTTTAAAAAATGTGCATCTCAAATTGCATGAGATTTATTTCTTAATTTGTCATTTGCTTTGGACGACATCCAGAAAAGTTCATTTCCACAAAAACATTACAGATCTATTGGCAGATAAAACCCTGTTCTTATGAAAAGGTTGCTAAATCTCAGCATCGGTAAAGTTACTTTGGGAACATAACAACCAATGAGTAACACTGTGACTTGGGATTGGCAACATTCACAAGTAATTAGAATTATAATAAGATTAGAATAGAATAGAATAAAGTTTTATTTTCTCCACATCATATACAACAGTTACAATAGGTACTTAAATCTACACAATTTTATGTGGGTGAAAATACGGCTACCCCTCAGCATTTGCTCCAACAGCTCGAGAGTGTTGGAGCGCTGGTTTTCAGTGGCGCCATACCCGTTGTGGCGCAGCACTTGATGATTTGTGTAGGTACGTTGGAAACCAGCAGCCTTATTGTCTAACTTGAAATCCATTCCCAATTGTCATCTCAATAGAGCTCAATCAAGCACACAATACGAAAAATTACAATTGAAGTTCAGAATAGTTTTCAAATGTCAAAATGGAGCCAATATCCATTCCCAGTTGAGTCAGACAATAAGGCTACAGGTACTGGAACTGTCCATCTCTGTTAATGAAACAGCAAAGAAATTGTGAATTTGTAATTTATTGTATGCACTTGAATAACATCCGCCATTGCACGGTGTTTTTCTGAGAGAGTGAGTGTTGCCACCGGAAGTGGTAACTCTATTTTTGATTTTATAAATTGTTGCCATACAAAATAATTTCTACTCTTAAAAATAGACTACATAAGAAATATTTATGTTCTGTATTGAACAATCTCCGGTAAAAGACCTAGAGGGAGACCAAAAACCACATGAACAGCTGTGTTGGAATGAGACATGAAGGCATGCAACGTTACCCATGATGACGGATAGGGATATGGGAATAATAAAAAATAAATATAATAGGGATCATGGATAGGGCAAATAAATAATGCTGGACTTTTTCACACAGCATCATCTAGCCCCAAACTAAGCAAAGTACTATGGGAACCAGACAACTGACATACTACTAAGTAGAGGAAGAGTGTTAGGAAGGCTGACCCCACCATGTGGGATAAATAGTCGGGAAGAGAGAGTGAGACTGTACAGTGCTTACCTCGGACACAATATAAGGATCTACTACTCGTAATACAATATACTTACCTACATTTTTTGTTTTGTATACAAATTCACAGGCTTTTATAAAGAGGTTTTACGTTGACTATTGAAAATGCCCGCAGCGAAGTAAGAGGCAAAATCTAGCCGGTGCCTAAGAAGATAAAATTCACTTACAACCAATAAAGCCATAAAGATAAACGCTACTATAATAACATAAAATTAAATTTCAATCCATAAAACAATAAGTACTATTATAGCTCTTATTGACCCATAACAAAATAATTCTATCGATTAAAATGCATTGGCAAACAAAATTGTCCCTTATAAACACTTAAAGAATTTCAATACCAATGAAATTCCCGTATAAATACTTCTGAAGGACTTTAAAGCACTTCACAAGACAACGGGTGGCAAAAACAACCTAAAACAAGCAAATTAAACACGCAAAAATGGTAATATCGAGTTCCATTCAGTACCTACCAATTCAACATAACAACTTCGAAATAATTATAAACATCATTTTAATGAAAACGGAATTCATTGAAGTGCACGTACCGTTTTCGAAAATGATTGTAATATAAAATAGCTGTAATGAAATTTTACTACGCGAAGGAAAATTCTTGCAATGAGTACCTACTAGAAAGGATTTTATTATGCTGTTTAATATCGCATCACATTCTTATGTTATATAGAAATAAGTAAATGCTGTGGGGGTGTTCCATGGCGCCCTCTAGGACATATATAGGGTCTTTCATTTTATACTAACTTAATTCAGGAATTGGGTTAAAAAAATATTTATGTAATGATTTTTTTTTGTTTTGTTATGAAAATTCCGAGAAAATCGATAAAGACTATCCTTTCAATTGATTGTTGCTTCTTTTATAACTTAGCCCATTCGTGATGTAGCTGCGCTGCGATTGGTGGAACGTCTGTTCTCCTTGAAAATCATTATGCAACAATTCTAAAAAATCAATAAATAATACATTTTGAAGTGAAAACTTAAATGGGCTTTGGAATTAAATTGATACGTTCAAACGTCTATTCACAACCCAAAAATGAGACCCTGTCAGTTTGTGTAGTTTAAAATGAAAGACCCTATAATGGTTTTTGAAAGTGAATATAATCTTCGGCGTTTATTTTACAGCTGTTAAGATTTTGTCTCTAAATATAATTCCTATAATATCTTGCTTGTTTACCATTTACTCTTTTGGTCATGTACCAAAGAGGAAGAGTCACATCTTACCTACGTGATCATATAAAAATAAAATTAAGCAAAAAAAAAAAATTCGAATCAAAGATTTGCGTAGCAAATCCGGGCACCCCGTTTTTTGTTTAAACCACTTTATATTCACTGAACATTCAGTGAACAGTAGATTTTTCCCATACAATGGTACCTCGATTTGAACCCGCAATTCGATTTAATTAAGAAGCAAAGCAATGCTATCTAAACTTGCCATCTTTTGATGAGTGCTCCTTGCACTATTAGACTGACTAAGTTTAAGTTAGGGTACTTCCTAGCATTTGCTTAACGGGAGATCCTACCATGTGTGCACTTTTATTATAGAGGTCTTTTACTAGGTACTTTTTTTTTATCAACCTATACTGTTTTACTGGGTACCTAAAAAGTCTCCCCAATGCCTTCCAACCGTCATAACTATAGTGTATTTTTCAATGAAACGAAAATCTTACAGATCTTACACTCCTACAAAAGAAAATATCATTTATTGATTTACTATGATCAATCACAGAAATAGACTTCAAATCATTATTTATCGTTTACCTGATATTATACACGAGAAGAGCTATAAATACACGAACAAAGCGAGCCAAGCCGACGGCGGAAGTTAGTGAAGCAGCTTCATTATAGAAGCAGGAAGATTTATACGCCTATCATGTTAACCTATTCAGCAAATTGTCGTCAAACAAGATCACTTTCACATGTCAAATTATACCATTGCGCTGTTCAAAGATAATGTTGCCTTATATGTTGTATGAATGGATAGTGGTTAATTCGCAAATCAATCATAGTTAGATTAATAGGTTTTCTCTTCATTTTGATAATAAATCAGATGCATTGAAAAATTATTTAACATACAGTTTTCGAAACCATTGCAGAACATAAATTATTATAATTCAAACGCATGTTCTAGGTTGTAGGTAGGTAATGTTTGTATGACCTACAGATATTTGTCCCGGGTCTGGGTATACTCATAATATGTATGTATTTACAAACATAACCAATATTATATATAACCAATTTATATTAAACAAAAAGTATATAAGTAGTTTATCAGTCATTCTAGTACCGATAACACAAGCTCTGCTTACTTTGGGGCTAGATGATGTTGTGTGAAAAAGTCCAGCATTATTTATTTATTTTTATTGATTTAGGGTCAATTCTTAAAATCCTACACACTGTTCGAAGGAACTAGTGATACGACGAATGATCAAGGGGCTGCCTCGGATGGAGGTAAGTAATGTCGCCAGCCTTTTGGGCACATCACCTGCGGGCACATTCAAAAGGATCATTAGGACGAAGAAAATTTTCAAATCTTCAAATTTTCTCGCTTGATACTCGAATGATACGATTTCTTACTATGATTGAGAGAATTCGTAGTAGAAGTCAATAAGGAAGGCGAGTGAAGTGGGACGTGTAGGCGTATCTCCGCCATTAGCGCTTAAACAATATTGTAATTAAGTTCTAATTAGCACCATGCTGTACTACAATTTAATCGAGAATCTAAGTAGCTAAGATTGTTGATAGAATGATTTTATTCATCACTTTATGTAATAGTCCTCTGATAAGTGTAAATCACTACAGTAATATGACAGTTAACAAGACCATCGCCACATTAAAAACCATCGTTTCTTGCGTAGTAAGGTTTTGTTTTAAAACTATAGGTTTATTTTAGAGCAAAAAAAACTACTGCATTTTTGGACTTTTGGCCTAGAAAATTACATTTGACAAAAAAAAAGTTGGTCTAAATCGACGTTGCTTCCTACTAAGAAAACTTTTCTCATAATAACTTACCAAAACAAAGCGTAAGTTTTTGCAAGATAATTAAAACTACACATTTGACATACCGTAAAATTTTGGCTTTATACAGGAGGCGTCTGTTTTTTTCTTCTATTCTTTACACAGGATCTAAGCCGAAACTCAACGAGACGCTATAGTGCCTGAGACATTGTTTGAGATGGAAATACACTTGCTCGGTTTCTAAACCATCCTCTTAATTATCTTCTCTGAAATATTAAACTTACCTAAAAAAATGTTTTTTAATTTATTTACGATTTAAATTTTTATAGAAAATAGACAAAATACAATAAATCCATTAAAGTAACTTCCGTACATCGCTTTGAAACGTATAAAGATTTACAGGAAAGCCTAAGTATTATAAATTGATTTTAATAACAAACCCAGGAGGTTTTGTAGAAAATTATTTATGATTTTTAAACATGGAGTATGATAGCAAACTATAGCGCAAAACATAATAATTGATTAGTCAGATTTTCTAAAAGTATGAACATAAGTAGGTACATTTTTATTATACATATAATGAAATTTATCTCATAGGAAGACTGGTGTCGGAGCTTTTAGACCGTAATAACAATAAATAAATGAATGCATAAAAAATACCTTTGCTATCTCATATCTTCCAACTTCCTAAGCCAACACGACTCCAAACTTCATAGTCAGGGATCGTTCATACCCATACCGAGGCTATACACAGACAAGCTCGACGAAGGTCTGCCGCTAGCTGCTCTTAGGCTATTGCTATTTTCATTCGGGTCAAACAGTCAGACATGCCCATTTTACATTTTTCAATAACCCGGTAGCATTCTATACAATGCATAATACATTTTCTTGGACGTAACGTTTGAAATAAGCTTTGAAATCCTGGTAATGCATTGGCTATAATTTCTTCTGCCATGTTTGAGCTAGAAGTTATGACGAAGCTCAAAGGTTTTGAAGACCGTCATGGCTTGACTTCTAGTACATTACAACTTAAAATATTTATTGACTATTTTCATACTAGGTATACTAACCACTCCGGGTATCTTGATAGGATCATGAATTTCAGGAAATACCCCAGGAAGATAAAATCGTGAGACTGTATACAATGTTATCGAAATAGATAAATATAATCTTAGGCTTCAATTACAGTTCAAAGGCAATATGAAACCGCAACATTTACTTGATCTCATCCCGCTTCAGCTCTACTTAAGCATGACATCAAGCAAACTCACTTAACTTAGAGACAGCTTAACCGATTGACTCATAACTTAATAATACGACATGTGAATAGGGCTGGCGAATAGAGTGCATTTATTCACTAATGAATATATATATTCAGATTGAGAAAAGCAGGATTGATTATCGCGTCGAAATATTTCGGTGAAAAACATGGTCAATACGACTCCTTGTGCTAGCGATGTTTTCCTTCGCCGTTTGCAGTTTGTGTTGCTGCTAACTTAGACATAGTCCTAAAGACAACAAGTTTAATGTACATTTACTTGTTGTTTTTCCTGAGGATTAGGTAGGTCGTTTAAGTAAGTTCGTATGAGTCAGTGGCGAACTCTGGTGGCGGAGATTTTAGGCCGCCTTAAGGCGTCCGTCATGGCTTAACGACTTAAATAGCCGGGACCGACAATTTTACGTGCCCTCCAAAGCACGGAAACGCTCAAATGAAAATTCCACTGGCGGTCACCCATCCTCTTACAGACCGTTTCGAACGTTGCTTAACTTCGACGATCTATCAAGAACGACTAAGCAAGCACGACCACGAGTATGTCGTATGTCGATTAAAGTGAGAGGATAGTAGGTGCCAGGCAAGCCATCTCGAACAATATCCCAGGCACTACAGCGTCGCTTTGAAAGTAGGTTGCCCTTCTACTCGTAGTATAGCATAGATAGAGTGTTCGGTACCGAGCATGGAGACTAGAAAAAAAAAAGCGTTCGATTCTACCGTCACGACACATAAATAGGTCAAAACGTCACAGTGCGAAGTGCCCAGACGCGAAACAGTCCATAGATTGCATTGTTAGTACGGAAGAGCGTTTGTAGGATTTTAGTATTTGACAAAATGCCAAATGTCAAAGTTGACACTTAGTTCCAACCACACTAGGTTCCACGGAGGTTAAACGACACTCACGTATTTTTTTGACGACCTCTGTGGCGCAGTGGACGAAGGCCCGCCTGCGACGCAAAAGGTTGCGGTTTCGATCCCCGCCGCGGGACCAATATTTGTATGATCTACAAATATTTGTCTCGGGTCTGGGTGTTTCTATGTATAATATGTATGTATTTACAAACAAAAAGTATATAAGTAGTATATCAGTCATCTAGTACCCATAACACAAGCTCTGCTTACTTTGGGGCTAGATGATGCTGTGGGAAAAGTCCAGCATTATTTATTATTTATATTATTTATTATAGATAGCCTGAGTGTACCACGTTGTTACGCCTAACAACGAGGGATACTCAGGCATTTAAGAACATTTATTGTAAATGTCACTTTTTCTTATTTTATTTTGGCAACCCTAAGCCCTATTTCAGATGTTGCCGTCTTACTAGCCCGGAAATATTAGTTAGCGCGTCTGAACCTAGGCCTTAGGGTTGGTAATGCGCGAAGCTTTTTCTTTGATTTGCATCCTATTAAGGTAAGCGTTATTTCAGTTTAATGTTTGTAAAGATTTGGTTTTTGCTGAAACAGGCACCGTTATATAGCGACTTATAGGCGGCGATGGGCTTGCAACCTGTCACGTATGGAATACTTACTAACTTCTGTAAGATGTGGGCATATATCAAATATGTGTTTGGACATGCCTCTGACTACCCCCCTTAGACATCTTCAAAGGCTCTGGAATAAGTAACATAAAAAGATCTGAGAGAATGTCTACCGCACCTTGGGGATACAGTCGTGAACCTGCTTACGTTTTACGTAGTCATCTAATTGGGGATACATTCTTGATCCTGCTTTTGCGTTCTTAGGTAAGTAATTAAACTAAGGGGGCTTATAACAAGAAAATGAGCCGAGTTTAGACCAAGTCTAACTAAAAAACTGTCCCTAGAAATATGATCTTTAAATACTCGTACATAGAACGCTTTTTTGTAGTAACAGTTTTGTTTTGACATGCTTCAACATGGGGTTCAACTAAGGTTTTACGTTTTTATAATAAGCAGCAAAAGCTCCGACCAAAGTTAGCCAATGTGTAAATGTAAACAATGAATAGTCACATTTTATGCTATACTATGATTCAGTCAACAAAAAGTATACTCAATTTGAATAACTAGCTACGGCCCGTAGGTAAAACTCAACTAAAATCTTCTTTGATTAATTATAGTAGAGTTTGTTTTAAATTAGGATACAAAATTCTAACAGATTTAATTGGTGAGATTTAGTTATACATTCAGACGGCCGTCATAAAGCAGATGCCGATACCTAGAGACCCAGGACTTAAGGATGAAGACATCCAATAATTTATTGGCGTTAGGAATCGAAGGGTACTGAGCCGATTTAACTGCTTTCTGATGCAGGAACTGATCTGTGAATAAGCTGCCATGAGATATTTAGCATCGGAAGTGTTATATCATTAATTATCTTTTATTACTTAATTATTTTTTCTGGTACTCTAAAGAAAATTTTGGGAGAGAACTTTGCGCAGTAGGACACAAGAGGTTTACAAAAAAAAACCGTGGCTCTCCCGGGAGTGCCGAGAGAAATGAAAACTTGAACAAAAAAAATTTTATGCATTTTTATTCACCCGTTTAGTTATAAAATGAGCTTTATGTAAAAATATTGCCGTAAAAGTTTACCGAGTACAGGACTAGATGGCGGTACTGGTAGGTGTTTGGTCGGTGTGCAGCGAGGCGAATCCAATAATTTATTCTCACCGCATCAAAAATGCCCAATGCGCCTAAAAAAAGTTTTCACTTCAAAAACTCACGGCGACGGCGTAGGGATAAAGTCACGATAATATCGCCGATAGTCTTCCGTAGATTTCATATTTTTTGCATCTTCGATTTTTTTGGAAAATTCAACACAAAGTAATGTTTATTTTCATAGTTGTTTTTTTTTATTTTCCAACTAAAAGACTAAAAGTCTCATAGGCTTAAATTCACTTAGGTACCTACCTAATACTCACAAATAAACCCTTTGTTTAATTTAACCATACATTTTCAGTGAACTTTGGCCCCGGTAGCGCTTAGTTAAAATTATCTCCAGTGCGCCCACTCAAGCTACTCAACACCTCTTTAGCCGAGTGGTTTATGAGTCTTGATACTTGAGATATCATAATGGGCTTAAATGGACTTGTTTTTGTCAAGTATCAGTGATCTTTGATACCGTCCGAAAAGGAACTTTGTTCCAATAGGTACTATCCCTACTGAGGATATAAACCCATAGACACCTATATTATAGAAGCTGACTACAAGCAATCTAACGTGAGCTGTCTACTATCCCCTGAGGAAAAAAGACGGTTAGGTTCTATTTCATTTTTGTTTCTGAAAGCAAACTACGCACACTGAAGTTTGTAAAGAATCAAGTATCAAACGCGTTGAGTCGGCGTATACCGCGGCACGTGCCACTAATATAAACCAAGGAGCTGAGGAAATTAAATAAATTAAATTAATTATGGACGTTAAACATGCATTATTGAGAGTGTGTAACAAATAATGTCTAAATCTAACTTTTTAGTTTAGGATTTCCATGTTACTTTCGTGTTACACCTATTTTCTTTAGATAGAAGCTAAACGATAAACGATTAGACTTATCTACGTGTAATCCTTTCACCACACTGATTCGAAAGAACTAGTGACACGAAAAGAAGAAGAAGACATCTACTAAAATTAGGATTACAGCATTAAGTACGTAAGTAAGTTTTTATGAGTCAGTGGCCAACTGACAACAGCATTGAAGGTTTGCAATAGTTTGCGTGCGATTTGAGAAATTTTAGTTAGAACGTAATATCTCGAAGAATACTTGTCTTTTTTTTACATGCCTTTAACGTGCCTTCCGAAGCACGGAAGCGCTCAGTTGAAAATGCCACTGGCGGTCACCCATCCACTTGCGGGCCGTTTAGAACGTTGCTTAACTTCGACGATCTATCAAGAATTACTAAGCAAGCACGACCACGAGCGCTTTCAAATTGCGCTTAAAAATTGTAAGACTGCTTGCTAGACTTAAGGTATAATTAAGAATTGCGTTGCCCCAGCATACTTTTGGCTTTAGGCTAATAAAATATTTCATAACTAGCTGCGCTACCGCGGTGTGACCCGCGGTCCCTCGGGCTTTTTTCATTTTTTCGGGATAAAAAGTAGCCTATTTCCTTCCCTAGGATACAACCTTTAACTATGCCAAATTTCAGCTTAATCTGTTCAGCGGTTTGGGTGTGAAAGCGTAACAAACAGACAGACAGACACCCAGATAGACAGACAGACAGACAGACAGACAGAGTTACTTTCACATTTATAATATTAGTATGGATATATTTGAACCAATAAAGAATTAATTGAATTGTTTGACTTCTTTGACGCAGACTCAAAAGGACCAAATGCATCTTTATGAGTACAAAACTCCTAAATCTGACGCATAACTCGATACTATTTACAATCACGCAACAATAATAAATGGTTCCCGGTACGCTAGTTTCATAATAAAATAACAGCTAGGGCGGATTAGGGATGGGTTTAGAAATCGATTAATTTATGTCGATGCCTTCTGCGAAAATACGGATAATGTATTCCCAACATTTACCCAATTTAAATGTGGAATTGGAATCGTATTGAGGAAGGTTAGTGAGTTATCATAGAAACATAATGCAGTGTAATATATCATTCTACGTACCTACTTACCTACACACAGCCACACTTATCAAAGCCAACTTCTTCTTTATCTTGTGTACCTAATATGTACTAGTCCTCCACGAACCAATGTACGAGTAGAAGCAGTGAACGAATAAAATTGATTCATCCAAATTTTACAAGTATGAAGGCCAGTTTTGATTAGCATCGACTACTTGTCATATCGAATACACTGCATGTTTGGATTCCTACAAAAACTGATACCTAGATATCCACGATAAATTCATTTTTATTTACCAAAGCTTATTCAGTTAGGTATAGGTACTTATATCAAGGTTTATCATGATTCTGATGACTATATAATACTATATAATATATAAGCTGCTCCAATTATTTATTCTAAAATGAATGAGGCCTGGCTTAGTGATATAGGTTACGGTTATAAACACTGAACAGATATGAATGCAGTCATAGAGTTGAAGAAACCAATCTGCAGTGTTGTGACGACAGCTCGATAAAGTCGATTCTCGAAATATCGGTATCTTATCGACGGATTTATCGATATTGTTGTTTAGACAGCGCTGTTTGTTTTCAGAAGCAATCTGTGGGATGCACTTTCACTGATTTCAATATTAAGATTAGTTTGGCAGCTGTCATCTTATTAATATTAAGAGTAACATACGTAAGTACTATATATTCCATAGAGTAGGTGTACCTACCTACATCATCTAAATGTAAGATATAAAAAGTATTATGGAAATAATTAGGTTGCTTTTAGAAATCAAACTGTAAATGTAATGGAAAATACAACGCGACCAATATTTAAACGCACACACGAAGGACTTACTAATAAACGTGGTATAAAGTTATTCCTCGGAATAAAATAGGAATAACCATGCATTTTGACAGTTAGAATAACTTTATACCACGTTTATTAGTAAGGCCGTAGATCTTTCAATGTAGTGTTAGTTACATTAATCAGAAATAATATAAGTAGAGGTAGGTACCATATTAGTATTATAAAATCTCTGTTCCATAAACGTTAATCTATTCATACTACCGCAGTGTAAGTACCTAGTTTTTACTCGAATCGTTAATAGTCAATATCAAAATTCTTTTGGTTGAATTCCTTTAATAAAGTAATTTGAATTATTCCAATAATCGATACAGGATTAGTTTCTACTGACGTAGGGTTGTCCAAATTATTAAGGTAGAAGATTTTAAACAATCACTTCGACGTGTCCACGTCTTATGTCAGTAGATTTTTGTCAGACCGATTTTTCAATCATTATAATTATGTTTTTGTATTTTTACTCGTAAAACAAGGCCACACTGAACTAGCCAAGCGAAAACTAAATGGCTAAAACTTATTTTTTGTAAGTCTTTGCAGGACTTAAAAGTACTTAGGATCAATTTCAAAGGTTAAAAAAAAGAAAGCACTTCACGCTACTAGATTACAATGTGTTACAAGTGAGGCACCAGCCCTGTGCCCATAAAAAGGGTGACAACTTCACAGTCAAAATTATATCCTTTACGCATCTGATAAGTTGGGCGGCAAAGCGGTGCTCTCTCATAAATAACCGAAATATTACACGTGTATCTGTGGACGGAAATCTTTATTTATTAAGATGTAGATACTGGTATTTATGGAGCTTTGAGCGTGTTACATGTTTCCCTTATAGCCATGGAGTTGTTGGTTGTAATTGCGTAGTAATCTGAGGATATTGCACGTTTGATATACTTATATTTAATTATTTATTTACAGAAACTAAGCTACTACATATTTACATATATTTACAAAATACAACAGGATTAGTCAAGCTATCTAAGGATCGTTAGAAACGATCTATAGATAGTTAAACTGATCTAGGTCACTGTCAGTCGGAAGCGTGCCCAAAACACTGGCGGACTGGATCAGCATTGCCACGCTGGATGGCAATGCTGATCCTTTGAGCCAAAAATATTATATCTTTACTAGATACCTGTCGTAAAATATATCATAGAGCGTTTTTTTTACTCTAAAAAACACTCAAATATTCGTGAGTAAAGTCATGAGCATCAGTTTTTTTTAAACAAACATTCTAACGACATTATCAATAGTTAAAATTCATAAGTCATTTTAATGAGTTTATAATACTTGAAATAAATGAAATTATTATTATAAAATTGGCGGAAGCTAAAATAATACTTCTAATTTTGCTACGCGCGCTACAAGTTACTTCTTAATTTTTAATTATTTATTGTACAAATAGACACACACAGGATAATAACATAAAAAAGGGCATGTACAAAGGCGAGCTTAACCCTACAAAGACTTCTCCTTTTTTCTGCTCTGTATGTGAAGCGATTTAAATTATCATCGATAAAATGTATAACTTTAAATACGACACTGACAGCCCTAGTGAGCAAGTAGTTTAATAGGTCGGGTAAATTTGTTGGTGTAAGTAAAGCGGGGTGTCGAGTTACGCGGCTCTTTTAGACAATTAGCTTTAGAATTACTGCTGTCGTGAGATAGTATAGTGTAACGTTGCCTTTTGACCCTATGAGGCCATACTGTGCGATGCGGCAAAAGTTATCTAGGAGTTCCGCATGAAAATCATTGCGATATAAAAAAAAATACATTTGACATTTTGCGCACCTTGTGCACCACTTTTCGCACTCTGCGCATCTTTTTTTTGCGCACTAGGTACTATGCGCACCATTTTGCACAATTTGTGAAGTCATCAACGACTTGGTGTCCGTCGCGGTGTTACCCGCGGTGCCTCGGGATAAAATATAGCCTATGTTCATCAGGGATAATGTAAGATTCTAAGGGTGAAATAATTTTTCAAATCGGTCCAGTATTTTCAGAGCCTATTCAATTCAAACAAACAAATCTTTCCTCTTTATAATATTATTATATTATTAGTGTAGAAAACATGTTTTTTGCTTCTCCTGTAAAGTTGTTTTTTTGTAGTTATCATTTTATTCCCCGGAGACATCGATATTTCGTCACGGTCAAATGGAACGCTTCCTTTTGTTTTTCTAGCCTCCATAGCTCGATACCGGGTGAAAGGAACTTTGTTCCAAAAATTGGATTAAGCAGTTTTATAAAGAGCTGGTGTACTTGCAACCTATGTGCCAAATATATCTAAATTAAGAACTGGACTTCGTTTTAGAACTTAACAGAATCTTGAATGCTATAAAGATCTTACAGCCGTGATTTCTTGTAGATCAATTATTTTCATGAAAATTTCAAAGATATATAAAAAAAATTGACAAAAAATTACTCATAAGTTCGTTTTAAATGTTATTATTAAACCGCTGTAAAAGACTCGATAATTTTAAGAACAGCAAAAACGTGATCAATTGAGACGTAAAAATTGATTTATGTTTTTATTGATTGAGTATCTGTTGCAATGCGTCAATCATTATTAAAACGATGTTTATCTACGGGTTAATAATGACAATGCGGTCTGATTGTACAAAGTGATATAGGAAATTAAAAAACAATTATTAATATACAGGCTGGGCAAAATTTTACCTTAATGCGAGCTACCTTTTTTTATCTTTTTTAATTAAGACGGTTTTGTACTTCGGAAACGGATAAGTATAAAGGTTCCAATAGAAATAGGTGTTTAAATTAAGAGTTATTCTCAAAAAAAAAGCGTTACTATAAGGGCAAAAAAAACCTTCAAAAAATGTTTGATAAACTTGGAAAGTTTTTAAGGTATGTAGGTATTTTAAACCAGAATATAGATTTCATCCAGAAGTCATCTAGGCGTAAAAGACTATATTTTTAAAATGATCTTTAGTGAATATTTAATCTGTATCCAATACAAACGTCAAGTAAAATTAAGCAATCAATGCATTTACAGATTTTTATTGCGCCAATAATTTCAATATCACTTAAGGCGGTCAATAAAAATAAATCATTTAACATCTTAAGATGTCAGATTTATGTTCAATTTTTACTTTTAATGTACCGCAGATTTGTGGCTGAGAATCGGCAAAAAATACCCTTTGTGTTCTAAGTTGTTTATTTGATACTGTTCATTTTAATCCGTTGTTTAGGTAAAAACTCATAGTTCTGTTTCAAAGGAATGAAATAGGTACTTACTTAGTTGTATTAGTACTAGATGGTAGATAGGTTAAGTGATCGATTTTGTTTTGAAATAGATGAAGAATTTTAGAATTTGTGCATCATACATGTGGAATAAAACAAACTCACGCTGATAAGAAGGCATTTGTTTTTACTGAGTAAATGTATGAAAACTTATAATGATTAATATTGACGAAACTCCTAACTTCCAACTTTCCCTCGCAAGATTAACAAAATACCAATGCAGCTTTCATATTAAAACAATCGTAAATTAGGCAGTCGAGGGGAAACGTCAAGTTGGCAGCTTAGCGCCCTCTGTGTGGGGCCTACTGTCGGATTAGATGTGACTGACGTTCTGTCAGTGCGCGTCAACTTTATGTTAATTGAAGTGCGATGGCCCTTAACAAATTTGACAGATCCAGCTTCCCCTTTTTGGTGCGAACTCTTCTAATTTTGAATTTGGCAGACCTTTTTGTAGCATTCTTCATACATGCTCGCCGGTTTAGGTTAATTTTAACGAGCATGTATGAAGAATGTAATGAGAGTGAATGAGGCAAAAGTTGTGTGGCAAAAGCAAGTGGAGATCAGTGGTCTCTGCCTACTCCTTCGGGAAAGAGGCGTGATTTTATGTATGTATGTATGTTTTTGTAGCAATGAAATTGTAGTTTTAGAATTACTATTATGAATTCGATTCCCAGTTATTCTTAGTATACATTATCACAATAATATGCGAAATGTAGTTATTTTAGAAAGTAAATAAAAAAAAGTGCCTGATATTCTTAGAGACTCTTATGAATCAATTTCTCGTAATATTCATAGGTAACAACTCGTAACAACCATATCTTAAAATATCACAACATAATGTAGGCAAGTTTGTGAAATTGATTTTTGCCTAATTTAGAAGAAGTTGACTTTAAATTGTGTTTGTTTTGTTCAATAAGGTCAAAAAAAAACATAAGCCTTTACTTTCTATATTAGATGATTTATACAGCGTCAGGAGGCATTCCATGCCTACACTTAACATTGTTTGAGATGGAATAGGCTTGCCCAGCAACCCCCCCGATGGATTCCAATCTTGACGCGATGGGGGGGCTTAGTAACCGTGGTTTGGAGGCCCACGGTGAAGCGAAAAGGAATCCCAGGCGGGGACGCCCTGGTGGCGTCTGGCGGATAGGGTCGCGGGTGAAGAGGCGTGTCGGTGTTTCGTTGCCGCTCGCCCTATCTCCCGCGACCCAACGGTGGCGCACCGTAAGATGCGTCGGCGGCGGGGCCGCAGTGGAAGAGGAGTGTCGGTGTTACGTTGCCGCTCTCCCTGTCCTCTGCGGCCGTTTTTGGAGGCTTCTCCACGCGCACCTCTTTAATTAGAGTGCGCAGTGGACGAAGGGAGCGGAGAGCTCTGGTGGTGAGTAGCGGACGCTAGGTGCGGGGGCACCTTCGTCCGCCTTGCACTATTCACCACTATGCGGGGCCGCCTTAAGGGCGGGGATCGCCAGAGGGGGACTGGACGTAAAGGCTGTGCCGGTTTCCCAGACCCCCTCCATTCCAGGCGACGCCGGAATGACGCTGGGTCGTTTAGTGGGTATACCGGGAGTCCCCGGGGAGTCCCACATACCCCTCTCGCCCCCCGGCGGAGGGGATGCGTAATGCATTTTTCCCAGCGAGAAAAAAAAAAAAAAAAAAAAAAAAAAAGGCTTGCCCAGCACCTAAACCATCCTCTCAGCTTAATCAGCCGTCCACAAGAAAGACGACGTCAATACGTGTGGAGCTGACTAAGCTGCGGGTTTCCTCACGATGTTTCTATCACCGTTAAGAGCTCGTGTTATAGCGCATATAAATTTTACGAAACGAAAAATCCATTGATGCACGGCCGGGATTCGAACCCACGACCTTCTGATTGAAAGTCGAGGCACAACCCCATTCGACCAACACGGCTCTCAATAAGGTCAATAACCGTTGTAACTAATGTAACATATGGGCGATGTTTCAAAATACCTATTCAAATCTGATCTTTTCACGGCTATTAAGGCTCATTAACTAACTATTAGACTTATTAATGTGAATGCTCGCTTTTAATTAAGTTGTTCGAAGGCGTTCTTAAGTTACGTGGTGATTTCATTTAGATTTCAAACGAACTGTCAGAATAACTTTCTCTGTTTTATTTTTACTTCGTTATTAGTATACATCTTAAGAATTGTGTCTCACTCAAACAATCCATTAATCAGAGTACGAGAACTGTCAAAAACGATGTTAAATGACTCTTTGGTAGTTCTTTATAAGATCGTTTCAGCAAACTGAGAGGTTGCAATCAGACCATGACATATCTAGCGAAAAAAAAAGGAAAAATTTTTTTTTTTCGCTTTTTCGCTTTTACTTAGCAACGTCATTTTATATTATTTCCCGTTATTTACTACTAGTACAACATAATAAGACCATACCTACCTAATAATTTCATTTGTAAAAGAAAAAAACAGTTAAAACTCAAAATCCAGCAATCTACGTAAAACAACGCGCCCAGTACATACGCAAACAGTAATCTTCAAACGCTGTTTTCTCCGGATATAATGATTTTTTCGGAAAATCTTTTTGAATTTGGTTGTGTGTTGGGATGCTGTACCTACCCCTTTCGGCTCCGGTAGACGTCTTTTTACACCCTGTATAATTTAATAATGTATACATAAAAGTAATAAGTAGGTATAATATAATATAATATAAAAAAAACCTTGACCCAATGTTCAACGCAATAAGTTAGTAGTTATACTTATCTGTTGCACAATGGGTTCACTGTCCTCGTTATTGCGGAAACGTTCACGAATTGTCACCTTGACCTGACAATCTTGACATTTGTTATCTAAACTTTGTAGGTACAATAGACGTATTTTGACAGCTAGCCAATACTTTTAACCCGTTAACCCTGTAGGTTAAATAACTCTTATATACTTAACTTTAACTTTCTTTATTAAATCTGAATGTTTGTAAGAATGGATGTTTGTATGTTTGTGTTTTAATCACTACACCAGTGAACCGATTTGGATAAAACTTGGAGTAGATATAGATAGTGACCTAGAACAGCATGTAGGCTGTTCAAAACGTTGGTACCACGCAAGCGAAGCCGCGCGCAGAAGCTAGTATGTACATAATTATGACTTAGTTACATAGACATTAGAATATTAATGAGTAGGTAGAATAACCTAGTTCCGTATCGGTCCTACTAATTAATGTGTTTTTAACTTTGATTTTGTTAGCGTTAAAATGTAGGTAGGGATTATAAAATGTACCTAAGTATGATCCAAAAATTTATATCGCGTCTGACATGCCTTCTTTGAAGGTTTTTGAATCACTTCTAAAATAAAAATGTAATAAATATGTATAAAAAAATTAAAAATGACGATTCTATACTATATCCAAAGTGATTTCAATGAATTAACTAATTTTGACTTTGATATTGACTCTGATGTTCGCCTGATGCTCACCTTGCAGATTCAATCATAATCCGTGTTTTTTAATTTTAAATAATTTTTAAAAGTACTGATTTTCAAAGTAAATTATTCAAATTCGATTCCCATGGACAAGTGGGTATCGAGAGCGGTTCAAAACGCTCGACAGTCGTGATCTTTGTAGTCCGTAGCGAACTCGGCGCGAATTGCGATTTTCTGGGAAATGCTCTGATTGAGGACAAATTGTAACAATGACCAATATAAAAGTTCAAAAATCTTTTATTCACTGGCTATTTAGTCCATTTTAACTTAATTTTCTTAAGAACAAGAGTAAAATGTAGGTAGGTACCTAACTTAAAAAAATAACAACCTGTTTATTTTATATCAGATTTTCCTTCGATGTAGGAATTACCTAATATGTAACTTGCCAATGTTAAGCCGGGACTGTTTTTGTGTTTTCTAACACCTAACATCAAACATCTAACAAAATATGGGCGTAGCCTAACTTTTTTGTATGCAAAATGTTATCCGAGGCGGACGGAAAACACGTTTTGTTATTTTTGGTCGCAGGAGACACGGCTTCAGGTTTCAAATTCGAATCAAATCAAAATTGTGCAGATTCATTGCTAATAGATTTTACTAAATCTTACACATTAGGTGTCCTATTGTGTAAGTAAATGACTTACTTAGTTGTAAAGTACAAAGTTACCTAATATTTATTTACAGAAAATGTTTATTAACAGAAAATAAGCTACTACATATAAATAAATAAATAAATAAATAATGCTGGACATTTTCACACAGCATCATCTGGCCCCAAACTAAGCAAAGCTTGTACTATGGGAACCAGATAACTGATATACTACATATATACTTTTTGTTTGTAAATACATACATATTATACATAGAAACACCCAGACCCGAGACAAATATCTGTAGGTCATACAAACATTTGTCCCGCGGCGGGGATCGAACCCGCAACCTTCTGCGTCGCAGGCGGACCTTCGCCCACTGCGCCACAGAGGTCGTCTATATTTACATATATCTATATTTACATATATTTACAAAATACAACAGGATTAGTCAAGCTATCTAAGGATCGTTAGAAAAGATAGCTCAACTGATCCAGGACTGTCAGTCGGAAGCTTGCCCAAAACACTGGCGGCATTACCACGCTGGATGGCAATGCTGATCCTTTGAGCCAAAAACGTGACAGCTCTAGGATCAATTAAAATAATATTACTAATATTTTTTCAAATAAATCTTTAAACTTAAAGATTTTTCTCAGATTTAAAGTTTCTACATCGCAGCCTTACTAACCTAACAAGGGTTTTGGATACCAACATAATTAAATACTAAGAAAGTATATTGATAAATCTAATGACTAAAGTTATTTTCTATCTATCTATCCAGTCGGTAGCACCCACTGTTGGGTATAGGCCTCATCTCTATCACGCCACTCCTGGCGGTCTTGTGCCAGCCGGAACCACTGTTCTCCCACCGCCCCCACAATGTCGTCTGACCATCCGGCAGGTGGTCAGCCCCGAGGCCGCCGCATACTCGTATCTCTTCTTAAAGTTATTTTACTTACAGTAATTTATAAATTAATGTTTTAACCACATTTTTAGTAATTAAACATGGTTTATACCTTTCGCTATAAAACAGTTGATATGAAAGTGAAAATGTTCGATGAATTGAAAAAGATAGAACGTATAACTATCTAATATTATACGAGTAAATGTGAAAGTTTATTAATTTACTAGCTTTTTCTCGTTACAATACAAGGTGGTAAGATGGTGGCACCTTTTTTTTAAAAAACGTTTCTTTGCTAAGTATTCACATCTCTATGGTGGTATGGTGGGACGAAACCATGGACTTCAGTGGCGATTTCTTGGCTGAGGTGTAAAAAAGCATTTCACCCCCGCCGCCCTAACCCAGCTCCACTCGCTGTTGTACTATCGCTTTATTTTGCTTCGCATAGACTTCGTAACATTTAGAGCGTTCAATTTAAACATTTTTATTTTTGTATGAAAATCTGATGAACAAAATATGATGAATTTTTCAAAGTCATCAAAAGTTGTTGTTTATGATGATATGAGAGGTTACCGGTTTTTTACAAATAACCCTGTATACAATATTATATTAGTTGAAATTATTCCGTGTAAATGCTATTTTATTAGCATGACTAAACTATCTCTCTATACTTTTACTGAAAATGTTAGTTTAACTCTATTCTTTAGTAGCCAATATAAGGTGGTCATGGTAAGCAGGCTGGTGTTATATTACACTCCCATTTAACACCTAAACGCACTTATATTACCATAATGTAATGCAAATATTGTAATAAACAAGATCGTAAATATATAGCAAACAGAGAAGGCGCAACCATTTCCATAAAATAATATAATAATTTACATAGAACAATAATAATGGAGCTCTATTATGTAATTTGATGTAAAAGGTCGTACATTAATAAATAAATAATAATAAATAAATAATGCTAGACTTTCCACACAGCATCATCTAGCCCCAAAGTAAGCAGAGCTTGTGTTATGGGTACTAGATGACTGATATACTACTTATATACTTTTTTTGTTTGTAAATACATACATATTATACATAGAAACACCCAGACCCGAGACAAATATTTGTAGATCATACAAACATTGGTCCCGCCGCGGGGATCGAACCCGCAACCTTTTGCGTCGCAGGCGGGCCTTCGCCCACTGCGCCACAGAGGTCGTCATAACTTATTAATAATAATTAATAACTTTGACGGCTTGTATAGCTGTTGATATTGTAACAAACTAGCTAAATACAGCTCGTTGTTTTCATCTGCATGCGCATGCGACGCTTCTAAATTTTCGACTATCATCATTCCTCATCCCACTCATATAATAAAGCTGAAAGTTTGTGAGTTTGTTTGGATGTTTGTATGTTTGTGTAAGGATCAGGCTCAAACGACGAAACAGTTTACAATGAAATTTGGTAAGTTGAAAGGCATAACTCCAGAATAGCATATAGGATACTTTTTATCCCGACAAACTTTCCTGAAAACCAAAAAATATGTAAAAAGACAACGGGAAAATTGCGTAAAAACTTTAGCAGTAGGTACTCTGTATGACACAAAGAGCACTGCTCTAAAGGTTGCCATGACAACCAATAACTTTTGATTTTTCAAAATGGCGATGTCATTTCATTCTACTATGCTTTGAACAATTTTATACTCGTAGACAGCAAATCCAAACATGAATTCAGTGTTTTCATGGGTTGGATTGGAACAAGGTAGTTTCATCTCTAAAGTTTCTATGACGAAACAATGTGCGAACGAAGTCGCGCCTGGGTCCAGTAGTGACACATATTTAAGCATATTTAGACAGGCAAAACAGTAGATTTCGCATTGCTGGGACTAACCCATTATTTGGCTATCACGTGAAAGAAAGATGTCATTATCATTCGTCACTAGCATTTTCCCTCAGAAGAGCAGATAAAAATAAGTAGGACTAAAATAGACACACTGATTATTTCCCTAGACAAGCTAGTCAAAATGACACATCAACTTACAACCTAAAATAGTTCTGACTAGTGGACTCGGACGCGACTTCGTCTGCGCATTGTTTCGCCATACAAATTTTAGAGATAGAACTACCTTGTTCCAATCCAACCCATGAAAACACTGAATTCATTTTTGGATTTGCTGAAAGCGGAAAGCATAGTAGAACGAAATGACATCGCCATTTTGAAAAGACAAAAGTTATTGGTTGTCATGGCAATCTTAGAGCAATGTTCTTTGTGTCAGAGTACTGCAAAAGTTTTTATGCAATATTCCCGTTGTCCTTTTACATATTTTTTGATTTTCAGGAACGTTTTTCGGGATAAAAATTAGCGTATATGCTATTCTGGAGTTATACCTTTCAGCTTACCAAATTTCATTGTAAACTGTTTCGTCGTTTGAGCCTGTTCCTTACACAAACATACAAATTTAAATATCCAAACATCTAAACAAACTCACAAACTTTCAGCTCTATTTTATGAGTGGGATACAATCTATTTACATCACCAGTTTTATCAAATACCTTCTACTCGTAATAAATCTTTTTAAAAAGTGCGATGAACTTCATACGAAAGACTAATTAGTTATGACGACATTTAACATTTTTCCTGTTCTGATAACGTCAGTAGTGAGAGTTTCGTAATTTCAGATCTAGTTTGATAATTTCGTGTTTTTTTAAGGTTTTACGCATACTACTTATATATGAAAAGACGACGTCGATATATGTGGGCCAGTTGATTAAGCTGAGAGGATGGTTTAGGTGCTGGGCAAGCCTATTCCATCTCAAACAATGTCCCAGGCACTACAGCGTCCCGTTAAGTGTAGGCATGGATTGCCTCCTGACGCTGTAAAAATCATCTAATATAGATGTAAATGCCTTACTTTTTTTATATATGAAAAGTAACAAAAGTATTTATGACTTTGCCCAGCAGAGGGAAAAATATTTATATTATACGGGTGTAAAAAGACTACTATCGAAAACTGAGGGGTTGCAATCAGACCATGATTCTAAACATATTTACTTAGCGAAAAAAATGCATTTTTTTTTTACTTAGCTACGTCATTTTATGTTATTTCCGGTTATTTACTACTTTTACAACATAAAAAGAAAAAAACAGTTAAAACTCAAAATCCAGCAATCTACGTAAAACAACGCGCCCAGTACATACGCAAACAGTAATCTTCAAACGCTGTTTTCTCCGGATATAATGATTTTTTCGGAAAATCCTTTTGGATTTGGTTGTGTGTTTGGATGCTGTACCTACCCCTTTCGGCTACGGTAGTCGTCTTTTTACACCCTGTATGATTTTGACCCGAAAAATACCTATGTATGATTTTATGTTAAGTTATTATAACTAAATGATTATTTAAAATAATACTAAATATATTCACATTTAAAGTTAGCGATCAAAATAAACATTGAAAACCGATTTGCATAGATAGATGACAAAATCTAACATTAGTTTCTTTATCACTAACTAGGATACATACTTAGGTCGCGTGTCACATTATACTTTAATGATGTGGTAATCGGAAATAGCTGTAACCGTTTTATCGATGTTTTCTTTCGCGTCACTAGAGGAATACGTGCGCTCGAGCAGGTCGGCCGAGTAACGTCACGAATCGCGAAAATCTCCGAGCAAGGCCGAATGTCGACCTCGCTACTAACTGTTAGTTATTCTGTATCTTCACGTGCTTGTCATCAAACGCTATAGGAACTAGGCTAGGCTTTTTCCTTGACTTGATCTGTTAGTCATTTATTTTCTAATCTGAGGTTGTAGGCTTTAAACTAAGAAGGTAGGTACGTACTATTATAATTATTATTGTTATTTTAACCTTTACAATAACAATTTTTTCCCTGGCACCCTGATTAATACATAGGCACTAAGCCTTTTAATCCTAAAAAGTGAAGCAATTCCGAGGTACCGCGGGTAACAAACACCGTAAATGAATGAGTGTAACCTCAAAATTTGTATACTTAAACAAACATTCTTCACACGTAATAAAACTTAATCAATTTGCATTTTCAAAGTAAAGTAAATACTACATCGTAAATTCTAGCTCCGTGTAAAACCGATTACCTAAGAACGTGCTAGATTTTTTAGGCATCCTAAATGAATGGATGTGAACATTTTTTATTTACCTTAGGCTTACCGTGGTGAATCGATTCGGTAGGTATAAGAATTGTAGGAAGGTTATTGCAGTAGGTACACACCAAGCAAATATTTGAGGGGAATAAGGATGTTCTCGTAGGTGTTTTTTTTCACTTTTTTCGGCAAAGCTCTATCGAAATTAAGCTCATACGAACTCACTTTCTTTTACTGTCAACCAGTGTCTTTTTTTTATAATTTATATCATTGCTAGCTCCGCTCCCGCGGTCCCTCGGAATTTTTTCGGGATAAAAATGGCCTATGTCAATGCCTGTCCTTCCCTGGGATACGAACTTTATCCCTGCCAATTTTCAGCCTAGTCGGTTTAGTGGTTTGGGCGTGAAAAGGTAACAACCAGACAGACAGAGAGATTTACTTTCACATTTATAATATTAAGTATGGATAAGTAATGTCTGTCAAACACCGCGCCCACTTTGTCAAATACGCGTCAAATATGCTCATTAATCTAGTAGAAACGTTCCCAGATTTGTCACAGCTAATTATTCCTGTCCCTGACGTCCAAACCCAAATATATTTAGTTTTAATCTAATCGGTGGTCCAAGCCGGCCTAGTTATGACGGCTACTTTCTCCATAATTATTATTTATACCGATTATTATCTAGTAATTTCATTACACTGACAATTATGTGAGTGTTCAATATTTTAATAAGTATTTTTATGAGTATAGTTCATGAGGTGATGATTTTAGAAACTGTTGCCTTTAAATAATTGAATTTGATGAGACTTTCATTTCATATAATTTTTTTTATAATATTAACCCCACATAATGTGAGTTAAGGGTAGGATGATGATAATAATATTATTATAGATAAAGATGATTGTGTTTAACTAGAAATATCTATTTATACTCTACAATGTACATCATAACTATAACATAATAATTATTACTAAAATATAAATATAACCAATGATTTTAAATTAACTTAGTAACCTTAACGAAGAATGTTGCACGCTTATTTTATATTATTATAACTTTAATAATAAATATTCATGAAGAAATAATACTTCCTTTAATAGCAATTCGTTATTTAACGAATTGCAATAAAATTGCTATTTGATTGAGTTGAGTAGGTAATAACAATTTATTATATTATAAAGGCTCGTTATTAATTACTAACTTATGTGACATCTTCTAAGGATCATGGGTCTTGAAAGTTTCGACATAAATCATAATACCATCGTTATTTATCTACGCATTCGCGAAACGAATATGTATGTATGAAAATATTCCCGCGTTGTGGTCGCGTAGCGTAGGTGCGCAAAGCGCCATAGATAAAGTATGGGTAGCCTCCGCCGCGCGGCAGACGCTCCCGCTTCGCAGTCGCTTTTTCGCGCAGGTTTGGTAGAAGCCTTAGTAATAAGGATGCGCAGTAGCCGATTTTCTTTGAAAAAGAGCCTTTGCGCTATCTTTATTTTCTTCATGTATGCCTAAATCAGATTATCCATCAAGTACTTTCCTACTACAAGACTTGCTTCCTTTTTTCTACATTAGTAGGTATATCATGTTTCTGGTTTGTAGGTAGGTAGGTACCTAAGCTTCTTTTATAAATCAGTACCGTAATTTTAAATACCTATGTCATTAGGAAGAGCTACAAACTAACACCTTTATATTAGTGTAAGAAGGTATACCTACCTATTATTCATTTTTTTATAAGACAATAATGCTTGTTAGTCGCTAAGTGTAAGCTATTTAAATGTAACCGCCGGCATATCATATATCACAAATAACAGCTAATCTTGGGTGAAGATATCATTAAGATAAACAATGAAGAGACAGCGATATTACAAAACAAATTCAAGGTGAAAAGGTGAAAGATAACAATACCGTTAAGAATTTTAATGTTTCTACCTTCCGTAGATGATATGACAAGATAATTTGATATCTTAATAGGTAGAGCTTTTATCCTCAGGGATGTTTTTGATGTCTTGATCTAAGAGTTCTTCAAAGGAATTGAATGTCATCGTTTGATCAACGTTTACAAACAAACTGGATGAATTTGTCTGTCAGTTCTAATTCTTATTAACTTTTTGGTCTTAGTGTTAGATAGATAGATAGTGTTGTGGAATGAACGTATCATTTGTCCTCAGACATAATTATCACGCTTAACTAGCTTGTTAAAACAAACTATTTTAACAAGCTAGCTAAATTAGTTAGCAGCTTTTAAAACATAACTATAATTTAACAAAGTAGGTAGGTAATTCTCGTCAGTAATAAGTAAAACAGTCGCGCTTTTTACTTGTCAGTTGTCAATTATTCAAATAACAGTGATCAGTCACCGGCACGTCCGACCGCGTGTGTGGTCGATGCGTGACTGAGAGAGAACTATTACCTGTGCTTGCGCAACAAGCGCCATCTTTAAACGTGGTGATCTATGAATATGGGAAATATAAGTGTCAAGTTATTTTAACGTGTATCCTAACGGAGCTGTTAGGATGTATGTTGTTTATGGATATTGAATTTTATAAAGTTTCCAGGTGTTGGTATGATAGGTTTATTAATATGCTGAATTTGCACCATGGAAATAATTAAGCTACGTGCTTTGCGTGCAAACAATGTTGGGTTCGAAAATGCAATTGAATAATGTGCTTGTCGCATAAGAGAAAGGTATGCTGCGGAAACTAAGCATAGAAACAGCTGGTTCATCATTTTGTCCCATAGAGTCAGATCAAACATGATTCAACTTGGCCAACTTTTTTGAAGGTATTTCATCTTCTGGCTATGTCTGTCTATAGAATGAATGGCATGGAGATATCTAATATTCGTTGTAAAACTTAGCTTTATGGATTTAGAATTAAAACATTTTATCCATTGTCAAGTTCTTTGATAATTGAATTTATCTTTCGCACATGTGAAATGAAATCAAAGCAGTAATTTCATTCAGTTACTAAGCAGATGTTCGTTATTAGGCGTAGACGAGCAGCTGAGACAGTAAAGAGACGAGTTGAGGCGACAAGACATCAATTTACTGATTTGCACCTAAAGGCATGTCGGTGATAGAATTCATCGATATAGATCACCATCTGAACAAAATGCAACTCTATTATTTACTCTAAGGAGCCCTTAAGGTGCACTTATAATCCTTTCTTCGCACTGGTTCGTGACTAGTGATACGACAAGAAGAAGAAGAACTCTATCAATATGAAAACATCCAATTTACTTCATAAGTTAAGGCAACAGAAAAAGAAGTAGAACACGTTGGCGAACGAATTAATATTTTTTATCAAAATTATATTACTTAAAAACCAGAATTTATAAATCATTTTACGTTGTTTCTTTTGCTGAACCAATATTAAAAATGTGTGTTTTAAGATGAATAAATTATTATGCAGAACAAGAATAATCATCGATATCGACATAGTCGCTTCATAGCCCAACTCTAGTTGTCAATAACCCGTCATTACGCTCCGAGCGGGCGCCGCAAATTGCACAAGCAGCTTCATTCACAACTCTTTATCGGGAATTAGCGCTAGTTATCGATATCGTATTCATCGATAGGATTCATGCCTATTTGATTTGATGTGGGATAACCGGGATAATATTTTACATGCATTATATTGGTCGCGAAGGAATAGGATCACTCATCAGTAGAATCACCTACCTAGTTTTATTTAAGACTTCCAGGTTCATTTACACCAGCGGGCCTAATGAATAAATTTTAATTTGACTTAGTTTGGAAAGATTGTACGTGGTAATAGGCTCACTGTGAAAAAGATAAGTTTACTTATTATGTTAGTTTAGGTAGGTATATGCGGAGACTTATCTTGGGAACTTATGGATTCGATTTGCGCAATTCCCTAGATATTAATGGTTAATAAAGAACTTTATTTCCTCAAAAGAAATTTACATTTCACTTAATGAGAATTTACTATTTTAAAATATAACAGTGAGCTATACAAAAAACTACTATAAAAAAAACTTAGTCATTTACATCTTTATTAGATGATTTATACAGCGTCAGGAGGCAATCCATGCCTACATTTAACGGGACGCTGTAGTGCCTGGGACATTGTTTGAGATGGAATAGGCTTGCCCAGCACCTAAACCATCCTCTCAGCTTAATCAGCCTGGCCCACAGGAAAGACGACGTCAATACCTGTAGAGCTGACTAAGCTGCGGGTTTCCTCACGATGTTTTCCTTCACCGTTAAGAGCTCGTGTTAAAGCGCATATAAATTTTACGAAACGAAAAATCCATTGATGCACGGCCGGGATTTGAACCCACGACCTTCAGATTGAAAGTCGAGGCACAACCCCATTCGACCAACATGGCTATAAGCTATTATTATTACTTATAACTAGATAGGTTAATTTACATTTCAATTAATTACTTAAAAATGTAGATTTATTTTTTAACAATGTTGGTAGGTATAATGACAAAAGAGTTTTGCTAAAACAAATTAACCATAACATTATAAACCTATACTCATAATTATAATAATCACCTTGTTTCCAGCTAAATTAATTTCCCGATTCCTCATTGAATAAAGAAGTAGGTAGTACTCGTATATAGGGTCTTTCATTTTAAACTAACTTAATTCAGGAATTGGGTTCAATATATAAATTAACAAATATTTATGTAATTTTTTTTTGTTATGAAAATCCCGAGAAAATCGACAAAGACTATCCTTTCAATTGATTGTTGCTTCTTGTATAACTTAGTCCATTAGTAATGTAGCTGCGCTGCGATTGGTGGTACGGCTGTTCTCCTTGAAAATCATTATGCAACATTTCTAAAAAAACAATAAATGATTAATTTCGAAGTGAAAACTTAAATCGGGTTAGGAATTAAGTGGATACGCTCAAACGTCCAGTTACAACCCAAAAAGGAGGCCTTTTCTGTTTGTGTAGTTTAAAATGAAAGACCCTGTAGAAATACCCACTTAAAACTTTACAAGTGATCCTAAATGTCTACTGGATTGAGCTTTATATTTTGTAATAGCAACCGGAGTCCGGACTCATTAAATTAATTCGTTAGTACCTATCTAAATATAAGTATCTGACATTTAAACAATTCCATTGATAATTTAAGAAAAATAGAACAGTAAAATGTACCGTTATTCAATAAAATATTGTAAAATTCATTAAAAAACATTAATATTTGCCATAAAAATAAAGGTGTCTTAAAAACCATAAAAACCTCATTATTTTAATCATTCCGATCAAAATAGTTATAAAATATTTTTATGTCTGAAATATCGCATTAAATGATGGTCATCGCATTGCGCTTACGCATCTTGTAACGACATAAAATGTTGCAGTAATACGACATTTTTATCTGAACTCTTGTTTTCTATATCCCAACAACTTTAAATACTATTAAGACAAGAAATAAGAAACTTTTTTTTTATGATGAATGGGTCGGCTCTTGACCTCAAACTTACACAGGCAAGAGTGAGGTCTACGATGGAGCGAGCTTACCCAGAAGGTGCCTATTGACTCTCTTCTTAAAAACAATAGGGTCGTAGCTCAGCGGAAATACAGACGCTGGAAGCTGATTCTAAATTTTTACAGTGCGCATAATAAAAGAACTTTCGAAGCGCTTAGTTCTAATAAGTGGAATATCAACCAGGTGAGGTGACTTTGTTATAATTGTGTTCAACTGTGTTATACAAAAGATGATAGGTTTGCAAACCCGTCTAATTGCCTTCCTCTAATCCAGTTGATCCTAAGGTTGTCTGGAAGAAATCACTTACAGCGATAAGACCGACTATTGTACTTAGCTTTAAATATTCTCCTGTGTCTTTGTTTGTTTTCTTTGTAATGTCCATGTGCACAATATAGTTTTTTCTATTCTATTCTGTATTCTAGTGAGCAGAAATTTTAATGGCTGTTTGCCTTTTGGTTTAAAAAAAATGTGTCAACTGTCAACCTACTCATGACTTGTATATACTTACTTATATTCTGGCAAATAAATTCTTTTCTATTCTATGACCTACTTATTAGAAAACAAAAAGAAACAGGGCCATAAATGGGGTCGGCCTATTTTCGTGTTTCTTTAGGTAGTTCTTTTGAACCAGTGTGCTTTTAAGTGCACTCCATAGAGGCTCCTTCCTTTGGCACTTGACCTTATTTCTAAAGGTTTCACCATGCCGATTATCGATGTTTTCCTTCACTATTTGCGAGTAGGTAATGACATTGCATGTTTTGGACAGAAAAACTCATGCTTTCTTTCAATTGATACATGATTGATTTTGAACTGTCATGTAGTAGGTATATGACGGTTTCCTCGCGATGTTTTCATTGACCGTTAAAGAGTACGTAATGTAATGGCATAGGGTATTATACTACAGTGTTCATAAATTTTCTAATAGAAGGGATACACCTTTGCCCAGCAGTGGGACAACGTAGGTTAGAGAAAAAGGGATACAGCCGTGAGCCTATTTACTATTTTCATAACATCACTGAATCTGAATACAAGTTGTATTAAATCCTAAGTAGATACCTTTTCAAAGAACTAGCCCGAGGCGCCGCTTGATGTTGTCGATGGACTTTTATGGATCCGACGATTTGTTGCCCGACGGATCCGAATGGTTAGAATGCTACTTCACTTGTATTGATGTATAGTCAGCACAAAAAACTTAAGTGTTTAAATCTGTCTCATTGGAATTAATTAGGAAATTGAGAGCAAATAAAACATGAATAGAATAAGAATAAGAATATATTTATTTGACACGCACAACACAATACAATGAAATTAAGAACATCAAACATTTAGACAACACGAGTAGGTACAAAGTAACATAATAAAAAAATAAACAAAAATAAAAACAAACTATCCATGTCCTACCTATTTTTATGTGGTGCCAAAAAGGTCCAGTCTCAGCTTTAGTGCTGCTCCCAGGAGGGGGAATAGCTATAGGTAATAGGTTTTATATTAGGTCCTAACCTAGGATCAAATCCAAGCCGAAAAATTGGCTCTTGAAGTCAGAAATCGTGGTGGGAAGCATCCGAATATTCATCAAACGAACAAAAAAAGGAACGCGAATACGGCCCCAGATCTGACGTACCTATACCTGTATACCTAATGACCACGCTTTAGGGATAAGTAAGGTACTTATAGGCTGCAAGCTGATAGGTTTGATAATAGTTATACGTAACGTAGGTAGGGTACTCAATTTAAAATAATAAAAACCAAGTGTGTTTCAACATTGAATTCACTCTAAAAAAAGTTAGCTTTATTTCTACAGGAACCCGCGACCTTTATGCTAAGGTGCCAATTGACCGGGAAAAGGTAGCGACCTTTTTGCGTAATTGGCTTTTAAAGATGTCATAATTCACCATGGTGAACCTCAGGGCGGTTAAATGGCAAACGATAAAGTGAGCATTACTTTCTGTTTTATCGAGTCAATAAATAAATAAATAATGCTGGACTTTTCACACAGGATCATCTAGCCCCAAAGTAAGCAGAGCTTGTGTTATGGGTACTAAATGACTGATAAACTACTTATATACTTTTTGTTTGTAAATACGTACATATTATACATAGAAACACCCAGACCCGAATCAATGGTAAGAGTCTTCCGCCAACAATCCATAGCTCAGTCGGTTGGAAATCTCCAAAAGGATTACATTACGCGCTTCTACTTGTAGGGCACTGAACGTGTTTAATATGAGTCCTAACTCGTCAGTTATATTTTAATACCTACCTACTGCAGATTATGTTATTTTCGTGGTTACTCTTTCTGTACTGACGATTAAAATCTAAATCATGTGACTGACTAAAACCACATTAAAACGTCGCCTTGCTTCACGCAGACTGTAGAAAAAAACGTACCAATTGGGATATTTTAGAGTCTTCACTGTCCGCACGCTAGTAACATCTAATTTTTTTACTCACAGTAAATGAAAAAACGTCCTAATTGGGATTTACACAGATTATACTACGGTGAGTGTGCCCAGGAGCTACACGACCTTATTCCGCCTTCACTGTTCTTTTACAGGGACTTCAGACGCACAGCTGATTATCATCCTCATCTGGTTGATATTCCACTTATTAGAACTAAGCGCTTCGAAAGTTCTTTTATTATGCGCACTGCAAAAATTTGGAATCAGCTTCCAGCGTCTGTATTTCCGCTGAGCTACGACCCTATTGTTTATAAGAGAGTTAATAGGCAACTTCTCGCTCCATCGTAGACCTCACTCTTGCCTGTGTAAGTCTGAGGTCAAGAGCCGACCCATTCATCATAAAAAAAAAAAAATTTAGAGTCTTCACTATCCGCGTGCTACAAACTTATGCGGTGATTCTTATTAAAACTAAACCTATGTAGACCTTTACTCGTTGAGAGGTCTTTAATAATTTTATAAATAACAATGATAATACCTACTTACTTCATCATCATCATCAACAACCTATTAATACCCACTGCTGGGCGTAGGCCTCCTTTCTAACCCGCCACTCCTCTCGGTCCCGTGCTATCTTCATCCATTGTCATCCAACCACACAACCTACTTACTTACTTGAAATATTTTAATGTGATTTTATTTTAATGCATATTTTATTTAATGTAAGTTGAATTGTTTATATTTTATTAAGGAAATAAAGAGGCTATAATAAAAAAAACAATAATGTAGACCTAAGGACTTCATTACAGTACAAAATCAAGATTTTATCTCGACTTACTTTTTATAAGAATCACCAATAATCTCTACATATTTATTATTGTTATATCATTGTATCTCGTAAGCTTGAGATTGTTATAAAACTTGTGCTAGCGGTACAGATGATCAGTTAATTAGCAATATCGACGCCCAGCTATCAGCCTCGCTAAATACGTAATCCTGAGAACTATTTATAACGGACAAATGTAGCTAATAACCAATTAACACATCACAGGGTGATCCAAAATTCCATGACTAATAATATCGTAAAGCATACATAGGTACATACAGCAAAGTACAGTTTGCCCAACGGATCTAGGCATTCGTGAAGTTAGCCGTTTGTCTCCGCAGAACATAATTTTGTATGACAAAGAGGTCACTGCGCAGACAAACGGCTTACTTCACGAATGCCTAGATCCGTTGGGCGAACTGTAATAGTCTTAAAACTAGGTAGTTCTTGTTCTTCTCCTTTTCCTTCGCGACTAATACCTTGAAGCAAACATGATCACAACGACTCTACATTTTTATTACTAAGTAGGTACTTACCTACTGATAGTTTTCAACGTACAACCAAGAACTAAGATTTTCGTTGGACAGCGACAGATGTTCATTCATGAACATAGTGTTTATCAAATCACGATGTTTTTGAATCTTTATATCTTCGAAGTTCGTAGGATTACAGTGCCAAGCACCATTTATGAAAAAAAAAAAAAAAAAAAAAAAAAATATGAAAATTAATCTTAAAAATCTCCAATTGTTCATGACATGAGCATCTGACGCGGAATGTACAACATTGAAGTCGGATTTCATCTTAGATCTACCTACGGACAACATTGATATCAGATTTCTTCGTAATTATTTAGTACATAAAGGTTTCCATGTCATATATCATTTCATGCGCAGATTAGCCGGATTTCCGCCATGTATCCCTTTACTGTTTTGAACGTTTGACATTTACGATTAACTTTCGATTCAAAATGAGACAGAAATTATATATCCTAAAGCACTTAATATAATCTCAAGGGTGTAATAAAATCCTCATCTATTACTTTCCCGGCTATTTACCGTATCAATTAAACAACTGTAATTAACTATTTACACCAAGAGTGAACTAGAACACCGTTTATGCCTCGATAAATGCCACTATTTAGATGCAAATGCACAATAAAAACATCCTGTATTCGCCATTGGCTAGCGTGCAGATTGCTTAGTAAAGATATCTTGAATTAAATTGACTAGCGTTTGCGTCTTTAACTTAAAACAGTGTGACTCGTTGGGAACTCATTTCGATTTATTATTTCGAATTGACGACCTCTGTGGCGCAGTGGGCGAAGGTCCGCCTGCGACGCAGAAGGTTGCGGGTTCGATCCCCGCCGCGGGACAAATGTTTGTATGACCTACAGATATTTGTCTCAGGTCTGGGTGTTTCTATGTATAATATGTATGTATTTACAAATAAAAATTATATAAGTAGTATATCAGTTATCTGGTTCCCATAGTAGCTTTGCTTAGTTTGGGGCTAGATGATGCTGTGTGAAAATGTCCAGCATTATTTAAATAAGGTAAGAGGTGTATACCTAATGTTAAGCTAGTATGTAAAAAAAACTCGTCTGAATTGAAATAATATTTTTCTTGGTATTAAAGTCAAAGTCAAAATATTTATTGCATTCCTGTGTGGTCTTAAAATAGTGGTTTACTATGGTTCTAACAGGAAGGACATCGCAAAAATTTTAGTAACAAAATTATGTTTCTTACCCAAACATTTCTTACGCTATGAGATCTCTTATATAAAGTCTTAAAGAAAAAACAATTATCATTTCTGTGAGTGTTTTTATTCACCCAATTTATGCAAAACAACTTTCTCAATTAGTATCAACTAATTTTACCCATAAATGCTTAATTTAGACTAAAAATAAGCAATTTTAGGTATGTCACTATAATAGGCATTCTATTATGGACTTTATCGTAAACGAAATAAGAAGGAAGTATTTTAGTTTAGTTTACTTTAGTCAGTGCACAACCGAATCGACGCCATAGGTAACCTATGTTAACAGTTTTTTAGCTATAAAGTATTGATACTAGGTTTTGTTTGTTGCAGCGATACTTCAGCGTGCGACATACAAGGTCGGCCTCCTGACGATCCAGGGGGTGTCCACCTGCCTCTACCTCTGCATGGATGCTTGCGGGTTCCAGTACGCACATGTGAGTATCGCTCTTTGTTCCGGGGATGTTCATGGTTATTCCGGGAGGTGTTCTGGTGTTATACCGGGGGTGTTCTGGTGTTATTCAGGGGGGTGTTCTGGTGTATTCCGGGAGGTGTTCTGGTGTTATACCGGGGGGTCTTCTGGGTGTTATTCCGGGGGGTGTTCTGGTGTTATACCGGGGTGTTCTGGTGTTATACCGGGGGGTGTTCTGGTGTTATTCAGGGGGGTGTTCTTGTGTATTCCGGGAGGTGTTCTGGTGTTATACCGGGGTGTGTTCTGGTAGTATTCCGGGGAGTCTTCTGGGTGTTATTCCGGGGGGTGTTCTGGTGGTATTCCGGGGGTGTTCTGGGAGTGATAAGTCGTTGCGTGATATCCCTGCGTGGCTGCTTGTTGGGCTATACGCAAATGTGAGTATAGCTCTGTTTTCCGGCGGGTGATGTGGGGGGTGTTTTAGAAGTGATATGTCTTTATCTTGCGTGGATACTTTTGGGTTCCAGTACCCATATGTGAGTGTAGGTACCTACTCGTAACTCTTTGGTACACCAATGAGTTACAACCAGGGGTTTGTTTCAACTTATGCTACACTACATACACTTAAAGTGTCAAGCTAATCAGCTTATCACCAAAGACTGAACAGTCAAATCAAAACACCATATAAAAGGCGGCAAAATAAAGATGAACTTTCTCCTTGCGCAGGAGTCATCGATCAGAAACCACAGATACATCAACAGTTAGTACTACTGATCGATATAGATCACATTGACTTGATACTTTTATTTATTTGTTTCGTACTAGATAAATGACGCCTACATAAACACTTTTGATGAGACTTATTACTTCGGTATAAGGTTTAAATTGGTTTGTTTAGATGTAGCTGGTTCTAGAGCGTTTTTGTAAGGGCTATTGTTAATTGAAATGTTTGACGCCTGATCTATTTCAAAGTGGACGCCTGTGGGTGGTATTACGGTTAAATAAGTACATATTTAATAAACATTGTAGTGTAGGTGTCTTCATAAAGTAACATAATTATATTCATAACCTATATGGTACTTACCTACACATTGACTTAATTGAGTGACATTCTAATTACCAACCCGGGGCCCTACCATGAGCTCTTATAGCGATCCAGTTTAGGTCCTAAATTGAACTGCTTCGTACCATGACCTATAATAAGAAGAGTAACTAATAATAAAATTTACTAGACTTTTCGTAAAAACTGAACTGTTTTGCAATATAATACTTAAATAATATGTACAAGTAAAACAATTTTCTGCTTAAAACGTCACGTTGTCACGGTTCGAAAACTTTGCGATTCAGATTAGGAACCTTAACTGGATAGCACCCAAACTGAATTGTAGGTCATAGTACGGCACCAGGTGCCAAATAGGATTACTTATTAATACACAATTTTACTGAATTAAGTAAGTACCCAGTTTGAGACAAGACGAAGGCGTTAAACTAGATTAGAAATAGATAGATAGATAGAAAATACTTTATTGTACACCACATGGAAATAACAAAAAGAGACAAGTGACAAGGCGAAGTACAATGGGCGGTCTTATCGCAGTGAGATATTTATTCCAGATAACCTTAGGATGAACTTGATTAGAGGAAGGCATAGGTAAATAAATGTTTATAAAAACGAACAAATGAACAATAACCAAAACCATTGAAGCCAACCAAACCATTAAAAGGTTCAACAGTGTGAAAAAATGTTAAACGTGTTGAATGTTGTGTTAAAAAATCAAAAGCTACATATTCCCAGCCAAAATAACGGCTAAAAACAACGAAAAATACAATGGATCATAAATAAAATATAAGTAATCCGTCTTCAAAAATGAATTTATATCCGAACGTTTACATTGTTGCAACATGGAAGGGTCTGTGATTCGATGAAGTGTGTTTAATGTAATTGTTAGCAGCATGCTCCGAAATAGCTTCGAATTTGAGAGCACGTTTTTGACACCTTAACAAGCATGTGTTCATTGATAAATAATGAAATAACAAGACTGCTAACATTATAAACAAAATATTGAGGCATCTTAAAATAAAAATAAATAATAATACCCTGGACTTCTCACACAGCATCATCTAGCCCCAAAGTAAGCAGAGCTTGTGTTATGGGTACTAGAATTACTGATAAACTAGGTACTTATATACCTAATTTTTGTTTCTGTAAATAAATACTTATTTTCTGGGAAACAATAAAATATTTATTGTTATTCCATGCTTGTCTTCTCAAATACTTTACTTATATACTTTTTGTTTGTAAATACATAGATATTATACATAGAAACACCCAGACCCGGGACAAATATCTGTATTTCATACAAACATTTGTCCCGCGGCGGGGATCGAACCCGCAACCTTATGCGTCGCAGGCGGACCTTCGCCCCCTGCGCCACAGAGGACGTCAAAAAAATACGTGAGTGTCGTTTAACCTCCGTGGAACACTAGGTTGGAACTAAGTTTCAACTTTGACATTTGGCATTTTGTCAAATAAATTATTGTCAAATACTAAAATCCTAGAAACGCTATTCCGTACTAACAATGCAATCTATGGACTATTTCGCGTCTACGCACTTCGCACTGTGACGTTTTGACCTATGTATGTGTCGTGACGGTAGAATCGAACGCTTTTTTTTTCTAGTCTCCATGCTCGGTACTGAACACTTTTACATTCATATCATCTCTCACACAATCCAACCACTTCTTCTTCGGCCTGCCTCTCAAGCCGAAGACCGTGGCAGATGGAGAAAAACAATAAATAAACTGATACTTGCACGGAGTCACGACCCTCAACTGTGGGGCAACGACTCCTCAGTCGTTGCCCCACAGTTGAGGGTCGTGACGTCTAGTCCATTACTGGGGGTTAATCCCTCCTCAGGGATTACCCCCCCAGTACTGGACAAGACGGCCTTAATGGTAGGTACCTACCTAACCCAGCAGTCGATAAAACCGGGCTGATTATTGTAGACAGACAGATTGTGTAAAATACGAACAAAAGAAAAATTATTGTGATAAATTAGATAGACCTACCTACCTACTACCATACCAATGTGTATTAACCATATAAGGCTTTATTATAAAAAAGTTAAACCTTAGTTGAACACCATGTTGACACATGTCAAACCAAAACTGTTACTACCAAAAAGATTTCTATGTACGAATATTTAAAGATCGTTTTCGTTATCGTTTTTCTAGGGACAGTTTTTTAGTCAGTGCTTTGCTAAAAAAAAAAATATGAACCATATTTTTTTAATAAAGGGGATAACGTTTCTTCTTGATTCGTAAGCATAACACACTTGAAACAACAATAACAAATGATGCGACGTATTAAGACATAACTGTCAGTTGCTGCCGGTACGATAACATTCGCGAAAATCGTTTGTCAACACGAATTTTCATTTACACCCTTTTCCGTTGGGAGCGTGTGTCAATTATGACTAGTGATGTGAACTGTCGATAAAAACATCGATCGAGTTTTAATTCACTTGTTATGTTTTAGGCTATGCTAAATATGCTAACTGGGATGGGAGTTAGGTACATTAAAGGCTGTTTTTAAGGTAGGTATTAGAATCAATAAAGTGATCTACAGATATACGTAGGTACTATAAAAAAAGGTAGGTTTAGAGTTACTTTTTGTAGTGATAGAAAAGAAAGCTTAACAAAGCTACAGAGCTGAACACAAACTTGAAAAAACAATCACAACTTTTTAATTTCCATAAGAAAATTTGGTTAAAAAGGTTTTAGCTTATGAGGGGAGATAAGTCTTTAAGTGAAATGTCAATACTTAGATGATTGAATCAAGTGGTCCTTCAAATTATGTTGTTTTGCGAGTTTTTTTCTTTAGGGGGAAGGCAGGAAGTATATTTGTCATAATTTGTGTCAACGTCAATTGTTCATTTCGTTTATTTTGATTGATAGATTTTTTACTATGTTTGTTTGACTTTAGGATTCCTTACTTAATACACATTTTAAACTTTCGCGACTTGAAGATATTATATTTAAATTTTTATACGAGATTAATCGCGTGGCTGTAATGCCTGGCCACTGAAACGTTGAGGTAAATAAATAAGTTATTTAAGCGATTAAGTCCCGTCTAAAATTAAAATATTTATAATATTTACTTATTAGGTAGGTTTTTACTGACTCACATGTTTTTTTATGAGTTCAGACTGGCGGGTAGGTAAGTATTAACAATTATTTCATTAGGTAGGTACCTATGTAGTTTCATCGAATTCAAAATATTGGTCGATATTCCACCCATCTCTGTTTTATAGAATGCAGATTTAGAACACTTTCAAAACAACGAAATTCAAAAATGGAACGCGATTTGAAAATAGAACTCTCACTACTGGCGCTAATCTTGGCGACAATGCACTTTAGAAACTATCCAGTTTATCTTGACCTCTTCTGGGTGACAAATAACCTCTAGACATGGATCTTTAAGACTGGATAGGTAATTCATCCAGCATAAGATGAACTGTGAACTAAATGTAAATTCAATTTAGTAGGTGTCAAAGTGACCGAATAGTGTGGGGTGATCCTATTAGGGAGGAGACAATGCGATAAGAACGAATGACACCATCAATCAGAAGCCGATTCATTAGGCGCAACACTATTTGTCATAGGATGTGTGGTCGAGATACGAAGCGAGCTTGATATTATTATCCTGTGCTTTTAGAGCAAGGATTTGATCGAAAGACTTTAAGATGTGATTTATTAGAACTATCGTGTGTATGGTGTAGTCTTTCTGATAAATCGATGACGTTCAGCTCAATCTTGGGATGGGTGACTAACAATCAAGCTTTATGCGAAAATTTTAACTTATAATAAGTTACCTACGTATCTGTTATTTTTCTGCTAAAAAGAATCACTTCATTCATGACCTGGGGCAGTATTCGCGTTCTTATTTTCGTTCGTTCGATTACCTAATATTCAGATGTTTCTTACTACGATTTCCGACATCAACGGCCAATTTTTCGGTTTGGAATATTTGGTCCTAGGTTAGGACCGTGTTTTATCGTTGATCTTATCGACTGATTACTATGTAGCTCGTAGTAAGAAGCATCCGAATATTCGTCGAACGAATGAAAAAACGAACGCGAATAACACCCCTGGCACAAAGAATGTCGAGACATCTGTTTAGTCGTCTAATTTCAAATTTAGAACTCAACTGCACTTTTTAAAAATTCAAATATCGAACGTTTGTCATTATGATTATTTCGTAAGCATCAAACGTACCTAATATGAGTACCTAAAGTTTTGTGAAGATGAATTCAATTAATGAATTATGTAATCAAAGATCATCAAGGTGTAGGTAACAAATGCTTATTGGAGAGGCTCCCACGATGTACCTACCGTTAGCTTTTAACACAAAGCCTGTGGTACACCGAGAATCGTATCAGCGGCTTTTATTAAAAGGTCGCATCCAATCCGTAGCATTTCAATACCCTATGCTGCTTATTATAAAAACGTTAAACCTTGCTTGAACCACATGTCAAAACAAAACTGTTACCACAATAATTACGTTTTAATACTAAAAAGAAAACCGACTTCAATGTTTGACTCGAAACGCGGTGTGACTCAGGACGTCAAGCTGTCGATTCGATTTCTATTTGTGACATGGCTAGGAGGAAAGGTGTTTAGAGTTTTACGGGGAAACTATCAATCCCTCAGGAATAAAAATTATATGGGACCACCTCTGGAGCCCCCTTCACCCTTTCAAACATAAAAAGAATTTTGCAAATCGGTCAACAAATGGCGGAACAATCGCGTAACAAGATACAAAAAAAAAAAAAAAAAAAAAAAACATACAGACGAATTGAGAACCTCCTCCTTTTTTGAAGTCGGTTGAAAAAGCGTTCTGTACGAGTATTTAAAGATCGTTTTTCTAGGAACAGCTTTTTAGTTAGACTTGGTCTAAACTCGGCTCATTTTCTTGTAGCGTAGTGTAGGACGCCCTCCGGCCAGGTGGAGTGACGATCTGCGAAAGGCTGCCGGCAGAAGCTGGATGCGTCGAGCTGAGGACAGGGCGCAATGGCGCGCACTAGGGGAGGCCTATGTCCAGCAGTGGACTGCCATAGGCTGGTGATGATGATGAGGGATTAAATTCCGAGGATTTACTTTCCAAGTTTCATTCATAACATTTTCGAGTGTGACTTTGGTACTTTCAAAGTGATCTCAGCGGTCCTACTGAATAAATGCTTTTTGACTTTGACTTTGACTTTGTTTAGGTAGGTACTTTTTTTTTAATTTTTCGTTTCCTGAGAGCCAATCTTAGTGTGGCAGTAGCCAACACAGAAGCAACTATAAATCGGTGGAAGGAAGCGATGACAGCGGATGATCGATGCTTCTGATACACCTCTACTCATGGTTCGAGTACAACGATAAAATATGAACCCGATTTACATTAAATTGATTACTACGTAACAAGTGGTTGGTAGCGCTCTTGGAAGTCTCGTGCTTGCTTAGTCGTTCTTGATAGATCATCGAAGTTAAGCTACGTTCTTAATGGTCCGTAAGTGGATGGGTGACCGCCAATGGCATTTTCATCGTTGGTGTGCACTTTCAAAGGATGGATCCAAAAGTCGACGTTTTGAATCCTATTTTAGCTGAGAGAGGTTAATTAGGTACCCTGCAGCAGGCGCGGATCCAGCACTCAAAAAAGATAGATAGATAGATAGATTAACTCTTTATTGTACACAAGAACATAATACAGATAATATAACAAATAAACAAATTGTACAATGGGCGGCCATATCGCTAAAAGCGATCTCTTCCTGGCAACCATTTGTATGGACAGGATTGTCGAATACAGAAAAAACAGCGGTGTACAAAAGTAGAGAATAGTAACAAACTAAGTACCTACCTAACTATACTTACACTACACACACAACACAACACACACAAATTACACATAGAGCAAATTACACAAAGAGCAATAAAAACAGTTAGCAGTAACCAGCCATGGAAAGATAATGTTCACAGACACTGGCTTTAAAAATATGTATAGATTTAGACATTCGAATGGAAACGGGTAAAGAGTTACATAGCTGCACAGCTTGTACAGTGAAAGAGTCACCATACATAGTGGTGCTAGGGACAGGAGTTGCAAGCTGGAGAGAATTTGAGGACCGAAAAAGGTTGTGGGCACACCCGAAAATCGGCTAAGTGCGAGTCGGAACATGAACTCGCTTATGATCTATAATATGTACCTAAAGTGGTTTTTATTTATATATCAAGGAACTCGTGTGCCTTTGGTTAAATCGCTTGAAAAATGCGACATGCAGGCGAGAACAGGCAGACAGACAAAAGCATTTTTTAACCAATCTCGAAACGGAAACGCTTCGCTTACTCGCTCGGTCAATTAGGGTTGTGGGCATGCCCATAGTGCCCACTATAGTGGAATGAAAAAGGCTGATAATGATGATACTTTATCCTTAGGGCCTTTCCCGTTGCATAGTAATGCATAAATGAACATTAAGAGAAATTTACAACACCGAATATCATAGCTAGGCTTAATCAAAACTCCATCAAAATATGTTCAGTCCCGTTGCAATTCCGCTTGAGATATCACCGTCTGTGCTTGTTAACATTTTGATACCTAGGACATAACTGAATACCTAGGAATTATAGCGAAGTATTCCATTTAGGCTATTACCTAAGGCAAACTTAATACGTTCGTACAGTCGGTAGCAAAAGTTGATTAATCAGAGAACAATGGGCATTTTTATAATATGTTCAGACGGCTACTACTAGCGCCATCTATTGAGCTTCGAGAGAAACATCCCATTGGCGTGAAGGTCGCGCTAAACGTCAAACCCTCAAGCCGCGCTGGTGCCTGCGACAAAATTCATAACATGATATTCGCTTTTTCATCCTACCGTTGTACACGTAAAATTTTGTAATACGTATAAATAAATTCGTTTATACTTGATCGATAATCAAAACTTCTCATTGAAGACGTTCCCTGACTACTCCTCACCGACTAGGAATAGTAGGCTCAAACAATATGATAATATAATATCGATTCTATTAGGTATTTTAGGTAATTTCATACCTAATTTAAAAAGATGATTTGATATTTCTTTCACATTCAACCCTACGGGGCTTATTACAAGAAAATGAGCCGAGTTTAGACCAAGTCTAACTAAAAAATTGTCCCTAGAAAAACGATCTTTAAATACTCGTATATAGAACGCTTTTTTGTGGTGACAGTTTTGTGTTGACATGTGTCAACATGGGTTTCAAGGTTTTACGTTTTTATAATAAGCAGCTACGTGTTTTTCTTTTCTATTTTGAAAAGGGATTTTAAGATTTAGTAGCCGTTAAACTACCTAAAGGCTATATTAAGTAGTACTCGTAAGTTAAGAGCTTTCTGATCTACCATCCATCAAAATGAAAAGAATCATGAAGTTCTAGTGTTGACATTGAATTGGCTTGACCCTAACTATTTCGGCGTCGTCTGATGTCCTTAAACGATACAAATTGCGCTTTACGAGGCGGGAAGCCCACAATTTATCGTTCCATTAGACGACACAAAACTATTCCACCTAAAGTGGACAATAGACAAAACATTCGAAATAAAGCGGTTCTGATAATAACAAGAAGAGGATTAATAACACTGGCCACAAAGACACCAACGTAATAGGCAATAAAAAAGAAAAAAGTTTAAAAAACTTACATTCGAATTTTAAATTCGGACTAAAGGGTTTTGCCGCGCCACAGGCGCCGCTCGTGTTGCCACCACAAAAAACTCAACGGATTGAGAAAAAAGTGTAAAGTCCCCACAGAATAAACATATTTTATATTTATATTAACGATACCATTGTATGTTTTTGATGTAATTTTTATTTACGATTGTTTACCCTATTTTATGTTTTAATATGACGCGATATTTATAGCTTCGATTCTTGTGCTTTGGAATCTAAACTTTTTAGGGTAGGTTTTAATTTATAGCATGGCATGTTTTATCGACACTTTGATGAGAGTGGGAAGAGAATTAGTTAGTTTTCGATGTATTTTTTAAACAGGAAATAATTTAAGTAAATACCTTACTATAAAATTTAGATTAAACATCTAACTATCTATTAACTCATCTATCAGTCAAAAAATACTCAAAGCCTATCTACAATAATACCGTGTAAAAAAACACGTACGTAAATAACACCTCTTGTTATAATTATTTATTCCTAGTGTAAAAGGGTAGTCAGACACTTAAAGCTAACATTCACATTAACAAATTGTAATTAAGTAGGTACTTATCTAACTTAAGATAAGTATTAGTTATTAAGATTAGTTACCTACGCATGGCATACCACGTAAGTCATACATTAGTACAGTACCTACCTACCTACTATTAAATTGTTTTTAATGTAAGGTAACTTACGATTAGCCCTAAAATTTTTAATTTGTTTAAATATATTGTCATGAAGCGACGCGTGATCCGAGAGCTGGCACATTTTTGGCTCAAAGGATCAGCATTGCCATCCAGCGTGGTAATGCCGCAAGTGTTTTGGGCACGCTTCCGACTGACAGTGACCTGGATCAGTTGAGCTATCTATAGATCGTTTCTAACGATCCTTAGATAGCTTGACTAATCCTGTATTTTGTAAATATATGTAAATATATAGTAGCTAAGTTTCAACAAATATATTTATCTTATCTCATGTAAGTGAATTTGTAAATTCTTATGCGAAATAAATACATCTTAAACCTGAAGTAAGTACTACCGTTTCATGCAATAATTATAAGTATTATGTAGGTAATGTACTTAGGTACATAGCTCTGCTCTCTGGTACAATATCTATAAACTTTATAATATTTAAAATTTTTAAACTTTCATAATTTGGTGACATAATGATTGTTTTATAACGGGTATTTAAAATAAACAAACATTAACTTTAGGCCTACATCTATATAAGATGATTTATACAGCGTCAGGAGGCAACCTATGCCTACACTTAACGGGACGCTGTAATACCTGGGACATTGTTTGAGATGGAATAGGCTTGCCCAGCACCTAAACCATCCTCTCAGCTTAATCAGCCTGGCCCACAGAAAGACTGTGTCAATACGTAAACAAACATTAGGTACGTGATAAAAACCCGTTATAAATCATTTTATTATTTTTTATATCGATTTAGATTTAAAATTCCGACTCTACATATCCGAAAGTAAAGTAAAGATTTTATTAACTTGAGAATTTTCGAGGATTCGGTTCAGCCCAGATGTGGAGATTATGAATCGAAATAAATTTAATGATGATTAACAATCGCCGGCTTTTCTGTATCGTTTCCATCCATCTGCGCCTGATTCGTATACGAAATGTGTAGAGTTGCCATGTTTAAAAATATAAGTACTTAACGCATTTTTTTTTGGAACTGACCTGAATCACATAGGTAACATTAACTGACCTAAAGAATATACTTAGCTACCTATAAAACTTTTTCTAAAATCAGGCCAAATCCAGGAAGCTCTCAATTTAGAAAATTCTCAAAAATACAGAAAATAAGTAAGAATCGACGTTGTTAATTTCTAAAAGAAATATGACTGCAATTATTAAAAATGCTTGTACAGTATGCACAACCAATCTTTAGCTCTCTGAAGTGCAATATACGGTTGCGCAGGTTTGCGAGAGTATGTGACTTGTGAGACGATGCAACAAACTAAGCGAGTGAGCGAGGCAGCTATACAAAGCTGTCTTCGTCTTTTAGGCATAATCAAAAATTTGTTCTACGCGGCTACTTCAGAGAGCTAAAGATTGTACCTAACCATCGTTACTGTATTATTAAAAAAAAAAACTACGAATAAAGTAATTCTTATTCTTATTCTAACTAATTAAATTACCTATGCGTGTGGTTTTTCGACTGTAGATTCGACTGGATACAAAAACAACGGTCAGTAGAGACTCCACTATTCAGATCTCGCTGTTCTAATCAAGTAACAGAAACCTTAACTCGCTCGTTATATTCACATAAAATGTGAACTGGCGACACCATATCGGATCATAAAACTTTTATCACTTTATTCTCACATCACAATCCTTTTTGTCTAACTCAAAAATTCTAGCAGATATAAAAAATGCTTTTAGAACAAGGGAAAGCTTTTTATTAGTTTAACGACATTTAAAGTGATATTAGAATTGGTCCCATCATTAAACAGGGATAAAACAAATTAATGAAAAATAACTACTTATAAGGATTTTGAACATGGTTGAACGAAAATTCCATATGAGTAGTAAGTTTTATTTACAGAAACTAAGCTACTACATATTTACATATATTTTCAAAATACAACAGGATTAGTCAAGCTATCTAAGGATCGTTAGAAACGATCTATAGATAGCTCAACTGATCCAGGTCACTGTCAGTCGGAAGCGTGCCCAAAACACTGGCGGCATTACCACGCTGGATGGCAATGCTGATCCTTTGAGCCAAAAATGTGCCAGCCCTCGGATCACGCGTCGCTTCGACCAGACGCCCTGAAAGAATTTTGAAAACCCGAAGGGCTCCAGAAATTCCATATTATGTAAACAAAATAAAATACAGTTCGCCCAACGGATCTAGGCATTTGTGAATTTAGCCGTTTGTCTGCGTAGACCACAATTTTGTATAAAAAAGCGGTCACTGCGCAGGTGCGCAGACAAACAGCTAACTTCACGAATGCCTAGATCCGTTGGGCGAACTGTACTTATAGTCCTTTTCACTTAGGATCGGTTCCGTGACAAGGTTCTTTTATGTTAATTTCTGAAATTATTAAAAAGGAAATATACTAAAACATTTTTTTTGAAGTTGTATTTAGAATTATCACTAGATTTCATTTATTTAGAATTTTTTTAATGTTGTACAGCTTGAAACATAAAAGTTCTATGTGTCGGGGATGCGTTCCTACGTGAAAAATACTTGAGTTAGAGAACGTTATGCTAAAATGGTCTAAGCCATAAGCTATTCAAAATTAATCAGTTTGAGTACCTACTTATAGGTACTATCCCAACTTTTAATGACCCCAACCGTTTGATTTGAACCTACTTTGGTACTTTTACCCTTTTACTTAGTCAAGTAAGGGTAACCTACTTATACTTATTCTTGGATTTAGGTATACAACAATACTTGCAATTTATCCATACTATCCATATCCATATCCATACTAATATTATAAATGTGAAAGTAACTCTGTCTGTCTGTCTTTCTGTCTGTCTGTCTTTCTGTCTGTCTGTTTGTTACGCTTTCACGCGCAAACCGCTGAACAGATTAAGCTGAAATTTGGCATAGTTAAAGGTTATATCCCAGGGAAGGACATAGGTTACCTTTTATCCCGAAAAAATAAAAAAACCCGAGGGACCGCGGGTCACACCGCGGGAGCATAAATATTATTATTATTTTGTTTGTCAAAGTTTAACATCACGGAACTATAAAGTCCCGGACCTTTGATAGGCATGCATGGGGCCGAAGCCAACACACAGAGGCCTTTTTGACAATTTTGATCTTGTGTGATGGAGACACATACCGGCTACTATCCCTTCAACACTATAAAAATGCATTCAGGAACAGTCTCCGGTTTGTGCAGAACTATTGAGGATATGGAAAACTAATTACCGGGCTATGGGGTGGGATGGTAGTGGACTGGGTACTGGGGAAACTATGGGAACTATGACACCCGCCGAAACAATGTTAACGAACATGTAAAAATGGCGGGTGGAGACTCGCCAACTCACTACTGGGCCCCCTTAAACAGTCGCTCGTGCGACAAGGGGGCAACATGACGTGAGCGGCTAGAAGGTGGTAAGGTGCTACCGGACTTTAAACGACGATCACGAGCTCCCAGAGGGTCCAGCTTCACGTGCCCACTCGCCATCTTACGTAACACCCCTCAGCCTCCGAGCAATGCTCTAGCGACTCCACTCCGTCCGGCCAGTGAAGGCAACACGGTGGTGAGGGACCTGCTCCTCGTCAGTGTTCACTCCATCCGGCCAGTGAAGGCAAGCGGAGGTGAGGAACGGTGACCTCCCTCGGGAGCACTCGGGTCCGCGGGGTCGCTACTCCCCGACACCTCGCCTCAAAGGTGCCCTGCGACCTTATTATTATTATTATTATTATATTAGCCCTCAATGTCCCACTGCTGGGCAAAGGCCTCCCCCCACTCCCTCCATTCATCCCTCTCCTGTGCTAATAAGGTCCAGTCGGCACGGAATTTGGCGAGCTCGTCCCTCCATCTTGTTCGCGGTCTGCCGCGGCGTCGTCGCAACGTATCAGGGCACCACTCCGTGGTCAATTTGGCCCACTGGTCTCCCGACATGTAAATAATATAAGCAATATTAACCAAGAGTAGGTACTAAGGATAATAAACCTATTATAAATTATGATTATAAATTCAAGATTATTAATTTAATCTACTAGCTAGGTGTCTAGCCAAAACTGCAATTAAAATTTTAGGTTATTAGGATTCGGTCAGCATTGTTATTTAGATAAAGATTTTATATGAACTATTAAGACATTAAGATTAGATCTTAGTTCTAAACTAGAACTTGACCTGATAATTGCTTAACCTTTCCTAAGCTAGACTGTGCTCAGACATAGTGTATATTGCCGTGGGATGAAAATAATTCTAGGAAGTCATTTTATATTAAACTAGCGGAACGCCCGCGACTTCGTTCACGTGGTACATATCAACATAGCCCTTATCACTTGAGTAAGCTTAAGCTTTTCATCACATTAACTAAACTGAGTGACTGTGACTGCAAGTTCAACTTTGATGACTGAGTCTGAGTCCTAATCTCACTCTAAATCTGACCCTCAATCTAACCCTTATCTCGCTCTCACTCTTAATGTGACTCACAATCTCACTCTCACATTTTAATCTGCCGCCCCCCCATAAACTCACAAATCCATAAATCCATAAATCCATTAACCCCACTTCCAATCTCACTCCCACTTAAGAAATACCACACATACTTAATCACCGCCAACACCCTGTTTCAGGAATTATTTACAGCCCTCCCTTTCAACCCACCCCCTAAATACAAAAGTTCACCCCACCCCTACGAAATCCTAAAATGCAGCAGAAGAAGAATGTACCCTCCAAGTTTCAAGTTTTTAGGACTTATGGTTCTCATAGCAACTGTTACTCCCTCTTTCACCCCCTTTATAGTGGAGTAAAAAATATATATATAAAATATTACTCAGTACTCACACATAGAGAGTTTCCAGCGAATCGGACCACGCATTCAAAAACCCCATACAAACATTAACACCCCCTTCTAGGGGTAGTTTTTTTTTTTTTTTTTAATGCATACATTTTGTAATTACTCTAATTAATACTCATACCGAGTTTCAAGCGAATCGGACAACGCATTCGATAAACCCCATACAAACATCAACACCCCCTTCTAGGGGTAGTAGGTAGTTTTGAAGCTTTTTGAATGCAGACTTTCATTAAAACTGTTGAACTATCATAATTCTAAATTTCATGTCTCTAAGTGCCAGGAATATGATTTTATGATTTTTTCCCGTTATTTCCCACTTATCCCACATTATCCCATTTCCCCCCACTTTATCCCGCATCATCCCATTTTTCTCGCTTGATCCCGTTTTTTCCTGCTTTTTCCACGCTTTATCCCGAATTATCCCGCTATATCCCACATTATCTCGTTTTTTTCCTGCTTTATTCCTCTTTTTCCCAGTTTACCCCGCTTTTCCCGCATTATACAGCTTCTTCCCGCTTTATCCTGCCTTTTCCCTGCTTTATCCCGCTTTTACCTCACTTTATCCTGCATGATCCTGTCTTTTCCCAGTTTATCCCACTTTTTCCCGCTTGATCCTACTTTTCCCCCACATTATCCCTCTTTTTCCCGGTTTATCCCACTTTTTCCTGCTTTTCCCCCACTTTATCCTGATTTTTCCCAGTTTATCCCGCTTTTTTCCCACTTTATCCCGCATTATCCTGCTTTTCCCCAGTTTATTTCGCTTTTCCCCCGCTTTATCCCGGTTTATCCTACCTTTTCCCCACTTTATCCCACATTATCCTGCTTTTCCCCAGTTTATCCCGCTTTTCCCCAGCTTTATCCCGTATTACCCCGCTTTTTCCCAGTTTATCCCCCTATTCTCCCGCTTTTTCCCGGTTTATCCCGCATTATCCAGCTTTTTTCCTGTTTATCCCGCTTTTCCCCCCGCATTATCCCGCATTCTCCCGGTTTATCCCGCTTCATTCCACTTTTTCCCGCTTATCCCTTATACGTTATCCCTTCCCCAAATACCCCACTTCCACTCCCAATGGACTTATGGCTCCCATAGAATCTGTACTGTACTTCCCCTTTTTCACCCCCATTAAAGGGTAGATTTTGAAAAAAAAACATGCAGCTATTTTTTATTACACTACTGCTAAATACTCATACCGAGTTTTGACCAAATTGAACCACGTATTAAAAAATCCTACGCAAACTTTAACACCCCTTTCACCCCAGTTTAGGGGTAGTTATGAAATTATTAGAGTGCGGAAATTTTTTATTTACATTTTTAAATAATCATACAGAGTTTCAAGCAAATCGGACCACGCATTCAAAAAACCCCATACAAACATTAACACCCCCTACATCCCCTTCTAGGGGTAGTTTTGAATTTTTTTGAATGTAGACTTTCATTAAAAGCGTTGAACTATCATAATTCTAAATTTCATGTCTCCAAGTGCCAGGAATACGATTTTTCATACAATCGTTTTTACCCCTTTTCACCCCTTTAGGGGTTGAATTTCAAAAAATCCCTTCTTAGTACACCCCTACGCACCAAGACGGACATACCCTCAAAATTTCAAGTCTCTACGACCAGCGGTTTAGGCTGTACGTTGTCTATCAGTCAGTCAGTCAGGACAAAGATTCTTATAATAATAGATAAAGCAATAAAAAAAGAGCAAAACTTACTGCTGCTTATTATAAAAACGTAAAACCTTGGTTGAACTTATAAAATTTTATGTTAAATTTTATATTCGGTATTTATATTTTAATAAGTTCAGGGTTACCAAATAAAAAATATTTTGTAAAGTAGGTAATTTGAAATAAAAAAAATTAATAAATTTTTGACCTTTGCCCAGCAGTGGGATAATATAGGTTAATAAAAAAAAGTAGGTCATTTTTCAACAAAATAAGAAAAAGAATAAGAATATATTTATTTGACACACACAACACGATACAATGAAATTAAGAACATCAAACATTTAGACAACACGAGTAGGTACAATACAAAGTAACAGAATTAAAAATAAACAAAAATAAATACAAACTACCTATTTTTATGTGGTGCCAAAATGTATCTCTAAAGAAAGTAACATGAAATAAAACAAGTAGGTACCTACTTACTCGACCACACTCCTAAAAACGCCAGTTTGTGTGAGGTCCTCTTACTATTAGCAAAACATAAAAATGCAAATTAAAAAAATTAAGCAGTTCCGAAACACGTCGTTAGTTTTGACAGACGGAAAGGTGCCGCGGTGGCATAAATTGGCGGCAAATTCACAGACGACAGACCGACATACCAAAATGAAAATATTTTAGTCATAAAACGAATAAGTATGGTTAAACTAGTCGCTCTAAGGTTGAAATTCGATAGTATCTTCTATTAATTTTTTATTTAAAAATATTGACATTTACCTACATCATCAAAAATTTTCATTTTCTTCAAGTAGTCATACCTACCTAAACTTGCCTATAGGTAATACCTACGTAGTTCATTTTATAAAGATTGATTATGTTCAATAATGGATCGCGTCCACTAGGCGGACGGGTCGCATCGCAAAAATCCGCCTCCTATACATTTTGTATGAAACTGCGTCCACTGCAGGCGGGGCGGGCCGGGCCGCATCGGAATCCGTCGGCGGATCGCTCGGCGAGCGTATTTTTCCGCCGATGCGGCCCGGTCCGCCCCGCCCCGCCTCTAGTGGACGCAATGCGCGCCGCATTTTTTGTAGATCGTTGCTGCGAGCGGACGTATTTATTGAGGGAAAAACCGTAAAATGAACGAAAAACTACTAATATCTTTAATGCAACAATATTCTGAACTTTATGATAGGTACTGGAAATAGAAAATATCACGATGCGTTGAGGAGAAATAAGATTTGGACTGAAATTTTCTTGCATATGGTGCACCCTGACTTTATGTTTGTGACGTTTATTATTTTTTTGCTCCTCATCCAACAACATAAATAAAAATAACTTCATTAGAACCATCCATCGTCACATACAACCGCTTGCTAGCTTGTCTTACGTAGGACTGGCTGTAAAAATCCGCCGATGCGGCCCGGCCCGCCTCGTATAGTGGACGCAGTACGCAAAAATGCTCGCCGATGCGGCCCGGCCCGACCCGTCTCCAATGGACGCCTAGCTTTATAGGTACTTAGTGTACTTACCTACTTAATCAAACAAAACCAAGGTCTTTAGTGTAGGACCTTTGAACATAATTGAGCTACAGTTCTTCCAACGGATCTAGGCATTCGTAAGTTAGCCGTTTGTCTGCGCAGAACACAATTATGTATGCAATAGTTCACTGTGCAGACAAACGGCTAACTTCACGAATGCCTAGATCCGTTTGGCGAACTATACTTACCTACCAAAAATAAAAAATGTAGGTAGGTAGGTTACTAATTAGGTATCTAAATGCTTGAGTGTCTTATACCTAATGCTAAGTGATCACAAACCAAGTAGCTTGCATAAATTGTAGCAACTTATAAATCCTTCTCAACTAGACTTGCTGTGTAATTGACATATTTATTGCTGACTTTGTACTTACGTGCGATAAGTAGAATCCGATGCTTTCTAAATTTACCTACACGTTTCTAACATTTTACAGATACAGACCAAGCCCTTGATTCATAATACAGCGGAATGCATTCAGTTTGGAATCGACCGACAGCAACCAATCACAGAGCAGGAATTGATCCGCATTTGACGTTTCTTGCACTGTGTCTAACCAAATGCAATAATGAATGAACTAAATAAAGCCACAGATATAAACAAATAGAAAAGAATGATTACATCATTCAACTTAATGTTTCCTTACAACCTTTACTTATTTTGGTTGGAGATCTTTCGCCAATTTTGAAGGAGCTAGTGGCTCTCCTATTTTATTTACTTTTCTCGTGTTTTACTAGGTTCTATTATGTAATTTCGGTGGCATTTTACTAATGAAGCCTTGGATTATGTAACAGGAGATTTGGTAAATGGAATGGGGGAGTATTCAAGAATTTTTTTCATTTGACGAAAGATTTTCGTTGGAGTTTTGAAATGACAAGCCGCCATGTTTTTTCAAAACCAAATTGACGTGACTTATTACATATTTGATATACTCGACATTGGCAGAATTATACTGTTAATACAGTTTACATTTAGTTGCCATTAATAAAAAGAAGAAGAGAAAGAAGGAATAAAGTGAAGAAGAAGCTGGGGAATGAAGTGAAACCAGTAGAAACCAAGAAGTGAAGTGAGAGAGAAGAAGAAGACTGAGCCAAGATGTTACTGATTGGGCGGTATAGTCGCTCAGCGACAAAGCCCTTTTCTTTTTTGTTCATATAAATAAATAAATACTTATTTTGTTTCTTAAATAAGAGGTACCTTAGCGATTTATTCAACGATTTTATAACAGTCGTGAACCTCAGTAAGTGGGTTAGGATCGCAAGGAGCTTTCATTAAAAGGGTTTCGCTGTCTTTACGCATACCAATCGGTGTGGGTGTTTAAAAAGTAAAAAAAAATATGGGTACATTTTACTATTATGTTTTGCTTTTGACAACCACACGGAACGTGTCAATGAAGACAGTAAAATTGAATTACATCATATTGAATCCTGGACAAGACGTGACTGAGTCTGTGACATATTTTTTTACTTTTTACGCCATAAAGATGGGCCTTGATAACCCTAGCCCTGCCTACTAGTGTCGTGCAATCTATTACCGATCATCGATATCGATAAATCCACGGTCCTAAGATGTTTGACCCCTGGTGGTGGGCACGATTTATCGATTAGAAAATGTATGCTAATATTGTAAGAATCAATATTTATATGTTGTAGGAAATGTGGGATCGGAATGGACTGGATAGTCTTGTTTGAAAGTGAAGCGTGCGTGTATGTTTACATACGAAATTGCGGATCAAGTGCTTCCGCTTTACATAATTATGTATTTATTCATACATGAGAGGGTCTAAATCGTAAATTAATGCGTTTATGTTATGATATTCAATATTTCATAATTAAGTAGGTAATATTTATCTCTAATTTGATAGTTTTATGCTAGATTTTGATTTTGCTACCTATGTTTAGTTTATTTATTTAACCTCCGATTTTTAAATAGATTTATACCTATCTATAGGTAGGTAAATATTTTGATATTCAAAACAAGTTCCTTCTGAATCTATAAAAAATCTAGTAGGTAAGTAGGTACCTACTACAGTAAAAAACTTCTAGTCAATTCAAAAAACACCTGATAATTAAAAATAACCGTATTACCAGATACAAATGGCTAATTTAAAAGATAAGCCGCGTTTATTCAATCCGGTGAGTAATGAGAGACTATCATCGATATTCAAATTAGTTGATAAGCTCATTATCGATACGAAATAAACTATCAATCCCTATTGCCTAATTCTTGCTAGGGTTCCCGGGATTATTTGATAAGTTCTGTGTTGTGGAAATCGTCTGATAAGATAAGGAAGCACCCACATGCAAGTTAATTCAGAAAACCAAGAAATTAATTTTAAACCTTATCTGTGTGTAAATAAAAACGATTATTCCATAAGATTTATCTCAAACCGTCAACATTTTTGGATCAAAGGAATAAGGCCAATTTTCGAAAGCTTTTTTTGATATCCCTTTTTCGAAAAGCTGCTACCGCCACTCACAATATGACTGTTTTGCACTCCAACAAAACAGTTATTATGTTTGTGGAAAAACACACAGCACGCATTTATCAATTTTACCGATTTTAAGACTATAAGCTAAACGAATTCATACATTTCTTCTAAAATCATAGACAAATTATACTTTCCTTTCACAAGTAGAGCGCGCCAGGACGCCCCTACAGCGCGCTTGTCAACGTCAACTTCATAGTCTTCATCAAGAACCAGCAAGCACCTTGCTATGATGCTGTGTGTTTTTCCACAAACATAATAACTGTTTTGTTGGAGTGCAAAACAGTCATATTATGATTGTTTCCAAAACACACAGCATGGTGAAGACCTGTTTGTTATCTGCTGGTGAAAGAGTCTATGATAGATAAAGCTATGTGACTTAATAAATAAAACTAAACCCTCATCTAGGAATATGAAAATGTATTGAAGTAAAACATAACAATGTAGGAATAATCCTTACATAAACAAAAACTTATCTTCTTTAAAAACCAAAATTAATTATTACTAAGAAGTAACCTCTACTATTACAGAAAAAAGAAGAAACTAACATACATCTAACAGATAAAAAATAAATTTAAGTTATACTCTAGCTAGAGTTATACTTCCTTTTCTTCTAACTATTTAGAGATCAAAACTTAATGTATCACAAATTACTTCCATTGCACCTAGGTATAGTAATCATAACTAAAATTATTAATTTCTTCTAAAAATCAGGTACTCTCAATTTAAAATTACAAAACAACTAAGGAATCTGGAATTGGTTTACCAGCCTGTCCTCGCTGTTTAAACTTTGATTTGAAATTCTCTCTACTGGACGACAATAAAACTTTTTAAAAGTTTCCCATCTCTTCCAATTGCCTCTCCGTAGAATTTCTTCGATAGGTCTATTCTCTAGAAAACTCCTGGAGGCAACTGCTGATCTTACACTCCCCGGAGGGGCATCTACTCCTGCTTCTTTCAGCACTGTTTTGACCCAACCAGCTATCATAGTGCGCGAAGCTGGTTTCAGGGACCGTGAAACAGTTATAAACAGGCTATATATATGCATTCCCTCTGAACGTCTACTTTCTGAAGTTTCAAGTAATTTCTTAACATGCCTCACCGGACATAAGCGTTCATCAGGGTGCTGTTTCAACAGCCATCCAGACTGCCTACTATCTGCACTGTCTGTCTTAGAGCCGAATTTCGGCCACATCAATATATCATTATTAGTGTCATCCATAATTAAACTATCTTCAGACATTTCCAGAAGTGTAAGGTCGTGAACCCTTCGACCTGAAGCTAGTAGCAGAATGACAGCTGTTCTTCTTGATATATCAAATAATGTTTCAGAAGATGGAAAATCTTTGAGCCAGTTAAAAAGCAACTCTGTGTCCCAAATAGGTGGCTTTTTCTCAGGAGGTTTGACTAATGATACAGCTTTCAAAACCTGCTGTACAAAGAAGTTTCTTGAAAGGTCCTCCGTTCTGGTTGCTGAGTAGGTGGATACTGCAGACTTATGTAATAAGATGGTTCGATAAGCTAGTCTGTCCTCTAGACACAACTTTGCTAAGAATCTAGCTACATCATTACCATGCGGAGCTCTTGCGTTAACATTGTTAAGCTCACACCATACAATCCAACGTCTAATTGGAGCCTTATAGGTGGTTAAGGTGGACTCACGCCAACTTCTTCTCAAAAGGTCTTTTTCGTTTGTGGACCAATGGGCTACTTGATTGCTCCACCCCCAACCTTCCATGCTAGTAATTCCAACTTCTCCACCTGAGGAGGGGTCCTGCCTGTTGTGAGGTCTACTAAGTTCCGATGCAGACTCCTTATTGGTAATGGCTCTACTGGGGCACGCGCCCTCAGGTCTGTTAGCCAGAAGCATTTTGTCCAATGCGGAGCTATCACTATGTAGGTACCTGTCGCAGTGTTGAGGTGGCGTAACACTCGAGGAATTAGGTTGGGAGGTGGGAACACCCAGGCTAAATCGAAGTGCCACTCTCGACTGAAGGCGTCGAAGAAAACGGCTGACCCATCTCTGGAGTCCCACGTTACATAACGGTCTACGACCGCGGTTTCTTTTGACGCAAACAAGTCGATGATTGGAACGCCCCAGGTTCTGAATACAGCCTCCGTGGCTGGGGGCAACAAGTGCCATTCCGGCACTGGTCGATTTCTGGACAGGCGGTCGGCTATGCCGTTGTACCTTCCCGGAAGGTACGCCGCCGAAAGCTTGACGCTTAACCTCTCGGTAAGCTCTAGAAGCTTCGTCGTCAGTTCTAGTAGAGCGAGTGACCGTGTACCGCCTTCGTTCCTGATGAAAGCCACCAGTGTCTTGTTGTCCGACTGGACTAATATGTGTGCTCCTTGCAGGAAACGTCTGTGGCAATTTATAGCACCGTAAACGGCGTACAGTTCTTTTACGTTTGAGTGCCAAGTCATCTGATGTCTTGACCACTCGCCCTTTAGGTAACTCTCGTTGAGGTGAGCACCCCAGCCCGCATCCGCTGCGTCTGTGGTCAAAAAGTGGGTCACCTCTCTTGTATGCAGAGCTATCCTGCTGCTGTCTATGGCAACTTGCCACCAGCGAAGCTCCTGTCTCACTAGAGGAGGAAGATACCTCCTTTGTCTTACTCTGTAACCGTTGAAACCTCTCAAGAACCTCTGTGTTAGTCGACAGTGTAGGCGTCCTCTTGGAGTCGTTAGGTTGGCGAAATTTAGGAGTCCCAGTAAACTCTGTATTTCCCTTAGAGAACAATAACCCCTTTCTAGAAACCTCGCTAGCACCTGCTTTATTTTTGATACCTTTCTCAGGGGTAGAGCCATGGTGCTGTCTTGAGTGTTCCACTGGAGGCCTAGGTATTCGAGCTCTTGAGACGGTGTCATTACGGACTTTTTGTAATTTACATACCAGCCCAGGCTCTCCAGAGTGCTTAAGGTCTCCGAGACCTGACTCTGTAGCTTGGCTCTGTCCTGGCTTACAATAAGAAAGTCGTCTAAATAGACTAACAGCCTTATACCTCTCTTTCTTAGAACTTCCGCTATCCAGTTGGATAAGGCGGCGAAGGTTCGGGGCGCTGATGACAGGCCGAATGGAAGGGCTGTAAGCTGTAGAACTTGGTTGTTGTAGTAGACTCTCAGGAAGCGACGGTGTGATTTTGCTATCGGCACATGAAAGTAGGCTTGTTGGAGGTCGATCTTTGCCATCCAGTCCTTCTCCTGGAGGAACTCTGCCACATCTGCCTGGGAAACCAACTGAAAGTACTTTGTTGTTACATATTAATTCAAACCTCTCAGATCGAATATTGGACGCACACCTCCATCCTGTTTTTTTACTAAAAACATCTTGGACAGGAACCCGGAGTCTAGAACTGGAGGTTCTTCTAGAATTCCCTTCTCCTTCAAGTCTTGCATAATTGTGGTCATGTCTGATGTGATTCTTGTATTGAACTTTCTGAGCAAATTTTGAGTTAGAAAAAGTAGAGGGGGTTTCATCTTGAAGGGTATGCGGCTGCTGGTGATAGTGTTCAGAATGAATTTGTTTGCACCCAGCTTCATCCATGCCTGTACATGGTGTTTTAGGCACCCCCCCCTGAACGGCCGCTCTTTCATTATATAGTCATTTTTGTTTATCTTGGTCGGCATTGTTCTTCTTGTTGTAGTTTCCACGAAAGGTATGCTTTTTTTGAGGGAGATAGCTACTCTGTCTACCTCTCTGGTCTGATCTTGCTCCTTTATTATTAAAGGTTGAACGCAGATGCTTCCTGTCCTGTCTGTAGGTTACAGTGGGTCTAGCCCTATTTTGCCCTTTCTCCTTTAAATAATCTGGCTTGTTCAACCATGTTTGTGTCCCTCCTAGTGACTGAACCACGGGCTGCAATGCTTCTCGGCTAAAAAGATGTTCTGCACTAGGAGGTATGTCCCTCAGGGAAGCTTTAAGCGTTGGGCTATTGATTTCCTTCAAAATTCTATCTCTTCTTATCTCTATGCACTCTGCCCGTCTGCCACAAATCATTTGCATAATTTTCTCAGAGCACTTGTGTAGAGAAGAATCTGGCCCTAGCAATTCACTCACCTTCTCAAAAAGAGTGTTTGGGTTCAGGTTACCAGGGGTTTTGGCAGCCCAATTTAGAAGCTCTTGCAGACCCTGCTTCAACAGTTCCTGCCGTTCAAGTTCTGCATTTGTTAGACCTGCTAACATATTCTCTGACGAGGCTAGGTAATCTTTTGATTTGTTGAGATGACATAGTTCATCATTAATCTTCAATGCAATAAATCCTGGAGCTGCAGAATAACCCTGCAAAACTGATTTGTATCTCATACCCTTCCAGGCCTGTGTATTGAAATGTTGAAGCTGGATTAGCTTCTCAAGCCTGTCAGCCTTGGCGCTTGGAATAACTTTCTTTGGATCAAAGTCAGTACTTAACTCTCCCAGTTTAAAATTTTCTGACTTCAGACATGGGTTTACTAAAAAATTTTCAGTTTTTGTGGATTCGAGAACACTCGGAATCTGTGCCCTGTGGTCTTGGACTTGTTGGAGCTGTGCCAAGTAACCAGTAATAGCGCTTACTTGACTCACAAGCGAGTCTATTTGTGAATCCCGTGATTCACGAGTTATTACATGTTTATGGTACTTACGGCGGCGGCGCTTCTTCGGCGGCTCTGCATCCTCCCCCTCGCCCTCCGAGGACGAGAAATAGGAGCACTCGCTACTAATAGCCAGCGGAAGACGCCGATAAGCCAACTCTTCCTCCGAAGCAGCGGCCTCCGGGTGTGCACCCTCGCCGGTCTTACCTTCTTGAGTTGAATGTGAACTCATCTTTGCTCACTGATCTACGGGTCACTTTACTATTAACTAAACACTGTTTTACACTGGAAAAACTCGAAATATCATTAAAAAACTTAGTAAGAAAATTTTTACGATCTTTTCCCGGTAAAAAAGATAAAGCTATGAAGTTGACGTTGACAAGCGCGCTGTAGGGGCGTCCTGGCGCGCTCTACTTGTGAAAGGAAGGAAAGTATAATTTGTCTATGATTTTAGAAGAAATGTATGAATTCGTTTAGCTTATAGTCTTAAAATCGGTAAAATTGATAAATGCGTTCTTCACCATGCTGTGTGTTTTGGAAACAATCATAATGAGTTAAATATGTATTAGAGCGGTTTCACTTAAACAAAACAAGCACAACCAAAGACAATATATACACGCACGACGGATCTTTAGCTCTCAGAAGCTAGGTGCAATAGACGATTGCACAGGTTTGGTAGAGTAAGCGAGATAGCACGATTTTAGCCGTCATCAAAAATGGGTTCTGCGCAGCTACTTCAGAGAGCTAAAGTTAGATTGTGCGTATTGTACCTGTCTTTCACATTATCTGATCCGATATCGGATATCAGAGCTATCAATTTCATACATTTTACTTGCCCCGCCATCGTATCGGCGTCCGATACCGATATCGGATCGGATAATGTGAAACCGCTTTTATAGCTCAGAGTTCATAACATAATTATTAGGTAGGTAGGTGTTTACCTACCTACTTAGTTTTAAGGCGATTTTACGTGATGAAACTAAACCATAGACGAACTATACTGTGATAAATGTTTCTTGAGTTTGCTTCATACCTAAATGTTATTATGATATTCATACTTATGAAGCAAACTCAAGAAACATTTATCACAGTATAGTTCGTCTATGGTTTAGTTTCATCTTCGGTAGGCATAGGTGGTTTATCGTAAGACGGAGGTCCGTCTTACGATAAACCACCTATGCCTATGTTTTATTGTTGCCACCGCTTTTTTAAGAATCGTACCAAGGTAGGTAGGTATATCCGAGTTCTTGATTTTTATTTGATCTATTAGTTATTAGTTACGCTTAATTTTATCTCTTAATTGTTGAAATAATAAAAAAATAATTAAACTAATGATAAAACAAGTTACCATAGTTATACCAAGTTCCAGTTCACCCAACGGATCTAGGCACTCGTGAAGTTAGCCGTTTTTCTGCGCAGTGATCGCTTTTCATACAAAATTGTGTACTGGTTTAACATGATCTCTCATTTCCTTGCAATCACTAGTGTGCAAGTGAGAGAACATGATAATTTGATATGCGATGGATATTGCCATGCAGTTCAAATACTGCCGGAAATAGGAGTTCATTGTTAACCCCCCCTTCGCAGACAATAGCTGTTTGTCTGCGAAGGGGGGGTTAACAATGAATACAGAAATACAAAAATACAGAATTTATTGATAACACCATTGTTACATGTCATTAATTTGTAAGTTATTTAAGTGAGTAGGTATTATATCAATTTTAAAATTTTAAAACTTATATTAAAGGAAGCTCGACAAACTCGCTAACATAGAACACCACTTCGATAAGCTTTGAATAAAGGCGTGGAAGCCGCGTCTTGGATCCTCTCCGGTAGTCTGTTGTATACCTCGGGCCCCATTACATTACGCTAACTTCAGGAATGCCTAGATCCATTGGAAGAACCTGTAGGTAAATTGGAACTGACACAGTGACACTCACAAAATTTCTTATCATATTCAATAAATACAGATCTTTACAAAATAAGATTACGAGTAGAAACAAATATACAATTTACAGCTCAACCCGTTATGTACAATTACAGTCTCCAACGATTAAATGCAGAAATGGCGAATACAATAAACTAGACAGTATTACGAAATTAATTTCAAACCTAAGCCCGAGGGTAAGTAACGACCTCTCTTGGCGACAGTAAGAAACTATATAGGTACTTCGCTTCGCGCCACCCAAGAGCAGTACCTAATGCCAACCTATTAGATAAAATCTTTGAATCTATGCTTTGAATAGAGTTGTCATGTCATTAGCAAAAGGGATGTGACGTATTCAATAAAAAACGAATGAGTGAATGAACGTAAAGTTTTCTCTTAGACCTATGAAAATTTAGGCTTCAACTTCTATTCAAATTCATAGAATTCAAATAACAGAATAGGCATGATGAATTTTTTTCACAATCTGTTCTCTTTTGTTCAGAATGATTTGTTGTGTGAAAAAAAAATCATATTTCAGTAGAAAATAGAGGTTTTCAAACATAAAATCAAATTTAAGATTTTTGTTCAGAATGATTTGTTGTGTGAAAAAAATATCATATTTCAGTAGAAAATAGAGGTTTTCAAACATAAAATCAAATTTAAGATTAAAATTTGTAATTCACGCCAAAACGCTCGTCGTTGTCATGGTGGCTGTTATGACGTCACAGCTCACATGTCTTAAGGCACAGTTTTGGTCTGTACAGCAAGGCGGTGGATAATCTAGGTCTATACTAGAAGATCGAAGACGTCACGCGCTCCGATTGGTGTTGGTGTACCTACAGCTATCATGGCGGATTGATGTATTTTGTAGATTTATTTTATTAAATAAGTAATTTAATAATCTCGACATTATTAGGCCATCAAATGCATTTTTCTCAATCCTTGAATCCTATTTTATTAGATCAGTTAAATATTTTGGCGATTCTTGAATACTGTCATCATGCCTATTGAATTTTTTTTAATTGATTGTACATCAATTAAAAACGATTTTTTATCTAAGCACCTACCGATTTATATGAAATAGTAGGTACCTAATAATTGATATTTCTACGAGATAAATTCATTTGAAACATAGGACCCCGCAGCGCTTACTCCATGGGTGGCAATGATAGGTACTTACTACCGTTGATTACTCAATCTACACATTTTAGGGCGATGAAAACCCATGTTGTAAAAACGTGAAACGTTCCGGAACGAAGTTCCTTTTCGGACGATATCGAGGATGAGGGCTAGTAGAAAATTTTTACCGTCAGGACATATCGCTGTCTCTGAGGTATAAAAGGATAACTGCAAAAACACAACTTTACAGGAGAATGCAAAATGTTTTTTTTTTTCAAAAATTTCAAAACAAAATTGACAAAAAAAGTCAAAGTTGAAACTTTGTTCCAACCGAGTGTTCCACGATACTCACGTACTTTTTTTTATCCAATCGAATAAATCGTCTTGCACACACTCTCAATAATCAAAAACGAATTACCCAAATATTATGCTTCGCCACCAGCCAGATTATGAACTTTGGAAGGAAGTGTAGGCTGGGTAGGTAATATTTTCAAGTTTCGTACTAAGCTGCGGGTTTGAGATTTGAGCTACAGACGTGGACAAATTCGCAAACTAAATGTTAAGCCAGTTATTCGCTATTTCTTTGAGATCTACACCCTGTAAGTTATGTGCTCTAATGCCTCCGACACAAGATGAGTCAAACTATTGTTTCTGAGTTATAACCCGTTTAGTTTTAATGTGAACTATTAAATTTATGTTTACGGTTATTAAAGTAGCCATTTTGTAGTGTTGAGTTGTAAATTGATCTCCTTGGGGGTTTCTTTCCGTTGCTATAAAATATTGGAATTGAAATCTAAAACTTGAAGTTCAAAACGATAATCACTGATTTTATCGCAATGATTGGTTTATGCTGGTATTCATCTTGAGGTATGTCGATTAATGGTTGCTTTTTTACCAGATCGATTTTATATAACAAGTACCTACCTTCTTGGAAAATGTATCGTTAGACTTAGGTAACTATGGCACTTTTAACTATCACCTAATTGCAAAATCGATGCTTCAGAAACAAGTGATCTACTAATAGACGAGATTATTTGATTAAGTGCATTTAGGCATAGCAACAAGTCAACGCTACCATGCAAGACACCGGCTAAACGACTTCCGATAGGACAAATTGCCAGGTCCATAAATCAAGCAATAATATTCGCCCACTGCAGGTCAGAAACCATCGCAGATTGAATTTAATGCTCCAATAAGCCACGTCTTGGACAATTTAACTGCCATTAGAACACCCTACAGCGAATCATTTATAAATATTTATGAATAAGCCAATTTGTACTGCCAGTTTCGAGCACCTGGTTGTTACCCATAACGGCGATCTGTCTAGGGGCAATACTGTTATCCTAAAAGGGAGGTCCCCGCTTAAATATTGGCATTGTAAGGCAACTCCTTTTACGATGTTTGTTCTGTAAATAAAGGGACTTTCTGAATTTAAGTGTGTAAATTTATTGACGCGATAAACTCTGTCTGCACTTGTAATTATAGGGAGTGGGAATATTGTCGTACGGCTTGAACCTACGCTTTTGAATTTGGTTTATTCGTCACGTCACACATTGAAATCTCTTTATCGAAAACAAGTAAAAACAGTTCTCTTCCTTCCTATTTAAATATTTGAAAATACCTGCAAATATTATTGATAAACTTATCATGACTTTTTCTATTGTTCCAGAAGGATCTCTCGGAGGACTGCGTGTTCGAGGAACATATGGAGGAAAACAACTACAACACATACTCGCGGGTCCGAAACGGGAAGAAAACCTTCTTGGCGCTTGCCAACAATGGCAAAGCGAGGCGGACACAGATCCCGATATCTAGGGAACACCTCGGGAACCTCTCAGCGTACGCACTGACGCTGACCAAGCCCGTCCACTGGGGTGGGCCCAAACAGGCGCATTGCCCACCGCGACGGCATCGCGGCAAGATGAAGCGACCGCCGCCCAGGCACAGGAACTGCATGCTCCGAGTACAGAAACAAAACTCCAGGCATAAAAGAAAGCACAAAAAAGCCAACGGTCCGAAGAAAAAGCGACATCCGAAATCGAGAAGAAAACACGAGAACGGAACGACAACGACGACCGAGGTGACGTGGGACGAGTCGACGATGTCGACCATGTCCACGACGACCGACGCTGAGTTTTTTCGGTCGGCGACCGCGCTGGAGGCGGTCGGACGCGCGTGAGTCGGGCGCTGGTAGCGGTCGGGGCAGCCGTCGCGCTCGCACACTAGCACCGTTCCACACTTACACGTGCAAGAATCTCTGTATCATTCCTATTTAGTGATGTTCTTTAGGGTCTGCTCGCGAATCTTTCAAGTACCTAGTGCTCTCTCGCGGTCTCTGTCGATTGGTCAAAGGAAGTGGCATTTGGTTTCGGCTTTTAATTCAACTTGCACTTAATTTCTATTGAAGCTAAGTCATACTAATTATCTGTAGAAAAATATAAATATTAAACTATGAAAATTAATCAAGCCGATTTCCTTTTGTCCAATGTTGTTGTTATCTATACCTAAACGATTCGCTTTTCTTCACTCTTCCCTCGTAGTAAGTATGAAAGAAAATACTCATTCATCGAGTTTCAGCATTTGATGAACGAATGATATTACGTCAACCAAAGCTACTGAAATTATCTATCTCAATTTTTATATTCCTAGTTCGCTTTAACTTAGGTTTATCGGCATGATTCCAATCATTAGTTACTGTTATAATGTAGACGGTAATGATAATGTTCGGATAGGTAGATTAAAACACGTTCGTTGTTTTTAATTTGAGATTATCGTTTGGTAAGGTGGAACTGTGTTAGAAGATGGCAATGAATCCTGTCAATTAAAAATTAGCCTAAATACTTATCGTTTCGGAATCAGCCTCTTTATCAAACAAAACACTTAGGTATTTGTTTTCGCTTGGTTCTCGCTCAACTAATTGGATGTCATTTCTTTAATGTAACAACTTAGGTTCGTGCCATTTCATATTTACTATGCATAGGTTTTAAAAGATAAAAAAAAATTGATTGAAATCGTTTTTATAAAATTAATAGAAGACACTTAATTCAAAGCTAAGCAATAATTTGATAATTTATATGTTACCTACCATGATATTATTAAATTATAAATTTAGGAGGAATCTTTGGAGAGGGTATTCCGAAACGCGTATGTACTTAGTTGATATGCATGGAGGTGTAATTTCATAAGAAGTTGACTGAAAATTGGACTGAGTAAGTTAATGTTGGTTTCGGCCTAGGCTATGATAGGGTAGTAGTGCGGCGGACGGCTTGCTTCTATAAATTTAAGTTTTAAGACTAACGCAGGCGAGCGTTTCAATGTATGTAGCCCGGCATTTCTTCAACTGTTTAATGATGGAATTATATACGATTACACCAGATAAAACCGGATAAAATCCAAAAAATCTATAAAAAAAATTACATTATTCGTTTACATCTTCCTGCAGGACCGCTCGCCTCGCCTTGTCCAGAAACGTAGTGATAAAATATTAAAACGAAGTGACTATTAGTAAGTAGATATAAAACGTGTATCTAATTTGTAAATTTATTTATTTTCCATAGAGAAAGTCGTATTTTGTTAACGTTTTAGTTGATGTTTTATAATTATTATTCTATCGTCCCCTTTAGTTCCAACCGAATGTAGATAAGTAGGATTTCATACGCTTGTACTTTTAGTGAGCCAATTTATGTGTATTATAATTTTAAGTCCTTTCGGTAACAATATTGTGCTGTGTGAGCTTGTATAGTGTGTATGAATGCATTTGCAAATATTGTGATTGAATGGATTTTTAGATTCTCTTGAAGCCCCACGCGATAGCTTACTGTAAAGTTCACACTTAGCTCTCGTTATGTAGTCAGCGAGCGCATAGTGATGACAACGATTGATAAAAAAATACAACAGCTGGTTTTTTTTCTTTTTATATTTTTGAACTTTAATGAATTCTACTTGACTTGTCCGGAATGCTGCTCGCTAAATTCGTAGGTATTGGAAAATATTTATTTCAGTAAATGACAATAGGTATTGTTTTTGCAGCAAGCTTTATAAATGTACCTAAGTACCTATGTTATATAAATGATGTTTATTTATATACATACAGGGTGTAAAAAGACTGCTACCGAAAACTGAGGGGTTTCAATCAGACCATGATTCTGAACATATTTATCGAAAAAAAAGGCAAAATTTTTTTTTACTTAGCTACGTCATTTTATTTTATTTTCTAGTTATTTACGACTAGTACACCATAATAAGACTATACCTACTTAATAATTTAATTTATAAAAGAAAAAAACAATTAAAACTCAAAATCCAGCAATCTACGGATAAAAATGCGCCCAGTACATACGCAAACAGTAATCTTCAAACGCTGTTTTCTCCGGATGTAATGATTTTTTCGGAAAATCCTTTTGGATTTAGTTGTGTGTTGGGATGCTGTACCTACCCCTTTCGGCTTCGGTAGATGTCTTTTTACACCCTGTATAATTGTATTTATATACGTAATTGTATATATTACATTAAGTTCTCGAAAACGACCTAGAATCCCATATGAACACGCATTTAAGTACCTAGCTTATTGAAAACTATATCGCTGAGGGGATTTTTTCGCCGTTTTCGTTTCAGTCAAATAAATTATTCGTTGAAATCTTAATTTGTTGTAAATTATACCAATTTAAAATTAGTTTAGTTAGACGCAGTATTTCAGTGTTGTAATATACTTCCACAGTTGCAGTATCTTGGCTGTAGTGTACGTACCTACCTAGTTATTTTTTTTAATAGATAGAGTTGGTAAGGAAATTGCTTTTATAATTTGAATTCAGTTTGTATTCCATGTGACAGACAAGTTGTTTGACTGATTAGGCAAACTAACAAACCATTTTTAGGAATGAACTTGTAAAATAATCGTTTAGGTATTATTAACGTGTGGGGATTAGAGTAGAATACTATTTCACTTAGGTCACATCACTACGTACATCATTCTCTTAATAGTTTTGATTTTAATAATGTCTTGAAAAACGGTTTGAGTTTGCCTAATTTAGTATTGATGCTGGTGTATAAATATGACTGTTATTAATAATAAATGCCCAAGTGCCATAGCCCAATCGGGTCAGCCTACCGATTCAACACGATCTGTAAGTTTGTACCCATGATAGGATAATACCTACTTACAGATTAATTTCATAAATATTTTGAGGAGAGGGGATGTTTTGTAATAGTGAAAATATTATTGTAAATAGTTACGTTGGTACCTAATAAAATACATAATTATTTTATTATTGAACTGAGTATTTCTTGAATTTATCAACAAATTAGATGTCTGGGTAGTAATTTGTACCTACAAAAAAATAATATAGTCCAAAAACAAGTAGGTACCTATTGATTGTTCTGTCTTCCTATACCTATGTAAATGTAACTTTATATTCATTTTACAGGTAGTTTCTATATTATTTTTTGTACAGATAGGGTACAATTAATTCAAGAATTACTCAATTAATCACTATTATCTACCTTTTGTCACATTTGTCACCGAAACTCTGATACCTACAATGATTTTTGTCAACAGCTATTCCTTCCCCTTATTCCTCAAAGAAATAAAACCTATGTTTAAGAAAGTAACGAAGAGTCAAACAGTATTACTTATTTAATTTTGATACATATTACATAAATAATGTTCGTGTTTTGACTGGTGCATTTATAAGTGTACAGCTACAAAAAAATCAAGTTGCAAATTATCTAGGTATTCTAAGATAGTGATATGTACCTACCTATCTATTGTAGTTGTTTTGAAGAAAAGTAGGTAAGTATGATGAAAAAAACCCTTTTAAAATCGACTTTACTATTTAGGTATGTACCTACCTATCTTATCAAACTTAGATTGATGAAACTTTTAGACAATAACCTTTTACAGCCTCTTATACCGACAAATAAAACTGATTCTGTAAAAAATACTTGTTCATTTTTTTATCAACCTTACCATTTAACTAAATATTCTATTCTAATAATAATTATAAATTTATTAGAATAGAAATAAATAAATTTAAATAAATTATAAATTTAATTTAGAGTCCGCACCACATCCTGCGGAATTAAATAGAAACTTGCGAAAAAAGTAGGTACAAGAGTGTCGTGGAACGAAGCAGAGTTCTTTTCTATACTGGGAATTTCAACTTAATATACTTAATAAACTAATTGTCAAAATTAAGTATCCTAGAAACGCTCTTCCGTACTAACAATGTATCAATCTATGGACTGTGTCGCGGCTGCGCATTTCGCACTGTGACGATTTGACATAAGTATATTATTATTCGTGCGTGACGCAAAAATATAACACTTTTTTTCGTCAAGCCCCCATGCGATACTTACCGTCCGAAAAGGAACTTCGTTCCAAAAATAAACACTGCAATTTTTTCCACACTTTGCCTTAGATACTAGCGCCCCGAGCGTGGGGCGGCCGCAGGCCCAAATATTCTCAGACCCGGAAATTCAAGGTTGGTTCCCATCCTTGTTTCTTGCGATTCCCGCCATAACTTAGAGATGATTGAATTATTAAACATCGTCAATTTCGTCATGTTGGCAACTTACTGTACTTACTTATACTTAGGCGGGCCCTAGACGGTCAATTATATTGCGCAATATAGCATACAATAAAATGTATTGTACAATGTTATTGTAGGTCTACTAGGCATCAACAGTCAATTTCTCTAACAAAACGGCATTGATTTTAACTACCTACCTAACTACATACCTACCTAAATGGATTAAACCAAGCTAGGAGACACTTTTGATTACACAACCACCTAGTAGGTAGCCGTAGGTAAAAATGAAAATTTTAAAATGTAGGTAGGGTACCTAATTGGTTTAGTTTCACGAAGACAGTCCCACCCAGAAATGTCTCTGCGTATTCCTAAATCTGCCGCGGTAGAAGACAACCGTTCTCTCATTCGTTCATTAGTTCATGTCACATTTGACACTGAATTGACGTCATGTCATGTTGCGTTGATAGTTCGTTCTCTGGGCTGTCGAATCTCGTTCGTTCGATGCGATGTTTTTTACTCGATCGCCATTTTGGTCTGTTTTCAACTCGTGTAAATTTTGATTCGATTCTCCTAAATAATCGGTGATCAATAGAACATTTTGGCGGCAAATCATCGTGAATCGAGAGTACTGATACAATGAAGAAAGTATCATCAAAAGTGTGGCGGTTCTTCGAACGCATTAGTGAAGATAACAGATGTATTGCTGTAGTGTGCAAGTTGTGTGAGAACCAGTACAAATTCTTTGGAAATACTACTAATTTGCGTGTGCATTTGACAAATAAACATCCAATTCAATGGGAGCTATCAGAAAGTGGAAATTTGGACGAATCCTCAATACAAAACGCTTCTATTGGGAAAACAGAAACTCCAAGGAAAAAGAAGTATGGAACAAGGAGTTCTGGGCAAAACGTATGTTATTCTGTATCAATTGATAACAATGAAGATAACCAAGCGGGGGCTATGCCTAAAATTGAAATTCAAAGGGTACATATTCCAAAATGTGTTGTTTTGTTGTTAGGAACGTATTTACCTGGCTGGTTGGTACGCAGTCCCGTAGTGACTAAAATCGGCGATGAATCCTCTTTTCGTTGGGACTCGATTTTGATCGAATCAATATTGTGATCAATAAAATCGATTACTCATTGATTTCAATGCCATCTTCAAAAAAGCTTTGTTTTGTTTGTTGCATTTTTTCATTGTCTGATGTTGTTAGATCTTTGTTTGCATGCTCAAAGAATCTACAATTGAGAGAAAATCTAAGCTTAGTATTCCTTCTTCCACTCAGAGGATAAGCTGTAAACCCTGGATCATTTACTGAATAACATACATACCTATCTGTAATTTTAAAAATAAGTGAACAGTTTTTAGAATGAGTTTGTTAGTTTTTGTCTGAATACTGATCAAACATTCTATTTTAGGTTGATGTCCTGAAACAAAACAGTGATACAGATGCAGATGATGACATCACCACAATTAACATGGTGAGAAAGATGCATGGAGACGAAAACTCAGCTGAAGAATGGTTAGAAGAGGACCCTTACCAAATAACCCACATCGAAACCTATGAGCCCAAACCTAAGCGAAGGAGAGTGAAATTACGTAAGATTAAGCGAGAAATCCAAGATCCATCTGACTTACCAGGATTCTACGTCGCACCAAAACCAGAGAAAATTGTCTATGAAGAACCCCAGATTAGGAAAGATGAGTATTCCGTCTTCGGTGAATATGTTGCAAATAAGATCCGTAAGCTTAAAGCACCTCTGACACGCGGTAACCTCCAGCAGTTAATAACCACACTGTTGTGGCAAGCGGAGTATGGTATGTATGATAGTGCGGAAGCTGTTAAGCGAGTTCTGATGATTTCTTCGACGGAACCAGAGTCTAGTCAGGTGCCTGTCGCTAATATTGAGTATGACCAGGCCCACTCTATGGAGACTGTTATTGGTACATCAGAACTTAGCCAAAGTAATGATGATATCACTACAGAAACAGTAGAATAGTGTAGAAAGTATATTAGTTTACGGATAACTATGGAGGATGTAGTGATGAAGATTTAAGCCGCTTTAAGAGCTCTGTCATAGCTTAGCCTTAAAAATCAATGTGCCCTAAAACGAATCATTATCTTTGTTGTCTGACAGGATTTTATGAAACCATATAGTGGTATTATGGTAAACATTTCAAAATAATTTTGTTAAAATAACTAATCTATCACTATGGGCGATGGATCTTTGTTTGTGTGAAGTTAGCTGTTTTGCTTAGTAAACAATTTAGTATGAAAAACTAAAGCTCTGAAAATGTCAAATGCTTAAGTCAGTGACCAAACTGGCCAACTTACCTGCTAATAGATACATTCATCCATTAATAGTTTATAATGTTGCAACAACTGTCATCATGTGCCCGATCTCATCTCACTGCTATAATTTGTGTTTCTATTATTAATAAACATTATATCTAATTCCAAAATTGACAGAAATGGTACTTGAGATACAGAGTTGTACCAATAGTTCCATAGGTATCGGTTAACAATTACTTGGGAATATCCACATATTCTTAAATGGTACGAAGGATACTAAGTTGTGTCACTTGTACCATCAATTGTACTACTGACACTAAGGCAACTAGTGAAAATTAAAAATATATATATTATTAAAGGGAATTGTTCTAAACATGGATTGGATTGTGCCAGCAATGCATCTAATTAATGCAGTGTTGCTAGAGATTGGTATGTGTTAAGAAAGTTTTATTGGCAAATCATTTTCCTTTGAATATCTTAATTATTCTTATTTAGTGTGCCTTGGCATACATGGATGTTTATGGTATAAAACAAAGCTTGGGCTCTAGATACATCAAAGATAAATTTAGTCATTTCAATTGTTATGTGCAAATAAAATTATAAGGTGCTTTGGGGTAATTCCGATAGAAATTTCTATGAGATGACACGAGGTCAATGTTTTGGTTAATTATTCAAAGTAGTTTGTATTTACAGCAATTATCGTTACATCTTTCATTACGTAGTGAATAGATTTATGCTTTTTAATTTATTAAACTCTTGAATTGTAGTTGGATTCGTTCAATAAAGCATTTGAAGTATTAAATAATATTTTTAGGGTACAGGGGAAATTACGAACTATCTTGGGGCAATTCCGAAACCATTCAAAAGTCGATTCTATGGCACTCTGACCGAAGGCTTACATTTCTTTTTCAATCGTAGTTGCCCCTGACACAAAACATGACCAATAAAACCATTAGTCTCGCTGATCTATTTTTTTTTATATTTGTAGTTCGGAATTACCCCAAACAACTCTCTTATAGAAAAGATAAGTGGGGTTAATGATAAATGGGAATAACCCCAATGGGGTGATTACGAATAAAAATTAAAAACAAAGCTAGGACGTTGTGTTTCTCTCAAAAATTCGCAAAAAACTATAATCTATCATAAAAACCAACAATTGTTTAAATAACTTACCAGAATTCCGAGATAAATAAGTTGGGGCTATTGCGAATTATCAAAAATTGCGCGAAAATGACTAGTTTCAAAAAAATTTCCATTGCGCACGTTGTGTTGACACTAGAGACTCACGACGACTGTCACGGCGAGATAAATCAAGATGGCGTTTAGACCAATGCTGCCAGCAGGAAAATATCGCATTAGTTGTTAGATATTTTGGATTTTCGGAATATACCCATTTTCGTAATTACCCCAATGCACCTTAAATCTGATTATGTTATTTCATTTTTACTTATGTGCTCAACCTTAACCAATTTTAAACAGAAATTATTTATTTAGGAACGACATTAGGTATTTAACGCCACATAATAGAAACCAGGCTTTACGGCCGCACTCAGAGTCTAGTGCGCAAGAGTTGCGCAACGCTTATGTTTGGAACTTAAAATAGGTACCTACCTACCTACTTAACGTGGCTATGGGCTATGGGCTTCTGCTAAATTTGACTAGTAAGTAGGTGCCCTCATATACAGATCCTATTAAATTATCTAGTCTACCTACTAGTGTCTACCTTGGGGATAAGTAAGTATTAACCTAGACCATTATATTATATAGTATTACTTTATTTTTTTACCAAAATTATGTAGGTCGGTACTTATCTATGTTTTTTTTTCTTTTTTTTTTATGATGAATGGGTCGGCTCTTGACCTCAAACTTACACAGGTAAGAGTGAGGTCTACGATGGAGCGAGCTTACCCAGAAGGTGCCTATTAACTCTCTTCTTAAAAACAATAGGGTCGTAGCTCAGCGGAAATACGGACGCTGGAAGCTGATTCCAAATTTTTGCAGTGCGCATAATAAAAGAACTTATTTATCTTGATACACGAATCGAACTCACCATCAGGAAGCAAGAGATATCAGCAACATCAGTAATTATTTCTGCACCACACAAATTACCGAGTCGTGAACTCATTGCCAAGAATTTATGATGCTGTGCATACCGAGTGGTCATAAACATGGGCGGTCCTTTGCGATACTGATCTCCTGTCATATAAAACAATCGTTAGTTCATGGTCTGAATGAGTGTTGGTATGGATAGAGCTGGTATGCGGACGAACTAAGGATTGCAACTATTGCAACTGACCCAGCAGGCATTTTAGAATAGAATAGAATATAGTTTTATTTTCTCCACATCATATACAGTGAAACTTGGTTAAGTGGGACCTGGATAAGTGAGAAACCTTCATAACTGGAACTCATGCTGAGGTCCCAAAACTTTGGCACTGAATTACCTCTGTTAGTGAGACGAGGTAAACCTCTATATCTGGGATTTGTTCTTTCGATTTATCATCATAGTTACCTCTATAACTGAGACAGCGAGTAAATTTTATATGCATAAACCTCTGTAACTGAGATAACATTGTTTGTTTACTCATTCTTATTCTACCCACAAATTCCACACGTAATTTTAAGTACGTAAGTACAAATTTTGAGCTTCAATTACCTTCAGTTTTAGTTTCGCTTTACTATCATACAGATGTTTATTTGAAAAATGTCAAAACGAAAGCTACAATCGTTATCATTACGTGAAAAACTGAAGTTAATATCCGTTTATGAAAGTGGGAAGACACGCGAAGAAGTTTGTGCCGAATTTAATGTGCCAAAATCTACTCTTTGTAGAATAATTCAGAGTAAACATAAAATTGAATCACAATGTTTTGAAGGACAAGGAAAACTAAAACGTGTACGTTTATCAGAATATCCTGAACTACTAACCCTCTGTAAATGAGACAGATATTTATTTATACCTGTATATCTGAGACACTGGGTAAGTGGAATACCTCTATAAGTGAAACGACATTGCAGGTCCCTTGATGTCTCACTTAACCAGGTTCCATGTACAACAGTTACAATAGGTAAATCTACATAATTTTATGTGGGTGAAAATACTTTTACTAATTTTGTAGTTAGGCTGCAAGTCTTGTAATCTGTCACATGGAATGTCATGAATTGTCATGTACAATAGGTAGGTATTTTACCTTGCACTACCCTCATAGATTCATTATAAACAACAGGGTCACGCACGCACGACTGTATCCCCAAGGCGCGGTAGACATTCTCTCAGGATCTGTTATGTAAGTAGGTATCTACCTATTCGATCCTTTGAAGATACCTAAGGGGGTAGCCAAAGGCATGTCCAAATACCTACCACTACCAACCTACAGACAGCATTGACCAGCAGTTTTGTTTTATATCTTTCACGGATTTTTCTGGTCTGTGATATGTTCCTACGTCCATTCTCCTTCTATCGTTATTCCTAGGTCCAAGTTGTCTGCCACAGCTACTACCACAGTTACTATGACAATAAAGTAATATTGTGAAGTATTCAGGTCGCGTTCATCTTGCACCAGGATGCAACTTAATTACAACAAAACGTATTGCATTACAACTTCTGACTGTTTTCACATTATCCGATACGATATCGGTATCGGACGCCGATACGATATCGGGGCAAGTAAAATGTATGAACTACATAGATAGCTCCATTATCCGATATCGGGCCGGACAATATGAAAGACAGGTAGAGTAGATTCCTACTATGTAGTAGGTAGTGCATTTTACTAATAATTTACCTACCTAAAAAGTAGGTCGGTTGGTTCTTACTAACTAAATAAAGTAGGTAGGTAGGTAGGTACTTATCCCTACCATAGATATCAGACCGATGTTTCCTTCCTTCATCCGTGGAACCTACCCAACCCATAGGTACATGGTAGGTGGATTATTAAGTAGTTACCTACCACAGGTGTTACCTACATAAGTAAGTAGGTACCTACCACAGACATTTTCTTTAAATCCGTGGTACCTACCTACCTAGATATTCGAGACAAGTTTTTTTACGTTACTTTTATATCTATGCTGTAAGATTAGAGGTAGGTTTTTCGTTTGATGTGACCTGATTGATCATTTCAAAATTGTTCAGAACTTGGCTACTAAGCTAATAGCAACGCTCGACTCCACAGTAGGTACTTTCCTTGCTAGTATTTAGTATGGTTCGACTCGAACTCGAGTCTCGAACCCGTCACCAAGCTACCTCGCTCTACCTCTGCTTTGGAGCGAAGCAAAAGGTAAACCAACTTGTTGCGATACGCATGAAAATATTACTACTTACAAAATAACTTTTTACTTTTAAAATGAATCGTATAAGCTCGACTGTTTGCGCATGCGCTTTGACTGCTTGTAGCATCTACCTTTGTTCCTCATATGAGCAAAACGAGTGCCATCTCTTTTGCACACGTCACTTTACCGGTCTGTTTCGTTCCCAACATGGCAGCCCTACGCAGATCTTCCATCAAATTATTCAAAAAAGTGCAATTTTCACCGATTGTGACGCGTAATTTCAGTAACGAAAAGCTAGGTAATCAATTAAACAAAGTTTTGACAACATGTGCGTGTGTGTTCGGTGGCGGTCTAGCGTTTTACGCGGCCCAAAACTATGGAAGACGGAATACTGTGTTCGCATTGAAAGCAAAGGTGAGTTATTTTCCGCACATTTTTGCCTTATTACGTGTTATTTCGCGATTATCTCGATGCGCTTCGATGAGGCAGGCTTGCTGCTAACAGGAAAACCTTTGCTTATGTCATGATCCATATAAGTTCACGGCGTTTAGCAGCGATGCGCGATTGTTTATAAATAGCACCTCGCTTGACGTTTGTTTTGCGCGTTCAAAAGCGCGCATGACATAGTGTTGATATTGATAAAATGATAGGGCAACATCAGCTGATTGATTTTGTTTGAGACCTTGACAATGGTCTTGTAAGCTTCCTGGAAAAAATCTAAATCAAATTGTATTTACTTTTTTAAATTGTTTTACTGAACTGCCCGTATAATACAAGGACCAAATTTTTTATAAATGGTAATGTCAAATTAAACCGTGTAAAACATAGGTCACCTTGAATCTTAGTCCTTGTTACTAACTCGGCTATAATTTGATTACTTCCATAATTCACTTGCCCTTATCCCAAGCAAAATGGGGACAGCACATGTTCTTCCTCAATTCACCTTATCTCAAGCAAAGTGGGGAAGATTTGATATTTTAAGTTACTTTCACTATGAAGCCCTTGTGGTCGTGCTTGCTTAGTCTTATAAGCTGTTAAGCCATAACGGACGCCTTAAGGCGGCCTAAGAACTCCGTCACCAGAGTTGGCCACTGACTCACACGAACCTACTTACTTTTTAGTTGTGGCCTGGCCTTCCAATCCTTTGGTCATGTTCAAATCTGATTGTAAGTACACCTATCAGGCTTCTGTATAAAAAAATGTGCTCTATGCAATTATTTTGTGAACTTTAAAATAAAAATGTCATGTTGGGGAAGTGGGCCTTGACTTTCAATCCGAAGGTAGCAACTTCGAATCTTGCATGACTGTATTTTGCGTTTCGTAAAATTTATAAGCGCAACACAAGCTCTTAGCTACAAAGAAAAATATCGTGTGAAAACCCACACCTTAGTCAGCTTCACACATTGACGATATCCTGTGTACGCGGCTGATTAAGTTGATGTTGGGTTAGGTGCTGGGCAAGCTTGTTCTATTTTAAATAATGTCTGTGTTTCGTTGAGTGTAGGCATGGGTTGCCTTCTGACGCTGTATAAATCATCTAGTATACAGGGTATAAAAATACTTCCTACCCAAGACAAATGGGGTTGTACATTTAAAGGCTTTTGTTAATGTTAAAGTACACAAGTGAGGCAGGGGTGCACCAGCATCAATCTCTCTGGAAATCAATGGTGGAGCCCTATGTTCAGTGGACGTCATGTGGCTGAGATGATGATGATGACACAAGTGAGCCTTAATAGCGTGATTACAAGCATCGGCTAACCTAATGCAAGCGAGACAAATGATAAGCACCGTCACTGGTGTGCAAGCGAGAGAACAGGAAGTAAACAAAAATATGTTCTTTCTTCTTCTTTCTTACTAGTTTGGCAGCTGCGTTTGGCAAGCTTTTACTCACGGCATAAAAGTAAGACGAACAAAAGTGAAGGTGATCAATCATCTCAACGCTCAACTCATGCCTAACTCTTCCCACGAAACAGTATCATTCCATTTCGGTAATCGGAAAGCTCCCGTTATAGATTCCACAACGGGACAAATTACTGACAATTAATATTGTCCCCTATCAACAGTGCCACATAATAAAAGCGGTTACTTAGCGGATACTTTACAGATACTATTGAAAGCCGCGTGAAAGAAAAAAAAACGCAAAATTTTAAAAGCTATCGATGGACGCATTCAGTTTGCTAAGTTTGTATTAAACTTTCCTTGATGTCATCATTATTTTTGAAAATTGCGGAAGCTTGTCGCGTACCTATATTCCTTTGCACGACTAATGTCCAAAATAAAAAAATAACAAACTAGAACTAATGACCAACACGAATTTTGTCCATCCGCAAATTATATTATATCAAAATCAAAATATATTCATGCCCTGCGAAAAATTTACGAAATAAATATTACTAAAATCTAGCTAAGTATACGGAAACCCGCGGACTTACAAAATATGTACCACAAAAAAATAGTGTAACTTCAATCCTAACCCTGTCAATTAATTTTGTTCAATTAAAATTTAAAAGTAATGGAGCATGACTTATATTTTTCCACTTAACACGTGTTTAAAAAGCTTATTTATGAGATTTCACACTTAGTCATGTCTAACACCCAGATGTTATTAATTAGACAGGGGACTAATTGTCGCATCAGATTTTTTTTATATTTGAAAAGGGATAATCTATAAAAAGTGTAAAGGGAGATGTAATGACGAGATGACGCGCACCCATTTGTGCCCAGTCCTAAAAGCTGTAGGTTTGTACAAATCTGTACACGGATTTGAAATTAGACATTAGATATTTTTTTGTTAGTAATGAGCCCAGTCGACTAAAGAAAAGTAATAATTAAATGCATTAGGTCAACTGGCCCCGTCGTAGGGCCAGTTTTTTGCGGGGCCAGGCGACTAAAGAGCCGTCACTGGCTCTGTGCAGGTATTTACGGTACAAAACGTTGGCTGAGGATTGGAAATCATAATTGAGGGTTAAAATCTATGACGAAGATATTAACACTATTTGACGTATGAGTCAAATACAAACAGTCGTAATTTTTACTAGTCATCAATGATGGCGACTGATTTGAGTTAGACCACAAACGGCATGACATGGCTGATGATGGAAGAATAGAACTAGGACGTGACTCGCATCAGATCATGCTTAGTCATTCGCTGATTTAATTGATGAATAGGCAAGGCCTAGTGAAATGGGCACGTGATGTTTGCTGAGGCCAAAAGCGACTTTGTGACGAGCGAGGAACATCGGTTGTGATGGTCCACACGTAGGCCAGAAGACTATTACGTTATCATAGACTTTATAGTCATATTAGCTTAGTGATGGTCCTTTAAAGAATGGTCGTGATTCAATAGCGTTTTCACATTTGTATAGTTTCGTCATGAACTGTAAATGTGATTTGATTGATGGTAGATAAAATTATAAATTTTTAGAGTTGCAACTGTTCTAATTTCTTCAAAAATATTTTTATTGTTAGACTTTCCTCCTACAAAGTTTCTCCGGAAAATAATCAATATTCAAGCGGACCTTGCTTCATTCAAGGCTCTTAGCTAAAATCATACCAAGTAAAGGTAGGTAATCAGAATTCTAAATGGAGGTATATAATTCTTATTCATTGTATGAGTAATTTGACCATGAATTCAAGCCATTGTATAAAAGTTATTCGCAAACTTGAAATTAGTCGGCACGTTGTGTGTTTTAAGTGGGTCAGATCGCCGTAGGATTGCTCTACTTGAATTATGGATGAGAATTACAATTGAATGAAATATGTGACGCTTTCCTGTATAGCCTTTATTTGATGCTAGAACAACGGGCTATTATGCAATTTTCTGTCATTGACTTTGAATAGGAGTTTATAGACTGATATACTCGTACTAGCTTCGAACGGTTAAGTTACAAAATATAAGTTAAACTAGCTGGTACCCGCGGATTCGTCAGCGAAATAACATACTTATTAGCAACGCCATCTATTGCATTTAACTGGAACTACCAACTCCCCATACAAACTTTCAACCCTTATTTCACGCCCTCCATGATTAATATATAGATTTTTTCTGTCATAAGAACCTTCTCCTGACAATAACAAACACAACAAAAAAATTTTAATGAAATCGGTCCAGCCGTTCACGCGTGATGCCGTGACCAAGGGAAATAGGGATTCATTTTTATACTCGTATATAGAGATTATAAAAGTTGTTATACTGGCATAACTACAATTAGTGCATATATAGTAATATGCTAACGCTGTCTTTTTTTGTAGATATTGATATGTTCTATAATATTGTAGAACATTTTTTTTTCTATCATCAATAGTTTTCGCGTATATATGTATAAATATGTATGTATGTATACAAACAAAAAGTATATACTAAGTAGTATATAGTCATCTGGTTCCCATAGTACAAGCTTTGCTTAGTTTGGGGCTAGATGATGCTGTGTGAAATGTCCAGCATTATTTATTATTTATTTAAATTTTTCATATAAATTCTAAATATAGTTAATAATATAATACAGTTAGCCTAGGTTTTTGGGCATACATCCAAAAGTTTCGCGCTATTATTGAGTACTTAGTTATCAATTAATTTTTTACATAAGAAACTCGAAGGACAGGTCGTTCCATAGATCGCTCGATCAAAAACAAAATGCATTTTAGATAACGTCTGTCCGGGAACCGAACCGGAATAGCAAAAGGTGATCGATTAACAATTCGTATTGTAAAAAATTAAAAATGTAAATTTATATAAAAATATTTTCACTAAGTAAGTTCGTATGAGTCAGTGGCCAACTCTGGTGACGGAGTTTTTAGGCCTCTGTCATGGCTTAACGACTTAAATAGCCGGGACCGACAATTTAACGTGCCCTCCGAAGCACGGAAGCGCTCAAATGAAAATGCCACTGGCGGTCACCCATCCACTTACAGACCGTTTCGAACGTTGCTTAACTTCGACGATCTATCAAGAAGACTAAGCAAGCACGACCACGAGCGCTCTTATTTTCACTAAATATTGCGGGAAACTGTTCTACACTAATATTTTACGATTTAAGTTTTTGAGTTATATTTATAAAGAAATGCTACACTAAATAAAATAAATAAATAAATAATGCTGGACTTTTCACACAGCATCATCTAGCCCCAAAGTAAGCAGAGCTTGTGTTATGGGTACTAGAATGACTGATAAACTACTTATATACTTTTTTGTTTGTAAATACATACATATTATACATAGAAACACCCAGACCCGAAACAAATATCTGTAGTTCATACAAACTTTTGTCCCGCGGCGGGGATCGAACCCGCAACCTTCTGTGTCGCAGGCGGACCTTCGCCCACTGCGCCACAGAGGTTGTCAACCTTTTTTATTTGAAAGTGCGCACTAATAGCAAGCGTTCGTTCTTCGTTTTGTATTGTCTAGCTAGCTAGTACGTAGTACTGTGTTATCTTATTTTTCTTTTTGCGTGTAAATAATACTACTACACTATTTGCGAGACGGTTAAGTGACTAATGGGTTTAACTTGGACTAATGATTTGATCTAGTGTTTAAAATTGATTATAATTCTCTCAAAGTAAAAAACGTAAACAGGTTCACGACTGTATCCCCAAGGTGTGGTAGACATTCTTTCAGATCTTTTATGTTACTTATTCCAGATCCTTTAAAGATTTCTAAGGGGGGTAGTCAGAGGCATGTCCAAACACATAATATTTGATACATGCCCACATTTTGCAGAAGTTAGTATTCCATACGTGACAGGTTGCAAGCCCATCGCCGCCTATAAGAACACTAACTGGTTTCCTCACGATGTTTTCCTTCACCGTTTAGAGCACGTGTTAAAGCGCATATAAATTTTACGTAACGCAAAATCCATTGATGCACGGCCGGGATTTGAACCCACAACCTTCGGATTGAAAGTTGAGGTACAACCCCATTCGGCCAACACGGCTTTTTTTTTCTCTCAAAGTTAGTAGAATTATATTACAACTAAAGTTTAACGTTCTATAACGCCAACACGTCAACAAATTAAATTTTTTGTTTGAAGAAAATTTTATAGTCGTCATACATGCAAAAGTTTGTCTTATACTTAGTTACATCTGTGGTTCAACTAGAGTCCAATAAATCATGAAATATATTTCATCTTCACTCAAGTGTTTGAAGAAAGCACAAAGTGATTCACATTTTACAATTTCCCGTTATTGATCTCCTGAACTGTTTCGGCTATAAATTTCCATTAGTACGAATCAAATCGTTTTGAATATTTATGAGCAATTGCGTTTTGAACTATTTGTATCTATTTCAACAATCAGTGATCTCAGTGGCTCCTCTGTGGGGTCAGGGTTACTATACTCGTACTCTCAGTTTCTATCCATGGGTTCGCGTACTCTTAAACATGTAAAAGTACCCCTCGATACATCAAATTGCTAAACAGACTTCCTTGAATCATAATGAGAACATTCCCAATCGACTTAAGTTGATCTTGCATCGGGGCTTAAAAAGTAGGTAGGCAGGTAGGTTAGGTATCCTTATCAGCGATAGTTTTCAGGGCATTTGATTGACCTTACCTTCGTTTAGTTTGCTTGCAGTTTTAGCAGGTAGATCTCGATTGGTGTGGAGGTTAATTTTTTAAGTAATATTGTTAAATATCGTTCGCTTTAAGCTAATCATGTCGAAGAAAACAAAGACAATCAACCTGGACAATAATGGAGATGCCAAAGTATCTTGAAACTCGATCGCTAGCTCGTGAGACTAAAGAATTAACAGTCTGATAAACGACCAATAGTACGCTACGTAACACAACACTGGACGAGATCATATCAGTCTCACGATCAAAAGTAAATCAATGGATGCCATTCAACCCTGGATTGTCACCCCTGCGTTCTGTTAATAAAGGGCTATTTAATAAAGGGTGATTCCGAGAACGGACCACCTACGTCGGCCATTGATCTAGTTCCATTACTTTGGTCATTGCCTTTTTTGTAGCACCCTGTATAGTTTATGATGGCATTGGCGATTATAATGACATAATTTGTTGTCATCTTTTGTTGCTTGAATGGAATCTATTGGTATTTAAATACTAATAAATTTGATATCAAATGGGATAAAAATGAAAAATATTAGGGGCTTCCTATTGTTGAGAAATCAAAATGTTTTTGCCTTTTGGTGAAATCCCGGAGAATGTCTCCTAAGCCTTGCGAAGCTTCCTGTTGGTTAATCATCAAGACAATTTGTTAAAAAATCAAGATTCTTCAACTATGTTCTACGTTATATTCTATGTACCTACTACGTCTAAACGAGTTTCCACAAAATTCCACCCCATTCCCGTTTGTTAGCAGACACCTATCAAGAGCAGTGCCGCTACAAATTCGCTTTTCGCTCGATTTGACAGGCGACTTTCTGTAATTGATTGTCCCCTGACGTCTGTCATTGAGGGTTTGTTGCTAAAGATTGATGTGTTTATTCCTGCAGTTTTGAGGTAATCGTTCTGTGCACTTGAAGGTTCTTCATCATCATCATCATTGGCAGCTCAAATAATAGCCCACTGCTGGACATAGCCTTCTCCCTCGCAAACGCCACTAATCGACCCTGTGCTGATCTCACCCATGTATTTTCTTCAATGGTTCTTATCCATTAGCAATTCCGTCCATGCATTTATCAACTGCACCCTGTGCTTAATCTTCCTCAGTATTTAATTTACTTCGTCGTCTTCTATTATGACCCCATCGGCGAAAATACCTACTCTTTCCTAAACCCGATCTTCATTCATAAGTTTGATAGAGATTAGTTCCTTCATCCATATACACACATATTTAAAGGCTCTTAATTATGTTTTCAAGGTCTTCAATGCACACAAAAGATTCCGTCTACTTAAAATCCGTTTAAAAATAAATAAACACCCCCAAACCTTATCAGAAATAGCAACACATTCATTATTCGTAGCAACCCTCAGCACTGTCAATGACAAACAAACAGTTTAACTTAATCCCCCACTTTGGTATTTTTCAATCAGCCACCATGTGACTTCATAATTCGTTTCACAGCACATTAGGGGTTCGGTGATAAGATCTTTGCTGGCGAAGAAGCAACTCTATTACTTGGGTAGTAAGGCTTAGGAGGTGGGAAAGGTGAAATGGCGCGCAAAATAGGTTTATTAAGACAAGTCACTTAGCGACGTTGTCTACTAGTGTAATAGAAAGAAACAGTAGGATCATTGGAAATGTCATGAACACCTTATTTATAATCCCTTAGTTAATTATTTCCTACTGCTGGGTTTAGCCTCCCACTTTTTGTCATTTTTGTCAGAAATTATTGTGTTCAAATGCGTTTTTAAAACTAAGACATTGCCAAAGCTTTAACGTATAAAATACCTCCCTAAGCTAAGAATATTTTAATAGGACGTGAATGCCCAAAGTTATTTTTTATGCTTAAGAAATTTCATTATTTCTTCCTCTGTCACAACAATACATCTCTAAGACTCTTTCTCACACTAAATCAAATAAGCCTTCCTATTTTCGTATTCATGAGTCTATGTTACTCATCCCTCGTTAAGCCTGTTCATACATCGATAGGTCAAGCCACACGCATTGTTTCCTGATAACATCTTGTTTCGTCAATCACTTGCTCCACCTACCCTCATAAAGTCCTCTTTACATCTCACTCGAAACTCAACCTTATTTAGAACGTGCAGAGTGTAAACTAGCGTGTATGTTGCAAATTAATTTATGACTATTAACAGAAAATAGACCATCAAGTGGCGAAGTGTTTAAGGTTTAACATAATAAAATGAATTCTGAATTGTGAGGCTATGTCGGAACCTGTTTGGTTAATTAGATGACATTGTTTTTCTGCTACGATTGTGGTGTATTCTGACGAAAGATATTGACGATGGTGTAGTTCTTTCGCCTCCTTTGTTACTGCTACGCGGCTATGGATGCCGTGACCTGCATTTAACACTATTCAATTGAACACCACATAGTAAGATAAGTAAGTATACCACCTGCTAATGGTGATAAATAGGTCGCGGTTTCTGTGTATATGGATGCTTTAAAGGTTCTTGACTGATTGTTTACCAGGCTTTAAGGATACATCCAGGAGATTCCATTTAAGTAAAGGTATGTTTGAATGATTTGAGCGAACTCTGGTGAAGTGGTGACGGAGTTAATAATAATAATTTTAATACTAATGATGCTAATACTAATTTATATTACATTTTATGCTAATTTAATTTAATTATTTTTTCTTTTGACATCTTTTTTTTTTTTAATCTAATATTGACTTTGTAAAATTATGTTTGTATGCTAATCAGCAGGATCTAGAGATTCTTAGTTTTAACAATACCATCTACTCTGTAACCTAGGTTCACAAGCAATAAATGAATTATGAATTAGTTTATAGGAGCCTTATGGCCTAATAACTAAATCCTATATTCCATTTGATTAAGATTTCCCTGAAATAGTAAACAGACTACTTTAATCAAGTAAACCAAGCTTCGGGCGAAAGCTCCAGACGCGTACCTATATAATAAATCACTTTTACTTTAGCCCCGATAACTCTTACCTCACCGTTCAAGTTCATCAAACTTCAAAGAGCCATCCAAACAACCATGACAATGTAAAGGCGTCTAAAATAAAACAATCGCTTCATTACCACCGCAAATCTTGTTACGTAACAGACCGGAATCATGGGACGGGGCCGCGGCACACTGGGTGCAAGGTCTATAAGCGGCATAACTTACCTCCGCGCTCAGTGAAGGGTGAACTCGTAGATCTCATATGTTTTTAAGGGTTTGGAGTTGACTTGTTTGTGGAACAGCTGACAAATGATTCCATAGTAGTCCACAGAGTAAAGTCTAATATAAGAACCAAGTCCTTCAGAACGTTATTAAGGGTGGGCAAAGGGTGGCATTGAGGGCTGCTACCTTTTCTTTTGTAAGTAGACGGTTTTGTTATTAGGAAACTATAAGTTAATGAAGAAAACAACAACCGAATTTTTTAAAGAATGTAAGTACAGTCAGCCGAAGAGTGTAATTTGTCAAAAAACCCAAGTTGTGTTCGATCGACGTAGAGGGAGAATAGTTTTAACATGGTGCGAATAAGTATACTGAATGTGGAACAATTCACTCTGGATGATGATGAACCTAAGCTGGCTATAATTTTGGTTTATTCCCAACGACCCCACTAGCCTCCCCACTAGTAGGGTAGTTGGGAATTAAAAGTCCCAACGACCCTACTACGCAAACCAATAGGGTCCGCTCGGTATGCCCGAAACTGTTTAGATATCTGTAGGCGCCGACGACCAACTATCATATCAGTGATCTTGATTGAGATTTATTGCGCGTTCAGGCTTGCCCCGAATCGTCCATCTCTCTCACAGCTCTTGCCCTCGGCCATGGATTTTGAATGAGTTAGTTTTGTAATAAATTCTAAGTTACAATACGCGCGTAAATCTGAGCTTTGTGCAATCTCTTCCTTTTCAGCTTGGTTAAATTATGATGCGACATGGCGCTAGAAAACTTGCAAAGTTAATCTGAAGATACATGAAGAGAAGCAAGAGCAAGAGCTAAAATTTAATCATAGTATACCTCTATAGTACATCCTGGTATTAATCAAATTTACCATCTTATAAAGCTTGTTTGGTACAGTCAGCAACGAAAGTCGATGACCAGTTTGATTTTTTAGGATGCCATTTATACAGTGTGATAAACAGTAGTTTATAAGATGGTAGATTTGATTAATATGGGCCCTAAGACCAAAGTCGTTGTTGCTTAAAATAAAAACACAAAAGTTCATCAGCTTTAGTTCTGACTGTACATTAGGTTCCTTCCTCATCTAATTCTTTTAGATTATTACTTCGTAACAAAAATATTTTCATTAACGATAAACTCAAGTGTCCCATAGAATGTCTTATCTTCACCGGCCATACAATGCACGAAATAAAGTAGAATATTGACAATGAAAGGATACTCCACAAATGATGTATTAGGAGATACCATCGATAGAACACTTAGGGTATAAATCACTGGGTTGCAGTCGGGTAAAGCAAGCTGTCCAGTGAACTATAGTTTTGAACAGTATAGTTTAACTTACGCCTAAGTATAGATGGTCCAAGTTAAAAGTGGAATCACATTTGAGAAAAACATTTGGCAATGGCAATCTACGTAAAAACACGTCCCTTTACTGCAAGACAGACAGATACAAAAGAATTCCACTTGCTCTTCTCTCACTCGTAATAAAGCAGTTGGATAAGTACCTAATTTACAAAACACTTTACAACTAACAAATAAACACTCTCTTGATTTGCTTATACTACTCTAGTAGCAAATCACACTTGCGTTTTGCGTACCTAACTATTGATCACACGCTGTATAGGAGGATCACTGATATCCCAAACACAGGGCAACCTAGTTGGGAGTTTAAGATCAGCCATGTACACTGTAAGCTCAATAATAGACTGTAATATTACCATAAGGTGCTACCTACCTTCCTAACATGTTTGTATGAGCCAAGTTTCTGAATTACCGATAAATAGGTTAGGTATTTACCTCGCGGATACCTTTGTTTTGTATAATCTTAGCACATAAGCTGTGTACATGGAATGCATTGTAATTGGTTCTATAAGGTTTTCCAATAAAGCTTTTTTTTATTTATTTATTTATACTATAATCCAAAAATCAATCAGACAAAATGATACAAATCACTTTTTCTGCTGTCTGTTCCCCGAATGGCACGTGGGCATTGAATGTATTTTTTGTCTATCTTGCCAGTGTTGCACTGGTCTTATAGTGTGGTGCTTCATATCATACGATGGTCTTATCAAGTTGGGCGTACACGCACGACTGTCAATAATTTATTTACGGGGTCAATCGGACAAAGGACGACGAATTTCTGAAAGATTTATTGTCTGGGATAATCTACTATTGATTGTTCCACGGCTCAATAAAATGAAATTGGACAGTCAGTAATGAAAGTTTATTAACAGTCAGTATTCGTTTTTTTACCACACTGGTTTTGAAAGAACTTTTGGAAGAAGAACACATGTTGTGCCGACCCCACATAATGTGGGAAAAGGGCAGGAAGATGATGATGATGGTTTTGAAAGAACTAGTGACACGAAACGAAGAAGATTAACAGTTGAAGTTGTGTATTATAATAACTCTTTAGGCGACGTTGAAACGATGCCACTCTGGCATACCATTCTTGCCTCTTGCTTTCTCAATTCAACTGAGTAAGAGATAATATTCTGTGGCAAGAGGCTGGAATGGTATGCCAGAACTGCATCGTCTAAACGGTATCTAAGTGTAGAAATACTTTCTGTACTTTAAAGCGTCAGCTGAGTTTACCCTTTCATAAAACGTGTACATGCCCATGTTTGGGCAAGTAAATATGGGCATGGGCAATGATTCAACGATCCTAACGTGCTTCTACCCCATTTGCCTCAGGAAAACATCAATAGCAGCTCTTAATTAGTCCCTCCATCACAACTGTGGTTAGTCGCTTTCTTAAGTCTCTGAATGTCTATGAATAAACAAGAACGAGCATGAAGGCCTAGTTAGCTTAGTTAAAGATATGACGTTTTAAACTTCTTACTTTTACGAAACAAAACTTTTATGGGCATTTTTGTGTTTCTTTTATGGTACAAACTAGAAATTTTATGGGCATTTTTTATGGGCATTTTTTACGGGAACTTTTGTGGGCATTTTTTTGTGTTTCTTTTATGGTACAAACTAGAAATTTTAAGGTCGCCTGAAGTCCTCCGTCCTGGTCTAACGACTTTTCAGCGGACCGACAATCTAATGTTCCCTTCAAAGCACGGAAGCGCTCAGTTCTACAAGGAATAACATTGATTTCTCAAAAGCAGTGACAAGTATAGCTTTCAACGTTTTATCTATTGTATGCAAATTGAAGCAAATAACTCTACTGCGTCTCTACCTACTATAAGTTATTTTGGTTTATTGCACTTGACCAACTAAACGAATTAATCATTGCATACCGGTTTGAGAAGTACCTGATTTTGCCGGCTTAAGATTGCTTACTCATTAGGTATAGTTCTTCGTATGACACGTATACTAAGCACAACGGATCTTTAGCTCTCTGAAGTTAGGTGCAATAGACGATTGCGCAGGTTTGGTAGAGTAAGCGAGATAGCACGATTTTAGGCGTCATCAAAAATGGGTTCTGCGCAGCTACTTCAGAGAGCTAAAAAACGATTGTGCGTATTATAATTGGTTAGTTTTGATTTTGATACATCCAATTTTTTACCCGCGTACGTCAAATTGAAAGGATAGGATTATTGCAATCTTGGTTGTATTCAATAATCGGCTTAAAGCCTTGCTCACTCCTACCGTAATGTTTTAATTGGAGTTTGGGAATGTAAGTAAAGTTCATTTCTAGGTTGACAATTGAAGTATTATATGATAGATAGAGATAGATAGATAAACGATGTATTTGACATACATAACATAACACAAAAACAAAGACAAGTAACAAGTAGGTAGGTGCATAGGTAAACAACAAACACGTAGTCGGGCACCTACATAGGTGGGTGCAACAGTGGTATAAGTAGCCATCTTCTCGTGTCACTAGTTATTTCAAACCAGTGTGGTGAACGGATTTTAAGCGTAGTCTGAATTCCTCGCTATAAAAGCAACTTGACTTAATGTTCCGCGATCCAATTTCACCGGTTTTGATTAAAATTAATCCGATACCTATGTGGGATCGGCTAAAGATTTTAATTTCTTTATGACACCTTTTAAGATGAAGCATAGGGCTTTACTCCAGTAACAGTAGTTCTTAATCGTTGCCAATAAATATAGAAAAAAACAATTTAAAATTAAGCTGTATTTGGAACTATCAGTTATTTTATTAATAAGTATGAGCAAGTTTGAAAAAGTGAGCTGTTTTACAAAAATCTACACTTTTGAGATATCTTCTGATAATTTTGTTCCATAATTTTCCATTTAAGATTTTCCTTCTTATTTGCTAGGCTAAACCTTTCCTAGAATGAACCCGAATCGGGTTATTTGCTTTATAGCTTCATTAAAACCTGCAAAATCTCCCACCATTCCTCAGAACTCATAGCATTCACCTTGACTCTAGTTTCTAGTGCTTCAATCAATCAATCACAACTTGACGTAAATTGGCAAGGGCCGTGCCCAGACGAAATATTTATCAAAATCATTCTGGGGCCTATTATTCCTAACCGATTATGTCAAGGGCAGATTCTTTGTTGTTTTCGGTCCCATTGTGTTTGTTACTTGTTCATTCAAGGCTTTAAGTTTGATTTGCTTGTAGTTTTCTAACATTAACTAATGCTTTTTGGTTTACACTATCGTCCAGCGCCGTAAAGCTTGGAGAGCGAGCTGTGTGTGATAGCAGGGAACGCGTAAATTGTTTTAAAACAGCTTCCAAAACTGCCATATTAAATTTTAATTATCTTGTTACATTAATATCAGTCAGATCATCATATTACACGTTATGGGACACAAGGAATAATATTTCATCATCTTTCTTCCCTTAATCTACTGAGGTCGCGGCACATGTTACCTTTCTCCATTTATAACCATCATCTTCCGATACAAGCATAGGTATAAAAAAAGTACGTAAGTGTCGTGGAACACTCGGTTGGAACGAAGTTTATACATTTGACATTTTGCGCACCTTGTGCACCACTTTTCGCACTCTGCGCATCTCTGTTTTGCGCACCATTTTGCATAATTTGTGAAGTTATTCCTTTTATTCCCCGGAGACAGCGATATGTCGTGACGATAAAATAGATCGCTTTTTTTTCTAGCCTCCATCCTCGATACCGCCCAAAAAGAAACTTCGTTCCAAAACTATGCAAATCTTTCGGGTGCAATGTCTTCTACCTGTTGTATGACCCCAAGAATCCCTCTCAGATAACAGGTATAAGGTACTACAAGCCCCACATACCCAGTGCACCTCGACCCCACATTAAATCTTGGTACATGTTCAATCCCAGTCACGACCTCGTTCGTCACGGGACCCCCGGCGACTAGACTGTTCAAACAAACCGCATAGGATGACCTTGCATTGACCATCGGGACCATGTCTGTATAATTGTTCTGTCAAAGCAAACCTCGTTTTTTACCACTGCAACCAGACGTCTTGCTTTATAGTAAAGTCGAGATTTCTTTATAATGTTTCTGGTTTCCAGCGATATCTTGTTTTAGTATTGAATTGTTACTTTTGCTACTTTTTTCGGGATCAATAGTCATGTCTGATCATTTTACAATTTAACTTATAGAGCAAGCAGCATCGGTGGCTTTGTAATTTATTTAGATCAGTTTTAGTTAGTGATTTTAAATTAACCTCTTACAGAATTAAACAACGTAACCTCCTTTAAATTTACCTTTATTTAGTGACAGGTAAATAAACGGGATAGTTCTTAGAATTCGCCAAGTAGGTCAAAGTTTCAAAATTTCTAATATAAATGCCAAATTAACGCCACGTCTGTTCAGACATGATTTGTGACCGACGGACAACAATACGGACTCTTGTTGGTATAGTTTTTATGCCCCTTGCAGTAAATGTCAACTTTTGGTGTTCCAATATAATGAATTATGCAAGAAAAATTTAGTGTTGGTCCATGTTACATTCATATTTTCAAGGGTTTTGTAGCTTTACTGGTTTGATACTCGCTCGATGAGATATTTTGTAAAAGCCAAAATTATATTTGGTAAAGGCAAAATACACGATAATATAAGGATTATGACCAACACTCCATTAGTGACTCTTTCCCGAACTGGCAGCAAAAGACAGATTTAAGTTTAGTTAAATCAATTTTTTTGTGATTTCTCTATAAAGCTTCTAATTGAACGTTCAAAGCCAATTTAGTTTAGGTAGAGATCACAGATTTGCTCTTGCTACGATTTTATATCTTTCTTATTCACTTTGCAAATGATAATATTCAAGTTCCTAATTGAATTATGAGTTTGGTATAATCTGCAATGAAAAGCTTTGCTCCATTAAATCTTTTGCATCTTGAATTGAAATCTGCACGTTTCGTCATTAGCCGCGTACCCACCTAGCGCACAGGCTCGCGCGGCAGCCTCGCGAGCCAAATGCCTCGGCTGGTGTGGACGTGCCTCAGCCTGCCTCGGGCGCGCGTTTGCTCGACCGAGCACGGCTCGGCCCCGAGCCATCTGTTGTCGGTAAACTTGACGCGCTCAAAGGTGCCTCAGTGAGCGCTGTGCGTTAGGTGGGGACGGTTATGTTTTGGCTCGCGCGCGAAGCTACTTCAAGTTTTGTCTCTTGCCGTGTTTGTATTTTGTAATTTTGATATCATGGGCAGTCAGGAGGAGTCCATTCGCTTCTTTCGTCCATTCGTTTCTTTAAACAATAAGCAGCTAGGAAAATAGCTGCAGCTGAAAATACACGACTGTCCATTACGAATACTCGCGGACTTATGATGGCTCAGCCTGCCTCGCGAGGCGGCCTCGTGTAAATTGAACAAAACTACTGAGGCTGCCGCGGGAGCCATCGCTCGCGATCCGGACACCGAGGCTGCCGCGCGAGCCTGTGCGCTAGGTGGGTACGCGGCTATTGCTGAGTGAAATGATTCTCCAAGTATTTTAGGTTAGTAGCTTTTAAAGGTAACTTAGGCCTTTACAACTTTATTAGATGATTTATACAGCGTTAGAAGGCAACCTATGGCACTTAACGGGAAGCTGCAGTGCCTGGGACATTGTTTGAGATGGAATAGGCTTGCCCAGCACCTAAACCATCCTCTCAGCTATTAAGCTGAGAGAATGGATCTTTCCTGTGGGCCAGGCTGATTACAGCCTGGCCCACAGGAAAGACAACGTCAATACGTGTGGAGCTGACTAAGCTGCGGGTTTCCTCACGATGTTTTCCTTCACCGTTAAGAGCTCGTGTTAATACGAAACGTAAAATCCATTGATGCACGGCTGGGATTCGAACCCACGACCTTCGGATTGAAAGTCGAGGTTCAACCCCATTCGACCAATACGGCTCTAGCATTTAAAGGTTCGATATTCTCGTACTCGAAGTTAAGTAGGTATGTCAGACTGAGTTCTTAAAAAGTAGGGGATTCAAAATATGTTTGGGATTCCATAGCACCAGCAGACACAAGACAGGGATAGGCCCTTCAATCATTGATCATGATAGATTGCAGTTTTTGATCGATTGCCCTGTGTTCCCGCTGTGACAAAACCGTGTACACGGATTTGATTACAGCTGAATAAATTTTTCAATGTTTTTTTGTTAAATTATTTTACAACACACTTGCTTCTGATAATTTTAATAGAAATCTGAAAATCAGAGTGGATGTGGCTGACTAGGGTCAGGGCTTAAATGAGCTGTGGTTCATCCTAAATTATTTCGTAGTTCACTAAAGTCTCCCCGCGATTTCCCTGTTGAAACAGGCAGGCAAATCGTCGGGAAATAAAATGAGGTATAAGGCGATAAATTCCCGTTTTATTAACCAAAATATGAACAGTGAGCATGAACTTCGAAGTACAGTGTGAGAAAAGATATTATTTCAATAAAAAAAACACTATTGTCTGATTCACTACTGCTACAATCATTTGGATATCTATTTGGTAGCTAGAGACATATCTAAACATTTAGCACGCCAACATAATAAGCCTAAATGGTCGTTCTGTTGTCACATTTTTTGCTTTGTTCTGTTTTTGTGCGTTCTCAAGTGGACATGAGAACTCATGATTGATCATACCATGTCTTACAACTTGCGATTGTCATATTGACAGCCATTGTATGGTCTGAATTCTGATAGAATTGTTGTGGTTATAGAATGAATACTCATAAAATATACAACTAACTTCATTAAACTGTTTGTATGATGGACGACCTCTGTAGCGCGGTGGGCGAAGGCCCGCCTGCGACGCAAGAGGTTGCGGGTTCGATCCCCGCGGCGGAACCAATGTTTGTATGATCTACAAATTTTTGTCTCGGGTCTGGATGTTTTCTATGTATAATAAGTATGTATTACAAACAAAAAGTATATAAGTAGTATATCAGTCATGTAGTACCCATAACACAAGCTCTGATTACTTTGAGGCTAGATGATGCTGTGTGGATGGAGGCTAGAAGAAAAGGAGCGTTCGATTTTACCGTCACGACACATACATGTGTCAAAACGTCACAGTGCTAAGTGCGCAGACGCGAAACAGTCCATAGATTGTTACAATGTTAGCACGGAAGAGTATTTCTAGGATTTTATTATTTGACAAAATGCCAAATGTCAAAGTTGAAACTTCGTTTCAACCGAGTGTTCCACGACACTCACGTATTTTTTATTTATTATTATTATTTATTTCACACAGTCCATTCCAATCCATCTTTTCCTAGGCCTACCCCTAATGGTATATCCATCCACATTAACACTCATTACTGTTTCTATGTAGGTAAGCGAATTTCGCCGTAACCATTGGTCCGATTCTGATTACATTATATTGTAGGTACCAGACCAGCAGATCTGTACGAGCTGTCGCATTGTCTTCGTCGCCACCCTTCTCGATTCTTCCATTTCTTATTAATTAAAGGCAATCCCCTAAACTCTTAAAAGGATTGAACGCTATCTTTGTTTGTCCATTTGAAGAGAACTCTTCTAAGGCGCGATTGTGAAGGGGACTCACGATTCTCATAAATAAATTAGATGTCGCTCTTTTTACTCGTGAGACGGGACGCTTTGGGAATGTCGACGCCGATTTACTAATTCATTTCGGCAACTGATTCCACTTTATGTTCCCGATAGTCCGACATCACATTCTGAAATAATTGTTTCAATCCCACTATCCCACTTCCCACTAATATAATAAAGCTGAAAGTTTGTGAGTTTGTTTAGATGTTTGTATGTTGGTGTTTCAATCACGCCTAAACCAGTGAACCGATTTGGATGAAACTTGGAATAGGCGTAGATAGTGACGAAATAGCATATAGGCTATTCAAAATGTTGGTACCACGCGGGCGAAGCCGCGCGCAGTAGCTAGTGATATTTAAACGTAAGCTTCGGACAATGCTATGCTTTGAAGTCCATTCTAACTTTTTATGAGTGATACCATATAATTCGCGTATTCAGTCAGACCCACACAAACAAATATTATTTTAGACTTTTGAATCAAAGTATTTGGATTGTCTGGCTTTTAATACTCTGTATGTATTGCGGTACCTTATTGAATAAAATGTATTATTCGTGCCAAATTTTTATATTCTATGTCAAAAATCGTGTCGCATCGTGTAATTGTCTGAAGTAACGGCATTCCGCATCCTATATTTAAGCACTAGTGCAGTAGAACAAACGGAGCCGAGATAACTTTTTATTGTACTTTCAATGCATTATTGATTAATTCCTTCTCATTTATCACTTGAACTGTGAATAAATTGTTTAGACATAAGAACTATATCTATTCTAGAAAGCATCGACAATTTGAAATACTTTCAGTTATTTTTGGACGTTTGTTAAATCAACATCTTCTTCTTCTACTTGTCGTGTCACCAGTTCTTTCGAACCAGGGTGGTGAAAGGATTTTAAGTGCGCCTCAAAGAGGCTCCTTTCGTGCACTTGACACATGTTTTCGAACTTTGTAGGTGCCGGTTTCCTCACGATGTTTTCCTTCACCGTTTGAGAGTACTGGCATAGTTCACATACATTTTTCGGAAGAAAAACTCATTGGTGCACGACCGGAATTGAACTCACGACCTTACCATCGGAAGGCCATTACCACTAGACCACCAGTGCTCTCAAAAAACTTTTTTTACTTAACACAAACTTACTATGAAGATCAAAATGTAGGGTAAGGCATACAGAAACTTGTAACACGCGAACGAAGCTCCCGTTTGATACCTACATTCATTTAAAGAATCCCAATTACTTTAAAGAATTCGAAACATTAGAATTGGACGCGTAAATTGAAACATGGAACTTTTCCATATAGTGGTGATATCGTAGCTTTTATTATTGTGTGGAATTTAATTGAGTTCGTAATGGGGTATATTGAATGAAGGGTGTCACCTGGGACAATGTGGGTGGTCTGAATTAAATACACGCAGAAGTTTATGTCACCTGCTGTAGATTATCAGGTAATGTTCTGTTGACGTAAAAAAAAGAATGTCATTCATACTTATAGGTAGTGATGAAACTTTAATAAATGCACTAGTATGTATCCTTTGTGCATACGCCATTTTTCATTGTTATTTTTTGTGTAAGTAAAAATTAGGGAAACAATGTGTTAAGAAATATCGCAGACTAGGACGGGGTCAGGAGAGGTAGTGGATACTCATTCAGACTTATAAATAGTTTTTTTTTTATTTAAATTAGTGTCTAACTATTATTATTAAACCCTAATATAATATTACAATCTGGCCAAGTAGGCCAATGAGCAATTTGTCTCTGATATAGTTTTATAAAGAAAAATATAACTAAGAATGTGTCCAATGGCACTTTTCTTACTGTCTCTAATTAAGGGAAAGACACTTTGTTCATGTGTTCTTTAAATACTCGTACACTTATCACTTTATTATTTTACACTACACTAACTCAAACGGTTTGATTCGTTTGAGTCTTCTCACTATGTCCGTGTTGTGTTGTACTTATAAATAGTGATGAAACTTGGTAAGTCCGTATGAAAACATTAAGATCTTCAAACATAAAAGATCCTCCGAAAAGAAAGTCCTAGGTAATGACAGAAGCTTTGCAACAAAACGTTATTGAACTAACACTCATAAATCAAGTTTTTGATAATCATTTCGACTTTCGACTAAATCCTTCCAATGCAGTTTATTTTGAATTGATATGACCATTGACCAAAAGTCAAGCACTTGTATAGCGTAATTGATATGGCATCTGACTTCTTACGGGTTACTGTCGTTTGGGACACAAACGTTTGGGACACTTTGTCCCTATTGACACTTTTGATTTTAAATGTTTTTTTCACTGTCATTTGGGACACTATCAATATATTGAAGCTGTTTTGTACAGTCAGATCAAAAAGTTTTTAAATAATTATAATACGATTATTTTAAAGTAGCTTAAAGGGACTAGACATGGTGGCGATGTGTAGGTATAGGTATCAGATCATTGTAATTAAATAATTTGTAAGTCTTTTTCGACTTAAAAAAAACTACAAAAATTCATTTAAAATGTATATTTATTTACTACGTTGTAAAGTCCACATTAGCTGATCCACATCCGGATTAGCTGGACGGAGAAGGTTACCAACGAGGAAGTGCTGAGAAGAGTTGAGGAGAAAAGGGTTTTGATGAACACCATTCAAAATCGAAGAGGAAAAATGATTGGACATCTTATACGACATGACAGCTTTATCAAGAACATCATAGAAGGAAAAGTGGAAGGAAGACGAGGAAGAGGAAGGCCTAGAATAAATTTCATGAGTCAGATAAAGGAGAAGATTGCTGTCATGTCGTATAAAGAAGTATAGGAGACCGCATTGGAAAGGGAGAGGTGGAGGAAGTTGCATCATTGCACCGACAAGAGCTGAGCTCTTAAATTTGATGATGATGATGAAAGTCCACATCTTCAAAATATCGGTTTATATTAATTAACAATAATAATGTCATAACATTACCTACTTATAATTAAAATCTTTTGTGTATACATAAAAATCTTTAAAAAAAAATAACCTACAAAAATCACAGTATATTCACAGCATTTGGCACAATACTCTACTAAAGCTAAAATATCAAACAAATCAAAAGATAACCTAAAGATAAAAAATAACCTAAAAAATCACAGTATTTTTACAATATTTGGCACATTATTCTTAGAATTCTTATCTTTTATGGTATATAGCCAGCACGTAGAAGTATCGGTTTTCCGCGCTTCGACGTTACTATTTCGATTCCATTTTGATTTTGACTTGACGATGCTGGTGGATCTCCTGAAAAAACAAATATGCTACTTTATGAACATTTCACAAGAATATCTGTACCTAACAGTGTATCTTAGGTAGCATTTTTCGGTAGCCTTCTGCTGCATACTATTTATAAGTTACACTAAAATGTTCATACCTAGCTGTAAGTTTTCCCAAAACATGTAAAATAAAATAAAAATCTAACAAAACCATAAATTGATGCATCGAATATAATGACTACGATTATGAATGAAATTAAATATCTCTTACAATACACACAATTTTTTATCAGTTTAGATCTAAATTTAAAGTAATTAAGTACCTAAAAGCGTATAATACCAATAAAAAAATGCTACGTAAATGATAGTTAACTTACCTCCAAAAAACATGAACAACAACACAAACCGCCACATGACAATTTTTTTACTTAACCACTGACCATGACTCAGGTAGACTAATTAATGGCCGTGCGTCCGAGCAAAAAGAACAAGTGAACCCTTTAGGAACAAAAGAGAAAGAAATAGAAACATTTCTATGCTTTCTAGAACTAGTTTTACACTAGCGTTTGCTCGCTCGTTACTGCACCTGAGCGAATACTTTACCTTTTTAAAAATACAAATTTGATATTAAGATTGTTGAGGTATCGTTAGAGGTTTAACTCAAAAATCATGATAATTATCTCGTAGATAACATTAATTATGTTCCTAACCACGATAGTTTCAAAAACTATAACGTTAGAGGTTTTTTGCCTGACTGTACAAAACAGCTTTTTCTATTGGTGTCCCAAATGACAGTGAAAAAAATATTTAAAATCGAAAGTGTCAATAGGGACAAAGTGTCCTAAACTTTTGTGTCCCAAACGACAGTAACCCCTTCTTACCCCCTTCCTTTGTTGATGCCGCATTGATTGTTCACCAAATTGCTAAATAATTTGAGGACGTCTTCAGTTTTTCGCAGATGGTTTAGGTTCAAGCAGAGTTCAAGATCATCAAAAAAGGTGTTATTCCTTCAATCCCTATTTGTACCCGACAACATTTTACGCTTATGAAAAGATGAAGAATTGCTAACATAATAAGCTTAGATAATTATAATGTTGCGAAAATTTTGTTCGTCCTACAATTCTCGCATTTGCAAATTGTATCGTTTTAGTAAAACAAGCAGATTTATCAGGACAAGCTAGATGTTCGATTTCTGTCCGTCTACTCAGCTGTAATTGAATTCATGAACTTGGACATGATTCTCGAAGGAATTGGGTCACTTCCTGTTGTCGTGCAGACGGGCACCACTCCAGACAGTTTCTTTACTAGCGCCCTAGTCCAACCGAACAAGTATTTGCATCACGAACACTAGAACTTATTGTGAATAGCAATTGTTGTATTTGAATGTGAATTGTGTGTGTTAGTATGATTACGACAAATCTTTAATGAATTTAGTCACAGTTTTATGTTATAAAATACTTAGAAAAAATGGCATGATTGAGAAAGAAAATAATGAGGAAACTAAGCTGAACTACATGAATAATGTAGACCGTAAGTTCACGTAAATTTGATTGCTTGTTGATTAAGCAATCATTTTGTATTTGTTCATAGCAAACTCTTATCTCGTTTTTGATTTTCTCACAACAAAAAATGTAGGCAAATGAAATCGTGCGGATAAGCACAAACACAGATGATTGAATAGTTTGTGATGGTAGAACAGACATATTATGTTAATTCGCCCATTAAGTCAATGGGCTTCTACAGAAATTACAGGTGGCCCCGCTATATCATTATCATGTTTTTTGTGAACCAATTCATTATGTGTTGTTTGTTCAACTAACATTATTATTTCAGGGACTATTTGTTAGACGTATTTAGATTTAATGACTTTATTAGTAAAAATTGATACGTCGCTCTTGATTAAGACATTATGCCTTATTGTGTTTTGATCAACTGGATCGTCGAGTAGCTGGTCAATTTACAACGTCATTTATTAAACATCATGTTTGTTGTTTCAGGTAAGCAGATTGATGGATGACTCTACTTCTTTTGAAGGGGTCCGAGTGACTCGACCTGTTGCTAGGCCGAGTACTTGCTTATGTGTTTATAAATACCGAGCGCTCGGCCGAGGGCACTGTCTCACCACTCTACTCGGTAGGTGTAATCAGGCTATAAGTTCTCTTCTACAGGGTGTAAGCCGAAAAGGGTAGGTACAGCATCCCAAAACACAACCAAATCCAAAAAGATTTTCCAAAAAAATCATTATATCCGGAGAAAACCGACCTCGCACAGCTGGTCGAGCGTATGTACTGGGCGCGTTTTTATACGTAGATTGCTGGATTTTGAGTTTTAATTGTTTTTGCGTTTTTTTTTTTCGATAAATATGTTCAGAATCATGGTCTGATTGCAATCCCTTAGTTTTCGGTAGCAGTCTTTTTACACCCTGTATATACCTACTGTATGTACCTACCAACAACCACGCAATTCATCATGTATGACTAATTTCATAGCCACTGCTGTTCACGAATCACTTAAAAAGTATTATGTACTCGAAAACAATTGATATTTCGACGCCTAATGTATTTTTTATCAACAGTAGTTATTGGACTGTAAATGATAACAATTTAAATCGTTTGGGGCAAAAAAAAATATGGGCGAAATCAGGTGTGGCCTGAGGCTGTACAGCGTTTTATAATGAAGCTGGATCAATTTCCGCTGATTATGATTTGCGTATGTTATCAAAGGTCGTATAGTTTAATCAATTTGTCCAGTAAATACTTTTTGGGTGGCGCGGTCGCCTTTGGTTTTGGGAATTATGTATTTTATGTATGTGTGAATGTTCATAAATATTTGATGCTCAGTGATTATTTTCTTTATTTTAAACTAGCTGCGCTCCCGCGGTTTGACCCGCGGTCTCTCGGGATTTTTTCATTTTTTCGGGATAAAAAGTAGCCTATGTCCGTCTCTGGGATACAACCTTTAACTATGCCAAATTTCAGCTTAATCTGTTCAGCGGTTTGGGCGTGAAAGCGTAACAAACAGACAGACAGACAGACAGAGTTACTTTCACATTTATAATATTAGTATGGATATTGGTTTATGATTATTTGTAACTTCTGTTTTCTTTTTAAGAATTCAGTATTCGAAATACGTATCACTATAGTGATACAATATTTTAACTTACGAATTTAGTGAAATATTTATTTATAGAAACTAAGCTACTACATATTTACATATATTTACAAAATACAACAGGATTAATCAAGCTATCTAAGGATCGTTAGAAACGATCTATAGATAGCTCAACTGATCCAGGTCACTGTCAGTCGGAAGCGTGCCCAAAACACTGGCGGCAAAGCACTTACGATACTTTAACTGTTCTATAGTTCGAACTATCAAGTGATGATATTTGAACAGATTTCTGATTTTACAACTTCCACTAAATCAAATCCCGTTGAGAGATTCCTCAAAACTATCTCATTTACTATACCGTCGTGCCTTAAACATACCATTAAATTATATAAAGCTAGGTGTAGACTGGGCTGGTTTTTCATCTTGGCAGAACTTTTACTGAGAACGCTAAAGCAATCATTGGTTCTAGAATCTGGTGGTCTGGTAGTGGCCCCGCCTTCCGATCGTAAAGTCGTGGGTTCAATCCCGGTCGTGCACCAATGAGTTTTTCTGCCGAAAAACTTATGTGCACTATGCCAGTACTCTCAAACGGTGAAGGGAAACATCGTAAGGAAACCGGCATGTCGTAGAACCTAAAGTTCGAAAACATGTGTCAAGTGCACAAAAGGAGCCTCTTTGAGGCGCACTTAAAATCCTTTCACCACACTGGTTCGAAAGAACTAATGGCACGATAAGAGAAGAGAGAAGCTATAGGTTTGAATTTTGGTGTTTTCATTGATTTATGTCTGTTGCCAAGGCATTTCAATCCTGCTGAACCTTATTTCGTGTACTGATAGGCAGAGGTATCTTCGTTTGTGCCATATTATTATGTTCCTTCGCTTGCTTTCATCTGTAGTCTATACCTACCTCGACGTGAGAGAAGTGGGATTTTATGTATGTATTGATTTATGCAACGTACTCGTAAATGCATTAGAGAAAACTATGCTAGATGTCCCTTACACTTACCATTGGAACAAGGTTAAGTTGTCTGTGAATTCTTGGCCTAAATCCATGAATGTGTTTCCCAGTATCCATTGCCTGATTGATATGACACGTGACTTCATCATTAAGCAGCAACAATAAATAAACATTTGGTTCATTGTGGTTTACGAGCGTCGTTAAATTTGCATTGACGATATTAAGTAACATGGCGCTTGAATTGAAATTTATGTTGTGCCAAAATTTGTATTGGTGACAAATGTTCATTCAAGGTCGGCGCCCATTATGAAGCATGGTTCTGTTCATTTCACAAATATCTGACGTATCCTCCTTTCCTTCTGAATTTCGTTTATTTCTTTACTAGTTCTCATTCGAATTCAATCGCATTTGCCCGCTATGATAAAATTGTGGGAATACTTGGAGGAATTGGGCGTCCATATAAAATGAGATGTCACAAGAATGACTGCTGCATTGAATCCTACATTCTAATACCAGATCTATCTGTTCCGATTCAACGGTTGACTTGTGTGCAATAGAAAGTTTAAATAGTTGAAAATGCTGCAGAACTTGCTTTGTGCTCGTAGGGGGAATGTATAATTTATATCTTTAACTAGACTCGCTTGCGCCACGGTATCTAGCGACATCTTTTATTTATTAAATTTAGCTTTGCTTGTTTATTTTCCGTAACGCTACTGAGAACTGTTATGACTTCTGATGACTTTCAATACAAACTTTGCTAAGTTGCAAAGTTTTACTTTGAAATTTGAAGAATTTGAGAACCGCGTTATAAAATCCATTTAGGATCAGAAGGTTTTGGAAGCTAAATGTTCTTAAATGCACATCATAATTTGTCAAAAGACCTTACACTTCATAGTTATGAAGGTATGAATGTAAAGATAATTTAAATTACTGCTATAACATTGTTCTGAACGTGTATATCTTGTTACGAAAATCAATAAAGAATTACAAAAGCTTCTTCGTTTTCATCTGCGTTTTGATGGGTTATTAAGAATCGTTGTGTGGTCCTATAGTTTTGGTCTAATAACCTGCGCCGCCCAGTCGACCCCAGACGTCATCGCGTGATGATTTAGAACCACTAAGAAAGCTTCGTGAGTAATTACTGTTTCGCGTGGCTTGCTAATTAGGAAACGGACTTATTCAGATCGAGATGGAGCGTAAATACAAATGGTTTATATTAATCGGACGTTGACTATTCCATTGTAAACGAGCTATTGAATGGTGCTATTCAAGAACGATTTCTATGAATTGCTGACGTCATAAATTGCTCGCAAAATTTTATGACTCACATGGCCACCTACGATTACATCAAATGTCATAAAGTTTGTTCTGATTGGAGCAATATCCTTGTCCCCGTGTATGAGTGTTTTAAAACTTCTAAAGGTCGATTATTGAGAAATGTAAAAATTTATTGAAAGGTAATTTGCCCTCATTAAGTCAACATTCTAAAGAGAGCTGGACCTAACTGGTCCTCAAAGGCTAGATTTTCTAGAGAGACGTGGAACGAAATGGGGGAGGCCTACGCCAAAGAGGCGACTACTGCGGGCGAATAGAGTTAAAGTAGTAATTATGAGTAGTTTTTAATAGTTTTAGAAAGTGTTTAGTTTTAAATATTTTGTAAAAACATCTGTAGTAGAAATAAAGGCTTATTTTATTTATTTTAATTCAACATTCTGTTCAATTACATATAACATGAAAGTATTTTTACTACACAGGACTTGGTCTGATAAAAGGAATAAGCTCCTAACCGGGCCATTAATTGTACAACGACAAATTGTAAACTAGCTACGCAATAATCAGTATTAATTGCTTCCTCACCACAGACCAAACAGACTTGAAATCATTGCCTTTCTATTTGGTCAGCGAATACAATTAATCTGTTGCCTAGTCCATGAAACTTAACTCTAATGGGAGCAGTCCCACAAATCACAGTGACTCAAGGGAGCTGGTCTGGAGTAGGACCCTTGAACTATTTGTTGCCAATTCGCTTTGGATATTTGCGTTACTTGCGACAAATTTCACTTTTTGAAAAGCATCTTCTACAAGCCACAACTTAGCTCGTGTGGAACTAACATATCATATAGTCTGCAAACTAAATACCATACTAAGATTACTCACGGTTGTTGCAATACAGCCGAAACGTCGGGAAATAATAAAGGTAATACGCGATAAAATCCTGTTATAAAATATATCTCTAAAGATGAATTGTGATCGCGAAAGTTTAAGAAAGACTATAAGATTACTCACCTTAAAGTATTATACAACTGCTCGGCTAGCGGTAGTGTTTCGAAGCATCTGTCTGTAGAATCTGCATGTTTATATGAGGTAGCGACCTGTGGTAGAGTTTCACATAATGTGTTGTATAATATACTTTTCTGTCAGGATCTATTCTACTATTGTTGTGGATTAGATACTCACCGTTGATTTATTCAAAATACTTGTAACAATATAAGTCATGTTCTCTGATGATAGCATCCATAAAAGCGGCTAGATCTATCCAAAAGTTAGCTGGACTGGCAATACCTTGTTACTTCCGGAGCACAATGTTGTACATTGGTGATTTACTATTCGGTAACGCAGTATCGAATTAAGCCATCACTTGTAAAACAGAATGGACACAAACACGTGGGCCACAAACTGCCTCATGGTCCCTAGCTATGAAATAATATGACATAGAACCGTTAAAATTATGTAGTTACCGGGAATATACGGACGGACATTGTAAGGAAAATTAAGTTGTATTTTAGAGGAGTTTGAATAACTCGCATGGTTGTACCGTTATGCAATACCCCGGCTTTTCTAATATATGATTTTAAACATGACCCAAATAGTTTAGAAGAGTTACCTTAGTCCCAGGAATGCTCTATGTACTTCTTGACTGCCTATTTGAAGGTCGTGGATTCGAAGATTGTTATTTATCTCATAGATTGTCAGCAGTGTCACTGTGGCACACACACAGTGGCAAGAGAGCACTGGTGGTCTAGGTAGTGGACCCGCCTTCCGATCGCAAAGTCGTGGGTTCAAACCCAGTCGTGCACCAATGAGTTTTTCTGTAGAAAAATTTATGTGCACTATGCCAGTAGGTACTTTCAAACGGTGAAGGAAAACATCGTGAGGAAACGTCGTGGGTAGAACATAAAAGTTCGAAAGCATGTGTCAAGTGCACGAAAGAAGCCTCTTTGAGGCATACTTAAAATCTTTTCACCACACTGGTTCGAAAGAACTGGTGACACGATTAGAAGAAGAAGCAGTGTCCTTTAAAAGTTTAAAGTATGTTTTGTCTACTTTACATTTTCATTCACTCAAGAGTGTTTGTGATGAAGATGTCACAAGTGATAAGGATCCCGTTCCATAAATCTCGCACCTCATCTTAGGCCGTCATGTCGGTGCATCACTTGTCAACAATTTACATTTTAATAAAATAATAAAGCCATCATATAAACATGTTCCGTTATGGCTACGCTTCTAATTTTATCCTTTGGGAACTAGAGTTGGGATCATTTTTATCGATATCGATTGATTTTGATTTGACTCAGTTATATTATAATTTAAAGGTAAGTATAGGAACATTTATATGATGAAACATCGCAAGGCAACCTGTTTGCATTCTAATATGTGGCGACGGGCTTGCAACCTGTCACGTGCCAAATATCTATTTTAACTTGCATCTAACCCTAAAGCCTAGTTCGGACTAGGCTTGTATTTTAGTCGAGTAGCGAGAAGTATAGTCGCCAAACTACTCGCTACTGCCCAGAAATCGTTCGCACGGACTAGGCTACTATTTTAGTCGAGTAGCGAGTACGATTCATGTACTAAAATCGACAGGTTCGGACTCGACAAGTCGGTGAACCAGTAGGGTGGGTAAACTAAATTACTCACTAACCTACTCGACTACATTTTTGGTGTTCGGACACGTTTTGGTACTAAGTTACTCGCTACTCGACTAAAATATAAGCTTAGTCCGAACTAGGAATAAGACATAATCAAAGGATCTGCAAGAGTGTCTATCGTATCTTGGACAGTCGACCTTGGTATTTGTTTTATTAACATCTTATATCGATAAAATATATTTAAACTACTCTACTCTAGTTATCCTTAGCGCCCGTTGTGATTGTGACTATACTATTATGTTGATTTGATGGTATGATTGTGGTTCTTGTTTTGTTTTTGAAAACAATTTCATTTACACTATAACTATCAGGTCGTTTGAATTTAGATGTGATTTTATTTAAATTTCAATTCCCTTGAATGTAGCATAACTTTCTTTAGTTTTGCATAGTTGGAGATAAAAGTCGCTGGACTGACCTGCTATATTTCTATAGTTTTACAATAAAAAATATTGTTCCAAAGATAATGAAGAGACTAATAATATTCATATTGTATGAGACCTCTGAAATGAATGTATGTAATACAATTTTTTAATCAAGTATACTCGTATACTTTTTTGTCTAACACACAATGGCTTGGCTTTTACCTAATCAATTCATGAAAACAGTATTGTTTTGTCAAAAACTATACTTACCAGTAATATTGTCGAAAACTACAAACTCCCGGTTCATAAAACCAAATCAACCAAACCCATAAAATAGTGCTGTCAACAATTCAAATATCGACACCCAAGTTTTATTTTTATCGTTTCGGATAATGAAGTCCCAATGTACTATAAATATTGATAGTGTTGGGGACATTCATGCCCTGTCTGTGGTCCCATGCATCATACGAGCGGCGATAATGCGGCCGTGCGCAAGCGGCTAATCGAATCGTTCTCCACGCTACGGGACGTGATTGCCTGGAACTGGATGTTGTAGAGACGGTATTTAATACAAAAGTAATACTTCATTTTGTTTATTGGTCCAAGCTTAAAAGAATTTGACCTAGCATGCAAATATGATTGAAAATTTAACTGAGGGCTACGCTGCACAAACCGGGGCTAGGGACTTGGCTCTACTAGTAGAGTCTGGGCAATAAATTTTAGGGATGGGCCGAAGTTCGTTTCACATTCGGTTAAACCGAACTTCGGCAGCTTGAACCGAAGTTCGGCATTCGGCCGAAATTCGGTTCAAACTGCCGAAGTTCGGTACTAAAAAATATAGTAATCGAAAGTACGTGAGTGCCGTGGAACACTCGGTTGGAACGAAGCAAAGAGTACTTTTCTATACTGACAATTTCAAATTCAAATTAAACTCACTTCCGTACTAACAATGTAACAATCTATGGACTGTTCGCGGCTGCGCACTTCGCACTGTGACGATTTTATGACGTGGTGGTCATGACAGTAAAATGGAACGAAATTTTTCTTCCAGCCTGTTTTTTTTCGATACGTCCGTAAAGTGACTTTGTTCCAATAACACAACTACTTGACTAAAATAATAAAACTAAACCAGTGACGCTCTACCAACTGAGCAAATGTGCAATCGACGTGATGGTTGAAACTTTGTAGGAGTACATTAAGTGCATTAAATATAAGTACTCCTACAAAGTTTCAACCATTATATAAACAGCTTTTCATTGTGTATGATAACTCAATGATCCCTAAGTGTGAGAAAATAACAGAACACTATAAAACTAGTGATTCTGTGAGAACAGAAGACCTCCCATCCAAAAAAAGACCGAATTTAATTTGTATCTCAGGTGCTTGAATTTTTAAAAAGTTAAGGTAGACTTTTTTGACGATTAAGTACGTTTTAGTTTTCTCAATAAATTACGAGCGTTCCCTTGGTCCTAATAGGTAGAATCTGGTGTCCACTGGTTCGCCTCTTGAAAGCGGAGAGGACTGTGTAGCTCCCCGTTTCCCTCCTATTTCACCCCAGTCAAACATCACGATTGACAAAAGTAAATATAAATCTTACTATACTACTTACGGAACTTATGTTCAAAGAAGAACGGCAAGATCGGACCTCAAATTTTCCACAGATAAAAAATATACCAAGTTCAGTACATTTTAGGGGTAAATAAATAGTTATTATTATTTTTCGGCTTCATAATAAGAAATTACGAATTGCATACAGTAAGTGGCTTCGTAAGCAAGAAATCGGCTTTAGATCAATTCTGGAAACGATAATTTTTTGAGCCAGGCAGGTCACAGCTTGTATGGAGACGACCGACGTTCTTTACATCAAAATCGGCTGAAAAATGCGACCTGAATGACAGACAAAAGCATTTTTTTGGCCAATCTCGAAACCTAGACGCTTCGCTCACTTGATCAACTAAAGTCACACGCACAGTTAACACTATAAAACGTTAAATCGGACGGTTTTACAGTGTTAACCATGTTAACGATTTATGCCAATTAAAATAGTGAAATACGTCGTAGGTACGTACACGTACCTTCTGAACAGTCGTAGAATTTAAAATAAGTAGTTGTAACGACAACCCAATCATCCATATTTGTCACACAGCGAAAAGCAGTATAAGCACCACACTCCATCTACTCTAGAAAACTTCAACGATCGCGTAAACAAGATTTCACGTATTTCTTTCGAGAAAATACAATGAAACTAGGTACCTACCGAACTTCGGCCGAAGTTCGGCCGAACTTTTCATTTACACCGAATGTTCGGCCGAAGTTCGTATTCGGTTAAAACCACATTCGGCCCATCACTAATAAATTTACATTAAATATTTTAGATGGGATTAATTCATTCAAAAATTCATGTATGAGAAAGTGATTGCAAAAATAGTACCTAACTAAATAAGACGATAAGATTTTTTTTAAGAATTTTGATGATACTCTATGGTTCTTTTGTGCTTGATCAGATTACTTTCACTATTATTGTTTCTATTATGATAATCGCATATGCCAGTGTCAATGTCGCCAGCGTTCCAATGTCATCCTTGTATAATAATGTAATAACTTTGAACAAGCTTTTATCTCCTGTTTTTTAATACCTACGTAATTGTTTAGGAGAATCCAGAGGATTGTGTGGAAAAGGCTTCATTTTCAATTCGTTGCTACAGTTTGTAAGCCTTAAACAAATTAAATGTATTCATGTTTTTTTTAACATGAATTGTATCTGATAAGGTCAACCCTGCTTTGCAGATATCTAGGCAAGTGGCTCAATTCATTACGATTTCCCAATTGCATTTGCAAGGTGCAACATAACTAATGGAAGGAGTACTTTACAAAGGGTATTTAATGTGGACGTACCATAAGTATCTGTACAGATGTACAGGTTGATATGATCATAGCACTGATAATATAATCGTTTTAATTTACATTAAAGATTGTAATAATGTCTTTGGTATTCATGCAGGGAGGCATAAATTGTTTATCGATAATCGATGTAGAAGTATAGCGTAGGCGGTATCGCCTGCTCTTATTTATTATGTTATATTATGTAGATTCAGAAAATTATGAAAACATTTGCATAGACATGCGGTTATTTTCCGGAAACTCTTCTATTGCTTCAACTAGCTGTAACGAGTTGCATCATCAAATAGCTCTACATTTATATTAGGTTTTTAAACAATGTTATACTTACCACTGTAGGTAAAAGTTATCTTCTTTACGCTTTAGCCTTACAGTGGCCCTTGTCCATACACATCGAAGATTATTAATCGCAAGCAAACAAAATTGTATGTATTTCTTATCTTTAAAACCAATTACCTATAATTTGTACGGCAAAACTCTCGGGCAAACAAAACAAAAAACTGAATACCTCACGTGCGCTGCATATATCAGTGTACCACAAGATTGTAATTTACAACCATATGAGTCAGTCAAGTCACCGACAGCGACATGCAGGACCATACGTAGAGGTCGCTAATTGAGACGTTTCCACGATAAACACCCGCCAATTAACCCCTTCGCATTTATCGATAAATCGATAAACATCGGTATAATGGCCCTCCCTAGCGTGTAATTTCATGCTTTTTTGCCGCCCTGCTCTAGTTGAGGATGATTGATTGTAGTTAATACGGTGGTAATGGGATAGTGTGAGGTCGTATTGGGAAATTTTACGAGAGAAAGGTCAGCAATATTTGTGATTTCTTTCCCCGGCAATTAAAACTTTCTGTAATCATTTATGCTATTGAACACTTGTTGCTGTATTTCGTTTTTTGGATTTTACGTTTCGTAAAATTTATATGCGCTATAACACGAGCTCTTTACGGTGAAGGAAAACATCGTGAGGAAACCCGCAGCTTAGTCAGCTCCACACGTATTGACGTTGTCTTTCCTGTGGGCCAGGCTGATTAAGCTGAGAGGATGGTTTAGGTGCTGGGCAAGCCTATTGCATCTCAAACAATGTCCCAGGCACTACAACGTCCCGTTAAGGGTAGGCATGGATTGCCTCCTGACGTTGTATAAATCATCTAATATAGATGTAAAGGCCTAAGTTTTGCTGTATTTGATTCAAAATTGTAAACAATTTTTTTCTTAAATCTGTACTTAGTACGTCTCAAAGGTATTTTTTTTATGAAATACATTTCAATGAGTCAATGAGTCTTCAAAAGACAATTTACTTTGCCTGTATCTATAGGGGGTTGGTAAAGTGTAACCGATACTTAACCGACCTACAAAATTGCGCGTCAAAATTTTACAAAATATTTGCCTAATTATTTCAACTTCATAACATGCTACAATGCAATGCGCCTGCTGAGTTGCATTGTAAGGAGTTACTACTCTTGAATGAACGTATTTGATCAACATTGTCGTAAAGTTACTTATTGCGCATTGACAAAATTGTACAAAATATGCGCATTGACACGACCTCTAAACGTGGATGGAAAGAATATTTTAAGTTCAAGTAAGAGTAAGTTCTGCAAGACTTGGACGAGTGCCAAAATGAATTTATATTTTTTTTATAAGTAGGTACAGGATAGGTAGCTTTTTTTTTAATCAACCTGTTGTGTCCCACTGCTGGGCAAAGGTCTCCCCCAAAATTTTCCACACGTCCCTATCTGTGGCGATCTCCCACCACTCTCTCTCGAACCCGTCGAGATCGTCCCGCCAACGCCTTCTCGGCCGGCCTTGTCGTCGCCTCCCGTTCTCGGGCACCCAAGTAGTAGCTTATATAAATTAAATTAAAAACCGTTTACTTCAGTACATTCCTTGCATACTGTTATTTTAAACTAAACAGTTTATGCGTTGGAATCTGTAGAAGAACCTTCATGGTGAAAGTCTCCAGTCTCGTTACGCGCCTGAAATATTTGTCTTAAGATAATCCCGAGCGGGCAAACAGCCTATTATTCCTTTTATTATTACAATTTAAACTTTCACGGAATCTATGCATTACAATATCTCCTACTTTTAAAAGTCGAACACTTACAGTCAGTATTTACTAAGCAGTGAATTTGGAACTGATTTACATTAAAAATACAACAAATCTTGTCGTGTCATTAGTTAATTCAAACCAGTGTGGTAAAAGGATTTTAACTTGTCACCATGTTTCGAACTCTAGGTGTGGTACATGACAGTTTCCTCGCAATGTTTTCTTTCATTGATAGTATTGGTGAAGCACACATATTTTTTTTGCATAGAAAAACTCATTCAACTCACCAAGGCGGAAATTCTTTCCGCTTACACAACATCCAAACATCGACAACTTTCGCAGGTAACATAATATCCATCTCAGAAGTCTCACGTTATTTAAAAAAAAAATCATTATGCGTTCGAGTTTCCATAGTACTAAGTATCTTATACAAGCAGCTTCCTATCTAGACTTCAACCGTTGCAATGGAGTGCCATTCCTTACCCTAAAGGGGGCAGATGATAACCTTCGCGCCGATACGCTGTTTCCATGAATGTAAATTTCTCAGGCAGACGCGCTTGCGAACCTGAAAGTAGATTAAAGGCTTGTTATAGTGTTGCCATTACTTTAGATTTAAGTGAAAGGGGGATTGTTTAGGAACTGAAAGTATATGCCAGGCCTTATTTAGCCAAACTTGGCAAAAATTAATTCTAGGTTAGTATTCGGTTATTTATTATTTTAGTAAATGAAAACAATTCAATTCAATTCAATTTATTCATTAACAATTTCACAATTGTGTCTGAAAGTTATACAAAATGAAATAAATAGTATGAAATAAAAAATATAAAAGCACTTAACCTAAGTTTAATATTATAAAATTCCTTCTTATAAAAAAACATATTAAATCTAATCAATTTCAATGACATCCCTACATAAATAACAACATGTCTACACGTCATCTCTACACGTCATTCAAAAATAGGTCTTGCTTCTGGTAGTTTGGGTTCATCAGGGCTCAGTTTGCATCGGGGCATTTTCTAGAGTTTAGCTTAATATTTTAGTTTTATGAAAAAAATCTTTGCGTATAAGTTCACAAAATATCGTAGAATCAGGTGAACCATCTGAGAATAGTGGTGAATCAGTACCTGGGGCCGTATTCGCGTTCCTTTTTCGTTCGTTTGATGAATATTCGGATGCTTCCCACCACGATATTTGACTTCAAGGGCCAATTTTTCGGTTTGGAATATTTGGTCCTAGGCTAAGGCCGTTTTAACGTTTGAAAAATTGGCCCTTGAAGTCAAATATCGTGATGGGAAGCATCCGAATATTCATCAAACGAACGAAAAAAGGAACGCGAATACGGCCCCTGTTCTTATTTTATCATTGGATTTATCGAAGCAAAATTAAATACTGTTTGTGGTGTGAAATATTATTAATATTTCACAATTGTGTCCAAGCCTTAAGAGTAGGAAGGAAGATGTTGATATTTCTATGCAAATGAGTTTAGGTAGTTCAAAACTGACGCTCGATTTATTTTAAGAAACATTTGGCTTTATGTTTTGATTATGCTTAAAGTATTATTATTATTATTATTTTGTTTGTCAAAGTTTAACATCACGGAACTATAGAGTCCCGGACCTTTGATAGGCATGCATGGGGCCGAAGCCAACACACAGAGGCCTTTTTGACACTTTTGATCTTGTGTGATGGAGACACATACCGGCTACTATCCCTTCAACACTATAAAAATGCATTCAGGAACAGACTCCGGTTTGTGCAGAACTATTGAGGATATGGAAAACTAATTACCGGGCTATGGGGTGGGATGGTAGTGGACTGGGTACTGGGGAAACTATAGGAACTATGACACCCGCCGATACAATGTTAACGAACATGTAAAAGTGGCGGGTGGAGACTCGCCAACTCACTACTGGGCCCCCTAAAACAGTCGCTCTTGCGACAAGGGGGCAACATGACGTGAGCGGCTAGAAGGTGGTAAGGTGCTACCGGACTTTAAACGACGATCACGAGCTCCCAGAGGGTCCAGCTTCACGTGCCCACTCGCCATCTTACGTAACACCCCTCAGCCTCCGAGCAATGCTCTAGCGACTCCACTCCGTCCGGCCAGTGAAGGCAACACGGAGGTGAGGGACCTGCTCCTCGTCAGTGTTCACTCCGTCCGGCCAGTGAAGGCAAGCGGAGGTGAGGAACGGTGACCTCCCTCGGAAGCACTCGGGTACGCGGGGTCGCTACTCCCCGACACCTCGCCTCAAAGGTGCCCTGCGACCTTATTATTATTATTCAGCCGTTCTTGTCCCTAAAAGTATGCTTACATGTAAAGTGTGAATTTTGTCTCTGATATTATGATTTATTGAGCCTTTGATACTTTGATACATTAACAACAAATTGCTAAGCCATACAGTTATACTTTTAAAAACACTACACAAAAACTTTCTCACTATTAACAATGTTGTAATCGTGAATGCCTGATCATTCAGGTGTTTCAAACAAGGAAAGTAAAATCGTGAACAGCTTCAAATCTGACATTTTCACATACCACCGAGACCGTGAAACAAATGGATATGTCCTCTTCTAATGAAATTGAATACTGGGATAAATCAGTGAGACCTTCGTTCGTTCAATGTGATTTGCATGCCAGTTCGTTCGACATACTGTGATTTGTGCTTGCTGTTTTACTAATGTGTGTGAGAAAGTATGTTGCGATGACTGATAGAAGGGTGGAAGAGAAAATATGCGCTGAACTGTCTCATGGTGGGATAAGGGCAAGGTGAAGGGATTGACTATTTAGTTACTATCTTTCTATTTACTATCTTATGACATTAGATACCAAGGACGTTGAAGGAAAGCCGAAGAAGTGGTTGTGTGTAAGATGATACAAATATAAAATGTAAGGTAGTTGATGAATGACATGACTGAGTGGAAGGAGACAAGACCTAATTTAGCGTGGAAGAAAGGCAGTGAAATGATGAGAGATGTTACTTACCAATTCTACTCCCAAGTTTTCAGTATATTTTAGAAGTTGTCTCGTCAACATAATGCGACTACGCGAAAGCGTGGCTGGACTTGGGAGTATCCACGTCTCAATCCCATCGCCCACACGTGATGCTATCGTGCAAGTTACGAGCCCGATCGACTTGTAGGCCGTGTTAACTATACGTGAGGTATCGAAGTAAGGATTCCCTGTGAATTTGCTGAAATGTGTGCAAAGTGTTTAATACAATTTTCACAAACAAAATACAAGACGTGAATTTCAATTGCCTAGATTAAGTTTTAGAATAAATAAAAAGTTTCTGACTTTGTATCATTCAATCGATTGAAAGCTTAGGAAGGAATAAATGATGATTGAATGATTTCAGTAGCCCCAAGCCGTTCGTGTTTTTGTTGCCTGATGTTTTTACTGGATCCGGAAAACCACATCCAAAATTTGATTAATCAGATCATTTTGCAGATCATCCGTTTAGTTATTTCTGTTAGTAAACTATCCCTTGATAATGTATCAAGAAATATTCATGGGTAACAATTTATATTTTCGAATGAATTCCTCCTCATGTATATTGTTGCCGCCAGCATCTTCCAAATTAGAGGAATAACATCCAATCTTCGATTTGACATGCGCCTCGGTGTATCGCGGTACTTCCGGTGACAGGGACACGGGCGCCTCGAGTTATGATCGGCGCTTCTGCTGTTTTCCATGGTATTAAGATAAGGGAAGCTGCGGCAAGGTTTATTGTGATGTGGGAATTGTGTAATCCACATTATACGCCGTGTCCTTTGAACAGCGTAGCTGGAATTCGATTTTAGGTCTATTATCATATGTTTTTAGGTGTAGTTGTAGAAATTTAAGATAATCTTTCTATACAAAAACGTTTGAAGGTTAAAGTTGTAGGCACCTAATGATAAAACATTTTTAGAGTAATTGAAATAAAAACTAAAAAAACCGCCACCTGAGTTGATTGATCACTATTAATTCGAACTTCATTTCATTGAAATATGAAGTTCTGCGAGTACATTGCGTATAGCAAATGTATTGAGATACGATACAATTCGAAAAGAATCTATAAATATATCTTTATCTAGGATAAATCGAAAGCAGCTCTTCCAAGCCTCCTCGCTAAGATCCATACCGTTAATTGACCACCCGTGGTGAATGATCCTTCACCGTTACCTGACGCCTCGACGGAATTTATAATCGCTTTATCGTACAACCACTTACCCGAGCTCTCTGTGGCGAAACGGTGAGATGTAGTTGAGAGGTCGCAAGTTCAGGGAATCATGCTTTATGACCTGTACGTGTTTGTTCTATCCTGCATTACTACACTACGGCCAGTGGCTCTAGGCATTTTTGAAGTTAGCCGTTTTGCGCAGTAGACTGACTAAATAGTTTTGTACCAATCCTGCAAACTTGACAGAAAATGGTGTTTTAAAGTCTCAAGTTATACCTACAATACAACTTGTTGGTCAAGTTTTGTACTAAACTTCAGAAAGACTGTCAAAAAACAACTGTTTTGAAGTCCCAAGTATACAATTTTTTTGTTGGTGCGAACGTGAAAAAAGTTCCTTCATTGTTTGATAAACTTTGGACAGAAAAAAAACAATTTGAACCCACGTCCTATGAATCGGAGGCGGTCTGATAGCTAGACCAGCTGTTCTCTTCAAAGTATGCTAGTCTCGTGAATATACTTTGTATAAGACAGCGTTTTTCTTGATCCTATTTTAGATAAGCTAAGATTTGCGATAGCACGATCTAGAACACTTGACCGTATTTCCTTTGGCGAGGCTAATCTTGAGCTTAGGGTGCGATAATACGCTCGTGAAACACTTGGTGTAATGAATATCCTAATGTTTTGCAGTATTTTTTTAAGAAGGCATAATATGCAAAATATATTGTATCGAGTTAGACAGACGTGCCTCTGACTAGAGCCTTACTTCAAAAGATCGGAATTGCCCAGCTTTTTTGTAAAGATTCCTTCTTAGGCATCTTTTCAATTAGTAAGTAGTTAATTATCGGTCCGGCTATTTAAGTCGTTAAACCATGACGGAGGCCTTAAGGCGGCCTAAAAACTCCGTCGCCAGAGTTGGCCACTGACTCACATGAACTTAGTAGTTATTTAAAATATGCGGCAAATATTTTGTACTCATGTCTGTCAATCTGTATTTGAGCATTGTTGATAGTCATTCAAATACTCAAGCCATGGATCAATAGTGTTTTATGTTATTAACTTCAAGTTTTGGAACGAAGTTCCTTTTCGGACGGTATCGAGGATGGATGCTAGAAAAAAAAGTTCGATTTCACCGTCACGACACATACATAGGTCAAAACGTCACGGTGCCAAGTGCGCAGACGCGAAACAGTCCATAGATTATTGCATTTTTAGTACGGAAGAGCGGATATTTGAAAATAATTTATTTGACAAATGCCAAATGTCAAAGTTGAAACTTCGTTCCAACCGAGTGTTCTACGGAGGTTCTACGACACTCACGTACTTTTTTAATAATGTTTATTCAATACAAGAAGATTTAATAAAATTTTAATTCGTCTCACAAACGGACTACGTAGGTTTACGCCTATTTGATGGACAAGCTATTAAATTGTAATAAAATATCCTTTGACGCCAAAGTCACGGCAGAACTTTCTACAAATAAATAAAGATAAAGATAATCTCGATTATAACCGACTGCTTCAACCTGTACTTTGTCATCCAGTTAAGGTGGGGTTCTGGGTTAGGAAGTTAAAGGTGGTCGCACGATCCAGCCGAGCCGAACGCGCCGAACTGTCAATTCAATAGAAGAAATGCTGAGACGTCCGAAGCTAGCCGCATTTTCCGATCATCAGTATTTTTTGTATATAAAAATGACTGCGGCTACTATGGCGCGGACAAATGTGCGATCAGATCAGCTAAATACGTCTAAAAGTAAGACGTTTGAACACCTAGAGACGGTTTGTACCTAACTGATATCAGTTCTGTGATAATGCATAATATCCGATTCTTCGACGAAGTTGAGTCATAGGGTCGGAAATTGGTTGTCTAAACAGTGACTATCACAATGTTTTCCTTCACATTTTAAGATATATTTTTAAAACGCTTTTTTTTGCAAACCGTTTTTCGCAAAATCTTTTACGTGATTACGCCATTTGTACTGATGGTTGGATAACATTGTCGTTTGACATGGAAACTGAAATGACGAAAATACCTTATAGGAGAAAATCGTAGTGTCATGCTCTAAATCGAGTCTCTCGCAGCCGATATTCTTTATAGAACTTAGAGAGTTGGCTGAACAACTTTGTCACACAGGTATGTGATCTGAACGGTACCTTATCATTTAATAAAGAAAATCAGTTAATTATCGATCCCATAGATAAACTTCACGGTGTTGATAAAGCGGGTGACGGCACCTGCACCACAGATTAATAATTACTGCGACTTTCACTTTGGTTGCCTGTATCACAGTGATTAATCGTTGTATGGCTGCGCCGGCGCACTCTAGCTGTGACATTCAAATTGTTCTTTCGATGACGTCGGGCACAATTGTTTCTGTTCTCTCATACAATAAAATGTCGCTTCCAAAGTTAATGTTATCTGAGTGTACTGTAGTTTAATCTGAGATATTTTCGTGAGCCTGATTAACGAATAGTTTGTTCGCATTCCAAAAGCTTCCTGCATCCCTTATTCTCCGAACTAAAAGCGTCGTAAAATGAAGAACTAAGTTTATTTAGGGCTAGATCTTTTTCCAATAAAAAGGTTGTCTGAAAGAGCTCTCAGCAATAAGACCATACAATGGTTAAAGTTTCTATAAGGAGTGTCAATAAAATATTTCTTATTTAAATCAAATAAGCTCGATAGTATTCTCACGAGCGTATTTTGTACTAAGTGTTAGAAATTCACTTTAGATAGCACATTTGATTTATTGTAGTAAATACATAATACACTCTGTAAGGTTCTCTCGTAGCGTAACTCAGTGGGCGCCATAATAAACCATTAAACTATAGGAATTTTGATTGAGTTAGCCACCTCAGCGCCTCGTCCCAACATCTCTCTTCAACTGGACACAAAGATTTACGAAGATTTATCGATCGTTCATCTTATGATGCAACTCTAATGGCCCACTGTTTTACCAATTCTGATGTAATAAGTGTATCGAACTTGTGATGACTTTCTTACGTCATATTCTGTGATATACTTAAAAAAAATGTACTTCTCTTCTATCCTATTGAATCCTCCATTGAATCATAATTTTACGATTGAAGAGTTCATAAGTTCGTGTGAGTTAGTGGCAACTCTTATGACGGAGTTTTTAGGTTGCTTTTAGGACTCCGTCATGGCTTAAGGACTTAGCCAGGAGCGACAATTTTACGTGTCTTCCTAATCACGGAAGCGCTCTGTTAATAATGTTACTAGTCGGTCACCTATCCACTGACAGACCGGTCAGAATGTTGCTTAACTATCTATCAAGAACGACTAAGCATAAGCACAAGCATAAGCAAGCAACACCACGTGCGTCTTACGAATGAGTGACAAAATGTTTAATTTGCTTATAGCGCTGTATCTCTGTGACGTGCACGAGTGATATACAGCTGAAGTGAACACATGAATCCTCTAATGAAACAGACAAACTGTGCGGCTGACTTGTGGAATGATAACGATTTAATGAGTAATTTAGGATTTCGGTACTTCTTTGTACTTTAAATACAGTACAAACAAAGTAATGAAACAAAAAATGAACTGGCTAAACTAACTGACTAAAATGTCTACCGTGTCTCCAGCACGGTAGACACTTTCTCAGATCTGAAGCAGTCAAGAGCCTTTAATAAATCTTAAGTTTCGTTTCGAAACGGGTAGTCAAAGGTTTTCTCGCGATATTTCCTATGCTGTCCTAAACCTATTGGCTTAACAATTCCGTATGGATTTTTTATATCTTGCAAAAAAAACAAAAACATTTATACCTACATATTACAAAAAAATAAATTGTAAACGATGATTACGATCAATTCACATCCAGATGCCAAAAGTGACCCTCTTAGCACTTATTAGGTAAAATAGATGCGCAAATAATATTTTTAGCTTAGACAATGAATCGTTGTAGGGGAGTGGGACGAGGTGAGTTGGTAAAGCAAGTTGGTTCTTTGTAACTTCAGAGTAATAAGTTAAAAGTAAAATCAGAATGTGTGTGATAAAACATCGTTATGATAATAGTAAAACGTGATGCGAGTTCGTATGAAGAAGTAGCCAACTCTGGTAAGGTAAAAAGATTTTTTCCATAAATAAAACGTAATTGCTTGGATAAAAGTGGCTGCGATTTTGGCACAAACTCCTCGCATTGGTTTTGCTTATCAGATTGCGCTAAGCAAAACGTTGTTCAGATGTGTTCATAAGTATTTCTCACAATGTAGTTATTTACATATCTGAGAATTAAATTGTTGCAAAATGAATGAATTGACAAGAACAGGCAATTTACCTGTGTCGTAAAATATAGTTATATTGTTTTGCATCTTGACAAATTGAACACAAAATGAAAGCTTACATTGAGTTAAAACTACTGAGCAATCGCACATTGCTTTTCTACTGCCAGTACAAGCAAAAGTCCCCTTATATAGGTTAAGCATACACACTCAAGCCAAGGAAATATCTTCCTGGAGACAGCTTTGCTACTGTAATGGATTATTGATGTCGGGTATAATTAAACACTGTAATAGTTGACAGTGTGCTATTGGAAACACTCCTAGGGCTTCCATTTATGAGTAATGTGCTGATTAGTACTGCCTAAATAACCTTATTTGGTAAGTAACAAACAAATTAAAGCCAACGCGTGAACTTCTTCTTGTCGTGTCACTAGTTCTTTCCAAACAGTGTGGTGAAAGGATCACGGCCGGTTTTAGCTCTACCAGCGCCCTGGGCGAAATTTGTATGGCGCAACCGCAATTTTCTTGCGAAGCGAGCATCATCTCTATGGGCGAGCGAAGTGAGCTGATTTTTTTTAAGTAGGTAACCTGACCAAGGAGCACCTGGAGCACCTGAGGCCACCAGATGTGAAGGTGCGCCTGCGGTGCTCCCACATCTGGCGCCCTGGGCCGTCGCCCAAGTGCGCCCTACCCTAACGCCGCTACTGGAAAGGATTTAAAGTGCGCCTCAAAGAAGCTGCTTTCGTGTAATTGACACAGGTTTTCTAACTGAACTGTGCGTGTGATCTGGACCGTCGTCTTCAAATCACAACTAGCTAGGATCTTATTCGGATAGTGAAACAAACTTTTACTAATTTTAGAATTTAATTAACAAATAGTCCACAACACCACACAATGCGATCCATTACCCCAAAAGAATTCCCTACTTTACCCTAAATAGAAACATGCAGATAAATATTCCTTAAAATTACCGCTAAAGGGTGAAGGTGTCAATAGTGGGGGCTCTTACTTGGCTTACCGTTGACGATTTATTTTCATTCCTGTTTTTGATCACGTCCCGTGGGACTGAAGGGGCCTAAAAGTGTTCCCTCTATTTTTAAAGGTTTGTTTGAGGTTTATTAGATCGATATAATAAAATTTTCCTATTTCTTACTCTATTATGGTCAAGCTTCGGCTTTGTAAAAGTATTATACTTACCAGCTTTCATGCTGACACACAGAGTACTATCGGCCATTTATCGCGACATGTATTTTTAAGCTTAGATTGAAATATTGCGGTCAATTTTCACCATCATAAGCTGATTTATTGAAAGTCGATTGGTAAAGGCCCTGACTGACTACTCGGCAATACAAACGCTTATCATCTTTATAATACGCACGCACGTTGTAAAATGAAACATAAATCGTTACACCCATATGCTAAGTTCTTGTTGAACTGTTTGGCTGGCACTGCTGACCAAGATATACTAATGGCAACTGTTATCTAAATGATGATTAGAGCAGGCTCGTTTGCAGCATTTATTCGTACTACGGGAACTAGTATTATTCAAAATTATATTTTTATTTTTGTTAGTTTATTGTAATTTACTTATACAATGTCAACAGTTATGTTATGTTGTGCGAAATTCAAGTCTCTTTCGCTCCTAGTGTAACTGTGTACTACAGTATAATACTATGTAGGTACAGTGTACTGGTTTCTTTTTTTCTGATCTTCACGAATGATTGGTAGTGCGATTTTGTCAAATAGTATTATACACTTTTGTACGGAGAATACAGTTGCTTTGTCAACAACAAAAAATCGTAGTAATTTAACTTCATTTTTACTGTATAGCTTGCGTGAATTCTTTGAACCTTATAGACAAAACTCTTTTGGTGTAATACACATAAAAAGTCATGAGCTCACAGTAAACTATGGTAATGGCCGCACCGCGCATAATGACAGACCAGCACCAAACACGTTACAGAGAACAGTGATAGATTGTGATAGCCGGTTACCGTGATAAAACTCAGCTGTTGACTTCAATGAGACTAGAAAATATAAGAGAAGCCTTGATATCAGCATGAGATTGCAAGCGTGAAATTGCAAAACAAATTGATCGCTCATTTATTTGTATCTGATCGTGTCAGTGCGTTGAAGAGATTAATAAGGGCTTGTGAGAGCTTTAGAATGGTTTGGAGATCAATAAAATCGGAGCGTGGGTTCAATTTAGACAAATACATAACCATTTTTTTAACTACTGCTGCCGCTCGAAATCGTAATCGAGTACCTCAAGGTTATAAGTTCGGTTCTTATGCAAGACTAGCAGCTCTCACGCGGCTTCCCTCACGTGGTATCACGTGATACCACTCACGGACTGTAGTGTACTTTCTACCCGTGGCCGTTTTTTCGTCGACTTATGTTGCAAAAACGGTGTCCAAAAAGCTCTTTTATTTTAAGCTTAATATGAAAGAATATAAGTTGTATATAAATAAATAAACACTTTTTTCCGTTCTGATGTAGATTTCACTACTTCTACATTTCTTCGGACTTGCACTAGGTGCTCGACGGTATCGTAGTGGTCTTATGGATGTAGGCCAATGGAAAATTGGAAGCCGAACGAGATCCCGAGATAAGCGCAGTTGCAAATGAACAGTTTGTAATGTGCTGGGACGATTTATGTGTTATTAATGAAGCCGAATTATCTGATTGTAATATGATAGATAAATAGAAAGTGAGGCGGCTAAAGGATTGCGATTTGCAACTTACTAAGCCCGAGCTAGTTCGAGACTGTGAAGGAGTAAGAAGTTGATGAATATTGATGCTTATAAACATAAATACCTAAGTGTTCCTCTGTTCTGGTCTAAACCAACAAGAATTAATAGTAAATAGGATGAACTATAGGAACGCTTAACTTTATATTAAGAAGTTTATGTTTTTTAATAAATAAACAATTACTCACGATTCCCTACGCACAACGCGACTTACCGCGAGATTCTATTTGACTTTCTATTGTTAAGTTATTCGTAGTCCATTTTAAGCGTAGGTAGCAATAAATAAATACTAAAGAGAAGAAAGAAATATAACTTTTTGGAAAATGCATAATACCTACTTATATATTTTTTTGTTCGATAACAAGTGTTACAAAAATGGACTGAATAAAACGCATCGCTCGCTACTAGAAAATAAAATGCATTGTTGTTGTACAAAAGAAATTGTTAATAAATATTGCCTAAATCTTCGGCTGTCTTTTACAATTCTCACGCAAACGCTACACTATTCGTGTATAATGAACTATAATATTGCATTATAGTTGTTGATTTGGTCTATAAATAAGAATAGGCAAAGTTAGAGTCGGTCTCGAACAAGAAGTGTTTCGTACCATGGAGTTTATACGCGTTAGTTTTTTAGTTCGGAATATTCGGATGCTTCTTACTACGAGCTACATTGTATTCAGTCGATAAAATCAACGTTAAAACACGGTCCTAACCTAAGACCAAATATTCCAAACCGAAAAATTGGCCCTTGAAGTCAGAAATCGTAGTAAGAAACATCCGAATATTCATCAAACGAACGAAAATAAGAACGGGAATACGGCCTTAGTATAGAGAGACTTTTATTTTAAACGTAATCATAATTCTGGAGAAAGCCGTGTTGGTCGAATAGGGTTGTGCCTCGACTTTCAATCCGAAGGTCGTGGGTTCAAATCCCAGCCGTGCATCAATGGATTTTTCGTTTCTATAAATTTATATGCGCTTTAACACGAGCTCATAACGGTGAAGGAAAACATCGTGAGGAAACCCGCAGCATAGTCAGCTCCACACGCATTGACGTCCTGTGGGCCATCAGGCTGATCAAGCTGAGAGGATGGTTTAGGTGCTGGGCAAGCCTATTCCATCTCAAACAATGTCCCAGGCACTACAGCGTCCCGTTGAGTGTAGGCATAGGTTGCCTCCTGACGCTGTATAAATCATCTAATATAGATGTAAAGGCCTAAGCTTTTAATCATAATTCTGGGACAGATAGAGAGCGGAGGCTTTGTAGGGTTTCGTTCTTACTCTTTTGACGTGGTTCCCTAAAATATCAGTTTCGTACAACAGCACTTACTGCAATGGAATTTATTCATTTTACTACTTTATTATATTTATTCATCGTAATAAAAAGTTGCAATAAACTGGGGACTACAGGCAGTCGTCGTGATGTTCGCATTTACAACTTTTATATAGTTTTTATGTCACTTCTGTGTGAGCTCAATTTTATTTTGTTCAAATGCTCATAACCTATTCAATATGTTTGGTTTTTATCGTCATAACTGACGCCATTCCATGAAATGGCGTCAGTTTGTGATGACACAAAGTAAGTTTCCGTGAGCTTTACTAGGCATGTCATTTTTAAGCTGCCTGAAGGCATCCGTCATGGCGTAACGATTTTATAGCCGTAGGTACTTACTGCTATTAAATTACTCAACTAAACGTGTGCAGTTTTAAATCTTACCTACTTTCAAATAATAATAATAATTATTATTATTATTATTTATTTATTCATAGGAAAACCAACAGCTATTACAAGATTTCCTTAATAATTACAATAGAAATGTTAACTCATTCATTTGAACTTATACCAAACGCTATTTTCTTGTGTCATTCTTAAGAGCATATCACTAGCCTAACGTCTTACCTTATGGAGCTTTAAAAAGTGAAAAAAGGGCCTATATTACATAACAACTTAATGAGACTACATAGACATACACACCGAAAGCTTTTACACATGATTTACCACCTCATTTTCTGTGCAATATCTCACCGGATCCTGAATCATATCGGCAGATCTAAGTCCTTAGCGTCTTGAGGCTAAGCATGATAAATGGTAAATCTGTATATGAGATTGCAACCTAATGGAGCCCTCTCGATGACGGATGCATCACTTATCTATATTACTCGTACATGTGCGAAAGTTGGTTGTCCATAAGTAATATACATCATCTCGTTCTTTGTTTTTGTGTTGCAATAGTAGTCAAGGTATTCTTTATATAACAAGCTGAGTGGGATCATAACTGACTTTAGATCTTAAGGTCGTGGGTTCGAATTCGTTCTTCCTTGATTTTTTGTGCTTTAAACGGTGAATCATCAGCGACTCAGCTAGAGTTCCTGAAACTGTTTAAAAATTATCTAGTATAAGATGAAAATGCATAAGTTTCTTACTATCCTTCAAGCCATTTTCAAATTAAATTAAACATTATCGTTACTATTCCTATCTGCCACCATTTGGCCCCCGCGGGGGTGACTAGCCCATAATAGATACCGTCTGCCACTGCTTCTAGAGCCACGGTGGCAGTCGGGTATGATTATGGGCTAACCACCCCCGCGGGGGTGGATAGCAATAAGTGTTACTGTCTGCCACCGCGTGGGTTTGTGGTTTTTTTGTGTTTGTGGGGGCAGACGGTAATAATTCGAATATTATATACCATTCCTTCAGAATCTTCGGATACAGGCGGGAGCCTATCAAGTTTTATACCTGTAATATAGGGGCCTACCTAAACCGCTCACACATTTTTCTGCCGCTTGCCTAATATTTACTTAAATTTTATTGATATTATTACCCTAACAGGCCCTAATTTATCAATAATGTTTATTACTTTCTATGGTGTCGTTTCCGGAAACAGATAGTAAAAATTTACGCGGCTAGTCGATTCTACCCACGTTCGTGTAAATTACATGATTGAAGTCATCTTTCATCATCTTTGTTTTGTCTTGTCTTGTATCTTATCTACATACGAGTAGATTTTTTACTAAATTTACGAATGTACTTTCTAGCCAAAACATATCAGACCTTTACACAAAAAAAAACATTCCAAGATTTTTTTTTCTTATCATGCACACAGTAAACATTGTATTCAAACAAGTGATGCGTAGTAAGGTAACAATTTAAATGTCTTATTAGCATGTACACAAAGCGAGAATGCTATGGGCCGTCGCAGGCGTCGCAGTCGACTGACGCTGTTCGTCGGATGGATTTGTGGGGATCGCGTCGCAGACCACTGGTACGGGCTCAGGCTTTATTGTAATACCTACAATTATTTTCAAACACATATCTACTAGGTACTGGGGAGTATGATTTTAAAAGATAGTCTAAAATCTATGTGAGTACATTGATTCTTAAATTAGAATAAGTGACCGTTTCTCATAGAGCGGAACACACAGCCTCTCCTTCGTTTTGATAATAATCGGTTTCGTTAGACCGTGCAGGGGGTATTTTGCACATAAGCCCTAACAGAAGAAAAACGTGAGGAAACCACGACGTCTACCGTAGTAATTTAGTGAAGACTTGCAAAATCTGAGTGATTAATTGGAAGTTAGGCATACCGAACCCGGGGTTCTCAATTTCTTGAAATGAATTGAAGTTTAAAATGATTTAGTAAAATGGCTAGAGATTTATCCAATCAAGAAATTATTCTTCTTCTCTTATTCATCTTCTGCAAGATGTGGGCATGTATCAAATATGTGTTTGGATATGCCTCTGACTGCCCCCCTTAGACATCTTCATAGGATCTGTAATAAGTAACATAAAAAAGATCTGAGAGAATGTCTACCGCACCTTGGGGATACAGTCGTGAACCTGTGTGAAGAAATTATTTTACCAATACCTTTTGTTGATTCCACAACCGTTCTTTCAACTCGTTCTACGTTATAGAAATTTTACAAAATCCGTCCCTGCATGCCGCAACGCAACCAATAAATCCATACGCGACAGTTTTAAACACTCGTCCATTGTACAAATATTTGTTTCGTATTAGGCCGAACATGCCTGGACTTTAATGGGGGCTGCTCGGGTGATTTACTGTCTGTGTGTCCCGCTACCTTTGACATGTTTGTGCTTTGCGACCGTGTGTTGCATAACTCTTAAACTGTTGTTGTATTGCGATTTTTATGTTTGAGGCTTCTTTCAATGATAGAAACGTTCATATAAATTCGATAGGTTGCATATCAGTGTTTATCTATATTGTACCTACGTATAGTTTTCTGTACTTAACTTACCACTTAACATAAATGGGTTTAACTTTTGAGACGCGTTTTTCATTCGTAAGGTTTGTCCAATCTTACCAATATCAAGTTTTGATTTTTGTTCATTAGCATGCAATATCTTCATTAGCTTCAACATACAATTTACATATTTTATTTTGTGTCGCTAATGGATTTCTCTAGTTTCACTTGATTATTTATTTTGCAAAATAACCACACCTTGTCTTTAGTCTCACAGCGGGACACCAGTTAGCGTCACACGAACTTAGACACCGAGACGTTGTTATATCATAGTGCGAAATGTTCTGTCCATTTGTTTAAATGCTAACTATATAAATTGGATGGCATTTTTTTAGTATTACCAGTTTTTTTACGGATTAAAGTGTTTTAATTCTGATTATCTTTTTAATTCTTCTCGTGATGCTTACGTTTTTAAAGTGTTGAGTTTAGATGTAGCGTTTTGGATTGGTATTCATAATTAAATACTGCCATATTCGTTGTAGCTTAAAGCTTTCAATTAATGAATAAAACGATAATTTAATGATTAGTTGTATTAAAAAAAAATGTTTAGATTTAATAAGAAAAGGTCGTGATATTATAAGAAACACTATTTTCTACCAAGTCTACGTAACTTCGATCAACGATCTGCCCTGCCTGACTCCAATTTGGTAAGTCAAATGTCATAGGCATATCTCCGTAGGGGTTCGAAGACAATTATTTAAATTAATACAATTTTAAACATAGTATATAGATGGCTCATTTTAATAAGCAAACGTAACGAAGGGCATGGATCCTCGCCGCCCATGGTTTACCCAGCCATCCTTTCCCTGTTGCACGATGTTTATAAATTGCATCATTTATTGTTCATTCGATTTCGCTTTCGTTATTCTGTCATACTTATTGCCGGGTTCTACTCGTAAGTTACAAAGTAAAGTGTTAGAAAAAGTGAAAAACAGTGCACAAACTGCCATCAATGATAACATTGATATATGATGAATATGATATGTATGATGATCATCAAATTCTAATGAATGCAAACGAAAGTTGTTTTTTTCCAAAAAAATTATGTGTTAGGACATGCCTCTGACTACCCCCCCTTAGACATCTTCAAAGAATCTGGAATAAATAACATAAAAAGATCTGAGAGAATGTCTACCGCACCTTGGGGATACAGTCGTGAACCTGTTTTTTTTTGTTACGTTCTCAGTTTTCCATGTAACCCTTAGTTACATGGAAAACTGAGAAGAGAAGGGAAATACGTTTATTATTGCAAATATTAATTTAAATTGTTTGTAATTTCATCCTTATAGTTATGTTTTCTGAGATAACTTTGTTATCCAACATACAGCTTAATTAAATTTTCAAAGGATCTATCCGTTATGTCTTTTTATTTATTTGGATTCGACATTGATGGCGTTTCGGTATTCCTTTACCATTGGCAAAGTGTTGTTGGTACTGCTTATTAGTTGAACTTGTACTTACAGATTGAAAAATTCATTGGCCCTCGCTTAGGCATTAAGTTTACAATATTTTGTATTTACCTATTAACATAAATAAATCTACTACATATTCACGTAACTCTCCAGGGCGTAAACCATTGATGGATAAGGGTGGAAGAAAAAATGGAATGTTTGCAAATACATACATATTAATACGTAGAACCACCCAGATCCGAGATAAATATTTGCAGATTATACAAATATTTATTCCGCGGCGGGGATCGAACCCGCAGGCTTTCACCCACTGCGCCACAGAGATCGTCGAATACATTTTTGAGTATGAGCAAATACATTTGTTCTCAAAAAGACTTTCCACGTAAAAATTGTGAGTTATAATAAAGTAGAAAAGTAAATAGCAAAACAATGATTTAAATACTTACTACCAAATTTTTCAAAACTACGTAATCACGATAGAAAACTAGTATGCGAAGGTCGTGCTTACAGACAGAGAATACCTCTCGAAAAGTACAATATAGGGGTCTTCAAATCAAGTGTAAATAGGTTCCTTCTGGGAAAGCATGCTCCTCTTAGACCTCACTACTGCTTAACATCAGGCAGAGGGAGGTCAAATTCTGACCTATTTAATTTAAAAAAAAAACCTTTCTAACAAAACCTACCACTACTACGTCGAGTAGACACCCATCGCCCCGCAGCAGTCGGGACTCCCTTTCCCCTTGAGTTCTTGATTGCTTTCTGAACAAGGAACGCGTTACACACAGGTTGGTAACTGTTCTGCGGGGTTTGTATGGAGATTTGTCGAGTGACCGCGTTGTGGCGGAGGGCTGCTTTCCCATTCGCCTGTACAGATGCTATTATTATCAGTTAAACAAAACACCACCATCCATTTACCACTAAAATTACACCATTAACCAACGTAATTGCTATGGTAATGGCTACCAGTTTTGATAGAATTATTGTTTTACGTTTACTCGCGGTGTGTGATTTAATAACACCACACATGCGAGAAATGCTATAAATATTGTTGAGAAAGTTGGATCCTATGTTTAAATCATTGGTGTTCGGTCAATGAAGAGATAAGCGATGGTAAAATACCGAAAAACGGTAATTATAGCTCAAATAACTCTAAATAGGAATTATATACATCTGAAAGATTGTTTGGGATCATTGTTGACCTAAATAAACAGATTTGGAGGTAAGTATCATATTAGTATGTATGAATCGTGGCCTGGCAGAGATAGCATAGGTGGTTCTTACATAATCAAGATCTTGTTCGTCAAAATATGTGGTAAAATGCGTATACTATACAACTTATGTAAAGATCATTGAGAATGAAAGTCGGAACTCCTATAAATAAACTGTCTTAAATTACTAATAGTGTAATTGAAGTAAAAGACTAGATAATGCCGATATAAATGCTATTTATTTAGTGGTTTTGAGTGCTGGCACCTGATACGGTGAGATTAATGTGACCCACGCCTAATTTGGCCAGGTGGGTTATCTATACGATAGTTAGCCTAAATAGAAAAATCCATGCAGCACAAATCAAGCTCAAAGAATAATGAATTTTCATAAAATCAAAGATCAGATTTTTTTTTCAATTATATTCTGAATACCCTAGCTTTCCAGTGTCTTATGCAATTCCAATGTAAATATATCTAAAAATATAAATTCTTATTGCTTTATTATGGGTCTCCTAAAACTAGGAATCTCTTATCTCGTTTATATCAATAAATCAGGGTTGTAATAAAATCAGTTGCAACCCGACTAATAGTCGCTTAGTCAAATATAGCTATAAATAAACCAAGTGCCACCCCTAAAAGGAGTTATAAATCCACCCAAATGGGGTAAACGTCTTAAATTAACCAAAGACATTGGGTATTTGTAAACTTGAAATATTTGTGTCGGTATTCTTTCGGGGTTTTTTACTGTGTAATAAAGTTTTTTTATGACGCTGGGACTATGATATGGGCTTTTGATTTTCTTAGTAAGTAATTGAAAATGAGTGCTCCAATATTTAGACAAAAGTGTTTCTAAAAGCATTGTCAACGATTACCCTAAACCTAAATTGAACACTCTTTTCGGGATACTATAGGTACTGACTACTCACACAAATACAATCAAGTGAAAGGAGGTACTTAGTAGTTTTTTTTAAGTCGTGGGTGAGCATCTAAGTAAAGATTTACGGAAGTAGAGACACAATAACGTAAAACTTAAAATAGTCATGTCTGCGCTAGCGAAGATCTTTAGTAGTTTTTTTTAAGTCGTGGGTGAGCATCTAAGTAAAGATTTACGGAAGTAGAGACACAATAACGTAAAACTTAAAATAGTCATGTCTGCGCTAGCGAAGATCTTTAGTAGTTTTTTTTAAGTCGTGGGTGAGCATCTAAGTAAAGATTTACGGAAGTAGGGACAATAACGTAACACTTAAAATAGTCGTGTCTGCGCTAGCGAAGATCTATAGTAGTTTTTTTTAAGTCGTGGGTGAGCATCTAAGTAAAGATTTACGGAAGTAGAGACACAATAACGTAAAACTTAAAATAGTCATGTCTGCGCTAGCGAAGATCTTTAGTAGTTTTTTTTTAAGTCGTGGGTGAGCATCTAAGTAAAGATTTACGGAAGTAGAGACACAATAACGTAAAACTTAAAATAGTCATGTCTGCGCTAGCGAAGATCTTTAGTACTTTTTTTTTAGTTCTTGGGTGAGCATCTAAGTAAAGATTTACGGAAGTAGAGACACAATAACGTAAAACTTAAAATAGTCATGTCTGCGCTAGCGAAGATCTTTAGTAGTTTTTTTTAAGTCGTGGGTGAGCATCTAAGTAAAGATTTACGGAAGTAGAGACACAATAACGTAAAACTTAAAATAGTAATGTCTGCGCTAGCGAAGATCTTTAGTAGTTTTTTTTTAAGTCGTGGGTGAGCATCTAAGTAAAGATTTACGGAAGTAGAGACACAATAACGTAAAACTTAAAATAGTCATGTCTGCGCTAGCGAAGATCTTTGTTTGCTATTTTACAACCCATTATGTAGTGACCACCTGTTTGGCTTTTACGAGAACTTTTTGAAACGCAATTAGCGTAATATTTTATTTTTGTCTATGTTTCATGTCAATTATGCTGTTAAACTTAATTACATGTAACTGAGAAAGCAAGATTACTTTCATAAGGATTTTCTTTTTAATATGGATCTAGGCATTCTTAGGCCGATTAAGCTGAGAGGATGGTTTAAGTGCTGGGCAAGCCTATTCCATCTTAAACAAGGCACTAGTTCCAATTGAGTGTAGGCATAGGTTGCCTCCTTACGCTGTATCAGTATAAAGATGTAGGCGTAATTCGGCATTGTATCACGTTTGTTTGTAAACAAGTACACAAAGTCAATTCAATTCAAAATCGTTTATTTTCTCAAAAAAAAAAACAAAAAAACTAACTACGTACCTACATGCAAAGACTATGCTACTTATTAACCTAGTTTGTGTGAGACGAGTGCATTCGATAGGTTTGGAAAAACCTGAGTTGCAGGGGCCGTATTCGCGTTCATTTTTTCGTTCGTTTGATGAATATTCGGATGCTTCCCACTACGATTTCTGACTTCAAGGGCCAATTTTTCCGTTTGGAATATTTGGTCCTAGGTTAGGACTGCGTTTTAACGTTGATCTTATCGAATACAATGTAACTCGCAGTAATAAGCATCCGAATATTCATCAAACGAACGAAAAAACGAGCGCGAATAATCCCCCAGGTCAACACAGTCACTAATCGCAGAGGAATCTTGGTCACCCTACACTACTTTGAAAGTTTAGGAAAATATTATTTTAAGATTTAAGATAAACGGGGAAACATTTCCGGGTGTCTTGTTCTCGATGATTTTATTTATTTATAGAATTCCCGCATTCCCTATCCGATGATATCCACCATCAGCTGTGCTCCTGAAATGGTGTTGGTGATTATCAATCCCTCGCTCGATTAGGAACGTAAACAATTTAGCTTTCGACTTGGCATGTATTGAGCTCTGATTTCGGACCGATGGTCTGCAAGTTATCGTATAGTTGTTTCGATGAAAGATAATATTTTAGATCGCGTTGAACGATCGGAGTAGTTTCTTGACTTAATACAAAGGTCGTGGTTTCGAATCCTGGTCGTATCAATATTATTTTGTTCCAGAAAATGAACCATTAACTTCGTCTCTAAAGCTAAACTGTGAAGGAATACATAATGAGGAAACCAGTTATTATTCTATAGGGTCTTTCATTTTATACTAACTTAATTCAGGAATTAGGTTCATCAAATAAATAAAAAAACATTTATGTAATGATTTTTTTTTGTTTTGTTATGAAAATCCCGAGAAAATCGATAAAGACTATCCTTTCAATTGATTGTTGCTTCTTTTATAACTTAGCTCATTCGTGATGTAGCTACGCTGTGATTGGTGGAACGTCTGTTCTCCTTGAAAATCATTATGCAACAATTCTAAAAAAAACAATAAATGATAAAATTTTAAGTGAAAACTTAAATCGGGCTAGGAATTAAATTGATACGGTCAAACGTCTATTTACAACCCAAAAATGAGGCCCTGTCAGTTTGTGTAGTTTAAAATGAAAGACCCTGTATATGCGGCAATAGTCTTACAATCTGACAAATATGAATATGTGTTCTGTTCGCCGCTTGCCCCGTTTCTGATCCATGATCCGTCTATTATTTCTAGCCATCCATAGAAATTGTGGATCTTTGCACCCTTTATGCATCTTATCTTGACTTTGACTATGAGTCTTGCGTGCAAGATAAAGTCGTGAACCTATTAATATTCTTAACATCTACATTTCCAGCCGGACGAGATGGCCAAGTCCGTGAAGCTGACGTCACGCGAGCGACGATTCATCAAGTTCGCGAGCGTCGAGTACGGCGGCCAGCTCTACATGACGCCGCAGGACTTCCTCGAGTCTGTCGTGGAGCAGGAGCCTAGGCGTAAGTGTTCTTACCCCTTCACACCAAGCTACAAAACATATTGTACTTTACCTACGCATTTCTTTGGTAATTACTACTAGGCCGTGTTGGACTGGAATAGGATGTGTACCCTCGATTCTTTAAAGTCCCAAAGTATAGGGTCTTTCATTTTAAACTACAATACACATATTGACATTCATTTTTGGGTTGTAAATAGACGTTTGACCGTATCAATTTAATTTCTAAGTCCATTTAAATTTTCACTTCAAAATTTATCATTTATTGATTTTTTGAATTGTTGCATAATGATTTTCAAGGAGAACAGACGTTCCACCAATCACAGCGCAGCTACATCACGAATGGGCTATGTTATACAAGAAGCAACAATCAATTGAAAGGATAGTATTTATCGATTTTCTCGGGATTTTCATAACAAAACAAAAAAAAATCATTACATAATTTATTTTTTGAACCCAATTCCTGAATTATGTTAGTATAAAATGAAAAACCGTATATACATTTTTTTTGTTGACACAATGTAACTGTCATCATATCGTTTCAGCGCGTTTGAAGCGACGCGTGCTCACGACAAAAGAAATAGAGTATCTACGCGATCACACGCCTGCTTTGAAGAAGGGGTCATCACAGATGTTTCGCAACATGAGGGACAGAGGTAAGCAAGCATAGATAGTTGTTACAACATAGTTAATTAGTATAGATAGTTGTTGGTGCTTGAACCGATAAATATGAGTCATGGATTCCGTGGCCGAGCGGTAAGGCACTCCGGCTTTAGGAGGATCGTTTGATCGTCACGGGTTCGAATCCCGTCGTAATCGAACATTTTGATAAGACTTTTAATTTCTCGATAGTTGTTACGTCTAGTTCATGAAACAATGTTAGATTTGTCTGTATGATTAAATAAACTCAACCCTTGAGTTTATTTTAACGTTGGTGTAAAGTTCAACCACAATTACAATAAAAAAATAACAAGAATGTATAAAATAAGAATATAATTTTTTTCTTAATTCTTTATTGTAAAATAGACATTTTTCTTTTGTATTTTCAGGAATAGTCTCCTACACCGAGTACCTGTTTCTTCTCTCTATTCTAACGAGTAAGTATTCATTCATTATTAAATAAATAATGCTGGACATTTCACACAGCTTCATCTAGCCCCAAACTAAGCAAAGCTTGTACTATGGCAACCAGATAACTGATATACTACTTATATACTTTTTGTTTGTAAATACATACATATTATACCTACATAGAAACACCCAGACCCGAGATAAAAACCCAAATATTTGTAGATCATACAAACATTGGTCCCGCCGCGGGATACGAACCCGCAACCTTCTGCGCAGGCATAAAACAATACAATACGTCAATATAAATACACAATCCCTAACAAATAAGATACTGCTAACGCCATCCCGTACATTTATTTAGAACTAAAATAATAGTTTCCTGACTGGTTTGAGTAAAGTTTGTTTTTACAGAACCAGCGTCCGGGTTTCGAATTGCATTCAACATGTTCGACACGGACGGCAACCAAAGAGTTGATAAGAATGAATTTCTAGTCGTGAGTATTAAGTTTATAAATCCTCATATAAAATAAGGCAAATTATAGTGTAGTGAACGTACACTTCGCCCAACGGATCTAGGCATTCGTGAAGTTAGCCGTTTGTCTGCGCAGTCGCAGTTTGTATGAAAAAGCGTTCACTGCGCAGACAAGAACAGCGCCATCTATTGATTGCCGTTCATAACTAATCAATTCCAATGAATAAAGCGTGTACAGTACGCACAACCAAACTTTAGCTCTCTGAAGTAGCTGCGCAGAACCCATTTTTGATGACAAAGACAGCGTTGTATAGCTGCCTCGCTCACTCGCTTAGTTTGCAATCGTTTAGCACCTAACTTCAGAAAGCTAAAGATCGGTTGTGCGTACTGTACGATCGATATCGCGATTGAATAGGTTGAAAACTTGCACTCAGAACTCGTTTGTAATTTAGAAATTACATGTTGGTTGTTGTAAATTGGCGACACAATTACAATGTGCGCGTTGTATACGATCCCACTATCCCACTAATATATAAAGCTGAAAGTTTGTGAGTTTGTTTAGATGTTTGTATGTTTGTTTCAATCACGCCTAAACCAGTGAACCGATTTGGATGAAACTTGGAATAAGCATAGATAGTGACCTGGAATAGCATATAGGTTATTCAAAATGTTGGTAACACGCGGGCGAAGCCGCGCGCAGTAGATAGTTATTTATAAAATGCGCGTTTAATTCTACAAACAATGCTTCCATGTTTTTTTTTTGCGTTTAACAAATGCCATACGTACCTTACACACATCATTGTAAGATTAGATATCTTGGATAATTTATGATTTTATTTCATTCAGTTATAGAAACTAGTATGAAATAATTGAGGTGACGGTGAGAGTTATAATATAAATATTTTTATTAAATAAAAGAGATAAAAAACATTTTTTTATTCACTCTAAACAGCACAGTTGCATTGCAATTTGCACCTTAATATTTGCAAGTTTTAACACTCAACAAAACACTGAAACAGTCACAATTTTAGTAGATAAAACATCCTTATGCGACAAGGAACTAAGATTTTATTAATTTGTATGTAGAATGGTCAAGGCTAATCGTAGATTTTGTCGTAGACATATACAGGGTGTAAAAAGACGTCTACCGAAGCCGAAAGGGGTGGGTACAGCATCCAAACACACAACTAAATCCAAAAGAATTTTCCGAAAAAATCATTATATCCGGAGAAAACAGCGTTTAAAGATGACTGTTTGCGTATGTACTAGGTGCGTTGTTTTACGTAGATTGCTGGATTTTGAGTTTTAACTGTTTTTTTCTTTTATAAATGAAATTATTAGGTAGGTATGGTCTTTTTATGTTGCCCTAGTAGTAAATAACCGGAAATAACATAAAATGACGTAGCTAAGTCAAATTTTTTTTTGTGTTTTTTTTTTCGCTAAATATGTTTAGAATCATGGTCTGATTGCAACCCCTCAGTTTTCGGTAGTGGTCTTTTTACACCCTGTATATTTTTTTATCTCTAAATATAATGTTATGTTAGTAGTTAGTGCAGTTTTCTAGAAACTCCCTTATACAACAAGGATCTAATATTTTTCAACTTCCCTCTTTATTTATATAAAGTTTATATATTTTATATATCCTTTTGATAAATATATAGATTCAACGACTTCTCGGCGGTACGTTTAAGGAACGTAAAGATTTGGACGCGAAGAGCGAAGAAGCAGTGAGTTGATTGTGAACTAACTCACAGTTAATAACAAAAAAATGAATAACCACTGATTTAACTGACCCAAGAGATAATGTTGAGTCAGATTTCAATTTATCTTTATTGATATTTCACAAAATGTACAATTGATGGACAATTTTGTTTTATTTAATGCCATACACGTTATACTCGTGTTTGCGACTACAGTTTCGGCTATAACGCATAAAACATTGTTTTATTATTGAAATTAAACGCGTATTTTCAGAGAACGACAGCAATCAAGTGTCAGAATTTTATTGTTTATAGATATGTCATACCCATCTGTCAAACCTAGTTTAGGCCGAAGCTAATTTTGATATAATACTATAAAACATTATTTTATTATTGAAATAAAACGCGTATTTTCAGAGAACGACAGCAATCAAGTGTCAGAATTTTATTGTTTATATTTTTTTTGTCATACCCATCTGTCAAACCTAGTTTAGGCCGAAGCTAATTTTGATATAATACTATAAAACATTGTTTTATGCGTTATAGCCGGAACTGTAGTCGCAAACACGAGTATAACGTGTATGGCATTAAATAAAACAAGCCTTATTCTTACGAGTAAATGCATGACCAAACTTTAACAATATTAATGTAACGTTGATCTTTCAAAGTCTTATTAGGAAAACCTTATTACAATTATCAGCTTTTATGGTTAACTTCTGTGAAATATCCAAAGATTATATTGATTAATCAGCTCTCAATGTCCCACTGCTGGGCAAAGGCCTCCCCCCACTCTCTCCATTTATCTCTCTCCTGATATAATAATAATAATATATTGATTAATAAATATCTAGGTACGCATAACAGTGACTAAGTAATAATTATTAATCCATAATCTATGTACACACTTATAGAATTATATAATGTTTATTTAAAGATTTTTCGAACAGATTACGTTTTATTTTAATTTGATTTCCTTAAGACTTATTTGCTATTTTAATGCTTCAAATATATTCTAATGATATTCTTATTTATTTATGTTAAATAATAATATGTATGTGTATATTATGCTTGCTTGACGTTGTAGCTTCAAAGATTAGTGTCTGCGAGCGTTCTGAAGAACCGAACCGCCACCAGCCAAACGGAAGTAGTCACTAAGCCTTCGATAGTAAGTTCGATATTTGCGTGCACTATATCCGTTGTGTTTCGGTGATGTCTGCTAAGCGTCTGCTGTATTAATTGTAAGATCTTTATGAGGAAGGGACCTTTAGTAAAATATACTTTTCATACAAACTTGGACCACTGGAAGCACATTATGACCGTTGCAAACTATCCATAGATAGCTCATACAACGGTCAGTAAACATTTTAAAAAGTTATACAAAATTGATATTGTCCATGTAATGTTGGTGGAAGAATGAGTTTGTATGAAAAAAATGCCTCTCGATGTTTTTCATTGTGCAGTGTTGCATAACATCATCATCTATAATCATTTGGCTATTAGTGTGAATGTCGTTAAACCTTTTTTTTATTTTGCTTCGTTAGTAACCAACAGTGTGCTCTGAGCATGTTATAAATAACTTTAAATAAAAATCATAATTAAAATTATATCTTAAAATAATACTTACTGTTCGGGCGTTTTTTCGTGTGTACAGGCATTAGTAGGGTAATTGTTACCATTTTTTTATGGTACAAACGCCCTAATTCCTACATCTTACTCCTTATCCGTTACTGGTACCACTTTCAAACCTCTACCATCATTTCATCCCGTTATTGTGGTTTATACCCACTGCTGGATTTCCGCTCGAAGCGTCACTGCTATAATATAATCATCAGCATCTTCAGCCTTTCTCTTCCCAATGCTCCGTATAGTATAGACCTCTTTTCGCTTCTCCCATTCGCCTTTATTCTGTGCCTGTGTGGATTATGGATATGTTTACTTAGTACTTAATCGTCGTCGCCTCGGGGAAACAAAGTCGTGATCCTGTTAAGTTTATTTTTTCTAATCTACGATCCATTTTTTCGGACTGTTACTAAAAAAAACCATTCATCAAGAAAACAAACTGTTCCTAAAACCATCTCATCCTAAATCAGTGATTAAGAGATTCAGCTTGACAGTTCATCTCTCCCACAAATCATAAATTTTTTGATGATAGGGTATACTTCCCTATGGTACTTCCACTTTTCTCAGTCTCTATTTCTCAATAGTTCTGAGAGAATGTCTACGGCGAATTTGCTTTAGGACACATCCGCCAGATTCCAAATTCGTCAGTTTTTTTTTATCTCTGACGAAACGATGATTCCTCGATAAATAAATGAACTGACGAATGTGGAATCTGGCGGATGTGTCCTAAATCGCGAATTTGGTGACCCTAGTTTTTGAAACTAGCATGGTTACGAACATAATAAAATTGTTGTTGCCGTGATTTTGAAAAACATTTTTGTACGGTGATCATAGACTGCGTCCTAATATCGAGACATGGTTATATTATTCAACCACCACACTGATGGGGAAGTTCGTGTGGTCGTTAGGCATTTATATTCCCAACTACCCCATTGACTTGCGCAGTGGGGTCGTTGGGACTTTTTATTCCCAACCCCACTAGTAAGGAAGTTAGTGGGGTCGTTGAGATTATATCGTAATGTTTTGTTTTGATCCCGTTGATAAAAATAATTATAGACGTGATCCTATTTGTTTAAATCATATGTAGATCATATCAGTTATTTTTTCGTCTGTCTCTGAAAATGGGAATGACAATCCCTATTTTCTCTGTATTTGTTCCAAATAGATGAATGTATTGTGTAAAATATTTAGATGGAGAAAATATTCAGCTACGCGTGGCGTGGCAAGCGAGGTCTGCCTGAAGAGGGGGGGAAACCACTGGAAACAGATGGGAAGCCGCAAGACAACTATGTCAACGATGAACAGGGGCTACAGAGGCGGCATACTGTCGATACTTTCTTGCAGGTCGGTTGAACATTGACGGCTGAACTCTCGAACGCAAATCATCTTCAAAGCAATCATTGATCAAATCTGACATTAGACCAACGAGCACCAAGTATTTCAAGTTTAATAAGCTTGTCAATTTGAAAAGCGTTCGAGAAACCGGTCATAAGTGTCAACTACGTACAGATAAATAGAATAGAATAAGTACAGAGAGAAAAGGGCAAAATTTCAACTCCGCACAATCATTCGCGAGTGATAATTTTGATGCTACGCGTTCTTTCACTTCACGCGCGATTACTCGTTAGTTCTTGTCAAAACGCTATCGTGCGGGAAAGCCTGCACGCTATTGCGAGTGATAATTTTTTGTAGCTTGAAGCTACGCGTTTTACGCGATTGGCTATATCCCTCGCGATAGATGTGCGTATAAAGGCTGCTAATGAGAGACTTGGGTTCAACTGGCACAAGAGCGGAAGCGCTCGTGGTGAAGCTTGCGTCGTTCTTGATAGATCGTAGTAAGGACGGGTGACCGCTAGTGGCATTATCATCTGAGCGCTTCTGTGCTTCGGAGGACACGTTACATTGTCGGTCTCGGCTATTTATTTATTTAATCGTTATCGGCATGACTCTGTCATCAGTGTTAGCCACTAACTCGTACGGACTTACTAATGTAAGTGCATTTAAAGCATGGTTTTCGAACTTTTTAGGTTCTCGGTTCGATCAATGTTTTCTTGCACCAGAAAAACTCATTTGTGCACAACCGGATTCGAACCGGCCCCGTTAAGACTTGTAGTGCTTTATTAATCAATAGTAATTCCAGGTGCATTTCTTCGGCAAGAAAGGCAAGGATGACCTCAAGTTCGAGGGTTTTCGTCAGTTCATGGAGAATCTGCAGACCGAAGTTCTAGAACTAGAGTTCCATGAGTTCTCTAAAGGTAAGACCTATCTCTTCCTGGCAATTGATGAATTTAAAAAAGAAAAGAACGAAAGGCCTTTAGAAAGGCCCATGTATTGCAAAGCTTTGCAATGCACAACTGTGATATTTCTTAATATTATTCTGTATATATCTTAATTGTCTGCTATTGATTTCTAGGAGTACTAGAAAAGTCTGAAACCGTCAAAAACTTTTCCCATACATTTTGTACTAAATTTCGATAAAAAAAAAGTTGATGATTCTCAGTCCATAATATTTCCCAATCAAAGTTATTTTTTTCTTAGCAATCGATAAGAAATGCTGTGTATAGCCGTGTTGGCTGAATGGGGTTGTGCCTCGACTTTCAATACGAAGGTCTCGGGTTCGAATCCCAGCCGTGCATCAATGTATTTTTCGTTACGTAAAATTTATATGCACTTTAACACGAGCTCTAAACGGTGAAGGAAAACATCGTGAGGAAACCAGTTAGTGTTCTTATAGGCGGCGATGGGCTTGCAACCTGCAAGATGTGGGCATGTATCAAATATGTGTTTGGACATGCCTCTGACTACCCTTAGACATCTTCATAGGATCTGGAATAAGTAACATAAAAAGATAAAAAGAATGTCTACCGCACCTTGGGGATACAGTCGTGAACCTGTTTACGTTTTACGTTTCTTTTAGGGCACGAGACGATATCGGAAGTGGACTTCGCGAAGATCCTGCTTCGGTACACGTACCTCGATACGGACGAGTACGACATGTACCTGGACCGGTTGCTCGACCGGATGAAGGATGAGTGCGGGATCACGTTCGAGGAGTTCAAGACCTTCTGCCAGTTCCTGAACAACCTGGAGGACTTTACCATCGCCATGAGGATGTACACCCTCGCGGATCATCCCATATCGAAAGGTAAACTTATATCCATACTTCCATACTAATATTATAAATGTGAAAGTAACTCTGTCTGTCTGTCTGTTTGTTACGCTTTCACGCTCAAATCGCTGAACAGATTAAGCTGAAATTTGGCATAGTTAAAGGTTGTATCCCAGGGAAGGACATAGGCTACTTTTTATCCCGAAAAAATTAAAAAATCCCGAGGGACCGCGGGTAACACCGCGGGAGCGCAGCTAGTATACTCATATACTTATAATTTACTCATGTGTTTGGGCTTGATATTTTCTGAAGGATCTTGAACACTTACCATTTGAGTCATATTGACGAGTTCGACTTTTTTTTTATCTTCTACTAGCTGTCCCTCGGTATTTTTTTATTTTTTCGGGATAAAAAGTAGCCTATGTCCTTCCCTGGGATACCTTTAACTATGCCAAATTTCAGCTTAATCTGTTCAGCGATTTGAGCGTGAAAGCGTAACAAACAGACAGACAGATATTACTTATTTATGTACAGATGAGTTCCACCGCGCCGTAAAGATCTGCACCGGCGTATCTCAGACGGAACACCTTGTGTCTACGGTGTTCGCCATCTTTGACGCGGACGGAGATGGATTGCTCAGCTATAAGGAGTTTATAGCCATCATGAAGGACAGACTGCATCGCGGATTCAAGGTAAACAAAAAAAATTAGGCCTCTACGCCTATATAGGGTTTTTCATTTTAAACTAACTTAATTCAGAAATTGGTTCAAAAAATTAATTAGAACATATTTATGTAATGATTTTTTTTGTTATTAAAATCCCGAGAAAATCGATAAAGACTATCCTTTCAATTGATTGTTGCTTCTTGTATAACTTAGTCCATTCGTGATGTAGCTGCGCTGCGATTGGTGGAACGTCTGTCCTCCTTGAAAATCATTATGTAACAATTCTAAAAAATCAATAAATGAATCATTTTTAAGTGAAAACTTTAATCGGCTTAGGAATTAAATTGATACGGTCAAACGTCTATTTACAACCCATAAATGAGGCCCTGTCAGTTTGTGTAGTTTAAAATGAAAGACCCTGTATATTAGTTGATTTAATACAGCGTCAGGAGGCAATCCATGCCTACACTTAACGGGACGCTGTAGTGCCTGGGACATTTTGAGATGGAATAGGCCCAGCACCTAAACCATCCTCTCAGCTTAATCAGCCGCCCACAGGAAAGACGACGTCAATACGTGTGGAGCTGACTAAGCTGCGGGTTTCCTCACGATGTATTCCTTCACCGTTAAGAGCTCGTGTTAGAGTGCATATACATTTTAACACACCCATATCATCTGATAAGACCACCATTATGTTCAAAGTTATGCTTCTTCTTGTCGTGTCACTAGTTCTTTCAAACTAATGTGGTGAAAGGACGAAATGTTAACCTCTTTGGAAAAGAGAGAGAAAAAGTATGTTCATTTCAATAATCATCTTTGCAAAGATTGATACATAAAGCCGGGTCTCCAGCGACATTGTTTTTTTATTTTCTAACACCTAACATCAAACATCGAACGTGGGCGTGGAATAACTTTTGTGTATGCAAAATGTTATCCGAGGCCGACGTGTTTTGTTATTTTTGGTCGCAGGAGACACTGCTAAACAACAACAAAATCCATTCAATAATGAAAAACTTTTTTTCTCAATCAAAAACTGGTGTTGATTTCAGTCATACGCCAAGAACGAAGGCTGGGAGGCGTTCAAATCCTGCGTCAAGCAAGAAATGAAGAGTGCTGTTTGAAGTTGCCAAGAAGCTCACTGTGATCCAGTGGCGCCACTGTCGACAGTTCCTTTAAACTGCGAAGATGGGTAAGTGACAGAAAACCAACCATTTTTAACGGCTTATGTTCAAGGGATCAAATGTATTGCTTCAATGAAAACACTTGTTGAATATATTAACCTAGAATAAATCGGGTTAGTTATGGTACGAAGCGTTCGTGGTCGTGCTTGCTTAGTCGTCTTGATAGATCGTCGAAGTTAAGCAACGTTCGAAATGGTCTGTAAGTGGATGGATGGCATTTTCATCTGAGCGCTTCCGTGCTTCGGAGGGCAAAATTGTCGGTCCCGGCTATTAAAGTCGTTAAGCCATGACGGAGGCCTGAAAACTCCGTCACTAGAGTTGGCCACTGACTCATACGAACTTACTTACTTTTACTTTAGGTACGGTGCAGCGGTGGTGCCATACAAGCTTCTAATTGCCCTTTACCAAAATGCCATATTAATTTATTGAATAGGAAATAGTTTCAGATCTCTAAGATAATGTTACCAGTTTTTTCTGTACAACTTCATAAATGTATGTATTTCAAAACCTACCAATGAGGTGAAGATACATTAAAGGACAAATCCTAAGGCATCTTAAAAGAATCAATTTTACAATTTGGTTAGGTAATGATTTTTTGTTTAAATCATAATTGTAAATTAGAAATCTCACTGTAATCTCTATTTGAATTAAATTCTAAAACTTTTATCACATTATGTACTTAATACATTGTATGTAATAATGTATATTCAAGTAACCTATGGTTCTTATCACATTCGTGGACGGTTAGATTATACCATATTTGCTAGAAAAGCAGTACTATTTCCCATACATTTTATTTTATCCGAATGACGGCTGAGGAAGCACTGAATAAGGTGCCTTATAAATTGCCATACAAGCACACCGGTCATAGCCGTTGATTTTGCGATATGTGAACTACGTAAAATTCCTTTTTATAGATTGGATTGACAGTATTAGTATAATATCTGTTTGTGGGTTGCCGGTAAGAATGCTTTGTACGAAGATCTCACACAAATTACTCTGCTATGACCGTAGTGATTTTGACAAGGCTTTAAAAATCTGCCGTTACTGTCCACGAACGTGGACGTATTCTGATATGGGTTATATTATTCTAGTAGAAATTAGTGAAAGAGAACTTACCATCTGCTTTATATTAGTTAAATTGAATAAATACTTGGGAGGTGATGCAAAAGCCATCATTTTGTATAAGTATTACTTATCTACTTCTATTGCCTTTAATTGTTAAAATGTGTATTAATGTATACAGGGTGTAAGAAGACTGCTACCGAAAACTGAGGGGTTTCAATCAGACCATGATTCTGAACATATTTATCGAAAAAAAAACTCAAAAAAAATTTTGACTTAGCTACGTCAATTTATTTTATTTTCTATTTTTTTGCTACTAGTAAAACATAATAAGATCATACCTACCTAATCATTTCATTGATAAAAGAAAAAAACAATTAAAACTCAAAATCCAGCAATCTACGTATAAAAACGCGCCCAGTACATACGCTCGACCAGCTGTGCGAGGTCGGTTTTCTCCGGATATAATGATTATTTTGGAAAATCCTTTTGGATTTGGCTGTGTTTTGGGATGCTGTACCTTCCCCTTTCGGCTTCGGTAGACGTCTTTTTACACCCTGTATATATATGTATAACTATTTATTACTAATATTAACTACATAAGCTTATGCCTATCGTGTACTTATAATAAGATTATTTTGGCAACGTTTTTTATCAAACTTTTTGAATACAACAAAAATATAAGTTTATTCACACATCATTTATTTATTGTTTATCTTCCATCAAGAATATTATCGAAGTTGTTCATTTATACGTCACTTTCCGAAGCGTTTCGTCGAATAGTGTTTTTATTTCGATGAAACGCTTCGGATAATTACGGCTTTTTTTTACGAGATTGTATTAAAAGATTGCCAAATGCACAATGCCTAAATGTTAACTACTTAGTACTCTTAAATGTTATTGTTTGTAATGACGAAGGATAGTTGTTTTTATTTATTTTCCTATCTAACTTAACACTTAAAAATATTACAAATATTTCATAATATAATTATGGCCTATTTCTGTGGTTTTGCTTAGTGTGTAGACATCTATTATACAGGGTCTTTCATTTTAAACTACACAAACTGACAGGGCCTCATTTTTGGGTTGTAAATAGACGTTTGACCGTATCAATTTAATTCCTAAGCCGATTTAAGTTTTCACTTCAAAATTTATAATTTATTGATATTTTAGAATTGTTGCATATAGATTTTCAAGGAGAACAGACGTTCCACCAATCACAGCACAGCTACATCTCGAATGGGCTAGGTTACACAAGAAGCAATAATCAATTGAAAGGATAGTCTTTATCCATTTTCTCGGGATTTTCAGAACAAAACAAAAAATAATAATTACATAATTTTTTTTTGAACCCAACTCCTGAATTAAGTTAGTATAAAATGAAAGACCCTATATTTTATCCGTTGTGTTTGGAATGAAACCCAGAACGTGTACACAAATATATTTTAGATATTGTCTAATGACTAATGGTAACCCAATAGACAATATCAAAAACATTTTTCATTTGGTAAACTAAACTACCTTGTTTCACCGTAGGAATATGTACTTATTTTCTAGTCATCGTAATAAAAACCTTGTTTGTCACTTACACTATCACACAAATATCTTTGAATAAAATTATCTCAAGTTTTATTTATTTGTTTTTTATTTTATTTTTCCCTGATCACATAATTATCGTCCCTAAGACCTGTCGCCACTTCATCCATCCCGCATTCATTATCTTATTGACGTCTCTGTCAATATTGCCGTTGTGGAGAAGCGAACCAAGGTACTTAAAATCGAAGCAGACTGGTAGGGTTACACCATCTAAGGCAATAGCTGACAAATTGGAAGTGCCACTGAAGTTGGTGCGGCTGATCTTAAGGCCTACTTTTTCCAATTTCTCTTGCCATATTCCCAGCTTCATTAAAAGGTTGTGATTGTGTCTAGACAGAAAGCATTCTTTTCTGTAAATTGAAACGTAGAAAACTACACGCGAACTCCTTGAATCATTAGAATGGTATAAAATCGTTGGTTGGTAAAACAACAAAAAGGTACTATGCAATACAAACTACACATAATTTAAAGTATTTATTAATTACATTATTGTACATCAAAATCACATTCATTAAAATGTACATACAATCTCGAATATACACATATTTACAAAATTATTTATGTATTGAATATAAATATTTTGAATAATAATTTACAATATTTTAAATTACAATCAATCATAGTTCGTTCCAAAAATGTGCTGAATTTTACGAATATCAATACTATATTTAAAAAATGCACGAAAAAATGTAAGTACAACACAAATCAATATTCAAAGTTAGTGCCATGTATAATATTTATAATATTTATTTAGCAGACTGGTCAAATATAGCTAAAGACAGAAAATACTGGAAAATAATGAATATGGGCTATACAAAAAAAAAATTATAATATTTATGTGAAATGCTCAAATCAAAGTCCTTTAATTTTATTTAACAAACACTACTTGACGACCTCTGTAGCGCGGTGGGCGAAGGCCCGCCTGCGACGCAAAAGGTTGCGGGTTCGATCCCCGCGGCGGGACCAATGTTTGTATGATCTACAAATATTTGTCTCGGGTCTGGGTGTTTCTATGTATAATATGTATGTATTTACAAACAAAAAGTATATAAGTAGTATATCAGTCATCTAGTACCCATAACACAAGCTCTGCTTACTTTGGGGCTAGATGATGCTGTGTGAAAAGTCCAGTATTATTAAAAAAAAATTTAACTACTAACTCATTAACTTGCCTTTTGAAATAGTGATAAGTTTGATAAATAAAATTAATTTAAGTTAAGTTGTACTTATTTCCTTAAGAGTACCGAGATGATGCCGTAATATTTTAAGACATCATTACATACTATATTTTTAATAATACAATTGTGTTGCGAGATTTCGAATGGTCAGTCGACATTTATACAACTTTCTGGTCAATGTTGCCATGTTATTAAACCATGTATTCACTAATAACATTTGTTTATAAACACGGTTTCAGAAACAAAATCTAAGTGATTCTGAAACAAGTTAAATCGTTTTAGACACTTTAAAATGTTGCGGTAAACACTACGTGTTTCTAGAATGTGTCTGTGCTCCCCAATGTAAGTGGAAAGCACCGAAACAAATCTGTTTCGAAACAACTGTATGCAAGTGTGGGCGTGTGTTTCAATTGTTTATAAACAACATGGCGGTTTTGGAATGTCAATATAATTTTCAAATTATAGAATTATTTAAAAAAAGAAGCCGATATCAGGGATTGCGCAACTCGCGGCCGCTGTGAAACCACTGAGGTGTGGACGGCCAAGTCTCCGTAACATTTGTTTCTGTAAACATCTACGCTTTGTTTCAGAAACATGTTTCTCAGTGAATACATGGCTTAACATAAACAGCTATTATTATTACACTCGTAGTTATAAAAGTGTCAAGTGACAAAAGAAGCCTCTTTGAGGCGGACTTAAAATCCTGTGCTTACTTATTAAGTGAAACGACAAGAAGATTAAAACATCGCAACAGAATGGACACATATGAGTCAATTGATTCTTAATACATTATTTTTAGTTGCCCTATTTGCTGTTTCATTATAAGGGCTTGTTTCAACACCTCGCGAAGTTCCAAATAAGCTGTCAAATAGAATTGAAGTTTATTTTCGCCACTAGATTCACGGCTGGTTTCTCGAACGCAAATCATCTTTAAAATTAACTAATCATCGGTTAAATCTGTCATTCAACCAACGAGAACCAAGTATTCAAAGTTTAATCGGTTTGTCAATTTGAAAAGAGTTCGAGAAACCGCCGTCGATATCTGATAAAGTGAGAAGTGCGCTCGAGATTTTCGTTGACTCAGGCGGGCTTAGGGCCCGCCTGTACACAACCTACATTGTACAAAAGGTACATTTTATTGTACAATAAGATTGAAAGGCGCTTTGAATCCAAACTATCAATTATATTGCACAATAATACGCTTTGCGTAATGTGTTCGTTGTATAAAAACTGAGTTGATAAAAATATTGCGCAATACGCTACACAATGCACAACTCGGTCAAACTTTTGTTCAATTATTGCGCAATCTATTGTATCACCCGTTAACGGACAATAATACTGCACCATTAAATACTGCGCAATAAAATTTAATGTCTAGGCCATCTACGAACATAGTGTACATTTTAAAAACTGACAACTTGGTGATGAAACAACCCATTAGATTAAATTAAACAGCCTCTTCGTGTGAGCTGAAAACTGTTTTTAAACATATCAATTCCAAAAACCTTACATTCTCATAATCATGTTATCAGGCCATACACTTAACAAGCCGACATGTATTTTAACAGGTTCTCATGTGGTTTAATATACCAGCATGATGCAACAGCATTTGCTGCAAACATAGTGTGTTTCAAGATCATACAAATCTTGATCATGTTAACAGACAATGACCAACAGATTGTCATGTAACTTAACAGATCGGTATGCACTTTTTACCGACTTCAAAAAAAGGAGGAGGTTCTCAATTCGACTGCATGTTCTTTTATATCTTGTTACGCGATAATTCCGCCAATTTGGAACAGATTTTCAAAATTATTTTTGTTTTAAAGGGTCCGAGATGGTCCCATATAATTTTTTATTCCCGAGGGATTGATAGTTTTCCCGTACAACTCAATAAACCTCATCCTGATTTCTTTTTAGTTTTTAAAATGTAATTATAACACATCGGCATGTATTCAAACGGCACGTGGCATGTTATAAACCAACATTCAACAGCCCGGCATGCTAGTGTTGAGATGCATTTGCTCGCCTAGCTCCGTCGTTGTAGTGAGGCGGTGTCGCAAGGCAAACGAAGCTATCACACGCGCCACCTATGGATTATATTTTATCATCAATAACTTGCTGAATATATCCTGAGCCAATATCAATAAAATTCAAGTCGATTTTAATGGGACATATAGGCTACATTTTATCCTGGAACGAGAGTAAAACTCTGAAACGAATGAGTACGATCCAAGCGAACGAAGTCCCGGGCACAGCTAGTTAATACATACCTCTCCCGGCGTGTCCTCCTGCACTGCGTGCCCGCACCGCGCTAACACTTGCATCTGGAACTTGCCTGTAAAAAAAACATAATATATTATTATATATGTATATAACAATGAATCCCCATATCCCTTGGTCACGCCATCACGCATGAACGGCTGGACTGATTTCACTACTTTTTTTTTGTGTTTGTTATTGTCAGGAGAAGGTTCTTATGACAGAAAAAAATTAAAAAATTGCGCGGAAAAAAATGAATCCTGCGCAGACAACGTCGCGCGGGTCAGCTAGTAGATTAATAAAAAAAGTACGTGAGTGTCGTGGAACACCCGGTTGGAACGAAGTTTGTGCAATTGACATTTTGCGCACCTTGTGTACCACTCTCCGCACTCTGCGCATCTTTTCTTTGCGCACTACTATGCGCACAATTTTATTATTATTTATTTATTTGGTAAACCAACAGCTTTGGCAAAATTTGTGAAGCAACAAAACCATAAAAAGTTGTTTTATTGCAGTTATTCTTTTATTCTCCGGAGACAGCGATATGTCGTGACGGTAAAATTGATCGCTTTTTTTTCTAGCCATCCTCGATACCGTCCGAAAAGGAACTTAGTACCACAAATGTTTAAAAGAAATACCTTGCATCTGTCCGACGGTGAGTTCTCTATCCAGGCCATCTATAGAGGCGAGCAGTAGCAGTCGAGGCGCGCCGACCGAAAGGAACAGTGAAGATAAACCTTTGAACCATCCCGACCAGTGCCGCTCTGTCTTAGACAAGTCTATGCGCCACTTGTATCTGTCAGCAAACAAATCATTTTCTTTAACAATCCATACTATACTAATATTATAAATGTGAAAGTAACTCTGTCTGTTTGTTACGCTTTCACGCCCAAACCGCTGAACAGATTAAGCTGAAATTTGGCATAGTTAAAGGTAAACAGGGAAGGACATAGGCTACCTTTTATCCCGAAAAAATGAAAAAATCCCGAGGGACCGCGGGTCACACCGCGGGAGCGCAGCTAGTTCAATATACTTTTTTTACACATTTTTGAAGTGAAAACTTCTATAGGCCCGTTGGGCATTTTTGAGATGAGAAAAAACCATATCGACACCATCTCTGACAGTTCGATTCGGCAAAGATCGACAAACTTGTTCTTAATTTCGAACATTGTATCAGCATGGATGGCGATAAGAAAATTGGTTGAAAATGTGGCCTAGAGGCGAGAACAGACGGATTGAGAAACAGACAAAAGCATTTTTTAGCCACTCTTGAATTCTACGAGAAATTATTTATCTAACATTATGTAAGACTAACTGGCTTACTTCATAGTGCCGCAGTTGTCCCCAGCCGGCTTGAGGAATGCGTCAGGTTCTTCTCCCTCCTCCGCGATGGCGTCGGGCGGCACCAGCGCCTCCACGGAGCCCGAGCTCACGTAATTCTCAACCTCGCTGATAGCCAGCAGGCCGGACTCACAGCTGTAAGTTCGTATGAGTCAGTGACCAACTCTGGTGATGAAGTCTTAGGCCGCCTTAAGGCCTCCATCATGGCTTAACGACTTAACGGGACCGACAATTTAGCGTGCCCTCCGAAGCACGGAAGCGCTATAAAATGTATCGGTTTTTTCATCAGCAAATACATTTTCTTTTTTTCAACTGATTCATGACAACGTATGGTGATTTAATAAAAATTTTAGCATACCTTAGGACTTGCTGATATCAAGACGCATGATGATGATGATATCTGATATCAGGCCAACTCGTGACTATGCAAGTCCATTTCGTGACCATGCAAGCAAAACTGCAGGCGAAAGCTAAACTTGTTCTTATTTCATCAATTGTTTTGGTGATATAGCTTTATACAGGGTGTCCCACGGCTGTGCCACATGGAGGGAAAGTACCATAAATATTGTAGATGGAACATTTTACTGAAAGAAGACATTATTTTTATTTAAAAAACAATTTAAACTGCATTCACAGATATTTAAATAATTACATGGTTGAACCGGAAATCGAACCCGTTACATGAGAAAAATAATCACCCGGTAGCTTTATCATACCGATCGAAAGGCTTCATCAAAAGGATTATTTTTTGCTAAATAACATAGTGTCACAAATAAAAGGAAGGCCATGAATTTTAACATTTGTGTTCAGAAAAATAAATACTTAGCTGACATTGCCGTAAGCACATACAACTGACATTATCATAAGTACGTATTACTAGTAAATGTACTCACTTAGTGTTATTGAAGATGGGGCTCCGGCTCATAACAGTCACAGAACAAGGGACTATCTCAATGAACACTTTCATCCCTGGATCGGGACAAATGGACAAATAAGATGGCCGCCAAGATCCCCAGATCTAACCCCGTTAGATATTTTTTTTATGGGGTTATGTAAAAAATGTAGTTTACAAGAACCAGTATGAAAGTGTCCACGAGCTGCAAGCAGAACTTAGACGTGTTATTCGAAATATCCACGACAACAAGATCAAAAAATCGACAGGGAGCGAAATAATCAAAAGACTTCTGACTGACTGTATTCAACAGGAAGGGAATCATTTTGAGTATTTGATAAATTTGATAAATTTTGTATTAAAAATGTTAAAGTTCATGGCCTTCCTTTTATTTGTGACACTATGTTATTTAGCAAAAAATAATCTTTATGATGAAGCCTTTCGATCGGTATGATAAAGCTACAGGGTGATTATTTTTCTCATGTAACGGGTTCGATTTCCGGTTCAACCATGTAATTATTTAAATATCTGTGAATGCAGTTTAAATTGTTTTTTAAATAAAAATAATGTCTTCTTTCAGTAAAATGTTCCATCTACAATATTTAAGGTACTTTCCCTCCATGTGGCATAGCCGTGGGACGCCCTGTATACTATCACTAATAGACATTGTTTTGTGTTTGAATACTTACTTGAGTATCTGACTGGGCATAGAAACCTTGGCTGAGTCCACATTTCTGACTTGACCACTTCTGACACTGAAAAAAATAAAGGATATTTATTTCACCATCTTGACTGAATAAGTAAAGTACCTCCATTTTACTAAAATTATTTTTTTATTATTTTTTTAATTAAATAGGTCAGCATTTGACTTCCCTCTTCCTGATGCTAAGCAGTAGTGAGGTCTAAGATGGAGCATGCTTTCCTAGAAGGAACCTCTTTACTCTTGATTTGAAGACCTCTATGTTGTACTTTTCGGGAAATACAGTACCCGGCAATTTCCACAATTCGGCAGTGCGTATGAAAAAAGTGGACTCAAAACGCTTTGTACGAACTCTGGGAATATCGACCATGTACAAGTGGCGTCTTTCGGGGAACCTGTTGGCCCAATAAAAGAATGGGGATGGCGGAACTAAATTATAGAGTTCTTATGCACTCTCCGAAATGCAGTCGATAAAAGACCATTAGACACGCGACTCTACGGCGATGCTCAAGGATATATAAATAAATAAATAATGCTGGACATTTCACACAGCATCATCTAGCCCCAAACTAAGCAAAGCTTGTACTATGGGAATCAGATAACTGATATACTACTTATATACTTTTTGTTTGTAAATACATACATATTATACATTGGAACACCCAGACCCGAGACAAATATCTGTAGGTCATACAAACATTTGTCCCGCGGCGGGGATCGAACCCGCAACCTTCTGCGTCGCAGGCGGACCTTCGCCCACTGCGCCACAGAGGTCGTCAATATAGCCGAGTCTCAACCAGGGTGTCATCACATATTAGCCTCTTGGCTCGACAAGAAGACTTACCACCACTCTATAGCATGTTCTATGCTTTTGAAATGTGTTGGCCGGCCTCGCAGAAAGCTCTGCATACTAGCTAAAGCCTCCATTGCTGTACCTGTATGACAAAAAAGGTGTTAAGAAAATTTACGATTTCAGTAGCGTGGTGAGCGAAGGTCCGCTTGCTACGCGGACGGTTGCGGGTTCAACCCCCGCCGCGGGACAAATGTTTGTATACAAGTATTTGGGTGTTTTCTATGTATAAAACTTAGGCATTTACATCTATATTAGATGATTTATACAGCATCAGGAGGCAACCTATGCCTACACTTAACGGGACGCTGTAATGCCTGGGATATTGTTTGAGATGGAATAGGCTTGCCCAGCACCTAAACCATCCTCTCAGCTTAATCAACTTGGCCCACAGGAAAGACGACGTCAATACGTGTGGAGCTGACTGAGCTGCGGGTTTCCTCACGATGTTTTCCTTCGCCGTTAGTAGCTCGTGTTATAGCGCATATAAATTTTACGAAACGAAAAATCCATTGATGCACGGCCGGGATTCGAACCCACGACCTTCAGATTAAAAGTCGAGGCACAACCCCATTCGACCAACATGGCTCTGCCTATGTATAATATGTATATATTTACAAACAAAAAGTATTTAAGTAGTTTATCAATTAAGTAGCAACCATAACACAAGCTCTGCTTACTTTGGAGCTAGATGATGATGTGTGGAAAGTCTAGCATTATATATTTTATAAAAAAAATTTATTTACAGAAACTAAGCTACTACATATTTACATATATTTACAAAATACAACAGGATTAGTCAAGCTATCTAAGGATCGTTAGAAACGATCTATAGATAGCTCAACTGATCCAGGTCACTGTCAGTCGGAAGCATGCCCAAAATTATTATATCGTATTTTAATATAAAACATTGCGATGTTTTATTGTAGGACCGATACTATGAAAATTAAGAAATACCTTCTACAACATCAATAACTGCAATCCCTTGCAAGCAGTGCTCCAAAGAGGGTAGGTGGGCCGTTCTAACGGCAATGGCACCTCCCATTGAGTGACCCACGAGAATCAGTGGCGGTATCTCACTGTTATATAACTTATGTATCACTTGTTCTACATCCCTGAAAGAAATATTTTTTTTATAATAGAGCTTGCAGCTCTGGATATATTCTCAAAAATAAACAAACACTAGCTGTGCTCCCGCTGTCCCTTGGGATAACTTTTTCGAGATAAAAAGTAGCGTAAGTCCTTCCCTAGCATACAACCTTTATCAATGCCAAATTTCAGCTTAATCTGTTCAGCAGTTAGGGCATGAAAAGGTAACAAACAGACAAACAGAGTTACTTTCACATTTATAATATTAGTATGGATAGTCTACAATGTAGATTCTACATAGTACGAGTTGTCATGCCACTTTAAGTTTTTTAAGAGTCTAACTCTTGTGATGGACATTTTTGGACTCCCTCATGGCTTAACAACGTAATAGCCCGGACCAACTTTAACACGCCATCCAAAGCATGGTAGTGCTCAGTTAAAATACCACTAGCGGACACCTATTCACTACCTCAGAACGTCACTTAACTTCGATATCTATCAACAATTAATAAGCAAGCTACACAACGAGTGCTTCACCTTAACAGAATACTTACTTAACGAGTGTTTCTGCTCCTAAATCTTCATCATCGTTTGTTTTTGTTTCTCCATGTCCTCTGATATCAATTGATACCACTTGGCAATTGATCATACTCGTTATTTCTTCCTGCAAAACAATTAAAGAATAAGACGAATGACACAGCAGTGCAACTTTTTGAACTTTCTTTACTCTTTTTAATTCCTTCGAGTCTTGCAATCTGCCTGTCTGAGCATTGAGCTAGAACTTTCTAATATTAAGTAGGTTAAATTTTGGCTTAAAGACCACGAGGCAGACCACCCGCCCGATGGTCGGATGACATCGTAAATGTAGCTGGGAAAGGACTGCACAGGACCGAGAAGAGTGGCATAATAGAGAGGAGGCCTATACTCAGCAGTGGGTGTAACCGGGTATAATAATTTCAAGTTTTACAAAACTCCCATAGTACAAGCTTTGCCTAGGTTGGGGCTGGGTGACGCTGTGTGAAATGTCCAGCATTATTTAATAATTAGCTAACTTACTGCAAATAAGGCCCAGCTCAGACCGGAATATCCTCCACCGTGTAAGGTGACGATTCGCGGCCTGTCCGGGAGATCCGGCTCCGGTGACAAGTAGACCCTGAAGGTACCAGAATCCGTTTCCACGTCCACATTTTTCTCAAAATACTGCTTCCATGGCACTGGGGAGTAGTCTTTGCGACGGCCTGCACCGAACGGCGCTAGTCTACGAAAAGTAGAATTTTTAAAACCATTTAGGTTACCTACATTCGAGTTCTATTGCGAAAATAGAGGGAACGCTTTTGGTTATTGTTATTTTGTGAAGACCTAGGAATTCTATTTAAAAGTGTAACTTTCTAGTATTTTAATTGAGTAGAAGTCTGCAGCACGCCCTGAATAATGTAGTTTTACATCTGAATGATAGTAAAATCAGTAAACCGAAGTGTGCAAAAACTTACTTGGAAATGCCTGAAGTTCTAGGACATCTGGGTGGTAATTTGGTTTTCATTATACTTTTCTGAAGTGCAGACATTTTTCTGGATAGGAATAGCTGAAACTGTTTTATGTTTCGGACAAAGTTCTATAGAAGCAACAACATCGCTTTCATTTCATGTTTTCATTTCACTAGCTAGAGTCGCCGACATTTTGTTTTCTTGCGTGTTTTTTTTTCTGAACTGATTGAACAAACAGTCAACAAGTAGACCGCGCACGTAACAAACAACTCAAGTATTCCAAGCCAAGTATCGACCATAGAGATCCTCTCGTCAGAGTATAATTTTCTTTGTATAATTTTCTTTGATAGAGATGTAACGACATCTCAACCAGCTAGATTTTTAGTACGCAAAAAACCGAGAAAAACCACACTACCTCATAGTTTAATGAAATCTCAAATCCAAAATAATGCTAAAACTAGGAATTTTGGAATTTGGAACCAAAGTTGACATGACATGACATCAATGTTACGTCAAAGTCAATACTCAAAACCGTCAAAACGAAAGCAAAGCAAAACAAATTCTTTTTACTTATGTGATTTCATGATTTGAATAATTCTGATTTGCTAGTATAAATACAATTTTAGTAGCCTAGCGAATTGCCACGAACAGCTATGGATTTTCAAGTAATATGCCGAATCTGCTTAGAGTCCAACAAAGAATCGTCAGATATTTTCAGTAGTTATTACCAGAAAAGAAACACTTTATACGCGGAAATGCTAGCTAATTGCACAAAACTAAAGGTAAATTACTATACTTATTACAATTTACGCATTTAAATAGACAACATAAATATTTCAGTTGAATATATTTCTTTTGGAGTGGTGGAAGATTTTTAGCAAAAGATATGGAGGGTTAAGAGATCTTTGCCCAGCAGCGAGATGAAAGAAGTTTTTCTAAGCCCCGGCCGCCTTCTAATCGCTGCACACCCTTTGGTACACCCCGACCAAGTTTAAAAAAAAATATATATAATATCAACATACAATACGCACAACCAATGTTTGTCTGTCTGAAGTTATGTGCACTCAAAGATTGCGCAGGTTTGGTAGAGTAAGCGAGACAGCATGATGCAGCAAACAAACCGAGTGAGTGAGGCAGCTATACAAAGCTGTCTTCGTCTTTCAGGCGCCATCAAAAATGGGTTCTACTCAGCTACTTCAGATAGCTAAAGATTGGTTGTGCATACTGTTCTTATATTTATCTTCTAGCCAACGCCAGAAGATAGTCTACCGAGACAGATTTGCAAAGAATGCACTAAACAGCTAAAACGTGCCTATTCTTTCAATTTACTCTGCGAAGAGAGCAACAAGAAACTGCACAGCTACCTAAAAACTACTATCTCTATTGACTTGAATGAAAACGGTGTTAAAACCGAGAATTACGTGAAATCTGAAGAGAGTGAGGAGGCAATTGATAAAGTAAATGATGATAATAATGATTATGAGATTGACAAAAATGTTGAGGAAGACATTAAAAATGACATCAAGATTGGTAAGTGTTTGTTGAGGCTCCAGCAATAAGTCAATGCAGGCCATGAAGTATTTTTTAAATTTTCTAGTGCCCTCTCAACTTAGACTGTGATGAACATCTAATTGAACAATTTCCATTAGATATGCATCATGTCACCTTTAAAAAAGAAAAGAGTATTATTTTCTAGAAAAAACATGGCTGTCAGTTAATAAACTTCTTGTTGCATAATAACTACAATACGGTATTTTACACCATTGAAAAAAACACATAAAAATGCATGTGTACAATAGGTTTCGTTAAAAGTAAGCAATAAATGTTGATATTTATTCATAAAATGCAATATACATTTATATTTAATGTAGTTATCACCTAATTATTGTACTGTAGGTACTGCTTTCAAGTGCTACAATAAATATACCTATTCTTCTTCTTCTTATTTAAGGATTTTGTTCTTAATGAAACTGTCATGTTGTATACAACCTGCTAATAAAAAGAAGATAAACATAGATTGTCCTACTGAATGCTTTTTGATCTTAATGAAATTAATTTCAATATTTTTGTGATATTTTTATGAACTGATTAACATTTATTTACAGAAACTAAGCTACTACATATTTACATATATTTACAAAATACAACAGGATTAGTCAAGCTATCTAAGGATCGTTAGAAACGATCTATAGATAGCTCAACTGATCCAGGTCACTGTCAGTCGGAAGCGTGCCCAAAACACTGGCGGCATTACCACGCTGGATGGCAATGCTGATCCTTTGAGCCAAAAATACATTATTTATGAACTACATGACATACATGTATTATTTCTATTTCAGAACCTAATGAGCTGAGTGTAAGCTTTTGGGATGCCGATGATAATATTATTCTTGGAGATATCAAGCCAATCCGTGAAGGTACAACTTGCTGTTTTATTTAAAAGCATTAAACAAGATTTAATTCTAGTTTTGAGAGATATATAATTAATTTATTGTGCCTAGCATCACAATAAATTCATTTAAAAGGTCGAGTCTCAGGTTCTGTAATATATTTCCCCAGAAACTTGTAAATTAGTTTTATCTACTTATTTCTGTTTGCATTTAAAATGGCGTATGCAACTGCGCAGAAATATAACTCAAGAAACATCATGGTAAATTTAAATTTCCCGTTATTTGTGTTAAAAGTGTTTTTTATAAGTCAGTAGGTTATTTTATGAAGTTTTAATAGGGTAAAATAGTTTTTCGGTGATAAATATCATTCTTCGACGACCTCTGTGAAGCAGTGGGCGAAGGTCCGCCTGCGTCGCAGAAGGTTGCGGGTTCGATCTCCGCCGCGGGACAAAATGTTTGTATGACCTAGAGATATTTGTCTCTTGTCTGGGTGTTTATGTATAATATGTATTATTTACAAAACAAAAAGTATATAAGTAGTATAACAGTCATCTAGTACCCATAACACAAGCTCTGCTTACTTTGGGGCTAGATGATGCTGTGTGAAAAGTCCAGCGTTATGCATTATTTATTATTTATTTATCATTGCGCGATCGTCTCACACAAATTCACCAATTCAGTATCCCGCTCCAAGCTTGGCACAGAAGCTACGCCTGCCGACACCTAGACCTATGGGGAAGTCTAGTTTTATTAAATAGCAGGCTAGTAGTTATATTCAGTTTTTTCAGAGTTATTTTACTTGCAGAAGCTGACAATGCATCTTTGTTGGTAGAAAACACAACTCCTTTAAAAAAGAAGAGAGGAAGAAAGAAAAAAGGTATTTATTAAAAAAAAAATGGCTGTCATTTGTTAATAAACTTGTGATAAATTTATAGAAGAAACTTGGATGGATAAACGGACGGACTAAGCCGCTGGAATCATTTAAATACCAAAATCGCGGAAAACAGATTAATAAGTAAGTTCGTATGAGTCAGTGGCTAACTACGGTGACGGAGTTCTTGGCCTCCGTCATGGCTTAACGACTTAAATAGCCGGGACCGACAATTTAACATGCCCTCCGAAGCACGGAAGCGCTCAAATAAAAATCCCACTGGCGGTCACCCATCCACTTACGGATTTAGAACGTTGCTTAACTTCGACGATCATGAAGAACGACTAAGCAAGCACGACTACAAGCGCTTCGAAACAGTGTAATAAAATCTAGCGATGTATAGTTCCGGAATGATTAGTTCATTTGGACTACTTCTTTTGCGTTTAATTCTTCTATCACTAGTTCAATTTCAATCCAATCATATATCTTGTTCCGTAGTTCAGCGAGACGAACGTTGCGAGAACGATAGAAGCAGACAAGATAGGTGATAGGCGATATATTACAATCTTATGAATCTTATAGTTCCGTAGTTCTCGTAGTTCAGTGAGCGAAACATGCGACACATTAGACTAGATTGGACTACTGAACTAAAATATCTCATCATCATCATCATCATGTCAGCCATCTAGTGTCCACTGCTGAACATAGGCCTCCCCCATCGATTTCCACAGCGATCGATCTTGTGCAGCCTGCACCCAACGGCTCCCAGCAACCTTTACCAGATCGTCTTTCCATCTAGTGGGGGCCGTCCTCTACTACTAAAATATCTATTTAGTTCAAAAGATATGTTACGAATGAATACTGATTGGAGCATTGAGAATGCATAGGCAATTGAACTAGATTGAACTGCGGAACTAAAAGATAGATATGCTTCGCAGCGATCAAAAGATATGTATATCTTTTCAATTAGGATAAAATAATCCCACTCATATAATAAAGCTGAAAGTTTGTGAGTTTAATAATTATAATAATTCTGGAAGTTTATAATAGTTTGTTTATATGTTTGTGTTTCAATCACGCCTAAACCAGTGAACCGATTTGGATGAAACTTGGAATAGGCGTAGATAGTGACCTGGAATAGCATATATATTCAAAATATTGGTACCACGCGGGCGAAGCGGCGCGCAGAAGCTAGTGGCTAACAAAATAGCTTTAGTTGCAGTGTTATTTGACGACGAGACCACAGGGCCGATGAGTAGATGCCCGCACCAATGCGACGAGTGCGGCAAGGTGCTCAGTAACAAGAGTAATCTGAAAGCACATAAGGTGTGCCACACCGAGCTGCGGCCCTATGCCTGCACAACCTGCCCCGCCACTTTCAAGTAAGACATTCTAATAAAAGTACGTGAGTGTCGTGGAACACTCGGTTGGAACGAAGCAAAGAATATTCTATACTGGGAATATACAATGTATATTCCCAATTCTATACAATGTAACAATCTATAGACTGTCGCGGCTGCGCATTTCGCACTGTGACGATTTGACATATACATGTCATGTGTCGTGACGGTAAAATGGAACAAATTTTTTTTCTAGCCTCAGTCTTTTTTTTATTCGGTACCGTCAGAAAAGGAACTTCGTTCGGCTGTTGCCGGAGAGAATTTACCTACCTATCTATCAACACATGACGGTATCACTTCACCGTTGGCGAGAGTGATAGCGTCATCTGGATTGCCAAGAGTTTCTTGACCGTCTGGGGGTGAACACGAACTTCCGCCTATTGCGGGCGCCGACTTCCGGTGGCCACTATACATATTTAGGTTTGCCTTGGTATCACATTACCACTGTAGAACTGTTTTCTAATTGAGATTGCTACTCGATCGCAGTGGCGCTAGTTGACAACCAATGAAAGCTAAGCGATCGTATCGGCTAATTTTAAAATAATGGATAAATCTCACTCAATGTTTCGTGTACCACAATACAATACGCAGAATCGTTCTCTATCTCTCTGAAGTAGCTGCGCAGAACCCATTTATGATGACGCCTAAAATCGTGCTATCTCGCTTACTCTACCAAACCTGCGCAATCGTCTATCGCACCTAACTTCAGAGAGCTAAAGATCCGTTGCGCATAATATACTCTTGTCAACAGAGGTCACAGCGCGTTGTTCCAACATCGTCGCGTGCACACCGGCGAGACACCTTACCACTGCGAGTACTGTCCGAAACAGTTCCGACGTCGGACCGGACTGGTCAATCATATACGGGTGCATACAGGTATCTACAGTTCTTACGGATCTAGGCATTCGTGAAGTTAGCCGTTTGTCTGCGCAGTGACCATCTCTTACAAAATTGTGTTCTGCGCAGACAAACGGCTAACTTCACGAATGCCTAGATCCGTTGGAAGAACTGGTACTCACATAATAACACACGGGATATTTACCATGATTCAATGTGTCTTTTATTATTACGAAATGTTTCGTTAGCAACGGTCTCAACAGAGAATCGATTGCGACAAAATACACTCACGATGTCGGGACGAATTATAAACATGATATTTTTTTATTTTTTTTTTAACCTACATTATCCCACTGCTGGGCAAAGGTCTCCCCCATATCCTTCCAATTATCTCTGTCTCGGCCCATTTCCCACCAGCCTTTCTCTGAAAGAGACAGAGATAATTGGATAATTAATAATGCATAATAATAATAAGTTATATCATACTAGCTGGTACCCGCGACTTCGTCAGCAAAATAACATACTTAGTAAAAATAGAACTTAACTAGCGACCAGCCCCGGCTTCGCACGGGTGCAATGCTGATACTAAATTAAATACACTACAGAAAAACTATGAACGTTGTATATAAAAACATAGCGACCCGCTCCGACTTTGCACGGGCATAAATAAGCCCAAAAAAATAGGTTAATTTACGACATCACGTTAGAAACCTCTAAAATTAGCAATGTTGCCTTAGTATATGATGCATGTATTATACATATAAACCTTCCTCTTGAATCACTCTATCTATTGGAAAAAACCGCATCAAAATCCGTTGCGTAGTTTTAAAGATTTAAGCGCACATAGGGATATAGGGACAGAAAAGGCGACTTTGTTTTATACTATGTTAGTGATTAGTGAAACAGCTGTTCAGAAGATTATCTTCTGAAACTTTTAAAATAAAAATGCAATAATAGCGCCATCTCGACCTCAGCCATGGGACACCAACGCCATCTAGTTGCCTTCAACTGGAACTTCACTTCAAGTCTCCATACAATATTTCAACCCCTATTTACCGCCCTCGATGATTAGTTAGTTAAAAAAGAAGTAGCCTATGTCCGTCCCTGGGACATAATCTTTATCCAAGTCATATTTTAGCATAATCTGTTCAGTGGTTTAGGCGTGAAAAGGTAACAAACAGACAGACACATTTTACTACATAATAGATGGCGCCACAGGAAAAATTAGATCGCGCTATCGTTGCGTTTTGGGCAACGTAACATATAAACTCGCTAATCCTCTAATTTTCTGGTTTATAAAATTAGTATGGATATACCTACGTACATAAATAAAATCACTCCTCTTTTCCTAAGGGGTAGGCATAGACCACGGATCTCCACTTGCTACGATCCTAACTCGTGGTCGTGCTTGCTTAGCCGTTCTTGATAGATCGTCGAAGTTAAGCAACGTTCGAAACGGTCCGTAAGTGGGTGGGTGACCGCCAGTGGCATTTACGAGAAAAGAAAGATTGTGCGTATTATACTAACTTAATATATTACTAACTTATAAGTTAAAAATACCTAAGCTAAGTACCAAATGTTGCAGTGCCCCAGCGGGGCTCCTGTTATGAAACACAATTTTATTTTAAGATCTATTTACTAACATGAAGCAATAAACGTTTTGAATTTGAATTTGAATTAGGTATTTGCTAGATGATGCCATGTGAAAATTAAATGTCCAGCATTATTTATTTATTTATTTGCTACGAGACAGTGGAAATTAGAACATTTTAAATGATGACACCCTCTTGTTCTAGGCGAGAAACTATACACTTGTGATCTATGTTTCAAGGCGTTTGTGCAGAGCGCCCAACTTAATATCCACATGAAACGGCATAAAGGGGACAAGCCTTATCTATGTCAAGACTGCGGGAAGGGTAAGGCCTGGAATTATATTGCGCAATATAACGAATTGTGCAATATTAGAGACGGTTTAGTTTAGGGTTAATATTGAAGATTGCGCAATAATTGAACGAAAGTTTGAGCGGGTTTAATTTTTAGTGCACCATATTTTTTTATTGCATTCAGTTTATATGTACTATTGAACTAGAAAAATTGCTCAATGAGATTGTCCAATACAATTGTAGTTTGGATTCAAAGCGCTTTTTAATCTTATTGTAAGTACTTGAAGTCAGGTTTTGTTTTTGATTGTATTTTTTTAGCTTGTGATGACATCTATCGATAAAATATTGTATGTAATGTTACAGGATTCTCTATAAAGTCCGATCTGAAAGTACACCAAAGGATACACAATGGGGAGAAGCCATACTCGTGTCACCTCTGCCCCAAAACTTTTGCAACATCCGGCAACCTCTCCATACATGTACGGATACATAAGAAGGAAATTAGGTAAATATTTCTACAGATATAGAATAGAACGTCTGTTTGTTTATAGAAATAGAAAAAGAAAAAAAAAACAGAAAGATACAATGATTTCACAAATACATTTTATGATATTTTAAACCCGACTACAGCACTTGCTTATCTTTTAGCAGTTTATGTATATTTGTATTTACTCGTGTCAGAATAGCATATAACTATCCATTAGAACAGATAACTCAGATAACTTACTGAGCATGGAATGGAAGGAGTGTCATAGAATGGAAGCAGTGTCATAGAATGGAAGGAGTGTCAAGAATCGAACTTGCACAATCGATTTTTATTGAATTATTACCGTCTGCCCCAACGCGGTGGCAGATGGTAACTTATCATCGGTGGTGTCATAGGAGATTTTTACATAGCCCAGTCAGGCTCCAGCCTACCTATAGTTTTTATACAAAATAATCTTGCAGGTACAATTGCAAGGAATGCCAAAGAGGTTTCGTCACTCACAGCGCATATTCCATCCACGTAAAACGCCACAAAGGCCAAAGAGACTACAGCTGCGAGTGTGGCAAAACTTTCTACACTTCATCTGCATTGAAGCAACACAAAGTAGTCCACACAGGAGAGAAGAACTACCAATGCAAGATCTGCGAAAGGAAGTTCACACAAGCCAGCCATTTGAGCAGGCATTTTAAGAGAGATCATAAATCTATCCCTGCGGAGACGTACAGAGTGATGGAGAAATCTATTGTCATTGAGAATGATATAGGATTAAATGCGGTTAAGTGTGAGACAGTCATTTAAGTGATTTAAGCCGTTTGATACTGTCTAGTAAAGGCATATTACTATTACGATTACTAAGATAGCGAAAAAAATAATTGTATAAATAAATTATGAAAATGAGCTTAGAATAAGTATTTTAAAAAATGTTGGGGGTGTTTGCTCTACATGTGTCCCACTGCTGGGCAAAAGTCTCCTTCAATGGCTTGAGTGCACGGGGTGTCACAATCAAGTAGGTAGCTAAAAGGAGAAAAATAAGAGATTACGAATTTTACTTCTAATGGGATGAAGTTTGTAGGTAACCTTAAGGTGTGAAATAATTGTTTTTATTGAATGTATATTTATTTAGCTTTAAGCTTATTTTAACTTTATATTATTTGTCATTTTCGTATTTATTGTGTTAAAACAGCTTTCATTTTTCTAAGATAATTTGTGTATGGATTCTAATATTAGACTCGCTAGATAAAACTTGATATGGGGCTTAATTATTCATTCTCCATGTCTATTGGCATCGTACAAAAGTAAAATAGACAATTCCTTTCCCCCTATCTTTATCAGTAGGTACAGTTGTCCTATCTCATGCAGCACTTCTTCGCAGACGCTTGTCAAATCAAGGGTTGAATTTCAAAATATCCTTTCTTATCGGACGCCTACGTCATACAAAGAACACACCTTCCAAGTTTCAGGTCTCTACGATCAGCGGTTGTGCTGATCCGTCAGTGAGTTATTCAGGACAAAGCATTTTATAAGTATATAGGAATAGACTTTGTTACAGGCAAGTTACCACGTGTATTTATTTATCAGCACTGAACTATATTTTTGATAATCAGGTGCAAAATTAAATTGAAGATTGATTAAATATTTTGTATGGTAACACGTCGTTTTATTTTCTAATACTCCAACACCATAAGTCAGCGATGATGAATGATGATGATAGCATAATTTTTGATTCTCTGCTAATTTTGAACTGGCCTGTGGATTTTGAATTCTCACAATACTTATAACATTATTTTTCCCGGGATGTTAAAAACGTTGATCGAAAAATAACCAAATCGTTGCAGATGTTCTTAAAATATTCAAGCATCCCGTATTTTATTTATACTGACTCCTACGATTTAGATGAAACTAGGAATAGGCGTAGATAGTGACCTGGAATAGCACAAAGGCACAAAATGTTGGTACCACGCGGGCGAAGCCGCGCGCAGTAGCTATTTGATATTTAGAAAAATAATATGAAAGTTTTAGTAAGAAAATTCATTTATTTATCTTACATGATATAAATTATAAATACTTCTAAACTTTTTACACGCATCTACGAATTAGAACTATTAAGATAAAAATGTAAGTAAGTTCAGGGATTAAAATATATGGTAACAAAAACAACATAAACGATTAATTGAGCTGAGAAGATTAAATTAAATTATTTATATTAACTAAAATGACCATATAATTTATTTTAAAAATAACTAATTCATCTATCTATACTAAATTAATGAATTTAAAAAAAAAGAGATTTTTAAATCATTTTTGCCTCCCAATAACCATAATACTAAATTGATCATTATATAAAATCTAACTTCTACTAATAGAAATCAAAATCTTTATTTTGTTAGTTACTCAATAAAACTTGAATATTTACAGGATAATAGCTCTTGAAACACAAGTTATACTCAGCTGTAAAAGAAAATGATAAGTTTTTAAAACAATATCATAAAATTGGCTTGTTAATGTTTTTGCGTCACTAACTGTTCATACAATACGCACAATCGTTCTTTATCTCTCTGAAGTAGCTGCGCAGAACCAATTTTTGATGACGCCTAAAATCGTGCTATCTCGCTTACTCTACCAAACCTGCGCAATCGTCTATTGCACCTAACTTCAGAGAGCTAAAGATCTTAGTATACATTGCATCAAAAGTAAAATCTATATTTCAATTCATTTGCTTTTGACCAGTCTTCATAACTGAATTAAACCTTTAGCGCTAAAAACTGAAATTACTTTTTCTAAAATTATTGTTCAAATTCTTATGGTATTAGTAAACTAATTAAATATCTATCTTAGGTCGGTATTGTAACCGCAACGGCGGGTCTCGGAATCTCCATCGAGTCACGTACACAAACTTTAGAGTGTGATCTTTGCCCAGCAGCTCGTCGTTACACAGTATGTCAATCTGGAACAATAATGTTGTAATTCAATGAATTGAACATACGAAAAAAAAAAGGAAAGAGGTTATTGGGAAAAAAAAACCAGGAATTGCACACAAATGGTTCAAAAGTTGCTAGAATCGAAACTTTCTATTTACCTAAATTAATTGGTAAATTGATAAATGTACTCAACAAAAGTTTATAATGTAACTTTGATATTTTTATAATATACTCTTCCATTTAAAAAAAAAAATATTTACAAAAGATTTTTTTTCAAAACAACAGTTAGTTGCCAAAATGTTTGGATATTCTGTTTATTGAAATTCATCATCACTCAGATAGCACTTTGCACTCCATCTGAGTAATTTATGTGGCAATAGGGTGAACTTAAAATTAAAAACTAAACTCACTTCTCTATATTTCTCCATCCCGTTGAGGACTTTCTTAGCGACAAACTTCTTGAGGTGAGTGATGGTGGCCTGCGCAGAACAGCGGATGAAGCTGCGCTTAAGTGTGCGGAGGGAGGTGGATATGCACTCCAGGCATACATTAACCTGCAATACAAGGAATTTGAAGATGCGGAAGCGGGAGGTAGAATTCTTTGGTCACAAAGGAGGCCTCTATCCAAAGGGGCATGCAGATGGACAAAGATACTGTAATATTACGTTGAAATAATCTTCATCATCATCATCCACAGCCATAGGCCTCTCTTTGTTTGTGCCATCCAATACAATCCCGTGCTAATCCATCTACGTCGTAGATGGATGGGAAGTTGATATAAGATTGCTTAGAAATAAGAAACTGTAGAATGTCTGAATAAAAGGCTTAAGTATTTATTATTACACGGAATTTGTAACTATGATGTGGATTCCCTGAGTCTTGTCGACCACAATAATTTGAGGATGTCAAAAATGACTTGTGATGTTGTTAGTACAGTTGATAGGTGATCTGCCTAGTGATTCAGACTTCAGCGGAATGCATTCAGGTCGGAATAGGTCAACTGTTCAACCAACAGCAACCAATCACAGGAATTGATCCAAAACTGACGTTTCTTGCACTGTGATTGGTTGCGGTCGGTTGAACAGCTATCCTATTCCAACACGAATGCGTTCTGCTGAATCCTGAATCAAGGACCAGTTTTTGTTCCCGATTGAGAAAGCAAAATATAAATCTGATTCCTGAGCGACCGTGAAGTGGCATAGAGCAAGAGACTGTTCAAAGTGGTATAAAGAGAGACCTTGCCGTGAGCAGCAGGTTGTGGATGATGATAATGAGGGTATATATATCATTCAATGACACTCATCTAAGGGAAACAGTATGTTATTTTGTTTACACTGTGGGTAAATGAGATATCGAGATTTGCAGCAGGTTTCTTTTTCTATTTCTTGCCATATAGGACATTGGATAATACTTACCTGTTCATCTTTCCTATGACAGTCGGTATTATCAGGTTGCTCTGGTTCGTCCCCACCGCCCGGCTTGTCGGCCGCCAAGGCCGCGTCCTTAGGACACGGGAGGCCTCTTGCGCGGTAAAAGTCGCGCTCGCGTTTTATTTCATCTGCAAGTATGTCAACAGATTAAAACTATGCCTTTTATTCATTAATTGAATTTATAGGTTTCATACAGCAACTAACCATTTTATTTGTGATCATAAGAGTAACAGAGTAAAAAAAGCATTTACTCAGTTCTTGCTAAATATTAATAATAGAGTAAGTATCTCAATAAACACACAAGAGATGATGTGTTTCAGTTTTTGTGACCAAGTGACCATTAGCTCTAATTAATAGGTACTCATAGTATTAAGCCACGTTGACACAATCAGAGTATACTCTGATCGAGTGGACTCTGACGCCGACGCCATCATAGTGCATTCGGATTGGGGTTGCCAAGATCCAAATAAGTGTCCTAGTAGGCATCAGAGTCCACTCTGTCAGAGGATACTCTGATCGTGTCAACGCGGCTTTAGCACTTTTGAGGTTTTAGATTAGCTGTTAAATAAACCCCCATGGTTTTTAAGCATAATTGTTGTTATGGCTACTTCGGTCAATTCGTTTAAGAAGCTCGACAACTGGCTAGGAAGGAACTAATAAATCAGTGCTCAAAAAGATTAACCAATCATGAACAATCGGACTATTTTATTTTAATCTCAGATATAGACATATCATCAACAGCTGCTCATATATCATCAATAAATAAATAAATATTATAATAGTTAAAAGTGGGCCTAGAAGTAGATATTACCCCCCTTACCATGTCCACGCTATCTCTACGGTGAAATAGAGAAAATGATATTTTCGTTCAGACGATTTTGAGTTTTATCGCAGTCATAGAAAAGTTGCTTGTCATGTCATTTTACTCTATTCTACTGTGGAGATAGTGTGGTCATGCTAAAAGGGGAAGATACTCACTGTCCTGAAGATCAGGCACCAGTTTATAAACAATGTCTTGCATGGTCCGGTCGAAGCTGATGTACTGTAGTGGATGGGACTGGTGTATCACTATGTTGCATGTTGGACATGTGTTGTTTTCCTCTAAATGCTTCACAAGACAGCTTTTGCAGACTGAAAGAGCAGTTTTATGGTTATAATAATATGCATGTATATTCAGGAGATGTTAGAAGCTATATGATGATGATATGTCGAAGATGATCATTCTAAATGTCTTCCCTGAAGTCATTGACTTCTTCTCATTGTGTCACCGATTATTTCGAACCAGTAAGGTGAAAGGATTCTAAGTGCGCCTCAAAGAGGCTCCTTTCGTGCACTTGACACAATGTTTTCGAACTTTGTAGGTTCTACGACATGCCGGTTTCCTCACGATGTTTTCCTTCACCGTTTAAGAGTACTGCCATAGTGCAAATATATTTTTCGGCAGAAACACTCATTGGTGCACGACCGGGATTGAAACCACGACCTTACAATCGGAAGGCGGGGCCACTACCATTAGACCACCAGTGCTCTAGTCATTCCTCCAGACATTCTCCAGTCATTGACTAATTTGGATTGATTCTCTCAACTAAAATAACAGGGAGCCCAGAAAGGTCAAACTGTCTGGAGGTCTGATGGAGGACAAAATATGTGATGAAATTCGGCAAGTCAGCATTGATAATGCTGACACTCAAATCATCTTTGTTAGCTAGTATTAGGTTAAAACTAGCGAAATTCTTACACGTATGTAGGCATTCAGTGACCGTGGTTGCATCGATGAAGTATCCACGGCAAATTTTACATGTTATGTGGCTGTTGAGTGTTTTTAACTTAATCCTCCTTTCCATTGTCATCCTAAATCTACAGTTTTTCGATAAACATTAGCTTTAGCTGTATAAAAACCAATAGAAAACAAAAAAACTGGAACAGAAAATGCAAAACACTACAACACACACTCAACAAAATTTTGATACGGTCGTCCCGTCCGTTTCATTTCACCCACTTTCATTCACTCGCGATGAACCGAACGAGCAATTTTCTCTGCGTTTTAACTTGATTTTTGTTCGATCGGTCTTGAGATCATAATATTTCTATGAGTAACGAAACGTAATTGACGTAGTGATATAACTAATGATTTCCGAAAATCCACCGATTTTTTGTAATACAATAATTGTATTATTTTCAATGCAACACTCAGACTCCGGTACAACACTAGCCTCTTTGTTTGTGTGCAAAAAATACTTGTCGTCATGTCAAATCAATCAAAGTAAAATACGAGTGTGCGTGAAAAATGAAAATGGACGGCTGCTAATTTTTCCGTTCCGCACGTGAAAATATTTATTTTATTTATTAGGTATTAGCAATTTACCGCCAAGCTGGGTACCAAAACGGTTGAGAGGTTCTTGAGCCTTGCCGACGACAATTTCGTCGAGGATGTTAACGACGACTTGAGATGTTTTTTGAGCGAGGGAAGAGTTGACAGGTAAACAGTTCAAATTTTATTGTTTTCTGATTGAAATTATGATAAAATATTCTTTATTATGTGCTCGGGAGGAAGGTAGCTTTGTCTACTAATAATAAACTTCGGTTCTGGCTCGGTAATGGTTGTTTCGGTGGAGGTTTTTGTTTCAAGGTTACAGAGAGTCAAGCGCATGTTTGAAATTAAATGATGCGAATCGGGATGACACCTTGAACGTATAGGCGTGTGGGTGGTAGAAACGCGGAGGCCTATCCGTGCACCTTGCGTGTAGTTATCGTTCCATTTGATCTAACAGTTTTGGTATTGCGAAATTTGTTGATTCCAATTCGGTTTTTTGTACTAAAACCACTTTATTCCAACCACCTATTCTGACCTTATCGAATATTTTTTTTTGCTAACAGTACATGGTGGATGGACGTCTGTATCCTCCCGATTCTAACCTATGGTGCTCAAACTTGGTCCCTTACTGATGTTTAGAAGTCCAAACTCGAGGTCTGTCAAAGAACGATGGAGCGAAGCATACTGGGCATAAAACTAACCGATCGTATTAAAAAAGCCACCATTCTCTCTCGAACGCAAGTCGCCGATGTAGCTCAAAAAGCCGGGAAACTCAAGTGGTACTGGCGGGGCATGTCTGCAGCATGCCGGATGAACTGTGGGCCAAAATAACCACTAATTGGAGCCCTGAGACAGTGAGACGGCGCGGCAGACCACGCAAGCTATGGCGCGACGAGTTGGACACCTTCAGCGACTATCAGTGGCAGGCAATGGCGTTGGCAAAAGCTTGGAAAACTCGAGGGGAGGCCTTTGCCAAGCAGTTTTTGTGTTTTTTTTAAAAGATCTATATTTTTTCTTTATTTAAACATAAATTAAATAACAAGTGCAGCAGTGGGAGAGTGGGGGCTAAGAACAACAACAACAGTACATACTATTTACCCCACAGACATCGTGATTTACCCGTTTTAATGATGAATTTTAAATACTGTTTTTTTTAGGGTGCTAGTGTTTCCACCTGTGAGCAACTACCGTCGTTTCCTGATCCACAAGTGTGTCGAGCAATTACAGAGGGCTGACATTGCCACATTTTCCATAGGGCTCTGTGCTGAGCGACGCACAGTTGTTTGCTACCAGCATCAGTTGTTGAGGTATTGAATTAAGTTTTATTACTGAGTACTGAATTCATGCATATTAAATTTTCAAAAATTCTTTGGAACGAAAAAACAGGATAGTTTGATCTTCAAGGGCATAATTTGTCTTTTCATCATCATTGCCTGGCCTTATCCTACTTGTCAATTTAATTAGTCACTTTTTTTTACACCAAATTATACAAAGGGCATTATTGCTAACTCGCTACTCTTTTTACAATACATGTCTAAAAGTATACAGGGTGTAAAAAGACGTCTACCGAAGCCGAAAGGGGTAGGTACAGCATCCCAACACAAGCAAATCCAAAAGGATTTTCCGAAAAAATCATATCCGGAGAAAACAGCGTTTGAAGATTACTGTTTGCGTATGTACTGGGCGCGTTGTTTTTTACGTAGATTGCTGGATTTTGAGTTTTAACTGTTTTTTTCTTATAGTAATGAAATTATCAGGTAGGTATGGTCTTATTATGTTGTACTAGTAGTTAATAGCCGGAAATACATTAAATTACGTTTTTTTATTTGCTAAATGAACCCCCAGTGAACTCTTTCAAGAATAGAGTGGACAAATATTTAAAGCGCACTGACAAGAACTAAGATATACACGCATCAGCTCTGATAGCTGCCTGTGTATTATAATAAATAATAATAATAATAAATATGTTTAAAATCATGGTCTGATTGCAACACCTCAGTTTTCGGTAGTAGTCTTTTTACACCCTGTATGTATGTTCTTCATTTCATACTTTGCTAAAATTGTCGTTTCCTAAAGAGAATTTGTGTTCACAGTGATGAGGCTTGCGCTAAACCAGCCATGGGACTGACTCAGCCAGAACGTGAGGATGCGACCATCACACACACAAGTAAGTTTCAAAACTTACATGAGAATCAATCAGTAAAAAGTATCATGACTGTATCCCTAAGGTGCGGTAGACATTCAAATTATTTATTCGGAACAATCAGAGGAACAAAGGTTACAAAAGTACGATGAAACTGCAAAAGTTAAATAAATAAATAATGCTGGACTTTTCACACAGCATCATCTAGCCCCAAAGTAAGCAGAGCTTGTGTTATGGGTACTAGATGACCGATATACTACTTATATACTTTTTTTAGATTTAATTTAGTTAGAATGAAATGTTACTATGCACAGAGATATATTAGTCTGCAATAGCACATAGGCTGCTATAAGTCTCGAAAAAGAAGTAAATTCTTATGAGTCAGTGGTCAACTGGTGGCGGAGTTTATCGGCTTTAAGCCCTCCGTCATGACTTAACGACACAATTGCCGGGAACGACAATTTATTTGCCTTATTGCCCCCCCAAAGCAACTTCGACGATCTAAGCTGCACCACAAGCGCTTCGAGAAGTTAAGTATTCACATGGGACTGCGTAGCACCGGGCGTAGGTTATGATGCAACATTTTGCTCTACATCGTTCATTCTGTATCTATTTGATTGACGTCTCTGTAATGCAAAATGTAAATCGTAAACATATTTTTTACACACCCACACATGTTTAGCCGTGTTGGTCGAATGGGGTTGTGCCTCGACTTTCAATCCGAAGGTCGTGGGTTCGAATCCCGGCCGTGCATCACTGGATTTTTCGTTTCGAAAAATTATATGCGCTTTAACACGAGCTCAAAACGGTGAAGGAAAACATCGTGAGGAAACCCGCAGCTTATATAGTCAGCTCCACACGTATTGACGTCGTCTTTCCTGTGGGCCAGGCTGATTAAGCTGAGAGGATGGTTTAGGTGCTGGGCAAGCCTATTCCATCTCAAAAACAATGTCCCAGGCACTACAGTGTCCCGTTAAATGTAGGCATAGGTTGCCTCCTGACGCTGTATAAATCATCTAATATAGATGTAAAGGCCTAAGTTTACACATGTTTAGGTACCCGTTGAAAACTTGCATTTTTACCTCATGGGCGCTAGCGCAGCTTCGCTCACAACATTGTCTATGCCACTCTGAGATACTGTAGGTTTCCCATGATACATTTTTTGACGACCTCTGTGGCGCAGTGGGCGAAGGTCCGCCTGCGCCGCAGAAGGTTGCGGGTTCGATCCCCACCGCAGGACTAATATTTGTATGACCTACAGATATTTGTCTCGGGTCTGGGTGTTTCTATGCTACAAGCTATCTACAAGCTCTGCTTACTTTCGGGCTAGATGATGCTGTGTGAAAAGCTGGACTTTTCACACAGCATCATCTAGCCCGTTATTTAGTTAGAATTTTTGTTGATTATTGTTTTAATGCTCGTGCTTATAGTCGCCATTACGCGGCCGGTATTTTTTTATCACGTTCGAGACAAGCGTTCAAGAAGCAAGATATTTTAAGGAAGGATTCTTATTAGTTATAAGTTTTGTTCATTTTGTACCTACTTCGTTTTTGTGAAAAAAAATTCGCCCTATTCCACTCTGAACCACTAATCAAATCCATTAAGGGATTAGTTTCAATTTTTTTCTTCCACTCTAATCCACAACCACGGTGGATTATTTTCCACTCATGTTTTTACTCCACTCTGATCCACTACCACGGTGGATTATTTTTCACTCATGTTTTTACTCCACTCTAATCCACTACCACAGTGGATTATTTTCCACTCATGTTTTTACTCCACTCTAATCCACTACCACAGTGGATTATTTTCCACTCGTAAATTTTCTAAACTAATGCGGACATTATCGTTTCCTATTTTTTGTTTGTACCATGAAAATTGAAGTTTTAATTTTAATTTGAAAATATCGACTGCTTATTTCGTGTGTCAAAAAACTCAAAAAGCATTTATTCAGTAGGACCGCTAGGATTATCTTAAATCTAGGTGATTCATATTCTTGTTACTTCGCGACCCCGTGTCAACGTTCGTCCTTCTGCATCAAAACAAAAGTAACGCCGGTCTCAAATTCCAATGATATAACACTGATGCAAGCGCCGGCATCGCGGTCGCCGAGGCCATTGAATGTGGAACACCAGTGAAAGTAGCACGTTCACTTCTCGATGGAGCTTTGCGCTTCCAGATCTGTCCAGATTACAGTTTTGCTCCTAAGCTTACTTGCATACATACATACATAAAATCACGCCTCTTTCCCGAAGGGGTGGGCAGAGACCACGGATCTCCACTTGCTACGATCCTGACATACAACTTTTGCTTCATTCATTCTCATTACATTCTTCATACATGCTCGCCGATTTAGGGTACTTTTGACCTGGCCCTTCTCCAAAATGTCGCCAATTTGATCCTAGAAGGTTCGCTTAGGCCTTCCCCTTCCAGCTGTCCCATACACACTTGCCTCATACACTTGCTTTGTCAAACGACTGTGTAAGTAAGTTCGTATGAGTGGCCAACTCTGGGGACAGAGTTTTTAGGCCGCCTTAAGGCCTCCGTCATGGCTTAACGACTTAATAACCGGGATCAACAATTTAACGTGCCATCCGAAGCACGTATGCGCTCAGTTGATAATGCCACTAGCGGTCACCGGTCACCCATCTTACTTACCAATCAGAACATTGCTTGATCTATCAAGAACGTCTATGCAAGCTACGCCACGAGCGCTGTTTTGAATGTATTTCAAGAATTGCAACCTATAATCATCATTTTAATTTGTTTATATCATGCATTTTAAGAAATCTTATAGATAGGTGTGAGAATTACACTGTAAAAATAGTCTCTACGGATCGGTAAAGGTCGCGGGTTGAAGTCCCTTGCTAAAGATGATTGACCAAGGCACCAATTGTACTTAATGTTAAAGGATATTACTAAGTAATTTCTTCGAATGAATCTGCAGGCTTATCGTAAAGATGAAAGATATAGCCTACTCAATAGTATATTACTTTGTTTCTAGGACGACTGTATCCCCAAAGCATGATAGATATTCTTTACTGAATATAAAAATTGAGTCAAAAGTTCAATAGAAGATTTATTGCCGCTATCAATAATAAAACCAGAATATCGAGTTTGATAATATCCATAACCACATCTCATGAGTTTATAAACAGGAAGGCAAGATAGGTAGAATGGACATTACTCAACTTGAGTTGTATACAGGTATAATACTGTTTTATGATATATAAATAGATAAATGATTTATTTAACACACATAACACTTAAACACAGACACAAAAACAAAGACAAGTAACAAGTAGGTTGGTGCAGGTTGGTGCAGAAAAAAGAAAAAATGAATGAACAAAATTGTTACTACTGTACTACTGTTGTTGTACTTTTGTTGTTGTTGTTGTTTATGTTACTAGTTATTTCTTTAACCAACTTTAAAAAGGCAGAAGGTTTTATGTTCATCTATAAGTTCAACTTCAATGTATCAGTCTATTAATGGACCAATCAACACTTTTTTGTTGGAAAGAGTATAGTATTAGGCACTTGAGGTGGTCCCATATAAATTTGATTTATTTTTCACGTGAAACTTAAAACCAATTCTACGTAGCACAAGTTGGTTTCTTGTTATCTTTTAAATGCTAAATATACATAATTTAATTAGGTACAACTACCTACAAAAATGACTGCAGTCCTTAACTAACCCTCATTCGTATCGTATCACTATCTATACTTTTATGTAAAAGTCTATTGCCTAACATAACTCCTTTCAATGCTTGAAATAGCTACAGAGTAACCAGTTGTGACAGTCGGTACCTACCAAGATAAACCTCTAATACGCCTTAGCCTCACGTTCACACAAACGAGTTGTACAACTTGGTACTTCAAAACACCATCTAGAGAGACCTGCAGTTTCATACAAGCCTACTGAGCCCTAGGGGTAATTTTTTGTAAAATATTGAAGGCTTATTACAAGCACATAGTTCTGGTCTTAATAGTATCAATTTGTTACAAAATATATACATGTGTCAAGAGCACGAAAGGAGTCTCTTAGAGACGTACTTATAATCCTTTCACCACACTGGTTCGAAAGAACTGGTGACACGACAAAAAGAAAAAGAAGTTTGAAAGAAAGAATTAGACATTCGTCCTCAAACAAAAGTTCTTTTTTAATAATTCCTGAATTATGAATCGTAAGCCCTGGCTTACGATTCAATTCCATGTGCATCAATGGATTTTTCGTTTCGTAAAATTTATATGCGCTATAATACGAGCTCTTAACGGTGAAGGAAAACATCCCGCAGCTTAGTAAGCTCCACACGTATTGACGTTTTCTTTCCTGTGGGCCAGGCTGACTAAGCTGAGAGGATGGTTTAGGTGCTAGGCAAGACTATTCCATCTCAAACAATGTCCCAGGCACTACAGCGTCCCGTTAAATGTAGGCATGGATTGCGTCCTAATGCTGTATAAATCATCTAATATAGATGTAAAGGCCTCAGTTGTTACGAGGATAAAACCTATTCCACAAAGAACGAAAAGTGTATACATGTAGAATACATGTTTTGTAATTTTGTGTGAGCGGTAATGCAATATTGGTACAAAAACATGGTTCTTTAGAATAGGATCATTCTACAATGGAGTAATAATAGGTCCCGCATAATTTCCTCATTTCGCAGGACAGTAAATACCCGAAATTCAAAAAAAGAATGTCGTTTGAATAGAGCGTGCATAATTTATGATTTTATAGGACAATCTCAATTCTATTTGAATGTCAGTTATAAATATCTGAATGTCTTTAATTTGATCGGTTATCCATAATCGCTGCACCCATTCTCATTACGTGAGCGTAAAGTCGCATGATGTAATTCGGTTAACAAGATAAGTGGAATGTATTACAAATTCAATTGTTTTGTCATGTTCTTGAGAAATGGGATACTCCCAGCTATGATTTGCAGCTAGATTTATTGATAACAAGCTTCCGTCTGCGTTTACAATCGCGTGGTTACATATTTATCTCTAATACTAATCTAAGTTAAAATTTTTGTGTGTTCTATTTTAGATGGAAGTCGGTCCAGCTCTTGATTCTTGAAGCATTTGTATTTTCTTTTAGGCATACTTTGCTATACGCTCAAGTAATATTTTTTGATTACTTGATAGCATTCGTTAAAGCAGTTCAGACATGCAAGAAAATAGTTTTGTGCGCGGAACTTTCACGTTAAAAAGTATACTCATTGATCCACTGCCAATAAAGTGTGAAATATGTTGGACTTGATATTTTTACTCATAGGTAGGTATAGACTACGCAAGTACGCAATGATCTCCGCAAACTGCATCAAAAGCACCTCAATCCATATATGCAGCAAAACATGGTAACTTTATATAACACTGTTTCGCAGGCGCGGCGGTGGGAGGTTGTAAGTCGGCGCAGGCGCAACGCCGAGCGCAGCCTCAGGAAAAGATCAGGTGGGTACCAAAACACTTCCTACATCATTTGTTGTTTGAACTCCGACGCGAGCTGACGTTGTCGCCGCGTCCCTAATCTAAACCACGTGACTGTTGAAGTGTTTATTGACTTGTGAGTGGAATAAACGTATGTTGCCCTTGAAAAGGATTGAAAGTGACTCTGTGTAAGTTTCTTTGTTTGAAGAAAGGTGAAGGTATTTAAATAATGTGACCTTGATAGCATTGGTTATTCCATTTAATTGCGTATTTTCCTCGTTGACTAGCAACAGCTGTGGAACTAAACGGTATATTCAATATTTACTCTCAAATAATATTTGTTCAAGCAAGATAATTTATGTATGTTAAAGGTCGTAACGGTATTTGAATTTTTTTAAAAAGGTAAAAATATGTAATCAAAGCCATGTGTTGAATCACGCCCATGTCCTTATCAAATACACTTGCAAACATAACATTGATAACAAACTTTATCAATCCATACTATCCATGCTTAATATTATAAATGTGAAAGTAATTCTGTCTGTCTGTCTGTCTGTTTGTTACGCTTTCTCGCCCAAACCGCTGAACAGATTAACCTGAAATTTGGCATAGTTAAAGGTTGTATCCCAGGGAAGGACATAGGCTACTTTTTATCCCGAAAAAAATAAAAAATCCCGAGGGACCGCGGGAGCGCAGCTTGTAATACGTTTCAAAGTGATCCCAGCGGTCCTACTGAATAAATGCTTTTTGACTTTGACTTTGACTTTGCATACATAAAGATGATACCTTAGCATTCAGTAAATCTGAAAACTCTATAAAACTACAACACTTCACTAATATTTTCGACTATAAGTTATTTATCAAGCTTGAAGTATCCAAATGATTGTTTACATCTTAACACGATGGTTCAAAATTTTCTCATAACTTCAACTTTATGGGCCTTACTAATAAATTTGACATAAAGTTATGTCGTGCATAAACTAAAAAATTGTATGGTTATTCATAGGTTATGCATGACATAACTTTATGTCAAGTTTATTAGTAAGGGCCTATGTGTCTAATTCTATTGCAATTGACATTTGCCCCTTCACTGGTCACAGTATCAAAGTTATGTTATGTGCGTGATGTAACATAACATAGCACTAAGACTTGTTCAATATACTGACCTTTGGACAATACTTGAACCACCAATTACCACTCTTGCTGACCTTTATGCTGTCAATCGACACATCTATGGCAAACTGAACATCTACAACCTTCTATGAATTAAATCGATTACATACAATGTGTTGCATTTGTTCTCGAAACCTTAAGACGTAAGATTATATTTTGTAATCGATGCCGTCATCAAGCAACATCAAATCGCAACAAAAACATAATACCAAGTGGTTTAACTACTTCTGATGCTTTGATCGTAGCATCAGTCGTAAACTTGAATCTTTATATGACTTGAATATAACTTGAGGACTTTTCTTGCAATTGTTATTAAAACTCTTGCAATCTCAATTTGCATTTAATAAGTATTGCTGCTGGATTACTAGCTACTAAAGTGTTAACAGAAAAATCATTCAAGAGACGTAAAAAAAAAACAATAGACGTTTGTGCTCGTTTGTGCAATGAAACTGACTCACATTTGCACAATCAAATGTAACTGTCTCCAAACGACTCTAATGATCACTCATGTTACAAAATGATTGCCAAATTGTTACCGCGGACTATCATCGGCAATTACACAAACTGGTCTTGTGCCGTGGCCGAAATGGTCGAAAGTGTGCCATCCACTGGCGACCGGCAGTAACTGCGTGGCCTTGCCCCACTTGGCTGTTACGTGACTCTTTCAGACGGTAATTTTGGTAGTTCACACTGTTGCACTACACCATAATACTCAATGAGTTGCAATTTAATCTATTAGCGGTTTTGTATTTGTTTGAACTTGATTTATTAGAGTTTTTGTCTATGCGTTTACACTTAATGGATAATGAGTAATATGAGTATATCATTATCCGCGTGGTTTGGTAATGGTTTTGCAACAAGTTGGTAAGGTTATGTGGGTAACCGTTTCAAAATGTCAGGTGCTTGTATGACAAAACTGGCATATCTGATTGTTTCCACGATGATATTATGCAGTACCTAGTTATTGTGTGGTTGAACGTTACGCAGGTGGCATAGAGTGCTATATTTTTAAATTTTGTCAACAGAACTGGATCTACGAAACCTCGTCGTCCAGACCGCGCCGTGTACGTCCCGAGGGCTCTGCGTGGAGCGGACCCTACCCCCGTCGAAGAAACCAAAACGGACACAAGTAAACGAACGAACCAAAGCATAGAGGCATCGAGGTGTCCGAAGTCTCCCCCGTCCAAGGACAAATCCGCCCACAGCACCCCAAGAAAATCTATAGACAAAAACTTCTGTAATGTCTACACCCCGCCACACCTTAGGACTCAAAGATCTCACACAGCACCCAGTATAGAGGACAAAACTACATCGAGCGATACAACCGAATCTGTGCCTTCAGGCTTTCAAGTGCCAAATAGTGATAGTGCAATATCGTTTAGTGATAATAGTTATAACGAAGTTGAAGCTGAAAGTTTTTATATAGGAGATTATTTTGCTAACGGACAGCTAGGGTTCTACACCCCAAATTACTATAGTGAATTTGCGGAAAATAACCGCCACTACACATTGGACCGTGCCGATTGGAGGACAAATGAGTCCGAAGAAAACATGGCCGTGAACGAATCAAATCAAAGCAATATTATTGATAGTGAATATTTATTCAGTAAGGATGAGGATATCGAGAAAAATGAGTTGAAACGAGCTTCTCAAGAGATTAATAGGAGTAGTAAACGACTCATAAAACAGAGCTTCCATTCAGATGTGCTAGTCATTTCGGATCCTGTGGTTGCGAAGAAGGAAATAGTAGCAAATGCAGAACCGCTGGCTGAACCGGTTGTTGATGAAGACATAGAAGCAGAGCCAGTGCCAAAGATCAGTAAACCGAAACTAGAGGCTAAAGCTTCTCTCAAACGCGAAGAAAACGACTGGGATGCAGTCTTCGATGACAGCGGGGAATGCTTGGACCCCTCGTTGCTCGAAGAGCTAACGTCCACCGTAGGAAAAGTTCACATTAGCAAAGCTAAGAACAACTACGATCGATACCAAACCCGTGGCCAGCAGTTGTTCAATGGACCTTACGATGAGACTTTCGGTCACGTGGTTGAAGTGTATGACTTTCCCAGTGAGTTTAAAACGAACGATTTGCTCTCATTGTTTAGTGAGTACAAGGATACCGGCTTCGAGATCAAGTGGGTGGACGATACGCACGCATTGATTGTCTTCAGCAGCGCTAAAATTGGTGAGTTTCCATAATATTGTGAAAATAGTAACAGGTAACTTTTCTAACCATGTCCTATCGTCGCACTCCTCTGCTCTTCTCTTCATCATTTACCTGAACATTATAGATCTTTCCTGTGGGCCAGGTTGATTAAACTGAGAGGATGGTTTTGGTGCTGGGCAAGCCATCTCAAACAATGTCCCAGGCACTACAGCGTCCCGTTAAGTGTAGGCATGGATTGCGTCCTGACGCTGTATAATTCATCTGATATAGATGTAAAGGCCTAAGTTTATAGATTTTTTTTGGCCTACCTCAGGATGTCCTCGACTTTCAATCCGAAAGTTGCGATTTCGATCGAACCCCAACCGTGCATTTGCGACTTGGGGATATCCCCACGATAATGTAATCGTGATCCTGTTCTGCTTATTGTGTAATTCAACTGGCAATGGACATGAATATCATAATTTACTCTAGGTTACACTAAAAACTATTTGTTTGTTGATTTGTTGATATCATTTTGACATTTGAAACCCATTCTGGACTTCAAATGTCATTTTCGCATTATGTGATTGGTTGAGCTCTATTGGGATGACAACTGGGAATGGATTTTTTGATGAATAAGACAATAAGGCTGCTGTTGGGTTCTAGATGAACGACAGACAGTTTCAAAAAGGATTAAGTGTTTGATTTCAAAGAGATTATAATGCTAATATTACCGCTTAGTATTAGCGTTAACGAATTCTGAGCACTTTCAATTTCTTGTAACATTGCATAAGGAAAGCGTAATGCACCTGATATTGGTAAACAAGTTGTGCATTCTCGTAGGTTAAGTAATAAAATTTCGATAAAAAATAATAATGCTGTGGCATATTATTTTTTAAAGATTTATGCGCAGTTTAACACTATTACTGCTACTAATTTGGTCGATTCTTCGTCAAATCAAGAAAATAAGTTCGTATGAGAGTGGTCAACTCTGGTTGATTTGATATATCAATGATGCTTTACATCACCACAATAGGGGTTCTAATACAATTCCCGCGTCACCATGACTTTGTAATTATTTGAACTGCCTGTTTTGACCTCATGCAATTATGTGACTGTCATGATTATTAGGAGTAGTATTGTTTACAATAACGAGTAGTTTCTGTTTTGATTCTTATAAAACCGGCCAAGTGCGAGTCGGACTCGCGAACGAAGGGTTCCGTACCATTATCTACAAAAACGGCAAAAAAAAAAAACACGTTTGTTTATGGGAGCCCCCTTTAATATTTATTTTATTCAGTTTTTTTGTATTTGTTGTTATAGCGGCAACAGAAATACATCATCTGTGAAAATTTCAACTGTTCAACTATTACGGTTCATGAGATACAGCCTGGTGACAGACAGACAGACAGCGAAGTCATAGTAATAGGGTCCCGTTTAGAAATACGAATCGTATTTCCAAGGCACGATATCCTATCAGTTCAAGCCGTTAGATATACTGAAGATGGCTAGTGGGATAGTCAGCGGCACGGACTGACTTTGAAACGGCCTGAATAGGTTTTCGCTTAGCTCTTACTATTCAAACTGATCTCAGTGTACCTAATGAAAACTTATTGATTTTGTAAACCAAGGTGTATTAGGTCACGCAAAGTATAAAATCTATTTCTTACTCCATTCATAAAAAACTAGTAGCAAAAACAATGGCTGACAATTTTTGAGTATAATTTAAAAGTTTGTTGACCAATAAATATGCTAATCCGACAAAAACAGTTTTGTTATTGACAAACCTGTTATCCTTTTATCGACCTGTTATCGGTGGCGCAAGCGCAATAAGTTTATTGTTACGCAAAAAATCATAATGATTAACACGCTTGGCTTATTGATGCCATAAAATATTTCGGATTCGCTACGTTTTACGAAACATTCTTCGGTAGCGATTAAATATATTCAATCTGATATTATTGCAATTTTTTTATCGATACAGAAAAATACTTGCGAAAAAGACAGTCTTCAAAATTGCATGTAAGATGATCATGCTCACCTTTATGAAGTGATTTTTTTGTCTTAATAAAATAAAATTGTCGATATGCGTGACAACGAAGGTATTTTAAAAGTGAATCTAAAATGGGTCATTATATTTTATAGTCCATTTCCTACGTCATAAATAATCACGTTATATCGCATGTCATACTCTGTCAAGGAAATAATGCTTTTATGTTTTTAGATATAAAGTTGGAAGTAATTTTGTCAACGATTTCCCTACACGATTTAAAATAATAACTACCGTAGCCCATGCGATCTGAAATGCGATGCGAATATTGAATGAGCTAGGCTTGTATCTGGAAAAAAAATATTTACTATGCAACCCTATAATAAACTTGAAAAACAGCAAAAAAAAGTCCCAGAAGTCAAGCCAAGTGATGACACCTCTAAAATCACTTTAAATTCGCAGATAAAGTCGAGCTTACTTTTACTTCCTTGATAGATGGCAACAATTAAGTAACTTGCATCTTAATCCACGAAATCGCGAAATCCAGTCTGTTTCGGCGCAATCGATTCATTCGTCGTAGCTTTGCGCAATTCTCTGATCGAGATCTAATTCCACAATGAGCTGCAATTGTGTGGTAATTGACAATTGCAGCTTGCAAGTCCTGAGATACTGCGAAATCGTTTTTAGGGTTCAGTACCCAAAGGGTAAAACGGGACCTTATTAATAAGACTTCGCTGTCCGTCTGTCACCAGGCTGTATCTAATGAACCGTGATAGTTAGACAGTTCAAATGTTCACAGATGATGTATTTCAGTTGCTGCTGTAACAACAAACACAAACAGAATAAAATAAATATTAAGAGGGCTCCCATACAACAAAAGTGTTTTTTTTTGCCATTTTTATATAACTAGCTGCGCTCCCGCGGTGTGACCCAAGGTCCCTCGGGATTTTTTCATTTTTTCGGGATTAAAAGTAGCCTATGTCCTTCCCTGGGATATAACCTTTAACTATGCCAAATTTCAGCTTAATCTGTTCAGCGGTTTGGGCGTGAAAGCGTAACAAACAAACAGACAGACAGAGTTACTTTCACATTTATAATATTAGTATGGATGGTACGGAACCCTACGTGCTCGAGTCCGATTCGCACTTAGCCGGTTTTTTTATATACATAATAATATAATCTGTAATTCTGTAATTCTTTATTGTACACAAGAAAATGGTTACACAACAATAATTAGAAAGTACATGTACAAATAAATAATCGAAATAATAATAAATAATAATATAATCGACGATCACTTCGCTTGTGAAGCGTAGGAGGAAGCTCAATGTTTCAGGGACTTGTGGGTAATCTCGAAGTAGAGAGATGGGGGAGATATAGGTCAAACAAAGGAATCGAATGTACGAGTATACCTTATTAGAAGTAGAATCACATTCGTTTAGAAATCGATCGAGACAAGGTCGAGAACAAGTAACTTGCTAGGGCTTCTGAGTCTTGCAAATGTAATAATAATACTCCACTCACTATCTCCAAAAAAATATGCTATTAAATATTTTTTATTGTAACGCATCAACAAAGACTACTACCTCGTATATTTATAGCCAACGTTTGTTATCATACTAGAGTCCCATAGAAAGAACACTTCTGTTTTTCCCTTCTCAGGTTTCTCGGAAATTTTAGTTATATAGTCTAAGTTATATGGATACGTACAATTATCGTATATAAATTTAGAACCACAATAACTTTATGATGCATATTCGCATCAATAAATCGCCAACAATGCAGTGGCCTTGGAGCAAACACTTTCAATTTCGTTCCGTGTGCCACTTTTCTACAAAACAGCGATTATACATTCAGGACGTGTTCCATTGCCGCCTTGAACTTGAGTCCGTTGCCGTCGCTGCCTACGAAACGTTACATGTATTACAAAATACGAGAGTACACATAATAGTTCAGTAAGCTAACATCTCTGTTATGCTGACGCGATATCTTTGATTTAAATTTTAATATATTAACGCTATTGCCACACATTTTAACGTTTATTTCCTCTTTAAGGCACTTTGATTTGAATTGTAATTCACTAAAATAAATTAATTTAATTCTTAAGCATATTGTGCAAAAAATTTTACTCATCATCATCATTTAAATACAGAGTATGGATTTAAATGTGTGGAGACATTAGGACTATTATACTATTAGGTACATGCATCTAGGTTTAAGGTACCTATCTACCTAAAACCTAGATCTCAAGAGAAATTCTTTAGGCTTTCGTAGTTCTTAAGCCTTAGAACTTTTTCCGATAGAATTGCCTGCCTAAGGGCGAGTAAGTGCCGACCCCGCATAAGCGGGATAAGTCCCGCTTATGCGGGGTCGGCACAACATGTTCTCTTCTTCCACTCTCCCCTATCAGTCGTCATCTCCGTATCCACTCCTTTCTTACTTTCTTCTTTCACACAATCTATCCATCTTTTCTTTGGTCTATCTCTACTCACATATCCATCCACATCCATTTCCATCACCCTTTTAGTTACGTGACTTTCATCCCTCCGCATTACACGCCCATACCAAAGTTTAAAATGACTACGAGCACTCAAATATCCTTAAACACAAATTAACTAGTGCATATTTTTCCTGGCATAGTGACATAAGCCCAAACTGTCTGAACATTCAGGTTTAAAATTTATTTAATAATGTTTACCTGTCTAGCTAAGTCAAGATTACAATATAATATATGCGATCGTTCTAGGCATTAGGAGAGCATTGGTATAACAATAAGTCTATCTATATTTTTTCAGCATTGTCTCAAAACTTTCTAGGAAGCAGTACAACCAATAGCATGTTTCGTTCCTCGTGCAGTTAGATTGGTACTTTTGTATGTGGTACCTTCGAGAAGTGAGCTTCCTGGTCGCATTGAATGGATAATTTAGGCGTGAGACACGAAACAGGTCTATTGCGGAATTGTTTGTAAGAGATTGAAAGCTGCCTCTTAGTTTTTCTGCCTTTCTCGGATAAACTGTCTTCATTGACTTGGTTTTCCTGTTTCATTAGTAGCCTTCTGTCGATCGGTGTGGGAATAGTTCTATTAGCATTCAAGTCGATTGAAATAGTGTTTTAAATCGTGGCTTCAAAGTCTGGACCTGCATCATCATATTTAACCGACTTCATTTCATTTCGGAAATATCCAATACACATGAGCTTTAAACGGTGCAGCGGTTAGAGGAAACACCAGCTCCGTGAGGAAACCAGTTAGTAGTCTAATATCCTGTGGTGGGCTCACTATAATATCTCACTATAATCTATCTCGTATGGAAAGTAACATCCTTGGACATCTTTTATGCAAATGAATTAATAAAGATCTAAGATTATTATCTTAGATCTCTCGATACTTTGAGACTTTGAGATCCTGTTCAATTTTTCTTAACTTTATACCGTCTACCAATCACAAGTAGCGACCATCCTACCATTTTGTGAGGTTGCAAGCCTAACTTGAACTACATCTGTAACAATTTAGCAAATGATCTGTTCCTTATTGTCTAACTCAACTGAGAATGGTCATGGGCTTCATTTTGACTTTTGAAACCCATTCTGGACTTCAATTGTCATTTTCCTTTTATGTGACTGGTTGAGCTCTATTGGGATGACAACTGGGAATGGATTTAAAGTTAGACAATAGGGCTGGTAAGGACCTATAATACAAGCTTTGCTAGATTATGCTGTATCATGTCCTCCAATTAAAATGGCGCACCACCGAGAACACTAACGTACGTCTTTGCTTCGTCTCGGACAATTGTGCCACTTGCTCAGCCATTACGTCAATGCGGTTATTGACTCCTCACGAACATGATTCCCACTGAAACGCTTATTTAATCATGCGGTGATCATCTTTTGAGCTGTTCTTCCTACCATTGGTTTAAGTCGTACCCTAGTTTAAATATAGGTCTCTAGTACCCAGACTCAATGGGGCTTATTACAAAAAAATGAGCCCAGTTTAGAGCAAGTCTAACTAAATAGAAAAACGATCTTTAAATACTCGTACATAGAACGCTTTTTTGTGGTAACAGTTTTGTTTTGACATGTGTCAACATGGGGTTCAACCAAGGTTTTACGTTTTTATAATAAGCAGCAATAGGAATGAATCCTAAGCAGATATAGGAGTCGATGTTGGATTCCAAGAGTATGTTTGATAGTATATTTGATCCGCGGAAAACTACAATAGGGCTTTAAAAACAAAAAAAAATCGTAATTGGTTCATGAAACCGTTAAGGCCACAAACAGACACACAGATACATAAACATACAGACAGACACAACAAACGTACAATAGCGCTTGTGTTCGGTGTTAAAAGGATCAACTAAGTTCTTTGCTTATGGATTTAGTCGGTCAGGCCGTTAGGAACTTCATAAAAATCATATCAAAATTGCAATACATACATCGTTTGTGTACGTGCGATCTTTTGCGTGCTGGTGGTACCTGTTTCATTACGTCACTTAGGTTATTGACTCGAACGAAGTTATGTGCTACACCTGTGTTCTGTACAATCAGCAATTATGTTGTCTAACTTTAAATACTGAAAGAGGAGTTACCTCCGAAACGTAAATCTTAATCGGGTACGTCCCGTATCACAATTTCATTCAGCAGAGTGTTGCCATGCCATGGGTCGGGAAGGTCATCTGTTCAAATACCGCATAGGCAATTAATGAAGAATCTTACTGAAATGTTCTTTACCAAAAACCTTTAGTATACATACAAGGATTGTTTAAACCTACCTATTCTCAATTCATCTCCTCTGCAAACTTAGTACCTACCTGGAGTCTTTGTTACGTCACGAGGTCATTCACTCCGAGGTTGTGCCAAAACGGGGTTAGGTTATGTTCATTTACGGCCAATTAGGCGCTTTTTATTCAAGTGGCTCAGGTAATAAAACATTTATAATTAGGTATACACATTATTATACCTACTATGTTTGCCAAGCTAATGATAGTGCCTCGATTTGTACCTAATGTTGTGTGTCATTGGAATGCCAAGTAAATAAGAAAAACATAACAGTTACCATTGCAATGTTTTTGTACTAGGTACATGTCTGTTTGTTCCACTTTCGACATCCAATGATGCATGATAATGTGTGTTTGCACGCACACCCGAGTAGTACATACGGAACTGTACATCCCCCTGTATATATGATCATAATCGCCTATCAGGAGGTCGATCAGATGTGATAAAAACTGGTCGATAGATATGATAAAAACGTGCTCATTAAATTGTTCGATCAGACCGTTCAAAAATCGTAGTGAATGTAGATTGTATATATATTATATCCATCCACAGGTTGTCTGGTAGAGATCGCTTTTTAGCGATAAGACCGCCGATTGTATATCATAGTTAAGTTTTTTGTATGTTTTTGTTTTACTTTTTATGTGGTGTGCAATAAAGTATTTTCTATCTATCTATCTATCTATATTTTATGAAGCCTAAGTTTTTTATAAAGATCAAGATTTACACACCATCTAGTTACTTGTCTCCTTATAAATATATCGCATTTATAATATTAGTAAGATAAATAATTAATAATAAAGTATAAATAATAATATTGTTGTATTCTCTTTCAGCTGCAGAGGTGCTATCCACTCAGAGGACATTAGCCAAATGTCGACCACTCCACGCAGCCACCCTCGAGTCCAGGAACAAAGCAAAGAAGAGTGCAGAGTTCTTACAACCTTACAGGTATTCGTTCTATTAGCCGAAGAGTGCCGAGTACCTACAACCTTACAGGTACACAATTTTGTACATCTCTCTAGCCTTAAAGGTTTGCTAGAAGAAAACTCTTTGTAGGGTTCGTGAAGTTAGCCGTTTGTCTGCGCAGTGACCGCTTTTTCATACAAAACTGTGTTCTGCGCAGACAAACCTTTGATAAATATATATACCCGTCTAAGGGGTTGGGTAGTTTTGAAAAAATAATAAATACGTGTTTCGCTATTTATTAAAAAACTTATTTAGGCATCACAACCCCACAAATAGTCTTTTAATTTAAGTAATAAAAATTGTTCAAAGCATAGAACGAAATGACATGCCATTTTGAAAAGTCAAAAGTTATTTGTTGTCATGGCAACCTTAGAGCAGTGATCTTTGTGTTAAACAGAGTACTGCTAAAGTTTTTGTGCAATATTTCTGTTGTACTTATTTTTGATATTCAGGAACGTTCTTCGGGATAAAAAGTAGCCTATATGCTATTCTGGAGTTATACCTTTCACCTTACCAAATTTCATTGTAAACTGTTTCGTCGTTTGAGCCTGATCCTTACACAAACATACAAACATCTAAACAAACTCACAAACTTACAGCTTTATTGCTCTGCTTACTTTGGAGTTATATGATGCTGTGTGAAAAGTCCAGCATTATTTATTTATTTACATACATACATAAAATCACGCCTCTTTCCCGAAGGGGTAGGCAGAGACCACGGATCGCCATTTGCTACGATCCTGACATACAACTTTTGCTTCATTCACTCTCATTACATTCTTCATACACGCTCGCCGGTTTAGGGTACTTTTGACCTGGCCCTTCTCCAAAATGTCGCCAATTTGATCCTAGAAGGTTCGCCTAGGCCTTCCCCTTCCAGCTGTCCCATACACACTTGCCTCATACACTTGCTTTGTCAAACGACTATTATTTATTTAATTTATTTATATACTAGCTGCGCTCCCGCGGTGTGACCCGCGGTCCCTCGGGATTTTTTCATTTTTTCGGGATAAAAAGTAGCCTATGTCCTTCCCTGGGATACAACCTTTAACTATGCCAAATTTCAGCTTAATCTGTTCAGCGGTTTGGGCGTGAAAGCGTAACAAACAGACAGACAGACAGACAGACAGACAGAGTTACTTTCACATTTATAATATTAGTATGGATTATATGAGTGGGATTTATTTAACTACATGATCAAATATAACGTTTCAGACAACGTCCGGAGACATGCACGGCGTTGGCGCGGCGGCTCGTGTCGGGCGCGCTCGGTGTCAAACTCAGCACGGCGAGGCAAGAACGCGCTGAGGAGAGACGGCTCATCACTATCGCTAGAGGTGAACATCACTACACAAGATAGATTATAGATATAAGATATATTTTTAAGATATATAAGATATATTTATTTAGACACAAGTTTACAAAAATACAAGCTTATAAGTAAACTTACAGACACTTAAATTTAGATAAAATAAACTCAGGAATGATTATTCTACTTATGCTTGCGTAAACAATAATAATGTGCGCTAAGAGCCGGACTAGATTTTCTGTATCCCGGTTCCCAGCGCCCCCTTTCGGATTATAGTAAGTATATTAGATTTGTATGTTTGTTTGTTTGTTGTTTTGTAGCTGGTTTTGTGTTTCGTAAATATAGTGTATAGTAGCATAGTTTCTGCAAGTAGTGTTTATTTTATTGTTGGTTTAATTTAATATCATAGAAGCTTAATTAGGTAGGTAGTTTATATTATAGACTACTAGCTGCGTTCCCGCGGAGTTACCCGCTGTCCGTCGGGATGTATTCATTTTTTCAGGATAAAAAGTAGCCTATGTATCTATGGGATACAACCTTTATCCATGCCAATTTTCAGCCTAATCTGTACAATGGTTTGGGCGTGAAGGTAACAAACAGACAGACAGACAGAGTTACTTTAACATTTTTAATATTAGTATGGATGGCACTTGTCCGATCGCAAACGAGTAAACGAATAACGATAGCTATCAACTTTATTAATTTAACAATTTTAGCGCTCAAGAGACGAAAAAAAGATATGGGTTCCGCTTCAATAAATGAGACAAATGGAATAGAATTGAAAAACGTTTATTTTGTGGTACAAAAAGCTTACATTTTTAAGAACTGAGTATACTAATTACATTTACACACAAAATTGGCCAAAAAAATTTATTAATAATTCAACGCCGGCCGTTCACACTGAATTCAATGTTTTTTTGTTCAAGTTTTCACTTCTCTCGGCACTCCCGGGAGTGCCAAGGTTTTTTTATCTTGCTTATTCCATTCTTTATCTTTTCTTTTTTTTCCATTTGTGAAACAGTTTCTAAAAACTGGCGCAGCCTAGCAAACCTATAAGAAACTATAGCCAATAGTGAACTATTCGAATTAAAACTCGCTAACTTATTGGAACAAAATATAGCTCACATTCAAACGTACATTCTACACGTGTACGAGATATACGTGACGACCTCTGTGGCGCAGTGGGCGAAGGTCCGCCTGCGACGCAGAAGGTTGCGGGTTCGATCCCCGCTGCGGGACAAATGTTTGTATGACCTACAGATATTTGTCTCGGGTCTGGGTGTTTCTATGTATAATATGTATGTATTTACAAACAAAAACTATATAAGTAGTTTATCAGTCATTCTAGTACCCATAACACAAGCTCTGCATACTTTGGGGCCAGATGATGCTGTGTGAGAAGTCCAGCATTATTTATTTATTTATTATACAGCCTTTGTATCTCTACCCCCGAGTAAAAAGCGTATTATCTTGTATATTGTGTGTTGCAGAGAAAAAGCGGCAAGCCGCGGCGCACAAGGAAGCTGCCTGGGATGGCTCGCTCGCCAACCAATCTGTCGACACGTGAGGTAACTATCAATACAATACATGTCTATAAACAGTACAGAAGATTTGAAAATAAATGCATCCCATAATAACATCTGAACTGAACTGATCTAATAGGCAAAAAGTTAGTTAAGAAATTAGCTTAAGTTTAGATCTAAGATGGATCACCTAAAAAAAGCTAGGCTCCGAACCGTGTTTGTTGCCCTGGTTCTTCACGGTATCGGTCGCGAAGGAACAGGAGTAGAATCACTTAGTTTTAAGACGTTTCAAAGTGATCCCAGCGGTCCTACTGAATAAATGCTTTTTGACTTTGACTTTGGTAACACCTCTGCAGTACAAACCGCCTTAATAAGGGGGTTACCAATTGGTGACGCTGACTATATACTTATACAGCTGTTCCCGAAGTATATATTAAAGACAAACAGTATCTAGACTCTATTTCCAAGCGGGGTAGACATTCACTCAAATCTTATTTTATGTAGGTACTCCAGATCCTTTGAAAATGGTAGACAGAGGCATGTCCAAATACATATTTTGCCCAACCATTGCCGCCTGTAAGAATGATATTAAAAGAAATAATGCATTATGATCAACAGCCCTATTTAGGGTTCCGTACCCAAAGAGGGACCCTATTACTTAGATTCGGCAGTCCGTCCGTCTGTCACCAGGCTGTATCTTATGAACCGTGATAGTTCACATATGATGTATTTCTGTTGCTGCTATAACAACAAATACTAAAAAACAATACAATAAATATTTAAGGGGGCTCCCATACAACAAACGTGATTTTTTTGCAATTTTTGTAGATACGGAACTCTTCGTTCGCGAGTCCGACTCTCACTTGGCCGGTTTTTTCGCTTCTGCGTCTATCCGGTGCCAGTCTTGTCCATGTCAGCACGGATATCACCATGTCTTAATTCTTAATTATTTATTGAACAAATAGACATACACAGGATAATAACACAAAAAAGGACATGTACAAAGGCGAGCTTAACACTATTAAGAGTTTTCTTCCAGCAAACCTTTGAGGCTAGAGAGATGTGCAAAATAGATAGTGTCATCGATAAAAATAAATATTTTCCTTTGCAGATAGTCTATGCTGTTTGCCGTGTCCCGATACATGTAAGAATCCATTGCCCTATCCTTTCTTACGCTCTCAAATAGTTAAATCTACGTACGTTATTTAGTGATAATGGATATTTTTATAAAGAGAAAGTCTAATGTTTACGCTCAAGAGGTTTTGGTTCATAAGATTCATGTTGCTAGTTTAATTCTTCAGTGCCTCTATCAGAAGTGAATTTATAAGCATTTAGGGTTACAGATATGTATTTTATTACAGAAATCAATAACATAATCTAAAGTTTTCAAATTATCAATTTGTTTCGTTTTTGCTGTGTAATATCTAATATTCGCGTCGTCACACAGTGATAAGAGTAACCGAAAATTGAACGTAATTATATTTTATTGTAATAAAGCTTATAACAAAATTTATTTTAATACACAATGCATATAAAATAATAATATAATAATACATGTTTTTATCAAAGCATGTGGTAGAGGTACTGTGTACGTGATTTTTATTTCCTATTCTACTATATGTATGTATATAGGGTCTTTCATTTTAAACTAACTTAATTCTGGAATTGGGTTCAATATAAAATTAAAAAATATTTATGCAATGTTTTTTTTTTTGGTTTTGTTATGAAAATCCCGAGAAAATCGATAAAGACTATCCTTTCAATTGATTGTTGCTTCTTGTATAACTTAGTCCATTCGTGATGTCGCTGCGCTGCGATTGGTGGAAAATCTGTTCTCCTTGAAAACCATTATACAACATTTGAAAAAAAAAACAATAAATGATATTTTTCAACCGACTTCAAAAAGGAGGAGGTTCTCAATTCGTCTGTATGTTTTTTTTTTTTTATCTTGTTACGCGATTGTTCCGCCATTTGTTGACCGATTTGCAAAATTATTTTTATGTTTGAAAGGGTATACTCCAGAGGTGGTCCCATATAAATTTTATTCCTGAGGGATTGATAGTTTCCCCGTAAAACTCTAAACACCTTCCCTCCTAGCCATGTCACAAATAGAAATCGAATCGACAGCTTGACGCCCTGAGCCACACCGCGTTTCGAGTCAAACATTGAAGTCGGTTTTCTTTTTAGTATTAAAACGTAATTATTTAAGTGAAAAATTAAATCGGCTTAGGAGTTAAATTGATACGGTCAAACGTCTATTTGCAACCCAAAAATGAGGCCCTGTCAGTTTGTGTAATTTAAAATGAAAGACGCCACTATGTAATTTTAAGTTAATATGTATATTATTTTTGTGTTCACTTTGCATGCCACTGAATTAGAGATGTCTCAAAATGTCAAGTATTTTTTGTTTGTGATGTAATTATGCATGTTAAAAAATAGTATTGTAAATACCAAATACTAGTATGTATGTATTTAGCTTGTATTATTAATTTGAGTGAGTTTTTTTAATCTGTAGCTTTTTTTATACTATAACTTTATTTTCGATTTATTTGTGAATTTTAATAAATATTTAGTAAATGTAAATTAAGAAAGTCTTCCTTAATGCAAAAATATTACTAAATAAATACTGTTTTAATAGTAAAATAGTACTCGTATGGAAATAAATATTATTAAAATGACTGATTTAAAAATTATGATGTTGCCTCTAAATTAAAAATTAAAAAATTATCTTTGGTTAAGAGGTGAATTTAAAGTATGAAACAATGCATTAGCAGCTAACTTAAGGTACAATTCTTATTAATATTAGTTTCGTTGTGAGTTTTGTGCCTTTAAAATTTCTAGTCTAATTCATAGCATTATTGATGGGACTTAAAACCTCTTGGCGTCGAATTGAAATGAATATAGAATTTAATTATGTGCAATTCTATCGTCGCTCCTACAAAAGCAATCATAAAAATTTACTACACTTTGCACACGGCTTTGCATGGATAGCCGAGTTCAACCGTTGACAATTTTACAGACAATTTACACAAGAAATAATTTTACATCTTATCTTTATTCGTAAAATGAGGATTTTATTCATTGTGTAATGTTTATAACATAAAGTTTATTTTTTGGACAAATCTTTGCTATATAAACTTCTTCTTGTCGTGTCACCAGTTCTTTTGAACCAGTGTGGTGAAAAAGATTATAAGTGCGCCTCTAAGAGGCCCCTTTCGTGCACTTGACACATGTTTTCGAACTTTTTAGGTTCTCGACATGCCGGTTTCCTCACGATGTTTTCCGTTCACCGTTTGAGAGTACTGGCATAGTGAACAGAAAAATTTCGCCAGCAAAACCTCATTGGTGCACGACCGGAATTGAACCCACGACCTTAAGATTGGAAGGCGGGACCACCACCACTAGACCACCAGTGCTCTCACTCATATATGAACTACTAGCTGCGCTCCCGCGGTGTGACCCGCGGTCCCTCGGGATTTTTTCTTTTTTTCGGGATAAAAAGTAGCCTATGTCCTTCCCTGGGATACCACCTTTATCCATGCTAAATTTCAGCTTAATCTGTTCAGCGGTTTGGGCGTGAAAGCGTAACAAACAGACAGACAGAGTTACTTTCACATTTATAATATTAGTAAGGATATAGGGATTTAGTACTCTGTGAATTCCTTTCTAAGAAAATTTATAATTGCTTTGTACGAGCGGCGAAGGCGAGTTCTTATAAAGAATGTTCTAGATTCGTATATTGATATCATTTAAGTCACAATCATGTCAACATTACCTATAGTGCCACCAGCATAACTGTTCTGGTGGAAAAACCGAGTACTCGCTTATACAGGGTGTAAAAAGACGTCTACCGAAGCCGAAAGGGGTAGGTACAACAACCCAACACACAACCAAATCCAAAAGGATTTTCCGAAAAAATCATAGCCAGAGAAAACAGCGTTTGATGATTACAGTATGTACTGGGCGCGTTGTTTTACGTAGATTGCTGGATTTTGAGTTTTAACTGTTTTTTTCTTTCATAAATGAAATTATTAGGTAAGTATGGTCTTATTATGTTACTAATAGTAAATAACCGGAAATAACATAAAATGACGTAGCTTAGACAAAAAAAATGCGTTTTTTTTTTTCGCTAGATATGTTATAGAATCATGGTCTGATATATAATAAGATAACCTCTCAGTTTTCGGTAGTAGTCTTTTTACACCCTGTATTGAAACTTAACTAAGTTTAAAAATAAGGATGGATTAGTGCTAGAGTCTGGCAAATGAAAGTCGACCCTGAAAAAGAGGCGGCAAATTCAAAAATATTGTAAGGTGTTAATGTAATAGAAAATAATGTGCGTCAGATGCATTATATTTTTGTGCATTTTATTCTGTAGTGATACAGAGAAAATCTTAGATCATGTTAATGGTGTCTTAGCCAAATTTCTTCTCTTTCTAATACTCTTGTCTCTACCGTTGTAAGACAAGGACAGTTGCTTGTTCTAACGGGTATTCAGCGAGAGGATGATGTAAATCATCTATGATATTTACTAATAGTCGTTTATAATAATGGGAATGTATATTAAACTCGGAATTATGACTTTTTCTTATTTTTGAAAGCGCATGACACTATTTTTAGCTCAACGTTGAGAGTCTTCTTAAAATTTTAGATTTATTTTCAGTCTGTTTTAGATAAATCGTTTATTTTTGCACTTTGCATAATATTAAAGCTTTATTTTTTCTGAAACTTAAAGGATTTGATCTCGTCATCAAATTCACCAGTCATCTCACAATAAACTAACAAAAATGGTTACCAACTAAGCTAGCCAAAGATCTGACACATTTTTTTTAATGAAATGGAAACCATGATGAACTTCTTAATATAATCATGTTAACCTATCAGTTATATGAATATCTATTTACACATTGTAACTATTTTCAATTATATTTGCATGATTTACAATTATATGTTTTGACATACACTTTTGTTGATAATTTATATTTAAATAGAGCATAATATTTATGTATTATCGAACCGTCCACATAATGAAACAATAACCACAATAAACATATTTATTATATTTTGTGTTATTTATTTTATTATAATACAAACTAATAAAATACTCGTCAATTTTAGAGTATAAAACATCGCCTGTATTCAGAAACAAGATAAAATTCAATTCAAGGAACCTAATGAGATTCTAGTAAGAGAAAAATTACATTTGAGTTCAGACTATTATGAGTTTTATTGCGTTGTAGAAAAGATGCCTTTGCATAACTCAATGTTATTTCGCTCTATTCTACCGTAGAGAGATCAACTTGTTAAGGTAGCAGGAATATACCTTGAAAGAATCTGTCATCGAATGCCAAGACATACACGGTCCACGTTCTAAATACAGCAGGGAACGCAAATAAAATATGCAAGCATTCCTTGAAGGATATTAGATGCGGATTTTGGTTTTAAATTGAACACACTCACACATTAGAACTCTTTTACTGTATTTTCAACTTTTTGACACTTTATCACGACAGTCGATGCTTACCATTGGGCCCATATATATAGAGGTACCATGCTAAATCTATGATTGGGCCTATGATGAGTACCGTGACTGAAGTCTCTCGTCTCGTTTTCTCGTTAAAAATCGTCATAACTGTGTCTGTCGTCATGCGCAGCCCGCTTTTTCATATCGTTATGTCAAATTGTGAGATAGTGCTAATATGAGGCCATGACAGAGACTATGTCAATAGTCTCTGTCATGGCGCTCATATTAGCGCAAAATGATATTAATTGCCGGCATGACAAATTTTCTCATCTCACGCCGTGACAATTTCACGTTGCTCATCATAGCCCCACATGACCGCACCGCGATGTTTGAGTTTAAGCAAAAGCATCTTATCTACAACGCCATAGAACTCGAAATCGTCTAAACTCTATTCTAACTAAGATTAGAAGACATAGGGGTGGTCATGGGTTCCTCGCGACTCAGTTTCGGTACAAATCCTTTCATGTTTTATTTGTGTTCTCTGGCCTCTTAAGTATATAAAATTCTCATAAAGTATGAAATCAAAAATATTTCTACACTGAATTTATTAAGCTACTTCGTGGCCTGTCCTTTGGACGTCAGTGGAGGCTTGATATGTACAAAATAATGTTACTTAAAAGTTTTATTAGGAGTACCTACTAGAATATTATTTTTGTATAATGTCAATGTTAATCGATATACAATAAAGATTTGTGATTGATTTTGATGTTTTATTTCAAAACGCAAGAATCTAAGCGCTCGGTTAACTGCTAACGGTCACTTATTGGTTTTGACCGTTTAAAACGACTATGCAAGATAGATAGATAGATAGATACATGATTTATTTGACACACATAACATTTCAACACAGACACAAAAACAAAGACAAGTAACAAGTAGGTAGGTGCATAAGTAAAAACAAACAAGAAAAAAAATTAATGAACAAAATTATTACAGTGCGTAGCTAATACAACGTAATACGAGCAGTCGAGCACCTACATACGTGGGTGCAGCAGTGGTATGTGTGCTGTAGTGAGGCAAAAAGGTCCAGTCTCAGCTTATTGTTACTCCATGCCCGAAGGCACAGAGTAACACTGATTTTCAGTAAGGCAAGGCAAGCTACCCCGAACGCTTATAATAAAGGTTTAACTAATAAATATATATAGACACGTTGGTAGGTACGCACATACTTGACTTGATAGTTAGTCTAGGTTTACAACAGAACAGTTGCGACAGAATCGAGAATAATTGAAGGTCGCTAATTGTTTAGGTTAGAGGACCGTACTAAGAGGGTCGGTCTTAGAAGGTCTAGAACACAATTTGACTACATTTGATATTTGCCTAAAGCTTAATATGACTACTGCATTATAGGTCGAGCAGAGACACAAATTGACTAGTGCATATCTTTCTTACATAGCATTCAATAATTATGTTGTGATAGGACTGTTTTTTTTTGTAGAATGGCAATGGGGACACGATAAAAACCTAAATTGTGAATAGGTAATTACAAAACGTCTCAAAATAAAAAAACCCAATTAAAACAAAAAAAAATCCAAAAGTGTTTTCAAACATGGCCCAAATAATTCTCCAAGGTCAATCAGTACTTATGAGTTCACTAAATAAGCGCTTGAATGGATCCGAGAGCACTGAATTTCCACTAAGTAGCCACAACGTTTCATTGTAGACGCGGGATATTTCTCAACATTTGACCCACCATTGTCTCCAGTTGTTTTTCCGCACAACGGAAATAATAAACAATTAATATAAACATTACTAGAAACGCCCACTTCCAGTGCACTTCTCAGCTGGACTGCGAATACACGTTCACGTCAGTACTAAAATATGAGTGTTTCAATAATACTGTGTCTCACAACCATAACATGCGTGACGTCAGAGATGCAGGTTCATCGTGTCTACCTTTCAAGGAAATCGAGCTCGGACTCTGCGCCGATCGAAAGCGGCTACATGTACAAACAAGTGGACGATCATCCAGGGAGCTCATCCGTGTTTCCCGCCGATGAAACCAAGGAACCGACAATGGAAAGATTACAACTGAAGAAATTGACATCGCTACAGTATCATCCTATTGACCTCAAGAGACAGTTTAAACCAACACTAGTGAAAAGGGATTTGGATGATATGGTAACAAAAGCTGAATCAAAATACTTTCCGACTAAGAAGAAAACCGAATCGATGTTTGATAATCTCAAATCGGGGATGCAATATTATCCAGATGATGGTTTGAGCGAAGTATTATCTCGGCTGAATGACTACAATACCGATGATGATGATATCAGAACGAGTTCTAGAGGTGTCTACGATAACTGGCCTTCTTACCATCCCAGTCCATACGATTATGAACACACCAAAATAAATTCCGAAAAGGCGAAAGCAAAGGACAAACGTTTCTTAGACTTGCCTAGTTTTGTCATACCGGTTCACGAAGACCTCTCGCATGATATACCGAATTATAAATACACAACAAAATACTACCAAGAGAAGACTACAGACAATCCTTTGACGGGACATGATCCATTCTTCTCTTTTGTTTTAAATGACTACTTTGATACTAGGGACCAGGAAGATCAACTCACATTTGGAGATATTAATTGGGGAAAGGACTTTGATGTAGAAGAGTACCCTAAAAGAAATCGACGCTTAGAAAACAGCTACCATTCGCCCTCTGACGTTGGTGTAACCAGTTCTCATTTACATCGTGGTCAGAATGAAATAAAAGCGGACACTGTCACCGAACAAGGATATTATAAGAAACGTGACTTTACCAAACACGAAAAGGATAATAAAGAAAGTACAAATGGTAAAATAAAACGTGATCAAAATGAACACAAACATACCGCATTCAAAGACTTCCTAAATACATTCGCGAATAAATTTGGCTCTGAAGACAGTAAGAAAAATTCAAAATATATTCTAAGAAAAAATCAAGATAATGGTGAAAACAGAAAAGGTTTTCACAGAGTTTACCATAAAGATGAGTATATGGAGGATAAAGAATTTTATAATAACAACAACAACAGTGTCAAATATGAGGATAAGGGCAGTGCTGATGCTCACGTCGGAGGCTTGGAAGGTCTATTGGCATCTCACGCAGCAGCGGCACTAGGCAATCGATCAAGTAGCTATAACAAATCTGGTGATGAAGAAAAGAGTACATTTGAAAAGAATCACACTGGACAGGATACTGCTAAAGGTCATGATGAACATTTCAAGAGGTATCGTGACGTTGCTAAACAGACAGCCATGAGTAATGATGCTGATTATTCTGATCACTACAGATTATGATTATAAATTGTATGAAATTGCTTAAGATTATCCTCAATGCAAATATTTAAACTCTTGTTTAAGGATGATAAAAAACTGACTGATAATTAAATTGTAGTTAGGTAATGTTTTAGATATTCTACTTTTAATAAAACAGTTAAAAAATATTGTTGTTGTTTTATTGATATTGTGCCAGCCATTACAAGGATACGATTAGTAAGTATTTTCAAATTCACAGTTTTCTTAAACTATTATGTAGCCCCGAAGATTGTGTAACAAATTACAATGTGCGTAAGTATTTCACAACATTATATAATAATATTTTGTGTTTCGTGTCAACAAAACGTTCAACAAAAGATTAGCCATATTTTTACATCAGAAAACGTCTGCCTGTTAGTGGATCTATCATAAAATCATTTGGCCCAGCCTCAGGTTCAATCTCTTCGCTTTGATAATTTGGTAACTGTGGGAAAAACGGTAGTACCCCCAGAAACTGGGATACAATCTTTGGCATGTCTTTATACCGATTCCCTAACAAACTGATGTTCCACGATCTGACCTTTCTCGCTGAAGAATTAGTATGATCGAGTTCCTTGCTGTCATAATTCTCGTCACTATATTCGTCATCTTCGGCTTTAGAGACCTTTTCGGGAGATTTTGTTGTTAAGTCATCATAGTAATCAAATTCTTTAGATTTCTCGGGTTTCGAGCCTGATTCTGTAGATCTTTGTTTTTTTATCGAAACCTTTTTTACAGTGCTTAGAGCTTCAGGTACTACTACCTTACTTATTATTTTAATTTCAGGTTTTTTAGTCTCAACCTCAACGTTATTGTTATTTGTTCTGGGCTCTAGTGGTTTTCTTCCACTATTATATTCGTCGTGGTTGATATCGAAATCGTAATCTCCTAGATTAAAGTCTTCATCTTCATGATCGCTGGAATCTGTTAATATGTGGCTGTTGCTTACTTTTGTTTGAAAATCACCATAATCTTTATCATGAAACTTAGGTATTGGTTTCTTCACTAGAACTGTTTTCTTATTGTCAGGCTTTTTCTTCTCTTCTGCTATGGGTTGTTTTTTTATAGGATCAACTTTCTCACTTTCCATGGAATCTCTAGCAATACGTGTTTTCTTATGTGTTTGTACTTTTGAAGCTTTCGAATTTGACATGAACGTATATCTTGCTCGTTTATGCGAGTTATTAAATTCTTCGCTTTGATCTTGATCTTCTTTAGATGTTCCTGAAAAGGGATCTTCGATGTCCCTGGTAAGTCGAATAGACGGATTTGGCTTCTCTGTTTGCGCCTCTTCAACAGCCCTTGTCTTATTCTTCTGAATCAATCGCCCATCAGTTGAAATAACATGGAATAATCCTGTTGTTAAAATTAATAGCTGGATCTTCATGATGAACTCTCTCGTCTTACTACGATATCGTGACTGACTATTTAGTTTTGTTTCAACATTGAATGAAAACATACTTTGTTTAATCAATATTATTTATACATAGACTACTTAAGATCATGAGAGATTCAGTGAGCAATATGCTTTATTTTCAAAACATATGACATTGAAGAGGCCTTTTAGACTAGTGGCACTTTGCCATTTGAGTGGAATGTAGTAGGTAGGTTCGAATACCGGAAAATATAAAAGGATTTTCAGTTATTTGTATACGAATTTACACGTACCTATATCCATATACCCTACCGCTCTCCGATATTTTCATACTGAAAATATAGATTTAGAGATATAGATTTACTTACTAGGTATATTCTTGATTTTCTACATTTTTCAATATAAAAATGTACCTACTTACCTACCAATTTGTTTCAATTTATTAGGAATAGATATGTGTTCTGTTCTTCTATCCAGTATTATCTGTATGCTCTATTAAATATTACCTACCTACAGTGTATTGCAACCTCTAATCTAACAAATGCAGTAGGTCTGTAGCATTTCGAAACGAGAAGAATATGTTTGCGTTGATTTGATGATAGGTTTCGTTAGGTTTTTCAGTGTTTCTAGTGTTTTTTCCGTGTGACCAAAGAAGACAAATTTTAGTGTTGGTGGTAATTTCTCATTACATTTCTCGAGATCGCGTCACTTCACGAGTCCTGAATATTTCTTTTAGCGAAGCTCATGTTGTATCAACCAACAACATACATTCGACAAATCGGTTTTCAATATTCCTGAACTAATTTCATGTATTACCTATTAAAGGTATCTAGCTTAATAACTATGCAATGCCTTCAGGGTGTAGGTTTAAAGAGGAATGGGAAGCATGTGACCAGCTTGTCGCTAACAGGTAGTCGGTAGAAAAATTGTTTATTATTGTTGATATCAATATTGTGACTCCGAGCAATAGAAACATTGTATTTGTTTGCTTTCTTCGATTGAAAACAAACAACAACATTGCAAACAACACACACGGAACCGTTATTTATAAGAATGAAGCTTCTATTTTCTATCAGTTAAACTTAAGGCGGCCAAGATGAAGATCTTCAACAGTCTTATAGTTATATTTTTCTGTGTCAGTCCTATTTTATCATACTACGTACACGATGATACCGCTAAATCAGGATACGTCTCGGTACAAAACTCGGGAAGACACTACGAACGACGTGGAATTCGGGGGATGCAGAGACGTCACTTTGCTGGAAGCACTCACCGGCACAAGAATGAGAACATCGTTGATTCCCATTTCAAAGTAAGAAAGACGCCGCCGTACCTCCCTTACCAACCTCCCCGGGGCGGACCTCTGAAAAATAGCAGAGTTGAAGTACCGGCGAGGCGATGGAATACTGTCGCTCCTCCCATTCAGCAAACGAAACGCAAAGACGTCCTTGAAGAAAGAAGACAACAAGAACCGATTGCGCACGGACATCAAATAAGTGTAGAAAAATCTCAGAGCAACCAACTTTCAAACGTTCATCGTTCAAGACCCCACACAGACATCCTTGGTCAAGTACCAGCACGTCGGAATATGCAAAGGCGCTACCAAGATTACCAGAACAGATTCGACCCTAAACCCAGCTTATTGCAAATGAACGTGCACAAAACGCAGGTATCTACCGATCCTCAACCCGTTAGATTAAACAACAATCATCAGATCACATCGATATCTCTTCAAAGGCCGGAGGAAAAATACCAGAAGATCCCGACTTCAGCAGTCGTCGACAAATCTCTGCAACAAGCCAAAGCGCACAACAACGACCACAACACACAAGTGATGTCGCGAGTCCTTGACGATATGTCCCACGATGTTACAGATATGAAATTTAAAGGAGAATACAGAAAGAGAGACACTGAATACAATGACCGCAGTTACGACTACAATAAAGACAATCGCAATTTGATCTCTGACACCATAAGAAAATATATCGTTGGTAAACCGATAAATTTCGGAAGGAAGAATACAAAGGAAATCGCCAGGATCGGAAGTCGCGAAGAGAGCATAGAGCCTGAAGAAAGTCCCTATGCCATATTTTATAGAATGCATCCTGACAACCTCGATGAGCAGGATGGATTTGTTTCTATGAGCTCAATGGAGGAAAACATTAATATGTTTTCAAATAAAAAGAAGCGTCTCTCAAATTACGACACTCAAGTTGACTTGAAAAATATTCAAAAAAGATCAAAAAAAAATTCTGACTTGGACAGAGTTCATAAGAAAGTTAAACATTTCTCTAATTATCGCACTCTATGATTTGTTTGGTTGTGAAAACCGAAATTAACCCAATGCAGCTGTAACAATCAATGTTTTAATTTTAGCCTTCTGTTTTTCTTATTAAATAGGTCTACTTGAATATTTTATTATTATACTTGTCATCCCAATAAATCAGGTCACCAACATTCCCAATACTCGTACTTACGCATAGTTCAGAAATTAATTCGGCAACACATTGCTTATTTTAAAACGGACCATCCCATGGAAATGATTTGTTTTTAGTCATGAAACCACTCACCTAACCAATTGACTATTTTTTGTTGTTTCGCCGGCCGTTGTCTATTTAAACGCGGAGCAATGCACCGTATAAATTAATACAGGGTTTTTCATTATCATTGACACAGAAGACCATTGCCCAATCTCGAGAGCGATCTCGAATCGCCCCATTTATGAATGTCAATGTTCGATGCAGTATTATATTCGCTATATAAATGCTACTCTTGACCTTTGTTGTCATTATTTCAATCGTAGCTAACGTTTACGGCTGAATCATGCCGCGGAAAATCAGCCCATTTATACTTTTGTTTGCATGTGGCGCCTGCATGGAAATGAAAGAGACGGTGGAAAGGATGGTCATGGTCCGAACCACCGGCTCCGACCTTCAGCCGGCGGCGACAGGCTTTATTTACAAGAAAGAAAGCGACGGACCTGAAAGCGTCGTCAAAATGGGCGAAAGTGAGATCATGGAGCATTTGTCGAAGCTGTATAAGCCAGAGGCTTACAAGGCTCCTCTTCCCGTCGCAAAAGGACCTTTTCACAACGAAGATGAAAGCAAGGCTGCCTCTCATGCCAGCGAAGCTTACGTCATACCCGTAGTCGAGAAATCAGATGAAGATGAACACATCGATGGAATAGCTAGTGATGATTACGGGAAGATTTTCGGAGGATATGGATCAGACGACGATTACAAAGGATTCTCTGATTACTTCCACGGACTTGGCCACTTCGATCCTGGGCTCTATGAGCACGGAAGTGGGAAGGACTATGGTTCCAAAGGGCATCACGAACACGGAGACAAAGGATACAAAGGATATGCCAAAGGCCACAAGTACGGAAAAGGAGGCGCCGGGGACTACCATACAGAGAAATACGAGAGCTTCTCAGTATCAGGAGGAGGTGGACACGATGAACACTATGACGAAGCCGATAAACATGGAAAGGATTACGAGCAAGGCCACAAATACAACGGCGAAAACCATGGGCACAAGTCTTCACATTCCAAAGGAGAAGACACCGATGGATACCACAAAGTCTTTAATAAGGATGAATTCAAAAAAGACCATGACTTTTATGATGGTGAAAAGCATGACGGAGACTTCCATAAATACGGGAATGGACACGCTGAACACGGATCAGACTCCAGTGGGTTCAAAAAGGGAGGTTCGCACGAATCGGAGCTCGATAAGAGTAATTTCGGAAAAGGTGGTTTCGTTGAAAAGGGATCCGATGATGCGCACGAGTCTTCCCATTCTGGAGAGGAAGGAGAAGAATCCTCACATCATCACTACGGGGACTTCGGCTCTGAAGGCGGAGACCACGCAGGGAAGGGCTACGGCTACGAAGTCAAGCACTGATTTTTTGACTCTTGTTGTTTTGTTGATTTTGGTATTAATTTGTAAATAATATGCATAATTATAAAGATAAGCCATACCTATACCTTACCAATATTTGTTTTACTACCATCTTTTTGCTAGTAGGTACCTATACTTAGTTGTATTTATCTGGATTAAGAAAAGTAGTATTGAAAGAACCAGCCTATTCAAACCTGATAAACGTTTAGGTACATAAGAGATAATAGTCCCAATTCCATATCACCGTATCACGTCATTTACGTTTTTTAAAAACTAAAAACATTTTTGAAAAAAAAAATTGAACCGACTTCACAGAACACAAACAGAAGAACCTTCTACACACTAAAAAGAGAAAAATAAGAATATAATTTGAAGTCGGTGCCAACTATTCATTTACATCTAAGAAGTTCAAAAGAACTTGGGTGCAAAATTGTATCCTGGTACGCTATCGCTCGATTTCTTTTTATTATAGGTACCTAATCGTATTCACTTGGCACCGACTTCAAATTATATTCTTATTTTTCTCTTTTTAGTGTGTAGAAGGTTCTTCTGTTTGTGTTCTGTGAAGTCGGTTCAATTTTTTTTTTCAAAAATGTTTTATTTTTCACTTTTTAACCGACTTCAAAAAAAGGAGGAGGTTATATGTTCGGCTGTATGTATGTTTTTTTTTTTTTTTTTTTTAGTGTAAGTAAATAAATAAATACTGTGTAAATAAAAGTGTATGTGTAAATAATATAGTAAGCCACGAGTACATTAAGACTTTGCTTATCGTAGCTTAAGTAGGAAAGGATAAGAGAAGTCATGGGCAGACCTACTAAAGGACACACCGGAGTTCAGCAAGGGGGAAAACTATCAATCCATAAGGAAAAGAAAATATTTTGGACTACCTCGGGTGTAATACCCTTTCAAACTACACTACTCAAAAAAGTCTAGGGAACAAGGGTATTTTAGTGTATATTTTTATTTCAACTTATTTTTGTCCTAGATGTTATACATAAATAGAAGCCTAATTTATTCTTGATTTCAATTATGTAATTAAATAAAAAGCGTGCAACTAAAAAAAATTAAGATTTAATAAGAAAAACAAAAATAGTGCCTAAACCAAAAAATAAAAATTCTGTAAATAACAAAAACTGACGCGCACGTGAAAATTATATAAAAAAACATTATTTGAAGATGTTTAATAATCTGTCGGACCTCCCAAGGCATTAGCCACGGCCTTACATCAGCGTGGCATGCTGAGTATCATGTTATCAATTGTTGCCTGTGGAATAGCACTCCATACTCTGGATAGATGCGAAAAGAGTTCTTCTCCTGTGTTCAAATTTTGTGGAAGATCACTAAAAGCTTTTCTCCCGAGCAAATCCCATGCATGCTACATCGGATTGAGATCTGCAGACTGAGCAGGCCACTCTAATAACGTGATATTGTGCGTACAGAACACATTCACCACCTGCCTGGCGGTGTGTGCGCGTGTATTGTCCTGCATGAATATGAAATCCTGGCCGAACTGCTGATGGTTAGGGATCACCATGAGGCGCACGACCTGCTCGAGGTATTTTTCTGCATTTAAATTGCCTCGTATCCAAACGAGATCAGTTCTTCTACCCAGGCAAATTCCCGCCCACACGATGATCGTTCCGCGTTGGTGAGGATGAACTTCCTGAGGATTTCGGAGTCGACTTTGGCGACTAGGGACTCGCCAAACACGCACTCTCCCAGTATCAGGATTAAATCCGAAGCGAGACTCATCGGAAAACAGAACACGGGCCCACTGATTGTCGGTCCATTGCAAATATGCGTTAGCCCACAGTAAACGAAGCCCTCGATTTCCACGGCTTAGAGCTGGAACTCTTAATGGTCTACGAGCGTGAAGATTGACTTCATGTAATCTGTTCCTGGCAGTTTGGTCACTGATAACAACTTGGGGCTGGGACTGGGGGCTTCCAATCAACTGGCGAGCTGTAATCTGGGGCTGCTTTCTTGCAGCATTTTGCAGAAATCGATCTTGCCTCTGGGTAGTTACCCTGTATCTTCCTCGGTGACGTTCGGCTACATCTCCTGTTGCTCTGTAGCGTGCCCATAATCGGCAAATTACGCTTGGCTGTGTGTTAACAGCGTCCGCAATATCGCGTTGACTGCGTCCAGTTTCCAACATTCCCACAGCCCTAAGCATCTCTTCCCGCGTTAAATGAGGACGTAACATAACACTTCGAGTGTCCAAAATCTCGAAAAAGTAGGCGGTATTGGTTATTTACTAGAAAAAAAATCGATACTTGACAAAATTGGTCAACAATCTAAGCAAACAAACCTCTTACTCTGCGACCAAGTTAGGTTTTCCCTGCATAGTTTGAAAAGCTTTTGCTATTTTTTTATTTTTTCTTTATTTGGAACAACTTAATTTATTCCTTATTCAGCCTACATTTATAAATTTTAGTGGTCAGTACATTTTTTTGCGTATTTTCATAAATCAATTGGAGTAGTTTGCTTGTTCCCTAGACTCTTTTGAGTAGTGTATTTAATGTTTGACTCAGATTGTGAGTCAGGGTGTGTTGTGTAGTGAGAATGAGGTTTTTTGAATGTTACGGGAAAACTGTCAATCCCTCAGGAAAAAAAATATATGGCGCCACCTTGAGTGTGTCCTTTACACTTTCTAACAAAAAAAAATTTTGGAAATCGGTCCACAATTTTCTTAAAGTTCAGTGATTGTTTTAGTTTTACGGGAAAACTATTAATCCCTCAGGAAAAAAAAATATATGGCGCCACCTTGAGAGTATTCCTCTTTCTAACAAAAAAAAAATTTCGGAAATCGGGCCACAATTTTCTTAAAGTTCAGTGATTGTTTTAGTTTTACGGGAAAACTATGAATCCCTCAGGAATAAAATTTATATGGGACCACAATGAGAGTATACCCTTTCAAACAAAAAAAAAATTTTGGAAATCGGTCCACAACTGACGGAAATATCGGTGAACATACATATAAAAAAAAAAAAAAAAAAAAAAAACATACATACAGCCGAACATATAACCTCCTCCTTTTTTTGAAGTCGGTTAAAAAAGACGTTTGACTTCAATTTATAGGGCGCGGCGCTATATATACATATATATCTCTATGGGCGCGGCCTTTCTCAGGGTGTGTCCGTGTAGTGAGAAAGAGGTTTTTGAGTTTTACGGGAAAACTGTCAATCCCTCAGGAATAACATTTATATGGGACCACCTCGGGAGTATACCTAGACCTACCTGCTCTTTTAAACAAAAAAAGAATTTTGCAAATCGGTCCATAATTGACGGGAGATATCGGACAACATACCTACATAAAAAAAACATAAGTAGGTACATACAGCCGAACATAGAACCTCCTCTCTTTTTTTTGAAGTCGGTTAAAACGTGAAAATTCAGGATCGCCCAGGATCAAACGAAATTTATTGTTTCTTTTAAAAACGATGCAGTCCGTTTTTAGTCTTTCTAAGATTATTAGGTATATTCATCAACTTTTATAAAGTAAAAATAAAGTTTATTTTATAAAATAAAGTTAAGGTACTATACAGGGTGTCCCACGGCTATGCCACATGGAGGGAAAGTACCTTAAATATTGTAGATGTAACATTTTACTGAAAGAAGACATTATTTTTATTTAAAAAACACCTTAAACTGCATTCACAGATATTTAAATAATTACATGGTTGAACCGGAAATCGAACCCGTTACATGTGAAAAATAGTCTTTGTATTCAACAGGAAGGGAATCATTTTGAGCATTTGATAAATTGATAAATTTTGTATTAAAAATGTTAAAGTTCATGGCCTTCCTTTTATGTGTGACACTATGTTATTTAGCAAAAAATAATCCTTATGATGAAGCCTTTCGATCGGTATGATAAAGCTACAGGTGACTATTTTTCTCATGTAACGGGTTCGATTTCCGGTTCAACCATGTAATTATTTAAATATCTGTGAATGCAGTTTAAATTGTTTCTTAAATAAAAATAATGTCTTCTTTCAGTAAAATGTTCCATCTACAATATTTAAGGTACTTTCCCTCCATGTGGCATAGCCGTGGGACGCCCTGTATAGGGATTAGCTATTGCTGATTACAAATCGAAACTAAAAGAAACCTCGTAGGTTGTAGGTAGGTTTTCTTTCACTTAAAAGTCTATCAGTAATTTAGTACCCATAACACAAACTCTGCTTACTTTGGGGCTAGATGATGCTGTGTGAAAAGTTATTTATTTTCATTCATCATTTATTTATTTTATTTACTTATGTAATTAAAAGTAACTTTTAATTACCTGAGTGTTTTAATAAAAATAAGGTTTAAAAAACAGCAAAAAATTATCTCAAATCAAGTCACTCAAGATCCCAACATGATGACTATTGGAAGAAGTCTTAGGGAATACTTAGTCAAAGACATGTCATGTCCAAATTCTAGGTATAGGTAGGTATACCTACACAGTTTCCTCCACAGTTTTAGAGCTCGTAGGTAAAAACAAATCACACACGGCCAATACGACAAGGCACGAACGGCTCATTCAGACATTTACAAAGAAACTAGCAGTACATTTTATAGTCTAGATGAGTATTATGATAGGTAAAATGTTGAATTCAATTGTAATTTGTAAGGATTTCTTTTTTAGTTCAAAGTTTAAAGGAGGTAAAAGTTACTACCTACCTGGCCTACCTACTTATGTTTTTTATGTTTAGGTTATTAAAACTAGACAATAATGTTGCACATCCGAATTGGATAACTGTTTAAAACTGTACCATTTACATATAAGACCTTATCATGTACAACAGTATGCAATAAAAATTTTCTGATTCTGATTCTGATAGGTACCTACAGTCACGAACTTTAATTTGGGACTCATCTTATCATAATTATTCGTACCTATAAACTATGAACCTTATTGCATTCTGAGTGTTCTCATTCTCAGAACATTTCAAGGAAAGGTGCCAAACTTCGATGTCCCAAATTAAAGTTCGTGGTTGTACCTACATCTAAGGTTTTACATCATCTGAAACTGTATATTGATTAACCCATAACTATCAACCCAATTTTGTTATTGAACTGCGTATTCTAGAAAACATTAAAAAGATATCATAATCATTTCAAATGTAAACATTATCGTCCGTCCACTATTACAATTTTATTTTCTAGCATAACATTATGTTTCGCTAAAGACTAAAAAACTGTCCCTAGAAAAACGATCTTTAAATACTCGTACATAGAACGTTTTTTTGTGGTAACAGTTTTGTTTTGACATGTGTCAACATGGGGTTCAAGTAAGGTTTAACGTTTATGTAATAAGTAGCAAAATGTCTAGAAAATACAATTGCTAAAATATACATGAGGTAGGTATATCAGTTACCTACCGGTTCCCATAGTACTTATAGTAGGTAGGTACAAGCTTTGCTCAGTTTGAGGCTAGATTTTATTTTTTATTTTATTTATTTATTAAGGCAACACCAACATTATTATTAACATTTTATGAGTCTTTTTTATAGAATGTATGCCAATTATAGGCATGCACAACATTTGTAGTAAACATATAGGCCATTATTAATAAACGTGGTGTAAAGTTACGCCAGGTTTAAACTCCAAAAATTGTATGGTTACTTCTAAGTTACACCCGGCGTAACTTTACACCACGTTTATTAATAAGGGCCATAGGAACTGATGACTAGCTAGAAGCTAGAAAAAAATAAAAACAATTCTAAAGTTAAAAATTAAGAATAAGGTAAGTACTTAATTGTCATCCTTGAGCTGTTTTTGGTGACCAGTTATAAAATGTTTGTTTAATTTTCTCTTAAAAGTAAATATGGAGTCACCAAACAGATCTAAGTCTGTAATTTTATTACTAATGAAATTATAGTCTTTACAAATACGGGTAAGAGGAGAGTTGAGACCGATGTTTGTAGATGACGAGCCCAAGACTCTACTTGCCTCGTTTATTTTTGAGCCCTATTGGACTAAAAGTGACCTCCTACAACGCCGGCGCCAGTCTCGTTGACATTGGGCTAAGGTCATTGGCACCTTTCGGTCAGATCAATCATCTAGTTTTTACCGCCCCACGTTGTCTTCAGCATTTCACGCCAATTTACCTTGCGGTCAGCGTGCTCGAGATATTGCCCAATGGCCAATTTTTTCATTAAACTTCTTTGTCACCTATAACCTCGTCTGATAAGTAATTTGTTACATGGTTGAGGTGCACACTCACGGTTCTTTTGTCTCTAGCCTAGATATAAATATTGAGCAACGGGGATATTCAATTATAACAACACAGGCTGCAGTGCGATAAACATCTCAAGATGACCAACACTTTTATTAGTTTGTTGTTCGCTTCTGCTGTCGCTTCAGCGGTTCAGGTGGGGTATGAACCTGCGACGAGCTATATCTACAGGAGCGATAACAACGGGCCCGCGAGTTTGATCCAGCTAGGAGCCCATGGATACCAGCAGCCACACGCCTTCGCGCCACCGCTTCCTCTTCAACCCTTGGCACTCCAACCTTACAACCACGTGCCAGCACCTCTTCCTTACATCGCAGCTAAGCCCATCATCGTCGAAGACGCTGAGGAGGATGAGGAATCGGCCGAAGAATACATAGACCCTGGTCATAATTACGAAAAGGGCGCTGGCAGTGATTATGAAGAAGAGCATCGTGCAGCTCATGGAGAAAAAGGAAGCAAGGGATACAACTCTAAAGGTCATCACGCTAAGGGCGCATCTGGACACTACGGCAAGGAGCATAAAGAAGGTCACTACGACGAGAACAAAGGCGAGAAATCCTCTCATCATAATGAGGCCGATGCCAACGGTAAACACTACGAATCTGGTAAAAACTACAAAGGTGGAGACCACGGACACAAGAAGCACTTCAGCAAAGGAGAAGACATCACCGGATACCACAAAGTCTTCAGCAAGGACGAGTTCAAAAAGGACCACGATTTCTATGACGTTGCTGACAACAGTGGCCATTTCAACAAGCATGGATATGAGAAGGGACATCATGGCTCTGAAGAGAGTGGTCATAAGAAGGGGGGTGAACATGATTCAGGGTATGATAAGAGCTCTTTCGGCAAAGCTGGCTTCCATTCCAAGGGTCATATAGACGAAGGCGAGGCAAGTCACTCGGCGGAGGAAGGCCATGACAGTCATTACAATCATGAAGACGATTACGGCAAGAAAGGAGGTAGCAGCCATGAAAAAGAATATGCACATTCTGATGATGATGATGAATATTATGATGACGAGGAATAGAATAATTAAGCATTTGTAAATACTTGTTATTTTAATTATTTCTATGCTTTTGTTATGTTTGATATGACTACGATGTAAATATTTTGTAACGCTAAATAAACCAATGCATTGAAGACCTCATATAAATTATTTCTTGAAATATCTCAAAGGCACATTAGAGTAAACAAATGGAAGTACCTACCTATGACAATAAATCAACTTAAATTTGAAGGGAATTAATAGTGATGGATGATGATAGTCTAACCAAATTCAGGATTCAGAGTCCAAGGCAAGGCACAATAAACACAACGGAATAAAAGGAACGCTGCGAGTCGAATCTGGCTCCCACAAAGAGATGCAAAAGTAAAGCTAGAAACAAATTATCGGACGCGGCTAACGCACGCGACTGGCAGTCGCGACTGCTAAGGTACCAAAAACATCTAGCGCGCCAGATCGTTGTCGGACGTCCTAAAGCTCAAAGACACGACACATCCGCGACTTACGTCTGATAGTTTGCACAGCTCAGAGTACAATCATTAGCCATCGCAGCTGTCAGCCGCGTCCGATAATATGTTTCTCCACTGAGGCGGAGCTGATTCTCATAAAAATTGAGCAATCACAAATCAGAGGAGAATCAAATTAAATCTCAAAATCTTCGCTCGAGCATTGTGTGTGATTGGTCAAGTCAGCTCCGCTGAGAGTAAACGTACCTACCCTTAGTTTACCTGTTAGGTAGGTTGGTACCTACAAGAAGATGAAGAACGGAAGAAAAGGAAGGCCTAGTGGCCTTCCTTTTCTTCCGTTCTTAACACATTACAGGAAAATGCCGCATTGCATTGAGCCTGCTGTGAGCCTTAGGTACTGAAAAACTATGTGCTGTAAGTAGGTGTACCTAACCTACCTATACGTAGGTATATATAGGTATATACAGTAGTGTAGCAGATAAGCTCTCTATGGACCGAAAATCCAGAATGCCTTTAGGTAGGTAGACGATGCCTTACCTGCCGTGATCTACCTAGAGAGGTAGAGGTAGTAGTTAGGTAGGTAGGGTACTTACATTAGTACCTACCTATCTATGTAGGTACCACGGCGCTCCTTGCGTCGTTTCCCCTATGCCTATGCTGAGGGTCGTGCGTGACCAAAGTGGCTAATTCTTCCTTGAGCGTGACTCATCACGGAAGTAGGTATCTTCTGCCGTAAGATGTTGCGCCATTTGCTGCAGCTCTCAGCTACATGTAGATCCTGTAGGTAGATAACCTACTTTTCAATTCCTTTCACCACACTAGTTCGAAAGACTTATGGTGCCTGGACACGAGGGCAGGACAGTCATGGGCAGCACAAACAGCATGCTTTATCAGGAAGTTGGCTGCTGCCCTATTGGTGCTGCCTCGTGTCCAGGCACCATTTAGGTACCTACTTCTATGAAATTTCGTTAGTGCATTTAGTACCTACCTCTCTTATCATTACCTCTCTATCAATCATCGCAATAAAAGCGTCTGTAATCAGACTATCTCCATTCCTCATTCGCAACATTAGGAAAAGTACCTAAACCAATCATCTTTACGACACGACCGTGCGGGCCTTGACCGATCCAAATCGTTGCACCGATTACGCACCACTGGTCTGTAACATCCCATCAGCCATCATCTTCGAAAGAACTATCCTTGCTTGCTAATTAAAAAAGACTATTTAAAACAAACCGAGCTGCATGTACTTATGTCAGTGTCGCAACCTCATTGCGCAAGAGTAACAAAAAATTGGGACAATGCTAAATAAAATGGTTTTGCTATACGTGTTCATATTAGTTCTTTGTTGGTTTGTCGAATCAGCTCCGAGTGACCTAAGCTCTTCAGAATACGATGAACTGGATCCTAACTTAGGTGATCTAAAGTTTGAAGTCGAGGACTCCTAGATGACATGGACGAAGCTGGAGACGATAAAGTAACCAGAACCTCAGGATATGGAACGAAAACTACATTGAACAAAGGATCGAAAACGAATCACAACATCGGAGATTTCAAAAAGTATTTTAAAACCGGTGGACTTCAAGACCAGGGAGCTAACGATGATGAAGAAGTCTACGCACAAGCGGAAGGATTCTCCAGAACCGGTATAGGAAAAAAGGGAACTGAAGATCGAAAATACAGAAAGGGAATAAAAACTAGAGGATTTCACAGAGTTCACCATAAAGATGAATATGTTAAAGACAAAGTTTTCTATGAAGATGATGAAACTAGAGGGACGGTGAAGAAGGTTTCCGCGAACGGACTTGGATACAGAATAAAAGCGGGGGCTGGATTTACTAAAGGAAACTTCCATCATGATAGGCAAAAAGAAATATTCGGCAGACGGGGTTATACGGACAAATGATTTTCAGTTAGAGAGCTTAGTGATTATTCCGACTCGCAATATAAGTAGGTAGGTATTCAAGGCGTAGTTAGTAAGTTAGCAGGTAGTTTAGCTACCAACCTACTTACCTCAATTAAAATTGATAGGTGAAGTAAATATGTAAGTTCGTATGAGTCGGTCTTTGGTGGCCAACTGTGGTGACGGAGTTTTTAGGCCGCCTGAAGGCCTCCGTCATGGCTTTACGACAATTTAACGTGCCCTTCGAAGCACGGAAGCGCTCAGATGAAAATGCCATAGAAAAGACGAAAGAAAAAAAGAATAAAACCATTTATTCAAACTACAACAAAAGATGACCCTAGGTATAGGTAGGTATTAAAAATATTATGTGGTGTTTGTGAATTGGCCTACACAGCTAAGTCCTACACACCCTTGGCCCTATAATTTTAGCGTTGATGGGCCCGATGGGCCTATGGGATGTGATGGGCGCATTCTGGACTGTTCTGGACTTAGGTCATTGATTCACATGGCATTGACGTTGCCGTTGACGTTGGTGTGACCATAATATGGTTTATATAACCATGGATATTATACATATTACATGGATGTATTTTTGTAATTCGGTTATATCATCGATAAAAAAACCGATGAAAACGATGAAAACCCAGATTGCTTGCAGATTGCACTGCTTTAGAGGTTTATAATTGTCTATGCTATGATAAACGTCAAGTTTCTAGCTGTCATGCCTGTCATGTCATCGCCCTGCCTTCGCTCTGCTCTGCTCTAGCTAGTCTATGGCGATTCGTCTTCTGAATCAAGTCAGTCAAGTGTTTGTGTAAATGATTGTGAAACAAAGAGATTTAACGAAATAAATGAGGCTCGGTAGAGTTTTACTGTCTAGCTTTACTCATGAGTACGGAAGAGACTCTGTTGAATCTCGACTTCGACAAGCCGAACACTTTGAATACACCGCCCGATGACGGTGTGGTGTCATTATCCAGTAGTTCAGAAGAGATCTGTTTAGTGCCAGAGGTCGGGTTCGAGGGCAACCTGGATTCTCCAGGCGTAAACCGAGAATCGCAGCCGCTGCTTGGCGGCCGCGGTGACTTCGAGGTTTCATATAATCACTTTCCAGGTAAGACGATTTCTATGAACTACGTACCTACATCCGGTCGGGGTATACGAAAGGGTGTGCAGTGATTAGAAGGCGGCCGGGACTTAGAAAAATTTCGAGAATTTTTTTTCTTTTCTTTATTATTTGCTTTTCTTATAGATCTCGTAAAAATAAAGCTTTTTTGCCGTATATTTTTTTTCGTCCGACTTTTACTTTTTGAGAAAATCGTCGATAAATGTTTCAGTAAGATTTTAGTATCTTTAATTTCTGGAAAACTATGAATCTGAGAGAAAAATGGTTTTCACGAAATATCTTTATTTTTATTCATACTTTAAGTTAAAATTGAGAAAAACGTATGTTTATAGAGTAACAAGTATGTTGAAAATTTTTCTAAGTCTTTGCCTTCAAAATAGTACAATGGTGCCAGCGACTTAGAAAATTTTTCAAATTTTTTTTGATCCCGAAATGACTGAATCACACGATTAGGTACCTAAAAACAATACAACTAACAGACCTATAGCATAGGTTGCGAGGAGCGAAGCGACGAGTTGTTAGGTGTATAGTGAACAACCACGCACGAGCCGAGCGAAGCGTGCCGCGGCAGCGGCCGGCGAGTGCCAGACAGACCTCCTTGGTTTTTATGTTCAGTAGTAAAAACCACGGGGATCTGGCACTCGCCGGCCGCTACCGCGGCACGCTTCGCTCGGCTCGTGCGTGGTTGTTCACTATACACCTAACCACTCGTCGCTTCGCTCCTCGCAACCTATGCTAGAGGTCTGTTAGTTAAATTTTTCATAGAATCAGGATAAATAATTTCGATTTTAGATGAAATAAAGCATCGGACTAAAATATTTTATAAGGCTAAAAGCTTTTAATTTTATGTGCTCTTGGACCTAGAAGCAAAAAAAAAAATATGTATATATATTGAGAAAACTTTTGAAAAATTTTCTAAGTCGCTGGCACCATTGTACTATTTTGAAGGCAAAGACTTAGAAAAAATTTCAACATACTTGTTACTCTATAAACATACGTTTTTCTCAATTTTAACTTAAAGTATGAACAAAAATAAAGATATTTCGTGAAAACCATTTTTCTGTCAGACTCATAGTTTTCCATAAATTAAAGATATTAATATCTTACTGAAACATTTATCGTCGATTTTCTCAAAAACTACAAGTCGGACGAAAAAAAAATATACGGCAAAAAAGCTTTATTTTTACGAGATCTATAAGAGAAGTAAATTATAATGAAAAAAAAATTTTTTCCTCGAAATTTTTCTAAGTCCCGGCCGCCTTCTAATCACTGCACACCCTTTCGTATACCCCGACCCTACATCCTCCCAATTACCTGATAGAGACGACATTACCTCGTAATTTTGCTCTCAAATGTCTATTTCAGTTAGCTATTACTTAATTCCCTGTTGTATGACTTCAACAAAGCATGTATAAGGCTTCTTCAAGATAAGCAAACAATGGAACAATATATTCTGTTTTGAAGATACGAAATATTTATCGCGATACACGTATCCTTGACTTGACCAAAAGTTAAGGTTTCCTATAGCCAAATTGCGCGTTTTCATCTTTGCTCAGCACCAACTTCAGTTTGTTTTTAATTGGATGAAATAATTTATGCAACTGGTGTGAACTCAGTTACAGAAAGATATTTTCAGTGGAGCATAACTGTTCTTCTGAAAGTGTAAATATTTCATATGAACATTTTGTGCCTCAATTTAAAATGGACCCGTTTTATTGCAGTAAGCTCTTTTTTATATTAAGTTAATAAATATTATGGGCTGTAATTTTTATATTAAGTTAATCAATATCATCCATGTTTTCATCACTTTTCTTCGTAATAATTAGTATTCCATATGGTGTAAAATAAAATATACTTATTCCTTTTAGTATGATTTTTTTACTAATTTTACAGAAATGTAAGGGTTTTAAATCCCATTTCTAGACATAGGTACATAATGTCCATAATTAACATTGTTCTACATGTTCTTTTCTAAAATTGCCACATGGTACATCTTAGGCCCTGCAGCCTTATTGTCTGACTAAATCCATTCCCATTTGTCATGCCGATAGAGCTCAACCAATCACATAATAGGAAAATGACAATTGAAGTCCAGAATGGGTTTCAAATGTCAAAATGAAGCCCATGTCCATTGCCAGTTGAATTACACAATAAGGCCCCTGGTGGTTGTCATGTAGTGTAACACAGCCATCAGAATTGGTTACAAGCTCATACCTTACTTACCTATTGAAAAAGAGTAACCTTGCAAGTCAGTACTACTACTATCTACAAAAAATATTGCATAATTATTACCTGTTACTTGATATATTACTAGCCTAGACCTTTATACAAAATGATGGTACTGCTATTTTTATTACATGTGACCTCAAACAAGAGGGAAGCTGAGAAAGCCTATTCTATCTCTGCTATATCACAGGCACTACAGCATACTGTTGAGTGCAGACTGCAGGCATAAGTCAAAGTCAAAAAGCATTTATTCAGTAGGACCGCTGGGATCACTTTGAATTGTCTTAAAGCTAGATGATTTTAATCCTGTAGCTTAGCAACCAATACCGTTACCGACCATAGGCCTCCTGATGCTATGTGAATCATATCTTTATACATGGTGTAAAAAGACTACTACCGAAAACTGAGGGGTTGCAATCGGACCATGATTATAAACATACTATTTATCGAAAAAAAACTCAAAAAAAATTATGTTATTTTCGGTTATTTACTACTAGGACAACATTATAAGACCATACCTACCTGATAATGTCATTAATAAAAGAAAAAACAGTTAAAACTCAAAATCCAGCAATCTACGTAAAACAACGCGCCCAGTACATACGCAAACAGTAATCTTCAAACGCTGTTTTCTCCGGATATATAATGTTTTTTTTCGGAAAATCCTTTTGGATTTAGTTGTGTGACTGGGAGGGATAGGGATGCTGTACCTACCCCTCCGACTTCGGTAGACGTCATTTTACACTCTGTATTTAATAGCTTAAATTTTTTCAAAACCTCCCTCGGAGCAGACCTAGCTCAAAAAAACATAAACAGTACAGGTTTGTTGTTTGATTACTACGGTCAATTATGTCTGAGAGGAGACTTGATAAAGTACTTATAACTCAAGAGAATATCCTAATTGTGGTTAAAGTAAAACCACAAGAGAAAGCTAGTATTAATTACATTTTATGTGCAACCCGTGACATTCTAAGTGACATGGTTTGACTAGTATTATTTCAGAAAATGATAAGCTGAACTAGTTATGCAAATATTGGAACTACTTTTGAGAGAGTCCAAGGTGAAGAGAAACTACAATATAGTTGTATTTAATAGACAAAAATTGTAAATATGAATAGTCAATTGAGTAAATAATCTTAATTATTTATTTGCTTCAAGATGAGTTGTAAAAACTAAGTTAAGTTACAAAAAATTGCTACGAAGAACATCTAATTATTTTTTGTTTATGTTGATTATTAAACACTAACAATACGACGACCTCTGTGGCGCAGTGGGCGAAGGCCCGCCTGCGACGCAAAAGGTTGCGGGTTCGATCCCCGCGGCGGGACCAATGTTTGTATGATCTGCAAATATTTGTCTCGGGTCTGGGTGTTTCTATGTATAATATGTATGTATTTACAAACAAAAAGTATTTAAGTAGTATATCAATCATCTAGTACCCATAACACAAGCTCTGCTTAGTTTGGGGCTAGATGATGCTGTGTGAAGAAGTCCAGAATTATTATTATTATTATTATAATAAAAAAGGCAATGATCTTAATCCCTGATATAAACACCCTCCTTAATGAAATTATAATGCTCATTAAGTAATTTTAATATTCAATTCAAGATTGCATATAACGAGGTGATTCCAGAGACACTGCTACATAGTAAATATAACATTAAGTACAGTACGCACAACCAATCTTTAGCTCTCTGAAGTAGCTGCGCAGAACCCATTTTTGATAACGCCTAAAACACGAAGACAGCGTTGTATAGTTGCCTCGCTCACTCGCTTAGTTTGTTGCATCGTTCTATCTCGCCTACTCATGCAAACCTGCGCTATCGTTTATTGCACCTAACTTCAGTGAGCTAAAGATCGATTGTGCGTACTGTACATAGGTTTTAAATACTATGTAAAATTTTTTGTATGTTTATTAGTCTTGTCTTGATTACATCTACTAATATAAATACTAACAATCATTTTCAATCTAGAAATAAATACGAACTTCCTCTTCCCTGTTCAAATTGTAGATATTCGCAAATTAAAATTTTTGTATGAAGACAAAAAATTTGAATTTGCAAAAACTTTTTTTAAATGTATTCTCTCATTTTAAATTTTAGAAGAATTTCCTAAAGAATATTTGATGAAAAAATTTAACCTACCTCTGACTACCCCATAAGACATTTTCATGCCCATTTTTTATAGCAAATGTGTGTCCATAGTATTGTGTACATAATATGACGTGGGCAGTAATCTAAGGCTGTTGTGATAGTGTAGGCGTACGCAAACGTGTTACTCATTCCCAATTGTTTCGCAGTTTATACAAAACCTCCTATATTAGTCACCATTGTTATCTGCACTTTGTATAATTATATACTCGTAGGGTTCCATATCGTATTGCTGTTAATATTGCATACATTTTCTTGATTATTAAATGTTTTCTTCACTATACGATTTTGTTTTTAAAGAGTCGCTTGTTAACTTACTAATATAACAGTCGCCCATCCATTTTGACTGTGCGAAACGTAGCCTCGACTAGCAAGATCGATCTCACGAAGGCGGGTTTGTCTTAGCTGTGTGTAGTTGCACATGCACGGTGTTTCTGTGTGCGCAAGCGCGGAAGTGCTCTCCATGGACGAATGAGCGTTCAGTATCGCTTACGCACACAAAAACAAATCTACACACAATCAAGACCAACCCGCCTTCATGATGTAGAACAACTATACTTTGTATAGCATACGTCACAACCATTAACATGCTAATTTGTACTCGGCCTAGAAGAATTCGGTAGTTACATAAAATTATGAAATTTAATCGACTCTTCTGATTTGGTTGCCGTGTCAAGGACAACGGGCGGTATCACACAGATACCTACGATGTCTCCTACGAGTATACAGACATCGTATCACTTCTGCCAATATTGTATTGTTTATTCCTATTAGCTTAAACATCTTGAATGTTTAAACCAGCTGGTGAAAACTTAAATCGGACATTGTAAGCGTTAGCTCTATCCCCATTTACATAATGTTACTGCATATCTGGCCTTGAAGTAGTCAAAATTAAATATTTGCTCAGATTGTTTTAACAGTTGTTTTTAATTACATAGGTAGGTAGGTACTATGTATTCAGTATCAGCACTCAAGCGTGAATCGTGTTTCAAGTTCAACCGATTTCATTATTTAATTTCACTAAGGTAGACCTGCCAAATGTAATGAATCGACTCTGTAATGTTCAAGGTATACCTAGATATTGAGAGCACTGCAGCAAACCCGCCTTCCGATCCGGTCGTAGGTTCGTATCCGGTCGTGCGTCGACGGGTTTATCTGTACAAAAATGTATGTGCACTATGCTAGTACTCTCAAACTGTGAAGGAATAGATCGTGAGGAAACCGAAAAGTGTGTCGGAAACATGTGTCAAGTGCACGAAAGGAACCTCTTTGCGGCGCACTTAAAATCCTTTCACCACACTGGTTCAAAAGAATTTGTGACATGATAAGAAGAAGATTATACATGTCTGTCTTGTCCTACTGTTGTTACTGTTGTCAGCAAAGGCCTTCTGTCCACACAATCTGTGTCGTCTAGACTTCTTGTAGACACAAAGAAAGATGTTATCTGAACTGAACCTAAGACCTTCAGATAACAGTCAAGGACGAGAGCTGCATGTTATACAGCTCACTATTCGTAGTATTAATTCAGCCAGGTTTTATTATACAATGTATTATCCCTATCACCCCCATGCGAATGAAAAGAGATGCCAATTGATTTTTAAGTAAGAGAGATAGAAATAGCAGCATTTCCCGTTTACAGATGACCCGCAGTTCAGCGAGCTGCTATGGCAGGCGGAGGTGGCGATCGACAATGGCATCTACCCAGAGCGGATATACCAGGGCTCCAGTGGCTCATACTTCGTCAAAAACCCGGGCAGTGTGAGTAGAAGATCAGTTTTCTTGGTGAATGGGGATGGGTGTAGATTTGTTTCACTGAGTTTATTTTCAAGGCAATTGCCGCATTGCAATCATTGATACTTTACGGCTTCTACACTATAGACAACCAACCGGCAACTATAGATCTTTGGCATAGATAATAAAAAATCTAAATAAATACCAACTCCTATAATGCTCCTACAGATGTCGAATGTCGATAAGTGTAGTATTTTTCTCTATGACTCTGTGCCTTAGGACCGCTGGCATCGTCCTGATTATGTCAGTAACCATAATAGATTTGTAACAAATGAATACAATATCCACTTTACAGAATATGTGGAACGCATAGCCCTCAACGATCATAAATGGTTAAGTCAAATAATGTACTTACCTAAGTTAATTTGCAATGCAATGTATGCTAAGAATATAAAACAGAAATAACAACTTCCTCAAACAATCGCTCCTAGTTACACACTTGTAAATATTTTTGTTTATTAGTTGTTTGATGTTTGGAGCGTACAGTAGAACAGTCGCGGGGTTGAGGGACTTTGAGAACTTTGTCCTCTCATTTGGTGCGACTGGTACATTTCAAAACGATGCGTACTTCTGCGGAACGCATTCCCTTGAATTCATCCAAAAGTGACGTTTCCTGCGATTGATTGCGGTCGGTTGAACAGCGGAACGGTTTCGCCACGGATGCGTTCCGCTGAGATATGAATCGCTATGCTGGCTCGTGTCATCGATCACGTATTGCATGAAGCCAGAGAAAAACCTATTTGCTGGCTAAAAATCTTGGATAAATCTGCTTTTGCCAAGTACAAAGGCAGGTTCTTGGTCGTGTGGTGAAAGGATTAGAATCAGGTGTTTTTATTCCGAAATTCTTAGAGTAAAGCCAAAGTTCTTATTGTCACTAACTGCCAGTTACGATAAATTACAATAATGCACGATTCCAGAAAATAGTAGGCGTATTCAAACCAAAAGACGAGGAGCCGTACGGCCGTCTGAACCCTAAATGGACCAAATGGATGCACAAACTATGCTGTCCGTGCTGCTTCGGTCGCTCCTGCCTCATCCCCAACCAAGGGTACCTCTCTGAGGCAGGCGCCAGTCTCGTCGATTCCAAGATAGGGCTTCGCATCGTGCCGAAGACACGGGTGAGTTTTGGGATGGATATCTGGGTATTGTAAGACTTTTTGACTTGTCAGTTCGTCGACAAGAGGGTATCTCTATCTGTTTGAATTAAACGAAGAGAGAAAACAGAGTTCTAATCAACGATGGTGGACTGTTTTTCATCATTCCCATTTCAAATCTTACTATTTAAATTATTTAATTTACTTCGTACATTAATATGAAATTAATATTTTTGAAGGGTTTGATCCCCGCCGCGGAATAAATGTTTGTATGATCTGCAAATATTTATCTCGGGTCTGGGTGTTTCTATGTATAATAACTATGTATGTATTTACAAACAAAAAATATATAAGTAGTATATCAGTTAAGTAGGGCTAGATGATGCTGTGTGAAATGTCCAGAATTATTTATTTATTTATATATTTTATTACTTGGGTGGATCAACTTTTTAGTGTAAAATCTTGTCCCCGACGTAAAAAAAATCGTAAAAGGTGCTGAGTTAGATTAATTGTCGGTTTTAACATTAATTAATAAAATCAGATCCTTTACCATTACGCTTGTTCATCAATATTTTAAAAATATTTAGTCAATTATATTTAAAATTATCGTGACCCAGTGGACGAAAATTGGTTTTCATACAAATTTCACTTGTCCCCAGCGCAAATCACGCACATATGCAACGCTGCTGTGTAAAATTTTTCCTTGACTTGTCTTTATATTTTCTATCTACATTGTTCCTTGATGTACCAGCATTCTAAAATACTGATTTGCGAAACAAAATATTGCATTTTTCAATGAAAAAACACGGTTTGAAATGTTGTCCCCGACTTTTACCTAATTCGCGTTGTCAACTGGGTAACGACAAAAAAGTATTACAAAGTGTAAGTAATATAGACAGTTATTGGCTAGGCTAATAGAAAACTCATCTGCATGTCGTAAAATAAAGATTGCTGATCCTTGGCCATTATGTGGACTCTGCCATTACGTCTGTAGTTCGCAGCGGGACTGGGTGTCATTGTTTTTTATCCGCTGACTCACGACGAAATTTCTTACGAGTAAACTGCTTCTCAAAGTAATTTTGTTATTATGTTTTGACATTTGATTCTGAAATGCTTTGCATCCACGTATTTTTTTACTTTCATTAAATTCGTTGAAGAAAAAGAGTTAAAAACCTTAGTTTGTATCCTGAGTCACCGTTCCACTGGCTCACAAAAACTGTGACCCAAGAGACAATTTTTAGTGACCCAAGAGACATTCTGCATAAAAGTTATCATAATTTATACAATAAACAATTTGGTGAGTGATAAACGGATTAAATACATAAAGATTCATTGCACATTTTTAGTTTCTAATAGAAAACACTCAGATTTAAGTTTAAAATAGCTTTAAGTATGAATTAAGAATACAAGTCAGTTGTGAGGTCGATACAATACACCACACTTCATTCGATTCTGCTTTTACACATTCCATTTATCTTTTCTTTGATCTATTTTTACCCACACTCAATGTCGGCGACGGAGAAGAGTCAAGAGGTCAACTGGCTCGAATATGCATGGCCTTCGTAGATTACGAAAAAAAACCTTTGAAAGCAAGAAATCTCTCTTCATCGCTGTAAGATCCATTTTAACTATATGGATTTACTGCGGATGATGTATACCACCATAAATGTGCGGTAAAGAGGAAAACCTTATCACCCAAGCTTTTTACGGGTGTCCTAGAAGACGTCGTAAAAACTCTTGAATTAGACAGCTCGGGAATAAAAGTCTGCCTGTAGGTAGGTGTATTCCTGTAGCACCTTAGGTTTGTAGACGATTTGTAGACGACCTCAACCTCATCCTTTTCTGGTGGAACAAAAAAAAAAGATGCTTCGAAAGCTTCGGGCCTACTTTTAGAGATGCGTGATCCTGATCACTCATCTTTAAGTAGTTTACTTTTTACCTCAAAAGTAGGCCTGAAGATGATGAAGATGGTTCCAAACATTGCATTGGAAACAAGCTCTGCCAATGTGTTCTACCAACTGCCATCATGGTGCTAACTACCATCATGGTGCATTGATGCTCACGAAGGAGACTGTGCTCTCTTGAGAGTCGCACTGAGAGCTATAAAGCGAGCAATGCTCGGTATCACTTATAAGATTGTCCCCAATACCGAAACTCCCGAATGAACAAGCTAAAATTGTAAGATGCACAAGCGGTTATTGGGGCTCAAATAATATTGGTTGGGCAGGACTAGCCAGGCGGCTGTAGCAAAGTAGTAATTCAGTCCACTAACTATGAAATTATGGTGCCGAGATATGGGCGCTCACGAAGGAGACTGCGCAAGATCAGTCGCACCCCTGTGCGACTCTGATCTTGTGCCGTCTCCTTCGCATGGAATAAGCAATGCTCGGTATTACACTAGAGATTTATTATTAGATCTACCCAGTCCTCGATGCCGAAACACACACACAAGTGGTAAGTGGGGCTCAAATGGAGTTGGTTGGGCAGGACAAGTGGTCAGGTGCGGTGATGACAGGATCAAAGTTGTAAATGAGTGGTGTCCCAGAGGTGGTAAATAGAGTGATGGTCGTCATCACAGAAAAAAAGGATCGACGGCATCGTAAAGTCTGTAGAATATAATACAAGGGCAAGATTACCATACCACAAGACAAAGGCGAATGACAAAAGTGAAGAAAGGCCTGTACCCCCCGGCATAGCTGGCCCAGCCTTTCTCATCCCACGGAATAAAATTTTGATGAATCTAAAGGTAGTAAAATTATTTTTTTTTGGCCATATGTTGAAAGATATCTTCAGTCGGTAAGTTAGTGAAAAAACTACGCTCAAGGCGAGCCGCGGTCCAATGCGCTAGAGCCTAGAAAATAGATTTCATCTACAAAAAGCTTTTTAGGTCTTCTATTAAGCGAGATTTATGTTATTAGAGATATAGGACTGGTTTGCTACGCAGATGACTGTTTAAATAAACGAAAACCCTCATTTTCATAAAATGTTATCTTCAATTTTAGAGAAATATGTAATAATTGTTAGGTTAGGGTTTATTTTCTATGATAACTTTAAAAAGTAAACTGGTTGTCACATTTAAAAGATATTTTTGTACCTTGTATGGTTTTTTATACTGTAATTTGCCTATGGCATAGTGCCATTTATGTCTCTGGAGTCACCATTATGTCTCCGGGCTCACGTAGTTGTCCCCAAAAAATTGGACACTGATAGCAGGATTATTAAAAAAGTAAAGGTTATTATACAAAATGTTGTATGACAAATGTTTGAAGAATAACCTACAATAGTCATGTAAAAAGTGCATCTTTCTGGCGTTTCTAGAAACATAATTACAAGAAAAGTAAATAAAATTTCTTTCATTTAGTGACCCCAGAGACACAATGAGGTATATTTTCAAAAAATGGAGACACTTTATTTAAATTTTGATTATGCCAGATTGATTTAATTGAATAATAGTTCACATTGAAACAGATTTACTTATTAAAATATAGTTTTTTATGAACTTTTTACCATAATACGTCATTGTGAGTTAGGTGACATTTTTGGGAGCCACTTTTGGAATAAAGGTATAAAAATCCATGAAAACGACAAAATTTTTTGGTGCTCGTAGTAGATTTATAAACTACAGAAATTTATTTAACAATATTAGGTGAAATTATAGCAATATTTCAACATTTATTTTTTTACACAAAAAGTTGATTCATGACAGAAAAAAGTTGATCCGCCCACTTATACTAATGCCTTATTAAAATTATAAATAAATTGCGATTTATGAATGTTACATAGTATTACAATGTTAATTGTATAGATAAGTTATAGATTAGTTCGGCCTGAATGGAACTGTTACATAAGTCATATCTACATGTCTAGGTATCATGACCTTTCTTAACTAGAGTTAGTGCGATTGGACAATGTGTTAGATAATATTTCGATTCATTATCATCACCTTGTGCTTATCCAAATAAGAATTTAAGGGTCTTAGGTTCTCGTACAAAGACTTGAGAAAAAAGAAGAAAAAAAAAAAGGAAAAAAAAGAAAAAACAAGAGGTACAGTTCGCCCAACGGATCTAGGCCTTCGTGAAGTTAGCCGTTTGTCTGCGCAGAACTCAATTTTGTATGAAAGCGTTCACTGCGCAGACAAACGGCTAACTTCACGAATGCCTAGATCCGTTGGGCGAAGTGTAATTGTTTTGAAAAACTTTGGACCAAGATACATATTTTCTGAATTTATTTAATAATTTTAAAATAATATTTTTGACGTTGTATAAATCATCTAGTAATACTTAGATGTCAAGGCCTTGATGCTGATAATTTAATTCTGTATTCTACCCAACATTCAAGCAAATCTACGTATTAAAGAGTTTCACACAAAATGTTTCACCAAGGGATGGAATTTTATATAATCTCTTCTTAATGAGTAGTTTTTGCTATAAAAAGAATCTACCTTCCAAAATATAGCTTTCCAGCTTCAGTCATTTTGCCAATGTACGACACTTTCGTACATCAATATTTAGTCAAAATGTTTCTATATAAAGTTGTTCGTCTTCCAGGTAGTAAGGTTAGTATCGGAAACGTTTAACTACCTGCGCATAGACCGCGAGCGTTCGCGTCTTAAGCGCGCCATCACGGAACAGTTCCCCAACCTACGCTTCAACAGGATGGGCCTCCCGCCTAAGGTAACAAAACTTTCTCATACATATAACCGATTGATCGTTTATTTTTAACCGACTTCAAAAAATGGAGGAGATTTTCAATTCGTTGGGGTCTTTTTTTAAGGTTTCGTACCCAAGGGGTAAACCCTAAAAACAGAAAAAAAAAATTAAGGGGGCTCCCATACAACAAACGTGATATTTTTGCCGTTTTTATAGATAATGGTACGGAACACTTTGTGCGCGAGTCCGTCTCGCACTTGGCCGGTTTTTTAATGAACTTATGTTACCTGATTACTTGAAGACGCCTTGATTTGTAATTTTATATTTGTTTGAAGAGTGATTTATGTAATTTTCGAGTCGAACAATTTTTTAGTGTTTTTTTAAACTAAAAAGAAAACCATAATTATATTTTTACCTCCGCCATTTGTGGACCGATTCAAATTTCTTCTTTTATTAGGTGCAGGGTATAGATAAACCAGCACTAGCAACTGTTGTGTATTCTCTTATACTTGGCTACTAACTCATACGAGCTTAAATACTTTATTGTACTTAAGTAAGTTCGTATGAGTCAGTGGCCAACTCTGGTGACGGAGTTTTTAGGCCGCCTTAAGGCCTCCGTCATGGCTTATTTATTGTACTGAAACAAGGTTGCCTGGAAGAGATCGCTTCTTAGCGATAAGGCCATCCATTGTACATTTTTATCTGGTTTTTCTTTTGTTTTTGTCTGTTTTAATTTTATGAATGGTGTGCAATAAAGAATTTTCATTAATTCATTCATTGTGTGTTCGGTAGATGGGCTCATTCCAGCTGTTCGTGGAGGGATACAAAGACGCCGACTACTGGCTGAGGAGGTTCGAACAGGACCCGCCGCCGCCTCACGTCATGAAGAAGTGAGTCACGTTAGCTCAGTTGGTCAGAGCGATGCCACGGATCGGCAAGGTCGTGGGTTCAAATCCCGCATGGGTGCTAATTTTTAGGATACATTTAAAAATCTTTAAATATCCCTAAGTGTGCGGTTAACACTATAAAAAATATAATCCTTAGTGAGTCACTTGTATCTTATTGAATTGATTCAGGCGTGACTTAGATTAAGTCCATCGTAAGATATGTAAAATGGTAAAAAAATATCTTGTGAATAGTCTTACCCTGCGTTTTACGTTGAAGTAATAAAAAAATTCAAAGCATAGTAGAACGAAATGACATCGCCATTTTGAAAAGTCAAAAGTTATTGGTTGTCATGGTAACCTTAGAGCAGTGCTCTTTGTGTCAAACAGAGTACTGCTAAAGTTTTTATGCAATATTCCCGTTGTCCTTTTACATAGTTTTTTGGTTTTCAGGAACGTTTTTCGGGATAAAAAGTATCTTTCGCTTATTCGTGAAAGGATAGCCCTTTGACATAATAGTATTCAAAGGATCTTGAACTCTGTTATAAATGCTTTATTTTCATAATTCGCTCACGGCATACATGCGATATTTCCAGGTTCCAGCTGCAGTTTGAGCGGCTCGTGGTGCTGGACTATATAATCCGGAACACGGACCGCGGGAATGACAACTGGCTCATCAAGTACGACGCGCCCAGTTCACAACAGGACATACACATGACCGACCCCTCTGTATGTATATAGGATCTTTCATTTTAAACTTACTTTATTCAAGAATTGGGTTCAACAAATATATTAGAAAATATTTATGTAATTACTTTTTTTGTTTTGTTATGAAAATCCCTAGAAAATCGATAAAGACTATCCTTTCAATTGATTGTTGCTTCTTGTATAACTTAGCCCATTCGTGATGTAGCTGCGCTGCGATTGGTGGAACGTCTGTTCTTGAAGATCATTATGCAACAATTCAAAAAAATCAATAAATGATAAATTTTGAAGTTGAAACTTAAATGGGCTTAGGAATAAAATTGATACGGTCAAACGTCTATTTACAACCCAAAAATGAGGCCCTGTCAGTTTGTGTAGTTTAAAATGAAAGACCTTATCTGGTTAAATAATGAAGTACTATTTACAGGAGTGGGGTAACTGCGAGGTGCGTATCGCGGCCATCGACAACGGGCTCGCTTTCCCCTTCAAACACCCCGACTCGTGGCGCGCCTACCCCTACCACTGGGCCTGGCTGCCCCAGGCCAAGCTGCCCTTCAGCCAGGAGACTAAGTGAGAATACAAGCACAACGGATCTTTAGCTCTCTGAAGTTAGGTGCGATAGACGATTGCGCAGGTTTGGTAGAGTAAGTGAGATAGCACGATTTTAGGCGTCATCAAAAATGGGTTCTGCGCAGCTACTTCAGGGAGCTAAAGAACGATTGTGCGTATTGTACTTATACATACAAACTTTTGGGTTTTTGAACTATAAAATACTTTTAAACTATAAATCATAAGCGCATGTTACACGACACACATATATACACACACACACACACATATATATATACACACACACACACATACACATACACAAAAACTCATAAACTCACCTTGACTCACACACACTTTCATTTTGCTCTCACCTCTCACATTCTCGCATTGCATAACTCTTGCCATAATTTTTTATTGTATAGTTTAAGTTCTCTATATTTTAAAAAAAAATATACATGTAGTTGTCCAGCAGAACCTACTCACCAGTTGGGCGTTGAGACTGCTTCACAGTTCTTCAACTTTTGCAGTCTCATCGTTTTATTTGTAATTATTGCTCAACTGTTCAACAATTCGTTCTGAATAAACATATTTTTACTTTTTATAAAGTAATAAAACTTTAAAAAAAAAGAATGAAAATGAATGAAAGAAGAATGGCAAAAGCGAAGGGAGGCCTATACCCAGCAGTGGGTGAAGTCGGGCTGCGGATGATGATGATGATGATGAATAAAACTTTACTTTTTAATGTAAAGGTATAAACTAAGAATAACCATATAAATAAATAAATATTGCTGGACATTTCACACAGCATCATCTAGCCCCAAAGTAAGCAAGCTTGTACTATGGGAACCATATAACTGATAAGTACTACGAGTACTACTCGTGTACAAGCCGACGCATGCACATAATCTAGGTTACAGTATTGAACTTTGAATTAGCTTACTCTGCACTGCGATGCTCTTTACAATAACGTGAAACAATAAAATCAGTCTGAAAGTACTCATCGGGTTTGGTTATTTTAGCTCTCTTCGGAGTCACAACCCTTAGCTAGCTACCCTTAGCTCTTACTTCAGCTCAGCTTTCTTATTGTTGGTTAACCCCAACAACTCGTACTAAGTGAATTTATATTTTATACTAGCTGCGCTCCCGCGGTGTTACCCGCGGTCCCTCGGGATTTTTTCATTTTTTCGGGATAAAAAGTAGCCTATGTCCTTCCCTGGGATACAACCTTTAACTATGCCAAATTTCAGCTTAATCTGTTCAGCGGTTTGGGCGTGAAAGCGTAACAAACAAACAGACAGATAGACAGACAGAGTTACTTTCACATTTATAATATTAGTATTGATTATTGATTTCAACTATGTATAACTTTCAGACACAATTGTGAAATAGTTATTGAATGAATTGAATTGAATATACATTAAAATCCATAATATGCGCCCAGCGCTGTTGACCGCGTTTAAAATCCCATCGAAATACTATATTTTGTTCTGTTATATTCCGTGAGTAACATTTCCCTTATTTTCAGGGAATTGATCCTACCGCTTCTATCAGATATGAACTTCGTGCAAGAGCTGTGTGATGAGCTACACGTATTATTTAAAGTAAGTATTAAGTCAATTTGGAACTATTTTTAGGTTTTTAGACTACTTTTTATATACACCCCTATTTTTTAATTACCAAAAAATTTTAAACATCGTCTCGGTGTCTATTACTGATCACATTTATGTAGTTAAAACTAAAAAAAAGATAAAAAATTCATCATCTTCCTGCCCTCTTCCCACATTATGTGGGGTCGGCACATCATGTGTTCTTCCATTCTCCTCTATCCTCTATCATAGTCCAAAGGATAAATACTACATAAGTAAGTGTGGGCATGTATCAAATATGTGTTTGGATATGCCACTGACTACCCCCCTTAGACATCTTCATAGAATCTGGAATAAGTAACATAAAAAGATCTGAGAGAATGTCTACCGCACCTTGGGGATACAGTCGTGCACCTGTTTTTACGTTACTAGATACTACTTGATGCTACACAAGTAAGTCTACACTAATATTATAAAGAGGAAACATTTGTTTGTTTGTTTGTTTGAATTGAATAGGCTCCGAAACTACTGGACCGATTTGAAAAATTCTTTCACCATTAGAATCCTACATTATCTGTGATGAACATAGGCTATTTTTTTTTTTTTTTTTTTTTATGTTGAATGGGTCGGCTCTTGACCTCAGACTTACACAGGCAAGAGTGAGGTGATAAATTATTTTCAAAAAAATTAGAGATCCTTATGAAAATTGCAATAATGTAACCAAAGGTGTAAAAATTTTGAACATAAAATTCTTCATATCGCGTGCGCTGCGAAAACTATTGATGATAGAACAAAAAAAAATTCTACAATATTAAAGAACGTATCAATATCTACAAAAAAGTCAGCGATAGCATAGTCATGTCGGCCATAAACCATCATGCCTATCGTCAAATTGGAATTTGATCAGTTAGAATTGACCATGTATGGGGGTGGATTGACATGATGGTGTATGGCCGGCATAACACGGGGATTTGCCGGTGGTGTCCAAACCTGCCTTACTGCCCAATACTCCCCTACCTACCATAGACCTTACCTACATATTAACCTCTAAACTTTAAAGGATCATACATCCCGCTCCGGGACCGCCATGTTGTTATTAATGTTTTGTTAAATACCTATAATAAACCCGTGCGAAGCCGGGACGGACAGCTAGTACTACATAAAACTACACATACCTTAAAACAACTATACAGGGTGTAAAAAGACTGCTACCGAAAACTGAGAGATTGCAATCAGACCATGATTCTGAACATATTTATCGAAAAAAAAACTCAAAAAAATTTTTGACTTAGCTACGTCATTTTATTTTATTTTCTATAGTTTTTTGCTACAAGTACAACATAATAAGACCATACCTACATAATCATTTCATTTATAAAAGCAAAAAACAATTAAAACTCAAAATCCAGCAATCTACGTACAAAGACGCGCCCAGTACATACGCAAACAGTGATCTTCAAACGCTGTTTTCTCCGGATATAATGATTTTTTCGGAAAACCCTTTTGGATTTGGTTGTGTTGGGATGCTGTACCTACCCCTTTCGGCTTCGGTAGACGTCTTTTTACACCCTGGATAATAATTGTGATTTAATTTGTTTTCAGCAAGACAAAGGCTTCGACCGCAGTCTGTTCGAGCGACAAATGTCTGTAATGCGAGGTCAACTGCTCAACTTGACGCAAGCCCTGAAGGACAATAAGAGCCCTGTGCAACTAGTGCAGATGCCGGCCGTCATCGTTGAAAGGTGAGCTACTGCGCACTGTATCACACGCTACTGCGCACTTCAACTCTAAGGCTGTCATTAATAAACACGAACTAGGGTGGTATTAGCGCTAATCCAAAGCATAAGGCTGTAGTAGGTCAATTCAGTATTAATAAACAAAGACCAAGGAGGAACTAAGCTAATTCGACTCTACTCTCGGAGTAAGAGTTACTCCTAGGCGCCACCTAGTATAGAGATGGAGTAGGCAGACGTAACACCAAAAAGTTATAGAAGAATAAAACCTCTTTGAATAAAACAGATTGTCAAATACAAATTATTGTCTATCTCTGTCATTCATATAATTAATGACAGAGATAGACAATATTTTGAATGATAATATCATTCGTTCATTTACTCTTTTTCTACTAATCCCGATGTAAGGAATGTATTACTCAGTCGAGGCTACTACCAGTTTATTAATAACATCAAAATATTCAAGTTGCTCCTTCGCTACTAAAGAAGTAACAAGTCTGAGAGTAGTCTCGTATTAAGCTAGAATTAGGGTAATCTAATTAATAAGGCCGTAAGAGTCTAGGCGCTCAATAGGTATCGATCAATTCCCAAATATTTAGACGCTTCTTTAAGAAACTGATAATCGAGAAACCCTGTTTCCAGTTTCAAGAAAACTTCCGCGAAAATGTTCGACAGCTTGCCTCCGTAGCAAGTGTTGTCACGTAATTGTAATGACAGCATCTGTCTGTAATTGCTGTCATGACAATCCTCCATCCTGTCAGGACTAACCTGCGTATAATGTCATTAGTTATTGCTACTTTTGATATTAGTTGCATACATTTTATTTCAAATATCGCTCTAATTAGAGGCATTAGACGCAGTAGCATGAGTGTACAGTACGCACAACCGATCTTTGCGCAGGTTTGCGCAGTAAAGTAGGCGAGATAGAACGATGCAACAAACTAAGCGAGTGAGCGAGGCAGCTATACAACGCTGTCTTCGTCTTTCAGGCGTCATCAAAAATAGGTTCTGCGCAGCTACTTCAGAGAGCTAAAGATTGGTTGTGCGTACTGTAACTGCATAGCGCGACAGTTTCGTGACAGCATCTGCATCTTTCGGACAGACTTTGGACCACTTCTCACGGAAGTGTTTTCTTGTAGAAAACGCGGCCTAAGAGTCTTACCTTGTGTCTTACGTGGACGGCTCGACGCGAATGCGATTGCGAAGCGAAGCGATACGATTCGATGCGGCGCGAATCGTCCTACATAGTTTACTTCAAATCATACAGGGGCTTATTACAAGAAAATGAGCCGAGTTTAGACCAAGTCTAACTAAAAAACTGTCCCTAGAAAAACGATCTTTAAATACTCGTACATAGAACGCTTTTTTGTGGTAACAGTTTTATTTTGTCAACATGAGTTTCAACCAAGGTTTTACGTTTTTATAATAAGCAATGTATAATAAGTGTCAAAATTCGCAAACATTCTGATCGCGTTCGCTTCAAATCGCGCCGCGCCGCTGCGCACCGCTCGCGTAGGACACTTCAATAGTAAATCGACTGTTTGTTGTTTCCGCGCCGCATCGCGCTCCCGTCCGAAGTTTCGATGAATATTCGGATGCTACGTTTACTGACTTCAAGGACCAATTTTTCGTATCGGAATATTTGGTCCTAGGTTAAGACAGAGTTTATAGGTTGACCTTATCGACCAAACACAATGTAGCTCGTAGTAGGAAGCATCCGAATATTCATCGAAGTTTCGGATTCAACGTTTGGGGGTAGATGGTATTCCCCCAAGTTATGGTAAAGAGGGAGTACTCGCCTCGCTAAGGTTTGCCCAACTGGCACACTTACCTTAAGGCCTTTTCGGCCGACAGTTATAGTCGGATAGTTCTATATAGGCTAAAGTGTCCAGTAAACTTCGTAAGCGCGATTCAGAAACTTTCTATACTTTTTGCGTGTTCCTAGCGCCATCTAGTGGTACAGCTCCGAAGTACGTCGCTGTAATTGACATCTCTTGAAGTTCAGCTTATAGTACAGCTTGTAGTTCAGGCGATGGTAGTTAGAGGTCGCCACAAACGCTTCAAAGTAAGGGCCCAAATCGCCCACGTGAGACGTTAAGCCACGTTAGGCTAAGACCAATTTCCCTTTTAATTTCTTGTTTTTCATATGTCCCACGCTTAAATGAGTGTTTGTTGTGTTAGGTCCAAGAGCGGTACTGCGTCGACACGTTTCTTCGACTCGTTCCAACAACGCTTCCAACACAAGTCGCCCTTCTTCTCGTGGTGGTGAGCGAGAAGGTAAGTTTGACTGCACCTTTTTTAAACCATGCAAAAAGAAGATTTCATAATTGTATGATTTTTTAAGAATTGACACAGTTTCCTAAGGTTGTCTGGAAGAAATCGCTCACAGCGATAAGACCGCCCATTGTACTTCGCTTTAAATATTCGCCTGTATCTTTGTTTGTTTTTTGTAATGTCCATTTGTACAATAAAGTACAATTCAATAATTACTATTCTATTCTAAGTATAAAATAGAATAACACATAAGTTACTTTTTATTCCCGAAAAATGGAAGTTTTCCCAAGAAAACGCGAGCACACGGACCGTAAATAACAACAAAATTTTTATTCTTACTGAAAAATTATTTATTTTTAAACTAAAAAAAAAAAACGTAAACAGGTTCACGACTGTATCCCCAAGGTGAGGTAGACATTCTCTCAGATCATTTTATGTTACTTATTCCAGACCCTTTGAAGATGTCTAAGGAGGGTAGTCAGAGGCATGTCCAAACACATAAGTAATACATTTTTAAACTAGTTACTAATAATTAATAATTATAAGTAACTAGTTTTAAAAGAAATATTTTTTGTCTGGAAAAAGTATACCAAGAGCTTGATCTTACATTAGCATGACAAAATTCTTAATTCTTTATTGTACAAATAGACACACACAGGATAATAACATAAAAAAGGACAGGTACAATGTGACCTTAACCCTACAAAGAGTTTTCTTCCAGCAAACCTTTGGCTAGAGAGATGTGCAAAAAAGATAGAGGTACAAAATGCAAACATAAAAAAATATATAGACATTTTTATAAGTTATTATATGACATTTTACTTTTTTCTTTCAGAAACCTAAATGGTGATAGTTCCATAGTGAAGCAGATATAAATATTAGTGAACATGTATATGTATGTATGTAATATTGTAGATTAGCGCATTTTTTTAATTAAACACATAGGTACATTACTGCTGAAGTTAGGTGTTATAAAAACTAGTTTAATTTATATTTTTATACTTTTCGAATCACTTTCTAGGCAGAACAAATAACAATTGAATTCCGTCATGTGATTTACTTTTTACCAATTTAAAAAAAAAATTAAATAACTGATAGCAATCTTTTTTTTTATAATTTTGGCCAAAACCTGAGCCAACCGAGAGCATGTTAGTAATGATAATTACTTTCGCATCTTTGAAAGTGTCCCAACTTAAAAAAGTGTCACATTTCGAAGCAATAAAAATAGATGCAAAATTCTTATTTTTAGATTTCTGACTTTAGCAGTGACGCCTTATGGTCGCCCTCGGACCACTAGTCCAACAAAGAGATGTTATTATGTGATTTTATATTCCTTTACTCTCTAAAAAAATTATTTTTGTTACTTCAGCCGTATTTCAAAACTTTACTCCAGAGTAATTATCAAGCATATAATTATATGCTTGAGATTACCTCGAGTGAAGTTATGTACTATTTCTAGGTTTATGTAATGTAATTTATAACGCCAAAAGGCTGTAATTAAACTTATTTACATAATAGGTTCTTAAAAGTTTTAAATCACATTTAGAAATAAATAGGTAGATATTAAATCTTCTAATAAATTGTCGCGAATAATTTAAATACAGGTTGAATATAATCAAATTGTCTACTTCGAACTGTGCTCAAGCTTCACTCATGACTCAAACTTTGGTCAAATGACAATCTGTCAAATCTAAGGACAGGTAAAAAAAAAAACAATTTTTTTTGTACTTAATAACTAAAACTTTTTAAACTAGCATGGTTATCGACACTATAAACAGAATATTTACCATGATTCAATGTTTTTAGAGTTTCCCGAGATCTTATTTAAGATAAGATAATTTTTATTATTAAACACACACAGACGAACCTACATACATTATATATTATTTGCGAGTAGGTTTATTGGCAGCCGAAACGATCTACCCTCTTTCTAAGTCTTTTATTATTAAGAGATGTTTCGTTAGCACCAGTTTCACTCTCAACCGGGAATCGATTGCGACAAAATACACTCACGGTGTCAGAACGGTGGGCTTGCACTAATGTTTCGATTTTTACACAATCTCACAACAGGGTTCCAGGTTCCAGACAATTGAAACATTGAATCATGGTAAATATCCCGTTAATAGTGTAAATAACTAAAGCTAACTTATCCATTGATATAAATCACTATAATAAGGGGTGTCCTAGCTTGAGCGTGAAGTATCATAAATGTCACCTATCTATCGCATTAGAAAGAGAAAGATTTATGTTACAATTGCCAAAGAAAGAGACATCGATACTGTTTTGTTACACGAAGTAAAAACAATGCTGCGAATTTTAAACTCCAGGGCCGAATAGTTTTATATCAATTAGTAGAGAACATGACTGTACTCAAGCAGTCATTGTAAATATGAAACTTAATGAGCATTTGTGAGTCCTTAAGCACAGTTCTTGAATACAAGTTGTTTTAAAAAAACTATTTTCATACACTAGGGGTAGGCAGGGGTAAGAATCAATGTGACATTTTAATTTTACTGTAGAAGCTAGATGGTTTTAAGATCCGAAAGCTTCCGATTTATTTATGGGCTTGAAAAAGCACTTGGTTGTTCATCAACACGGCTAACTTTTGTCACTTAGTTTTGTGTTGGTGAACATGCCTAATAGTACAATATTCAGTTGATTTCATACTTTGCGGCTAAGGATCGAGTTTTTTTAATACTTACTTTCAAGAGGCGATATTATTTGACATCGTTTCTGGATAGAAAATAGCATTGTTTCACAGCTCTAAGGATCGAGTTTTATTTACTTAATAATTAATATCAAGAAGTTAATATTCAAATCATTTAGCCATACCAAAGACAATACAGGAGATGACCCGTGTACATAAATATTTTACAATTTAATTTTTTTTACTTCTTTTTTCTGAATAAAACAATTTGGCCGGAACCTTATTCTGAATTCAGAAACAAAATTCAGATTATCAAATGATGAGTTCAGAGTACCATTAACTTGCATTTACTTTAATTTCTTTGACAGATTTCTTAGTAACAATCTTCTTAAAATAATAAGCTCTGTACTATTTGGTTTTCTGAATTACTTATCTGTATTCAGAGAGACATGCCGGCCGTACAAACTAACCATAAATAAGTGATTTTATTCAGAAACTAAGTGTACGGGCCAACCCGCACATTCAGCACTAAATGCATTGTGCATAGCATAGCATAATTTTTATTACAATAAATTCAGTTTCAAACTCACTTCCGAGTCGAGCGGTCGTTTTATTTAATAGCATTTCCCAGTCTAATCAAATCAATCAATAATCAAGTTATCATGTATGGGGATCACCATCAGACCCCTACACTAAGCAACAGTGTCTTCCTGAGTTTTGAGTATTTTTTTATCTGTCGGAATTCAGAGTGCCTCTTACCATGCCCTCTCAACTCACTTACTATTTTTTATTCATAAAACGATCTTAGTCGCAACGACGAAACGATTAATTGAAAAATATTATTTAGTTGTCGGTTGACGTTGTAAAAATGTAAGAAAAATAACGTTCTATAGGAGGGAAATGTATTTATAATATAAGTGAATTATCATCATTCATTGCACGTGTTATTTGATAGCCATATAATGTGAAATTCTATAAAATGTATCTAGGTTTGAGAACCGTTCAATTCTATATATTTTTCATTGTATTGAAAATGACCAAACCATGCTTGGAAATTAGTTATTTTTAAAATTATTTACCATCTTACGATAGTTTTCCTCCTATTAAACTGAAATTGGGATCCATTGTAAATAGTTATATCAACTTTTGTTTATGTTTATGCATATTATTTAATTTTGGAGAAGAAATATAAAAATATAATCACCATTGCATTTTATTTTTGTTTTATTGACGTCCTTTCTGTATATTTGAATAATAATATAATACACAAGTCTTATTATAATAGTGCCTTGACTTTAAAGTCGAAGGTTGTAGGTTCGAATCCCGGGCGTGCATGAATGGATTTTTCGTTTCGTAAACTTTATTATGCGTAGTAATAAGCTAGCACTCAGTTATTCGTTTTAAATAATAAGACAATTTCAATTCACAAAACATAATTTATTAAAACAATTTCACAACAAGCATACTTACAATATTCTAGTAGAAATAAAATTCTGGTTTGTGCCAAGTACTAATGTCTGGTATATACCTACTAAACAAAATGTATTGCTTGACGGATTATACAGGGTGTAAAAAGAAGTCTACCGAGGCCGAAAGGGGTAGGTAAAGCATCCCAACACAACCAAATCCAAAAAGATTTTCCGAAAAAAACATTATATCCGGAGAAAATCGACCTCGCACAGCTGGTCGAGCATATCTAGGTAGGTAGGTACTGGGCGCGTTTTTATACGTATACTAGCTGACCCGCGCGACTTCGTCTGCGCACGACTCATTTTTTAAATTTAATTATTTAATTTTTTTCTGTCATAAGAACCTTCTGACAATAACAAACACAACAAAAAAAAATTTGTGAAATCGGTCCAGCCGTTCACGCGTGACCAAGGGTTATAGGGATTCATTTTTATATATAGAGATTGTTGGATTTTGAGTTTTAATAGTTTTTTCTTTTATAAATGAAATTATTAGGTAGGTATGTTCTTTTTATGTTGTACTAGTAGTAAATACAATTAAATGACGTAGCTAAGTTTTCGCTAAATATGTTCAGAATCATGGTCTGATTGCAACCCCTCAGTTTTCGGTAGCAGTCTTTTTACACCCTGTAGATCCTTATAATATTTTATTAGCGTTTCCTACCAAATCTATGGAATGTACCTACGCTAAGACTGGACTAGAACTATAGACTTTACATACGAGGGACTTCCATACAAACATTTTATTTTCAATTGAAATGTTCAATGTTGTTTATTGCTATGGAACATTTGCAAACTTTAATCTGGTTTCATTTATTTAGTAGATAATTGAGAAAACAATTAATCGTCTAGCCTCTAAGATTACTATTCTCTGACTGTCATGATAAAACCCATTTTTCTCAAGAAACAAATAAGAGGTATAATGGATTTTTTAATTTTTTTATAGAAAACGTTCTCCCTCGTCTGTACAGACTAAGAATGACTAATATTTTGTATTAAAATAACTGGTGTAGGTTAGCACCTTCGAATTTTACCTCGAATTATACAAATACTGTTTTTATCTTCCGACCTAAAATGAGTTTTTGCGCACAAGCGCACGAATAACTTCAATTGAAAGAATAAATATGGCGGCTTGACTTATTAGTGAATAATTTAATTATTCACTAAAAAGTATTAACAGTCAAATTACCTAATTAATTCCAGAGATAAAAGTTATCTCGCGATTTAAAAAATCAAGCCCTATAGTGAACACTTTTTCATACAAAATTGTGTTCTACGCAGACAAACGGTTCTCGGACTTTTGGTTGTTGTGACATATTTATAATTTTCTACGATGTCAACTGCTAGTTAGCTAACGGGCCGCCGACCAGCGATTAGATTTAGCGGCTTGTTAATGAAGATATTCATTTGTTAGAGCATGATGGAGCACAAAACAATAGTAACGGTCTGTTATATATTTAATCCGTTGTTAGGGCCAGTTTCACCAAAGTCAAGTTTAACAGCTGGTTAATAAATCGACCGTTAGCCGTTTATCAGCGCAGTGAACGCTTTTTCATACAAAATTGTGTTCTGCGCAGACAAACGGCTCTCTGTCACTCTCGGATTTTTGGTTGTTGTGACATATTTTTAATTTTAAACGATGTCAACTGCTAGTTAGCTAACCGGCCGCCGACCAGCGATTAGATTTAGCGGCTTGTTAATGAAGATATTCCTTTGTTAGAGCATGATGGAGCACAAAGCAATCGTAACAGTCTGTTAAATACTTAATCCGTTGTTATTTCTCTTACTAAATTTGATGTCAAATTAACTAACGCTCTGTTAGATAAAGTTTGGTGAAACTAGCCCTTAATCTCTTACTAAATTTGATGTCAAATTAAATAACGCGCTGTTAGATAAATTTTGGTAAAACTAGCCCAAGATTGAATACCTAACTAAGAAATAAGTATTTATAAGTTGTAAATATTGGTAATAATTGTTAAATGCAGCTGTTATTGGTATATTACATATTATATAACAAAATATAAAATTTAAATAACCTAAAGATTTAAAATCAAAAAATCTAAGTTTGGTGCCATTATCTGTAATTAAATTCGAGTATTTGTAGTCTATTTTTCAAACATTTCATAAACCAAGCAGATTACTAAGTCAATATTTAAAAAAAATTAAACACGATAGTAATATTAAATCGCACTTTTCAACACGGAGCAGCAATAATAACACAATACAGGTATTTTAAACAATAAGCAACATTCCTAAATCTTAAGATACGAGTTAGCTTTAAACTTTGATAAAAGTAGCTCAATTTTGACGGGACTTTTCTCTCACCGCTTCCTGTTAAAGTACCTGCCACATATCTTGACAGATAACACATAATATAATAACGCTGGACATTTTCACACAGCATCATCTAGCTCGAAACTAAGCAAAGCTTGTACTATGGGAACCAGATAACTGATATACTTTTTGTTTGTTAATACATACATATTATACATAGTAACACCCAGACCTGAGATAAATACAGCTGTATTTGCAGATCATACCAACATGTATCCCGCGGCGGGGATCGAACCAGCAACCTTCTGCGTCCCAAGCGGGCTTTCAACACTGCGCCACAGAGGTCGTCAAATGCCTGAATTTAATATCAAAATCAGATATTATAACTGCTAAAGGAACTACGTCTGGTTTTATTTATTTATTTATTTATTTATTTTTAGCCCGTATTGTCCCACTGCAGGGCAAAGGCCTCCCTCCTCATTTTCCAGTCTTTTCTGTCTTTAGCTATAGCTGACCAGTCTGGTAGATGCATATCCAAATCGTCCCGCCATCTCCGTGGTGGTCTGCCGCGCGGACGTCTTCCGTCGGGCACCCATTCAGTGACGGTTTTTGCCCATAAGTCGTCAGACATGCGGCAGACATGGCCTGCCCAGTCCCACTTTAGTTGGGAAGACTTTTTGGTGACACTGACAACCTTAGTGCGTTCGCGTATTGCTGAATTTCTGATCCTGTCGATCAGCCGAACCCCTAGAAGACTGCGTTCCATAGCACGCTGGCAAACCTCGAGTTTGGACTTTTGCTGAAGTGTCAAAGACCAAGTTTGCGCTCCGTATGTGAGGATTGGGAGAATACATGTGTCCATGAGTCTGCGTTTGAGGCAGAGCGGAAGATCGCCTTTCATCAGGTGTTTCATCGACCAATAGTTCCTCCAGGCATTTTCAATTCGACGGGCGACTTCTTTATCTTGTCTGGTTTATGTTGTCTGGTTTTATGTTTTTAGTAAAATTGTGCTCCATGTTAAAAGAGTGGTTCAACAAGTTCTATACAATAATATGCATATGCCTATCTTTGCATTTGCCTATCTATGCATATTCATTCATGTTAATCAGTGGTTCAACAAGTTCTATACAATAATATGCATATGCCTATCTATGCATATGCATAGAATGCTGATACTTAACAAAGGCGATGGCTGCTAGCTCCTTGCAGAATTCTTCAAGCACTATTAAACTCTCCACCAATTGGTTGTGATCAGAGCTGGGAAGAGAAATATTAGATTTAAGAACGCTTACTTATGCCTATTAAAAGCACCATTTATTTACAGAAACTGAACATAACTTCACAAAATACACTAGAATCATCTGAGCCATCAAAGGATCGTTTTAAAATCGGAAAAACGATCCTTTGATGGCTGGAATAGTGACCCAGATCACTATTCTTGGTCAAGTGTTCGGCATAGCATAATATACTTCCCTCATAAGTCAAATCGTCAATGTAGAGAAGAAACGTATAAGTAAAGAAGTGAAAACGATTTTCAAGTACACATTCTAATAATTATCCTATCACCACAGATGAGTAAAGGCCATTTCAAACACTTTTTTGTCAATTAGATTGCCAAACCTATTTAATTTATAGATCGAAATGAAAGATGTTAAGATTGCCTTAGGGCAATAGTTTTTTTAGAATTTACGAAATGGAAAAGTTTTTTTTTACACGTAGTAGATATAAAAATCGACTTGAATAATTATATAAATAATGCTGGACATTTCACACAGCATCATCTAGCCCCAAACTAAGTAAAGCTTGTACTATGGGAACCTGGAAGTATTACCTAAATACATTTTGTTGGTAAATACATAAATATTATACATAGAATTAGAATTACCTTTCATCAAAGCTCGGATCCTCACTCATCAGATGAAGTCTCACATTTTCAATCAACTGTTTATAATTCCTCAACCTCGGTATTTCCAGCGTCATCCTCTTCGCCAGTTCTTGCAAAGTTTTGAACAAAGTCTGCGTTTTCTTCGCAGTTGGCAACATCGGATTAAGTAGATACTCATGAATATTCGGATGTGGAAGTAAACAGAGCTTTGAGATTATCGACGTAAGGTGCAAATTCACTTGGTAGGGTTGTGTCGGCATGTTGCTAAGGAGTTTGAATAACATATTGAAGAACGGTCCTTCGTCGAAGTCTTCGTCTGGGTTTTGCTCTTTGTCTATAATTTCTTCTAGATGTAAGTCTGCTTCGGGCCGACTGTCGTAACTGTGAGTGGAGGAAGCCGTGTTGTCCCATGTTTCTGGCCAGTTGAAGGTCGAGGTTATGTCTAACCAAAGCTGGAAGGTTTGTTTGTGAAAACACTAGTGATTTCTTTTTGACTAAGCTTTTCAACTTCAGTTGATCTAGTATTCAAATGGTATGGGTAATGTATTGACTATAAAATTGCTATAGATTGTAAGATTCTATGGTTATTAATATGCGCATTAATACGTGCTATAAACGGTGAAGGAAAACATCGTGAGGAAACCAGATAGTATCATAATAGGCGGCATTGGGCCTGCAATCAGTTGTATGGAACTGCTATTATATGCATATGCATTTTGAAATCTTGCATTTTGAAATCTTAAATGAAATAAAGATCTGAGATAATGTTTATCGCGATTTAGGAACAGACAGCCGTACCTACATAATTTTTTTTTCTTGTATATATTTTGTTATCCATACTAATATTATAAATGCGAAAGTAACTCTGTCTGTCTGTCTGTATATCTGTCTGTCTGTCTGTTACGCTTTCACGTCCAAACCGCTGAACAGATTAATCTGAAATTTGGCATAGTTAAAGGTTATATACCAGGGAAGGACATAGGTTACTTTTTATCCCGAAAAAATGAAAAAATCACGAGGGACCGCGGGTCACACCGCGGGAGCGCAGCTAGTTGTATATATTTTTGTTCCTGTATATATTTTCTGGTATACCTGGTAGTGCCTATGCGCGTCGTGTATGTAATGCTCATAGTCCGCGCCCACAGGGTCCGAGAGGATGGCTCGCGGCAACAGCAGCAGGTAACTGCAGTCAAACAACCAATCATTTCATAATGTTTATTGTTAAACTATATACAGCTGTAACTATATACAATCAAAAAACTTATGAATATAGATGCGCAAACTGCTTTAGGTTTTTGAATATTGCACTTGACAAAAAATATGTTTCAATGTTCTCAGTTCGTAACCAAACCTAAACCAATTTGTGCATTTAAAAAGATTCCAGTAACAAAACCAGTCAATTCAAATAAAAATAGAGACTTAGGCTCTTACTAATAAACTTGACATAAAGTTATGTCATGCATAAACTAAAAATTTGTATGGTTATTCATAGGTTATGCATGACATAACTTTATGTCAAGTTTATTAGTAAGGGCCTTAGACGGATAATTTGACTACAATCACATTTGAGAAATAGCTTCAATGATAATAACTCTTAAATAGGAACTCTAATCTCGATTCCATTTCAGTATATTTTCAAAATAATTCTATGTTACTTCAGGCGAGACTAAAATATGCATTCTGCATGTGTACTCTTAAAAATGGTAGAGCTACTGATCACCAGATTCTGATAAATCAAATAAACAGATTAAAACACAATAGATCAAATCTCAAAAACAGAATTAAATTCGATGCTCGCTTGACACATCTATGTACTATTAAATACATATCTGCAAATCTATATACTTACTATAAAATGGACGCAAAAAATATTTTTATATTCTAAATCTAAATTGTTTTAATACAAATATATCGCAGTCGTCTTAAGATCATATTAATTCAAATAATGGCCTCTCTATCTCAAAAAATCAATGTAAATCTATAAAAATATTAAAAATATAATGCAAAATAAATTCTGAGCAATAATATTACGAAAATAGTAAAATCTAATACTATACAGAACTAAACTATTTACAATTAACTTATATATAAAATGGCTTATGTATGTATACGTCATATATTATCATACATGGCGCAATTTGTACAAATACAAACTGTAAAAATTTAAATATGTACTTTAGATTGGCTTTTCTCTATCAGACTGCATTTTAAGGAACTTCTTGTACTTTATTTAAATAATTAACTATGTTACATTTGTACATATGAGGTGAAGCAATATTATTATTCAATTACAAGACAGTTATTTTGTTTTAAAATGCAATGATATGTCCATCTTTGGGAGACTACTTTTGTAGTAGTTGGATATTAAGAAGGATTATCTATTATAAACTTATATATTATATATATATAAGTTTAGATTTAAACAGCAATAATGAACCCGGCCTAGATTATTACGATTTACCTATTTTAAACAAAAACAGGTTCACGACTGTATCCCCAAGGTGCGGTAGACATTCTCTCAGATCTTTTTATGTTACTTATTCCAGATTCTTTGAAGATGTCTAAGGGGGATAGTCAATACAAATCATACTGGGTGTAATAAGACTACTTGAAAAAACGGAAACATTAGACTATGAATCTTGAACATGATTATGACAATGACAATTGTTGAATACTACTTTACATTTGTGGTTACCACTTTTATTTTCGAAATACTTTAGCAGACTATGGCAAAAATATATTGAAATGATTTTTTTAGTTTGGATTAAAATGCGAGAACTTTGCACATTTTTTAGTAATCAGAAGAAATGATGTTTACTCATAATAGTTTTTGCGAGTAGTATTGATACACCCGTTATTTGTGAAAGTCAGTTAAAATTAGGAAATAATTAAATTAAAATTAGTTGGATATTATAAGCAGGTAAGATTCCTTGTTAGTTCTCGGCCATGATCTCTTCGATGCGTGCTTTTAACCGCACGAGCCGCCTAGAACGATTGAAGCTAAAGTTAAAGCAAGCGAATATACGCATGTAAAGAACCCAAAACCGAATTACTTACATAAAAAAAAACAGGTTCACGACTGTATCCCCAACGTGTGGTAGACATTCTCTCAGATCTTACTTATTCCAGATCCTTTGAAGATGTCTAGGGAGGGTAGTCCGGCCGTGCATGAATGGATTTTGCGTTTCGTAAAATTTATATGCGCTTTAACACGTGCTCTAAACGGTGAAGGAAAACATCGTGAGGAAACCAGTTAGTGTTCTTATAAATACTTACATATACTTAAAATTATATTAATTTATAGTCAACAATTATCAAAATCGCATTATATTTGAAAACTAGTGAAAAAGCATTTTAACGCATCGTTTTAATCAATTTGATATGAAACACACAATTAAGGGGCTTTTACTATGTACAGTACGCACAACCAATCTTTAACTCTCTGAAGTAGCTGCGCAGAACCCATTTTTGATGACGCCTAAGAGACGAAGACAGCGTTGTATAACTGCCTCGCTCACTCGCTTAGTTTGTTGCATCGTTTTATCTCGCCTATGTACTACAAACGCAAACCTGGGCAATCGTTTAGTGCACCTAACTTCAGAGAACTAAAGATCGGTTGTGCGTACCGTACCACTTATTATTTATAAAATATACAGAGGAAAGATTTGTTTGTTTGAATTGAATAGGCTCCGAAACTACAGGACCGATATGAAAAATTCTTTCACATTATAATCCTACATTATCCCTGATGAACATAGGCTATATTTTATCCCGGGAAAGTGAAGTTGTCCCGAGAGACCGCGGGTAACACCGCGACGGAAAGCTAGTGAAATATATGAAATGAGACCTCACCTATTGATGATCTTGTGTATATTCTCCCCCTCCTGCTGTTCTGAAGGCGGGAGACCCTCGTGCGAGAGGATATCTGTAATCTGCTCGTTCACATGGTCTTCATGCTGTAGCTGTTTCATCGCCTCTCTGTACACAAACACCTGCATCTTCATCTATTACCAATATTATACAAATATTCAAAGTGATTCCAGCGGTCCTACTAAAATGCTTTTTGACTTTGACTTTGATACATCTAACAAAAATCAACGGCGTTACTAAAAACGTGGTATATTTGATCAGGGGCCAGCACTAGCTCTTATTTCCTGGCAGTTTTTGAAGTTTTACTGTGGTTACATATTTACTTGTTCCGCTCGCGCTCCCGCCAGAGCGGCAGGTCGTTGAGCCGCGCGCGCTCGTCGGCGCCGGCGCGCTCGGCCGCCCGCGCGCCCGCGCAGTAGCCGCGCGACACCACGCGGGACAACACCAGCCGGCGGATGCTGTGCTCCGTGCCCTTCTCTATTATACTCTGACAACAATCAATGATGCTGGACATTTCACACAGTAAGAGTATACGGCGAATCGCTGTATACTGTACAGGCTTTTCAGTTCTAGTGTAGGGAACAGAGGTTTAACTAGTGTAGGGAACAGAGGTTTAACTAGTGTAGGGAACAGAGGTTTAACTAGTGTAGGGAACAGAGGTTTAACTAGTGTAGGGAACAGAGGTTTAACTAGTGTAGGGAACAGAGGTTTAACTAGTGTAGGGAACAGAGGTTTAACTAGTGTAGGGAACAGAGGTATAACCTGGGTACAGACCTATCATAAAACCTGCAAATACACTTAGTTTAAGTGAATCTTTTGTACCGCTACACCTGTTTTTGGCATAATAAACTTTAACATAGCCTACTTATTGTTACAAAATGTCAATGTCAAACAATGAGCTGTCACCTGTCTGTGTCATCGCATACGCCTTTCTGTAAAGTGATCACATTCAGCATATTCTATCAAGCTTAAATGTTTATTAGATATAATATGTCTATACTTATATACTTTACTAATTTATTTTATACCTTGTTGTATTATAACAAAGTATATTCATAAGTCATATTAGAGTTACCTCGAAAAACTTCAACGTCTCCAAGGTAAGGTCGTAGTCCTCAGTCAGACAGTTAGATATGAGCGTGTGCAGTAATGGCCACTCCGACACTTCGCCGTCGCCAACCAACCAGTTTGAAAACTCTGTCAATTGGTAAAAATAAAGTTTTGTTATCCTTCCTTCTATCTTACTTCCTCCTAATGTACTAAGGGTTGCCTGCTTGCCGCTTTCAGCGATAAGGCCGCCCATTGTACTAATTTCGAACGTGTTTTATTTATGTGGTGTTTTGTTATTAATTGGTGTACAATAAAGTGTTCATTCATTCATTCATTCAATGTGTGTATCTGCGGTATAGATTGGTATAACAATTTGAACCTTCAACTCACTGTGTACTTGTAAACTTGTAAGTGGTTACACGGTCATAGTCTTATTAGTATAATTTCTAGTTGAATAAAGATATTGAAATTCTAGTAAGTAAGTTACTGTATGCACTGCCTGTGCTAAAGACTATTTACACTAACGGACGAAAATGCGAATCACCTGCAATTTGAGTCCGAAAATTTGCAATAGCAATTCCAGGCGTTTGCGTTCCTAGAGGGTTTGAGTATACCTGTATGTTAGGTACTCAAGCAATCTAGGAACTGAAGGCGGTACTCAAGTGGCACACTAGGTATACTCAAGTGGCACAATAGGTATACTCAAGTGGCACAATAGGTATAGTCAAGTGACACACTAGGTATAGTCAAGTGACACACTAGGTATACTCAAGTGGCACACCAGTTATACTCAAGTAGCACACTAGTTATACTCAAGTGACACACTAGGTATACTCAAGTGGCACACTAGTTATACTCAAGTAGCACACTAGTTATACTCAAGTGACACACTAGGTATACTCAAGTGACACACTAGGTATACTCAAGTGGCACACTAGTTATACTCAAGTGGCACACTAGGTATACTCAAATGGCACACTATACTCAAGTACCCACCGTTGATGAGGTGAGGCGAGTCCAGAGCTCGCAGACACTTGGCCAACAGCGCAGTGATAAGCGCCGCGTGGTGTGGTTGCGACACTCCGCCTTCCGCCGCGCCCTCTAGGAACTGAAGCCGGAAGGTGCGTGACAGGTGGCAGGCTATCGTCGGGTGGCATTCCTGTTAATGTCAATGTCAAAATAATCACATCATGCATTGTTTAGTCGTCTTTGAAAAAAATATTTTGAATTATTTTTAGGTACCTTTATGGTTATAAAATAAATACGAGTAAAGATACCGAGTAGGACCGAGGAAGAGTCATCTTCGTAAAATTCTGTCTAATTTCGTTGGCAGTGTCTGCCAACGAAATCTTGCGTGTAAATAGTATGAGCCGTGTTGGTCGAATGGGGTTGTGCCTCGACTTTCAATCCGAAGGTCGTGGATTCGAGTCCCGGCCGTGCATCAATGGATTTTGCGTTTCGTAAAATTTATATGCGCTTTAACACGAGCTCTTAATGGTGAAGGAAAACATCGTGAGGAAACCCGCAGCTTAGTCAGCTCCACATGTATTGACTAACTATGAAAGTTGCCTTTGTGGCGTTTGAAAGACTGGTCAAGAGTAAGGTAGGAACAAATAAGACTACTGAGAAAGGGCAGTTTACCTTCATAAGTGTATCACAGTAGTCCAGCCATGAGAAGAAACTCGTCAGTTCCCTGTACCCGTGGAATTTGTTGAAGGATTTGTCACCGAAGTCTTGTGCCACATATCTGCCAAAAATTAAGATAATTCAGCATTATAAGTGCTTATTTCACTACGGGCTGGTAAAGTGGCACTTTCGTCTTAAACAAAAGCAGAATCACCTAGCTAAGACCTAGCTCTTAAGATTTTTCTAATCCAAACGTGACATGTATTCTCTTTTTTTCGTTGTTTGTTTATACCTTAGGCAAGTACCTAAGTAGCAAGTAGGTACTAAGGTATAATTTTGAGGGCATAGATTTTATAATAATCTTGCAGAAAACTTAGTTTTCTTTACTTTTTAAGCAGGTATCTAATGTGTTTTGTTGGTTTCAAGTTAGGTATACATCTTATTGGTTGGTGTGAGTGAACGTAGGGTAAGGAATCCCAGCCTACAAAATACATACATTTTGACTATGTTTTCCAGAACAAAAGCAATACTCACGCCCAGGTAATATTCAAATGGTCAACATCCCCCGGATCAATATTAGCCGGCAAGCACTTATACTTGGCAGCGAGTTTGTCTATAATGGTCTCACAAGCTGGGCTGCAACTTGTGACTAGATTGGCTATGTCGTCCTCGGGCAGAGAGGACACTATCATGATGCCTTCGCACGCTCGTAGAACCACTTGATTGTCCTAAAAAGTATGGAATAAGTGGACTAGCTGAAGGGACCGTTTTGGATTAGCAGTGCATTGTTGTATGAATGTTACCGGTATAACTTATGCACAAAAAGGTGCGTATAAGTCCATTCAAGCATGAATCGTGGTTCAAGTGATAATTGATTAACGTGAATTTTCATAAAGAAATATAAATCGATGCCGAAGCTAAGACCATCAGAAACTGACAATCATCGAAAAGTGACATTTCTACAAAGAAACGTTGTAACGTTTTGAAGGAGCCAAATGCATTTAAATTGAGTGTGAATCGCCCTCCTGAGTGGACTACAAAATATTGGACCTCAGTGTCAGTGAAACTGTGCAACTTATCCATACTTCCATACTTTGACGACCTCTGTGGCGCAGTGGGCGAAGGTCCGCCTGCGACGCAGAAGGTTGCGGGTTCGATTACCGCCGCGGGACAAATGTTTGTATGACCTACAGATATTTGTCTCGAGTCTGGGTGTTTCTATGTATAATATGTATGTATTTACAAACAAAAAGTATATAAGTAGTATATCAGTTATCTGGTTCCCATAGTACAAGCTTTGCTTAGTTTGGGGCTAGATGATGCTGTGTGAAATGTCCAGCATTATTTATTATTTTATTAAAAAAATACTACGAGTAATATTATACAGCTGAAAATTAGAAGATTAGAGAGTTTATATGTTACACAGCAAAAAACGCAACGTTAGCGCGATCAAATTTTTCCTGAGTCGCTATCTATTATGTAGTAAAATGTCTCTGTCTGTTTGTTACCTTTTCACGCCTAAACCACTGAACAGATTATGCTGAAGTATGACATGGATAAAGATTATGTCCCAAGGACGTACATAGGCTACTTTTTTTTTTTTAATTAATCATGGAGGGCGTGAAATAAGTGTTGAAAGTTTGTATGGGGAGTTGGAAGTTGCATTTTAAGGCAACTAGATGGCGTTGCTAACCTATGGCTGAGGTCAAGTTAGCGATATTATTGCATTTTTTTTTAAGTTTCAGAAGATTCTTGCAGTTTTCAGTTCTATTTAGAGGTTTTCAATTATGTAAAGTTTGCTGACGAAGTCGCGAGTACCAGCTGGTCTTATAATATTCAGATACTCACAGCACTATTCAAGTAAGACAGCAGCAGATCAATCAGCAGAAACTTATCATTATCATCATAAACCGTCTTATGACTCTTCACGGATCCATTGTCATCGACCACAGAACTATTTGACACATGGCAATACTCTTCCCTCGAATTCGTCCGGATTATAGAAACACTTTGCAACGGGTTAGGGGGGAGGTCTACTTCGAAAAGAGGATTCTTTTTAGGCGTGGCCTTTTTACTATTGATTGGAATAAGTTTTTGAATGTCTTCGGGTATGCTGAGTAAAGAGGTTTTATCTTCAACAAATGGTGTAGTGAATATGTTGGCTAGGCCGGGTTCTTGTCGAACTAGGCCGCAGAGAGTTAGGAGTAGCTCAACTTCTTCCTTCTCTGTCGGGGAGGCTGGGTTCTCATTGCATTGGATCAGCATTCTCTGAAAAAAATGGGGATTTTATCAGCCTACTATCCTTTATTACTAATAATTGTAATTAACTGAAAGTTTGCGAGAATATTTGTGTTTCAGTCATCCATCCATATAGTGGCGACGTAATAAAGAACTAAGAAAACTTAATTAAAATAATATATGTTTAAATAGCAATGAAAGCCACTAATATTACAGCTAGAGTGCATTGTGGAGTGTGCGTATGTGTGTGAGTGTGTGTGTGTGTGTGTGTAATATGTTTTTTTTTCATGAATAAATTAATAATCTTAAGTCTACTTTTATAAGAAAAAAAGTCTACTTTTAGTACCTGCAATGGCCGATAAACATGTGCACTATTTACACATGGCTGACGGGTCCGTCTGAGTAAAGCTGTTCCAGTGCTTAAAGCCAAGGCCCTGGCTCCCGGAGGTCTATCGGCAGCGGCTAGAGCCGTCAACGCATCTAGCAAGCATATCGATCTCTGGACAATAGCCTCAAGACATGGCCCCACTGTGCCACCTTGTTGCTCCTTTTCTTCATCGACTATTAGCTGTAAATGGTAGCTATGTATTATACATATCAATTTGATAAAATTAAATGTAAAATATAAAAACTAAAAGCTGTTTTTATGATGATTACAACAATTACTCACTCACATTAAATTAATAGGCTTGATTCAATCATAATCATCATTTCAGGCCAGTATCATAAACTCCTGAGTTCTGTGATAATTATCTACATTCGTTAATATAGAGATAAATTAAAATTTCACCAGATTTATGTGGTATGGGAAAGTTGGCCTGAATGCTCACTCAACTAATAATATTAGCACCAACACAGGTACTGAATAGTAAGTATTATGTTCAACATAACACATGTAGTATAACTGTGTATGTTTTGAGATAATACCTGCAGCATCTGATGTAGGTGATGTGGTATTCTAGTATTCTCAATGTGTACTTTAGTGGTATCATCAAAGGTTTGGTAGAAGTTTAGTATCATTTTCCAATGGTACTCGAAGTCTTCTAGCCGAGTTGGCGGCGGCGCCAGCTAGAAAATAAAGCATTTAGGTATTTACGTGCGATCGGCAATCACCTTGGTTTAATGTTGTCAACAATTACATATATTTAGAGTACTTACAACGTCTGCAGCAGTTTGCAGAACATCGGAAAATCTGCTTAGCATTTTGTGATGGAAAATTACGTTTCTAAGTACCAATTTTACCGTGGGGTTCAGTTTCAAGACATTTTTTTTTTGTATTTTACTATTACGCGATCACGAAAACACAGAACGAGCTCTGAAATAAATTGTGTGGAAAATGAAAGTAAATGTCATTTAAGTCATAACAAAAACTGATGACTGTCAATGTCATTTACTGAAAAAAAAAAAAAACCAGTTGACGGGTTAAGATCATAGACAAAGCTAGTGATGTACTGTTAAAATTTTTCGAAATTACCGGTCAACTGAACTGCAAGCTGTTTTAAATCAACTGCTGTCAATGTCATCTGTCAGTTTCTTAAACTGTCTGACTCTAGTTCAACCTTTGTTTTGTCAATCAATTTTGTCATCATTTCATTTCATTCATTTCTCAAAGAATTGTGTGGTGCTGGAGGACAATCTGCGACCGAAATAAATGCAATTAAAAAATAATAAACTTATACGGCTCGCTATCCTATCACCAGTGGTACAGCCGCGTGTTCGTAATCATGTCTTCTTTCGTGAATCACCGTGAAAACAGTTCCGCGAGCGTAGACGAGGCCACTACGAAGGACAGTGTTACGTATTATAAAATAACAGTTACAGTGGGACCTGTGCATTGGGAAGTGTATCATCGGTACAGTGATTTTGTAGAGCTACATGACCGACTTGTCGCGGACCATGGAGTTGCGAAAGAGTTGCTTCCGCCAAAGAAAGTTATCCGTAATAAGACACCGAAGTTTGTTGAGAAAAGACGAGATGCATTGCACGACTACTTGAAGAATGTGTTCAGCTATCTGAAGATGACTATGCCGTCCGAGTTTGCACACTTTCTGGACTTCCATTTGTACGATATATTCTTTTTGCTGCAGGATTTAGCAAAGAAATTGTTTTTGGAAGGGGATATGTTGTTGCAGAATGAGAACACGCATACGTTTACTCCATTGCAGGTTTGTCTTCATTGTTATCATTGTTTCCTCATGATTGACCAATTATGACATAAAACCAGTCTCCGTCTAGTCTACCACAGGCCAGGGCCATGTGGAATACTCAATAGAATCACAAGAAAACTAATTCAAATACTGATTTTAACAGCTACAAAATTTAACAAAACATAATATACAAAACCTAACAATAAAAAGAACAATGTATGGACCTTGTAGCCTGAATTATCACCTTGATCGGAAAAAAAAACTAAAAAAATAAACATGCAGATAAAATGAGTCATCGTTTGCTCAAAGACATGCAAAATAGTCTGATTATTAATTTATTCAACCCATACAGTTCTTAGATTTTATTGTGTGTGAATGTGAATGACATTGAAGTTATCTTCATATTTTATCTCCTACCTATCACACACAATACAATCACTGATAGCAATAAACAAACATTAACAACACATGTTTTGTTAGTTTAATGAGTACTTGATACCTGATTTCCAGACTTTTATTTTTTACTACTTACTATGAATGAATGTAAGAGAATATTACCTCCAATTAAACACAGTAACATGGCCCTTGCATGGCAAAAATTACGCCAATTTCAAGCATTGTCTTTTTCCTAAACGATTTGCCTCCTCTCCTGGGCCTCCTCGCCTGGTCTAGCAATTAAAACATTTTTGTTTTTTAGCTGCACGCAATTAGTGAGCGCCTCAAGATGCCGTGTCCGCCGACAGAAAGAACAGACAAGATGTGTGACTTCAGCCACGTTCTAGACTACTGCTCACAGATCACCTCCCTCACCATTGAAGGCAGCTACGACAAACTCGGGACTAGTAGCATTGTACCCAATGAACTGCCGTTTGATCTTGTGCCTTTTAAATCATTGATGAATTTGAAGATCATTGGAGTACCTATGAGCTGTATACAGTGTGTTGGTAAGGGATAATTACTCAATATCAGTGTTTTATTATTATTACCTACACATAGTGATCAAATAAGTATTACTAGGAACTTATTAGCCCTACTAGCATATCAAGAGACTGTTGAATGACCCTCCAAAACACAGCAACATCCAGTTGATACTGTCATTATCAGTCACTCATTCATTTTGGGCCTTGACATGTCTTAACAATTTAAAGTTTTTCCATGAGATTGTTGGCCCTGTGATTGCTGTGAAAGATTAATTCTAATGAAATATACGAGATAATGCTGTCAAGCATATTTTAAAACACTTATCTAAATGCCATGACAACCTTGAGAATTGTAAATTGCCAAATTTATGATAAACTAGCTGGTACCCGCGACTTCGTCAGCGAAATAACATACTTATTAGCAACGCCATCTATTGCATTAACTGGAACTACCAACTCCCCATACAAACTTTCAACCCTTATTTCACGCCCTCCATGATTAATATATAGATTTTTTCTGTCATAAGAACCTTTTCCTGACAATAACAAACACAACAAAAAAAAAAATTAATGAAATCGGTCCAGGCGTTGTTGAGTTATGCGCTTACCAACACATTTTGCGATTCATTTTTATATTATAGAGAAGATATGGATGGAAATTTCAAACTTATTGTTACCATAATTGATGTATTCAGATTTAAGTCAAGGCCTGTCTGAATTTGTGTAGTAAATTAAAACACATTTTTGAGTAACACTCAGTTATATTATCATGAGCATGTGATGTCACATTGTAGAGCAAAGGCAATCTTCTTTATTATATTAAGAGCGTCTGTCGTAGCGATCCTAAGGTCGGTGGGTTCGACTCTGGTCGTGCACCAATGAGTTTTTCTGTCCAAAACTGTATGCACTTCTCTCAAATGGTTAAGGAAAACATCGCGAAAAAACCGTCATGTCGTAGAATCTTCGAAAACATGTTAAGTGCACGAAAGAAGCCTCTTGAGGAGCATTTAAAATCCTTTCACTACCCTGGTTTGAAAGAGTTGAAAGAACTAAGTTGATTACATAATTTCAGGATCATTACGAGAGACGCTGGTGAACCTATCTGTGCTGATAGCCAGCGTGAGCTCACTGAACGAGTTCCTGCTGGTCGATATACTGCATAAGGAACCATCCAGTATTGCTGACACTGTGGTAAGGATTCTGTTCACACCAAGCGGAAAACATGTTTTCTACAAAAAAGTAGTACATTAGTAACAAGTTATTGTCACCTGACACACTTTGGGTCAGTTCTTAGTACATTATTTAAGTTTTCATTATACATTACTAGCTGCTCCGGCGATGTGACCCGCCGCTGTGTCTCGGGATTATTTCATTTTTACGTAAAACAAAGTAGCCATGTCCTGCCCCGGGATATCCATGCCAAATTTCAGCCTTCTCTGTTCAGTGATTTGGGCGTTAAAACAGAATAGACAGAAAGATGAAGTTACTTTCACATTTATAATATAAATAAATAATAAATAAATAATGCTGGACTTTTCACACAGCATCATCTAGCCTCAAAGTAAGCTGAGCTTGTGTTATGGGTACTAGATGACTGATAAACTACTTAATATATACTTTTTTGTTTGTAAATACATACATATTATACATAGAAACACCCAGACCCGAGACAAATATCTGTAGGTCATACTAACATATAGGTATGGATTTTATTTTACACACTCATCTGCGCCGCGTACAGCGCGCATGAGTGTGCGATCAGTTTAAATGCGCCGGGGATTTATGTTTTAATTATCCTGCATCGTAAAATGTAAAGAACCTTTTAGTACAAATAGGTATTACTACAATTTAATTGATTATACAAGCCTCGTGCAAACAAGATCAGACTATCACACAACCCGCCGACCTCGCCTCACTGACTCACATGCTTATCTTACTGTTTATTGGATTTCTAAATGGGTCACATGTGATTTTAATGCGTGTGTACAGTGTACTTTGATCCAGAAACATTTTAATAATAAACTAAACGTCATGCTTGGATGTCGTCACCTTTGTTAAATTTGTACCTACATAACGTAATGTAATTTTACTAATAGAGAGCACTGGTGGTCTAGTGGTAGTGGCCTTCCGATCGTAAGGTCGTGGGTTCAATCCCGGTCCAATGAGCTTTTCTGTCGAAAAATGTATGTGCACTATGCCAGTACTCTCAAACGGTGAAGGAAAACATCGGGAGGATTTATTTTTTGTTCTGGTTTATCACTGGTAACTAAGTTTAACACACATACATTTATACATTTTTCTTTCTTTACAGAAATGGAAAAAACTCGTCCAAATAAACTTCGTCAGCAACAACATAGAGCAAATCGACTGGGCGATCAAACTCGTGCCTGGACTTCAGATCCTTAGCCTCACATCAAACCGTCTCACAGAGCTCTGTGACATATCCTCTCTTCACGAACTGAGGGTATTAAACCTAGGCATGAACAACTTCTCCATATGCGACAACTGGCATGTTAAAATAGGGAACATTGTAAAAATAAATCTATCGCAAAACAAAGTGTCATCTCTACGTGGGTTCTCTAGATTATTTTCTTTAGAAAGTCTAGATTTAGGATGCAATTTGGTCGAGGATGTTGAAGAAGTCCAGCATATCTGTAAACTGCCGTGCTTGGAGTATTTATGGTTGACAGCCAATCCGGTCGCATCGACCATAGATTATAGAGTTAAGGTATTAGAACAGTTCAATGGGAGAATGGCAGAGATTTGTTTGGACAACGAAAAAGCATCTGAAGGTGAATTGGACACAGCAAGAGTACTCCAAGCGCTCAGAACGGTGAAGGAAGGTAAAACACCAGATTTCCTCCAAAGTAACTATTGTAGCCATAACTTTGGTAAGAGCTGACAATGGTTTTTGACGATAGTATAGCTACTTGATATTACTGACGAGCTTTGTATTTCTATTTCGTTTATTTAAGTAATGTATTCTATACCGGCTTGTAAAGCATGAATGACTCCTAATCACCAGGGGGTTATTCGCGTTCGTTTTTTCATCCATTCGATGTTTATTCGGATGCATCTTACTATGAGCTACATTGTATTCAGATAATAAGATCAACGTTAAAACACGGTCCTAACCATGGCCAAATATTCCAAACCGAAAAATTGGCCCTTGAAGTCGGAAATTGTAGTAAGAGACATCCGAATATTCATCAAACGAACGAAAATAAGAACGTGAATACGGCTCATCATTCGAAGATGACAATGTTGAATGAATGAATGAATGAAACAATGTATAAACGCCGTCGCCTCGACGCATACGTCAATTTCGCCCGTAAATATACGGTTTCGCTTATGGAAAGAGACGTGATTTTTATTACATTTTTTGAGGCATTCGTGAAGTTAGCCGCTTCGATTCGCACTAAACTTAATGTCAAAAGGCGCCTGCGCTTATTAAACAACTAACTTCACGAATGCCTAGATCCGTTGACCGTGTTGTAAGTTGATTAATAACATTTTAATATATTTACTCTTATGACAGGTTTTGATAGCTACATGCTACAAATTATATGAATGAGTTAATTTCGGCTTGGTGAAACTAGGGTCCGTTTCTAAGGGGTGATTATCCCACTCGGCTGTTAACTTTGGTGATATATCAATCTTCTGGTACGATAATATCTGTATGTGCAATCAGTATTCACATTTTATGTGTTTATAATGAAACGTCTAGAAGAAATTGTTATGTAAACTAAATGTTTGGCTTAAAAATAATATATATTTGGCCAGCATAATGATTTTCACCATGCTTGCCGCATTTTTATGCTGAATTAAATACAGCTTAGTTGAATATGATAGCCATTAATATAATTAGTGTGATAGTCAATGCATAATCTTGTTTATGGAAATGGCCTTACATCCATATTCACAAACAATATCAAGTTGGGTAAATAAAACTTTAACTTTTGATACTTACTCCATAGGCTTGACGTTATGAAAAATATTCTGAAGACAACTCGACCAAGTCAAACAAAAAGAAAACTTAGTTATCAAAATTAGTTTATCAGTTTCGGAGTTACACACGTCAAACTTATGAGACCCGCCATTTTGTGTTTTTCATCTCAAGATCAGCTCAGAGAATTGCGCGTGATCATGACATGTAGAGTCTAGTAAATGAAAGTAGACCCCGAAAAATCGCGGCAAATTCGCGATTTTTCAGGGTCTACTTTCATTTGCCAGACGTACTCAACCTATAATTAACAAAGTGGCATTCTCAAATCTTCTGTCACGAAAGACTGAACATTTCTGACAGCTTCAGTTTGGATACGCTTGGTTTCTGTTTACCGCCACCAGAGGTCGCCAAAAATATTACCAACAGATTTTGTGAATACGGATTAATATTATAATTTATGTGATATCAAGGAATCGTAATATAAGAATTAAGTATTCCTGTTTGATATGTTGATGAAATTGACCAATATTTTTGTAAGATAGTTTGTAAGTATTTTTTTTTTGTAACTGCTTTTAAAATTATTTATAATCTCTATCGCCTTAAAGACAGCTCGAAAGTTTTTTTGAAAGTATCACAGTTTATGTATAATATTCTTTGTAATGTTTGATTAAATATAAGGTCACCTTTACCTACACATTCTGCTATCGAGGTTTTTATTTTCTGTTTGTTACTTTTATACAGGGTGTAAAAAGACGTCTACCGAAGCCGAAAGGGGTAGGTACAGCATCCCAACACACAACCAAATCCAAAAGGATTTTCCGAAAAAATCAGTATATCCGGAGAAAACAGCGTTTGAAGATCACTGTTTGCGTATGTACTGGGCGCGTTTTTATACGTAGATTGCTGGATTTTGAGTTTTAATTGTTTTTTATATTTATAAATGAAATGATTAGATAGGTATGGTCATATTATGTTGTACTAGTAGCAAAAAACTAGAAAATAAAATAAAATGACGTAGCTAAGTAAAAAAAAAAATTGAGTTTTTTTTCGATAAATATGTTCAGAATCATGGTCTGATTGCAATCCCTCAGTTTTCGGTAGCAGTCTTTTTACACCCTGTATAGTGTACAATAAAGTTATAATCTAATCTAATCTAAATATTTAGTCATTTTAGCAGTTGAATAAAGTAAAAAGTTAAAATGAATTTATTTGAGACAAGTAAAAATGTGTAGCGCAGTACATTGCGAGTAACTTAACAAAGACTATGTAACAAAGCATTCATTGAAAATAATAGGTACTTAGTTCATTAAATATTAAAAACCCCTGTGATGTATGAAGTAACTTATACTAGGGTACTAGTTTCAAAATAGGTTGCTTAAAAAATGCAATAATTATTTAATTAAGTGTGCCGATTTATTTTAAATTTATTTTGTTTTAAATTGTGGTTCCTTGGCCCTACTTCTATCGTATTTGTGAATGTTTACGAAGCCTGTTTCTTCGATAAATAATAGAAAAATTGTATTATCTTTAAAAGTATTATAAAATTATTACTAAGGTATAACATTTTATTGTGATAATTAATTTAAGTACCTACAATATAAAACGTTAATATTTTAAACTGTTTTTCATTTACTCAATTACGAATGCCAAATATTGGACATCACTGACTACCCTTTAGCATTTTAAAAACTCTTGAATATGTATATAGCTAAGTCGATTTATTTAACTTTGAGCAGAATTTTAAATTCTCAAATCACTTTAATTTGAACGGTTTACCTTCTATACTTAGGGTTGCCTCGAGCTCAAATCTCAAGATTGACTCCCAGGTAAAAGTTATTGGTCATTCTGAGAAATGGACATTTCGCATTTATGTGTTTGGTCAATATGAGAATTCTGAATTATTGGTCACTAGCTGACCCGCGCGCGCCTTCGTCTGCGCATTGTTTCGTCAGCGTGTTCAAGCTGGACCCTATCGTATCTAAATAATACCCACCTAAATACCTTTACGGTGCATTGCTGGACATGTATCGTCAGGCGCTTCAAAAACCTACGTCATGATCGATATCAAGATGGCGCCTTCTATCTTTTTTCTCCAATGAAACTGTATTTTTACAAAGAAAAATAAACTTGTAAAACCATATTTTGGGCCTCATTTTCTGTCAACCAAAGACATAACATGGTGGCCCATGAGGGGAACTAAAAAGTCAAGTCGAACCTGCACTAAAGAAGAGAGAAAAGGAACTTTTATTTCAAAATTCGTTGCTGTGAAGTTTCAAATTGTTCGTGTCGAGTAAATCAAGCCGCATCGGACAATCGTGTTGGAAGAACCCTTGCAGTGGTGGACTAAAGCCACGGGGTTTCGAAGAGACAAGTCTGAAGCCCAAGAAGGATTCTGGAACGAGCAGTAGACACCGCTAAAGTGTCACCTTGTGCATCAGCGTCCGGTCAAAGATAAGTGTCCTTCCATTACCTACTCACAGTTTCGCCTAATTAACTATTCCTAATTACCTATTTCCTACCTAGTTATTCAGAGAGTTTATCCATTTGTGTAAATATAAGATTAATTTCTGTGCCATTTCCTAACCTAACTTATTATTGTATACCTACTTACCCAACCGCCCAAATCGAGGAGCGTAAATCACTTTACTTCAATATTTATTTATTTTATTTATTTATGTAGATATATTTATGTACTAATACCTAATTAATCTACGTAGTCACACTAGTAAAGTAATATAACTAGTAAGTGAGTTTGTGCCCTAAGTTATCTAGGTAGGTATTTAATTGAGTTACTAAGACAAATTTTATTTTATTTCTTTATAAAAATGTCATCGGAAGATAAGCGTTACAGGGAATTAATTACAAAAAGAGTGTCCGCTAAGGGACAAATCACAAAATTCAAAAAATATTTAAATAGCATCTCTGAACTGAAAGAACTAAATAATATACAATTAACCGAGTTAACTTTGAAGCTTGCCAAGTTTGAAGCCTTATCGGTTAGGTTTGATGATTTGCAAAACGAAATAGAAATATTAGATCCAGACAATATCTCATCGGAAATAGATGAGCGCGACAGTATTGAGCGAGAAGTTATTACAAATATAGCCACTGCAAAAAATTTGATTGAAACATTTTCAAAGAAACATAATGGTGAACGACGTAACTCCGCCCTTGATGTTACTTGTTGCTCAGAACATCATCATCATCAAGACATAGGTCTAAAACTTCCGCAGATCCAAATAGCTAAATTTGATGGCTCATATTTCCGGTGGCTAGAGTTTCGCGACACCTTTGAGAGCTTGATTCATAACAATGAGCGCATCCCGCCGATAAGTAAATTCCATTACTTGTTATCTTATTTGCAAGGCGATGCGGCTAGAATCGTGTCTAATTTCGAAGTATCTACTGCGAATTACGCTGAGGCATGGAATCTGCTCTGTAGTCGGTATAACAATAAAAGAATACTGGTAAATCATCACCTAACTTCATTGTTCAACATCAAACAACTTCCACGTGAATCAGAGCGAGCTTTGAGATTTTTAGTAGATCACGTGACCAAAAACTTGCGTGCGTTATCTAGCCTAGGTCAACCGACTGATAAGTGGGATGTGTTGATTATATTCATGCTGTCTTCGAAGTTGGATAGTAATACTTTGCTTAAATGGGAAGAGTGTCGTAATAGCCTGGATAGTGACGTACCTACTTTAGATTATTTCTTTAAATTTCTAATTGATCGCGCAGACGTGCTTGAATCTCTATATCGAAATAATAAGTCTGACACTAATTACACGACTAGGCAGCCAGTAACCGCCTCACGGCCCGCTTCGAATAATTACTATCCGAATAATAATAATAATCAAAAACAAGGTCAGGCTTTAGCAACAAAGTCATTTGCAAGTTCTAGTGCAAACAGGTCTAATCAAAGAAAGTCGGGCCAGTTAGTTTGTATTATATGTGATAAAAATCACAGAATTTACGATTGCAAAACATTTCAATCAAAGAGTATAGATGAAAGAATGGTGGAAGTGAATAGGTATAAACTATGTCGTAACTGTTTAAGGCAAGGTCATCCCACTAGTGAATGTCGTATGGGGCCATGCATCCACTGCAAACAGCCACATAATAGCCTCCTCCATCGTCCGTCTTCCTCATCATATAATCATTTCGTCGATTTTGACGACGGGCTAGTCGACGAGGTAAACGCGACAACCGTCAACAATTCATGCGAGCATGCTCATAATAATGAAGAACTAGATAACGATAACGAAAGTGATGATTCAGTCCACAAGCAAAATGAGACAATTGTCAACTGTGCAAACCAGCAGTACTCTAGCCAAGTGCTGCTGTCTACCGCCATGATAGAAGTATCGAATCCATTTAGCCATCAAAAGGTTAAAGTTCGAGCTTTGTTAGACTGTGGCAGTCAGTCAACCTTTATTTCTGAGTCTCTAAAGACCAAACTGTCCTTGAAATCGAATACCATTGAAGCTCTAAAAGTCATTGGGATAGGTAATACAACCTCCAACAGTGTAGTAGAAAGCTGCAACATACAAATGAAGTCAATACATAACAATTTTCACGTAGATTTATCCTGTCTTATTATGAAGGAATTAACAGGTTATATACCACGAAACCCAATCAATGTTCAAACATTAAACCTGCCAAAAGATATTCAATTGGCCGACCCACTATTTTACCAACCGGGCCCAATTGATGTTTTAATAGGAGCCGACATGTTTTGGGACATAGTAGGATCTGAGCAAAGGTCCCTAGGGCTAAAAAATCCAAAACTAATAAGCTCGCACCTAGGTTGGATCATATCCGGTCCCATTCATTCGGCAATGATAACGCAAAAGTGGACACAATGTAATCATGTTACTGTTACTGATGTAGAAGTTAAAAAGGTAGAAAATTTGCTGACCAAGTTTTGGGACTTGGAGTCAGTACCGGAAAGAACAATCAGGAGTGAATGTGACAAGGAGTGTGAAAGGCATTTCCTTACTCATACTACTAGGGATCATGAAGGTAGATTTTTTGTCGAGTTGCCCTTTAAGATTTCTCCTGATAATTTAGGTGATACCTATAATCTAGCAGAAAGAAGATTTTTTAACCTTGAAAAACGCTTCAAGCGAAATCCGACTTTAAAAACAGAATACTCAAACTTCATTACTGAGTATAATGATATGGGTCACCTCTCTGAGTTAAATAACAATAAAAACAACGCTAGTACGTCATACTATTTGTGCCATCACGCTGTATTGAAGCAGGAAAGTGAGTCGACTAAACTACGGGTGGTATTTGATGGTTCTGCTCCATCCACATCCGGTTATTCACTGAATGATATATTGAGAGTAGGTCCCAAAGTTCAAGACTCATTGTTTTCGATCTTAATTCGTGCTAGACAATACAAATACTTAATAACAGGGGACGTCGAAAAGATGTTTAGAATGGTTGGTTTAAAAAACCATCATAACTTGCAGCGAATTCTTTGGAGAGAAGATGAGTCATATCCGTTAAAAACACTTGAACTAGGTACACTGACATATGGCACCGCGTGTGCAAGTTATCTTAGCACGCGTTGTTTGTGGCAGCTGGGCGAGGAGACTGATAACGAACTCATAAAAAATATAATAAAGAAAGATTTTTACGTCGATGATTTGATCACGGGTGCTAATGACCCTGACCAACTAAAATTTATAAAAAACTCTGTATCTAATGCTTTAAAATCCGGATGCTTTAACTTAAGAAAGTATAAAAGTAATTGTCCTGGTATTTTTGATGACGTCGATATAAATAGTCGCGACAGCCTTACGATAAGCGAGTCTTCAAGCACGCTTGGAATTGGGTGGAACCCATCTAGCGACACGTTTCATTTTCCCTCGAAATCTTTTGTTTACGATAAAGATGCTCGTATATCTAAAAGATTTATCATGTCTAGCTCATTTAAAATATTTGACCCATTGGGTCTTCTCAGTCCAGTAGTAATCGTGCCTAAAATCATGCTTCAAAGGCTTTGGCAACAAAATTTGGACTGGGATCAGCCAGTAGATCAGGATATGAAAAATGAATGGTTGACCTTTGCCAGTAGTCTAAAAGGTCTAGAAAATTTGCGTATTCCGCGCTTTGTGCTAGGAAATGAACCTAAATCAATAGAGTTTCATTCATTTAGCGACGCCTCGCAATCCGCGTACGGCGCGTGCATCTATGTAAAATCGACTCACAACAATGGTGACGTCACTATTCGATTACTATGCGCTAAGTCCAGAGTAGCACCTATAAAACCTACCACAATACCTCGGCTTGAGTTGTGTGGAGCTTTACTCGCCGCCAAGCTCATGAAGTCTGTCACGGATTCAATCAGGTATAGGCCAGATAGAATAGTTTATTGGTGCGACTCAAGCGTAGTTTTAGGGTGGATAAATAATAGCAACATTGCAAAATTAAAGACATTTGTAGCAAATCGAGTCAGTGAAATCACAGATATAACTAAGCCTTATGTATGGAGATATGTTCCCACAGCGTTAAACCCCGCGGACCTTATATCCAGAGGGACCGATGCCACAAAATTAATTTCCATAGACTTATGGTGGGCTGGGCCCAGTTTTTTGAGTAAAAATGAAAATGAGTGGCCAACAATAAAAAACTATGATGTCAGTTCCTTACCGGAAGTAAAATCGCATTCCGCAGTAACAAATGAAACAGCTGTTGTCAATTTTGAGCGTTACTCGTCGCTCACTCGGCTTCAAAGGTCATTCGCATATGTAAAGCGATTTATTCATAATCTAAAAAATCCCCACAATAGGCGAGTAGGTATGTTAACTGTCGATGAGCTACATGAGTCATTGAACTCTTTATTTCTTATCGCTCAGAGCCAGTCGTTCCCGATTGAATATAAATTGTTAGATAAGAAAAAATCATTGAGTAGTAAGAGTAAGTTATTATCCTTATCTCCGTTTATGGATAATAACCAAATTATGCGTGTAGGCGGGCGCATAGAAGCTTCAGGTTATTCTTATAATAAGAAACATCCAGTACTACTTCACGCATCACATAGACTAACTAAGCTATACTTTGAGAATGTGCATATAACTAATATGCACGCTGGACCGCAGTTGTTATTAGCCACGGTAAGGGAAACGGTATGGCCGGTTAACGGTCGCTACTTAGCTAGGCGCACTGTGAATAACTGCGTGCGGTGTCGGCGCTTGCGAGGCAAGACTCTTTGTCCTAAGATGGGTGATTTGCCATCGCAGCGCATAAACCCGGACTTCCCATTCATATCAGTCGGTTTGGATTTCGCCGGTCCGTTCTACATAATAAATCGCAAAGGGCGTGGAAGTCGTTTGATAAAAATATATCTGTGTTTATTCGTTTGTCTTCGTTTTAAATGTATCCATCTAGAAGCAGTCAGCGATTTGACAAAGGATGCATTTATAATGTCTCTTAGACGTTTTGTCGCACGTCGAGGCCGGCCAGCGGAAATATTTAGCGATAATGGTACTAACTTCATAGCAGCTGCAAAGGAGATAGGGCAATTTTTAAAACAAAACCATGAAGTTTTATCCGATTTTGCAAGTCAACAAACTATTAAATTCATGTTTATCCCGGCGTATACTCCTCATTTTGGCGGCATATGGGAAGCTGGGGTTAAATCGGCCAAACATCATCTAAGGCGTGTCATGGGCAACAGTCATCTAACTTTTGAAGAGATTTCTACTTTGTTTGCACAGGTGGAGGCTATTCTGAATAGCCGCCCCTTGTGTCCTTTATCATCCTGTCCTGACGACCTACTTTCCCTCTCTCCAGGACACTTCATCATCGGACGGCCGCTGACTGCACTGCCTACGCCCTTCCTCGGCGAGTACAAGGAGCATCAGCTTAAACGCTACGAACGCATTGAAAAGATACGCCAGCATTTCTGGAGGAGGTGGCAAAAGGAATATCTATCAGAGCTGCAGCAAAGAACCAAATGGCAGACGGACGGCGAGAACCTGAAAGTAGGAGACATGGTACTGCTCGCAGAAGACGAAGTGTCGCCAATGAACTGGCGACTTGGACGAGTCCTGCGACTCATTCACGGACCAGATCACATTTCCCGGGTTGCTGACATTAAAACCACCAGAGGTTGCGTTCGTCGGTCGTTAGTACGTCTCTGCAAGCTCCCCACCGATGAGGACCTCATGAGTTGAAAGCTCAGCTTTCAACGGGGGGGGAGTATGTTCAAGCTGGACCCTATCGTATCTAAATAATACCCACCTAAATACCTTTACGGTGCATTGCTGGACATGTATCGTCAGGCGCTTCAAAAACCTACGTCATGATCGATATCAAGATGGCGCCTTCTATCTTTTTTCTCCAATGAAACTGTATTTTTACAAAGAAAAATAAACTTGTAAAACCATATTTTGGGCCTCATTTTCTGTCAACCAAAGACATAACACAGCGATCTTTGGAACTGCCTTGCACAACCCCTAAGGACCTAAGGGGAGTTTTTCAATTTATATCGAGTTTAGAGTGAATCGGATCAAGGAACAAAATTTTCCAATAAGAACCTTCTCCTGACAATAACAAACACAACAAAAAAAAAATAGTGAAATCGGTCCAGCCGTTCACGCGTGATGGTGTGACCAAGGGATATAGGGATTCATTTTTATATATACAGATTAAGCGTCAGAACGATTGTTCGCACCTGTGTAGTAAATAAAAGACTAAAATGAATATCATAATTGTATTATCACTTACACCATACCATGACTCGTGTAGTACTTCAAGTACCACAAGTTCATTTCCTTACATTATTAAATACATTGGTTTACTTAGATCTTGCTAGAAGTTATTTTAGGTCAAGCTATACAACATCAGCTGCTTATAACGTTATCGTCTGAAGAATAAGATGATGTAGAGTTTGACCATACAAGCTTAGTATAAAAGCTCTTAGGATGGCACAATAACATTTGGTTTAAAGACGATAGCGTCCATTAGCGTATATTAAAATTACAAATGTGCCATCGTAATAGCAAGGAGATATATACAATTTATTACCTACACACAATGCTTTGTAATTCTATAACTATAGATAAAGCAATGTTTTGTCTCTTTCTTGCGCTCAATAAAAAAAAGAACAATGTATAATATTGATCTATTGAAATTATACAGTTGTTTTTCACGAAGGCGGGTTGGTCTTAATTGTGTGTGTAGATACACATGCACGTTGTTTCTGTGTGCGTAAGCGTTGGAACGTACCATGGACGAATGCAAGCTCAGTATCGCTTACGCACACAGAAATACAAATAAGGCGAAGCCACCTTCGATAAAACCACTATACCATCAAGTTACACTAACAAGCCTCACTCAAAACAGTGGCACTATATAAATACAAACATACATTTTGACATACAAAAATACTAATATCCTATACCCATATCCAGTCTTACATTTTTACAACAACACTAATATTTTAACAATTCCGTGCCTAAAAATAAAAAAAAAAAACTGTTGCAATTTGCTAGTATTGCTATTTACATGTTAAGTTTGTACAAAGGACGAAATAAACAAAATTACTAGTGAGGGGTTAACTAAGAGCTCTTACAGATAAACGGCACTAGCACAACTGCAGCCGCCATCACCTGTCGACGGCTGCCAACGATAACGTCGACGGCAGACGTCGACACGACGACTGCAGTTGACGGCAGCCGTCTACACGACGACTGCAGTTGACGGCAGCCGTCGACACGTCGATTGCAGTTGACGGCAGCCGTCGACACGTCGACTGCAGTTGACGGCAGCCGTCGACACGTCGACTGCAGTTGACGGCAGCCGTCGACACGTCGACTGCAGTTGACGGCAGCCGTCGACACGTCGACTGCAGTTGACGGCATCCGTCGACGCCACAACTGCAGCACAAGCCACACCACCAGCCGTCGACGGCTGCAGTTGCGTCTGCCGTTGACATCGTGCCGCTCGTGTGTATGAGCTCTTAGTAGTATTGCCACTTATGTGATCCCAACGTATCTTAGCTTTACTTTTGATTCAAAAACTTATGCTACTATTAGACCTATGCCTAGTGGAAAGACGCGTGTTTTTCTTCTTCACGAATGTGAATCCATTGGTCGTTCTGTATACACCGCTATTTTATGACCAAAAAAAATTAAAGGACAGTTGCAGTAGATGCAAAAAATGATAATGGCATGGTCAGATTTTTTTTTATTTAACTATCATAAAGTTATCTAGGATTGTAGTCACCCAAAACCGAACAAAATTTTAAGAAAACTGTACAATGTTTTCAAAAAATAGGGGTGTATATTGTAAGCAATGACCTAAGAACAAAGATTGTAGGGCTACTTCTAGATAACAAATTGCAAAAGTTTGATGTTGTGGTGTCGTCATTATAGACGTATTAAAACTATTCTCAAAAGCTAAAACAGAGTAAAGCCCATCACACACGTAGCTATAATATATATTAATATAAATTATAGCAAGGCATATTACGATATATTTTCTATACAAATATTCAAGTGACCGCACACGCAGCATATATATTTCTATGACGTCACCAACTTATACCGTAATTTATATTATCGCATATTAATATATTATTGCATACGCTAGGCCGACCATCAATGAAATGAAGGCAAAATATATATCATAGCATCGTCTCCGTGTATGGTAGCTATAATATAACTATAATATATATTACAGCACGGCATATTAATGTATATTATAGGTGACGGGCTTTACTTTTGATAGTTTTCATAAGGCGAAGACTTTATTAAATATTTGAAGCCTAGGTTAAATTTTAAACAGTTTAGTAACATATAAATAATTTATTGCTTTATTTAGTTACTTACAACTAATTAAACCATTTTCAAAACAGTAGAAAGTTATTAACTATTGAAACCAAGAAAACTTTTAGTTCATTTAAAACAATTCTGAAAAATGTACCTATATTTTAATTCACAAAATACTGTGTTATTATTTTACTGGGACCAAAGATAAAGATGTCGCTCGAATATGAATTAATCCGTAATAGTGAGATTGAACAATAAGGTTAAAATATTAGCAGGATCCCTTGTATGGTCAATGGTCATTAAAAAAACAGGATCACGACTGTTTCCCCAAGGTGCGGTAGACATTCTTCAGATTCAGATCCTTTGAAGATGTTTCAGGGGGTAGTGAGAGACATGTCTAAATACATATTTGATACATGCCCACATTTTGCAGAAATTAGTATTACCATACGTGACTAACTGGTTACGAAAACATCGAACCATCGAGAGGAAACCAGTACTCTTATAGGCGGCGATGAGCTTGCAACATGTCACGTGTGTTAATACTAACTTCTGCATAAAGTGGGAATGTATCAAAATGTATTTGGACACACATGCCTCTGACTAGCCCCTTACACATCTTCAAAGGATCTGAAATACATAAAAGAATATAGGACCGAAGGGGTTAGGCAGCCGCCATGGTAGGTAATGTAAAGTGGTACTTCTCTTCAGTGATCTCGTATAGAGGTGCGCGAGCCCTCACTCCGCTCGCTGTTGGGCGAAGCGCCGGGTCTTCGCTTAGCATTAGTTTTAGCACCTTCGTCTGAAAGTATTGAAGAATTTTAAACTTAAATAATATCTAATAGATATTTTCTCTGATAAAAGATAACGGGGTGCCGCATAAATTAGCAGAAAATGTTGAAAGAAGAATTCTGTTAATAAAGGCGCTATACATTAACGAACCTCGACGAGGAGTTGGTAGTACAATACGCACAATCGTTCTTTATCCCTCTGAAGTAGCGCAGAACCCATTTTTGATGACGCCTAAAATCGTGCTATCTCGCTTATTTCTAAAAAAGCTGAAATTATGGCTTCTTAAAAGAACATTCTACAGTGTTGATGATCTTTTTAATAGTTAAGTAGGTAATTTTATTATAGACATTTTTTCATAATTTAATTAAATATTATTTACTGTAGACTAGCTGAGCTCTCGCGGTGTGACCCTCGGTCCCTCGGGATTTTTTCTTTCTGAATAAAAAGTAGCCTATGTCCTTCCCTGGGATACAACCTTTAACTATGCCAAATTTCAGCTTAATCTGTTCAGCGGTTTGGGCGTGAAAGCGTAACAAACAGACAGACAGACAGACAGACAGACAGAGTTACTTTCACATTTATAATATTAGTATGGAAGTATGGATAGTATGGATTAATAATTGAAACAATGACATACCTAGATTATTAGTAGTATAACGTGACATAATGACATTCCACTACATTGGCATGACATTTAAATTTGCATACCAGTCCTAGGTGAAATATGTGAACCCAAAATATAAACCCTATCATCTTGTTAACCATATTTCTTGCAAATAAATATTTCATTTCATTTCATTTCATTACTCTTCCAAACCTGCGCAATCGTCTATTGCACCTAACTTCAGAGAGCTAAAGATGATGGATAATTGGAGATTATCTTCAATTTCATCATTTTATTACTACACTAGCTGGTACTCGCGACTTCGTCAGCAAAATAACATACTTAATAAAAACAGAACTGAAAACTGCTGTTCAGAAGATTGTCTTCTGATACTTTTAAAAATAAAAATGCAATAATAGCGCCATCTCGACCTCAGCCATAGGACAGCAACGCCATCTAGTAGCCTTCAAGTGGAACTTATCTTTAAGTCCCCATACAAAATTTCAACCCTTATTTCACGCCCTTCATGATTAGTTTTGAAAAAACAAGTAGCCTATGTCCGTCCCTGGGACATAATCTCTATCCATGTCATATTTCAGCATCATCTGTTCAGTGATTAAGGCGTGAAAAGGTAACAAACAGACAGACAGACACATTTTACTACATAATAGATGGCGCCACAGGAAACATTAGATCGCGCTATCGTTGCGTTTTGGGGAACGTAACATATAACTCTACTTTTCAGCTTAATAATATTAGTATGGATAGAATGGACTAGAACATACATTCCTTATCGATAAGTGACTAACCTCACAAGGGTATTCCTGGTGAAAATGCGCAGGATACAAATCATTTCTAATCTTCATAAGACAAGAAACCCGCTCGGCTTCGGTCCCGAACGGCTGTAGTAGCTCGAAAAGAATGAGCCCGAGGGAATATATGTCGACTTTGTAACTGTATGGCAGCCCTTGGAGTTGTTCAGGGGACATGTATAGGTGGGTACCTGGAAGTTATTATTTATTATTAACAGCCTTTATTAACAGAACAAAGGTTCATACAGTAGTTTTACAACATTGAGGGCAGCTACCTTTTATTTTGTAGTTCTGAGGAAACTATAGGTTTATTTTGACAATGCATGTGTCAAAAAAAACCAAGTTGTCTCAATCGACGCCATTTCCCATGAGAAACACTTTTCCCAAAGTAACATGGCATATCAAATCGAAAGTTTTTGAAAAAAAAAAAAAAAAACGATTTCCATATAATTTCATTTCTATTCATATGCAACATTTTGAATAAAAAAAGTTCTTACCAACTTCTACTCACCAACTTGGTATGTATGTCTGTGTCCGTCCCGGATCTCCCCCGGCGCCGGGCCGTCTCCGGAGGTATCCCCCATCGCGGTGACAAGCCCAAAGTCCCCAACCTTCACGCGGCCGTCCAACGCGAATAGGATGTTACTCGGCTTTAAGTCGCGGTGGATTAAACCGGCGAGATGCACGTACTCCACCGCTGATACTATCTGGCTGAAGAGGGTTTTGGCCTGCAAACAATAAATACACCCCTATTTTCAACCGACTTCAAAAAAGGAGGAAGTTCTCAATTCGTCTGTATGGTTTTTTTTTTTTTTTATCTTGTTACGCGATTGTTCCGCCATTTGTGGACCGATTTGCAAAATTCATTTCATGTTTGAAAGGGTATACTCCAGAGGTGGTCCCATATAAATTTTATTCCTGAGGGATTGATAGTTTCCCCGTAAAACTCTAAACACCTTCCCTCCTAGCCATGTCACAAATAGAAATCGAATCGACAGCTTGACGCCCTGAGCCACACCGCGTTTCGAGTCAAACATTGAAGTCGGTTTTATTTTTAGTATAAAAACGTAATTATCTTATTTAATTACCAAAAAAATTTAAACATGGTCTCGGTATCTGTTGTATCTGAAAATAGCTAGCCATCTCTACCTCGACGACGACCTCTGTGGCGCAGTGGGCGAAGGCCCGTCTGCGACGCAAAAGGTTGCGGGTTCGATCCCCGCAGCGGGACCAATATTTGTATGAACTACAAATATTTATCTCGGGTCTGGGTGTTTCTATGTATAATATGTATGTATTTACAAACAAAAAGTATATAAGTAGTATATCAGTTATCTAGTACCCATAACACAAGCTATGAAGGGCTATATGATGCTGTGTGGAAAGTCTAGCGTTATTTATTTATTTTATTTATTTATACACGCACGGGTATGCATGTCGGATCTGCCTACACACGCACGGGCATGCCCAGGCAAGATAGGTTGTCTATAAAATGTCTCTTTCAAAGCAAAAAATTGAGTTCAAATGTTTCTTTCAAACAAATCACGGTGAAATCTGGGGCCGTATTCGCGTTCCTTTTTTCGTTCGTTTGATGAATATTCGGATGCTTCCCACCACTATTTCTGACTTCAAGGGCCAATTTTTCAAACGTTAAAACACGGTCCTAAACTAGGACCAAATATTCCAAACCGAAAAATTGGCCCTTGAAGTCAGAAATAGTGGTGGGAAGCATCCGAATATTCATCAAATGAACGGAAAAAGGAACGCGAATGCGGCCCCTGGTGAGCACATCTGTCGCTACGCACAAACGCACAGTTGGGTGCTCGGCAAACTTAAAAAACGTTCTGAACGGTCAGTAAGTGGATGGGTGACCGCTAGTGGCATTTTCAACTGAGCGCTTCCGTGTTTCAGAGAGTACGTCAAATTGTCGGTCCCGGCTGTTAAGTCGTTAAGCCATGACGGGAGGTAAGGCTTTCGTCATGGCTTAGCGGCTTACTCCCGTCACTAGAGTTGGCCACTGACTCATACGAACTTATGACATTATCTTATCTTATTTACGTACCATAGCTCCTCTCGCCTCAATAGTCCTGTTATTCCTGAGCCAGTCATGCAAACTATCTCTGCGACACAGTTGCATCTGTATGTATAGGTACATCTGCACTGACGTCTCCGGCTGTGTTGAGCTACTTTTGACCACCATGTCTAGCGACCAATGGCGGGTGTGGCCCTTCTGTAATTTTTTTTATGAAATTAGATGATTGGGGTCATGTGAAAATTTGTTTTTTAACCGACTAAAAAAAAAGAGGATGTATGTTTATGTTTACCGTAAAGGCACCCATTCACGATACGTCCACCAATCCAAATGGAGTGGTCGTCTTCCAAGATCGTTCCGTGAATGGTAAAAACAACGTCCATTCCAAACGGATTTCCAAACAAATTGAAATCCATGCGTCCAGTTCAAAAAGACGTCTGCCAAATGGACGTCTCGTGAATAGGTACCTTTATCTCTATCCACAATGATGGACACCGGACCGATTTAAAAAATCTTCTTCTTCATCTTGTCGTGTCACCAGTTCGAACCAGTGTGGTAGGATTATAATTGCGTCTCAAAGAGGCTCCTTTCGTGCACTTGACACATTTTCAAAATGATTTATTTGGTTGAAAGGGTCTCGTGTTCCTTAAATAAAACTTCTGAGGTTAAATTTTTCTCGTAAAAATGGAAAAACTCATCCTCGCTTGTAATTTTCTACTGGAGTCTAACATTGAATTCGGCTATCTTTTTAGTTCAAACGGAATTATTAATTCAATGCTTAGTAATTTAAGAAAATACCTTTTTCTTTTTAGAAGTGGAGCTGTCAGTCTTATAGTCACATTCCTTGACTCTTTCCAATCTCTTATCGAAAGAGTTTTGCCGCGCTTCCGAATAGCCAGAACTATGCCCACTTGGACTGTGCCCGTTATGACCTGATAAGTTATGACCTGATAAGTTATGACCTGACCCGTTATGAACTGATGTGTTATGACCTGGAACAATATTGGAGGTTATTTCGATGTGTCTACGATTAGAATATCCTTAGACATTTTCAGGGAAAGTTGAGTTTCTGATGTTAAAGAATGTCTACCGTGCGTTGCAGATACAGTCGCGATCCCACTATCCCACTAATAATAAAGCTGAAAGTTTGTGTGTATGTTTAGATGTTTGTATGTTTGTGTTTCAATCACGCCTAAACCAGTGAACCGATTTGGATGAAACTTGAGAGTGGGTGTATAATGTATATAGTGCCCTGGAATCAGGGCTGGGCAAAATACATGCTTTGCTTTAATTAAAAAACAAATTACAAAATACTGTATCACAGGTAATTAAAATACAAAATACTTTTAAGTAAGGTATTTGAAATATAAAATACAAAATACAGTATTTTAGCCATTTTTAATTGAAATACAAATTACAAAATACAAAATACTTTTCAGCCCCCTAAAAACCTAGGACCAAACAAAATCCTAGCTAAAAACCGCTAAAAACAAACCGAAACCGTTATTTGATTTGACATCTTATCTTGACATTGACAATTTGACGTAATTTGTTTGCGTTTTGTTTTGTTGGTAAAACAGGTGCAGTTTTGCCAATTCTAATAGCTGCTTTACCATAACTACACTCTCGCCTCGCACTCATGCTATAAAAAAAATGTATTTTATTGTTTTTTATTTGAAATACGAATTACAAATTACATTGTAAGGAAGTAATTGAAATACAAATACTAAATACGTATTTGTATTTCAATTACGAATTTTAATTACAAGTAATTCAAAAACCATAAAGGTTATTCAAAATCTTGGTAACACGCGGGCGAAGCCGCGTGCAGTAGCTAGTCTTTCATAAATTAATACATTTGGCAGATAGTTCATTAATTAGATTATCAACAATCTCTTGGTTATTTTAACTTAGTAGGTACAATAAAGACTTATCATTCGTTCATTCTATTTATTCATTATTAGTGGACCCGAGCGCGACTTCGTCTGCGCATTGTTTCGTCATACAAACTTAAGAGATAGAACTACCTTGTTCCAATCTAACCCATGAAAACAGTGAATTCATTTTTGGATTTGCTGTCTATAAAATAGTTCAAAGCATTACGAAATGGCACCGCCATTTTGAAAAGTCAAAAGTTGTTGGTTGTCATGGCAACCTTAAACCTTTCCTTTTGTGGAACGCTTTCGGGATAAAAAGTAGCCTGTATGCTATTCTGGAGTTATACCTTTCACCTTACCAAATTTCATTGTAAACTATTTCGTCGTTTGAGCCTGATCCTTACACAAACATACAAACATCCAAATATCCAAACATCTAAACAAACTCACAAACTTTCCGCTTTATTATATGAGTGGGATAGAACTACATACTAAGTGGCCACGCGTGATGATGTCAGGTGGAGCAAAGTGCTGAGTGGTAGCCTAGAGATGGAAAAAGGTCGTCCACCTACAAGATGGGTCGACGACATCGTTAAATCCGCAGATCGTAAATGGGCAACACTGGCTCAGAATAGAGGCGAATGGCAAAAGCGAAGAGAGGCCTATACCCAGCAGTGGGATGACAAAGGTTGATGATGATGATGATGAGAACTACAAACCTTTAAAAATGTGTGCCAAATGTTTTTTATTTGTTTGTTTTGTTCTGTAATTTGTGGTTGTTGTTGCTAGGTTGGCTTGGTTACACGTTATGAGGAGGGATGAAAACCATGTTACCCAGAGAGTGATGAATATGTGTGGCTGGAGATTATGCAAGTAGAGGAAGGCCGAAAAAGAAGTGGTTGGATTGTGTGATAGATGATATAAATGCGAAAGGAGTGGATACAGATTTGACGAGTGATAGGAGTGAGTGGAGGAAAAATACATGTTGTGCCGACCCCACTTAGCGTGGGATAAGGGCAAGGGAATGATGAATGATGATGTTGCCATTGTACATTGCATTGCATTATAATGGCCCGATGAAATTAATAAATAAATAACCATTTTTTTTTCAGGTAACACAACATAAAATGCCATTGGCCCATATTTTTTAAATATCTTAAAGACTAACATACATACAATATTACTTGACGCACGCGCGGTGTCATTAATTAATAAAAAAACATGTTTGAATTGTAATCAGTTGTCAGACGAAGTGAATGAATGAATGAAATACAATACTCTTTCATTCATTCATTCGTAGCCTAATGCTAAATTACCTGAGGTATTATGTGTGTGATTACGATCCGAAGTAACGTTGGAATCGAACACGACGTAAGAGTCATCGGTGGCATGTTTAGACGTTGTGACGTCACACACGCGTGTGGACGGGTCCTTAGATGACGTCACCTCTTTCGCGTCTTCGTCAAAGACGATACTGAATGAGTCACTGCAACTTTGTGATCTAAAAATAATGTATTTTTAATGATAATAATTACATAAATCAAGTTATTTCCAAACCACTAAAACCTTTCTTTTAAATAGGTTAAAATCAACCTAACTTTTGCTCGGCTTTAAAATTCCATGATATTGACAAATGGGAAAGGGCATGGATTGAGGCAAAATAGCTTAACCCTGATGTTTTTAAGAAGAGAGTTAATAGGCACCTTCTGGGTAAGCTCGCTCCATCGTAGACCTCACTCTTGCCTGTGTAAGTTTGAGATCAAGAGCCGACCCATTCATCATAAAAAAAAGGATTCATTTTTATACATGTGGCAAAATTTTACTGCATTGAGGGTAAAAAAAACATTTTGGTGTTTATCGACACTATTTCTTATTAATTTAACAAAGTAACTTGCCAAATCCAATAACAAACCTTCAAGATTTCGTTGTACTATCTATCTAACACATTTCAACTCTCAAGTTTAAGCGCCCCCGCCTACCTAACCCCGGTCTCCTCGCTATTGTACTATCGCTTTCTTTTGCTTCGCATAGACTTCTTAACATTTAGAGCGTGAATTTTTTGAAAGTTTTATGATGATAGTAATACAGTCCTGAGAGGTTATTGGTGTTTACAAATAACCCTGTATAGATAAGCAGATGGAATGGCAAACGAAACGTATGACACATGTCATGTCCATATCCCAAACTACCTGAGTCGTTTAGGCTGTAACCTCTTTTGGAAGTCCAAAGCGTCGATACAGTCGTCGGCACGTAGATTCAGTAGCACGCTGCCCTTGTCTGCAGGGGTGTACTCGTCCGACATTATGAGGGAAACGTCTTCTAGATCTCTGTAATAAGATTCATAATTTATTGATTTGTATTTACTTGTCCCACTGTTGGTTTCAGGTTGGCGTGGTATGGCCATGTCATAAGGGATGAGAGTCATATAACACGTTCATTCTAGTAATAGTAGGAGGCGATGGGCTTGCAACCTGTCACGTATGGAGTGCTGACTTCTGCAAAATGTGGGCATGTGCCAAATATACATTTGGATCCTCTGACTACCGTGATGATGTTTGTTTTTGTCGATAAGTAGACTTACTAAAGTGACGGATGAAAGAAGAGTGCATGCGACAGAGATGAGAATGCTGAGATGGATGTGTGGAGTAACTAGAATGGATAAGATAAGGAATGAGTACATCAGGGGAAGTTTGAAAGTAGCGCCAGTGACTGACAAATTGAGAAGTGGAAGGTTGGCGTGGTATGGGCAAGGGCATGTCATGAGGGATGAGAGTACAAAAAATTTTACTTAGCTACGTCATTTTATGTTATTTTCGGTTATTTACTACTAGTACAACATAATAAAACCATACCTACCTAAAAATTTCATTATTGTATTAATTTCATTATTAAAAGAAAAAACAATTAAAACTCAAAATCCAGCAATCTACGTAAAACAACGCGCCCAGTACATACGCAAACAGTAATCTTCAAACTCTGTTTTCTCCGGATATAATGATTTTTTCGGAAAATCCTTTTGGATTTAGTTGTGTGTTGGGATGCCCTTTCGGCTTCGGTAGACGTCTTTTTACACCCTGTATATATCGACGCGGTAAACGCAGAATTGTATGGGAAAATAGCAGCGCCATCTTTTGGTACTCATAACAAATGAAATCAGTACAAATCGACGTTTACGGCGTCGATACCGAATGGTGAATAACATTCATACTAAGCACCCAGAAACAGAATGGCAAAAGCGAAGAGAGGCCTATACCCAGCAGTGGGATGAGAAAGGATGATGATGAAGCACCCAGATTAGGAACCCAAACTGGATAGCACCCAAACTGAACTGTAGGGCATGGTACGGCACCTGGTCCACAGCGCGTCTCTCTGTTGTTGCCACAGCGGCGGCGGCTGCTCGAGCCAAGCGTTGAAGTACCGCACGATGTGCTCATGTTCCAGTTTAGCCAGGGCACGCACTTCTCTTAAGACTCGCTCGCGTTTCTTCTCTCTAAGCAACAAATTAAACATAAGGGTTTATTAAGAGCATCGAGAAAATGAAATGTTTTTAATATGAGCATAGCAAAAATTTCGACTGCGAGGAACAAGGATTCCGTAGCCAAATTGATTAAGGCGGCTCCGGCTTTAGGATCGTCGTATCATTGCGGGTTCGAATCCCGTCCGAATCGAAAATTTTGATGTCATTTCATTTTCTCGATGAAATACCAAGTGTGGTAACACTATAAAAATGTTGTTGTTGTTGTTGTTTTTAGCCCCTACTATCCCAGATTTATCTTTTTTTTTTTTTTTTTTTGTTTATTTATTTACATTTTTATCCTACTATAAAAATAGTAAAAAAATATTGTGAGCAGAGCTTTTTTGTATAGGTAGGTACTACATTTCTGTTTTTTTCACTATCCTAACATAACCTAACCGACGACACATTTGGTTAGGTTAGCCAGAAATAGATGGAATCTGACGAACGAGGAATCATCGTTCTGTCAGAGGCAAAAAAAATCTGACGAATCCCACTAATATAATAAAGCTGAAAGTTTGTGAGTTTGTTTAGATGTTTGGATGTTCGTATGTTTGTGTTTCAATCACGCCTAAACCAGTGAACCGATTTGGATGAAACTTGGAATAGGCGTAGATACCTGGAATAGCATATAGGCTATTCAAAATGTTGGTAGGTACAACAACAAAATCAATTTAAACTCACTTCTTTGGCAGCGTAATTCTTTTAACAGCATACGAACAATGATCTATATTATTCCGGGCCTCAAACACAACCCCAAAACCGCCCCTTCCCAGACACCTTAAAGGGGTGAAATCTGTCTCATAACGACAGATATATTCGGGGGAAGGGGGTGTGGGGCGTTCGTAGTGACGCTCCACTACTATGTACTCTTGGTTTAAGGGTAACGGGGATGGGGGTGACAGTTTTGGTGCGAAGAATCTGGAAAGAAATGAATTTTAATTCTTAAGATTAGTTTCTGTGTGGAAGCGATACTGAGCGCTCATTCGTCCATGGCTTACGCACACAGAAACAACGTGCATGTGTATCTACACACACAATTAAGACCAACCCGCCTTCGAGTAGAAAAACTAATGTGATAAAAGGTAAAATGCGCCTCAAAGAGGCCTCTTTTCACGCATTTGACGCTAGTTTTCGTACTAATTGCTGCTTATTATAAAAATGTAAAACCTTGGTTGAGCCCCATGTTGACACATGTCAAAACAAAACTGTTACCACAAAAAAAGAGTTCTATGTACGAGTATTTAAAGATCGTTTTTCTAGGGACAGTTTTTTAGTTAGGCTTGGTCTAAACTCGGCTCATTTTCTTGTAATAATCCACATTAGGTTCTACATGTTGGTTTCTTCTCGATGTTTTCCTTCACCGTTTGAGAGTACCTACTGGCTTAGTGCACATACAATTTTAGACAGAGAAAGATTAGTATTGATATTTTTCTCACGATATTTTGGTGTGAACAAAAAAGTACGTGAGTGTCGTGGAACACTTGGTTGGAAAGAAGTTAACTTTTTTTAGACATTTGTCAAATAAATTATTTATTATAATCCTAGAAACGCTCTTCCGCACTAACAATGTAACAATCTATGGACTGATTCGCGACTGCGCACTTCTCACTGTGACGATTTGACATATACTTGGGTCGTGACGCAAAAATCGAACACTTACTCGTCTCTTACACCCCCATCCAATAGCGTCCGAAAAGGAACTTCGTTCCAAAAACTATAAAAATGTTTACCTACATGTTAAAAACATGTATTTATTATTTACGTAATTTGTGTTACATTATGAACACACTCCTGGGGGGTTATTCGCGTTCGTTTTTTCGTTCGTCTGATGAATATTCGGATGCTACTTATTACGAGCTACATTGTATTCAGTCGATAAGATCAACGTTAAAACACGGTCCTAACCCCAAATATTCCATATCGAAAAATTGGCCCTTGAATTCAGAAATCGTAGTAAGAAACATCCGAATATTCATCAAACGAACGAAAATAAGAACGGGAATACGGTCCCTGACTCGGCAAACCTGTCAAATTACGAGCGCTTATCATGTTCTCTTTCGCAACATTCACGCGAAATTGAACTTTATCTCTACACACCTTGGCCATATCATCAGGTTCATTAAGAGGGCACTACTAACAGCTATAAGTAAGACCTCCTTCCACCAGAACCACAGACTATATACATGCACGTGGATGTGGTGATGGTCTTCAATGTCGTCGAACTCTGAGTCTATGGCATCTTCTGTCACTTGGATGGACTGGTCGCATGTTTCTTGGAGGTAGAGGAAGAAACCGTAGTCACCTGAAATAAATCCATACTATCCATACTAATATTATAAATGTGAAAGTAACTCTGTCTGTCTGTTTGTTACGCTTTCACGCTCAAACCGCTGAACAGATTAAGCTGAAATTTGGCATAGTTAAAGGTTGTATCCCAGGGAAGGACATAGGCTACTTTTAATCCCGAAAAAATTAAGAAAATCCCGAGGGACCGCGGGTCAGACCGCGGGAGCGCAGCTAGTAAATTAATAATAATAAAAAAAAGTATTATTGACGCCCGCGGCTTCGTTAGCTTACAATTTTATTTACATGAAACAGAATTGATTGGTATTAAAACATTTTTTTTTTTATATTTTTGCTTTTTTCTCTGATTGGTTGACGTGGTATGGGCAATGAGGGATGAGAGTCATATAACACGACGAGTGATGAGTATGAATGTGGATGGATATACCGGTAGGGGTAGGCCTAAGAAGAGATGGATGGACTGTGTGAATGCGGATATGTTTGTGAAAGGAGTGAGTTCTGATATGACGGATGATAGAGGGAAATGGAAGAGAGAAACATGTTGTGCCGACCCCACTTAAGTGGGATAAGGGCAGGAAGAAGCTTTTTTTTCTCTGATTGTATCTTTTTTCCAAAATCTGTGAATGCAGGTCAAAATGTTTTAAAAAGTTAGGGAAGGTCTCCTAAGAACGTTTTCCTGTAGCTAAAACGGTTAAGGTTTTAAAGTGCGGTTTAGAAAATGCTTATTTTTATCAGTAAATTATAGACAAAAACAAGAAAATACTATTGGTTTAATATATACGTGACGCGACGTGGTACGGGGTATGTATGGGCATTATCCTTTGTCGATAGTACATTAATTCAAGCCTATTTCTGTATGGGTCGGCATATACGATAAAAAATATTATATAAATATAGGGTCTTTCATTTTAAACTACACAAACTGACAGGGCCTCATTTTTGGGTTGTAAATAGACGTTTGACCGTATCAATTTAATTCGTAAGCCCATTTAAGTTTTCACTTCAAAATTTATCATTTATTGTTTTTTTTTTGAATTGTTGTATAATGATTTTAAGGAGAACAGACGTTCCACCAATCACAGCGCAGCTACATCACGAATGGGCTAAGTTATACAAGAAGCAACAATCAATTGAAAGGATAGTCTTTATAGATTTTCTCGGGATTTTTATAACAAAACAAACAAAAACATTACATAAATATTTTTTAATTAAGTGAGTATAAAATGAAAGACCCTATATAACTACAGATACTTACCAATCATACCCGTAGGCCCGTAAAGCACGACTTTACTCAATGCGTTATCCGTGTCCTGCACTTGTAATGCTGTCTCAGCGCCTATCTGAGGTCTGGCTGATACTAGCTTCCACGGCATTGGGGCTGAGACCTCCGTGTCGAGTTTTGGAGTGTAGTTGGGACTTTCTTGGACATACAACTGAAAAAAATACATAAGCCACTGTAGCAGTCACCAGTAACACATGTCACTAGTAACACAGTCACTAGTAACACAAGCCAGTAGTAACACAAGCCAGTAGTAACACAAGCCATTCATAACACTATCTACTGCTAATGACCTGTCGCTCGTGAACTCCAAATATACAAAGTGGATTGTTGTGTTATTTCTCCGGGCTCTGTGTGGCCTCCCATAGAACATAATACAGACCACCAGTAACAAAAGCCACTAGTAACAGTCACTAGTAACAATTGTCGCTCGTAACACAGACCAATACTAACGCAAGCCACTCGATACATAAGCCACTAGTAACAAGCCACTATATACAGGGTGTAAAAAGACGTCTACCGAAACCGAAAGGGGTAGGTACAGCATCCCAAAACACAACCAAATCCAAAAGGATTTTCCGAAAAAATCATTATATCCGGAGAAAACAGCGTTTGAAGATCACTGTTTGCGTATGTACTGGGCGCGTTTTTATACGTAGATTGCTGGATTTTGAGTTTTAATTGTTTTTTTCTTTTATAAATGATATGATTAGGTAGGTATGGTCTTATTATGTTGAACTAGTAGCAAAAAACTAGAAAATAAAATAAAACGACGTAGCTAAGTCAAAAATTTTTTTGAGTTTTTTTTCGATAAATATGTTCAGAATCATGGTCTGATTGCAATCCCTCAGTTTTCGGTAGCAGTCTTTTTACACCCTGTATAGTGTAACACTACTGACCTGTCGCTCGTGAACTCCAATATACAAAGTGGGTTGTTGTGTTATTTCTCCGGGCGATAAGCTCTGTGTGGCTTCCCATAGAACATCTATACTTTGTAATGCGCCGCTCGCTAGTCGCCACATGCCAGCCAATGGCGCTTCTAGCTGGAATAAAAATACAGACAACATCAAATATTGTAACAAGATGTAGGACAAAAATTTGATGTAAGTAGCTTCTTACGAAGAAAAAACCATGGCACTCCCGGGAGTGCCGAGACAACTGAAAACTTGAACAAAAAAAATGTTATGCATTTGAATTCACCCGTTATAAAATGAGCTTTTAGAAATATGTAAAATTATTGCCGTAAAAGTTTACCGAGTACAGAACTAGATGGCGCTACTGGTAGGTGTCGGTGAGCAGTCACGTGACTCGCACGTGACCTTTTCGAGGCGAATCCAAGAATTTATTCTGATCATCTCATCAACAATGCCCAACGCGCCTAAAGATGTTTTCACAATAGTCTTTCTTAGTCTTTTTTAGAAGTTTTCACTTCAAAAGTATAAGCTTAGTCAGCCGGATTATAGAATCGATCGACGAAATCGACGGGTGGAGATGCATTCATGGTGAAGCAAAGTCCGATCCTAAGATCGTCGGATAGTATCCTTATTGGCACTATACCATGCAGTACTCTCAAACGGTGAAGGAAAACATCATGAGGAAACGCATGTCGTAAAACCTAAACCGTCTTATTACAAGAAAATGAACCAGTTTAGACTAAAACTAACTAAAAAACTGTCCCTAGAAAAACGATCTTTAAATACTCGTACATAGAACGATTTTTTGTGGTAACAGTTTACGAGTATTTAAAGATCGGTTTTCTAGAGACAGTTTTTTAGTCATTGCTTCGTTAAACTCGGTTCATATTTTTTGTAATAAGATGGAATGTGTCTGTCTTTTCAGGCTTTAAGAAGATTATTCAGCCCACGTTGTCTATGTTGACCAAAGTCCTTTCTTCCGCCAGGGTATTCCCATTGTTATAGTGACCTGTTGCTGCCATATAGTGTGTGTGGCCCCTGGAGCCCGGAGCGCCAGTCTGCCGTCGTGTAAGGCGACCGCGACGTGGTAAGGGGGCGTCGCTGATCCGCCCACACACGAGCCTCGACTTAACACCAGCTGGTGCTCCGCCACGCTGAAGTTCCATCTGTGATGGAAGCATTATCACTTCACTTTAAAAACGTATGTTCGTGCTATTCCAGCTCGACATTTCACACAGCATCATCTAGCCCCAAACTAAGCAAAGCTTGTACTATAGGAACCAGATAAGTGATATACTACTTATATACTTTTTGTTTGTAAATACATACATATTATACATAGAAACACCCAGACCCGAGACAAATATCTGCAGTTCAAACATTTATCCCGCGGCGGGGATCGAACCCGCAACCTTCTGCGTCCCAAGCGGGCTTTCACCCACTGGCGCCACAGAGGTCGTTAAATAGAGTGATAGAGTCAAGTATGTCTGAAACGATAGTCTTAGATGACATTGGTTTTTCGACGCACGTTGTTCCTGTGTGCGTAAGCTCGGGAATGCTCCATGGACGAATGAACGCTCACACAAACTTAAAGCTTACGTACACACAAACGAATATACACACAAAATGATGGTAGGTAGCGATGCATCGCTACAAAAAGTGGCCGTGGGCGAGGTCCCTCAGGGATAGAACTTCCAAAATTCTTCTTTGCTTTACGTAACTCATTTCTTTGCAAGTTCAATCTAACGAGTCAAAAGGTATGCTAGTCGTAGTTGAATCATCAAATTTTTATCATCCAAAAATAGTGTGTTTTATAGTCTCAGTCCATAAGCTCAAGCATCTACTCTAGTTTTAAGACCTACATATAATACGCATACAATCGTTCTTTATCTCTCTGAAGTAGCTGCGCCGAACCAATTTTTGATGACGCCTAAAATCGTGCTATCTCGCTTACTCTACCAAACCTGCGCAATCGTCTATTGCACCTAACTTCAGAGAGCTAAAGATCCGTTGCAATTATGTGAATATAGGTCTAAATGTGTAGAACATACTTCTCATTCCCAACGCGCGGGTCTAAAGCCCGAACAGTGTTGGAGTGTCTCCGTAGAACCAGCACATCTTTAGCGTTGGTCGCCTGCTCGTTGGTACAGCCGGAAGAACCGCATTCATATAGCACCCCGCCTGTGTTCGCGTCTAGACCGTACCATACTGACTCTTTGGCACCTGTTGACCATAAGCGAGCTTTAAAATGTATATACTGTTAAACTTTTGTTGAAAAATAAAAGTTTAATATACACAGATGTTTTTGTGATGCATTGAGAAGATCTGGTGCCGCATTATGACCTACAATTCAGTTTGGGTGCTATCCAGTTTAAGTTCCTAAGTTTTCGAACCGTGACAACGTTTTAAGCAGAAAATTGTTTTACTTGTATTATTAAAGTATTATATTATTGCAAAACTTTACAGGGTGTAAAAAGACGTCTACCGAAGCCGAAAGGGGTAGGTACAGCATCCCAACACACAACCAGATCCAAAAGGATTTTCCGAAAAAATCATTATATCCGGAGAAAACAGCGTTTGAAGATTACTGTTTGCGTATGTACTGGGCGCGTTGTTTTACGTAGATTGCTGGATTTTGAGTTTAAACAGTTTTTTTCTTTTATAAATGAAATTATTAGATAGGTATTGTCTTATTATGTTGTACTAGTAGTAAATAACTAGAAAATAAAATAAAATGACTTAGCTGAAAATTTTTTTTTGCGTATTTTTTCGGTATATTTTTTACGTAGATTGCAAGATTTTGCTTTTTAATTGTTTTTTTCTTTTATAAATGAAATTATTAGGTAGGTATGGTCTTACTATGTTGAACTAGTAGTAAATAATCGGAAAATAACGTAAAATGAAGCAGCAAATTCATATTTTTTTTTTTGCGTTTTTTTTTCGCTAAATATGTTTAGAATCATGGTCTGATTGCAACCCCTCAGTTTTCGGTAGTAGTCTTTTTACACCCTGTATGTTCAGAATCATGGTCTGATTGAAACCCCTCAGTTTTCGGTAGCAGTCTTTTTACACCCTGTATATTATTAGCACAGTCAATATATAGTTATTACTAACTTTTCTTATCATAGGATGGTACCTATGTTATAGCGAAGCAGTTCAATTTAGGACCTAAACTGGATCGCTATAAGAGCTCATAGTAACCGCTGTTGCTTGTATCTTAATATTTTCCTGTTTTCAGGAAAGTCGAAATGCTTGTTTAAACTTCTGTGAACTTTTGTTTTTCATTAGTTTACTTAGTTATTCGTTCACATAGCTCTCTCAATGATTATACCAATTGAATGACGTGTTTAGTTTAGTGATTACAGTTTACGCCTATGATATTAAACCATAACACCTTATCGATACGAAATTATGTTTATTGTGCTTATTGTATTAGTCATATGAATGTGTCGATTTATTGTTTATTTAAATATTTTTACGTGAATTATTCCCATGTTTAATATCCCTCTTCTTTTGAGTATTTAAAGACAATATATAGGTATATTTTCAATTGTATTACATTTTATATATTGTCAATTGATTAACTAGCCTTATGCCTCATAAATTAATAACATCGACCAATATTTATAAGAATAAGAATAAGAATATATTTATTTGACACACACAACACGAGTAGGTACAAAGTAACATAATTAAAAATAAACAAAAATAAAAACAAACTACCTATGTCCTACCTATTTTTATGTGGTGCCAAAAATATTATTTACTTTGTCTACGATTATCTCATTATCAAGCATGTGTCGGTGATAAGAAACGTCAAGCGAAAACAAAACTGGTTTGAGGATTGTATGACCGAGGTCATCAATACTAGGATATCATGAAAACAACTAAGCTGATTATGTACTTTTTACAGACTTTGACAATGTCACCTATAAAAGCGTTCCAATGCGTTACCGCTGCAAATAGGTAATTTTACAAAATAGACTAGAATCTTGTAGTAGGTTTGAAACCCTGGTTTTACATTATTATCATTTTGTGGGCCAGGCAGTTTTTTTTTTAATGATGAATGGTTCTGCTCTTGACCTCGAAACTTACACAGGCAAGAGTGAGGTCTGCGATGGAGCGAGATTACACAGAAGGTGCCTATTAACTCTCTTCTTGAAAACAACAGGGTCGTAGCTCAGCGGAAGCGGATTAAGCTAAGAGGATGGTTTAGGTGCTGGGCAAGCCTATTCCATCTCAAACAATGTCCCAAGCACTACAGTGTCCCGTTAAGTGTAGGCATGGATTGCCTCCTGACGCTGTATAAATCATCTAATATAGATGTAAAGGCCTCAGTTTTTTTACATTATGACTTTAGTTCCATCGATTGTTACTTTTTCGCAGTGGCGCTATTTTCGCTGGTTAACAACCGCATCAGCAATCGATCGCAATACATTACAATTACAATGAATTTTACATATTCAGACGGCCGTTGAGCCAAATATGCACATCTTGGATCACGCGTCGCTTCGACAAAACACACTCAAATAATTTTCTGGAAAGTCTTATAAATTCAATCACTCACCAGCTATGACTAGATCGTCACTGTACTTATAAGAAGCGGACAGCAGTTGTTCCGCGTCAAAGGGCAGCGGTTCAATCGTCTCTCCACTGAGGCTGTATAGCGTCCCGCGGAGAGATGGCACCAAACGCACCCACTTACCGCCCGCGTTCAACTACAAATATCATTATATAGAAATACATAATTATTTCAAGCGAACATACAATTAGCTTTTAACGAATACCTTGATCCATTAGTCGTACTGTACTTGGGCTAGAATGCAGATATTATAAAGGGCCCCTTTTATCCCATTTGCTCTACATTTCTACATTCTTCATACAAGCTCGCTCGGTTATAGTACTTTTGACAGGCCTGCTTATGGTAGATTAGAGTACCATGACATTTGAGTTTAAAAGCATCTTCTACAACCAGGGTATTACGCAAAATAGTCTAAGTATGAATAATAATTTTGTAAGTGTAAGGTTGTCAGGAAGAAATCGCCTTGAGGGATAAGACCGCTGATTGTAGGACATTACTCTCGAAACTTAGCATATAATTATTTCATGTAACACTGTGTTCTCAATAGAAGGATGACATGAGTAAGAATTCTTTGTTCAAAATTTCAAATCGGTCTAGTAGTTTCGGAGCCTATACAATACAAACAAACAAACAAATCTTTCTTCTTTATAATATTAGTGTAGATAAGCTTACCTGAATTTGATGTAAATTTGAAGAAAGTAAAGGTTGAGTTTCAACATCCCACACTTTGATGCCATTTTGTGTTGAAAATGCTGTCAGCTTTCCGTCCAGTGTGCTTACTATCATTAAGCTGAAATGAATAGTCATGAGTTAATATTTTCAGATTTATTATTAAAAAAGGATTCATATTTCATATTGATAGTTCAGAGTTTTGGGGGAGCTTTGCCCAGCAGTAGGGTTAGATTGCTTAAAAAAATCTGATGTAATGTGGATATTGGCAACAATATCACCTAATTCCCTAAAAAATCAAGCCTAATGTTGGTTACCCAAAGAACTCTATGAAGGTAAGGCTTATTTATTTAAGACTAGCTGACCCGCGTGACAGCCTTTCACTCGTGAAAGCGTGACCAAGGGATATAGGGATTCATTTTTTCCACGCAATTTTTTAAATTTTTCTGTCAAGGTTCTTACCTTCTGACAATAACAAACACAACAACAAAAAAATAGTGAAATCGATCCAGCTGTTTACATGTGATGGCGTGACCAAGGGATATAGGGATTAATCCATACTATCCATACTCCATACTATACTATATACTATTATACTACAATATTATAAATGTGAAAGTAACTCTGTCTGTCTGTCTATCTGTCTGTCTGTCTGTCTGTTTGTTACGCTTTCACGCCCAAACCGCTGAACAGATTAAGCTGAAATTTGGCATAGTAAAAGGTTGTATCCCAGAGAAGGACATAGGCTACTTTTTATCCCGAAAAAATGAAAAAATCCCGAAGGACAGCGGGTCACACCGCGGGAGCGCAGCTAGTTTTTATATATAGAGATAAGCAGAATCTTGGTGTAAGTTTTACTGTACATATTATAGCTTTAATTTTTAATGAGACAATAGTAGTAAGTTCGACCAATTGTGTTCCTATTTCTTAAGTGGCTTTTCTCTTAAATATTATATAAATCAATTGATGCGGCCATCATGCTCTACGCTGACAGACAGACGACAGACCCTCAGTTGCCTAGATCCCCGTTGAACTAAGTGTAAATAGCAATGGCTTAGACATGTTGTAACTTGTGTGAAAAATTTAATATCATACTTGTTCTAAAACAATAATTTTGCCGTAAACATACAGCGTAGGGACATCCTTAGGTATGTATACACGTAGTTAAATGAATTAAAAAGTATCCTTGACTTGAGAAAAAATGATTTGATCCAATATTGTTTACCAGAAACAGGTTTCGTTATGTGTACAAACATTGTTAGATTGCATCACACATGCTGTTTGTTAATTGAAGCAGCGTTTAAATCTATATTCTAGGGACTTACTCGTTGTGCACAGAACCATCTTTTGGGTTTGCAGGATTACAGAAAGGCAGTTTTTTAACAGTATCATCGGCTCTAAGATAACGAACTAAATAAGTTTTAACAACAAGCACTATAACAACGGATTTCCAAAACCAGTGTGACATTTTATTAATGTTAAATTAAATGTGGACATTTCACGTTGAGGACCGGTGATTTTTTATTTATTTACTAAGAAATTTGATTGAATTGAAACAAAAAAATACGAGCTCTCCACCTCCGCAAAGCAAAGCAAACGACACACACACACACAGCAACTATCCATCCACTGACAGTAGTCCACGTAAACGGCACGTCAATGCCTACGTCAATGTCATGTTTACTTTTAATTGCATGTAGTCATTAGATCATTCTACCTCGGCTTTTGTCGAAGATTTTTTATTTTCTTTTTCTCACTCCAATGCAGAGAAATTAAAAACTACTGTGTAGCCCAATGATTCTGCAAGAAGCTTTGCAAAGAAGACAGAAAATAAAAGAAATACAAATTACAAACGCCTACTTAGTAAACGCTAACTAAACTACTAATTACTAGTTTAGTTTAAATGACCCTTATAACCATAGACAACTGGATCTATTTGTTATTTTGACGTTGACATTGATTGATTGTTAATATGCACAACATATCGGTCTATCTCCCACGCTCAACCGTGAACCGTGCATTGGCGAATGCACTTTTTGGATTCCATTTCAATTTCGATCGAAGAGCTCTTGAGATTACTAGCATCTTGAACTTGAAACCAGTGGAAAACTCACTTTTGACTACCCTCACTTCTTCTTTGTCCACTTTGAAAAGATTTTTTATCGTGAACAAATCTCAAAATGACGCTGGGTACATACAACAGACACCAAGCTGAGCGGAAGAAGTAAGTTTTCTCTTATTTTACTTTGAGGTTCCTGTTATTTGCGATGTTAATGTACCGTCTTTGTTCAGGCAAGCGGCGTTGGCAGCTGCTTTTCCGCAAGGCATTCGTTGCCAGAAGTGTTTGGAGTACGGGCATTGGAGCTACGAATGCAAGGGAAAACGCAAGATTCTGGTCCGTCCCTCGCGCACACAGACGCTGAAGAAGAATATGAAGGCCAAGGAGGGAGGTTCCTGCAGGTAACATTATATTAGGTACCTGTTGAATCATAAATATTATGATCAGCTGTACTTTTAGTGCTGTTACTCAAGGTTATCAGGTTTTCCCGCGATTGTCAGCATTACTAAAACATATGAGGAAAAATCCGTTGAAGTAACTGACTTTCAAAACTACCCTCACTTGTAGTTCTGAAATGTTCATGCATTGATAAAACTTGTATTAGCTGCTTTGCGAGTGGTAATTTACACATTTGCGAATTAAATAATCATTTTACAAAGTTATGACAACAACTATCTAAGAAACAAGCTATGCCATCTCTTATTTTGTAAAGATAATATACTAGCCCTGATAAAATACTAGCCTTCCTCAGCTTTGCCTAGTTTCATAAGTGTTTCTTTGTAATAATATTTTTCTCAAATAATCATAATAACGGGTCTACCCTCTCAAAGGTACAAAGTCACATAATTTTAGATGTTTTTTAAATATCTTTGTCCACAGCAATGGCAGTTGCAAAATACCTAAGAAGAAGAGCAAGCCACAATCTGATTGCTCAGACTGCTCCAACTCTTCAGACAGCTCATCGGACTCCGACTCCAGCAGTGACTCCGAAAGTGGCTCCAGCAGCTCCCAGAGCGACAGCGATAGTGACAGCAGCAGTGGCTCGGGATCTTGCAGCGACTGTTAAGTATGAGGCTAGCATTCTTTTAAATTGATTCATAGTTTGGTTTTGTGGGTTTGCTCTTATTTCTAAGGGTGTTTCCGATGTGAGAGCCTCACATTTGCCACTGATGGAATATTGAACACATTTACGCATGAATTGTCTTGATTTGATTTGTTCCTCAATTTTAAGTATAAGAGGAAGCCTGTAAACAAACACCAAGTTTCAAAAATACTGATATGAGAGATCTAACCTTGTAGAGGCTATACAGATCAGATGGGCTCTTAAAAGATTACATTTGAAAATAAAGGACATGTAAGGGCAAACTAACAATATCTTAACACTTTTTGATTGCTGATTAACTATATTTGATACTGTAAAGCCATGGTTCCTACGACCAAAAATAACAAAACATGTTTGCAGTCGGCCTCTGATAACATTTAACATACAAAGTTAGGCCACGCCCACATTTTGTTCAATGTTTGATGTCAGTTTTAACATTTTATTTGACCTTATTTTATAATTTGATTTACACAATACAACACAATAATTCTTACTCAATACTCATCTTATTCTTTATGACTTGTTTAATATTCACGTCATTTAGATACCTCTATAACTTTGTCAGTTCTTCATAACATTTCCCAATTAATTCTGTAAATAGTAAGTCGGGAAATATTTCAATTATATTTGGTCAAATAAGGATGTATTAGTGGTTCTGTTTCGGTAGGTATTTCTTGGATTATTTTAAATGCTGGTCATTATTCTATAATCTATGGAGTTTTATTTTTATTTGAACCTTTTTAATTTTAGACTCTAGTGTAAGTACAAATGAAATATGTAATGTGTATGGCTGTTTTAAAACTGATCTTATTATTTACATACTGCATTTGTGAATTTAATGTTGTGTAATTTCATTGTAAGATTGTGTTGCGTGTTACTGAAGAATAATTGACTTTCAATTTTAAGCTCTCTATCTAGCTTTTAACATGCAACACTTAAATGTAGTGTATAATGAATAGTCATGATTAATAAATATTTTAGAAACCTTATGCATACTTTGAATTATTGTATTCCTTGCATTACTTCTATTTGTACCGGGTTAAAAAAGATTTAGAGGATTTGTTGACTATTTATTTAGGTATTTATTTTATAGATTTATTTAAGCTTGATAGAATTTGGTGTTATTATATTGTAGACAAAAATGATTCTTTAAATGTTGTACTGTTGTCTATCTCTATGCTTTGTAAACTTGCTTTAACTTATTGATTTAATCGGTATTTTAAAGTCAAAGATAAATTAATATAGACATGTCATAGACGGTAGTATTATATTCTTAAGACTGTAAAAATATTTTCGTTCGTAGTTGAAATTTGATTCATGTTTAGAAAAACTCAGAATTTTGATAAAATATAATTTGATGGATGTGAATAATTGTTTTATTCATGATTGATCCCTCCTTGTATAATAATAATAATAATGCTGGACATTTTCACACAGCATCATCTGGCCCCAAACTAAGCAAAGCTTCTACTATGGGAACCAGATAACTGATATACTACATATATACTTTTTGTTTGTAAATACATACATATTATACATAGAAACACCCAGACCCGAGACAAATATCTGTAGGTCATACAAACATTTGTCCCGCGGCGGGGATCGAACCCGCAACCTTCTGCGTCGCACGCGGACCTTCGCCCACTTGTATGGAATGGGCTCCTCAAGATAAAGGAATACCCTTGCTTGCAAACTGCTGTCGAACTTTTAATTTTTATTGCAGGTTTTCAGTTTAGTCATTTAGAAGGGAAGGTACTAAATGGTTCTCAAACACAGACGAATGGTTGTTTCGTCTTGTGTTCTAAAATAAATAAAAATAAATTTGCTTATCATGATTTGAGATTTATTGAAAAATTTCACTGAGGTACTTAATAATGAACAACAAACACAAAACATTAACAATTTTCACTCACAGAAACAAATAATTCAAGGCACTTTTATAATTGTAAAATTGGTGGGTTCCTCAACTTAATTCTACATTTTATTATTTACGCATACAAACAATGGAATTGCATGAGACCTAAGACGCGTTATTTGTTCAAAACCTATCAACTTCTCTTCTCTCACTTCATGCTACTTTCATAAAAGGAAGAAAACAGATCAATGAAGGATATGACGTATAGTTGCACTGTAAATTGAGCTTTACCACACTAGTAATAAGGTTAGGACGCGGCCGGCGCGTCAGGCAATGTGTGGATGATAATCTTCCGCTTGACATCATAGCTGAAGTTGTTCATCTTGAATATTCTGCTGTCGTAGAACGGCTTGAGATCCAATATGTTTATTTGTCTTGCTCGCTCCATGAGGTCTCGCTCTGAAATTAATGAATTTATGTCAGTAAAAATGACAGTTTAAATGTATTGCTCAGCACGATTCACGGGAATACTACTTAGGCCTTTACATCTATATTAGATGATTTATACAGCGTCAGGAGGCAACCTATGCCTACACTTAACGGGACGCTGTAGTGCCTGGGACATTGTTTGAGATGGAATAGGCTTGCCCAGCACCTAAACCATCCTCTCAGCTAATCAGCCTGGTCCACAGGAAAGACAACGTCAATACGTGTGGAGCTGACTAAGCTGCGGGTTTCCTCACGATGTTTTCCTTCACCGTTAAGAGCACGTGTTAAAGCGCATATAAATTTTACGAAACGTAAAATCCATTGATGCACGGCCGGGATTCGAACCCATGACCTTCGGATTGAAAGTCGAGGTTCAACCCCATTCGACCAACACGGCTCTTAACGGAAATAGTTCACGGGAATAGTTGGGAAAGTATTCAGTGGCATAAAGAACCGCGACAGCTTTTCCTACTTCCTAAAAAAGTTTGTGTTGCAAGTGGACCGATTTGAATGAAAGATATAGCCTGAAACGGCATACATAAATGTGCATAAGCTATTAAAAATTAAAATGTCACTAAGTGGATAGCTTCCACCTGCAACTTAGTGATTCAATAAATAAGACAATGCACATACAAATTGTGAAAACTTGTACACGGGGGTTAATATAAATAACTCTGTTCATTATTTAGAAAAACATCACAAGTCACGCGCCGCCATTTTAGATTCGGTTCTTTTATATCAAAACTTATATGCAGTTCAACTGCCAGGAAAGTGTTTAATTGTTGCAATGTTCAAAGATGGTTGAAGTGGTATTAAATAAAAAATAATAATAATAAATAATGCTGGACTTTTCACACAGCATCATCTAGCCCCAAAGTAAGCAGAGCTTGTGTTATGGGTACTAGATGACTGATATACTACTTATATTTTTTTACTTTTCTGTAAGCTTTCTATCTATTTTTAATAAATCATTTCATTTCATTTCATTTCATATATACTTTTTGTTCGTAAATACATACATATTATACATAGAAACACCCAGACCCGAGACAAATACTTGTAGATCATACAAACACTTGTCCCGCGGCGGGGATTGAACCCGCAACCTTCTGCGTCGCAGCCGGGCTTTCGCCCACTGCGCTACAGAGGTCGTCTAAATTAATAAGGTATTACCTGATATCTCAATGGTAGGTTGCGAGTGGTTATGCAGACCGCGCATATACGCAAGCTGGTCCATCGTCAGCTGCCGCAGAATATAGTACAGCAGCTCACTGTGGTCCTTCTTGTATGATAGGTACTTTTGGAATGTCTAGAAAATAAGATTTTTTTGACCTATCTTTTAGCCAGAGGACAAAAGTTCTATAAACAAAAAGGAATAAGTATATTAAAATAGGTATAATTAATCGATTAGATAGAGCATGTGTTTATGCGCTTATTTTGCCAAAATGGAAAATCCATTGAAGCACGACTGAGATTCGAACCCACCTTCGAATTGAAAGTAGGATAGACACTATTCCATTTATTACATCATTTATTATGTATGCATGTAAACGACCCTGTTGTTTTTAAAAAGAGAGTTAATAGGCACCTGTGTAAGCTCGCTCCATCGCAGACCTCACTCTTGCCTGTGTAAGTTTCGAGGTCAAGAGCCGACCCATTCATCATTAAAAAAAAAATACTATTGAATGTTATTTACCTGTCTCATAGCACGCATAACGCTGTATTTCTGCGTATCTACGAAACTCTCGAGCATGGTGCGGATAGCCATATTGACATCCTCTTCATTCACTTGCGAACGTAGGTGCATACGGGCGTGTGCTTCACTCATACGGATCACTGGAAAGAGATGGATATATTTTGATAATGTTATAATTACAAATAATAAGACTATTTTTCACTCGCGGCTTCGCTCTCGTGGTACATTTTTGAATAGATAGATAGGGTATTGAAAATGTACTATCTAAACCTATTCCAAGTTTTATCCAATTGGTTCAAACAAAACACAAACATACTCCCAAGCTTACGGATTTATAGTACTATTAGCTAGGATTTTTTATTTATTTCAAGTTTCAATAGGATATACAGTTCGCCCAACGGATCTAGGCATTCGTGAAGTTAGCCGTTGAATGCCTAGATCCGTTGGGCGAAGTGTACGTTTCAATCATGTCTAAATCTAAGCATCACATGTTAGATTAAGATAAGATTATCTTAATCTAACATGTGATGCTTAGATTTAGACATGATTGAAATTGAAATATCATACCTGACTCTATGTGTCGTACTGTGATGGGTAAGCTGCCCGTTGCGAGCGACTCTTGCCGAAGCTGACTGTACATTTTAGCAACTTTATCTTGATCCATGTTCTGGAAAATCACGTTTACTAATAAAAACTTAGGCCTTTACATATTACATGATTTATACAGCGTCAGGAGGCAACCTATGCCTACACTGAATGGGACGCTGTAGTGCCTGGGACATTGTTTGAGATGGAATAGGCCCAGCACCTAAACCATCCTCTCAGCTTAATCAGCCTGGCCCACAGGAAAAAAATAGGCCCACAACGTCAATACGTGTGGAGCTGACTAAGCTGCGGGTTTCCTCACGATGTTTTCCTTCACCGTTAAGAGCTCGTGTTATAGCGCATATAAATTTTACGAAACGAAAAATCCATTGATGCACGGCCGGGATTCGAACCCACGACCTTCAAATTGAACGAGGCACAACCCCATTCGACCAACACGGCTCACTAAAATATAAGCCTAGTCCGAACTTGGTTTTAGCGACAGAAATTGAGTTATCGATACTGACCTGTAATTTAGGATGAACGTTTTCCCTTGAATAAACGATATACTTCTTGAGAAGATCCTGCGGCAGCGCGAACTCATTCTCGGGCTCCTCGGGCGCCGAGCCGCGCTTACTCGGGTGGTGACGCATGTGCGAGCCGACTACAAACCTGTCGAAAAATCATTTATAGATTTTCAACCGACTTCAAAAAAGGAGGTTCTCAATTCGTCTGTATGTTTAATTTTTTGTATTTTGTTACGCGATTGTTCCGCCATTTGTTGACCGATTTGCAAAATTCTTTTTATGTTTGAAAGGGTATACTCCAGAGGTGGTCCCATATAAATTTTATTCCAGAGGGATTGATAGTTTCCCCGTAAAACTCTAAACACCTTCCCTCCTAGCCATGTCACAAATAGAAATCGAATCGACAGCTTGACGCCCTGAGTCACACCGCGTTTCGAGTCAAACATTGAAGTCGGTTTTCTTTTTAGTATTAAAACGTAATTATACTACAGATATTTGTCTCGGGTCTGGGTGTGTCTATGTATAATATGTATGTATTTACAAACAAAAATGTATATAAGTAGTATATCAGTCATCTAGTACCCATAACACAAGCTCTGCTTACTTTGGGGCTAGATGATGCTGTGTGAAAAGTCCAGCATTATTTATTATTATTTTTATTTAGTAGGAAAGCGTGGGAAAGGACTGCACAGAACCGAGAAGAGTGGCGTAATAGAGAGGAGGCATATACTCAGCAGTGGGTGTAACCGGGCTGAATAGATAGATAGATAGATAGTAGCTACTGCGCGCGGCTTTTCCCGCGTGGTACCAACATTTTGAATAGCCTACATGCTATTCCAGGATACTACGCCTATTCCACGTTACATCCAAATTGGTTCACTGGTCTATGTGTGATTGAAACACAAACATACAAATGTGACGACCTCTAACTACAACTTGAAGCGTTCGTGGTCGTGCTTAATAGATCGTCGAATTTAAGCAACGTTCGAAACGGTCTGTAAGTGGATGGGTGACCGCCAGTGGCATTTTCATCTCCGTGCTTCGGAGGGCACGTTAAATTGTCGGTCCCATAAAAAAATGAACCTTGACGTATAAGGAATAAAGTCGAAAATGAATGTGCACACAATAGCCGGCTAATTGCATTGCAAATAATTGCATGTTTTTGCTGTCAACTTCAAACCTATTTTTCTAAATGTTGGCAAGCCGATAACCATAGAGTATCTTATAGAAAAATAATTGTACGTTCATTCAGAATCGAATGAGATATAGATTATGAGCCAATAGTGACCTCTATCACTTTAAAATAAGGTTTGAATTGGTCTGAGCGGTCTGGCCCGGAGCGGGCCTCGTGATCCTTTTCATAACTTACTTGGCCAAATGTGCGTCTTGCATTGGATCAGCTTCGTCCCTCACGACACAAAGTATATCGAATCGAGACAGGATCGGTTCCGATAGGTTTACGTTCTCAGAGAACGTTAGCGATGCGTCGTATCGACCGCCGATTGGGTTAGACGCCGCTATTATTGAGCATCTGAAAAGTAGGTTAGCTTAAATATCTATAGATCGTTTTTAACAATAGATTACAAAAGTGGATCAGTCAATCTATGTATACTCGTAGATGCTTTTTAGAAAGATGGTTTTAGCCATCAGGGTATTCGTTTTGAACAATAGATTACAAAAGTGGATCAGTCAATCTATCTAGTAGATGCTTTTTAAAAAGATGGTTTTAGCCATCTGGGAATTTTAATTAATGTAGATAAGTTGAGCTATCTATAGATCGTTTTAACAAGATGGCTTAAGCATCGGGGAACTATTACAGTTAACAACTGAGCGCTTCCGTGCTTCGGAGGGCACGTTAAACTGTCGATCCCGGCTATAGTCGTTAAGCCATGACGGAGATCTTAAGGCGGCCTAAAAACTCAGTCAATAGAGTTGGCCACTAACTCATACAAACTTTCTTTACTGCGCCCCAAATAGGCTTAGTATTTTGTAGGCATTTTATCATTACATGAAGATTTATTTATTACTAGCTGTTCTCCCGCGGTGTGACCCGCGGTCCCTCGGGATTTCTTTATTTTTTTCGGGATAAAAGGTAGCCCTGGGATACAATCTTTAACTATGCCAAATTTCAGCTTAATCTGTTCAGCTGTTTGGGCGTGAAAGCGTAACAAACAGACAATATTATAAATCTGAAAGTAACTCTGTCTGAGTTACTTTCAGTTTTATAATATTAGTATGGATTTTTTATTTTTAGCCTATATTGTCCCACTGCAGGGCAAAAGCCAATCTTTTCTGTCTTTAGCTATAGTTGACCAGTCTGGTAGATGCATATCCAAATCCCGCACTCTCCGTGGTGGTCTGCCCCTCGGACGTCTTCCATCGGGCACCCATTCACTGACAGTTTTTGCCCAAAGTCGTCAGACATGCGGCAGACATTACCTGCCCAGTCCCACATTAGTTGGGAAGACTTTTTGGTGACACTGACAACCTGAAGATTGAAATTTAATTACCTGGCGTGTAGAGAAGTAACGATGCCAGCTTTCGATATAGAAATGGACTGTTGCTCCATAGCTTCGTGTATGGATGTCCTATCTTGATCGTTCATCTTATCAAACTCGTCGATAAGACAAACGCCGCGGTCTGCTAGCACCAACGCCCCCGCTTCTAATGTCCAATCTCTGTAGAAATATTAAAAGTTATAAATATGGAATAAGAAATAGTTCTTATCTGCGGAATTCGAACCCACGGCATTACCGATCCATGGCAGTGATCTTCCATTTAAATTAACTTGCACCTTAGTATATCTTAGGGCGTGTTTAAATCAATTTAAATGAAAGAACAATATTTGCAATCAAAATAATACAATTTAACGACATGACATGACATGATGAAAAGGAACTTTCAATGATCATATTCTCTGAATGATTCATGACTTCTGTCACAGGACATTAGATCAAATACTTTATGCATTTAAGATATTTGAGAGTCTAAGCTGGTTAATAGCTAAGCTGGACAAGGGCACATCCAAAAACAAATGTAGCACATGCCCATTGACATTATGTACTAATATTAGTATACATAGAATATTGGACTTTTTTATTACCTTGTAGTCGGATTTTTTCTAACATAAGCCGTCAAACCAACAGCACTCGCGCCTTGTCCAGTCGTGAAGATAGCTCTAGGAGCTATCTGTAACACAATCACACAATTTTAAACCTTATACACCCCTATTTTTTTATTATTTAAAAAATTTTAAACATGGTATCGGTGTCTGTTACTGATCACATTTATGTAGTTAAAACTAAAAAAAAAAGACACAACACAAGTCAGACATGGATTTATGATAGCTACTGCGGTTATAATGACTGGGGATGATACGAGAACATAGTTTGAATGAGATTCCGTACGCAACAGGCTATTTTACTCTTTTTTGAAAACTGTTTTAAACCAATCCTGAGGTCAAAATAAACCAGTAGAATTTTTCTTTAAATTTTTTAAAACCGTAAAATGCCTTAAAAATGCATTTAAATTTGTGATTTTTAATAGTCGCGCGGAAACGCTACCCGCCACGCTGCTAAGGTTTGTGACGTCACTATGATTTGTGAACAATACGACTGTCAAAGATAAAGTATAAAGATTTTGACAAATAATTAAATTAAATGTTTATTATTGTTGTATTGTGCCTGAATGCAAGAATACGAGTGTAATCAATACGTTGATGTCAATGGCCAACTCTGGTGACAGACTTTATAGACAGCTTTAAGGGCTCATGGCTTAACGACTTAATAGCCGGGACCAACAATTTAACGTGCCTTCTGAAGCACGGAAGCGCTCAGTTGATAGAGTAGTATTTTGATCTTTATACAAATGCTTCTAAGATCGATTTCAGCTTAAAGTTTACCTTTTCAGTGTACTTCAAGAACTGTGACTTGGCAGTTCCCGGATCACCGCAGATCAATACGTTGATGTCGCCTCTAAGTTTATGTTTTTCTCCTGTAAATGAAAATAATATGATGTTACTTATACTTATGACGACCTCTGTGGCGCAGTGGGCGAAGGTCCGCTTGCGACGCAGAAGGTTGCGGGTTCGATCCCCGCCGCGGGACAAAAGTTTGTATGACCTACAGATATTTATTCCGGGTCTGGGTGTTTGTTTATATGACGTATAATATGTATGTATTTACAAATAAAAAGTATCAGTTATTCTAGTACCCATAAAACAAGCTCTGCTTACTTTGGGGCTAGCTAGATGATGCTGCGTGAAAAGTCCAGCGTTATTTATTATTATTTATTAAATATTATTCGTATATAGTAGGTTCTATGTAATCGCACACTCATTAAATTAATGTAAGAAAATATCAAGAAATAGATATTAACAATGACCTATTTAAATTAATTTATCAATAAATAAAAATTGATAAAATATGAATAGTGATTGTGAAAGTTTAAGGCTCAATGCACATTGAATTAGCAGCGACGCGACAATCATTTTGAATAACAAGACATTATAAACCTTAAGAACAATCCTATAAGATATTTATTTATTATTTACGCTCGCGATCGCGCGAGACAGCTCGCGAGGCTGCTCGACATTATGTCTTATAACATTGTGCTTAAGGTTTATAATGTCTTGTTATTAAAACTGATCGTTACCTCGCTGCCAATTCAATGTGCATTGAGCCTAACAAAGACTATCATAGATGTCGGAAACTCAGTGTAGCGCCATCTACAATCACGCTGTGGCAGCACTGACAACTTCCTGACAGAACGCAAGTATGACGTCACGGCGAGTCATGCTTGGATGCGGCCGTTGGGGCGGACGGGCAGTCTTCATTTAGAGCTCGTGCCGAGCGGACGCGTCTGTTCTACCTACTTAGATTATTTAAAGTTACTTTTGATTCTGTACCGGCATAAAATTAAACGTCGTGCGATCGTACTCGGTGTGATTATTTGCTCGAGGTTACCCATCATGTCGGAACCCGATGAGAATTCGTGCCTACTGAACGCAACAGACCAGCCTCCTGCGACATCAGATGTGGGATCCCCTCGGGCAGAATTACAAGCCGAGAATGTGCAACAGCAACGTTTCGATGAAGATTTGCTACGGAAAATGTTTGAGATGCAAAACAACACCATGCTGAGCCTAATTGAAGCCTTAAAAACCCCGGCAAGTACAAAAAATATCAAACTACCCGAATTTGACCCCGAGAAGCCTGACGCGGACGCACGTGCTTGGTGCAACACAGTTAACCTCTGTTTTGGTGATAAACCGTTGGAAGGAGGAGCGCTGATAATTGCTATCAGTGGTGCGCTGAAAGGAACTGCATCACAATGGTTATCCCAAATATCGTTTTCTGGAATGCAGTGGTCTCAATTTCGAGAATTGTTTACCGCCAGATATGATAGTGTAGAAACACCCGCAGCTACCCTCGTCAACATGCAAAATAGCAAACCGAGAGAAAATGAGTGTCTTTCTGTATACGCTGCTAGACTGGTGACTTCTTTAACCTCAAAATGGCAGAAAATGAGCGTCGAAGAAATAGCCGTATCGACTGTGCTAGCTCACTTGACAAAATATGATGACCGTCTGCAGCGATTGGCTTTCACCACTGAAATTGTGACCAGAGACAAGCTACAGCGAGAACTTAAAGCGTCTACGTTCATGAAAAGGAAGGCACCACCAGTAGCTGAAACCACAGAAGCGAAACGACCTAAACCAGGACCACCGATAAGATGTTTTCACTGTGGCAAGTTGGGGCACCGCGCGCATGAGTGTCGTTCAAAGGAAAGAAAACCAGTGACGCTGCCTGCAGCATCATCCTCCGCTGCAAAAAACCAGACGTCGCAGGTTGTGTGTTTCCGGTGTGGCGAGATAGGCCACTTCGCCTCAAAATGCAACCGAGGATCTGGCGGCAGCAGCAGCAACGGTAGTGCATCACAGGGAGCGGCGGGATCATCAGCCGTGCGCGAACGCCAGGTCAACGTATGCAACATGAGCAGTCCACGTGGCCAAATGATGAATAATGGTGAGTGGTATTTCTTTTGCTTTGATTCCGGTGCGGAGTGTTCCCTTGTCATTGAAAGCGTTGCCAATAAGTTTTCTGGGAAGCGAGTTAACAATACAGTAAAATTAACGGGGATAGGCAAACATAGTGTCTATAGCACATTGCAAATCTTATCGCAGATACTGATTGGAGATTTTATTCTAGAGATTTTGTTTCATGTGGTACCTGATAATTACCTCACCGATGATATTTTGGTTGGTAGAGAAATTCTTTCACAGGGTTTTGAGGTTAGTCTGTCGTCTAACGGTGTAGCTTTGTCATACTGTAAAAAAGTTTTGGTGTGTGAAAAATCATTGAAGAGTGACAAAGTAGATTTTAGTCGAGTTAACACGGATGTACCCTTGGAGTTTAAGGCTCAGTTAATTGAAGTTCTAGAGAGATTTTCGATGTCGTTTTCTCAAGGTGTTGCGACGTCACGCGTGAACACAGGTCAACTTGAAATTCGCTTGATTGACGCAACAAAGACAGTTCAGCGTCGCCCGTATCGTCTCGGTGCCGATGAGCGAAAGATTGTTCGTGACAAAGTCGATGAGCTGTTGCAAGCGGGAGTGATTAGGCCCAGTTGCTCTCCGTTTTCTAGTCCTGTGTTGCTGGTAAAAAAAAAAAGATGGTTCCGATCGCATGTGCGTAGATTACCGTGAGTTGAACGAGAACACCGTGGCTGATAGATACCCGCTTCCGTTGATTGAAGACCAAATTGCTAGGTTAGGTGGGGCAAAATGGTTTACCTGTTTGGATGCTGTGAGTGGATATCACCAGATTCCTGTTGATCCTGCTTCAATAGAAAAGACGGCCTTCGTCACTCCTGATGGCCAATGGGAGCACCTGGCTATGCCCTTCGGTTTAAAAAACAGTACGTCTGTTTATCAGCGAGCAGTTATGAAGGCTCTGGGAGAATTAGGTCATACTTACGTCGTTGCCTATGTAGATGACCTGTTGATTATAGCGTCCGATGTAGAGCAGGGTATAGAACGCCTTCGTATTGTTCTAGAAGTGTTGTCCAAGGCTGGGTTTTCGCTAAATTTAGCCAAGTGTTCTTTTCTAAAACGTCGTGTCGAGTATCTAGGCTTTGTTATCGAGGATGGAAAAGTCATGCCGAATGAAAAAAAAATAGAGGCTCTGACTCTTCTCCCGCCTCCAAGCACTGTCACACAGCTGAGGCAATTCATAGGGCTAGCCTCCTATTTTAGACAATTCATACCGCAGTTTTCTAAGATAATGGCCCCATTATTTAAATTAACAAGCGGCAAAGGTTCTGACGTTGATTGGCAACCTGATCATGAGCAAATCAGACAAAAAATCATTACTCACTTGACTTCTCAGCCTGTTCTGATGATTTTCGACCCAAATCTTCCGATAGAGATTCATACAGATGCAAGCGCGGATGGGTATGGTGCTGTATTCATTCAGAAGGTTGATGGTAAGCAACATCCTGTCGCTTACTACAGTCGGCGTACGTCTGCTCCCGAGTCTAGGTATCACTCCTATGAACTCGAGACCTTGGCAGTGGTGAATGCGGTCAAACACTTTAGGCACTATCTTCAGGGTCGAAAGTTCATCGTGGTTACGGACTGTAACTCTGTCAAGGCCACTAAAAGTAAGATCGAGCTCTCTCCTCGTGTTCATAGGTGGTGGGCATACCTTCAGTCGTTCGATTTCGACATCGTTTATAGAGAAGGGATTAGGATGAAACATGTTGATTGTCTATCACGAAATCCTCCAGCTGCCTCTCAACCTCATCCGGTGGAACGAAAATGGGTCAACATAGCCGAGCTTTCTAACAACTGGCTTCAAGTTGAGCAAGAGAAAGATCCTGAAATTCAGGAGATTCTGTCGAGTCTTCAGAATGAGCTGCTGTCGGAGGATGTTAGGAAAACATATGAACTTAGGTCAGGCATTCTTCATCGCAAGGTGCAAAGGAATGGTAGAAATCGATGCCTACCAATAGTTCCGCGAAACTTCAGGTGGTCGGTAGTAAACAATGTCCACGAATCGATCATGCACTTGGGTTGGGACAAAACACTTGAAAAGCTTTACGAGCACTACTGGTTCGAGAGAATGTCTAAGTTTGCGCGGAAATTCGTCGAGAATTGCATGACTTGCAAGATCTCAAAATCAAGTTCAGGTCGAGTACAAGCGGAACTTCATCCAATTCCCAAAGCCAAAGTACCATGGCACACGGTACACTTAGATGCGTCTGGAAAGCTTAGTGGTAAGAATGATATAAAGGAGTACGTTTTTGTCCTGATAGATGGTTTCACCAAGTTTGTCCTGTTATTTCACTCTCTGAATATCGATACGAAGAGCAGCATCAAAGCTCTAGAGTCCAGCATTTCCTTATTTGGTGCACCTACTCGAGTGGTGGCTGATCAGGGCAGGTGTTTTGCTAGTAGGGAATTCGCCACTTACTGTGAGAAACAAAATATTCAGCTACACCTCATTGCAACAGGGGGTAGTCGAGCTAACGGGCAGGTAGAAAGAGTGATGAGTACTTTGAAAGGTATGCTGACGGCAGTAGAGTCTAGTAAGGATCGTTCTTGGCAAGACGCATTAGGTGATGTGCAGTTGGCGATAAACTCCACGGTGAATCGCGTTACAAAAGCCAGCCCTTTGGAGCTGATGATCGGTAAGGTAGCGAGGCCTGTGGGGTTGATGACTTTGACAGACGATGATCATGAGGTTGACCTTGACATGGTACGGGAACATGCCGCACAGGGTATCAAACAGGTTGCTCTTTATGATAAGGCTAGATTTGATAAGAACAAAGCCAATGTAAGTAGGTTCAGGGTGGGTGACTATGTTCTCATAGAAAATGAGGAGAGAAACCAGACCAAACTTGACCCAAAATTCAAGGGTCCATTTAAAATCATTGAGGTACTGGATAATGATAGGTACCGCCTTAAAGCTCTAAATTCTAAGAGAACGTACAAGTACCCACATCATAGAGTGAGGAGGGTTCCAAGTCATGAAATTCCAGGGGAGTTAGAACTTGACATGGAGTCCGACAAGAGTAACAGTGACCATGGTGAAGTCTAGGAGGTCAAGAGCGTTGTGGCGCATGCATGACAGAGTTGGTAATCCTTGTCTTGGTCCGGATAGGATGAGCCGTAGGTGCGGTGGCATGTGTGATGTGACGAGTCAGCCTCATTTACGTAGGGGCGTAAAAGGGATGAGTCGTTGGTGCGACGACATGCTTTCACAAGTATCACTCCCGTTGTAGCGAGCGAAAGTGAGATGAGCCGTCGTTGCGGCGCTTGTAAATGTTTTGTGATTACACTAATGGTTAAATTTGTAAAGGTTAATTAGCTAAGTACGTACGTTAGTATGTTTGTGATGTGTGAAGTTTGTGATTTATTGGAATAAAGGAAATAATAAAAACACTCTTGTTTCGATGTAGAGTCGTTAGTTTTAATGGTAATGTCAGAATAGCCGAACAAGCAATGCTGGGTCGATGCTCTGTACTTGCAGATGGTGCACACGAGGACGTGTGATTCATCAGAGATGGCCGTGTCGGAAACTCAGTGTAGCGCCATCTACAATCACGCTGTGGCAGCACTGACAACTTCCTGACAGAACGCAAGTATGACGTCACGGCGAGTCATGCTTGGATGCGGCCGTTGGGGCGGACGGGCAGTCTTCATTTAGAGCTCGTGCCGAGCGGACGCGTCTGTTCTACCTACTTAGATTATTTAAAGTTACTTTTGATTCTGTACCGGCATAAAATTAAACGTCGTGCGATCGTACTCGGTGTGATTATTTGCTCGAGGTTACCCATCATGTCGGAACCCGATGAGAATTCGTGCCTACTGAACGCAACAGACCAGCCTCCTGCGACATAGATATTTAAGACCGTGACTATCACTTGAATGAATTCTTTTAAATTTCTTTTACTTTGTTCACTGATGATTATTTGTATGTGATATTTATTATTGATACTACATGTTAAATATTATATTGACTGTTATATGTATGACTGTTAAATATTGTAAAACTAAATATTATTATTGCATGCTGACCTTAATCGAAATGTGCTGAACATTATTTAAGAAATATTGCCTTATCTTATAACTTGAAATCCATTCCCATTTATTATTATTTATTTATTCAACATTATTTATTTATATTTATTTCTCATCCCAATAGAGCTCAACCAATCATATAATAGGAAATTGACAATTAGATAGATAGATAGATAGATAAAATATTTATTTGACACACATAACATTTCAACACAGACACAAAAACAAAGACAAGTAACAAGTAGGTAGGCGCACAGGTAAAAACAAACTAGAAAAAAAAAATTTTTTTGAAGACCAGAATGGGTTTCAAAAGTCATAATTACGTTTTTATACTAAAAAGAAAACCGACTTCAATGTTTGACTCGAAACGCGGTGTGACTCAGGGCGTCAAGCTGTCGATTCGACTTCTATTTGTGACATGGCTAGGAGGGAAGGTGTTTAGAGTTTTACGGGGAAACTATCAATCCCTCAGGGATAAAATTTATATGGGACCACCTCTGGAGTATACCCTTTCAAACATAAAAAGAATTTTGCAAATCGGTCAACAAATGGCGGAACAATCGCGTAACAAGATACCAAAAATAAAAAAAAAAACATACAGACGACTTGAGAACCTCCTCCTTTTTTGAAGTCGGTTGAAAATGAAGCCCATGTCCATTCCCTGTTGAGTTAGACAATAAGGCTAGATCTGAGTACGTTTTTAGCAATAAAAATTCATTTTATTTCATAAGTTTTTACCTGGATTCTTAGGCTCCCCTCCAAACAAAGCCAGTGCTAATCCCCGCTTGATATAATCATGGCCGAATATAGACGGTGCTATACTTTGTACAATCCGTTCACCGATGCGAGGGTCTTTAGATAATTTCACAATATTGGCTACGTCTTCATCAGTTAGGGATTCGACAATGTGCTTGCAGTCCTTTACTACAATGTAGTTTGCGATAATAACTGTCGCGAATACCGGGAAACCCTGGAATTAAATAAATTAAATAAATAAATAATAAATAATGCTGGACATTTTTCACACAGCATCATCTAGCCCCAAACTAAGCAAAGCTTGTACTATGGGAACCAGATATATTACTTATATACTTTTTGTTTGTAAAAACATACATATTATACATAGAAACACCCAGAGCCGAGATAAATAATTGCAGATCATACAAACATTTATCCCGCGGCGAGGATCGAACCCGCAACCTTCTGTGTCCCAAGCGGGCTTTCACCCACTGCGCCACAGAGGTCGGCAAATAATCAAGTTGTATAATAATAATAATTCATAACTGACGCATTTATAATATTTCTAGAAAGAAGGATTTATTTTAAGTATTCAAGATGCATATTATCTATTATCATAGCCAGAGATAGATCATCATCATCTCCCTGCCCTTTCCCACATTATGTGGGGTCGGCACATGTGTTCTTCTTCCATTCTTCTCTATCAGCCGTCATCTCAACACTCCCTTACTCATGAGAGATAGATTCAAATATAAAATCGGCATTTTTTTTTCATCATTCTCTTTAGTACTTTTTTTTTAATAAAATATTGTACATTTTATTTTTAGGACATACCTGTTCAGTATTGAGTGAGCCATCGTAGTTGTTAGTGTATATGCCTGTAAGGTCCACCTCATCTCCTGGTTTGCAGCGGTCACACAGATCAGATAGCAGGATGCAGTCCTGAATAATAAACAAGAAATATTAGAGGACATTCCACATAACACCATTTAGGCACAAATTAATAGTTTAATATTGGAAACAGATAACTGATAGAAAAATATCGTCGCCGTAGAGCAAAAAGTCACAAGTCGAAATAAGCTGAATTTGAGTTATTGTCATCAAAATTTTTTTTCACTATTTTCAGTTTTAACATGGCCGTAGGTATCCTAGTTCTTTTTTTTTTCGCTCTACGGCGATAAATATACAATTGGCCATCTTTCTCGATGCGTCAATGCACTTAAAAAGTATTTATTTATTAACTAGCTGCGCTCCCGCGGAGTGACTCGCGGTCCCTCGGGATTTTTTCGGAATAAAAAGTAGCCTATGATACAACCTTTATCCATGACAATTTTCAGCGTAATCAGGTAACAAACAGACAGAGTTACTTTCAAATTTTATTATTAGTATGGATTTATGGAAAACTAACAGCACATAAAAATATGTATAATAAACAAGAGAGTTGTTAGTAACAATTGGAGCCGTGTTGGTCGAATGGGGTTGTGCCTCGACTTTCATCGGTCATGGGTTCGAATCCCAGCCGTGCATCAATGGATTTTTCGTTTCGTAAAATTTAAGGAAAACATCGTGAGGAAACCCGCAGCTTAGTCAGCTCCACACGTATTGACGTCGTCTCTCCTGTGGGCGGCTGATTAATCTGAGAGGATGGTTTAGGTGCTGGGCAAGCCTATTCCATCTCAAACAATGTCCCAGGCACTACAGTGTCCCGTTAAGTGTAGGCATGGATGGCCTCCTGACGCTGTTTAAATCATTTGATATAAAAAAGGCCTAAGTTTTTTGTTAATAGCAGAAGGCTAAGTTTTCACAGAAGAACTAGTGTAAGCAAATATTGAGCACAAAGAAAAGTTGGTGCAAGCTAGCCATGAAACAACAAAAAACAGAAAATATTTGTTTTACAGACACATATTTGTGTACTTTTTTGTTACTTTATAAAGTAATTTCAAAATAAAAAAGTTTAACAGACTGCGAAGCTTTCCTCACTACCAAAGATAATAATAAGATTTTGTACACGCACATCATACACGGCCAGGATTCAAACCCCAGTATTTTCAATCAAAGGGTTTAATTATCCATACCTTGCTACGAGGTATACGCCCAGCAGGGATCCGTCCCGGAGATTCCTGGATAGTAACTTTCTGATAGTTGCGGTACACAGTTTGTTCCATGTTCACCTAAAAGTTTATATTGATTTTTGATACAAATAAAAACGAAACAGGCTTACTTTGGAGATAAGCAGTAGAAATTGTAGTAGACAAATCTTTGATCTATTATGGTTTAATAGGTACTTATTGCAGACCCTTTGAAGATGTCTAAGGGGGGTAGTCAGTAACATAAAAATATCTAAGAGAATGTCTACCGCACTTGGGGATACAGTCGTGAACCTGTTTAGTAGGTACATCCTTAATCAAATTCAAAGTGATCCCAGCGGTCCTACTGAATAAATGATTTTTGACTTTGACTTTGAAATTCAAAAATTGATTACTTATTACATTTAGGTGTATTGTATCACAAAATAAATAGAGATATAAAAAGAGAAGGAACGGGAGACAACATCGCCGATGGGAAGATGATATTAAGGAGGTAGCGGGAACGACTTGGGCTAGAAAGGCAGGAGATAGATCTCTATGGCGAACTCTCGGGGAGGCCTATGCTGAAAAGCAAGACAATTGAGAAACCGGTGTCTATTAAAATTATGTATCTATTCCTAAACTGTAGAAGTAGGTACATAATATTATGTAGAACTAAGAGGAAATGTAACTTAACTTTTGAAGGAGCACAACTACATAATAATCTGCCTAAGAATGTTAAAGAAGCGACAAGTATGGTTTTTAAAAAAAGATTAAAAGATTATGTTCTAAGGAATATTGATATAGTTTAAAAATTTTAGAAATTAAGTATGCTTAATTATTATATTGCTGGTCTTCAACCAGTACAATTCTGTACTAGCATAAGTTAAAATTAAGTTTCTCTTTAAGTGAACCATGTTCTTTGAGAAATAAACATCTTTAACTACAAATTAGATATAAGATTGTTAATAAAGGCTTTCATTATCATTATCATTATCACAAAGTAATACTTTTATTTTACATGAGTTATAAATATAATGAACTTACAACTTATTTTAGTCCTTGAGAGCATGTAATTTTCAATGAATTTTAATAAAACATTTTGCAACAATTTTAACTATTAAATAATTACAAATGTTTTTTATTTTACAATGTTATTCTGTGTAAAAAAACTCACCATAAAAGGCCCAGCACTCTGACACTCCGGACACGACCCCGGCTTAACCTCAGCATTCTGACTTTGCACGAACGGACCCAAGATATACCCACATCGGTTACAATCGTACTTCACAACGGACAATTGTGGTAGTACACCCGTTGTACTCGTTATAACACCAACAGTCCTGACGAGCTGGTTTAAGTGAAGTTTACGGAACGTACGTAGCTCTTCGATGAGAGGTAGGTCGGAGATTCGCACGTGGATTTCTGAGGTAACGCGCTCGTAAGACGGGAAGATTTGTAGTACTATGTCTTTTGCTACCTGTGAAGAAAAAAATACTTCTTCTTATGAAATAAAATTAAATGTTTGTATGACCTACAGATATTTGTCTCGGGTCTGGGAGTTTCTATGAATAATACGTATGTATTTACCAACAAAAAGTATATAAGTAGTATATCAGTTATCTGGTTCCCATAATACATGCTTTGCTTAGTTTGGGGCTAGATGATGCTGTGTAATAATTACGTTTTAATACTAAAAAGAAAACCGACTTCAATGTTTGACTCGAAACGCGGTGTGACTCAGGGCGTCAAGCTGTCGATTCGATTTCTATTCTATTTGTGACATGGCTAGGAGGGAAGGTGTTTAGAGTTTTACGGGGAAACTATCAATCCCTCAGGAATAAAATTTATATGGGACCACCTCTGGAGTATACCCTTTCAAACATAAAAAGAATTTTGCAAATCGGTCAACAAATGGCGGAACAATCGCGTAACAAGATACAAAAAAAAAACATACAGACGACTTGAGAACCTCCTCCTTTTTTGAAGTCGGTTGAAAATGTCCAGCATTATTAATTAATTATAGTGTCACTAGTTCTTTCGAACCAGTGTGGTGAAAGGGTTTTAAGTGCGCCTCAAAGAGGCTCCTTTCGTGCACGACATACATGTTTTTCAAACTTTGTAGGTTCTACATGCCGTGAAGAAACTATCACGATGTTTTCCTTCACCGTTTGAGAGTACCGGCATAGTATAAGTTATTCGGCAGAAAACTCATTGGTGCCGACCGGGATTGAACCCACGACCTTACGATCGTAACCATTAGACCACCAGTTCTCTACGATACTAAAATATTACCTTATCAATGTTGATATTTGTAGAAAATTGACGAGATGAAGCTAGGATAGGCCGTGAGGCCTAGTGGAATAAAAAAAGTAAGTAAGTTCGTATGAGTCAGTGGCCAACTCTGATGACGGAGTTTTTAGGCCGCCTTAAGGCCTCCGTCATGGCTTGACGACTTAAATAGCCGGGACCGACAATTTAACGTGCCCTCCGTCCCCAGAGTTGGCCACTGACTCATACGAACTTACTTTTTACTTATCCAAAAAGTCCTAGTAGTATGGAACTAAAGGTCTAATTTCCTCACCTCATCAAATATCTGTAGCATCTGAAAAGGCGCCTCAGGCAGGAAGTAAGCGAGCACTTGTTCTCTCCTCGCTAATACATCGAACTCCACGTGAAAAGAGGCCTGGTTCATTTCACACATGCGTCGCATTCTCTCTTTGTATACAAACTGGTTCTTTGAGTTTGTGTATGTGCGTAGAAAGTTTTTGAATCTGGAACAGTTAAGACGGTTTAAGCCTGGGATTGTCTCAAACCCATGGTTAATAGAAGGCTCAGTAGAAGATCCTTGAAGATAGTGTACTGTTTAAGTGGAGAGTTAAAATCAGCACAATTTTCAAAGTTTAGTAGTGATTAAAACATTGAGAGGAAACATAAAAAGTTCAAAATCATGTGTCAAGTGCACATACGTAAGGAGCCTCTTTTAAGCGCACTTAAAAACCTTTCACCACACTGGTTCAAAAGAACTAGAAACATGACAAGAACATGCTTCTAATTGTTACACTTGATTTTGATAAATGTGTACAGATAGATTTTTGATTTGATAAATAAATTAAATACCTATTTGCAATCTCAGTCCTAGGTCCCAGCATAGAAACCCACTCTTTAGTTGTGTATCCTTTAGTATCCTCTAAGTTTTCAATACTTTCAATACCCTCTTCAACAGGTTCGTGGTCACCCATCGCCGCCTTCTCGGCCGCTCGTCGTCGCTTCGCCCTTGGAGCGTCGCCTCCTTCCTCGTCTGATTCGTCTAGAGATTGTATAATAGACAAGATGAAAACCCGGTATTAACACAGACAGACGAGACATTTTACTACATAATAGATGGCGCCACAGAAAAAATTTGATCGCGCTATCGTTGCGTTTTGGGCAATGTAAGCGTAACATATAAACTTGCTAATCTTCTTTAGCTTTATAATATTAGTATGGATTAAGTAATAGACAGAAAACATAGGTGTACTTAGCTATGGCAATCTTTTATGTAAAACAGAACCAGTCTAGCTTATCTAAGGATCGTCGTAATATATACCTCAACTGATTCAGGTCACTGCGTGTCGGAAGCATGCCCAAAACACTAGCGGAATTTAAGTGAAAGATCATTTAATTTTGATCATCCAGAAGCGATTTTACCAGTACTTTACCAGTTCAACATCAATTTTAACTCATACCATAGAGCAGGTCACGATCATCTCTTCGTATCCTGCCTTCATCTCTATCCCGACGCCTCAACTCTTGTTCTGCTGCTGCGCGGTCACCAATCGACATTGCATCGTAGTTCTCATCATCTAGGTCTTCTGCATCATACCGATCCAGTCCGGGCATCGGACGATAATCCCTGTGGAAACAAAATAATGTGCAAAATATATATATTTTCAAAGCCTTTACTTAGGTTTTGACCACCCTCTGAGTATCTTAATAACTGGAAGTCTTCAGTCTTCAAACAATTTTGAATGATCCAATAGATTTTTCACCCACTCTTGTTCGAAATAACTATTAATAATAATAGCCCAATTTCATTGTACATAGTACTTACTTTATTCTTTCAATATCTTTTACTTTTTTTATACAATTTTTTAAGGTACAAAATTTTCATTCATTTATTCTGAGCGAGCAAGGATAATATTATTTATATCAGAAACTTTTACAAAAACCAACCAACTTACGCTTCCATATTATCTCCAAATAGTTCCTCTCCATCCTCCTCCTCCTCCTGAGGGTTGTCTCCGAGGATGCCGGCCTCATCTTCAAATGGTTCATAGTCCCGAGCTGGTGATGTCATCCTCGATCTGGCTCCATCACGATCTGGTGTTCCTGGTACTGGAGAACTCTGAACAAAGATAATTCATGTTTTTTTTTCTATTTTTGGGTACTTTTAGTTTTGAGAACTACGTCAGTCCCATAGTAGACTCTAAGTTTGTAATTTACTCATGATGTAGTATACTGTATGGGGACCTATAGAGTGTGATGGCTACATCTGACGTAGGTGCAGCCATCATTCATGATGATTTAAAATATTCTGAAGTGAGCATTGAAGTCAGCTACAACAAGACCTGATACACAATGTGAATATCGGAATCGGAATGTGTTACATGTTTACACATATAGGTGTAAAACAATTTGTGTGAGTAGGTAATTCGATTTTGAAATATTAGTTTACAATGAAGCCTCCACTAGTCAGATCTTCAATTTAATAGATTTTAAAAATTGTTTAAAAAAATTAAACCTTTATTTAATTACATTATTAATTAAAAGTTCATGTTCCCATGTTCTAATAGTAGGTACACTTCGCCCAACGGATCTAGGCATTCGTGAAGTTAGCCTTTTGTCTGCGCAAAACACAATTTTGTATGAAAAATCGGTCACTGCGCAGACAAACGGCTAACTTCACGCATGCCTAGATCCGTTGGGCGAACTGTAGAATCAATGAAAATGGTTTTAGGCCTAAACTTTAGACATTGTAGGCATTCTCTCGGATCATTATCTCAAGAAATCTAATATAGCATTTTAGAATAAGGTTATGTGGCTTCTTTCTCAAGGTGAACTTATTTATTTGTTAGATAAGCAGCAGGAATTGCAGCAGCAGTGATTCTCATTCAGAAGGCTTTATTTCATCTAAGTTTAAAACTTTACAATGCTAGACAATATTGTTTGAACCGTTTGGTTGTTATCGGGGCTCATGTGTATTGTGAGCCGTAACTATTGGTACTACTAAGCAAAATTTTAAACTTACCATTTTGCAGTATACGGCTAAACACTTTTCACGAAGTAATACTAAATTTGGTACAAAACAAACACGAAAATCACTGCAAAATTGAACAACAATGCACGCACACCGCTTCCCTGTAAAGTAAAAAAAAAAAACAAACACTTGTCAAAAAAGCGCGCGACAAACGACACGGCTGATACGAGAAACTGACGTTTTAGTGATGGCCTGAAGAAACTTTATGCTGCAATGCAACTTCCTCAGTAGATAGAACGGTAACTGAAACTTTACTTTATAATGGTGAGTTTAAAGATTAATTTAGTATGTATTAATTTAGAGATGCGTTCGTAAAAATTAATGTGATTATTATTTACTAGCTGTCCGCCCCGGCTTCGCACGGTTTATTATAGGTATTTAACAAAAATTTAATAACAACATGGCGGTCCGGAGCGGGATGTATGATCCTTTGTAGGTAAGGTCTAAGGTAGGTAGGGGAGTATTGGGCAGTAAGGCAGGTTTGGACACCACCGGCAAATCCCCGTGTTATGCCGGCCATACACCATCATGCCAATCCACCATTAGTCATGCCAATCCACCCCCATAGATGGTCAATTCTAACTGATCAAATTCCGATTTGACGATAGGCATGATGGTTTATGGCCGACATGACACGGGGGTGTCCAAACCTCCCTACTGCCCAATGCTCCCCTACCTCCCACATATATTTCATTGATATATTACCACTCCCCTCTCCCATTCCATAGTTCCCAGACACTTTTTAAACTATCATGGTTTTCAACATTTTTAACACAGTTAACGGGATATTTATTTATTTATTTATTTATTAGAAACTTAACTATGACATTACACACATTCCAAATCATCACAGTTAATAAATATAAGTATACATAATAAAAACATCCGAAAATCACACAGAAAAATAAAAAACATAAAATTGTAAAAAATTAGACAAAAAAACAATTTCAAAACAAAAATTAAAAAAAAAATTATTAACGTTGCAAACTTTCACAGAACTCCAGGCACAACCGTTCGATCTCCTTCCAGCCATCATTACAATTTCGGGAGACGAATCCGAGCCTTTTAAAATATGTGGCTGTGGTTGATTGAATGTGGTTGTGAAAGTTCAGCTCTGGATCAAATTGAACTCCAAGATCCTTTACCGAGTGACACCTAGTAATTAACTCGCTTCCTAGATAATATTGGGCGGTTATATTATGCGTGGATCACTATTATTATGATCAGCTCATAATCTGACATTTAGAAACATTAAATTGCAGTAGATTTTTATTACTCCATGCTTCTATGGCATTAATGTCGCGCTGGAGAGCTTGACTGTCCTGTGTAGTTCGAATCTGTCTAAAAATTTTGACATCGTCAGCATATAATAAGCAATTATGACTATCAATATATCTAGTTAAGTCATCGAACATGATGGTAAAGAGTAGTGGACCAAGGGAAGATCCTTGACTCACACCAGAGCGTGTGTGGTAAGAGGTGGAATAATAACAACCCAGACGAACGAACTGCTTACGATCGCCTAGATAACTTGCAAAAAAACGCAGCAGTTTTGAGGACAAGCCATAAGCGTTTAACTTTTCTAATAGTACGTCATTATCTACATGGTCAAATGCTTTATTAGGATATTTACCATGATTTAATGTTTTTTGAGTTTCCCGTTATTTCGGCGCAGTTACATACGCCATGATCAATAGTATCCTATGGTTTTAATCATGGTAAATATCCCGTTACCTGTGTTAAAAATCCCAGACACTTGTCCTACCGTACGAACTACTATTTATTCTGTGGACGCGATGTATCTTACATTTTTAAACTCATGATAACTTTTGAATAAAATGTCAAATTTCAATCATTCAATTCGACGGGTACTGAAACAGCCTTTACTACGAAGGAATTTATTTGGATAAGAATAAATACCAAAATAAGAATAACGTGGTCTGCTTTTGGTCGGCATTTTTATTCACTTTGTAAATTATAAAAGTTTTTATTCTGAGACAACCACAATAGTTGGACATATGCTATCGCTGACTTTTTTGTAGATATTGATACGTTCTTTAATATTGTAGAACATTTTTTTGTTCTATCATCAATAGATTTAGATATGAAGAATTTTATGTTCAAAATTTTTACACCTTTGGTTACATTATTGCAATTTTCATAAGGATCTCTAATTTTTTTGAAAATAATTTATAGCCTATGTTCATCAGAGATAATGTAGGATTCTAATGGTGAAAGAATTTTTCAAATCGGTCCAGTAGTTTCGGAGCCTATTCAATTCAAACAAACAAACAAACAAACAAACTAAGGTTTCCTCTTTATAATATTAGTGTAGATTTATTTATATGAACAAAAAAGAAAGGGCTTTGTCGCTGAGCGACTATACCGCCCAACCAGTAACATCTTGGCCACAGAACTATATCTTCTGTGATCTTGGCTCAGTCTTCTTCAGTACTTCATTGTGAGTTGATTGACGTCTTGTGACCATAGAGATATTGTTGTGACCAGTTGTGTGTGACTGATAGGAAGCAGCCTCTCTATGGCCTAACCTCAAAGATCTTGCTGTCAGCCAGCCTGTGTCTGTCATTCATTTCATTTCATTTCACATACGATTTCATTCATTATTTTTCGGCGTACACTGATGTCGTAATGTCAATAGATATTTCTTCACCTTTTTGGAGTAAAAAATGGCTAAATACATCGCACAAATAATAGTTCTGGGTGCTCAAGTGGTTGGGCGAGCGTTTGCAAGGGCTCTAAAGCAAGAAATAGCTGCTTCACAAGAGGCAGCTAAGCGAGCTGGTGGTGGACCTGATGGCGCTAGACGAGCAGCGGCCAATGCCTCCACGGGATTAACACTAGAAGAAGCCATGCAGATCCTTAACATAGAGAAATTAGAACCTGAAAAAATTAAGCAAAACTACGAGCATCTATTCAATATGAACGACAAAGTGAAAGGGGGCTCCTTCTATTTACAATCAAAAATAGTCAGAGCTAAAGAGAGGATAGACACTGAATTCAAACAAGCGCAGCCTAAAACGGATCAAAGTGTACCCAAGGACACATCATGAGACATTCGTGTAAATTGTGATCGTTAGCTTTCCCTTATTATGTGTAGTTATTGTTTTAGTAAAACCAGAGTTGTAAAATAATGTTTATTGTGTAGAATTGAAACCACAATAGTGACTAGAATACATCAGTCTTCTATACAAATCTTGATTATGATAGTGTTAAGATTCTAGACAGGAGCTAGCATAAAACATGATCAAAAAAGTTATCAGCAATAAGCAATAAATTGTTAATCATTGATTTGCATACAATATTTTTATTTGTAGAGATCAGCTTTTGATTAATTTTCTTATTAAAACACTTAGGGCTAGTTTCACCAAACTTTATCTAACAGAGAGTTAGTTAATTTGACATCAAATTTAGTAAAAGAAATAACAACGGATTAGATATTAACATAATATTAACAGACCGTTACGATTGCTTTGTGCTCCATCATGCTCTAACAAAGGAATATCTTCATTAACAAGCCGCTAAATCTAATCGCTGGTTGGCGGCCCGTTAGCTAACTAGCAGTTGACATTGTAGAAAATAAAAAATGTCACAACAACGAAAAACCCGAGAGTGACAGAGAGCCGTTTGTCTGCGCAGAACACAATTTTGTATGAAAAAGCGTTTACTGCGCTGACAAACAGCTAACGCCGATTTATTAACCACCTGTTAAACTTGACTTTGGTGAAACTGGCCCTTAACTGTTGAATTCCAACTAAGAATTAGGCCCATGAATCTAAAATATCTAAGTTCAATACATTCTTACATTCTAAAACTAAAACTATGAGATATGTAAAACTTTCTAAAATGCACAGTTTATTCATTGGAGCTTTTGACTAGAAATATTAATGAATGCAAGAGCAATACAAATTACTTTTGACTAGAAATATTAATGAATGCAAGAGCAATACAAATTACTTTTGACTAGAAATATTAATGAATGCAAGAGCAATACAAATTACTTTTGACTAGAAATATTCATGAATTGCATTCATACAAATTACTAAGCATTCTTATATTTATCAATTCTCTTCTCCTCCCCTCCCAAGTGGTATAGATAATTAGATCAGCAAAATGATTAACTAAATTACCAACCTGCTTTAAATATTTTTTAGTACATCAGATTACAAATAGCAATGACTAGAATTACATAAATCCATCTTGCTCCCATTCCAGAATACATTCATTTCCTGTAACACTTGATCAGCTCTCTCATAAAATACTTACATCTTAATACAAAATGGCAGTGACTAGATTATTCGAATACATCAATATTTAGGACTTCACATCCATAAGTATGACAACTTCATACGGACTGCAATCGGACATCCCGATAGCATTGCAGAGCCATCCGTAGTAACCTTTCTCAAAATCGCACACCCCCATCCACCAATTGGCACTGCTGAACGTAAGCTGGATAATACCAGCATACAATCCTATACCCACATTGAAAATGATAATCAAAAGTGGATACAAAACAACAACAACTGGAAGAAGCAATATCTTCCATGAGAAGGAATCAGCTAAGTTTAAAAAGATGTTGTACCAAGCAAGAGTGCCAATGTAGAAAGAGTACCCAGCAGAAGCTAAAGCAACAAATGGTAAACAGAGCATGGTGAAGAGGAAGATGTGGGGTCCATTACGAAGAGAGCATTTAGATATATCCATCTTCTCATATTCCTCAGCTACGATAGCTGCTTCAATAATCTCAAGCTCTTCTCTAGAGATGTTGAGTTTTACATCAATCTGTTGCCCTTTTTTCTTCCCTCGTTTTATAGTTCCAGTCATGGTCAAATATCCATCTTTGGAGTTTTCGGTAAGCGAGCAATCACCAGTAATAGACCCATTTTCAGATTCCACCTTCAAGGCAGTTATTTCAGAGTCCGTGTCGTCATGTATCTCAGAAACTATGTTTACTTTCTTCTTTTTCTTGGCACTTCTAAGGCTGTCAGAGAGATTTCCCATCTCGAAGCTGTTCTCGGACTGGGTTTGGGATAGGCTGTTGGGAGTTGCTGAAGTATCATTGATTTCATTCAGAACTTTGCAGCTTTTCTGTAGATCTTCATTCTCATGTAAGTCACCATGGCTTGAGCAAGCATCTGAAGAATTCTCATAGATCGGAGACAGGTCTATCAGTTCACGGCTGATGTTAGTTGATAAGGCCTGGTAGCCGTTCTTTTGGATGTGAATTTTTTCACTATCATTCTCATTGAAGGATTCATCGTTAACATCATTGATGCTGGGCAGGTTTATTTTCATGCTTGCTTTTAGGCTTTCTACCGATGACTGTATGATGCCACTATCATTTTCGGTGACTGGAGATAAGCCATTCTTGTATTTGACTTGAGTATCATCCCCTGATCCCTGGAAAACAGATAGAATAAATATTGAATGATTTTGATGAGAACACGAAAAACCTACATTTTTCGTTGGAAAAGCTTACAACGCAGATAATTGATATTTATTAGGATTTTTCATAGTGAGTGCTATACAGCCTTCACACATTATTAGCTAAATTAGAATCTGTACCTGTACGGTGATTATATGGTCTACATGGCCGGCATTGCCATTCGTTTTTTTCCCGTTTCTCTTTTTTGGTAACACGAAAAGCGGTTGCTCAACCTTTGCCATAGTCACTGGCGTATGGAAAAATTATACTAAAATGTATCAATTCACTCAGAAATAGTAAATTAAAAATTCGCCGAACACAATACAAACATTCACCACATCAAGTCAAGCACAAGCAAGCAAAGCAACCACAAACAAGCAAAGCAACACAACTAGTTTTTTTTTTGAGAGGATTAATTGCCAGTTAAAAATATGAATATGAGATTTCGGTTTTCTACACACGAGTACAGCCGAAAGTCGAAGTAGAGCAAAGCAAATTATTTTGGCATGGCAATCTCTTTAGGCGATCCAAAGCATAGAGCAGCCAGCACCAGCAAAGTTTTGACAGAATTATTCAAGTGGTTGAGCTTGTCAAGTTCGGGTGGTTGCGAAAGTGATTGAACTTCTGTAAAATTTTGACGAAATACTTTCGCAATATTCTTGTAAATTAAACAATAAAAGGATAATATTTTCTGAGTGAATCAATTTCAGATATAATACTTTATTATGCTGAAGGTATACTTGAACAAATTTAGGTCTACTTTGTAAGATTGAAAATGTAAACATAACCTATAAGTCTTGACTCAGGGTATGGTGAGTCTTGTTACCGGAGGAGCTTCAGGACTGGGCAAAGCTACTGTTGAAAGACTAGTTAACAATGGCGGGAAAGTTGTGATTCTTGATATTCAAGGAACAAGAGCTAACGATGTTGCTGGAAAACTTGGTGACAATGTTATTGCTTCGATTGGCTGTGTGAGTTGTTTCTTTCCTAAATTCCTATACCTACACTTTGTGCCTGGGAGTTTTTTCTCTATTAGACCTTATTTAGTACACATTGATAATATGAAATCAAACATAAGATTTTTTTTTGTTTGGGGAATTTTAATTTTGAGAACTAGGTACGTCAGTCCCATAGGAGACTCTAAGTTTGTTATTTAATCATAATGTAGTATACTGCATGCGGACCATAGAGGAAGTTTAGGCGGACCTATAGAGTGTGATGGCTACATCTGACGTAGGTGCAGCCAGCACCTCAATTAGCTCAGCATTTGTCAATCAGCTCCTGTCTAATAGGTCTGCTCCGGGAACAATCAAAAGATAAAAGTAACTATTACAAACTGTTTGATTCAGTGGTCGGTCTTGATAGATGATGTTTAATAGATGGTTTATATTCAGTTGGTACAAAAATATTATTTTATTGCATACATAAAATCACGCCTCTTTCCCGAAGGTGTAGGCAGAGACTACGGATCTCCATTTGCTACGATCCTTACACACAACTTTCGCCTCATTCACTCTCATTACATTCCTCATACATTATTTTATTAGTTTTTCTACAGAGAAAGATCATTAGGGAGAAGGTGGTATCACCTTCTTCCAAAAGAGGTCACCCTCAGTATTGAGGAATACGACTCGAGGTTGGAGAGGAAATCAATTGTTTGTTATTGTTTCAGATAACCTCAGAAGCTGATGTGAATAAAGCATTAGACATAGTAAAGGATAAGTTTGGCCGACTGGACACATTAGTCAACTGTGCAGGACAAAGTACCACACACCAGATATACAACTTCAATAAGGACAAACCATGCGACTTAGAACACTTTGTTCGATTGGTCAATGTAAGAATATATTTAAAAAACCTTTTAAGTAGTGAAAGACAAAAGGCAATGTGTTTAGTATAGAAGTACAACAAGTACATAGAAGTATGTATGTAAGAAATGAAAAGTCTTATCAAAATTGGGATTCGAACCCGCAACGATCATGCAATCCTCCTAAAGCTGGAGTGCCTTACCATTCGGCCACAGATTCCATGTCGTCACAATCGGAATTTTTGATAAGCTCATATTTTATCGGTTATAGCACCGGTAACGCCATCTACATGTTAATCCATCTAATGAAAATGAGAATGAAAAATATTTATTTACCACTACAAACGAAGAAAGCTTAGAGATAATAAAAGACAAAAAAAGTGCCTTATAATATTGTTTTAACACTATAAAAAATATAAATTATGTAAGATCATTTAGAGATCGAGAGGGGTTAAAAATTGGATCACTTTTAAACCTGTTTCAGATAAACACAGTAGGCACATTTAACGTGATCCGCCTAGCCTCAGGTCTGCTAGGCAAAAATGAGCCTAATGCAGATGGACAGAGAGGCGTGATTGTGAACACGTCGTCGTCGCTAGCGTTTGAAGGGGATAAGGGGCAGGCAGCACATGCTGCATCGACAGCAGCTGTGGCGGGAATGACGCTGCCGATTGCAAGAGATCTTGCTCAAAGAGGCATCAGGGTCGTTACTGTTGCTCCAGGTAAACTTAGGCCTTTACATCTATATTAGATGATTTATACAGCGTCAGGAGGCAACCTATGTCTACACTTATCGGGACGCTGTAGTGCCTGGGACGTAGTTTGAGATGGAATAGGCTTGCCCAGCACCAACACCATCCTCTCAGCTTAATCAGCCGCCCACAGAAAGACGATGTCAATACGTGTGGAGCTGACTAAGCTGCGGGTTTCCTCCCGATTTTTTCCTTCACCGTTATGAGCTCGTGTTAAAGCGCATATACATTTTTCGAAACGAAAAATCCAGTGATGCACGGCCGGGATTCGAAACCACGAACTTCAGATTGAAAGTCGAGGCACAACCCCGTTCGACCTCCAGGTAAACCATCATAACTATACAGAACCAACCAATCTTTAGCTCTCTAAAGTAGCTCAGAACCCATTTTTGATGAAGCTTCAAAGACGAAGACAGCGTTAGTATAGCTGCCTCGCTCACTCGCTTAGTTGCATCGTCCTATCTCGCCTACTCGCGGTTTTGCACCTAACTTCAGAGAGCTAAAGATTGGTTGTACGTACTGTACCTTGCTTGTTGATTGCTTGTCGGTCTTTATAGATTGTTGTAGTGAAGCAATTGGTTTGTCTGTCTACTAATTCTACTAGAGTCTAGTAGACACCAACCACTTTGTGGCTTAGTAACTAAAGCATTTAACAGTTGTGCTGAAGCATATCTGTGCTTCCATGATGTAGGCCTTTTACAAACCGAATTGACAAAAACATAGTATAATTTGCATTTTATATATAATTTCCATGTATATAGGTTCTCTTCCCTATTATATATTTTAAACTGCTTGTTCTGTATTCCTACCGAGCTCTATTAAAACCCTAAATCCCGATTATTGTTATATCCGAAACTGCAATTTTTTTCTACCTAGTCTATAATACACACACTTCGCCCAAAGGATCTAGGTATTCGTGAAGTTAGCCGTTTGTCTGCGCAGAACACAATGTTGTATAAAAAAGTGTTCACTCTAGTATTGTTTCTTTCCAGGTATATTCGACACACCCCTCGTATCATATCTACCAGAGAAAATGATAGAGTTTATAAAGCGAATGACGCCATTTCCCTCCCGTCTTGGCAAACCAGAGGAATTCGCACATCTTGTGACATGCATTATAGAGAATCCAATGTTAAACGGTGAAGTCATTAGATTAGATGGAGCTCAACGATGGTTCCCTCTGTAAGATTTAAGTTTAAGACTGTTATGTTAATAAATTGTAGATATAGAAGTCATATTTTCTTTGAGAAGGTAAAAAAGTAAGTAAGTTCGTATGAGCCAGTGGCCAACTCTGGTGACGGAATTTTTAGGTCTCCGTCATGGCTTAACGACTTATAGCCGGGACCGACAATTTAACGTGCCCTCCGAAGCACGGAAGCGCTCAGATGAAAACGCCACTGGCGGTCACCCATCCACTTACAGACCGTTTGAACGTGGCTTAACTTCGACGATCTATGAAGACTAAGGATAATTTTCGTTGCCTGAGATGGTGATAAAAATGTCTGGAAGGTACTTTATGTAGAAATTTTACTCGACCACATAAAGAAAAATCATAAAAAAATATTTTAACTGAAGAATTGGTCCTTGAGTTCACGAATCGAATCTTTTTATGCGTGTTTTTGATAGGGGTCTAACTTCTAACAAAGAATGCTAATTCGTATAGCAGAGGTCTTTGTCACTACTATACGACTCCGATAAGTATTGAGCGGAGATTTCGAGATTTTACTTTCACCGCGCGAGATTTGTGATAGGTCAATTGAATTGCGCCTGATCAGTTGATATAAATGTCCTGCGTATATCAACCAATATTTTTAACCGTAACAATAAAAAGTTTATTGTTTATGTATCTAACTAGGTACTTAAAGTATTCAGATTTACCTCTGTACTAAATTTTACAACCAATAATTTTAAACATACCATAACGAACAGGGCTGAATAATGTCTTTATTTGAACCTTTCTGTTGTAACCAGAGGCAGTATATCATCTGTTTATTACTTTTCGATCTCAACTGGCAGGATGCCGGCTCCGCGGGTAGCCATCTTACGACCGTTGAGGGTACAATTCATACAATGGAAATAAAATAAAGGCATTTAGCTTAATATATAAACACACCTATAGGTACATGTATGGCGTTTATGTTGTACAATACGGTCAACTGATCTGCATTCGTGAAGTTAACAGTTAAAGAAAAGAAAAGCGCAGTTGAGCTTTTTCGTAGTAAATTCTAAACTATGCTCAAAGTCTGCGGAACCCATGCTTTTAATGCAAGTTGACTTGTGGGCTATAAAGTGAGTCATGCTCAAAAACAGGCACACTTAAAATGACCGGTTTAGTGACATACCTACAGACGACTGCATTGCCACTTGCAATGAAAGTTCTACTTTCCCACTATTGGTACACGCTCAAGGGATCTAGGCATGCGTGAAGTTACCCGTTGCGATGCGTAGACATTTTTTTATGAAAAAAACGTCTACTATATGTATCGAAAGAGCTACCTTTAAAATTGCCTAGACACTTTTTCTGTAGTGTCGGAAACGACCTTAGTTCATAATTCATAATTCATTTATTGTGGACATAGGTTAATCACAGATATTAGGTACTTATTTACTAAGCTCTCTATGATACCATTACAGGTGTACAATTTCACAGACAATATACTAGACAATATTAAGATATAGGTAGGTAAACTAAAATACCTTAAAATCTGTTGTGTAGAATAGTCGATTTATACCAAAGGCGCTCAAGGGTGGCTAACGTTCTCGCGGGCGCCATATTGAATTCCGAGCGCATCGAAGAATTCTTGAGTTAACTCCCGAGCGACAGCGAGGGCGAGGGAGTTATGACTAGAATTGATACCCATATTCATCACATTAGACATGAACATTAAAATTTAACAAGTTATCTAAAAGACAACTACACGTTCGGGATTTGAACCCACATTATTCCGACCTCGAGCACATAGAACTTGAGAGAATGTTTGCAACATTGTAGCCACAGAATTACTGCAGGCAGTAATGACGGTGAATGTGCCCCTGCTCCGAGATAATTGTTCACAAATTAGTCCACGGACTTTATGTTAGTAATTCAAGCTATTAAATACAACTAGGTAGCTTTGCTAAGTGAGTTGAGACTAAGGTACCACCCACGGTTTTGCTTGTGTTAGAACTGGTAAAAACGTTAAAGGCTCGCAAATAAATAACTTAGCCGTGTTAGCGAGAGGGGTGCCTCAATTTTGAATACAAAGGACGTGGTTCGTATTCCGGCAAAATAAAGTGATTCACACTTTATTTTTCGGAACATTTTATGTTCATAAGACGAGCTCTAGATGGTGAAGTGAGTAACTCCTATCGATATCGTGAGGTGACCTGTCAGTAGGTAGGTATACTAACAGGCGGTGATGGGCTTGCAACCTCTCACGTATGACATGCTTCTGCAAAATGTGAGAATGAATGTACCAAATAATTATGTAAGTACCTAGGTACCTATTTGAACTTTGTTCTGACTAGCCACTTCGAAATCTTCAAAGGATTTTAAGTGACTTGATTTGAAATAATGTCTATCGTACCGTGTATTAGGTCTTAATCCTATTTTGCTTTATAGACTCACAAACTTCCGCAACTATAATAGTGACCGAAACAAAAGCTCGACTATACCACTCATATAATAAAGCTGAAAGTTTGTGAGTTTGTTTAGATGTTTGGATGTTTGTGTAAGGATCAGGCTCAAACGACGAAACAGTTTACAATGAAATTTGGTAAGGTAAAAGGTATAACTCCAGAATAGCATATAGGCTACTTTTTATCCCGAAAAACGTTCCTAAAACCAAAAAATATGTAAAAGGACAACGGGAATATTGCATAAAAACTTTAGCAGTACTCTGTTTGACACAAAGAGCTCTGCTCTAAGGTTGCCATGACAACCAATAACTTAACTTTTCAAAATTGCAATGTCATTTCGTTCTACTATGCTTTGAACTATTTTAAAGACAGAAAATCCAAACAAAAATGAATTCAATGTTTCATGGGTTAGATTGGAACAAGATAGTTCTATCGACATAGCTCAGAGAATCAGCAAGCTGAAGTGGCAGTGGGCTGGCCATATCTGCCGAAGAACCGATAACTGTTGGGGTAAACGAGTTCTTGAGTGGAGACCGCGACTCGGCAAACGTAGTAAAGACGCCCTCCGGCCAGGTGGAGTGACGATCTGCGAAAGGCTGCCGGCAGAAGCTGGATGCGTCGAGCTGAGGACAGGGCGCAATGGCGCGCACTAGGGGAGGCCTAATATGTTCAGCAGTGGACGTTCTATCTCTAAAGTTTGTATGACAAAACAATGCGCAGACGAAGTCGCGCCCGGGTCCACTAGTAATACTATAACTACAACTACAACCTATAGGGATATATCTAGCTTGTCCAACAATGCAACTGCACGTTGCGTTGTGCAACAATGTTGCATTATTATACCACAGATAAATAATAGCTAAACCATTTGGCGTCAGCATGACGGATGACTAAGTAAACTGCAGGATAAACGTGTGAATGCTTCCATACTGTTGTCTTGGGTGGGGCATATTTGACCCCGTGAAGACATTGTCATTTTCCCAGCTACAATTTGATTACCTACTTTTTTACGTTTAGAACTCGTGTGCTTGAACAAACTTAATAAAATAACGCGGAACTGCGATAATAATATATTCCATACGTAAAAGTTTGCAAACTTGTTTTCCTTCTCTGTTTATTGTAGGTAGGTACTTGTAACCCCCCTACAATTCAAACCGCCTTATTAGGGGGTTACCAATTGGTGACGCTGACTGTACCTAAGGTACCTAAGGTGTACCTAAGGTTCCAAAATGAAAAATTAATTGATGTATGGCCGGGATTCAAACTCGCAACCTTCAGTTTGAAAGTCGAGACTAAAGTCTTAAGTCTAAGACTAAAGTCGAGGTACCTATACCTACCTATGTGTGAGATACATGATGCATCCCACTAGGCAAGGCCAACAATAAAACAACCTTTAGAAACATTCTAACCACATCCAAAGCCAATATTACCTATCATGTTACATGTTTTGTAGCACTAAAATAAACCGATTTCGGTTATAAACTGTTATGAGTTACTGTTTTGGTATCCATTATCTTTATCTGCATCAAAGGACATGTCAAAATCGTGTTTTAAAAGTACAGATTCCTTAGTCAACCGAAACGTGGGAGCTCTGACGTAAAACGTATTTATGTTAAAGGGGTTAAGGTTGTTTTTTGTTTGTGACTTATTAGTAGGGTCCTTATGGTAGCTATCAATCATATTGTGACGTGGGATTCTGTTATTCAGCCCTTTATGAGTAATAGCCTAATGGTGGATGTTGTGCATTGCTGTATTGAGACTACATTACATACCTACGCAGAGAAACTCAGCCTTTATAAAATTACGAAGGTGCCGGGCGAAGGCTCAGGATATTCGATTATGAAATCTTTCATACCAACTACCTAAACCATCCTAAAAACTGCCAGTTGTATTATTTATCGTACCTTGAATCTTAAATGCTGAAGACGAAGACGATGGAGCAGAATGGTAGAAGAAAACCTGTGCCCACATAAAATCATCAATGGGATTTAATCATCAATATCATACCTATAGATATAATAGATGCCTTTACATATCTACTGTTGAAGAAAAAAACCTATTTTGACGTTTTCATACATTTTAGGCTTTTACTAATTATGTTGTTTCAAATAGTAGGTATGTATTTTGAATGTAATTTCTGTAACTACGTACCTACTTCAATAAAATAATACCCTTGCCCGGTAAGACTATTCCCCCGCCTCAAAGACACAATACAGCCAGCAATGGACAACAAACATTTTGAAACGACCGCTCCTTACGAGACAAGACGTGACGAATGCCCGCCACACACCGTGCTTCTAAGAGCCCCATTTGTTACTCTAATTGTTATTTTACAAAACTTTGTGGCCATGGAGCATCATAATCAAAATAGTTTGTAGATTCTTACTCTATGGCTCAATGTTCTCAGTCTCGGTTTTACTTACTCACGGATTAGGAACATACATTATTGCAGTGTACACTAACATTTGCATCATATGGATCCATTTAATTTAGCTGTGTAGTTTAAAACTGTATTTCAGACAAGTCGCCGAACATTTTCTCAGATCTTTAAGCGTAAGTAGAAATATGGAACTTATATTTTTTCCACACGATGTTTTCCTTCTACGTTCAGGCACAAATCATATATAGGTTCAGGTTAAGCTCGTAGTGATTCCGGCCAAAAGCTTTCGGATCAAAATATACCACAATCAACAAGGTTCATACTGTTCGTTCATACTACTGCTTATATAAATGCTTTCCATGCTATAATCTGGTTGCCACTACTGCCCATGTTTTGGTAATTATGAAGCCAGATTCTTTAGAATGTTGACGAAATTATTTCGCATGAATTCTTTTGTAGTGCCTCAACTAAAGAAATACTTCTTATACCTGCGGGTAAATTAAAAATACCAGACAGAATTTCGAGAACTCACTGAATACAACATCACAATAATCTTAAATGGACGACATGGGGACAAGGAATTTTAGATATATAAGTAAAACGTTAACAGGTTAACGACTGTATCCCCAAGGCGCGGTAGACATTCTTTCAGATCTTTTTTTTATGTCAATTATTGCAGATCATTTGAAGATGTGTAAAGAGTGTGGGGGTAGTCAGAGGCATATCCAAACACATATTTGATACATGCCCACATCTTGCAGAAGTTAGTATTCCATACTTGACAGGTTGCAAGCCCATCGCCGCCTATTGGAACACTAACTGGTTTCCTCACCATATTTTCCTTCACCTTTAGAGCACGTGTTAAAGCGCATATAAATTTTACGAAACACAAAATCCATTGATGCACGGCCGGGATTCGAACTCACAACCTTCTGATTGGAAGTCGAGTTACAACTCCATTCGGCCAACATGGCATTTTATTTATAATAATAATAAGCGATGAGCTTTGTTACATATAGAGTGATAATTCTTTAGTTAGCTACTTTTTTTGTCTTGATCTAAGATATTTTATTTATATCAAGCTCAACAAATGGCAAAAAGCACTTCAAGGCCGCCAAAATTCTTTCTACATCAATTTTCGTCTTGCTACCTGAAAGGTTCGCCGCCCTTTTGAAAGGGTCACAAAGATACCTTTTACAGAAATCTCTTAAAAACTACTTACTGTGTCACCCTCATCATCATCTACCTATTGGAGTCTACTGGTGGGTGGTGTTTAGGTACTTACCTACCTGTCTTGACAGGCTTTTGAGGATGATTTTTGTATTTAGCTAAATCTGATTCCATTGTAAATATTTTGTAAATTGATGTAAATAATATACAGGAAGGTTTTTTATAAATCGAGGGCATGTCTCCTTTTACGACTTTTAACTGTCTTGGTTTCGGACTTGGCCATCAGCGCCCATCTTAAAAAAACCACCAGTATAGTAGCATTTTCTGTAAATAAATGTAGGTCCCTAAATACTTAAAAAAACTATCGAGTTACAGTGAGTTGCTTTTATTAGGTATTTTATTTTCCGACAAAATGTAGGCTAGCGAATGGTGTCGCGGGCGGGTCCGCTACTTTCGTACTAAAATAGTTTTATTAACTCACTAAATAGTAATCTACTAATCAAGGAAATAGTAGCTACTTATATCCTTAAAGTAGCTCGTAAACAATATTACTTATGAACGGGAAATTAACTCGTAAATTTGTTGTTTTCATAAAGCAAGATTTATTAACTAAAGAAGTGTGGGCTAGGTATCGGGCTCACTCCAAAAGATTCGAATTTTCTTTTAGATTTATTTGACTCACTGCGTCGGGGTGCCTCGACAAAGGTTTTACTCACTACCATAGAGATATACTTTGGATAGGTTAGGTAGGTACCTTATAATATACATACAACCATATATATAGGATGTAAAAAGGTACCATGCTAAATCTATGCATACAACGGACACAGAATTTGTAGTATAAAATTTCATTGACAACGTGTCATAGTAAACTGGCTAAATGAAAGTATTGAGTTGTTAAAGTTGCGCAACACAAGCTCCGAGGAACTTCTTCATCGATTGTTCTCAAAATTAAATCATTCATCATTGGGACCATTAGGCTCTGTGTTGGCTGACGGAAGTGTGGTAAGCAATAGGTTGGCATAATAAACGAAAGTGATTCCAGCGGTCCTACTGAATAAAATATACTACTTTTTTGATTTTGACTCAATGTACCTAATTACTTAGATTGTTTTTGCATTTGCTGTTTCTAAAATGAATTATGCTTGTATTATGCCCTTTAATAATAAATTAAGCTTCATTGGTCACCCTAATTAACCCAGGAATAACAAGGTTTTGTCTTGGTAGTATATTTGTATAGGATTCGTTAATTAGTTCAGTCAAGCAAGGATGGTTGGCAAACATACAATATTCATGGAATTTGACGCTGGAGCCGCCATGATGGATACCCACCATCTATTTAGTAGAGATGTTCGCCCTGTAGGTACATCCGCAAACAGTAATCTTCAAACGCTGCTTTCTCCGGATATAATGATTCTTTCGGAAAATCCTTTTTGATTTGGTTGGGATGCTGTACCTACCCCTTTCGGCTTCGGTAGACGTCTTTTTACACCCTGTATAATTGACATCTTATCTAATATTATAAAGTAAAATAATTAATAAGTTTATATGACACGACGAAAACTTTAAACGATTAGTTCCGATTTTGGCCGCGTCTTGATTTTCAAAGATCGTGGGTTCGAAACCTGACCGTGCATGACGAATTTGTATCCATAATATTGTTTACAGCTGAATTATAGATACATAAATTGTAATCGCAATCCTTGTCTCAGCGCCCTATATATTATTATTCTCTTTGCTCAGCACTACGGTGGTATCGTAGTGAAAAATAATTACCCACTGTACCACGGGGTATGGTCGGTGGTACGGTGGGTCAGAAGCGCAGCTGTTTTTATCCCAAATAATCAGATCAGCTGTAGCGTAGATTTTTGTTATAACGGTGTGCCTTTGCAAATCTGATTTATTTATTTTATTCATAATAATTCATATATAATTGTGATATTAAAATAATTTAAATGATGGGGGGACAGCGCGTACGCAGTCCCCACTACCAAAAATAACGCACCCGAGTTATCCACATTAGGGATAATCGCAGAGGTCAACCCGTCCGCAGTGCAATGGACAGGCCTCGCTCTGGGGGAACCGCCTTTTTGATCACGGTGTCCCCTGTGCCAGGTAAGTATGATTTCATAACGCTACCGAGGGGAGGTGATTCCGAGCCGCGCGTTTTCGTCAGCGCGATTCAGAATCGGGCCAATTTTACTAGCGACATCTAGTTGTGTTTCTGGAACTACGCGGGGCTGTGGTTACTATTGGGTAGTCTGTGATGCTCTTTAGTTTAGGTAGTTTGATAAACATAGTAACATTACACGGTGTGATAAATAAATAAGATGTTCTACCACTAAAACTAGATTAAGATTACGTTGAGTACGAAATAATATTTTTTTTTATGTTTAAAGGAATTAAAACATTTAAATAAAAAATAATTTTAAGTTATCTAAAAAGTCTAAACACTATTATTTCAGCAACCAGAGATAACAAATTGTAATAATACCTGTTAAATTATCATCTTCGTATCGAGCGAGAGCAGTCCTATAGTACAAATTTGAGTTACTGAGTACTCTGCCAAAATACTTTTTTCAGTATAATAATCGATTAACAATTATACTTATTCATACTTTATTTTAAGCTTCAGGTGTAGGTAGGTATTACAACTTTTAAGGTGTGACGTCACAACAAGCAATGATGCCACTCCATACAAAAGATATGAACGCGCTCTTCACACATTTATTAAAATTCTTATCGTTCTATGTTCATTAATATTTGGATAATTTTATTACTCATTTATATGCATGAATATTGCATTTATAATTAGATTATGAAACTTTATATCTTAATTTTGGACACGAAACGCTACAAAGAAGAAGAGTAAATTCAATATTTTTAAACAACATCAAACATTGGAGACCACTTTTTTTCTCTAAATTTTGAATTTCACATGCACAAAAAATATTTTTTTATTTATACTGGCTTCGTTTTCATTGCAATGGCCGGAAACAGATTCTTGTACCAATCGAGCCTAAGGAAATTCTAGGATTAATTCCAAGAGACACCCCGTAGGCCAGTTCTTCAAATAAACTGGACCATAGTGATACGCCATTATCACGCGATTATTAACCAATCACTGTTGGAACGAAGATTTTGAGATTTGATTTGAAGCTTTGTGATTGGTTAATTCAATTCAAGTGCACGTGATAATGCTCTGCGTATCAACTAAAGTTGTGAGTAGCTGATCAGCTCTGAGAGAGGCTGAATTTTTAAGTAAATAAACCGTTTTGTTAATAAACCTACTGACGAAACAAAAACGAAACAGAGGCCGTATTCCCGTTCTTATTTTCGTTCGTTTACTACGATTTCTGACTTCATGGGACCAAACCAAACCGAAAAATTGGCCCTTGAAGTCAGAAATCGTAGTAAGAAACGTAAACGAAAATTAGGACGGTAATACGGCCCCAGGGGCCCAAGGAGTTACGATTTTTGATCTCAAGGACCAATTTTTCGGTACCAAAGTTCATACGGAGTTCATAGTTTGATCTTATCGATTGCTTAATAACCCCTGATTGATCTATTGATACTTTTGTAGATATCTTAAGGAGTGAACTCATACAATTGGTCTTTCCAAAGTAATATTATAATTTACGAGAAGTTAGTAAAGGAACTGGGTCCGTATTTGAGTTCCTTTTTCGTTCGTTTGATGAATATTCGGATGCATCCCACCACGATTTCTGACTTCAAGGGCCAATTTTTCGGTTTGGAGTATTTGGTCCTAGGCTAGGACTGTGTTTTATAACGTTGGAAAAATCGTGGTGGGAAGCATCCGAATGTTCATCAAACGAACGAAAAAAGGAACGCGAATACGGTCCCTGTTTTGTTTTCACATACGAAAAAATACCACAATTTTGATCATGATTTATCAACCGACTTCAAAAAAGGAGGAGGTTCTCAATTTGTCTGTATGTTTTTTTTTTTTTTTTTTTTTTTTTTTTTTTTATCTTGTTACGCGATTGCTCCGCCATTTGTTGACCGATTTGCAAAATTCTTTTCATGTTTGAAAGGGTATACTCCAGAGGTGGTCCCATATAAATTTTATTCCTGAGGGATTGATAGTTTCCCCGTAAAACTCTAAACACCTTCCCTCCTAGCCATGTCACAAATAGAAATCGAATCGACAGCTTGACGCCCTGAGTCACACCGCGTTTCGAGTCAAACATTGAAGTCGGTTTTCTTTTTAGTATAAAAACGTAATTATATGATGTTTACATTTGTGTGATGTTTGCATGTTTATATTTTATCATAAAATAAGTTGATGAAGGACAGCATCTAAACGATCGCATTACTGCGATTTATAACATCGGCTATGGACCGGATCATTCATAGAACCCTTACCAAGGTTTTCATTTATAGCCGACTTCAAAAAGAGGAGGAAGCCATGTTTAGCTGTACAAATGTTTTTTTTTACCTATTCATCAATATCATCTTCAATTGTGGACCAATTTTGAAATATTATTTTTGTATCATAGTTTTCATAGTTTGTATCATAAAGTTACGCCGGGTGTAACTTAGGAGTAACCATACAATTTTTGGAGTTAAAACGTTTTTTAATAAGGGTCATAGGGTAGGTATAGCTCGTGAGGAGTTCCCATACCTATGGGCATATTATGTACAATTCAATACCTATTGAATTGTGCATAATCCCAGTTTCAAGGTGCCTCGGCTCACCAGTAGTTAGTTATGAAGTACCTTATTTATTATATATTATTAAATACCGTATAAATAAAGAACTATTAAGAAATTACTGTATCTATGGCTCATGCTGAGAAAAATGAAACAGCTACAAATGATATGGTGACACGATGAAGGAATCAACTTCCTCTATAACAACCACGTAATGTTATTGTTTAAGATGTGGTTTTCATTCATCGCTCCCGCATGTCTTACAAACCACCATCTTTACAGTTTAACGGGGTTAGTACACCGAAGCAATGCGAACCCACGTCTCACTCTAGCACATAGCTAATGACATAGGTGAGTCCTTGTCGGATGCGATCTGTCGATGCGAATGCGTCGGTGTACTAACGGCGTAAATCATATTTTGTTATATGCCGGCTACATAAATTACTGATGATGGGTGTAAAATACAATAACTTAATAGGTTGATACGGGTACTGACATCACGTGATCACGTGCGCTTGAGTTATCCAATCATAAAGCTCAACCGAAGATTTCGATATTTTGATTCCAGCATTCGATTCAAGTAATAGTTATCACGTGATGTCAATGTCCCACGTAGAACTACTACCATCTCGAGCCTAACGATTTAATCTTCAGGGGAAAAATTGTGGTCATCACGGCTCTCTTAGTAAGGGAAATCACAATTGCAAAGTTACATACAAATTGATTCAGCCGTTTAAATTCTATGCGCATATGTTTTAGCATAGAGCTTGTATCTATTTGATGTATGTGAACTCTTTCTAATGAGTAATGATAAATAGTATTGCGTCTTAACGTAGGTCAATAAAAGTATTATAAGTAGTATGAAATACTCGATAAATCATATTTATGAGGACGTTCGGATCGACATTGAAATAAATGTATCCATTAGGGCCAGATTTATAATTTTTCTATGGATTTGCATAATACTCGTAATATGATTATTGAAAGATCAGTATATTAATCCCACAAAAATTTAAAAAGCCCTTGGCCAAGTGAGTTAAGGTCGAGCGATAGTCTCATTTGGCGAACACATTTTTTAAAAGTTGATGTTAATACTCGGTGGACCAAAACACTAAGGGCCTTACTAATAAACGTGGTGTAAAATTATTCCTCGGAATAAACTAAAAATAACCATACATTTTGACAGTTTACACTCAGGAATAACTTTATACCACGTTTATTAGTATGGGCCTAATACTTAAAATTAAAATTATCCATATTCTGTGGTGTTAGGGGTGAATGGTATAAGATGAGGCACGTGACCTGTCATCTTAGATTCAACCTAGAGGATGGTGAAGTACCTAAGTACCAACTGACTAACGAGAATAAAATGCGCATAAACTTTTTGCATTCCTAACACTAGCCTCTTTAGGGCTGCCATCTCAGGTTCATTATTTTTGTTAGATTATCAAAAAATAAATCAATTCAAAAATATTTATTCAGGACCAGTTTGATTCTAAACCCGCGTCAAAAACTACAGTTTTCATAACTACATAAATTCTTTATTATGTCTACTCTACCTTTTTATCATTATAAGCTGATTTTTACACTTTCTTCAAGAACAAAGCGCTTTAGCTTAAATCTAAGGGATTGTTGAAGGCACGTCGAAATTAAGCGTTCTATATCGAAGTAATCTCTAAAGAAAAGTAGGAATATTTTTTGAAATTAATTGATGAAGTCCAAAGATTGTCTGCTCCGAAACCATGCCTTTAGTTATCAAGGGCTTGATAAAATTGAACAATTTTATAAAATTAGAGAAAAAAAGTGGCTAAATCTATCCAAAAGTTGCTAAAGTGGCAATAGCGTCCTTTACAATCTATGGGAAAGTTATTCTTGGAATGGACGATAAGGGAGTGCTTCCTCTGACATCCATCCCTTTCTCTCCTTCTGTTTCCCTCCAGTGGGAAAGGGATGGGAGATGAGGAATGTCCCATGTCGTACCGTTTATTATTCATCGAAGGATAAATTGAGACAGACATTTTCGAAATCAAAATATTAATTTTAGGTGCATCAAATATTTACGTTGTTGGAGCTATTAAAAGATAATAAATAAAAATTATGGTATACATACCATAATTTTATTTGTTATCTTGTAACCTACTGGTTACAACATAAAACATCAAAATAAGAAAAGTTACTTTTAGGAATATCATTAAGTAAGTAAGTTAGTATGAGTCAGTGGCCAACTCTGGTGACGGAGTTTTTAGGCCGTCTTAAGGTCTCCGTCATGGCTTAACGACTTAAATAGCCGGGACCGACAATTTAACGTGCCCTCCGAAGCACGGAAGCGCTCAGATGAAAATGCCACTGGCGGTCACCCATCCACTTACAGACCGCGTCGAACGTTGCTTAACTTCGAAGATCTGTCCAGAATGACTAAGCAAGCGACCACGAGCGCTTCAATAAGTAAAATTATTTAAAACTGATGAAACATAAAAAAAAAATCAAAGGTTACTTTATGTTTCACAATGGTATAGCTAAGTATAAAATATGAATATACACAATGAACAGTTAGGTAAGTGTATTATGCAAGTGTTTTTATTTAAATCATCGGTTTAACAAATTACACCCTTTTTGAGGGACAACCTCTTATTGGTATGTGTCTACTATTATATTGCATGACTACTCGGTAACCATCGTTTCAACTCTTGCGCAAGACCACTTGCGCTTGGGGTTCTCAAGTATTAGATTATTTTAAAACATTTAGGGTAAATCGTCAGTTAAATAGGAATGTTACTTGATCTGAGATAATGTCTACCGAGCCTTGGGGATGAGTCTGTTTATTGTTCCATATTCAATTCAATTTATTCATAAAAACTTAATACATAAGTATAACAGGGATATTGCAGGGAGGTTGGTATTTTATGCGATTTATTTTGTTAATTTGATTACTTATGTTTTTTCTTAGGCATCCCGTTAGCTAATAAATCATATTTTTTTTACACGCTACTTTAAGACATATTTTAATTAGTGAATGAAAAACGAGCTAGCTAATAAATAGCACGTGGATCAACGCAGGCGCATCGTAAATGAATCAGTAGAGTTACAGCTCTACCAATCAGGCGTCTATTCCTACAAAACCTCCGAATGGTAATATCGCGTATACCACCAAATTAAAAATCCCTTTCTCTAACTAAAACTCATAATACGAAAGACTTTTGAATTTAGAAGCATATCACTAAAGCGACCGTCACACTCTTCCAAAGAATACCGTAGTACATCCACATCAAGTTCTGCAAAATCATAACTTGCTGTTGGAATTACATCTGCCTCTCTCTAACGTATGAGCGAGTAAAAGTCAGAAAAGGAGGGGACATCGAAGCTCGAGCCGCGCTAGCGGGACATCGACCAGCAGCTTTCAGAAAAACTTCGTTTTAATGTCCAAGCCTTGTAACTTGGAAATTACCTACTTTCAAAGAATGCTTGTTAGTTAATTTTTTGTCAAGTGTATTAAAAAGATTCATGAAAATATTTTTCTGACAAAGGTAAACGAAGGCCACATAAAATGTTAAAGCTCAGTAATTCTAATTTCTCACTTTGTGAAATTTTCACAAATATTGACATAGTAGGTACGTATTCCTCAGGGCATGGTAGGTATTAGGTACACATTTTCAGATCTATTAGTAGGTATAGCTTTCAAATAACGTAGTAAATACCTAATAAACCTAATATAGGCTTAGAAACACTACTAAATAAAGATTGTAAAGTTTTCTGAGAAATAAAGATATCCATCTATCTATCAAAGTAGCGAAGAGGATAGTCAGAGGCACGTCTCCTTACATTTGCACTTGTCGAAAATTTGCAGAAACATAACGTGACAGGTTGCAAACCCATCGCCAATCGTCTATAAATATCTTCCGAGTTACAAGACACCGCCACTAAGGTTACTTCCCCCGTGGACATTCGACAAAAACCGTGCAGGCTGCGTCTGTGTGCGTCACTCACACACGCGCAGTGCATACCGCGGCGCGGGCGCACCGCATTTTACATCCAACTCAGTTCAAAACCAACTTCTAGGGTCATCAAACGCTTTATAGACATTTTCGACCCTTTCTGTGTCATTCTGTGATCCATCTTATAAGTTACAATGTTCAGTGTTGTGTGATATGGAAAGTGAGTGTGAAAGATGTTGAAAAACATCCTCTACGTGAAATCAGTGAGGAAAAAGACCTAAGAGGTGAGGTTTTATGAGTTAAAATGGCTTAGAACTTGTTCAACTGGGTTTCTTGTTCACTTGGAACTATTAATGCTATGGATTCATATTGTCATAAACTAGAAGTTACCTATCGTGTGTCGTGGAACTTTGTCACTTAAATCAGACTACTCATTTCAGTTCACAGCTTTTCTTTGAACTTGCTTACGTATTTACCTAAGACTATGACTGTTAACTTTATTCCATAACGTCTCAAGTTCTTTGAACTGAGCTAACATCAGACCTAAAGTGTGTCTCTACATCATGCGATTCCTAGTAAATAGACGAGCTTGCGTAGACTGTAGTTATCACTGCAGTGTTCAACTGTCTACCATGCTTAAGTTAGGCAGTGTTTAATGAGGTTAGATATTTGACGACTTCTTTTGTGGATCCAAACATACTTAGAAGTAGGTACAGTCAGCTTCACCAGCTGGTGAAGCCACCACCACACCAGCATGTGTGCGTGCACGAGGCACAAAGGCTCAAACCACCGTAAAGTGTGGTTACCAGTTGGTGTCGCTCTGTTATTAGTGAAAGAAAATATTCAATGGGATTTAGTTATTGGTAGAAATGTGTTTCCAAAGTATGGAATCGTTTTTTTTATCAACCTATTTCGTCACACCGCTGGGCAAAGGCCCCCATATCTTCAACTATCTCTCTCGATTCGACATGTCACGTGAATCGTGATCCGTGACATAATGTTGAACGATTTTAGAAATCGAATCGTAAAGTCTTGTAGGTAAGTACCTACCTATTACCTACTAGCTAGAGAGGCTCTGACCAGAATATTTTACTCTAACAGCTGTTGTCTAAAAAAAAAAAGATTATTTTGTGACCCTACAATACAGGCTCATTATAGTATTTTTCACGTAGGAACGTATCCCTGACACATAGAGCTTTTACGTTTTACGCTGTACAACAATGAAAAATTTTGAAATAAATGAAATCTCGTAAGAATACTAAAAGATACAACTAAAAAAAAAAAAGATTTTGTCTATTTCCTTTTTTAACATTTCAGAAATTAACATAAAAGAGCCTTATCAAGGAACCGTTCCTTTGTGAAAAGGACTATTTAGAGACCTAGTGTAGGAGAGTTACGTTAGGTACTTTCATAGGTCATAATCTGATTGAAGATAAAGTATACTGATTATAAGGTAGGTTAACCATAAGTGGCCTTATTATAAAAAAGTTAAACCTTAGTTGAACACCATGTTGACACATGTCAATACAAAACTGTGAACACAAAAAAGCGTTCTATATACGAGAATTGAAAGATATTTTTAACCGACTTCAAAAAAAGGAGGAGGTTATATGTTCGGCTGTATGTATGTTTTTTTTTTTTTTTTTTTTTTTTTTTTTTTTATGTATGTTCACCGATATTTCCGTCAGTTGTGGACCGATTTCCAAAATTTTTTTTTTGTTTGAAAGAGGTATACTCTCAACGTGGCGCCACATATTTTTTTTTCCTGAGGGATTAATAGTTTTCCCGTAAAACTAAAACAATCACTGAACTTTAAGAAAACGATATTTCCATCACTTGTGGACCGATTTCCAAAATTTTTTTTTTGTTTGAAAGGGTATACTCTTATAGTGGTCCCATATAAATTTTATTCCTGAGGGATTAATAGTTTTCCCGTAAAACTAAAACAATCACTGAACTTTAAGAAAATTGTGGCCCGATTTCCAAATATTTTTTTTGTTAGAAAGAGGTATACTCTCAAGGTGGCGCCACATATTTTTTTTTCCTGAGGGATTAATAGTTTTCCCGTAAAACTAAAACAATCACTGAACTTTAAGAAAATTGTGGACCGATTTCCAAAATTTTTTTTTTGTTAAAAAGAGGTATACTCTCAAGGTGGCGCCATATATTTTTTTTTCCTGAGGGATTGACAGTTTTCCCGTAACATTAAAAAAACCTCATTCTCACTACACAACACACCCTGACTCACAATCTGAGTCAAACATTAAATAGTTTGAAAGGGTATTACACCCGAGGTAGTACAAAATATTTCTTTTCCTTATGGATTGATAGTTTTCCCCCTTGCTGAACTCCGGTCTGTCCTTTAGTAGGTCTGCCCATGACTTCTCTTATCCTTTCCTACTTACTCGTAAGCTACGATAAGCAAAGTCTTAATGTACTCGTAGCTTACTATATTATTTACACATACACTTTTATTTACACAGTATTTATTTACTTACACTAAAAAGTGAAAAATAAAAATTTTTGAAAAAAAAAAATTGAACCGACTTCACAGAACACAAACAGAAGAACCTTCTACACACTAAAAAGAGAAAAATAAGAATATAATTTGAAGTCGGTGCCAAGTGAATACGATTAGGTACCTATCAAAAAAAGAAATCGAGCGATAGCGTACCAGGATACAATTTTGCACCCAAGTTCTTTTGAATTTCTTAGATGTAAATGAATAGTTGGCACCGACTTCAAATTATATTCTTATTTTTCTCTTTTTAGTGTGTAGAAGGTTCTTCTGTTTGTGTTCTGTGAAGTCGGTTCAATTTTTTTTTTCAAAAATTTTTATTTTCTAGAGACAGTTTTTAGTCAGTGCTTCGTTAAACTCATTAAGTAATTCCAATTCTAATTCGCAAGACATTTTCAGATATTTTATGTATTCGAGATCTTTGGGGTATAAAAGGCAAGTCCATAATACATTATTTCGGATGCAAAATGTGAAATTGTGTGTTGGATGGAAATCAAACCCACTATTTCCCAATATTTTCCAGCGTAAAGCCAAGCCAACTGAGGCCAGTTTGACACTGCGAAGTAAGTCAATGACCTCACGTTCGAAATTAAATACCTTATTGAAATAAAAATTGAATTCAAGATAATTAATACAAAAGCCCAAAACAAATTGAATTTCGTTTTACTTTTACGAATTCGGATACGCTTTGATGTTGTCTTCAAAAGCGACATTAAAAACATGCTTTCTACCTACTACTGCATTCCTAAGGGATGGTATAAGTAATTTTTTTTCAATCTTCACATATTTGAAACTATACCTGACACCTGACACGTGACACTTAGTAATGTAATTCCAATCGTATTGATATACAACGCACATCCTAACAATAAAGTAATTTCGGCTCAACTCACTTATCTCCGGTACAACACAATAGTTCATCGCTTCTATAAAACAATAACTACACAATAATATCCGTCCGTTTTTTATGTGAACCTATTGTAAACAGTATTTTACGTTAGCTGCGTATTTGCTAAAATACTAAATGGTTTGACAAGTTGATATTCAAACGAATTTCATTAAAAACAGCGAATAGAATAGGTATACCCGACAGCGATTTACTTTAGGGAGAAATGAGAGACATGATCAAATTTAACCCTAAATTCCCTAAAACTACGCGACAATCAGGCGCGGATCCAGCCCTCAAAAAAGGTTGTGTGCACACCCGAAAATCGTTCAAGTGCGAGTCGGATCATGAACTCGCTCATGATCAGGTATATGTAGTGCATTCCTACAAATGAGATATTAGTTACAAATAGATGACGCCCTGATCAAGATTTTGTACTGTGTTACCTACTCGTACTTTCAAGTTTCAAGTAGAAAAAACGTGTGTACCGATTTTGGTTTAATCCCACTATACCACTATCTATTTTAAATGAAATGAAAATAATTTAGTTGTTAGAAGAATGGTTACATTATATATTTTGTACATCTCTCTAACCTCATATGTTTGCTGGAAGAAAACACTTTGTAGGGTTAAGCTCGCCTTTGTACATACATGTCATGACATTACGTGATTATTCTGTGTGTTTTTATATGTACAAAAAGAATACAGAATGTACCAAATGTAAGAATACAGAATCTAGAGCATGGGTGCTTCGTGCTTCAGAAATAGCTAGTGCCCTAAATAAGTTATCTAAGTTATGGCCCTAGCAATCCAAGTTATCTGAGATTCGCAACTTGCATTGTATGTAAAGCGAAGTCTAGAATTAAATCCATGATATTTGGGATATTTTCTAAAAGCTACTTTGGACAATGTGGAAACTTTTCTTGGACTCTAGAATATGCTCTCGGCTTTAGACGACCTCTGTGGCACATTGGGTGAAAGCCCGCTTGAGACGCAGAAGGTTGCGGGTTCGATCCCCGCCGCGGGATTAATGTTTGTATGATCTGCAAATATTTATCTCGGGTCTGGGTGTTTCTATGTATAATAGTATTTTATTTACAAACAAAAAGTAAATAAGTATTCTATCTGTTATCTGGTTCCCAATCAGTTTGGGGCTAGATGACGCTGCTGTGTGAAATAATAATGCTGGACATTTTCACACAGCATCATCTATACCCCAAACTAAGCAAAGCTTGTACTATGGGAACCAGATAACTGATATACTACTTATATACTTTTTGTTTGTAAATACATACATATTATACATAGAAACACCCAGACCCGAGACAAATATCTGTAGGTCATACAAACATTTGTCCCGCGGCGGGGATCGAACCCGCAACCTTCTGCGTCGCAGGCGGACCTTCGCCCACTGCGCCACAGAGGCCGTCAAATGTCCAGCATTATTTATTTTTAATTAGGTTGCGAGTTCATGAATGGTTTTTGCATATCGTTTTTTCTAAGGAAGCGCTGGATGATCTATACTTATTTGATAGTTGGTGGTGGAATAGGTCCCACTACAAAGAAAAAGATGTCAGTTCATAATACCTTGAATAATCAAAAGTATTTTTCAGAGACACTAATTGAAACAAAATCTAAAAGCAGTTAGTAGGTATTTGTGCTTTAGACACTGATAAAGATATTCTTACTTAGATAGATAATGCATTATTAGATAGAAACTAACACGATAGAAAATTAACAGCAATATTTTAGAATTATCTACCAAGATTAAGATATCTTAAACGTCATTTACGCGATATCATTCTTGCCTGTTGCCACAGAATATTAACTCTTGCCCCCTTGAATTCGAGAAAGCAAGAGGCAAGAATGGTATCGTCTAAATGGCGTATGTAAACCTGCAGCTTCGTTTGATAGGGTCCGATTCAGGGCACACGATAACGCAGAGTAGTGGTAGTGTTCTATCATATGGCCCCACATATATAGTTTTATTCCAAACTATATAAATATATAAATATATATATATATATATATATATATTATATTCAGTTTATGAGATAAGTATTGATTTGGCTATTAAATATAAAAGGATTTGGCTATAAAGGCTGCAAAATAGGCAGAGCTAAAACTAGCAATATGGATTATCGTATACAAATCCAATTCGTATAAAGATATAGTTTAATCTATAGATTATTATTATAACCATCGTTTCCCACTGCTGGTCAAAAGCTAATTGATCTCTCCACTTATCACGGACTTATTTATTCTATCTATAAGTATATAGATAAATTGGGATATTATTAAATGACCACAAATCGTTTTATGAGTTACTTATTTTATATATTACCAACTGCCCTACTAAAACAGAACATATATTACATGTAAAGTCGTGGAACAATGTAGTTTTTAGAAACTGAGAATAGTTTTTGTTACTTGTCTTGACTAACATACAAACAATCACATAAAAACATTAGGTGCTAATAGATCAAAGCACACGGTTAATAATATCTTAGTTCCTTAATTATGAGGAAAGTATCTAATATTTATTTTTATACCGAACAATACATTGCCGAATTGGGTAGTCAGCTTCTTTCAATAAGACCACGAATTACAAATGGTATTTTAAATATGGTCGTATTACTGAGTGTTTAAAGAAAAAAAGTACCCCTCTACCCCTTCGGGAAAGAGGTTGATTTTTATGTATGTATGTAAAGAAAAAAAAAGAACCGCACGGTTTAATATTTTCTCCCGGCTTTGCAGTACCTATTGGCTCTTTTATGACATTTCCAGGTCACGAACTATAATATCTATTTCTAGTTGCATCAAAACCGGTTCAGCAATTCAGTTTAGAGGTCGTAAAGAATGCGACGAACTCGCTAGTTATTTCATAAAGTTAAACCAGTACTATCGTACAAATGTTCAAAGACAAACGTAGGTTACCAGCCTATCCGTTTAGTTGACAGCGTGGTTTCTGGAGCCTTGTAGCAGGTATGTAAGTCGCTATTTCACATTATGAGAAGTGTATTAAAGGTTGCGAGCCCATCGTCACCTATTACTAACTGGTTTCCTTACGATGTTTTCCTTCACCGTGTAGAGCTCGTAAAGTCTTTCCGACCCGAATTCTGAAATGAATTTTTCGATTCCCAACTTGCATCCTTCGGATTGAAAGTCGAGGGTAGGTACATCCCACTATACACACGGCTCTTATAGCCTTGAAAAAAAAAAACTTCAGCGCGTTTCCGTTTGCAACTGTCAAACAGATAAAGATAAGATAAAGATATTATTATGCGCACTGCAAAAATTTGGAATCAGCTTCCAGCGTCTGTATTTCCGCTGAGCTACAACCCTATTGTTTTTAAGAAGAGAGTTAATAGGCACCTTCTGGGTTTGCTCGCTCCATCGTAGACCTCACTCTTGCCTGAGTAAGTCTGAGGTCAAGAGCCATTCATCATAAAAAAAAAAAAAAAGATAAAGATAAAGATTATTTATTTGCATAAACATGTGTCGGTAAAAAAGATGATTACATAAGGAAGGTCTTGGAAGCAACATGTTTTGACATAAATCAAAGTTAAGTTAAAATATTAGGAATAATGTAAATTAGTCATGTTCGTCAAAGTAAGTACATAATTCATTTAACAATAGAAAAATAATAGGTAAGTAAGTAATAATATCATTTCAATTAAAATTTATCATTTAAGAAATCATCAATCTTATATAGTAGCATTTTTCAATCAATAGTTTTTTAAATTTATTTTTAAATTCATTATCATTAAGTTGCTGGTAGCTCTTTGGAATTTTATTGTAAATTATTGGTGCCATGCATACTATACTTTTACTTACTAGCGCAGTTTTGGATTCAAAAAGACAAAGCCTATCATTACGTCTGTTTCTTGGCGCATTGTCAGACAGACGTGGGAACAGGACATTTTGTTGAAACGCGACCTTATGGAGGTAATTAAAACTTTTTCTCACAGTTAGAATGTTGGACGCAGGCTCGGTTACAAGTTTCGCTATTTGTTGGTACATGGAGGCAATTGTAAGTGGTACGGCTACACGTAGTGTTGATTACACAGTTGGTGTTGTGCAACAACAGTGTACTTTGGTACAGTCAACCGGATATTCAGATAATCAATTTATTAGTAGGTACTCAAAAATTAAGCACATTAATTATTACAAAAAAAAATAAGAATTAAAATCTAATAAACTAATCTACACTAATATTATAAAGAGGAAAGATTTGTTTGTTTGTTTGTTTGAAATGTATAGGCTCCAAAACTACTGGACCGATTTGAAAAATTCTTTCACCATTAGAATCCTACATTATCCCTGAAATTATAGGCTATATTTTATCCCGAGAAAGTGAAGTTTTTCCGAGGGACCGCGGGTAACACCGCGACGGACAGCTTGTATTAATATTTAGGTAGGTACAATCAATTAAAAAAACTCCTCCACACTGTAGAACGCCTTTCCGATCAGCCAAGATTATTGAGTGTAAGCAACGGGAAGAGGAACGGGATCCCGACTGTAACTCCAAGGCGTGATAGATTCTGAGAATGACTGTTTTCCCAAAGCGCAGTAGATAATATGTAGATCTGAGTCTTCACATTTGAAAATGGTAATATAGTCACTAAATAAATAGTCAAGCTACAGTTTGTATACAACCTTGTATTTTGGATACAAGCGCTCCTGGTAAAGCTTGCTCAGTCGTTTTTTGATAGATCGCTGAAGTGAAGTAGGTCAGCAACGTCCTATGCGGTCACAAAGTGTATGGGTGACTGGCTGCTAGTAGCAAAATCAACTGACTTCTTCCGTGCTTTGGAGGGCACTTTAATATCGCAATGACGGAGGCCTTTACACAGCCTAAAAACTCCGTCACTAGTTGGCCACTCATACGAACTTATTATTTTTGCCGATAGGTGGCCGGCGCTCGAGAGAGTGTCTGATTTATAGCGAAGAGCCTAGCTCTTTGATGCCATGGTAGCATATTGTAGATGTAGTACCTACCTACCCTTCCTGAATTTTTACTAGAGTTTTTAATTTTTTAAAGTGTTATTTTTCTACTGTACCTATTTATTTTTATTAAGTACCCATATTGTTTGTTTTTAATTTGATCTCACTAGGTTAACGCCTTAGTACAATCTGTAATGTTAGCCTAAGTTGTAAATAAATAAATGTATAAATTTCGGTTAAGTATACCGAAATTGTAACTGACTGTCGCTGCATAATATAGGTTGTCTATGACACTAGGAGTCTTACACTTACGAAACGAACCAGATTTAATGCCCATTATTTGTTAAACTCATGGAGGTTTTGAGAGCCGCGCTGGCTAGAAGGATTTACTCTCTACTTTCAATCCGATGTTGCAGTTCAGATCAGTCATGCATATTTCTTAACGATGAAGGAAAACATCGTAAATAAACCCGCAGCTTAGCCAGCACCACAGTCCTATGAATAAGGCAGATTAAGTTGATAGGATTAGATACTGGGCAAGCCTATCCCATCTCAAACAATGTCCCATTGAGTGTAGGCATAGGTTGCCTCCTGACGCTATATAAATCATCTAGTAAAGATATAAAGGCGTGAGTTTCACACGAACTTACAATACGCACAACTATCTTTAGCTAGCTGAAGTAGCTGCGCAGAACCCATTTTTGATGACGCCTAGAAGCGATGTAATAGCTGCCTCGCTCACTCGCTTTGTTTGTTGCATCGTGCTATCTCACTTTACCAAACCTGCGCAATCGTTCAGTGCAGGTAACTTTATAGAGACCAAGATCGTATTGTACTTTTCAACCGACTTCAAAAAAGGAGGAGGTTCTCAATTCGTCTGTATGTTTTTTTTTTGCTATAAGTGTTTGTATTTCTTATTGAACCTGTTTTTAATGTCTTAAGAAACTCAGCAAATCAAATTCTCACTTCTAGACACACTAGTTGTAACACTAGGTAGTTAAAGTTTCACAAGAGTTACCACTGGATACCTAATTAATATTGAACGTAAACTAACTCAGAAATGTTAGGTTTTTCTCGTACTTGACAAGTTTCTTGTCTGTTGCTGTGTTTACACAGAAAACAGTTACCTACCCCGGTTTCAACTGTAGGTAAAGGTATACCTCCAGTTGAAAATGCGCGTGCGAATTTTAGACACACCAATATCTTTCGTGCTACAAGATTTATACTTACAAAAAAAACTACATAATAGCCGTAAATTGCTACAAATGGCGACCATAGGTATCCCTCAGGATACGATTTCTTTCAGGCAACCTTCGGATATAAAAAAAATATGTTACAATCTGTCTCAAAACATCGAGACGAGTTTATTTTCGTTGTCACATCCAAAATTTTTAATATCTAGATTCTAAATAATATAACTCACGATGCCCTTGGATTTCGATTTTCGATCCTTGATTTTCCGCCAGTGATTCTGTATTTTCACATTTTTTTACAAACTTAGGTAGGTAGCGTTAAGTGTGGACAAATAACTATAAGTAGCATGGCAGAACATGTTTTGTCGCTTGGTGTGAATGGGTTTCGTTTCGTGTATAACTTTTCTCAGACACTCTTCACTTCCTCTAATGCGTCTACTTAACTTTCTTTTAAGTGGTAAGTTAGCAAGTTGTTTTCTATTAGCTACGTCTAATGCAAGTCATTTGCAATTGGTTATGGAGATAAAGGGCTAGCCTGGCTGCCAACATATTGATAGATCAAATCATTACATTACTGATCTAAAAAGCTAGTTAGGTGTATGTATTAATACATACAATGGTGAACCAACAACGACATAATCTATTTATTTATCAGTTATCTTCACACCCCTAAGTTGTGGACGCCCAAATTTTTTAGAAAGTGTCAGTAAGAAATTGAAAAAAATATATATATCGAAAAATTACTCTGGATCGGAGGATAGGCTTCGGTTGGGAATGGGATATAAAGTAGAAATATTTGGCAGTGTTGCTATGGTACAAACTTATGTTGGGATCGATCTATTTATTGGGAATTTATCGTGTAAAATACCTTTTCAACACACTTGCTCATAAAGTGGCTCTATGGTCACCGCAATTAGGCACATAATGACACCCATAATCAAACTGTAACTTTTTCATTACTATAACTCACTAGTGAGTAATGGATTTTTTTTTAATTTTATTGATTGAGTTGCTGTGTTCTTAAAAAAGTTTTTATTCAGAAAAAAGATCGTGTTCAACAGAACAAATAAATTAATGTTCCTATTGCTTGCTCATTTTATGCAACTTCTTATTTAAATAGATAATTTTATGTCGTACGTGTTTAATAAATAAAACTTTCACTCAAATATAACTTTTGTTTTCTCTGTAATAAAAGAAAACTTTAAATTCCCCATTTTGTACGTGGCAGAATAGGCGCAAACCCTGTGCGCGGCGCGGAAATATAGTCTGTGGCCGATCGCAATGCGCGCGCATAGGAAAACTGATTAATTTTTCCCGCAATAGCGAAACATTTTTCACAACTCGTTTTCACTGTTTGAAATTAGTTTTTATTGTTATTTTATTCACAAGTGTGTTGAAAAACGTCGTATGATACACGTGTGTATTGATGATTACCTTCCTCGGCTATATTAAGACCCTCGCCGATGGCTCGGGTCTCAATTATTTGCCTCGGCGGTAATCACCAATATTACACACTAGTACCATAATGTACTATTATGTGAAAGATATTGTCTAGAAATATTTTAAGAAGCTTAAATATTCTTTCCGGAAGCCTCATTCTAGGCAGAAAGTCTTGAGCTTGTTTTTTTTAATAAAAACTTTTTTCTGCCTGATGAAAATTGTTAAAATATATGATGGATCACGTTAACTTATCCCTAAAATCAACCACACACGTGCTTAAAAAACTTATCAAATTATTAAACTTTTACATATTCAGCACTATTCCACTCTGATCCACTAATTTCCACTTTTTCTTCCACTTCATTTCGAAATTGAGCTTTAAGCTAATCGCACATATTGTCCGCGCCGTACGCGCCCCAGTCATTTTTCTATACAAAAAATACTGATGACGTCAGAAAATGCGGCTGGCTTCTGACGTCTCAGCATTTCTTCTATTCAATTGACAGTTCGGCACGGATAAGTCTGCAACAACCTTTAGTGGCTGTGAAAAACTTTCGTTTCATTAGTTGTGGGTTCGAATAGAGGTCGTTCATCAATGATGTTGATGATTAACCTTATCTAACCGCCATGCGCCATAGTGCTGCTGGAGCAAATGCTAAGGTGTATTACCTTATTTTTTGATTTCTTGTTTTTGGTATTTCTGAAAGTTGGTTAAGGTTGCCTCCAGACGGTGTAAATCATTTAGCAATAGGTTTATTAGCTTAATCTGCAAATAAATTGTAATTACCTTGGAAATTGCGCTAACCACCTGTTCTTAACTTTTCAGAGAAAAGTTTTGTTGGAAAGTTTCTTGCCAAGATCCGATAAATTAAAAAGTAATTAAGTAGCTAATATAAATTCTTAATTGAAATAGAAAGCGCTTTTTCTTGAAGTCTTGTTTCATCATAATCTTTGTTAAGTAATTAATAATTTAAAAAAAATACAGATGATAAATAAGTAGGATTACTTGTGTTATAGGTACCGACTTCGCATAAGCTTGCCCTTACAGTCAGGAAGAAAAAGTGAATTTAGAATACAACAGTGACTAAGTGAGTGACTGGCCAACTATTTGTAGTACCTACATAGTTTAGTTCTTGAGTAAAGTCGCGTATAAATCTTATATCCTAAGATCCCAACCGATTTCTTACATCATCGACCATTGTACGAAAATGGCACCTTCAATCGATTCAAATCGCGTGTCGATTTGTAACCTATACTTTGCCTTTCTATTAGATTCAGAAATGATAAATGAACACAATTTGTATTCCACGCTTTGATTTGGCAATAAAATAAGTCCGTTGGCTAATTGGAGCTGGAATTTATTGTCTTCCTAATAGAGCACTGGTGGTCTAGTAGGAGCGGATCCGTCCAAAAATCATTATCTATCCAATCAGCCCGATTGCACCCACTGCTGGGTAAACGCCTCCTATAACGCCACTCTGTTCAATCCTGTGTAGTCTTTCCCCAAAATTATCAGTATGCGCCATGCCAGTAGGTGGGTATACTCGTACTCTCAAACAGCAAAGGAAAACATCGCTACGAAGTTTGCATGTCGGTTTGAAAACATTGTCAAGTGCACGAAATGATAAAGCATTACAAAAAGAATAAGATAATAGAGATAAACCAATGGAGGAACTAAAATCTAATATGGAGCCTGCTTCTTTTGACTCGCGCTTTTTGTTAGGTCATCTATCTTAAAAATTGAGAAAGGTATGTTAAGAGGGTTTGGGCATGTAGAGAAGATGGATGACAGTCGTCTGACAAAGCAAGTGTATGGGGCGAGTGTGTATGGGACAGCTGGAAGGGGAAGACCTAGGCGAACCTTCTTGGATCAAATTGGTGACATTTTGGAGAAAGTACCCTAAGCTGGCGAGTATGTATGAAGAATGTAATGAGAGTGAATGAGGCAAAAGTTGTGGGTCAGGATCGTAGCAAGTGGAGATCCGTGGTCTGCCTACCCCTTCGGGAAAGAGGCGTTATTTTATGTACGTATGTATGTATCTATCTTAAAACTAGTGAAGCTCCAGTGGCAAGAACAATCGAACAAAGTGAGGCTCGTCAAAGCAGCTCGAAGTACTGTTTCTATTGTCAAGGTTAAAATAGATTCTATCAAAACTTTGGTCAATATGGCAAATCACGCGATCTCCCGATTTCGTGGGAAAGCAGATCGATCTGTATTGATTAGCGATCTTGATTTATCCGTACATTGTTGGGTTTCATCAGATACTACGGCCGGGCGTCACGAATATCGAATCAAGTGATCGTGGTTTTCTAGCTTGAGGTATTGGACACGATTGTTGCTTGTTTTAGATACGGTTGTTTATAGTTGCCTAAAAATCTATACTCGCTTCTGGTTTTTATTTTATTGTTCCCAATTGTGCCCAACTTAAAGGAAAGCCAACTAGGCACTTAACAAATAATGTTTTGCCAGATCACAATAAGCGCAGAAACATATGTTTTGCGAAAGTGTCAAAGAAGTATCAATTCATCTTAACAAAAAATTCAACCGCCGAAAGAACTGAAAAGCAAAAAATAATAGGTAAACCTTTTTTATTTACCTTTATTAACTAAGCTCTTTAAACTAATGCTTTGAGTCGAACAAGCGAATTAATTAATTACGTCACCTGCACAAAATTACTTAGAAAAAAAAAATACGCGTTGACTTATAACCTCCTCCTTTTTTTTCGTCGGTTAAAAATAATCACTAATGTTCCAAAATTTACGGAGATATCGATGAAATATAAACATAAAACAACATAGTTCTTCGGGTATGCTTTTCCATCACTTAAATCATACTCTTAGCTTGTTAACTAAGGCTAGCTCTGGGAGTTGAACGGCTGATTTACAAACGGATGCTGAGAGGATGGCTTGATTCACAGGAAAGGGATAGTCCCACTAAGCCAACAGTGTTTACAAGGTTGAAACCTTAAACACAGCTTTCGCCGACTATGAAAGAGAAAACACGGGCGGAAGCAAGGTTTTCTATAAAATATGATTAATTATACGAGTATACCTATAAAAACATAAAAACACCGACGTAACGATGAAACTTAATATTTTATAATAGCTTTTATAAATATTGTATTATTATGTCAGATTATCCGAGATAAGATAACAAAGTTTAGATTAGTTTAATTAATTCGTTTGAATTTGAATCCACAATTAGTTTAGTCAGCGACATAGAGCAATACAATCTTCTCACAGAAATTTGATATAAAAGAAGATTTAAAAACATAATCATGTTTATGGACTCTCATCGAAAGAAACGAAAATAATAATGCTCCAGTCGATAGCATTTCGTAAAGAGTATATTGAACCTTGTGGCCAAGCACGCACGAAGGGACTTCAAGGAATAGCTCAACTGATCCTGATGAATCGGTAAAAACCAGAAATAAGTTTTCGTAATATTTTGCGTAATTACCTAACCATCTATTCTATCATAACACAAAATATTTACACAACACCTAAAAGGTTAACAGGCTAAGTAATGAGTCAAAGGTATTGAATAATATAATAACACAACGCCAAAGTATAGCGTGGACTCTCCTCAAACTAAACTAGACCTGCCCCTCGCGTTCTGGATTGCGTTCTTTTACAAAAAAGTGCGTTACACACACAAACAAGTTAGAGTTAACGATTTGAGGCATTTTGCTTTGTTTGTTTGTTTTATATATGAGTTAGTAATCCTTCAAAGTCATTTCGTGGCGTAGGCATTGTGATCAAAAAGGTTTCGTATGTATTAGTGGCTAACTCAAATGCACGCGTGCAAAATGACAATTCAATTAAATTCATTAATTTATTTATACAGGGTGTATAAAGACTGCTACCGAAAACTGAGGGATTGCAATGATTCTGAACATATTTATCGAAAAAAAACTCAAAAAAATTTTTGACTTAGCTACGTCATTTTATTTAATTTTCTAGTTTTTTGCTACTAGTACAACATAATAAGACCATACCTACCTAATCATTTCATTTATAAAAGAAAAAAACAATTAAAACTCAAAATCCAGCAATCTACGTATAAAAACGCGCCCAGTACATACGCAAACAGTGATCTTCAAACGCTGTTTTCTCCGGATATAATGATTTTTCGGAAAATCCTTTTGGATTTGGTTGTATTTTGGGATGCTGTACCTACCCCTTTCGGCTTCGGTAGACGTCTTTTTACCTGTATATGCTTCACGGTTAGGTTAGTAAGTACTAAAAGAGGAAAAAAAAATCCTAACATTATTATTAGTAAATTAGTTAGCTACATCTAGATAAGATAAGATAATATAAAAACAGTAAATATGAAATAGAGCAAATAATAAATAAACAATGGACCCCACGGTCAATCCTTCGGTGTCAGTCTGAGTAAAAGATTGGCAATCTTCTGTGTAAATATTCTCGTTTGTAGAGAGTTTTGTCTAGTATCCAGGGTGTGTCATAGCTTTAAAATTTATCTGACAATTAATCTCTTTATCGGAGCCTACGCCACCTACGGCATGCACAAATTGTGCAATCATCAAGCAATCATCAATTACAAACGAGATGAGCATGTTTACATCATCATCATTCATCATTTTCATCGTGAAACTCGCATCTCGTTCAACATAAAAAGTTCGAAAAAATGTGTCACCTCTGAGGCGCACTTAAAATACTTATAAATGCCTTAAGGCCGAATATGAGGTTTAGGTGCTGAGTGAGGCTATTATATCTCAAACAATGTCCTAGACACTATAGCCCGTTGAGTGTAGGCATGTTGTCTCCTGATGCTTCGCACATTTGTCCGCAGTCATTTTTCAATACAAAAAATACTGATGACGTCAGAAAATGCGGCTTTCTGACGTTTCGCATTTCTTCTATTGAATTGACAGTTCAGCGCGTTCGGCTCGGCTGGATCATGCCTTTAATGATTTATAGGTACTTACCTAGAGGTAGAAAGATGTTTAGTTCAGCCACTAAATAACTGGTCGTTCTTCTATGAATAGTTTCGAACGTTTACGGAAATATCAATCTCTCGAGGATTTTAGTACCTACCTACCAAACTACGAACACAATTAGACAAGTTGTCTTGACGTGGTACATAAAAATGTCGTTTCGAATGTCGCATGACAATGGAATAGTACCTGTTTCTCTATACTTAATTTTACGCGTGGCTTCACTTGGTACCTACTCGGCTTTCCATCTTTACTAGATGACTAGCTGGTACCCGCGACTTCGTCAGCAAAATAAGTAGGCAGGTACTTGAAAACCTATAAAAAGAATCGAAAACCAAGCAAAAACTTCATTTACTTTTCAAAACTCAAAATGATCGTATCTCGAGCTCCGCTATAGTAGAAACGCCGCCTAGGAGAAAAAAAGTAAAAAGCAGTTTTGACCTCGGCGATATAGATTGCGGTCCAACCAAAGTTAAGGAAAAAGTATTTCAATATCAAAAATATCTTAACTTCTGATGTATTGATGAGTGGAAATATACATGTTACATGTTTATCATTAATTTTAAAATCATTTATCATGCAAACTAAAATAAAAAACAAAAAAATCTGCAGTGCAAAAACATAGAGCAAAAAGTGGTGGTCACCCATCATCTTTATGACATCGCTCAGCGTCGCTAAACTTTTTCCCCATACAAACTTGCAACCCTTATTTCCACGCTCCCTTATGATTATTTAAAGAAAAAAGTAGCCTATGTCCGTTCCTGGGGTATAATCTTTATCCATGACAAGTTCAGCGGTTTGGGCGTGAAAAGGTAACAAACAGACCGACAGACAGACAGAGTTACTTTTACATTTATAATATTAGTAAGGATAAGGATAAGGATTTATACAGCGTCAGGAAATAAACATTGTCTACATTCAACGAGACGTAGGACCTGTGATATTATCTAATGGAAGTGACTTGCCTGGTAAGTAACCATACACCATACTCTCAGCAAAATTGAACATTATCCAACATTTGAACACAAGGTTTGTATTCCAGGTCAGTCGATAGGTGATTGAAAGACAAACATGCAAACAGACTCATACACATTCATATATACTTATTAGTAGTCTGAAGGACAAGATTAGAATTGTATAATAAGTCACTTTTGAAAAATTAGTCTGGCTTGGCGCCAGCGATTTTAAATCTAGTCATTAAGCAATAACTTTGTTATAAAAATCTCTCCTTTGATTCATTAGTAAATTTTATAAAAAAATAAGTTCATATTATTATGAATATTATCTGCATCCCTTATTATTTTAATCGGGTGAGAACGGACCGGGTGAAAACGGAACTGGGGGAGAACGAACCGGACCCGTGTTACCCGCGGTCCCTCGGAAATACTTCACTTTTTTTGAATAACCTCAGTATTAATCCAGAATCCACCTGCTCATTCACCCAAATTGGTTGGGCCGTTTCAACGTGTAAGAGTAAAAACAGACATACATATCCACAAACCATCGCATTATTATTGTAATGATAATTGGTTATGGCACAGCTTTGTATAATTTTGTATTATAACTTCACAGATTTCTGTGAATAATGAAACTTGGCACTCATTATTTTTTTACTAAGTTTCTGACCATAAACAATAATAAAAGGCTATATTTCAATCAATCTGACGGAGTTTAAAGTGCTCCATACAAAGTTGCTTCCATTTACGGGTCCTTCATTTCTTCCGAACCCATTTTACACAGTAAGTATCTTCCTACCTAGACATGCAGTAACATTTTCGAAGGATACATTTCAACCGACGCCGATGCTTACCGGTAGACTTCAGTCAACACTTTTAAAAACAAGACTGGGCAATGTATGGAGAAGGTGTGGAGCAAAACACGTAAACGTAAACAGGTTCACGACTGTATGTACCCAAGGTGCGCTAGACATTCTCTCAGATATTTTTATGTTACTTATTCCAGATCCTTTGAAAATGTCTAAGGGGGGTAGTCAGAGGCATGTCCAAACACATATTTGATACATGCCCACATCTTGCAGAAGTTAAGTATTCCATACGTGACAGGTTGCAAGCCCATCGCCGCCTATAAGAACACTAACTGGTTTCCTCACGATGTTTTCCTTCACCGTTTAGAGCATTACGAAACGCAAAATCCATTGATGCATCATGGATTCGAGCCCACAACCTTCGAAAGTTGAGGTACAACCCCATTCGGCCAACACGGCACAGGTGTGGAGCTATGGCTAAAAAACAAATGACTGCAAGGTTCCTAACGTGTCTTTTGAACTTTGCATCTCAAATTTTTCATCACATTCATGATTTCAAATCACAATTTCATAAATAATAATAATAATAATAATAATGCTGGACATTTCACACAGCATCATCTAGCCCCTAATTAAGCAAAGCTTGTGCTATGGAAACCAGATAACTGATAAACTACTTATATACTTTTTGTTTGTAAATACATACATATTCTACATAGAAACACCCAGACCCGAGATAAATATTTGTAAATCATACAAACATTTATCCCGCGGCGGAATTCGAACCCGCAACCTTCTGCGCCCCAAGCGGACTTTAATCCACTGCGCCACAGTCCACAGTCATCTAAAAAAATCTCTCATGGAAAAATCTCTCATGTCTATGGTCAAAACGCATATTTTTCTGAAACACAAAATCAAGGGTGTCTCATAGTTAGTTATCAAGTAAGTAGATATCATCCCACTATAGGCTAATGCGAGGTATTTTACTTTATAACCTGTTTTCTACAAAACTGCATCAGAACTGAGCAGGCATTGATGCATTGTTGCCCTCCACTTTATATACGTCGGCCATTTTCCTTGCAACGCGACCCTGGGGTCACCAGTATCTCAATGGCTTAAGCTCGACCCATACTGGCGCAGAGTTAGACCACTTAAAAGGATATTGAACTCTTTCTCTATTTTTGTTGTTAAATAGAAAATTCGGAATAGACTAGACAACATTTGAAGACAAGCGACGCGCAAAATCAGCTGAAATTAATATGAATTTAAACTCTATCTCTATTTAGTAGGAATCAAATTCGGGATAGACACAAAAGCAAAAGTTGCGTAGCGACACGCTTCTCGAATTCGGTCGGAATCGGGTCATGATTTGATGCTAGTCGTGTCGCGTCGATGTAAATTGAGCCTTATGAAAATGAAAACAGAGTGTGAAACTCTATACTATTTGTAGTGAGGGTAATGGAATTTGCAGTGCATGGCATCGTTGCGTCAAAGTAACATTCACTAACAAAAGTTTTATATCTTCGAAAGCTCTATTGTGCAATTTGTCAATACATTTTATGAAGCGCCTGCTGTGAGTACAAGACGAAGTTTAGGTCAGCTTTGACACAGCCTGAGTTAATACTAATTTGAACTGCTTCCACGATTTTTCTCCGTTTTAGCCTCGTTTCGTAAAAATCCTTGAACCCACAACCTTATATCGGTACTTATATTGGCCAACACGGCTCCTATATTCCTTTTCACGTCTCCTTTTATACGTTTATTTTTCACAGACAGAGGCAAAATCCTTTTTTTTTAAGTTGTATCTTTTAGTACTCGTATCATCACTAGATTTCATTTATTTCAAAAATTATCATTGTTGTACAGCGAAAAACGCAAAAGTTCTATGTGTCAGGGATACGTTCCTACGTGAAAAATACTATAGTAGGTACTAAGAAAAACAGGGTAATATAATAAGTTTTTTGAAATACATCCCACAAATTCCAGTCTTAAATAATAGGGCTTGCTGCCCTATGTGCCAATAATTTAAAGTACCGAACATGGATTGCCTATTTAGACCGTTTTGTGGCCAATGACATCGTAACTGTTTAATTGCTTCCCTGTTCTGTCCTAGGCCTTTGAACTGACAAAGTATTTCGTAATGAACTTGATACACTTGCAAGGGTTGCAGATCAATAAAGATGAAGATTGTTTTTTTTTTTCAATTCATGATTAAACTTTTGCATGCCAATGTTATTTGGTGAAATATGTGATACCTATATTTATCTAAGACCTTTTACCATATTTCGCAATAAATGATTTGATTTGAAGCCTATAAGTTGAGGCCAACGAGCGTAGTTTTTTGAGTTGTAAGTAGCGTAAAATGAGTCTCGTAATTTAACACACACAAAATGAGATTTCTCTTTCAATTGAACTTCAATTACGAGATTAATATTACGCGACTCGCAGCTCACAAAGTTTCAGTCTCTGGGCTCAACCTTATTGTAGCCAAAGATACAAAATGAACTAGCCCTTAAGTAAGTTCGTATGAGTCAGTGGTGAAGTGGTCAGTGGCTTTTGGAACATTAAATATATTATATTATATAATGCCCCAATAGTTCTACTGCTTAGAATAGAATAGAATAGAATAGAATAAAGTTTTATTTTCTCCACATATACACAGTTACAAAATAGGTACTTAAATCTATACAATTTTATGTGGGTGAAAATACGGCTACCCCTCAGCATTTGCTCGAACAGCTCGAGAGTGCTGGAGCGCTGGTTTTCAGTGGCGCCTTACCCGTTGTGGCGCAGCACTTGCTGCGTCACGCGTCTTATTGCATAATTATCTTTTATTATTATACTTACGAACTTACGAACTTATATTATTATATTCAAGCTCTATAGTCTACACAACAAACGATAAAGATTGCGATAAAAATAATACATATAAAACTATAGAATTTGCAAAAGTAAAACGAAATCCCTCAAGCAAAGGGCAGGACCGACGATAAACAAAACATAATGGCGGTACTTAACTAGGGGATACTAAACGGGTATTAAGCCTTATTGGACTTGCTTCTGGCTATGAAGTGAATATTAAAAAAAAGCTTGTTATTGCTTGCCGCAGGAGACTGCGAGGATTTGGTTTGTAAAACGACACGATACCATTCTGGCACACAATTCTTGCCTCTTGCCACAGAATATTAGCTCTTGCTCCTTTGAGTTTGAGAGAGGCAAGAATAGTATGCCAGTGGTATCGTGTAAATAGCGTGTAAAAGTGATCATAGAAATTCTAGATTATCTCAGTTTTTATAGATGAAGCCTTGATATTTGAGAACAAACTTTTATCTTGATTTCGTTTCTTTCGGAAAAAAACGATTGGTGAATTATTTTTAAGGTAAAGTCGTTATTTTTTATTAGGTGTCTCAGAAACAGGTAATATTTATAAAATATTATATTGTAAACTTTGTTCTTTGTTTTTAATATATTTAGAGAACAACCAACTTGAAGAAAAATATGTTTTGAATTAAATTACTTAAACGTATATTGTAGAGTACCTGGGGCCGTATTCGCGTTCCTTTTTTCGTTCGTTCGATGAATATTCGGATGTTATTTACTACGATTTCTGACTTCTAAGGCCAATTTTTCAAACGTTAAAACACGGTCCTAACCTAGGATCAAATATTCCAAAACCAAAAATTGGCCCTTGAACTCAGAAAGCGTAGTAAATAACATCCGAATATTCATCAAACGAACGAAAAAAGGAACGCGAATACGGCCCCTAGGTAGTTATTCGTGTTCGTTTGATGAATATTCGGATGCTTCTTACTAAGAGCTACATTGTATTAAGTCGATAAGATCAAAGTTAAAACACGGTCCTAGCCTAGGACCAAATATTCCAAACCGAGAAACTGCCCATTGAAATCAGAAATCGTAGTAAGAAACATCCGAAAATTTATCGAAACTAACGAAAATAAGAACGGGAATACGGTCCCAGTACTTTGCATCCGACCAATCTTTCCTACACAGTTGTTCCTTCTTAGTTGATGGTAAGCAACAAAGTTATTTTAATCAACTATTTTTGTAGGATATACCATCTAACCAAACTAATTGACGCTTATAATAATTATAATTGTACCCAATCATACCGTTATGCGAGATGCAAAAAAGGCACCATTGTTCTCGATAAAATAATCATTATTTATCAATTTAACGATGGGACATACGATCACGTATTTTTATATTTATAGCTGATGCAAGGAATAACAAGTTATTACTTCAATATCCTTCTGCTGTGTCATTTTCTGGCTATTAATTGCACAAGTCCTCAATGAAATTCCTAGTTCTGTAATCTGTATCTCAATGGTTGAATGTGTAAAAATCTGACGTTCCTTGTAAACATACTTTCACTTTAATGTTGAGGCCAAACGAGCGAATTTTATGAGTTGTGCGTCATTATCGATGCATTCGTTGGTGCTTTGAGAATGACGCGTCATCCGCCCGAAATGGAGCATATTTTTCAAATAGCGAAGTGTCATTGTAAAGTGTTCAATTTGTTTGCCTCATAATTTTCTTTGATAGATTGGTTATTTAATTGGAAAGCTATTGATACCCATCCATTTCTAACATGGCCAAAAGGGCCACATCTATGCAAAACCGACTTTACGATGTGCGCTCTTGCGTTGATGGAAGCACCACCTTATAATGTTTTTTCAGAACTATGTGATTCAATGTGACTTTCAAAAGCCGGTGACAAATTGCAACCGCATGCATAACAGTAATTGACTTTGTGAATGTAATTAGGCCAGGAATGTAGTGTCATATAACCGACGACGGGGCCGGACTTGGAATGCCATTGTTATGACTGGTTAAATCTGTTTCCATGGATTCAGAAATTAATATTGCATGTCTTTAAATAGTAATTCTGTGACTTGAAACAGTCATAAACCTGACAGGTTTCGGAATAAATACTCGATGCAGAATGATAATTTTTGAAGCGAGTTCTAATCTTGGTTACATCTAGAAGATATTCTAATGTGTAGAATAAATGTGAGAGCTTTTTTATATAATCTGAATTTTCTGATTTTTTTTCCTGCATATTATCCATTCTAGTTACTCCACACATCCATCTCAGCATTCTAATCTCTGTCGCATGCACTCTTCTTTCATCCGTCACTTTGGTTGCCAAACACTCTGATCCATACAATACGACAGGTCTAATGATCGATTTGTATATTTTCCCCTTGCGTTTAAGGGGCATTACACAATCGGTAGAATTTAGTTATGAATGAAAATAAAATTCTGCAAGATAAAATTCATCCTGAATACACCCCAGATTTAATTTAATTCTAGTTACTTCGAAATACGATTATGATCTATCGATTTCACGGATACTGCGTTGGTTATGTACCTATAGAGTTACCAAGTGGGTAACTAACACACCTTAAGTTGAAATGCCATTCCTTCATGTTTTCTATTAGATCGGGGTTTCTTATTGTAGTACACCGTGAGGAAACACGTAGCTTAGTCAGTTTCACACAACATAGTGACTATTTTTTTCCTGTGCCTGTGAAATTGGATGAAAGCGACAGGTGTGAGAGTTTGGTGTTGAGTTGGAGGTGAAATAGGCTTTATTTCAATTCAAATGATGGTTGCCTCCTGACGCTTTTTAAATCATCGAGTATAGATGTAAAAGCCTATGTTTTATTGTAAAATAAATAAAAATGTAGTAAGTTATTTGATGTCAGAAAATTTTACTAGTCCATATAATTTTTTTCTAAGCCTATGTGGACAATACTCATTCAGTCCCTGATCGAAATGTCCGTATAATTGAAGTCTTGTTAATATTAGAGTAATTTGTTCGAAGGCTGTAAATACCGACCGACCGGCACTAAACCTCTATGGCCGTGTATTTCACCTGCCCACATAGTCACAGCTCAGTAATGTTCGTTAGCTCACTCTGAACTATGATCAGATATAAATAAAGCTAGGTCACACATTGAACTTTTATCAATAGCTTTAAAGCTTTCTCAGACGTTGAACTACACTACACGTGTGGTACTCGTACTTCATAAAAGAGAAGATTGCTGGCATGACGTATAAAGAAGTAAAGAACGCATTGGAGGAAAAGAGCTTCTTTTAATATTATAAATTATTAAAAAATAACTCGTATTGGACGACCTCTGTAGCACAGTGGGCGAAGGCCCGCTAGCGATGCAAAAGTTTGCGGGTTCGATCCCCGCGGCGGGACCAATGTTTGTATTTATTTCATTATACTCGTATATTTATTTCTATTCTATACTTCTACTCGTAGAACAACAATTAACAATCCATATTATGTGACAGTTTAACCTGTCACACACGCTAACTTAAACTTTCCAAGCTATTTTCTATCTCCACATCTGCATATCTTTAGACGTTTGTGACATGGCAAAGCCATTATGTATTGAACTGATGGCCTGGCTTTAATATTGACGGCGTAATTACAGTGAGATACGACTAGTCTGCGAGCCATTGTATAAGCTCAGAACTATTAGATCATTAACTGCCAGTGTTTTTCAATCTGTGGGTCTAAGGTCAAGACTTGAGATTTGCGCGAACTTCATCAGTAATCTTGACCAAATTCGCTAAGCTTTGGAGTCAATGTAGCAAGTCAGATAAAACACATATTAAATAATTTTGATCCATCTCACTTCATTGAATAAAAAAAAATGTTTAAGCACGTGATGTTTTTCAAGTCCGTCATGTTTTGTCATAATCTATGCCTGCAATTTTATGCTTCATTTACGAGACACTCGATAAATTAATATTATTGTCGACATAACTTTCTATCAGACTCGATCGCGCGACATTGCGTGTGCTTTTATGATTTATCCCTTTTATACTCTGTGGTCCTGGTAGGACACAATAATACCACAATGAAATTTATGTATCGGAGAATCTATCTCGATGATGCGTAGAGATAAATCAATTTAATAAAATCAAGAAACTGCCAGAGACTTTTTTTGCAAAATTAAAATTTCTTACACTCGTAGGGCCTTACTAATAAACGTGGTGCAAAGTTATTCCTCGGAATAAACTAAAAATAACCATACATTTTGACAGTTTACACTCAGGAATAACTTTATACCACGTTTATTAGTATGGGCGTAGAGTAGGTACTCAGGGTTGAATTTCATAAGGATAGATTCAGATTCCCTATATCTATAAGTCCTTAATATAAACTCGACATAAAGTTTGTCATGCATAAACTAAAAATTTGTATGGTTATTCATAGGTTATGCATGACATAACTTTATGTCAAGTTTATTAATAAGGGCCATCCATAGTCTACTTATTATTTTAGAAAACATAAATTTTACTATCAACTTATACGAAATGAAAACATTTAAAAAAAACCAAATAGGTAAGCTCTGATGGAAATGGTTTTGTAATGGAAAAATCTTTAAATCTATGCTTTGACTAGTATTCACATTTATATTTATTTTAATTTAAAGCGACTTTCTATGTTTAAAAGTGTATCTATTTTCTTCTTCCAAGTCTTAAAACTCGCTAAATAACAGCTCAACTAGCATGGTATTCGGTAATAAAGATAATAGACTAGTGAGGTTGATCTTGATAGCCAAGAGGCAAAGCGTGGGTGGGACAGCTTGTAGTACATTCAGACTGCACGGCTGCTTCAACTCGTCCTGAAGTTTCATTGGGTATTAGAGTGAATGAATTAACTTTGTACCAAGAGAAGGATATTAAGATCTTAAATAAGAAAAACGATACTGGAGATCTGGAGTTTCTTTAACCCTTCGATCAATAATACAAAGATGCAGTGTGACGTACAAAGTCAAAGCTAAATTCTGTCCGTGTGACAAAAAAGTTTTAAGTTTATCTGAATTACACCCTATGCTCCTAGTAATAAAGTCACAAATCCTCACAACAATACATTTTTGGTTGGGTTGTTATTTACAGAGACAGTTCTAACCATAGATTTTGTGTGACCATTTCAGAAAATGTCTGCCGTGGCTTGTTGCTGGGAATGTTGGGAATGTTGTGATCCAATTTAGGTCAGAGTGACAAAAAAAAAACTATTTGAGAGTTGAACTGCATAATAGGGTACGTGGTCAAATTAGTAGAACTCCATTAAAAATAATATTAAACACGTATGAAAAAAGAGCTATAAAAAAAATGAAAGGTGATAGAAATCTATCATGAGAAAACCCGCAGCTTATTCAGCTCAACTCCTTTGTAATTGACTTTTACCATACTGTGAATAAGACGGAGAGGAGTTGAGAGAATGGTAGAGGTGTTGGGCAAGCCATCTCAACCACGTTCCAGGCACTTCAACGATCCGTTATGTGGACACAGATTGCCTCTTGACGCTGTATACATCACTAGTGGCCCACCCCGACTTTGTAGAGGTCTGTTGGACAGCTCATCTCCATCACCAGATAAGCTTTCTGTATCCATATTACATTGTCACCTAAGATTTATAGGTGTGCCATAATTTAGCTCGAATCGATCGGAGGAAGTAGGCCACGGACAAACATACAAACTTTGCAAAAAAGCAGGGATTTTCAGTGTGTGGTATCTAAACATGTGATTGTTTAAGAATAAACTGGCACAGGTGCTATTTAAGCCAAGTCTTAGCTCTCGTCGTCTTTGAGCATTTAAAGATATGAGTTTGCTAATGTAAAAGTCACGTTTTGATAATTATGTCCATTAATTTAATGATATACCCATGCAAAATAATATTAATGTTCTAATTATTGTCATAGGATTGGATTCGCCAAATTATGTCGATAATCTTTAATGATGTACGTGGGTGTCGAATGTCTGTAATTAATTGTTATTTTAATTGGTTCCCACATATCTAGTTAAACATAGCTACCGGCGACTTCGGAAATAAAATTAGCGATAATTTTAATGTGTTTGAGATTATACCTATCTAGTTTTAAATAATTTATCTATTTGCTAAAATTGTTTTGCTAAAATGGTTCTTCTAACTAGAAATTATAGCGTGGTATGGGCATGTAATGCGGAGGGATGGAAGTCACGTAACTAAAAGGGTGATGGAAATGGATGTGGATGGATATGTGAGTAGAGGTAGACCAAAGAAAGGATGGATGGATTGTGTGAAAGAAGATATGGGTAAAAAAGGAGTAGATACAGAGATGATAGGGGAGAGTGGATGAAGAGAACATGTTGTGCTGACCCCGCATAAGCGGGATAAGGGCAGGCAAATGATGATGGTTCTTCTAGCTAGAGTTAAAACGTTGTGAACAAGAGGAAGTTACCTATTTAGTTTATGAATCATTTATGTTTTTGCTTGAAAAGTTATGTTTAAAAGTTTTTCACAGCCATATTCAGTACTGGCTAATATCATTGATGGGCAAAGCCTCTTTCTATTCCCGCCAGTCACTGCAATTCAGTGCCCTCGTCTGCCAGTCACTCACCAGCATAAGAGATTCGACTCTAATACATAAAAGGCAGGCAAATTCGAAGGTAAAAACTAGTCAATCAAATGACACGATCAGACGAACTAAAGCCGCAAATGACAAAGCCGTTTGATTTATCCCTCCATTGTGAAGACAATCTTAATTGCAAAATAAGGTCAGCAAAAGTCTTAATCGAGGTACAGTTGTCTTGTCTATTTTTCTCGAGCTTTTTGTGATTCTGCCGGTTTTTTGCAATAACAGTTAATAATTATAAAGTACTTTTATCTTAGAAGATAAATGATGTTTTAAAACTAAAAAGAAAACCGACTTTAATGTTTTCAATTTGTTTTTGTGGTCGCTAAGCGACACGACCCTTAAATAGATATAAAATAAATGTTTTCAATTGGACTCAAAGCGAGGATGAGATTTTGTTTCACTCTCTGGAATAAAATGTATTCGCTTTTGAATAAGAAAACAATTTGAAATTAAATAAGTATGTTCGTATGAGTCAGTGGCCAACTCTGGTGAGTTTTTTAGGCCACCTTAAGCTCTGTCATGGCTTAACGACTTAAATAGCCGGGACCGACAATTTAACGTGCTCTCCGAAGCACGGAAGCGCTCTAATGTAAATGCCACTGGATGACGGTCACCCATCCACTTACAGACCGTTTCGAACGTTGCTTAACTTCGACGATCTATCAAGAACGGCTAAGCAAGCACGACCACGAGCACTTCAATTTGAAATTGGCAAATGTTTGGACTGTTTCTGCCTCCACAATGTTTTTCTTAGCTTGTGTAACATAGCTTTTCATGTAAACTTGAATTGACCGTACCACTTCCGCGAAGGTTGTTTCTTTTTCACTTTGACATTCCAAATCTATTACACTAGGTACTTTTCCTCGGTGACTGTACCAAACCAGTAATAACAGAGTTTACCTCGCGTTCAATGGACATTAATGCTTATTGCGATATTAATTATGCAAGACACGTCGAGAGTTCCACAAACAACCATGTATAATAGATGCCGTTGTAATGTCTCTTTTCAGCTAATAATTGGGTTCTGAAGGAGTTTGATTACCATAAAAATAGACACGCAACTTGATTCTATTTAGTACCATTATTTTATCTGTGGTCAGTAGTAGCTAGATACTTATACAATAGGTACATGTTGTTACCATTACACAGGCCTTGTTTAGTTTAGGGCTAGACGATGCTGTATCATGTCATTCTTTAAAATAAGCACATAGGATTTCAACGTGAATTTGTATTTCTCCCTGTAATTTGATTCCTACAAATAAATTTTGGTCTTGATTAGAGACGATACGCTAGTCTTCTCCACTCGAGCATAGTTGTGGGCGTAGGATAGTTAAAACATAGGTACAGAATGTATCAAGATTACACTGGTAAATAAAATAAAAAGGCTACTTTTATCCAGGGTAAATAAATGGCGTAAACAGCCTAGATACCTATAATAGTGTGATATTATTGCCTGTGAATGATGGTTATCCATCCATAACTATATTTCATCCAAATCTTGTCCAAAAAAGTTACTTGACCATACATCCTAAATCAAGACACCTAAAGTTTGCCTGGAAGAGATTACTCTATAATATGACCGCTCATAGAACTTTTTTATCAAAATTTACTTATATTATTTGTGTTTTCTAACGAGATCGATTAAGCTGTGATGATGGTTTAGGTGCTGGGCAAGCCTATTCCATATCAAACAATGTCCCAGGCACTACAGCGTCCTAATGAAGGCATAGGTTAGGTTAGATGTACCTAAATGCCTCTGTTTCTAACGAGGTTGTTTTTTCAGGGTCTTAAAATGTCAACCGGGAGCTGTTCCGGGCCAGGGGTGTGCGGGGGGGCACGCCGGCGTCCCCCTCCCCCTCCCGAGCCGGCCCTATCCCTCGCTGCGGATCTGAGCGAGCTGAGCCTAGATCAGGGCTACCATACGCTTGCTGAAGGGCATCCACCGAGACGAAGACAGCATCAGAGGGATGCGACTTTGAATGATGCTTTGTGGCTCAAAGTCCTTTCCTATCTCGAGGTAAGTGTTGGTTCATTCATGAATATCTTAGGAATGGTAGCAAACCTTAGTGGTTTAGCTTTTTGGGGCTCAAGGCAAGTCTCTCAAATGATCGCCGGGATGCTGTTGTGCTTGGGACATTGTTGAATCTTCTCACAACTTGAGGAATAACGAACCAACCAACTCACGAGTCACGAGGTTCCTCACCATGTTTTCCTCCTAAATTTATTTTGGCCATTGCGATGCATAGGTGGCCACATTCACAGTGTTACTTGAGCAAGCCATAAGATATTTCATTGTGCAGGACATAAATAAATGATCACGTGTGGCATAGACTGGCTATTTAGCTTAGTTAGATAATAACATGAACTCCTCAGGTATCAGATCTCTGTCGCATGGCCCGAGTCTGTCGGCGTTGGGCGCGGCTGGTCACAAGGCTGACCTCCAGGCCTGAGGCGTGGAGACGGATCAGAGCAGCTGGACCTCTGGAGGTGGCGGCCAGGTGTGCTGGGGCAAGAGCTGGCCCTTGTGTTAATGCTGTGAAGGAATGGCGTGCTAAGAACTGTGCTGTAAGTAACTCTTTGATCAATACAATACAATACAATACAATACAATTTTATTTCTCCACAATACACGAGTTCACTAAAACATTTTGACTGTGAAGAATATCGGGAAGATACCATTTAGTTTTTTTTTTTATTTATTTATCACATTACAGAAAAAAACCATAGAGATTTGAACTGATGCTAAAACGTCTTCGTTATTCTATACGGCTATAGGATTGCAATTGTGTGGAGTACTAACGTGCATTTTTTTGTAGCTAAATAATGTGTTTGAATCGAACATAAATAAATTAAAAATGAACTTAACCGTGCCTTGGTACATAAATCAAAATCCTAAAATTAGTTTTCTAATTTTGCTGAATTTAGTCGTATACCTTTAGGCCCTTATTAATAAACGTGGTGTAAAGTTACGCCGGGTGTAACTTGGGAGTAACCATACAATTTTTGGAGTTTAACGTGGCGTAAGTTTACACCACGTTTATTAATAAGCGCCTTAGGTTATATAATACAGCAATAAAGATAAACTTTGTTCTGCAAACGATGTAATTTTTGTATTGTGACCATTTAAGTATGTATAAAATCTTGTGGTTGTAAGATTGTACTAAAACACTTGGTTAATCATCTGTAAATTCTAGAATCTAGACTTTTATAGACCGAGTAGGACTGGGAAACTTAATATCAATGCAGTATCTACCAGCTTGTCAGAATTTAAGTACTAATATAAGAGCTTATTTATTATTGTCGCAGTAGGTACAAGTCTTCTTATATCTTGTCACCTGTTTTTTCGAACCAGTGTGGTGAAAAGATTATAAGTGCACCTTAAAGAGGCTCAACAGGTACAAGTAATTCAATGAGACCTAGGGGCCAAATAAAATCTAATATTACAAACCATGGACATAGTTTAAAAAAACATACGTTTCATCATCATAATCATCATTATGCAAGGACAAAAAAACATATCTTCTTCTACTCAACTCTACCGCCATTTCAACATATCCATTTCTCCCCATGTTGTCTTCTCTAACAAATTCCTATGCTCAATGGGACCGAAGTGCCTGGGACATTGTTTGAGATGGATTAGGCTTGCCTAGCACCGAAACAATCTCTTAGTAGAAAGTAGGGTTAGGTAAACGCATTCAAAAACGTTAGAAAGTAATAATGTTTCCAGGTGACAGTGGCAAGCGCACAGCTGCTGGCCGCCACGTTCAGGAACCTGACACACCTGGCTGTGAACACCTCCAGCAGTATCGACGCGCGGTCCATGGCTCCCCTAGTCACCGACCTTACAGCGTTGAGGCATATCGACCTTACTGGTAAGATCATTAGAAACTTGCGGCAGACAACCTTTAAACATGCAGCCTTATTGTCTGACTTGAAATCCATTCCCAGTTGTCATCCCAATAGAGCTCCACCAATCACAATGTGAAAATGACAATTGAAGTCCAGGCTTGGTTTCAAATGTCAAAATGAAGTCTATGCCCATTGCCAGTTGAGTAACACAATAAGGCCCATGGTCGGAAAGTTAAACCAACATTTTTGTTCTTCCTGTGTTTGGTAATATAAAAACACTTGGTTTGATTTTGGCAATCAAACCTAAAAACTCCGTCACCAGAATTTACCAAAATCTGCCTATCCAAGCTTAAGGGCTAGTTTCACCAAACTTTATCTAACAGAGCGTTAGTTAATTTGACATCGTAAGAGAAATAACAACGGATTAAGTATTTAACAGACCTTTACAATTGCTTTGTGATCCATCATGCTCTAACAAAGGAATATCTTCATTAACAAGCCGCTAAATCTAATCGCTGGTCGGCGGCCGGTTAGCTAACTAGCAGTTGACATCGTTTAAAATTAAAAATATGTCAGAACAACCAAAAATCCGAGAGTGACAGAGAGCCGTTTGTCTGCGCAGAATACAATTTTGTATGAAAAAGCGTTCACTGCGCTGATAAACGGCTAACGGTCGATTTATTAACCAGCTGTTAAACTTGACTTTGGTGAAACTGGCCCTTAGGGCCAGTTTCACCAAAGTCAAGTTCACAGTTGTTTGTTCACAGCAGTTTCACAGTTGTTATTTCTCTTACTAAATTTGATGTCAAATTAACTAACGCTCTGTTAGATAAAGTTTGGTGAAACTAGCCCTTAAGGTATTAAAAAACTTTGGTCTGATTTAATAAATGAAATTGAAATTGAATTGAATTAAATGTGAGGTTTTATAAAAGAAAAGTTTTTATGGTTTCCGTTTTCGATAGTAGTATTACTACACCCTGTAGGTCAGGCTTACCCGAGTGCCAGCCTGTGATAACACATGAATTTATTTCAGTGATCTATTTCCTGAACTGCGAAAATAGAGCTATTTATTTTATGTGGGCTTTATTTGTTTGCTTCACTTTAAGTTATTAGGCTGATTACATTAACATCAGATTTATTGTGTGTAGATTTGTTATTTATTTTATTATCAAACACAATAAAGTGCAGTACAACATAGGTTCCTACATACATACACTATTTTTGATGCCACACTAGAATTCCCAGTGTCCTGTGTACCCACAAACTACATGGTACTATTATTACCATGGTAGCTGAATACCAAGACTCGGGTAAAATATTTGTAAATCATACAAAAATTTAACTTTTTTAGTAATTAATACCATAGGTCTCAAAATCTTCTCTATCTTTTATTTAACACTCAGTTAAGACATAACTACCTCTGTTTATCTAAGGCCGGCCTAACTTGTAAGTTTTAGGTAAGTAACTTAAATACCTAATTAACTTGAGATACATTTGCTAACGTAATTCGCCTTTAGACTTGTAAGTTTGACTCGCGTAAGCAACTTTACGGGAGTAAAACTTACAAGTGTAAGGCCGGCCTAATACTTTGAGATGCTTTCGCCACACCATTTCAAAACAGTCTTCTTCTAATCGTGTCACCGGTTCTTTCGAACCAGTGTGGTGAGAGGAATCTAAGTGCGCAAAGAGGATCCTTTCGTGCACTTGACACGTGTTTTCGAACTTTTTAGGTTCTACGACATGCCGGTTTCCTCACGATGTTTTTCTTCACCGTTTTGCATAGTGCACATAAATTTTTCGGCAGAAAAACTCATTGGTGAACGACCGGGGTTGAACCCACGACCTTACCATCGGAAGGCGGGGCCACTATCACTAGACCACCAGTGCTCTTTTAAAAGTGACATGACAAGAAAAAGATTTGATTTCTATCCCACCATTCCAGGTTGCCCAAACGTGGACTGGCCGGACTGGGCGTGGCTGGAGCCCCGACTCGGCGCGCGTAGGCCTCCGGTCGAGTACATAGACCTCACGGACTGCGGGAACGTCACCGACGCTGGCCTGTGTGCTTTGCTCCATACATGTCCTTCGCTACAGTACCTATATCTACGGAGATGCACTCTAGTCACAGGTATACTAAGCTTCGGTCAATACTATAGATGCAGCGTGACATACAAAATCATAGCTGAATTTAGCTTTGATTTTGTACGTCACGCTGTCCGCGTGACAAAAAAGTTTTAAGTTCAACCGAATTACACCCTTTGCACCTAGTAATAAAGTCAAAAATCCTCAAAGCATTCATTAATCACGAAAAACGTCAAATGCAAAACAAAAGAGCTGTTATTTACCGAGACGGTTTTACTGCGCTGACACTAAATCTATACCCCCTTACTAATAAACTTGACATAAAGGTATGTCATGCATAACCTATGAATAACCATACAAATTTTTAGTTTATGCATGACATAACTTTATGTCAAGCTTATTAGTAAGGGCCATAGTATCGAAGATACTAAGACAATGATAATTTAGAACGACTCACAGTCATAAGAAATCAAAAAATAGCATCGAAATGTGTGTTTATGTGCCACTTCGTGTGCCACCCACCACGCAATTAAAATTAGCAAATATACTTAAATACGCAAATACGTATTTCCATTAAAGAACTTAAATCAACTAACACGAGTGAAGTCATGAACGGAAGCTGTCTAAAAATAATAAAGTCATTCGTGGGATTTATACTTATAGAAATGTCAAACAACTTTATAACTAAATTATAGAGACAGGGTACAGTCGACCTTTATTTACTTTATTTTTTTTTATTTTTCACATTTATATTATAAATGCGAAAGTTTGTCAGAATGTGTGTTTTTTCACGCCCAAACGGCTGAATAGATTCGGATAAAATTAGTTATGAATGTAACTCATACCCATAATACATAATACTAACTATAACCACAAATCATAACCCCCCCCCTTAGACATCTTCAAAGGATCTGGAATAAAAGATCTAAGAATGTATACCGTGCCTAGTGTTTTTAAAATGAACTCGAAAAACTAGGGCATTTCCGAGGGACCGCGTGTGAAATCGCGTGGTGCAGCTAGTTTTTACCAACAGCAGTAACAACTTTAACGAACTAGTCAGAAACATTCGGGTACAAAACAGTTTACCAAAGTTTCATCGTATACCAATTATATAAATGGTCATATACTTAATGCTGACTGTACTCAACTGGTTAGCATAGAAAATGATCATTGAAAGTCGTCCAGTAATTACGCTGTTAATCTACTTTCTTGCGGCTTACTTTGACGGCGGGTAATCGTAATTTTACGCTTCATGGCTTAGAAATGTAATATAGTCCGACTTTTGATTCATAGTTGTTGACTTCGTCTGACAGAAAGGACTTTTAAGTAGTGATGGGCCGAATGTGGTTTTAACCGAATACGAACTTCGGCCGAACATTCGGTGAAAATGAAAAGTTCGGCCGAACTTCGGCCGAAGTTCGGTAGGTACCTAGTTTCATTGTATTTTCTCGAATGAAATACGTCAAATCTTGTTTACGCGATCGTTGAAGTTTTCTAGAGTAGATGGAGTGTGGTGCTTGTACTGCTTTTCACTGTGTGACAAATATGGATGATTGAGTTGTCGTTACAACTACTTATTTTCAATTCTACGACTGTTCAGAAGGTACGTGTACGTACGTACGACGTATTTCACTATTTTAATTGGCATAAATCGATAACACACGGTTAACACTGTAAAACCGTCCGATTTAACGTTTTATGGTGTTAACTGTGTGTGTGACTTTAGTTGATCGAGTGAGCCAAGCGTCTCAGTTTCGAGATTGGCCAAAAAAATGCTTTTGTCTGTCATTCAGGTCGCATTTTTCAACCGATTTGAATGTAAAGAACGTCGGTCCGCGGTCGTCTCCATACAAACTGTGACCTGGATCAAATAATTATCGTTTCCAGAATTGATCTACAGCCTGATGTCTTGCTTACGAAGCCACTTACCGTATGCAATTCGTAATTTCTTATTATCAAGCCGAAAAATAATAATAACTATTTATTTACCCCTAAAATGTACTGAACTTGGTATATTTTTTATCTGTGGAAAATTTGAGGTCCAATCATGCCCTCCTTCTTTGAACATTAAGTTCCGTAGTATAGTAAGATTTATATTTACTTTTGTCGATCGTGATGTTTGACTGGGGTGAAATGGGAGGGAAACGGGGGGCTACATAGTCCTCTCCGCTTTCAAGAGGCGAACCAGTGGACACCAGATTCTACCTATTAGGACCAAGGGAACGCGCGTAGTCTATTGAGAAAACTAAAACGTATTGTTAACTTGAACCTGGACATTGCAATTTTATTTAAAACTCCTCATCTACCTTGCTAAGTAGGAAAAGTCAAAGTAAACCTTAAGTATTGTGCAGCTGTATCACGCCGCTACAATGGTTATGGTGGAAATTTTCACAGATCTCTCAATTCACGTCAAAAAAGTCTACATTAACTTTTGAAAAATTCAAGCACCTGAAATACAAATTAAATTCGGACTTTTTTTGGATGGGAGGTCTTCTGTTCTCACAGAATGGTTGAAACTTTGTAGGAGTACTTATACTTAATGCACTTAATGTACTCCTACAAAGTTTTAACCATCACGTCGATTGCACATTTGCTCAGTTGGTAGAGAGTCACTGGTTTAGTTTTATTATTTTAGTCAAGCAGTTGTGTTTTGTGAAAGTTCCTTTACGGACGGTATCGAAGAAAAACAGGCTGGAGCTGGAAGAAAAATTTCGTTCCATTTTACCGTCATGCCACGTCACGAAATCGTCACAGTGCGAAGCGCGCAGTCGCAAACAGTCCATAGACGATCTATGGACTGTTTGCGACGCACTTCCGTACTAACAATGTAACAATTTACATTTTTAGTACGGAAGTGCGTTTGATTTGAATTTGAAATTTTCAGTATAGAAAAGTACTCTTTGCTTCGTTCTAACCGAGTGTTCCTCGACACTCAGGTACTTTCGATTACTATATTTTGTAGTACCGAACTTCGGCAGTGTGAACCGAATTTCGGCCGAATGCCGAACTTCGGTTCAAGCTGCCGAAGTTCGGTTTAACCGAATGTGAAACGAACTTCGGCCCATCCCTACTTTTAAGTCATTCAAAGTGTCACTCAAGATCACCAACAAAAAATTTTTGAAAAAAAAAATTGAACCGACTTCACAGAACACAAACAGAAGAACCTTCTACACACTAAAAAGAGAAAAATAAGAATATAATTTGAAGTCGGTGCCAACTATTCATTTACATCTAAGAAATTCAAAAGAACTTGGGTGCAAAATTGTATCCTGGTACGCTATCGCTCGATTTCTTTTTTTGATAGGTACCTAATCGTATTCACTTGGCACCGACTTCAAATTATATTCTTATTTTTCTCTTTTTAGTGTGTAGAAGGTTCTTCTGTTTGTGTTCTGTGAAGTCGGTTCAATTTTTTTTTTCAAAAATTTTTATTTTTCACTTTTTAGTGTAAGTAAATAAATACTGTGTAAATAAAAGTGTATGTGTAAATAATATAGTAAGCTACGAGTACATTAAGACTTTGCTTATCGTAGCTTAAGTAGGAAAGGATAAGAGAAGTCATGGGCAGACCTACTAAAGGACAGACCGGAGTTCAGCAAGGGGGAAAACTATCAATCCATAAGGAAAAGAAAATATTTTGGACTACCTCGGGTGTAATACCCTTTCAAACTATTTAATGTTTGACTCAGATTGTGAGTCAGGATGTGTTGTGTAGTGAGAATGAGGTTTTTTGAATGTTACGGGAAAACTGTCAATCCCTCAGGAAAAAAAATATATGGCGCCACCTTGAGAGTATACCTCTTTCTAACAAAAAAAAAATTTTGGAAATCGGGCCACAATTTTCTTAAAGTTCAGTGTTTGTTTTAGTTTTACGGGAAAACTATTAATCCCTCAGGAATAAAATTTATATGGGACCACTATGAGAGTATACCCTTTCAAACAAAAAAAAAATTTTGGAAATCGGGCCACAATTTTCTTAAAGTTCAGTGATTGTTTTAGTTTTACGGGAAAACTATTAATCCCTCAGGAATAAAATTTATATGGGACCACTATAAGAGTATACCCTTTCAAACTGAAAAAAAATTTTGGAGAAAATTTTTTGAAGTCGGTTAAAAATAATGCAGGTTTTCTCTTGATGTTTTCCTTCACCTTTTAAAGCTCGCAAATTATAAATTTAACGAAAAATCAATCTTCGAATCCACGACCTTCCGATTGAAAGTCGAGGCATATGCCAAAACGGCTCATTGAAATCAAGGGGAGGCCTTTCCCCAGCTGTGGGACATGATGGGCTAGTTATTAAAATATGTGGGTGTCAAAGGCACATCCTACATTATCTTCACATTTTTCTCAGATGCTGGCGTCAGATGGATACCAGCGTACTGCGCGTTAAAAGAACTCAGTGTGTCCGACTGTACCGGTGTCACGGACTTCGGGCTGTACGAGCTTGCCAAGTTGGGGCAGGCGCTGCGGTACCTTTCTGTCGCTAAGTGTACTCAGGTGAGCAGAAACTATGAAAGTAACCGACTTGTCTACTTGAATGTACAAAGGGCGCCTCAGATGTTGTTGACTTTTGAAGTACGACGGTAGAATAAAGAACTTTTTGAAGTTTGACGGAGAAATTAAGAGCTATATACCTTGACGACCCCTGTGGCGTAGTGGGCGAAGGTCCGCCTGCGACGCAGAAGGTTGCGGGTTCAATCCCCGCCGCGAGACAAATGTTTGTATGACCTACAGATATATGTCTCGGGTCTGGGTGTTCTATGTATAATATGTATTTACAAACAAAAAGTATATAAGTAGTATATCAGTTATCTGGTTTCCATAGTAGGTACAAGCTTTGCTTAGTTTGGGGCTAGATGATGCTGTGTGAGAAATGTCGAGCATTAATATTTATACCTATATACGAGTATAACACACCTAATGTATTATGTAGGACGTATCTATCTACTAGGTATGTAAATATTCAAAATGCAGCTAGCTTCTTCTCTAAATAAATATAAAGACCTATAGGTATTTTGTCAATTTTTAACCGACTTCAAAAAAAGGAGGAGGTTATATGTTCGGCTGTATGTATGTTTTTTAAATTGCTACGAATGTTGCGCTGCACAAACAACATGCATTTTGAAACTAAAACAAAACACACGCTTCGTAGAAACTACAAACAGCTGTACTCCCGGGTACCAGATTATTCTGGATAATTCCGGATTTTCCGGATCTTTGCACATTAAATGGACAATAAGACCGGGATCAAAGGGAGGCTTAGCTCGGAGGCAATGTGTAGTGATGTATGCAAGAAAGATGACTTCACACCGAAGCCAACGTTGGTAGCTTGCTTCTGTTCGTGATATCACTTTTTCTCAGGTCCAGTCTGAAAATCAGCGTTACTCTGTGCCTTCGGACATGGAGTTACAATAAGCTGAGACTGGACCTTTTTGGCTCACTACAGCACACAGACCACTGCTGCACCTACATTAGTAGTAGTAGTAGTAGAGCACCTGCTCTACTACTCGTATTAGGTGGTATAAGTTACGCACTAACAATTGTGTTCATTCATTTTATCTTTAGAGATATATTTTATAACAGGATTTTATCGCGTATCCGTATATATATAAATCCTGTTATAAAATATATCTCTAAAGATGAATTGTGATCGCGAAAGTTTAAGAAAGTTCATTCATTTTTCTTTTTTTCTAGTTTGTTTTTACTTTTGCACCTACCTACTTGTTACTTGCCTTTGTTTTTGTGTCTGTGTTGAAATGTTATGTGTGTCAAATAAATCATGTATCTATCTATCTATCTTCTTTTAGTCGTGTCGTACTACTTTCAAACCAGTATGTTGATATAAATAGAAGAGCGTCACTTTTTGGAACTAAGTTCCTTTTCGAACGGTATCCAAGAAAAACAGGCTGGGGCTGGGAGAAAAACCGTACCGTCACGACCGTCACGTCACGAAATCGGCACATGCGAAGTGCGCAGCCGCGAACAGTTCATAGATTGAATGAATGAACTAATGAACACTTTATTGTACAGTCGCGGTATGAAAAGGTTCGTCATCTTAAAGTCGACTTTTGCTTGCACGAGTGCAAGAACCAGTACTGCCAACATTTTAATTAATAAATATTACGTTTTGTTATGTTTAGCGTTTACTATCGATTATAGGCAATGACATATCAAAAAGGTTTTGCATAATTTGTTTACTGTTTTACTCCATCCTGTCAATTTTACAAAAATAACAATTACCCATAACAACAAGATTTTGATATAGGTTATTTGTATTTAAACGTTATTTAGATTACTGTAATCTTTAATTATACTCTATTTTCCTGGACTGCCAAGATTTATTGACAGAGATATTACTGTCGGGGTAAACCGCTTTGTTGATAGGACCGAATATGAAAGAATAGTACGAATAAGTAATATAATAACTTTATTTTATTTAATAACGTATATAACCACCATTAGCATCAATCACACATTGTAACCTGTTTCTCATAGAACCAACAAGGCGAGAGCATAGGTCCGTCCCTCGTGTATCTTCCCAAATGATATGGCAGTGGTCTTCTATAGCCTTCTTGGTTCTTTCGTTTCTATTATCCCATCGCTGCACCATTAAACCCCATAGGTTCTCGATCGGGTTTAAATCTGCAGATCTTGCTGGCCACGGAATCACCGCTATATCACTGTGCCGATTGAACCATTCATTCTCAATACGAGCAGTGTGCGTGCGAGCATTGTCTTGAACGTAGCTGACCTGAGGTAAGTCAGCAGCTGTATATACGGTACGGACACTTGGTAGCATACTGTCTTCCAGAACCGATAGATAGTGAGTTGCATTTGCCCTTGAAGGAAGAAGAACGAGCTCGCCCACTCCATCCGCTGACATCCACCCCCAAATATTGGCAGAGATACGTCCAGAACTAAAATTGGGCACTACATGGTCTTCTGTATATCTCGTGCCGTTATACCTCCACAAATGAAGCCTCCCATGTTGGCTTGACATAAAGGATTTTTCGTCGGTAAATATAGTGGTACTCCAATCAAAGTTCAAATAGGTCTCTGCAAATCTCAAGCGTGCTTCCTTATGGGTTGGTGTCAGAGCAACTTTTTTTGAGTGTCGTCTATAATGTAATCCCATTGAGTGTAATGCATTTCTTATTACTCTAGGACAAACTTCATACAGTTGAGCGAAATGATTGGTTGACACAAAGCCATTTTCTTCATATTGCCGTCTCATGTCGGCATTTTGTGCAGCACTAAGGATAGGACGGCGACCAGAATTGTTGTGACGATGATCTATGAGTTCACCTTCTTCACCATATCTCCGGATCCAAAATCTTACACTATCCCTGGTTACATTAAGACGACGCGATATCTCACTGATATTGTAGCCAGCTTCATGTTCAGCAATAATTGCTGCTCTTTCTACAACACTTAAAGGTCTCGGCATTTTATGTAAAATATAGAAACGTGAAAAAATAAAATTGCAATGTCAACAATGACAGACAACGAGATGTTGAAACCAATAAAAAGTTTTTACATTATATAATCTTCTTGGTCAAGACAGAAAATCAAACAAGTATAATCTGTAATTTTAAACTTTATTGTCAAACAGTTAAACATAATTTTCTGTGAACCAGTCTGTTCTGTGACTTAGTTTGAAAAGGTAATATGTGCTTGCGGAACGTTAAATGAATCAATTTGAAAACTGGCGAACCTTTTCATACCACTACTGTACACAAATTAATAATAAAACACAACATAAATAAAACACGTTCGAATTAGTACAATGGGCGCTGAAAGCGATTTGTTACATTTATTTACATTAGATTGTTACATTATTAGTACAGAAGAGCATTTGATTTGAATTTGAAATTCCCAGTATAGAAAAGTACTCTTTGCTTCGTTCCAACCGAGTGTTCCACGACACTCACGTACTTCTATTTTTAATTAAATAGGTAAGCATTTGACCTCATTCTGCCTGCTGATCGAGGCTTTCTGTCAATAAAACATAACTTAGACCTTGAGGCGGCCTAAAACCCCGTCATCAGAGTTCGCTACAGCAAAATGTACGAACTTAATTTACAGGTGTTAAAATCGAATAAATGAGTCAGTGGCCAACTAAATCCATAAAAAAACAATAGGTAGGGCATAAATATAATATATACTTGTAGTAGGCATAATTATAAGGTTAAACAAGGGTAATTTGAATAAGGAACAAACTTTGACGAATAAATTGTTACGATCGCACAGTTGGTCATTTTTCGATACAAAAAATCCTGATGACGTCAGAAAATGCAGCTGGCTTCTGACGTCTTAGCATTTCTTCTATTTGACAGTTCGGCGCGGATAGGTCTGCGACCACCCTTAATTGTTACGACAGTACATTAAAAGGGATTGCTTGTTATTAATGCTAACAGTCTACAAATAAAATAGGACTTATAGATAGATAGAGAGATAGATTTTATGAAGCAGAAAGCATGATTCTTGAATTTATTCGATAAGATAAATGATGGGGAAATCAGGTTGCTCGTAAATATCTTCCACTCATGGATTTAGAAAAGTTATCGGTCGAATTTTCGCAAGCGTTCCAAAGCCTTTGGTTTATCACTGTCCTTTTTTCAATTTCGATTGCGGCCATCAATAAGGCAATTGCGAGTAAAGAAAAGAATAGCTACCTACAGTACGCACAACCTATCTTTGTCTGTCTGAAGTAAGGTGCACTAAACGATTACGCATGTTTGAGTAGGCGAGATAACACGATGCAACAAACTAAGCGAGCAAGCGAGGCAGCTATACAACGAAGTCTTCGTCTTTTAGGCGTCATCAAAAATGGGTTCTGCGCAGCTACTTCAGAGAGCTAAAGATTGGTTGTGCGCACTGTACTTAGGCATTTATTTTCAATTGTGACTATCAACATGTCCTTAGATATTCCATCTCCTGTTTTATTATGCTCGCCTGGTATTTTTGATTTCTTTTAGGTGATATCATTATCATTTCAAAATCCAACCATAAATACCTAAACAACATGCATAGTCCTAATCCAACACTTTGTTGGTATATACAAATCTTCAAAACATGCAAATATTTATCCCCGCTGAGAATCGATCTTGAACTTCTCTTACATCTCAGTCAAGCCCACAGGTCAAGCCATTATACAAAATGGCGTTTTTAGTTTATTTTGGTAGGTCTCGCTCGTATTCTGAACAAAGCGAAACATAGTCGAAACCATAAGCTCTTTCAATCTTCCTAATATTTTCCAAAATTGGAAATCGAAAATGGAAATGGAAGTCGGTGATTACAACTCACAAAAAGTTGAAGCAAAATGGCTTGTACTGAAAAGTTATAAATATTAAAGATTCTATAATGCATTCCAAATTCGCGATCTTCACCAATCATTGTTGAGCATTTAAAAATATTTGCCAGGATTACTAAACATCGTGAGGATGGATTAGGTGCAAACCTATTCCATCTCAAATAATGTCACTGCCATTACAAAGTCCCGTTAAGTGTAGGCATAGGTTATCCTGGCGCTGTATAAATCATAAAGGTCTAAGTACTGAACGGGCCTCATCGCCATTTACAGTAATTATGCTGATCGTACTTTAATATGACCATAGCAATCATAATCTTTTTACATTTCTTGATGAATATGCTAAAACAAACTCTATTTCATTAGAAATACAGCTGTTTTGGTAGTGAGAATGTCTACTATAATGTCATGGGCAATCTCGACAGTGCATCATAAACAACATCGTAAAATGTGTAATTAAAACTAACAGTAATAAGTATTTTTCTCTAATTTTGCTAAACTAATTTAATTTGTAGATGTAATATTTTTTGACGCATGAGGCATATTATGATTGTTCAATAAACGTGATTTGTTTTACTTACGTGTACTTTTTTCCTTCACCTCTAGGTATCAGACTCTGGAGTCAGGACCCTGGCGCGTCGCTGCTACAAGCTGAGGTACCTGAATGCGCGCGGCTGTGGTGCGCTAGGAGATGATGGTGTGGAGGCTGTCGCCAGGGGCTGTTCCAGGCTGAGAGCCCTGGATCTAGGGGCTACGGATGTTTCTGAAGCTGGGTTACAGGTAAAGATTTTTCGACAAATGCATTAACCTTTTTTCCTTAGAAGGCAGATATTATTTTCACTTATAATTTTTTTTTGACATCACTCTGGCTGATGGAGATCTTTGTTTGATATAGCATACTTAGCTTACCTAGAAGGAACTTATGTACTCTTGTTTCTGACATACAACTTACTCTCATTACAGTCTTGATAAAAAAAAAAAAAAACAAAAGGACCACGACTGTATCCAGGTACGGTAGACATTCTCTTAGATCTAAGCTTAAGATTATTGATGATGTTCAATTATTAAGTTAACCTAACTCATTATTTTCTTTCAGATTCTAGCCCGTTGCTGTCCAAACCTCAAGAAGCTAGCCCTCAGAGGCTGCGAGCTGGTGGGAGACGATGGCTTGGAGGCTGTAGCATACTACTGCCGAGGACTCTGCCAGCTGAACATCCAGGATACACCAGTCACTCTGCGGGGGTACAGAGCGGTCAAGAAGTACTGCAAACGATGTGTTATTGAGCATACTAACCCTGGCTTCTGCTGAGGCTAAGCAGAGAACTGATGAAATGTGTAGAATGGACGCTACTCCTCAAGTGCGATAGAGGCTTCCTGCCTTCCGTTTTCGACTCTATGCCTCTTGAGTTTTCGATTGCACGAAGAGCGCGACTGATCTCACGATCTACATGCGCCAAACGAAAAATGCTGCTGACGTCATAAAATATGTGCGTGATAGTGTGATAAGGATGTATAGTACAAGTTTTACGATTCATACAAATAATGAATAACAGCGCGTGCGGTGCGGTATGTGCGAGGACCTTTACACATAGGTTAAGTGTGTGTACAAAAAATGTAACTGTAGTCTATGTTTGTAAGTAGTATTTTTACTGCGGTTTGTATTGATTTTTGTCGTGTGTCCGAGGTAAGACGCTAGCTTGTACGTGATTTTACCTAAAAAGCTTGAGTGCGATAGGTATTTGATTATTACTGGACCTACTCACCTGGACAAATACACATGTCTGAAGGAAATGAAATACATTGGGCCTTACTAATAAACGTGGTGTAAAGATATTCCTCCAAATAAACTAAAAATAACCATACATTTCGACAGTTTACACTCAGGTATAACTTTATACCACGTTAATTAGTACCTAAGGGCCATTGTCTGCAGCCAAGTAGGTTTTTTTGAAAACAATAAACCGAGTTTCTACGTGCATCTATCAACTGAAACTGTTGTATGTTTTCAACTGAAATTAAGAGATTTCAGTTGAAAACATACAATTGTCTCAAAAGTCAAAAACGTGTCTCAGTTTTATCTCAAATCGTCAAAGTAACACCAGTCTTTAAACCTGAGCTCGTTTCTTTGCAGATAGGGACTATAATCGTAAAACAAGGCTGACATTCAGAAATAGGTCTTCAAATGATTATTTTATCGCTGTAAAAGATCTTTGACTTGGTTTCACCGACCGGTGGCGTTTAGTGACTTAACAGTGTTGGAGCGAGTTTTCTTTGATAGTTCGTTTTTTTTGCCAATGCACTCAGCGTGAAAATAAAAAAATAAAACTAAATAGTGGCTAAATTATCAGTGGTGAAAGTGCCTCATAATTTAATGCCTTCCGGTAGGCATGTTTCAGTCTTTTACTATGGACTTATGACTATTTTAATGACTTTATTAATTTTTCCACCGCATTAAACATTATAAGCTTGCAAAAAAGATGGCTTGTACTTTGTTTTTGTAAATATATTTTACCGATATTTTCCGCAAGTAGCTGTGCAGTTTAAATATTTATTCAAAGTCAAAGTCAAGAAGCATTTATTCGGTAGGACCGCTGCGACTTTGAAACGTCTTAAAACTAGGTGATTCTACTCCTGTTCCTTCGCGACCAATACCGTGAAATTCTGATAGTTTTATAGATTTTTAAAGCCTGAGATTGTTTCCTGTCGAAGTAAAACGAGATGTAAAGTCAGATGTTTGTAAAATATCTTATTACAATGTTTATTTAAAGAAACTAAGCTACTACATATTTACATATATTTACAAAATACAACAGGATTAGTCAAGCTATCTAAGTATCGTTAGAAACGATCTATAGATAGCTCAAATGATCCAGGTCACTGTCAGACGGAAGCGTGCCCAAAACACTCGCGGCATTACCACGCTGGATGGCAATGCTGATCCTTTGAGCCAAAAATGTGCCAGCTCTCGGATCACGTGTCGCTTCGACCAGACGCCCTGAAAGAATTTTGAAAACCCGAAGGGCATCAGAACCCCACGGACCTAGGGTCTCGACCCCAAATGATGAAAGATTTATATATTTGCGCCCTTTGAGATCCTCAGCCAAATCTGCCGCCTTCAATCTTATTAAATCTAATTCTAATCTTCAATCTTAGTAAATACCTAATTTTAAGATTCTTTAATAATTTAATTAAATAATCTAGTTTTAGACGAAAATGAATTTACATATGTACAATTGTATATTTAGAATAATTATTGTATATAAAATTTCATAATCTTTTTAAATAAGTATGTACTTAATTTTAAGATGATTTTCTAAATTTATTTGTAAATGTATGATTGTATATTTTGTGACTTACGCTTTTATATTATTTATTGTGCCATTACTTTGTAAATAGTTTAGTTTCATTTTCTTATATTTTGCCTTACCACAAGACGTTGCATAAAAATATGTTATTTATATGTATATTATACTATTGTTTGCTTCGCCAAAGGAGATCTCCTCAAAAAAAAAACTAGGTACATTATATTTACAAAAATGAAAGAAACACTTTATTGTACACCAATTAATAACAAAACACTACATAAATAAAACACGTTCGAAATTATTACAATGGGCAGCCTTATCGCTGAAAGCGAATTCTTCTAGGCAACCTTTTTTTCTTTCAGGCAATATGATGAGATATAAAAACATCAAGTGTTATGTACTACTGGACGAATAGTAACAATAAAAGTGAGGATGCGGAGAGCGGAAGCTGTATAAATTCTCATCTATTTCTTGTGGTAAGGTGCAATAACGCCTATGTCTCCTTAGTCTTCTTAGTGTCCTGCCTTAGTCAGATAGTTTATAAATATGTAATTAAATAAAATATCTTCAAAAGATATTCAATAGGTATGTTCATTGGAAATGCCATTGTTGATTGAGTTTTATAAATAAATATAATTATTAACAAGAGTTTTTTATACGTTGTCCTATGTCTCTGACTACTCTCCCCCAGACATCATAACCTACGGTACCAAGTCTTGGGGCGCCTAGTTGTAGTTATAATATGTTTAGAAGATGTAGAAGAAGTCTAGATTTTACAAAAGTCCCCGAAACTTTATTTATTGCAACAAAACAAAAAAAAAAAAACATGGCACTCCCGGGAATGCCGAGAGAAGTGAAAACATTGCCATTATTCAATTCATTTTCGTATTTTGAGATTGGTTGAGCTCTAATGGGATGACAATTGATTGCAAGTTATGTATGTAGTAAGCCGGTGTCGTAACATGACTTGCGACGCGAAATCAAATTTTATTACCCATCTAAAACTGCATAACGCACCTAAAGACGTTTTCACTTCAATAAACCAACAACTACGACGGTGGGGGCTTCTAAATGCATTAGGCGAGTAATGTTAACACAATCTAAGAGCATCCAATTGTGCTATTTCAAGATGGAGACGAAACGTGACTGTGCATACATTCAATGCGAAACCAAAGGGTGTAGTAATTCATGACGACGACCTCGAACGGTCTGTGACGCAGAAGGTTGGTGATTCGATTCCCGCTGCGGCTCAAATGATTTATGATTTGCTTATTAGGTGTGGGTGTTTTTTTATGTATAATCATGCAGGTAATTATTTATTTAAGTATTAACAAACATAGGTTTCTAACTAAGAACATTACATACTTAAGTAACTTGGATTTTTAATAAAATGAAAAAAAAGTATACTTAAGGTGCATTTACACGATGCGATTTCAACCCATACGATATCGTATCGCACGGCAATTTTCCACGTGTAAACGCTCATCGTATGCGATTTGTCATAGATAGCGCAACGCTCGTCGGCACGTTCAATGAGTGGGGCTTAGCAAATCGTACGTAAAATTGCATCTTGTGTATTGCATCAGTGTAAATGCACCTTTATTCACATAGTCAGAGTCATGTCCTTCATGTAAGTATCCTAAGCACAACGGATCTTTAGCTCTCTGAAGTTAGGTGCAATAGACGATTGCGCAGGTTTGGTAAAGTAAGCGAGATAGCACGATTTTAGGCGTCATCGAAAAATGGATTCTGCGCAGCTACTTCAGAAGAAAGAACGATTGTGCGTATTGCACTTAGTTTAATTTAATTAGGTACTTATGTATTTTTATGATTACTTCAAATTAAACGAAACTTTATGTCCCAATACATTTTGCAGAAGTTAGCTATCGGATAGGTTGCAATCCTGTGCATGTTCGAATGCGAAAACCTTCGCATTGAAATTCGAGGCACTATCCCACTTTACCAAGAGCTCTATTTTATTGAGTCTTAGCGTGACTCAATTTTCAGTAAACTAAATGAATCCCGAATTCCTACACATTTTTGTATTAAATTATGCTATCTTGGATCTTAGGTTTCTCGGTCGGAGGTTGGTTTTGATGAGGCAATTTGGGCAATCCCTTAAGATTGGCTATAGGGATGGGAATAGGGTAAAAATCGGTTGTAAAATTATCTTGAAAATAAAGACGTGAAAAGAGTTCTCTTCATTTTGTGATTTTAAATAATCAACTTGTGTACCTATCTCGAGACTTTCGAGGCTCGATAGACGTTTTCTCACATCTACAAATACCTTTTTATCCGGGTTATTCCCGCTCGTCCCCACGCTTCGTCCCCATCGGGGACGAGCGGGAAGTTTTTTTCCCGCTCGTCCCCACTGCTCTTACGATGGGGGTGAACGGGAATTATTTTTCCCGCTCGTCCCCACTGCAATATTAATACTTACATATAGGTAATATTAATACTTATATATGGGTAATATTAATACTTACATAATTTACTAATATTATAAGCAGGTACTCACATGGGTAAAATTGTTTTCTTAATGAGGGGCACGTTCAAGTCCCTCTTTTGTATGTAAGTCTTATTTTGCAGAGATGTTATTAAGCCACAAATTATCACCGTTGAAGACATATTCAAAGGACCTCGATTAACGAGGAACAGAGAATTGAGAATTTATTGATAAATAATGCTGGACATTTTCCACACAGCATCATCTAGCCCCAAACTATTAAGCAAAGCTTGTACTATGGGAACCAGATAACTGATATACTACTTATATACTTTTTGTTTGTAAATACATACTTATTATACATAGAAACATTAGAAACACCCAGACCCGAGACAAATATCAGTAGGTCATACAAACATTTGTCCCGCGGCGGGGATCGAACCCGCAACCTTCTGCATCGCAGGCGGACCTTCGCCCACTGCGCCACAGAGGTCGTCACGGTTGATACGAGAGAATGTCTATTGCCACGAGATACGGTTTTATTTAATAGTTCCGTACAGTATCATTAGTTAGGCAACCTTACGTATTAGCGAATCTTTTTTTTTTTTTTTTTTTTTTTTTTCTCGCTGGGAAAAATGCATTACGCATCCCCTCCGCCGGGGGGCGAGAGGGGTATGTGGGACTCCCCGGGGACTCCCGGTATACCCACTAAACGACCCAGCGTCATTCCGGCGTCGCCTGGAATGGAGGGGGTCTGGGAAACCGGCACAGCCTTTACGTCCAGTCCCCCTCTGGCGATCCCCGCCCTTAAGGCGGCCCCGCATAGTGGTGAATAGTGCAAGGCGGACGAAGGTGCCCCCGCACCTAGCGTCCGCTACTCACCACCAGAGCTCTCCGCTCCCTTCGTCCACTGCGCACTCTAATTAAAGAGGTGCGCGTGGAGAAGCCTCCAAAAACGGCCGCAGAGGACAGGGAGAGCGGCAACGTAACACCGACACTCCTCTTCCACTGCGGCCCCGCCGCCGACGCATCTTACGGTGCGCCACCGTTGGGTCGCGGGAGATAGGGCGAGCGGCAACGAAACACCGACACGCCTCTTCACCCGCGACCCTATCCGCCAGACGCCACCAGGGCGTCCCCGCCTGGGATTCCTTTTCGCTTCACCGTGGGCCTCCAAACCACGGTTACTAAGCCCCCCCATCGCGTCAAGATTGGAATCTATCGGGGGGGACGTATTAGCGAATCTAGGTCAACCCATATTGAATTCAAGTCAGACGATATCCTAAGGGATTCTGAAAGCTTCAGATTTTATAAAACATTGGGGATTTTGGAACAATCTTTTTACGAGTTTTAAGACAATTTTATGAAGGATAAAATTGACTGAATTCTTATGAAATGAACCGTTCATGTTTTAGTCAGCTCTACATATCGACCAATTTGTCATTCCTTCTTTTAAGAGTGCATTCAGTTGAAAGGCAACACTTGCCTTTTTACCCGACTGTCAAAGGAAGTGTTATTATTAGACTTGCTTTCCGCGACCTGACGGTAGCCCGTATCAAGTTTAAATCAGTTATTACAGCCCCTATAAGAAAGTCCTATGATGCCTGACCTGACAATATTATGTTACATGGACAAAATTCTTATTGGTCAATTTTCATAGATTGTCGAAAATCTTATTGGACAAACTTTGTGTGGGACGAAATTATTGTTGGACGAACTTCATGTTGGACAAAATTCTTGTTGGTCATTAGTTCTAGTTGGACAATAGTCGTGCAAAGGATATTTTAGTATGGTTAAAAAAACTCCTGACCATTGTTAATAGTTAGTAATAGTTGACCATCTCTGTGGCGCAGTGGGCGAAGGCCCGCCTGCGACGCAAAAGGTTGCGGGTTCGATCCCCGCGGCGGGACCAATATTTGTATGATCTTCAAATATTTGTCTCGGGTCTGGGTGTTTCTATGTATAATATGTATGTATTTACAAACAAAAAGTAGGTATATAAGTAGTATATCAGATCAGTCATGTAGTACCCATAACACAAGCTCTGCCTACTTTGGGGCTAGATGATGCTGTGTAAAAAAGTCCAGCATTATTATTAAAATAAGCGTGGGCTTAGATTCACCTCTTCAAGCTGCATGGTAGGTACCTAATCATTTTAGAGGCATATGCAGCAACAAAAATGTATGAATACTTAACGCTTTAAAATTCACATCAACTTAAAAACTCACCTAAATATAAATCATCGTCAGCTCCATTCCCCAGGAAAAGCACGCAGAATATAATAAGCCGATGGTTTCCTCACCATGTTTACCCCCTGTTCATACCAAACTATACAACATTGTATTCTACATGTGATTCGACGACCTCTGTAGCGCAGTGGGCGAAGGCGCGCCTGCGACGCAAAAGGTTGCGGGTTCGATCCGACCAATGTTTGTATGATCTACAAATATTTGTCTCGAATCTGGATGTTTCTGTGTATAATATGTATGTATTTACAAACAAAAAAGTAAATAAGTAGTTTAACAGTCATCTAGTACCCATAACACAAGCTCTGCTTACTTTGGGGCAAGATGATGCTGTGTGAAAAGTCCAGCATTATTCATTTATTTATTTATTTATGTGAACATTCGTCACATTTCATCACACATCAGTCTATTCGCCACCAACGAGCCGCAAACCCTGCAACATCCCCAGGGTCCTTTGCACTAAGTGCGTTCGTGGCTGCCACTCCCGTATAGGCTTATTTAGTCACGAACGAAAGTGTTCGGGTCTTAATTACTGTAGCGTGTCCTGACTGGTGCCGCCTAAATCATCTGTAATAGATGGATAAAGAGGCCAATGATGATGATGATGATGATGATGATGATATGTGAGCAGAATAAATAATAAAAACAATGGAAAATTTACTAAAAATAAATAGCAAAATCATTTTGTTGGGTGTTTTCTTTTTTTTTTCAAAATGGCTTCGCACTTACTCGTACAACTATTTTGGTTCTACCTCAGGGTTCTACAGAAATTGATAAGGTTTTTTTTTCTTGACGAATGTGCATTCACCTCAGACAAATCGTTTTCTTTTTTGTTCATGTAAAAAAAAAACGTAGCAGCACTATAATTAGCAATATCATTTTGTTCTTGGTTCTTTTTTTTTCATCTTGGCTACGCACAATTAATGCATTCACTATTTAACAAGTACCTATGTTGTTTTAAAAACTTAGGTAAACGAGCCGTAAACTAATAAGGGTTTCAAATCGACAAGTGAACTTTTTTGTTTAACCTTATTTTATGTTATTTTATGTATTTCTGGCATTGACATTTTTTTTTATTTACATGAACAAAAAAAGGGCTTTGTCGCTGAGCGACTATACCGCCAAATCAGTAACATCTTAACTGGTTTCACTTCACTTCTTGGTTTCTTCTTCTTCTTCTTTTTATTCCTACATTAGAGTCATAATTATGGTTTAGTCTGAGGTTTTATTAAAACGGGATTTATCGCGTACAATTAGATATGACCTACCATATTTTATTTCCCGACACATATTATTTGATTCATCCACATTAATAATTGTAATAAGTAGCCATAAAAGAAGAGAAAAAGAAAAAGAAAAAAAAGAAAAAGAAGAGCGTCTGTCTTTCCGCTGAGCTACGACCCTATTGTTTTTAAGAAGAGAGTTAATAGGCTTCTTCCTTCTGGGTAGGCTCGCTCCATCGTAGACCTCACTCTTGCCTGTGTAAGTCTGAGGTCAAGAGGCGACCCATTCATCATAAAAAAAAAAAAAAAAGAAGAAGAATTCTTACAGTCATAGTTTTTAATTAATTTTGATTCATTGCTAAGATAATTAATGAACGTATAGAGTGTCGTTGCTTATCTGGGCAGGACGACCGTCTGCCGGGTCCGCTAGTTAATTAAATATAATATAATAATATAAAAAGCACTTGAATGAATCAACATTTTATTAATGCCACATATCTGCCACTTTCAGATAGCGATATTACTGATATCGTTCAGTGAATATTATTTAATTCAATATCTTATCCGTGGTCACATCTTTTAATTAACCTTTGAGATGGGTTTGTGTAGGTTTTGAGATCGAAAATCAAAGGGTCTGAATCATTTTCATCTGACGTATAAATTAATATTTATACGTCAGATACTTATTTAAAGTCAAAATCAAAGTCAAAGTATTTATTGCTTACATGTGTGTGTACAAGGTCTTTTAAATAGGTGCACTAGGTATCTAACACATGAGTCCTGTAAAGACATCGCAATTTTTTTTATTAATATAAAATTTTTTTTGTGTAACAAACATTTCTTAACGCTATGAGATCTTTTATTAAAATCTTAAAATAAAAACATTTAGGTTTAAATTTATTAGAATTTGGTACTACTACTATTTAAGTTTATTTTTTTATTTAAGTATCTACAGAAACTAAGCTATATAAATTGGGTACATATCAGGAAAACTGTAGATTTTCTGCCTCCATACAAACAAATTACCTTTACTTCTTAACTTGGCGTCAAGGAAGGGTTATTTAAATGAATAAATGAACACTTCCTTTTAACACCAAGAAAACACAACATAATATGTTCAAAATAATAAGTTTAAATTAGTACCTACATTGGGTGGCCTTATTGCTGAAATATCGCTGAAAGATTTCTTCCAGGCAATGTTTATGTGTTAGTGTAGATAGACATTGACTATGAATAGATCATGGAAAGTTCTTATTGCTTCCAAACAAAGTCTGTTTTCAAAATGGCTAAATAAACAAGTTCCCTTCGAAGAAAAATAAACAAAGAATTCCTTTTGAGAAGGAAGGGTAATGAATTTTACGATTTCGGAACAAAGAAAACCCTAAATAAATTATACCTATGTTTGAATTTAATTTATTTCAATCTGTTTGTTCACAGAAATAAATTGCAAATACTGAGAAGTAGATTACATTTTTGTCACAAACAACGCAAAAAATTAAAATTATGTAATCGTGAAGGAAATATATTATGTTGAGATGGATGGATGAGAAAGTTTATGATAAAGAGTATATCAGGAGAGTATGAAAGAACAAGAAGCTAGTGACTAACAAACTTAGGTAGAGCACTGGTGGTCTAGTGGTAGTGGGCCCACCTTCCGATCGTAAGGTCGTGAGTTCAATCCCGGTCGTGCACCAATGAGTTTTTCTACCAAAAAAATTATGTGCAAGTACTCTCAAACGGTGAAGGAAAATCGTGAAGAAACCGGCATGTCGTAGAACCTACAAAGTTCGAAAACATTGTGTCAAGTGCATGAAATGAGCCTATCCTAAATTAAAGGATTTGAGAAAATGTCTTACCAACAAGATTTATATATATAGACTGACAGTAACAACCAAATCTGTGCGATACTTTATCCAGGTATTAAAAATAAATGTTATCAGTATAACGCTGATATGACGTTTGAATCAAATCAGTTGGCTCGTGGCGACCGTGGCGATCGGACGTATGCCGCGCTGGGCTTTAAACGCGCAAAGTTCCGAGTTCTCGTATTTAAATTGTGTTTTTGTGATTGTGAATTTTTGCAGCTGTAATAAACTCGTAAAAGGTATAAAATATTTAGTAATATAGAATATAGAAGTATAGACTTATGTGAGAGTGCCTTTCGTTGTTTTAGAAATCCCTCTATTTATAAACTGCAACAATTGTTTGTAAAACACAAGATCACAACTGTTTCCCCAAAGCACGAGAGGAGCTTTTCTCAGATCAAAATCAAAAATGGCTGCGACTGGTGAGAGGTTAAGGTACTTCTAAGATATCAAGGGGTGGTAAAAATAACGCAACATGTACCTATATGAGTTAGCATTCCACTGTTTGTGTCCTGATAATCTCCTGATGAAATTGCACTTGTTTGAAATCTTTTTCTATTTTACATCATACCTTGTACATCAGATAACATACTTACATAAATAAAATCACGCCTTTTTTTCCTTGTAGGGGTAGGGAAAATAGAGACCATGGACCATTTGTTACACTGCCGGCACACATCAAATAAATAACAGTAGTGAGTGATAAACGTATAATTTCATAGAAACAAGAAAGTAATGCCTCTAAATATGTTTAGGTTATCAATTCAAGGTAAAGCGTAAGGCGTAAGGATTAAAAGCCAATTTCACTTCGTACATTCGGTTGTTGTAATTACTTATGAGGAAGGGGAAGACCAATTAATTATATGTGTTAGATAAAAGAGAAGGGACGTATTATAAAAGAATAATGAGCGATATATTTTTAAGAAATTGTATCAAAGTACAAAACAGGATCACGATGTATCCCCGAGATGTGTTCAAAAGTTTGTTAGTATGTTTGTGTTTGAATCAAGCCTTAACAAGTGCGATTTGAAGAAAAATGGAATAGTGGTAGATCGAAGCTTGGAGAAGCATTAGGCTATTTAAATGTTTGTATCACGCGAGCAAATCTGCGGGCGGAAGCTTGTGCTATGCATAATATTTAATTATGTATACTTTTTGATATTATAAATGCGCTTGAGGATCTATGGATGTATGGGGATGCTTCACGTAAAAGGTACCTGACCGTCAGTGGCGTAGCTAGATAGCCAAGGGCCCTGGTGCAAAATTACCTGGGGCCCTAACTGAACGGTTTAGGTTTTATCAAGGGTGTGGCAAAATGTAAACATAGTTTAATTTTTTTGTAAAAACTTACGATTTCATTCGTAATTTTCTGTGCTGACTGCAGTTGTTTTTATTTTAAAAATAATAAAATTTTGAAATCATACCCATAGTTTCCTAAGAACAAAACCTTCCGGACTATCGGGCTCCGAGAGGAGTCCGAGGGCCCCTTGAGCTTGGGCACTGCACCTAGCCCTCCGTAGCTACGTTACTGGACCGTTGAGTGAAGGCATAGGTTGCCTCCTGACCTTGTATTAATATGTCAAAGATGATAAAAGCCTCAGTTTTCACATTTGTTGCAATATATTCTGGTGTCAGTATTTCTATCTCCAGTGGCCATTTTAAGAGCAAACAACGTTATCAACACTCAAGATGCAACGATCACAAAAGATAATCCTTGATAAACATATCTACAGATATTTTTGTAACATTCAAACTTGAAGCATATGTGTTTAGTTTTGTCGCAGTAAATGACGTTTTAAAAAATTAGATGGTTGACCGCTAGCGGTGATAACTGTCATAGTTATTAATGACTATTTTCTTAAAGTTCTTAGGATAACAAAAGATGAGAGAATGTCTATCGGAGCATAGCTAACTATTTGATTTACTCTGATATTTTTTAGTTCTGAAATAAAAGGTTTGTTCATTCTTTCTTTTACTTATACAAAGAAACTCAATTGCAATTTCAAAGTAAGAACATTGTTTTTAATAGAAAGATTATACTCGTAGATAGAAAACAATGTTAGGATTACAGAGCGCAGGTTGGTAATTATAAATTCCATATCGAGATTCGGATTTAGCAATTTCTCCTTAATAAATGTTTTAATCGTAGGTGCTACGGGCTACGTGTTTTCACAATTGCGTAGCGCTACGCCGTAGTATTGCGCACACTGACTAGATCCACGCTCTGTGAAAAAAAAAAAAACAATTTTATGTATTCAAAATCATTCGCAGATGTTTGAGGGGTAGTCAGTCACGTCCATAACTATGTTTGAATTTGGAACTGCCGTGGGTGGTTTGAAGCATATTAAAAAACTAGCTGCGCTCCCGTGGTGTAACCCGCGGTCCCTCGGGATTTTTTCATTTTTTCGGGATAAAAAGTAGCTCCTTCCCTGGGATACAAACTTTAACTATGCCAAATTTCAGCTTAATCTGTTTAGCGGTTTAGGCGTGAAAGCGTAACAAACAGACAGACAGACAGACAGACAGACAGACAGATAGACAGACAGACAGACAGAGTTACTTTCACATTTATAATATTAGTATGGATAATTCACATATTTGAGAAACGTAACACTGTTACAATTAAAAAATAAATCTCCATAGACAGATAGGATGTACTGTATACATGAAACAATACTATTGATTGCTGGAATTTTTGAACGTAATGCCCACGATGCAAAAATAAATTTAAAAAATATATTTGCATACTTTTTCCCGAGGCGAACCAAACAGAATTGCAAAATTTTGTACCTACGAATTTTATATTGGAAAAAAAATCCAGCAATGTTTTATTATTATAGGTAGTGAATTTTATGCCAGGTTTGAGTGTGGTAACAAAAAAAGAAATGGATGGACTGGATGATTAATGGGCAGGAAGGGATCGAATGCTAAGATGACGGCTGATAGAGCAAGGAAGAGTATAAGAAAGTAATAAATATGTGAGATAAGGAGAAAAAAATGATTCTTAACTCACTTCAAAAAAAGGATGTCGGTTGTATATTTTTTTAAATGTATTTTCAGCGATATGTCTGTCAGTTGTGGACCGATTTTTTTATGTGTTTTGTTTGAAAGGGTACAGAGTACTCTCACACATATGAGATTGACACTTTTCCCATAAGGGGGACACTTACAAGTGTTACTTACACTTAAGTGTTAGTTAAAAGTGGCTTGCCGCTTTTTCAGTTTTAATATGCAACCGCTTGTGTATAACCGCCACAAAATTTGTACAAAAATTTTAGCCGCGCGGTTAGCCGCCTCCTCGGTTAACTGATGGAGTGTAAGCCCCCTTATGGGAAAAGTGTCAATCTCATATGTGTGAGAGTACCCTGTACCCTAGTGCGTAAGGGGGCTAAAATGTAAAAAACCTCATCAACGTATCTGATTTTCTACCTGAGTCCAACATCGAGTTGGAGGTTTGAGTTTTATAGCGGTTGTACTTTTGCTTAATTTAAGATGTGTCATCGGATATTTTGTGTATCACATGATATGCATGTTTATGATGACTGGTGCTACTCGTCTCGTCTGTTATTATGTACAATAGAACCTTCTCTATTCATTCATATAACGAGGGTATTCAGATTTCAGAACGCTTGCGTCATACAAATTGTATAGCATCTACTGTTTCGTTAATACGCAAACAATTTCATTATGTACCTACTCCTTATACTCGTAGTTTTAAATTAAAATTATTACACAATATAATACGAATTTAATCCAAAATGAATACAGAGTTTATATTTAGATTGTGGGCTTCGTGATGGGCCTATACCTATTTGAAAATAAATAGTTTGGGATTTAATATACTTTGATTGATTATTGGATTTCGATGTTTTTTTACTTATGCTACGAGTATAAGCACATTAAGCACGACCTGTGTAACGCCGTGTTGGTCGAATGGGGTTGTGCCTCGACTTTCAATCTGAAGGTCATGGGTTCGAATACCGGCCGTGCATTAATGGATTTTTCGTTTCGTAAAATTTTTATGCGCTATAACACGAGCTCTTAACGGTGAAGAAAATCATCGTGAGGAAACCCGCAGCTTAGTCATCTCCACACGTATCGACGTCGTATTTCCTGTGGGCCAGGCTGATTAAGCTGAGAGGATGGTTTAGGTGCTGGGAAAGCCTATTCCATCTTAAACAATGTCCCAGGCACTACAGCGTCCCGTTAAGTGTAGGCATAGATTGCCTCCTGACGCTGTATAAATCATCTAATATAGATGTAAAGGCCTAAATGTGTAACGCAGTAGACGAAAGCCCGCCTTTAACGCAAAAAGTTGCGGGTTCAATTCAGCGACAAATATTTATAAATCTATCTAATACATTTTTTTTTTAGTTTGAAATTAATGAAAATTGTATAGCAACATTCCAAAACTGTACCATAGAAGTTTCTCTCAGACTTATGCGACACAGGCTTGACCTAGGGCGGGGTCCATTGTAAATTATTTGCCCCATGTTATTACTTAAAAATGTTTTTTTAAATAATTTTATTTAAATATCAATAAAGATACATAACATTATATTATCATCAGCCATTAATATTACCTTAAGTTGAAGAATTTGCTGTTTATTTTTTAATTTTAAATTTCCGCCCAGAGGTAATTAAGAGCTTCCAACACAATTTATTACTATCAATATTAGAAATATAATTATGTTTGGAAAGGTAATTTTCTCAATAGAGATAGATAAGGGATAGTAAATAGGTATTAGATGCTCAAGGGACGCGTTTAAGAGTTTTTACCTAATTTCTCTCTAAAATAATCAGTTGAGCAATATTATAGTCATGATGACAATTTTTCAAAATCTGTTCTATTTTGTTCAGAATGATTTGTTATATGAGAAAAATATCATATTTCATTAGAAAATAAAGGTTTTCAAACAAAAAATTCAATATATAATTCACGCCAATACGCTCGTCGTTGTCATGGCGGCTGTTATGACGTCACAGCTCACACGTCAACAGCAAATACTACGTGAAAAAAATCGAAAACATAAGGCACAGTTTTGGTCTGTACAGCAAGGCGGTGGATAACCTAAGGTCTGTACTAGAAGATGACGTCACGCGCTCTGATGATGCTCTGATTTTGATTTGATTTGAAAACTATTTGATTTGATTTGAAAACTATTTGATTTGATTTAATAATCTCAACATTATTATGCAATTATTATTAAAATTTATTAAATTATTAATGCATTTATTGTCCTAACTGATCTAATAAACACATTTTTGAAAAAAAAAATTGAACCGACTTCACAGAACACAAACAGAAGAACCTTCTACACACTAAAAAGAGAAAAATAAGAATATAATTTGAAGTCGGTGCCAACTATTCATTTACATCTAAGAAATTCAAAAGAACTTGGGTGCAAAATTGTATCCTGGTACGCTATCGCTCGATTTCTTTTTTTGATAGGTACTTAATCGTATTCACTTGGCACCGACTTCAAATTATTTTCTTATTTTTCTCTTTTTAGTGTGTAGAAGGTTCTTCTGTTTGTGTTCTGTGAAGTCGGTTCAATTTTTTTTTCAAAAATGTTTTATTTTTCCCTTTTTAGTGTAAGTAAATAAATACTGTGTAAATAAAAGTGTATGTGTAAATAATATAGTAAGCTACGAGTACATTAAGACTTTGCTTATCGTAGCTTAAGTAGGAAAGGATAAGAGAAGTCATGGGCAGACCTACTAAAGGACACACCGGAGTTCAGCAAGGGGGAAAACTATCAATCCATAAGGAAAAGAAAATATTTTGGACTACCTCGGGTGTAATACCCTTTCAAACTATTTAATATTTGACTCAGATTGTGAGTCAGGGTGTGTTGTGTAGTGAGAATGAGGTTTTTTGAATGTTACGGGAAAACTGTCAATCCCTCAGGAAAAAAAATATATGGCGCCACCTTGAGAGTGTGTCCTTTACACTTTCTAACAAAAAAAATTTTGGAAATCGGTCCACAATTTTCTTAAAGTTCAGTGATTGTTTTAGTTTTACGGGAAAACTATTAATCCCTCAGGAAAAAAAAATATATGGCGCCACCTTGAGAGTATTCCTCTTTCTAACAAAAAAAAAATTTTGGAAATCGGGCCACAATTTTCCTAAAGTTCAGTGATTGTTTTAGTTTTACGGGAAAACTATTAATCCCTCAGGAATAAAATTTATATGAGACCACTATAAGAGTATACCCTTTCAAACAAAAAAAAAATTTTGGAAATCGGTCCACAACTGACGGAAATATCGGTGAACATACATAAAAAAAAAAAAAAAAAAAAAACATACATACAGCCGAACATATAACCTCCTCCTTTTTTTGAAGTCGGTTAAAATAGGATTATTTTATTAGATCAGTTAAATATTTTGGCGATTCTTGATTACTGTCATCATGCCTATTCTGAATAGGCACATATAGCAGATAGATTGAATAGGTTATTCAATCTATCTGCTATCTGTCTTGTATGGAATGAACAATTTGGGCTTACGCAAAATGTATTAAAACGTGCCTATGACTACCAGATGTGACGACTTCTTAACATTTTCATAGGCTCTCGAGGTCTTGCAGATCTAAGAGAATGTGTTGAGGGTACATTCGTGATTATGTTTGGGTTTTTTAGTATAAAACCATGTCTCCTGCGACCAAAAATAACAAAACATTCTAACTAAACACGTTTTTCGTCGGCCTCGGATAACATTTTGCATACTAAAAAGCTAGGCCACGCCCACATTTTGTTCGATGTTAGGTGTTAGAAAACATAAAAACAGTGTCGCAGGAGACCCGGCTTAAGGCTCGTTAAATGATCGTTATATTAATAGAAGGTACCTTAAATTCAACCTAAATTCTGTTTCTTCTTCTTGTGGTGCCTCTCTGACTATCGAAGGTTGCAGTCAATATGACATATTGTTCTCTATTCTATCTCTAGCGAGTCTAAATAGTTCGGCAGCACTCGCTATCCCCGTCCCGATGTTGCGCAACCAAAATTTCTTGGTTGAACACCTTGCCGGCGACTTTTCCCATCATAATCAGTTGAAGTAGGTCATATCTCTTGTGTCTTATAAGAGTTATGTTCTGTTGAAGAGCATAATAAGGTTTCAGTTTATAAAGTAAAATTCCATTTCCACGACATTCCGGAGTGACAAAGACAAAAAGATTATTACAGAACAACGCTGGATAAATTTATTTACAAAGCAATTTCATTATCTACCGGAATTCGTTAACAAAGTTCATGTAATCAATATTTACTTACAGGTTGACTTAGAATAGAGGTTTCATCGGTTTCATGACATTTCAATCTATCTTACTATTGTAAATGCGACATTTTGATTGTTTGTTACACATTTACATTACACATTTACATTGAAAGGACTGATCGAATTTATATTTTTGTTGTGGAGGTCACGTCATATACTGTGGATTAACATCGAATCGCATAGTTATTCTTTTTATCTCATAAAAGTGAAATTTTCCCGAGGAATACTAGACGGTAAAATAACGGAACGCAGCTAATATCGTCGCTTCTTCTAAATTGTGTTGTACTGTGCCTATCTTATACGAATTTTATTTGTTTGCATAATAAACAACTTAATTTTGGCGTATTATGCGTGTTTTGGTGTATTCTGTTAACAGTGATTTGAAGGCTCGTGTAGACTTGATGCTGATACCAGCTAATGTGTTAATAATAATATTATTAATAGTTAATAAAATGATGTTTAATAAACTGTAAGTTATTAACAAATGCGATTAGTATAAATAGTGGTTCAAACAGTAAAGCTTATTAAGCCACGAACGAAAATGTTCAACTCTTTATAATTGTAGTGTAACATGACTGACGCCACCTAAATCATTTGTAATGGATGGATAAAAAGGCCAATGATTATGAGGTTCAAACAGTGAACCACAATAGAATAAAGTTAAATTCCTTAGCCCTGTCTATATTCAACGATTTATTTGATTTGTGACGACCTCTGAAGCGCAGTGGGTGAAGGCCTGCCTGCGACGCAGAAGGTTGCGGGTTCGATCCCCGCGGCGGGACCAATGATTGTATAATCTACAAATATTTGTCTCGGGTCTGGGTGTTACTATATATAATATGTATTTATTAACAAACAAAAAGTATATAAGTAGTATAGCAGTCATCTATTACACATAACGCAAGCTCTGCTTACTTTGGGGCTGCTGGCTGTGTGGAAAGTCCAGCATTTTTTATTTATTTATTTATTTTTCATGCATTGATATCATATCAATACTAATACTATAAATGTGAAAGTAACTCTGTCTGTCTGTCTGTTTGTTACGCTTTCACGCCCAAATCGCTAAACAGATTAAGCTGAAATTTGGCATAGTTAAAGGTTGTATCCCAGGAAAGGACATAGGCTACCATTTATCCCGAAAAATGAAAAAAATCCCGAGGGACCGCGGGTCACACCGCGGGAGCGCAGCTAGTAAACTAATAAAACACGGTAGGTTTTTTCGGATTTTTACATTAGTAAAAAACATTGAAGTCAGTATAATTTGAAACGGCCATAACATTTGTACAAAAACATTGATGTTGTTTACATTGCTCTGTTTATTTAAACCCAAACGCTTTGATACAGCTAAAGTTGTACAAAAATCGGTTGAGTAATTTCAGATTTTATCAATTACAAAATTGATTACAAACAAACAAAACTTCCTACTCTAATATTTCGAGTTTATTACAGATTTGTAAAGAGGATTGATTTTAAGTAACAGGAACATGTTAGAACCCTTTTAGTTTGGGTTCTTGTGATAATCCCTATTGGAAAATGGTAAAAGCTTTCTCTTAATCTTCTATAATCTCCATTGCACGATTCAGCGAGCGCATTACGTTGAAAATGGATGTTATTTTAACACATCAAATCTATAAAAAGTTATAATATTGTTGGGAGTGTGGGAGCCTCTTTTCTTCTCAGGAGACATGATTAAAATTACCTAATGTGATGAATAAAACGACAATACTGAAAACATTTATTAAAACACCTTATTCTATGCGCAACCTCAATCCTACCTAACTCCTATCTAACTACATGTACTATGTACACTACATTATAATATAATAGAAAGACCTTTTAAAAACGTCTGGGGGTAGTCAAAGGCATAACCTATAGGTACCTTCTTATACTCGTAATAAGTATTATACTTGCGATAGTTTGTAAGGAACGTATGGATTTTATAACTCTTTTACGCAAAAACAACTTAATGAATTCAGAGATAGATTATAATAATTTTTATCCTGCTAAAGTGAAGTGTTCCCGAGGGACCGCAGGTATACGAAACGCAGCTAAGTAGATAAAAGTCGATAAAAGGGCCCGGAACCGGTTCCCTTAAAACCACGTGTGTCGATTGCAGTAATGTGTTGAAGTGACACCTCATAAAAGATATGTTGTTGTTGTTGTTGTTTTTAGCCCCCACTATCCCACTGCTGGGCAAAGGCCTCCCCTCGAGTTTTCCAAGCTTTCCAGTCCAACGCTATTGCCTGCCACTGATAGTCGCTGAAGGTGTCCAGCTCGTCACGCCATCGCTTGCGTGGTCTGCCGCGCCGTCTCACTGTCTCAGATAAAAGATATGTTACAATTATGAAATAATTTTGTTAATATTATTATTGCTTTCGGAGCTGACTATACAATTTGACATTGAGGATTCTCAAACGTATGCGAAATTCTAATCTTGCGCGTTCAACATTAAAAGAGTTGTAAACTATTTTTGTGTAAACTCTAGCTTATAAATAGAGCAAGATGCATAGTCTCATATTATGATTGACAGCAAGGTGTTTGGTTTAACTAGGTAACTCTTTATACACACACATTACGACTGACTGGACGCATGCTTTGGGAAAACAACTAAATAAATCCAGAGTATACTTCAGTATACATAAAAATTATCATCGATTGTATCACAAATTTATCCGCAGCTTAGTTAGCTCCACACTTATCGACGTCGTCTTTCCTGTGGGCCAGGCTGATTAAGCTGAGAGGATGGTTTAGGTGCTAAGCAAGCCTATTCCATCTCAAACATTGTCCCAGGCACTACAGCGTGCCTTTAAGTGTAGGCATGGATTGCCTGTCGCTGTATAAATCATCTAATATGGATAGGCCTAAGTTTTTTTTTGTATCACGAATATACAGATCATTTGAACACTCTATTCATGTATACAATGGTATACATTCTGTAATTCTTTATTGTAAACAAGACAATGGTTACAAAACAATAATTCGAAAGTACACGTACAAAGGCGAGCTTAACCCTAAAAGAGTTTTCTACCAGCAAACCTTTGAGTCTAGGGAGAAGACATTAACATATGTGGATGCACTGTGTACGTACGCTGTATAAAGAAAGCTATAAAATACGGTGTAAATAAATACCACCCACTAACTAATTTGCTAATTATATACCTATACAAAAAATATACAAAATATAAATAGATAAAATATACCTACATATTATTATAATATGATCTATACTATATATATATTAAAATACATACATAAAATAACAATCTAATATATAGAAAAAGGAATTCTTATGTCAAATAGTGCTCTTTTACCTTAGCCTTAAAAGAGTTAAGCGTTTGACTACTGCGGATAGCATGAGGAAGAGAATTCCACAACTTCACAGCGTTTATAGTGAAGGAATCTCCATAACCGCTGGAATTGTGGGGCGGGGTTTTAAGGAGAAGAGACATGGTTGACCTGCAAGGCTCACCACGAGGAATAAGATAGTTGAAACGTTCACGAAGGTAAGAAGGTACATTCTCTCAGATCGTTAGAGATACGTTTCTATCAATTATCGATCAAAGATCTATGTCAAGAGTTCAAGATATTTTAATATTTTCTCGACATGAAAAAGCCATGGGCACTCGATCGGGAATCAATCGGAACTTTTGGATTGAAAGTGTGGGAGTAAACCCACTAGACGAAATCTAAAAAATATCTACCATGCGTTAATCAGGTATAATTTTCGAAGCTTCTGTAATTATAGATTCAAGTTCATTACTGTTTATAATTCAAGACATTTACTAATGTGTATTTGAAATATGATTTGCGTAGAAAACATTTATTTCTTTTTCTGTGAACACAAAATTTTGTATAAATACAATACGAAACAGGGTCACGGCTATAGCCAAAAGGCACGGTAGACATTCTCTTGGATCATTGGAAGATGTTTAAGTGGGTAGTCAGACAGAAACACTTCCATCCCTTACCATCAGATGTGCCACTTGATCGTTTGCCACCTCTTCCATTAAAAAAAAAGTTTCAAAATAAATATCGGGAAATGTGCTAAATACCAGAAAGTTTGTATTTCAATCATGACTTAAATTAGTGGACCGATTTGAATGAAACTTGGAATATATGTAAATCACTAGCTGCGCTCCCGCGGTGTGACCCGCGCTCCCTCGGGATTTTTTCGGGATAAAAGGTAGCCTATCCCTGGGATACAACCTTTGCCAAATTTCAGCTTAATCTGTTCAGCGGCATGGGCGTGAAAGCGTAACAAACAGACAGACAGATAGACAGACAGAGTTACTTTCACATTTATAATATTAGAATGGATGATTGAAATACTCCATATAGAATTAGGTACACACCTAAAAGAATTACCTACGTTTTTAGGAGTTGATTTTTAGTTTGGTTTCCAATAAAAGGAATATTAATCTTGATTCCCGATTGCTCCTGTTCAATTTGAGTGGACAATAAACCCCACGAAAATACTTTTTTTTTCTACTAGTTATAACTTCTTTATTATGACTTAGAAACTAAGCTATTACATATTTACAAAATACAACAGGATTAGTCAAGCTATCTAAGGATCGTTAGAAACGATTTATAGATAGCTTCACTGATCCAGGTCAGTATCATACTATTAATATGTTTTTCGATATTGGTACTACGCGGAAACGGACAGAAGCTAGTATTAAAACATAAAGACATTTTATTTGGCTCATGTAACTAGTCCTCGGACTTTTCTCCCTCTTTCCGCTTGCCAGTTGACCAATCCAAAACATGCATTAGGGCAACTGGCCCCGTACGGCCAGTTTTTTTCAGGGCTAGTCGACTAAAGAGCCGCAACCACTAGCTTGCCCTTAACAATACTATTAGTACATGTCAATCAGGGACAATGAATTCAGAAAAACATTAATTTACGTCGGAATGTATCGACTTATCGAGGAAAATATTATTTTAGGAGAATGATACATATTTTTAGTACATTTCGATTTCTTTGAAAAAATACAATATGTTACATATTTAGTACCTAGGTACTAAATGGGCTCTACCCATATATAAAGTTGAGAATGAATACTTCCTTATTTATACAAAACGTTATGTCAAGTCCATGTTTCGGTAGCATTTACTTGTATTACTCTCCTCTCTGTTTGATCAAAGGGCTTTGTCAAAAGATACCACTTGAGTGTAGGGAACGAGAAATCTTTCCGATCCTCATGTCGATTCTAGCTTTTGCCATCCAATATTATATTATTACTAGCTGCGCTCCGCGGTGCTACCCGCGGACCGTTGGGAATAACTAAGTTTTAACCGGTACAAAGAGAGCAATAGGTTAGCGTGGTATGGGCATGTAATGCGGAGGGATGAAAGTCACGTAACTAAAAGGGTGATGGAAATGAATGTGGATGGATATAAGAGTAGAGGTAGACCAAAGAAAAGATGGATGGATTGTGTGAGGGAGGATATGGGTAAGAAAGGAGTAGATACGGAGATGACGAGTGATAGGGGAGAGTGGAAGAAGAGAACATGTTGTGCCGACCCCGCATAAGCGGGATAAGGGCAGGAAAATGATGATGAACCGGTACAAAAAGAAGCCTTAGTATATGCTATTCCAGACCATAGTATTTCTGTTCCAAACATTTTAATCCATTCATAAGTATTTTGTGTAAAAGAGAACATCTGTAGTTTCCCAGCAGGGTAAAGGGCTCCCTATCCTCTCTCCAGTCAAGCCTATTATGGTGGCCCATAATACTCGTAGGAACATAGACCTTTAGGTAGGCATATACTTCATTTACGAGGTCTACGGAATGAGGTATAAATCGTCACACGTGTGCTACTATGCAGTGTCAGATAAGACCGATGACGTCATTTGCAGTTTTCGAAATATTGGCGTCTTTCGATAAGCTATCTCGAGTGTTTGATATCGATTGTCTCAAGTAACTGTAGTATTCCATTGTACTGATGGAAACTGTTTTAGAATTCTCTTTGTATGGTATTGAAATGGTCCTAAATTTACCTTCTGAATTATGAGCTTATCACCGCTATACCAATGGATTTTCGAGACAATAATAGTACGAGTATGTTCTCCTACAAAATTCCAACAATCGATGTGTCCGAGCGTCACGGCTCCGCAAAGATAGCGGGGTAGTCCTGCATGAGTGCATTTTATAGGATAATTTTCAAAGTCAGTTTAGATAACTTACATTGAAACTTGACAAAAATAAAAGAAATAAATTATAAAGCAACTTAAACTTTACTATCCCAGTAGGTATACTGATATAAAAGTGTAAACAGAAGCATACTTATTGTGTAGTCTAGCCTTATCCCACGGGAGTCGTTGGTAAAGTTAAGGGCATTTCAAATGTACTCCACGTCATATTTTTGTTAAGTTCCATAGGGATTGTACCTTTGAAGCCTACCAAAAAATACCCAGGAATCTTTATTAGATGATTTATACAGCATGAGATGGCAACCTTTGCCTACACTCAACGGGACGGGTAGTGCTTAGCCTCCGGAGCGTCTCCAAAGCGCTGTAAATATTCTCTGATATCCTTGAAGATTGTTGTTTTTAACGGGACGAGATCTCATTGTTGTTAAAAACAACAGTTTAAATCGTGTGAGTTTAAAAAGTGATCCTTGAAGATGAAGGGTTATAATACTTGGTACATGTCTGTAAATTACAGATAGTATCAGTTTGTTCTTTCAATCGTTTGACTTCCTCTACCGTAGTGGACGAAGGCCCGCCTGTGACAAAAGTCGTAGGTTCCATTCCACGAGACTAATTTTTGGAGGCCAGAAGATACTGTAAAATGTCTAGCATTATTTATCACTTAAGATTTGCATGCTTATACGTGAATTAAACATTTATTGATATAGGTACGGGATACGAACCCAAAGTCTAGACCACATTTATCCATCCGGCTTGGCCAACATGGCTGTTAAGGTGCATTTACACGATGCAATTTTTCGTACGATTTGCTAAGCCTCGCCTATTGAACGTGCCGACGAGCGTCGCGCTATCTATGACAAATCGCATACGATGAGCGTTTACACGTGGAAAATTGCCGTGCGATACGATATCGTATCGATTTTGAATTTTACTAACTTTACTTTTAATTTTACAACTAAGTTAGTTAAGAAATTAGCCTAAGTTTAGATCTAAGATGGATCACCTAAAAAAAGCTAGGCCCCAAAACCGTGTTTGTTGCCCTGGTTCTTCACGGTATTGGTCGCGAAGGAACAGGAGTAGAATCACCTAGTTTTAAGACGTTTCAAAGTGATCCCAGCGGTCCTACTGAATAAATGCTTTTTGACTTTGACTTTGACTTTGATTGAAATCGCATCGTGTAAATGCACCTTTTATAAACAAATAGACTTGGAAACTGAGTCAAAACTTGCTTAAGTTAGCCAAACTGCTAAAGCACGCCCAATCGACATCAAACAGCCCAAAACGTTTTCAAGAACAAGCTCCTATGTACACAGTATTAGTATTCATCTCTCGTTACTCAAATTAATAACTGTCCAAGATACAGAGGCCGTAAAAAAGCGTGACTGTGAAAACAAATGTCTTTGGTAATATCGTTCAGGGAACAAGACAAGGTCATAAATAACGAGGCTGTGAGAAAAATCGTTTTGTTGTTATATAGAAACTGCTTTGTTTTTTTCTGCTACATAGACCGCCTTTCCAGCTGCAAAAAACTTCCTGTTGCGACTAGTCTAGTCGCATGGAGTTTACACTTGCTGTTGTCGGAGAGGCTGTCGGTCGCTGTTTAAAAAACAATTTAAGTTTTATTTTATATTTTAATAATTGGGCAGAGAAGCTTTGAATTTGAAGAATGATATTTCGATTTTAAAAATGTTATACTGGTTATTAAATTTTTATAATTTTTTTTAGTAGATGAAATATGTACCAATATACGAAACACAGATTTTTGCTAGACTTGATAAAGTGAGAAAAAAATACTTTTTACGTCATAAGTTATTATCCTAATCAATGTATACCTCTACGTACAGATTTGTTGTTAAAAGTATGTTATAGAATGGGTAAAAAATTACACACGTGAAATAACGGTCACCGCTTTTGTAATATCTTATCTCGGTAGGAATTCGTTTGTATCGACCTATTGATGTTCTCAAGGTGTTTTATTAATAGCCACAGATAAATCTAACAAAAGTGTGCAATTAAACGATAGCAATGGTTTATAAAGACGTTACAAATTATTTTATTTTCGACTGTACTTTACAACAGTTCACTTCTCAAAGAAGCTGTTCGTAAATCATACATTCTTTATTTTAAATAATCATAAAAAAAATACATAAGTCAGTAGGTACCTAATTTAATTAAACTAAAGATAAAAACAGTATTCAAATCACCGACCGCAGGTAATGTGCCCAAAAGGCTGGCGGCATTACCTAGTTGGATGGCTATACTTATCCTCTGTCCGAGGTAAGCACCAGCCCTTTGGTCATTGGTCTCGTCAATCAACCTCTTGGATAATTCTCTGAAAAGGAGCCACTCCTCTCGGACCTAATGTTACCACACCAAAAAGCAGAAATATTTCGATAACCGTAGACTTATGATAAGTTTAATAATGAAGTATGAGAAGTTAAGATTAATTGCACCCTGAATTTACAGAAACTAAGCTATTACGGCCTAATTACATAGAATTTGAATAGGATGAACTTCGTTCATAAAAGGTACTACATAACTTACAATTATCTTATATTATATTATATATTATCTTATAATTATCTTATATTATAGGCGACAAAATCGTCATTACTCTAACTTCACAAACTTAAGTTAGGCATCAGTTGAACTATGTTGATACAAAACTATTATACAAAAAAGCGTTCTATGTACGAGTGTTTAGAGATCGTTTTTCTAGAGATAGTTTTTTAGTCAGTGCTTCGCTAAACACGGTTTATATTTTTTGCAGTAAGACGGATAGCATGGTATGGGCATGTAATGAGAAGGGAAGACTCATGTAACTAGGATAGTGCTTGGTATGAATGTTGATGGATTAACGAGTAGAGGTAGGCCAAAGAAAAGATGGATGGATTGTGTGGAAGGATGACATGAGTAAGAAAGGAGTGAGTGTTGAGATGACGGCTGATAGAGGAGAATGGAAGAAGAACACATGTTGTGCCGAACCCACATAATGTGGGAAAAGGGCAGGAAGATGATGATTTTGATAAGACGGATAGTGAAATTAATTCTGTGCGTGAAAATCGATTTTCTCAGAGACAGCAATAAAATCTGTTCTAAAAATACTAATCGCCTATCAGTTTCATATTTATTTATGAACGTACCTACTAGATAAGTTCGCACCAAGTACCTTTCACGAAGTAGCTGTGACGATTGAGTAACGTGATTTGTAGATAATGGTTGATTGATCGATATAACAATGTAATGATCACTGAATCAGTGTTTCAATGTGTAATTGTTGAGTTATTTGTAGACATCCAAAGCATTATCATAATATTTGTTTAGTAGTCATCATGTAGGTACTTAATTAAGTAAGTATTGTAATATTTGTAATAAATAAATGTTTTTTTTTTTTTCAGAATCATCAAGAACTCGTGAAAAAAGCGTTAACAATAAATACCGGTTTAATTTTGATAAAATATCTCAAATGGAAACCACTTCTAAATTCGGAAACCACACTTAACTATGTACCTATAGTATTAGATAAAACTGATTGATTTTGTAGAAATCCCCAATTGATTATATAAAACAATGTGTTTGATAAGTAGCATGTTGTGGATTTCCATTTCCTAAAATAGCATAACGAAACGTTTATAGCGCTAGAAAGTGTCATCTTTGATCCTAGCAACTCAACGCGTATATATTTTATAAACGCCATATTTAAAGCGCCACAAGTGCTAGTTTTGACATAAAATAAAAATGTCCAAGTGACAATGAAGTGGTTAGTCCTTCTCGTGGTAGTGAGTGTAGGTGACGCGGAGCTGGCTGTGAACTGCCGAGGCGAGGAGCCTAGGAACAGGGAGTGTGATAAGGTCTGCGATGAGCACAACAAATGCAAGATTCGAGCGGCTTTGCTGCTGCCGAAGAACACGACGTATGATGCATGCTTATCCGCTGTGAGTATTATTGCTTTACCTAATGTACTATTTTTAGAGACCAAAGCCGCGTTGTCACCTGCCAGAAAACTTGTTACCAATTATTAGCATTGCCTTTAATCATTACTTTGTAGTTCTTGTCGTGTCACCAGTTCTTTCGAATCAGTGTGTGTGAATGTAAGTGCGCATCAAAGAGTCTCCTTCTGTGCACTTGTTAAAAAAATATAATTTTCTCGCTTAGCCCGAAGAAAAGGAAACTTTAAAGTCTCCATAGTCTTTCAAGAGTAATCTCAGTGGCCATACATAAATCATCATAAAATTCTACTCGTTGAATGTTAAAGAGTTTTCATATTACCATAATCTAAGTGCTGCTTAGCATTGTATCTGTAGACCTCTGTAAGCAATGGCTGAGGGTCCTGCTACGCAAAAAGTTGCAGGTTCGATTCTCTCCGCGGGACATGTTAGTATGATCTGTAAATAGGGGCCTATTTTTCTCAGGTCTGGGTGTTTTCTTTAGATGTGTACCAACGTATTTGTAGAAAAAGTACATGTAATGTAAGTAAATGATCAATTAAAGCGAGTAATCAATACGTGGGTGTTTTTGAAATTCCTAAAATAATATTACAAATTTGATAGTGCTCATTATATTCCTTACGTTATCCTCAATAATCTTGAGTTTATAAAAATAAACAAAACTTGCTAAGCAAATCTGCTAGGATTCTGATGAAGCCCTGAAAATGTAAAGCTACAAAAATTGGTATTTGGGGCAAGCCCGATCGTAAAATTTATAAGACGCTACACTTTCCCTTGAGATAGAACATCGTAGCTCGTAAACAGTAAGAATATGTATTAGCGTTGTTTTTACATAAACTCATATAAGGTCGACACTGGCAGTTCTTTGTTGTTTACCTTTCTATGTATAGTTTTTTTTCTCTATCTAACCTATACTTTCCCACTGCTTGGCAAAGGTCTACCGCAGTTGTTTCCTTCTGTCTCGATCCGCAGCCTTTTGGAAGGCATCAAAGTCGTCACGCCAATGTTTTCTCGGCCTGCCCCGGCTTCGTCGCCCATTTGCAGGTATATTGTGTAGTACACATGACGTGACAATCCCTGCCCACCTATCGCTATCCATACGACTCACGTGCCCCGCCCAGCTCCACTTTAATATTGGCAGTCTTTTTACCAACATCTGCAATCCCGGTCTTTGCCCGAAGAGTGGAATTTCTGACTCTGAAATATGTAATAGCATCTCGAAAATAATAAGCTTAATTTGAAAAGTTTTTATTTTGTTCTTGTTTTGTCCTAGAAAATGAGCTGGACTCTCTCTTGGCAACTTTGCCTGTTGTAGCGTTATATTGCAAAGAGTGAAAGAAGGAACAAGAACGGCTAAATATAATTTACAAAAAATACATGCTCAAACCTATATCGATGTGCCTCAGTGTGTGTTGGCTTTTATTTTTAGAGTTTGCCCCTTCTCTATTAAATAAAGGCAATAGCTAATTCAATTTGCTTAACATTCTTCATTGATAAACAAGTCCGTCCTGACATTCAAAGTTAACTTTCAGAGGTCCGTATCCAAAGGGTACTAACAAGGGTAATCTCGCCTATAAATAGGCTCTAAAATCTATCAAATTGTGAACGCAAATGCTGAGAACACAGCGTGTTCTAGCCCTTAGTGGTCCTAATACAAACAAAACATGTAATTGATCGTATTTCTATGTCTGGTTGTTATAGTCTGGATGTTTCTATGTATACTGTGTATGTATTTACAAACAAAAAGTATATAAGTAGTAAGAATATCAGTTATCTGGTTCCCATAGTACAAACTTTGCTTAGTTGGGGCTAGATGATGCTGTGTGAAATATCCAGCATTATTTGTTTATTGATTCTTGAACTGCGAAACACAAACAAAAGCTCGGATTAGGCAGGTAAACAGATGAAATTGCTTGAGGCACCTCATCAAATTTTAAGTAAAATTTATAACTAGTTTTCAGCTTCAAGAATCTCGGATTTGTTTCCAACTTTGAATAGCTTCCTTGTTTAATTGGGGGTTTGATAGTGCTAGAAGTTTTCCGGGCACACATTTTAATTTCTCATCTTTTCTAAACTTGTTCAATTGATTTACCAAATAAGATCATTTGTATTTAAGTTTAAATAGGTTTAGACATGGATACATACTTTTCCTTCTTCTGTTTCTGTGTATGAATAACATTCACATCCATAAAATAACAGGTAAACGATCGATTTGTGATAAGATTGCCAATATTCAAACATTGTGCTTGTAAAAGCCGAGGAGTCAATCAAAACTCCAATAATTTGATTCACTCAAGCTTCAGAATTGATTTTGTATTCATATTTTCAGTTGACGTTAAGATCCGCGGTAAATTAAATTTGTGGCGGTTTGAACTGTGAACGGTGTCGGCGTAGTAGTCTTGCTGATTTTCCGCACCGTCAAGAAACTATTAAATAAAAGTATAAAAAATGTGTTTGGACAGTCACAATAAAAGATGATTACATACATATCATCATTTTCAAAAATATGCATCCACCACTCCGTTTCAAAAAGATGTAGGTATCCATTTTCAGAAAACATTCTAAAATCTAAACCGCCGTTCGTAGAGACTTAAATTATGTGGGTATGCCCATCTTAATGCGAGGGTTCTCTAAAAATCGTATTCTTCGCTTCTTGTCCACCCATAAAAAAGGTCCTTTTCGGACAAGTTGTGCGAAATTGTGCGCACAGTGCGCTAAGTGAGTCAAAATGTCAAAAATGTCAAGTGTCAAAAAATTCTAAAATGACAAAAATGACAAAAACGTCGAATATGTCGAAAATGATAAAAATGTCGAAGATGTCAAACATGACAAAAATGTCAAACATGTCAAAAATGTCAAACATGTAAAAAATTACAATAGAGACTTCGTGATCAGAAATTTCACAATGGTCTTCATAGTTGTATGTACCGTACAACTGTTGTTCCTGATAAGTCTACCTAGCAGTTAAACTCTATCGGCCTTATTAATTAGATTACCCTAATTCTAGCTTAATACGAGACTACTCTCAGACTTGTTACTTCTTTAGTAACGAAGGAGCAACTTGAATATTTTGATGTTATTAATAAACTGGTAGTAGCCTCGAATGCGTAATACATTCCTTACATCGGGATTAGTTGAAAAAGAGTGAATGAACGAATGATATTATCATTCAAAATATTGTCTATCTCTGTCATTAATTATATGAATGACAGAGATAGACACTAATTTGTATTTGACAATCTGTTTTATTGAAAGAGGTTTTATTCTTCTAAAACTTTTTGGTGTTACGTCTGCCTACTCCATCTCTATACTAGGTGGCGCCTAGGAGTAACTCTTACTCCGAGAGTAGAGTCGAATTAGCTTAGTTCTTCCTTGGTCTTTGTTTATTAATACTGAATTGACCTACTACAGCCTTATGCTTTGGATTAGCGTAAATACCACCCTAGTTCGTGTTTATTAATGACAGCCTATGATATTTACTTTGTCAGTGACAAGATTGGGTTTAAAAAAAAACTGTTTCTCCAGGTGGAACCGGTGCTGGAGTTGGCAATGCAAGACAAAGTTGTGAAAGACCTCTTCCCTTCGTGGGTAGAGTTCGAATGGCTGACATATGACGTCGTCGACTGTGACGCCGCCTACGCAGTCATATCAGCTATCGACGCTTTCAATGACTGCACGCATGTGTTTTTCGGACCAGCTTGCGACTTTGCTTTGGGTGAGTAGTTTTTTATGAATCTGAACGCTTATAATGCATCTACGCGAGAGAACACGGTAAAAAGACATTTTGAGTTTTCCTCAAGTAAAAATACGTAAGTAAGTTCGTATGAGTAAGTGGCCCTCTGGTGACGGAGTTTAAAGGCCGAAACCGTCATGGCCGAACGACTTAGTAGCCAGGACCGACAATTTAACGTGCACTCCGAAGCACGTATAAATTTTTAATGCCTCTGCTAAAAAGCTGTTCGTATCATTTTTCTTTACAGTTCTAAATTACGCGAATCATTTTAGTTGACTCAAAAAAAATATGCTCAATTTGCCCTGCCAGAGGGACCAACATGCGAATTGATTCAATCTTGACATTTTTTGTGACAAGCTTCCAATTCGGTAACAATCCGTAATTTGAGCAGTTATGGAGGGTTCTCGATAAGGGCGTGTTCATTGTAAGGGCTCGTTACTTCGCTTGTTGCTGGAAATGTGTAAAAGGATGGGGAAAAAATACTTAGGTAGGTGTATTTTAGAGAAACGTTTTTTTATGAGAAAATGCCATGCAAATGTATTTAATAGTTTTTAACCGACTTCAAAAAAAAGGAGGAGGTTATATGTTCGGCTGTATGAATGTTTTTTTTTATGTATGTTCACCGATATTTCCGTCAGTTGTGGACCGATTTCCAAAATTTTTGAAGTGAAAACTTCTTTAGGCGCGTTAGCGACATAGAGGAAATAGTTTTGAGATGGGAAAAAAATTATGGATTCAACTAAGACGCTGTCACTTGACCTAAGATGCTTTAATGTCAAAACGGTAAGACGCTTTACTGTCAAAACGGTAAGACGCTTTACTGTCAAGACCATAGATTTAGCGTGTTTTCGTCAGCGCGATCTAGAAAACGACCAATTTTAGTCGCGCCATCTAGTTATAAATTTCAGAACTACTTTCAGTAACTGTTCTACACTGCATAAAGTTTAGGAATAGAGCTTTTGTTTACATTTAGATTAGATATAATAATTTAATTAATAAATAATTACATTAGAATAAGCTAAATTAATTGGAGAAACTATAAAAAGGTCCCAGATCGAGCATTTTTATGTATTCTAGAATATTGTCAGTGCTGTGCATAGAGAAAAGTACCTACTATCTAATTGTGTTACATTACATACAAACTTACCGAGTGATGTGTGATTATTTCGGATTTTTTAGTACAGTGCATTGGTACATGACTCACACACAGCTGATTTCTCACTTTTTGATTAAAACTTATCCTATGACAAATATGTATGATAATTTTTCCTAGCAGCATTTTTTCAGAAGTAAGTATTTTTACTGGTGACTTGAAGAAAACCAGAGAGGAGCCGGAACATTCCCAAAGCTATTTCTATCCAACTAGATATGTAGGTACAAAACCTTCCTAATCCAAAAATCCGTTTGATCTAGCTTTTGTCTTACTTTCAGTTCGCCCAACGGATCTAGGCATTCGTGAAGTTAGCAGATTGTCTGCGCAGTGACCACTTTTTCATACAAAATTGTGTTCTGCGCAGACAAATGGCTAACTTTACAAATGCCTAGATCCGTTGGGCGAACTGTACTCTTGAGTTGCATGAAGCTACTAATAACTATCAGTGATGGTGTTCATAGGGGTTGCGCAGACACTTTTCAAATCATTGATTTGTCAAATTGTATATGTTGCGTTTACTATAAATTTAACTTTTAAATTATTACAATTGTTCAACAATAACACTTTATTTTATCTAAAACCTCTGCCTCTGTAGGTACATCTATACTTGATGATTTATACAGAATCAGGAGATTCAGGAGCGAACCTATGCCTACACTCAAGACGATGCTGTAGTGCCTGGGACATTGTATTTATTTACCTAGCTGCTGTAGTATTAATTTAGCTGCTGTACCTACTTTAGTAGTACAAGAATAGATACTGTAGTAGCGCTACCTGTTAGGTACAGTCGCCTGCAATGAGATGTATACGTACAGACATTCTACAATTTTTGAATCACACTCACTCAATGAAAGTATCACACTATTTATATGCAATAACTTCAGAATACTATTGTTGCTACTAAGTACATAGTTAAAATTAAATGTATGTTAGTACAATCACTTTTTAGTTTTGATACAAACCAAATATCTATTTTTGTAAGTTTGTACTTTTTATTTCAGGCAAATGTATACTGTGAAGGCACAAGCCTCAGCTTTTCAAGTACCAAAAAAAGTAAGTTCATATGAGTCTGTACGCAACTCAGGTGTTAATTTCTAGGCCGCGGTGTAAAGCCTCTGTCATTTCTTGTTGTCTGTCTGACAACCGCTGTCTTCATCTTTGTGGGTCATCATAAATGGGTTCTGCGCAGTAACTTTGGAGGGATAAAATTCATTGTGCGTAATGTACGTAATTGTTCAAGTTTTCACTTCTGTCGGCACTCCCGGAGTGCCACAACTTTTTTTTTTGTTTGAAAGGGTATACTCTCATTGTGGTCCCATATAAATTTTATTCCTGAGGGATTCATAGTTTTCCCGTAAAACTAAAACAATCACTGAACTTTTAGAAAATTGTGGCCCGATTTCCAAAATTTTTTTTTTGTTAGAAAGAGTATACTCTTAAGGTGGCGCCATATATTTTTTTTTCCTGAGGGATTAATAGTTTTCCCGTAAAACTAAAACAATCACTGAACTTTAAGAAAATTGTGGACCGATTTCCAAAATTTTTTTTTTGTTAGAAAGAGTGTAAAGGACACACTCTCAAGGTGGCGCCATATATTTTTTTTTCCTGAGGGATTGACAGTTTTCCCGTAACATTCAAAAAACCTCATTCTCACTACACAACACACCCTGACTCACAATCTGAGTCAAACATTAAATAGTTTGAAAGGGTATTACACCCGAGGTAGTCCAAAATATTTTCTTTTCCTTATGGATTGATAGTTTTCCCCCTTGCTGAACTCCGGTGTGTCCTTTAGTAGGTCTGCCCATGACTTCTCTTATCCTTTCCTACTTAAGCTACGATAAGCAAAGACTTAATGTACTCGTAGCTTACTATATTATTTACACATACACTTTTATTTACACAGTATTTATTTACTAGTGAAAAATAAAACATTTTTGAAAAAAAATATTGAACCGACTTCACAGAATACAAACAGAACCTTCTACACAATAAAAAGAGAAAAATAAGAATATAATTTGAAGTGGCAAGTGAATACGATTAGGTACCTATAAAAAAAAGAAATCGAGCGATAGCGTACCAGGATAATTTTGCACCCAAGTTCTTTTGAACTTCTTAGATGTAAATGAATAGTTGGCACCGACTTCAAATTATATTCTTATTTTTCTCTTTTTAGTGTGTAGAAGGTTCTTCTGTTTGTGTTCTGTGAAGTCGGTTCAATATTTTTTTTCAAAAATGTTTTATTAGGATAGATGATGCGGTGTGAAAAGTCCAGTATTTATTTTATTTTGGCCGTGTGTGATATTGCTGACTTTTATGTGTAAGTTGTATGTACCTACGTACCTACATTAATGTATATATCGTTTAGGAAAATATATACTTGCATGCTCTAAACGGTGATGGAAAACATCGCGAGGAAACCAGTTATTCTTATTGACGGCAATGCCAACCTGTCTCGTATGGAATGCTAACTTCTGCAAATGAGTATCAGCCAAATAAATATATGGCATAAATCATATCTGAAGAGAACCTTCTTCTTGTCGTATCACTAGTTGGCTTTATATACAACGTCAGTAAACGTTAAAAGTCTATGTTTTTTATATGTACTAAGAATATAAATTCACGTCTGAAGTACGTACCAACTATGGAGTTCAGGAGTTTATCAACATAAATAAACCCTTTCAAAATTCACCATGTAAGAACACTTTTAATCCCAGGATTATGTTAAGAGGGATTATGATTGTCAAGAACAATGTAAGTTTGAAGGAAAGTTCGTTGTGTGGTGTGCTACCGAAAATATAGTTTTGTGTTTTTTTTTTTTTTATATGTTAGAGTGGAAATTTTTATTTACAGAAACTAAGCTACTACATATTTACATATATTTACAAAATACAACAGGATTAGTCAAGCTATCTAAGGATCGTTAGAAACGATCTTTATAAAGCTCAACTGATCCAGGTCACTGTCAGTCGGAAGCGTGCCCAAAACACTGGCGGCATTACCACGCTGGATGGCAATGCTGACCAAAAATGTGAAATACTTCATTACAAAAAAAAATAATTTGAAGGTATTATAGAAAACATTTATTATCGTTATCTACATGCTTGATTTCAAACTGGTTAAATAATGTAAAAAAAAACCGGACCAGTGCGAGTCAGACTCGCCCACCGAGGGTACAAAGGACTAAGGTAACTTATAACAGTGCAAACTGTACTACCTAACTGAACTACTAACCTACCTAAAAATAATTTTTAGATATTTTCCTGTACTTGTAGTCTAAGACGATACTACTTGCCAAACATAGTTATAGGTGAACGGGAAGTACCCTATGAATTTTGATTTCCATAAGTGTCGAAATACACGTTTTTTTGCGAAAACGAATCTAACTGAAATAATAAAAAGGCCGGTGAGGCTAGTCAAAAATGAAAAAGGAGAAATCAATTTCAAATTATTGGACTAATAATTCAATAGATGGAGAATATAGGGTAAAGACGAATCAGTAATAGCTTCAATCATTTTCATCCGGTTCAGTCACAGGGTTCAGTGAATACTGACAACAGTTTTACACTTGAGTGAAATATTTAACAAATAACCTTAAAATCGATCTATTACTACAAGGACATATACTTGAAATTGCAAAATAATTGTTCAAATTAATATCTATGATTTTAAACCAGTTAAAGTTTGTAAGTTTAATTAATGCCTTCGAAACTACACGAGTATCATTGACTGCGAGAGCGAAGATGTTACGGGAACTGAAGATGAACTATTCTTTATAAATACAGCCTTAATTTTGTATTAAAATATAAAAGAGCTCAATTGCTTAGAGGCAGCAAGAGATTTGCCCCACGTTGGGCGGCAATATGAATGTATTGGCGCTTACGGGGCAAATCTGTTTCTATTATAGACATACTATTGACTTACTACGAGTACGAGTAAACAATACACATATAGTCAATAAACGTCACTGTGTGCATAATCACACGTATATTTTCTTCGATTTCCTTACTTTTATTTTGTTGACATTGCGTGACAGAACTTCATCATGAAACGAGATTTGCTGACGAGTATGTCATACTAACTTTTTTCACTTCGTTCACGTTTTTGAATATACTCGTATACGTGGTGTGTGTATTTGATAGATAGGTTTTAACAGATTTATAAAATATATTTTTGCAGCTGTAGTTCATCAAAAAAGCGCTTAGAAAAGTTAAAAATATATTGTGATCAATAAAAAAATGCTGTCGAGTTACAAATCCCTACAAGCCGGATGCTTGTAAGACGTTGAATCATACAGTAGGTAAATGTTACTCAAAGGGATTCGGTAAAATGGTAATTTTTAGGAACAAGGATTCTTTGATATCTCAATGTACACACCAAGACTGCTTTGCAAGTAGAATTCTTTTTTGATTTTACTATTTAATTAATTTGCTTAAACTAACCATATTTTTGGTAATAAAAATGTATTGGAACAGTTGCAGCTTTTGGCAAAAAAATTCAGCGAGTTAATAAAAATAAAAAAAGTTTGACAGCAGAATTGCAAGCTACGTTTCCTGCAAAACCTATTTTGCCTTGTTTGATTGGTTCTAGGTTGCACACAATTTTTATTTGAATGTCATCTGGCTTGACGCGTTGCCGGGAAACAGGCACATGATATTTTGTTTTTTTTTTAGATCCGCGATACAGAAAAAAATTGGTTCCACTAATTGGGTATCGATAAAAACTAAAATCTACTAGGTCATACGGTAATAGTGCTAGGTAGTACACTTCTGAACCACAAATGACACATTTTAGGTGAATTTTGATTTATTTTACTTCAGACTACGATCTGAAAGAATGCATACCACTTTTGGGCCAACCTTTTTTTTTATAACGTCAGAAAATCCATTAAAGATACCCCCGTGGGTTATATCGGACTCTCACTGACTAAAAACCATAGTAGTTTATAATTTCCCTGCTAAAAACTGACGCGTGGCCGGCCTCCATGCATGTCAAGGGGCTCCGGGGTCTCCTACGGAACGCACCGGTGCCCCTCACGCATTTTGCTTAAAGCACTGTCCCGGGGATGGCACCGCCAACCTACATTGAGTTATTGTCATGTCTAATTAATGTTACAGTTGGATATTCTTTATTTACTTTTGCCGAGACCCTGTTGTCTAGAATATATGTTTCTTGTGTACAATGCACGTGCTGATAAATGATAACTCACGTCGGCTCAGATGAAGCTAGAAAAAATGGCTTCTTATAACAAAGATAGAAAGCTCAACCGCAACCCTCAGTCCACAGCGATCCTTTTGTCAGTCTTTGAATTCGTCTCACGGACGTGTAAATTGAGTAAATATGAATTTACGATATTCGTCTCAAGGTCTTTAAGGGACTGACCGGTATTACGGGGAGTAATGTAAAGACACAGCGAGCAATCGTGTAGTCAGTAGGAAGTAAGGCGCTTGCAGCGAGCAACGAGCGGCTTTTAGCGTAACTTGACATGTTCGCTGCGTATGGTACAATACGCCTCGTATTGCCGGTCAATATTTATTACTTTCCAAAAGTACATAATTATAATAATATGACTGGCTTTGCATATTTAAATAATATTTATATTGTGTAGGTAGGTAGGTACTTCCTTACCAAATAATATTGTAAAAATATCTAACGTTTTAAAGAAACTTGTAAAATACGTTTCAAGATTTTTCTAATTAAATGCAACTTTTTCAGTAGGTACAGTCAGCAACAGAAGTCTATTAACATTTTATGTTTCACAAACCTGAATATTTCCTAAATCCGTAACATCACGACCAACATTTTTATTAATATTTGAAGATAAAGTATTGATTCATAATTTTCCAAAAAAGTTTATTTTTTCTTGGTTATCGAAAACAAAAGCCATTTTATAAATTTCAACAATTAATCGACTTTCGTTGCTGACTGTACCAACCATTCCTTAAAAAATTAAATTCATTTTTCTTATCCAACATTTAGCAAAATTAGCATTTGATCACAATCATGCCCTCTGTCAAACGCAGTCTTTCCTTGGATAGGGTGTACCAGAATTTGGGAATAGAGTTTTAGAAAATTACAAAATCTAGGCTTTTTATCTTAAGTACCTGCGTATCTGAAGGTCTAAAAATAGTTTATTTGCTAACTAGGTATTTGAATGTATTTCATTGGATTTTGAATGACTTTAGCGAAGATACCCAAACGATGACAGTGATTTTGATCCGGATAATTATAATTAGCCTTCGAATAACCAATTTTCTTATTTTTTATAAATTTTTACACCTTGCACAATTATTCAAGAACTTGGGCTGACATAATTCTAATTTTAGCAGGCGGAGTGTTGTGAACAAACTGATTGACATGAGAATACGAGTATAATCTTTGGAAGTTCGTGCAGGCTTGTTTATTCTGCGTTAAATTGTATTTTGAACTAGGTTTTATTTAGCGTGGGTGTTTACGGCATAAATCTTTATATTGTTACTATTTTTCTCGGTTTTTGTATTTGTACGGGGTCCAGACAGAAGTATTTTATGTATGGTTTGTTTAGCGTCGTTTGTTTTTGACACATATCTTATACACAGATAACATGCTATTAGCGTCTTGTTTTATCTGAGTTATAAATATGTCTCAAAAACAAATTACCTACATTATCTTTCTAATGGGTATTACAGAATGGAGAAATTGCCATATTAAGAGCAGCTTTTCTATGTTTAAACGTTTCGTTCCGAAGAAGCTTAAGGTTTTTTTTGTGTGATTGGACAATGTAGATCGTAGCCAACCATAGCATAAAGGCTATTCAAATTTTTTATACAATGCGGGAGAAGTTGCAGACGGTAGCTATCAAATATGTAATCGATCAACTTTAGGCTATTGTTAGACGATCAAAGTAACTGGAAGTTCCTTTTGACGAGGGATGGAGCTCAGTTGGTAACTTGTTAGCATAATTAGACGCACGCGTAGTGTCGGACCTTCGTAATAATGTTACCAGTTAGCAATAATGGAATCGTTATTGACTTAACTTGACCCTATTTTAAAATAAAAATAAACAGAAATAATCACAATAAACTGCTTGTATTGGGTAACGGTAATAGATAGATAGATAATTTATTTATTTGGAAAAACACACACACATACGTAGTACATTATTACAAAGGAAGATTAACACACTATTTTATTACTTCTATTGAACAACTTTTTAGCTTGTAAACATAATAAATAGATAGATTTAAGTAACTTGACTTTGTTTTAACCTCATCGGACTATTTTCTGAAGAGGTTCGGGCTTCCTGGGCCTTGATTCATAATACAGCGGAATGCATTCGGTTCGGAATCGACCGGTAGCAACCAATCACTAAGCAAGAAACGTCAAATCCGGATCAATTCCTGCACTGTGATTGGTTGCTGTCGGTCGATTCTGCTGTATTATGAATCAAGGGCCTGGTTAGGTTAAACCTATTGCAACGTTTTAGACGATTATGAAAAATTAAAATAAAACGTATTATTAAGTACTTATTATTCTGAAAAATAAGCATAGACTACGAGTATGTCTTCTGTTATAAGGATAGGTGAAGTTTTAGCAATGTTGATCTTACATTTTCTAAGGTACATAAAGTAAAGTGCACGCTGTGAACGTGAAGTTCCTGGATTGTTGTGTTTATAAACATCACAGACGAGGGCAGAGCTCATCATCATCACCCTTTCATTCATTTCTACATTAGTGTTAGTAGAAGTGCTCTTTTGTTCTCGTTTATTTGTCATCTTTGTATTCATTTTTTACCTCTGACGCGGACTTCTTTCGCCATTTTTGAAGGAGCTATAGTGGCTCTGCTATTTTATTTAGTTTTCTCGTGTTTTACTAGGTTTTATTATGTAATTTCGGTGGCATTTTACTAATGAAGCTTTGGATACGTAACAGGAGATTTGGAAAATGGAATGGGGGAGTATTCAAGAAGTTTTCTCATTTGACGAAAGATTTCCGTTGGAGTTTTGAAAGGACAAGCCACCATGTTTTTTCAATTGACTCAAATTGACGTGACATAAGTAATACATATTTGAAGAAAGATTTGAAGTGAAGTCAAAGTGAAAAGAAGAAGAAGGAATAAAAAGAAGAAGAAGAAACCAAGAAGTGAAGTGAAACCATGAAGAATATGAAGACCTATATGATGAAGACTAAGCTAAGATGTTAGGTACTGATTGGGCGATATTGTCGCTCAGCGACAAAGGCCTTTTTTTTGTAAATAAAAAAAAAACCTCTGACGCAAAAGAGGGGTTGACTTGTTTGTGCATCTGCGTCTCTGAATGAGGCCTTGTGGCTCCTAAACGGATGAATCGATTTCGATTTGTGTGATTTTTAAAAAAATCGTGGTTGATTTTTTTTAATTTCTATCGCGTAAAATGAGCGTAGGTAATTTACGCGGCATTAGCTTACAAAAATGTTAGTGCCGCGTAGCACAAATTTTGTGTAATTTTTAACTGTTGTTTTTTTAAAAGATTGCGTAACATCAGATATTTAATTTAATAGAGAAATATGTATAAGTATGTTTGTCTAAATGAGTTTATCATATACTGGACTAGGTACCTAGACAAACGCCATGCTATGAGGGCAGATGATATAATACTAGCTATAGCGATACGTGATACGCATACGGTTTTTATGAACATAATAGGTATCCCGTTGTTTAATAATGGTGGTTTATTATCAGCGTGAGTGATACTTTGACCCCATAAAAATCCAGATATAAATGAATAGGAAGCATTTACTGGGAATACCCGTTACTTGAGACTTATCAATTGAGATCTAAATGAAATTGATATAATAAATTAAATTTTTGTCGCTGGACATCAGCTGTGGACATTTATTTGATGCGCAATCTAACACATATGTACGTACAGTCAGCAAAAAAATCGATTAACATTTTGATGTTTCACAGATCTGAATATTTCTGAAATCAAGTGTTGAGATTGAATCTAACCAAAGTGATGCAGTGATTCTGATTCGTTTGTTTTTATGTATCGCACCACCATTTCATTCGGCAAACATGCATTCGCGTTGCAACTAGGGAATATTTGCTAGCTACATTTTGGTACTTATTAAAATGATGTGTCACACGAGATCTAAGTTATGTGTTACTAGTCTCAAATTCTATTTCCCGAAGTTTCGTGTTTCTAGGGTGGTTAACAAGTGCATAATCGATCTAGAACACGTCACTTTCTCGCTGGTGATAGACACCACGGATTTCCACACCAATTCCTTCCAAATAAGTAGTAGCTTATTTTCTTTAAATATATGTATTACTGACACTTTTTCATACAGTCTGAATAGTCTACACCACAAGAGCTTTAACATTGACGGACCAAATTCAACTCACCAAGCGTGTGATCAAAAGCGACCTTAGGAAATAGGCTAAAGGTTAAAAAAAATAATGCTAAAGGTTCCTTTGATAGATCTTCTGTGATCGATTGGAACCAGACTGGCGCAAACTATTTCATTATTTATTTATTAACACCTTACAGTCAGAGGCTCAACCGCCTACTGAGGGGAAAGAGATCACGGGGTTCGATTTTCATAAAAAGTGGATATGAATCAGTGGCCAATTCTGGTGACGGAGTTTTTAGGCCGCCTTAAGGCCTCCGCCATAACTTAAAGACCCGGGACCAAAATTTTACGTGCCCTCCTAATCACGGAAGCGCTCAGATGAAAATGCCACTGGCGGTCACCCATCCAGTTACAGACCGTTTTGAACGTTGCTTGACTTTTGACAATAAGAAATTCATTAAAAAAAGTTGTTAAAATAAAAGAAGTAAAGCTCTTTAGTGATGACTAGAATTGAAGACATAAGTGTGCGTGAATCCGCTCAATTTTGTTAGAACTTTTAAATCATTTGCAATAAATCGTCATACAAGCGAGTTTTGTATGTCTGTTTTTAAGTTGGATTTTCTATATCAAGATGTATTATAAACTTTGTTAATATAGGTAACATTAATAATATTGGCGTTTTACCTGAAATAAAACGCTTATTAAACTACTTACCTTATTCGAAGCATAATTAAACAATTGAGACAGGCGTACCCTTTTTCCTATACCATTTCCCTTTGTTTTAAGTACTTTTAGCTCTTTCTTGCTGATTCATGACGTCACCAGGGGAGTGGGGAGCGCGCTTTTATACAGCTGCGTGCTCCGGTCTTGCTCATTGGATTTTATACCTAATGTCACCAGGCAGAAATTACTGTATGCTTCGAATAAGGTAAGTAGTTTAATAAGCGTTTTATTTCAGGTAAAACGCCAATATTAAACTGACTGTACCTTATTCGAAGCATAATTAAACAATTGAGAAATGTCTGTTATCGCCTGGTGATGCTCATGATGAACGCCAATGTGATGAGAAACAATAAACCAAATATAATTGTAATAAATTTTTGTTTTATTTTATAAACAAAAAATATAATAATACATATATTTAAGGTAACAAAAAATTAGGCACAAAAATGGAGATAAAAATCACTAGAAACCAATCAAATAGAAGGTTTTTTAGATACAACAATTATGTACCTACTGACAAAATCAAATAATTTCTATGTGATCGGATCAAATAGAGTAGTAATGCTGCTACTCCTGGAAGATTGTTGCACTTGTCGCTTATAAAATTTTACAAAAGTATTTGAAGACTTCCAATTTCCACGGGTTATAATATCTTCCATGGAGAAATTGTCCAGCCAATTTTTAGAGGCTACTGCGGAACGGATACTTCCAGGAGTAGCACCAATTCCTGCCTGACGCATTAAAGTCTTGATCCACCCTGCAATTACTGCCCTTGAGGCTGAACGAGCTTCACCTCTTGTAGTTACGAATAAGTTATGACACTTTGCTTCCTGGCGTCTACCAGAAAGTACCAATATAGTCCGTTCAATCCAGTATACAGGATCTAAATTTATATTTTGATTATTCTTAATTAATTTCCAACCCGACTGCCTATGATCTGATGAATCTGTCTTTGACCCAAAGGAAGGCCACATAATTATATAGTTATGTTCTAATGATCTAACATAACTTTCTTTGTCAGTCATAAGCAAAGTTAAATCGTGAATACGCCGGCCAGAACAAAGTAACAAGAGAGCAGCAGTTTGACTTGATACATCAAAAACATTATCGTGATTAATTGATCTCTGTTCAAGAAAAGATGCGAAATCGTCAATATTCCATACAGGTGATTTGCAAGATTTAGGCTTTTTATTTGAAATGGATTTTAAGATATGTTTAACAAGAACATGCTGGCTTAGAGCACCAGAGTCTTTAACATTACACAATGTTGAAACTACAGACTTATGCAACATAATTGTATTATATGACAATTTGAATTTAATATGGAGATCTGCCAAAAAACGAGCGAGATCTGAGCCTGTGGGGCTATCAGGGCTAATTTTGCTAGTCTTACACCATGAAACCCAACGGTTCCACGCCGGTCTATACGTCTTTAGAGTAGAAGCACGCCATGAATTTTTCAAAAGCTCTATTTGGGCACTATCCCAATAAGTTAAGTTCTGAGACCACCCCCACATTTCCAAACCTCTAGTATCAGATCCTGGACTCGGGGGGGCGGCATTCCCGTTGTTACATCGACTAGTACTTGGCGCAGGTTCAGTATCGTGAATGGGGGAGCTAGCGCTCGAGATTTGAGATCTCCGCGCCAAAAAACTTTCTCCCAGCGTGGTGCCACTATCAAGTAAATTCCTGAGGCCTGATTCAGGAAGCTCAGAACTTTTGGAATAAGAAACGGGGGTGGAAACACCCATGCCAGGTTGAAATTCCAAGCGATCGAGAATGCGTCGTGGGCTACGGCTTGTCTGTCGTTCTGGTCTTTCGATACATAGCGAGAGACTACGTGAGCGTTGCTGGAAGCGAATAGGTCTACTTGAGGTATTCCCCATTTCGAGAAAATTATCTCCGTGCAATCTGATAACAGGTGCCATTCGGGAGCCTGACGAAACCGAGATAAGTGGTCGGCATGATTGTTGTATCTCCCCGGAATGTGGAATACTGTTATGTGTATTTGGTACTGATCTATCAATTGGAAAATTTCGTAAGTTATGTCCATCAATCGAGAAGATCTGGTGCCTCCTTCGTGACGCAGATATGCTACTACCGTGCGATTGTCGCATTGTATCGTTACTGTGGACTGACTTAGATATAAGGCTTGACTCTGAAATGTTTTGAGAATCGCAAGCATCTCTTTCACGTTGCAGTGAAATTGCTCTTCGTTCTTGAGCCACGTTCCCCATAGAGACTGGCTGTCTAACTGTGCGCCCCATCCTAAATCGGACGCATCTGTTGTTATGAAATGTGTCGCTGGTGGATGGTGTAGAATTGATGGGTGTTGTAAGTTGTGTGACCACCACCGAAGATCGTTTATTGCATCTACAGGGACAGTATGCATTTCGTGATTGTTCTCTAGGTCTAATGAGTTTAGAAACTTCTGGAGCGCTCGATAATGTAATCTGCCTCGTTGAACAACAAAGCTCGCAAAATTTAAAGCTCCTATCACGCTTTGCAACTTTTTCAAGTCTACCTTCCTTGAATTTATGACTTCGTGAATTTTGGCTAACAACGGAGGTACTTTCTCTAATGGTAACCGCTTGAGGTTTAGCCAAGGATCCCACAGTATTCCTAGATAAACAAGAGATTTCTTGGGTACCAAAATTGACTTTTTGAAATTTATTTGCCAACCTAGATATTGCAATGTCTTTACAAGAAGATGCACATGGTTCGCTAAAATATCTGGGTCTTGGTTGGCTAAGAGGAAATCGTCTAAAAATACCAGAATCCTCACACCCTTGGTTCTCATAACTTGAGCAATCCAATTTGTCAGACTGGCAAATGTTTTTGGAGATGAACTGAGCCCGAAGGGAAGACACGTCATTTGAAGGAATTTGCCTTTGTAAATGAGGCGCAAAAAACGTCTGTGCGACTGTGCCACCTTCAAATGAAAATAAGCCTGGGATATGTCCAGCTTGCACATCCAGTCTTGGGGCTGAATGAAATCGGGAATTCTGAATACATTTATGAGTCTGAATGATTCGGTCAGCACGAATTTGTTCAAAGCTTTTAGGTTGAAAATCGGACGAGCCGTGCCGTCGCTTTTTGGCACTAGAAAGAGGGTAGATATAAAACTCGGATCTTGCTGTGCGATTTCTAGAATTCCTTGTTCCAACATTTTCTTGACAACTAATGTCATTTCCAAGGACACGGGCGTGTGAAATGCTTTGTCGCATAACTTGGGCATGATCAAAGGGGGTTTTTGTTGAAAGGGTATTCGATACCCCTGTATTATTCGAACAAGGAATTCCGGAGCTTGCATTTCTATCCAGTGGCTGACAAAATTCGATAGCTGACCGGCTTTGAAAGGCCTCTTGTCAATACTTACTTCTTTTGGCATTGTAGCCTGAAGGGGATGCCCTTCGCTTGTATCCCCGTTTGTTGCTTGGATTTCTTTGGTTTTGTCTTGCGCCGCGAGCGCGAAATGAACCTCTATTACTTGCACCACGATGCGAATGGTTGAAGCATGTATATGCCATACTTGTATCATGTCCAGCAGCAGAATGTCCTTGCGAAGGACACTGATTATGGAAATTACCACCCTGCGAGGGGGCATTCATATATTGACAACCAACTCTTGCCTGTGTAAGTCTGAGGTCAAGAGCCGACCCATTCAACATAAAAAAAAAAAAAAAAAAAAAAAAAAAACCATAGCCTTGCGAAGGCATATATGCATAGTGTTTACCCTGCGAGGGTACTTGTGGTGCCATGTCCTTGCGAAGGACGTATAGGCCATTTTCCAACTTGCGAAGTTGAACCAGTGGTACCAGATGATCTGGAGGCAGGCAAAAAAGCCTTTTTTACACCACCCGCTTTTTCTAAAGCAGTAACTAAATGCTCAGAATTGAACAAACTTACCTCCGTTGGGGGTATCTTTCGCAATGACGTTTTGACTAAAGGATCACGCACTGCATTAGTGATACCATCCCTGCGCATTTGTATGGTTTCGGCCCTGTGACCACATACCATCTGTAAAAGGTCTGCCGAGACCTTGCTAAACTCACCAGAAGCAAAAATATCGTTAATCTTTTTATTAACCTCTTCAGTGTCGAAGGTACCCTCATTTTTTATCCATGTCATAAACTCGCAAAGTTCCTTTCTCAAAGCTTCTTTTTGTTTTAACACTGCGTATGTCAACGAAGCATATGCCCTCTCTGTATACCCTAAATGTTTTAGGGTATCATATTGTCTAACCTCTTCATTTGCCTCAAGCTCCACGAAACCAGGGCTGTGATTGTACAGTTTTTGTGTTTCCGCATAGCGTACTTCACTCCAATCGGGTTTATTAAGAAACTGAATTTCTTTTAGAATAGCTAGGAATCTTTCCTCAGTTTTAGGCACAGATGGTTCTTTAAGTTTCGTTCCTACGTCTAAATTTCGTAAAAAGTTACTACCGTCATCTACAGTCGAAAAGTCATCTTCTGCAAATAGGGATATTGCATCGTCTGCTTCATGCACATTGTGATTGATCTGAAGCTGGTTGCGCAAATGAGCGACCTCACTCGTTAGTTGATTAATTTTACGGTTAGAATGACTCCGTTTGCTTTTGGCCCCCCTTTTTTTGTGATGGCGGCGACGGGCACGCTTACGCTTTTTTGACCTAGTGTCAGAAGAGCTAGATGATGAGCTAGAACTACTACTAGTACTATCCGAGCTACTGCTAGAAACTTTTCTCTGAGAAGTTCTGGAGGGGCCCGCAATTGGTTCCTCTTGCGAGATATTCGAGCCTTCGTCCATGATCTACAATAAGTTTATTTCGCTTTAACAATTTATTCAAAAAACTCGAACGGAAAACCGTTTATTTAAAATAATAATAAGTACTTACGTGTTATTTCGCCTGTAGCACACACAATAAACAAAAATAGTCACAAAAAACTGATGCTAGGTACACAATTTTTTGAATAATTGGGAAAAATAACGGTCGATGCGAAAGTTGAATAATATTCACTTACTGACGACCGCTTCCGGCAAGGAATAAAACGCCAATGAGCAAGACCGGAGCACGCAGCTGTATAAAAGCGCGCTCCCCACTCCCCTGGTGACGTCATGAATCAGCAAGAAAGAGCTAAAAGTACTTAAAACAAAGGGAAATGGTATAGGAAAAAGGGTACGCCTGTCTCAATTGTTTAATTATGCTTCGAATAAGGTACAGTCAGTTTAATAAATTATATTTAACATTAGTACAAAGCTTTCGTACTTGAATAAAATAAGCCTTGGTGAATCTTCTATTATTTTATATCTCGTAAATAATTCTCTTTGAAAACATGAGTTTAAACACTCCAACCAAAATGTAAAGGTAAGAAAATATTTTTAACTGAAGGCAAATAAATCAAAGGCGCTTATCACAAACAGATATTGTTTAACTTTCCTTTAAAGTAACTGAAAAAAAGTTTAAGTGACTTAGACGATTTTGGACGTTATCGCGTAGTAATGATGCTTTTGCACAAACGTCATTTTGACTTATCAACGTGTGAAAATGCATTGCAATAGGTTTTTCGTCAATTCTGAGAAATTATTTTGTAGCGAGGACTACAAAGGTGAAATAAGTAAAGGAAATCGTATATCATGCTTAATGGTAGGTTCTTATTAAGAAGTAGCTTTTTGATAACAAAGGGTCAAAGTTTTGTGATATATTTATGAAGGAAAAACTGTTTCAACTTTGTACGTAAATCTTTGTTAGTACCTACAGACAGATGTTTATTGTCATCTCTTAGGCTAATTGTCGTAGTAAGCTGAAGTGGCTACCCATTCGTCTTCGCCGTAACTCCCACATTCTTTGTCTATTGTACAATATTTTATTTAATCCTTGCTCACCACATTACCTTAAAGAACGCTTTCAATTTCTTCATGAGTCGCATCCTCGCACTTTGCGCTCCTCTGAAACTCTTCAGCTTATAACGCCCACCCACTCCTCCTCCTACTATGGTAACTCTTTTACTGTGCAGGCAGTCTGCCTGTGGAATGAGTTACCTGTTGCAATCCGACGTGCTAAAACAATTTCCTCCTTCAAAATCATGTTGAAGGAACACTACTTGTCCTCTTATTGTTGACTTCTCCTGTGTTGTTAGACAAAACTATACATATATTATTTATATATTTATTTATATATATTGTATGCATATAAGTATATAAATATGTATTTATTAGTATGTAAATTTAAGTAAGTTTATTATTAGTTGTAAGTATACAATTAAGTAGGTATATTATATTATTTCAAAACCAATTCTTTCTTTGGTCATGCCCCTTTATATTTTTCGATATGTCCATTTATCCATCCACAGGTTGTCTGGTAGAGATCGCTTTTTAGCGATAAGACCGCCGATTGTATATCATAGTTAAGTTTTTTGTATGTTTTTGTTTTACTTTTTTATGTGGTGTGCAATAAAGTATTTTCTATCTATCTATCTATCTAATTGCAATGTGTATTCATGAAAATACCGTGCTCAATTTTTTTTACCAAAACACTGCAAAAATGTTACTGACATGGTCCAAGAATATAAAATAGAAAAAATAAAATAAAGAATATATAACGAACCATTCATCACTAAAAAAAATGTTTGCCTAGGCCATTCCCTTTCAGCTGTCTCATTTCAACTCACGCACATCTCAATACTCGCTTTAATCACCCGCCTGGAATATGTAATGCCTTTCTAGGTAGCTCCCAAAAGTATTGAAAGAAAAAATACATCTTTAATTTTCTCCTTTCAATGTCAATTCCGTTCATTCTGATAAGTTGAGGAGCAATAGGTTAGCGTGGTATGGGCATGTAATGATGAAGGAGGGATGAAAGTCACGTAACTAAAAGGGTGATGAAAATGGATGTGGATGGATATGTGAGTAGAGGTAGACCAAAGAAAAGATGGATGGATTGTGTGAAAGAAGATATGGGTAAGAAATGAGTGGATACGGAGATGACGAGTGATAGGATCGAAGAAGAGAACATGTTGTACCGACCCCGCATGAGCAGGATAAGGGCAGGCCAATGATGATGATAATGAATATCAATTCCATTCAAACATTTTATATTTTTGTTGCATATTGTAACAAATACCTACGGATTTTTCTTGTCCCAGTATCAAGGCTGCTTCCCAGGGATAAATCGAATCTGTGGAAATTGAATTGGCGGACATCAGAAAGATGAATAAATCTTTTAGCGCTCTCTTCTAACATTACTTTTAATATTTCTTTCGGAATAAACACTTTTTTTTTTAATTTTTGCGTTATTAACAAATACAATAAAGGACATCATCCATTTTGGCCTTTGAACTTTTGATAGCACCACTAATAGCGGTGCTACAGCTTTGGTGCCATATAAAAAAATGCTAAGACCGACGTGTTCTATCAGAATACAGCACTTTTTAATTTTGGACCAAAAATGTATGAAACGTGGATGATGTCCTTTATTGAGTCATCATAACTGGAATCTCATACTTGTAAAATAATTGTAACTTTGAAAGGTCTTGAGTCAATCAATTTCGTGTCAAAAGAGTTAGTTAGGCTAGTTAGGTCTACATAGACCAACCCAGTCAAATGACTTGCTTCCGTGAATAGTATCACGTTGGAATAGAGTTTTTATTAGCAGAGCAAATTCATATAATATGAATATCCTAAGTACATTTCCGACAAATTCAGCTGGTATTGGATTTTACTTCATCATGATTTACCTCATTTCTGGCTAAAATATCAGACATGGAACATCTGAATACGTTTAATTTTGTCAACCTGAAATGGAATAACATGCGTTTGAACAATCTAATATAATAAGGTATGTGGTATTTTTTTATAATTGAAAACAGGCACAGTGGTGTGATGGGCGAGTGCTAGGGTGAAACGCATGAGATGCGAGTTCGATTCGGATACACTTTGCCATTTTGTGAATAGTATGTGTTCTGTACCTATTTATTGTCCACAAATATTATTAAACACCCACGAATCCAATAAATAAATAAATAATGCTGAGCATTATATTTGAGCAGCTTTAGTCCCCGTTCACATTAAGCTACATAAGTGTATTCGACATGTACACACTTTTTACGTTGTTTGTTCACACGCCTTATAAGTGTCTATTACCAACCGCCCAATTACGGTTCCTAAGTATCTACTTACGTAAAATTATGTGGGAATAGGTGGAACTTATCATCCAGAATACTTGTCAAAAATGGTTTCCTGTAAGAAACTGGTCTATGCTTTGAATTTCCAAGGTACTAACTTGTTTGTTCGTGTAAGCGTAGCGTTAAAAGGACACCCCACACCCAAGGCCCTGTAAGCCCATTACGCGCTAAATAAACGACGTGAACATTTGCAGAATCATTTGAAATAAGTGATCTTTAGCTTTTACACAGCTTATTTTTGAGAGCTCCATAAGTGTGATAAACGAATGAATGAATGAATGAATGAATGAATGAACACTTTATTGTACACCAATTAATAACAAACACAATAAATAAAACACGTTCGAAATTAGTACAACATAAGTAGCGGCTCGTTCACGATGTCTCGGTAGTATCGGCTTTATTAAATTTCGAAGCCTTTTGTAAATGTTTTCCTAAATTATAGTGAAACCGCATCAAATTCCGTTGTGCGGTTTAGGAGTTGCCGGATAAACAAACCGACAGATGAAAGCGACTTAGAAACTTTAAGTCAATTTCAAATACTTACGTTATACTCGTATAATACATTGTTTATACACGTATTGGTGAGGTAATTAGATGCTGGGAAAGCCTATTCCATCGAAAATAAAGTTTGCTCCTGCCTCCTGACGCTGAGTAAATAAGTTAAGGCCTAAGTTACTTATAGCTATTGTATAACTTAGGTTGTTCTATACATTGTTCTTATCACTTGTAGCTCTACAAAAGCATGCTACTTGATATTCTAGCTACACCTAGATTATAAGTAAAATACTTAAGTAAACCGTGTAAACGATGTTGGTTTCACATTTAATAATTAAAATAACTCCTTAATGCGTTGTTTACCCTGATAAAGAAAATAAAAAATAAAATACAAGAGATAAGGATAACGTATAAGTTACATGTAAAAGTACTATAAGCATAACGAATAGTTGACCGGCTTGGAGTCACGTCGGAACATAAAATTGGATGAGAAATAAAACCCTTCACAGCAATACTTACATTATTTTGTTAGCTTATAATTGAACAAAAGAGTTCAATTATTTTTAATTATATTTTTTAATTTTTGAGCTGGCACATTTTTGGCTCAAAGGATCAGCATTGCCATCCAGCGTGGTAATGCCGCCAGTGTTTTGCGCACGCTTCCGACTGACAGTGACCTGGATCAGTTGAGCTATCTATAGATCGTTTCTAACGATCCTTAGATAGCTTGACTAATCCTGTTGTATTTTGTAAATATATGTAAATATGTAGTAGCTTAGTTTCTGTAAATAAACTCGTAGCTTACTATATTTTTAGGTAAGTATTTATCTCACAAAAAATACAAGAATTTTACTATTATACTTATTTAAAGACTATGTTCTGAGACATCATGAAAATTGCTTCTCAAAAAAACATGGTCACGACTGTATCCCGTAGTTAGACGGTAAATTTTCTCTTCTTGTTTTTTTTTTATTGTATTTTCTTATAAACAACAAAATAATATTATATTCAGATGTTACCAGTAACGTAGTACACAGTACTATCAATGAACTAAGAATCTGAACGAGTGCAATGCGCCCATAATATTTTTAGAAGTTATATATAAGTTCTTAATAAGAATGGTAGAGCCTATTTGGGATCCCGCACGTATCATTCATCAACGTGCTTATTTATCTGGATGGAGCTGTGACGTGAAAAGGGTCTTTCCCGTTTTAACTTGCTATTTTGTCACAAAAAAGAACCTCAAATCCTATCCTATCCTAATAATACTTTACCTAAAATCTTAAATGCGAAAATCGTGTATTGCAATGATTTGGATGAAACTTGAAATAGGTGGAGCATATGCTGTTTAAATATTGGTAGGTACGCGATTGAAGTCGTGGGTGCATACAATTTATAATTACAACGTATACAACTAATATGTATCAAAACAAATAAGTAAATAAGAAATCTTAATTTTAACAACAAAGTTCGTCTTATTGAACAAGTTACAAGTCAAGTTTGTTGATATTTTCACTTCTATTTATATTGAAAAATTTATTAATTACTATTTACATTACTTGTTTGCTGAGACTTGGTTAACCGTCGTTCAATGTTTATTACTTTAGCTGTTGAGTTTCTTAACTCGGACCCTCTACATATTCGCCGAGAATAGACGAATACAGACGGTCACGAACGTGTAGAGGGCCTCATCGCCTGTCATCGTCTATCCAAATAATAGTTCGGCGAATAGTTCGGCAAATAGTTCGGTGAATGTGTAGAGTGGCCGAATAATCTTGATTTCTTCCCTACCGGTAGTATTTGTACTTTATCACAGTAGAAATGCATGGAAGTAAAACATCCACGTTTCCCCCCTAGTAGTAATAGGTGGAAAAAAAATCCGTTCTTCCCTACCAGTACCTAGGGACCCTACTAGTAGGGATATGTGGAACAGGCGGATAAAGGAGGATAGTCAGCGATATAACTTGTCGATTTTTTTTTAATTTTCGCCATATATTTTTGTTGTATATATTTTTTACAACTAGTTTTAGTGAAAGGCACAAATTTTAGTTACAAGTAGTTTAGCAATCTGAGGATCTTTAAAAACTATCTATAGATCGCACAACGGATCCTCACTGAAAAAACTGGCGGCATTACCACACTGAATGATAATTCTGAGCCGTTGAGCCAAATACGCGCCAGCTCTCGTATCACGGATTTAGTAGAATCTCTGCTCAAGGCACCTCAAGGTAAGCTATATGATCGATAGATTTTTTTATTACCAAGACGCTAAGTATGTTTTGCCGCGAAAATTGTATCCACATAATAATTTGTCGAAGCAACTTCCAATGTTTCATCGCCATTTTGACGGATCGTAAATCTTATTCAGGATAACACTGATCCCTTTCGACTTAGATACTTTTGGGAGTAAGTTCTAATATCAATAGAGGCGAAGTTTTTGTATTTTTAAAAGAAGTTGCTCAAAGTATGGATCCGATCCCATTTTCAGAATGTTTTTACTTTGATAGGTATGTATGTTGTAGCCAGTGTGTGGCGCAGTGGGCGAAGGTCCGCCTACGATGCAGAAGGTTGCGGGTTCAATCCCCGCCGCGGGACAAATGTTTGTATGACCTACTTACAGATATTTTTCTCGGGTCTGGGTGTTCCTATGTATAATATGTATGTTTTTACATACAAAAAGTATATAAGTAGTTTATCAGTCATCTAGTACTCATAACACAAGCACTGTTATTTAATTTAATATTAAACGTCAATCGAGGTTTGCAACTGTCGCATAAATAATGCAAACTTTTGCATCATTTGAGCGTGTTTGGTAAGAGACTATGTTTGGACGTGCCGCTGACTACCACCTTCAGATATCATCAATGAATCTTAATGCATAAAAGTCGTGATCCTGTTGTAGTTGTGTTGAAAGGGCATTGTGTGTTTTTTAGTCTGAAAAATCCGTACCAAAATTATATCCTAAATATATCAAGGTACTTACTTACTTACTTTTATGTTTTGTTTACTTATAATGCTTCTACTGAAGTATTTCATGTCGCTGAAACCATAAGCTATAACTATGTTCGTAATTCGCCCGTATTTTAGTTCATGCGAATTATTTTCCTTTTACCTTTTTTGGGGTAAGTATCCTAAAAAGTTTGGGTATTGGAGGCATTTTAAGCAACTTTTATCCATAGAGGTTATTTAAAGGGTTTTTTTTCTACCTTTAAAGGCGTTACGGAGTGTTACACGCGGTCCCTCGAACATAATACACTTTACTCTGTAAAAGAGTGTAATTTGCTCACTAAAAGTAATAAGATTTGCTGTCAAAAACGTATCAACAATATCTAAAATCTTAATGGAAACTCAAACGATTATTATTATACCATGTTTTTTTAGGACAGAATAATGAACTGGAATAACCTACATATTTGTTAAAGAATTACTGAATTCACGACATTTTCAACCTAAATTACCTATCTTTCATCCTAGTCTTTGTTACGATCCAATAAAAATATACTATTAGTTATACAGGTGGATTTTTGAGATGGGCCTTAACCGTTGTAGTTACAGGAAAACGCTCTGAGGAGATCCCTAACTTTTGGAAATATTTTGAACTGCATTCACAGATTTTGAAAAAAAAAATGTACAGTCAGCGACAAAAATGCCAAAGTCACAGAAAAAAAAATTTGTTTTACATTTTTTTCAAAATCGGGGAATGAAGCTTAAAATATCTTCAAAAGATAGAGAAGGTCTTCTAAGAGCGTTTTTCTGTAGCTACAACGGTTAAGGTACCTGACCTCCATGGCCCATCTCAAAAATCCACCTATATAATATAGTTATTTATTTTTATTGTATAACATTTTTTTTAACCTATTTAAACATTCTGGATGACTGGAAATTGACACTTAAAAATCTGCATAAAACGGGTGCTTGACGGATGACGTCAGCGCGGTAAACCACGAAAACCACCACGGAGATCTCGTGAAAATGGCGGGATGAATGATTTTTCCTAATGGCATAAAAAAATTAATCTCGATTGTCTCACTCAATTTAGCATACAACTCAAATATATTTTCTTTGTAAAATTTAACAAGACATTTTTTCGTTACCTTGTTAGATTATTTATTTTTAAAAGTTCGGGAACAACCAGTTGAGCTATCAACAATTCCGAGTATTATTAGAAGTTGAGTACCTACCTAAAAATTATGTAGGTACATACGTTAGAAGATTATAAATGTAAATAAGTACGACCTACCAACTTACATATGTATTTTTATAAAAAAAGTACGTGTGTGGCTTGGAACTGTCGGTTGGAACGAAGTTTCAACTTTGACATTTTGGCATTTGTCAAATAAATTATTGTCAACTATTAAAATCCTAGAAACGCTCTTCCATAGGTAATAACAATGTAACAAACTATGGACTGGTTCGCGACTGCGCACTTCGCACTGTGATGTTTTGACCTATGTATGTGTCGTGACGGTAAAATAGAACGCTTTTTTTCTTTTAGCCCCATCCTCGATACCGTCTGAAAGGGAACTTCGTTCCAATAATTAAAGCATTCAGACGCAGGACCAATACCTACTGTCTTGATGTATAATAGGGATTACATCTACGGCACTATCTGAAAATCACGGCTTTTCTGTAATAATGTAGTGTAGCTAATGTATTTATATTAATTAGTTCGCTTCGAAATCAGGGATCAATTTGGTTTAACGGATCAGTGTCTTGAGAGCTACCAACTGACTTTGACCTGGATTAGTCGAGTCTGGTTCAATTTGAAGACTGCTCATCCGGTACATTAACTAAGCACAACGGATCTTAAGCTCTCTGAAGTTAGGTGCAATAGACGATTACGCAGGTTTGGTAAGCGAGATAGCACAATTTAAGGCGTCATCAAAAATGGGTTCTGCCCAGCTACTTCAGAGAGCTAAAGAACGATTGTGCGTATTATACTTGTGTAAAATAAATACTGGAGACAACACTGTTACTTGCGAAACGTCAGGAAATAAGAACAAAATTCCCTTTCGAAATCAAAGGGATGGTGAATTATCGTTTTCCCACGAGACAAAAAAACAGGGCGATAGACTTACAAGATCTTTGCATATTTTTAAGGTTTAGTTATTCCTTTACGGTACCCTAAAATAATTAGTAATCAGGCGTGAACGAGCCCAGTGAACTACAGCCCTTATTGAGAAAATGATATTGAAAAGCTATTAACTGCGAATGTTACGTGACTTTTCTTTAAGGGCAACGCTTTGTTGGGCTTAGTCGGCAATTGGAACGAAAGAATTTATTTCTTCTATTGGTTTTGGGTGCCATTTTTACTATTCACAATTAAAATGAACGAGCGAGTTATTAGAACATACTGTAGTTAGTAATTTTCATGTATTCAATATCGTCGAGTTATTATTTTGATCTAGACTATTGTTGTAGGTACCTACTGACAAAAGTTTGCGGTCTTCATATTTTTTGTTCAGCAATAGTCTGTCGTCAGCCTTAGTAGACATAGACATGGTACTGAAACAAAATACAACTTGACCTAAGTCGAGTCTTTATGATAACCACAACTTTGACGTACTCTTATGTAAAATGGTAAAGTAGTTCTTGTTGGTGTGAATTTATAAATGGGACATGATTTGAATAAATATTTCTTTGTGAACGGACCGGACAGGTCAATTGAGCTGAACCTTTTTGTATCAAAAGGTCGTGATCAAACAAAGGTGCCCAGAAGAAGTAGGTCTACTATTTCTAATGTAAACAGAATTTCAAACGAACATGATAATGTGTTTTTTTTCTCATACATTTTTAACCATGAGTGACGAGCGATCGAAGTTTAAGTTAAAGATAATTATGTTGTGCCGACCCCACTTAGCGTGGGGCTAAGGGAAAGGAAAATTAAAAATAACCGTGTTGGCCGAGTGTGGTAGAGCCTCGACTTTCAATCCAAAGGTGGTGGGTTTTAGATGGAATAGATGTAGATGTAAATATAATTTTTATAAGTAAGGAAAAGCTACTACGCATATTGATCGGAAGCTAGTAGGTACATATTTTAACCTTCATTGCATTTTTCTTTCACAGCCTCCGTGGCCAGGATCACCAAGTTCCTCGGCAGCACTGGCATGCCAATAATCACCACCGGCGGCTTCACATTCGACTTTGTCAAGCCGAAGACGACATGCAAAGACGAGTTCTACATGCTGGTGCGAGCTGGACTCATGGGGTTTGAAGATCTGGCGCATTTCATCATCGATCTGATGCAGCAGTATGTAAACTTTTAATACTTATAACGAGCTTTTTCTATGATATTTTATCTAGAGCAACTCGATATTTTGACGCAGTTGTATACGCCATTATCACAGAAGAACTTCAATGGAACTTCAGTCCGTGATTATAAAAAGTAGGTAACGCAAACATTTTCTTGCCAAATGAACCTGCACCTTTTTGGTAGGCAAACTCTTAGTACCTCGTCTTACCTATTAAAAACGGGATTTTTTCGAATAAATCACTTAATTTTTCACGTAAGCTACGTATTAATGCCGTTAGATAGGATGACACGTGTAATTCACACGTGTGAATCCCTAACATTATAATGTATTTTTGTCCTTTAATCCACTAACGAGAACGTTATGCAACGTGTCACGTTGTGGAAGCTCGTCAGATTGAAGTCATTTTAACGATGCTACCATCAGAATCAACGCTATCTAAAACAAAAGTTCCTGAACCATAGGATAATAACAATAATATTTTACACAAAAAAAACATTGTTTTTCGACGTCAAAAAATGGAGTAGGTTTTAACCCAATACTTTTCTAATTCCCTCTATCAGCCGTCATGTCAGCGTTCAATCCCTTCTTACTTCGGCCTAAATTGTGTGGACCGATTTTTTAAATCAGTTTTCTCGAAAAACTCAAAAAACCTAAGTAGTTTTTACTGGTAATTTTGCGAGTCCAACATTAAAGACGGTTTTCTTTTTATTTTTTATACCCACTTAGTAAATTAAACCACTTACAAAGCTGTTAATTTAAACCAAAAAAGTCTAATGATTATGTTTCAGGGAATAGGTAGGTACCTACGTTTGTGACTAATTAGAGTGAGAAAATATGTTTTGGGCGCGGTGGGTGTAGGTACCTAATTGCTATCATGTTACGAATAAGGTTCTCCTCGCCAAATTACTTTGTGAAGTAAGTATAATAATTATTAACAAGAATTTCGTTAGCTCTTCTTTGATAAGTTAAATGTTTAACTAATATTACCAAGAAACTTTATGCATGTCTGTTACTCCTCTGCGCTAAAACGACTGAACGATTTCGTATGCATTAGTTGTAGGGTAGTTTAAGAGTTAGGTAAATTCATAACTTTCCCACCCATAGTCACATGTTATCACGAACGCTAGTTTTTTTATTGTATAAATATAATTTTATGAGAGTCGTGATGACCAAATAGATAATAGATCATTGAGATTGTTACTCTAAATTTTCAATTAGAAGAGTGCGAACTCGAATCCTGGCCGAGTACCAATTAATTTTGCGTTATTCAAATGCACCATAATACGATTTCTAAATGAATGAAAACATTTTGTATATACACTTTCGGAATATCACAAAGAAATACCTTCCTTTTAAGGGCAATTCTGAAAACAAAAGATTTTCCTTTGTGTAAACAATTTCGTAGGTTAAATCTAAAAGGTATTTTTAATTAAATGTTGCTTACATTTGAACCAAATTTTGGACACACAGGTATCATCATCTTTAAAATAGTATTTAGAGAACTTTCAGTTCTATAAATATACTTGAGCTCTGAAAGCTGAGCGGTGAAGCAACACATCGTGAGGAAACCCGCAGTTTAGTCAGCTCCACACGTGTTGATGTCTTTCCTCTTCCTGTGGGTACGGCCAAAGCTGAGAGGATGGTTTAGGTGCTGGGCAAACCTATTCCATGTCGAACTCTGTCCCAGGCACTATTGCGTCCCGTTGAATATAAGCTTAGTGCCTCCTCACGATGATTACATCATCTAGTATTGATGTAAAGGCTTATGTTTTAGTAAAGACGGGAAAAATATATTTCCTAGTTACCATGATCGAATAACTGAGCGTAAAGTAATGAATAATAAATCCGAGAGGGATATTTATTACGCAATCTGTCTCACTTAAGGCGAGTTCTACCTAAATTTTTCTTTAAGCTCTTTCAATTTGCCCTCTTAGTTTAGAAATACGTGCTTAGATCGTGCTATCAAAAACAACAATAACTCACCCCGTCTTCTTACATTTCGTGATCTCTGTGGCGCAGTGCAAATGACTACTTACTTGCGATGCTGAAAGTTGCGGGTTCGATTCTCGATTCCATTTCGAACGCAAAATGACAATTTACGAAGAAATATAGGTATTAATTTATACACCCCTATTTTTTAATTAAGCAAAAAAATTTAAACGTGTTTTCGGTTATAACTCCAAAAAGTAAAAAAAAAATGATAACCTAAAAAGGAGACGAGGCGAGTCAGACATGGATCTAAGATAGCTACTGCGGTTTTACTGACTGGGGATGATGCGAGAGCATAGTTAGAATGAGAGTCTGTACGCGATTATTGTCTGTAGTACTTATTTGTACAGTTTTCATAAAATTTTGTTCGGTTTTGGTTGACTACAATCCTCGATAACTTTGTGATAGTTAAATTAAAATAAAATCTGACCATGCCATTTAGTCGACATAGCTCAGAGAATCAGCAAGCTGAAGTGGCAGTGGGCTGGCCATATCTGCCGAAGAACCGATAACCGTTGGGGTAAACGAGTTCTTGAGTGGAGACCGCGACTCGGCAAACGTAGTGTAGGACGCCCTCCGGCCAGGTGGAGTGACGATCTGCGAAAGGCTGCCGGCAGAAGCTGGATGCGTCGAGCTGAGGACAGGGCGCAATGGCGCGCACTAGGGGAGGCCTATGTCCAGCAGTGGACTGCCATAGGCTGATGATGACATGCCATTATGATTTTCTGCATCTGCTGCATCTGCCCTTACTTTTTTGGTAGTTACAAAATAGCGGTGTAGAGATGGGGTGCTCATAGTAAGCCGTTAAAGCTGTTTTATGGGAAGGCATTTTCATTATAGGTACCTTTGGGACAAAGAAACTCTTTTTCGTCTATAATCGAACCCAAAACCTTAGGTTAGGATCGGAAGGCGGGCCCGCGTCCACTAGACCACGAGCCACACCTCATAATAAACAATTCAGTTTGGGTGCTATCCAGTTTAGGTTCCTAATCTGAATCGCAAACTGACAGTTTTTACAGAAAAGTAAATCATCTCATTATTGAACGAAATTTTTCCAGTTTAGGTTCTGAGTTTTTGTCAGCGTCTTATCATACGTTGTGGTACGAATAAGCGAAGCACTTCAGTTTAAGACCTAAACCAAAACTGGATCGCATTTAAAGCTCATGGTAAGGTCTCAGCTCTCTAGATCATCAGGTAGGTACTCTCTACCCAGAAAATTTACCTAACAAGTAGGTATCGTTTTAATCTTATGAACAAATCGAGATATCGTTATCTGTGAAAGCTCACACTCCAATATCTATTTTTGTTATAAGTGGCACTTCAGATTGCAGATTTGGTTTATACTAAAAATAACACATTTGTGTAGGTACCTAGGTCGGTAGTTTATTTGCCTAAGTGAACCTCAAGTACTTAGGTAGGTACTCAAACCTTCTGGCATGTGGTTAGTTGATTTCAACTTAGATTTAATTTTTAAATGTTTGCTTACGAACTTATGAAACTATTCTTTTTCAGTACGGAAGGCCTAAAATTGAATCGTCAGGTCTTTTTGATAGTTGGTAAGTTTGTAGAAAGGTGCAGGTTTGATTCCCGTAGCAAGATAAATGTTTGTAAGATTAATTACTCTCGAAACAACACAGGGATTTTATTAAAGTTCATCCTTAGTAGATAATAAGTAGATACAAATCTACTACGTTATGTTGATTAGATAGGTACTTGTAAATTAAGAGTTTTATTGTTGTGAAGTCCAGCACAGTGTTCAGAGTGGCTTAGCTAACACGCTTTTCCCCCCACACTAGCTTCAACTGGAAACAACTGCTGCTGATCAACGAGCCTGAGGCCCAGATCCATGTCGCCGGCAAATCCACATGTCTCCTCATGATGAAATCTTTTGCAAACTTCCTAAAGAAAGAAGAGATCATCTATACTCCTTGGGATACTACCTCTGATGCTGGGCTGAACACCACCGAAAACCTCAAGTTCTACCTGGGAACAAAATACACAAGTAAGTTTCAGCGCCATCTATGTTTTGCACTAAGAACTAATTCGCCATTCGTAGACTTTAGTGTGTCCACTCGCCGATAGGTGGCAAAGTTTCAGCTACTCGAAAACAGATGGCGTTGTTCACAGATACAATTGGAACAAAGCAGTTATACTCTACGATACGCCGGCATTTAATCCTACTGTGGGCCCCAACGGAGGGTTCTACCTAGCATCGACATTGCACACGTACATGAAAGATTCTGGGATAAATATTACTGGGTGGGAAATGATTGAAGATGAGAGTCACGATGAAATGCTAAGGACGCAAGTTGGGAATACTTACGCGAGTGAGTTTGTTTGATTTGGGTTGAGTTTGTTTGATATAGCGTTCCTACATAACATAGCACGAGTGATGCACGAGTGAGCTTACACGTTTGAAATTGGGTTCATAAAAGGTTTTATACTTTATACAAACACAATTTTTGCACATTTCGTTTTTCAGAGTGAAATTAAAATACTGCTCTACCTATTGAAAATACCTACTACTGCTTCAGCTACTAGGTATTTCGGCTGCAGTAGCGATACAAAATAACAATTATTATCCAAAATACCATATTTTTAGATCGTTCAGAGGTTGTAAAAACTCAAACGGTTACCATCTCTTCATCAAAGTTACGCTCATATTTTTCTGCGGTACTATTTGTGTTCATGTGAATAACAAGCCCTTTGTGATGGCTCCTTTTAGTAGCGTTTACTGTCAGAACTTCATATACCCGGATATTTATCGATTGGTATTCCCTAAGCGGTATCGAATAATGCTTATTATTTGGTAACGAATGGATACTAATAAAAGCTGACAAGAAATCTTTCTCTTTTTCGACTGTTCGCATATTGTTATGACTAGGGGATAAGTACCTACTGCTTACTACCATACCATATAGATAATCATTTTCTTCCGTTTATATCCAAAAGGCGTAGAAAACCTGATAAGTAAAGATGTAGGTAGATGGATATACACTTGTATACTTGCGATTACCAGTCTTGCGTTTCGTAAAAATATGCGCCTCGCATTCGCATTTTAATGTCGAAGGAAAAAATAGTGAGGAAAGCAGCTATGTCAGCTCCACTGTTGTTGTTCCTGTGGGTTTGTGTGTGTTATACGTATTGACGTTGTCTTTCCTATAGATTTCTGTGATTGCTTAAAAGGCCTCTTAACTCCGACGATCTATCAAGAACAACTGAGACAGTACGATCCATGGCTCCTTCACCTTGGCTCTTAGACAAACGCGCAAACTAAGAAAAATCGTAAAAATAATCTTACGCACCAAACTTGAGGACCATAAACTAGGGAAGGACAGAATTAGTAAACTTCTTCCCACTTTTTCTACTAGGATCTTAACCCCGTTATCAGGGTTTATGTCCCTGATGAGAAGGGGGAGAACAAAAACTATTTGTGACGTCAATAACCGATTTTTTTCGGTTAATCGATTGATCTTAAGCACATCTGGCTAAGAGTGTGCAGGAGCAATTTAAGCAATTTTGTCGTTTTTTTATCTTTGAATCTGTGAAAGCTACAACCTTCATATCTAAAGAAATTATATTTCGAACTTTTATCTTGGATTACGTGTTTTAAAACACGACCAGTGATTTTTTTCTAGAAAATATATATTTTTGAAAAATAAATGGTTTGCACACATTTTCCTATTTATTTTAGGAACAGCACACTTTTTTTCGCGGGTTTTTGTTTTGTTATGAAACCTACAAGTATTTCTATAGTTGTGTCTTTTTATTTTTCGATTACAAGTTAATTAAACAACTTGTAATTAGGTAAAAAGTGTTTTGGCGCTGTAAATGACGTTGCGTATCTATAGTTCTGTACTTCTCACACACCGAACAAATCACACTCGCTGTCCCGCTTACAAAATGGCGGCTCCTGCACACTCACATGATTTATTCAACGTCTAACGGCAACCACCAATAGTGACTAGGACGGTAAAAGCCCAAAATAAGTTGCGAAGGTCCTAATTATGTTTAAATGTAAAAAAAAACTATAAGGAGACTATCCTGTCTGCATATGGCCAGCTTGAGCAATTTAATCAATGAATGCTTGATGAACCTACCTTAGGTATCAAAGGTATACTCGTAGGTACAAGCTTACCCTTTGACACTTGGAACAAAATAAACTCGTTCAATCAAACACATGGAATCAATACATTTTCACAAAGGCACTACTGAAAACATGAATGTATCGGATACAACCTTTTCAAATTAAACTCTTTTGTATCTTCATGAATTAGAATATTCCGAACTCACGCATAACGCAGCAAATGAGGCTTCAACAATTTGAACATGGTTTACTGAATACCACTTTCATAAAACTGCGACCGTTTATTTACGTCAGTATAATACGATGTACAATAATGTACTTTGCCAAGGGTCGCGGATAAGGGAGAGTCTCGCTCTAGAAAATGATATTATTATATTTTGAAACTAACGTTTTTGTAAACGCAATGGAACAGTGGGCGATGAGCAGTGGCGAACAGGTCATCAATATACCAGTGTGTCAATGTACAACGAAAGATATAAGTTGTAGCAATCTCAGATCTCTACAAACTACCACGGTATAGAGGCGTTCTTTATAACGTTCGTCATAACAACTTCCGTTTTATGGGAATCCCAGGCATTTTAGTACTAGATTTATTTGGAACGTGCCTGTCTGTGGTCCCTCGTATGGAATAACTTTTGAGATTGGATTTGTTATTTTATCATTCGCTTCAATGGTATATTCTTTATCAAAAGCATTTTTCAACTTTGGAGGTGCTGTGACTGCTATGAGCTTCGTGCTACTACAGAACATTCCTTTTTTTCAAGACAGCCTAACAATCGCATCTTTGTAGGGTTTTATTCCACGATCTGGTCGAACCGTGGTTCAAAGTCAAAGTCAAAAAGCATTTATTCAGTAGGACCGCTGGTATCACTTTGAAACGTCTTATAACTAGGTGATTTTACTCCTGTTCCTTCGCGACCAATACCGTGAAGAACAAGAGCAACAAACACGGTTTGGGGCCTAGCTTTTTTTAGGTGATCCATTTTTGAACCATTTTTGAACTCAGGCTAATTTCTTAGCTAACTTAGTTGGTACCTACCAATTGCCTTTATTAAATAAATTATGTATAACAAAAAAAAAAAAAAACTAAGCAAGATAGCAAAGGCATTGTGCACACATCAGCTGTCGAGGGGCAGAGCGACATCAGGCCACGCGAATTTATCATTCATATAATCACCAATAGAATAATACGCTTTCTTTATAAGATTATAGTTTGGTGTCGTTATCTGGAAGTTTATTATAAAAGAGTAATCATTCTCTGAGTGAGTGAGTGAGTGAGTGGGGCTGGCTACCAAGGATGCAGTTTTTAGGATGCATTTTAAACCTTAAAAGATCCCTATAATATGTATTCTATTGGTTGGTTACGGATATCACAGGCTGTTCGGTTGTCATCAGCCTAAAAATGATCTCCGTCGGGGTTGTAAAATGGCTTTCCAAAGGGTTTTGCGGAACACAACAAACGTTACGATGTGCTTCTGCATCCAGCCAAGCTAGTCTCACTAATGAAGCCATTATTTTAATTAATCTGCTAATGAAATGGGAAATTTTCACGTCCCGCCTCAGTTTCCAACGAAATTGCGGCGGATTTTTGCTGGGACCTGAGATTATTTTAATTGGATATAATAACGGTGAATTAGACCTTTGCTTTTAGAAGAATGTAGGTGATTTTATGAGAGCATAAAAGCAAAATTTTGACCAAACCTTTTTTCAGAGGCGCTTTGGTCGAGTGAGCTTGTGACTCGACTTTCTATCCTAAGGTTGTGGGTATGAATACCGTGCTATGGATTTTTCAGTTTATTATGCACATTAACATGGACTTTAAACAGTGAAGAATAAAAAAATTGTGGCACTCCGGGAGTGCCGACAGAAGTGAAAACTTGAACAATTACGTACATTACGCACAATGAATTTTATCCCTCCAAAGTTACTGCGCAGAACCCATTTATGATGACCCACAAAGATGAAGACAGCGGTTGTCAGACAGACAACAAGAAATGACAGAGGCTTTACACCGCGGCCTAGAAATTAACACCTGAGTTGCGTACAGACTCATATGAACTTACTTTTTTTGGTACTTGAAAAGCTGAGGCTTGTGCCTTCACAGTGTACATTTGCCTGAAATAACAAGTACAAACTTACAAAAATAGATATTTGGTTTGTATCAAAACTCAAAAGTGATTGTACTAACATACATTTAATTTTAACTATGTACTTAGTAGCAACAATAGTATTCTGAAGTTATTGCATATAAATAGTGTGATACTTTCATTGAGTGAGTGTGATTCAAAAATTGTAGAATGTCTGTACGTATACATCTCATTGCAGGCGACTGTACCTGACAGTAGCGCTACTACAGTATCTATTCTTGTACTACTAAAGTAGGTACAGCAGATAAATTAATACTACAGCAGCTAGGTAAATAAATACAATGTCCCAGGCACTACAGCATCCCCTTGAGTGTAGGCATAGGTTCGCTCCTGAATCTCCTGATTCTGTATAAATCATCTAGTATAGATGTACCTACAGAGGCAGAGGTTTTAGATAAAATAAAGTGTTATTGTTGAACAATTGTAATAATTTAAAAGTTAAATTTATAGTAAACGCAACATATACAATTTGACAAATCAATGATTTGAAAAGTGTCTGCGCAACCCCTATGAACACCATCACTGATAGTTATTAGTAGCTTCATGCGACTCAAGAGTACAGTTCGCCCAACGGATCTAGGCATTTGTAAAGTTAGCCATTTGTCTGCGCAGAACACAATTTTGTATGAAAAAGTGGTCACTGCGCAGACAATCTGCTAACTTCACGAATGCCTAGATTCGTTGGGCAAACTGAAAGTAAGACAAAAGCTAGATCAAACGGATTTTTGGATTAGGAAGGTTTTGTACCTACATATCTAGTTGGATAGAAATAGCTTTGGGAATGTTCCGGCTCCTCCCTGGTTTTCTTCAAGCCACAAGTAAAAATACTTACTTCTGAAAAAATGCTGCTAGGAAAAATTATCATACATATTTGTCATAGGATAAGTTTTAATCAAAAAGTGAGAAATCAGCTGTGTGTGAGTCATGTACCAATGCACTGTACTAAAAAATCCGAAATAATCACACATCACTCGGTAAGTTTGTATGTAATGTAACACAATTAGATAGTAGGTACTTTTCTCTATGCACAGCACTGACAATATTCTAGAATACATAAAAATGCTCGATCTGGGACCTTTTTATAGTTTCTCCAATTAATTTAGCTTATTCTAATGTAATTATTTATTAAATTATTATACCTATCTAATCTAAATGTAAACAAAAGCTCTATTCCTAAACTTTATGCAGTGTAGAACAGTTACTGAAAGTAGTTCTGAAATTTATAACTAGATGGCGCGACTAAAATTGGTCGTTTTCTAGATCGCACTGACGAAAACACGCGGCCGCCTTTAAAGTCGAACGAACATTTTTGTTATGATGTGCTAGTTGATATGTGTGGTCTTAGTTCACGTGACAGCGTCTTGACATTAGAGCGTCTTAGCGTCTTGACCATAAAAAGGTACCATGCTAAATCTATGGTCTTGACAGTAAAGCGTCTTACCGTTTTGACAGTAAAGCGTCTTACCGTTTTGACATTAAAGCGTCTTAGCGTTTTGACATTAAAGCATCTTAGGTCAAGTGACAGCGTCTTAGTTGAATCCAAAGATTTTTATCCATTTCAAAACTAATTCCTCTATGTCGCTAACGCGCCTAAAGAAGTTTTCACTTCAAAAACATCTTAAAGAAACCAGGTAGTACTCTGATAGGCGAAGATAGGCTTGCACTTTTCATTTCACACATTGAATACTAACTTCTGCTAAGATCATTTGAAGATGTCTTAAAAGTCAGTCTATACAATTGAAGATCAGCACAATTGATTTAAAGCATTGAAACTGTTTCATTTATTTTCGTATAAATTCCCGAATTCGGCTTCATCATCCAAGCATTATACCTAAATCGGCTATCGCATTGACGTACAAATCAAATATTTAGTCACGTAGCAACCTTTGTTCATTGCTAAAGTGGACACTAAACCCTTGTCGTAATAATTGCTCCTGAAGAAGCCTTCAAGACGAGAGAAATGTTAAGACGATTTACAGTGACAAGGTTCCATGACAACTGAAGCACCGGTAGACCTTTTTCTCCTGTTCCACTCGGGAGTCGGGAACTCGGGAGATTTGAAAGGATCGGATTTGTTTCCCATATTCAATGATGAGACACACGCTCCAATTATGGGATACACACACTACACGTCATCCGCTTTTTTTGTGATAATGGAAACAGGAGATTTTTTTTTACTGACTGGTCGTAAACGCAAAGCTTAATTATAATAATGTATTGGCGAATTATTTACAGAAACTAAGCTACTACATGTTTACATTTAATTACAAAATACAACAGGATTAGTCAAGTATTTGATTGATGAATTTGATAAAGACGCCATTATCTCTACATTACATATAATTTGTGTTTTTTTTTTGTAATTTTACCCAAAAACACATAAACTTAGGTATATAGAAACATGTTTAGTCTACTCAATCGTGTTTCGGCATCGGTCAATAGACCGAAGGCCAAATATTTGCGGTCCCTTTAATGATATTCCGAATGATAATTGTGAATAGAATTCGAGTGTATGCAGCGTGATAGGATATGAAACAAACCATCTGTATTCAATGGATTCATCATGGCTCTCGGGAAATTTCGAATTAATTTGCCAGTTTGGGTCTATATGCATCAGTATGGGTAAGGTAGTAACATATCCATGTAGGTAATAAATAAATAAAATTAACATCACCATTGTATCTCCGCGGTAGACATTTTCTCCGATTTTTTCATTCCAGATCCTTTGAAGATATTTAAGATTCGATGAAACGTTTTTTCATTGTACTGTACAAAGCGTTTCTAATATTAGATGAAGTTGATGTACCGAATTGAATCTTTGTATCCGAATGAAATACGAATTGCTACACAGACTATTATTTTACCGTTAGCTGATATTTAGTTATGTAGGTACCTACCCATGACGAGTATTCAACCAGTAAACAGGAGTTGAAAAATCGGGTAAAAACAACATGGGTGTGGACGAAGATAACAAAACAAAAGTGAAAAGCGATGAGGCGCTGGCGACCGGCCAAATGTACCGGGATAATGATCCGATGGGATCAGGAGATAGTTCGAACTCTCCATTTTTGAAGCCGAAGATCAATTATACGGTTGACTTCACTAGGTGACCGGCTAAGCATTTTTAGTCATCTCTGAATAACGTAGGTAGAGTCTGTAGACTAATCTAATTTATATTAAGCTAACCACGCCAAACATTATTTTTCAGTTAAATGGTGGGTTTCATAAATAAATAGATATGCTTCATTTCAGTACAAAATAAAGATACCATTACCATTTTATTTCAGCACGATAACTCAGATCATGTCTTACTACGTTTTAACAAAGGCGTGTGAAGTTGATTATGCTGCACGTTTCATACGTTGGTTTCTTCACTGTACCTTACCTAAAGAGCTACTGTTATATTATTTTGTACGAGACAAAAACAAAAGGTTTATAGTATACAGGGTGTAAAAAGACGTCTACCGAAGCTGAAAGGGGTAGGTACAGCATCCCAACACACAACCAAATCCAAAAGGATTTTCCGAAAAAATCATTATATCCGGAGAAAACAGCGTTTGAAGATTACTGTTTGCGTATGTACTGCGCGCGTTTTTATAAGTAGATGGCTGGATTTTGAGTTTTAATAGTTATTTTCTTTTATAAATGCAATTATTAGGTAGGTATGGTCTTATTATGTTGTACTAGTGGTAAATAACTAGAAAATAAAATAAAATGACATAGCTAAGTAAAAAATTTTTTTGCCTTTTTTTTCGATAAACATGTTCAGAATCATGGTCTGATTGAAACCCCTCAGTTTTCGGTAGCAGTCTTTTTACACCCTGTATAAACCTACGCACAATCGTTCTTAAGCTCCCTGAAGTAGCTGCGCAGAAACCATTTTTGATGACGCCTAAAATCGTGCTATCTCGCTTACTCCATCAAACCTGCGCAATCGTCTATTGCACCTAACTTCAGAGAGCTAAAGATCCGTTTTGCTTATTATACACGATTGGGATCGAAGTCGTACCTACTCTTCTAGGCCAACATGGACTACCTAAATAAAAAGGGACAGTGGAAGGGGGATCATGTAATAAAAATAAAGCCACGAGCTAAAACCTAGTTTTGTTGTAATAAAAAAGTTTGTTACTTTGCGTCTTCAGTGTAACTATAGTCGTTACTTTAGTAATCTCATTTTTTCAGAACTTGATCTGTGAACAAGAATTGTTAGAACATTCACGTAGAAAGACGAGGTAAGCGAAACTTTGTATCAAAGAGTAAGGAAATATTGATTCACACTACGGTTTGTTCCAAACATTAAAATTGAATTCGAATAATGTTTCCAAAGTAAATAATAACCTATCGTAGATGTCATAAGTGTTATAAATAAATGAGGAAGATTGGCGAAAATAATCACCGTATTCAAATAAATCATAACTAATAATAACACGACTCTTTAGAAAAATAAAACTCTATGTAAACCAAACGTATTAAAATGTGTTCTTTTATGAGTGTAATTTCTTTGTGCGATAAAGAATTATTATTATTAATAGTTCCAGTAGTGTCCACTGCAGGGCGAAAGCCTCTCTTAACGCCCTCCATTCATCTCTATTTTGGGCCACCGTGGACCAATCCTTTATATTTTTTGTTTTTTTTTTATGGAAGAGGGGGCAACCGAGCCAGTGGCACACGTGATGGTAAGTGATATCACCGCCCACAGACAACTGCAGCATCAAGAAGCACTGCAGATGCGTTGCCGGCCTTTGAGGTAGGAATAGGCTCTTTTCTTGAAGGGCCTTCTTTCCTTTATGTGGGCATCCAATAAATAAATAAAAATAAATTAGTAAATACCTACTGATAATAACATGACTCATTATAGAACAATTTGTCTCTAATAATCCAATCGTTGCTCTCTGGATATTGAACGGAGCTCAATTTCAAACTGCTGATGTAGACAAGGAAGGAAAATCTCAATTAGAGAAACAAAATGAGGCTATCTTTTTAGTGCGGGCCACTAACAGCCGGATAAAATTACGGTTAATGGGATAAAACGTTAAGTAAGTTTGTATGAGTCTTCTTCTTGTCGTGTCATTACATTGTTCTTTCGAACCAGTGTTGTGAAAGGAGTGCGCCTCAAGGAGGCTGCTGATGATGATCTAAGATTTGGTTAACTTTGATGGAGTTTCAATGCCTTCATAAAAGCGCACCGTTCCAACCACCCTGTATAAACTGAGACCTTTACATCTATATTAGATGATTTATACAGCGTCAGGAGGCAATCCATGCCTACACTTAACGTGACGCTGTAGTGCCTGGGACATTGTTTGAGATGGAATAGGCTTGCCCAGCACCTAAACCATCCTCTCAGCTTAATCAGCCTGGCCCACAGGAAAGACGACGTCAATACGTGTGGAGCTGACTAAGCTGCGGGTTTCCTCACGATGTTTTCCTTTACCGTTAGGAGCTCGTGTTAAAGCGCATATAAATTTTACGAAACAAAAATCCATTGATGCACGACCGGGATTTGAACCCACGACTTTCGGATTGAAAGTCGAAGCACAACCCCATTCGACCAATCCCTGTATTACCCTGCATTCCATTCTAAAAATGGACCAGTTTATTTTAGTATGATAAAAAAAACACACTGTATTTCACTGAGAACACAATAATAACCTTGACCAATATACTATTGTTATTTCAAAAAATAACCTGATTTTTTTCACTCATTTTACTACTTTTGAATTTAAAAACATATTAAAAAACACTAAACCAGTTATATGATTTTTTGAATTTTAATGTGAGGATTTTGCATTTCCGATCACTTCGAAGCGAGTTTCAAAATCTACATTTTTTTCGCTACTAGAGTATTTTTTACATACTTATGCCATTGAAAAATAAACCTTGTAATGACCACTAAAGAGAATAATTTTGAAAAGCTTGATTTGCCTGACGCCAATCTGTCTCACGTGAATCCAAAATGAAACATATGAATTTGAAATAAATTATACTTAAAAAACCAGATACAGTTTGTAAAATAATGAGAGTGGTAGTGTTCTCCTTCTGTCCGTCTTCTGTATTAATGTTCGTCGGAAAAACTATGGAACAGATTAATGAATGTATATACAATAGAATATGTATGAAACTCATGGCACTTGTGTTATTGGCGCTTTAGCACTCTAAACGGAGAAGAGGAGGAAAACATCGTGAGAACCTTAAAATTAAAAAAATATCCATTTATTAAAAACAAAAAAATACATTGTTTAAATAATATGTTTTCATATTAGGTCTCAAACTCAAACTCAAACTAAAAATTAGTTTATTCATTGAAATCACTTTGGATTGTTTAGAATCGTCACTTTTCAATTTGTATAGAATTATAATACATTTTTATCTTAATTATGTTAAAACAAGTGTCCCAAGCTTTTTTGTCATCCAAATAATCTGATATTTTATAGTAGGCTTTTTTGCAGAGATGACGTTTAATTGTATTTTTAAATTTAGTGATTGATAAGTTTTGCAATTCACTTGGGACTTTGTGATAGAAGCGTACACATTGCCCTTTAAATGATTTCATTACTTTATCTAATCTAGTAGTGGGAACAGAGAGTTTATCCCTATTTCTAGTGTTTACATCATGAGTATCGCTTTTTTTTTTAATGATTTAATATTTTTACGAACATACATCAGATTTTCATAATGTACTGACAGGGTACTGTCATCCATCCATACTAATATTATAAATGTGAAAGTTACTCTGTCTGTCTGTCTGTCTGTTTGTTACGCTTTCACGCCCAAACCGCTGAACAGATTAAGCTGAAATTTGGCATAGTTAAAGGTTGTATCCCAGGGAAGGACATAGGCTACTTTTTATCCCGAAAAAATTAGAAAATCCCGAGGGACCGTGGGTCACACCGCGGATAGGCAGGTATATTAGAATATTAGAATTTATATTAGAAAAGAAATATTAGAATATTTCTTTAAATTTATTTCTAAGCGAATCTCTGGGACCCATATTATAAATTGCTCGGACTGCCCTCTTCTGCAACACAAACACGGCGTTAATGTCTGCAGCGATTGCTGCAGACATTAACCCCACTAAAACCCCCACTAAAAATCTCCACTCAAAAATCCCACTAAAATTCAAAAAATCTCAATAAAAATATTACATTAATACACATCAGAGATTCAAACCCACGATTCGAAGTCACTATTCCACTCGTTTTAGCGCATAAACTACATAAAATAAAGTTCCTGATAAATATTAATAAAGTATGAATACTAGACCACGCCGCAGATGGAGAGATGAATTGGATGCCCACATTAAGGAGTGGTCTACAATAGCCCAGAACAGGGATGAGTGGAGAGAGGGAAGGCCTTTGCCCTGCAGTGGGACACTACAGGCTCCTAATAATAATAATGAATACTTTGCACAGTGTTTACGACGTGTAATGAAAACATGCGTTGGTCGTGACACTTTGACAGTTATAAAATTATAACCTGACTGCTTACTACAAAAAGGATAAACCTTGTTTAGCGAAGCACAGACTAAAAAACGATCTCCAAACACTCGTTCATAGAACACTTTTTGTAGTAGGTAGGTAACAATTTTGTTTTGACATGTAGATATTGTATCAATATGGTGTTCAACGGGTGCGCAACTTTTTTGTAGTAAGACCGTAACTATTTGATACCATTTGTAGATATTTAAGAAGACAGCTTCAGATAAATTTAAAGAGCTCTAAGACATTGGAGAATTTGTTTTAGAACTAAAAAACTTATTAAATTGAGGGTACTGAAATCAACTTTTGTCCGTGACTGTACTACCGAAATAGAACGTTATTGCAACGAAAAACTTGAAATACCAAAAATTGGACCAGTTTTTGTTTATGCGACCTTTTTTAGACTGTTTCGTGTACATTTACGAAGAAAAGGTTTAATTTTTAAAGAAAGTATTTTGTAATATCAAGCACAAAAGTTTTATAGGGTTGTCACGCGTTCCATTTATTTTTATTAAAACTTCTTTAAGAGTGTAAGTACCTATTTCCATGAGAAGTGGTCTTGGAGCAGCAAATTTCACTTGATAGTTTGCTTTGTATAAACCAAGTACTTAGAGATTTTTTTTCTTCAAGATTACTGTTACTCTAACAGAGATATATGTTTTATATACCCCTACCGGGAAAGAGGCGTGTGTTTTTATGTATGTACGTTCATAGCAATCGATATTTTAATAGAAAACTGGCTTTTGTACTCAGCCTTGTTCGTGTCCAACATTTTAAGTGGTTTTGTATGCTATCCAGGTCACCTATGCCAAGATAATCCACTAATTTCTCTTTATTGGAATACCTACAAACGTACAACATAATATTAGTAAGATAACAGATAACCCTGAACATAAAGCTCGCATAAAAACGCGGTGGACCAAGTCTAAAATAAACCTTTTTACGGTTAAAACATAATTTAACAACTTTACTTGCGCATTCCACGCATTTTTATTGCACTTTTATTTATTTGCAACAAGGTAGTGATATTAGCGGACTTCACACGCACAATCTTTCGCGAGTGGTTGTACAGGATTTTGTGTACACAGATTGCGTGTACAGGATTGCGCGTGGAAAAGCCTGTACACGCTGTAGTGTTTAGCTAAAATCACTAGTATTTATTAGAATAATAAATACTAGTATTTATTAGAATAATAAATACTAGATAATAATAATAATTTATGATTATACTTAATTAATAAGTAATTCTGTCGTCTCGTTCGGTCACACCACGCGGGCACGTAGTGGGGGTAGTTGTCAGTTGACTTGACACAGTACAACGGGCAGTCGACTATCAACCACTGTGCGAGATAGACGTGGTGGGCTTGTACCGAGCCGATATAGTTATAGTACTTATAGTGTTATGGTGTAAGTTTATAATAGAACGTCAAAAGGGGAGAACTGTACACACGCAATCGCGAGTGATAATTTTGATGCTACGCGTTCTTTCGCGCGCGATTACTCGTTAGTTCATGTCAAATTCAAATTCAAATTCAAAGTATTTATTGCTTACATGTGAGTGTACAAGGTCTTATAGATAGGTGTACTAGGTAGCTAACACATATGTCCTGTCAAAACGAAATCGTGCAGGAAAGCATGTACACGCAATCGCGAGTGATAATTTATTTGAAGCTTGAAGCTACGCGTTCTTTCGCGCGCGATTGGGTGTATCACTTGCGATAGGTTGTGTTTTCACAAACAGCCTTTCTTAGCAGCCTTCACAGGCTGCTAAGAAAGGCTATTAATAAATTTACATTCCTGCCTTATACAGATATAATTAAAGGCACGTAAATTGTTCCGAATAAACGGGCAATCTGTCATGGTACTCGTCAAATGAATTGGGAAAGTCGTCAAATGCCAAATTAAATGTATTTAGACGTCCTACGACTATCATTTTATGTTATTTATAATGTTATTCATAGATGTCTCAAGAGTTAATTTCCATCCTTTGGAATATAGTACTTGAGAGCCTGTAATTACATTATATTTTTAAACTTAATCCTGTCTTTAAAACAATGTGTGTGAATTTTCATTTTCAATGTAACAACTTAGTAATATTTAATTCCAAGCCTTAAAAGTGATGGTAATAAAAAACATGTTGTAGGTAGGTACTTACATTTCGTGTTATTTTAGGCTGTTATTACATATTAACTGGCTTTAAACCGGTCAAAAAAGGTTACAATTTTAAAGAAAATTATATTATCGTAACCCGTTGAGTTTGCGGAGTCGACAATCGGCTACGTATGTACTCAGTCTGAGTCTGACCGTGTCAGAGCGTACACGTGTCTAAACCCCGCGCTGAAAAATCGTACTTTACGCGAGTGTAGTTTCATCTCCTATTTACAGTGCTTACTTACTTTTTGTGAATAAAAGTGGGAATAAGTGTCAGTGCATTTGGATTTCTTCACGTTGGAGTGTATTAAAATTTTCATGCGATGATCGTTACTTAGTTGTCTGTATTCAGCTGTATTTTATAAACGTCATTGGTGACTTATACTGGTATTATGTTAAACAACAAAAGAATTTAAATTCTTCTATATACGTCTTTAATTATGTAATAGGTATCTATTTATTATTGAAACACCTACAAAAAGAGTAAAATTGTTTTCGCCTTGCGCCGTCAAAGGTCGTTTTGATTAAATACCTACATTATTTTCAAACATTTGGACTTATTTAGTTGCTGCAAAAAATACAATTTAATCATATTATTTAAATCAAGTTTTTAAGGGGCTTTGAGAACCTTGACTTGTGACGTAGATATTTAGATTCGTGTGTTTGGTACGGTTGAATTCAAAACCATTTAAACGATAAGCATTTTATTATGTCATAGCATATCCAGGTATCATAAATGTTATGTAAGCGAATCAAGTCAAGTCAAAAAGCATTTATTCAGTAGGACCGCTGGGATAACTTTGAAACGTCTTAAAACTAGGTGATTCTACTCCTGTTCCTTCGCGACCAATACCGTGAAGAACCAGGGCCAAACACGGTTTGGGGCCTAGCTTTTTTTTGTTAGTATGACTTATTTAATTATGAAAATTCGAACAGATCAATCATGAATAATCATGATTTATGATTGAATCATCAAGTACCTAATAATGTTTATTTGAGTAAGGTATTACCTACACCAAACATTATTACCTTTGGGTCGATAAAGCCAACACAACTTCATTTAAAAACATTTAGAACGCCCAAAGTAATGTAAATATTTTTCACTTGGTTTGGTTACTGTAACCGTTTTGTACCAGAGGCCGTATTCGCGTTCCTTTTTTCGCTCGGGAAGCATCCGAATATTCATCAAACGAACAAAAAAAAGGAACGCGAATACGGCCCCAGATTCAGCTGAGAAAATGGTTTAACTGGGCAAGCCTGTTCCATTTCAAACAATATCCTGGGCGCTCCAGCAACCTATGCCTAATACATTAGTATAGGCATTGGTTGTCTCCTGAAGCCAAAAAAGTCATCTAGTAAAGATCAAAAAGATCTGAGAGAATGTCTACCGCACCTTGGGGATACAGTCGTGAACCTGTTTACGTTTGTAAACTGCCGCCTTAGGACCTTGTCTTTAACCTTATCCGTTTGTCTAACAAGACTTGTTTTATGCAAAGATAATTTATTATTTCAAATAAGATATTTGTGAGTTGGAACATTTCAAAGTTTTTTATTCAAACAACATCGAAGCTGATATTGTGAGATGATATTTAATCATAATTTTGGCCATTAAGACAAGCTGCAAACGTAAAATTGCTGATGTGTTACTTATTTCAAATATTTAAAAAACATACTTAAATGAATTTGGTCATTCACAGTAAAGAGGCTGGATAAATTCAGATTTATTAATTATAAAAATATTTGTATTAAAACATTTTTGCAATGGTTATATGGTTGAGAATAAACTCGTTTGGTTTATCGGGTGAGTTCGTCTAGGTTACCAAAAAATTTAAAGTCCTTCAAACGGTTTGAATACAAATAAAAACTATGCAAATAAGCTAGTTAAATAATTGAATTAACTCCCAAGTTTATGTAATACGGTAACCTTGACTCCTTCATAAAACTGTGACGTAGAATTCAAAGTACGAGTAAGTATAATTTTTCTATCTCACAAAGGCAGGTTGTAGATGCAAATGCACGTGTAAAAAAAAAAAATTAAGACCAAACCACTTTGATCTTATTCTTTATTGCATAAAGAAACGACATACATAAAAACTATGAGAGTAATGGCAGAGGCCAGAATCCCACTTCCCACTCATCAATAAAGCTGAAAGTTTGTGAGTTTGTTTAGATGCTTGAATGTTTGTATGTTTGTGTAAGGATCAGGCTCAAACGACGCAACAGTTTACAATGTTTGCTAAGGTGAAAGGTAGAACTCCAGAATAGCATAGAGGCTACTTTTTATCAGTGGCGTAGCTACCGAAGGGATAGGCGGTGGAGTGCACCGGGGCCCCCAAGCTCAAGGGGCCCTCGGACTCCGAGTCCCGAGAGTCCGGAAGGTTTTGTTCTTAGGAAGCTATAGGTATGATTATTTTGAAAATAAAAACAACTGCATTATTAGATTTTTGAAATAGTTACCCAGAAAATGACGAATCAAATCGTAAGTTTTTACAAAAAAACAAATACGTTTACATTTTGCCACACCCTGCATATTTTGACTTGATAAAACCAAAGACAATATAATACACTAGATAAAAACTTAAACCGTTCAGTTAGGGCCCCGGTTTATTTTGCACCAGGGCCCTTGGCTACCTAGCTACGCCACTGCTTTTTATCCCAAAAAATGATCCTGAAAACCAAAAAATATGTAAAAGGACAACGGGTATTTGCATAAAAACTTTAGCAGTTCTCTGTCTGACACAAAGAGCCCTGCTCTAAGGTTGCTATGACAACCAATAACTTTGACTTTTCAAAATGGCGATGTCATTTCGTTCTACTATGCTTTGAACAATTTTTATTACTTAGATAAAAGGCTATTTGTGGAGTTGTGATGCCTAAATTAGTTTTTTTATTAAATAGCGAAACAAGTATTTATTATTTTTTCAAAACTACCCAACCCCTTAGATTTGTACTTATTTATATTGATCAAAGACAGCAAATCCAAAAATGAATTCAGTGTTTTCATTGGTTGGATTGGAACAAGGTAGTTCTATCTCTAAAATTTGTATGACGAAACAATGCGCAGAAGAAGTCGCGCCCGGGTCCACTAGTACAGAATAAACCGACTGCAAGTATTTTTTTTTATTAATAATGTTGACAAGATTAACATTTGTTTTGGACAATGTCTTAGCATATTCGGATTTTTAATTAAAAATTCCACGCGTATATAATGATTTTTATTGCCTTTCAAGATGATTAATTCCATGCCAAGACAAGTCTGTATCGTGTCACATACAAGGAATTCTATGTTTAATAGCAACAAGGTAAGGTATTTATAAAGTAATAGATCAAAGTTTTAATTATATTATGTACTAGCTGCGCTCCCGCGGTGTGACCCGCGATCCTTCGGGATTTTTTCATTTTTTCGGGATAAAGGTAGCCTATGTCCTTCCCTGGGATACAACCTTTAACTATGCCAAATTTCAGCTTAATCTGTTCAGTGGTTTGGGCGTGAAAGCGTAACAAACAGACAGACAGACAGAGTTACTTTCACATTTATAATATTAAAGTATGGATTTACTTATTATTTATAAGTTGTATTTTTATAAAAACCTATTTACTCTGACTACCGCGATATAGGATTGACCTAGTGCGGGGTCCATTGTAACTTATCTAAGTACCTACTAATAGCCGGTAATACCCGCGACTGCGTCAGCAAAATAACATAGGTACTTGAAAACCTTTAAAAATAGAACTGAAAACGGCAAGAATCTTCTAAAACTTTTAAAAATGCATTATTAGCACCATCTCGGCCTCAGCCATAGGGTAGCAACGCCATCTAGTTGCCTTTAACTGGAACTTTAAACTCCCCATACAAACCCTTATTTCACGCCCTCCATGATTTAGTTGAAAAAAAGTAGCCCATGTCTGTCCCTGGGACATAATCTTTATCCATGCCAATTTTTTATGTCATATTTCGGCATAATTTAGTGGTTTAGGCGTGAAAAGGTAACAAACAGACAGACAGACAGAGACATTTTGCTACATAATAGATGGCGACACAGGAAAAATTAGATCGCGCTATCGTTGCATTTTGGACTGTGTAACACAAGGGTGCCGGTACGTGTAAGATATAAACTCGCTTTCTTATAATTTTCAGCTTTTTAATATAAGTATGAATGGAAAATAAAAAATAAATGATTTGATTTGATGATAAAAACACGCCTTTTTGCCGCATGGGTTCTTAATCACATATTTGCACCTATGTGTCGATCCTGACACATATATATATATTCAATATATCCTAGAACCATTAGACCCATGATTAAATAAATAAAGAATATCCGCCATTTCAGCATCATCTGACTCCAAAGCACACCCAAAGCACAGCCCAAAGTACAAAGTATAGTGGGAATCACTGCCTGATATACCTACCTATATATATACACATTTTATATATGTATAGAAAAAACCCAGACCCAAAACGAATATTTGCACATCATACAAACATTTTGCTGCAACAAGAATTGAAATCTCTTCTCGTCACAGGCGGGCCTTCGCAGTTCGCCCACATCAATTCGATGCAATACATCAGTCGTCAATTTGATTGATTGATTACTTATTATATCGCACCCCTAGAATAAAACTCCGTCAACTCAAAAAACCACATTTTTCAGAAATGACAAAAAATTGATATCTGCATTACTAGATAAGATAAAAAAAATCTAATGATTGTTCCTGAAAGGATTTTTTTTTTAAAGTTTGTTATATTAATTCATTTGTTTATTGTCTGTAACCAAGCTGTAAAAATCAGTTTTTTTTAGTTATCCTAGTTTTGTAGGGAGAATAAACCAATTTCTTGCGCACTATTTTGAGTTACTTTGGTTAACCTGAAAAAAAATTGAGTTACGTTACTTTTCACCTCAAAAATTACATAACTATTTGACGAGTTCTTAGCATAACTCTAAAACTGGGAATTGTAGTTATGGTCTAAAAAAACAATTATTGTATATTTAAATACAAAGTCAACGTTTATTTACTTTTTAAAATCTCAATTAACTATAAAAACAATTAATTTTATGGCACGGCAAAAATAAAAAAATCTAAAACTCTAAAATGTTATCCTTAAAGTTTAGGGCAGTCTCCATTTTCATTTTTAATGTTAATTCTACTTATGTTCTTAGCTTAATAATAACAGTCAAAGTTGCAAATCACAGTATAACATTTTGGTGGCCTCTAGTAAAATTAGTTTAATATAAGCACTGAATTCTTAATCAGTCTAGATTAAGAATTCAAAATCTATACATTATTAAAGAATCTAAACCTACTTAGATTATAATTTTTATAGAAACAGTCATAGTACTGTCTTGGAATCACATTTTTGTCGACAAGTTCCTTGATGTCCTTCTTTTTTGCTGCCGATAAAGGATTTTTTTCTGTGTACGCATTACTCAAATTGGATGCACGTGAACGCGTGCACAGGAACTTGCAATGGTGTTCATCGATCTCGAGAAGGCATACGACAGGGTTCCCTGAAAGGTTCTGTGGTGGGCAATGAAAGAGAAAGGAGTGCCTGTGAAGTACCTGCAGCTTGTAAGGGCCATGTACAGTCGACCTTGTACCCATGTTCGGTCCGAAGCTGGCGTCACTGGTGAGTTCAATGTGGCTGTAGGTTTGCACCAGGGGTCGGCTTTGAGCTCTTATTTGTTCCTCCTGATAATGGATGCCCTGACATCGGATATACAGGAGGAAGCACCCTGGTGCATGCTTTTTGCCGACGATATTGTTCTCATCGGAGAAGACGCAACTGAGGTCCAGAACAGACTAGGAAAATGGCAGGGCAAATTGGAGAGTGTCGGACTGAAGATAAGCACGACAAAAACCGAGCACATGTTCTGCGACTTTGGTGGTCCATCCAGTTTTGCCCATATTGCCTTAGATGGTGTACACCTACCAGTCTGTTCCGATTTTCGGTACCTCGGTTCAGTAGTACAGAATGATAGTGAGATAGAGAAGGATGTCGAATAAATGCGGGATGGATGTAATGGCGTCAAGTCTCAGGAACAATTTGCGATCCACGTATGCCCCTTAAACTTAAGGGGAAAATATATAAGACGATCGTAAGACCTGTCGTATTGTATGGGTCTGAGTGTTGGGCAACAAAAGGGACGGATGAACAAAAGGTGCACGTGGCTGAGATGCGAATGCTGAGATGGATGTGTGAAGTGACGCGAATGGACAGAGTAAGGAATGAGTACCTAAGAGGAAGACGTGAAAGTGGCGCCAGTGAATGAAAAGATGAAGAGCAACAGGCTAGCGTGGTATGGGCATGTAATGAGAAGGGAAGAAGGTCATGTAACTAGGCGAGTGATTGGTATGAATGTTGATGGATTTATGAGTAGAGGTAGGCCAAAGAAAAGATGGATGGATTGTGTGAAGGATGACATGAGTAAGAAAGGAGTGTGTTGAGATGACGGCTGATAGAGGAGAATGGAAGAAGAACACATGCTGTGCCGACCCCACATAATGTGGGAAAAGGGCAGGAAGATGATGCATTACTCAAATTCATTGCGATATCAGGTGTAGATTCTACAGTACGTCTGGTCTTTCTTTTGTTCACCCAACATTTTTTAAATTCAGTCTGTGCAAAGGATGTTTTATACTGGCAGGCTCCTTTTCTTTATTGAGCATTTCTATACTACGCTGATCAGCGAATTCTGCTTCGTTTTTCTTTTTTCGTATCATCTCTAACATGAGTTTTCCTCGGCTTTTCATCGTCCTAAAAATAAATAAAGATTTATATTCAATAACAAATCAAGTAAAGTCCACCAACTCAAAAAATCCAAAAATACCATCTACTGCTTTTCAAAACTTTAAACTGTTGAAATTATCTAATAAAATATGCCTTACACAACCTTTTTTTTGTGCTAAAAGTATCTATTTCACTAAACAAACACTAATAAATAACATTGAATTTTCATTCAACAAAAGTACCGTATATCGAAATTATCATTTACTTTCATGTAAACCTCACTAATTAGAAATGACAAAAATAAAATGACGATCGTAAATCATCAAAACTCCCGCAAGTCAAAATGAATAACTGTTGTTATCAGGGAAAATTCAGTAAAACTCAATCAACTCGAAATAAAAATTCAACTTACCCAAAAAAATTCACGTAAACTCCAGCAACTCAAAATCACCCACTTTGCAAACGTCTTCCACCTACGACCACCGCATGGCAACTCAAAATAGCGGCTTAGTATTTGCGCTGTCTGTGTCAAGTTCATTCAAGTAAAGGAACGTTTGACGCCATCTCTTGACAGCCGTTCAAGGTATCGTTACGCGAGTTATTTTCCCGTGTAGGTATTCTAATGAAGATATTGAAAACGCCACTAAGTCAAAATGCCAACTTTTTGAGTTGACGGAGTTTTATTCTAGGGGTGCGATATTTATTGTTTGATAAAAATGTCAGTGTCAAAATTAAAACGGGACTCTATTTTATCAACTGCTAAAATGTTATTTATTTTATCTTATTAAAATTGACAGATCAGATTGCCTACTGTTTAGAAATTAAAATATTTTTCTAAGTTATAGGCGCGGCCTAAAAACAATAAATAAAGCAAACTGTGCTTAGATCTACGATAAAACATGGATGACAGATAGGATATTTTTAAGCCACACTCTCCTGGCGACATCTCAATAAGAAAACTCTGCTTAACTTTATTTCACTACCTTACCTATACCTATATTTTTTTAGTGCCAGAAAGTGAGACGGGTTGATAAAAAAAATATTTTTTAGTGTTAACCTCACACTTTTATTTGTTTTTACACCAAACGGAAAAATAAAGAGTAAGTAAGTATATTATTTATTATAGGATGAGAGTTGACCTTGATTTGTATACCTCCTAGACTTTGACCAGTTTTTAACCCCCTCTCCTAGATTTTGACTTTGAACTGTCAATGTCAAACCAACATATTTATTCAGGAGGAACGCTTAAGAGGTGATTCTACTCTTGTCCTTTCGCGACAAATACCGTGAAGAATCGTAGTAGATCTTGCCAATACCTACGTCGTTTTTAACATTATCATAGATTATCCACATGTTCGGCAACACTCGGAAAATTCCGACGACACTCGGCGATCTAAGCGAAAATGAGTAGCATGCCAAAGGCATGTCATTATCTCAGTAATTATATCCGCATTAGGTTTTATTTATGATGCATTGACATTTGTTATGCCACATTCGTATAATAATATTGTGTCTGTCAAGTCTATAAATAGGTAACAATGACTCTCCGATCGTATGCATAAAGATTTTCAACCGATTGTTTTTTTTTACGAATTGTTTTGTTGTATTTGACAACCTGATACAGCTTTTTTGTTATAGCGGCAATAAGTACACACGTACACACTGTCAAGTAAAAAAAGTAGTATGTTTCTTATTGCTTTCTGAATTTGTGTTATTATTAATATTGTGTTATTTCTAATAACACAATAATGTAATACTAACAATTTTAAGGATCAGCTCAGCTTTTAGCTTTAGCCTTTTTTTAAGTACTTCCTTCACAATACAAAAAAAACAGGACCTCAAAAATAGGATCTTGTAACTGTCAACGTAGCATAGAAGGCATCATCATCATTTGCCTGCCCTTATCCCGCTTATGCGGGGTCGGCACAATATGTTCTCTTCTTTCACTCTCCTCTATTGTTCAAATTGATCTCAGCGGTCCTACTGAATAATGCTTTTTGATTTTGACTTTGACCTATCACTCGTCATCTCCGTATCCACTACTTTCTTATCCATATCTTCTTTCAAATCAAGGAGAGAGACAAATTTTGGAGCAGCTCAGTGACAGGTTGTAAGCCTCATGCCTGTAATATAAACTAGTTACCAAGCGATGTTTCCTTCACCGCTCAGTGTAATATTAGTTTAGAAGTAAATAAACAACGATGCTAGTTAATCTAAAACTAAACCTATGACCTATACAAGTGCATTATCATCGTGACTCCAGTTCAACTGGAGCTATATCAATTTTCAATGATCGTATTATCTGATTGCACAGTTAATAATTATTGCATGAGTTGCATTTTAAACACGCGTTTGTAGTTGTAGCTCTTTCGATCTGAAGATCACAATGATCAATCCCAGAAATCCATTAATGGGTGGTCAGTAATGTGGCCAGCATAATACATACTGTATGTTGGTTGTTGTCATCCCGTACTATCCCACTGCTGGGCAGAGGCCCTGTTTTCCAGGTGCTTAGGTTTAACGCCATTGCCTGCAAGTGATTGTCACTGATGTCTTGTCTCGACATGGTTTGGGTGGCTTACCGCGCCGTCTCACTGTCTCAGGGTTCCACTCATTGGTTTTAGCCTGTAACTGAAGATCTCAATGGATGCTTGACTTTAGGTTTACAGTTTTGAGCCTGTCTATATTCTAAGTTTCTTATTATCTATATTCGTGTTGGACGAAGTTCATGTTGGACAAAATTCATGTTGGTCATATTAAGTCGTGCAAAGGATCTGATTGTGCAACAGTCTCGTTATTTCAAGAATTGCACTACACTTAGTGACTTCTATTATATTGAAACTAGTATCAGATCTATGAACAAAAAGTTTTTTTGCGCACAAGTAATACAATCTAAAATATAAAAGCATGAAAAGAACTTTCTAATTAGATTTAGTGATTTCGCAAAAGCACACAATCGCACTAGACCGTGAAGAGTGGAAGGATACGGTTGCTTGCCCTGAAGTGAAATAATTCATGCTGAAAATAAATGTATAAAATAAATAGTTGCGCTCTGTGTTTCCCGCAGTCCATCGCGAATACTTCATTAATATTTCAATTTCGTATCGGACTTAAAAAACTGTAAGTAGTCCGATACGATATCGCATTGGTTGAACTCACTTTTAAATTGCCCCTGCGTTCACTGAGCCGTGTTGGCCGAATGGGGTTGTGCCTTGACTTACAATCCGAAGGTCGTGGGTTCAAATCCCGGCCGTGCATTAATGGATTTTTCGTTTCGTAGAGTTTATATGCGCTTTAACACGAGCTCTTAATGGTGAAGGAAAACATCGTGAGGAAACCCGCAGCTTAGTCAGCTCCACACGTATTGACGTCGTCTTTCCTGTGGGCCGGGCTGATTAAGCTGAGAGGATGGTTTAGGTGCTGGGCAAGCCTATTTCATCTCAAGCAATGTCCCAGGCACTACAGCATCCCGTTAAGTGTAGGCATGCATTGCCTCCTGACGCTGTATAAATCATCTAATATTGATGTAAAGGCGTTCACTAAAGGCATTGCCTTCCTGGCATATCAGCCACAGGAGCCTCGTTATAATTAACAACACAATATAGAATCAGCAAAAAAGGCAGTGGTTCATTGGCCCACGTCACTATAATTAGATGATAACTTTGAACGACCTCACTTCTGTCAAATTTAATGTTTTGACCGCAGTCCGTCTCCATTGACCTTCAAGCTAATAGATCATTTGCACATAATTATAGCATATAAATAGAAATAGATATTGAAATGTATAATAGGTAGTGTTCTATACTGATACATGGGATTAAGAAATATTCTAGTTCCTTACCTTTAAGTTAACCTTTATTAAGAAATATTCTATTTCCTTACTTCCTTAATGATAAAAAAATCCTGTAATTTAGTAAAAAAAAATAATTTTTTTTTTTGTTTTTGATTGTAGTTTATTTAGATGTTAATTCCTGCATGCAATTTTAATTTACTTTTTTTCTGTTTTTTAACTTTAATTTCAATACTACTATTTGAATTTATTTAATTTTTTCCTGTATCAAATTAAAAACTGCACACCATACTGGCAGAATACATTGTTTCCGGATTGAGTTTTATAATACAAAATACCACCATGTACTACATGTATTTCAGGCAATAAATCTTTACTCTACTCTACTCTACTCTACTCTACTCTACTCTACTCTACTCTACTCTACTCTACTCTACTCTACTCTACTCTACTCTACTCTACTCTACTCTACTCTACTCTACTCTACTCTACTCTACTCTACTCTACCATAGTCTAGTCTATTCACTCTACTCTCCTCTACTCTACTCTACTCTACTCTACTCACTCGCTCACTCGCTCACTCACTCACTCACTCACTCACTCACTCACTCACTCACTCACTCACTCACTCACTCACTCACTCACTCACTCACTCACTCACTCACTCACTCACTCACTCATTCACTCACTCACTCACTCACTCACTCACTCACTCACTCACTCACTCACTTACTCACTTACTCACTTACTTACTTATTTACTTTACTTTACTCTAAATTTAAATGTTTGTTACTAGCTTCTGTTCAAGGCTCCGTTTGAGAAGATAGTAAAATAGCGTCAGTTCGGATATACTTTTCGTTTTTAAGTTGTACTAAGTACAGTACGCACAACCGATCTTTAGCTCTCTGAAGTTAGTGCACTAAACGATTGCGCAGGTTTGGTAGAGTAAGCGTAATAGCGCGATGCAACAAACTAAGCGAGTGAGCGAGGCAGCTATACAAGTCATCAAAAATGGTCAATTTCTGCAATTATTACTTTGCAAGGTGTTAACTCCGTATAATGTCATGAAAGTGACCGTCATTTCTCGCGGAGGTTTTTTTTCAAGCGGAAACGCGGCCATAGCCATTATTAGTATTCAGAATCAGAATAAATTTGAATAATGTCGAACAACAGACGAAAATACATTACGTATTATACAGCGCTGTGCAATCCTAATAGAAATAGATAAGGATCGAGAGCAAAGCCGCGATATCAAAATATTAATGATTCTTATCTGATTACATCAATCATGTTGTTGGCCTAGCGAGATGTACCTTGGCTTTCAATCAGAAGGTTGTTTGCTCAATCCTCTGTTTGAATTTTAAGGGTTTATTCATACTCAGATATGCTTTTTTGAACGCTATTTTCAACTTGCTATGTTTTTTGAGTCAAGTATTGCAAGCTGAATTATTGATAGTGTCCAATTAAGCTGGATTTTGGCTCACCTAAAATTCAGCGGTTTTTTTTACGTTTTTTTTTTCTAAAATTCAGCGGTGTCAATGCAGTAAGTATCGTGACATTAAGCTTATCTTATGAAGGATAGTGATCTTTTTAATTTAAATTTTCAGTTTAAAAGACTAAAATATACGTGTTTGGACTCATTTCATCAGAAAACTTATTAAAAACTTGTATTGGTTTTAAAAAATTAATTAACTGGAATGATATTTAATAAGAATAAAAAATATGATACTTATTTTGTGATATTAATAAAAATTATGATATAATTTTTAAATTCATAAAATTGTATTAAAAACGGAAAATTTGGATAAATAGCGATGTCACTAGACTCATTTGAATTTTTATAGACTAAAGATATTATATAAAATATAAAAAAATTGAAATGAATGTAAGAAAATATTCTATAATATATATGAGCTAAAATCATTTGAAACTGCGCGATTCCACAAAAATTATATAATTTTTTAATAAATTACTGTTTAAGTTATAGACAACCTACTCTAAATAATTTTTTGATGACATCGACACCTGCCTGGAAGAGATCGCTTCTTAGCGATAAGGCCGCCCATTGTACATTTTTATCCGGTTTTTCTTTTGTTTTTGTCTGTGTTAATTTTATTAATGGTGTGCAATAAAGAATTTTCATTCATTCATTCATTCATTCATCGACACCTGATTGACTTTAATAAAATCTTAAGCAAAGTGTAAGGATGTTGTCACATGATCTTAGACTACAGTAAATGCATTTAGCCACATAATACAGTATGCAATAAAAACTCTATCCGTCCGTAAAATCATAATTTCATGTTTCATGTTTGGATTCATATTGAGTTTCAATTTTTTTATATCAAAATAATTGAAAAGTTTTATAGCACCTATAATTTATTAACACGTTCAATGCTTTGACGGTCAATGGAGACCGCGCGAAAAATTCACACGGAGTTAGAATCATAAATTTTAATGTTGTCAAAATAAAAAAAAATTACAAGAACGATTTTAAATCTATTTAAGTTGCTGTACCAAGCTTAATTATATTTCTGAGCGAGGTCCTTAGATATTTTAAGGAAGTATTTTCCTTATGGGAAACAATAAGAAGGTTAACTACTCGACACTGACAATCTGATCTTAGTTAACACGTTCGTGAACAGTAACGGCTATAGATAGATAGATAGATATAACCGGGATAAAGGATTTCAGCGATTGGCAGTACGGCTAACGCCGTAGATTTTTAAAGCCTTTTCAAAACCACTACGGTCATAGCAGAGTAATTTGTGTGAGATCTTCGTACAAAGCATTCTTACCGGCAACAGATATTATACTTCTACTGTCAATTCATAATCTACAAGGAGTTTTACGTACGTCTCTGGATATCGCAAAGTGCCAGTACGGCTATGACCGGTGTGCTTGTATGGCAATTTATAGGGCACCTCATTCAGTGCTTCCTCAGCCGTCATTCGGCTGTAAAAATAAAATGTATGGGGAAAAAGTACTGTTTTTCTAACAAAAATGGTATAAGCTAACCGTCCACAAACGTGTTAAGTTATTTTTAAACATCTAACATTTTGAGCAAACTAGTGACAGCCATATTTATTTTTAACCGACTTCATAAGTTTTGAAGGATGCTAAATAGACTGATAAGGTGTTGCTAAACTTAGCGCTTACGTGCTAATGATGTTGGGGTAAAATAATACACAAAAAATGCGATAAAGTGCTAGTTGTGTGTCCAAATATGCGCAAAAATTATGGTTGATTTACATACTTTGTTATATTATTAGCATACATAGTTAGGCATCGTTATTTCGATTATAGGTTAAATAAAATAAATTATTGTACACTAATAAAATAACTAATAAAATAACTGAAGAAGACGGACTCCAAAAAGTTTTTTAATACCTTAAAAAATGTATTTATTTTCTTTAACTATGACAAATTATCTAGAAACGTATGTTTGATTTTCTTTCTAAACGGCTTGACTAGATATAATGTTTTTGGGGATTATGAACGTTTTATTACCTACTGCATGGCATCCTTTAATATAGTTTATAGTTTCTGTAGTTTTAAGCTCTATCGAGAATGGCAATAATTATTGTTTTAGTCTGTGGTCTCCGACATCTCTCGTCTATGATTGTAATGAAAGGTTAGGCGGGAAAGAGAGATGTCGGAGAGAGATAGAAGATACTTTGACATTAAGTCAGATAGGTACGTCGAGCCGTAATGGCGCGAAAATCTTTTCTAGTCTTCAAAGTCCGAACTTTTGTTATTTTGTATGTTTTCTTCTGTTGTTTCGTGTAAGTAAATAAACTTTCTGTGTGACTATGGACTGTTATCAAACCACACCCGGTTATATAACTTACTATCTTATGAGATAGTAAGTTGTATAACCGGGTATTTTATGGCCATAGCCAATGATAGGCTATGGCCTATCATTGGCTAATAAGGTAGTTTATACAACATGCTAATTATTTTTTTCTCTTAGCCCCCTTACTTGCATATTAAAACTGGAAAAGTGGCTAGCCAAGCGGCTAACCTCTAGTGCGCAAGGGGGTTTATTCTATAGGTTCTTTCATTTTAAACTAACTTAATTCAAGAATTGGGTTCAAGAAATAAATTAAAGAATATTTATGTAATTTTTTTTGTTATGAAAATCCCGAAAAAATCGATAAAGACTATCCTTACAATTGATTATTGCTTCTTGTATAACTTAGCTCATTCGTGACGTAGCTGCGCTGCGATTGGTGGAACGTCTATTTTCCTTGAAAATCATTATGCAACAATAAAAAAAAAACAATAAATGATTAATTTTGAAGTGAAAACTTAAATCGGCTTAGGAATTAAATTGATACGGTCAAACGTCTATTTATAACCCAAAAATGAGGCCTTGTCAGTTTGTGTAGTTTAAAATGAAAGACCCTGTATACTCCTACCAGATAAAACATAGCCTGCGTGTTGAAGCAAGGTATAAACCTATATCTATAGATACTATGTAGCTCTATAAAATGTCATGCAAATCGGTTTTTATCCATCCAATATGCTTAGCCGTTTCAGCGTGAAGCAGCAATATTATAGACAGATATATCCATCCAAAACTTAAGCATTTTAAATAGTAGTATGTCATGTGTAGTCATGCATGATAGACGGAAGAAAAGTCTTGCACTTTGATTGAGTTGGGCTTAGTGTCACTCTAATTATTGTCACCTTGAGATTTAAGCGCTAACGGTTAAGTATTTAAATTAGGTTTTTAAAAGTGTAAAAATAAATAAAAACACCCCGACACGTCACAAATTTAAGACATTTCTATTAAGGTTGTCGTCCTCTGTACATTGAACCGTAATATTAAAACAGTTAAGCATAAAAATTGCATATAAAATGCTCTTAATATAATCGCATTATCTGTATTTATATCTATGTAAAATAATAAATAATCCCATTAAATATTTCGGTGTAAACATTAAAATTACACAACGACGTACTTAAATAATAATTTAGGATTCATTAATATAAAAAATCAAACGAGATATATTTCAATATTATAAAAAAACCTAAGATATCATATTAAAATGAACATAAAATACTAAGAAAGTAGATAGAGCCAATTTCCATTTTCATATTAGATTTATCTATTTACAAATAAAATTCAAAACATAAAAAAAGACAGCCAGTAGTACAATAAGTTATACATTCCTAAAATGAAACAATTAACATAAGAGCACACATCCATACTATCCATACTTAATATAATAATATAAATGTGAAAGTAAACTCTGTCTGTCTGTTTGTTACCTTTAAACGCCCAAACAGCTTAACAGATTATGCTGAAAATTGGCATGAATAAAGGTTGTATCGGGATAAAAAGTAGTCTATGTCCTTCCCTGGGATGTATTCCAGGACGGGATATGACTTGTAAGTGGTATCCCTGGGAAGGACAAAGATTACTTTTTATCAACCGACTTTCAAAAAAGAGGTTCTCAATTCGTCTGTATGTTTTTTTTGTATCTTGTTACGTGATTGCATTTATTGAATAATTTGCAAAATTATTTTCTTGTTTGAAAGGGTATACTTCCGAGGTGGTCCCATATAAATTTTATTCCTAAGGGATTGATAGTGTCCCGTAAAACTCTAAAAACCTTCGCTCCTAGCCATTGTTACATATTTGTACTGACGATTATGACTCGTCAGTTTGACATTAATAATGCCAGAGGGTTATTCTCGTTAGTTTTTTCGTTCGTTTGATGAATATTTGGATGTTTCTTACTTCGAAGAAGATCAGTGTTAAAATACAGTCCTAATCTGGAACCGAATATTACAGGCTGAAAAATTGACCCTTGAAGTACAAAATCGTAGTAAGGAACATCCGAATATTCATCAAACGAACGAAAAAACTAACGGGAATAACCTCCCTCTAGCATTACTTATGTCAAACGGACGAGTCACAATAGTAAATCGTCGTGCCGCGTTTCCTTCCGACGATCAGAGAGTCTATAATTTTCAAATAATGCCATTAGTCGCAGGTGCATAGGTGGAGTCTAAGCGATATCTGTCGATTCGATTTCTTTTCTATTTCGATTTATAGGGTGGGTTTATCCTCACTTGACGCCCTGAGTCACGCCGCGTCCTGAGTCAAACATTGAAGTCGGTTTTCTTTTTAATTTTTAAAATGTATAATTTGTGTTGTGTCAGCTCTGTGGCCTGAACCGCTCTAATTAGGAACGCCTGAATTGCCGCGTTTGCAATTTACCAGCTCTAATTTGAGTCTAGTCATCCGGATAATACGATTACTTACCTAGGTTTTTGTAGCGCTAGATGGAAGGTTAGCTTTTAAAATAACGGCACATGCATAAAATGTTAAGAGTGTGAACGCAACCTTCTTGTTATTAACATTGTCTGTGGTAAACTGACATTTAGCTGTCAAGAGAACTTTTCCCGCCATAGCTCGTTGCCCTGTTAAAAGTGTAACACGGAATAAAACTTTCTCATTTTTGCTAAAATTAAATTCTATAGCCTAGTTTTTTTATGTAATATTTTGTTTTTTTTATAGTACTAAGAGGATGTGTGATTGATAAATATAACGACCATTCAAACTGTTTTATGTCATGTCAAATTAAACCGCAATAGGCATTATATTCATATTTTCAACCGACTTCAAAAAAGGATATTCTCAATTCGTCTGTATGTTTTTTTTTTTTTGTATCTTGTTACGCGATTGTTCCGCCATTTGTTGACCGATTTGCAAAATTCTTTTTATGTTTTATTCCTGAGGGTCTGATAGTTTCCCCGTAAAACTCTTAACACCTTCCCTTCTAGCCATGTCACAAATATAAATCGAATCGACAGCTTGACCCTGAGTCACACCGCGTTTCGAGTCAAACATTGAAGTCGGTTTTCTTTTTAGTATTAAAACGTAATTATTATGAAACTGGTTAAAAAGACTACAGTTATTAATCACAATATTATGCAATTAGCTTTAGTCTGTAATGAATTAAACGATAATATAATAAAACAGTAAGTTATAGCAGACTAATGATAAACTACCACAAAATTATATTTTTGTTTGATTTCGATACCTGTTTTTCGTGAAAGCTATTAAAGCTGTTTGAATAACGAATACTACTTTAAATTAAGAACAAAAAAAACCGTTAAAAATTATAAATATTTTATTTATGATTATTGTAATGTCTGGAGGAAGTAGGGAAATAACACTCTGTTTATAATAAATCAGTATCAAAATTTGTTCAGCGGCAAGTAGGTACATACGTATTACACAAACGATCATTTAAACTATTAAGCAAGGATCCTAAGGGTGCATCTTACAGTCTGTTTTTAGGGTTCCTTCATCATCATCATCATGTCAGCCATCTAGTGTCCACTGCTGAGGGTTCCTTACCCAAAGGGTAAAATGGGACATTACTAAGACTTCGCGTCCGTCCGTCTGTCTGCCTGCCTGTCCGCTCATTACCAGGCTGTATCTCATGAACCGTGATAGTGTTGAAATTTTCACAGATGTATTTCTGTTGCCGCTATAACAACAAATACTAGAAAATTGAATACGTAATTATTTATTAAAAAAAAAAAAAAATTTAAGGGGCTCCCATACAACAAATGTGTTTTTTTGCCGTTTTTAGGGTTCCGTACCTCAAAAGGAAAAAACGGAACCCTTATAGGATCACTTTGTTGTTCGTCTGTCTGTCTGTCTGTCAAGATCCTTTATCGCGGGAACGCGTGGAGGTATCGAGTTGAAATTAAAACCGTATACTCAGGTCTAAGTTACCGCAAAAAATGATACCGCCGTTTAAGCCGCAAAAAACGTATATTTCAACACTCAAGGAAATCAAAATTCATAGGGTACTTCCCATTGCCCTAGAACTGTGAAATTTGGTAAGTACTTCAAGTACAGTCAACAAGTCTTAGACTGCAAACTACAAAATCTGAAAACAGTATATTTCTAATTAAATCACAAAAAACGGAGCCTAATGCAAGAAATGGTGTTGAAATTTTTATGTGAGTTAACCGTGTCATGTGGAGTATTGTATGAAAGAGCTTCATTGGCATAAGCTTAAACAGATTTTAATTATTTTTAGGATGTATAGTTTTCGATTTATGACGAATAATGTAAAAAATGTGTTTCCCTTCTCATGTACCTAATAACTTTGATGTATGTAGGTAGTACTTAAAACTTTGCACTGGTTATACGTACTCGTAACTAGTACCTACTTAGGCCTTTGTACGGAACACTCGGCGGGCGAGCCTGACTCGCGCTTGTCCAGTTTATTTAAAGATAATGGTACGGAACCCATCGAACGCCAGTCCGACTCGCACTTGGCCATTTTTTTTAATGGTTGTCGTCTGTATCGATAATAATAAGGAGCTTTGTAAAGCAATGCAATTACAGCGACATTCACAAACGGGTTCCCCGAATGTGAAAGGGACTTTCTCTTTCCCTTCAATCAGGATGAGCGAGATAGTTGAATGACTTGTTTACATCAATTTAATTTTAAATAAATAATTTTTCATTTTTTTTATTTGTTTTTATGAGTCTGTCTTGACTCGAGACTTACACAGGCAAGAATGAGGTCTACGATGGAACAAACCTACCCTCAAGCCTATTAACTCTCTTCTTAAAAACAACAGGGTCGTACCTCAGCGGAAATACAGACGCAGGAAGCTGATTCCAAATTTTTGCAGTTTGCGATAAATAAACAATAGTGTTTTAGTGACGCTTTTAAAAAACAAAAAAGTACGTGAGTGTCGTGAAACACTCGGTTGGAACGAAGCAAAGAGTACCTACCTTTACATACTGGAAATTTCAACTTAATATAATAAATTAATTGTCAATTAGGTATCCTAGAAACGCTCTTACGTACTAACAATATGTAACAATCTATGGACTGTGTCGCGGCTGCACATTTCGCACTGTGACGATTTTACATATAGGTACATGTGTCGTGACGCAAAAATAGAACACTATTTTTCGTCCAGCCCCCATCCAAAACCATCCGAAAAGGAACATCGTTTCAAAAGAAAAACTGGTCATGTTCAAGTCAGACATGCACAAGACGGGTTCCATACCACTAATTATTAAACACAGCATTTTTATATTAAACTAGCTGCGCTCCCGCGGTGTGACCCGCGGTCCCTCGGGATTTTTTCTTTTTTTCGGGATAAAAAGTAGCCTATGTCCCTGGGATACAACCTTTAACTATGCCAAATTTCAGCTTAATCTGTTCAGCGGTTTGGACGTGAAAGCGTAACAAACAGACAGACAGACAAATAGACAGACAGACAGACAGATTTACTTTCACATTTATAATATTAGTATGGATAAAAAGAGCCGAAAAAAAAATAGTTGCATTTATGGGGATATTTTTGCTGATAATAACGGTCAATTATCTGATAATACAAGGTTATCTATTGATATCTATCACTTTTAATTTTAAACTTTGGACAACTTGAATGTCGTGTAACCCAAGGACAGCCTCTTTTTGCCAAAAGTTTTCGAATTTCACCACTATCTCATAAAAGTAGATTTGAGTTGAGGCTTCTTACCCGTTCAAGTTTACACTTCGTCTCAAGGGCTAGACGCTTCAATATTTTTGGATTTAGCTCACACTGATATATGAAGTGACGTGAAATGAATTTTTTTGCTAAACGTCGCTCAAAACACAACGCGAAATGTGACGCGACGCGATTACTGAAAACAAGCAGAAGAAATGCGAGAGGGGTAGCAAATATAAATTTGCTACTTAATTTATTTTTTGTCTCATTAGTTTATTTAAAAAAACCGGCCAAGTGCGCGTCAGACTCGCGCACGAAGGGTTCCGTACCTTCTATTATTATTATTTATTTAATCTATACATAAACTCTAAATTGCGCGTTGTCTGTAATTGAAAGATATTTGAACAAAAATAATTTTAGGGGTATCTATGAAGGCATACCATACATACATACCATTTTACCATTTTAGAATCTCAATAAAATGTACAAGTTATTTATTCGATGGGCTCGCACGTGACCATACATATTTTTTACACCACAGGAGTCCAAACTTTTGTGAAAAATTGGTAAAACAATCATCATTGGATAGCACAAATATCCAAGAATGCTATAAAGAAAACAGATTGAGAAAATTCCTTCATTTGTGGTCTTGGCATCGAAAATAGTGAACAAGGGCAGAAAAAAATTGAAAATTTCTTAAATGACGAATAACTCGAAAACCGTGAGACTTTTACTGAGCACAAGTTTTGCTTTTCTGGTTCGTTATGATGCCCTCTACCCGTAGCAACTATTTACTACCTAGTTCTTTTGCGACCTTCCACTGACCTACCAGCCCGGCATACAATAAATTACGTAATAACAATATGTGATATGTATATAAATACACATCTGCTGTGACGATAATACTATTACCTACGTATCATGTTGAAGTTCTTCAAAATTGAAATTCTCACTATTACTATACATACCTAAACTATTAAACACTTGAGCATTTAATCGAATTGAGTCATCCTATGTTTGCTTAATTTAGCAGTAACAGATTTTGCTTCGTTATTTAGCCGTGTTGGCTGAATGGGGTTGTGCCTCGCACTTTCAATACGAAGGCTGCGGGTTCGAATCCCAGCCGTGCATCAATGGATTTTACGTTACGTAAAATTTATATGCACTTTAACACGAGCTCTAAACGGTGAAGGAAAACATCGTGAGGAAACCAGTTAGTGTTCTTATACACGATATACGGCGATGGGCTTGCAACCTGTCACGTATGGAAAACTAACTTCTGCAAGATGTGGGCATGTATCAAATATTATGTGTTTAGACATGCCTCTGACTACCCCCCTTAGACATCTTCAAAGGATCTGGAATAAGTAACATAAAACGATCTGAGAAAATGTCTACCGCACCTTGGGGATACAGTCGTGAACCTGAACCTGTACATAAATCCTCCGCATCTATACCGTATATATCTATATCGTATATTTACCTAGTAGACTAGTAGGATTTCTACACACCTACTTAATGATTGACGACCTCTGTGGCGCAGTGAGCGAAGGTGCGCCTGCGACGCTAGAATTTGCGGGTTCAATCCCCGCGGCGCCGGCAAGACCAATGATTGTATGATCTACAAAATTTGTCTAGTACTTTGGGGCTAGATGATGCTGTGTGCCAGTTTTTTGTAGGTATTTTTTTAAATGAGATATATTTCCATGCAAGCAAAACAATTCTAGTGAGGGAGTTTTTTGGCCGCATAAAGGCCTTCGTCATGGCTTAACGACTTTATAGCCGGGTTCTACAATTTAGCTTGCCCTCCGAAGCACGGATTTATTTTAGATCAGATTATATTGCCACTTGAGTTCACCCATCCACTTTGTAACCCCACAGATCGTTGCTTCACTTCGACGATCTATAGAACGTAATAAAGCCAAAAAACGCCCAGTTTTATCTATCTTCAATACCTTTCATTTTCTTCACATAAAAATACTACAAGTCATTGTGTCGTGTGCCCTATCCTTTAGGATCTCGTAAAAACACAGGCAAGAGTGACAGTGGGATTGCGTGTCGCTCCAGAGGCGGGTTATATGGTACGACATTTTGCGGAAATTGATTTGTGATGCGGCCAAAATGAGATTGATTTTTAAATGAGATGAGAGGTGCAATTTTTGGCTCGTTTAGCTAAGCCGATACCTACCATTAAGAGGCCAAGCGAGCGTCTTGACTTTTAGCAACCGATGACCGTTTGACGGCGAGTACCATATCATCAGTTCTAATTTTTCCGTGTAAATGCTCTTTTTGTCCTGCATTATAAGTGATTGGTTGCTAAGGTAGCAATCGTCCAAAATCGCTAATATTCCATTTCCCAACAACGCCTTGAAAGCGACATTTTTACATGTTTACAGTCAGTCTATATTTAGTCGGTAACTTTACGTAACTCTGAATGAATATATTTGATTCGTATGCATAAGTAATGCTTGACTTCTACAAATGTTTCGAGTTCTTTATCTATTCAGGATTATTTTACTAAGCGGTATGAAATCAAACTTATTAGGCTTTCGTGATTTGACGACATAATTAATTTTTGAATAAACGGGTTTTTATCACGTACTTGTTTTATTTGGTCCCGACGTTTCGAACGCGTTGCAGCGCTCGTGGTCACGGAAGAACTGGTGCACGGCGAGTCAGTTTTTTCTATTGAGGGTAGGATCCGGATCTACCCTCAACTGACTTATCTGATTCTCAGGACGAATTGAGGGTAGATCCGGATCCTACCCTCAATAGAAAAACATATAACCTCCTCCTTTTTTTTGAAGTCGGTTAAAAATAAGTAACGAGTTTCTTCACGATAAACTTACAAAAAACTATTTATCCACGAGCAAAACCACAAAGTTAAAATATTGGGCTGTAAACTGATTCAAAACGGACGTGAGCAATTACATTACATCAGATTAAAATTACATACGAGTACTTTATTATGGACCAAAAAAATGTATCATGGATTGTAAGTTATTCGGACTATTTATGTATTTACTAATTACTATGTAACGGCTGAACCGGTTTTGACAGATTTTTGAAACTATCTGAATGAAATTGGAATAGATTTGTTAATTTTCTTTTAATTTAACCCAATATCTTAAGTAGTCTGGGCAGGACACTTGGCCAGATTTGGTGATGGCAGGTGGTTTAAGGCTTTGACCGAATGGTATCCAAGGGGCAGTGCTAGAAGCCGGGGCAGACCAGCAGCCAGGTGGGTGGATGATATAGAGGTCATTGAGGGAAAGACAGATAAGATCAGCTCAGGACCGATTAGAGTGTCGTTTGAGGGAGGAGGCTTATGTCCAGCAGTGGGATATTAATATGGCTGCCAATGATGCTGATGATGAATATCTTAAATAGAGCATCAAAAAATTGTTATGGTTCAATAGTTTTTTACGACACTACGAGTAGGTGCAAAATCACAAAGATTTTGAAGAAATTATGTATAATTTTAGGTACGTCTAGTCAGTATAATTTAACCCAATCATGTTTTTGTTGTTTTGCCAAAAAATAACTTGTATTGTTTAGTTCAATGTCAAGTCTTCTTTGTTTTGTTTATATGAAAAACCAATGTTGTTAAGACTTTTTACTAGTTCTCAGCACAGTATCCTACATACACGTATGTGTATGACTATGTATGTAGACTAAACGTATGTTTAGTCTACTTTTCGGTATCTTATTATCACGTGCTCGCGTCATTATGGAAATAGAAACAATATTACCATTTCGGCGCTGTTTAGAATTATCAAAAAACTGTTATATCGGAAATAATAGCATTGGTTTCCATGAATATGAATGATGACCTCTGTGGCGCAGTGGACGAAGGTCCGCCTACGACGCAGAAGGTTGCAGGTTCGATCCCCGCCGCGGAACAAATGTTTGTATGACCTACAGATATTTGTCCCAGGTCTGGGTGTTTCTATGTATAATATGTATGTATTTACAAACAAAAAGTATATAAGTAGTTTATCAATAATTCTACGAGTAGTACCCAATAGTAGCCATAACACAAGCTTACTTTGGAGCTAGATGATGCTGTGTGAAAAGTCCAGCATTATTTATTATTTATTTATTTATTAAAATCAAATAGCATGTTGTTATAGCTTCAGTTTCATATATACCTTCTCATCATCATTTATTTCTACAAATTGTGGTCGTGGCTGCCACTCCCATATAGGCCTTTTCAGCCATGAACGAAAATGTTCGAATTCCACATGTAGTGTGACCTGACGCCACCTTAATCATCTATACTCGTAATACTCGTAGATGGAAGAGGCCAATGGACACCGTTTCATAAAAAATGTTGGTACAATTTTTATTTTATCAGCTATCCTCAACATTGAATCTTTTAACTTCAAAAAGCAGGTTCTATGCTCAGCTGTAGGTTTTTTTTCTCCACCGTCTTTAGCACAATCAATTTAATTTTCTCTTTACCATTTATTCGATTCGATAGCGTTTAAAACTTGTGTTTAACGTACAAACAGACCAACGATGATGACATTGAATTGGACAAACTAACAACCAAACTCGAAATAACATTTAATTACCATAGACTAATAAAATATGCGAAAAGCTATTAAGTGTGCAGCGATCCTGCGTAATTAGTGTTCCGTAGAAACTATTATTTCACATTTCAGTGCGATTAGGTACACATTAACTTAAAGTTTTGTGCTAAATAATACATTTAATACGTCGGAATCTTCTTGCTGTTTTACAAGTTTGAAACGACGACTTAAGGTTCCTGTCGTATTCTTGACCCATCTTTTCTATCTTTTAAGGTTCTATTATTATTTTTTTAGGTTATATCGAAGGTACTGGCATAATACACATTTTTCAAAAATAATTGCATCATGTATCGAGTACACTGGCACATACATTTTTGGAAAGAAAAATGTTGTAAATGTAAACCTATTTATAAGTATAAAATGTCAGTGTGCGACCTCTATGGTTTATGCGAGCGCCATCTTGTTCTCTCTTGCTCGCTGCTGATGTATCCCTTTACATATGAATAAAAACGTGATAACATAAAAGTCTTCTTTATTAGGTTATGGGCCCAGCACGCTTCCACAGCACACTCATAAATGCATGAATGAGTGTATGTATGTTAGAATTCAGCCGATGCTGATAATTTTGTAGTCTATAAACACAATTCTCAATTCTTCTCAACGCTAGCTTTGTAAAGGCTTTGATAACGCTTGTGAAAAGCATTGGGAGAGTCACCTTGTTTGACACCTTTTATCTTTGGCATTTCATTCCGTGCCTACATGTTAAACTAAAAGCTTTTTCATCTGAGTTGGCTGACTCAAACGAACTTTTTAAACCCTCACGCTAATAATACAACATTCAACATAAATGAAATTAAAATAATCATAGTGCCGTTTTGGCATGTTTGGTACGGATCTCTAAAATTAGCAGTAATCATGACGCTGCAATAAAATACATCAAAGTGATTGGAGCTGCCATAAAAAATAATAAATACTATTTATAGAATCTATTTATATCGTCACCTGGTAAATAATGTGTTCCGTACAAGGCTAACTTTATTTATATAAACACAATACCCATTATGTACGGAAGTATATTCGATTTTACGATTTTGTATCTTATTACGTGGGTGAAGAGGTGATTATGGGATCGAAAGACCGTCATCATAAATTATGGAAATTTACTGTGGTTAAAATATTATAGAATGAGTCTGTTTCTATCTAGCACTGATGAGTTTCGTAAATTAAGTTGAAATACAGACGAATAACGAAGTGATCCTATGAAATTGCCATAATCCATACTAATATTATAAATGTGAAAGTAACTCTGTCTGTCTGTCTATCTGTTTGTCTGTCTGTCTGTTTGTTACTCTTTCTCGCCCAAACCGCTGAACAGATTAAGCTGAAATTTGGCATAGTTAAAGGTTGTATCCCAGGGAAGGACATAGGCTACTTTTTATCCCGAAAAAATGAAAAAATCCCGAGGGACCGCGGGTCACACCGCGGGAGCGCAGCTAGTATGAAATATATGGTGCCTGCGACGCAGAAAGTTGCGGGTTCGATCCCCGCCACGGGATAAATAAGTAGTATATCAGTTATCTGGTTTCCATAGCTTTGCTTAGTTTAGGGCTATGATGCTGTGTGAAAATGTCGAGCATTATTTATTATTATTATTTACTAATTACTTTTGTCGTACGGAACTCTAAAATAAATGAAATAAGTATTAGTGTTAAAAGATTTTACATCATGTCTGGAATACTTGTTTTACACGGTGATAATAATTTATAAGATAGAAAACAACTATTTACAGCTCTTAGTATTGAAGCAAATCAATGGCTGGAAAGTAACTTAGCAGCTTTCTATTCAGGACCAATTAGCGGTCACCCATTCATTTTATGCCCGTGCATGAAGTTGCTTAACTCCAATGATCTATCAGAAAATACCAATCCTCATCAGAACCAGCATAATCACATTTTTTTTTTCACTTTCATTGACAAAATTATCAAAGTTAGTAGGAAAATCACATCAAAGAAAATCATATTTTCGTTAAAACCCTTATTACATTGAATTCAGCTTGGTTTGATGTTCCAAGCTTTCTACAAATTAGATTTTGACTAAATTTGATTGAATTTAGAGGTTAAACTTCGGCTATTGGGTTCTGTAAATGGAGTTCTAAATAAGTTGTACTTTAATTCAATTATAAACTAGCTACGCCCCTTACCTGCGGTTTGAAGTAAATTAAGTGATATGCATGGAATATTAAGCTGTAGCCCACTGTGCTACATAGTGCTCAGGTCCAGTCTGAAAATCAGCGTTACTGTGTACCTTCGGGCATGGAGTAACAATAAGCTGAGACTGGACCTTTTTGGCTCACTACAGCACACAGACCACTGTTGCACCCACCTATGTAGGTGCCAGACTACTAGTTTTAGGTGTGTATTTCTTTTTTTTTTTTTCTAGTTTGTTTTTACCTGTGCGCCTACATACTTGTTATACTTGTCTTTGTTTTTGTGTCTGTGTTGAAATGTTATGTGTGCCAAATAAATATTTTATCTATCTATCTATCTTATCATAGGAAAAGAAAAGAAAATTTATAAACTAATAAATTGATTAACATAGCCCATGTCACTCAGGGATTTGTTTATTTTGGGAAGGAAAATAAAGTTTAATCATGAAATAAGCAACTAAAATATCGATTTTATTTTAGTTGCTAATATAATATTATTGTAAAGTATTTAAAAAAATATATCTATCATCATCATCTTCCTGCCCTTTTCCCACATTATATGGGGTCGGCACAACATGTGTTCTTCTTCCATTCTCCTCTATCAGCCGTCATCTCAACACTCACTCCTTTCTTACTCATGTCATCCTTTACACAATCCATCCATCTTTTCTTTGGCCTACCTCTACTCGTAAATCCATCAACATTCATACCAAGCACTCTCCTAGTTACATGACCTTCTTCTCTTCTCATTACATGCCCATACCATGCTAGCCTGTTGCTCAAATCATTTACAACATGAGTTCAAAAAATATATCTATAAATTCATAAAAAAAACTATAAAAACAAACAAAAAATCTTGAGCAAAATTTCATATTATTTTCACAATAAAGCTAAAAATATTTCTTTGGACGAATAATAAAAAACTTATGAAGAGTATTTTACTGTATCATAGCACATCATAGTTATTGAATTTATTCAACTGAAAGCTTCATCGTAGATCGTATTTACATAGAATCACAATTATTTATTCACTGAGCACAGGTTTCTAAGAAAGGATCACCTATAAGAAAGGAAGGAACAGAATCACCAAGCGCGACTACAAGAAAGTCGGAATCCCAGCTTGTCTTCTTGCTAAATAGCTAAATTATTTATGAATTTGACGTCGAAGGACAAGTGCTAATGCTACTGAATCCAATTAGCTAATAGAACAGACAGTGCCGTAAGCATTTATAATGTAGAATTTATCGAATTAATACCAAATCGAATGGATGATTGCAAGTTAAAATTTAAACTTTAAAACGTTCCACTCCTAACTCACTAACGATATGAAAACGTTAGAATATTGTGCCAAAGGTTTAGGCATAAAGCCTTTGTTGCTGCTTTGAATATTGGGGTTTGAGTTTGAACACGTCGGCATCAGATACCGGCCTTTATGTAACGTTTCATTGTACGCTTTGAATGGCATACTTTGAGTGGAATTTTGAAAAAGATATTAAAGTCCTTTTCACATAGGAACGGTTCTTCCGTGACTCTTTTGTTAATTTCTGAAATTATTAAAAAGGAAGTAAACAAAATCCATTTTTTTAAGTTGTATCTTTTAGTATTATCACTATTTAGATTTCATTAAGTTCAAAATTTTGCATTGCTGTACAGCGTGAAACGTAACAGTTCTATGTGTCAGGGGAACCTACGTGAAAAATACTTTAGTGGCCCTGCTGATTTGTCAGCTCCATAATTATGATTTTTCATTTTGACAAGGCCGATTAAGCTGAGAGGATCATTAGATGTGTTAGCTTATTCATCTTAGATAGTGAGTCAGCCACTATAGTCCGTTGCGTGCAGGTAAAGCTTGCTAAACACGTATACTCGAAGCTGTATAAATCATCTAAGTATTTATGATTTTAAGGTCTAGTTTTTAGCGGATTAAGGATGTTGTCTTGCCAAAATTCTTTTACATTTATTCAGTTAATAGGTAAATCTGGGAGGTTGAAAATCCACGAACATCGAACAATGAAATTGCAATCATAGCGTGTAGGAACGATAAGTAGGAAGATTGTCGTATTTTTCATGCAAATGTAATATCGAAATGTTTTCAAGAAATATACCAATGGATAAAGGGAGAGTACAAAAACAAAAGGGACCAATCCACCCGTTACACCATGATTGACGACCTCAAGAATTTTGATAATATTTTTACCATTGGACGGAAATGCATGAAAAAGTATGAAAGAACCTTGGCCTTAATATTATTAAGTCGATTTAGTTACAGGGAGGGCAATTCATTATATTAGCCTCGTTTATATTTATGAAGATGTTTAATCAAGTTCCTCGATCGACATTCATAGATAAGCTACTATTTCTAGAAGTAAAATTCATACGGTGTTCAGGTAAAATATGCGACATTTCTTAAGATGACCATCGGGAGATAAGGATCAAACTGTTTTATTATATTTTAATGCAAAGACAAACTAATAGCCGTTGAAGTGACAAAAATAAAGTTTCCATTTCATAAAAAAATCAGCTAAGATAGTGTTGGGACATAAGACGTAAATACTTCATATGCATATTCATTTATGAAAATGTGTACTCTCATTGTGTTTCTATAATTTGAATTCGTACGTATGAGCAAGTGGTCTGTTGTGACTCTATCATTGTTTAGTAAGGCCGCGCTTCCATCTGCAAGAAAAGTGCGACAGTCTGTCTTCTCAGCCTAGATTTTTTTAGTATAGGAATATTCAATCTCATTGGCTTCACTATTCACACTTAGTGCCTGGAAATAAGACTTCGGAGGTGTCAGCGGTCTGTCGATCAACTAGTTTTGACACATAGTAAAGTCACACGTCAAACAACGTAAAAAAATGAATAATTTATTTTACAATTGCATTAAGTATTATTTTATGTTTTATCACAGTCAGTGAAGTTCGGAAGCACATGGTTGTGCTTCCGAAGGGGTGACACACGCTACCATTTATATCCCAATGCTGGGCTAAGGCTTCACCACATATATTTATTGTGTTTAGGTATTTTGAACCCATCAAAAATTGGTCATGATCATCCCGCTATCTTCGCTTCCGTCTGCCGCGTCATTCGTATTTTCTCCCACTGCATTGGACATTAGGTATAATAATTATTATTCATTTTGCAAAAAACAAACCATGACATTTTTACAAAACTAAAAAAGTATTGTGCCCTTTTTGAATAAAAACGCCTTTATTGTACCTTTAAGTCGTAGGCAGATCGTTGATATTGTTCTTATTACTAAACTAATCAAAAATAGCCAATTATTTAGTATCTACGACTCATAGCCATCTGTCTATTACAATGTAAGTATTGTTTTTAAATGTAATGCTCAACTAAAGCTTGCATATTTTTAAAACTTTTATGCATAAGAGTTATTCCTGACATTCTGTATTTATTGTTAACCTACCAATCCAATTATTATTCTAAAAGTTTTGAGAAGCACCTAACCTAAGCTTAATAAACGGTCTTAAAATTCATTGTTGTACATTCTAGGATAAATCTACACTGGACATGTACTATTTCATAAGATATTTATATACCAATAAAGAAACTTTGAAATTGAATTGATATTGTTCAACGACGCTATTTCATGATCTGCCCATCTTACACCAGACATACACAAAAAACACAGAATTTTCATCCTCAATACTTTATTGTACACCTCATGGAAATTACAAAAAGACAAGCAAAGATACAGGAGAATATTTAAAGCGAAGTATAATGGGCAGTCTTATCGCTGTGAGCGATTTCTTCCAGACAACCTTAGGATGAACTGGATTAAAGGAAGGCAACTTTAAAGGAGATTCTAGGTCAATAAGTCCGCCTAGTGGTCTTTAAAGGGTTACCTAATTCTTATTTCACGGAACCCAGAATAGCATAGCTTGAACCGGTATTAATTATAATAAAATTCATTGGATTTATTTATAGAAAGTTTTTTGCTAGTTTAATATCTGAGTATTTTTAGCATGTATCTGTTACATAGTTTATTTTGAGACGAGGAAGCTGTAAATTACCTGATTCTGATCTCTGATCAAATTAGCTTTTATACTAAAGAACTAGCTGTGTCCCGTAACTTCGTTCGCATTAAATCCTATTCTCTCGGATTCGCCGTTCACACGTTTAACCCTTAATTTGACCCCTTTAGGACTAATTTGAAATATACATTTTCGGAGATAGGTACATACAAACTAGGCATGCCGAATTTTATCGAAATGACTTTTGTAGAATGGTTTAGATTAGTATTTATGAGCAAGTGGTCTGTTGTGACTCTATCATTGTTTAGTAAGGCCGCGCTTCCATCTGCAAGAAAAGTGCGACAGTCTGTCTTCTCAGCCTAGATTTTTTTAGTATAGGAACATTCAATCTCATTGGCTTCACTATTCACACTTAGTGCCTGGAAATAAGACTTAATATTGATGAGATGAGCTAGTGATTTCTGTAACTGTTGACGGTAACTCCGTTGATGGAGTTTTTAGACCTCCGTCATGGCTATCTCGCAACAAAAGTTGCCAGACAATAATTATCACCTAGTGAATACGAGGCTTTTAGCTAAGACTTTTGCGCTTATCTAATGAATATGAATTAGGGCATTCGATAATAGTCGGATAAAAATAGCCACCTAATTTTGATCAACTGGGCGTGGTCATGCAAAATGCAACGCCCATACATTTGCAACATTTTTATCAGCGAATAAAATAATTAAATTAACATTTATTTCGCAATAATATTGCAATGGTATCGTACAAAATTAGAAGTTTATAAATAATGCGTGGATATTTATAATATTAAACAATAACTGAACAAAAACTTGAATACTTAAAAATATATTAATGTTGTAAGATCTAAGACGAAGCTTTATCGATTTTTTCTAGGAATTTTTGTTTTGATACAGATAATTAGATAGCAAATGCATTTTGAAAATGTTACTCTATTCGATTCCGATTCGTTATCAGTTTTAGGAATCAATTGTGCCAAACTGTCTACAATCTACAACATTATATTATTATTATTGAGATCATAGGTCCGTGGGGTTCTGGAGCCCTTCGGGTTTTCAAATTTTTTCAGGGCGTCTGGTCGAAGCGACGCGTGATCCGAGAGCTGGCACATTTTTGGCTCAAAGGATCAGCATTGCCGTCCAGCGTGGTAATGCCGCCAGTGTTTTGGGCACGCTTTCGACTGACAGTGACCTGGATCAGTTGAGCTATCTATAGATCGTTTCTAACGATCCTTAGATAGCTTGACTAATGCTGTTGTATTTTGTAAATATATGTAAATATGTAGTAGTTTAGTTTTTGTAAATAAATAAGTAATAATATTATTATTTATAGGTTACCAACATAGGTAAATTAGCAAAAATTTTACGTTAACGTTAATACTCTACCACTCATATTTATGGTTTAGATAACATTCATTTATTTAAATATTTTAAGTTTTTTATAGATCAAACTGATTTATTGGTCATTTCTTTCACTCAATGATAGAGACAAGATAAACACTCTAGTTTAAAAGTGATTTGAAAGAGCGGTGTAGTAAATTGGGTTTATGAATCAATATAAGAAAAATATATGCAATTTATTACTATTTTTATATATACTAACATAATATATATTTTTTAATTTAGTCGAAAAACCTATTATGTATGTAATATTTTATTATTTTTAGATGACAGACAGTATCACAAAAACTCTACTTTCCGAGGAATAAAAGGATAACTGCAAAAGCACAACTTTCCAGGAGAAGCAAAAAACATGTTTTCGTTGATAACTTCACAAATTGTGCAAAATGCTGCGCATAGTTGTGCGCAAAAAAAAAGATGCGCAGATTGCGAAAAGTGGTGCACAAAGTTCCACACGATGGTCGTATTATAAGAAGCAGTAGTGCAATACGATATTGGATCGAGTGAAAATATTCCATGAAATTCTTCTTGAATTTTTTCGATTTTACCGGTTGAGCTGACTAAGCTGCGGGCTTCAACTGAATCTTTATTGGATGGTTTATGCTAATGAATCAGACTATCGGTGATAATTTTACTGGATCAATCTACAGATTGGCACTTAAGATAAGACTTGAAAGGTTATTTAGAGTCATACTTGTCTAAGAATAAACGCATAATCAGGGTCAACGTTTCGTGAATAGAAATTTAAAATTGACAAACCATTTAATTTTTATCATGGAAACTAGACAAATTATGGTGATATGATGTAGAATTGTCCGATAAATAGTTTTATCTCTTAATTTATACTATAATAATTTACTATAAACTATATTTTTATAAAAAATATCTAAAACAAGTATTTTGCGGTGTTGAATATCATCATCATCTCCCTGACCTTATCCCACGCTAAGTGGGGTCGGCACGACATGTCTTCTCTTCTTGTTACGACCCATTCGCCTTATTAGCCAGACGCACAAAAATGCCAAAACTATTATATTATTATATAGCCATCCAACGAGGTAATGCCGCCAGCCTTTTGGGCACATTACCTGCGGTCGGTGATTTGAAAGTTAAGCTATCTAAGGATCGTTAGAAACGGTCTATAGATAGCTCAACTGATCCAGGTCACTGTCAGTCGGAAGCGTGCCCAAAACACTGGCGGCATTACCACGCTGGATGGCAATGCTGATCCTTTGAGCCAAAAATGTACCAGCTCTCGGATCACGCGTCGCTTCGACCAGACGCCCTGATAGAATTATGAAAATTCGAAGTTTTTTTTTTGGGAAATTTGTAAATTTGGGAGTATTGGCATAGTGCACAAAATTTTTTCGGTACAAAATCTCATTGATGCTTGTTTGGATTTGAACTCACGACCTTAGGATTGGAAGGCGGGGCCGCTACCACTACACCACTAGCGTTCTGCATCAACTAAACTAAAGCATTAACGCAGTACTAAAAATACTGTTAAGAGATAAAAGCACTGTTTTATTCATAAAATTGTGTTAATCTGCTAACAAGTTAAATTAGATTCTATTTAAAACAGCTTTCAAAGACAATAGGAGCTCAAAAATCACTTTAAAACAGTTCTTGGAAAGTAATTCTGGTGCTTTGTGTTTTCACGATTATGACATTTGTTTGAGCTCGTCCATCATCTAAGTAGAAAACGTTATGTGTTATGTGGTCCGGTTGAGGCCCTGTAGCTCCTAAACCAATAAACCGATTTTGATTCAGTTTAGTTTGTTTGAAAGCTAAAAACAAGAGTATTCTTATTAGCTAATTTCTATAAGTGAAATAGTTTTTCGTAGAAGAAACTAGGCTTGTAATCTCCTACCCATACGAACTGTTATAACAATATTTCGCAACACGTGTTACCAAAATCGAAGTAGTGAGTTACACATTATTCATTTTCATATACGGCAATGCGTTAGATATTTTATTCTACTCCACATCCACACCATCTCACATTATATTGAAATCGGATTTGTAGCAGTACCTATAAGCGAAAAGGACGAGATAAGAATATTTAAATATTACGTGATAGCGTATACTTACTATCTTCGTCTTTTTGTTTCTGATAGAGAAATTACTTGATAATTGATATACTTACCTTCGGTTGCTAGTAAATATAGAGGACCTACTTCAATAGTACTAAGTATTCTGATAGGCAACAATAGGCTTGAATTATTTTCAGGATTACAACTGTTTTCCAAGGCACGGTCTTCTTCTTATCGTGTCTCAGTTCTTTTGAACCAGTGTGTAGAAAGGATTATATGTGTGCCTCAAAGAGGCACGGTATACTATACATACATTGAGATGTTATCTAGGAAGGTAATAAGAAGAACTTTTCATCCGTAATCAATTGCAAGCACATCGCTACCTTTTAGATTACTAATTGTAAATATAAACATGGTGTCGAGAGTCAATCCCACAGCCTTCATTTCAATAGTTAGGCGCCGTTTACAAGATACCATTCTTGCTTCTTGCCACAGTATATTAGCTCTTGCGCCGTTGAGATTGAGAAAGCAAGAGGCAAAAATGGTATGCCAGAAATGTGAGCCCACTCAGTCAACACCGCTCTAATAACGAATCGATCTGTCTAAAACAGTCGATATGGGTTAAAATCCATTTCGAATTGTTTGACTTGCCGATAATCAGATTTCAGAGTAAATAAACATGTGCAATGTTCACCGGGCGTTGTGCCAATGCCGTTCAATCGGAGCCAAAATAATTGCACTTTATGAACTATAATTATGACTAGGTTGGCATAAGAATGCGTTACATCAAATATCGAATCCGAGAGTATAGAGTAGGTAACTAGGTACTAGCTTCACTCGCGTAGTACTAACAGTTTTATTATTATATTTATATATTGCGTGCTTGGAGTCAAGAGGACTGTCAGAGTCCGTAACACCACGCTGCGTACAGCAACTGGAATCGCCGATGTAGGGGATAAGTCTGCCAGGCTGAAATGATATTGAGCGGGCCACGTGAGCCGAATGCATCCCGATAGATGGGCTAAGATCGTGACGCAGTGGGTGCCTGAGGATGGGCGGCGACGCCGAGGAAGGCCTTGAAGACGATGGCGTGACGATCTCGATGCATTCCGGGCTGACTGGTGGGACGAAGCTGGCAACCGCAAGTCTTGGAAAATAATGGGGGAGACCTTTGCACAGCAGTAGGACAACGTAGGTTAGGAAAAAAATATATATATAAATTTATATTTATTCCAAGTTTCATTTAAAGGCGTGATAGAAACACAAACATCAAAACCGCGCCCAATATTTTTTTATAATATTAAAATTATTTGTATGATAAGAGACGACAAGTAGCTATGTATGGAATGCTACCATTTGCAAAATGTGCCATTATATTTAATTTAGACGTGCATGACGTGATGAACATCATCAAATAATCTTGGATCACTTGATCTGGGAGAATATCAGCGGTGCCTTTAGGTCAGTCGTGTCCATGTTCATCGATGTTCACACTATATGGTTTGGAATCAAAGTCACGGCGCAGAAGTCATCAAATACGGGAGCCGTTGGGTCCAGGCTGCACAAGATCGATCGCCTTGGAAATCGTCAGGGAGGCCTATGTTCAGAAGTGGACGTCCCTAGGCTGAAATGATGATGATGAATCTTTTTCTGGTCTTAAAGCTAAGCTGCCAGTAAAATAAACTGCATTATAACAAATTGTTATTACCAATTTAAGCCTCACACAACCTACAATGTATTCCGAGAAATGGACAAAATTGCACGATGGTGTAACTTATATAAGCCTGTTTTATGGCTCGGTGGCTTAGTGTCCCTTAAAGGCTGGTTGTAACTTTGCTCGTTTGGGTTTAAGACCAGATTTCATCCGTGAAACGATAATGGAGCGAAACAAAGTTGCCTTTAGTTTTTTTTAACCAATTAGTCACCACACGGGTATGCCCAATGTAGGTATTTACGGATGCCACTTACATATCGCTGGCACTGGGATAGAATTTACGTTGACTTGCGTGGCGAGTCGATGGCATTGAACGTGTTAAGGTGCATAAAGATAAAAAAAAAACAATACAACTGAATAACTTTCTGGAAATGATAACTTTGTCAATATTTGCGATGCGATTCCTATTCTTTTGGTAGATTAGGGTCTAAAATTTTATAACGCTGCTGATGCATGTCTGTCGCGTGTTCTTGAAAATAGTTTAAAACTGTACTTTTGACCTAAGCTAGCAACTCCAAAATGAATTCACGGTTAGTTTTAAAGATGAAAGATAATTCTAAAAATAGTCTAAGTTACACAAGGTTTTTAAAATGATTATTTAAACCGACATTCTTACATAAATTAAGATTAAATTGAATCGGATAATTGACAAACACGATTAGCATCAAGAGATATGTGAAATATGCAGGTATGCGTCCTGGAATAATCACAACGGGTTTAAGAAGCAGAACTTATCATATCATTACAGAAACTAAGCTACCTGTGGGTATAATACGAGTATGTATTTTCAGAAAAAAAAGTACGTGAGTATCGTGGAACACTCGGTTGGAACGAAGCAAAGAGTACTTTTCTATACTGGGAATCTAATAAATTAATTGTCAATTAGGTAACATAGAAACGCTCTTCCGTACTAACAATATAACAGTCTATGGACTGTGTCGCGACTGCGCATTTCGGACTGTGACAATTTGACTAAAACATATTGTGTCGTGACGGTAAAATGGAACATTTTTTTTTCCAGCCTCAGTCTATCCGTCCGAAAAGGAACTTCGTTCCAAAAACAAGCTCTGTTTTCTTTGAAGCTAGATAATGCAGTGTGAAATGTCCTGCATTATTTATTTATTTAATTACATAGGTACATTTACAAAGTTCACTTGATTTAATCGAGCCATCGATCATAGATTGCTCAACTGATCCTGTAATGATAATGTAAGAGTATGAGAACTTCTTCTTCTTATTTAAGGATTTACTCCTTGTCGGCACAACTGATGAATCCCTCTCCATGTATGAGAACTAGGGAGTGGAAAATCGCCAATATAGGGTCATTCATTTTAAACTTCACAAACTGACAGGGTCTCATTTTTGGGTTGTAAATAGACTTTTGACCGTATCAATTTAGTTCCTAAGAACATTTAAGTTTTCACTTCAAAATGTATCATTTATTGATTTTTTTGAATTGTTGCATATTGATTTTCAAGGAAAACAGACGTTCCACCAATCGCAGCGCAGCTACGTCACGAATGGACTAAGTAATACAAGAAGCAATAATCAATTGTAAGGATAGTCTTTATCGATTTTCTCGGAATTTTCATACAGAAAAAAAAGTCATTTCATAAATATTTTTTAATTTATTTTTTGAATTAAGTTGGTATAAAATGAAAGATCCTATATAGAGATTGGTGAAATCAGTTTAATTCTCTAATTGGATTAGCGGAAAATAACGGATACCAAGTCATCATCATCATCAACATCTCAGCTCGGTATCACCCACTGCTGGGTATATGCCTCCGTTCTTTTATGTCAGCTTCCTTTATCTTGCGCCTTTCTTGATTATGTGCAAGTAGCTTAACATTATTATGTAATTCAGTATAGAAGGATAAAGTTCTTTTTATTTCCATCCCAGTATCGCTGATTATTTCTGTTGTCTAAATGAGTAGCAACAATTTCTATGAACCGTGTTCCCTATTATTAAAGTTAAATGAATTCGTAGAAATGAGTTTGAAAACGTAATTTGAACGTTGCGAACTTCAATTGTTGCGTTATTTCATTGTGTGTCGTGTGACCTGAATTGAGTTTCATTATCATCGTCATCATCATCAGCCTATGGTAGTCCACAACTGGACGTAGGCCTCCCCTAGTGCGCGCCATTGCGCCCTGTCCTCAGCTCGACGCATCCAGCTTCTACCGGCAGCCTTTCGCAGAGTGTCACTCCACCTGGCCGGGGGGCCGGTATTGAGTTTGCCCTTTTATTCATATTGACCTATAAGTCCAATAGATTTTGTGATAGAACGTATTTTTTTTTAAAACAAGTTTTTTCATTCACCAAAGTGCCATTGATTTTGAATTTTGATTATAGTTTTGCATTACCACACTTAGCAAGTTCACAATTTGTATAAAAACGAATAGTCTCATAATAAGTTGGAATATACAATTATGTAAATGAATATTTATTGAACAAGAATATTAACGTTTTTTAATCTTATTTTATAAGGCAAATAACTTTATTTGAATGAAATATAATATAAAATGTACATATTGCACGCGTAAGACGTAGGTGCATTTACACGATGCGATTTCATCCCATACGATATCGTATCGCACAGCAATTTTCCACGTGTAAACGCTCATCGTATGCGATTTGTCATAGATAGCGTGACGCGCGTCGGCACGTTTAATGGGCATCGTACGAAAAATCGCATCGTGTAAATGCACCTTTCCACTAACACCAGGACCTGTTACATCTACCCATATAATACGCAATAAAACAATTTGATTTGATTTGAAGATTACCGTTCAAAATTCAGACTTTATGTTGACTCTAACTTATCGTGAGACAAATCACAGATTTAATAACTTTTAGGAAAGATACAACAATATACCGACTTGTTGGTTCTCATTTGAAAATACAATTCAATGTCGTCTATTTTTAGAAGTCGAGGTATGACAAGTCATGGCCATGTCTGTACTAACTTTGGTGATGGTTATGAATATGACTCATTAACATTTTATTTTTATGTGCGGCTTGATGAAATAAACCGGGCTAAGATCATATTAAGTTCATATGAGCTAGTGGCAAACGGTGAAAGACATTTTACCCCATAAAAACTTTGTAGTGCCTAACAAGCCAGGACCGATAACTTGTTGATCGAGTTGGATAGGTTAGGCTTGTAAATACGTAGGCAGCTGAAATTTAAATAGGGTCTTTCATATTAAACTACACAAACTGATAAGGCCTCATTTTATGAATAGACGTTTGACCGTATCAATTTAATTCCTAAGCCCATTGAAGTTTTCACTTCAAAATTTATCATTTATTGATTTTTTAGAATTGTTGCATAATAATCTTCAAGAACAGACGTTCCACCAATCGCAGCGCAGCTACATCACGAATGGGCTAAGTTATACAAGAAGCAACAATCAATTGAAAGGATAGTCTTTATCGATTTTCTCGGGATTCATAACAAAACAAAAAAAATCATCACATAAATATTTTTTTATATATTTATTGAACCCAATTCCTTCCAAGTTAGTATAAAATGAAAGACCCCACATGGGATTCTAGGAAAAACTAAGTAGGTAAGAAATTATTTTATGAACTCGAAAAGATCACCACTTGGTACACCTAGTTATAATAAAGAACAATAACGAATGGGCCCTTTAACCTTGCCCTACATAGAAATCATAAAGTACTACCTACACATCCCGCATTCGCACGTGCTCGCGCCTTCACGAGACACGACGTGCTATGCGTGACAATCGAAACGGTATCATTAATTTTTTCTCTGTACATATTGGCATGTAGTAACTTTGACACTCTTTATTTGGGCATTTATAGTGTTTGGGTTGTTATATATTTATGTTCTGCATATAAAATATGTATTTAATTTAAAAAAATATTATGGCTGACAAAAATAAAAGTTGTAATATGTGACTTTTGTTTTAACTCTTGAATTTACCTAAGGTGAACGGTGTTGGGTATCCTCAATAAATAAATAAATAAAAATGCTTGTGAATTTGAAATACAGGGTGTAAAAAGACGTCTACCGAAGCCGAAAGGGGTAGATATAACATCCTAAAGCACAACTAAATCCAAAAGGATTTTCCGAAAAAATCATTATAATTATCCGGAGAAAACAACGTTTGAAGATTACTGTTTGCGTATGTACTGGGCGCATTGTTTTACGTAGATTGCTGGATTTGGAGTTTTAATTGTTTTTTTCTTTTACTAATGAAATTATCAGATAGGTATGGTCTTATTATGTTGTCCTAGTTGTCTAATGTAATAAAATGACGTAGCTGAGGTAATTTTTTGCGTTTATTTTTCGCCAAATATGTTTAGAATCATGGTCTGATTGCAACCCCTCAGTTTTCGGTAGTAGTCTTTTTACACCCACTATAATGTTTTGGATTAGTCAAATTGACTTTAAATGGCTCGACTCTAGTGTTTTCTAAATATGTAGTAGGTAAGTAGGTGTTATATCTAACTAATGTAACTAATTATAATACTTTTTCAATTTAACAAAAATAAATCTTTGCTCAGTAGGTAAGTTACTGCAGAACTTTACTTTACTTAACGAAATAAAATTGAGCGTCAACAGTTTTTTTGAAGACTGTATCCCGTATCCCAGCTGTCATTTATCTTCAGCCTCTTAAGTCAAAGTGAAACGAAGAAGTGAAACGTACAAAAAAAAACTTAGACCTTTACAACTATATAAGATGATTTATACAGCGTCAGGAGGTAATCCATGCCTACACTTAACTGGACGCTGTAGTGCCTGGGATATTGTTTGAGATGGAATAGGCTTGCCCAGCACCTAAACCATTCTCTCAGCTTAATCAGCCTGGCCCATAGTAAAGACGACGTCAATACGTGTGGAGCTGACTAAGCTGCAGGTTTCCTCACGATGTTTTCCTTCACCGTTACGAGTTCGTGTTAAAGCGCATATAAATTTTACGAAACGAAAACTCCATTGATGCACGCCCGGGAAACCCGGTTTGAACCCACGACCTTCGGGTTGAAAAAAAAACCGTACAACTTATTCATAAATAATACATCCAGTTGATCAATGAGATCATTTTGATCATCCATCATTGCCATTAATTCAATTAATATACAATGATCTATTGTACTCATAAATAAAATATATTATAGCAGGTCGTTAGTGTAACAATAATATATTTAATATTTTATAGCATGATGTTTATGGTGTAGGTACAATTACTAGCACGTTCTAAATTCAAAAATGGCCGCCTCATTCATTCTAATACGAGTACTAGTGGACCCGGGCGCGACTTTGTCTGCGCATTGTTTCGTCACACAAACTAAGCATAGCCATTTTGAAGTCAAAAGTTATTGGTTGTCATGGCAATCTTAGAGCCAGTGCTCTTTATTCTATTCTGTAACCTGTTTACATATTTACAACTTTTTCGTTGTTTGAGCCTGATCCTTACACAAACATACAAACATCCAAACATCTAAACAAACTCACAAACTTTCAGCTTTATTGTAAGTGGGATTTTTTTGATTAGTAAAAATAATAATTATCAAAACCCACCTAATAGTAAATCTATTTCAGCTCGGTGGTTACCTTTTTGTCTCTTATCTATCTATTAGGTCTCCCTCATATTATTCTTCAAGCATCTCTCTATTTTGTTTCCCACCACTATACTCTTAAAGGTAAGTATTTCGCAGTTACTTTAATCTTAAATTCAGTTGCTGGTAACCGTCTAATCAGGGTATAACCTTCTATGTTTCAACTACACCATTTGTTTTATTTATTGTATGGAACTCTCAAGGCCACAATCTGATTCGCACATGTTTCAAAGAATGTTTCTTGGTTGCACGGATATAATTAATCTAATGGTGGGTACACACGTACGTACTGCTCGACAAGCATATTTCATCCAGGCATGGCTATCTACAAACATGCTCGACCCTGCGTCTACACGTAAAAGCTTGCTTGAAGAATATTGTATGAAACTCTTCAAGCAATGGACGATTTTTGCTTGCTTTCTTCGAACATCGAGCAAGAATAATGAACGTTTGAATTTTGTTCGAATCGAGCATTTTGCTTGGCTTCGAGCATTTTATCGAGCATATACGTACGTGTGCCCACTATAAGTTTTTGCACCATGACATTAAGTATGTTTACTGGTTCATAAATAATAATATGCAAACACGTTATTACTTCCTTATTTTTGTATAAAAACGTAAACAGGATCACGACTGTATCCCCAAGGTGCGGTAGACATTCTCTCAGATATTTTTTTGTTACCTATTCCAGATCCTTTGAAGATGTCTAAGGGGGCTAGTCAGAAGCATGACCAAACATATAATATTTGATACATGCCCACATCTTGCTCAGAGATCATGCATCAGAAGCTTGTATTCCGAGGAATCTTGAGGATCTAAGACAAGCCCCGCACAACAGACTTATGGAATCAGCTGTCGCCAGCGGTATTTCCAGACCGATACGACTTAGGCACCTTCAAGAAAAGAGCCTATTCCTACCTTAAAGGCCGGCAACGCATCTGCAGTGCTTCTTGATGCTGCAGTTGTCACTTACTATCAGGTGTGCCACTGGCTCATTTGCCCCCTCTTCCATAAAAAAAAAAGTCTACCACACTGGCGATACAAGTCTTAGATCTTCAAGATTCCTTGGAAGATGTCTAATAGCGGTCTGTAGAATCAAGTCCAGCAGCCTTATTGTCTATCTTGAAATCCATTCCCATTCATCATCCCGATAGAGCTCAACCAATCACATAATAGAAAAATGACAATTGAAGTCCAGAATGAGTTTCAAATGTCAAAATGAAGCCCATGTCCATTGCCAGTTGAATTACACAATAGGGCCCCAGATCATACCTAGTATATTTTTGGTTCTTGCACACGTTATGAAGTTTAATTAGTGTGTAATGTTATCGCTACGATGTTTTTCTTCTTTCCAAGCATGTCACCCATCATTTATCAGTTAAATAGTATTGTAATCTTGTTTTTCGTGATTAATATCGATGTAACTAAGGCAACAAAAACGCTTTCGGTGTAGCTTTCTTGTCGGTAATCAATCATCGTAAGTCAAGTCATTTTAATATAAATACCTAGTCAAACTTATAATTAATTTACTTACGCATATTATACTTTAATACATACATACACTTGCGCTCTGTGCAATCGAATAGCACTAAACCTAGTTATATTATGCATAGTGAGCTGGACTAACAAGCTCATAGTCATCTACTTTTAATGAATAAAGTTTCGGCTTGCGATTTTTTATTCATACATTCCCTATAAGGGCTAGATTCTAGCCGATATAGGGCTTTACTTCGAAGTGAACCCGGGACACGTAGAGCTGAGTTTTTGGAACCGTACTGAGGTTCCAAAAACTCAGCTCTACGTGTGACTTAAAAGCTAAAAGTTTTCTTTATCGACTAATACTGGAATTTTTTCCATCGTGTCACACTATTACTCGCTGCAACATTTTATTAAAAAATAATTCCCATCGAGTCACACTAGGAGTAACAGCGTGACTCGTTGGGGAAAAAAATCCCAACGAGTCACACCAAATCGTGTAACAGTATGACTCGTTGGGAACCCACCATTAGAACCATTACTCTTCATTCTTCTCTGGCTAAATAAATGAACACTGTTCACATAGTCAGAATAATATTAAAGAGATTATACTCATTTTCACTTCACTAAAAGAGTATCCTACTCCTTTATTTGAATTCACACAGCGATTCCTAATTTGCGTGTAATTTGGAGGTCTGTGGTTAGAATAATAATTTGCGTTTTACAGGGTGTAATTCGACTACTCCTAATTTAAACGGTTTTATTATAAAAACGTAAGATATTCCTGGTCGAAGTCAAGTAGGTAATTATTAATATTTTAAATACTCATACTCATTTATTCGATTTTGGTGGTTTTGTCACTTAGGTACATGGTAGGTATTAAACTAAGTCACTACTTACTAACCTAAAAATATAAGAGTCGCAGCAATAAAACAGACAACCGTGACCGTAAAGACCGTAAACCGTGACGATTACTTGTAAAATAAGGCTTTATAGTGCCCTCTATAGGTAAGAGGAAATAAAAATATACAGTGTATCTTATTCGTTTGCAGTACTTTTTTGTAGAAATCAGCTTTAAAACGAAAACACATAAGAACTTACCTACTCTAAAACGAAAACATATCAAATCTTAACAATCTAAAAAAATTTTGATAATTTAAATCATTAAATCATTTCACCCAGTATTTCTGTGTGTTGTATTTATTCAGTTTTGTGTTATTTTTAGAAAACCTTGTTGCCATATTAGAATTTTGGGAGGAAAATATGAATTTACCTACTTACATCAGCTAGGTATAGTCTTTACGTAGAGATGACTGTTTTTTAATTTATAGATTGATCTATAATATATAATATGCTCCTGTTATTTCTTGCAATAATGTAAAATATTACAATATTAAATCTCATGGACCCATTGGGAGTTCATGTATGAACATTTAAAATTACAGTTATATATTCTCATGGACTCACTGGGAAATAAATTCAATTGAGTCGTGGACTTCTGAAAATAAGCCTCGCGATCTGCCTAATTAGTTCTGTGGATAAGAATTAAGCGTTTGTTTAATCAAAATTCGTTCACAAATAAAAAGGTAAGTCCTAAAGTCTGGAATGTTAGCGGGTAACAAAGCGGAGCACAGCTAAGTAAGTCGAATCAGTACTCTACTTAATATATCAGCTTAGTAGCTGCTCTAGTCAGTGCAGAACAAGTGCAAAATAAAGTGTCCGACGTCCGTATCAAATCAGCATAGTTGATGCGAATAAAATTAACATTTAATTTCAATAATTTATCCATATTTGTACTTTCATGGAATCGGATTACTTACTGATTTACGTGTCAATGTCATTCTGTTTTAATAAAGTCATATAGCATATTTCATCATCATCATCATCATCATCATCATGTCAGCCATCTAGTGTCCACTGCTGAACATAGGCCTCCCCCATCGATTTCCACAGCGATCGATCTGATGTGGCCACCACTCGAGAACTTTTCTGCCCCAACGGCCGTCAGTTCTACGAGCTATGTGCCCCGCCCACTGCTACTTCAACTTGCTAATCCTGTGGGCTATATCGGTGGTGTAATAGCATATTTAAAGGATTACAATTGCGATTGAAAGACATATTAGTTAATGCAATATAATTTAGGCAGTATTTTCACATGCTAGAAACCTTCCACAATAAAGATAGTCACTTGAAGTTGGAAACGCGGCCTATACACATTCTATCAAATGACGACCTCTGTGGCGCAGTGGGCGAAGGTCCACCTGCGACGCAGAAGGTTGCGGGTTCGATCCCCGCCGTGGGACAAATGTTTGTATGACCTACAGATATTTGTCTCGGGTCTCGGTGTTTCTATCTATAATATGTATGTATTTACAAACAAAAGTATATAGGTAATTTATCAGCCATCTAGTACCTACTTGTATGACACTAGCTCTGCTTACTTTGGGGCTAGATGATGCTGTGTAAAAAGTCCAACAAAAAAAATAATATTTAATAGTAGATCTGTTTTGTTATAAAACAAGCCATGTGTCTAAAAAGTACTGTTGTTTAATCACCTCAGAGTAACAATTGCTCATAAATCTATTTTTGTGTTCGTGTAAAAGGTTAAATAGATTATGTACGTTCATTGTTGTGTTTGAAGTAGTTTGCAATGACTGGTGTTACGCAAACCAAATTCTTGGATTTTAATCTTCGCACATAATATTTACATACAAAACAGTCTAAAAAGTATGTAAGTACTCGTATAAATCTAATCTATTTAAAGGTCAAATAAATAGTTATTAGTTTCTATTTGTAGAATCAAGAATAATTTAAATCGTGCCGACAATATTTTGATTATAATACCTACTGTGTATGAAGACAGAATATGTCTTAAGTTGAATTGTAGATATAAATAATAAAGAACATACTTTATTACGAACTTAACGGAAAATAACCCGTAATGAGTCACCAGTTAATTCACCAAATCACTTAAAAAACTATATATTTTAGGCTAAGATCATAAGACCAGCTATTTAAATTTTTATGGACGTATCGATTTTTGATGTAACCCAGTTGTTGACACTAAAACAGATGTAACGATCATCGCGTTTTACACTCCGTGAATCTTTTTAATAACTCCATCAATTCACAGACGTGAGGCGTGTGATAATCCAATAAAATGACATAAATATAAATAAAATGGTGGAGATCGTGCATGCGATACTCCCTTCAAACCCAACGTTCCGACTCAAGGAAGCACCCTATATAAACAGAGCAAACCTCAGAAAGAGACGTCTCACAGAAGATGACACACCCTGTATACTTATGGACAATGCTGAAGCATTCGAGATTAAAAACAAAAAGCCAAAAGTCACCGTGCCAATTCTACTTTCATTCCTTATTTTCTATTTATGTGTTATAAACGTGATAATTAAGTGTGATTCTAGTGTAAGTGTTGTAGATAAGTATAGTGATAGACAAAGTGGACTTGTTAGAGAAAATATGAAATATTGGCACGGGCATAGACATGATGATAGACTGTATGGAAAGAATCTCAGGAAAGGCAGAATGTCTAGTAAAAGGCAGGCTGATAGTGAAGAGAAAATTCCCGAAGCACAGGAATTGAAAAAGTACTACGACTATTATAAAAACAAGGATGTGATAAAAAACATAACCGAAAACCCATTACTTGAAATGGACAACGATGTGTATGATAACTCTCGAGCAGTTGGATTCCCTCACGATTTGGCAGCGAACCCTTACTACGTGAAGAATATAAACTTCAACTTGAGAATGGAAAGACACCAGTTCGATGAAAGGGTTGTGAAGTTAGGCGTTTTGTTACCAGCTGATTCAGGCCATATATTTTCTTTAGCGAAAGTGCTGCCGATTTTGGAGATGGCGGTACCTGCCATTACAAATCCGCAAGGTCCACTACCTGGATGGACGATTCTGGTGGACTACAGAGATACGAGGTGTTCCTCTGTTAATGGTCCTTTAGCTGCTTTTGAATTCTACGTCAACGGATCTGCTGGTAAGATTTTTTTTTCTCTTTTCAACTGAAATTTAATTCTGAAAACAGAAAACTCCGTTCATTATTTCAAATCACTAATTGTCGTATTCTTTTGTTCCAAGTTTCCGTTGTTATTAATTTCGAACAAAGTTATTCAAAATTCAGAGACAATAAAATTGGAATGTTCCTTTTTACATACAATCTGACGCTTGGTCATAGATTAAGTAGAGGTAATATTTCAGATGCGTTTATTGGGCCGGGATGCGAGTATGTGATAGCGCCTGTCGCAAGATATGCCAGCGCTTGGAGTATACCGGTTCTGACTGCTGGTGCTCAAGCTGAAGCATTTGGCTACAAGTCTCCAAGCTACGAAACCTTGATAAGAATGATGGGCAGCTACACACAAGCAGCGGTCGCCATACGAAAGATATTTGAGGTAAATTTTTGTGTATTGTATTATCTGTGGTGTTATTCTTTGGTACATTTCCATGTCGACTATAAAAAAAAATATTAAGTCGAATTAGGATTTTACGATTTTATAATGGATGTATAGTTTCATGGCCGTAAAATTGTGACATTAGCATGTGTAGAAATGCTTTCTATTACTGTGTTTTTGCCTATTAGCAAGCTATTTACATTTTTGTTATTCCTAACATAAAATATATGCCTAGAAATTAATGTTCACAATTAAAAGTGATAGTTATCTCTGGACTGTACTGCACGTACGAAAAAATAAGACGTGTAATAAAATACATTAGCTACGTACTAACTGAGCGATCAGCCTCGGCGAGGCAAACACAAACGTCTTGATTGCGCGCGGCAAACTTACTGAGGCGCGGCACGTTCGTGTGAGGCGGAGCATGCGTTTGCAACCAAGGACGTCCTGACCGACGGAGGATTTGCCAGCTGCATCGTGAGGCTGCTCGCTCAGTCAGTGCGCGGCTATTGAATTAAAAAAAGCCTAGACATAAAAAATTCGTATAAAATAAAAGCCAAATATGTTACTGCTTTGATAAATTAAAATCAGATTGCTATCTTATAGCATCGAATATAAACGACCAGTCAACAAAACTCTAGCAAAATATCTTGTTACGCTTATGGCAGCTTTTGAAATATGTTTTATTTTTGTTGTGTCTATTTTAATACATATTTGGTTTATTTGGTTTTCAGTTCTTCTGTCTAGTATGTATATGTATAAGTTATGTGTATGTGTGCTCAATAAAGTTGCTTCAATTTCATTTTGTTTTTGTTTTAACTTTTCTCTTTTTACTTTTTGTTGTTAAATTATTGTGTTTTGTATAAGCTTTATATAGAACTCCATCTTGTAATTTCATAGGTTTGCGTAGCACCCAAACTTTACTCTCAACTTAATCGGCCTGAGCAAAAACTGTGGAGCCAATCTGCTGGTGTCACAATGTTTGCCATCACCGACAAAAATCTAATTCTTGTTTTTATGTTGAGTAATACAAGTTTTTGTTGAACTCACGACGAACTCAGCCAACAAATTTCTCAAATAGACTCAAAATATCTCTTTTGTTTCAGGAATTCAATTGGCAAAGATACGGGATGCTGTATCATAACAACGATCTTTCCACCGGCAAAGGGAACAGCCCTTGCTTTATGATTTTGAGCGCTATATTCACTGTGCTACAGAAGAAAACAGTAAAAGGATCGAATATAGTATCACTGCCGTTCGATGAGACAAACACCACTTCGTCGAAATATAAGGAAATGATTCAAAAACTATCTCAGAACACTAGAAGTGAGTAATAAATTATTGGGAAATTGAATTGACATTTTCTTGGTACTAATTCAGATTACCAGATTGCCACCTAGTAAGTATACTTACTTAGACTTCCTAACATACACTTTTAAAAATGTAGACCTGAATCTAACCCTTTTTTTTTCAACAACTCCTATCTCGAAAAGTATGCCCTTTTCATCAAAATCCCGATTAAGACCACAGCTGGACATAGGATTCCCTTTGTTTATGCTAAAACGATCCTATCCATCTACGACCCACAATCATGGCAGTAACAAAATACAATATTTAAATAAACATCTCATATTTTAACTCATAATAACATTATATTTTTATAAGTTCTTACTTAAATATTCCATTCACCACTAATTGCTTTAACTAACTACCGATACAGGATTGTAGAAATGTAGATTATGGTGTATTAATGAACTAAACATGGTCTAACATGGTATTAAATATTTAAGTTTATCTTATTCAAAACTATGTACTAACATTTTTTGATTTAATTATAGTTGAACGAGTACGAGAACGATTTTAAAATAATAATTGTGTTTCTAAGATTGTTACATACAGATAATCTAAATAATGTTGTAACTTTTACGAGTATAAGGTTTAGAGTAAACCAAGGACTTAAACTTCCTGGAGTTGGGAATACTTATTCGAAGTTGTCCAATAATGAAAACAACTGCAAAAACGTTCCAAATATGAATTGACGGAAATTTACTCATACGTTTTGTAAGATTCCAAGTTTGAAAGTGCAGTAAAGATAAGCTTTAAAATAGAATATTCCTATTCAATTTGGCTTCAGTCCATTTGATTCTTGAAAACCCTCGAAACTTTAAGGGCATTTACACGATGCGATTTCAACCCATACGATATCGTATCGCACGGCAGTTTTCGCGTGACAAACGCTGATCGTATGCGATACGTCATAGTTATGGGGCATTTACACGACACGGTCTGAGCACGTTCGATTTAGCATCGCATGCCAATTTTTCACGTGTAAACGCTCATCGTATGCGATTTCTCCTAGTTAGCACGATGCTAGTCGGCACGTTCAATGGGCCGGGCTTAGAAATAGTACGAAAAATCGCACCTTTTAAATGCTGCTTTACTCTGATTTGAATTGAACTTTGAACTTGGCATTTTACTGGTTGCTCTCAAACAAAAGGTTTTTAAGATAGAGCGATGGTCCATCGGTCCTTTAAGCTTGTTAAAACGCACAAGCACTTGAAAACTAAATGTTAGCACTGAGTTACGGAGGGATGCTAAAACTAGCTTTAAGTAAGGCTATAAAAACTCTTTGAAATTGAGTTCCGAAAATACAAGAGTCTTTTAAAAGCTAAAGACTCCAAAAAAAAAATTTGATGCTAAATAAAATTATATAAAACAAGATAAAAACCAAATCAGGAGCATAAATAAAAAACCCTGTTCTTTAGAATAAAGGCAGGAAATAAAGCGCTTTTTCTAAGCGCTTTAAAATATTAGCCTCTCGGATTAGCACGCAATAAAAGGAGCAATCTGTTTTCAGCGTTTCCTGAATAGCGAGTAATATCCGTTGTAATTTATTGCTTGAGAATTGATATTTCTGGGCGTATTTTTCATCATGTTGATTCTTTACAGGTGTATTTTTATCTCAGATTTCATTTCTGACCTTCGACATTGATTGATGGATTAATTTTCAAGCTTTTAAGAAAAATATCGATTGGCATTTTCATCAGAATTTAATTTTATTTTCGTTATGATGAGATCAGAAGTTATTAAATCTAATATGAGTTAAAAATTGTCAAAAACCGAACAGTTTTACTCAATAACAAAAAAATGCAGGCGATTCCAGAAAATGCTTCGTCGTTTCAATTCACGTGAATATGTTTTATCCGAAAAAATACCTTTATTATGTATGAAACGATAACATTTTATTCAAATCGATACTGTAACCGTATTCCAAAATGTGCACCTTTCCCATTAAGCAGATAAGGTCCCATCGACTACCGAAGATTTAAAATTCAAATGTATCTCATACCAAGTTTCTTTGAGGCGATGCCATCAATATTCAGTTCGGATCCAGCGATGTAAAATACAACATGGAAGCGAGCAGCTCTATGAGGCTTTGGCTCTAAAGGATTTAACATCCACTTTTGTACAAAACTGTACAAAAGCAAACAAACACTCATTGATCTAAAATAGATAGATAGATAAATGATTTATTTGACACACATAACATTTCAACACAAAGACAAGTAACAAGAAGGTAGGTGCATAAGTAAAAACAAACTAGAAAAAAAAATGAATGAACAAAATTATTACAGTGTTTAAGTAACTAATACTACCTAATACGAGCAGTCGAGCACCTACATAGGTGGGTGCAGCAGTGGTCTGTGTGCTGTAGTGAGAGAGAAATACAACATTGAAGTGCATACATAGGTTGTTTCAATGAAGTTTCTTACTTACTTACTTTAGTATCCACTTTCGCACAAAACTGTACAAAATAAATACTTAGGAATTCAGTTAAAATAAAATTTCACGACGCCAATTAAAAAATCGACCTTTTTACCTTATAGGCAGCTATGAGTATGTGGTAGCAAAAAAGTTGTTTTGATCACAAATTGAAACATTTTTTTTGCCACTGCATTAAGTTCAAAATCGCAACAATTTTCTTCCAATTTTTCGTCCATCACGTTTCATTTTCAGCTTCAATATTTACAAACAAAGATTTCCCCAGATACAAACGTATCTAATTGCCATGCTAGCTCCAACAAAAAGACATGCCTTTGCATCTTGTTGGTTTAATTCTAACATGAATGTTATTTTATTATGATAATAATACAGTATTTACATATATTTACAAAACACATATTATTAACATTAATTATTTATTTTCTAGTAGTTAAACATCGGTTTAGTGCAAGTTAGGACTAGCGCACCGAGGATTTCACTAAACCTGTTGTGGGACCGAAGTATTGAAGACATCACTTTTTTATTTTATTTAATAGTGCAAAAAATCGATGTAGTTTGTATGTCAGAATGATTTATAATCAAGCATTATATATTTGTTTGTGTTTTTATTTTGTTTTGTTGTACAAATAAAGTATTATCTTTTTATTTGTCTTAAGATGTTAGGTTAATGAATGTGGATGGATATAAGAGTAGAGGTAGACCAAAGAAAAGATGGATGGATTGTGTGAAAGAAGATATGGGTAAGAAAGGAGTGGATACGGAGATGACAAGTGATAGGGGAGAGTGGAAGAAGAGAACATGTTGTGCCGACCCCGCATAAGCGGGATAAGGGCAGGAAAATGATGATGATGATGTTAGGTTAATGTACGTCATCATAAAGGAAAGTGTGCAATGCTGACCTACATTAGGTCAGCATTGCACACTAATGTAGGTCAGCATTGCACACTTTCACCCAAATGCAAGGCAGTAAAAGCATTAAAACGTAGGTAGCAACTAGAACATGTAATTATGTATTTAAGTTTACAAACAATTATTGAACACCTTTACTAATATACCTTTACCAAATTTGTTATGGAATTTTGGTAAACATTCGAGATCAGCTGATTGTCTGAGTTTGTCTAGGGTTGTCACTCACGTAATGTTCAGTGCTCACCAAACTATGATGTTTCACTTATAAATTCTACCAGATTTGTTACAATTTTCAATGTTTACGTCACTGCTATGAAGATTCTACTAATGGAATTCACTAAACTTCACTAAATTACCTGAAACCTAAAATTGAAATATAAATCACAGAGTTTTCATCTTTTTATTAAAGATGACAACCCTAAGGAATTTCCGTTTTGACGTCTTGTTCCTCATTGGATAATTTCTGCTGTCAAGTGAAAGAACCGTCAGTCCAATGTTTACAAAAATTCCATAACCAATTTGTCTGTCCAATCTGTAGTATGTCTACACGAGCATGCCAACGCATAAATCGGTAAGTAAATTTGGCACGTTCATGTAATTTTCATGGTCGCTGTTGATTGCACCATTAAGTGTATTTTCCACCAACTGGCCGTGGTATTGTTAGATGGCAAAACCTATAAAAATATGGTTTAACTAGCTCCTGCCAGCACCTTTTCTCGTGTGGTAGTAACATTATAAATAGCCTTTATGCTATCTAGGCTACGATTTATATTCAAAACTTTTAATCTAGATAACGAGCTTTCTCTATAAGTTCATCCGTTTAGACGTTTCAGTCGTCAATTCAGACACGTTCCTTATTATGATAATAGGCTCATACATGTATTTTTTTACTCTACGAGAAAATACACGGGTGAAAAATGGCTAATGTATTAATTTAAGACACAGATTTATATAGGGTAAGCTATGTCCTTAACAAACATAAAAATCCATCTATTTACCTGTTTACTGATATGACTTAGGCCTTTACATCTATATTAGATGATTTATACAGCGTCAAGAGGCAACCTATGCCTACACTTAACGGGATGCTGCAGTGCCTGGGACATTGTTTGAGATGGAATAGGCTTGCCCAGCGCCTTAACCATCCTCTCAGCTTAATCAGCCGCCCACAGGAAAGACGACGTCAATACGTGTGGAGCTAACTAGGCTGCGGGTTTCCTCACGATGTTTTCCTTCACTGTTACGAGCTCGTGTTTATTACTGATATAATAATATAATAATATGAACTTTTATATTAGTCGGTTATTGTTATTTTATAGGCGCAAATATTCAAATAATAACATTATCTATATCGTATAGATTTTATGGAGGAGTTTCCGATGAAATATCAAATTTTGCAATTTCGTTTCACTTATTACGATAACATTACATTGTGTTTTGATACGTAATTATTAATGATAAAATTAGTTGGTAATTAATGAAAATTTGTGTTTAGGAATTTTGGTAAGCAAAATTATATTTTATTATGGTGAGTTTCGCGCATATTTTTAGTAGTGAAAATATATATTTAATTAAGAGTACGTTGACGCAAGTCCTCTCCCAACATGGCAAACATGTAGCTGGCACTCAATGTGTTAAAAATATTTTTTGTTGCAGTTGTAGTGGTGTGCGCAAATCCGAGCACAGTGAGGGAGATCATGTTGGCTGCAGATGATCTCAACATGGTGTCGTCGGGGGAATATGTGTTTTTCAACATCGAGTTATTTTCTAAGTAAGCAAGTTTGATCCATTCACCACACTCGGCTTTTAAGTTGCTAAGCCGTGACGAACCGATCCCAGAGAACCTGATATAAATAAATAAACAATGTTGGACATTTTCACACAGCATCATCAAGCCCTAAAGTAAGCAGAGCTTGTTATGTATGGGTTACTACATGGCTGATATAATACTTAAATCCTTTTTGTTTGTAAATACATACATATTATACATAAAAACACCCAGCCCCGAGACAAATACTTGTAGATCGTACAAACATTCGTCCCGCGGCGGAGATCGAACCCGCAACCTTCTACGTCGCAAGCGGACCTTCGCCCACTGCGCTACAGAGGTCGTCGTTACGGTGGCCTAAAATCTTTCAAATGTAAAAGCGCATCGCCATTCCATTCATTTCTATTCATGTCTCTCGCATCTCAGTAGCAACCATCTCTGTTTACTACACCCATTTGTTCCGGTTAATAATGCCTTACAAATGAACGTGGTAGCAGGTGTTTTTTCTGTCATCTGCATCGATTTCACCTTTTAATAAAATTGGATCAGTAGTTTAAGTGTTATCTTTTGAATACATACGTGAGGAACAACGATCTCTGAATAAGGAATCTTAAAGCATTGAGATAAGTTTCGGAACTTACATTATAACCATAAAACTATGTATTCGTTGCATAATTGTTGTAACTAATAATATAATGACTGACCTCACAACTCATTAGGTCTCTGCTTTCCAAGTGGTAGGTTGTGGGTTCAATTCCCATCCAGGACAAAATATTTATTGGATGAGCATGGATTTTATAAATTATTAACTTTTCATTATTAGATCATTGAAAGCAAAGCTCGTGTTTTAAAAATGAGATTCTGTATAAATTAGTTAAAGTTCATATTGTGACGATTTAAAATTTCGACAGTCTAGCATCAGCATCATCCAAGGAGCCGTGGAAGTTGGAGGGAGATACAGAAGAAAGAAATGAGAAGGCGAGGAGGGCGTACAGCGCTCTCCTCACGGTCACCAGCCCAGCACCAGAGAAGAAGGAGTACTTGGAGTTTTCTGATAGAGTGAGTCCAACTCACGTTCTTTTGAACTAGTATTCTTTTAAAATAGTTTTTTTTAGAATTAATGTTCTTTCGAAATAGTTTTACTTTGAAAAATAGTTATAAGATACTACTAGCGTTATTTTGAACGAGTGTATTACTCTAAAAGAGTAATCTTTCGGAATAGCGTTCTTTCTAAAATATTATTGCTTATTATTTCGAAATGGTGTTCTTTCTAGTGTCTTTTCAAATCAGTTTTCCTTGGAAAATAGTTATAGCGATTTATTTATTATTATATTATTATTTGTATCCACAGGTAAAAGACCTTGCAGCAACAAAATACAACTACACCTTCGGAAAAGGAGAGGTAGTCTCAACCTTCGTGGCAGCCTTCTATGATGCTGTGCTGCTTTACGCGCTGGCTCTGAACAGAACCCTGGAAGAAGCAGAGGATCCGAGAGGGCAGCTGAATGGAGCTTCCATCATCAGTAATATGAAGAACAGGAATTTTCAGGGTAAGTTGTCGAAACACTTTTAAGACTGTTTTCCCAAGATTTAAGATACATTTTTCGAAATATAATGATGCACGGCCGTATACGTCAGCCTATAACAGTCCACTGCTGGACATAAGCCTCCTCTAATGAGCGCCATTGCGCCCTGTCCTCTGTAAAGTAAGTAAACTTAACCTAATTATGTCCCAGCCATAGTTTAAAATGTTTGTTATACTCACATACTCATAATGTACAACTTTAATTAGTATGAATGTTCGTTCACACTAAGTTCTATTTTGGTCTCTAAATAGCATACTCAAAGGTAACGCAAAAGTTTTGTTTTACGACATAAAACAGTTTTTCACTACAATTTCTCCCCAAGGGCTCAACCCACACTATTCCGAAAACAACGCTCGAGACAAATCCAGTACATTTAAATAACAAATAACAATTTTGTGTAACTTGTCTTACACCTCCCTAATTGGTCCCGCGTGTAGCTACGGTGCTACGGCGTAGAGTGGCTACGAACGTAGACAATACTACTTCAGCCCGCAGTTTTGCTCGCCTAATAACAATATTTTAATTCGTCCAAAATAATGCTTTTTGAGACCATTATCTAGACATATTTAAAGTTTTATCTAAATCAGTACAAAACACAAACATTCCAAACTTAAGATTTTTTATTAATAGGAGGAGAATAGAATTTGGTTTAATTTTTACTTTTAATAACAAATTATGTTGTTTAAGCGCTTGCTTCCACATAAGGTGTCACTTGCAGTCCCTCGTGAATTATATATATTATATAAAGATAAAGATAAAGATTATTTATTTGCATAAACATGTGTAGGTAAAAAAGATGATTACGTGAGGAAGGTCTTGGAAGCAACATTTTTACCGATTTCGGTGTGCAAACCGAGAGAGTTTTAAGTGACATAAATCAAAGTTAAGTTAAAATATTAGGAATAATGTCAATTAATCATGTTCGTCAAAGTAGGTACATAATTCATTTAACAATAGAAAAATATATAAATTTTAATAAAAAGAAGAATAAATATATATATATTTTACAGTATAAATATTAAATACATATCTTTTCCGGTAAAAAAACATATGCGTTAATCCAGAGTTTAAGCTACCTCCAAAACTATTGTCTATACTCGTTCAACCGTTTCGGCATCAAGGATCGACAAATATAAATCCAAACTTTCGCATATGTAACAAGATAATTTTGTCTTCCCCAGGTATAACTGGCGAGGTGGTGATCAACGACAATGGCGACCGCGTGGCATCCTATTCACTTCTCGACATGAATCCTGTCACCAGCAAGTTTGAGGTACACTATTTGAGTTTTCTTTCAGGGCGTCTGGTCGAAGCGACACGTGATCCGAGAGCTGGCACATTTTTGGCTCAAAGGATCAGCATTGCCATCCAGCGTGGTAATGCCGCCAGTGTTTTGGGCACGCTTCCGACTGACAGTGACCTTGATCAGTTGAGCTATCTTTAGATCGTTTCTAACGATCCTTAGATAGCTTGAATAATCCTGCTGTATTTTGTCAATATATGTAAATAATAAATAAATAATAATAACGCTGGACTTTTTCACACAGCATCATCTAGCCCCAAAGTAAGCAGAGCTTGTGTTGTGGGTACTAGAATGACTGATAAACTAATACATATACTTTTAAATATGTAGTAGCTTAGTATTTGAGTATTAGATTTGTTATTTATTTGTGAAATCAACTGTTTCGGAGGAGTCATTGAAGTAATGAAAAGAGAGCAATAACGTGAAGTTATCACGTTTTCTTAAACCTTTGATAAAATACGTTTTAAAAGTGAAAATAAAACCGACTTCAAAGTTGGACTACGCAAAGGCTAAGGATGCGGTTATTTTAAGCTTTACAGGAAAAGTATGGAATTCTCTGGAATCAAAACAATATCCTCCAGAAAAGTATCAAACAAAAAATATTTTTAAAGTCAGTACAATTTCAGAAATCAGGGAACAAAAAAACTAATGAAGTGAGTAACTAATACATAGCTAAAATAAAAATCTATGTGAGTGTCGTGGAACCTCCGTGGAACACTCGGTTGGAATGGAGTTTCAACTTTGAAATTTGGCATTTGTCAAATAAATTAATGTCAAATATTAAAATCCTAGTACTAACAGTGTAACAATCTATGGACTGTTTCGCGTCTGCGCACTTCGCACTGTGACGTTTTGACCTATGTACTCGTATAATATGTCATGACGGTAGAATCGAACGCTTTTTTTTTCTAGCCCCCCCAACCTCGATACCGTCCGAAAAGGAACTTCGTTCCAAAAAGCCTCTTCTTTCTTGAAGTCGTTTCAAGAGTTACTGCGCTTTTTAAAAGGCTACTACGATTGCCTTCTGTTGACCTGGTTCTAAACGCACTTATACATACATTCTCCTTGCTGTATAGCTAAGACAAGAACCACGCTTACGTAATCTCTCCTATGTTATACAGAGAATGCCATGCTTCTAAGGTAAGCCTGAATTACATTATTGTGTGGGGGTGTGTTGGGACAAGATATCGGATTTATTCGAATTGCATTATAGTAACATGTACGAGTATGTACGTCACAGCATATTATACATTATTTTGTAGGAGTGTTTCTATTTACGTGCGGATTCGCGTGCGCGGCCTGTAATTGAAGTTCCACCGCCCTGCGACCTTGTCACAGTGACGGTGGACCAATTCACTGCCATCTGACCGATTGGTTTAGGGTCAAGTCTATCATTATTATCATTTACATCATTTGAAGATGACACATATTTTATATTATTATATTTATATTGCTTAAATAATATAAGCTTAATTAGAGTCTACAGGTAGACTTTGTTTGTCCACCAACATTCATTTATTTATTAGTTTGACTGTACAAAGAACCCATGTTTAGTGCCTTAGAAGCTCTTCACCTGTACGCATTAATTAAGTTTAATAAGTGGCCAGACCCCTGTTAGTGTGAAACGTAGGCGTAAATTGTAGTCAAAGGGCGTAGGCAGGGCCGGTCAAAGGTTACTCGACAGCTGTCATTATTCGCGGAAGGTTATAATAAGACTGGAGGAGCACTGGTGGTCTAGTGGTAATGGCCCCGCCTTCCGATCGTAAGGTCGTGGGTTCAATCCCGGTCGTGCACTTATGAGTTTTTCTGCCGAAAAATGTATGTGCACTATGCCAGTACTCTCAAACGGTGAAAGAAAACATCGTGAGGAAACCAGCATGTTGTAAAACCTACAAAGTTCGAAAACATATGTCAAGTGCACGAAAGGAGCCTCTTTGAGGCGCACTTATAATCCTTTCACCACACTGGTTCGAAAAAATGGTGACACGACAAGAAGAAGAATTATGAGACTAAATGAGACTTTAGATGATTGCTTGTGGCAGATTTACATCAGAGTGAGTTCAAAGGCTATGTATGTATAGGTACATATTAATATTAAATTAGCATTTTTTTTATTTAATAAAATCATAGCAGTCCTCTTGCAGTGACATTATTTTAAAAAACCTATCTCGTTCCACTGCTGGCAAAGGTCTCTTCTAAACTCTTCCATCGGTCTGTAAATGTAAGTTTGTAGTGGTCAGCTCTGGAATGACCGACATAGAAGCATAGAAGCACTCAGTTGATAATGCCACTAGCGGTCACCTAACTTTTGAGACCGTATAGAACGTTGCTTTACTTAGCCGATTTATTGAGAACGACTTAATATTTGCATAACTGACCTTCTAGACAATGTAACAATCGATTGTCGAAAGCGAAGGCAAAAAAGTACAAAAATGTATGGGGTTAACTTGTGCCTTAAATATGTCACTGGATCTGTTGTCAACGAATAGATTATTATTAGATAATGTACTTATAGTTCGTTTCCATCAACATATCGACAACTTCGAATGATTACTTCCATACAATTGTACTTTTCAACCTTCGCTTTTGACAATCGATTGTTACATTGTCTATATGATCTGTTTATTTGAGACAGTTCACGATTAAGGACGAATATACAATTTGACAGATGCCTGTTTAGGCGAGCACACAATAACAAAACACTTACGCACACTTTGAAGCCGCATCCCTTTCGATTATTAGTTTAACGAGCTAATTTTGATACTTGAGTGTTTTTTACGTATAGGACGTTTCGTTCTTGCCAAAATCACAACAATCTATAAAATAAGGAAACAGAACTTTAAGTCTAAAATGCTAATGGTTTTGTTTGTTTGTTCTCGAGGATAAACAAGATAAGAGGGAAGTTTTTAATCATATTACTATCGTTAAAGCAACGAGAATCCACTCAATGTTTGCTAACTAAATAATTTGGAAAGTTCATCGCAAACACACGATGACATGTGGGAATAATCCATTTAAACTGTATCTAGTAGAGAGTGATCTTTGTTTTGATACACATCTGGGGCTCAGAAAACAAAACTAGGATCGACAGGATTACGGGTTCGATTCCCGCCGGGGGGGCATATATTTGTGTTACCCACTATGAACGTATTTTGCAGTCTGACCTAGAATGTATTTCAAACAACGGCAGTGCTCAGTTAATATTGTTACAAGCGGTCACCCATCCAATTTATAGCAATGTCGCATGCCACCATGAACGTTTCAATCGAAATAATATGAATGATTACGCAATCGTTGAAATTTCATTACTACATTGTGATAATGCTACGAGTAGTTACAGCTCGCCCAATGGATCTAGGCATTTGTGAAGTTAGCCGTTTATCTGCGCAGAACACAATTTTGTATACAAAAGCGGTCACTGCGCAGACAAACGGCTTCACAAATGCCTAGATCCGAGGTGCGCACTGTACCTAGCCTACAAACAATAGTATGCCAGAATTATCTGTTTAAGTATATATCTTTTGTACAAAATAACTTATGAGTCTGTTTGTATATGAGATCTTTACATCCTTCCTTTGCTTTCAAAACAACCACGCATGATGCTTTGTTTTACATAACAGTAAAACCACAAAACCACTGCAAACGGGGTTTATTTAGTAAAATATGAAGGTTAGTATGCACACATGCAAAGCTTGAATACTTGTGGTGAAGTTGGGTTTGTGCGGTCTTTATAATTATTTTTTTAATAAACGTAGTGAATTGGATTACTACGAACGTATGTCTTGGCAGGGTAGACTCTTTCTGATCTATTGAGAAGTTCAAGATCCCTTGAAAATGTCTGAGAGGTCACCCAACCATAATAATATATTTGAAACATATCCAAATGCACTCGCGATAATGTTTATTTTGTTATTTTATAAAAAAAACCGGACAAGTGCGAGTCGGACTCGCCCGCCGAGGGTTCCATACAAGGACTAAGTAGGTAGTTAGGTATGTATGTACGTATAACAGACAGTGCAAACTGTTAGGTACCACCTACTTACATACACCAAAGTTACACATGAGAAGGCATTTTATTTGTTATTTTTCGTTATAAATTGAAAATTATTAAAAATCTATTTAAACATACGGAGATCTGTTCTTATGAACCATGTCATCGATTTTAGTGACAAGGAAAACTGCTGTGTCAGTTTAATTTTTCAAAACTTCCGGATTCGAGTCCCAAGCTGAGTACATGTATTTTTCAGATCTTCGAATGTCTTATTATTTCAGACTTTCCCATACCGACCGATCTTATTGTTACGCCTTGTATGTATATTGCATTAATGCCGTGATTCGATCGAACAGATGACCTTTGGATTGAATGCCAACACCACGTTAGACACCAAAGAAACTTTCACCACGCTGTTACAGTTTCCACGATAATAAGGCCGGGTCAGAACTTGTACAGGACAAAACTTCTTTCTGGATAAACTTTTGCGTGCAAATTTTATGCTAGCCTCTTTTTATTGACGTAGTTTTTATGTATAGAAAGCGATAGTGGCATCCGAAATACTTGTAGTGTCATATATATAGGATGTACAAAAAGGTATGCTAAATCTATGTGTAAAACATTTTTAAACATTTAAACATAAACATTTTATTGCACAACTTAAATGTAGGTACAAGTACATCAATGGTTTAAACATATATAGCTACAAGTCATTGACTTGACACTAGGCAATCAATGATCTTAATGCACTATGAAATAAGGAACCTACCTCCCATGCTAGTTAGAAACTGTGTTACGGCGAGGTAGCTTGCTCTGTTATGTAAAAAGGGTAAACACTAAAGCCCTTACTAATAAACGTTGTGTAAAGTTATTCCTTAGTGTAAACTGTCAAAATGTATGGTTATTTTTAGTTTATTCCAAGGAATAAGTTTATGTCACGTTTATTGGTAAGGCTGTTACATTTTTTATACCATACGGGTCAAAGGTATTATTTTCTTGCCAATCTCAATAGAACGAAGACACATTATTTTAAAAGCCATTTCAACATTAGGAAACTTGAAGGACCATTAGAAATAGACCGTAGTTCCGTAGATCCAGCTTTTAAAACTTGTAGCTGCTTATTACAAAAACGTTAAACCTTATGTTGACACATGTCAAAACAAAACTGTTACCACAAAAAAACGTTCTATGTAAGAGCATTTAAAGATTGTTTTTCTAGGAACAGTTTTTTAGTTAGTCTTAGTCTAAACTCTGTTCATTTTCTTTTAATAAGACGGGTAATGTTTGTAAACTTTGGAGACATACTTTAATTAAGACAGAAAGTTTCCTAACTAAATATTTTTGTTTGAAAATAAGTGGATGATCCGCTAGGACAACAGGGGCTTTACATACATTTTCGACTTATTTTGCTTTGCTACATATTACTTACAGTTTTTTGATATTTTTTTTATTTAAGTTATAAAACTATAAATAGTATGGATAGATTTATTCTTAATAAGGGTAGACTGAGATTTTTTAATTTTTTTTTCAGTAAAAGTTTTGAAAACTTGTGAATTTTTCTTTCAAGTCAGAGTTCTATATGTTCCATTTTTGTATGTAAGTATTTTGTTCAAGATTACTACTTTGAGTTCTATTGTTATTATTTTTGTTCACCGTTTTTCTGTTATATCTTTTCCAGTCGATCCAAAGGTTGTCTGGACGAATTCGCTGTTATGTGTTTCTTTTGTGTAAAATAAAGTATTTATCTATCTATCTATCAAGTCTGTTGGTCAATTTGGTGATCGATCTTGTTCCAATAGAAAAATAGATGTTATTGTCTTACCGTTGGTTCTAGGACGTCCCAAATTAATGGCCGGCTATTTGAGTGTTTATAAATCTTGTATTATAGCGTTGGCTGTGATCTATTCGTTTATTGGAGTCGTGACCCTAATTTGTCATTGTGTTTTTCGGTCAAATAACAAATAACTTGAATGTATTTGTTTTTTATGTAATATCTATTGCGGATGTAACGCTTTTTTCAACTGTATTGTAGCATTAGGCACTCCAGTTTTAGGAGAGTCGTCTGACCGTTGCGGGTTCAAATCCCGTCGGAATCGAAAATTTTGATAAGACTTTTTATTTTATTTCGTTGTATTGTCGCACCTACTATCTTATACATATATAAATAAAATCAAGCCACTTTTCTGAAGGGGTAGACAGAGACCATGGATCCTTGCTTGTCTAAATAAAATGCCAATAAATGGCATACGGTATAAAAAATGGAATTAAAAGTTTTATTTGTAAAGAAATAACTTTATTAATGACTATCTGAACAAATAAACCAATGAACGACCTACAGAAGACATCATACACCAACGTTGTATGTATACGAGTATAGCGGTAGCTATAACTTTCAAAATAATACTTGAAAAATTTCTACAAAGCGCTTTATTTCTGAAGTGCAGGATGCACAAAACTTAAAACTACTCACATGTGCAAATTACAAGACATTAGTAATAATGAATGAATAAACTGTTGATTCATATCAAAAGTTCACCCATCCAACTTTATCCCTACTGAGTGTGAATACAAAAAGCATGAAACTCCAAATCAAATATACAAACCTGTGCACATCCATATCACAGCTCAAGTTTACCAACTTCCCTGATTTCGGAAAAATAAGGGTCGTTGTTGATGAAGCGATCTTCAAAGCACCATCAAGAAAAACGGGTAAAATTGTCTATAGAATCAATTCGTTTTATTATTATTGCTCGACACGCACGAGGAAGAGTTTGTTTTTCAAATTAGGTAATTAAAAAGGGTGGATAAGGCCGTTTAAGCTGAGAGAATGGATTAGGCAAGCCTATTTCTGCAGTGACTGATATTGTTTGAGATGGAATGGACACTTTTTTATGATGAATCGCTCGGCTCTTGACCTCGAGACTTACACATGCAAAAATGAGGTCTACGATGGAGCGAGCCTACCCAAAAGATGCCTTTTAGGTCCTAGAAAACTTGCTTGTCTTAGAAAATATAAAAAGTATTATTTTATTTACAGAAACTAAGCTACTACATATTTACAAAATACAACAGGATTCGTCAAGCTATCTATGGATCGTTAGAAATGATCTATAGATAGCTCAACTGATCCAGGTCACTGTCAGTCGGAAGCGTACCCAAAACACTGGCGGCATTACCACGCTGGATGGCAATGCTGATCCTTTGAGCCAAAAATGTTCCAGCTCTCGGATCACGCGTCGCTTCGACCAGACGCCCTGAAAGAATTTTCAATTGAAAATATAATACCTAATTACAAAAACTTTTCAATTTATACAGAGAATCGTTGTATGTGCGTGAAGTGTCCGCTCCCAAGTCGCATATGCTAAAACCGTACCTTAAATCAGAATTTAAAGCACATACTATTTGGAAAGTTCAAGAGTTTCCGAACGAATGAGACCACGCGTGAAGGAACTTTTGATAAATGGCACTTGTTATGTGAACCAGGTGTGAGGGCAATTTGTAAGAACTGCCAAGTTCAGACTTCATTGTAAATCAGTGAATGTTTTACGGAAGGTTTACTAAAGAATAGGATAGACTCAGTTGATTGATAGGAGTGGAAAAATGACCAACCTCATGGGGATACGGGTAGTTGACTAATGATGATGATTATCTTTGCGACTAATACCACGAAGAACAAGGACATCAAAGGTCTATGGGTGTTGCAACGTTTGAGAACTAAAAACAGCCAATCGAACAAAGTGATCGTAGACCTCTTATAAGTATTCAATTCTTAAGAAGTTTCATTAAAAATATTTAACTAGCTTCTTCGATAAGTCGTAGAATTTTTATATTACATTCTTAAGAAGTTTCATTAAAAATATTTACTAGCTTCTTCGATCAAAGCAAGTATTTTCATCATCGTTTTTGTAACGAAATCCTGAATTAAAAGACATTTCAAACGATTGCGTCTGCAAGAAAATAAACAAATCCTCAGGAAATAACGAGCTCCAGTTAAGATTAGTTTTGCTATTAGTTTATTTTATTTGAAGGCGAACTCACGTTCTGAAGTGCTTGAAAGGTTTTTATTTTACCCATTTTATTTATTAAAACTATATAAAATTGCATTTCAGAGTCTTTTGCTTTGAGAATTCTTAGTATTGTTTTGTGCCTTCCAAGAAAATGAAGAATACTATCCTGAATTGAAGTTAAAAGAATACTTGTCTTGACTTCTTTGAGAAATGATAAGTGTTATCAAAATTTTTGATTCCGACGGGATTCGAACCCGCAAAGATCAGAAGATCCTCCTAAAGCCGGAGTGCTTTACCATTCGGCCATAGAACCCGTGTCGTCATAATGAAAATTTTTGATAAGCTCATATTATATCGGTTACTTATAGCACCGGTACTTGACTTCTTATTTCGGCGATTATATTAAGCTAGAAGCAGACGATATTGTACACGTCGCGGGCCATCAATGGGTCAGATTAGCGCAGGACCGTGGTGGATGGCACAAGGTTAGGGAGGCCTATACCCAGCAGTGGGTGGAGTCAGGCAGTTGGTAAAGATGATTAAGCTAGTGTTAGAGTTGGGACGGATTTTTAAAAATGTTAACGTAATGATTTTTCGTCAACAATCAACAGGTTTAAAATACTGTAATTTAAAATTTTATTCGTAACAGATTGCAAGCCTATTGCCGCCATCGCATTTATTCAATTTGACAAACCTTCATAATGCTAGTAGTCTTGGAAAAAACAGATAAAGATAATAAGCTCCTTTGAGAAAAGGCCTTCAGTTATACTAAGCTTTATTGCTTTCTTTTTATGAAAATAATGATTTTCATTACAAATCTTCCTCACAACCTGTGCAGTTGAAATTGAACTCTTCAGACATGGTATTAAGTTAGAAATTGAATGCTTGTTGCAGTTATTTGTAGCTCAAAGCTTGGTCGTTGGTAGAGGTAAAGTTACAAGTTAATTAAACTAATGAAAGTACCTAGAAACAAGATGTAAAAACACTATGCTGTACCAAGTATAAATCCAACATACTCAAGTTCTGTCTCAGAAGTTTGATGAAAGGAAATAGACGACCTCATTCACCAGGATTTGAGATCAACTGAGCTACAGTTGAGTAATTTGCAGTTTGAAACTGATTCAAAGCTCGTTCGCCACTCTGAATAGTCACATCAACTAGACTCATATCAAAATTAAGTTCATAAAAGTTAGTGACCAACTTTGGTGACGGAGCTTTTAGGACGCTAAAAGCCTTCGTTGATAGCCAAGATCCGACAAATGAACGCGCTCTATATGGAATTGCTCATTTGATAATCCTAAAACGGTCACTCATTCTCATTTGAGACCGCAAAGAACGTTACTTAACTTCGACAATAAGCATGCACAGCATGTACGTTTCTAGTTATCTGTTACTTAGTAAAGAGAGATAAATAAATAAAAAAAAAATAATGCTGGACTTTCTACACAGCATATCTAGCCCAAAAGTAAGCAGAGCTTGTGTTATGGGTACTACACGACTGATAAACTACTTTTTGTTTGTAAACACGTACATATTATAGATAGAAACACCCAGACCCGAGACAAATATTTGTAGATACAAACAAACATTGTATCTACAAATCATAAATACAAACATTGGTCCCGCCACGGGGATCTAACCCGCAACCTTCTGCGTCGCAGGCGGACCTTCGCCCACTGCGCCACAGAGGTCGTCAACAAAATGCTTTTATTGCCACCTTTTTTCATTGACATGATACTACTAGCGGAAAGAATGAAATAAATAAATAGATATATTATTCTCTTTTTACGAGTACTAATATATGTGTCCCACTACTTTCTTATAGTGTTCAGCCTAATGTCCCCATTGGCTGAGCAAATGGACTTACATAACCTACGCGTTGCCTAAGGACAGCTACTAACATTCGTACAAATCTCGTGTGTTTTCGTTTCCAACTTTATTTTATTTTATTCGGAGCATAGGAGGCAACATTTACAGAAAAATGTTTTTAAAAATAGTTTTTACAATTATCCATACTATATAATATTATAAATGTGAAAGTAACTCTGTCTGTCTGTTTGTTACGCTTTCACGCCCAAACCGCTGAACAGATTAAGCTGAAATTTGGCATAGTTAAAGGTTGTATCCCAGGGAAGGATATAGGCTACTTTTTATTCCGAAAAAATGAAAAAATCCCGAATGACCGCGGGTGACACCGCGGGAGCGCAGCTAGTAAGCGAATAAAGATAAAGTATTTTTTTTCTTAAATAATAAAACTCTTTATATAAAATACTGTGAATACAAAAATAAATAACGTAGGTTTCTAGCAGATAAAACTGTTCCAAAAATAAAAACCTTTGAATTTTGACCAACACTTTACTTAAATATTATTTAAACGAAAAATTTCACCCACATCAAACCAGATTAACCTTCGTAGCTAAAATGGTGTTAAAATGATGTGGTTCCATAGTAATTCGTCTATTACTGATCGTAAACTGCTTCCAACGATGCTATAAAACATTTAATAATTCTGATCAGTATGTTGTGGCATTGGAAAACTGTTTGAGCTGATAATTGTATTTAATAATTCTGTTTCTTTAGTATGTGTCAAGTTGGTGCACGAATTTTTTTAGGTTCTACAACTGGTTTCCCTGCGATATTTTACTTCCTTGTGTACAATGTACATGTCTTAGTGCAAATCATAGTAACATAGTACCCATAGTAATATTATGAAGCTGAAAATTAGAGGATTAGCGAGTTTATATGTTACGTTGCCCAAAACGCAACGTTAGCGCGATCTAATTTTTCCTGTGTCGCCATCTATTATGTAGTAAAATGTCTCTGTCTGTCTGTCTGTTTGTTACCTTTTCACGCCTAAACCACTGAACAGATTATGCTGAAATATGACATAGATAAAGATTATGTCACAGGGACGGACATACGCTCCTTTTTTTTAAATAATCATGGAGGGCGTGAAATAAGGGTTGAAATTTTGTATGAAGTTCCAGTTAAAGACAACTAGATGGCATTGCTAATCTAAGGCTGAGATCGAGATGGCGCTATTATTGCATTTTTGAAAGTTTCAGAAGATTCTTGCAGTTTTCAGTTCTATGTTTTCAAGTAGGTATGTTATTTTGCTGACGAAATCGCGGGTACCAGCTAGTAAATTTTAAGACAACGACCGACGACCTTAAGAACGTTTCTACTATACCAGCGTTTCTCGTGTTATTTATAGCCTGAGGTTTCGGTAGAGCTCATATTACACCTTATAAGTGATGTAACAGATTGGAACCATTGGATCTTATGAGGTTTTTGTCGTGAACCCTAAATCTGGCTTTGAACCATATCAGAAGCTTTATCGAGTTTGCGAATGAAATCATCTTATTTACAAGAAATACGAGTAGCTAATGCGGTTGGCGGAGCGGAAAATGGAAATAAATGTAGCATTATTCAAGATTCAGCGTCCCACAGTTTATGGACGCAATTCTCTATGTATAAAACTAAACAACATATGACTGTATCCCTAAACGATCAGTCATTCTTCAAACGTTTTTGCATTCATGATACTTTGCATATGAACGAGTATGTATTGTGTGTAGTAAAATCTTTAGATCTCTAATTTAGAGCTATATCTTAGAGCTATAATTTAGATACATAGAAACTTCTTTCTATGTAATACTTTATACATACAAAAAAAACATACATTTACAAAATACAACAGGATTAGTCAAGCTATCTAATGATCGTTAGAAACGATCTGTAGATAACTCAACTAAATAATACTTATTACTTTATTGTACATTACACGGATATTACAAAATACAAACAAAGATACAAGAAAATAATTATTAATGGGTGATCAGAGGAACGTTCAAATAAACATTTGGCACAAGCCTAAGCCATTTTGGTTATTGTTTAATTTTGGTACCGTATAGGGTAGTGTGGAAAATTTTGGGGAAGACCTTTGCCCAGCAGTGGGACACAATAGATTGATTAAAAAAGAGGTGGAAACTTTTTAGTAAACACACATTCACTCGGGCTTTTGCAAAGCTCCAATAACCACCCTACGTTATCTATCTCTACGTTAGAGTAGGATAAAATGACATTTGAGTTAAGAAAAAGCATCTTTTCTACTATCGCAATAAAACTCAAAATAGTCTAACTCTGTTCATGGTAGGCTGAAGTTTACAAGAGGTACAAATAGCATGTGATAAAGTTCAAAATTGTATCCGACTAGCCTTCTAATTACGTGGAAGTACACCCCAGTCAAGATTATACCCAAATTGTCACCCTCAAAGATAATTGAGGACCGGGGTGGATAATTGTAATTAGACGACAAGAAAATATTTTATGTACTTACCAATTTTGTTTTTGGATTTCTATAAACGCTAATTTGAAGTATATACGAGTACTATAAGCTATGTTGAGTATTAGTACAGTACTCGTACAAAGCGCTTCGGTTGGTTTCGTACTTCTCTCTATTTCCGAATATATCTGATCGACTTCAAGGTAATAATTATATCCCTTTACCTATCCTAGTATAGTATTTTCTAGATAATTACCACCTTGAAGTTTTTGATGTATTCGGAAATAGAGAGAAATAAGAAATCAACCGAAGCGCTTTATTAATATAGTCGTACTGTACTTTCGACTTTGAATTCGAAGATTGCGAGTTCAAATCTCGACCGTATATCAAATTCTATGAAATTTTCGTTTAAAATGACTGAATGTTGTAGGAAATATCTAGGGAACCTATTCTGAAAAGCAGCAACTCATGTCGGGTTGCTCCCTTTCTTCATGGAATGTTAACTGTAGCCAAATAGGCATGGTTTATAACCATGTTTTAGAGAACACAAAGGATTTTGAATGCCTAATTATTGTTATTCATTAACCCTCAAGATCCCACTGCTGGGCAATGACCTCACCTTACTCCTTACATTCATCTCTCGCCTGTGCTATTAGGGTCCAATTGGTACGGAATTTGGCGAGCTCGTCCCTCCATCTTGTCGCTTAGATGCTAATAAGATGAGAAAGTTCAACTTGAAGAATACGGTCGTGTTTGGCATGTTCTCATCATTTTATTTTCCCAGGTGGTAGCAACATACGTGGCTGCGAACTCCTCGCTGCTGTTCATCGAGAACCGGCCTATCCACTGGGCTGGTGGACGGAACAACCCCCCGCCTGACACACCTGAATGTGGCTTTGATGGCTCTCTCTGTCCTGATAACTGTAAGTGCGTCACCAATCATTTTGAACTACATGAATTCATTACTCCCTCACGTTTTGAACTACCTACGTCATGACGTAGGTAGTTCTAAACGTGAGACATGAAAAGCATGAGACATGTCTCATGCAGGGTTGTTCGTAAATTTCCAAAGACTACTGAATGAACAAATACATAGATTACTTACTTACTTACCAAATATATCACGAGCACACGCAAATAAATATCTTCCAACGCAAAGGTCGTATCACTTAAGGCTAGCCCAGGAGTTTAATTAGCAAGATCCCTAAGTGTAGAGGTGTTCGAAATGTAAACAGCACTCCCCTTAAGTGGACCTTTTGAAATAAAACAACACTTTGAGGCTCGACACTCTGTATTAAGGCGATGCTTTTTGGATAAGAATACGGAAATTCTGTAGTTTTTGTTTATTTAGACGACCTCTGTAATGCATTGAAGATCCGTCGGCAACGTAAAAGGTTGCGAATTCGATTCCCGCGTGAAAAATGTTTGTATCATTGATCTGCAAAAGTCGCATGTCTAGGTGTTTTATTTTTAATTTATTAATAATTTACCTTTATTTCTGGCGACTTAAGGTCTCAAAGTGAATAAAGCTTGTTTAATGGTAAACATATGATAGGTAATTCTGAAGATAGAGCTTTATGCCGTCTTAACCAGTTTTTTGTGAATATATTATTCCACCCATTACCCGAGACAAACATTTGCATTAAACTTCAACCGAACATAACGTTCAGAATTCTGACTTCTTTAATGTTATTCTAAATACATTGATGAGAGCACTTAAGGCCATTTTGCCGGCTTTATTGCACGTTTATGATGTCGTAAAAAGGAAAATGCCAATCACTTACCATACTACCTCAATACAAATATTACAGAACTGTTAGTGTGGTGTAGTTATCTTATCTATGAAAATGAAAATGAAAATATTTATTCAGATATCTTAATATCTTAATGTATTTTGAGTTTCTCGAAATTCGCTGCGCAGTCGCATTACGCCATGAGGAGGTGGGAAACTTTATCATAAGAGTTCATAGCCATAAAAGTTTAATAAGAAAAAAAAAACATTAAGGAGGAGCTTATCCAGCTGCGGGCTATTGTTTGAACTGCAAATGATGATGATATAATAAAACTTATATGGCCTTATCCACAGGATAAATGTCGTATTTGTACAATGTAATCACATTTTAAAAACTAAAAAGAAAACCGACTTCAATGTTTGACTCAGGACGCGGCGTGACTCAGGGCGTCAAGTGAGGATAAACCCACCCTACAAATCGAAATAGAAAAGAAATCGAATCGACAGATAGCGCTTAGACTCCACCTATGCACCTGCGACTAATGGCATTATTTGAAAATTATAGACTCTCTGATCGGAAGTAAACGCGGCACGACGATTTACTATTGTGACTCTATCATTTTGACATAAGTAATACTAGAGGGGGGTTATTCCCGTTAGTTTTTTCGTTCGTTTGATGAATATTCGGATGTTCCTTTATATGGGACCACCTCGGGAGTATACCCTTTCAAACAAGAAAATAATTTTGCAAATCAGTCAATAAATGGCAGAGCAATCGCGTAACAAGATACAAGAAAAAAACATACAGACGAATTGAGAAACTCCTTTTTTGAAGTCGGTTGAAAAGTATTAAAATACGTATACATTTCACTAGCCCAACGCATCTGCATAAGCCCATTTACCCACTTAACAGTTAAATAAAGCTTTACAGCTTAAGTAATTAAACTACCTACAATTTACATAGCTTTTTAAAACTTGAAATAGTTCGCTTAAATTTAAATTGAAAATTAATCTATCGTTAGATTGGCATGTAAACCTTATGTAAATAAACTCGAAAGCCTTCCCGGTTTTTACTCGGTTCAAAATGTTTAGTTAATCTTGCAATAATGTCCAAGCAAATCTATGAAAGCTAAATCGGAAGCCATACTTAGCTTGGCTACGGAGATAGGAATTCCGTAGCAATATGCTACGCGTCGTGCTACACGTCTACGGCTGAGAAATGATAGGCATACTGGCTTAGCCTAGACAACACATTCACATAAATCCTTGTACAATGCAAAGTTGTTTTATAAATACAGTCAAAAACATCACATCTATAACGTAGCTGTATAAAAGTAAGCATGGTAAGCAATCAAATAAATAAATAAAATGAATAATGCTGAACTTTTCACACAGCATCATCTAGCCCCAAAGTAAGCAGAGCTTTTGTTATGGGTACTAGATGACTGATAAACTACTTATATACTTTTTGTTTGAAGATACATACATATTATAGATAGAAACACAAACATGTAGATCATACAAACATTTGTCCCGCGGCGGGGATCGAACCCGCAACCTGCTGCGTCGCAGGCGGACCTTCGCCCACTGCACCACAGAGGTCGTCAATATACAGCTTATACCTCTTAGGATTCTATTATACGTAGGTAATCACCCTCCGCTTGGTTTATTTAGCATGAAATTAACTCCATTATAAGGCGTTTAGCGATAATTCGGTTTTCGTGTACTTTGTATAAATATTTCAAGGTTTTGTTTGTTTGTTCAAGCGTGAGTGTAAATTGACAATGGATCCGTATAATAATAAAACTAAATATTGACAGGCTGGGTATTGAACCTGTTATCAACAGATTAATATTGTGTTTTTAAAGCATTTAATATCGATGTATGTAAAAGTAATAATTATTTTATTCTGAGCCGTAGATTAAGATTTTATTAATAATCATTATTTTAATAAATGATTGATCAAGGTCGCAGGTTCAAGCCCCGCATTATACAGTTTTTGGGATAGCTTTTGAAATTTAATCCAAAATTTTGCTAATTACTTAAAAACTTAGGCCTTTACATCTTCCTCTACAACTTATAAGCGCTATAACACGAGCTCATAACGGTGAAGGAAAACATCGTGAGGAAACCCGCAGCTTAGTCAGCTCCACACATATCGACGTCGTCTTTCCTGTGGGCGGCTGATTAAGCTGAGAGGATGGTTTAGGTGCTGGGCAAGCCTGTTCCATCTCAAACAATGTCCCAGGCACTATAGCGTCCCGTTGAGTGTAGGCATGGATTGCCTCCTGACGCTGTATAAATCATCTATTATAGATGTAAAGGCCTAAGTTTTAAGTTAATGCTTATTACTAGTACCTATTAAAGATAATTTAAAGTAGTTCGTATGTTAATATAGTTAACTTGTTACAGCGTTGCCGGTGTACGCGATTCTCAGTATTATCCTAAGTTCGGTGGTCGTGGTGCTAGCCGTCCTATCAGTATTCATTTACAGGTAAGAATCTTGATTTATATATAGAATAGAATAGAATAAAGTTTTAAATAAATAAATAATAATAATAAATAATAATGCTGGACTTTTCACACAGCATCACCTAGCCCCAAAGTAAGCAGAGCTTGTGTTATGGGTACTAGATGACTGATATACTACTTTTATTATACTTTTTGTTTGTAAATACATACATATTATACATAGAAACACCCAGACCCGAGACAAATATTTGTAGATCATACAAACATTGGTCCCGCCGCGGGGATCGAACCCGCAACCTTTTGCGTCGCAGGCGGGCCTTCGCCCACTGCGCTACAGAGGTCGTCGTCGTTTTATTTTCTCCACATCATATACAACAGTTACAATAGGTACTTAAATCTACATAATTTTATGTGGGTGAAAATACGACTACCCCTCACCATTTGCTCCAACAGCTCAACAATATATAATATTTGAACAATATGCCTCTGCCTACAACCACGGGAATAATTGTCCCGAAAATACAGGTGTGTTGTTTAGTTTGTTGATTGATGTTCTAATCTCACTTTTTATACAGCCGCTCTTTGCGACTGTTCACGAAATAAATACTTTTTTTTTATGTGTAATGTGAACAAGCAAAGTGTAGTGCATTATCTGTGGTCGATGGACATCCCTACGCGGACACTATCACATCCCTAGGCGCATCCGGCGACGCCATTACATGCACACACTTTTTTTCGGAACGTGAAGAAGTCACGCCTGTCTAAATTATAATTCGTACAACCACTGTACCTTCATTCAATAAACAAAATTGTTAGTAAGTTGGAGTTCCGTATCATATGAAGAGGAAGAATCCCAAACCTTAACAGCGACACTAAAAGCTATTTAAATCGTTCCTCAGTAAAGTCACAGATAAAAGTAATACAGGTGTGGTTTTTAGATGTAAATCTTACAATACCTACTGCCGCCGCACTCAGATTTTCGGAAAATCTTATAAGGAACATACTATACTATGCAATTGCAACTGCGCCGAAATATCGGGAACCTCAAATCATGGTAAATATCCCGTTATTTGAGCTAAAAGTGTTTAGTAAAAAAATCAACTTCTGTTACTTTTATGACTGGCATAGTTGGCTCAAGATCAGGAGGTATTGAGAGCCCCTGGGACAATACAGGCTAAAAATAAATAATACTTTTATCCCATCGACTACGATTGCTTATATTGTTCCGCAAAACGTCCATTGCAGTTTATCAATATCAAATATCGATAGCAAACCCAATTCAGGAAGCAATATCCTAATTATTTTCTGCCCTGAGGAAATTGTTCCGTCCCATTACAGGGAATTGATTTCGTCCCAAACACGACAATGTTTGTTATACCTTTTGTGAACGTAAGCCGACCTTTGAATGCTCGAATGGCCTTATTTCTACCAATTTGATTTATTACTTAGAAACAAAGGTACCTTTTTTATTTTTATTTGAGAACCTCCATGGCATGGCGGGTCCTTGGATGGGACAAAGATACCAGTTAGATTCTCGTGTCAAGATAAATATTTGTGATAATTTCTTTCATATAAGGTATGTAAATGGAAGTGCTGATTACTCCATTACTAAATATATTCTTGGATCTTAATTGCCTAAAAAGCGAAAGGCTTAAGGCGCGGTAGACATAGACATTTTAAGGTCGTGATTCTAGTTTATTTTTGTCTTATTTGTATCTATAACTGTTGATAATCGTTAAAGTGTATCCATTACTCTGGCTATAGAAAATTGGTTCATGTACGACCATTAGCAACATAAAGTAATTATCTGCCTATAATGGCCCATAAAATAGACGCTTAAAAGTTCAATTTGAAAATCTGATATCCCACCAGCCCCTTTAGTGAGTTTAATTATTCAGAAGGTTCTCGATACTTTTGGTTTCTTAAATATTAATGCCTAAATTGTATCAAATATTTTTTATTAAGCTTTCGGAAGAATTTGCTGACAAGATTCTTTTAATGGCATCAATTATCCAAAAGAAAGCTAAAATCTGCATAATGTTATGCCCACATTATTCAGATTTGAATATCCTCTTAGAAATTAATGGATATAGCTTCTGCAATAATATGTGAAACTTTATTCTATTCTAATCTATTCTATTCTAAATGGGTTTATAACAAAATTAAATCATTATTTGCTTCTGATTATTTACTCAGACATCCGAGTGTCTAAATGAATTTACTATCTTATCGGAGAATGAAAGACAATAAAAATAGGATCAAAAACGGTATCATCTCCAAATCAATAAAACATTCTCTCAACTCAAGTCACTCAAGAAATGAAGAACCTTAAATAATGTCAAATAAGACGGAAACTTTTGATATCGAGAAATCGTACGATCGATTTCGCCTCTTATGTTCTTATATGGACCCCCCTTCCACCCTCCTCCCACAGTAAGAGGAAGATACCAAACTTTTATATACACGATTATGATTTATTTCGTTGGCTTATGTCGGCCAGTCATTCGTAGTTATTTGTCAATTAAGTACGGCTTATGGCTTTAGAATAAAAAATCATGCTGAAGCTCAAATGTGGCTTATGCCAGGAAGTTTCAAACCTACAATACTCGTATAGTATAGAAAATGTACAGTAAAATATGAACAGTAAAATTTAACTGGTTATAACTAATTATAACTAATTTGAACCTTTTTGACAGGCATTATAAGCTGGAGGCAGAAATAGCTATGATGACGTGGCGTGTCAGCTGGACTGACGTGCTTCAGCCAGGAGGCAGGCTTCGGGGCAGTCTTCATTCCCTAGCCAGAAGGTACAGCACAGGGGTAAGTTTTCTTACATACGGGTCTTAATCGCGTACACTTATATTAAACTCGACGTGTCGTGTGTGTAGAGTAGACTGATGGCCGGTGTTCGCTCGCACTTTTGACTAATGATAAACTACCCTCATTCTGACACAAAAGTAAATTAGGGTCACGACACGCTTCGTTGACAAAATAAATGCGAGGAAGTAATAGAAATACAATTCCGAGATACGAAAGAGATGGTTGATAATTATATATTATATATAATAATCGCAAAATATCGCACCAATTTCGTGGCATTATTATACAGTTGTAATCTTCAAACGCTGTTTTCTCCGGATATAATGTTTTTTTCGGAAAATCCTTTTGGATTTGGTTGTGTGTTGGGATGCGGTACCTATCCCTTTCGGCTTCGGTAGACGTCTTTTTACACCCTGTATACGGCGCCGACGGTGCATGTTTAGTACGCTAGTTTTGATGAAATGTTTAACACATTAATTAGAAATTAATATAGAACAGAAGCTCCATCATTTCAAACAGGAAAATAAAATCATATCCAAAAGAACTTTTACCTTTTAGTGTTATTTTATCTTTCGTATGTAAGGGATTGCTTATTTAACATTTGAATTTATCCTGAAAAGTTTTATGCAAGATTAAATGAAAACAATAAGGCCGGAGTAAATTTACGCCGGGTGTAACGTAGGCTGTAACCATTCAATTTTCGAGTTTAGACCTGGCGTAACTTTACTCCACGTTTATTAATAATAAATAAATAAATAAATAATGCTGGACTTTTCACACAGCATCATCTAGCCCCAAAGTAAGCAGAGCTTGTGTTATTGGTGCTAGAATGACTGATAAACTACTTATATACTTTTTGTTTGTAAATAAATACATATTATACATAGAAACATCCAGACCCGAGACAAATATCTGAAGGTCATGCAAACATTTGTGCCGCGGCGGGGATCGAACCCGCAACCTTCTGCGTCGCAGGCGGACCTTCGCCCACTGCGCCACAGAGGTCGTCAAAATTAACGGAAACAAAATTAACGATATTATTAATAATGGCCTAAAGATATAAGTAAAATAACCTTGAATTTGTTAGATCTATAGAATAGAACATCGAAGATAATTTTAAGCAACGTTCTAAACGGTCCGTAAGTGGATGGCTGACCGCCAGTGCCAGTTTATCTGGTCCCAGCTAATAAAGTCGTTAAACCATGACGGAGGCCTTAAGGCGGCCTAAAAACTCCGTCACCAGAGTTAGCCACTCTTTTACTTTTAGACGCCATTTATACGTTACCATTCTGGCGCAGAATATAAGCTCTTCCTCCATTTAGTTTGAAAAAGCAAGAGGCAAAAAATGGTAAGCCAGAATAGTATCGTGTAAAAGGCGATTCACTCTCAAATAACTTATTTAATCAAATATGTTTTGGCTATTCCTTTGACTACCTCTTTAGATATCTTCCAAAGACTTTTTAAAAACCTTAATATCTGAAAGAAAGTCTACCATGCTTTAAAAACAGAGGCGGCATCCTGTTTGGATGTTTATATTATAGTTTTAGTGAAGGTAACAAACAATCTCATACCATTTCATACAAAATCAGGGACACCATTAGTTTCCATCCGTCCCATTCCAATATCGAAAAGATCCATCGACGCTTCGTATCTTCCGATTCATTTATCCCTTATTCTTTGAATAAATCACTTCTCACCTTCACCTCTGAAAATTGGAATATCCGATATGTACCTTGGGACATATTATTTATTGTTTGGTTTTTCTTGTGAATACTTATATTCATAGTGTTTGTAGTGTTATATTCAATATTTTTTTAAACTTGGAAGTCTTGCCTTTACAGTCAAAGTCAAAAAGCAATTATTCAGTGGGATCACTTAGAATAGATTTAAAAACTTAGTGATTCTACTCATGCTCCTTTACGATTAATAGGATAATTAATATAATAATACAATGATAGCTATGGGCATGCAAATAATAATGCAGCAAATTATGCTGTTTCATTCCTTGGTCTCTACGCATAGGCCCTTATAATAAACGTGGTGTAAAGTTACGCCGGGTGTAACTTAGGAGTAACCATACAATTTTCGAGTTTAAACCTGGCGTAACTTTACACCACGTGTATTAATAAGGGCTATAGACCTTACTGAACATCTTAGAATCTTTACCGTACCATCTTGATATTTTGAAACAGGGTATGATCTGTTGTTCAAATGACCGAAACAAAGAACTCTTGTTGTTGCGTCTTAAACAAAGTCTAAATTCTTTCAGACTACATTCTCCGATGAAGCCACCTCCCTGGCTGGTGACCGTCAAGTCTACACTCCGTGTGGTTTCTACAAAGGCTGTCGAGTGGCTATCAAGAGGGTGGACAAACAACGCATTGACCTGACAAGACCACTGCTCCTAGAGCTGAAGAAGATGAAAGATTTAGAGCATGATCATTTGGCAAGGTAAAATTAGAGATCAGTAAGTTGTGTCTAACTTTGGTGACGGAGTTTTTCAGGCTGCCTTTTAGGCCTCCGTCATGTGTCGCCATCTAGTGTCTTAGAAAGAAAAATCTAAGCTATCATATTTTTGTAGATTCTACGGATCATGCGTCGACCCACCCCATTGCTGTTTGCTAACAGAATACTGCCCGAAGGGATCCCTTCAAGACATTCTCGAGAACGAGTCCATTAAGTTGGACTGGATGTTCAAAGTCAGCTTGATGCACGATATCGTCAAGGTAAGGCTAGTTGAGTAGCCACTGTCACGTATGGAATACTAACTTCTGCAAGATGTGGGCATGTATCAAATATGTATTTGGACATGCCTCTGACTACCCCCTTAGACATCCGGAATAAGTAACATAAAAAAAGATCTGAGAGAATGTCTACCGCGCCTTGGGGATACAGTCGTGAACCTTACGTTTTTTTACTTTTTATTTTTGCTTAGTACCTACATGTTTATGTTTAAAGTAAAAAGTAGTTAAGTATTTATTATAACTTAGTATTTTAATAGAGTTTTGTTATACAACAAAACTCTATTATAATACTAAGTTGAATAATATTGCCAAATTAGATTAGTATTAATTATTACTTAGAACACGGATACCCGTGTTCTAAGTTCCTAAACACTCTAAATCAATCGTTTAATCTTACATTATAGTTAAATACAATACTAATCTAATTTGGAAATATTATTCAAGCTAAATTTACTTTACAAATTACAAGTAAATATGTACATTCATATATTTAATGAAATGGGAAACCGGGTACACCGTGTCAACACTATATTTACAGAAGGGCCTTTACGCAAACAGTTCCAATTGTTGGTGAAATAATTATAAGCGGGTGCTGTAAATTGATAAAAATGTCACTTTCAAAACGCAACAGAATATTACTAACTAGAAATTAAAATTTCGGCGGTTCATAAGTGTTGTTGGGTGTGAGATTTATCGTCTAACTGACAGAGCGAGCGAAGCAAGCGAAGAAGCGTCTCAGTTTCGAGATTGGCCAAAAATGTTTTTGTCCTTCTGTCCGTCAGTAATCGCCTACAGGTCGCATTTTTCAACCGATTTTGACGAATTGGCACACAGGTTTCTTGATTGATTAGAAAACCTTTGTCGATTGCAATTTTTGATTGGGGCAAAAATAGGGGGGAAAAAGGGGGAATTTTACTGAAGCGTTATCTATCGACGGATTTGAATCAATTTTGAAAGGCACATTAAGAACTTCATTCTACACAACATTTTATAAAAAAAAATGGGGGGGGGGTGGAAGGGGGGATAGCGGCGGGAAGTTTGTTTTAGCGTTATTTATGACGTTTTTTCGTAAAATTTATACCTACGTATACAAATCAGACTACGCAGTCCTGTCCGCTTTTAAGAATCAAACCCGTAGACACCAGATTCGACCCCCTAGGACCAAAGGAACGTTAGTAATCACTAAAACTTAACCCTCTTTATTGCTTGAACTTGAACTTGAAAATACAAAGCACCTGAAAATCTATTTGGTTCGCGTGGTCTACTGTTCTCACAGAACCACTAGTAGGTACTCCTTTGATAATTGACGCTGTGATCGGTCTCCATGGCTGACCGTACTGCAACCCTTACAACGCTTACTTACTTTACCTTACTCGTACTATTGTATCTTCGATTGCATGAATACAAACTAACAAAAACCTTTCAAGATTACCTAGCATTTTCGAAAAAGCGAGAAGCTGCAAAAGTATGTCATCTCATCATCTTCCTGCCCTTATCCCACAATAAGTATGAACAAAGTTTGAACCATCGACATCGCGTTGATTGCCCATTTACTTAGTAGAGCGTCGCCACATAGATCAGCGAAAAAGGTTCAAATCCAACATGCGTGCAAATTTTGAGATTCATTTTAAAATCTTATATCAGCAAGATTTAAACCTCTATAAGTTTACTGGCGAGAAAATAGTGAAGATAACAGACTATTCCCTAAGGAACTCTAAAATAGAGTTCAGTTTTACGTGATAGTCTAGAACCTATTCAATCCTTTATCGGTTTTCCGTCAGGGATAAGAAAACGATATTGATTTTCGGTGTAATATATTCAGACCTTAAGTTCAGCTCTCGATATTTTATTGACGTGTGAAACTTAGAATCAGCGGTCTGCTGAGTTTTGGGTTGCATGAATTAAAGATTAGCACTAGACATTGATACCAGACCTCGTACGGAGTTAAGATTTCGGGAACTACGTTTATAGATACTTTTTTCCCTTTCGCGTACGAAACCGGAGTTTCGTAACCAGAGGGTTATTCCCGTTAGTTTTTTCGTTTATAAAATCGTTGTGAGAAATATCCGAATATTCATCAAACGAACGAATAAAAGAACGGGAATAACTCCAGTTACGGTAGAAGAAAAAAACATTCTTCTACGGTACTAGTTAGGTACGAAGAAATACTTTCTTTCCTATACGATACTGGTTACGAAACTAGTAATGAATCACGACAAGGCAACAATATAAATCACACTAATCTATCATACTGATCTCACACTAGAATTTCCTATGTCATGGGTAATATGGATCCTAGGTACCATATTCGTAGATTCTGATACCCACATTACCTCAAGGACGAATGTATGCCTAATCAGCAGATATTATTTCGGGTCTAGGTTTTGTAGTACCATGGTACAAGTTTAAAGGTCTCCCCAGGGAATGCACTACCTCCACGGAACCGACATCAGGTCTCACGGCAACCTCAAGTCCAGTAACTGCGTGGTGGACTCTCGCTTCGTTCTGAAGATCACGGATTTTGGTCTTCACGAGCTCAGGACTTCGGAGAAAGACTCCAGGGCACATAGTTATTGGACACGTAAGTATTTCAAGTTAAGAATAAGAATAAGAATAAGAATAAGAATACATTTATTTGACACACACAACACAAAACAATGAAAATAGTACATCAAACATTTATAAAACACGAGTGGGTACAAAGAAACATAATAAAACAATAAACTAAAATAAAAAATAAAAACAAACTATCCATCATAAAAAAACTATTTTTGTGGTGCCAAAAAGGTCCAGTCTCAGCTTTAGTGCTGCTCCCAGGTGAGGGAGACAGCGCTGATTTTCAGACTGGGCCTTACAGGGTGACATCACGCACATTGTAGAAGAATACAAGAAATAGGTACATAAATAAAATAAAACAATTGAACCGAGTTGGCACTTTGTGGCATCAGCCCTTCCCTTGACTTGACTAAGTCAGTGTCACTTTCATTATTACTTGATGGTAATAATAAAAGCGACACTGACAGTGACAAACAGTAATAGAATAATAGTTTGTTTTGTCGGGTTATGTTTGATTAGAATAAGAATAAGAATTGATTTATTCGTAGTTTCTTAAAAAATAATACAATAACGTTGGTGTAGGTATCTAAGGATAAGTACTACATAAAACTATTGATACCTTGAAACTACGAAATGGCGTCCAACTCAGCATAATTGTTATACTCGTAATAGCCATTGAATACAATACAACGCTGGTCTTCCGTTGGATTGGTGAGCAGTTGTGGGCTTGACTTTGCAGTTGCTGAACGCGATTTGAGGGTTAAAAAGGTTTAAAACCGGTAGGGGTTTGCTCTCCGATTATTTATCGACCACATTTATCTCTAGGAATAGCATAGTTTTCGAGAAATTAATAAAAAATATTTCGATTCAAAAATTTGATTACAAGCGAAATGAAACGTTAGAATGGACAATTTGACAGCTAAATCTGTGTTGTATTGTCTATGGTATAGAATTTCATGTAAAATTGATGCAAACGGAACGTAAAACATATGTCAGTGTCATTGTAGGTATTGTCATTTTTCGCGCTCATTGTGTGTTCATTCCGCTCTTGTTTGAATATTGTTAGTATGCTTTGGATCATGATGGAAGAATCTCAGCCTTCCACAAGCCGTTCTGGTGAGGAACCATCATCGAGCTATTATGAGGAACTTGAGGTATTATCTTCAAGCTTCTCTTCGTTTGAGGTGGAAGAAGCACCACCAATTAAGAAACGTCGTCTTCGTGTGGAGGAAATGCTCGAAATGTGGAATCTTGTAGAAGTGTACTGCAAATTAGGCACGCGAGAGAAAGCCGTTGCATTTGCTGAAGAAAGGGGCATGTTACCGCGCGAAAAGATGTGTGGTGTACACAGAAAACCGATGAGTGTGCAGTATTCCTTTAACAGAACGGTGGGCTCTTTTGTCTGTTCTAGAGGGTCATGTAGAAGCAAAAATGTAGTGAGCCGAGGCAATGGCACATGGTTTGAAAATATAAAAATATTGATGCCGCAAGTGTTTTTCCTGATGTATGCTTATGCTAAACAGTTTAGCTATGAGCAGGCAATGAGTGAAAACTTCTGCGGGAGGGAACACTGCCTCTCTAGTGCAACAATATGCGACTGGTACAATTACTGTAGAGAGGTAGTAGTGTCTTACCAAAAAAATCAACAGAATATAGCTGGAAAAATTGGAGGCCCTGGGAAAGTGGTGCAAATAGACGAGAGCAAGTTCGGGAAACGAAAATATAATAAAGGTAACTCATTCATTTTTGTTGAACTGCACAAAGTTAATGGTCTACATTTAAAAAATCAAAATAATTAAAACTTGTCTTTTTCATTTCAGGTCGTCGCATCGAAGGTACATGGGTTCTAGGCATGATAGAAGATGGCCAAGAAGACTTGCGCCTAGAAGTCTGCCCGGGTAATGTCCGCACGTCAGAAATTTTGGTGCCGTTAATTCAAAAGCATGTGGTTGACGGCACCACTATTCATACAGATTTCTGGCGGGCCTACGATTGCCTGGGGGACCATGGTTTCATCCATAAAAAGGTTAACCATAGTGATCCCGAAAATCCGTTTGTGGCTGCGGATGGCACGCACACACAGCGTATTGAGTCACAGTGGCGCATTGTCAAGAGATTTTTTACGAAGGAGAACTATAATAATAGAACTAACATCGAAAATGTTCTTTTAGAGTACTTGTGGAGGAGAGAAGTACAGCGAAATAAAAAAGATCCTTTTGAAGAACTAATTAATACAATAAACTTTAGATTTAATAAGTAGGTAAATGAATGTTTATTGTTTTATTTATCAGGGGGGAAGAGGGACCTCCCTTCCCCCCCTCTTAAATCCAAACCCAGGCTGACAGACCTATAGCATAGGTAACGAGGAGCGAAGCGACGAGTGGTTAGGTGTATAGTGAAAAACCACGCACGAGCCGAGCGAAGCGTGCCGCGGTAGCGGCCGGCGAGTGCCAGAACCGACTTGCTCCTGTTGTACCTTAGCTTTATTACATAGGTAGCTACTTTCCGAGTATGATTGTTATACCGTTTTGTATGTTTGAGGTTAAGTTATATTAATTGATTTTTCTCAAGAACATTGCCCTTCCTAGTAATGCAAGTGGTATCAGGGGGGAAGATGGACCCCACCCCCCTCCCCCCTCCCCCCAACCCATAAAAATAATGTACTAATGACTCTAAAGTTATACCTTTTATAAAGGTAATATTAAACAAGAAGGATGTTAGGATTAAAATGAAGTGAAATGTCGAGACTAGTCGAGAGACTGGAGTGACTTCGTCTTATTACAAGTCTTGTCATGAAGTTTGATGAATTGATGTGATCAAAGTTGTCGCACAAAAATGGCACCTAATAAACCACAAATAAAATAAACAAATCTACAAGTTGGTAAACAAAGCTCGCGCTAAATTATGTTCGAAACTCCTTACCAAAGAGCGTTCTCAGGAACTTGTAATTTCGTTTCAACTTTTTTATTGACTTGGGAACTTTTTATCAAAAATATGATACTTTAACGTACTTTTTGTACATTATATTGAGAACGAGAAAGGGACAGTTATACTTTTAAGACTTTTGCGTTAAATCTATAGTGAAACTTACGTGTACTATACTGACTGGTAGGTAATTCGTTTGTTTATAATTGACGGGACGTAAAACTTTTTATTTTCTGGTTGGTTATGACCCGTAGTTAAAGGAGTATCCACTCTTTGAGGAACACTCTAGCCCTTACTAATAAACTTGACATAAAGTTATGTCATGCATAACCTATGAATAACCATACAAATTTTTAGTTTATGCATGACATAACTTTATGTCAAGTTTATTAGTAAGGGCCTCTGTATTTAATCGATTTTCGTAAGCCTAATAGCCTTGATTCCAGCTAATAGCATACTATGGCATAATATGCAATAGTTGCATGTTATAAGCTTGCTCTCAGAACCTAAAAGTTTGACGAAAATTACAAAATGTATTTGTTCTGATAGGTCTTAAAAAGTACTGTGTGTACTGTTGTAGCTTAGAGTGTATTCTGTTATTTATGTTTACAGAGTGTATTTATTCAGGATACGTAAAATAAACACCTTTTGGGAACTGTTTTCCATTCACTGTTTATCACGAAGTACCAGCTTTTAAGGGCTTTGTAATGTGCAGATAAATTATTTTTATTGGGATGAATTTACTGTCCTTTTTGTATGCTTCTTTGGTTTATTTTCCATCCAAAGGTTGCCTGGAAGAAATCGCTTTCAGTGATAAGGCCGTCCATTGTACAAATTTTGAACTTGTTTTATTTATGTGTTGCTTTGTTATTAATTGGTGTACAATAAAGTGTTCATTCATTCATTTTTATTTTAAGAAATAATACAAGATTGTTTTTATGAACAAAATCTTTAGATATTATACTGAAATAGATAAATGCAGGTTCAAACACCCATAACTATTTATAAATAACGTACTCGTAACCTACTCTGTGATTATTTGTTATACGAGTACAAGCTTCAATCACAAATACAACGGAGTTTGTTGTCTAAGGCCCTTATTAATAAATATGGTGTAAAGTTACGCCGGGTGTAACTTAGGAGTAACAATACAATTTTTGGAGTTTAGACCTGGCGTATCTTTACACCACGTTTATTATTAGGGGCCTTAGAGACTATACTAACATACAGAAAAAAATCCTAATTTCAAGATTCTCACAAGCGCCCCTGTGGCCTAATGGATAAGGCATCGGCCTCCTAAGCCGGGGATTGTGGGTTCGAGTCCCACCAGGGGTATTCTTTTTTGAACTTTTTATCACGGCTTACCATTTTTGAAAAGATCATCATCAGCTACCTGTCCTTACTTTTGTGTGAAGTCGCCACAACAATTTTTTTTCACTCTGCTACCAGCAGACATCTCAATATTCAATTCAATCCTTTAACGGCCCTAAACTCTTACCCGATTTAGGATAATTTAGTACTTACTTAAACTATTATCTTATCTTATGTTATCTTCAAATCAAATCAAATCAAGTTTATTCAGGAACAGTAACAGTGGCTTATGTATACAGTGGAAACGATAACAACACAAAATGTGGTTAACACAACTAAAGTAAAGAGACTTTTAACGTGAAAATTCACAAAAGAGTTTATATATCCTGCAGAAGTTTTTTGTAAAAACTGTGTCCGGACTTATACTAGTTCCATCCAAAGAAACGAATGGTCTAAGTTAACTACTAAATATCAAGTTATGTATTTAAGTTTGGAAGTTTTATGTGTGTATGTGTGTATCCTATCTTATATATTATTAATAAAATTATTTTTGGACAGGTCAACTTTGGACAGCACCGGAATTACTAAGAATGTCAGAACCGCCTGCATATGGAACACAGAAGGGAGATGTTTATTCCTTTGGGATCATAATGCATGAGATTGTGAATCGTCAGGGAGCATTCTGGCTTGGTCCGGGAGTCGAAATGCCGCCTAAAGGTAAGGAAATAAACTCAAGACTGTTATCGATGGTTGTAGACACGTTACCACACTTGGGCCGAGGGGAACTGACCTCTATTCTTTTACACCAAGCTCCCGTATTTGGTGCTTATTTTGCCAATTAACGACTCATGACTTAGTGGAAATAGCTACATATTTCGATAACCCATCTATCTGGAGGACGGAGAAGCTGCCATAAGAATAATTTTGTATACGAGTGTACAAAAAAAAGCATTTATTCCTACAAAATACCAGGAATGCCCTTTTAAATCGAATGTCTTACGTAATTAATGAGATCCAATGAACCAAATTCACGGTCTCCTAACTATTTTCTCACAAACTCTAGGGATGGCATTGGTTGCGATTCAATTTCAGAACAAAAAGCCACTTTCAAACGAATATAGAACTTTTAAATTATATAAAAGCTTTTACAGCAACTTGGAGAGCACTTTTCATTATTGGAGATTATGGAAAAAATAGTCATGTTTTATGTTTTAGAAGACTCTTAAATGAGTTTTAGTGGAAAACGTGGTAAATAATAATTTAATAATAATGGGTTTTTTTATTTCCCATCCTCAATTATATTTGCATATTATCATTATCATTGTTCACTTTCTTCCTGGGTGGGATGGGAACCCCTATTTGGGTATAAGCTTCCTCCAGACTGATCTACGTTTCTCTGTCCTTAGCTTTTCTTATCCACTGTTTTCCTGCTGTAGCTATGATTTTATCACTCCATCGTTTCATTGGAGGTCATTTTAGTCTCTTCCTATTAGGTCCTTTCCATTTAGTTACCTTTATGGTCCACCGTTTGTCGCTGGAAAATGTGGTATATAATCGAACGTAATTTTTTGAATCGTGTAACTCAAGCAGTCATTTTCATACAAAAGTTCTGTTTGTGCCACTTGGCGAAGCAAAATTCGTTTGTTTCGCGTATGTAAAAGCGATTCGCAACTAAAAAATGTACGATCGTTTGTTTAAACCATGAGCACCAAATTCTGACAAAAAAAACCTTCTTCTAGATATAATAGAATTGGTGATAGCCAGTGGTATCCGCCCGAATACCTCCTACCATCGTTCCTGTGAAGTAGACGATGCTACGGAGCTCATGAGGAGGTGCTGGGCTGAAGATCCTGTGGAAAGACCGGACTTCACGTACCTGAAAGGGGCCGTTCGGAGGCTCAATAAGTAATGTGTACATATCTTATGGTTGCGGTACCTTCTTCTTCACTTGCAACTGATATTTGTGTTTTCTGTATTTTTCGACGTTCAGACTGTTATCTTTTGGCTAATTAAATGTAGTATTCCTTGAATAGTAAAATGTGCTAAAATAAAATACAATTTGCTTAACAAAAAGTTTTTTGGGTCACACACTTTTCTCAGCATGGACTGGTAAATTGAATTGTTTATCATTGTGTTTTCATCTAATGTATTCCTTTGTAGTCCCTATATCGTACGTACTCTATTTCTTTACCAATTTGTGCTGTTTGTGTGTATCCAAAAAAAGTCAACCATAAATGTTGAGTCGACAATTTAAGTTCGTATTGAGAAAGAATGAATTTGGAACCAAGTGCAAGTACACTAGACATCTAATTCATAAACACAAGAGAGTTTTACTTCAGAATCACAAAAATCAGTTGCGCCTAACCAAATTCGTCAAAGACAACGACTCAAAAGCACTTATGAAGATGGGTTCAAATGATTTCAACTTTGGTCTTCTTTAACGCACAGTGCCTCAAAGATTTAGAGCACTTACTTAAGTATATGTCTCTTCTAAAAAAGCTATGACATCGCTAATCATAAACTTAATTTTACAGTAGTTAACTTGTAAATATACGAGTATATTCAACAAGTACATTTTAAATTAAGTATCCCAAAGCCCTTTTATTTGCAACAGAATTATGTAAATTTCTGACCAGCTACATTACGAGCTCCTAAATTTTCCTTTGGAAAAAAAATTGGTATGGTAAACATACTAGGTCTTCATAACACTGAATAAAGAAATTCTTCCCCATAAATTTGCTTTAGTAAAACATTTTCCATAATGTTACGCGACGTTCAAATATTTGACAAATATTCCTTCTTACAAATTTGGGGTAAATTTTGCTGGAATTCGAGAAAATTTGTAAATTTTGTTACTTACAATATTTTTATTTTTATTGAATTAGCTTAACAGTATCTTTAAGAGAATCGGTAATCGGTATGCAAGTTTTTCATTTTAGTAATCGATTATCAGTCAAATAAATAGGTTACCAATTCTGGATTGGAAGTTCGGCTTATTATGTAACTATGTAACAAAATTTAATTCCAAGTTCAACAAAATAAAGCGGTACTGGGATATCACATTTTATGATATGTTTTCCTCAAACTTTCAGTTCCTAGTGTTTATTTGAATGTGAAAGTAACCCAAAGTTTTGCAAAACAAATTCACAAACATGTTTGTTTTTCGCAGAGCTCAAGAAAGTAGTAATATATTAGATAACCTGCTTTCCCGTATGGAACAATATGCGAATAATTTGGAGTATCTAGTTAGTGAGCGCACCCAAGACTATTTAGAAGAAAAGAAGAAATGTGAAGAGCTTCTTTACCAGCTGCTGCCAAAGTAAGTGACATTTGTTTAAATTTACTAGAATATTTAATCAACTTTGAGACTCAGCGAGGGTCTACTGACTCGAAGTCGAAACAATTATGGATTTAATACTATCCAAAACGTACCGACGAAGCTATAATTATACATCACTACATACATAATTATAATTTTACAATTTTTATATCCACAGTTGCCTGAAATAAATAATAGTACTTACATTATGGTACTAGTGTGTAACATTGGTGATTACCGCCGAGGCGTTATTTGAGAGCCGAGCCGTTAAGCGAGGCTTTTAACAGAGCCGAGGCAGGTAATCATCAATACACACGTGTATCATACGACGTTTTTCAACACACTTGTGAATAAAATAACAATAAAAACTCATTTTCAACAGTGAAAATGAGTTGTGAAAAATGTTTCGCTATTGCGGGAAAAATTAATCAGTTTTCCTATGCGCGCGCATTGCGATCGGCCACAGACTATATTTCCGCGCCGCGCATAGGGTTTGCGGCCTATTCTGCCACGGACAAAATGGGGAATTTAAAGTTTTCGTTTATTACAGAGAAAACAAAAGTTATATTTGAGTGAAAGTTTTATTTATTAAACACGTACGAGTTTAAATTATCTATTTAAATAAGAAGTTGCATGAAATGAGCAAGCAATAGGAACATTAATTTATTTTTTCTATTGAACACGATCTTTTTTCTGAATAAAAACTGTTTTAAGAACAAAGCAACTCAACCAATAAAATTAAAAAAAAAATCTATTAAGTACTCACTAGTGAGTTATAGTAATGAAAAAGTCACAGTTTGATTATGGGTGTCATTATGTGCCTAATTGCGGTGACCATAGAGCCACTTTATGAGCAAGTGTGTTGAAAAATAAATTATCCTATCGCATAAATTAAATGTTGAATTCCGTACTTACGTTGTCTGAATTTAAAAAGAGCAAACTTTTTAGGTATATTAGCACCTTTAAAATAGAAAAACGTACGTTTTTCTGTCTCATAAATATTAAAAACCAACCTCATTGTTTTACGAAAACAGTTTCCCAAAATTACGAGAGAGATTTTCTCCATTCTAGTAGAATATTTTGCATCAGCACTTGAATACATTTTTTGAAGTCTGAGCGGATTAGTGAAGCCCTCATTTTGTCTTACACTGATCGGAGTGGAATATTCATTCTTGTGTAATGAGATCTAAGATCTCATTACACAAGAATGAATATTCCACTCATAACTCTGCCTACACATTTTTCATGATTACTTTTTTAGAGAAGCCTGCATGATAGATTACTTTCGGCAACATAAATATGATTGGAAATTTTATGTGACCATTTTTGCAAGACTGCAATTTCTTTTCGGAATGAGCGATATGTGCTGCTGCCTTTTTTTATGAGTTAGTCTTCTATCTAGACCAAAACTTTTGTCTCTATTTCTTATGCTCAGATACATTCATATTCATCTCTTCGTTATAGGTCAGTAGCATCACAGCTTATCCACGGTCAGTCAGTGGTGGCAGAAACTTTCGAGCAGGTCACAATCTACTTCTCCGATATCGTCGGATTCACCGCTCTCTCCGCTTCTTCCACACCGATGCAGGTCGTTGACCTGCTGAACGACCTGTACACTTGTTTCGATAGTATTGTGGAGAACTACGATGTTTATAAGGTGAGACATGTTAAACATTTAATAGTGTACAGAATAGTTTCTTTCACCATACTAGTCCGCAGTTTTAGTGGCAACTTGATAACAATAAGTTTTTAAGGGTTACAACCGGTGCTCACGGAAAGGATCCTTAATGCTCCATCTTAGACCTCTGTTACAATAATATCATCATCAGATTATCTTGTTGTCACCATATTATCACCAAAAACTCATAAGTGTTAACAACTTCATCATCATCATCATTCCCTTGCCCTTATCCCACGCTAAGTGGGGTCGACACAACAATGCGAAAGGAGTGGATACACGAGGAAAAATACATTCCTCGTGTATCCACTCCTTTCGCATTCATATCATCTCTCACACAATCCATCCACTTCTTTTTCGGCCTTCCTCTACTTACATAATCTCCAGCCACACTCATATAAATCACTCTCTGGGTAACATATTTTTCTTCCCTCCTCATAACGTGTCCATACCAAGCCAAGTGTTAACAACTTCATCTTGATTAAAGTATTCATCATGAGACATTTTATCTGGTCAAACATACACAACGATGGAAGTTAAACAAACGCTTTATCAACAGGTAGAAACAATAGGGGATGCGTATATGGTAGTGTCAGGACTGCCTGAACGCAATGGTACAAGACACGCCTGTGAGATTTCTAGGATGGCGCTCGCTCTTCTAGACGCTGTGAGGAGATTCAAGATCCGACATCGACCACATGATCAACTCAAACTGAGGATTGGACTGCATTCTGGTAAGTTGTTAAAAAATACCAAGCTGCATATTATTTCATTGTGAAGCATAGAGCACTTTGCTTTAGAACATATTTGCGTCTCCGCCTTATATTATACCTTTAAAAAGCTTAATCTGACCGACAAACTGATTTGTCCTCGCCAAGAAACCTAGCTAGAAAAATCCAATTTATTTTATAGCAAATCTTCACACTGTGTAATTCTTCGGAATTCAACGACTTTGGGGTTGAAATATTATGTTAGAACTTGTACGGAATCTTTTTGAAGGAGGTTGCGATTGCCTTATTTTACGTCTTAGATTATAATAAATCTCTATTAGGATTTGCTGTAATTTGTAAATAAAAAGTAAATGGACAAAAATAAAGTAATGAATCTAACACGTAAAATTACCGAAAAAAAAATTATCACTCTGTACAGCTCTAGCAACTAAAGCTCTATCAGAAACAGTCTGACAAAACGCACATCAAGCGTTCAAAATCTCATACGTGTATGTCAATTTCATACTCTAGAGACTGCAATTCCAAACACATCACACGTCTCTGTGCAATCTACACGTTTGAAACTTATCTATGATTTATGCATAACTTGCCACTCTTTGACGGCTACACGAATAGTCTAGTCACGTTGTATGTAATGTTATTTGTCCAAAGCCTTCAAAAGTCTGAGTAATAAATGAAGACAAAAGAGTGATTTATAGAAAGAAAGAAATAGAGAAAGAAAAACATTTATTTAGACAACACACAGTTATCAGTAACAAAAACGGAAAAAAGGCTAAACATTAGGTAGATAAATAAGCAGGCAGCTATGTCCTCTGTAGCGCAGTGGGTGAAGGCCCGCCTGCGACGCAGAAGGTTGCGGGTTCGATCCCTGCGGCAGAACCAATGTTTGTATAATCTACAAATATTTGTCTCGGGTCTAGGTGTTTCTATGTATGTTATGTATGTATTTACAAACAAAAAGTATATAAGTAGTATATCAGTCATCTAGTACCCATAACACAAGCTCTGCTTACTTTGGGGCTAGATGATGCTATGTGAAAAGTCAAGCATTATTCATTTATTTACTAGCTGACCCGCGCGACTTCGTCTGCGCATGATTCATTTGTTAAATCATTGATTTGACTAAGAATTTTATACAGAATTTAAATTAAAAAAACGAAATGAGTAAAGGCCAATAAACCCTTTGGTTGGCTGAAACACTTAAGATATTGGATTCTACTAAAGATAACTAAACGTGGCTGTCCCTTGTAAATTTAATCTGACAGCGGCACCAAACTAATATTTGGCGTCTGGATCATTATACACTTGTCGAAACTTTCTAATGGAATATTGGAAGGCTTCAGGACTAAGGGTGTTGACCTTATACTTACATAGCTCTTTTTAGGGTTCCGTACCCAAAGGGTAAAAAGGGAACCCTATTACCAAGACTTGTCTGTCTGTCTGTCCGTCTGTCACCAGGCTGTATCTCATGAACCGTGATAGTTAGACAGTTGAAAATTTCACAGATGATGTTATTTCTGTTGCCACTATAACAACAAATACTAAAAAACAGAATGAAATAAATATTTAAGGGGCTCCCATACAACAAACGTGATACTTTTGCCGTTTTTATAGATCATGGTACGGAACCCTTCGTGCGCGTGTCCGACTCGCACTTGGCTGGTTTTATTTTACGTGTCATTTCTTTTGAGCAAAAATTCTAAGTGTCTATAAAAGGATTTTCCCTTCAAAGAGGGTCCATTCGTCTAGTGATTTATAGTTCGTTCGCACGGTATCATTATTAACAAATTGTACTTAGTAAATTTAAAAAGATATTTGACATTTCTTACATGCCCAAATGCGTGAAGCACCACGCATACTCATATACGTATTTTAATATTATTAGCGCCAATATACTTAACCCTTTGCTTAGATAAACCAACACCTTGATAATGGTACACCCATTGTTCTGACGTAAATTTTCAGACACTCGGGAGTACTTCAAACTTGGGTTACTAATTTAGTTATTGTAATGTTAGTAAGTTACAGAACGATAAGTTGATATCGTATAGTGAATTGATATAATAATAATAATAATAATGCTGGACATTTTTCACACAGCATCATCTAGCCCCAAACTAAGCAAAGCTTGTACTATGGGAACCAGATAACTGATATACTACTTATATACTTTTTGTTTGTAAATACATACATATTATACATAGAAACACCCAGACCCGAGACAAATATCTGTAGGTCATACAAACATTTGTCCCGCGACGGGGATCGAACCCGCAACCTTTTGCGTCGCAGGCGGACCTTCGCCCACTGCGCCAAAGAGGTCGTCTATACTTGTAGTAGATGTTGAATTTTGTAGATAGTTATTAGGGTCGATTCACAATAAAATTTATGCACAATCTGAAAGAATGTCTACTGTGCCTTGATACAACCTCAATAGTGTTGTTCGAGAAATCAAAAAAATTTCGCGTATCATTTTGCCGTCTTCAATCTGAGTTAGCCGTATCATTACCCAGCAAATATAAAATGCGAAGCCACATTTTTATTTGTTTGTGCAAATGAGGGAGTCTGTTTTAATTCACAGTCGTTTGTGAAAAGACTGAGAGCTCAATTATAAAACATCTGTTGTTTACTTTAAATGAACATGTTGGTATGTCAAAAGGATTGTCAACATGGTCTATACAGACGTGTTTCTAGCGCCATGAGAGCCGTGTTGGTCGAATGGGGTTGAACCTTCCATCCGAAGGTCGTGGGTTCGAATCCCAGCCGTGCATTAATGGATTTATTGTTTCGTAAAATTTATATGCGTTTTAACACGAGCTCTTAACGGTGAAGGAATCATCGTGAGGAAACCCGCAGCTTAGTCAGCTCCACACGTATTGACGTTGGCTTTCCTGTGGACCAGGCTGATTAAGCTGAGATCCTCTCAGCTTAATGGTTTAGGTGCTGGGCAAGCCTATTCCATCTCAAACAATGTCCCAGGCACTGCAGCGTCCCGTTAAGTGTAGGCATAGGTTGCCCCCTGACGCTGTATAAATCATCTAATAAAGATGTAAAGTCCTAGCGCCATGCCAGTGCGCCAGCGCTAGTGTGGGTGAAAAAAAACTTTTTTTTTATTCTTTGAGTTTTAAAAAGTATCGGATAACAGACCAAAATGAAATACATTTTTGTCACACATAGTTTGTTTTCGTGTTGGGGGAGTTTTACTTTCTCTTCTGGCTGTCTGTTATCAAACAGTCTTTAAGTGGCCCATAAACTCCGTCATCAGAGAAATAGCTCGCTTTGTTCTGGCTAGATGTTTAAAGTGACTTTCCTTCCCAGGTCCATGTGTCGCCGGTGTCGTAGGCTTGAAAATGCCTCGGTACTGCCTCTTCGGAGATACAGTGAACACGGCGTCTCGTATGGAGTCTAATGGGGAGGCTTTGAAGATCCACGTGTCTCCTGACACGAAGGCGTTGTTGGACCTGTATGGAACCTTTCTGCTGGACTGTAGAGGAGAAGTTGCTATGAAGGTTTGTAGACAATATGTTTTGGACTTATCAATTTCTGTTTTGAAAAGGTTGAAAGACAAAAATATGAAAAAAATTAACCATTTAAAACAAATACAGCGCGTTTACACTCTGTAGTCTGTGTATGCAAGCGAGATAAAAAAAAAAACATAATGAAATATTAATTATGATGATTTTCAGTAAAATAAATAGAAGTAACTAAATAAGATGAAAGGAAACGCAAAATTGATTTCTTCTAACATTTTATCTAAGTTACAAATTATTTACAACTAGGAATTTAAAATACACACACGGAACTGAGACCAAAGAGCCCTTTAATAATTCAAACAATATAAAACAAAAACGCGAAATTCAATAACAAATCAAATGAAATTGAAAATGTTATTGACAATCCGCGATGAACTGTTTGCACATCATTTTCGGTGAAACAAACATTTTGTTTTTATTTATTATAAAAATACCCAAAAAATATAGACTGAGGTGCCTGCGTCAAATACCTATTATGAGCTTTATAATTGCTTTATTCCAGTCACAAAAGTATTCTTATCAAAATTGCTGAAAGTTGTATGTCCCCTAATATGGAAACACTGGGTGCACCCTTCGATCTCAGTCCTTTGATAAGTTAATTTCTTTCTTTGCTTTCAATGAAACGTAGGTGTACGTGATACCGTATCACGTACGAGTACGATATCTTACTGATACGATAACAAAGATAATACCACGCATTTTAAACATTAAGTATATTTCTGATACTCTAGGCACTTTTAAACAGAACCAAATATTTATAAAAAACCTTTAAACTGGAATTCATTTTTGCAGGGCAAAGGAGTTCTAGTCACATACTGGCTGCAAGGAGAGAAAGTTGACCCCTCTGCACCCAGACACCCCCTCATCAAGACTCAAACACAATCCACAGAAAGTGGCTCTCTTTCACATCTCACTCCCTTCAGAAACCGACTCGACCAAAGCTCCAGATCTTCAAGCCGACGAGGCTCAGGTATCTTCCAGCACAAAATACCAGATATAGCAAAACTGGAGAAAGAAGCACAACCCCTACTACAATCTCTATGCATACAGAGACAACAATCAGACCCAACAGAACCATTCACGAATGGAATCACAGATAATGAGGAGCTTGATAAACTAAGCGTTACTAATTCTATATCACTCAATGTAAACTCACTGAACCATTCGAATCAGAGCGGTCAGCCTCGAGTCAAACTAAAGGATATACATAAATTGAATAAGATAGGTAATAACAATTGGATTTCCAAACTACCGACCGCTAGCTCCTTTGATAATGGAACTAAAAAGGGCAGTGAGAGGTTAAAAGATTACAGTAGTGTTCCGTTGCTGTCAAAAACTGATACGCCTACTGATTCAATTGTATAGCTTCCTCAGAAAGATTGAAAATGACTACCTATCTCTTTCTATTGGGCTATGATAGAAAGTGACAAGACTATAAGCAGTAGATAAAAGAGAGAACTCTCGAGAAATTACACACTGACAACGCATAACCAAAACAGATGATTTTAGAGACTTGGTGTGTGTTCTATATGTACACCCTATTTAAGGGTATGCTAATATTTTAACCCTTAAGAGGGTACAAATAATGGTCGTGGTAGCGAAATAAATAGGAACAATTAGCGTTCCTTTATGAGAGATAATGCAACTTTCGAATTTTGCATTTTGTTAGTTTGACTGTTCGTCTTTTTCATATAGAAATTTTACTAATAAATGTTTGACTGGAATAAGTTTGTGTATAGTTTATTGTCTTTCTTCAGATAATGATAACGTTTCAATTCTAGATTCATTGTGCAAATATCAGAATTCTATTTAAGTTTGAATCGTCTATCAAACATATTATTATACATAAAATATTCAGTTTACAAAACGATGTCTTAAAAAATCTTGATGAACAGGAATAATTTGCCCAACAGGAATCATCCATATTGGCACTAACAAAAAAATGTTTGATACACGACTCTTATGCTGCGTTCTATTAGCTGAGCTTACTGTGTTCTTTAAAGTGTATCAAATCAGTAGATTATCTCAACGTGCTAAATGTGTACTTTGTATATCTTGTACATTCCTATGAGCTTTGTCAACTATGATCCTGCAAATCTATATTTATCATCATCATCATCCACAGCCTGACTTCACCCACTGCTGGGTATAGGCCTCCCTAAGCTTGTGCCATCCACCACGATCCTGCGCTAATCTGACCCATTGACTATATTTATACGTAGGGCCATTAAAATAACTTCAGGCTAACACTATAGACAATGACTATTAAGCTGAATTGCACCATCGAAGATTAAATATTAACTCAGAGTTAGTAACAAGATAACAAAACAGCTTAATTTTATTACAGTTTTCAATTTCAGAATATAAAATCTTATCTAATATTCTCTTCCATAAACGTATAGTTTCCGTATTTTAATTGTCTATGCAATAAATACGAAAAAAGAGTAAGGAGTAAATAGTAAAAATGTTTTTTTAACCAGTTCAAATCTTTTATAAAGTATTTTGTTCGAAAATAATAATAATATAGGCACTATCCAATCAAATCACTTCCAAATGACGTGATCTCATTTTTACGCTATTTCATTGGTTAAAACTCTTTTTGGCATAATTATTGTAGGTTTGAAGCTAATTAGCAGATTATAAAATTTTTAGGTTTTTTGCTTTCATCAAAAATTTAATAATTTGAGATGTAAATGTACATAAGCGTTACCAATATTGCTGGGACATTCGACTTATGTATAAAATCTATGTGTCAAAATGATTTGTTGTAAGTGTAATAAAACTTTGATGAACTTTAGCTTTCTATGTATTTATTATGTACTTACAAAGATGAGACTAGATGTAAATATTGCGTATTCTAATTGTTTATTTATTGTAAATATTATTTTAAAGTACTGTTGTTGTGATTTTAGCAAGGTATAATTATTTAATAACCGTAGACGGTTACGTCATTAAATGTTTCTTAACGTTATAGCAAATAAAATGAGTGAGAATTATACTCTAGTTCTTATTTCATACATCGCTATTTTATGACTACCAAAAAAAAAATTAACTATCACAAAGTTATCGAGGATTGTAGTCAACGAAAACCGAACAAAATTTTATGAAAACTGTACAAATAAGTACTACACACCACAATCACATACGGACTCTCATTCAAACTATGCTCTCGTATCATCCCCAGTCATTAAAACCCCAGTAGCTATCATAAATCCATGTTTGACTCGTCTCGTCTCCTTTTTAGGTTATATTTTTTTCAAAATTAAAACCTATTTAATAGTAAAAAAAAGTAGGTACGTGAGTGTCGTGGAACTGAAACCCCTATCCGATAGCATCCAAAAAGGAACTACGTTCCAAAAAATATTACCTGGCCCAAGGCGACCTAGACCCTCCATCACCAGAGTTGGACACTAACTCTTACGAACTTACTTTGACAAGAAGACTGGGTAAGCTACGTCTAAGGACTAAGTGAGTTGTCCAATCGATAATGCCAATGAACCACATGATACGGGAAACGTATCCACGAAAGCAACTAGTCAAATTAGTTCCGTCTCTCTGAGTAAGCATTTGAAAGCTACACATCCTTTTATATAACTAACAAGAAACAACTCCTATACATTCTTAATATACATAGGTATGGTATTCGAACGTTGCCTAGGTGGTAAACTATTTGTAGCATTTCATACATTGCTTTAGAGCCTATGGCATTCTAGACATAGCTTTTAAAGAATGCTTAAATTGCAGCTACCAAAACTCATGCTTGCTTATTTGTTCTTAATATGGGTTCGTCGAAGCAACGTTCTACGCTGTCACAAAATAGGATGGGTGACCGCTAGTGGAATTACCAACTGAGCGTTTCCATATTTTGAAGGGCAAGTTGAATTGTTGGTCCTGGCTATTATGTAGTTAAAATGATAGCCCTATTCCACTCTGATCCACCAATCAAATCCACTTAGTAGAGGAATATCGTGGCCCAAAAACTTGGTCACAAAGAATTGACCAGCACTTACTCATACGAACTTAATTACTCTGCAGTTTGAATGCAAGTAGTTAATAAAAAAACTTAGGCCTTTTTACATCTATATTAGATGATTTATACAGCGTCAGGAGGCAATCCATGCCTACACTTAACGGGACGCTGTAGTGCCTGTTGAGATGGTATTCCATCTCAAACAAAGTCCAAGGCACTGAGCATAGAAAGATGCTTATAGGCTTGCCCAGCATCTGAACCATCCTATCAGCTTAATCAGCCTGGCCCACAGGAAAGACAACGTCAATACGTGTGGTGCTGACTAAGCTGCCGGTTTTCTCACGATGTTTTCCTTCACCGTTAAGAGCTCGTGTTATAGCGCATATAATTTTTACGAAACGAAATGTCCATTGGTTCACGGCCGGGAATCGATCCCACGACGGATTGAAAGTCGAGGCACAACCCCATTCGACCAACACGGCTCTTAATAATGTTGCTTATAAATAGCTAGACATAATTGCTGCCATTGATTGTACTGTACACTGATGTACAGCTGTTGAAGCAAAACTCACAATGAAACAATGGCTACTGTTTCTGCTGAATGTTGATTGAAAGAGCGTTCGAATTACTCAACTGAATAAAAATATGCTTACAAATATGAGCGCTTATGATATATTATTTCCTTAGCTATCCTCAGAGTTAATCCAGCTGCCACAAACCCGCCAGGAGTGTAGTGATAGAGAAAAATATATACACAGCATTGTGTTACCAGCTGGATAGATAGAGGGATCCTTAGGATTGAGACGCCGTTTACACAATGCCGTTCTGCTGTAGCGTGAACTACGCCTACATTCATACCGTTCATAGGTTCAGACCTTTGAGAGTCCGGCCGAGTACAGAGAAAGATTGTACAGAGAATCAGTGTGAATCATATCGTCCTGAATTACAGTCGCGTAAAACTTTCTGAGCCCACACGCCCACACACTCACCTACTGACTTATTTAAATCGCAGTAACACGCTCATTTAATCAAAGACATTAAACAACTTGTAAAGTTATTTAATCTTTGATTTTTAGTGTTTTAAATCAAAGAACACTAAACTGGCATAACATTATTGCCTTTTGCCACAGAATATTAGCTCTTTGCTCCTTTTTTTTTAAAATTCGGAGGGCCTAATACTAATGGCCTATGAGGCCGTTTTAGTGTTACCGGACTATGGCGGGCACTGAAGGTGCCGAGACGCCTAGAGAGAAGTTACGACAACATGCGCAAGGGCACCTCTAATAGGTACGAACCTCGGCTTGGGCTGTTGCCGGAGAGAATTTACCTACCTATCTATCATCACTAGATGACGGTATCACTTCACCGTTGGCGAGAGTGATAGCGTCATCTGGATCGCCAAGAACGTTTCTTGGCCGTCTGGGGGTGCACACGAACTTCCGCCTATTGCGGGCGCCGACATCGGGTGGCCGCTCTGGCCTCACGTAGACAACTGGATACTCTGGAATGAAAGAGACGAGGGTTCGGATGATGAGACAAGAGGGTTCGGATGATGGCTCTTTGCTCCGTTTAGTTTCAGAAAGTAAGAGGCAAGAATGGTCATGCCAGAAAGGCATCGTTTAAATAGCGTCCTAAGAAAGCCTACCAAAAATTGCATCAATTCAGGATTTGAACCATTGACATTGCCACTTTTTCTACTGAAGTTTAGGTTTATAGGTAGTTAGCCTACATATAGCTAGCCTCACAGATAGGTAGATAGAATGGCTTCTCGCCGTGTGAGAGTGAAGATAAACGAAAAATTTAAAATTATTTTTAAATTAATACGTTAAGCTTGCGTTTAATTTACTAGCTGAGTAAGTAGGTATTACAAATTATTTATCGAAACTAGCGCGACAAGAAATATCGAAAGGCAAGCTATTTGTAGGCTAACTACCTATAAATTGGTGACCCCGACGTGATATCCTGTACCGCCTTTTACCGCTGGAACGTGAACTTCGAATTCCTTCTCGAACTTTCTTCGGCAGCAATGACTATCTTCAACTGCAACTCCCGAATCTTCTAAATTGCCGTTACCTTGATGTGGCTTCTGTTCTTCGCTCCACACGAACAATTCTTCCAGCATTTGTAGAACGAAATCTAACTACGCGTTCACTGTTCACACGCGAGTCGAAGGGTCACCAATTTATTGATAGTTAGCCTACAAATAGCTTGCCTCTCGATATTTCTTGTCGCGCTTGATACTCTTCACTTTCTGTAGAAAATAAAATTGTGCGAGCAAAAGAGTGGAGACAATATTGGTTCTCCACAGGTTTTATATTATTTCATCCTGTGGTTTATATAAAACCTGTGGTTTTCTTAATCTTTAGTTTCTGAGCTGAAAAATTGTTCCTTAATAAGCATTCTAGTTCCATTAGTGGCAGAAAATAAAAGTTGCTTTGAAAGTAACACAATTTATGTTAGCTAACACAATTATAATATTGCTTCTTTCAGAATAGTACAGCGAGCTAAAAGATTGAAGAACATTCTATTTTAAGAACTGGATCACGCCATAATTATATCATCGCATCTGATAGGTATTCAAGTTATAATCGTTAAATTTATGAATTTTAAGTTTAATATTGCAAAAGTTATCATCATCATTTAATCTGCCACTTTTATGTGGGCACAACGAGTTTTTCTCTTTCACTCCCTATTTTTCGTATGTCATTTAATCGGTGATGGAATAATTTCAAAATTGTCTTGTGTAAAAAAAAATAACTTTTGTAAAATTTTGATATTTACATACCTATTAAATATAATAATTTTATACTTATTGAATAACTTATAATAATAATTTGTTCATAATTTACCTTATTTATTCAAACTAAACTAATCCATTTTTTCAGTTAAACCACATAATCTTGGATATATCTAAGTTATGTACTTACCTAATTCTTCTTCTTCTTGTTTAAGGATTTACTCCTTGTCGGCACAACTGATGAATCCCTCTCCATGTATCTCTTTCCAGGACTGCTTCCTTTACCTCTTTATAATTACCTAATTATTGTTCAGATTTTTTTTACATTATTAAAGCAATCACTATTTTTTTTTATTTAACCTATACTGTCTCACTGCTGGGCAAAGGTCTCCCCCAATTCTTTCCAACCATCTCTCTCCTTTGATAGATTCCACCACCCACTATCGAAGGAGTCGAGGTCGTCTCTCCAGCGCTTCTTTGGCCGTATTTTAAACTATAAGCAATTATTGCTGCTGACTGTACCGCAAGCCTTCTAAATTGAATTGCAGAACCGTTCCATTTTCACCAGAATTATCCAGAATATTCCAAATTCACTTTCTTTTTCGCTTTATTCAGGCAGTAAAATTAATCGTTGCTCATAAAATAGGTTGTGGCTCGTAAAATTGGCTGTTACTTAGAAAATTGCCGATTACGCTTGAAATTCATCATTAATTTAGACGAGAATTGTGAAATTTTCAACGTTTTCGATTTTCAACCCCGTCGCTTAAAGTTTTAGTAAATTCAATACTTTTATTGCTCATAAATAAAAAATGTTGATAACCTGAACTAGATATATCTATCTAATAATAGTAGGTATTCATTCACGAATGACTCACGATTACTCCACTAGAATTGTCGCTATCAGAACAAATAGGCTGATGGCACTATATAAAAATTTGGCAGCCACTAAAGCCGTTACTTACAATGGATGACCGTTGTGACTTTCATTTTTCCAAAACATGGATTAAAAGGGTTGTTTGTTTGTGTTTAATCTATTTTTTCACATCGATCAAAATGTTTATAAATATTGAATATCTTTCGTTACACCAACTGTTTTTATTTTCAATCTGAATCTCTTTTTTGGTTGAAACAATCACAAATGAAACATCACGACTTAATTCAAATTACCTATCTATCTTAATATAAAATTTCATCATTGTTCAAGTTTTTGACGACCTCTGTGGAGCAGTGGGCGAAGGTCCGCCTGCGACGCAGAAGGTTGCGGGTTCGATCTCCGCCGCGGGACAAATGTTTGTATGACCTACAGATATTTGTCTCGGGTCTGGGTGTTTCTATGTATAATATGTATGTATTTACAAACAAAAAGTATATAAGTAGTTTATCAGTCATTCTAGTACCCATAACACAAGCTCTGCTTACTTTGGGGCTAGATGATGCTATTTATTTATTTATTATAAGTTAATTTCTTAATTATTCTAGATTAAAGTAAAGATTAAGGCTGCTAAGCTATCAAGAACAGGCTCCGTTCTATCTAGAAAGTCAAAGAGAATTTAATTAAAACGTGAGCAAACAAAGAACTGTTGACATTCATTTTCAAGGTTCTAAAACGTTTCTAACTTCATTATAAACTTAACAGCCTCTTTTTTGCTTCCCCGTTACAGTAGCACACATGGAGGCAGTTACATCGAGATAGGTGACGCCATATGAGCGTTTGTTATTGAGTTTGTAGCTAGGTACCTACTTAATTATATAATATTACATTATATGATATGACGTTATAAATGTTATTACGATATATGATTCGCGTAATCATCTTCAAAACAGAAACAGGATTAGATTATTTCCCGCCACTCGCACTTTCGTGTAAAACCTAAAACAGCAATAATGCGAATAATTTTAAGTTTGCGACTCAAAACATTACGATCATTACTTGGCATCATTTTATATTACTAGGTATTACAATGCAAATTCTATTCATTACTGGCAAAACTAAAATTCATCAACTTATAACTGAAGAGAGGAAAAACTCTTTTTTTGTGGCTTATCATGGCGTGGCACTTCCTTGCCCCGATAACGACAGCTCACCAAGGTTCATTTCACAACGAGACGCTAAGCAACATCTGGGGATCGTTGTGTTCCCCCAGATTTTTACTTTCAGTAGCTTTAGCCACATTAAGATCAAAGGAAAAAAATATGAATATTAGTGAATACTCTTTCTAATCAATTTCATAGTTAATTTCTCGGCGTGACTTCTTAATTTGTGGCATATTGTACCTTTGTTTTTTATTCATAATCTTATTTCGCGGCGTCGACACACACTTTATCATAAAAATAATTATTTTTACTGTGTGTATAGGTACTTACTTCAGGCTTCAGGGCCCTTTTTATTACTGCCTCTTTTTAGAATATTATAGACACTAATATGATTTTCCTACTCCTGAATCTTTCTCTGAATAAAAATAAAATGAGCTTTATTTCTAGCTAGTTTAAGGTACTGATTTGTGTTTTAAACCAAAGCTGAATAACATAAAATACAGGTACAGAGAATACCGACGTTTGTATTATAACAATATGAAATTCTCAGAAAAGATATTTCTGCGAGAAAAAGATAACTCGCTTAAAACAATATCAACAAAGGGGAACAAGTCTACCCATAAAATATTACGGCTGTTTCCGAACTCAACTAGCAAATAAAAGAGCGACATCTTTTGGAGAAGTAACGAAACTTTCGCAATCACTGTATGATTTATCGTGATGGGGACTATTAAGGTGTTCTATTTATCTGAAATTGAAAGAAATCAATTTGTAGGGAACAGCAATTCAGAACATTATTTAACGCCATTTACTTACACGATACTATTAGAGGTAGTATATCATTCTTGCCTCCACAGAATTAGCTCTTATTTTATACCTATGGCAACACTCAACAAATAAGATTGCGCTATTGTTTATACGACTTCTGTAAATCTTCTCGAATCTCGTTCTTGAATGATGCCATAGCGCTGCATGTAGGTATGGGATTGTGGAAAAGGAGCGGGAAATTCAAACTGCCTTAAGTTGAAAAGAAGCGAATGTACCTAATCAATGTTGGCGTTACCACTTACCATGTTTACCTTCACCCGTAGAGAGCTCGCTTACGGTTTGTAAGTTGAGAGTTGTCCCAGTACACCAACACGGCTTATAATTACCAAGTTAATACCATTGATAAATAAAACCATTCAAAATAACATCATAGTGGCCACGAACTCATTCCCTGTTTCGTATTTCAAAAGCTAAATTAAAGCCTCAAGGCTTAAGTCAAGTTTAATTTGTGATCGCATAGTTCTTCTTTGATGTTCCCAAGTTTACGGCGACACCTTTGACTCAGATTAAGTACGCTTGAGTATAACTTCCAACATTTTGATGACTGTACTACTAGCCTGCCTACGGTTTTGCTCACGTTATAGGTTACTACCTATTTATGCCTATGTGCCACTCAGGAACATTCAATTTCCCGTGGCCATTATTTGCCGAAAGCCGCACTTTTGAATCTGTGACCTTCACCGATTCGTAGTGAATCTCAACTAGGTCGAGAGTACATACATTGTAACTTGATCTTCTCTTGTCCGTAGGAGAGCGCTGACTCTGCTACTCAGTTTTTAAATGCGGAAGTCAACGTTTCCATTGTATTTTCGCTCTCATTGTGTTTTTGTTCCAAATAAATATTTTGAACTTGATTTTTTATTTCTCCGAGGTACTTACATGTTGTTTTTGTAAATAAGTAGGTTACGTACATTACGTAGTAAAATTGATTCCCGTCAATTTTAATAGTTTGGTATCCATTTTAGTACAGTACTTTACAAAGAACATCATAAAAATTCAGATAAAATTCCTCAACGGATGTTCAAAGTAAAACTTTGTTGATGTCCGAAATTTTATAGTTGTGTGGTTGACGGAACCAATAGAACAGAACACAATAGGTTGGGTACCCACATTCCGATCTTTACGAATATAGCGGTGTTCCTTAAAAAGTGAACAATTCTTTATGCGTGTTTGGGGGCCTCAGAACTAACCAGATACTTAAAATAACTTGTACTTACCCATAAAAATATTGTAAATGTTGAAAATTACCGATATCTCGAAAACCGTGAGACTTTTTAAAAGTTTTTTCAGTATAAAGCTGTGAAATATCCAGCATTATTAACTTTTTAATTTAGACCCTGTGTTCTGAAAAGTGTGAAATGTTGCCAGAGTAATAAATTGCCACCAATTTCCGAATTAAAGGCTTAAACGAAGTTAGAAAACAAGAAGACCTCTCTCCGATCCGATTTTCCGGATCATTTAAGTTTAGTACGGACCTAAACTCTAACACCAAACGTAGTTTCGTAGAGTTACGGAATTATCCGATTTTTCCCTTGCGTTAGTAATCGTCTTGAAATTATTTTATTTCCATTGTGATATATTTACCTGTACATAAAAACAACTCTTTATTACCGATAGACTTGAAATGTGCCATTCACACCAAAAAACAGTCACTTCCAAACACCATTAATTTTATTGACAAGTTTTCTGCAAGATAAAATGTATTATACCCATAAAGGTACCATGCTAAATCTATGGTTAATACAGTTAGTTGCCATTACTAAAAAGAAGAAGAAGAAACCAAGAAGTGAAGTAAACCAAGAAGAAAAAGAAGATCCCTTTAGTAAGCTAAGATGTTACGGATGTTACTGATTGGGCGGTATAGGTCGCTCAGCGACAAAGCCTTTTCTTTTTTTGACGTGACAACGTCTTATAATTCGATAGAGCCGGCTGCACGCACGAAAAAACATGACGTCATGCGGCGTTACCTCGCTCTGAGGCGTTCCATGTAAGGCTTGAAGTGCAAGCGAGAGCGCGGAACGAGCGACAAAGAAGCACAATCGGCCTTTGCGTTCGGCAGCGTTCGACATCCGTCTCTCTCCTACTTGAGTGAGACGTTGTCACGTTCAACTATCGTCAGTAAACCGACTTTACAGACAACCAATTTTTTTTTGTTCATATAAATAAAAAAAAAAATGGCAGTAGTGCAAATAAGGGTCTGTCATTGGTCCGGAGATACCAGGACCAATGACAAACACTTATTTGCACAGATTTTCACTACTGCCAACATGACGGCATAGGAACTATGTGATGAAACGCACTCTAATCTATCCCCACTGGTGGGTAAGAAAAGTAAATTACTTACCTAATCTCTTTATTTGTCTTAGCGGGGACACTTCCATGAACCCATGAAAATTGCTTTTGGTTATAAAAATCGTGTACCATAAAACATATAACGAATTGAGAGCAGTCTGTAGCATTTACACGGAAGACTTTCAACCGGTGCGACTTAGTATCGCACTGCAAAACGGTCATTGGTCATAAGTCTTTAGTTTGACGCTTGCTCGGTCGCTAAAAAAATGGCATCGGTCGCAACTACATATTTTGTGTAAAGATAAGTATCTTTTTTTTTCGTGAAGTCACGGGAGCCTTATACATGTAACAAGTGCTTGGTTTCGTCCCTGTAAATATCTTCTGAAGGAATGTACGCTTATTCCGGTCTGAGTGAAAGGGAATTTCGAAGGTCCTGTTGAATGGAAGGTATTTCGAATTATTGAAGTTTCAATGAGGAATCTGTTGAGCGAGCTTTTTTTGCATAAGTTTTGCTAGGAGCTTTAGATTTTTTAATAAATCATACTTTTGAAATGTATAAAATTAGGTAGCCCTGATATTTTTGTACTATAAAATAAAACATGATGGGTGTAGTGTAGGCATAGATGTAGACTGCACTTTCTTTGGTCATTTAGAATGGCAGCGAACGCGTTAACCCATGTATGTGTACCAATTCGCAGATAATAAAATATTCTTGACGTCCAATCTGATTGAAACTATAATCCAAAGCTATAATCACCGAAAATAACTTTAAATCGTGTTTCTGGTCCTAATTCTTTACTTAAAGTTTTCGGGAACAAACATTTTGTAGCCCTCCGAACCGAGTTTTTATTTTATGTAAATACTGTATATTTTATAATATATTTTTATATATTTTATGTATGTATAAAATAAAAACCAATTCACTTTGATATACCCCAATATCTCTAGAGACCTCATCAGCGTAGCCACGTCGTACAATCGCAGCAAAAAGTGTATTTTAATTTTCTCGAGTGTCCAGAAATTTTTGCAATGTAATTGTAATAATTTCTCAGATTTGCTGGTGCATTTAATTTTACTGCTGTTTGTATTTTGAAGCATGTTTTTAGTATTGAAAACGAGTTGTGGGTGAGGTTGTTCAACTGTAACTTCGGACAGTGAGATGTGTTTTTTTAAACAAAAAAGAAGTTTAGCGAATTTAAATTTAGGTTCAACGATATAAGTAACAATTTACACGATACCACTCTTGACTCTTGCTTGAGCAAGAGCTAATGGGGCAATAATGGTATCGTGTATGGCGTTTTAAACCAGAAACACAGTCGAATACAGCAAATAACACGGGATAGGAACAAACAAATATGAAACGAATTCATGTGCTTTATATTTTCTACTACCTCTGTGGCGCAGTGGGCGAAGTCCCGCCTGGGACGCAAAAGGTAGCGGGTTCGATCCCCGCCACAGGACCAATATTTGTATGATCTACAAATATTTGTCTCGGGTCTGGGTGTTTATATGTATAATATGTATGTATTTACAAACAAAAAGAATATATAAGTTGTATATCAGTCATCTAGTACCCATAACACAAGCTCTGCTTACTTTCGGGCTAGATGATGCTGTGTTAAAAGTCCAGCATTATTTATTTATTATTTACTAGCTGGTACCCGCGACATCGTCAGCGAAATAACATACTTATTAGCAACGCCATCTATTGCATTTAACTGAAACTACCAACTCCCCATGGCTTTGACTTTGACTTTTTGACTTTCTCCACGACAAAAAAAAAAAAAATAACGGAAGAGGAATTCAATTTTATATATAGAGAACCTTCTCCTGACAATAAGAAACACAACAAAAAAAATTTAATGAAATCGGTCCAGCCGTTCACGCGTGATGCCGTGACCAAGGGAAAAAGGGATTCATTTTTATATATAAGATTTACTACAACAATTTTTACGTTTATCATGGGTACCTATAATGCAAAATCTTGTTTATAACTCATACACAATGCTTTATTTCAACGTGCTAAAACTAACGTTTTGAAGAGAAGTAAAATACATCCTCAATATACCTATATGTAAGAAGGCGAGCGGCGACACTAAACCGGCGAGCACGTATGAAGAATGTAATGAGAGTGAAAGAGGCAAAAGTTGTGTCAGGATCATAGCAAGTGGAGATCCGTAGTCTCTGCCTACCCCTTCGGGAAAGAGGCGTGATTTTATATACAGGGTGTAAAAAGACTGCTACCGAAAACTGAGGGGTTTCAATCAGACCATGATTCTGAACATAATTAGCGAAAAAAAAAACTCAAAATTTTTTTTGACCTAGCTACGTCATTTTACTTTATTTTCTAGTTATTTACTACTAGTACAACATAATAAGACCATACCTACCTAATAATTGCATTTATAAAAGAAAAAAACTATAAAAACTCAAAATCCAGTAATCTACGTATAAAAACGCGCCCGGTACATACGCAAAAAGCAATCTTCAAACGCTGTTTTCTCCGGATATAATGATTTTTTCGGAAAATCCTTTTGGATTTGGTTGTGTGTTGGGATGCTGTACCTACCCCTTTCGGCTTCGGTAGACGTCTTTTTACACCCTGTATGTATGTATGTATGTTCAAACTTATAAGTGTATCATGAGTATCACCCAATAGGCTAATAATGCAAAATTTTGTTTGATTCACAATATTTTTTTTCAACGTGCTACCTAATAAAAAAAACCTGATAACTACAGTTTATATATCCTGAATATATAAACTAATCTTCTTTCTTGCTCAGCAGAGTGTAGTAACTGTATGATCCTTTTAGTATCTAAAAAGTGAAAGAGAAACATTAGTTTTACAAACTATAACAAATAATTATAGCCCTAAAAGATCACAAATCTAAACTTTCTTTTACACCACAAACTTTCTATAAGATATCTATAGTATACAGGGTGTAAAAAGACTACTACCGAAAACTGAGGGGTTGCAATCAGACCATGAATCTAAACATATTTAAAAAAAAATGACTTAGCTACGTCATTTTATGTTATTTTTGGTTATTTACTAGGACAACATAATAAGACTATACCTACCTGATAATTTCATTACTTAATAAAACATAAAAATCCAGCAATCTACGTAAAACAACGCGCCCAATACAATAGGCAAACATAATTTTCAAACGCTGTTTTCTCCGGATATAATGTTTTTTTCGGAAAATCCTTTTGGATTTAGTTGTGTGTTGGGATGCTGTACCTACCCCTTTCGACTTCGGTAGACGTCTTTTTACACCCTGTATTATATCTATAGTCGGGTTCGTAATCAGTATGAAGAAGTACGTAGGTAAGTGCGCTAACCGTACGTAGGGTAGTGCGGTAAACTAAACTATCAGCAAACTATTGGTCGATCACTTGATCAGTATAGCGCTCTTCCCCGCCCGCACACTTGCCGATTGTTTCATCGGTTGACTCGGCCGATAGAAAGTTTTTAGTAGTGTAGAAGAAATAGTAATTTTCTCTATGGGGTAGCTCTTGATGTTTTAACGAATATTTCATACATTATGATCACGACTGGTTCCTCAAGAAGGTATATAGATACCATGGCATGAGCCAAAATGTATTGACATACCTCTACCGGGTTTGACATCAAAATATCTATATTAACTGTTACTGATTATTCCTTGATTCTAACTTATTATTTTAAGACGAAAACTCATTAATTTAGATGTTACATTTATAAAAAGTAATATCATTGCTGTGTTGTGTGAAAACAAGCTCGTAAACAGAAAATAAAAAGTGATGGCTCGTAATGCTGTCATAATAGTGTTTGGAATAGCTAAGGATATAATAATTGGCATTTCGCAAATGTATTCTAATTGTACCTATTTGCTTTTTATTACAAAAAATAAGACATAACAATTTTAAAAATGAATAAAGAATATGATGATGATTACTTTGGGAAAATTTCTGTATTATAGATTTTTTATGCATTCAAGATCCTTCGAATATAATCACATTATGCCATAATACGATAATATTCGGTATTTGGACATGTCATAATTATAATAATTATGGCATGTCTAATGTCCATTGTCCAAATACCTCCCTACATTGTGCACATTTTTTGAACCTAAGCATGCAAGTAAGACCATCGTCGCCAAGGTTGAATCTTTTGCACTAATTTCCGCGTAAACTTCGCCCTAAAGCCTTATTTAGTTTTATCCTGACAGAGTACTGAAGCTGGTCGTCGGCTGACCGCGTTCGCATACACAATACTACAAACTGAATCGCAATACGCATTGACCGTCAGTACCAGTATGCTACGAAGGCTATAAGATGGCCGAAAAACTCCGTCACCAGAGTTGGCCACTCATACCTACTAACATACAGTCAGTAGATACTAACCGTGAGGATAGCACTAAATAGGGCACTTGTAAACACATACCGCAACAAACGTAGCGATATTCAAGTCACTAAATGGCCCAGCCCTGAAGAGGATAGGTTTACGAAGCTGTCCACCGAGGAGTAATACGCTTTTACGAATCCGTGCGTTTTGTGTCCACCACGCGCTCTTGTAGACGCCACCTTCGACCTGGTTACTCTGAAAATCAGGTTTATATTAAATTTGTCAGACAGTTCCTATAGTTAACTATGTAATATGTTACGTTTATGCACGCTAATCTCCGTAAATGGCTTATCCGATTTGGATGCGGTTTTCACTGTTATACCTATTGTGGTGCAGCTGGATTAGCATTCTAGTGTTTATTACTATCCGTTGGAAAATTAAAATATAAAAAGTATACACTGGGCTCAGATACCGCTATTATTATGTCATTTTATCATGACGTGCATATCCCTGGCTTTACTCAAACAACATTTTAAAACTCTGAGTATGCCAATCCTTAGTGCAATAGTGCCACTTCAACTCTTCATCAAATCCAATTTTAAACGCATAAAAATAAAAGGAAATTACAATTTTAACTTTCGGAAATGGAGGAAATTGGATCATTGATGGCAACATAAAGAGCTTCTAAAACTGATACCAATGTTTTAGTTTTTAAGCAGACAAAATACCAACCATATAGAGAACTTCATTGCTGTGCCAACAATAGATGAAAAGTTGAGCAATAAGTGCCAGTAGGTACTCAGCAATCCAAATACGTTGCATGATTTCCGTGCGTTTCTGAAATCAAACCTCAGCTTTTGAAATTTGAAACTACTCGTACTGAATAAGAGCTTAAATTTGTAATTATCAAGCTAGAGCCAGAAAGTCAATAATATTGGCAAAATAGATAAAGATGACCTATAGAAGTATAGACTCTTTTGCTATGATTTTAAAGAGTAGAGAATTTTCCAAATTTACTAGAACAAGGTTCAAAATTTGATATAAAAATAAGAACTTTATTTCGTAGCTCTGAAATTTAAAATTGTGTAACATGATTTATTTACAAATGAAAAACTTGAAAACTTTTTGATATTTTTTGATATTTTAAAATAAAAAAAAGGTACCTACCTGAGTGTTTTCTTTCGTTCTTGTAATATTTACTTTGAACTCAAACAGTTAATACCAGTTTAAAAGGTTTCAGGCTATTTCTTTGAAGAATTGACTCGCTTTTGAAGTGCTTAATTTGTGTATAAAACAGTTTTAATTTAAAATCTTTGAACACTCATCTAAGAAAATGTTCTTTATTGTCTACACCAGATAGAAATGTAATTTTATACATTCAATAATGGAAACTAAGCTACTACATATTTACATATATTTACAAAATACAACAGTTCAATAATTATTTATATAACTTATCTCGACTCATAAAATTATCTTCACATTTACCCATCAACATCGTGAGGAAACATTCCTGTGGATAGGGCATGCTATGATGATGGTTCAATAGCTGGGTAGGCATATTTTTCTCAAACAATCTCCTAAGCACTACAACGTCTTGTTGTTCTACAAATTGCATCCTAGGTACCTTTTTTTCTTGAAGAATATTAATGATGGGTCAACCCCACATCATGTGGAACAAGAACAAAAATATGGCAATGATTTGTTCTTAGATTACAATCATTCATTGAATCAAAACATCGCAATAATCAATTTGCATTACCTTTGTCAGTAAGGTGTCAATCAATTGTGCTACAGGTGTACAGATATCTAGAATTACTATCCTGCACATATATATGTACCAAAAAGTTATCATGCTACATCTATGACGTGTGTACTGTTGTACACACGTGCAGGATCATAGATCTGTACACCAATGGTTGTGTTCAACCATTGACTAATCACTGTCAGATAGATGAGTCAATCTCAAAGGTACGTAGAATAGAATAGAATAGAATACAACTTTAGTACGATTTTACAGTATAGTACGATGGGCGACCTTATTGCTAAAAGCGACGTATAGGTATTTTATTTGATGTGGCGTAGCTGAGACGTCATAAAAGTGTCACGTCGTAATAGTCCTTTACGTAGTTTCTGAATACTACAATACTGGGTATGCTAGGGTTGGATCTAACATTCCTGTGCTATAGTTATCAGAAACTATGAGCAATAGATTCGGAATAAATAACTACATTCGCATGCAAAGATATCCCGTCTTTTGCTGCCGAGCCAGCTAAGACTTTTGGATTTCAACCGAGCGACCAACCGGCTATATAAGACTAAGTGGTCTGATAGTTATGGCACTATGTTTTTTGTGACTAAACTAAAACATTTTGATATTTTTAAACTAGAACTCACAGTAGTCAATTGTACGGCACTAGCGCAGATCATTAGAGAGCAGATGATCACGTATATAAACATCACCGGTGACAACAGGGAGTTCAAAACTGATGAAAATCTGTAAACAAACACATTTCATGGTGGAAAAATATTGCGTGATCTGAAAATAGCATTAACACAAGTTAAAAGAAAACGTAAACACTCACTTTATCAAATAAAAATGGTGATAATGGCACTCCCTTATCCTCTTCACAGCCTCATCATAGCTCATCACCCCATCTCCATCGAAGAGCCTCGCACAATTTACAGACAAGAGTTTCAGCTGCCCCGCGAAAAACGTCATTATAACCACCGCGTTTGAGTCGTAATTCGCAACAACACCTCCCCCATACACGCAAATAGCACAATGCTCTACAACAGACAGCCAATAACCAAAACCCCGAGTGCGATTAATCGGCAACCAGGAGCTAAGGATTTCTGGATAAGGCACAGATCCGTTATGAATTAGATCCCTGTACTCATGCGACGAAAGATATCCGAATAATGGAGCAATACAAACTGTGAAGACTGTAGCTGTGACCAGACTCCAGTAAAAAAAAGTGACCGTTCTAGAATATTTGGTGTATTCTTTGATTATAGCATTAGATATTTCGTCGTTCAATTCTCTCTGTCGTTTTTCTAAAGTAGACACGTAATTGATTACCAAATTCCATTGCTTCTGCCAGCGGATAAAAGACATCGCTTTTATTACGCAGATGGAACTGAGCATAGTGACTGATAGATTTCTCATCGCCATTTCAAGATCAGTTCTTATGAACCACAGCTCTACGTATTGGCTGATCACAAAAATTGACCCAAGGACGTGTATGGTGTTGATGGTGAAATTTGACTTTACTGGTTGCCACACTCTCCATTTCTTTAGTCCCCATAAAGTAGGTCCTAACAAAGGATGCTCAGGATTTTCTAATCTTTTCAAAAGGGATGCCATGACTTGAGTCGGGAAAGTTTTGATTTCAATTGAATTTTTTGTTTCATTTTTGTCTATTTTGTATGCGACAGTTGCTTGAATTATAAATTGTTTGTTCACTAGTGTTTACCGTTACTTTTGTTGCGACTTAGATTTTTCTATCACGTTTTTTTTCTTCTTCGGGAGTTCATATTTTAAAAGTTGGATATTTCCGGATTTTATGTAGTGTTTCATCATCATTATCACTATGTAGTTCAAGTGCTGCATCATATCTTATTAAAAAAAAACTACAGTACCTAACTGCAATATTTTGTGTGTATAAAATCAAGTCACTACTTATGGGTGGACAGACGTCAAGAGTAAGTAAAGTTAATAAGGTGTTATTCTGAAAAATGAAGCTAGTGCAATATTTTCTTTTATCTAGACAGCATACAATTATTTTGCTTTGGTCTATGTGATTATTGTGTTTGTACTTCGTTTAACTGCTAGTGTTTGTGTATTGACAATAGGATTGAATTTTTTATTTGTTTTGTTATTTTTTGTGGATCATTCGATGAATATTTATGAAACGATATGAAATCCTTTTTTCCATCACATTACCATTTAAAATTATTTGTTGGAAAGAAATTATGCATTATTAATAATTTGTGTGTACTTTTTATCGTAAACCAAATTTTTGAGTTGATATTTAGAAACAAATAAAATTGAAAAGTTTAAATTAAGCAACTTTATTTTTATTCTACATTTTGTGGTGCAAGAATAATAGTCCGTTAAATGCTTTGATTATAACTAGGGGTAGTTAGAGGCCCAATTTACCATAATATAGCCATGTTAGTCTAATTAATCGTCTTGTATTTGTGAAAACAACGTGAAGAAGCTGTACGATCCTTTTATTATCTGTAAGAGAATGAGGAATGCATATTAATTGTAAAAGAGTTCGATTCCACGACCTTACGAATGAAAGGCCGCTTCCACTAGCCAGTGTTCTTAAACCATCTTTGGCATTTTTTTAATAACCTTTTATGTCCCACTGCTGGGCAAAGGCGTCCCTCAGAATTTTCCATTGCTTCTCAACCCCGTCGAGATCGTCCCTCCAACGCCATATCTTTGGTTATTTTTGTTTAATTTCGGGACTTTACTAATAAAAATTACATTAACATAATTTTTTTCATAATTTACCAAGCACTAAGCATTAATTATACACCCCTATTTTTTTATTACAAAAAAAATTAAACGTAGTCTTGGTGTCTGTTACTAATCACATTTATGTATTCAAATCTAAAAAGGAGGCCCTATTCCACTCTGATCCACTAATCAAATACATTAAGGAATTAGTTTCCACTTTTTTTTCCACTTTAATCCATCAATGGTTTTGTTTCCACTTTGAGTTCCACTCTGATCCATAGACGGGACGAGTCAGACATGGATTTATGATAGCTACTGCGGTTTTACTGACTGGGGATGGTAGAAGAACATAGTTTGAATGAGAGTCCGTACGCGATTGTGGTCTGTAGCACTTATATGTATACAGTTTTCATAAAATTTTGTTCGGTTTGGTTGACTATACAGGGTGTAAAAAGACTGCTACCGAAAACTGAGAGATTGCAATCAGACCATGATTCTGAACATATTTATCAAAAAAAAACGCGAAAAAAATTTTGACTTAGCTACGTCATTTTATTTTATTTTCTAGTTTTTTGCTACTAGTACAACATAATAAGACCATACCTACCTAATCATTTCATTTATAAAAGAAAAAAACAATTAAAACTCAAAATCCAGCACTCTACAGATAAAAACGCGCCCAGTACATACGCTCGAACAGCTGAGCGAGGTCGGTTTTCTCCGGATATAATGTTTTTTTTGGAAAATCCTTTTGGATTTGGCTGTATTTTGGGATGCTGTACCTACCCCTTTCGGCTTCGGTAGACGTCTTTTTACACCATGTATAATCATCGATAACCTTATGATAGTAAATACTTTATTTACTTACAGAAACTAAGCTACTACATATTTACAAAATAAAACAGGATTAGTCAAGCTATCTAAGGATCGTTAGAAACGATCTCTATATAGCTCAACTGATCCAGGTCACTGTCAGTCGGAAGCGTGCCCAAAACACGCTGGATGGCAATGCTGATCCTTTGAGCCAAAAGTAGTGATAGTTATATAAAAAAACTGAGCATGCCATTATAATTTTCTGCATCTGCTGCAACTGCATAGGTAGTTACAAAATAGCGGTGTATAATTTAAGTGAAAATTAATGGACAGAATGAAGAAATAAGAAAAATTTATTGTCCAAACTGTGTTACAAAGATGGTATTTATCTAATTAGGTATCAACAGTTTACCCATCCTGGGCGTACAATAATATAAGTACACCTCGCCTTACGCCCTTCATACAGTTCGCCCAACGGATCTAGGCATTCGTGAAATTAGCCGTTTGTCTGCGCAGTACACAATTTTGTATAAAAAAACGTTCACTGCGCAGACAAACGGCTAACTTCACGAATGCCTAGATCCGTTGGGCGAACTGTATGAAGGTAGTACTTACCTCTATAAAAGTAGGAACAGAAAGTGTAGTGTAAGGCCCAGCATTCAATACAAGCGTATTGTTTAGCTTGCCAGCTAAGAGTAGCACCAGTTTACGAAGTCGTTCATTACCTTTCCACCAATAACTCTCATAAACTCCATTGTCCACCGATCTCGTCTGTAACACAAATGTGCAGGGAACAATATGTGAAGTATCAAAATTTAGCTACATTAACAATAAGACTAAATTAGGAGTGTGCAGGAGCCGCCATTTTGTAAGCGGGACAGCGAGTCGGATTTGTTCGGCGTGTGAGAAGTACAGAGCTAATAGATACGCAACGTCATTTACAGTTGAATGAACAACCAATCGAAAAATAAAAAGACAACTAAAGAAATACTTGTAAGTTCACAATACAAAAACCCACCAAAAAAGTGTGCTGTTTCTGAGATAAATAGCAAAATGTGTGCAAAACATGTATTCTTCAAAAAAATAGATTATCTAAAAAACTTTCACCAATAGTTTTTTTAAAACACGCAATCCAAGATAAGAGTTCGAAATATAATTTCCCTAAATATGAAGGTTGTAGTTTTTACAGATTCTGAGATAAATAACTACAAAATTGCTTAAATCGCTCCTGCACACTCTTAAGGCTTAAAAAGATCTGGAGACATCGGAACATTACCCGGACAACCAAAACGCGACTGGTCAGCGCACGTACAATGTACATTTCCATTTTTTTGACGCGGCAGAAATGTGGACCCTCCGTGAAAGAGAGAAAAAGAAAATAGATGCTCTAGAGATGTGGTGCTGGAAGAGGATGCTTGGAGTATCATGGACAGAGTTCAGAATCCATACTCGACGAACTCGGCATCAAGCAGCGTCTATCGTACAGTCTCGCATCCTCACGTTCTTTGGGCACGTGTCGCGGCGCGGAGAACTATCCATAGAACGTCTTGTGGTTCAGGGAAAGATTGAGGGTACAAGGAGAGTCTTAAGTGGAACTATCTTGCGATGGGTCACTTTCGTGGTTGACTAGGCCTTGAGGGTAGACTCCTCTTCCTATTTTATGATATACTCACCTCTTCTGCCACTTCGTTGCTGTGCCAGCAGTACAGGAACAATTGCGACACTAATCCAGCTGTGTATTGCAGCACCCACAACTTCTGGGAAGTTGTTGCTTGTTTCTATAAAAAATACATTGTAATCCGCTATACATAAAGGCTCCTAAATAAGCTGCCCGGTTGGAAGTCATGCCGATGCTGCCAAAATACCGTGTTTGTAAACCAGGAGCGCTACTATGACCTCTTATAGTTTAGGTCATAAACTGAACTGCTTCGCTATAACGTAATACAAGTAAAACAATTTTCTGCTTCAAACGTCTCGTTGTCACGGTACGAAAACTTTGCGATTCAGATTAGGAACCTAAACTGGATTGTAGGTCATGGTATGGCACCTGATTATCTTGCCAGTTAAAATAGAACAGTTAAAATCATCACACATTAGTGTAATATTTGGGATGATTTCAGAATCTATAGAATTATCTACTTATAAGACGATTTTACGAGATCAAACTGATCCTACTCAATAGACACTTAAGCTTATTGACTTTGATTTTCCTTTGATATCTTGAAAGGCCTTCCTTATTTCAGAATTCACTCCACTCCAGTCAATTTTCATTAAGTTAGTCCCATCCCGGTTAAAATAAAGCTTGTAAAAGTATGAGTAACCTTCGTCCTCATCAATACTTTGATACTTTTGTTCCCAATCCCAGTAACAGGGTCGATAAGCCCAGTGAAGTTGATTGGCAGCTTAGTTTATCAGATTTTTCTATTTTAGAAAATATAGCTGCTTATTACATTACGAAAACGTTAAACCTTAGTTGAACCCCATGTTGACACATGTCAAAACAAAACTGTTACCACAAAAAAGCGTTCTATGTCATCATCTCCCTGACCTTATCCCACGCTAAGTAGGGTCGGCACAGCATGTCTTCATCTTCCACTCACTTCTATCACTCGTCAATTGTGCAAAAAAAAGCGTTCTATGTACGAGTATTTAAAGATAGTTTTTCTAGGGACAGTTTTATAGTTAGTCTCAGTCTAAACTCGGATCATTTTCTTGTAATAAAACGGATAGAGTTTTGTTGTTTGAGTTTTTGTGTTTTTAAGTACTTTAGTATTTGAAATTCCAAGTTTCAGGTTGCAAGCCCCTCGCCAACTATGGCGTAAATATAATAAAATAAAGTATTTTAGTTTATATAATAAAAAAAAGTTATAATTATATAAAAATCATGAAAATATAGTTCTGTTTCATTAGAACTATATTTTCATGATTTTTTTCATATGCTAGTAGATAGTTGTAGACAGTCAAATTAAAACATAGGTACATCGCTAGTCCTATTTTTTTTATTCTTTACAATGCTTTTATGAGGTTTTCCTTTCCTGTACAATCCAGTTAAATGTATTAAGGTTTCATGTTTTATTTTCTATTTTATCGCGCTGTTACGAAGGTGATAAAGCTTTAACAACGTAGCTTATGCAAAAGAAATAAAATGTTTCATTTTTCAACCATTTTCTTAGTTCCTTTTTAAGAACATGAAACATGACGAAAAGAGTTAATTTAAATTATGGTATTCCTCTATAATATCAACCATAGTTTCGATTGCTTATTGGCTCAGTCATAAGTCATTTTTTCAATTAATTGAAATAAACCGATTCGACGCTGTCTTAAAAAAAAAAAATTATGTTAGAGCCCTATCAGTGACCAGGGCGCACGAGCCATACAGGGCACAAGTTGCGTAGTGAAATTTTGCCTTCTTGTGTCTAACGATAGTTTTGCTATTCAGTGATCGATTAGATGAGCATGAATGAATGAATGAATGAATGAATGATAGTACTTACAGATGTAAATTGCACGACACTGCCGCAGATTGTGATAGAACAAACGAGTACGTAGAGGAACATGGTCGGGGATAAGAGAGCGTTGAACATTCTGTGATGCCTGAAAAAAAATTACAAAGGAAGTGTTTTATTTTGATTTTTTTTTATTAAAGTTTGTTAAAAAATCGCCTTAGTATCTGTAGTACCATTTATTTGTACCATTGATGGTACAAGTGAAACAACTTTTTATCTCAAGTACCATTAAAGACAAGTAAAGATATTCTACGTAATTTCATTTTTGACATGAATTTATTTTGTATTGTCACAATGATATATAGATGATTTTGATGTAATTTTATTTGCTGCATTTGTAGTAGCGAGATCTTTACGTTTGAATTCAAATGATAACTTCTGCGAAATTTGTCAAATACCCAATGCCTACTTACCTAACCAGCACATTATGCAGCTGGTGGCACTCTCTTATCCTATCTATAACATCCTGCTGATTTTTCCCTTCAAAAATCCTCTTACACTTCTCCTTCAAAATGATCGTTTGCCCTTTGAGATAAGACATGACAGCGACAGCGTTCATATCAAACACAGCAATCACGCCAGACCCCTGGCATCCCATAAAAATGTGGACCAAAATACCGGCAAAATATCCCGGCATCTTTTTATTATTAAAAGGGAACCAAGAGAACAAGATTTGAGGCAACGGCTCCACACCACTAGATACGTCATCGCGATAAGATTTCGATATGTATTTAATAAATGGCGACACAATAAGCAGAAAATTTGTGACAAAAACCATCGCCCAAAATAGATAAGTCACTACTCTTGTGTATTTCTTGTATTCATTCATCAGTTCTATCGTTTTTTTATCATGTTCTTCGTTATGTTTGAGCTCTTCTCTCGATATCTCATTCACAAGCTCCCTCCATTTCATCTGATTTAGAACAAATGACATACATTTTGTAGCGCAAATCACGCTCAGTACAGTCAAGGACATATTATTCAGCACGAGATTCAAATCATGTCTGACATTATACAGATCCACAAACTCGCTCAAGACAAACAAAACTGTACTTAAGTGTACACTGTTGTACATGACAGTTCGTATTTTTGTTCCAGTTTGCCATAGACCGAACAAATAAAGACCCTTTATTGTAGGACCCATCAGAGGATGTTTTGGGTCTTCCAACCTTTCTGTGTATGATAAAAGTCTTTGCAGTGTCATGTTTGCATGATAGCAATCAGCAATTTTAAAATGCCTGGGGGTTTTATATCAAAGGGGATTTATAGAAATACCTATGAGTAAGGATGTACCCGTATTTCATATTGCCAGATTTATGTCAGCAATAGAACTCGTGGAAATCATTAGAGGCATATTCAAACATTTACAAAAAGTGATGACAGTGACCTGGATCAGTTGAGCTTGACTAATCCTGTTGTATTTTGTAAATATGTAGTAGCTTAGTTTCTGTAAATAAATAAATTTAATTGCCTTTTACAAAAATACATGAGTGTGTCTAAAATAATATTTTTCTTCTTCTATAAATGCGAAATTTTGAATGGATGTTTGTTGCCCCTATATGCTGAAATGGCTAAACGGATTTAGATACTAATTTTTTTATTACTAGAGTAATTAAACTTTCGTGATTTGACGACATAATTTATTTTTGAATAAACGGGTTTTTATCACGTAGGTACTTGTTTTTTTTTTATTTAGATAATGTTTTGTTAAAATTGAAGTGGATTTAGATAAAGATTTGAACTGGTAAACAGGTGCCTACTTATAAGTATAAGTTAATATAACACCCCTCATTAAGCTTTGTGATTAAAAACTAGATTATAAATCAAGTTAGATTTGAATTTAAAAGTAAAAAAGACGGACTTTTTACAGCACTAGCAATGATTGCTTGGTAGTCCAATTAGCAAATAGGTGGCTAATGCCAGTACAATTTCAATTTATTTTATTTATCGAGGTGGAAGGTGGAGGCATTAAATGGATAGCAAATAGCCCCTTTTTATTTAGGATTAAAAGCCCATATTTTTCCCGGAAACCTTTTAAACTAATAGGTAAGTACAGTACGCAAAACTAATCTTTAGCTCTCTGAAGAAGCTGCGCAGAACTCATGTTTGATGACTTGTATAGCTGCCTCGCTCTCTCGCTTAGTTTGTTGCATTGCGCTATCTCGTTTACTCTACCAAACCTGCGCAATCGTTTAGTGCACCTAACTTCAGAGAGCTAAAGATCGGTTGTGCGAACAGTACCTGATTTTTTACATTTCCTGTAGAATTTTAATAAATCTCAGTTTAGATGTTTATTTACAATTTTATTAATTTGGAAGAGAGCCGTTTAGTAGTGCTTTTAAAAAATATATTTTAAGGATGTGTTTGACTTCTTGATTTATTGCATCGACAAAGATTGTGATACAAGTTGCAAACTGCCTTAAACAAGTTGTCTCATCAGTTTTGTTTTCATTCAAGTCAAAGTTAATAGGGAAACAAGTGAATGAATGAGTGAATGAACACTTTATTGTACACCAATTAATAACAAAACATCATAAATAAAACACGTTCAAAATTAGTACAATGGGCGGCCTTATCGCTGAAAGCGAACTGCAGTTTATGTCTTTAATGAAACCGAAACTTGTAAATTCCACTTTACGAGATATTAAACCGATAATTTCGAATGCCTTAAGCGCCATTACGGCTCTTAGCGAAGTTTCAACGGCCAATTTGTACACCCACGTCAAACATCCAGGGTACTATCGATAAAAGCCTTGCTATTTGAATCCAATTTTCAGTAAATTATAATAATGCTGGAAATTTCGAAGCATCATCTATCCCCTATGTAAGCAGAGCTAAATATGGGTAGAAGCCATGATGACTGATATTCATAAGCTTTTTTGTAACAAACCGCCTCAATATTTAAAAAATTTAAACGTAGAACTTCTTTCATTTCAATGAATGAAATACCTAATAACGCATGTATAAGGCACTTTTAGTCAATCAGTTTATCCATACTATCCATACTAATATTATAAATCTGAAAGTAACTCTGTCTGTCTGTCTGTCTGTCTGTCTGTTTGTTACGCTTTCACGCCCAAACCTCTGAACAGATTGAGCTGAAATTTGGCATGGATATAGATTATACCCCAGAGACGGACATAGACTACTTTTTTCTTTAAATATTTATAAGGGGGCGTGAAAATAAGGGTTGCAAGTTTGTATGGGAAAAAAAGTTCAGCGACCCTGGGTGCGGTCATAAAGATGATGGGTAACCGCCGCTTTTTGCTTTTTTTAAACTTTGCAAGGCAGTTTCAAAGTCGAAAGATTCGAAAAGAAAGTCTGTGTTAGTGAATGTTTGTTTTGTTGCTCCGTGACGACTTAACCGATTGTGATGAAATTTGGAATGTAGATGCTTTAAGTACCTACTTGAATATAGGCTTTAATTTAAAAAAATCAACCCATATGGATGTTTTACAGGGTGTTAAAATTAGAATGGAAAATTTGATTCCTTGGTCTGATTCACTGCCATCACAGTGTAAATAAACTTTAGGTAACACTCCTGCACTTGAATCCTAATAATGCGCAGACGAAGTTGCGCGGGTCAGCTAGTAAGGCTATAAAGAGTATCAGTGTGGACACACAAAACTATTGCATGTTTAGATTAGATTGGAGCATGGGGTGTGATGCCAATACCAATGACAGGCGATTGTCGTTTGCACGGGATAATTGAAATGATGAAATGAACTGAATTAATAAGGTAACTGCCCATCCATTGATAAAACATGTTCAGGGCTGTATCTCAAAGGTGCGGTAGACATTCTCTCAGATCTTTTTATGTCCATTGATATCTAATCAACTATGTATGTACCTATATATGCCGGGTAATCAATGGTTCTGAATCACGACTTTTTTAAATACATGAATGCATCTGACGAATTTGACCATATTGTGTGACAGATAGCAAGCCTATCGTCCTAACTTATTTACGTATACCTACCTAATAACTGGTTTCCTCAAAATGTTTTCGAAAAATAGGCTTACTTAAACTTAACGCATTAATGTGATAAGAACCCATGTTCTTCGGAATTAAAGTCGAGAGTTCATTGATAACTAATTAGGTATCTTCTCATTATAACTTTGTTAGTTCAAAATTTACAAAATTCAACATTAAAACGTTTCAAACTTTCGCAACTTTGTTTGAAATGAAATATTAATCAATTGTTTCGCTCACTCACATAACAAAATACCTAGTAGTTGACAGCGTTTCAATCAGGCTAAAATGATGAAATGCTAGTGATACCGGATAATTGAAAACAACGATGATTTACGGGCTGCCAGATCTGGCTTATAAATAATCCATACTTATTCATTAAAATAATAAATAACACCCAACAGTCGCATTATAATCTCGATGAATATCTATATGTCAACTATGTGTCAACAATAATACGAGTATTCTGCAGATCACACATTTGTCCCGCCTGAGAATCGATCACGCACTTATTGCTTCTCATTCGAGCTCTCAACTGCGACGACATTTTGCTTGTCTTATTAAAGTAATGTACTTTTTTATAAGGTAAAAGATATTTTTTTTAATTAAGTGTAGGTGAGGTGTAGGTAGGTGCTCTGGAACACCTACCTATTATTTTTTTTGTTACTGGTAACAAGCACACAAAATTTGCATTTTTTTATTAAAAATATGGGTGTGCCCTATTACTGGGCAAAGCTTTTATTTCTTGTTTAGGCTGGCTACTATAGTTTAAATGCATCCCTCAGATGCAGATCAGAGATCTCAGATGAGAGAGCAGCATGTCTCCCATTTGTCAGTTTGTTAAAAAAATACGAGTATTATGTACCGTGTTAGTTACCTTGTGAACGAATTACGTTCGTACAATGAGTCGTCCAAACCTTAATTTGAATTTCAAGTCAATTGTTTGACATAAAGTAACTCTTGTGCACTTTGGGGTCACAGACGTTCAAATCAACTTAAAATTGATTATAGGACTTAAACCGTCAGTTATATGGGTAGGTGGTGATACTCTTCAGTGCACATCAAAAGAAAACCTCCGAAAATAGTGAAAGGGTAGTTGACCTTGACTTTTAAGTAAGTACCTATGTTTTGAGGCTATTTTTCTTAAGAATGGAACGCAAAAGAGGTTCTACGAGATAGTTGTTGTTTGCTCTCAAAAACAGATTTTATTAAGTTGAGGGAAAGCATCGGAAGTATTCGGAAGCCAGGTAGTATTTTATTAGACCCACATTTTGCAGAAATTCGCATTTTATGGGTAGCAATATGCAAGTCCATCTATCCACACGATGATTTCTTTCATCAATTATAACTGGTGTTAAACCGCATTCTTTTCTGAAAACAAAAATGTATTTGCCCGGAACTTGCTACCTTCGAACTTAAATACAATCCACTAGGTCGATACGTAAATAACAATCCTTAAATAAGTGGTACACAGCAACGTAAACATACAATCGTATAGACCGATAAATGTAGCCAATATTCAAATTGATGTTAAGCTATTTTATTGCGACCCTGGGCCTTTTTAGATGTATAGTCGTAAAACCTCAGATTAAGCTGATCAATTTGTAGGAATTAAATTTAGGATACCGTTGTGACGTGGTAGTATTGGATGGTAGAATAGAGTAGAATATACGAGTAATTAATGTATTTTCTATTTTTTGTATACACTCCGTGGTGCAATGTTGGTGGTAGTGTGTAATGTATCCCACATTAAAATTTATTGTCATTCATCAAAGTTTCTGAATCGTAATATACTTAAAAACATAACATAATGAGACATAAGCGAAGCGTTTCAAAGTAACATACGAGCAAAGGGAGTTTAAAGTTGAACCTAAAATTGAAGTCAAGGGAAGTTTTTCTGAAATTATTCTAAATGTATTTTTGGAAGCAATTACCTCATACAACCTTTCCCTGTGTTAGTGTTTTACATTGAAACAGTTTTTTTTTCATAAAAAGAAAATCCTCTCTTTTTCCTCTGCCTTCTCAATCACCGCTTCTGTATTTAGATAATGATCTTTAAACGAGTTTTTCTTTGAATCCTTAGTTCATTTATAAGCAATGTTCCATTCACATGAATGTAAATAGGAATCCAATGTCATTTTGTTCAGAAAGCCAAAGCAAGCATTATAAGCTCCAGACTTTGCGTGGGTTGAAACTTACTTTGTTACTTACCGTTTTTAAATCTTTATCTTCGAAAGCAATTGACCTTTGAAATAAAGAATTATTTTATCGGGTTAGAAGTTCTTTCTTGGAAAATGTAGCTAGTTATTTTGTATATTATTTCCTTAGAGCCATTACGCATAGACTAGTCGGCGGCGTGGCCAACGGCTACGTAAACTAGGTATTATAAGTTAGTATAGGCCGCCAACTGGAAACTTTTATACATTACAGTCGCTGTCTTAAATTTGAATTGCAATAGAACGATTTGATTTAAATGGGAACTGTGTCTAAGCAGCACTTAGCTCTAGCTCTAAGAAGGGCCGGTCTTATCCCTAACACCGCTACTGGCTCTCTATTTGCGTATTCTAGGTGCTATTCTATTGAATATGATTCTCTCCTTCTTTCTGTCGTGTCACTAAAAATCAAACTATTTCAATGAATTATATTAAAAGTACTCCTCAAAGAAACTACTTTCATGCACTTGATACATTGCATAGAAACAGAGGGCTTATTCGCGTTCGTTTTTTTCGTTCGTTTGAAGAATATTCGGATGCTTCTTACTACGAGCTACATTGTATTCAGTCGCTAAGATCAACGTTAAAATACGGTCTTAAGCTAGGACTAAATATTTCATAACGAAAAATTTGCCCTTGAAGTCAGAAATCGTAGAAAAAAACATCCGAATATTCATCAAACGAACGAAAATAAGAAAGGGAATACGACACCAGGAGTAGAATCACCTGGCTCGTAGACTATTCTGTGATCCCAAGTTAGGACTTGGGACTTTAGAACTTGGACAGTAGTCTGACTAAATGCTTCTTGACTCAGACTTTGTTTGTCATGATTCGGGCATCTTTTCAATAGCACCAAAAAGAGTGTAAACGTGACAAAATAAAAATAAAGCCATAAAAAACGCCATCAAATAAATAAAAAGCATCACCATCAGTGAAAGCAACACAAAAATATTATTTGGATAATAAACCACGATTTTTATACGTCGTTCGGCAGAGTTGTAAAAGTTGTTTTCCTACCTGTCTCAATTGTAATGTGGAGATTTATATTCAGGAATCGCAGGAGCGAATGGCTTAGCTTTGGGCGTAATTTAGGGAAAAATGCGGAGTAGGAGGCTCCTACTGACTGAGGCTAGTAAGATGGTGGTTTTTAAGCACCATGTAAATTTTAATTTCAGAGATTGATGCGCAAGCACACTTTCCTTAGAGGTAAACTATGTAATAATAATTCTGGACATTTTCCACACAGCGTCAACTAGCCCCGAACTAAGCAAAGCTTGTACTATGGGAACCAGATAACTGATATACTACTTATATACTATTTGTTTGTAAATACATACATATTATACATAGAAACACCCAGACCCGAGACAAATATCTGTAGGTCATACAAACATTTGTCCCGCGGCGGGGATCGAACCCGCAACCTTCTGCGTCGCAGGCGGACCTTCGCTCACTGCGCCACAGGGGTCGTCTTGTCAGGGTTTACTTTTAGTACCTTTAACATTTTGGTCAGCGTGACATTATGGAATTACACTTCTTACATCCTCTGTCTAAGCTTTACTAAACAAGCCTGTAGATGCTAAGAAAAAACCCCCGCCACTTCTAGAAAAATTAGACAAGGAAATTATCAACTTTTATCTATATATATCTTCAAACGGCTGATCAGGTCATTTACCTTACCATATTCTTTCAATACTATTGAAGTAACTCGGTACCAAATTTCGAATCGATCGGACATAAGGAAGATAGTCAGATCTTCTCACCTACTAGAAAAAAGCTGATGATTTTCAAAGGGCTGAACAGATTTTCATGAAACATGGCGACAAACATTTGGGATAAAATATATATATATATATATATATATTTATGACACAAAAAAACTAAACGAAAATCGGTTCATCCGTTTAGGAGCTACGATACCACAGACAGATACACAGATAATCAGACACGTTAAACTTATTATACCCCTAGTATTATACCCCAATAAAGGTATCGTATTAGACCCAATTCTACGTGAATTTATAGATGAGATGAGATACCTTTATTGTAAAACATAAAAAAAAAACAATAACAAAAGAAAGAATAAAGGCGGCCTTATCTCTAAAAGCGATTTCTAATAAAGGGTATACTTATAAGTTATACATACACATCTTCAAAATAATTTTGTACCAGACCCGAACAGCAATTCCAAGTAATGATTTATCCCAGTATTTATTTAGAAACTTCACATGTCACGTGTCACTCGCTTTGATTCGCGAGGCCCTAATATTTGACGAGGAAAGATTTACTTAGGGGAACTTGTGAAAGTTAGGAGTTCTTATTTTATGTGAGATGAATTGACTTTCCTAACTTTTTAAAAGGTGATTTATAGTAGCTTGGTAGAAAACATACGTGTTATAATTTAGAAGTTGTTGATTGGCGACCTCTGTGGCGCAGTGGGCGAAGGCTCGCCTGTGACGCAAAAAGTTGAGGGTTCGATCCCCGCGGCGGGACCGGGCGGATCTAAAAATATTTGTCTCGGGTTTGGGTGTTTTTTATGTATAATAGGTATGTATTTACAAACAAAAAGTGTAGAAGTAGTATCAGCCTATCAGGTATCTACCCATAACTCAAGCTCTGCTTTGGGGCTAGATGTTGCTGTGTGAAAATTCCAGCATTATTTATTTATTAATCATCATCATTAGCTTAAAGCAGTCCACTGCTGGACATAGGCCTCCCCTAATGAGTACCATTGCGCCCTGTCCTCCTATTTAGAAGTCCTATTTAGAAGGTAAAGGAAAATAACTATAGAGTAGGTATCCCGACCAGGTACGTCTCTGAAGATCCGGGTTGTTAAACATTCTACACAAGACTACATTTTCAGAATTGAACATTTTATACTAACAGGTAGCACTTTTATAACACGGTTTTCAATTGGCTAAGTGCTTTCGGAAAGACTGTAAATATACATATTCTGTATACAAAAGTTCATTGAACTCCTGTATAGATACATTTTCATATACAAAGAAAACTGTCTAAATAACTTACAACTGTAAGAAATCCACAAAAGGTTTTCATCAGTTGAACCACAATAGCCGGTAATAAGAACTATGAGCTATAAACCCCTAGATTCACTATTCACTGCAGCACCAATCCAGCACAGACGAAATAATTATATTGTAATGAAGCAGTAGCCACACAGGCACGGCAGTTTTTTTTTTAAGCTAATCGTTATTTAGTTCATTCGTTCATTCTTAAATTCGTTCGTTTACGTGATGCACTTTAAAAATATTTCTTCTGTCCTTTAAAAATGTCTTGTACGTGTCGTAGGTGAAAAGAAAAAAATTAGTCTTTGTGTCAAAATATCTGATCGTGGCTGAATAATAACTTGTAATACTTATCTGAGTTGAAAAATAAACGTCATCAAGTCGTTACTGTTTGCAAGTTCTCATACTGTGGTTCCGACTCCCAGTCTTTGTCAGAGCTGACGACGGAAACTGAAGCACCACTCGTCCCAAGGCCACTTTCTAACTGCGGTGCTTAACCCCGACTAGCCCATTTGCAACCTTAAAAAAATGGGATAAAGACTAGAACGGAAGCTGTTTTGAATGATTTACAACTGAAATTAAATGCCTATTGCAGATTTGAATGGTTTGATTGGCAGTTTCTTTGATCCTGGGAATGACATCTTCGAGTTTTCCTCGGCTGCGAAAATAACAAGATTGTATTCATATGTCAACTTCGTATCTATGTAGGTACTTATAGGCATTACGTCACCAGTTCTTTCGAACCACGGCGGCAAAAACACAGGCATTGCCAACTCCGAAATACCTCTTCTTCGTGTCACTAGTTCTTAGGCTCCTTTCGTGCACTTGACACATGTCAAACTAGATTAACTGAAGAACTGTTTACAACGTAAGTAGAAAAACTAGGCCTCGATACACGAACTTCGGTGATCTCGATGAACGGGACGCTGTACCGCCTGGAATATCGCTTGAAATGGAAAGCCAGTTTCTTCACGATGTTTTTCTTCGCCGAGCATAGAAAACGTAAGATTTTGGGTCGTCGAATCCGATTTTCCAAGATTCCAACCGTACAAAAAATACACAGCTGCATAGAAGTCTTACTGAACAAACATACCCAAACGAAGCGTAAATGGTCACATAGTACTTCGATTACATTAGGGAAGGGTCGAAGCCAATTTTCTTATATTGTCGTTCACATATATTTACCGTAAACAGTACTTTCTGTGAAAATATGCGAATACGTGTCCTAAGTATTGGTAGGAAACCTGACGTGTCTTCTTCAAAGGTATTTGAAAACACTTCAAATATTTTGCCTACAATTAGAAACTGCAGTAGTTTATCATAGTTTTAAAAATTCAATCATTAACTAAGACGTGATAACGATTTTACAGTCTAAAGTACTTTTTAGAATTTTTTTAAATTTATCCCTGCACTGCATCTATTTAGAATTTGAACGAAAGACCTTGCCGATCCAACAGCGATGTCCCAATAGCTACTGAGGAAGTTCAAATTTAATGGTATACCTTATGAGTTTTTTACATTAGATATTTTATTTAAACTATGAAACTCACGTTCCGACTTTACTAACCTAAGTAATTAATATGACAAAGAGGGTAAGCTACGAGCAAAGTCCAATAATAGTCTCTTAGTTGTCTTAAGTTCTCAAAAAGTGCTGACTGTCATTATATGAATTCCGTGATCAGTTGAACGATTCATATTTGTAGGATTCTAAAGAGGGTGTGAATCAAAACATTGTGAGAAATCCAGCATGTTGTAGATCTTAAAGTTTGCTTAAAATGAGCCTCTTTGAGACTTATTTTACGAACTAGCGACACGACAAGGAGATATACTTTACAGTTCAAAAGAAGCTTTTAATTTGGTCCAAGGAGATATACTTTACAGTTCAAAAGAAGCTTTTAGCTTGGTCCTAACATCCTTTAAAAAAAGGGTGGTGAGAGAAACAATTTTCACTGATCATAGGATGACGAATGAAATGTGACGGTACCCATTTTTGAAGAAACCACACTAAGTAGCAGCTGATCCGTCTACAAATTGGCAACGTGCTTAGAATACCTACCACTTTGCTTAGTTTAAATGATGATTTATTGCATAGAAGGCGTTGAAGTATACTCGAACGACCTGCCATTGCAGGAGCCATTATTCTAAGAATAGAATCTGTACTTACCTTTATTTTTACTAGTGGACCCGGGCGCGACTTTGACTACGTATTATTTTGTCATACAAACTAAGCATAGTAGCACGAAATGACATCGCCATTTTGAAAAGTCAAAAGTTATTGGTTGTCATGGCAACCTTAGATCTTTGTGTCAAACAGAGTACTGCTAAAGTTTTTATGCAATATTCCCGTTGTCCTTTTACATATTTTTTGGTTTTCCGGAACGTTTTTTGGGATAAAAAGTAGCCTATATGCTATTCTGGAGTTATACCTTTTACCTTACCAAATTCAAACATACAAACATCCAAATATCTAAACAAACTCACAAACTTTCAGCTTTATTATTACTTATATAAGTGTATGGAATGCGAAATTATAGACAATGTAGGTACACCTAGATATCTTCAAAGGATTTGAAACTTTTTAATATATCTGAGAGAATATCTATCGTGCCTTGAGGAAAGCAAGGTTCTGTCCTGTTGCCGTGTGATTTTATTTATTAATCTATTCTATTTGTTTTATTTGGAAATTAAACTCCTGTTTTAAACTAAATAACTATTGTAGCGCGGGCCTTATGAGTATTACTCGAATATGAGCGTATCTGCGTTCATATTATCGACATTATCTCGATAATATGAACGCAGCCGTACCGACCGCCAGAGACTGGTCGGCAGCTATCTCGCTCTAACCCGCGCGATACGTTCAGGAACGGCTTTTCCGCGCGAGCGCAATTTACTTTTATTCTTGTTTCTATTTCATTGTTGTTTATTTTACCGTGTTTCCGTGTTTTTACATTATACAGTTTTACTTATATATTTCGTGTTTCGAACTATTTACACCCCAAACCCTGAGAGAAAACAATACTCCATTTTACTACTTTGAATGTCTTTTTCCTTTAAAGCCATTTACTCAAAATAAAACGGTATACAATTTGAATTTAGAACAGATTGTTTTTAGTACCTTGCTCCGTTTTATCTGTCTTCTCAGCACTTGTAAGTAGGTATGAATTTTAATGAATTCCTTCTCATTTCCTCAATTATTTCTAATCTAATCCTGCCAGAGGCATTAAATTAATACCGTAATTTCAACTAGAGCACTTTCTGCCAAGATTTGATTGTCTGTAAGTATTTAAAAAAAAAATGTGTTTGTCATGAAAAATTTCTGGCTAAATCCAAAATATCCTTTTTTGTTTCGCCCGGAAATTTTCGCAAATCTCTAGTATCTAGGTGTCTGTTTTTCTTGGTATATAATTGAAGATGATTTTGTCATGAATAATAAATGAGCTTTAGGTACCTAGCTTCAGCTTTGTTCCCAAGATCGATCCGTCTCTTCCAGCTCAATGAATTGGACGGATTAGTGCTACAGTTTACTTAAAAATGACTATGTACTTACCATCTGTTTTACTTACCTACTACCTAAGTACCTTTAAGTTAGTAAGACTAAAAAAACAAATAACACTATAGTTATAGATAAAGTCACATCTTTTCCAAGACCACAGTTTCCTTACCTTTGTGAAAATCGTTTATCCTTTAACATATTTTTGGCCTTATTTCTAACTACCTACCTACACTTTTTTACAAGCTTACCGGTTTGTGGTATTTTTGATCTGACATGTTTCCAAAATATTTTGTTATATTTTTGAAATGGGTCAGGTCAAAATACCCTTACGTTGTCAAGGGAATTCATTATTATTTCAATAAGATATGAAGTAATTTAAGAATGTAATGAGAGTAAATTAGGCGAAAATTTTGGATTCGGACACACCAAAATTTTCGCAGTCAAGATCGTAGCAAAAGGGAATCTGGTAGTCTGCCTTCGGGAAAAAGGCGTGGCTATTTATGAACGAACTTATTAGTATTCAATCTTACATTATCCCAATCAGAAGAACCAAATCGATGTGAGATATTCTCAAGTAGCATTGAATACTGGTAATTTCCATTTTTCTTGCCAAATCGCTTTCCTAAGCCCACAATCTCATTATACCCGAGAGCAATGGTGCAAGATTTTCGGGCCAACACCTTGCTGGAATTTTATGAGCACTTTTATCAAGCTGGTTCAATGTGCACGTCTCGTAAAACATAGCCCTGATAATGTTAGGAAATAGGGCTTTGCTTTTTCTGAAGTGATTAGTTCAAAAGGCTGATTTAGACGGTACCATATAGTCCTACTTAATGATTGACCCAGCTTTAAAACGTTCTCAATAGTTACTTTGTGTGATAAATAAATCACACACTTCCCGGGTTTTACATTTTTCCGATCTTTTGCGATATAAACGGAGGTATATTGATTTGAAAGAAGTTCTACCGTGCCTTGGAAACGTAGCTTTGATCTTGTTTTGTACCAAAATAAGATAAGTAAACAAAGCCGTAAGCTTGTGCACAGTAGGTATAGAATTACTAGTTACTACCTGAAACCTCAACTTGGAGACATTGTCAATCGGGGTTGCGTAATAGTATTAGCTTGCCGAAGGAAATGGAAACTATGATTGCTCTATATTGCTGCTTTACTATGTACACAGTTTAGATGAAGCTAGTGGCGTAGCTTGCTTTCGTTCTTGATAGATCTTCAAAGGAACGTTCTGATCGGTCAGTAAGTGGATAGATGACCGCTAGTGGTATTTATCAACTGAGCCCATTTGTATTTCGTAGGGCACATTTAATTGTCAGTCTCGGATATTAAATCGTTTAGTTATGACGGAGGCCATAAGGCGGCCTAAAAACGAACTACGAACTTACTTGGCTTTAGTTTAGTTTAGATAATAATATGGTAAATTAATAAAGTAAGAAATGTAGGGGAACTCTGAAAGAAGCGTCTGTGACTGAAAAGATGAGGGGCAATAAGCCAAGGTATGGGCAATATGTAATGCGGAGCGATAAAAGTCAATATGAAAGTGATGAAAATGTCTGGATGATGATATGCGGCGAGTGGTAGACTTAAAATGTATAGGTAGATTTTGTGAAAGAGATTGTGGTACTAATGTGTAATGTATCGAATGTTTGCTTCTGTTAGATGTTAGCAAATATCTTCTACTTGAATATTATTTTGATCCCTCTTTGATTACTCTCGCAAACTTCAAAGGATCTTAAATGTCTAAAGATCTGATATAATGTTTGCCATGTATTGGATACATTTGAATTTATGTTTAATTTATAAACGTTAAGAAACATTTACTTCCTCAATCATATTGAAATACGTCTTTTCTGTAGATAAGCAGCGGATTTAACAAAATACACTACATATTCTTAATTAAGAACCTACATGTGGGATTTGTCAAATGTATCTATTTCACGAGTTTGTTGGTGAATAAAGATAACTCTATATTATTCTAGCCACGAACGTAACTCGACCTAATCCTTTCAAAATCAGTTCACTAATTCGTCGATTCAAATAGAGCTGAAATTGCTTCCCTTATAACTGACGAATGTACTGCAAATATGAACAAAACAGCTTATTAAGAAGGAAGAAAATACAGTAGAAAAATTAGCCCGCATATTATATCGTGTACCATGAAGAACACGTACCTAGAGTAGGTACACTAGCACGACCCGCCTGTCAAACTCAGTCTCAAAGTTCGTTAATAAAAGATTTTCTCGTAAAAACAAAAGTGATTCTTCTCAGCACAGATCCATTCACGGAATAATTTCTGTGGGCAGCAACAAAAGGCAGCCACTTAATTAATTGACGGCTGGCACTGAGACGTACTTTCATGAATGTGGCCATTCTAGACGATTCTTTAAGCGCACACGTAAGTTAAAGTCAAAAATGCAGTATAAGACAAGTAGGAGCACCTGAAAGTATTCAAGTTAACTGATTTTTTTCAAACAAACGTAAAAAGGGGTAAAGTTATCTCTCATTATTTTCCAAGACTTGCAATCGACAGCTTTGTCAGTCAGACAATGCTTGTTCGTTCAAAAACATTGTGTCAAGTGCATCTTGTAGGTTCACACTGACTGGTTTGAAAGAACTTAGTCAAACATTATTGTTTCATTTTCATTCACAAGCATTTTTCTTATTCCTATGAATAGTTAGAAATGCAAGACCCATGCACCCCCAGATTATCAATCCCAGAGCAACAAATGTACTTACTAGAAAAATTAAGTGGAGACTGATATCTTATCTAGCTAATAAAACTAAGCTTAATATAAACAATTCTACGGGAAGTCCGGGTCCATTCCAAGTAGGTATGTCAAATCCGAATATAAACAAAACGTACCGAGCGAGGCTACCCTCATCAGAGTCGTAATTAAACAGGAGAGGTTGCCACTTGGGAATAAAAAGCGTGAAAATAATGGAAATATTTTCCATTATCTGCAGACTTTTATCGAGAGTACCTACCTATAAGGTCACCGGGCCGAAAAACTAAGGCCGCGTCTCTACCTGCAAGACTTCCGTGAATAATGTCTGACAGTCTCTGACATGTTTTCCTGCAGGCGAAAACGTGGCCTTGGCAAACTTCACCACTTCAAGCCCTTTTCTTTTTTGTTCATATAAATAAATAATAATAATAATGCAAGTGAAATATTAAATCTCGGAAGCCGAAGACGGGACAATTACCAAGTGTCGCTACATTTCGGTTATGAATTTTAGGTACGCGAGCGCTTAGGTACTACTCAAAGGAAATTATTCAAATTAGGTTTAGTATATTTTCGCTATGCAACCTACTGGGTAATTCAAGGTTTATCATGCATGCCAATAATCAAGAGCTGAGGTTATAAGTAGGCAGGCTACTATTATCCCATCTGTACCTACTACAGTCAGCGTCAATCGAACTACGTAGGAACTTGAAAACAATGTATTAATTTTTTCCTTTTTGCATAAAAATGCTTGATTGCGTCTGTTTCAATCAGCTTTACAACAAAGAAACCAGAGTTATCCAAGATTAGCTGAACTGCTTTCAGCTAGTCGGAAGCTGCGTAAGACGTTGACTGACAGCATTACCAAGCCGGGGTGGCCCTTTTGGTACTTTGAGCGTGTTATGTGCCAGCTTACGGAAGTAATAAATCTGCAACGAATCTGCAAAACACAAGTTCAAGTTCGTACAAAGCGTTTTGAGTCTACATTTTTCAAACGCACTGCCAAATTGTGGAACTCAATGCCGGGCTCTGTATTTCCTGATAAGTAAGTATACCTACAACATAGGGGTCTTCAAATCAACAGTAAATAGGTTCCTTCTAGGAAAGCATGCTCCTTCTTAGACCTCACATCAGGCAGAGTGAGGACAAAATGCTGACCTATTTTAATAAAATAAAAAAAGTTGTGGGTACTTTGGAACATCAAAACAGGTCAAACAAACATAATTTGACTTGTTTTTTTGCAGGATTAGTAGGTATTAGGTAATCCAAATAAGCGACCTCTATCCAATATCGCCACAGGTTTGTTAAACTGCTATAAAACAATTACTTACCAAAACTTTTTTCATTTTAGTACAGATTTTAGTAGCTTCCAAGTGGGAGAAATTAACTCGTCAGGAAAAATCTATTTTTATTTGTGACATACACTGCCATCTTTTGATGAGTAGCGTAAGTTACATGCGATAAACCTTCCCACTATGTTCAGCTTCAGGTTCAAGTTATTATACGACGTAAATTTTATTAGTCACTTGGTTCATAAGCTTTTATAAAGATGGCGCTGTTTTGCAATTTGCCCTGATGCGGGAATCCTGAGAGAATATCCTTGCATGCACCCTGGGGAATCAGTATAATTTATTAGTATCTAATACAATTTTAATTTGAACTAAGGTAAAATAAAACGCGTATAATTAATTAATTTCGTATCAAAATGATTGTAGAGACTGGAATAGCATTGGCTAGGCTATTTAAGGTCCCCAGGTTACAGCCCGCAACTTCACTCCCGTAACAAAGGTTACGGGAGTGAAGTTTTATTTTTCTGGTTTCAGCTAGGTAGGTATTACCTACCTGCTACTTTTTTTTATAATTGTTATTGTTCTACGACGTTTTATTTAGGTGGCGTAGAACAATTATAAAAAAAACCTTTAAGACCTACATGTAGGTACAATCATAACTTTTAATATAAAATGGAGTCAATTTTTGCGCAGCGGACAGTTTCCATTATATACGGTGTTTCAGCGTGGACCGATGGAATATCAGATTTAGCAGAGTTTATTACTTTTGGATGTAGGTGCAGGTCCATTAATACCCTGGATTTCGATTAAAATGAGAATGTATAATAGGTATGTGAAATTTTTATCAGGGGTGAAACTGAACCTCATAAAAATATAGAAGACTTGATTTCTTTTGAGGAGTGTAAAGTACCTACTTAGGTACTTCCACTTTTCAACCTCAGCGTTGATTGCATTTTGATTGCATACGTTGCGACAGCAATGCAATTATGAATGCATTTATAAATATAGGTAAATATCAGTAATTGCTTTATTTTTTCTAAACAAATTATCTCTGTTTTTTTCCATACTGGGAAAATTGTTACTCTGTCGTTGTGTTTATATGTTGTTGTAATATCCCTTAGCATAAAATAAATAATATGAAGTACGTATTAAACAAATGGAAAAAAAAGAGAGAGGCCTTTGCTAATAATCCATCTTCTTCTTCCTGCTCTTATCCCACTTAAGTGGGGTCGGCACAACATGTTTCTCTCTTCCATTTCCCTCTATCACCCGTCATATCAGAACTCACTCCTTTCACAAACATATCCGCATTCACACAGTCCATCCATCTTTTCTTAGGCCTATCCCTACCGGTATATCCATCCACATTCATACTCAACACTCGTCGTGTTATATGACTCTCATCCCTCCGCATGACATGCCCAGCCCATACCACGCCAACCTTAGTAAGTAATAATCCATATAATGGTAAATTTTATGTTTACAGGTACTAATTTGAGCAGATAAATTACTGAATCGTTCATAACTTTGTTAGAGTGAATGAAATCGGGAAATCGTTTCTGCTATACCTATCTGTATTTAATTCTGTATGATGTTGTAATTAGATACCTATTTATCAATAAATAAATATTTACTTAAAAATATTAGGTATTTAAGGTATTTACCTACAGCTCATATCAGGTGGCAATATCCACCCACCGTTTATACATTTTTGTTTGTATAAGCCTTTCTGCCAGACTCTTGATGATACTGTTGCCACACGAGTAGACATAAAAGACCTTATCCTCTTTCGCTGGATAGCATTAAAAGAGTCTACCCGGGACTCCGCGTACATTTCTGAGGCACTGCAGTAGCGCTTCAGGCCCATCAGCTGCCTAAAGGTGTTGTTATAGGCAACCCGTATACTATCATGTGTCTTTTTAGTATAATTAGTCCAGAGTTGACACGTGTAGAACGTCTGACAGAAAGACCTAAACAGTGTCAGTTTAACCCTGTGATGATCTGTGGAAACTAATAAAGAAAATATATTCTATTCTAAAAGCTTGTGGTGTTTCAATCATCAGATGTGTACCTTCTTATTAAACATTGAATTATAAATGTAGGTGGCTTGCCACGCGAGCGAAGATGTAGGTAAACGGTAGCTAGGTACCTGTTCTTAATAATTCCTTTGACACATTTTACTTACAATTACCCATGTTACTCCTTACCTATCCATCTTTTCTTAGGCTTTCGTCATTTACTTCCATCTTATTATTTTTTCTGCTATTGCTTTTTCATATGAATCATCATTTTTCGTATAAAACTTAGGCCTTTACATCTATATTAGATGATTTATACAGCGTCAGGAAGCAACCTATGCCTACACTTAACGGGACGCTGTAGTGCCTGGGACATTGTTTGAGATGGAATAGGCTTGCCCAGTACCCAAACCATCCTCTCAGCTTAATCAGCCGCCCACAGGAGAGACGACGTCAATACGTGTGGAGCTGACTAAGCTGCGGGTTTCCTTACGATGTTTTCCTTCACCGTTATGAGCTCGTAAATTTTTCAAAACGAAAAATCCAGTGATGCACGGCCGGGATTCGAATCCACGACCTTCGGATTGAAAGTCGAGGCACAACCAACACGGCTCTATGTTAAGTGTTAACTTAACATAGAGCCGTGTTGTGCGTTTGTGATGTGTGAACAGTGTTAGTTATAACACTGTAATTACCAAGACCAGAGAAAACATCAATTAGGTAGTTGAACTAGGTACGAGTGTATAGTTAAACCTGTCAAACTGTTTACACTTCGATCAACAATATGTTTACAATTCATTCCATATGCACAATTTATGACTTTGAACCAAGATGTAAGAAATACAAAGCACACTACTACGTTGTAAATAAACTAAGATAACAATGACAACAAACATAGAGTGGAACATAGATAAGTACCTAGACAGCCCACTTCCCACTCATATAATAAAGCTGAAAGTTTGTGAGTTTGTTAAGATGTTTGGATGTTTGTATGTTTGTGTAAGGATCAGGCTCAAACGACGAAAGTTTACAATTAAATTTGGTTAAGTGAAAGGTATAACTTCAGAATAGCATATAGGCTACTTTTTATCCCGAAAAACGTTCCTGAAAACAAAAAAATATTACCTAAAAGGACAACAGGAATATTGCATAAAAACCTTAGCAGTACTCTGTTTGACACAAAGAGCACTGCTCTAAGGTTGCCATGACAACCAATAACTTTTGACTTTTCAAAATGGCGATGTCATTTCGATCTACTATGCTTTGAATAGTAATTAATAGTATGTTTCTCTATGGCTTTGAACAATTAGGACTATTTGTGGGGTTGTAATGCATAAATAAGTTTTTTTAATAAATAGCAAAACACGTATTTATTATTTTTTCAAAACTCCCAACATAGCCTTATTTATATTTATCAAAGACAGCAAAACAAATCCAAAAATGAATTCAGTGTTTTCGTGGGTTGGATTGGAACAAGGTAGTTCTATCTCTAAAGTTTGTATGACAAAACAATGCGCAGACGAAGTCGCGCCCGGGTCCACAGGTATAATATAAATTCTAATCATAATTATATTGAAGGTAACTCTTATTCATTATTCTGATGTTGTTTCACTTTTAAATGTCAGTTACATTATTTTCAAAACATTATTATGTAGAGCAAAACAACTCACAGTTGATTAAATAGAAGACTATAATATTGCACCTTTGTATTGTGTAAGTATAAATAAATATAATAAATACCTACATATGTGCTTATAAAGTAACGTTATATGGTTTTTAGATAAGCATATTTAGGAAGGTAGGTAATAATTGAAAGTTGTGATATAATAATATAACAAAAACAAAACTTAGATTAAACCTAAAATAAATGTAGCTGAAAACGCCACGTAAAATGTCTCACACGTAGTCACACGGAAGTGCGTTGGCGTAGGTATAAGTATAAGGTATGAGTTTTATCTTGATAAAAATAAAAATATTGAGTGGTTTTGTAGATAAATAGGTGTACTAGGTAGCTAACACATGAGTCCTGTAAGGACATCGCAATTTTTTATATTAATATAATAATTGTGTTTGTGTAACAAACACTTGATCTTTTATTAAAATCTTAAAATAAAAACATTTATTTTAAAAAAAATTATTCGAATTTTATACCTACCTATTACTACTTATTAAATTATATTAGAATATAATTCTTTTTCTTCTTTATATTAGAAACATAACTAATTATAATTATAACGACCGCCAACTACACATCTACAAAGTAATTGATAACAAAGCATGTCATATCCAAACTTGTTTTATGAGGCACGACAAGGCAAGTATCGTTTACGATAGCTTGCAGTTCGTGTTAGCGTTTGTTAAGTGACCACGTCTGTACGGATAATAAGGTAGGTAACTGCTTCATAACTTTGTTGATTCGAAAATGTTTTTTAAAATTCATATTAAATTTAAAGGATTACATATTTGAGACATTATTTTATGATTTTGGTCATTGTTGATCGTGGAATGTATAATATTTGTTTGAATCTAAAATTATTTCGAACTCGTATAAAGTTTTGTAGTGCGTCTGTGACATTGAATTTGTTGAATACCTATAATAGAATTGAAGCGCTCGCGGTCGTGCCTGCTTAGTCGTTCTTGATAGATCGTCGAAGTTAAGCAACATTCGAAACGGTCTGTAAGTGGATGGGTGACCGCCAGTGGCATTTTCATCTGAGCGCTTTCGTGCTTCGGAGAGCACGTTAAATTGACGTTCCTGGCTATTTAAGTCGTTAAGCTAGACGGAGGCCATAAGGCGGTCTAAATTCTCCGTCACCAGAGTTGGCCACTGTCTCATACGAACTTACTTACTATTGAATTTGTAACTCACAAACGGATTCTTTATTTTTTGTTTGACTTGTTTGATCATCTGTTATCTATTTGATAATGTTATTATATGTTTCACTAAACTTAATCATGTTCTGAGCGGCAATCTAAAAGTACTTGAGATAATGATATAAATCAACAAATAATCTTTTGAACTAGCGATCTGCCTTTGAAAACAATGATACTTAATTAATTCATCAAGGATAGGTATAATTATAATGATGAAATCTTCTATAGTATTACTGTAAGACATTAGACAATACAAGTGAACAAAAACAAAGTGGGTAAAGAACACTATCAAGTGTTAGTTAACAGAACCAAAATTAAAACTATATATCTGTTGATATCTGTTGATCCATCTAAGAATAGTAAAAACGATGTATAGGTACTCAACTCAACATATTTAGGTCACGAGTCAGAATTGTACCTAAAACACTGGCGGCATTACTACGCTGAATAGCAATGTTGTTCCTCTATTTCTTTTAGTGAAATTAGTTAAAAGTGTACGTGCTTATGTATATACAAACAATAAAACAAAATATACGAGTAAATTCAATGTAGCTAGTGGCGTAATTGAAGTCCCTCAATCATCCAATTTGTTCAACTAAGGCAATTTCAAAACTGACGCCATCCTTAATCAAACAGTTCCATTTTAAATCAGGCACTCATCAGAATGTAAATACAACAGTTACTATGCAGATAAGCAAACAAATTGCTTTCTGGAGTCCAGTCACAAAACTGTTATGCAAGTTGATTGAATGCAAGAACGATTGTTGGCGCACACCCAACAGTTTGTTATGGGCTTAAATCTTCAATGTCTAGGGTTATCTATACGGCAATTAGGGTTTTAAACGTTGTTGTGGCTGTTTTCTTTGAAACAAAGCTTTATTTTTACCAGAAATGAATAATGATCAAACTAGAATTCAATTCTAACAATTATTTTTACCACCACCAATTTGTGGTACTGAAGTCTTAAGAGTTTCGTCTATATGCTAGTTTATTTATGTAATTGTTTACCGTTTCCCAGATTAAATTATGGTGCTGACTCTGTAAAAACTGGACGACAGCTTCCCTGTTCGCGCTACCTGTTACTTAGTCCATCTTGCGTCTTTGTGTCTATGCTGGTAATTTATATGCCTTTTGCCCTTTTCCCAGATTAAATCATGGTGCTGACTCTGTACAAACTGGACGGTAGTCCCCCTGTCCGCGCTACCTTCATGACCATCCAGGCTCTGAACATAACAGATGTGGAGTATATAGACGTCAACCTTCTAGAAGGAGCTCATTTAAAGGAGGAATATACGAAGGTATTATACATTTTATTAAAAGAAAGCTTAGCACTTTTAAAGCCAAGCAATTTTATTGATTAGGTATAAATCGCCAGAAACCCTAAGCCGGCGAGCATGTATGAAGAATGTAATGAGAGTGAATGAGGCAAAAGTTGTGTGTCAGGATCGTAGTGAGTGGAGACCCGTGGTCTCTGCCTACCACTTCGGAAAGGAGGCGTGATTTTATGTATGTATGTAAATCGCTAGAAGCAGAATTCTTGTTGTCAAATACATAGTTATATTTCCTGATGAGATTCATTGGTTATTTTTGAATTATTTTTGTGGCCTATTTTTAAAGAATACACACATCAGTTGAGAAATCTAAGAACTATTAAAATGTAATCACAAAAAGGCTAATAACGATCACCTTGCCGATCCGTAGAATTAAAAAAATGTACTTAACGTGGCATATGATTGCTAAAAAATGACAAGGTCATGGGTTCAAATTAAAAAAAAAAGTCAAAAGTCAAAGTTAAAAAGCATTTATTCAGTAGGACTGCTGGGATCACTTTGAAACGTCTTAAAACTAGGTGATTCTACTCCTATTCCTTCGCGACCAATACCGTGAAGAGCCAGGGCAACAAACACGGTTTGGGGCCTAGCTTCAGGTGATCCATCTTAGATCTAAAAAACATGGGATGCATATTTTTATTTATTTTTTAAATCAATAAAATTGCTAAGTCTCTAGACAGGCTGAATTTTAACTTCACTCTTGATTTGGTATTTATGAGTGATGAATAATACTGATTTTGAATTACTTAATGCACTTAAAATAACTTTATTTGGAACAAGTAAAGTTTAAACCATAAATAAATTTATATTATTTAAAATTTCTAATTTTATTTACAGAAACTAAGCTACTACATATATACATAATATATTTACAAAATACAACAGGATTAGTCAAGCTTTCTAAGGATCGTTAGAAACGACTTATAGATAGCTCAACTGATCCAGGTTACTGTCAATTGGAATTTTAAACTAATTACTTACATTATTAATAATAATCATAATGGTAAAGGCCAAGCTTGAATATTGCTCTTATAAAATGTGCAGGCGCCTTTCGCCATACACACACATTACTATTTCGACATAAGTAATTGTTCCGTCAGTGGATTTATTCAATTCGTTTATGTTTACAGGTTAACCCTCAGCACACGATTCCAATGCTCAAAGATGATGACTTCTATATCTGGGACAGGTACGTACCTCTTTTAAGTATGACCTATATTTTCCTATATGAATCATTCTGATTCCTATTTGAATCTAGGGCCACATTTTGACCGTAATTCTAATTCTTTATTGTACAGTACTCAATATAAAACTCCCGTATAGGCTAGTCACAAACGAAAGTGTTCAAATTTTAATAACTGTAGCGTGACCTGACTGACGCCGCCTAAATCATCTGTAATAGATGGATAAAGAGGCCAATGATGATGATGACAATAGAAAACATAAAAAAATATGTTAGAAAGTGCATGTCATGTACAAAGGCGAGCTTAACCCTAAAAGAGTTTCAAGACTATCGAACATTTTTCGTGGAACTTTTCTTGCAGAGGCTTAAACGTAGCGTAAAGCTGCATTGCGTTTAAATAAATTCAATTAAAAATGGATAGTTTAATAACAAACTACAGAGTATTTTATCACTAATGACAAAATTACACTTTCCCATGAGAAACATGACATCATGATAATTATAGTAGCATTTATGGGGGTGTGTTAATAGTGCCTACGATAATTTTATAATAATTATCTTAATTATGAAAGTATCAAAGAAGTCATGCAAAATGTAGGCGAAGACCTATATACAGAGTGTAAAAAGACGTCTACCGAAGCCGAAAGGGGTAGGTACAGCATGCCAACACACAACTAAATCCAAAAGGATATTCCGAAATAATTATTATATCCGGAGAAAACAAGCGTTTGAAGATTACAGTTTGCGTATGTACTGGGTGCGTTGTTTTACGTAGATTGCTGGATTTTGATTTTTAATTGTTTTTTTCTTTTATTAATGAAATTATCAGGTAGGTATGGTCTTATTATGTTGTCCTAGTAGTAAATAACCGAAAATAACATAAAATGACGTAGTTAAGTCCAATTTTTTTTTTTTTGCGTTTTTTTATCGCTAAATATGTTTAGAATCATGGTCTGATTGCAACCTCTCAGTTTTCGATAGTAGTCTTTTTACACCCTGTAGAAACTGTTATTCAAATTGAATTATACTCGTAGACTTCACTGTATTCTTTTGTAGCTACTTGAATTTGTATAGTTTTTTTTTATTTAAATAAACATTCGTTATTTGAATCCTGCTAGTTTTGACGACTGTGGCGCAGTGGGTGAGACGCGAAGGTTGCGGGTTCGATCCCCGCCGCGGGATTACTGTATAATAATGTATTATACATAGAAACACCCAGACCCGAGTTAAATATTTGCAGATCATACAAACATTTACCCCGCGGCGGGGTATATAAGTTATCTGGTTCCCATAGTACAAGCTTTGCTTAGTTTGGGGCTAGATGATGCGGTGTGAAAAATGTCTAGCATTATTTATTTATTTAGTTCGTTTTTAGATCCACAAAGGCATTTTCAATTTCAAACACAACGTTGCCAACAAAGAACTATAATTATCTAAATGTAGTTCTGTGGTTGCCAATTACAATACATAGTATATAATTGCAACGAAGCAACGAGGTGATTGGTTTCCTCTAGATGTTTTCTATAACAGTTATGAGAGTAAATGAACATTATTTTTTATGATACAGCCCTTATATACCAAAAGCTAAGAATAATTTTACATTATTTAACTTGATATCATTAGCTTTTCATACCAAAACTTCTGTAGTGTATGTTTTGGATCAATGGATCTAAGCATACAGAATTATCTACTCCGCTACTGCACATAGAAACAGTTAAATCACGAATGTCTAGATCCAATGAGCGTATTGTATGAGTAATGTTCTTTCAGCCACGCTATTGCAGTCTATCTGGTCACCAAGTATGGACAAGACGACTCTCTCTACCCAGCTGACCCTCGGAAACGCGCGGTGATTGACCAGAGACTTCACTTCGACAGCGGGATCCTGTTCCCTTCGTGTCGTGGTGCTATTGTAAGAAACAATTCTTTACCCCATGTTCACATTACACCACTTCATGGGACTTCAATACCCTATTTTCCCTGTTTTATACAAGCAAAAATTTTTGAAAAGTGTTCTGCAAGATTAATATAAAAAAAAATTGCTGCACATCACCAGCAGCCTTATTGTCTAACTTAAAATCCATTCCCAGTTGTCATCCCAATAGAGCTCAAACAATCACATAATACGAAAATGACTATTGAAGTCCAGAATTAGTTTCAAATGTCAAAATGAAGCCCATGATAACACAATAAGACGTAAACGTAAAAAACAGGTTCACAACTGTATCCCCAAGGTGCGGTAGACATTCTCTCAGGTCTTACTTATTCCCGATCCTTTGAAGATGTCTAAGGGGGTAGTCACTTAAAGTGAGCTTTAATATTTCTGCAAAATTTTAGTTTGCGTGTGGGTATAGATTCATTAATGAAGTTTTTATTTTTCAGGAGCCAGTATTGTTCCGAGGCGAGAAAGAATTTAGACCAGAGAATATTGAGAAGATAAAGGCTGCATACGGTTTTGCTGAGAAATTCTTGACCGCTGATTGGATGGCTGGTGATGACGTCACTCTTGCTGATTTTTGCTGCGTATCCACAATCAGCTCCATGAATGAGATTCTGCCTATTGATAAAAGCTTGTAAGTTACTTATTTCAGTGCCATTGCAGTGCAGGGAAAGCTCTCTCTAAACAGCAACAGGTAACACTCAAAGTGTTGTAGCACCATAAAACGGCATATGTAGCACATGTTGTATAGTATATGTTGTGTAGAATCTAAGTCTGTTGAACCCCGAGACTTCCACTTGTTACTATTTTTTGTATTGCACTTCGTACTTGTGCTTGCATTTTTCAGTTACCCCAATTTGTCAGCCTGGTTGGAGAGATGTTCACAACAGGAGTTCTACAAAAAGGGAAATGAGCCCGGCTTGCTTCAGTTGCGAGGACTTATTAAAATGAAACTGGAATAAAAGTTCCAACACTTGCTTAGCTTCAAACACAAGTATTAGAAGAACGCTTTGAGATTGCACATTTCGCTGCGGAGGTGAAACTGTTCGTTTCTGAACAAATAAATTTTAGGCACACAATACAAACTATTTTTAATGTCCCTCAAAACATTCCTAGTCATAGACGATAGATGAAAAAAATTAGGCCCTATCTATACCAAAAATTCACCTGAGATTTGTAGAACTTGAATTTATCTAAATTCTGTATTTTTTTATTCCTTTTCCTAAGAAAAATAAGAAAAAAATCGTCATGTTTGTCAGAAAAAATAACAATAAAAATTTTATGCTTCGCAGAACACATTAACTACCTATGTGAGTATTGTATACTGTTGGTAACAATCATAATAATAGGCTATGATCATAATATGCATCAAATGCAACTCATTATACTCGTGGTATGTTGTAGATTCTCCTAGGCTATGCTTTGAGCTAGGGTTGTTTAGGAAACAAATACTTTTGTAATGTAATGTGAACAAAGTGGAGTGCAGTATCTGTGGTCGATGGACATCCCTACGCGGACACTATCCATCCCTAGGCGCATCCGGCGACGCCATTACATTCACACTTTTCGGAACGTGAACAAGTCACGCCTGTCCATTCGTATTAGTATCGTACAACCACTGTACTTTTTTATTATTCAATAAACAAATAATGTTAGTAAGTTAGAGTTCCGTATTTTTTTGAAGAGGAAGAATCCCAATACTTAACAAGGGTCACTATTTATGAGCTTTTATTGGGAAATGCCTAATGCTCAGTCTTCCGCAAACTTGCAATCTCGTCTAAATTAAAACGTTCGATTGCGACCCTGCATTTCGAATTAGGACAAACGCTCGCTTTGCTGCGTTGCTCTAGGCCACGTGTCCATTAGTGTTGTGCTGTACTGTAGTACTCACCTGGGACACAAAATACAGAAAGTCTGGGAGGTTAAATCTTTTTAACCGTTTTCTAATGAGCTTAGCAAATAGTAGTCGGAGTTCAAAATGTTTAGACAATACCCACATAGAAGTTAGCCACAAGTGACAGCTTAACGTGGTCGCACACTATGAGCACGCCGTACAGCCGAGCCGCACAGCCGAGCCGAATTTTTAAGTTTAGTTCTACTGGTGACCTAATAATTTGCAAAACGTTATTTGACATTAAAATACATACATTAATCATAATATTATAGTTGCAACCTGCAAGTGACTGGACTCTAAGATGACAATCAAAAAACTGTTACTCGCAATGTCTTTCTGCATAATTAGCTCGCGCGCAAATAAATTCTTACGACACAACGAAATATCGAAACCGCAAACACGATTGAAATTCAACTATATCATCACTATGCCAACACGGCTCTCTCAAAAAACAAGGTGAGTAAGTATATCCGTGTATTTCTAAGTAAGCTAAGAAAAACTTCACATTTAATCTGTCTAAAAGTAGTGAGTCCTCTCCCTAAGGACGTGCGGACGTAGAATGGCACAGTCTAACCTTGTTCGGACAGTCATCTGGTCTGTACTACGGTTATGTTGTTCTGCGGAGGCACAGTGAGATCAATTTGTCTATTCCACATCCTGCATATTTTATAATATTTATCGAAATCTGGTCAACTGGTCAAGCCGTGATTGAAAGACAATCGCACTCGCAAACCGTCAGATTTGCGTACTAGTAAATAAAATAGGATTTGTGTAGAAAAAGTTTTTGGAATGAAGTTCCTTTTCGGACGGTATCGCATGGGGGCTGGACGAAAAAAAGCGTTCTACTTTTGTGTCACGACACATGTTCATGTCAAATCGTCACAGTGCAACATGCGTAGCCGCGACACAGTCCATAGATTCTTACTTACATTGTTAGTACGGAAGAGCGTTTCTGTGATACATAATTAACAATTAATTTAATAAATTTTTTTTTTTGCCAGTATAGAAAAGTACTCTTTGCTTCGTTCCAACCGAGTGTTCCACGACACTCACGTACTTATTTTATAATTTTAGAGTAAAACTAAAATTACATTTGAGTTTAGGCAAAATAATCTTTACTACAACCGTGATAAAACTTATAATCAACTAACTCAAATGTCTTCAATCCGTTTAACCATAAAGCGTAGAGATAGCTTAGAGATAGGATGCTCATGTTGGACAAGCAGGTTTCATATTTAGGTCATTGCTAATAAACAATAAGATAAGGTGGTCCAAGTTGATATCTCTAATGAGTAAATGAGATCAGTGTGTCCCTGACTCCAGGCTACTTGCCAATTCTGTTTCCCCAGTGGTCGCAGACTTTGCGTGAGACGTGTTTGTTGCAAACCAATCGTTACCCGCAATCTGCAAGCTCCTATACTGTTGGTAAATGTTTGTATTGCAACCACTATACCTTTCCTGTTGTGTTATTAGTTGTTCAAACGAAATGAGCCTGTTTGAGGCGCACTTATAATCACTTATCATCACTCTGGTTGAAAAGAACGAGTGAAAAGAACTACGTACCTCAAAGAGGCATTTGATACAATGTCTTTGAACTTTCACCGTGTCGGAAACAAACACGAGGATTTGCTTCATCATTTTACAGTAATGGTACTTACTAAAGTAAGTCAAGCAATACTACGCCCGCTTTTAATGCAAGCCTGCAAATTACAAGAATATCTCAGATCTCAAAACTTAAAATCTTCATTAACTTTCTTACTGCGCCAGTTGCCGCATTTTCAATTAGTTAACGCAAAAAAGCAGGAGTCGCAAAAAAGAAGCTACCGATTTGTCTTCAAAAGAACTAAACTAGTTAGCGAAGGAGTCAACGTTAAATAAAACACGGTACTGAGTCCGCGGAATGCGTCAGGCAGCGGGTGTCAACAGTGGACTAATTAAATTGCTGCCTGGGACAGCTGTCCTCGGCTAGCTAGTGCAGGAGATGGATGGAATGTTCATGGTGTTAAAAGTAAATACTGAAGTTCGTATGCATTTATTACATTGTCACTTATACCCTGTTTAAATATTTCCTATTGATTACTAGAATGTGGTTTAATATATTTACATAACCTTTAAAAGTGTGCTGAACTACCTACTCCTTTGGCGCAGCGACCCAAAGTGAGTTTTGGCCTCGAAATACGAGATCTCGCCCCTTTTTCCTGTCCAATGCAGTTTTTTGCCAATTTTCAGCTTGTAGGTCCCGCAGATCAGCCTCCGTCCGGTCACTTGATCGGTACTTAGGGCGGCCAACCAACCTACGGCCAGCCGCCTCAATTTCCTAGATCACGTTATGAATGATCATCAGGTAGTAAAGAAACTCATAAACACTCACGCACCCTCATCTCTGGCTAAGATTTTAAAAATTGTTTTGATTTTCAAAAATTTACTTAGATTAGAAATTTTTAGAACATTATGCTGTCTGTTCTCAGCAAACACCTAGATGACTTCGTAAAAGCGGGCTCTCAAATCCAACCCACTACGTGAATGTGGTTTGCATCAAATCTCTGTAGTGTCAACGTGGACTAATTAAATAGTAGCGAGTTGTACTGAGAGCATAGAAAATCCAATAATACTACGTATAAAGTGGACACTCTTATCTAAGAGTGTATGGAGTTCCATACACATCTCACTCCGTGACTCTAGAGTTCTTACTTGCGTTCGAAAAAACGACGAGCTCTTTATACACAGATCCACTTGTACGAAATTGCACCGTAAAGTCTATAAAACAAATCTTAAAAGAAATCAATTTGACGACCTCTGTGGCGCAGTAGGCGAAGGCCCGCCTGCGATGCCAAAGGTTGCGTGTTCGATTCCCGTGGCGGAACCAATGTTGGTATGATCTACAAATATTTGCCACGGGTCTGGGTGTTTCTATGTATAATATGTAAGTATGTATTTACAAACAAAAAAAGTCTATATATAAATAAAAAAAAATATATCATTATCATTTTCTGCATCTACTGCAACTGTCCTTAAATTTTTTTGGTAGTCATAAAATAGCGGTGTATCGCAACCTTATAGTAAAAGGTACATCGCACTAGGCAAACAAAGCTCTAATAAAATAATTTTCCCTCGTCGTTCGTATGAAATTTTGTAGTGTCCGAGGTGTACCTGTCCAGGGATGAGATTATGCAAAATGCATACAATATTGTACGTGTGTTGATGTTTCTTGGACTTAGTAACAACGTTTTTATGTTATTTGGAGATGTTTGTAAATTCAATTACCTACTTTGTTGGAGAAGAAATTCTATTATGAATTTACTTTGCAAATTATATAATTACAAATTTACAAACAGAGAACAAAATTGTGTTGGTTTATTTAGTTAACCTATTGTGTCCCACTGCTGGGCAAAAGTTTCCCCCAAAATTTTCCTCTGGTCTCTATCTTTGGCTATCTCCCACCACTCCTTCGCAAATCCGTCGAGATCGACCCGCCAACGCCTTCTTTAAAAAATAAAATTGTATTAGTTTTGATTATTTCTCTACGATTCTCTGTAACGAAGAGTGAACCATCGCGTCAGTCAACAACGATACCTACTTATCTACTACTTACACCTAATTTTGTGAAAGATTTTATTGGAACGACTTTTCGGACGGTATCGAAGAAACAAAAGACTGAGGAGGGAAAAATAATTGTGTTCCATTTTACCGTCACGACACATGTATATGTCAAATCGTCTCAGTGCGAAATGCGCAGCCGCGACACAGTCCATAGATTGTTAAATTGTTATTACGGAAGAGCGTTTCTAGGATACCTAATTGACACTTAATTTATTATATTCCCTGTATAGAAAAGTATCTACTCTTTGCTTCGTTCCAACCGAGTGTTCCACGACACTCACGTACTTTTTGTTTATACTTGCTCTTGTTCTACAATCACTCGACCCAGTCCGAACAAGTTTGGCACTAGATGTGCGCCACAGTTTAGCACCTTTCAACTTACATCTCACGAACTACTCTACTTTATTCTATTCCAGACTTTGAAATAAAGACTTAGGTACAATAAATCTTATTACAAAACCTAACTTTTTGAGATATTTTGAATTGCATTCACAGATTTTGGAAAAAGCTCAGTCAGCGAAAATCCAACCTGTATGTGGGATCCCGTGGTTAGGTTAGTATTAATATGGTCTGGGGTATAAGTATATTATGTTTTTCTTATTTACTTATGCTTTAAGTGGGTAGGTGTATTTAATTTTGTACCTATATCTGAAAAATAAAGTTAATTTAATTTGTAAATATAGGTTTATTTGTAGATAAAAAGTCAAAGTAAGAATTTTTGCTAGCTCAATTCATTATAGCTAGATATTTATTTCATAGTATTTCTAAATTCATGATGTATTGAATTCAAAAGAGATATTTACTTTATGAACTTTTGTGTACATTGTAGCACAAATTGAGAGGTACTTGAGAAAATAAGAAAATACTTCGTTTCAAATAAATTCTGCTACTCTCAATAACTTCGGAGTTTTCAACCATTCAACGCAAACAAAATTGAACCTCTTACCTTGTATACACTTATTGATCATTGATTATACACAAAGTATAGTAAACATTTTTAGACCTTCAAACCACATTCAATTCAACTTCAATCCATGATACAACGTCAGAAAGCAACCAACGCTGTTAGGTATTGGGATTCTTCCTCTTCAAAAAAATACGGAACTCCAACTTACTAACATTATTTGTTTATTGAATAATAAAAAGTACAGTGGTTGTACGATACTAATACGAATGGACAGGCGTGACTTGTTCACGTTCCGAAAAGTGTGAATGTAATGGCATCGCCGGATGTGCCTAGGGATGTGATAGTGTCCGCGCAGGGATGTCCATCGACCACAGATACTGCACTCCACTTTGTTCAAATTACATATAAAAAAAGTATTTGTTTCCTAAACAAACGCCATCATTCATCAGATCGCTGTTTTGGATGGATATGCTTACCAAGCACCTAACTAAACATTTTTTTTTAATCCCCTCAACCCCTCCGCCGGGGGCGTGAGGGGTAGGTATGTGGGACTCCCCGGGGGTGAAGCTCCCGGTACCACTAAACGACCCAGTGGCATTCCATCGCCTGGAATGGAGGGGGTCTGGGAAACCGGCAGAGCCTTTTCATCCAGTCCGGTGATAGGTCCCGCGTCGTGGTGCAAGGCGGACGAAGGTGCCCCCGCACCTAGCGTCCGCTACTCACCACCAGAGCTCTCCGCTCTCTCACCACCTTCGTCCACTGCGCGCTCTAATTAAAGAGGCACGCGTGGAGAAGCCTCAAAACGGCCGCAGAGGACAGGGAGAGCGGCAACGAAACACCGACACTCCTCTTCTACTGCGGCCCCACCGCTAACGCATCAAACGGTGCGCTACCGTTTAGTCGCGGGACATAGGGCGAGCAGCAACGACACACCGACACGCCTCTCCTCCCGCGACCACTATCCTCTGACGCATCCAGGGCGTCCCCGCCTGGGATTCCTTTTCGCTTCACCGTGTTCCGCTTTTCGGCTACTGAGCGGCCTTATCCACAAGAAAGACAACGTCAATACGCATGGAGCTTAAAATTTATTTATAGAGATTGGATACAAACTCACTATCCGAGACAAGACATATCCTAGTTTTCCAACACAGCCCTCTTGTGAGCACCTATCTGTTACCATTATATCATGCAAATTATATTGAGTTATGTACAGTTTGTTATTTCAGTAATTGATATGTACTCATGAAACCCAGACCAATATCAAATAAGGTTCGTATACATTTGCAATTTTTTAAGATGTTGGCTTAGCGAATGTCGATTAAAATGTCTTCTATATCCAGTTGGTTTAAAAACAGACTTAAAGCCTTAGGTATACGAGAGAGAGAGAGAGAGAGGCTCTTCCGATCAAGATCTCTTCCGAACAAGACTCTTCGATTCTTTATAATGTTAGTGCAGACGCCACGTATGAGTCAGTGGCCAACTCTGGTGACGGATTTTTTAGGCCGCCTTAAGGCCTCCGTTATGGCTTATCGACTTAAACAGCCGGGACCGACAAAACGTGCCCTCCGAGCACGGAAGCGCTCAGATGAAAATGCCACTGGCGGTCACCCATCCACTTATAGACCGTTCCGAACGTTGCTTAACTTTGACGATCTATCAAGAACGACCTACGAGAAGAAATAGAAAAGTATATTTATTTTCATGAGAGAGACAGGTAGGTACATTTTGCACGGTATAACGTACATCAGTCTAAGATTGAAGGAGATTGTTTTTCCCGCCCCAAGCTATGGATATCGACTTTGTTCCAAGAACTTACGCAAATATTATGCCCACAGATACATGATTATGTAACTATAGAATAAAGTTATAATAATAATAATAATAATAACAAGAAAACATTTACATCACGATGCAGAAAGCTGCAATACTTAATACATGTAGAACCGTGAGAAAATTCTTACAGGACGACCCAAATATAACACAAATCACATGTGATTCTCACTTGGCCTAGGCCCGTGAGCTTCATTTTAAACCGAGCTGTAGGTACCTACTTATAGCTCGAGAAAATAAAAACTTTAAAAATAAAAATAATAATAATGCTGGACTTTTTCACACAGCATCATCTAGCCCCAAAGTAAGCAGAGCTTGTGTTATGGGTACTAGATGACTGATATACTACTTATATACTTTTTTTTTTGTATGTGGATGGATATACCGGTAGGGGTAGGCCTAAGAAAAGATGGATGGACTGTGTGAATGCGGATATGTTTGTGAAATGAGTGAGTTCTGATATGACGGGTGATAGAGGGAAATGGAAGAGAGAAACATGTTGTGCCGACCCCACTTAAGTGGGATAAGGGCAGGAAGAAGAAGAAGAAGAAGAACATACATATTATACATAGAAACACCCAGACCCGAGACAAATATTTGTAGATCATACAAACATTGGTCCCGCCGCGGGGATCGAACCCGCAACCTTTTGTCTAGCCTTTTTTTTGCAAACCTTTGCGTCGCAGGCGGGCCTTCGCCCACTGCGCTACAGAGGTCGTCACATAGTTACAATGTTAGGTAGAAAATAGATAAGTATGAACGCGATGATTACTACTCCCGCATTTACTTGTCGCACAGCTTCCATGACCTCTTAGTAAACAATTCGGTTCGGGTGCTATCCAGTTTAAGTTCCTAATCTAAATCTCAAAGTGACAGTTTTTACAGAGAAGTAACTAAATCAACGCGAATTAAACAGTCATGGTGCGAATTGAGTGAATGAAACTTTTCCAGTTTAGGTTCTGAGTTTTCGTCAGCGTCTTATCATACGTCATCGTACGAGTAAGCGAAGCAATTCGATCGTATTTAAAGCTCATGGTAATCAGACATCCCTAAGCCCTGCGCCATCCCTCAATTTCATGCTTATCTGTACTATCTACGGCCCGCTACTTGAACTTAAGAAATATTATTATGGTAACTGTCTATTATCTAACTTTGTTTTATCCTATTATCAAAATGTTTATTGTGTGTTTTTGCTCTGTGGTAGACATTGTAGACAGTTCAGGACTGTTCATGCTCAGGAACTTTGCTATAACTGTCTTAATATTACTCTGTTATCCTTAGTCTACTGGGAAATATGAGACACAGGGAAACTTTATTTGCTTGAAAGTCTGATGGTGAATCTTTGAAATAGCTTTTTGCTTAGAAATAAGAAAACCTTAAACTATAGGCTGTGGCATGATTTCTTTGATTTTAAAATTAGCCTTACTTACATAAAATTGCGCCAAAATATCGGGAAACTCAAAAAACAGTAAATCACGGTAAATATCCCATTTTGTGTTAAAGTGTTGATAACCATGATAGTTTCAAAACTTATATTACTTAAATTACTTATTGAATAAGTTGTTTGAACTACAAAAAACAATACAACCTTTTGAATGTTACTGTGAATTTCTGTGAGTCCCAAGTACGACTATTTTCAACCGACTTCAAAAAAGGAGGAGGTTCTCAAGTCGTCTGTATTTTTTTTTTTGTATCTTGTTACGCGATTGTTCCGCCATTTGTTGACCGATTTGCAAAATTCTTTTTATGTTTGAAAGGGTATACTCCAGAGGTGGTCCCATATAAATTTTATTCCTGAGGGATTGATAGTTTCCCCGTAAAACTCTAAACACCTTCCCTCCTGGCCATGTCACAAATAGAAATCGAATCGACAGCTTGACGCCCTGAGTCACACCGCGTTTCGAGTCAAACATCGAAGTCAGTTTTCTTTTTAGTATTAAAACGTTATTATACTGATTTACTGAGAAAACTTATCCAAAATTGAATCAGGGGGTTATTCGCGTTCGATTTTTCGTTCGTTTGATGAATATTCGCATGCTTCTTACTACGAGCTACATTGTATTCAGTCAATAAGATCAACGTTAAAACACAATCCTAACCTAGGATCAAATATTCCAAACCGAAAATTGGCCCTTGAAGTCGGAAATTGTAGTAAGAAACATCCGAATATTCATCAAACGAACGAAAATAAGAACGGGAACACGGCCTCAGCTCACTGTTTCAATAGTTAAAATCCACGATGGGAATATGAACCCAATAAGCACTGAGGTAAGTAGGTAAGTGAGTTGGTATGAGTCAGTGGTCAACTATGTAATATAATATGTATATAACTGTAATAAATGTATAATAATGTATGTATTTACAAACAAAAAGTATATAAGTAGTATATCAGTTATCTGGTTCCCATACTACAAGCTTTGCCTTGCGGCTAGATGATGATGTGTGAAAAATGTCCAGCATTAAAAAAAACTCTGGTGACGGAGTTTTAAGGCCGCCCTAAGGCCTCATGGCAATCTACGCACTGATGAAAACGTAATTACTATTCGACCGCAAATATTTGCCGATCATAATGTCTTAATACCTATGTCTTAATACCTACTTCTTAACATTATTAAAACAATATAAAAGGAAGCAAAGCTTAATCGAGCTCAATTTATTTCAATAGAGGCTTATAAGTAAGCTTAGCTTCGCTGTGTTAAAAGTAATGTCTAAGTTCATTACAATTTAGTCGTTATTTCTCGATAAAATCTTGTGCCTAACATCGTTCTAGGTAATTTTGTTAAAATCAAAGGAACATTTCTTTAGAATGTGAAAGACTTTATAGGGATGCATATCAAAAAATATCAAACAAAGTTATTCAAGATTTTCAAGGTTTTCAAAATTTTCGTTTTTTTGTCCAACTGACGATCAACTTTGACGACCTCTGTGGCGCAGTGTGCGAAGACCCGCCTGCGACGCAGAAGGTTGCGGGTTCAATCCCCGCCGCGTGACCAATGTTTGTATGATCTACAAATATTTGTCTCGGGTCTGGGTGTTTCTATGTATAATATGTATGTATCTACAAACAAAAAGTATATAAGTAGTATATCAGTCATCTAGTACCCATAACACAAGCTCTGCTTACTTTGGGGCTAGATGATGCTGTGTGAAAAAGTCCAGCATTATAACTTCAGTTTCAGGTATCAATAGCAGGAACAATCGCGTAACAAGATACAAAAAAAAAAAACATACAGACTAATTGAGAACCTCCTCCTTTTTTGAAGTCGGTTGAAAATTAGAACTTATCGTGAGAGACCATTTAGCTTTCATGACGATTTTAAGTGATGAAACAGTTAGGTACAGTTCGCCCAACGGATCTAGGCATTCATGAAGTTAGCCGTTTATCTGCGCACTGACCGATTTTTCATACAAAATTGTGTCTGCGCAGACAAACGACTAGCTTCACGAATGCCTAGATCCGTTGGGCGAACTGTACTGAAAAATGCTTTTTGACTTTGAATTTTTGACGATTTTGTATCAAACAAAACTGCAAAAATTTGGGATCAGCTTCCAGCGTCTGTATTTCCGCTAGCTACAACCCTGTTGTTTTTAAGAAGAGAGTTAATAGGCACCTTCTGGGTAAACTCGCTCCATCGTAGACCTCAATCTTGCCTGTGTAAGTTTCGAGGTCAAGAGCCGACCCATTTATCATTAAAAAAAAACACCTCTTTCACTTTGGTCGCCCTGTTGGTCGTGTGAACAAATTTTTTTTTTGGATCGATTACTTAGACAGTTTTTTGTATGTTTTCCCCTAGAGAGAATTTCTACCGTGCCTTGGAGATACAAATAATGATTTTGTTCCTTTTGAAAATGCGTGCTTAAGGCTCAACGATTAAGCTCACTCTTCGTATTTGCATTCAGTTGCAAAGCTTTGTCAGTTCGCGAATTAATTTAAGTTGAGCAAAGACGTACTAATTGCTTCGTCTACGAACGAATATTTATGCTAGAGATCTCTCATAGTTCAATTTAAATGTTTCAGAACAAACAATTGTTAACAATTTCTAAAAGATATGATTACTATCAGCCCCTGCTTTTATGGCGTTGGACATGTAATACATTGTACAGTCAGCAACGAAAGTCTTCATAAAAAAAACAATCCTTTTCGCTTTCTAAGAAAAAAAAACTTTTCTTGGGAAATTATTCTGGACTGAGCCATACTTTTCAGAATTTGTCACGATATTATACTCGTAGATTTTGGAAATATTCTGATTTGTGAAACATCAAATGTTAATCGACTTTTGTTGCTGACTGTACCTAATTAGACTTTACATCAAAAAGAAGTAGACTGGTAGTGATTTTCTCTAAAGCTAATGCTTTAAAATTAAAAAAATAAGCATAATATATGTGTTTTATTCATAATTGAATAAAACACAAATATTATGCTTATTATTTTAGAATCTACAATTATTGGCAGTGGACAGATCACCAGTTATCACGATAGATGAATACCACACTGATGGACAATAGTACCTATTATGTAGGTAGTGGTGTGATAATGATATCACACCTCCATTCCCCGCAGAATATGTAATCCCACCAATCCCATAGAACCTAGGCTATCTACAGCACCCTAGGCATTCTAATGGCGAGAATGCCCAAGTGGCTATTATTGCGACAACCGCATAGATTGTATCTCTCTGTGGCAAAGATTATACCAGTTAATCAAAGAGTGGAGCAAACCAGCCTGTAGCAAAAACAAAGTCAGCCCGACTTTTAGGGTGCCTTAAAATTTGCGGTAAAGTGGAGGCAGAGCGTCTAAACTTTGAAGGCATCCTTTAATGATGAATGGACGTATAGACGGACAGACGGTTTGTGGATCCCTAAATCTTTCAGAAGTCTAAGGGAGTAGTAAGAGGCATTTGATACGAATATCATTTAATATACATACCCATACCACAAGCTCAAGCTTACTTTGGGGCTAGATGATGCTGTGTGAAAAGTCCAGCATTATTTATTTATTTATTTAATATCAACTTTGCAGAAGTCATCATTCCAGACGTTACAAATGTTGCAAGTCCATCGCCCTATATAAATAAATAAATAATATATAATGCTGGACATTTCACACAGCATCATCTAGCCCCAAACTAAGCAAAGCTTGTACTATGGGAACCAGATAACTGATATACTACTTTTATACTTTTCGTTTGTAAATACATACATATTATACATAGAAACACCCAGACCCGAGACAAATATATGTAGGTCATACAAACATTTGTCCCGCGGCGGGGATCGAACCCGCAACCTTCTGCGTCGCAGGCAGACCTTCGCCCACTGCGCCACAGAGGTCGTCGTATATGAGTATAATAATACATAAGTACTGCGTCCATATTTTGCCTCTTGAAGCTTTGTTAATCAATAGATACTGAACAAATTAGATCGCGTTATAGTTGCGATTTGCTTTTTGTAACTTATACATTCATATTTTTTTAGATATAAATAAAAAAATAAATAATTACGTTTATTCAAATCAAGCAGAGTACAATCAACAATTGGTTAATCTTACAATTTTTTACAATTAGGTAGGTAGGTATATTTAATAATTAGGTAGGTAGGACCTACCTAATCATACTTTACAATCAGGATGGCTTGTGGTTGATTAGTATGTGCAGCGGTATCTGCACTAAGTACAAGACTTGTGTTGTAGATGCCGCGTAATATGAGTATCAGTAGGATGGTTCATACCTCTTGTCTAACTACATCTACATCCACATCACTCTGAAGTCAGAAGCACGCAATTATGGTTAATATTGACAATATCTGCCTCTGACGAGACAATGTCGTACATGCATTAGTAATTGATATTCGGTGTTGCCGATAGTTTCCGTTCTGAGGAGCTCTGCCAAGTTACTGTTAGTGCTGGTTCATGTAGAATCAAAGCAGACACTAAGATAGAGGGAAACAAGCATAACGAAGAAGAGAACATTACTTTACTAAGACTCTTGATATTCCATAACCAGAGATACAAAGTGCTCTTGTTGTTTAGTGAAAGTGCTTTCCGTTCCTAAGTTTTGAGTCTTAATCATGCGCCATTGAGTTTTCTGTCAAATATGTATTTGCTCTGCCAGTACTCCCAAAAATGAAGGAAAACATCGTGAGGAAACCAATATACCGTAGAATTTAACAATTTGAAAACGTGACATTGAAAAAAACATTTTTCTTTTACTAAACTCGTTCGATAAATCTAGTGATGTTGTTCAAGGCAGTAACACGCCAACACAGCGCATGCTACAGTAGAATATAATAAAGAGGACAAGCAAACAGGATGTGAGGAGCTTCAATGCAGGAAACTGTTTGAGCTGTGTTTGTCACGAACCAATACACTGTTGCTCTAGTGAAGAAAGAGGCGTGTTGGCTGAGTGGGGCAGTACTAGAGATACCTACTTTAATACTGACGACCTCTGTGGCGCAGTGGGCGAAGGTCCGCCTGCGATGCAGAAGGTTGCGGGTTCGATCCCCGCCGCGGTACAAATGTTTGTATGACCTACAGATACTTGTCTCGGGTCTGGGTGTTTCTATGTATAATATGTATGTATTTACAAACCTAGTACCCATACTACAAGCTCAAGCTTACTTTGGGGCTAGATGATGCTGTGTGAAAAGTCCAGCATTATTTATTTATTTATTTATTTTAATACTATAAATGCGAAAGTTTGTCTCTCTACTCGTTTGTTCAATCATTGAGCGTTCCCTGGCGTAGCGTGGATCATTCTTAAATCGTACATGACAGGTTCTGCTCTGCGTATCTCACTAATCAACCTAGCTGACCTTAGGGATTCAAACCTATGCCTACTCGCAGTGTTTCCTGTAATGAATGGCCTGTCCGAGCCAAATTGGCAGGCGGCGACGGAACATCTATTATTGCCACCGCAGCTTAATGTTAGACTTAGCATACAATTCTGGCCGCCTGAATAATGGCTGAAACAGTTTGGAAAATATAGGTACAGAACTTTATATTAATTATTGCAAGCCCATTGCCACTTGATAGGACTAATATGTAATCAATTACTAACAGATTTCCTAAAACTATTCATACAGTTAAAGAAATTATCAAAACGCAGTCGCTGCTTTTTGTTAATTACTATAATTTCTTAATTGCTATTAAAAAAATGCTAGGACCGCTGGGGATAACTAAGTCTTTATATCTAGGTGATTGGACTTCAGTCCAATTTCTGTCCAGAAGTCGAGCAATACCGTGAAAGAAACGAATCCCGATTAAGCGCCAAAAGTCACTTTTCCAGGCCCAAAGTATTGCCAGTTTTGGTTCATTAAAGGGGTGCCTTGAAAACGATACCCCATTAGTGGGGGCAAGTTCTACAATCCTGACCCGAGCTCTACGTTCTATTATGGAAATTAGTACGTAACGAGCTCAAAGGGCTGGGTGTCGGCGCCAATTGAGATGGATCTGTGCCCCTTTATCTAAAGCGGGTTACGCCCCGCTTCAATAAATTGATTGGGACATACAGACCCGTGTACGAATTAATTATCATAATGATAACGTGGGTACAGAGATAAGGAGGGGCTGAACGATTCGTGATCACTCGATTTTGAATTACCTTAGACACTATGCAAATCCAGTTTAACAGCTGCGTGATCTAGACGAACACGAACTTCTAGAAACTTTAATGTGCTGGATTATCCTTCGATTTACACCAGATTATAGATCGTATGAGACATAAAATTGATCAAAATAAAAACGGAAAATATCGAGCAAAGACGACAGATCACTCAAACCACTGAGTGGGTGGAAACATCATTAGTACGTCTCCAGACTGAAATGGCGGGATGAGCTGGACGCAAAAGATTGGGTAAACCTGGATTACATTTAGAGTGGGATTATAATAACCTATTTTTAACATCTTATTTTAACCTGTGTATCATCCATACTTCCATACTAATATTATAAATGTGAATGTAACTCTGTCTGTCTGTCTGTCTGTTTGTTACGCTTTCACGCCCAAACCGCTGAACAGATTAAGCTGAAATTTAGCATAGTTAAAGGTTGTATTACAGGGAAAGACATAGGCTTTTTTTATCCCGAAAAAAATAAAAAATCCCGAAGGACCGCGGGTAACACCGCGGGAGCGCAGCTAGTAAATAAATAAATTTGATTTGATTGATTTAATTTGATTTTATTTTTTTTATCAAAATCCATTCAAAAATAAGAATAGGGTTCATTTAAAGCCTGCAGTATCACTGGGTAACACCCCGGGGCTCAGCTAGTATAACAAATAAATCATAGTAACAACGCAACGGTTCTAACTAAGAAGATAGTTGACAGCAAAAAACATTGGCGCGTGAATCCGATATTCAAGGGGCAAGAGTTATTGATGCTCGGAGGGTTACATCGTAAAATACGAAAATTAATCAAATGATTTGGATCTTAAAGATCTCTTCTATATCAAAATTTGTCGGTTAGGTTTATCTTTTACAAAGTACCATAAATAATTCAAAACGTTCGTTTATTGAATACTTTACCTGCTCTTGATTAAGTATTTATTTCCTAACATATTTTATATTATATGCCCACACTTTGCAGAAGTTATCATTCCATACGTGATAGGTTAAAATTATCGTTGGGCGTCCGAGAACGGAAGGCGACGACAAGGCCGGCCGAGAAGGCGTTGGCGGGACGATCTCGACGGGATCGAGAGAGAGTGGTGGGAAATCGCCAGAGATAGGGACGTGTGGAAAATTTTAGGGGAGACCTTTGCCCAGCAGTGGGATACCATAGGTTGAAAAAAAAAAAACGTGATAGGTTGCAAGCCAATTCCTTCTAATACATCATTCAAAGTTATTTACACAAACGATAACGAATCATGTAGAATCAGCAACATCTATAATTCAATATTCCCCGCAAGATTTCGGCTACGAAGTCGAGTTATACAATTAGTCTGATAATGAGGTTATACGCGGTATGCCGGTCACGTGGCCGGACGTGGGAATTACTCGCTGCTTCCGTAGTGCTGAATAGGAACGCTTTTTGCGAAAAACTAGAAGAAATGTGTAATTGGTCACTCGGTGAAATGGTAAGGTAAAAGTTAAAATGATTTTTGCAGATCTTTTGTATGGATGGAGGCATTAAGGGGTCAAATTTTTAAAACGATAAGTAATCTTTTTTCACGAAAGAGTCACGCAAGTCTGCACGTGTAATTTAAACTTTATATTTATTTACAGAAACTAAGCTACTACATACTTACAATATGATAATTAATTTATTTTGTAGGTAAGTCAAAATAAGATTGTACATTATTATGGTTGGACATTATTATGATTGGACATTTTTATGAATGAACATTTTTCGACTGTTTGTCATTTTTCATTATTGGACAATAGTCGTGCAAAGGGCATCGGGATGATAAATTCTCAGAATTAATAATTATGAAGAAAAATTGGTTGGTACAAAATGATAGACGTGAAATGCGACAAATTGTTTTGACTTGGCTATAATGCTATGTTGGTATTTGGTATTTACCGTACTTACCTAGGGGTTGAAGCAAATCTGTATCATTTTACTGTAGTAAAAAGTGCTTCTTCTTCTTCTTATCGTGTCACTAGTTCTTTCGAACCAGTGTGGTAAAAGGATTTTAAGTTTTAAGAGGCTCCTTTCGTGCACTTGACACAATATTTTCGAACTTTATAGGTTCTACGACGTGCCGGTAAAAAGGGCTGAATTAATTAAACAAAGTACAGTACGCACAATCAATGTTTAGCTCTCTGAAGTAACTGCGCAGAACCCATTTTTGATGACGCCTAAAAAACGAAGACAGCGTTGTATAGCTGCCTCGCTCACTCGCTTACTTTGTTGCATCGTTCTATCTCGCCTACTCGTGCAAACCTGCGCAATCGTTTATTGCACCTAACTTCAGAGAGATAAAGATCGGTTGTGGGTACTGTACCCTGTTAGCAAAGTGATTATTAACTACCCATACAACCATTTTCGGTCGCAAAATTTTAAAAACGTCGCAAATTTGCAATTTGTCGTAACAATAACGTAACTTGTGATTTCGGTTGCAGCGTGTATTAAAGGTGTTGACAATTTGTATCGAAAACATTACAGTAATAGTGTGTGTGCTTTGTGTCGATAATTTTCGTCATTTTGTTCTTCATTTTGTTCTTGACACATTGTGTGAACTTGAGTAAATTGTCAACACATTGACGACACTAGGTAACAGTAATTGTAGTAAAGATAACGACACTAATTGTTGGATTTGTCCAAACAGAAAACCAGTGGTTCTCAAGCTTTAGTGGTGCTCAGGGACTGGTTGTTTGTGCAGATGAATATAAATTACTAGCTGCGCTCCCGCGGTATGACCCGCGGTCCCTCGGCATTTTTTCGGGATAATAAATAATAAATAAATAATGCTGGACTTTTCACACAGCATCATCTAGCCCCAAAGTAAGCAGAGCTTGTGTTATGGGTACTAGATGACTGATAAACTAGATAAAAAGTAGATAAAAATAAAATAAAAAGTAGTATAAAAAGTAGCCTATGTCTTTCCCTGGGATACAACCTTTATCCATGCCAATTTTTTTCCTAATCTGTTCAGTGGATTGGGCGTGAAAAGGTAACAAACAGACAGATAGACAGACAAAGTTACTTTCACATTTCCAATATTAGTATGGAGTATAGATTAGTATGGATTGTTTTTATAACACACAACAAAGGTTAAGTAGGTACCTACTCTTAAAATAAAAATGAAAATCCAAGTTTAATTTTTTTGAATTTTATATCACATTAAAAAATGGAGGACTTTTTCGAATGTAGGAATGTCTCCTAATTTTACTCTGCATTTCATTTTCTTCCAGTTTTTCTCTGGAATGCTGTGTTCATTGCATCATAGAGCTTGTATCTCGTTTTTTTCAATGAGCGAGGTCAAAATAGGTAGGTTACATCTACCCACCCTTCTTCCGCAGAAACCTCATTAAATGGCATGTTGAGAACCACTGTGAACATAAAATAAACAAAACTCCATTTTATAAAACAGTCGCCCTGTAACAGTTCTTGACACAATTTTGAAATTTTTCAACATATTAACGTAACTGTGGGTCAAGTTTTATCATCAAGTAAATACATATTTATCATTGAAATTTACATAACTATCCAATATAATTAGTTAAAAACAATACACTTTGCTTATTTTTATAGACAGTATAATATAAATCATTTATGTGGTTCGAAAATATTGTATTTTGACTTTTTTTTTATTGAAAATGATCACAATAACAGAAAACATTTGAACTATTTTATCAAATCCTACAGGCGCATCGGTAAATTTGGTTAAATTACACTAAACTGCACGATGAATTTCAATTCGCAGAGTATTTTAGGTCGACTAACAAGCAAATATTACAGAATAATGTAGGTACTCACATTTTTATGATGGCGGCGAAAAATAAAATTAATGTCAGAACACACCTTTCAACTAAAAAAGTACACTTCAAAATTTCTGTTCATAAATCTGGGTAGATTATAAAGAGGAATGAATGAAATGAACCATTGAATGGTAAAGTGAACACAATAAGGTTGCCATGTTTCAACATGGAATCGATACGATGCGACAAAAAATACTGTTACGATTGATCCCCACTTTTCGACATTTTAACGACACATGTTTCGTAATGACGACAGAGATTTACGTAAATTTATAACCAAAAATTATTGTTACGCGAAAATTGTTACGTCATGTTAACGTAACGGCGACAAAAATGGTTGTATGGGTACTATTCCCACCCCAGCTGTATTGTATTCGTTACGATCTTGTAGTTTCAAACTTTTCTTGTTATAAGTTCCTTCATTAAATCGAACTTCTGTGCCTATATTTCTTGCAACAAGCATAAGACTTCGAGAATTCATTTGCTAATCAACAATTCCAATGAATTATCTTAAAATTACGTTACATTATTATTATTTTCAACCGACTTCAAAAAAGGAGGAGGTTCTCAATTAGTCTGTATGTTTTTTTTTTTTTTTTTTGTATGTTGTTACGCGATTGTTCCGCCATTTGTTGACCGATTTGCAAAATTCTTTTCATGTTTGAAAGGGTATACTCCAGAGGTGGTCCCATATAAATTTTATAACTGAGGGATTGATAGTTTACCCGTAAAACTCTAAACACCTTCCCTCCTAGCCATGTCACAAATAGAAATCGAATCGACAGCTTGACGCCCTGAGTCACACCGCGTTTCGAGTCAAACATTGAAGTCCGTTTTCTTTTTAGTATAAAAACGTAATTATTATTTGTATACTTTACGTACTCAGTTTACGGGTAAACTGGGTATTTACTGAGATGCACGGGCTAAAGCCAAGTGCATATCAGATCTACCTAAATGTTGTTGGGGCTGTCTTCATTTGGGTCACTCTGTAAGAACTTTCTTACAATCCTGCACGTGTTCAATATGACCGCCTTTTGAAGAAGGGCAAATGTGTGTTTTGGGAGTTGTTTTTTTTCTTCAAGAGACTGAAATAGTTTATTATTATTATTATTACGTGCTACCACTTTTTTTTGTTTTTTTCATGTCTCTAAAATGATGAAGTTATGAGAGTTCACTTATGCAGAATAAAAGGTATTTTTTGTTAAATTGAATCAATGAACAAAGAAGAGTTTTAAGAGTAAGTTGATTAATGATTATACTCCTGCACCTTCGCAATCATTATGTATTGCGTTGCGTCACACATCGTGAACTATCAGTGTTATGGTTCAAAGGAAATTTAATACAATATTTATTTAATTTTTACGTCTTTCAACGTTTTGTGCATCATAAATTCATAACATAAAAGTACGATTTGGCATCACAGCACAAAAGTAGGCTAGTGTAACTCTAGACCAGTGGGTTTCAAGCCATAATCAAGTCCTCCTGAAGAGCCGAGTGTTTTTACAACAGGGTACTAAAAGGAGGAGTGGTTCTGCTCGTTATCGAGCTCTCAAACTTAGCTGAAGTGCTACTGACGGTTCTCGATTCGTTATTACTTGAATCGAGTTCTCTTCGAGTTAAAAATCATTGTTTATCCATTACTGGCTTTACGTAAGTACTAAAGTAAGTAAGTTTACTTTTACTTATTAATATTCGTCAATAGGATAATTTCGTTTTGGAAAAAATGTGCATCAATACTAGCTCTTAATAGAACAAAATTTACAAATAACATATTTTTATGTTCCTAAAATAAACGACGCTTTAACACGTGCTCTAAACGGTAAAGGAAAACATCGTGAGAAAACCAGTTAGTATTCTTATAGGTGGCGATGGGCTTGCAACTACTTGCAACTACCCCCCTTAGACATCTTCAAAGGATCTGGAATAAGTAACATAAAAAAAAGAGATCCTGAGAGAATGTCTACCGCACCTTGGGGATACAGTCGTGAACCTGTGTGTGTGTTTAGGTTTAAAATAAACAATGGTAAGAGGTCTACTCGTAAATAAGTAGCATCAGCTTTGCGAGCTAAGCGAAAACATGAAATGCTTTTACCTATATCAACGTCACCTGCCACGGGCGATAGAAATAATCTCTAAGCGACTTCCAGTATCATTGTATAAATAACATAAATTATTAATAATTAAAAAGGAGCGGTGTGAGATCGCCAAAGATTAATAGAAAAATTTGGGAAAGATCTTTGTCCATCATGTGCTTACAAAATGTTGTTAGGACATCAATATGCACAATATTTTCCGAAACTAAAAACATTTTTTTTTTAATTATCATATTTATTTACAGAAACTAAGCTACTACATATTTACATATATTTACAAAATACAACAGGATTAGTCAAGCTATCTAAGGATCGTTAGAAACGATCTATAGATAGCTCAATTGATCCAGGTCACTGTCAGTCGGAAGCGTGCCCAACACTGGCGGCATTACCAAGCTGGATGGCAATGCTGATCCTTTGAGCCAAAAATGTGCCAGCTCTCGGATCACGCGTCGCTTCGACCAGACGCCCTGAAAGAATTTTGAAAACCCGAAGGGCTCCAGAACCCCACGGACCTAGGGTCTCAACCCCAAATTATGTAATATATTCTTTATATTGAAAACAGTCAGTAAGTATATGAAAAAATGCCTGTTTGTCCCATAAATATTTTGTTTATAGTCCCAAAATAAGCAGAGCTTTTTATGAGAATTATATTATACATATTATATATACAGGGTGTAAAAAACGTCTACTAAAGGATTTTCCGAAAAAATCATTATAAAAAACAGCGTTTGAAGATTACTGTTGTACTGGGCGCGTTGTTTTACGTTGATTGCCGGATTTTGAGTTCTCACTGTTTTTTTCTTTTATAAATGAAATTATCAGGTAGGTATGGTCTATTTATGTTGTACTAGTAGTAAATAACCGAAAATAACATAAAATGACGTACCTAGCTAAGTCAATATTTTTTGCGTTTTTTTTTTCGCTAAATATGTATAGAATCATGGTCAGATGCAACCCCTTAGTTTTCGGTAGTAGTCTTTTTACACCCTGTATATATTTCCTGAGCGTCTCTGATTCAGGTTTTTCCAAATCATCGACTTATAATAGCTTCAATCGTAAGTAAATGGTGTATACTCTTCGTTCATATCTCATTTAACATGGATCTTTTGATGTGAAATAATTTCTGATTTTCTGGTTTTTATGTAAAGGAAAGTCGAAGTTTTTTTTTAATAAAATAGGTACCTCAAAGCTCTTTGGCTCTGTAAACATAATTATTCCATTTTGGTAAAAATATTTTTATCTACAATAATACAATGTGATCTCGTGAAGAATATTGAAGCGTTTTTAAAGTAAGTAGGTACACAATTTAAAATATCATAAAGTGCTTTCTAATTTAATTTTAATTTACAATTTTAATAAAAGTAAACTTTCAACACAACACTTATAACACTTTCTTTATTTTTTTTTGTTTCTAGCACATTTTTACATGATTCTTTTGATATTTAAAATAGTTTCACACAAATTATTTCATGTATAATCCTCCATGTATGATCCAGACGAGGCGAACGCGCCGAACTGTCAATTCAATAGAAGAAATGCTGACTATACCGAGACGTCAGAAACGAGCCGCATTTTCTGGCGTAAAAAAATATCTTACGGCCTTATTAATTAGATTACCCTAATTCTAGCTTAATACGAGACTACTCTCAGACTTGTTACTTCTTTAGTAGCGAAGGAGCAACTTGAATATTTTGATGTTATTAATAAACTGGTAGTAGCCTCGAATGAGTAATACATTCCTTACATCGGGATTAGTAGAAAAAGAGTGAATGAACGAATGATATTATCATTCAAAATATTGTCTATCCTGTCATTAATTATATGAATGACAGAGATAGACAATAATTTGTATTTGACAATCTGTTTTATTCAAAGAGGTTTTATTCTTCTAAAACTTTTTGGTGTTACGTCTGCCTACTCCATCTCTATACTAGGTGGCGCCTAGGAGTAACTCTTACTCCGAGAGTAGAGTCGAATTAGCTTAGTTCTTCCTTGGTCTTTGTTTATTAATACTGAATTGATCTACTACAGCCTTATGCTTTGGATTAGCGCTAATACCACCCTAGTTCATGTTTATTAATGACAGCCTAAGAGAATGTCTATCATGCCTTGGGGATAGTCGTTTTCTGTTGTGTAGAATGCCTGAAGATAAATTCTGAGCTATTGCTCTGAACAACGAGAAAAACTGAATTTCTCAGGTTTGAATAGAAATACACAGACGCCAGAAAAAATAACCCCTTTCATCCCCAGAGAGTGTTAATTATTTCTGGCTAACTCCCTACTCGGTCCCCTGATAGAGGAAACATAATTATATTTTTTATATCAAAAAATTATATCCCATCTCAAATAACGATAGGTACATTTTTAACGTAATTATTATACGAGAATAGGTAATAAGTTTTATTCGCGTCAAACCGTCTCCGTTAGTATACTAAAATGAAATTAAAACAAACAAAATTATTTAAGTATTTTATTTTATTTTATTGGAGAAGGCGCGTTGGCGGGACGATCTCGACGGGTTCGAGAGAGAGTGGTGGGAGATCGCCAGAGATAGGGACGTGTGGAAAATTTTGGGGTAGACCTTTGCCCAGCAGTGGGACAAAATAGGTTGATAAAAAAAATTGGAAAACAAACAGCATAATAACAAATTCATAGAACACGCTAATAGAACAATTAGTAGGTAGGGCCTACATTTAAGTAATAGTCCTGTAAGAATTTATACTTAACTAGGAAGTAAAAAAAACACGTAAACAGGTTCACGACTGTATCCCCAAGGCGCGGTAGACATTCTCTCAGATCTTTTTATGTTACTTATTCCAGATCCTTTGAAGATGTCTAAGGGGGATAGTCAGAAGCCAAACACATATTTGAAAAGTATATAAGTAGTGTATCAGTTATCTGGTTCCCATAGTACAAGCTTTGCTTCGTTTGGGGCTAGATGATGCTGTGTGAAAATGTCCAGCATTATTTATTTTATTTTTTATTTATACATGCCCACATCTAGCAGAAGTTAGTATTCCATACGTGGCAGGTTGCAAGCCCATCGCCGCCTATAAGAATACTAACTGGAAGTCAAATTGTGGTTTAAAATGAATAGGTAAGTTAGATTAAAGTGAAATAGATATGAATTATGATAGAAACAGAGGTATATGAATCGATTATTTTGGGATAAAAAAGTGATTTAGGTAAAGGTATGAGATTCAATTTAAGGGTTATGGGAGGTTTTTCGAACCAGTTAAGCTTGAGCAAAAGTTATCAATAATAATAATAATAATAAATAAATAAAAGCCTTTTATTTCCCAAAAGTACTTAAACATGCAATTCTTGAATAGTGTTACAATTTAATTATTATTATTTTTTTTTTTTTTTTTTTTTTTTTTTTTTTTACACTTTATATTCATGCATTTTACATATATATATATATATATTTTTTTTTTTTTTTTTTTTTTTTTTTTTTTTTTTTTTTTTTTATAATTGGGATGCCCATTTTTGGACGTAGGCCTCCTCCATCGTGCTCCATCCTTGACGGTCCTGGGCGAGTCGCGTCCAGGTCACTCCTGCGACAGCCACAATGTCGTCCGCCCAGCGGCGGCGAGGGCGCCCTGGCGGGCGGTTCTCGCCTCGCGGGTACCAGTGTAGCACCTTCTCGCTCCATCTGTCGTCAGTCGTTCTCGCCGTGTGTCCAGCCCACCGCCATTTCAGGCGACAGATCATTTTGGTTGCATCTATGACTTTTGTAGTTCTCCGAATATCACTACATCTTTCCCTGTCTCTCAATTTTAGCCCCAGCATGCTTCTTTCAGCCGATCTTTGGAAAGTTTGAATTTTTCTTAATATTTCTTTTGTAATAGGCCAGGACTGGCAACCGTAAAGGAGAGTAGGCGTTACAACTGAGTCCATTGCCTTTTTCTTGAGTTTAACATGTAATTGCGATTTAAAGATATGTTTGAGAGACCAGTAGGATTTCCATGCTTTTTTAATTCGACATTCAACTTCTTCGATGTAGTGTTTAGTAAATGAAATGTTCTGTCCCAGGTATACATATTGATCGACGTAGCCAATATCTTTGTTGTTGATAAGTATCGCCTCTCTGCTTCCGTTTGTCATGATACATGTTTTTTCAGGATTCATCTCAAAGTTATCAATAATGGGGACAACGAACTACAAACAGCAATTTTTTACTGCGAGTAAGTTCTTCCCCTTGCATTATTCGATTCAAGATTGTTTCTTACTTTAGTTAGTTAAGACCTTTCTGAATAAACATTCATTTCATTTCATTTAAATAAGTTTTCTTTTTTATTTGGTTGAATTCCATGTTGACACATGTCAAAACAAAACTGTTACCGCAAAAAAGCGTTCTATGTACGAGTATTTAAAGATCGTTTTTCTAGGGACAGTTTTTTAGTTAGACTTGGTCTAAGCTCGGCTCATTTTTTTGTAATAAGCCCCATGGTGCCTCGTTGAAAATAAGTCAACATGTATAGGATAATGTGAATTAGTTCCTGTTTGCTCCCGAATGATAATAATATCAGTTTGCTGGGGAATGCACCTAGCGTAACGTTCCCCGAGTCCGCTTATTATAATCTCATTATTCTTGGCTTAGGAATTTAATTTGTCACAGAATTTTAGATGCATTTACATTTTGTAGTTCTAACTAAACTAATTAAGGGTCGGCTTCAAGTTTCAAACTCATTTAGGTTAATTGCAACGCTCTTTATTGATATTTAAGTAAGTTTAATTTATTCAAATCTATTCAGGTATTTGTACCGCTGAGATTTAAGCTGCATCTGGGGGCACGGGAGTGCCCCCGCCAGGACTAAACATTTAGTAATTCACAAACAGATTGTTTAGATAATTGTTTATTGTTTACCACACAAGAGAATTACAATAAGTATATTTGCATAGACTTAAGGTGACTCAAATAGGATTAGGAGGCGATCCTTGCATTGACCAAGATGCTGTAGTGCCTGCGACATTGTTGAGATAGTAAAAAAAAAAGCAAAAATATGTTTATTCAGAACGAATTATAGTTGAGCAAAAATTACAAATAAAACGATGAAACTGCAAAAGTTAAAAACTGTGAAGCAGTCTCAACGCCCACCTCCAGAACTGGTGAGTAGGTTCTGATGGAAAACTACATGGAGAAGTTTTTTAAATACTTATAAGAATAAAATTTTTGGTTTGCCAGCGAGCTATGGAGCGCAGCATCCTAGGCGTGAAACTTACCGATCGCATCAGGAACAGTGAACTGCGCTCCAGAACAAAAATCGCAGACGTTGGACAACAAGTCGGCAAACTAAAATGGGACTGGGCGGGCCATGTCTGCCGTATGTCGGATGAGTTGTGGGCACGAACCACCACAGAGTGGATCCCACGGAACGGGAAACGAGCACGCGGCAGACCGCGGTGACGGTGGAGAGACGAACTTGACTCTTACTCTCCCCATTGGAGAACATTAGCTAACAATAGAGTTGAGTGGAAGAAAGGAAGGGAGGCCTTTGCCCTGCAGTGGGACATCACGGGCTCATAATAATAATAATAATAAGAATAAAATATGATGGCAAGAGTTATGCAATGCGAGAGTGTGTGAGTTTTTGTGTGTGTGTGTTTGTGTGTGTGTAGTGAGTAGTATAATGGATGTACATCTTAGATCATAGAGTACCTAAGCTCGTCCAGCATCATGTCCTTAGCAAACATGTACCTAACTATGTCAGATTTAAATGGTGATCAAGTAAAGTTAAGACTACAATGCTTAAGGGCGATTATGCCTTGCACCATTACTATTAGTGAAAAAAAAATCAATTTTCACACTACTTAGTAATTACACATACTTATTACATACTTATTATCACATACTTAGGTATAATTTCCATCATAATAAGTGGGAAAATTGTATATTTCAAAAAAATGGAAGTCTCCAATTATTGTTCATGAATTTAGGTGGCTGATTAAATATACGTAAATTATTATGACTATTAAAATAGTTAGTGCCATAGGGCAGGTAATAAGCACCAACAGGCTTTTCAATGTACAATTTGCTTAACTTTGTCCAGTCGAACTAATTCGATAAAGTTGGACCGGACCAGAGTCCAATCACGGTCAGCTAAACTCCCCAGGTTTACAGCAGGTGGCGGCACTGTTGATTGTCCGAAGTGAAATGAAAGAGCGAGTAAAATTGAAAAGAGAGATAGGGTAAAATATTATGCTTATAACCAGATCAGACGACCTGAAGGTTTCGGGTGCGATCCCCGCCGCGGGACAAATGTTTGTATGACCTATAGATATTTGTCTCGGGTCTGGGTGTTTATGTATGTATTTACAAACAAAAAGTATGTAAGTAGTATATCAGTTATCTGTTTCCCAAAAGCTTGGCTTACTTTGGGGCTAGATGATGCTGTGTGAAATGTCCAGCATTATTTATTTATTTATTATCATCTTATTTTCATTCCAAATCTTAATCCATAGCCATTTGTTATACGATGCTTAAACAAAAAAAGATCTCTTATAACTTAGACCAGCTTAGTTAAAATAGATAAGCTGTCAGGGGACAGTCTTGAGACCTAGGGATTTGCAGGACGTTTACTAAGCACCCAGTATTATAATTAAGTAGAGCTAGTGAAATTCTAGGTGCAATGGGTGTACAAATAGTTCTGAGAAATTAACGATGAGGCTATAAATATTTTTAGAAAAAAATAAAAAAAGTACATTTTGTGACATAAAATAAACTGCTGTGACTTGGTTTAAAAATATGAATTGTCCATGTGTTTGAGATCTAGTGGCGTAATTGAAATATCCCATAGGACCCGTGTATTTGTTTATCCCAGCTAAAAAATATCCTTTGTTAATATTTGACCCCAAGCTCTGGTAAAAACCATGTCGATAATTTGCTCCATAAATAAATTAATCCCACAGGAATCTTACTTACTTTTTCCATCTCTATACATATCAGTTTCATTCAGATCCGTTTATTTGTTATTTGTTCATTATTTTTATCCCATGCGGTATCTGTGAACTATAGACGTGTCATCTGTCATCACTGTCATCGTACTTGCTCGCTCTTGCATTTCGCTCTCTAACTTTGGATACGTACTCTGACTCGCGTCGTGTCAAAAAAAATAAATCAGTATTAATCAATTACTGTGCTCATCTATGTGAATTATCCCCGAGGGACCACGGTACTTACTAAGCTATATTTTAATAATAACTATTCCTATGTAGAAGTAATGTCCCATAAACCTCAGATTTACGGACTTGTACTATCCCTACATTAATAACGCTGACAGGGGTTGACAAATTACAATAAAAGGTTTTAGTTTTATATGGATCTACAGAAGTCGGAGAAATCCTTTGCGTGTTACATGACCGGTTTGGCTTTTGGGCAATTGCAGGACATTGTATAGTGATTTATTTCTTGTATCCTGGATCGGAAGAGGCAGACCCATAAATGGAGATGAACTTCTCCCTTAAAAAAAGAAACAGGGTCATGACTGCTTTAATTTTTTAATCCGATAGAGACAAAAAAAAAATCAGCCAAATTGGTTGAGATATTCTCTACTTTACGTACATTTGCTACTTGGTTTTTATATATTTTTTTTAATTACCAAAAAAAAATTAGACATGGTCTCGGTATCTCTTACTTATCAAATTTATGTAAACAACACTAAATATTTTTTTTAATCTTAAAACCTAAAAAGGAGACAAGACGTGACGGACATGGATTTATGATAGCTACTGCGGTTTTACTGACTGAGAATGGTACGAGAGCATAGTTTGAATGATGATCTGTACGCAATGTTGTCTGTAGTACTTATTTGTACAGTTTTCATAAAATTTTGTTCGGTTTCGGTTGACTACAATCCTCGATAACTTTGTGGTAGTTAAATAATAAAAAAAAATCTGACCATTATCATTTTCTGCGACATCTGCCTTATTTTTTTTATAATTACAAAATATCGGTGTATAAATGTCATTATAGGAATCTAAACTAAACTGACGATCAATGGAACACCCACACGATAAATAATAATACATTCCAAAAATATTCCCCTCTTTTACAGCCAGTTCTAAAAGATGAAAGGTCTAAAATGGAAATAGCATAATTGTACCTAAAATACATTTGATGTGTAATTTTCTCCATAAGTTAAAAAATATCCGTCCCAAGAAATGAATTTCATCATTTCATCCCGTGGGTGTCGTAAAAGGCGACTAAGGGAATAAAGGAACACAGAAGACGGGCAGCAGCGTCTCTGAACCGTTTGACATCTTACTGCGATCGCCAACCCGCCTGCCAAGCGTGGCGATTATGGCAATTCCTCCCAAATGTTTGGGAGAGGCCCTTGCCCAGCAGTGGGATCCCTACGGGCTACTAAAAAAAAAAAAAAAAAAGAAATGAATTACCTTTTACTTGATAGTCTATATTTACTGATGTGGATATACGTGATAGTTTATTGATAAAACTGGTCAAACGCGAGTTAGACTCACACATGTTGTTCTGTTCCACTGAACAATGATGCTGTAGTTTTACCTCCAGCAAAAAAACGCGATAAAAAGACGTTTCTTGTAATAAAAGCCTTATTTCAAAAATCTCCGAAATATAGAGCCTGCTTGTTTAATTCATCGTTTCATTCATCTCGAAAGACAAGACAAGAATCTCATGAATTTTTAAGACGATTCGAAAGTTCAACACTCATTCATTCATCATCTAGTCTTATACCCAACATAACCATTTGTTTTTTACATTTTCCCTATCACTAGTATCAACACTATAACATTCATCAAAATTGCGGAATATTTTCCCAGAATGTATTATTTATTTACTTCAACATCATTTCACTTTTTTCCCAAAAAGGGCCAAGGGCAATGGTCTGAAGTCTTTTTGTGGTCCCTTCAGTTAAACATCCGGTCACGTACAAATAGGCTAGTCGTGTCCGACCGATGCACGATGGTTAGTGATCATTTTCTTGTTTACCTTTGGTCTGTTGGACTCGGGTAAAAAGTACAGTCAAACTTTTGTACAAGTAAAACTATTTTGTATATTAAATAAAATAAAATGTTCGAAAATGTCTAGAAAAAAATTGTAAGTAAAATAACTTTCCATGTTGTGTTGTGTTAAGCCCTGAAATTTTGTATTTAAATTTGTTTCAGATTAATTCGCGTAATAATTTAAAAAGGTCACACATTTTCATTTTTTTTCAAATAATCTAAAAAAGACCTATGCGTACAAATTATGTTATATAAAAAAAAACGTAAACAGGTTCACGTCTGTATCCCCAAAGTGCGGTAGACATTCTCTCAGACCTTTTTATGTTACTTATTTCAGATCCTTTGAAGATGTCTAGGGGGGTAGTCAGAGGCATGTCCAAACACATATTTGATACATGCCCACATCTTGCAGAAGTTAGAATTCCATACGTGACAGGTTGACGGAAGACATATAAACTTAGCAAAGCGAAATCTTTGGCTCTGAAAATCAAAGTTATGAAAACAGATTATACTAATGATTTCGTTTAGTCAAAAGCCGCTAGCAGTTTGTTAGTTGATTGTACAAGCATTCTAAAGAAAAATGTTGATTGTATTCAAGCACGCAGTATCCTATGGGACCATCTGTCTCGTCTTTTTGTACACGATGGGGTAGTATTTTTCCCGTGTCTTTTTTGGGATTTGTTCCCCACTCCTTGATTACGGGAGTGTTTGTGTGTACATACCTATCGTTTTATTTTACAATAGTAAAATGAAGGTATGTAATATAGAAAAATATTTATAATATATATGGTAACATAGTAATATATTGTTTACTGTCTACACTAACCAATCGCGATGTCATCTGATAATGTCTGTACCGTTTTTTGCGAACTACGAGACTATGGAATAATAGAATCGCTTTCGCTTTACGCCAGCCAATGGCCTTATTGTTTAATACATAAATTCATCAAAATCGGAGTATTCAATCAACATAAAAAAACAATCAGTATATTCATGAGGCAGTGTACGCTTCCAGATTCATTACGAAATTAATTTGTTCTCGGCTCCGTAATGAACACGCGAGCTCATTCTGTATACAAAGCCGAAAATAACTGCCTTTTTTAACTTAGCCTTTGAAAACTAGGTTTATAAGAAAGAAAATCTCTCTTCGCAACTTTGAAAGTACGTAATAATTATGTATAGGTATGCAAACATTTTTTTTTAACAACCTATTGTGCCCCACAGCTGTTGGGGAAACGTCTCCCCAAAAATCGTATCTGGTCTTTGGCGATCTCCCACCACTCACACATGATTTTTAGTTTTTTAGGGTTCCGTACCCATAGGGTAAAACCTATTACTAAGACTTCGCTGTCTGTCTGTCTGTCCGTCTGTCACCAAACTGTTGAAAAATTCACAAATGATGAATTTTTGTTGCCGCTATAACAACAAATACCTACTAAAAAACTGAATAAAATAAATATTTATAATACCCATACAACAAACGTGATTTTTTGCCGTTTTTATAGACAGTGGTACATAAAGAACCTTTCGTGCGCGAGTCCGACTCGCACTTGGCCGGTTTTTTTTATGAATGCTTAATTTGTCAACTTCGAGTGATATTGAAAAATACCAATATTGGTATTTTAAATTTAAAGTAAGTATTGTAAAAATATTTTTATTATACAGGGTGTAAAAAGACGTCTACCGAAGCCGAAAGGGGTAGGTACAGCATCCCAACACACAACCAAATCCAAAGGGATTTTCCGAAAAAAATCATTATATCCGGAGAAAACAGCGTTTGAAGATTACTGTTTGCGTAGGTACTGGGCGTATTTTTTTTACGTAGATAGGATTTTGAGTTTAAATTATTTTTTTTCTTTTCAAAATGAAATAATTAGGTAGGTATGGTCTTATTGTTATATTAGTAGTCAATAACTGAAAATAACATAAAATGATTAAGCTAAGTCATTTTTTTTTTGCGTTTTTTTTTCGCTAAAAGTGTTTAGAATCATGGTCTGATTGCAACCCCTCAGTTTTCGGTAGTTGTCTTTTACACCCTGTATAAAATAATATCTTATTGTAAAAATATTAGACCATAAACAATATTATTATCTGTGAAGATGAAACACGTTCTACATTGACAGTCGTTACTAGTTAATAACAGATTTCATTATGTTTTATGAGGTTACGTGGACTGAGATTCGTCACGAAAGCCGTCTGAAACTCACGTAACACCCTTACAATATAAACAGACTAGATGAATACTTATGGCTTTACTTCTATGAATTTTTAATTTATATTATAATAGAATAAACGTTGGAGGTATAATTTTGAAAAAAGTAAATCGATAAGTCTGAATACTAGTCATTCAGAAGATAAAACTGTCAAAAAAAAATAATTTATTGGTTATTTGGTTTTGGAAATAAACTCTAGTTTGATGTTATCGTTATTACTTTAATATACTTTTTGTTTTAAGGTATAGTTTGTTTGTTTCGCAAGCAGAATACTAATTTCCTAAGCTATACTATACTATACTATATATACTATACTCTTCGAATTCACGAATACTTTTAGTACTAGGAAGATAAAACTGAACTGCGGCCCTATTCGCGTTCCTTTTTTCGTTCGTTTGATGAATATTCGGATGCTTCCCATCACGATTTCTGACTTTAAGAGCCAATTTTTTTAGTTTGGAATATTTGGTCCTAGGTTAGGCGTATTTTGACGTTTGAAAAATTGGCCCTTGAAGTCAGAAATAGTGGTGGAAAGCATCCCAATATTCATCAAACGAACGAAAACAGGAACGCGAATACGGCCCCTGGCTTCAGGCCAGAGCCGTGGGTGGAAGCTAGTCTTAATGCAAAACATACTTCTAACTACTACATTTTCTTATTAAGATAACAACGAGACGCACCGTCTTGTCACGTTATAAGCAGTTAAACAGTTACAACCTGGCGTTATTAACGTTATTTTGTTATGGTCGAACATGAAAAATGTTACTGGCCTTTTATTTCACCAGTTATCTCAAATTGTCATTTTAGGAATAACTGGTTTTGTTTGCATTTTCTTATCTTTTTAATGGAAGATCAAACATTTAAATTGTCTAAAATTAATACTAAGGACGAAAGCCATTATTTGCTCTATAGAGCATACAACAAATTTCCCTGAAATCTTTATTTGGTACGGGTTTTCCCATATTGGTCTTTATATTCTCAGGATAGCGTAGCGAGTAGCTGCGAAGCACCAGAAATGTTATTAGTAATTTTTAGAATTCTCTATTTTCTATTTGCCTTTTCTGTTTTGATTTTCGACATTTTCTTACGTTATCATATTATATATATTATTATTCTTATGTTACAGTCAGAGATTTTATATACCATACCACTATATTCCTAGTAGGTTTTAATGACATCTTACTTACGGGATCCTTCTTATATTTTAGAGACATGCTTGCAGATCTTTTAAGGGAGCAAAGAGATATTTAAGGAGGAAGTCTGACTAAATGAACATGTATTTTTTTATAATTTAATAAAAAAAGCCTGTTTATTTCCTATAAGAAGATACAAATGAAATATATTTATCAAATTGAGATTTCTAATTAAATGCATTCCCAAAATTTCTTTTTCAAATGTTTAGTGATCCTAAAGTGTCAATTTTTTTTTGTAGTAAGTAATTGGAAAAGTTTATGTTTCCATTATAAAAACCCAACGAAATCAATATCTAATTAGTTCTGTGTCGCCATCTATTTTGTGAAGTTCATAACACAAGCACTGCTTACTTTGGAGCTAGATGATGCTGTGGGAAAAGTCCAGCTTTATTTATTAAGTATTTATTTATTTATGATTTATGCGATGACATATTATCTAAAACAAAGTAGGTTAAGGGGCATAAAATAACGCAAAAACAGTATAAATCCTAGGAAGTGCGTCAAGCTAATCTTAGCGGAACTATGTAAATATGTTGCTGCTAACATAAATCAGTCCTATGCAAATTAGTGTAGGCCACAGGTTAACAGGCCAGGCCCAAACATTATAAACTTTAAGTTTAAGTTAGCCACTTTGCTTGCCTTATAAAACTGTGGTGTAGATACGAAACTTAATTAAAAGGTAAGCCACGAATGTTACAGGCACTACAGCGTCCTGGGGGTTAACATGAACTCTAATTTCCTGGCTGTTTTAAAATTGACATGCAGTTCAAAAACTGCCAGACAAACAAAAAAACAGCCAAATAAAAGTTCATGTCAACCTTCAGAGTGTACAGGCATAGGTTGCCTCTAGACCTTGTACTATCCTAGTAAGTAAATTACCAAAGTATTATAATTATTGAAACACGTCTAAATGTTCGCAACAGACTACCTTTTATTTCATTACTAGCTTAATTTACATACAGATTTCATAGATGGCACTAGTAGTAACCTTTTACAACTATTTTGATTCACTAAATTTAACAATAATGATGGAATTAAGTACAGACTTTTTCATCGTCTCACAAAGGTTTCTTTTGAATCAAGTTTCATTTCTTGGGTCAGTTTTAATACTCCTCGTCATGTTTTATGATTATCTACTGAATTAATGAGGGTCAATGAATTTTTGGCCAGGGTGTGAATAGTTTAACACGGGTAAGCAAGTTCTGAATTTAATCTTAGAAAATATTACTTACTGAACAAAAAATGTTGCGGTGCCTCTATGTCGTTGTCTTGATGCCTGATTCATATACTTCTATATTCTATTATTATATTGTAGAGGTTCCACAATAAAAACAAAGACTGAGTTTCCGAATTATTAAACTGAGTTTATTCACAACTTTTTGTATGTACCCACAATGAGTTTTTTTTTTTTAATAGAGAATTTGATATAATAACAATAATAATAATAATAATATCTATGAGTATATACAATTGTGACCACGGGGTTTAAAAGGATTAAGACTGAAAGACATGACAGCAGTATCTAGGCACTAGGCAAATATCTTCAACATAACTACCATTCTTTTTTCAAATATTAAAAAAATTCAAGTCAAACTCACATTTGGCTAATGTTATTCAACTTCAAGCTTTAAATCTCTAATCAAGTCTGTCTGAATGACCGTGAGGAACAAAAAATAGAAAATTGATCACAACCTGAGTGACGTATAAAAAGTCGGTTTTATACCGTTTAGGATCCAATCAGTTTGAGATTGATGACTATAAAAACCGGTTTTCATCTAAAGGTAAGAAAATAGCTATGTTCACCTGAAGACAAAGAGATTAAAATGGTTTTTATTTCTCTCTTTTGAAAGCATTCACTGTTACATAAAGTTTTGCATAGAAGTTTAAACAATATGCACTTTTAGTATAGTGTAACACAAAGAACTATAGAGTTTACTCTAAAATAAAACTAGATAGCGGCAGTAGAAAAGTTAGAACGCGCTATCGTTGCGTTTTGGCCCGACCGGTATTAGCTCGGGAATATTTTGTTTTGAATCGAGTCTTGGCGTCTCGGCTCTTTCAATGCCCGCCATAGTCCGGTAACACTAAAACCGCCATAGGCCATTAGTTTTAGGCCCTCCGAAAAAAAAATGTATCGAGCCTTAGAAACGTAATAAGTGCGGAGACGGATTATTACCGGACCAGCTGATTACGAATACAAGGACAAAGCCCATATTACTATTCTCTTTGAAAAAGCCCTAGCTTGCTCATCGAAGCCGTTACCTACTAACGACACCGGTGCCACAGAATACCAGCGCTGCAGCACCTCTAAGTTGCTGCAGCACACGCTGAGTGGTGTCCATTTTTGTGTATAGTATTAAGTTAGTATAGTTCCTAATTGTATTTTATGTTTATGAAACACAAAATAAATGTTTTTCTATTCTATTCTATTCTACGTCGAATAAACTAACGTACGACAGCTCCCGTTCGTTTACCTATCGCTAAAACCACCCCTCTTACAATAACTTATTATTTTTGTGTCTGAACATAAAATTAATCCCGATTTTGAAGGGTCTTGATGAAATTCTCAATACCTTATTCAAAAAAACAAAAAAAAAAGCATTTTGTTACTGAGCGACTAAACTATTAAAATCTACGTACACGTTCACTAAATTTTGTTAGTGATCTTGACTGACACCGTGAATGATCATAGGCTCAATTTTGGTTTAATTTTTTAGGACATTATCTCTATTTTATCTTGGAAATACTACTTACTATAATATTTCCGCTGAATATTGATCCCTAAACCATTACAATACATTTTATATTTCATAATCAAGTAGCTTGTAGTGACAAATGCTACACAAAAGATGATGAATGTCGTGTATTTGATTGATTTCATCGCAATGAATCAGTGTCAACAAATGTGTCGACAATATCAAATAATGTTTTATATTCGACTTTATTCCTTTGTGATAAGGTCACAGGAAAAGTGAAAGTAACCTTTGGAGACAGCTTTTTATGCCTCCGATACGTGCCCTATTGATTCAAACTTCGAATTCTTATTATTATTTATTTTATTTATTTATTTCAGATGTTAAATCCATTATTAACTAGACTTATGCTTTTTAAAGGATATAAAAGTTAGTCTTCTAGTGAGTCAACTCTCTTCAATTAAGAAATGATAAAGATAATAATTTAAAAAATGAATATGAGGTAGAGCTTTTTATTAAAATAAAAGTAGGTTTAATAATTTAATGGTGGCTGGTAGCCTACGAAAAAAATTGCTTAATAGTTCTCTAGTAGCACCAATTTCGTGAACACGCAGAATGTCGCTTACATCATCCATCGGTGCCAGCAACGCACATGGTAAGCGTGTAGTGAACTTCTGTCGATGACCGTTCTAGCTAACTGGTGATATCTGAATGGTCGCTCATTGCAGCGTAAAAGAGCAGCAGAAAATTGTTTACATTAACATCTATCACGAAAAATTGCGGTTTTAAGCAATACAAACTAGTCCTATGTTCAACTAGTTGAGCAATCTAGTTGAGCAGTGGGGAAGAAGTAGAAAGCAGAATATTCGCGCGACTTTTGAAGATATTTTTTCCGAACGCAGCGATCTATAATCAGGGTTGACTTTTCCCAAATCGCTTACAGAAATAGATACAGTGGATGGAATAAATTATTACAATAACACTGATGGATGGTGTTGTAGGTAAATAGAAGGGAAAGGTGGAACACGAAATATTGTAGGCTTAAGACAGATAGGAATAAGGAAGTGACACTTGACAATACCCTATTTAACATACAGTATACAAAAAATATGCAAGTATTATCGACTCTCGACACTTTTCTGTGTCGTTATAAAATGCAAATTAACAAACATTCTTACCGTTGAAAGAAAAACGTGAGGAAACCCGCTGCTTAGACAGCTGCACATTGTCTTTCCTGCGGACAGGGATGATTAAGCTAAGAGGATAGTTAAGGTGCTGGGCAAACCTATCATCTCAAATAATGTCCCTTTTAAGGCACTACATAATGTCCTGTTAAAAGTATCCAAGGATAGATTGCCTCCTAAAATAAATAAATTATCTGTAGCGCAGTGGGCGAAGGTCCGCCTGCAATGTAGAAGGTTGCGGGTTCGATCCCCGCCGCGGGACAAATGTTTATATGACCTACAGATATTTGTCTCGGGTCTGGGTGTTTCTATGTATAATATGTATATATGTAATATGTATATTTACAAACAAAAAGTATATCAGTAGAGTATCAGTCATGTAGTACCTATAACACAAGCCCAAGCTTACTTTTTATATTATATTATATGTTTATATTATATTATATTTATATTATACTTTGGGGCTAGATGATGCTGTGTGAAAATTCCAGCATTATTTATTTTTAATAATTTCCTTCACTGCAATTTATTTGGTTGTAGAACCTTATATTAGCAATATCATTCTTGTTGAAAATAAGCGGGCTCAAGTATTATTAAAGAAACTAAACTGAACCAAATCACAAAATGAATAGGAACAGAAAATGCAAAAATATAAAAGCAGATGCAAAGTAAAAGATTTCTGAGAGAAATGTTTCTACTTTTTCCACTTGCAAAAGGCACAAGTTGGAAGCCGTTTTCCATAAAACCACTACTTTAATGTGAGCTGTTTTGGTTGGGTGACAACGTCAATAGGTTGTGTTTTTGTGGCTGATTCAGCTGAGAGGATTTAGGTGCTGAGCAAGCCTTTTCCATCTTAAACAATGTCCCCAGGCACTACAGCGTCCCGTTAAGTGTAGGCATAGGTTGCCTCCTGACGCTGTATAAATAATCTATTAAAGATATAAAGGCCTAAGTTTTTTTATTGTGGCGATAGGCTAGTAGCCTGTGACAGGTTACACAAAATTAAATATGCTAGATATTTAATTGAAAGATTTCACGGTACATTAAATATGTTTGCTTTTCAATATAAGGGATTATGGGATTATTTTAGTGTCGAAATCCCCTTCAGTATTTTGCTTGAAGCTCCAAAGGGATTTTAAAACTAAAATTCCCGAAATCCCCTTTGAGGGGAATTTCCAAAGGGAATTTTGAAAATAACCCCATTTGGGCAAGCCTTAGAAAAAAAGTATGTGAGTGTCGTGGAACTCCGTGGAACACTCGTTAGAACGAAGTTTCAATTTTGAAATTTGGCATTTGTCAAATATTAAAATCCTAGTACTAATAACAGTGTAACAATCTATGAACTGTTTTGCGTCTGCGCACTTCGCACTGTGACGTTTTGACCTATGTATGTGTCGTGACGGTATAATCGACAGTTTTTTTCTAGCCTCCATCTTCGATACCGTCCGAAAAGGTACTTCGTTCCAATATTCGAAGGTTCTTTGTCTCAAAATCTCTGAGCAGTGTACTGTGATATAACTTTTTAAATGATAAACATGGTTATCAACACTTTTAACAAATAACATCAAAAAGTAAACTGATCATGGCGTATGCAACTGCGCCGAAATATCGGGAAACTCAAAAAACAGTACATCGTGATAAATTATCCCGTTCTTTGTGTTAAAAATCTACTGTTCTGTTCTGTAAAAAAAAAAAAATAGAATCGCTATGCTAGTATTACAAAATCGTTTTTTTTTTCTGTTTATCTGAAAAATCACGCAGGCCACTGTCGAAAAAGTTTGAACAATTCGTTTTCAATTACAAACATCGAATACAAAAGGGTGCATTGGTTTTGTTTGTCTGTATGCCCTCGCTAATTAAGTTGGGACTTCGTACTACGAACAATCAGCGATTTGGCGCAAACTAATTTTGTTTGTGAGGGTGGCCATGATTTTGGTGCGACATTTGTTTGATTTTAGGGATTTCAGTATTTTTTTGTCGTCGAGTTATGTTTTTAAGTAAGTAAGTTCGTATGAGTCAGTGGCCAACTCTGGTGACGGAGTTTTTAGGCCACCTTGGGGCCTCCGCCATGGCTTATTGACATAAATAGCCGGGGCCGACGGGGATTTGGTCGCAAATTAATATAGCAAGCCCTTGAATAGATTATTTTTTCTAATTACCTTTTATAATAATAATAATGATGCACTTTTTCCACACAGCATCCTCTAGCACCAACGTAAGCAGAGCTTGTATTATGGGTACTAGATGATTGATATACTACTAATATACTTTTTGTTTGTTAATAAATACATATTATACATAGAAACACCCAGACCCGAGATAAATATTTGCAGATCATACAATCATTACACATACATGTGCCTCTCCTGCCTTCATTGTCCCAAAAACATAAAATTGTGTTGTCACAATACACAAGCATTGCTAACGACCTAAGCAACACATAACAGAATTTTCAGTCGTGAGCTGGGATGGTTATCCGATAATAACCAGACGATGTATTAAAAAAACGTTGACCGTTTTTTTACGGACTTAATTATATATACACTTTATACTTTACTAGCTGGTACCCGCGACTTCGTCCGCAAAATAACATACTTAATAAAAACAGAACTGAAAACTGCTGTTCAGAAGATTCTCTTCTGATACTTTTAAAAATAAAAATGCAATAATAGCGCCATCTCGACCTCAGCCATAGGACAGAACGCCATCTAGTGGCCTTCAACTGGAACTTCACTTTAAGTCCCCATACAAAATTTCAACCCTTATTTCATGATTAGTTTTGAAAAAAAAAGTAGCCGATGTCCGTCCCTGGGACATAATCTTTATCCATGTCATATTTCAGCATCATCTGTTCAGTGGTTTAGGCGTGAAAAGGTAACAAACAGACAGACACATTTTACTACATAATAGATGGCGCCACAGGAAAAATTAGATCGCGCTATCGTTGCGTTTTGGGGAACGTAACATATAAACTCGCTAATCCTCTACTTTTCAGCTTTATAATATTTGTGTGGATACCTATTAGCTAGACTGGAAACGCAATTTTTGTTAAATTAACAACGAAAGCAATAATTCTTGAACCATTCAATTACTGTTTTTGTGTTTTGTTGTTTTTTATATCCAATAACTTCATTTATTTTGTCAGAAAAAAACATTTATTTACCTACGTTTTAAGTTATGGTAGGACACTGCTATTTCAGGTGACTGGTTTCAGAGCGAGGTACAGTTCGCCCAACTGATCTAGGCACAGAACAGATATAGTTCTGTGGATCTAGGCATTCGTGAAGTTAGCCGTTTGTCTGCGCAGAACACAGTTTTGTATGAAAAAGCGTTCACTGCGCAGACAAACGCAACTAACTTCACGAATGCCTAGATCCATTGGGCGAACTGTAGTACTGCACCTGCCTCATTTGGAGTGCAAACGTGCAGCAGTGACAACGTTATAAACTAAAGCCGTAATTTTACGGTCACTTATTTTAAGGAACGAGGGTTTGAGCGTGTTGCAGTTGACAGCTATTGAGAGGTCCCCAATTGGTTGTTTTTAACTTTTTCCAGCGATTTTTATGCTTTTCTCGTTTTCGGTGGTAGAATATTTCTGTTTTGGGACACATCTGGTAATAATTGTAAAACATAAAGGTGTCAAAATAGTTGAATTTATAATAAATAGCACACTAAAAGCCGTGTGGCCGAATGGGGTTGTATCTCAACTTTCAATCCGAAGGTTGTGGTTTCGAATCCCGGCCGTGCATCAATAGATTTTGCGTTTCGTAAAATTTATATGCGCTTTAACACGTGCTCTAAACGGTTAAGGAAAACATCTTGAGGAAAACAGTTAGTGTTCTTATAGGCGGCGATGGGCTTGCAACCTGTCACGTATGGAATACTAACTTCTGCAAGATGTGGGCATGTATCAAATATGTGTTTGGACATGCCTCTGACTACCCCCCCTAGACATCTTCATAGGATCTGGAATAAGTAACATAAAAAGATCTGAGAGAATGTCTACCGTACCTTGGGGATACAGTCGTGAACCAGTGCTGTGCTAAAACTTATTCTTAAGCAACCTTTACTTTACCTACCACAGTGTTTGAAAACAAAAGTTTTCAATCAGTGCGTCCTACCTGTCATGACATACGGAGCCGAAACGTGGACACTCACAGTACGGCTAGTCCACCAGTTTAAAGTCGCTCAGCGAGCTATGGAACGAGCTATGCTCGGAGTTTCTCTGGAGGATAGAATCCGCAACGAGACTATCCGACATAGAACCAAAGTTGTCGACATAGCTCAGAGAATCAGCAAGCTGAAGTGGCAGTGGGCTGGCCATATCTGCCGAAGAACCGATAACCGTTGGGGTAAACGAGTTCTTGAGTAATGTAAAAAAGTGATAAACAGATAAAATAATGCTGGTTTTTTTTTTAACACAGCATCATTTAGCCCCAAACTAAGCAAAGCTTGTACTATGGGAACCAGATAACTGATATACTACTTAGATACTTTTTGTTCGTAAATATATACATAATATACGTAAATATATACATAATATACACCCAGACTCGAGATAAATATTTGCAGATCATACAAACATTTATATACTCTTGCCTGTGTAAGTCTGAGGTCAAGAGCCGACCCATTCATCATAAAAAAAATAAAAAAAAAACATTTATCTCGCGGCGGGGATCGAACCCGCAACCTTCTGCGTCCCAAGCGAGCTTTCATTTACTGCGCCACAGAGGTCAAGATGCCTTAAAAGTTAACTTACAACTTTTTAATTTTCATAATAACATTAAATTTTATTTTCTGGTTTAAAAGCTTTCAGATGCAAATGGTTTTCAAAACAAACTCAAACAAACAAAAACATTAATTGGCTGGAAGTTACAAATACGTTAAAGGCAGCCTTTTAATATTAAAACACTTTATTACAACGATTTTGCTAATGTTTGTAATGAAACTTAAGGGAAATTGTAGGGGCAAATAAATAATTCTGGAATTTCATCTAGCCCCAAAGTATTCTGTACCCAAAGTAAGCAGATGTGTTATTGTATCTCTATATACTAAATCCCTTGGTCACGCCATCACGCGTGAACGGCTGGACCGATTTCAATTTTTTTTGTTGTGTTTGTTATTGTCAGGAGAAGGTTCTTATGACAGAAAAGTAAAGTAAAGTAAAGTAAAGATTTATTGCGTGAAATACATGTAGTACATGGTGGTATTTTGTTTTTTAAAAACTCAATCCAGAAACAATGTATTCTGCCAGTATGGCGTGCAATTTTTAAATTAATACAGGAAAAAATAAAATAGATTCAAACAATCATTACGTATTTAAAATAAAAATAAATAAATAAAAAAGTAAATTAAAATTGCATGCAGGAATTAAAATCTAAATCAATTACAGTCAACAAAACAAAAAAAGATGTCAATTTTTTTTTGTTACTAATTTACAGAATTTTTTTATCATTAAGGAAGTCAGTAACTGAATAATAACATTTTGCTTCTAAAATATTTTTTAACCTTTTCTGAAACAATGTACGCGGTAGTTCTCGTAGTGTTTTAGGAATGTTATTAAAAAATCTCTATATTAATCATGGAGGGCGTGAAATAAGGGTTGAAAGTTTGTATGGAAGTTCCAGTTAAAGGCAACTAACTAGATGGCGTTGCTAACCTATGGCTGAGGTCGAGATGGCGCTATTATTGCAGTTTTAAAAGTTTCAGAAGATTCTTGCAGATTTCAGTTCTATTTAGATGTTTTCAAGTATGTTATTTTGCTGACGAAGTCGCGGGTACCAGCTAGTACTTTACTTATATATTTTTTTGTTCGTAAGTAGTTTGTTCGTGGGTGTTTCTATGTAATAATATGTATGTAACATATTATTACATAGAAACACCCAGACCCGAGATAAATATTTGCAGATCATACAAATATTTATCACGCGGCGTGGATTGAACCCGCAACCTACTGCGTCGCAGGCGGACCTTCGCCCACTGCACTACAGAGGTCGTCAAATAAGCCTATAGGCAGTATAAGCAAAATTATCACTTAATTCATAAGACGCAAGACAAAGTTCCACTAAGACGAGGAGTGCGGCAAGGAGACACCACCTCTCCTAAGCTATTTACAAGTGTTCTAGAAGATATAATGAAGACGCTTGATTGGGATGAGAAGGGTGTCAACATATACGGTGGCAGTTTGTCACATTTGCGCTTTGCTGACGATCTGGTCCTCATTTCCGAAAACATAGATGATCTTCAACAGATGCTGAAGAACTACGCGAAGCATCACTGAAAGTCGGCTTGAGGATGTCAGACGACTTAGTCAGCGTGGTTGGACGACAATGGATGAGGATAGCACGGAGCCGAGAGGAGTGGCGGGTTAGAGAGGAGGCCTACGCCCAGCAGTGGGTATTAATAGGTTATTGATGATGATGATGATGATGATGATGAAGACAAATGACTTTATAAAGTGTATTAGGTAAAGCAAGTAATAACACAGTCACGCCTAAAATACAGCTTTATTATACTTTCGTCTTAAATCTTGAGCTCAGTCTTAGGCAAAATCCTCTTTTACCTTTGTATTTCTTAGTCTTAGCTACTTACTGGACAATGAATTCATATTCCTTCTGGTGTACCTAAATAATTAAAGTAGGTATCCTAGTAAAATATACTATACTTACAAGTATTAGAAAATTTGGTGTGATTCTAAAAATATAGCATTTCTAATAAGAGTTTAGCGTATTTCTCAATTTTCTGCGGCCGCGCGTAGAGCAAAAAACTTTGGCAGTCTTTAGCTACGTAAGCGAAAAAAGGCAGGCAAAGAGGTATACATGTTTGGCTATACCATACACACTAGTCTAGAAATATATTATTTATGAAACAAAAAGGATCACTACATCAATAGGTACTCTAAATTTAACGAAGATTAACTCAAAATATTTGTCGTTCGATGATCTGTCAAGAACCACCACGCTTTGCATCTCGAATAGAAACCGCTTCTTCATCTCCTTGTGGATGGTTCTTGAAATTAAAATTTTCGAGCCCAGAATAAGGCCACACCTACTTCGTAAACCGCTTATTTTGCAGGTTATCGTCTCGTCCAGAGATCAGTTTGTCTCTGGTCCACAGCGCCTCAGGTGCCTCGTTTTGTAATAGCAATTTGTACGTCCATCCAACCTTTTTCAATAAAAAAAGGCCAGTAAAAGAACCATTACCGCCTATAAAACGTAAATAAGGGTAAGTGCTCCGAATCGCGTTTGTAAGCTTTAGAAATTAAAATTGATAAACGATTATTACCTACATATCGAAAATTACTCTACCGTAATTTTTGGAACATGTTTGCTGAGACCATAGAATGCAGAAAGCTAAGACTATCAAGTGATGCTATATGTGGACTATTATAATGGTACAAAAACTAAGAAAAAAAACCGTGGCACACCCGGGAGTGCCTAGAGAAGTGAAAACTTGAACAAAAAAATTATGCATTTTTATTCACCCTATAAAATGAGCTTTTAGAAATGTTTTAGAATGTAAAAATATAGCCGTAAAGTTTACCAAGTACAGAACTAGATGGCGCTTCTGGTAGGTGTCGGTGAGCACCTTTTCGAGGCGGAAAAAACCACCCCCATTTCCGCCATTTTTAATGTCGCCTCCAGAATAGAAGGAGTGCGCCTTACGAACAAGGGGTTAAAATTGGACGTGGAAATTAACAAGTGATAATGAGGTTTTTTAAAGTTTTATTGGAAAAACATCAATCCTCAAGAATGCATGGGGTCACTAAGAAGAATTTTTCCAAATTAGTCCAGACGACTTTGAGTTAGCAATGGGCACGTGCATAAAAAAGGGCTTACTAAATTATTCGGTTCAGCTTGGGACATTTTTGTATATTTAGAATAGAATAGAATAGAATAGAATAGAAAAACACTTTATTGTACACAAAAACACATTACAGGAAATACACGAAAACAAGTTAGTAGGTACAATGGGCGGCCTTATCGCTAAAAGCGATCTCTTCCAGACAACCTTTGGATGGACTGGAAAAGTTACACAGAAAAAACGGCGGTGTACAATAAGTTACGTTAAATTTACGAATATAGTACTTACACATACCTACTATTAAATACATATACCTACATAATTATTATTTAGAACTGGTTTTGTTATAAAGAAAACCGTAAAGAAATTCGTTGCTAAAACCGATAACAATACAAATTGAAAAACTACCACCTATTACACCAACATAAAAGGAATGATAGAAAGGAGCCGTAACCTATAGAAACACACTAGCCTTATTCCAGGAAGCACAGCGACAAAGTGCGGCAAAAAGATGTGAATATACGAATTCATAATAATAAATTCATCAGGTTTCCCAAGCTCATACATTTCTCAATCATATGTATGTACACGCGTGAAGAGCGAAGAGTTTGTAGAGGTACCAATATCTATCATGAATATCATAGAAACACACAGATTTATTTGATGATTTTTTTACGATGTAAATTGAATCCCATTACAATAAAATTCTTATTTATTTATTTACTTATTCATCCCTGGAGTATCAAAACCATAAAAATTGAGTTTATAGAAAGACCACAGTTTTACTTGCTACAATCCTGACATACCATTTTCCACCTCATTTACTCGATACTTAAGAATCTAGCAACAAGGATCATTTTATAGGATCATTTTTGTCCTTTCTGAATGTTGTTAGTGACAGATTTCTTTATTTATTTACTTATTCATCCCTGGAGTATCAAAACCATAAAAATTATGTTTATAGAAAGACCACAGTTTTTCTTGCTACAATCCTGACATACCATTTTCCACCTCATTTACTCGATACTTAAGAATCTAGCAACAAGGATCATTTTATAGGATCATTTTTGTCCTTTCTGAATGTTGTTAGTGACAGTAAAGGAAGTTTTCTTTTGCCAATATAAATCAGGACACCGCGTCGGCCCAGTTGAATTATTCTAAGCCGCGTCACGGTGTGTGACCCGAATTTCATGAATAATGTCTGAATTCACAGTCCTATTTTTACTACAATTACAAAGACACGACTCATGGCATGTTGGCTAAGTGAGATAATGTCGCTTTTGTGAGCTCAAATCATTGTAATTTTCTAATATTATATATATATATATATTATGTATAATTTACTATTAGAAAATGTATTATGCTTAGGTACAACATCAAAAACTTTTTAACATCTTTTTGAAGTTTCCCGGTTTTTTTCTGGTTCCATAATTTTAGAAAAGTTGCGATTATTAATAATTTAGCAAAATTTACTACTAAAATAGTGTATTTCCTTCCGTTAAACCCTGTACACAAAGTTTTTCAATAAAATCCAGTTCCAAACAACTTAAAGGTTTGCGTGCAACAGCTTGCGTCGAGTATAATTTAAAAAGTTGATTTATAAGTACTTGATTTATACAAAACAACTATAGTTAATTACTGACAATTGAGGTATAAAGAAGAGCATATTGATATTCATTATTTGTTTTTTAACAAGCGAAACGATCATAATCTTAAAAAAAAATTGTAACTTTTCGTTCATTTTATGTCCGTGTGAATGACTTTTATTTTCGAAAGATTGTATGTCGGTATTTATTTCCCGCCTCGCAAACTTTTTAAAGAATACATCCAATCAGTTTTAAAGCTCCGAAGTAATAAATTGACAGGTAGTGAGATAGAAATAGCTAGCTTAAAAGACAAACTCCGTAGAATCTATTTTCTTAGAACGCGACATCGTTGCTTAAAATAGTTTGTCACGGTTCGAGAAACTTCGATCAATTCCTCTTGCTATTATTTTAGAAGAATGAGTGAGTCAGGGTTTTTATGAAAGCATGAGGATGGAATTCTATTTAGTTTGTAGTAAGCACCCAACGCAAAAAGAGCCAGCTGCCGTAGCGATTTTTTTTAAATAGCGAAAAAATATATTCAGCCGTTCTAAATTATCATGTGTAATTTTTTATTTAAAATTTACACTTGTATGTGTATCACCATTAGCAGCCCATAAGTAGCATAATTACCTTCACAGTTCAATTGAAAGAAAGGTCCTGGCTATATCCATAAAAACATATTTAATAGCACCTTCGGAGGCACTAGGGTCGTGCCATTGTAATGTTCCGTTCCGATAGTGATGGGCGAGTTGAATTTACAGTTTAAGTTTAAAATATTGGTATTATATAAAAATTATATAAAAAATACTAAGCGTAACTATACAATGGATCTTGGAGGCCTAAATTAAAAAAAAAACCGTAAGGCTGCATGTCTCAAGCACTATTTTAGGACCAGATGATGCTGTGTGAAATGCTCAACAACATTTTTATTCAAGAGAATCTATTAAGAGCGTCTAATCATTCTTCACCAGGCGCTTTCGAAGTTTTAATTTATACTAGGTACCTACATATTACATTCCCAACACTAGTAGCAACGCAACTGGACACGTTGGGTCGTTACGAGCGGCTGGCTACGTGCCTATGTGTACGAACGTGACGTCTTTACGAAGACGTAACCTTAATACGGATTACAGACGTATCGCAATGACTTTGGTTCAAATATTGTACATCAATGATAATGTACTTTAACAAGCTCTAAGTGATAAAAAAAACATTGTGATACTCTTAACTTACACATTTTAATCATGTCTGTCTATCATAGATGTCAATTGTCGATTTAATAGAATTTACCAAGTAAAATACAATTTGAGGTTTTCAGTTGACTTCGGAATAAAAGACAGGTGTCTTTTTTATAAAACGAAGACTGAATGAGAATATCAAGTGGCTCAGTCTTAAAAGTAATGTAATTTTTTTTTACAATACTCTAGTAAATAATCATGGATCTCACCCATTCATCTATGTAAATCTAAAGCATTTAACTTCAGTTTGTTTTCAATGCGGACTATCAGCAACGAAAAATAACTTAATGCATTATTTACTCTGACTTACTAGTATTTCAATAACCATATTTCCAGATGAGTATCAAAACAAGCATCTACTTTAAGATAACATTTAAATTATTTTATTAGAAAACAGAGCCTTCGCAATTCCGTGAAAATTTATCGTTTTAGGTCCTTAGAGGGTAGCCAAACAAACCTATCCTAAAGTTCAGGAATTTGTAAAATTAAGTAACAAAAGGCACCGTAATAATTCGGATCCGTAGATTGCAGACAGATTTGAAATGGTATTATGTTGTACTACATTAATTATTAAACTGTTAATTGACAACCTCTGTGGCGCAGTATAGGCGAAGTTTGTGCCTGCGACGCAAAAGGTTGCGGGTTCGATCCCCGAGGCGGGACCAATGTTTGTATGATCTACAAATATTTGTATCGGGTCTGGGCATTTTATATGTAAGTATGTTTATTATGTATGTATTTAGTACCTATATCAGTCATGTAGTACCCATAACACAAGCTCTGCTTACTTTGGGGTTAGATGATGCAGCGTGAAAAGTCCAGCATTGTTTATTTATTTAATTGCTTGTAGCTAACACTTTAAAATAAGAACTCTTAAAAAGAAAAACGCAAAAATATCTGGAGCTCTCTTTACCCAAGTTCAAAAATAAAATCCCTGCACGTTTTAGTTCTTCACGTAACTCATAAATCAATTTTAAGCCAATTGTGAAAAAACTAACTTTGCATGCAATTTGCCTTTGATTGCTTTCTCTCTCCCTCACTCACTCCCTCGGTGCTCTCGAAAAGAGAAGGCTGCATGTACCACGCCAACTAACAACATAAATGCGTCCCGATGAGCACTGATATTTTATGAATATTGGAATACGATTTCATTAGATTCAAAATTGCACAAATCATCTAGGAATGTTTTTATAGGCCTACCAGTCAGAAAACATAGGAACTTACTATTATAAAAATAACTAAAAAGTATATAAGTAGTATATCAGTCATTCTAGTACCCATAACACAAGCTCTGCTTACTTTGGGGCTAGATGATGCTGTGTGGAAAGTCCAGCATTATTATTTATTTATTTAATTTATATGGGCCATAAATACCATAAAAATAATAAAAAAATTGATCTATTTAATATGGGAAATATGAATGAATATGCATAGTAAAACATGCACCGCAGTGTGTCTAGAAACGTTTGGACCACTTCTAGTTGATTGCGGTGGGTTACAATGGATAAATGGGTTAGTGGAGCTGTTCATTAGTGAATCTAATTAGTCGACGCTTTTAGTTCAATATGCTATTTATTTAACGTTGACTGATATTCTGCGCTGTATAACATTTATTTAGTGTAAATAAAACATTATTTATAGCTTTGATTGTATGAAGTTTGTTGATGTTTTTGTCTATTTTTTTGTGTCTATACTAGTTGGCCTTGCACTCAAGTGATCTTTTTTATTTTATAAATTAATCACATAACATAGATACTTACCCTAGAATGGACAACACAGGTTCACGACTGTATCCCCAAGGTGCGGTAGACATTCTCTCAGATCTTTTTTATGTAACTTATTCCAGATCCTTTGAAGATGTCTAAGAGGGGGTAGTCAGAGGCATGTCCAAACATATTTGATACATGCCCACATCTTGCAGGAGTTAGTATTCCATACGTGACAGGTTGCATGCCCATCGCCGCCTATAAGAACACTAACTGGTTTCCTCACGATGTTTTCCTTCACCGTTTAGAGCACGTGTTAAAGCGCATATAAATTTTACGAAACGCAAAATCCATTGATGCACGGCCGGGATTCGAACCCACAACCTTCGGATTGAAAGTTGAGGTACAACCCCATTCGGCCAACACAGCTCTAGAAAGGAACTACTCTTAAAGTATGAGCAAAAAATAAACAAAAACTGAAAAAAAGTTAGTATCTCAAATAAAAACGACAACAAACTACGGAACAATGTTTTATCTCCAGAATAGATCAGGAACTTGTACCGAATATTTTTTCTCTATTCAAAATGTAGCATGTCTCATTTATATTCTGTTCTGGTATCATGGCTTTGAATTCATCCTTCAAAAGTCTTGGGAGAGGGTAGGTGAACAAAAAGACTATTCCACAAAGATTCATAGTAGGGTCTGTACGTGACAACGAAATTAGCTTTATTGGAAACTTTTTCAGTTTGTTTCGACTGACCTCAACGGTTGGCGAGAAGGTAAAAGGCTGTGCCTGAAAGTTGTAATTGGGAATTTTAAGCCGTCAAATAAAATTATGGCAGATTTTCGAACTAAAGTCCTGCAGCCTTATTCATCATCATCATCATCATCATGTCAGCCATCTAGTGTCCACTGCTGAACATAGGCCTCCCCCATCGATTTCCACAGCGATCGATCTTGTGCAGCCTGCAGCAGCCTTTACCAGCCTTATTGTCTAACTTAAAATCCATTCCCAGTTGTCATCCCAATAGAGCTCAACCAATCACGAATCACGAATATGACAGTTGAAATCCAGAATGGGTTTCAAATGTCAAAATGAAGTCCATGTCCATTGCCAGTTGAATTACACAATAAGGCCCCTGCTCCTATTTTGGACCAATTCATAAGAATTATTAGTAGAGCATGATTCAAACTTGAAAACATTGAAGTGATTGTCGCCAATAAAAGTCCGGTAACAGTTATATTTTTTGGAGCATTATTTTATTTTAATTTCTGTTTAAATGAACTGTGCCTGAGAAATGATTATGGACATAGACAAATCTTTAAATCTTTGTCAAAAAAGGCCATGTTACGGATTAAAAAAAAATCATAATTGTGAAAGCTTAGAGCTAATGGACTTCGTTGCCATTAGGCCTACATAATCAGACATGTATAACGCTTAAAAATACAGATGGAAAAGCATTGAAAAGAAAATAAAAAGTAATTTGGTTTGCAACGTGAGTACTCTTCCCATGATAAAACGAAATGAAATGTAAACACTTGTCTGAAAAACAGATCTCGAAAATAAAAACGAAGGTAAATAAAGATTGAGAGATACGTCTCGATGACATCCGAAATGAGACACTTCGCTCTCGGGAAAACATGCGGGGAAAGGAAGAAAAATATGGCCATATCTGTACGCAACGGGATAGGATAGAAATTTATCTCAATATTGAATGAAAAATTGCTATTGAATTTCATGTTTTGTACATAGCGTTGTCAGAGAATATCTACTGATACTACCTTTGATCGAAGAATACTACGGATAAAATGGACACGTTAAACCTCAGTTCTGTGCGTTAAGCCTATTTTGAAATATTTTCTTCCGGAGTGATTTTATACTGTTTTGTAAAACTAAAAAAAATTCATTTTCGCTTTTTGGTAATATTCGACCTGAGACAAATTTATTTTTAGTTTTTACCTGTCAAAGGAAAGGTTATTAAAACGTAATTATGTCTGTGAAGTTGGTAATACTACGGTGTTTGTAGTGTCTGGTGTATGTTACAAATGAAAATGACAAATATTTCGTCTAACATACCTGATCTTTTTACGTGTAGGTATACTCGTAAATAACTTCTATTATGCTTCGTAAGATTCACATTTTCATTAAATATTGAACAAACATGTAGTTTACTTAGTCCAAGGGTGTATGAATCAGGACGTCGCATGAGTACCTCTCATTAACGCTCATAAAGCTGAGATAACATTGAAATTTTAATTAAATTTGTTTAGGACAGTATTTTGGGAGAACAAACGGGAATACATGCGATAATAATAACCATTAGAAGCCCTTGTCTTATCCTTCTTACAATGTTTAAATAGTACGGCCAATAAGTGGATGGGTGACCGCTAGTGCCATTATCAATTGAGCGCTTCCTTAAGTTGTCTTTCCCAGTTAATCATTCTTGGAGCCAAGACGAAGGCCTTAAAAATTTCGAAGAAGGTAATCAGAGGCACGTCTAAATACTACTAGTAGGTAGGTATAGTTTAGAAATACCTACGATTCAAAATAACACTTATCAGTAATGTGTTTTAGTGTCGTGGTGAACCTCAATTACTGCCTAATGGTAATTGGAGATTAGCAAGCGTAATTCGACAAACGGAGTTCTCCAGGCTAAAAAAATGTTTGTTCCGGGTCTATTTGAAGCAATGTTGGTTTCATCATCATCATTCACAGCCTGACTTCACCCACTGCTGGGCTTTCCTTAAGTAAGTTTTTTCTTACTCAGGCTTTCCTAAGCTTGTGCTATCCACCACGATCCTGCTCTAAATCTGATTAATTGTCATAGTGGTTAGGAGTTAATTCAATTATTAATCTGATTGAAATGTATTAATTTCAGCCATCTGTAAAATCCATGTCGATAAATATTTTACTTTCAAAAGTTTATTCGTATGCTTTAAATGCACGGCTGGGATTTGAACCCACGACCTTCGGGTTGAAAGTCGAGGTACCTACCATTCGACCAACACGGCACAAATGCAAAGATAGTGCAATCAACCTACATTCTTTGTGATTCAGTTGTAATTAATCTGCCACATTTTTGCTTTCCTCTGTATTTTGTATCCGTGTAGCACTTACGGCTAAATGTCCAGTGAAGTTAGAAAATAGCCAGAAAAGGAACGAACTAATTCGGAAATAAGATTGTAACTAATTAATTTGTCTCTACTTGGAGTAATATAACAAGATCACTTAGGGTGAATTCGTACTTGATTTTAGGCACTGTAGACAATTTTCTTAGATCCAGTCACTAAAGATCCATTGATGATAAACGAAGATGCGTCAAACTACATTGGCACTTGCCCTTATTTTTTTAAAGTTAGCTTTCCGAACGTGACAGAATGCAAGCCTATCGCCTTCTTCTTAATAGTTATGACTGGCGTGTCGTAGAACCTAAAATAATTCAAAAACATAGTGTCAAGAAGTAATTTTTATTTTCCTTTCAAAAAAACTAGTGATACGACAAGAAGAAAGAAAACTAGCTGGTCTCCTGAAAATGCTTATAATGCAAATAACGAATCATCATTATTTGCATTATAAGCATTTTCAGTTCATCATTACTATCAAGTAATGATTTAAAGTAACTGTGGTGTTCTAGCCGAGAGAATAAAGATGGCGTCCGAGACGCTTGCTTGGGGGTACTCGCAAGACGGCGTGGAACCGAGCGGACATGCCGGGGCGTCAGGCTAAATCTATTAAATGTGGTTTATTTTGGATCCCAATTGTTCCATAGTTATCCCTAATATGGGGCAGAACCCCACAGTAACGAACCTCAGTTTTGTTCAATCCACTTATAACAAAGCGCCTTCAAATGACGTGTAGCCCAAATCAACGTTGCAAAAGCCCTTTTCGGCAGAATTTGCGGCCAAGCCGTGGTTTAATTAAGCTGCACGCGGTAATTGCGCCTAAATCCCTCTCAGGGACGTTCTATTTTATATCCCCTAATGAGGATTCGTTTATTTTCGCACTAGACCCCACCTTTGCTGGTTTTTGTTTAGTGTTTTCACAAATTGGGCTGTGTTTTCGTGTGTAAACTAAAAGTTGATGTTTGTAGAGTTTTTAGTTAGTAGGATAAAACTTATTAATTTATAAATAGTTCGGATACTTTTCGAGGGTATTATTTTACCCTCTTTTTATGAGTAGGTAGTAGGCGATGACATAAAGAGTTATGTCATCGCCTACTACCTACTCATAAAGAGAGCAGTAGAGACTGGTAATCATACCAAGACGTATATTTACTAGAATTAAACTTCTTATTATACTGTATTATATTCTATATTACTATCTGTGGCGCAGTGGGCGAAGGTCCGCCTGCGACGCAGAAGGTTGCGGGTTTGATCCCCGCCGCGGGACAGATGTTTATATGACCTACAGATATTTGTCTCGGGTCTGGGTGTTTCTATATAATATGTATATATTTACAAACAAAAAGTATGTAAGTAAGTAGTTTATCAGTCATATAGTACCCATAACACAAGCTCTGCTTACTTTGGGGCTAGATGATGCTGTGTGAAAAGTCCAGCATTATTTATTTATTATTTAAGTAGTATGAACAAAGTTTTCCTAAAGCGATTCTAAAACCTACCAAAAAATATATCTTTTTAATTTACCCCACCTAATATTTCTCGTTATAAACTTCCATAAAGAAGAGGCCGAGAATGATTTTACAACTTTTTGTAAGTCACGTCCAGTTAGAGCTTTTTACTGCATAATTTATGGCACCAATTAATTTGGTCGAAGCCATCATTGGTCGTATTTCTTTCAGTTTGTAGGTACTTCTGTATCTGAGAAGGTAAGAAAATATTTTATCCGACTTCGAATAACGAAGAGTTTTTGGTATAATTACGTATGACGAAAATCTTCATTTGATATTAACTTTATTGCAAGCCAAGTTTTCATTTTCTAAGACCCAGTTCCAACCAAATTTTGTAAACTACGGATGATTTATTTAATTCTTTCACTAAAACAAAAAAAAAAAAAAAAAAGAGACATACAAATTCTACGTATAAAGTAGGTAAAAAGTCCGCACATTTTTATAGGTACTTAAATTTTCTTTTTTGCTTTCAAAAGTCGTAAATATCTTTGATTTTTCAATAGAGCCAAGCCAATTAAAAAGTACGTTTTAAATTACTTGTTAAAAAAGTTTTTTAAGTTGGCGTGGGCTCATAAAACTAAGAAAGTTACAAAAAGACTTGGTTAGTGTAGTTTCACTTGAATAATGATTTTTGTGATTGGTAAGATCAATTCAAATTGGATCTTTTTTCAAATTGGATATACGTATCGAGAAAATAAACACAACTCAGGGCTCTTATGCAATCTATTAAAGTTCTTAGTTACAATAGTTTCCATAAATATATCATAGCAAGATCCTTTTTAAAGATCTTAGTTCTCCAGCTTCAGTTCATACAAGGATCCGTTATTTGGATCCTCCCATCATTTTCAGCAAAAATTGGTGACATTTTCCGAATGTAGTTCATCACGATGTCATAGTCTACTCCCACGACCTCAACGTTCTGACGATTCTCTGAGAGCATCTGAAGAAAAAAAGAAAGTAAGTACGTACTAAGTTCATCATCATCATCAGCATCAGCCTATGGTAGTCCACTGCTGGACATAGGCCTCCCCTAATGCGCGCCATTGCGCCCTGTCCTCAGCTCGACGCATCCAGCTTCTGCCGGCAGCTACCGGCGGCTACGTACTAAGTTATCGTCATTTATTTATTTGATGTCTATGGCTTTTACTAATAAACTTGACATAAAGTTATATCATGCATAACCTATGAATAAACACAAATTTTAGTTTATGCATGACATAACTTTATGTTGAGTTTATTAAGGGCCTATATAGTTATCATTACCCAATTTTAATCGATATTACATCTTCAAAATAAGTTTTATCGAAATAGATGCCGCGATTGCAAATTGATTGTTTTTTATCGAACTTTTGACGCCCCTCTGGGATGATTGGATGTACTTATCGATTTTCGATCCTTTTTCACGCTAAAAAATAAACTTACTTGTCTTACACCCTTTATACAAGCAAATAATTATGGTGTTATTATATTGAACTACTATTTTTATCAGTGGTCTGGGGATATTAAAATCTCAATAGCTCAGATTTAAGTTGATCAAAGCATTTTTTGTAAAAAGCCAAGAATATATTTTATTATTTTGGACTTTGATTTTTTACTTCAAACGACGTCACTGCTTGTGACATTACAAATATTTTTTTTAATTTAGATTTTCTTGCTGGTACTGATTTTTTTAATCTCTATCTAAAAGCTTGTATTTGCATGAGTGTTTCAATCACGCATTAACCAGTGGACTGATCTAGGGCCTTATTGTGTAATTCAACTGGCAATGGACACGGGCTTCATTTTAACATTTGAAACTCATTTTGGACTTCAATTGTCATTTTCCTATTATTTGATTATGTAATTGGTTGAGCTCTATTGGGATGAAGAATGGGAATGGATTTCAAGTTACACAATAAGCCTGCTGGATGTAACTTGGAAATTTGAAATAGGTGTATCCTAAAATTATAGGTACAGCAAGTGGAAGCTAATAATTATAACAACTCACAGTATAATCACCTCCGCCGTTTCCGATAAAATCCTGTGATAAAATCTTGTAGTAATTTTCAAGTATAAGCGGTTCAAATCTCGGAACGTCACATTCTTTACAACGTACTGAAGCACTCACTACCCTTTGACCTAGAGGTCGGGACCCGTCAAAAACGACCCGAATACCTGTAAACCAGGAGATAGGCTAAATTTTGAGGTCAGCTGAATTTTGGTTTGACAGAAATTGTTTTCTCTGCTTTATTTATGAAAAATACTTTGTATATTTTAGAGGTTATGTTTTTCGGGCGTATCTATTATGTACCTATGTATGTACGTATGCAATGCGTTAAATTTCTTTAACTGGATATATTTTGACAATTAGGGTATCGTTAGATTCGTCTCATCGATAGGTTTTTTTGAAATAAAAAACAAATGGCGGATCTTATGCGCGAAATAGTAACACGTTAAAAAATTATTGCCGATCATATGAAGAGGGGTATCAAAATGAAGGAAATTAAAAGAAGATTACAAAAACATACACCCTTATTTTTAATTACCAAAAAAATTTTAAACATCGTCTCCGTGTCTGTAACTGATCACATTTTTGTAGTTAAAACTCAAAAAAAGAGAAAAAAAATTATAACCTAAAAAGGAGACGAGACGAGTCAGACATGGATTTATGATAGCTACTGCGGTTTTACTGACTGGGGATGATGCGAGAGCATAGTTTTAATGAGAGTCCGTATGTGATTGTGGTGTGTAGTACTTATTTGTACAGTTTCCATAAAATGTTGTTCGGTTTTGGTTGACTACAATCCTCGATAGCTTTGTGATAGTTAATATAAAAAATAAATGATCATGCCATTATCATTTTCTCAAATTTGACATTCTTGTAGTCGGGTTTTTTGATTTTTCAATTGGTTTTATTTGATAATCAATTCGTATCAGCTATTTGAAAGAATTGATTGTATACAATGTTTATTACGTCTTTGGGGGTAGAATGGTATTCCCCCAAGTTATGACAAAGAGGGAGTACTCGCCTCACTAAGGTTTGCCCAACTGGCACACTTACCTTAGGGCCTTTCGGCCGACAGTTATAGTCGGATAGTTCTATATAGGTAGGAGTTTCCAGTAAACATCGTCAGCGTGATTCAGAAATTTTTCCACAGATATAGACATAGTTATTACTTTTTGCGTGTTCCTAGCGCCATCTAGTTGTACAGCTCCGAAGTGCGTCGCTGTAATTGACATCTCTTGAAGTTCAGCTTATAGTTCAGCTTGTAGTTCAGGCGATGGTAGATAGAGGTCGCCACACGTCTATCTGAGCTGTGGCAATGAACTTGCAACCTTTCACAGTCTAGCTATGCTCGCATTATGCAAATATTATTCCGTAGGTCGAATTGAATTTAAACAATAAACAGAGACTAAATATACATAACAGGTTTAATAAATTCACCATACGTATCATGCATTTAAAAAACAACAATATATGTTGTTACTTTGGTAAGTTTGGTACCCACTACCTAACTTAGGCCTTTACATCTATATTAGATGATTTATACAGCGTCAGGAGGCAATCCATGCCTTCACTTTAACGGGACGCTGTAGTGCCTGGGACATTATTTGAGATGGAATAGGCTTGTCCAGCACCTAAACCATCCTCCCAGCTTAATCAGCCTGGCCCACGGGAAAGATAACGTCAATACGTGTGGAGCTGACTAAGCTGCGGGTTTCCTCACGATGTTTTCCTTCACCGTTAAGAGCTCGTATAAATTTTACGAAACGAAAAATCCATTGATGCACGGCCGGGATTCGAACCCACGACCTACCTATTGCGTAAAAAAATACTTTGATCAACTTATATGTTATGTAGTGCTATCGAGTAGGAACTTGACTATTTAAAGTTAATGGGATGGATCACCTAAAATTAAGCAAGGTCGTTTTCACAATATTGATTGCGATGATTGGTTGCGATGGAACAGGAGTAGAATCTGAGCACCTAGCTCCTAAGACTTGTAGTGATCCTAGCCTTCCTAATGAACAAATGCTTTTTTTTGGTATGAAGGTTTATTACGATTCTTAGATATTGATATAATTTGAATGAATTAATGAAAAATAAAATAGCTAGATCACTCACTGTATACCCATCACCACCAGTGCCCATGAACGACTGTGAGACGACTTTGTAATACTTGTCAAGCTGAAGTGGTTCATATCTTGGTACGTCGCAGTCGATGCACCGGACTTTCGCGCTGACTACCCTTGAATTGCGGGGCCGAGAGCCATCAAACACCAGATGGATCCCTGATCATGATCAAAGGTTTTATAGTCCGTTATTTGTCCAAAACATGTTTCAAAATAGCTCGAGGATTATTTAACTAAGTGATTAATTTAAGCCTGCACGAGTATAATTGCTTTTGGTTCTATCATCAATCTCCATCACTTTTTTTTATATATTTCATATCATAACATATTAACCTAATAAATTGAGAAAGATTGCAAGCCACGCCATGTAATTTCATTTTTTTTTACCAGTATTTTTTTGGCTCAAAAGATCAGCATTGCCATCCAGTGTGGTAATGCCGCCAGTGTTTTGGACACACTTCCGACTGACAGTGACCTGGATCAGTTGAGCTAATCTATAGATCGTTTCTGACGATTCTTAGATAGCTTGACTAATCCTGTTGTATTTTGTAAATATATGTAAATTATGTAGTAGCTTAGTTTCCGTAAATAAAGCCTACAAGTATATACCTGAAACTTGGAGCATCCTCGCTCCAGGGTAGGGGTCATTTGCTACAGAAAATTCCAGCATTTCCATGATATGATCGCCTCTCAGATCAAACACTTCGACATTGTTCTCAAAGGGAACCGCCAAGATTACAGATTCAAATGTTATATCTGAAAACACACAAGAATAAGTTGAGACATTTAATATAAGGATCGATAGATAAGTATTGAGTTAGTGGTCGACACTGGTGATGGAGTTTTTAGGCCGTCTAAAGGCATTAGTCAGGATCCAAAGATCGTTGGAAACGATCTATAGATAGCTTTACTCATTCTTAAAGATTAACTTACTTCCAGCATCAATAGTGGCTCTGATCCCTCCTTGGTTCATGACACAGAAATGAGCGTAATGCCAGTTGCCTCTTTCTGCCCAATCCATGACCTGCATAAAAAAGTATTATACTGACATTAATTAAATTGTGGGCCCGACGCTTTTGAAGTATTTTAATGCGTTTTGTACCCGACTACGGCAAAACCAAAAGAAGACAAGATTTTACCCAATTGAGTGGTAGCATCGGGAAGCTACTAATATAATTATGATTAAATACTCATTTAATTTTATCAAAATCGGATGATAGTCTCAGGTGAATCGATTTGGGTCCGTAAGACATCAATGACATTTTTATTCTAGAAACGTATTTTTCCAGGGTGTTTAGTCGTCAAATCGTGTTTATTTATACATACACTGTGCATAAACGCATCACAAAGGAAGCTGCCGAGGTTACACTCGCCACAAGCGCAGTTGGATGCGAGCTGCACCAGCGAATACCCAACCTCCTCAGAAGCTTGTTCCTCAATCAAGGGAAGATATTCGTTTATTTTGTCCAAAATATCTTGAGCTGTTTAAACAATAAGTATGATTTAAAAAAAAAGTCGAAGTAGAAAAGCATTTATTCAGAAGATTAATTTATCATTCTTGTTACTTTGCGACTGAGAATAAAACACGGTTTCGGGCCTAGATTTCTTTACAGAACTCGATCGAATGAATAAACTAATTTTATGCCGACTCTTACATATTATGAGACAATTAAGTTTTGGTATCCTGCCTATGGTGCACCAATTCCTGTATTAAGTGGGACCTTTTTGAGCACAAGACGATGAGTGTTCTTTGAATCCGATTCATATAATAAAGCTGAAAGTTTGTGATTTTGTTTAGATGTTTGGATGTTTAGATGTTTGTATGTGTTTCAATCACGCCTAAACCAGTGAATCGATTTGGATGAAACTTGGAATAGGCGTAGATAGTGATCTGGAATAGCATAATATAGGCTATAATATTTGTACCACTCGGGCAAAGCCACGCGCAGAAGCTATAGTAGAGTATATTTTATGGAGTCTTGATTGGTGCGAGGCAAAGAGTGTTCATTCTACTCGTAGGTAGTATGATTAGATTCTCTCTCAATGTCTTTTTAGAATTCGCGTTAAAGTTGCTATCGTCCAACTTGACATAAATCCCTGGAATGGTTGCGAGCTAGATTCAATTTAGCAAATGGCTTTTCATAGCGGTAAAACGCAAATAGTGAAAGAAAGGAAACAAATAAAACCTTGTGCAGTGAAGCAATGGTAGATATTATTGTGTCAATAAGTATTATTATAATACCGAATATTTTACGAGCCAATTTCAATATTCTCTGTTGGTTCAATAATTCGGTTTATTCCCAACGACCACACTAACATCACCACTAGTGGGGTAGTTGGGAATAAAAAGTCTCAATGACCCCACTGCTCATGTTAGTGGAATCGTTACTACCTAGCCTCCCCATCAGTGTTATTTAGTCTGGTGAAATTAGCTCTTGAAAATACTAATTACGTTTTAAAAATATAACAAGCCCGTGCTACGAAAAAAATCCCCGCCACTTCTAGAAAAATTAGACATACCCAAGGATGTTATTCAGATCCCCTCTTCAACTAGAAAAGAGCTGATGATCTTCAAACGGCTGAACAGATTTTCATGAAACATGGCTAAAAACACTCGGGATAAAATTATCTATGACACAAGAAAAAAACTAAGGGGGGAGCTACGATACCAAAGACGATACACAGATACACAGACACGTTAAACTTATAACACCCCTCTCTTTTTGCGTCGGGGGTTAAAAATAAAACTAAATTCAATGTTGGACTCAGGACGAGGCGAACTTTGAGTTTGGAGGAAAAGTATCTATTTTTTTTTAAATAAAATTAACTTCGAGACAAGGAGTGGCCACTCTTGTCGTACCTTGTGCCTCGCTTTTTTGCCTTGTCTTGGCGGGGACCACAGCGCACTTTTGTGCAAGCGGAATAATATGTATTTCAAAGAAAAAAAAAAAATCGTTGAATAAGCAAATGCGTTCATGGGAATGCTTTCATTCACTCGTTAACTAGGAACGTCACAAATCAAATTACCCGTCGAATTTTCATACCTTGCTCAATGTCGTTTCCGATATAGTGTGGATCTCCTTCCCATTCTAAAAGATTTCCGGCATCATCGAAGAATAGCTTGATTTCACCAAGGTATTGAGTATGAGCTGCAGCTTGTACTATTAATACCTGGAATCATGTAAAGACATCAAGGTGATTATCGTCAAGGGTAGATTAGAAAGTTGAATGATTTAATAATATTTTGCACCAGCCTGTTACCACCCCCAAAGATAGCTTAGCTATTAGCTATTCTTAAGTTGCCTGAAATAAACTTTATATTATATTATTTAAAGAATCAAAAGATCTACAAAATATAACTAAGAAAATGTCTCACATTATGCACAGTCGTGACCATATTTGTTATTTAATGGAAATAATTATCACCAGATCGAATCAAAATTCCGTGAAGATTTATCTCGCTTACTCACTTTCTTGTCAGGCTGGTCTACCACAATTGGATAAGGTCCTCGAGGCACAAACGAGCTGTGGACGGGAACTTCCTCGTTGTAGAGGAGCGTGTGACTGTGGGCACCTACCACTATGTCTATGTATGGACCTCCATGCAAGGCAATCACCCTGAAATTTAAAAAATAGAAATGATGATGACTGAAAAAGAGAAGATTAACAACACCGCCTTATCGTATTTTATTCGTTTCTAATATGGTAACTAGATAGCATTTCAATAATGTTGTATGTACTGAGGCGTTCTGCTCGCGTCCTTCATCAATTTATTTTTCTTTAAAATATCATAAACATCGTACCTACATCGTCATGATATCAACTCACCTGTCCAAATCAATCCCACAATGAGACAAAACAATAATGATGTTCACTCCAAGTGCGTTTAGCTTCTCTGCTTCAGCCTTAACAGTTTCCACTTCATCAGAAAATTTCAGGTCTCCAGTAGCAGCAAGAGTCTGTTAAAATAATTAGATCCAAAGTATCTCTCATAAGGAAACTTTAAAGGATCTCTCATACAAGATCCTCGCATGTCTATGTAGACATGTAGACATCCTGGGCATGTGCCCAGGAGAACCTTTTTGGATATAGGTACAAACTTTTTATAATGCTCAATGGCTGAAAGTGTTCTAATAGAATGATTTAATAAAATGTTGACTACTGTGTATTCGTTCTAAGCTTGAAACCATTCATTGGTTTTATAGAACGAATACACTCTTATTTTTGTTGTGTCATCAGTTTTTTTGAACAAATCTACTGATATTTTTCAAGCCTATTTACGACATCCTTTTATAGCCTGGAGCGGAGATTTAACGTGCTTCCATAATATGAAAAAACATTGATTTCATAATAATCTTAAAAAAACTTACATCTGTAGTCGCAATAATGACACCAATAATACCAATCTTACGTCCTTCTCTGTCAACAACTATGCTGGGGTGGTATAGTCCTTGCATGGTTGGTTCATCATCATTGATGATGTTAGCTGTGACGACTGGTGACTTCAAATTTTTTAGGTAAGGCACTACACCCTCTATACCATTGTCAAATTCGTGGTTTCCTAAAACCTGTAAATGGAGCTTTTGATTTCAAAACTTTCATTCGAAGACATTTGAAGGAGATATGGTTTGAAGGATATGAATCCTTTGCATAGAAGTGAAATGAGTTAGGTCGATATCGATGATTTCAGAGCTTTCGCAGAAAATTCTCATTCTTTCTTGTTTAGCCGTGGATTCTTCAAAGACTTACATGAGCATCGTGTGGTAGCATATTCATGAACTCCTGAGTCACATTCCATCTTAAGATGTTGTACCAGATCGTGCCTTGAAAGCTGTCTCCTCCATTGAGGAGTATAGAATGGGGTTCAGCATCCATTCGCTCTCTGATCTTAGTGGTGAGGCGAGCAAAACCGCCAATACATGGTTCCTCCCCGTTTGGGTCACAAACGCCCCCTCGTGGATTGGTTTCGACAAACCTATGAATAGCAAAAATAATATTTAATTTTCATTTCTTAAATAACCATTGGGCGGAAGTAAGTAATGCAAGTTTGTGGGAAAACGAGATATTATCATTTAATGCGGACGAGGCCGTTAAATAACTAAAAAAATATGTAAGTTCGTATGAGTCAGTGGCTAATTCTGGTGATGGAGTTTTCAGAATCACAACTGAAAGAACTAGTAGGTCATCATAATCATCATAAACATGTCAGCCATCTAGTGTCCACTGCTAAACACAGGCCTCCCCCATCGATTTCCACAGCAATCGATCTTGTGTAGCCTGCACCCAACGGCTCCCTGCAACCTTTACCAGATAGTCTTTCCAACTAGTGGGTAGTCAGCTGCTAAATGTTTGCTCTAGAATCCAATAAACCAAGTGAAATGTATTATTTTATCTATCAGATAATCTATGACCAAATGTTTATGATAGTCACGCGTATTACAACAGTATCTACATGCACATTGTAAATAGTTTAGTTTGTCTTATCAATCTAAAAAGCGGCCTCATTAGATTAGTACGAATACTAAGTTTTAATGAAAGTATTTGTTTAATTAACTGAAAATTCATCGTCTATATATCAGGCGAGTTCAAGAGCCATCTCAGAAAATGAGCTTATTTAATTTGTCCGAATAAAAAAAATCGTCCGGCGGCTAGATGGGTCGACAACATAATAAAAACAGGTCGTACCTGCTGTTTGCATACATGCATACTGTACATGTACACTGGCGCAGGATAGGGAAGGTTGGCACAAGCGAAGATAGGCCTATGCCCAGCAGTGGGATGAAAAAGGCTGCGGATGATGACGATGAAAAAAAATACTTCTTATGTCCACTTATTCATCTTAAGATTATTTATTACTTATGAGTTAGTAATTAGGAAATTTTCATGTTTCTGTGATTTTCTTTTACTGACTTTTTTATTTGTTTTACTTATATTATTTTATTATACCCCAAAAATATGTAAATCTCATCACTAATCGCGGTATGGTGCCATTTTAATCATTGACATTCACAGATAGAACTTCTAGTTTTCATCAACACCCAACTGACTGTATTTCTTATAAAAATAAGAAGTCCATGTGCACAAGAAAGGTATGTTTGTGTGTGAAGGAACCAACCAAACTCACCTTGCGTGGAAATCATTATAATGAAGTATATTAACAGGAAATCTCGCTTGCACATCCACTAACAACACGCAAAAACACAGTAGGCGCCACATTTTCAAACCCAATCGCATGTTAAATCACCAATATCACATTAATACTGAATTTATTCAAATTTGATAAGACCCTATCAGCTTCTAAAGATAAAATTGATGCAGGTAATACTCTGATAACTTATCTCGACTGGTCTTAGAATGAAAACAGTTGGAACTAATCATCACTGATGACAATTGTGGATAGGTAAGTTATCTGGCTATGAAAACCACAAAGCATGACTAAAGGACCTTGAATAAAGATCTATTTTCTCACATACTGAACTGTCGAGGTGAGCTCAGTAGGTACTTTTGCCACAACACGAAAATTTTTAATTAATAAGCGTGGTTTAAAATTACGCCAGGTGTAATCTCAGAATAACCATACAATTTCTGAGAAACCTGTCAAAAATTTACACCACGATTATAAGGCCCTTTAGATGATTTATACAGCGTCAGGAGGCAATTTATGCCTACACTCAACGGGACGCTGTAGTGCCTGTATTGTGGTAAGTACCCTTCAAACACAAATGAAAATCAAAATTAAAAAGCATTCATTCAGTAGGGATCACTTTGAATCGTCTTAAAACGAAGTAATTCTACTCCTGTTTCTTCGCGACCAATAGCGTGAAGAATCAGGGCAACAAACACGGTTTGGGGCCTAGGTTTTTTTTTAGGTGACCCATCCTAAATCTAAACTTAGGCTAACTTTCAATTTTTATATATTTTTAATACATTTTTATCTTAATTATGTTAAAACAAGTTGGAACATATAGTCCTAAGCTTTTTTGTCATTCAAATAATCTGCTATAAAATAGCAGATTATTTGAATGACAAAATTTAGGGTTACTGTCGTTTGGGACACAAACGTTTGGGACACTTTGTCCCTATTGACACTTTTGATTTTAAATGTTTTTTTCACTGTCATTTGGGACACTATCAAAATATTGAAGCTGTTTTGTACAGTCAGATCAAAAAGTTTTTAAATAATTATAATACGATTATTTTAAAGTAGCTTAAAGGGACTAGACATGGTGGCGACGTGTAGGTATAGGTATCAGATCATTGTAATTAAATAATTTGTAAGTCTTTTTCGACTTATAAAAAACTACAAAAATTCATTTAAAATGTATATTTATTTACTACGTTGTAAAGTCCAAATCTTCAAAACATCGGTTTATATTAATTAACAATAATAATGTCATAACATTACCTACTTATTATTAAAATCTTTTGTGTATACATAAAAATCTTAAAAAAAAAATAACCTACAAAAATCACAGTATATTCACAGCATTTTGCACAATACTCTACTAAAGCTAAAATATCAAACAAATCAAAAGATAACCTAAAGATAAAAAATAACCTAAAAATTCACAGTATTTTTACAATATTTAGCACATTATTCTTAGAATTCTTATCTTTTATGGTATCTATAGCCAGCACGTAGAAGTATCGGTTTTCCGCGCTTCGACGTTACTATTTCGATTCCATTTTGATTTTGACTTGACGATGCTGGTGGATCTCCTGAAAAAACAAATATGCTACTTTATGAACATTTCACAAGAATATCTGTACCTAACAGTGTATCTAACAAAACCATAAATTGATGCATCGAATATAATGACTACGATTATGAATGAAATTAAATATCTCTTACAATACACACAATTTTTTATCAGTTTAGATCTAAATTTAAAGTAATTAAGTACCTAAAAGCGTATAATACCAATAAAAAAATGCTACGTAAATGATAGTTAACTTACCTCCAAAAAACATGAACAACAACACAAACCGCCACATGACTGTTTTTTTACTTAACCACTGACCATGACTCAGGTAGACTAATTAATGGCCGTGCGTCCGAGCAAAAAGAACAAGTGAACCCTTTAGGAACAAAAGAGAAAGAAATAGAAACATTTCTATGTTTTCTAGAACTAGTTTTGCATTAGCGCTTGCTCGCTCGTTACTGCACCTGAGCGAATACTTTACCTTTTTAAAAATGCAAATTTGATATTAAGATTTCTACTGTTGAGGTATCGTTAGAGGTTTAACTCAAAAATCATGATAATTATCTCGTAGATAACATTAATTATGTTCCTAACCACGATAGTTTCAAAAACTATAACGGTTTTTTGCCTAACTGTACAAAACAGCTTTTTCTATTGGTGTCCCAAATGACAGTGAAAAAATATTTAAAATCGAAAGTGTCAATAGGGACAAAGTGTCCTAAACTTTTGTGTCCCAAACGACAGTAACCCAAAATTTATACAGAGATTTTTAAATTTATTGATTGATAAGCTTTGCAATTCACTTGGGACTTTGTTATAGAGATATTATATTATTATTATATATATATAGAGATATTATATTATATTAGGTCTTTCATTTTATACTAACTTAATTCCGGAATTGGGTTCAAAAAATAAATAAAAAAATATTTATGTAATGTTTTTGTTTTGTTTTGTTATGAAAATCCCGAGAAAATCGATAAAGACTATCCTTTCGATTGATTGTTGCTTCTTGTATAACTAAGCCTATTCGCGATGTAGCTGCGCTGCGATTGGTGGAACGTCTGTTATCCTTGAAAATCATTATGCAACAATTCTAAAAAATCAGTAAATGATAAATTTTGAAGTGAAAACTTAAATGTGCTTATGAATTAAATTGATACGGTTAATAAACGTCTATTTATAACCCAAAAATGAGGCCCTGTCAGTTTGTGTAGTTTAAAATGAAAGACCCTATACAAGTAATCGTAGGCCAGTACGTACACTTTTCATTGTTTATGTTAGACTTGCAAGAAAATGAGACTGTGATGTGTTATATTGGTAGGTAATATGCGGAGTTTGAATGGAGTTTTGTCTAGTTTCCGGAGCGTGAACCGAGCAAAGCTTAGGAATCTATATAAGACCAGGAAATTCCACAGACATGTGACAATTTCTCGTTATTAGAGCCATGAAATAGCAAAAGATTTTCTTGAAATTGTTGTACTATTTTTGCGAGAAAGTAATGAGAAATTGATCTCGTGAAGATAAAGAGATATATCAGAACAACGGGAAAAGAAACAAAAGAAACGGACGATAAATATCAAGTAATTTCAGCTTAGTCGGGAGACCTACTAGATAGGTACTATTTTGGTAAATAATCATGCTTAACAATAATGATAGCACACTCCACACAGTTACGAATCCTAGTAAAAGCCAACTCCACATAGCTTAGGTAGAAATCTTACGTTTTCATTCATATCGTAACATTTTGCTTTGATTTGATTTGAAGGTTGTTTTGAAACTTAGCAATTTGCAAAATGTTAGTATAATTTTTGTGGTCATTATTATAAGGTAAGACCTAATAGATTCTTCTGCAAGTAAAAAAACGTAAACAGGTTCACGACTGTATCCCCAAGGTACTGTAGACATTATCTCAGATCTTTTTTTTGTTACTTATTCCAGATCGTTTGAAGATATCTAAGGGGGGTAGTCAGAGGCATGTCCAAACATATTTGATACATGCTCACATCTTGCAGAAGTTAGTATTCCATACTTGACAGGTTGCAAGCCTATATAGGAACACTAACTGGTTTCCTCACGATGTTTTCTTTCACCGTTTAGAGCACGTTTTACGAAATGCAAAATCCATTGATGCAAGATCCACAACCTTCGGATTGAAAGTTGAGGTACAACCCCATTCGGCCAACACAGCTTTTTTTGTTTCACGTTATAAAATGAAATTATTCATTGTTATGATAATACGAGTTAAAATACAAAAAAATGCTACCCTTTTTACCCTTGATAAAGTGTATAACCAAAATATTACTTTACAGTATGCAGTTTAACGATAATAATAATTTGAGTATAACCTGGCTCTCTGCCAGCTTCATAATGCCCAAAGATATTTGCTCGAAGGTCAATATCGATGGCATTATGTATACAATATTATGCTAATACCCTTCGTAGGTGCCGATATTACTTTATTAAAAGGGCTCGAAGATAGTTTGAACAGTAATTTTGGATATTGACAATGTTATTTCAGACACCTGGAAAATGGCCAGGATTATTATCAATCTTATATATAAGTATATCTCGTTGACTTTATACGATGCTGATACGAGTATTAGATGAGATCAGAATCCTACATAGACTTTGAATTCAAAAGTTTGTTTGTGTGTGTTTTTTTAGTTTAGAGTCTACGTGTATGAGCTGAAATGTAGAATAGAATAGAATATAATATTGCACACTCATACTCATTTTATTTGCCGTAAGAGCTCAATAAATAAAATAAAATAAATAATGCTGGACATTTTTCACACAGCATCATCTAGCCCCAAACAAAGCAAAGCTTGTACTATGGGACAGATAACTGATATACTACTTATATACTTTTTGTTTGTAAATACATACATATTATACATAGAAACACAATATGTTTTTTTTTTATTTGTTTTTTTTTATCAATGCATACCTGGTTTTGTCACTTAGGTACACAATTTGATTTTTTATATGAGAACACGCTCCAAAATTGCCAAGGGTGTACCTACCACGTAGGTAATAATTGCGCAACTTAGGTAGTCACGTGTATAAACTCAATTGTTCCCAAACACGCTGACTGAATTTTAAAGATATTGGGTTTATGAAAAATTGGAACGTGTTGGTCAATCATTGATTTGTAGCCGTGAAATGAAACTCCAAATTTTTCGAATGAGCGAGTTTTGTAATTAAAGGCAATTAAATGACTAAAGTTTTCTTTTCATCCACACCTATACTACTACATAGCGTGTTTGACAACCTCTGTGGCGCAGTGGGCGTAGGTCCGCCTGCGACGCAGAAGGTTGCGGGTTCGATCCCCGCCGCGGGACCAATGTTTGTATGATCTACAAATATTTGTCTCGGGTCTGGGTGTTTCTGTGTATAATATGTATATATTTACAAACAAAAAGTAGGTATATAAGTAGTATATCAGTCATCTAGTACCCATAACACAAGCTTTGCTTACTTTGAGGCTAGAAAAGTGTGAAAAGTCCAGCATTATTTATAAAAAAAAAATTGAAATTGAATAGCATCCGGGAAAAGACACGTTTTTAACGCGCTTTTACATACATAAATAAAATCCCGCCTCTTTCCCGAAGGGGTAGGCAGAGACCACAAATCTCCACTTTAACGCGCTTTTATTTCAAAAATATTCAATGCTTACAAAGTCGCGGTAAACTATTAAGTAAGTACTTATGTATGTTCGTATGAGTCAGTGGCCAACTCTGGTGACGGAGTTTTTAAGCCACCTTAAGGCTTACCGACTTAAATAGCCGGGACCGACAATTTAACGTGCCCTCCGAAGCACGGAAACGCTCAGATGAAAATGCACTTACAGACCGTTTCGAACGTTGCATCAAGAACGACTAAGCAAGCACGACCACGAGCTCTTCAAACGCTCTTCAACTAGTTTATAATAATGAACTTGAGTATCTAGATGAAAAGTCAGAAACTGAATCCATCATTTCACTAATCGGTTTTTGTTACGAAAATGTTTTACGTTAAAAGCATTAAAGTTGATTCAAAAACCCATCTGTCCAGACCACCTGGCAATCCATCTTTGTTAGACCTAATTCAAGATTATAACTTCACTAGTGGACCCGGGCGCGACTTCGTCTGCGCATTGTTTCGTCATACAAACTTTAGAGATAGAAATACCTTGTTCCAATCCAACCCATGAAACCACTGAATTCATTTTTAACCGAGTTTTTTTTTTTTTTTTTTATGTATGTTCACCGATATTTCCGTCCGTTGTGGACCGATTTCCAAAATTTTTTTTTTTGTTTGAAAGGGTATTTATAGGGTGTTTTTAGGGACCCCGGCGACGTTGGAGAGACGTCTTGACTCTCACTCTCCTGATTGGACCACATTAGCTCACAATAGAGAGGAGTGGAAGAAACGAAGGGAGGCTTTTGCCCTGCAGTGGGACATCACGGGCTATTAATAATAATAATAATAATTGAAAGGGTATACTCTTATAGTGGTCCCATATAAATTTTATTCCTGAGGGATTAATAGTTTTCCCGTAAAACTAAAACAATCACTGAACTTTAAGAAAATTGTGGCCCGATTTCCAAAATTTTTTTTTTGTTAGAAAGAGACGACTTCAAATTATATTCTTATTTTTCTCTTTTTAGTGTGTAGAAGGTTCTTCTGTTTGTGTTCTGTGAAGTCGGTTCAATTATTTTTTTCAAAAATATTTATTGGATTTGCTGTCATTAAAATTGTTCAAAGCATAGTGGAACGAAATGACATCGCTATTTTGAAAAGTCAAAAGTTATTGGTTGCCATGGCAGCCTTAGAGCAGTGCTCTTATTGTCAAACAGAGTACTGCTAAAGTTTTTATGCAATATTCCCGTTATCCTTTTACATATTTTTTGGTTTTTAGGAACGTTTTTCGGGATAAAAAGTAGCCTTATATTATGCTATTCTGGAGTTATATCTTTCACCTTACCAAATTTCATTGTAAACTGTTTCGTCGTTTGAGCCTGATCCTTACACAAACATACAAACATCCAAACATCTAAACAAACTCACAAACTTTCAGCTTTATTATATGAGTAGGATTAGAGTCATCATAAAGTATAATATACCTAAGTACTGGATAAACACAATGTAATTTAAGGTCGTGAACTTTTGGATTCATTGTGTCACAAGCAGTACATACAGCTACATGACGAGCATGTAAGCTTCACTGGCATTTAACATATTAAAATGTTGAGTGCCGTTGAATGCCAAGGTATAAAGGTAATGAGAATGAAATGAAAAGAACTCTTTGACTCGTACAATCGAAAACGTACCCAGTGAGATAATTTAATGAATTGTCATCAAGGATTTCACTTTGAATACGTCGGGTCGAGTGAACTCAAGGATTGGGATAATGCGTTTGACAACCTTTTGTAAAGTACGTTTTAACCGAAAAATAAATGTCTTCTTGGGGTTGTTGATAAGGGTTCAGCGGCAGCGTTTGATGATCATTTGACGTTTCTAGATCTCGATATGCGTCTTTGGATGGCCGAACTCGATCGTCGAAGCAAAGCAATGTTCTGGGTGCCTAGTATTAGTTTTTTACGCGTTCGGTATCGACACCGTAAACGCAGAATTGTATGGGAACATAGCAGCGCCATCTTTCGGTACTCACTCATTCATAACTAATGAAAATCAGTACAAATCCACGTTTACGTTTTATGTAGTTTTTCGTTTTTGGATTCACTCAACACGCTCATTACTTACTCGGTCTCTCACTCTTTCGTTAAAAGTTACGACATAAATAATAAATAAATAAAGATAATGTAATGTCAAAATTTGCTAAGATTATCTGAAGTGGTGCTTATGCCAACGAGGCATTTTCTAAGAATAACGGTCTTACATGAGTTTAGTTGCAAACTTATGTTACAAAGAAGCTCAATTGAAAAACTTTCCGACTAACTACCTTCAATATAAAAGTCAAAGCACTTTAGTGGAGATAGGATTTAATTTTTGACTCTTTATGGGCGAAATAATGTACTTGAAAGTCATTAGGTTCAGAGAAAAAAGCTTTTATATTTTTAAGCTATTGCATAGCTTCTATCGCGGGCCTTGAGCGTAGAGACCGAATCCAGAAATTCCGTAACGAAAATAACCTAACACCCCCCACTCCGACCGGCAGTAAAATGCTATGCAATAGCTTTACCGCGGCTGTCTCCGAGTGCCACACGTCTTTTTTAAGTAAATAATAAATTGGTGACATTTTAAAGAGGGGTTATGCTATACATAGTTACTATTTATTCAGTAGTAGAGCATAATATCTCACACGTTCAATCTTACTTATTTTCGAAACTACTGAACTAAATGTAAAAATAAAAGTTATTTTCACAGCTCCAATACTTAAGCATAAAATAATAAAAGTTAGGAATTGATCCCACTGCATTACAAAAGCTAGAGTAAAAAATTTTTCTAGAAAATTCAATGAAAAGTTCAAACTCGTTGGTGAAGCAACAACAGTGAAATATATTTCTATTCGGCCTTTATAAGCCTGGATTAGCTACTCGAAAAGTCAGCTCATATCTTCGTGGGTTAGGTGTTGGCTGTGGTCCAGTGGTTCCAGCTAAAAAATTTGGCTGGGGCACTTTTTGCCTACCGTACAAAAAAAGAGTTAACGGCCTAATCCTAAACCATGGCGTACGCAACTGATTGTTTTGAGAACGCTTTATTAGCTTTGGTAAAAATGTTATTATTATAAGAGTCATAAGTCATACATATGTCATTCATAACCATTCCTAAGTCCTTTATAGTATGTCCTAAAACCTTCTTTAGCATTGATGTCATGATTATTTTAAATCGTATTTATTAAACCAGCCATCCTGTACTGACTGCATAGGTGCAGTCTCTAGACCGGTCTATTGGGAGATATGACAGCATGTGCAATTCCAGGGTTAGTTAGGAGAGTCCATTTTAAATTATTCTTTATCGTTCAACCGGAAAGATAATTATTGGACTTTACGGTTCGCCTGACCCGGGCACTTGAATATAATAGGAGTTATATAAAACTCATTTTTCATTTTGGAATAAGATTTTCTAGGATTCATTATTCAAAAAAACGTTAGTTAAACTAGATTTAAAATAAAAGAAATGATAAAGCTAATTTTATTTTATATCTGAAAGATTGTAAAAATTTTGAAATGAGTTTATTTTTTGCGACTTCTTAAAATAATAAGTAATTGAATTCAGCTACTTTTTTGGGGTTATAATATCAATTTTGGCTCAAGCACGATGCCTTGGGAGCCGAATCAAGCTGGAGTCTTCTATATTTTTTCTAGATCATTTAAAACGATTGCTTGACTGGTTCTATTGTATATTGTAAATAAATATGTAGTTACTTAGTTTCTGTAAATAAAAAAGACCATTAAATTTCGTGGTCAGAGTCAGCTGGTAGCTCATACGAACTAACTTTTCCCATTACACAAATTATAACACTCAGATTAAATTTAATTAAGCAAGTTTATCCATTAAGTCTTCGCAACATTGTAAGTCTTTAAGTATAAAACTGCATCAAAAGCCTGCAACTCCATTTAAATTACATTATAATGCAACCATTAACAAGTTCTGTTACATTAAAACTGCAATTTATGCGATACCCAACGTCGAAACTTTGCGTATTGCCCCAACGAATATTAAAGTAGAACGTGCTAGGCTCACGGCGAGCCACAGTACAAGCCAACAATGTTGTATTATAAAATTAATAAATAATACTGGACTTCACACATCACACAGCATCATCTAGCCCCAAATTATATATCATATTATATATAATATATAATTATATTATATGATACTATAATAAATAAATAAATAATGCTGGACATTTCACACAGCATCATCTAGCCCCAAACTAAGCAAAGCTTGTACTATGGGAACCAGATAACTGATATACTACTTATATACTTTTTGTTTTGTAAATACATACATATTATACATAGAAACACCCAGACCCGAGACAAATATCTGTAGGTCATACAAACATTTGTCCCGCGGCGGGGATCGAACCCGCAACCTTCTGCGTCGCAGGCGGACCTTCGCCCACTGCGCCACAGAGGTCGTCAAATACTCTACTCATACTCCTCTCTGTTTTTCATTGCTTAGTTAGTATTTATTAGGAATTGTCTTTCACTTCCGGAGGAGGGCGTTGTTGTCTGCAACACAGCTTCTAAAAGCTACTGTAGGCATCATCGCTTTCATATGCTTTTGTACACATTGTTTGTATTCCTCAATAAATATATTTTGATATATTTGATATTTTTTGAGATTAAAAATAGGAAATTGTACAATTATTTCGACAAAATGAAAAATAAAACAGAACCGCGACTGCATCCCCAAAGTGAAGTTGACATTACTCAGATTGGATGGTTGCTAGATCCTTTCTGAAAGTCAAAAATCAAAAACCCTTAATTCATTAGGACCCCAGATAATATAGTGATTATGCCATTGTTCATTCGCAACTGAATTGAAAAATTTGATAACCTCACAATGTATTTTTATTACTTACGTGTAGTTTCTGACGCTTTATTTTATTTCTGAAAAATGTCTCGACGTCAATCTGTAAGGATATCAAAGGAGAAAACAGCAGTTTACAACTTTCTCATAAAAACTTACTTTCTTGACCATGTTGCTAATGAAAAACTCTTGTAGAGCCCTATAGCGCTGAAGTCAGGAATACCTAGCGAAAAGAACAAAGTTTCTTTAATTTATTCTGAACACAACCAACAGTTATTCTAAAATGAATTTCAATTTGTTTAATTTATCTGCCACTCATGCTAAAGGTGCATTTACACGATGCGATTTTTCGTACGATTTGCTAAGCCCCGCCCATTGAATGTGAGCTATTAGCGTTTACACGTGAAGAATTGCCGTGCGATACGATGTCGTATGGATTGAAATTGTATCATGTAAATTTACCTTAAGTTGTATTGTATTTGTGCAAAATTTTGGTTCTATTTATCATCATCATCATCATATCAACCATCCAGTGTCCACTGCTGAACATATCCCTCCACAATCGATTTCCACAGCGATCGATCTTGTGCAGCCTGCACCCAACGGCTCCCAGCAACCTTTACCAAATCGTCTTTCCATCTAGCGGGGGGCCGTCCTCTACTGCGGTTTCCGGTGCGTGGGTGGTGGGTTCTATTTATAATCTAATTCTAATTGTATGTGACAATTGTTATTGTTCGTCTGAGATACTTACAAAAGGTGCTAGTTTGACTCTCGCTATAAAATGTTTGCATGATCTGCTGATGTTTTGGGTATGTTAGCACCATCATACCATGATAATCAAAGACTCATAAAAGGTAATTAAGTGATCAAACTGGTACAACTAAATAAATCTTTTTTAACTTTGACGTTGTCTCACAATGCATCCTGTGTATTGTGTGGACTGTATGACATGTGACTCTTTAAAAACGACTAGAATCCTTTAGGTAACTTAAAATAGATTTTATAATGTATTTTTCTTCTCTTTGAATCCGCAAGAAGCCATTATACATTTATACAGTCATGTCTTGTTAGCCATACTTACAGATGCAATGCCCGTGAAATTGCTCCAGGCAAACCTTTGAAAACTTACAACTGGTATGTGTACTCCAACCATTTTCTAACTTATAATGGATAGAAAGTTTTAAAAAACGTATTTATCCTTGGTTTTCCGTATTTTTTTTTATTAACCACTAGATGGACGACCTAAAGTGGTTCGGTTTAGTTTTTGAGGTGCCAATACCTCAGGAATAATTTGTTTAAAGACCCATTCAAACAAAAGAAGACTTTTCCCAGGTCCAGAGTAATTGAGGATCATACTTACAGATTTTTACCAACCTCCTTTTTTGGAGCAAGTTTAATGTAATGCTAGAAATCTTTTCACTATTTTCTTACTGTTTCTGCTAAAACCTTCGTCTTTTTCCAAGATGCATAAAACTTATTCAAGCAAAAGCACTATACCCTTAGCCACAGATGGACAACTAGTTAAATACCATATGGTTCCATAATGTAACATTTATCCAAGTAGAACGGAGTTCATTGGAGCGCCTAAAAACAGGGTGGTCTGTAGACTAGCCAGATGGATCACTGATCAAAACAATTGCGATTCTATAGACCTAGAAATAAGGTACAAAATGTGATCTATTCGAATGAGATAAATGGTAAATACAAAAAATCATCCATAATGTATGACTGCAAGTTGTTGAAAATGTTATTTACTGCTTTTTGCTCGGAGTTTGATCATGGTGTACGGTCAGCGACAGAAGTTCATGAATATTTGATGTATTTGTATCTTCAATATCTCTGAAGTTTGTAGGGTTTTAGATAAAACTTCAACCTCCAATGTAAGGTACATTGGAGGTTTTGCCTTGCACCATTACTATTGTGAAAAAAATAGGCAATTTTCCCACAAATAATGATGAAAATTAAGCTTTAATATCTCCAATTGTTCATGAACTTCTGTCGCTGACTGTACCAGGATAAAAACAGGACGATATTACATCGTCCTGTCCTGCAAGTTTGGTTTTTCATTAATCTAATAGCAAAATAGTTCATTCTAAAGTATCTATCATAAAAATACGAAAGTTTGGAGGAATTAATTGAAGAGTAATGTTTTCTCACGTTGAACTTATTTTAATATTTCGTTGATAGCTTTGATCCGTAGGTAACGCAAAGGCTATTCCCTGAAAGACTGCAAGTAGTATCATCAAGCAAGCGGCAGCTAGTTTAAAATACATTGAGGTAATGCTAGGGTGTAGTTGCGAAAACGGCCGGAAGGGTTTTGTTATTGTATCTTTCTTTAAACTCTGTGGTACAACGAAGACCCAAGGTGAATTCGATTCTTGCGACGGTCGAATATAAATCTCCTGTGCAATAGTTTTTAGTGGTCATACCTTGATACTTTGGCTCAGTCAATAGCGATTCAACTTTGCTTGTACTCAGCTTCTTCCGAGAAGCTTGTATTTACATTCGTTTAGTAGTTGGAACTCTGCCGACTATCTAACTAGACAAGTCAAGTACAACAAGGTCTGCCAAGAAAATGCATCCTGGATTTGTCCGTAGCGAACACAACCGTTTAAGAGTTCCTTGGTAAGTAATTACTAAGGAAGCTTTATAGATTTGTCAGTCTGCCCGTCTGTATGTCTGCTTAGCTTAACACCTTTAAACTTATTAAGCTTTCGTGATTCGACGACATAATTAATTTTGCGCGTTACGCGTTACAGCGCTCGTGGTCACGGGAGTTCTTCCGTGACCACGAGCGCTGCAACGCGTTCGGACCGTCGGGACCAAATAAAACAAGTATGTAATAAAAACCCGTTTATTCAAAAATTAATTAACACCTTTAGTCCAGTGTGTCCAGTGCATTCCAAATATAGTATTATTAGTTATTGACTAGCTGCGCCCCGCGGTGTGCCCTAGGGAATATTTTTCTTTTCCGGAATAAAAAAGTTAAATACTTATTATTCCAGACAATAATCTTTGTGTCAAATTTCATCAATACTTTGTTCAGTAGCTTGTGTGTAAAAGAGTTAACAAATATCCATGTAACCAAACAGCCATACTCATAAACTTAGGCATTTTTAAAATTAGATTTTTTAGGGATATGGTTGACCTTTTGCAACGTAACGTGGAAAGGTTATAAGATATTTTTTTGATTGATGATTAAAACGATATGAATGCCTTTTCACAGTGCGTGACTCCGATCATATTGTGTCATAGGCCTTCATCATTCTCGTTATGAATTTTAATAGTGGATTGCGTATTGTAGAGGTAAATCTGAGCTGGTACTTTTCGTTATAACTCATCTCTAGCCTATTGAATTGACTTTAGAAATTAAAATACGGCTGGTGGAAATTCAATGTGAACTTTTATTGCTTAAAATATTTTTAAAAGCCTAAAGAATATAAAAATTTAAACTCTTTGTTGGGTTAAGCTCGCCTGTGTAGGTACATACTCTTACTATTTGCTTGAGAGTTAAATAGAGGTATACACTATACAAGCCATAAGATTTGTTTTCAAAGTAAAATCGTTTGTAAATCATTTAATCTACAAGCAACTGGTGCTAATCTTTGAAAACTCCGTAAGCCATCTGTTATGCAAGTAACCAGATGCTTCGGTAATCTTCGAGTTGTCTTCAAACTTGTGGCTAGATCTTTGTGGTTTCCAATGCGCTTTCAGAGACAGCTTATAGAATTGTACAGTTTGTGCAATGCTTTCAGAAATCCAGTATTTCTTATGACAAAAAGCAACTGCTACTGTGTCGAAATATCGGGAAGCTCCAAAAATATTGACTTAAAAATTATGTATTATAATTATAATGATGTATTATGTTGTTATGAAACGGATTTATCGCGTAAGTACCTTATTTTATTTGCCGACGTTTCGCCTGTGTTGCAACAGGCGTGGTCGCGGGCGAACATTCGCCGTTTCAATAATACGTAATTATGAATAGTGATCGCGAAAGTTTAAGAAAGACTATTGACTTAAAAGTCCCATAGGTACGTATAATTACCGTTATTCCAGGTTAAAACCTGGAATTGAACCAGTACACATCAGGTAGATGTGTACGGTACAATTTTTGGAAATCAAAATACATGAGTGGACTTTCTCTTAAATCAAGTCACTTAATATCCTCGAAATTGTCTAAAAGCGTCAGAGGCACATCCAAATTCAGAAAATTTACTGTAATCATTTGCAATAAGAAACTTATATAAAGACTCTCCACTACACCATGCCTTACTGTAGTTATAAGATCCAATAGTTTCGATAGCTCAAATTGGTTAACTATAGAAACTTATAGTTTAACAAGATATAACTGAATTACACAGGGTTCCAATCTAGGACTTGGTAGTTTCAAGACAGTCTCTGGTCTCTCAGAACTACACGAATAGTGAAACCAATTGAAGCGAAAATTGATTGTATTGCTACCGATTTAGTAACTTGCAGATTTATAGCTAATTTTAGGGAGTAAATATTTCTTTCATTCGTTCACTTGTTCATTCGTTCTTATGGAATAACTAGTGAACCCGGGCGCGACTTTGTCTACGCATTGTTTCGTCATACAAACTTTAGAGATAGAACTACCTGACGCGAGGACAAACATTCGCACACACATACTTTCGAATCTTACGACTTTGAAACTGCCTTGCACCACCCCTAGGGGTTGTTTTGAAAAAATAAAAAATACGGGTTTCATCATTTACTTTAAAGTATATTTATACCGAGTTTGGAATGGATCGGAGCAAGGAATATTTTTTTTCATATAAACTTTAACACCCTTAAGGGTTGGTTTTCGAAAATTGTATACGCCTATATGTTATTCCACAACTTAAACTATCTTAAGTCCAAATTTCATTATAATCGGCTATGTCGTCACGGAGATACGCGAGGACAAACATTCGCACACACACAGAGACTTTCGCATTTATAATATTAGTAGAATAAATAACTTGTACTAAGATGTGGACAGGTGCGCATTGCAGTTCCATGTCCGACGCCATAAAACAATCCACTTCCATTCCAGTCAGCGTTTTGGATTTGTGGTTATAATTGGCTCAATTTTTGGCGAGATTGCCGTCGTTTGCCAAATGGTTTTAAGTTCAACGTACTTATATGAGTTTTAGTGCGGAGTGTGACCACTGCCTAATTGTTCTGGATTAGTTAGAATAGGCTTTATTTCTTTATATTATAATGAAGTCGGAAAGCAACTGTTAGCTGGGTTGAATAGTGCCTGATCGGACGTAGGTTCCAATGCCTTCACTAGATTTTTGTCCGTTCACTTGTAGAGATTGGACACCTAGATCCTTTTTTTTAGGCTTAACGAGATAGTAATGGGGTTGAAACCTGTCATGTACAGAATAATAACTTCTACAGATAAGTAATTAAATTCTTAAAAGTACTTACAAGAATCACCTTTAAGAAAATATTTTATTGGAAAAAATGTCTACCATGTCGTGGAAAACGAAACGCTACGAAAACTTAAAAATACAATTCGACGATATAGAGTACTTCTGGCGCATGCTGATAAACTGTCGGCCAAAAAACCCACTGAGTTGAGCCTTGAGACAGTGGAGAGACGGCGCGGTAGCTGACCACGCAAGCGATGGCGCGACGAGCTGGACGGACACCTTCAGCGACTATTAGTGGCAGGCAATGGCGTTAGACCGGAAGGTTTGAAAAACTCGAGCAGAGGTCTTTGCCCAGCGGTGGGACAGTGTGGGCTAGAAACAACAACAACAACAATTCGATTTGTATTAGCATAAAGCGGCCTCCGATGGATTATGGAGTTATTTTGGTGGTAATAACGTAAACTAAATGGCGAATTCGCATTTGAGTTTCACCACTTTTTGACCGTGTTTGCTTATGCATAGAATAATTTTGTTTATACGCTTATAGAATATTCAGCTGATTTCAGCTTATCTAGTTTCCGAATTTTGTGTATTTCCACGAAAATTGTGTCAAAAAATTTATGTGAAACCATGTTTTTTCAAAAACGTGAGATATAGTTCTGTGGAGCTGATACCTACGTATTTTTAACCGACTTCAAAAAAAGGAGGAGGTTATATGTTCGGCTGTATGTATGTTTTTTTTTTTTTTTTTTTTTTTATGAATGTTCACCGATATTTCCGTCAGTTGTGGACCGATTTCCAAAATTTTTTTTTGTTTGAAAGGGTATCTCTTATAGTGGTCCCATATAAATTTTATTCCTGAGGGATTAATAGTTTTCCCGTAAAACTAAAACAATCACTGAACTTTAAGAAAATTGTGGTCAGATTTCCAAAATTTTTTTTTTGTTAGACAGAGGTATACTCTCAAGGTGGCGCCATATATTTTTTTTTTCCTGAGGGATTAATAGTTTTCCCGTAAAACTAAAAGTTCACTGAACTTTAAAAAAATTGTGGCCCGATTTCCAAAATTTTTTTTTGTTAGAAAGAGGTATACTCTCAAGGTGGCGCCATATATTTTTTTTTCCTGAGGGATTAACAGTTTTTCCGTAACATTAAAAAAACCTCATTCTCACTACACAACACACCCTGACTCACAATCTGAGTCAAACATTAAATAGTTTGAAAGGGTATTACACCCGAGGTAGTCCAAAATATTTTCTTTTCCTTATGGATTGATAGTTTTTCCCCTTGCTGAACTCCGGTGTGTCCTTTAGTAGGTCTGCCCATGACTTCTCTTATCCTTTCCTACTTAAGCTACGATAAGCAAAGTCTTAATGTACTCGTAGCTTACTATATTATTTACCCATACACTTTTATTTACACAGTATTTATTTACTTACACTAAAAAGTGAAAAATAAAAATTTTTGAAAAAAAAAATTAAACCGACTTCACAGAACACAAACAGAAGAACCTTCTACACACTAAAAAGAGAAAAATAAGAATATAATTTGAAGTCGGTGCCAAGTGAATACGATTAGGTACCTATCAAAAAAAGAAATCGAGCGATAGCGTACCAGGATACAATTTTGCACCCAAGTTCTTTTGAATTTCTTAGATGTAAATGAATAGTTGGCACCGACTTCAAATTATATTCTTATTTTTCTCTTTTTAGTGTGTAGAAGGTTCTTCTGTTTGTGTTCTGTGAAGTCGGTTCAATTTTTTTTTCAAAAATTTTTATTATAAATTAATCATTATTAATACTTATAGTTTTCTTTTTTTTTATTTACCTATTTCGTCCCACTGCTGGCCAAAGGTGTGTCCCAAATCCCTCCAATCATCTCTTAAAGTAATGGTTTTTTGTTTGTTCCCTTTGCTAATATCTATTGGTAGGTATTTCAATAAATACACTTAAAATTCCTTGCTAGGTTGGTAGAATTAGAGGTAAAACCTGAAATAAGTAAATATAGGTGATTGAGATGAATTATAAAAAGAAAAACATACAGACGAATAGAGAACCTCCTTTTTTGAAGTCGGTTGAAAAATGAAGGATGTGCTGTATGACTGTTTATATTTATATAAGAAAGTTCGGACAAAACTTTTCAGGGCATCTTCTACGAGTACCTATACAGTACATACAAGGATGGCTCTTATCAAGGCACCTTCGTAATTAACCTCAAACTTAATAATTACAAACACAATGCTGGCGAGTTTCGGTTACAGCGGTCCCCAAGTTTAATTATGTACTGACCTTGTTTCGGATTATCAGTACGGACTTTCAATTTAAACCAAACAGAATATGTATATAGTATTATAATATAAAATATAAATATAGTCAAGAAATGGTTAAAGCGAGTATTTAGGTATTTAAAAAATAGTTAAGTTTTCTAAACTAAAAAGAAAACTGACTTCAAGTACAAGCGAGGTTCTCTGATGAGTTGTGTGAGCTGAAGTTTAGCAGGAAATGTATAAAACCCTTAGAAATTTTATTGTTTTTGAAAAATAAGTAACCTGTGTCCTTACCGAGCTGCCATTTTATATCCATGCTAAATACCGAAATATGTTCGTCTGAGAATTTTACTTTCACCATATAATTTTTTTATGAATAGCTGAAAATTCAAGACTGAATCTATCTTCAGCAGATAAATAACATTGACGTGTGAAACAACAAAAACTATTTTACTGTTTCATCAAAAAAAAAGTAGCAACAAACAAACAAATCAAAATGAAATGAACAAACAAGTCCCGTAAAGGCAAGTTGATAACGACACAGGAAGTAAATGTTTTCCCAGTATATTCTGTTGATTACTTGCTTCTTTTCGTAAATAGAGTATGTTTCTAATGGCACATACAGACTTACGACTGCCCGAGATACGCAAGGGTGTGTCGCTGTCTTATTCACAAAAACCATAGACACCAGTGTCTTGGGTAGAACTAATAATGGTTCTACCGAAGTACCAAAATACTTATAAATAAATAGATTATTTATTAAAACTTGCTACTGCTTTAAAATTCTATTTGCAATGGCTTTCATTATGCGCACTGCAAAAACTTGGAATCAGCTTCCTACGTCTGTATTTCCGCTGAGCTACAAAGAGTTAATAGGCACCTTCTGGGTAGGCTCGCTCCATCGTAGACCTCATTCTTGCCTGTGTTGGTCTCGAGCTCAAGAGCCAACTCATTCATTAAAAAAACAAAATGCAAAAGGTTGATGTCAACAAATTTTTACACAACCTTTAGTATGGAATGTTATAACCGATGCAAAATTTATTTGTATTTGACGACTGACTTGATGTGAGATGTCTACCGTGCCTAGTGATACAGTCATGATCTTCTATCATTTTGGTGGAAATATTTCTGTATCAATGGCAGCATTGAATGAGGAATACTGATAAGCAAATATCAACCTTATGAATAAGTACTTCCCGTACTACATTCAGCCACATTTCATCATCCAAGACAATCCGGCCACTTACTAAATAATTTATAACATTTGATACGGTACGCATTCCAACTCGCCGGTTGTAATATCCATCTATACAAGACTGGTGAGCTACATCCTGACTGTTTTATAATTTAGTTGTCCTGAGTTTTAGTTACTTACATTCTCCTATGACTTCTCTTCAGAAACGACAAAATTTCAAAAAGTTTATCTTTCTGACTACCACCCGACAGATTTTCAAAGAATCCTCCTTAATCCAGAAAGTATTTTTTAATGTTGATAGGGATGGCTGAAAAGCCTAGTTTAACATTATTTTGACCAAGGGGACATTTTAGAGAAAGATCATGCGTAAAGTATGTGTCAGGATCGAACTAAGTAAGTGGGTATACGAGTATATTCAACTATGATTTTTAAGAATGCCTAATTAAAACCTAAATTACCTAATTAAGTAATACATCGATTTATTTATGAATAAGAGGTAAATATCGTCCTAAAACTTTGCGACTACAATTCAAAAGAAATAAACTGAAATTAAAATCGCTAAAGCCATTATATAAGTCTAATAATAAACGTAAAAACGTAAACAGGTTCACGACTGTATCCCCAAGGTGCGGTAGACATTCTCTCAGATCTTTTTTTATGTTATTTATTCCAGATCCTTTGAAGTGGTCTAAGGGGGTAGTCAGAGGCATGTCCAAACACATAATATTTGATACATGCCCACATCTTGCAGAAGTTAGTACTCCATACGTGACAGGTTGCAAGCCCATCGCCGCCTGTAAGAACACTAACTGTTTTTCTTCACCATTTAGAGCACGTGTTAAAGTGCATATAAATTTTACGTAACGCAAAATCTATTGATGCACGGATTCAACCTTCAGATCCGAAGATTCAAATTCAACCTTCGGATTGAAAGTTGAGGTACAACCCCATTCGGCCCATTTTAAAGTCTAATAATAGTGAGATTATATTTGCGATTACGTGAACAATGTCAGGGGTGTTTCACTAGTCCAACTATAAGTTATGTGCGGTCATGCTGGGGTTAAAAGACAGCATAATAACAGGGGTATCCCATGCATACCTTAACCCTTAGCCTCAGCAATACAGTATTTCATGTTCGTAGCTCGGTCGCGCAACGCTCGACATAGATGGATTACTATGTCATGCTCTTAAATGTATTAGTTCCGACATTTAAACTCTGTTGCAATGGTTAATGGCTTGGGGTTTGTATGGAAGACAGCTGCTAAAGATCTTACTAGTAAAGAAATATGTCCACGGCCATTTGTAAATAAATAATAAATTGTTCATCTTGTCGTGTCACTAATTTGTTCGAATCAGTGTAGTGTGGTGAAAAGATATTAAGTACTTACACCTCAAAAAGGCTTCTTTCGTTCAGTTGATACCCTGTACTATGCATCAGAAACTTACCATATAGAATACTTGGTATTCCTAGTTTCTGAGGCATAGAACAAATATTTTCAGTCTATTGTTTAGATAGATAGATAAATGATTTATTTGACACACATAAAATTTCAACACAGACACAAAAATAAAGACAAGTAACAAGTACGTAGGTGCATAAGTAAAAACAAACTAGAAAAAAAGAAAAAATGAATGAACAAAATTGTTACAGTGCGTAACTAATACCACCTAATACGAGCAGTCGAGCACCTACATAGGTGGGTGCAGCAGTGGTCTGTGTGCTGTAGTGAGTCAAAAAGGTTTAGACGTTTGTTTTTTTGAATGTCTGTGTGTTTAAAACCTAACCAAAATTGCGCTACTGGATTTAAGTTACTCTACCCGTAGCCTCCTTAGCATATAAATAATCGAGGGCGCAAAAGGGACTGGATCTTACGGTATCACTGTGGTATTTGATAGTGAATTTCTTACTCAATTTGGTTGGGTTAAGGCATACTATGCCTCTTAAACTTAACCTTCAAAGAAAAAACAACTTTACTCTCACAACCCTAAGATTCAATTTATACAAACGCCTTTTTCAAAAACTGAAATCTTTTATAAGTTTTTGCCACAAAAAACTGAACTGTAACTTGATTGGTTTTAGTTTCAAAATTGTACTTAGCAAAGGTGTTTACAATAAATTCGTCAATTTTCATGTCACTGGAGTGAGGATTTTTCGCAAGCACTGCTATTTATTCTTTCATTTGAAGGGTACAAGCAGCAAGTAATGAAGAAATAGGTTCATTGTGAAAAAGGATGAGGAAGGTTGCAAGACATCAAATACCATCCAATCTTTCTTGCCTGAGATTCAAAGACTCTATAGTTGGTGTACCTATGTACCTCCTTTGATAAAAACGATGTATGAAAACATCAAGGTGAATGTGTAGGCATTTCTAAGGGCGGGTATTATTATTGTTCACTCTGAAAAGAAGTGCTATCATAATGTAAATTCATATAAATACGGATGTTACTTAGGAACATTAAGCGCAATTTATACGATACCATTCTGGCATACCATTCTTACCTTTTGCTTTCTGAAACTCAACGAAGCAAAGCTAATATTCTAATGGCAAGAGACAAGAATAGGTATCATGTAAATGGTGTTTTAATATTGTAATCGTATCATACATAATTATTCATCATCATCATCATGTCAGCCATCTAGTGTCCACTGCTGCACATAGGCCTGCCCCATCGATTTCCACAGCGATCGATCTTGTGCAGCCTGCACCCAACGGCTCCCAGCAACCTTTACCAGATCGTCTTTCCAACTAGTGGGGGGCCGTCCTCTACTGCGGTTTCCGGTGCGTGGCCTCCACTCGAGAACTTTTCTGCCCCAACGGCCGTCAGTTCTACGAGTTATGTGCCCCGCCCACTGCCACTTCAACTTGCTAATCTTGTGGGCTATGTCGGTGACTTTAGTGCGTCTACGGATCTCTTCATTTCTGATTCGATCTCGTAGAGAGACACCAAGCATTAGCCCTTTCCATAGCTCGTTGGGTGACCTTGAGCCTTCTTATGAGGCCCATAGTGAGGGACCACGTTTCAGTTCCATATGTCATCACTGGTAACACACACTAACATAATTATTAACTATAAAGACTAAAGATCTTATTTCTAGAAAGGAAAGTCTTGACAATTCCTGGCACCCGCTGCCGCAACGTTTTGTGAAGTATTATATAATGCGGTTAAAATGGAGAAGATAAATTGCCTAAAATTACTCGAAATTCTTCCCGCTTATCTCAGTGACGGTCCGACCAAATCCGACACATAAAAATATATATGTAAAAATAAAACGCTTGTAACTCACTGGCTGAATGTCAGTTCTGAATTGTTCACAAATATCGTCTCTAAATACACTGAATATCGTCTTTTATGTAGGTATTTAAATGAAAAATCAGTTTTATATTTTTGTTGTATTGTTTTATGTAGATGCAAAACGGAGTACTTATTTCAACAAGTTATAGTCGAGTTTTGTTCTAATATTAGGTACTAGCTGTCCGCCCCGGCTTCGCATGGGTTTATTATAGGTATTTAAGAAAAAAATTAATAACAACATGGCGGTCCCGGAGCGGGATGTATGATCCTTTAAAGTGAGGTAGGTAGGGGAGTATTGGGCAGTAAGGCAGGTTTGGACACCACCGGCAAATCCCCGTGTCATGCCAGCCATACACCATCATGCCAATCGACCATTAGTCATGCCAATCCACCCCCATACATGGTCAATTCTAACTGATCAAATTCCGATTTGACGATAGGCATGACGGTTTATGGCCGACATGACACGGGGGTGTCCAAACCTCCCTACTGCCCAATGCTCCCCTACCTCCCATATATATTTCATTGATATATTACCACTCCCCTCTCCCATTCCATAGTTCCCAGACACTTTTTAAACTATCATGGTTTTCAACATTTTTAACACAGTAAACGGGATATTTACCATGATTTAATGTTTTTTGAGTTTCCCGATATTTCGGCGCAGTTACATATGCTATGATCAATAGTATCTATGCTATTAATCATTGTTAATATCCCGTTACCTGTGTTAAAAATCCCAGACACTTGTCCTACCGTACTAACTGATATTTATTCTGTGGTCGCGATGTATCTTACATTTTTAAACTCATGATAACTTTTGAATAAAATGTCCGATTTCAATCATTCAAAAAGTAATCGACGGGTACTGAAACAGCCTTTACTACGAAGGAATTTATTTGGATAAGAATAAATACCAAAATAAGAATAACGTGATCTGCTTTTGGTCGGCATTTTTATTTACTTTTTAAATTATAAAAGTTCTTATTCTGACACAACCACAATAGTTGGACATATGCTATCGCTGACTTTTTTTGTAGATATTGATACGTTCTTTAATATTGTAGAACATTTTTTTTGTTCTATCATCAATAGCTTTCGCAGCGCACGCGATATGAAGAATTTTATGGTCAAAATTTTTACACCTTTGGTTACATTATTGCAATTTTCATAAGGATCTCTAATTTTTTTGAAAATAATTTATAGCCTATGTTCATCAGAGAGAATGTAGGATTCTAATGGTGAAAGAATTTTTCAAATCGGTCCAGTAGTTTCGGAGCCTATTCAATTCAAACAAACAAACAAACAAACAAACAAACAAATGTTTCCTCTTTATAATATTAGTGTAGATACATATAGAAAATTCCAACCTTCTGCATCGCAGGCGGGCCTTCGTCCACTATGCCACAGAGGTTGGAGTTTTTAGTTCATGCAGACAAAACGGAGGATTCCAACGAGTTTCATATTGTCGTTTGTTCCTCGGTCTGTCTAGTGGTATTTTCGTAGCTTACCAAGTTATGAGCTTATGAAGACGACGAGTATTTTTCATGAGCTCCGGACTGTCGTCTTAAGAAAGGTAGTAAGTGACAAAGTTTAGAAAAAATAGTACTTATGTATATTCTTCGTGAACTTTATTTTTCTTATTTATGATTATGAAACTGTTGGTGACTAAGCCGCGGATTTTTTCTCTTTATTTATTCTTCGGCATTGATGCATTTTTTGTTGCTGAATCGACAAATTCGTTGATATCGCGGTTATGTTCGCGATTTCGGATCTAAAGTCGAGTTATGTCCTAAATGGACCCAGGACCACTATAAATAATAAATAAATAATGCTGGACTTTTCACACAGCATCATCTAGCCCCAAAGTAAGCAGAGCTTGTGTTATGGGTACTAGATGACTGATATACTACTTATATACTTTTTTTGTTTGTAAATATATACATATTATACATAGAAACACCCAGACCCGAGACAAATATTTGTAGATCATACAAACATTGATCCCGCCGCGGGGATCAAACCCGCAACCTTTTGAGTCGCAGGCGGGCCTCCGCCCACTGCGCTACAAAAGTCGTCGACTATAGCTTTTTGTTAAAAATAATAAAGTACTATTTCGTTCGTCTTCTAGTAGTATCTTTAGTAGTTTTTCCATTAGTAGGTCGTCCAGGATATAAGTGAAGACAACAATTTGTTTCTTCAGACTAGCGCAGGATACGTTGACATCCCTTTTGTCCAGCTGGAATAGACGAACTGCGTATTGTGATGATTATGTTAATTGTTTTAGTCTCAGTAAAAAGACTAATCTCGTTCTCTTTAAAGCCATTTTTGAAATCCATGTTTCTTAAATTCATGAATAATTTTAGAAGCGTCGTATTCTTTATTATCCAATAACTTGGCAAGAGTATTATTTCAACTGTCTACTAAAAGTTTAGTATGTTTTATGCTTTTACTATCACGATTTTACTTTCAAATTAAAAATAGCTTTTGACTTGGAATAACATAATAATATTAGGCTACTTATTTAAAATGTTCGCATAACGCAAGCGAATTTGCGGTCGGTTAGTTTAGGAATAAACTATGAAGTTCTACTTTAAAACTTTTGATCATCGCTGCAAATCCGTATCGCGGGTTACTCGCGCTCGTTTGATGAATATTCGTATGCTTCTTACTACGAGTTACAATATATTTAGTCGATAAGATCTACGTTAAAACACGGTCCTAACTCCTAACCTAGGACCAAATATTGCATACCGAAAAATTGGCCCTTGAAGTCAGGAATTGCAGTAAGAAACATCCGAATATTCATCAAACGAACAAAAATAAGAACGGGAATACGGTTCAAAAGTGTCAATTCGACCAGAGTCCGTTATTTTTTTGTGGCCGAGTCGACAGCAACCGGTGCGACACAATTGCGTTTTGTAATACTGTTGTTCTCACTAAGGCGGGTTTGTCTTAATTGTGTGTAGTGCACATGCAAGTTGTTTCAGTGTGCGTAAGCTCGGAAGCGCACAGTTTTGCTAACGCACACAGAAACAAACGACCAATTGTAGTATCTACACACACATTTAAACCTATCACTATTGCGTGTAGCGTTGCACATAAAAATGGGTCCATTTTCACAGCGTATTCTTCAGTGATTCTTTAAACGAGTAAAATTATTACCTTCCTTATGAAATTCCTAATAAACTTTTCTAATATCGCGCACAAGTTCATAGTCGCATACTCGTGATGTCCATGTAAAGGGGAACTTTCTATAAAAGCGACTGGTATCAAAACAATGAGTTAATGAATAAGCTTTTACTTGTGTGACAAATAAGCGTTCAATATTCATTCATCATTAAACGATTTGGAATACAAAAGAGCTGAGATTGGGTGGTCGCAGACTTATCCGCGCCGAACTGTCAATTCAATAGAAGAAATGCTGAGACGTCAGAAGTCAGCGGCATTTTCTGACGTCATCAGCATTTTTTTGTATAGAAAAATGTCTGCGGCGCGTACGGCGCGGCCAAATGTGCGATCAGGTTTAATGTTTCTAATGTCCCCTTGTTGTCAACAAGTTGTGTACTCACTAAAGTACCGAACTAAACCTTAAAGCGTAATTGCTCATAGAGACATTTTTCACACACAAGGAAACGTAATTTTCACAAAACTTTACCTAAGTACTTAGATATGTACTTGCAAAACGCATACATGTTTGTATGATCTGCAGATATTTATCTCGGTTCTGGGTGTTTCTATGTATAATATGTATGTACAAACAAAAAGTAAATAAAGTAGTATATCAGTTATCTGGTTCCCATAGTACCTACAAGCTTTGCTTAGTTTGGGGCTTGATGATGCTGTGTGAAATTTCCAGCGTTATTTATTTATTACGCTATTTCGTTGCTTGGTGTAAAGAAGGGGTAAATGGGCTTACCTAAAACCTATTGCGTATGGATTTCTAACTTCTGCAAAATGTGGGCCAAACAATGTATACATGAAACAGTTCTCCATCTGAACCTACTCACCAGTTCTGGAGGTGGGCGTTGAGACTGCTTCACAGTTTTACAACTTCTGAGTTTCATCGTTTTATTTGTAATTTTTGACGTGACTACGTCTTATAATTCGATAGAGCCGGCTGCACGCACGAAAAAACATGACGTCATGAGACGTTACCTCGCTCTGAGCCGTTCCTCCTTATGTAAGGCTTGAAGTGCAAGCGAGAGCGCGGAACGAGCGACAAAGAAGCACAATCGGCCTTTGCGTTCGGCAGCGTTCAACATCCGTCTCTCTCCTACTTGAGTGAGCGATGCGTCTGATATTGTCTATCTCTGTCATTAATTATATGAATGACAGAGATAGACAATAATTTGTATTTGACAATCTGTTTTATTTTCTAAAACTTTTTGGTGTTCATTGTTGACCAAAAAACTTTTAATCATAAAAAAGTATTTAGTCATTTTAACTGTTTTATTGTTTCTTGCTAATCCGAATGGTTTTTCACCACAAAATCTATACCTATGCAGTGTTACTTGGATTTTAAGTTCAGTTTTTCGAGATCGTCCAAGTGCAATGAAAAGTGAATGTGGTGTCAATTGTTTATAGCAACGATAATTACAGTGATAAAGGTAATGATTCTTTCGATATTAATTATATATTCAGTGATATAATTAATAATTAATTTTAGACGTCACGTCCAACTATCGTCAGTAAACCGACTTTACAGACAACCAATTTTTTTGCTCAACTGTAATTCTTCCTGAATAAACATTTTTGTTATGAGGCGCTTTTCTACCTTAAGCTATTTCAAAGCTTCAAAGAATCGTTGAGTAACTTGATTATCTACTGTGTTTTTAGGCTATACCCGTGATAAAGATAAAGATAAAGTTAGTTTATTTGCTTGAAAACAATGTAGGTTATAGGTACCTACAGATGATGATCCTGTTTCGTTGCCAACAAAAGCAGGAAGAAGTAAAGCCTATTGCGGTGATGTTCACGTTTCCAATATAGTCGGGTCGAGACACCCAAAACTCGTTTATGACATCATAATCGATACTAGTACGTGTTGTGAATACGGATAATATTTGGAACATTCATAGTCATGTTGAGATGACTGGCTAAATCGGGGCAAAGGAGGAGACAATATACCTAAATACAGGCGCTGGAATTCTAAAACTGTGATATTTACCGGCAGAGGCTAAAGGTAGAATGTTTTTGGAAATCTATGCATGTTTATGAAACAAAAACAGGGTACCAACTGCTAGCCCCAAGACGTTGCAAGTTTTCTTACAGATAAAGTCAATCAAGATCAAATCATCATTCAAGATTACTTCCATACTATTATTATAAAGCTAAAAAGTAGAGGATTAGCGAGTTTATATGTTACGTTTCCCAAAACGCAACGATAGCGCGATCAAATTTTTCCTGTGGCGCCATCTATTATGTAGAAAAATGTGTCTTGTCTGTTACCTTTTCACGCCTAAACCACTGAACAGATGATGCTGAAATATGACATGGATATAGATTATGTCCCAGGGACGGACATAGGCTACTTTTTTTTTCAAAACTAATCATGAAGGGCGTGAGATAAGGGTTGAAATTTTGTATGGGGACTTAAAGTGAAGTTCCAGTTGAAGGCCCCTAGATGGCGTTGCTGTCCTATGGCTGAGGTCGAGATGGCGCTATTATTGCATTTTTATTTTTAAAAGTATCAGAAGAGAATCTTCTGAACAGCAGTTTTCAGTTCTGTTTTTATTAAGTATGTTATTTTGCTGACGAAGTCGCGGGTACCAGCTAGTTTTTTCATATATTGACTGTTCCGAGAGCTGAAACATTTTTGCCTCAAAGGATCAGCATTGCCATCCAGCATGGTAATGCCGCCAGTGTTTTTGACACGTGTCCGACTGAGAGTGACCTGGATCAGTTGAGCTATCTATAGATCGTTTCTAACGATCCTTAGATAGCTTGACTAATCCTGTTGTATTTTGTAAATATATGTAAATATGTTGTAGCTTAGTTTCTGTAAATAATAAGTCTTATAATTAAATAATATAGTATCTAAAAACCACTAAGGTTTGTCCTAACACTATTACAAGTCTACGCCATTAGATAAGTAAAAAAAAAGTAGGTGCGTGTAAATTACACTTAATTTCACATCAAAAAGATATCTAACTGGTAAGTTAAGGTTGTGGTTGAAGGTGTCAGAGAGTAGTTCTAAAATATACATACAGCACAAGCTCGAAGTTTGCAGCATTCCATACGTGATAGTTTACAAGAGCTTGCTCATGCAAGCTCTCTCTCAATACATTGGTGATGATTCACCAATGTATTTTTATATACTCGGGTTAAAAAGTAACAACCAAAGCCGAAAGAAACTGCTAATCATGCAAGTATTTTTTTTCTCACCGCGAGATTCTGACTTACATCACAATATCACATCTACGTTTTGCCGAACATTTACCCATGACACTACACAAAGGACGTCTTGCAAAGACTGCTCCTTTACAAAATGCGGGTAGCAATAAAAATAAGATGCTAGCTCACAGGTTTAATGAAAAATAATGCCAGCAGAGGTCACCAGTGCCCCTGGAGGAAATTAAGCCTGCAGCGAGCCTGAAAATGTGCACTTGTAACCGCTGAAATATGAGGAGTGTAGATTTTAATCTGCCGGTGCTGCGAATGTCAGTAATTGGACTTTAGCTGCAGCATGGCTTTGTAGCGAGCGCTTGTATCCTGTAGATAGTGTATAAAGTAGAGCTGTGTTTGAATAGTATTCTCGACTTTTAATCCTAAGGTTGCTTGTTCAATGTTAAATGACTTTACTTAAAAAAAAAATGAATGACCAAAAAGGTCTTCATCATCGTTTCAAAGCAGGAAATTTTCAACATAGTATATCGGATATAATATGTTGAAAATATACTGGAAGGATAGACTCTATCCTATAACAATATAATCAAATATCTGCTTAGGTCTGCAGTAAAATTTCGTTAACAGTGACTTTGCAGCCAGTTCATTCCGGATTAAGCTGGATTATTCTGGAATATTCTGGCTAAGCACCGGAATATGGCGGATTTTCACGGCTTTAAATCACCGCGACAACTTCACAGCGCACAGCGGTTTAAATTTACAGCCGATGTAGCGATCATCATGAGCCTTTATTCGAGCCACTGGTTATTTTGTTGCTTTTGTGAGGTCAGTGACCTTTGAGTATATTTTTGAGTTTATATGAAGAATTGGGAGCTTAGCGGGCTAGTTCTTAGATGAGACGCAAGAGTATTATCCACGCACGGTAGACTTTTTCTCAATTTTTTAATATTTTTTTTCAGTAGGAGCTTCGATAAATAAAGCAAGATACTTCCAAGACAGTCGTATCCATTACCTGGTCTTGTTTACTTCCATCGATCATCCGGGATATTCCCTCGATCGAGGTAACGTTATTGTAATTATTTTACGAGAAAATAATACGACCGAGTTTGATTGAGCGATTTGAAAAAAAAAAGTTTTGTTCTCTAAGATTAGATTATATATTTTTTTATTTGTTTCTTGTATTCATACAATGACAAGTGTGAATCTAACCCTTTTATTTGAGAGCCGTGTTGCCTAGTGGTAGTGAAAATAATGGAATTGACGGTTTAGTAAACTTATTCGACAGTTCCTCGACTTTTCGTAGCTATAACAGTGCCACAAACTTATCTGAACCGCTAAGAGAGGCGCTGCTATCGCATTTGGTGTTGGCAGAAAAATAAATTTTACAGTTAAATTCGTTAGTTCCTCTTTTTGCCACCGGTTCAGATAAGTTTGTGGCACTCTAAGTTCCTTCGCCTTCGTGTTGCCTGTCAGTCAAATTATTTGCTAAACTATTATTAAAGGAGTATTTACACGATGCGATTTTTGGCACGTTTTGCTGAGCCGATGCCATTTAGTGTCCGAGCGAAATGAAATGTTTATTTGCCAGAAGCATGGTCATCATAAATATTAGGTAAGTAGTCAATAATTAAATTTAATATAATTGGTTTTACATGCTTCACTGTAGCTATAGCATGTGAATATAATTAGGTTTTAGAGCGAGCGTCGCACTTACTATATTTTTAGCATCCGATGAGCGTTTATACGTAAAAAAATGCAGTGTAATACTAAATCGTATCGGTTGAGATTCTTCGGTGTAGTTAAATGCTATTTCTGTGTGTATCAATTGTTCGCTTCCAAGCCAGTGGACAACATTGAACGGGGTTACTGGGTTTAGCTCGCAGAGTAATATTAGGTACATACGAAACTCCCAACTATTAAACTACTAAACTTTGTTGCCTCCGGTTTAAAGTGAAACGTGAACTCTTGTAGATACAAAATACTTGAAGATTAAACTTTTAATCACCAAGAATTTAATCTGTATAAAAGACTATCTTTGGATTGACTTTAACGATCCCTAGATTGGTTTGACTGAATCTAGTGTAGGTATTATAGAAAGTTTTGTAAATTGTAGCGTTTTAGCTTGAAGTAGCATTAAACAACATTCATTGATCCATTGATTGAGTTAAAAAAAACAGTGGCACTCCGGGAGTGCCGACAGAAGTGAAAACTTGAACGAGGTATCGGTAACGGTTCTTAACTTCAAAAAAATCTAAAAGTATATTGCCTCTGTGGATACGATCCAGCTGCATGCCGCATCATAAGCCGAGCTATGAACCGATAGGCCATCGTCGCATAAGGCGTTGAGTGAGGTCAAAATAGCAAATACATAATTATATATGTATGGATGATAATGGTAAAGGTTACAATGTCGCGAGTTTCATGGATTTTTTCCATCTCAAAAATTTCCAAAGCGCCTAAAGAAGTTTTCATTTCAAAAAAATATATATAATAGTACTAGCTGGTACCTACTTATAATAACAAACACAACAAAAAAAATAGTGAAATCGGTCCAGCCGTTCACGCGTGATGGCGTGACCAAGGGATATAGGGATTCATTTTTATATATAGAGATATAGAGATTCAAGGACATTATCTCTGTATCAAGATAGGGTGAATGAATATCAGCGACAATAAACAAAAAACAGAGTGTAATCTATCTAAATTATTGCTAGCCTTCGAAACGCCACGACGGCCTAAAAGGAAATATAATATTTAATTAAATTTCGTTGAATATTTTGTCAAGACCAAAGCAATTTTGGTTTGAAAGCACTTTTATAAAGTTTATGGGTTCTCTGTAATTTATGCGACCTGTGACAGCTATGGATAAGATATTAATACTTAATTTTAGTTTAGGTAGGTAGTGGCGTCGATTCTGTTGTGCACTGATTAAAGTTAACTAAACTAAAATGCTTTATTCGTATTTTGTATACGATAAAGTCCATATTAGAATGACTATTACAGTGACATTTCTAAAATTACTTATTTTTAGTCAAAATCAAGCTGGCTACACTTAAGTAAGTATTTTGTTGGTACGTTTCTGTGGGTTGGTTTTTAACTAAAGTGCATCAGTTTAATTTAGTTATCAAATAAATAAAGATTGTAGATTGTTTCTTCGATAAAGACTATATCGAAAATTGAACAATACGGGATTTGAACCCACTTTCTTTCTTATCCGCTATGGGCAATCGGCAATACATACTATTAAACTACAGAGAGATCGAACTTGGAACGAAGTTCCTTTTTGGACGGTATCGAAGCAAAAAAAAAGAGTCAAGGCTGGAAAAAAAATTTTGTTCCATTTTAACATCACAACACATGTTTATTTCAAATCGTCACAGTGCGAAATGCGCAGCCGCGGCACAGTCCATAGATTGTTACATTGTTAGTACGGAAGAGCGTTTCTAGGATACCTAATTGACAATTAATTTATTATATTCCCAGTATAGAAAAGTACTCTTTGCTTTGATCCAAGCGAGTGTTCGACAACACTCACGTACTTTTTTTCTTTTTTAATGTAACATCACAACCATTATAAAACTCACAACACAGACCTCTTACCATATTCCTTGCTGAATTTGCTCGGCGTAATGTCTCAAGCCAGTACAGTTTCGGTCACACGTAGCCAGTAAACGTGCAAGTCATCGTTGTATTGTGGATTATAATCATAAACTACAGCAGACTGTTTCTTCTTCTTCTTCTTCTTCCTGCCCTTATCCCACTTAAGTGGGGTCGGCACAACATGTTTCTCTCTTCCATTTCCCTCTATCACCCGTCATATCAGAACTCACTCCTTTCACAAACATATCCGCATTCACACAGTCCATCCATCTTTTCTTAGGCCTACCCCTACCGGTATATCCATCCACATTCATACTCAACACTCGTCGTGTTATATGACTCTCATCCCTCCTCATGACATGCCCATACCACGCCAACCTGCAGACATACCATGACTATTAGTTTCTGTACAGAGATGAGTGATGTGTTTCACTCACGTCAGTCATCCTAATAGCTTACAAAGCATCATCTCTCTTTGGAGGCAGAGACACTACTTTACGCCAGCTACAAACTAACGTAGGTACTAACGAACTAAATATCTAATAGGTGAAAACTAAAAATGAATTGAAGTTGTATTGGTTATGACAGAAATCTTGGCCTATATGGACTTTAACATCAGAGTAACGGCCGGTTTCTCGAACGCTTTTCAAATTGACAAACCTATTAAACATGGTTTATGGTGCTCAATTGGTCGAATGACAGATCTGACCAATGATTAGTTAATTTTGAAGATGATTTGCGTTCGAAAAACCTGTCGTTAGTCTTTAACTAAAAGTTTTTTTAATTTTTTTAAGGGTTTTGACGGAGGAAAAAATAAAATCTGTAATGAGTCATTAAAAGATGTCACAGAAAAAGTATACTCCTACAAATTTTCAACCATCACGTCGACAAACGTTGATGTGAAACGTCATTGACTCAGTTGGTAAGTAGACCGTCACCGTCACCACGGATGTTGAAGGGGTAACATTTATGGATGCTTTTGAAAAATTCTACTAATAGGTACTACTTACCTCATGTAAAAAGATCCTTATCTGTGGCAAGGCAAGAAAACTCCACGCTTGAACAATAATTTATCTCCAAGATTTTTATTAAATTATGCCGACATTTTGCATTCTGTTGACTGTAAGTTAATATTTCATAGTTCGTGACAGTTCAGTGGAAACTGAATTCCTTGAGAAGTTTGCAGATGGTGCAGTAATCTGGTTTTATCTCGTTTATTCTTTATCTAAATAAATAAAAGACGCAAGTGCCAGTTTGATTCTCGCGGCGAGACAAAATGTTTACATGTTTTGATTATTTGTTCCTGGTTGTACACGAAGTTTCTGCCACCCACAACACAAGTAATCCTATTGTAGAGTTATGCCTATATGTGTAATATTTTCTATTCTATACTACATTTACATTACATTAAATACTCAGACGAATATTATTATGTTGTATTATTTCAGTCAAATTTTGCTATTTCTCGGAAACTTCGCTTTGTAACTACTGAAAACAGCTAATGAGTAATGTAGTTTAAATTTAATTATTTGATCTTCATCAGACAAAATCTAGCTAGTAAAATCTAATTAAATTTATACCTCTGACTTGTTCTACGATGAGAATAAAATAGCTAAATTAGTATAAGAATTAATTAGTGTACAGAAATTTATTTTTAAGATAACTTTGAATTAAGAATAAAGTGATAGACCGTACCTTGTTTACGTATGTATGTGCATGGTATGATGTTTTATATTTCCATGGCTAAATATAAAAAAAAGACTGAAAGACTAAAAATAAATTATGAGTAAGCATTTCTGCTTTTTGCTGCTTTCCGTCTGATTAGTCTAATAATTCCTGATCGATGGATTTGTCAGAGAAAAAAACTGTTTCTTTGCTGGGTAATAACTTATTCATTCTGTGTAATAAAAGTTACTTGAGTATTTAATGTTACAAAATTATGGGCAATAGGTACACTGACGATGTTTTCTATTGCTGCTTTTCGTCTGATTTGTCTAATAATTCCTGATCGATGGATTTGTCAGACAAATAACTGTTTTCTTTCTGCGTAATAACTTATTCATTCTGTGTTATAAAAGTTACTTGAGTATTTAATGTGGTATTACTAAGTAAGTACTTGTAAGTCTACTAAGTAAGTACTTGAGTATTAAAATTATGGGCAATACACTGACGATGTTTCCTAAGAAAACTGAAAATCAAATTAACTGTGAAAAGAATTGAGAATTGTTTCAGTCGTTTCTAAGACAGATATGGGACAGTGGGACATGTGTCATCTACCTTAAAAATTTAGTTTTCCGCACTAAATTTAAAGTTTAGTATAAATTTTCTCAAACACAAGACAATCAACGTGAACAATTTCACAAAACAGTGAAACTCATGTCGTATATCTAAGCGTGAAGTGCATTTGGCAAAAGTAGTAACAATTAATCTGGGTAAAATGGCCACGTTTCGTTGGAGCGCCGCCAATGTAAGCCCAACCTGCGCTAAAAGTTGACATTACATGCTCCGATATCAGTTTTGGACACCGTCCGTTTGTTTTATGCTGTAGGATATTGGCAAATGTTTAATATTGTTTAACCTTGATTATTAATCTTCAGAGGTAGGTACCTAATTCTTTCATTGCATTTCGAACTGACTGGTGGGACCAAGCTGGCGTAGCGATCGCAAGTCTTGGAAAATAATGAGAGAGATCCTCGCCCATTAGTCGGACAACCATAAGTGTATAAAAAAACCATGGCACTCCCGGAAGTGCCGAAAGAAGTGAAAACTTGAACAAAACAAAATGTTATGTATTTTTATTTACCCGTTTAGTTAAATGTAAATTGAGCTTATAGAAATGTAAAAGTATTGCCGCAAAAGTTTACCAAGTACAGAACTAGATGGCGCTACTTGTAGGTGTCGGTGAGCAGTCACGTGACTCACACGTGACCTTTTCGAGGCGCATCCAAGAATGTATTCTCATCTCATCAAAAATGCCCAACGCACCTAAAGAAGTTTTTACTTCAAAAATATTCAGCCAGGGAGAGATAAAGTAAGTTCTATTAGTCAGTTCCCAACTCTTGTGACGGAAATTTTTGTCCGCCTCAGGGAGAGATAGGTTATTCGATTTGACGACCTCTGTGGCGCAGTGGGCGAAGGTCCGCCTGCGACGCAGAAGGTTGCGGGTTCGATCCCCGCCGCGGGACAAATGTTTGTATGACCTACAGATATTTGTCCCGGGTCTGGGTGTTTCTATGTATAATATGTATGTATTTACAAACAAAAAAAAAAAGTATATAAGTAGTTTATCAGTCATTCTAGTACCCATAACACAAGCTCTGCTTACTTTGGGGCTAGATGATGCTGTGTGAAAAAGTCCAGCATTATTATTATTATTATAGGTAGATGATATAATTTGGCCCGACATTAGAATTGAACTCACAAACAACTTACGTCTCAGCCGAGTAATCGTCCACGCTATTGTGATTGTCAATAAAAAATAGTGATCCAATTACAGCAAAATTGATGTACGACAACTCGTTTAGGATAAAATATTTGCTTCATTTCTCAACAAATACACGGTTAATTTCAATGCTCTTCTTCAGAAACAAGACATTACAAACAAAATTACGTTTGCCATTTAGAATCCTGTCAACATGATATATTAGAGTCTACGTATTTGGTGTATTTTACAGGCACATGTCTACTCCTGTTTCAAGTACAATGGAGAGCTTTTAGCACTTAAGACCCTGTTTAGTAACTCGACTTAAGAATTCATCGTGTCTGTCATGTCTCTAGCGGACTCATTGAAGAAGCTTGTATTGCAGCTTGCTAAGTAATTCTGGATAGATCATCAAAAGTCGGCCACAAAGTGGATGGGTGACCGCTGCTGACATTATCACTGGGCGCTTCCGTGGAAGGCATGCTGGTTATGAAACAGGTTTGTTTTGTAATTTTGAAACATAGAACCGAAACTTGTGCTTGCGAAACATTGGTTTAAGAATTAAATATTAAAACATTAATATAAACTTACCTAGTTACTTTGTTCTTGTGAGTAAAATAAAATAAGTTTTAATTAAATTTCCTAATTAAATGCAAACATTTGTCCTGCAAAAATCGAACCCTTGCATATCGATAAAATGGCTTACTTTCATATAAGAGTTGACAGCATGATACTGAGTTCAAAAGCAATGTGTACATATAATAATCTTATTTATGGACTGCCGGCATCGTATTTCAAACACTGTCTAGAGCAGTCTCAAGGATAAAATGTTGAAAAGATTTATAGTTTACCACAGTATACATTGCATGCAGTAGCGTACTTAGGAAAAAGCTTTCCTTGGGTGCTAAAAGTCCGGAAAAATGTGAGGACATTTGGCTTCATAAAAGTCTACAATGCTATTAGATCAATCAAAAAAACTCCTGCGTAAAAATGTGCTGTTTTTCGCGGAAGTTTTCTTCCAGGTAGACCTCTATAGTATTGGTACTTACCTAAAGCCGTACTCGTAAGTGGGTTTTTTATGAGGGAGTAAGACTACTGAATAGCATTTGCAGTGTCCATCCAACGATGCAGGTGGCTTTTAGCTGCACCCTTTTACATTTAGATCCTTTGTTCTGACTAAATAGCCTGGATTAGGTCTGAGTCTTTATTTTCGGTAGAGGCACTGGTTGCTCGGGTCTAATGCTTTAGTCTAATGGAAAACCTTGTATTATGAGAGAATTCCGTAAGATTTATAATACTTTTAATAAGGGGTAGGGACTGGAAATGTATCTTGGGTTAAGAAGGTAATGTTAGAACACCTGAAAATTGATTACAAGGTCATCAAAGGCCAGTCTTCTTCATCTTGTCGTGTCACCAGTTCTTCGTTCGTTTTCGAACTTTGTAGGTTCTACGACATGCCGGTTTCCTCACGATGCTTTCCTTCACCGTATGAGAGTACTGGCATAGTGCACATACATTTTTCGGCAAAAAAACTCATAAGTGCAGGACCGGGATTGAACCCACGACCTTACGATCGGAATGCGGGGCCAATATCACTAGTGCTCTTTTTCTAGGCCACCAGTGCTCTTTTTAAAAGGTTACAAGTACAGAAAGGTAACAAATACGATTACAGCCTTGGATCACCAATACAACATTGCGGCCAGAAAACATTTTTTTTTTTTTTTTTAGGTTTTTTTTAGGTTAAAATATTATTATAAATAGTAGAACATCTTTATACACTGTAAAAAACCTTGAAATTATCGTTACTTATACAATCATAAAAGATAGAACTGCTAAGGGGTATGCATCGCAACTGCTCTTTTCATTCGGAATTACGGTCAAGCTATCTTCGGAAATCGGCTTTGAGTATACAGTTCCAATTGAAGACAGATCCAGACGCCCGGAGCACTGAACGTGTGAACTATCCAATGGGAAGGATTATGAAGACAATTATTTGTTTCAATCAATGCACTGGATCAATCTACTGCGAAATAATTGGAAGTGTCTCATTTTTGATGAAATGAAAATGTTCTTGAAATTGATAGTTTATTTTATAATAGTATAGTTAGTATATTTTTATTTTATTTTTTACTTTTTTATACACAAGATTATGTAGTTCATTTTAGTTTTATTGTTTATTTATCATACCTGATCTTATAAATGTCGTTTGTTATGCTTTCACGCCCAAACCGCTGAACAGATTAAGCTGAAATTTGGCATACTTAGTTAAAGGTTGTATCACAGGGAAGGACATAGGCTACTTTTTATCCCGCAAAAATTAAAAATATCCCGAGGGACCGCGGCTAACACCGCGGGAGCGCAGCTAGTTATTTATATTTATTTGATCCTTAATTAACTTTGCTTGCATTTTTTTTTCTCTCTCTTGCAGTCACACATAGGTAGGTCTAGTCTGAAAACCGCACACAGGGTTTGGGGTAATAGCATTAATTGTCTTGTACCCTTGACTTTGTGTTCTCAATAGGTAGTGTAGACTCATCTTTGTTAATTTTTATGTTGTTTTATAAATGTTCTAATTCTTAGGTCTGTTGTTTCCTACCTACTTTTTTTTATTTTTTGTTTTTCGTCATAGTTTATATTTTCTTTTTATTTAGTGCTTTCTTGTGTGTGTTTATGCCAAATAAATGTTTATTCCATTCTATTCTATTCTGTTCTATTCTATAATACTCGTAGTTTCACACTTGGGATCTTTAGGAGTTTTAAAATGCTTTTCATAGATCCATCCCTTGTTTATTTGTAGAATCATAAGTATTACTGTTTGTTGTATTCCTTGTGTTCCCATATTATTCCAATCTTTGTTTACTGTATTTAGTTTGTCAAGCACAAACTGCAATCTTAGTGTGAACTAGTTTTGACAATTTTCTTTTGAAGATACTAAGCAAAACTTAACTAGGATACAAACTAGTCTTAGTGTGAACTAGTTTTGCCAATTTACTTTTGAAGATACCACCAGGTTAAATTGAAGAAAAACTTAACTAGGACACAAAAGCGCGGTTGGAACAAAAATTCATATTCTACCTGCCTCTAGTTCGTAAGAGACCTCCTTTGGAGTTTGGTACGTGATACTAATTCTGAAATAGGGCGTCTAGTTAAAATTTAGTTAGCAGTGTTCTAACGGAAACCAATTTGGATATTTACCTTTGAACTGTTACAAAGGCCTTTGTGGGCAGATGATTTGCTAAGCCAAGGTTTGTTCATAGATTTGTGATACTTTGAAAAACCATTATTTTTCAAAGTATTTACCATTTTACCAAAAAGAGAAAAATAAGAATATAGTTTGTAGTGACAAATTATATTCTTATTTTTCTCTTTTTAGTGTGTAGAAGGTTCTTCTGTTTGTGTTCTGTGAAGTCGGTTCAATTTTTTTTTTCAATTTTTTTTTATTTTGTAAGTTTCATTTCCAACCAATCGATTCCCGTCCTGTTTACACTGCCAACGCTTTTAATTTTGTAGGTAGCCTCAACTAAACATTTACGTATAAACTCGTAGTTGGCAGCCAACGTGTTAAACAAAAGATCACAGAATAAAAATACCAAGAAGCCTTTTCGCAGTTCGAGTTTTATGAATACTTGTGTATTCATAAAACTCGAACTGATCTTGATAGTCGATAACGAAGGGTGAAAATCAATAACATTTTTATTATAAAATGTATTTTATAGCTCTTCATTTGGAACGCTCCTCGTAAAAGCCTTACAATTTTTATCAGTGAATAATTTAATTTTGCTTGAAGCACAGTTTAGTATAGGATAATTATAACTTTATTGCACAACATAAAAGAAACGACAATAAAATAAGCCATAATTTTAAAATGCAACAATAGACAACCTTATCGCTGAAACCAATTTCTTTTAGATAACCAACGGGTGGACGAAGAATAAGAATTAAAAATAAATGCTCAGGCCGTTGATGATGATAAGATCACTGGATCTCGCGGAAGCGAACCCACCATCCGATCCTATGGTCGTGGGTTCGAATCAGGTCGTGCACCAGGTTTAATCTACTAAAATGTATGCTACAAGGCAACTATTTTTACTGCTGTTATAGTGCCTAAGACATTATTTTAGTGTTTGTGACGTGACCATCCTCTATTAAAAAAAACTTGAAACAAAAAATAAAAAATAAACATACTAAAAACAGATTCGTCCTAGAAAAATCGCGGAAACGTTAGCCAGCTAAAATTAGCGACTGCTAAATGCTAGTAATTTTGCTGCTCCATTATCGTAGAATGAGGGAGTCCACTGTCCCATTTATTCTTGCGGCAATCTTAGTACCTTAAAAAACGGAAACCGGTAAATAAAAAGCTGCTAAATTTTGTGTATGTAGAATACTTACACATTTGTGAACATTATTTGTGTCAACTTTGTATCTGTCGCTTCCGTATCGGTCTTACTAGCTATCTACGTTAAGTGCCGGATAGCATAAATTATCCCTTGTATGAGGCCATTGATGATGATGATGATGAGAGCACTGGATCTCGCGGAAGTGAACCCACCATCCGATCCTATGGTCGTGGGTTCGAATCAGGTCGTGCTCCAGGTTTAATGTACTAAAATGTATGCTTCAAGTACCTACTCTCAAACGGAAAGTCGTTGAACCTAAAAAAAATCGCAAACATGATGTTTTTAAATCAGCATTGGTTCGAAAGAAATCTAGTGACACAAATTACTTCTCATATTTATTTGTAGAATATTTTTACAAATACGGAAGTTAGGAAGACGGTTCCCGTTTTTACAGAAACAGTTTAATGGTTAGTGTGTTTTAGTTTCAAAAGACAAGAATTACGTTGAAATTACGGGCACATGGGACATTATTATACCAACTAATGCCTAAGGGCGACGAACTAGAACATCAGTCTCGTCTTATTACTCTAAGAGCACTGGATCGGAAGGTCGTGGGTTCAATCCCGGTCGTGCACCAATGAGTTTTTCTGTCGAAAAACTTATGTGCACTATGCCAGTACTCTCAAACGGTGAAGGAAAACATCGTGAGGAAACCGGCATATCGTAGAACCTTTAGAATTCGAAAACATGTGTCAAGTGCACGAAAGGAGCCTCTTCGAGGAGCACTTAAAATCCTCTCACCACACTGGTTCGAAAGAACTAGTGACACGATAAGAAAAAGATTACTCTAAGCAATAGTTTCATTTATACAGAAGAGAGAAAAATATGATTTCCTGCGTCCCGTTAAGTGTAGGCATGGATTGCCTCCTGACGCTGTATAAATCATCTAATATAGATGTAAAGGCCCTCAATAGTATTTGGACGTGCATCTGACAACTCCCTTATCAATTTTCAAAAACATCTTTATCCCCAGTAGAATTGGCAGAATGTTCACCGTGCTTTGGGGAGACGGTCGTTTTCTATCACACGCCTATTAAATTCGGCCTACTATTAGGTACTCGCACTTGGCTGACTTTTTAACGCGCACGTGCCGACCCTAACTCACCGTCAAACATACTCAGCAATAAAATATTGTCTTGACTCGTCCGTACGTTATTACGAGTACATCTCGAGTATTGACCACAAATCCACGTTACCGCTCACTTAAGGGGAAGCGCTCTATAAATTATTCTACCGAAACACGTCCTGTATTGGTCTTGGAGCGTGGCACCAAATTGAAATGTCGGACTAGACAGACAGGCTCTGTTCACACGGCAACAGTGCCATATTTGTCCTAGTCTCGATTTTTGGTGGTTTGAAAAGATGTTATGCTTGGCGTGCAAGGTTGTCATTGAAGGACATTTCACACGAATGCTGAACATAATAAGCTAGAAATAGTAAAATTATAAGCAATTTTAATAGTGATGCGAATGTTTTTCCGAAAGCTATTTCATTGATTTTCTAATCAACAAAGTCTATACATCGCTTGCTCTATTGATTGATGTCCATTATTACGATTTATAATCCCCAAATGTCACAATTTATCGAAATGCCAACCGTCATACAACAATAGCTATTTCAGCGACAATACGTCATGCGTCGCATTGTTTAGTTGGTCGAACATAGCACGATAATGAACATCGATTCAATGATTACCTACTTATGTTTCATTCTAAAAAGATCTGTTCAAGAAGATATTATGCAATTAAGAATCCGCCATCACCTTAATTCTTAAAAAATATGAAAACTTGTAATATTCAGATTATTTTAATTTAACTCTCAATGATCGAAAACATCATAAGGTTTAACGGGTAGGTAATCATAGGTAGGTACGTATGAAACAATCGAAGAGCTATTTATTTTTAGTAGTCCCTTAAAAAAGATAATGCTCAAACTGTTTACCGTTTCTTCGCTACTATCTCAGTGTGAATTAGGCCTTTTTTAAGGAAAGCGAACCGCTTCAAAGATATCTTTGAGACTAGAAGCAACACAACTCTAGTTTACTTGTGAGCGATTTGTTCCCTACTTAGAACTGCTTTAAACGTGTTTATGCTATTAAGAGACGGTTTTCACGTCAAATAACTTTATTCGGATGAATAAGTAGCGGTTTAAATTTTTGTCACAACCATTTTGTTTGCTCTTTGAAGACCAAATAAAAAGTTTAAGTAAAACTGAGGCTTTCTTTAACAAGGCTGATCTATCGGAAGCTGCTAAAGATGCTGTCAAAAGTTTTGAATTTTCGAAACTGTCTACCACTAAGTAGAGGAAAGCCGAAAAAGAAGTGGTTGGATTGTGTGAGAGATGATATGAATGCGAAAGGAGTGGATACAGATTTGACGAGTGATAGGAGTGAATGGAGGAAAAATACATGTTGTGCCGACCCCACTTAGCGTGGGATAAGGGCAAGAGAATGATGATGATGATGTCTACCACTAACTTGTACTTATGATAATTATTAACACTATTAACGGGATTTTTACCATGATTCGTCCGCCAATAAACTTACCGACTCGCAATGACTAGTTATTCCGTGATCACGGCGTGTGCAACTGCGCCGAAATATCGGGAAACTCCAAATCAATTGAATCATGGTAAATATCCCGTTAATAGTGTTAATAGTGTTGATAATCATTTGCGGATGGCTGGAAGGAGATCGAACGGTTGTGGCTGGAGTTCTGTGAAAGTATGTATCGTTAACTTTTGTTTTAAATATTGTGATAATTTTTTGTCTAATTTTTATACTTTTTATGTTTTTTACTAGCTGCGCTCCCGCGGTGTGACCCGCGGTCTTTCGGGATTTTTTCATTTTTTCGGGATAAAAAGTAGCCTATGTCCTTCCCTGGGATACAACCTTTAACTATGCCAAATTTCAGCTTTATCTGTTCAGTGGTTTGGGCGTGAAAGCGTAACAAACAGACAGACAGACAGTCAGAGTTACTTTCACATTTATAATATTAGTATATGGAGTATGGATTTTTCTTTGTGATTTTTAACACACATGTACTTATTTATTAACTGTGATGGTTTGGAATGTCTGTAATGCTAATAATAATAAATAAATAAATGATAGTTTAAAAAGTCACGTATGATCATGGTCTGTAATGCCATCGAAAAGTCTAGAAATAAGTTTTCAGGACGCGCTTCAATCGTTCTGTCAAGGCAAACAAGGATCATAGCCTCAATTTTGCGATGACGCTGGTAAAACTTAAATATAACCAGGAAGAGATCGCTTTTAGCGATAAGGTCACCCTTTTTTACACTTTTTGTTATCAAGGTTTTTATTTTCTGTTTGTTACTTTTTTGTGTACAATAAAGTTATAATCTATCTATCTATAACTACACATACGTGAAGTTTCAGAAAGCACGTGTTTTACAGTGATCCATCACTATACCTGAAAACTATCGTGATCCAAGCGATAATGGATGTATTGCATGCTAGCTGCTCATCGGATGAGATAAGGTTTAACCATTTTAAGGTTTTAAAGTATTATGAAACTTGGTGTACTTGATACTCTGAGGTATATATATATATAGTATATATACATACTCAAAAATGGGTGAGCTGTATTTGCCTAGTGGGATGGTCTCTTTACTTGAAATCCTATGGTTGCAATTTTGATAATAATATCTAATGTAAGAAATGCCTACCATTTTAGTTGAGCCCATATCATAGTGCATGCTGTGGCATCCTATATAACTGGGTAAACACTAGATACTACTATATCTACTTATAGCTTAGTTAAGAAATTTATACTATTATTGTGATTTTTCTGTTGGATTTCCTAAATAACTAAAAAAAAACAAAAAAAAAAAAAAAAAACATAAGGTCAAATAAAAAACTAATGGATTTTTCCAAAAATATGTATGGCGTCTGTAGTAATTTATTATTTATTATTATTATTTCTAGCCTGCATCGTCCCACTGCAGGGCAAAGGCCTCCCTATCCCCCTTCCACCTTTCTCGGTCCTGTGCTATGGGGGACCAACTTTCCCTAAAAGAGTCCAGCTCGTCTCTCCAATCTCAATCTAGGTCTGCCGCGACGTCGTCTTCCGCCATTGGGGGCCCATTTGGTTGTTATTTTAATACACCGTTATTTTGGCCCAAAGACCATCTGACATGCGGCAGACATGTCCAGCCCAGTCCCATTTTAGTCTAGCAGCCTTCTGGCTGACGTCAACGATCTTGGTTTTGGAGCGCAGAATAGTGTTCCTTATCCTATCGGTAAGCTTCACACCTAGGATTCTGCGCTTCATAGCCCTCTGACAAACCCCGAGTGCAGACCTCTGTAATTCTGTAATTTTAGACTAAAAAAATTTGGTAAAATAAGTACGCTACAGAAAAGTAAAGTAGAGAGTTAGTAGTGAATCTATAGGCAATTTTCAATAAAGCTTATTTCATTTTCATTACTTAACGCTTCTGGGAGTTCTACACAAAAACCTTACGAAACCGCTATTCATATTAAAAGTATACAATAAGTCGGAAAGATTTTCCGAGCAATCTCAGCATTGCTTAAGAGGGCATGTGTCCAAAATTCAAAGAAAAAAATGGTTAAAAAAGCGCTCAAGAAGAAGATAGCACGATAACCGCACCAGCTGAAACTAAAGATGTTTCGATCTCATTACAAAGAAACTACTCAATTTATGAAAAAAAACTTGTTTAAAGAGAATAAGCAATTTCGTTATATTCTTGATAGGGTTTATATATTTGAACCATTTGGGGTTGAGACCCTAGGTCCGTGGGGTTCTGGAGCCCTTCGGGTTTTCAAAATTCTTTCAGGGCGTCTGGTCGAAAAGACGCGTGATCCGAGAGCTGGCACATTTTTTGTTCAAAGGATCAGCATTGCCATCCAGCGTGGTAATGCCACCAGTGTTTTGGGCACGCTTCCAACTGACAGTGACCCAGGTCACTCAACATCAGTTGAGCTATCTATAGATAGTTTTGAGTGAAACAGGCATTCCTTTTTTTTATGATGAATGTGTTGACCTCGAAACTTACACAGTTAAGAATCAGGTCTACGATTGGAACGAGCCTACTCAGAAGGTGCCTAATAACTCTCTTCTTAAAAACACACAATAATATTCATTATCATGTATTTTTTTGGTTTTTTAGTCAAGGTATCAAACACAGAGGTAGGTAATAATTATGAAATTTTTTTATCACCAAAGACCAGTAAATAGTTCCAATTAATCTGCTAAGGTGTGCTCTTAACTGCGAAGTAATCGAACAAATTGTACGTAGGAATTAGGACCATAGCTAATGCCGCTATTCAGTCCACAAGAGTTAGGAAAAGTACTTACAACCTCAGATTTATTTATCTGTGGTTTCGCTAGTGCTAGAACAGTTTTAGTGTTTGGAAAACTAGGTAGAGTTCTGAACAGTGTTCTTTTTATTTCAGATACTATTTTCTAAATAGAAAACCAGGTGTTCAAATTCCGTTCGTGCATCAAAAGATAACGAAGTTCCATTTCAGACGGTATCGATGAAAAAAAAGACAGGCTGGAAAAATAATTTTGTTCCATTTTACCATAACGACACATGTAAATGTCAAATCGTCACAATGTGAAATGCGCAACCGCGACACAGTCCATAGATTGTTACATTGTTAGTACGGAAGAGCGTTTCTAGGATACCTAATTGACAATTAATTTATTATCACGGATTTCGGCATTTATTATATTCCCAGTATAAAAAAGTACTCTTTGCTTCGTTCCAACCGAGTGTTCCACGACACTCACGTAATTTTTTAATAGAACAAATACAAAACACAGTATTATATATACCATATTTTACCATAGCCGTGAGTCAGCCTGTTTAATCCAATCTTAAATATTAGAGAATGTTTATACAAAATAACCCGCAGATCCGCGAATCGCTCGATAATCGCTGCGACAATCTAAAGCGTTCCCTAACGAGCACTCCAAGTTACGCTGTCACCAAGTGATTATGTTCAAACTTTTTGAGTGTTTCTTATGCGGCATTAAACTGGTTGAGAGCGTTGAGTTCACGTCTGACGGAAGATGCGTCGCGTATTATCGGCCGCGTAACGCCAGAACAGACAATTATATGAGAAATCATTCAACCATGCGCGATGAATGCGATGATGCTGAATACGCTCGATGCATTTTCCGTCAGATGTGAATCGACCCTTTGGTTTTTCGGTATTTGATACGTCATAAAATGCTGATAGATAAAATACTGACTTAGTCACACTATTACTATCACCATATGATGACCTCTGTGGCGCAGTGGGTGAAAGCCCGCTAGGGACGCAGAAGGTTGCGGGTTCGATCCCCGCCGCGGGTTAAATGTTTTATGTAAATATTTATCTCGGGTCTGGGTGTTTCTATGTATAATATGTATGTATTTAAAAACAAAAAGTATATAAAGTAGTATATCAGTTATTTGGTTGAATTGACTTGACTAATCTTATCAAGTAGATGGCGTGACAGTGCTCTCAGTTTAGTACTCGGTAAAAATGAAAACAATTTTCCGAGTGCGCTACAGCCAATTAACCCCCAACTCGCCCATCCACACGGTACATAATAATCACCCATGATACTAAATGGAAATTTTCTGAAGCGCCATTGAGACATTATGAGTTATTAAAGTGATGAGGAAAAAAGATAGATGATGACCCTTTTAGATGAGGGGAGACAGCACAAGCCATCATAGCTTTTACGTAGGTTACGCGACAGTTTGCGCGTTTGCAGTCTGATATTGCTCTTGGCCTCGATAAAGCTACAGCTACCGATGTCGCTGATCGCAGCAGCTGATGTCGCTCTGCCCCTGGACAGCTGATGTGTGCACAATGCCTTTGCTATCTTGCTTATCTTTTTGAATTGTACTATTTTCAACCGACTTCAAAAAAGGAGGAGGTTCTCAATTCGTCTGTATGTTTTTTTTTTTTTTTTTTTTTTTTTTTTTATCTTGTTACGCGATTGCTCCGCCATTTGTTGACCGATTTGCAAAATTCTTTTCATGTTTGAAAGGGTATACTCCAGAGGTGGTCCCATATAAATTTTATTCCTGAAGGATTGATAGTTTCCCCGTAAAACTCTAAACACCTTCCCTCCTAGCCATGTCACAAATAGAAATCGAATCGACAGCTTGACGCCCTGAGTCACACCGCGTTTCGAGTCAAACATTGAAGTCGGTTTTCTTTTTAGTATAAAAACGTAATTATTACTTCTATTTTTACAACTATTAGCCTAAGTTTAGATCTAAGATGGATCACCTAAAAAAAGCTAGGCCCCAAACCGTGTTTGTTGCCCTAGTTCTTCACGGTATTGGTCGCGAAGGAACAGGAGTAGAATCACCTAGTTTTAAGACATTTTAAAGTGATCCCAGCGGTCCTACCGAAAAAATGATTTTTGACTTTGACTTTGACTTACCTAGCACTTGGCCAAAAGCACTGTCCATTTACTCGGCTTGAGTAATCAAGCCTTGATAGATTTTAGTATTTACCAAGTAAACTAATAGATGTTCTAACTATTTTGAAGCCATGTGACCGTTCGAACCTTGTAATACTATCTAGGACAAACTAATACAGCTCTAAGTAAGTATAAGCCCCAGTTTGTAGTAAAACTAAGAGTGAGGGCTTTACGAGCTCTCAGTATCTGTTCAACTTATATTCTGTGAAGGTTGTAATGGAATGGTATTCATAAATAAAGTGAATTTTGTTGCGAAATAAGCGATAAGGTTACAGTGTCTTATGAAAGAACAAACTTGATAACTTATACTTATATTTTTTTGAGGATAAACACTCTAGAATTTGGATATTGTAGGATGATTTATTTCAGGCATACGTTCTTTTCTTTAAAAAAATTTGAAACCTTTAACAACAGAGCCGTGTTGTTCGAATGAGGTTGTGCCTCGACTTTCAATTCGAAGGTCGTGGGTTCGAATCCCGACCGCGCATCAATGGATTTTTCGTTTCGTAAAATTTATATGCGCACACGAGCTCTTAACGGTGAAGGAAAACATCGTGAGCAAACCCGCAGCTTAGTCAGTTCCACACATATCGACGTCGTCTTTCCTGTGGGCCAGGCTGATTAAGCTGAGAGGATGGTTTAGGTACTGGGCAAGCCTATCTCAAACAATGTCCCAGTGTCCGTTAAGTGTAGGCATAGGTTGCCTCCTGACGCTGTATAAATCATCTAACAACAGAGAATTTAAACATTCTTACACAAAACTCTCAGTTGCAAGCAGAAAATCATACCAAGTTTTTTTCGGATAATGTAAAAGCTTTTATTCCCTGAAGTCCTTATCAAGCGCTAACATTCACTCTTTATGCTGCCATTACAATGCGAAAACATTTGAACAAATCAACGCCATCAACACGCAGAATCAACGATTGAATCTTACGACGTATTATCGAGCTTCGATGGATGAAGCGATGTGAAGAGCTGGTTCAGTCCAAGTAAACAGAAACCTTCATAGTTTTCCCTGGTAAATAATTTCGGATATCATAGGTATTAGAGATCCGTTAAAGATGTCATCAATAGTAATCAGCGGAATTATTATGGCACTTGACCACATTTTTCGTCTTTGAAGGCGCACAGATCTATAACAAACCTTCAAACATTAAAAGTGTAAGTTCATTTAACGTATTCAAAAACAAACTACACAGTCATATTACCAATGATCACACCTTACTCAATATGCGTTAAATGAGCATAAAAAAAACTTCCAATGCGATCCACCTTTATGTATTTACTTGCACGGAAATGACCGACATTCACAATACTTTGTCCTTAAAAAAAATCGGAAAATCCGACCCATTCATCATTTAAAAAAAAATCTTAGATTAGAATTGTTCTCATATAAGTGAAGTCTTCTTGAGAATCAATTTATTATAAACCAAAAAATACAGTTCTAACTGGTTCCCTCACAATGTGTTCCTTCATTGTTTATAGCATTTACTTATCAATTTTCTAATGCAAAAAAGTACGGCTGAGAGTCGAATAGAAACGGATGGTCTCAAAAAGTCGCAGGTTTTCTGCTAATTTAACCGAAAAGCAAGCCTATTTTGTTTTCGAGACTGTGTTAGCTTTCCACGACGACCACTACCAGATCGGAAGGCCATCGACACTCAATTTACATAACAAACCAACGGTAACGACCAGAATCTGATATCGAAATGGAAAGATAAAGTTTTGCACTTATTAGGTATCATGATACTGGAGTACGCTGTAGTACACAGTCAAGGATGAAGGAAGAGATCTTTGCAAAATGGTTTGTATGATAAAGGACACATGGGAAACCTCAAGAAAATGGGTGTCGTGTTACAAGTTTATTTTTCCAAGTTCTTTTGTATCGAAAAAGCCTGTTTGTTTAGGAGACGCTTGGTATGTGATATGTGACCATGGCTCTATCACCTAGCCAAGGTTGATGATATCTAAGGAGGTAAAAGGGACACTCTAAAAAAATATTTGGTATATAAACTCTGCAGAAGCTTCCATTTTATGCGTGGCAGGTTTCAAAGCACATCGCCGGCTAACTGTTCTCTTCTCAGTTGTCAAACGCAAACTCCTTCGCGAATTTCACACAACATTGTGAGACTCAGACACTTGCAGTGAGGTTATCGATTCTACGCAATTTTGTTATTTACTTTTATTTTACATTAAAACCTACTTCATCCAAGCATGGTCGCTATTTACAAAGTCTAGGTATTTAGATTTCCATTAAAGATGTTGGGTACTTTACCAAATTACCGTGTCAAACAACAGCATCTAATGAAATCAAATAAGTACGTTGTATTCTAGTAAAAACAATCTGTCTATCTTGCTATGAAATAAAAAGGCTTTTTCAAAGTTTTCGATACCATCCGCTAAGGTCTAATGGTACCGAGCCTTGAAGTTGACTCCGAGGGGCTTAGGATTCTTAAAAATTGGCGACTGGTATGTTTAGTTTACAAATATATATATATAGTTAAAAATATAATATTCAAAGAAACATAGAAATATAAATGCCTAAAAAAAGTACGTGAGTGTTGTGGATGTAACGTTCGGTTGGAACGAAGTTTCAACTTTGATAAACGCTCTTACAAACAATGTAACAATCTATGGACTAGTTCGCGACTGCGCACTTCGCACTGTGACGTTTGACCTATGTATGTGTCGTGACGGTAAAATCTAACGCTTTTTTTCTTCGAGCTCCCATCCTCGATACCGTCTGAAAAGGAACTTCGTTCCAAAAACTAACGTACTTCCAAATTGATTAAGTTGAATAATTTATTCTTTAGATTCAGCCATTTCAGAAATAAGGATACGTCAAACAAAACATTTAGGATCAGAAACGTCCGTAATGATTCAGTACCATATTCTTAGGATACTTGGTTTCATCCGATGTCACTGTCTCAAGGCCGGTTCGGAAGCCGCAAATGAGACGACACTTCGTTATACCAATGCTTTTTTGTTGGGCAAAATCCATGTTTGGAAAAATTGCGTGAAATTGGGTGGAAGGGAATGGTTTTGTCTTTTATCCTCAAGAGTGTGAACTAATAAGGTTTGGCCTAGAATTTAGTATTATTTTCTCTTTGTTATTAGGTTTAGTGTTAAAATATGTTGTATGTCAAATCTTATTGACAGCTTATTGACCTCGTGACAAACAGCTGAGAAGAAAGGTTTTCATGATCATCAGTAACGCGTTTCGTTGTGTAAAGGTGTACCTGTGAGTACCAAGATATGCCAATGGTCTAGTACCTATATACCCATGACATGAAGTTGTAGTGTTTGGTCTGGACTTTGTATGTGTTTTCTCCGTTATTAAGGCGCGGTGTGAAATGATTGTTCTCTCAAAGGAACGATTCAAAATTGTTCGAAGTCGAAATATGTATATCCGTTTATTTTATATTGGGTTTTGTACAAGGAAAAAAGATGTCGGGAAAATTGCTTCGACATTTTTGAACCTTTTTCAAGTGCAATTCAATACTAAAGGTTTTATAAAAACCATCATTAGTTTTAAGGCTTCTGATACCATTGACGCGAAATATTGCTTGTACTTACAGGATTTTGCAGTGAAAATACTATTAAATTAAAGTATGAAAATCTTTTGGCTTTTATATTTATGTAGGTACTCTACTGCACGCGGCTTTGCCCGCGTGGTACCAACATTTTGAAAAGCATAAATGCTATTCTAGGTTACTATCTACACCTATTCCATGTTTCATCCAAATAGGTTCATGGTTTCGTAAAATATATTTCAACACACTTGTGAATAAAATAACAATAAAAACTAATTTCAAACAGTGAAAACGAGTTGTGAAAAATGTTTCGCTATTGCGGGAAAAATTAATCAGTTTTCCTATGCGCGCGCATTGCGATCGACTATATTTCCGCGCCGCGCACAGGGTGTGCGCCTATTCTGCCACGTACAAAATGGGGAATTTAAAGTTTTCTTTTATTACAGAGAAAACAAAAGTTATATTTGAGTGAAAGTTTTATTTATTAAACACGTACGACTTAAAATTATCTATTTAAATAAGAAGTTGCATAAAATGAGCAAGCAATAGGAACATTAATTTATTTGTTCTGTGGAACACGATCTTTTTTCTGAATAAAAACTTTTTTAAGAACAAAGCAACTCAATCAATAAAATTAAAAAAAAAAATCTATTACTCACTAGTGAGTTATAGTAATGAAAAAGTCACAGTTTGATTATGGGTGTCATTACAAAGAGGTACCATGCTAAATCTATGATTATGTGCCTAATTGCGGTGACCATAGAGCCACTTTATGAGCAAGTGTGTTGAAAAATATATTAAAAATATATTATATATTTAACACGTGCTCTCAACGGTGAAGGAAAACATCGTGAGGAAACCAGTAAGTGTTCTTATAGGCGGCGATGCAGGCTTGCAACCTGTCACGTATGGAATACTAAACTTCTGCTCTAACAGTGCTCTTTGTGTCAAACAGAGTACTGCTAAAATTTTTATGCAATATTCCCGTTATCCGATCCGATCGAATTTTTTTCGGGATAAGAAGTAGCCTATATGCTATTCTGGAGTTATACCTTTCACCTTACCAAATTTCATTGTAATCTGTTTCGTCGTTTGGGCCTAATCCTTACACAATCATACAAACATCCAAATATCCAAACATCTAAACCAACTCACAAACTTTCAGCTTTATTGTATGAGTGGGAAGTAGGAAGTAGGATTTATGATGACTAGTTACTCAACCTGGGTGCACTCCTCATGTTCGTTCTTATACTACCAAGATAGCTATTATTAGGGATAGTAAGCTTTCCTTTCCTCAATGTAATGCCCATAATAAATTCGGATGTATATCCGTACTCGTATGAGTAGCCTAGTATCTCATATAATACCCCAGGCACTTCAGTGTACCATTGAATATGGGCCGTGGCATAGGCCTCCTTCCGTTGTTGAAATCGTCTACGTAAGTAAGAAGAGTACATTTTTTGGCGGATAATAAACTAAAGAGATTAAGACATTATGATAGATAATCATGTGTATGAAACCTCATTTCATACGAGGCATTAAACCCTCAAATGGACTTAGCCACCTAGGCCTCTAAACCTTATCCAAAACGCTAAAATAACTTAGTTATGGTCAATTATTTTGGTCCGTCATAAAATAAACTCATAGAACGTCTTGGAACCACGTAATAAACGCTATAATCTCATCATTATTGGGCTGTGGTCGCCGTGATTGTCCCTTCCAACAGTTACGTAGAAACAGCTGGTTCATAGAGTTATAATCCTTTCAAAGTCTAAGTCAAAAAGCATTTATTCAGTAGGACCGCTGGGATCACTTTGAAACGTCTTAAAACTAGGTGATTCTACTCCTGTTCCTTCGCGACCAATACCATGAAATCAGTGAATCCAGGGCAACAAACACGGTTGGGGGCCTAGCTTTTTTTAGGTGATCTATCTTAGATCTAAACTTAGGCTAATTTCTTAACTAACTTAGTTGTAAAATTAAAAGTAAAGTTAGTAATATTCAAAAAGCCAAGCAAGATAGCAAAGGCATTGTGCACACATCAGCTGTCGAGAGGGGCAGAGCGACATCAGGCCACGCGAATTTATCATTAATATAATCACCAATAGAATAAGTACGCTTTCTTTATAAGATTATTTTTATGTAATTTTTAAATCTTCGAATAGGCAATTTAGTGGCATTATCTGGAAGTTTATTATAAAAGAGTACGGTATTTCCCATGAAAGAACCTTTCACTTTTTCTAATCTAAATTCAGGCACATAAAGTTTATAAGAAAGAAGGAGCTGGTAGATACATACATAACTGACTACGTGTTAACGCTTCTAAATTGAGTATTTATCCAGTATAAATACTCAAAGTTTTAAATATTATGTATCAACCAATTTAATAAAATATTTGTGGGACCAACCTGTCGGTCGAAAAAGAAATACACCGGGAAATTGGGCCATGGAAAGTTCTAAGTATTTTTGATTTTGCCAACTATGTTTATTTGATATTACTACATTAAAGGTATCTATACCATACCACCAGTTAAATAGTAGTTTACTATGGCGTTCGATAACCGACAGGTTACAGTACCACATGATGAAGGATTGGGAGTGCATGACCGACCTGCTGCTGGAGGAGGCCGGACCGGGTGAGGAGGCGCTCGATATAAAATAGAATGAGAATAGAATAATGTTTATTTTATGTGTCGTGAAACCTCCGTGGAACACTCGATTGGAACGAAGTTTCAACTTTGACATTTGGCATTTGTCACTTAATTTATTGTCAATTATTAAAATCCTAGAAACGCTCTTCTGTACTAACAATGTAACAATCCATAGACTGTTTTGCGACTGTGCACTTCGCACTGTGAAGTTTTGACCTATATAATGTGTCTTGGCGGTAAATCGAATGTTTTTTTTTCTAGCCCCCATCCTCAATACCGTCTGAAAAGGAACTTCATTCCAAAACTATACTAATCGTCCTTGGACCTCCACCTCCACTGTGCGGAGGACAGCACACGTTGAGCGGAAACTCAGCGTGTGCTGCAGCGACTTAGAGGTGCTACAGCGCTGGTTTTAAGTGTCAGTAGAAAACATACACACTTAAAAGAAAAGTAAAGTGAACTAGCTGGTCTATCATCTTCTGTTGGATATAAATTATGTCTAAGTCTCAAGGCAGTAGTCTTAAGGGCTTAAGATATCATCTAACCATTTCGGGAACGTTCCAGTTAAATTATTTATTTAATTACATTGAGGTAGAGCAAAGACTTATCACTGTAACGATATGATCAGTTCATTAAAATAATCGGCTGACAACAAAAACAGGTTGTACATAAGAGGCGTGTGTGATAGTGTGAATAGGGCTGGAAGTCCTAGCTAAATATACTTGGTGCAAAGTGACATTTCAGAAAAGTGCCCAGTCAAAAATACTCTTAATTGGCGAGCTTGCATGTGATTAGACTGAATGAGGCGAAAAATCTTTAAAGCATCTTGGGAGACTCGATCTTACTTAGAGAATATCACTTAACTTTTCAGAGAAATAAAATATCGATCCATCTATCTATCTATCTATCTATCTATCTATCTATCTATCTATCTGTCTATCTCTCTATATATCTATCTATCTATCTATCTATCTGTCTGTCTATCTATCTATCTTTCTATATATATATCTATCTATCTATCTATCTGCCGTGCCTTGGGGATACAGTCATGATGTTGGTTTTGTGTTACTCACTGTGAGGAATACAAACCAGCAAAAACAGTGACATTGCTTACGTTACCTTAAGCTTTTCAACAGCGCACCTATGCGTCAATTGTGACCCACACTGACGGCCAGTGACATGAACAATAGTCATCTACGCATAGACGTCCTACGTTTCTGTGACAGATTAACGCAGGATCGTGGTGGATGGCAAAGCTATCTATCTACATATACTCAGTAGCGGTTAAAGTCAGTATAGATACGTCAACATATTTTTTTATTCACATTCAAATAATATTTTCAGTTTATATAGAAAAACGTTACGGGGAGCAATAAAGTAGGTATATCGGCAATTCGTGTGACGCATTACTTTCCAAATGCTTTTTTATCGGCGATAAATAATCTTATTCATGTGACAATATCCAACGTTAAACTGTGGGAAATGAGCTTCCACACGTGCATTTTAAGCTTTGATGGGCTCAGATCCGATAAGCTCGACCTCACCTCATAGAAATCATCACAAGTGTACAATAAAACCTTTTTTTCTATTCGGAATGCATATAGATCGTTATTCACGGTCTATTTCTTCTTTTAGCATAGTCATACATGTAACCTCCGTATTGCAATAAGCGCTCGTGGCGTAGCATGGTTGTTCTTGAAAGATCGTCAAAGTGAAGCTTAGTGCTGAGCGGTTACCAAGTAGATGGTCCGCTAGTGGCATTATCAACTGGATCGCTTCTGCTTCGCAGGGCACGTTAAATTGTCGTTGCCGGCTATTTAGAAACCAAAGTTATCAGTTCTGACTGGACTAACTCAAAGGAACTTAATTTTTTTAACATATTTGCCACTGCTGGGCAAAAATCTACATAATATCCTTCCAACCAAGCACATTTTCAGCACCTGAAGCGCAAAAAATTCAACCGAACTAAGCGGTTTTATTTGAATCATTAATCGTCTGTCGGCACATGTGCTAAGCCCTATGATATAGTCCTTAATCCCCACCCATAGCCGCGAGCGGAAGTGGCAAGTAAATAATGACTCTTAAGGGACCGAGATAAAGAGTAATTTAGCTTAATGTACCTGTTTATGAGAGACATAAAGAATTCGGCGAGGTTTTTGAAATTCACATACTCTTTATATGATTCGATTTGTTATTTGAAGATCAGAAGTTTCTAAAGATTTTTACGTACGTAAAAACACACATCCGTTCTACAAGTAGCCGTAAGTATAATGATCACTTTTTAACTTATAACTCATAAAGCTTCAATCTCTAGCAAAATCAGTTGGATATTATTTTATTTACAGAAACTAAGCTACTACATATTTACATAGTCTACTACATATTTATATTTACATATATTTTCAAAATATAACAGGATTTATCAAGCTATCTAAGGATCGTTAGAAACGTATAGATAGCACAACTGATCCAGGTCACTGTCAGTCGGAAGCGTGACCAAAACACTGGCGGCATTACCACGCTGGATGGCAATGCTGATCCTTTGAGCCAAAAATGTGCCAGCTTTCGGATCAAGCATTGTTGGAATAATGGCTTCTTCAATGTATTCCAATTGTAGAAACTGTAGAATAAATGATAATTTTAATATTCTTTTGTTTATAGCCTCATAGCCTCATGAATAAATTCAAAGTTAAAATAATATCGTAATAAAAAGGTGATTCTATTACTGAAATAAAATTAAGTTTTGTGTGAGCATTATTAATATATCATAATAATCATAATATATCTGTCACGGTCTTCAGTTTTATTTACACATACTGAAGACCATCATCATTCTCATATAATTCGTCTCGTGACCGATAACACGCGACGCATCTTCCGTCAGATGTGAACTATAAACCAGTCAATCAATTCACGGAACCGTACCCGGTAAAATCGGAAAAATATAGTTTGTATCTCTGATATCACCTTGTCACGGACACTGTATCAGTCACAATGCAAAATATATACGAATTTTCACCAATAATCTTCACTTCTGTTTCACTTCCACACCTTTTAATGTATTTTAAACTTTATACGAAGGGAATTGGGTTAAGTTTTGCTTGGTTCTGAAACTTGAATAAAATGCAATAAAGAAATTCATTGGTTCGGCATAATAATTGGTTGTTGACCTCGCTACTTTCAATACTTTTAATGAAATTCTTACATGAAGCAAATATGAAAAGCAAACATTAATTTGAATAATGTATTTTTAATTAAGTCATTAAAAAACAGGATCACGGCTACACGATAGACTTCGATCAAAAAGCAAAGACTTCATCATGTAGCTTGATCAGCAGGCAGATTTCTCTGATCTGAGAATAACAATACTGTGAAAGGAGTTCCTTTGAAAATCTGAAAGAAGGGTTAACAGAGACACGTCCTAACTATATTTAGCTCATGGACAAGTTCGTACGACAAGGGATCAACTTTGATGATGGAGTTTTGATCTCCAATTTCGTTTACTTTTAAGCTGAGACTAAGTTCAAAGTGCTTTCCGAAGCATACAAACGATCAGAAAAACAGTAAATCATTTTCCAATAACACTTCATGATAGATATCAAAATCATTTTCCCATTCGGCATTTGTATTTCGCAGCTATATTTTTAAAATAAAATTTTGCAACATAAAGAGTGAAACTTCAATAAAATGGGAGTCTAGTATATCTTCTGTGTTGCATTCGTTTTTTCCAACGATTGAATTTCACATTTCCGATCGCTACCACCTAGATCCGAGTACATTCACGGTTCGGGTCACAAGCAGTATAGGGGTTACACCGACAGAATATTGAAAACCCTAAGTTCGTATGAGACAGTGGCCAACTCTAGTGACGGAGTTTTTAGGGGCCTCCGTCATGGTTTAATGACTTAATAGCCGGGACCAACAATTTAACGTGCCCTCCGAAGCACGGAAGCGCTTAGTTGCTAATGCCACTGGCCACCCATCAACTTAACGACCGGTCAAAACGTTGCTTATCTTCTACGATCTATCGAAAACGACTGAGCAATCTACACCACGAGCGATTTTTAAAACCTTGAAGTCTCAAGAAATAAAATATGTAGTAAGAAGGATTGTATGACAAATTGATACCTACAACAATGATCTACTTTGAATCTAGTCTCAAGTTTATAGGTACTCATTATTGAATCAAATTGAGTTTATAATTTATTAAAAGAAAAGTACAATAATTTCTACAAGTCATCTTCAAAAATATCCAAAAACCTGCACCATTATACGAAAAAGTAATGCCATCCTAAAAATGCCAATGGCCAACTAAAGAATACAGCCATGATGACTTTGTCATGAGTTGAACTGTATTAAATAAATAAATAGTCACATATCAAGCGCTTACGCCGAATCCTCATGACATACGGGCGCTTTGTTTTGGGATACAGTGCATTTTTATTACAGACTTACCAGAGAGTCCTATTCTACTAATATGCGTATATAAATGTGAAAGTTTGTGAGGATGTTATTTGTCTTTTATGCAAAAACTACTGTGGATTATGATATTTAGCATAGGAGATACCTAAATTGAAGTCACTTGGGCTACTTTTTATCCCGGAAAAAAAGGATATATACTAGCCATATTGGCCTAAAGGGATGTACTCTCGACTTCCAATCTGAAGGTTGAGAATTTGCATCCAAAAACGATTGTGCGTATTGTACCTTGAGATGACAGTGGAGTGGAGGATGAGTTGAGATCTAGAAAACGACTAAAGATAAGCTACGAGTTTCCTCAAACTCAAAGTCCTTCGCCGTTTAGAGCTCGTGCGCATTATATTTTTTTCGAAACAAAAAATCCATTAGTATAGTAAGCTCTACGCGTAAATGACGTATTCTTTCCTGTGGACAAGGCCGAGTAAGCTGATATAGTTTAGATGCTGGGCAATCCTGCTCCATTTCAAAAAATGTCCCAGGCACTACAGCGGCTTGAGTTTAGGCTTGGGTTGCCTCCTCACGCTGTATAAATCATTGAATATACCCAAATGTAAAGGCCTACGTTTTTAGGGTTCCGTACCCAAAGGGTAAAACGGGACTCTGTCTGTCTGTATCGGCTGTATCTCATGAACCGTGATAATTAGACAGTTGAAATTTTCACAGATGATTTATTTCTGTTACCGCTATAACAACAAATACTAAAAAACAGTACAAAATAAAATTTTAAGAAAGCTCCCATACAACAAACGTGATTTTTTGCCGTTATTTTTTCGATAATGGTACGGGACTCTGTGTTTTATACCATCCCCTGTGTAACTTCACGTACCGTACTAATAATAAAAGTGAACAATAGCATGAAATCAGTTCTAAATAATTGCGATAACAGGTCAATCTAAGATCAAATTGTAGGTCGTCAGGTTTATTCGATGTGCAGATAGTTTCGCCAGTTTATCCGATGTTCAGGTAGTTATGGATGCGGAGTCCAGTATCGAAGCGGTAATTGGCTGGTAGTGTATTCGACCGAAGTGGTCATAGGTTATCAGGTTAGCTGGTACAGTCAGCATCAAAAGTATAATGTAGTTTTACTTGCATACACGTTTCCTACACCATCAATTTTCCCGTAGAGAATGTTATTCTTCGTTCTTACGTTGTTTCAATTCAAACCTGGTTGGGTTGGCATTCTTCTTTGAAAAAACGACCTTTGTTAGACTTAGTTCAGTAGGTGCTGTAATGGTACTGAAACTCATTGACGTAATTGATGACGACCTCTGTGGCGCAGTGGGCGAAGGTCCGCCTGCGACGCAGAAGGCTGCAAGTTCGATCCCCGCCGCGGGACAAATGTTTGTATGACCTACAGATATTTGTCTCGGGTCTGGGTGTTTCTATGTATGATGAAAATGTCCAGCAATTTTCACACAGCATCATCTAGCCCCAAACTAAGCAAAGCTTGTACTAAGGGAACCAGATAACTGATATACTACTTATATACTATTTGTTTGTAAATACGAGTACATACATTTTATTATTATTAATTATTATTAATTTATTAATTACTTTGAAAATGTATTAATTTCTATTCCAGAATCTATACTATCACGCTATTGCAATTAAAAGCTTTTCAATGATAAATCTTCTAAAGTTCAATCTTTTATCATCATTGGACTGATTTAACTATTTAACCAGAGCTGTAACAACACGAACTAATATTGAACAACCCGCAGTTACCATTTTGCCTTTTTCATTCGTTTTGAGATTTTGCAGAAATATTTATCTAAATATTTCTGATAAACATTAGTTAAATTTAGTTATGATACACTTTCTTGTGCTCTACATTTATTAAACAAATCCTAAATAACCTTTAAAAGTTGTCATTCAAAATTTTAAAGCAATTTATCAGCCTCATGGCTTAAAAGGAAAGGGAGGCATTTATGACCAGCTTTAATTAAGAGCATCAAATTATCCTGGTTACAAATTGTATTGCTGTTGTATTTTGTACATCTTTCTACAAATCCTACAGTTTTCCTTCACCGTTTATCCATACTAATATTATAAACGTGAAAGTAACTCTGTCTGTCAGTCTGTTTGTTACGCTTTCACGCCCAAACCTCTGAACAGATTGAATGAAATGAATTAGATGAAATTTGGCATATTTAAAGGTTGTATCCCAGGGAAGGCATAGGCTACTTTTGTCCCGAAAAAATGAGGGACCGCGCGTCACACCGCGGGAGCGCAGCTAGTAAGCTATAAAATTTCCTAAAAGTACTATTCCCTGAGAAAAGTCACTTAAATCTCTTAAATATAGTCAAAAATACCCCTGTCCGCCAGATATTAACCCCTATCAATTCAAAGTAACACCTGCCATTAAACATTAATCCGGGTTAAGCGTAGTTTGCACAGGTGACAGTTTAATCTACCCACCACAGAATGTGTTAAAGTAACATGAGTATAGTCACTTGACAAATATTATTAGGTACTAGCCTTAGTACACGGCATCTATTGTACTTATTATTCTGCCATAGTTTGAGTGCGTACTCGTATTATGCAACTAACCCGCCTTTGTGAGATGAATGAACTGTACCAACTTTTTAATCAGAGAACATGCCTCTTTTACTTTTTTAACTTTTTTAAACTTATCAAGGCTTATTACAAGAAAGTGAGCCGAGTTTAAACCAAGTCTTACTAAAACACTGTCCCTAGAAAAATGATCTTTAAATACTCGTACATAGAACGCTTTTTTGTGGTAACAGTTTTGTTTTGACATGTGTCAACATGGGATACAACCAAGGTCATGCAGTCAAGCAGCAAGCATCACACAATTGGGCAGTAATGTCCCCTATAACATCCTTCTCTTTACTTAACATCATAAATATTCATATTTAAACATCATTTCGGAAAATAAAAGAGTGAGCAAAAGTTGCGTAAATATGTTTTACAGCGTTACTTACGCGCGGAATACATTTTACGTTAACCGAAATGAATGCAGATACAGTGTCACCAAATAAAATACGCTTTTTGTCCTAAAACCGGTTTTATATTTTCCGGCATATCGGTTTTCCTCACGGGTTAAAGGTAAGAGATGATACAAGTCACATCGTATCGTAATATAGAATAAGACCCCTCGCAGACCCCCCATCGGCCGACAGTTCAGTCGGGCTCGGCGATGAGTATGGAAAAGAATCGTTGCAATGTGCGCACTCACGTACTTCTCCATACTCATCACAAGCCCGAACAAACCATCGGCCGAGAGAAAATTATGTAGTCTGCGAGGGGTCTATGAGTTGGTATAAGGTTCTTGAAAGGACGAGTCTGTCGGAGGTACCAGGCAAAATCTGAGCAAAATCCTAAAACAATACCCATAAAGGGGCGAAACACCATGTCAAAGATAATCAAAGGTTCGATGTGCACACGCAGATGCTGATCATAGACAATAATTTAGTTCTATAAAAAAAATAATATAAAAACGCTTTCCAAAATTTTAAAGAAAATGTAATCCCAAAAACCGGTTTTCTATGTTCTCGTCGCCAGAATATTACATAAGCTGATTTAATCATAATAAACTACCAGGGAGCAAGTGAATAATTTTGTATCATGTTGTGGTGCGAATAGAAATGATTGTTATTCATAGTTTTGCTGGGTGAGTAATGAGATGACGTGACGTCACTGTGGAATAACGGTTTTGTGACTTTACTCGACAATACACACATACGTTACGACACATAGACAGTTAGTAACTTCGGAACAAATTGTATGAAAGATGGCGTAAGATAGGAGTCAATACGGAGTGAGAGTGGAAGAAGAAACATTATGTCACCATCACACAGATTGGAGTGCAGGCAAAAGATAGTCTTCCTATTTATTATTCTGTGACAAAACCTTGTCACACTTCAGACATATAAAGATCTTCGGATTTAGGGAATGACTTCATAAAAAGAACACGTGAGTGTCGTGAAACACTCGTTGGAACGAAGCAAAGAGTACTTTTCTGTACTGGGAATATAATAAATGAATTGTCAATTAGGTAACCTCAACGCTCTTCTGTACTAACAATGTAACAATCTATGGACTGTGTCGCGGCTGCGCATTTCGCACTGTGACGATTTGTCATAATACATTATTATACATGTGTAACAAAAAATTTTTCTTTTTTTTCTTCGATAACGTCCGAAAAGGAACTTCAAATGGTTATTGAACCATGGCTAAACAAACACCAAGGCTTGTCAAACTTTCACTCAACTTTCTTCTTCAAAACTTTTTCCCTAAATAGGTGAGGTCAAGCGGGAAAATTGCCTCCAAAGTTATACCAAAATGGGCTCATCAGGCCGTCAATTGAACTAATAATCCTGATCGTTAGTTCTATCGACTTGTAATCGATATATCGGGCTGGGCTCGGCTTGGTCCCTGAGGAGTCAAACAATTTCATAAATATTCTATTTTGGTTCTATTAGATTCACCATAGTAATTTCAGTCCGATTTAGCCAACATTTATTCATTTATTTGCTATTACAAATAATAGCCTAGTATTAGTAAGTGACCCAAGTTTTAAATATTTGTGCTGTCTCAAACCAAGGCCATGTAGAAGAAGGTTTCAGATTCAGATACCATCATTGTGTTTTTTCGAAAACTTAGGCCTTTGTTTCGGAAGTAGGAAAGCAATAGGGTAAATGCTTCGTATCGTGGCAAATATAAAAACTGTTGAAGTAAATGAATCAGAAACAGATTACGTCAACAGAAAGTTCGAGAAAAACTTGGCTATGAGCCACGTGACCCAAGGATAATAGCCAATTTGGCACTATCCGTTAATACGACAATTTGTAAGGCACTAATCTGCAGCTGTAACGGTAAATTCTCAATGCAGATAATTAGAATTTCGAAAAGGATAATAATTTGAAATTCAAAAAGATAATTTATGTTTCGAAAATCATAGGCTTGCTATTTTTCTTTCTCGTTTCCAAAGTTAGTTGACGAAGTGTGAAATTTTGTCAACGCCATTCAAAGACTCATGGCTAGTTTCACCAAACTTTATCTAACAGAGCGTTAGTTAATTTGACATCAAATTTAGTAAGAGAAATAACAACGGATTAAATATTTACCAGACCGTTACGATTGCTTTGTGCTCTATCATGCTCTAACAAAGGAATATCTTCATTAACAAGCCGCTATATCTAATCGCTGGTCGGCGGCACTTTAGCTAACTAGCAGTAGACATAGTAAAAAAATAAAAATATGTCACAACCACCAAAAATCCGAGAGTGACAGAAAGCCGTTTGTCTGCGCAAACACTATTTTGTACTTATGAAAAAGCGTTCACTGCGCTGACAAACGGCTAACCAGCTGTTAAACTTGACTTTGGTGAAACTGGCCCTCAGCCTTTACTTGTCCTTGTTATGAGTTCTAGGAATCCTATTTTAAGAGCAACAAACGGGATATTGAGTTTGTGACAAAGTAACTTCAAGATAATGAGTAATGAAGTCGTCTGCGACTTAATAAAGTGCTTTCATCTAGCCTAATTTATACTATTCGTGGAAGAAAATAAACCACGGTTAGGTTGTCATTATCATCATCATTCCCTTGCCCTTATCCCACGCTATGTGGGGGTCGGAACTGCATATGATATTGTCTGTGATATTTTAATTACTTACCGGGACGCTGTAGTTCCTAAGACATTGTTTAAGATAGAATAGGCTTTAAAAAAAAAAGTTCTACTCTTTTAAAATTTTATTTTTTAGTTATCCTATACTGTCCCACTGCTGGGCAAAAACCTCCCCCGTTACCTTTCACACTTCGCGGTCTTCCGCGATTTTCCCCCAATCCTTCCTAAAGGCGTCCAGGTCATCGCGCCAGCGCTTTTTAGGCCTGCATCGGAGTCGCCTGTCATATACCGGGGGGATCCAACCAGTCACCACTCTGGCCCACTTTTACACCACTTTACCCACTTCTACTTTTAAAGTTACAGTAAATATATTTAAGCTTAAAACGCCACAAACACAAACGCAATATGACATTCCTCGAAGTAAATTGTTGCTCACAAACTCACAACACAACTCTGGAGCGCATGACTATCTAGTTTTAAGATGGATCACCTAAAAGTGCGCTGGGCTCCACACCGTGTTTGTCGCCTCACTTAATGCCGGCTATTGTGCTCATTTTAACAAACGTAAATTTCGTTTGAAGACAAGCTTCCCTTTGCCAAATTAGAATAAAAGGACACCAAAGAAAATCGCCCCAAAAAACCGACATCTTTACGGAGGCAAAAAAACCGCGCCAATTTGCAGACTTTAAAGACGGCAAAGTATACGATAATAAATTACGATCATTGTGAAACAAATTGAACAATTTTGCACAATTTGAACTTGACCCTTCTAAAGGTTTTTCAATTTGTTCATTTCAGTACTTTGCCCTCTTAGGAAAAAAAAAGGAAGCGAGTTGTAAAAGAGAAAAGACTTTTTCAAATCTCTAATATCAGCCTGTTTGGGCATTCGTGAGATCTTAATTGTATGACAGTTTAATTTCGCAACGCTTATTACAATCAAATGGAAGACGCTTTCAGCGATATGGCCGCCCATTGTATTAATTTCGAACGTGTTTTATAATTTGTTGTGTTTTGTTATTAATTGGTGTATATACAATAAAGCGTTCATTCATTCATTCATTCATTCAAATTAAATATTTATTTTCTCTAGATTACCTACTTTACTTTAAGGTTATGCCTTTTTTACAAAATGTTATTAAAAGATAAGAATTTATAAGCTGGCATCAAAATTGTTACTCTTCATGGCCTTCTTAGCCATTATTTTTTGAATTGAGACATTTGCGAACGATGAAATCCACCCTAATTATTGAATGTTTTACTGCTACGTGCTGCTACGAAAAATTATTTTGATTCTTAAAAGGTATTTTATCATGGTGTTTGTTGATTGGGGTCGTGCTTTTACTTTTTATCATTAGAGCACGGTAGACTGGACTGAGGTCATTAGAATCTTATTGATCTTATGACATAGTCATAGGTACTTATAAATAAATAAATAAAATAAATGACATTTATTTCCGACTCAAGTTATGGAACTTGAGTTGTGTTTTGTCTTGTACGTAATCTATGGAGATTACGCACAAAAAAAAACATAAAACACACAATATAACTTATGCTGTTCAAAGGATTGGACAGTCATGTACTATGTCTAAATATGTACGTCCAAATATATTGCAAATACCATTTGGTATAAACTCACTGGGCTACCTTAATCTTATCTGTCTTTGGAAATAAAAAACTTATTAAAAATAAAAATGAAAAAACATTTATTTAAAAGCGAAACAATACAACTGCTTACACATTTATCAGCGGGCATTTTTTTTATTTAGCAGCGGTTTTTTTTTATTATCTAATATCCACTATTCTCTTTTACGATGTTTTTATACATTTTCTAGCAAAGGATTAAACAGATTAACCCAGCACAATGAACTCATATTTTCCAAGATGCAGAATGAAGTTTGAATTAGCTACACATTGAAAGATAATCAGGTTCCCTTCATAATAAACAGGATTATGCGATGAATTAAGATTAGATACGAGAGCTTTTAAGCTGAGTCGGAAAATACTTCGGCAATAATTTTAATACAGCTTTAGTTTTGATGTCGAGTAGGAAGTGTGACTGGTCCAACATTTTTATAATTATCTACCCCAAACATTAGGCCGCGTGCTACCCGCAAAAACACGTTCGCGAGAAATACCTGATAGTCTGTGTGACAGATGCAGATCTGTCACGCACAACAGTTTTATGATAGCACTTGCTAATTTAAACTTATCCTGAACTGTTGTCAGACACACTGTCGGACATTCCTCGCGGAAGTTTTCTTGTAGGAAACGTGGCCTTAATGATCATTTGTATTATCAATAATAAATAAATAAATAATGCTGGATATTTTCACACAGCATCATCTAGCCCCGAACTAAGCAAAGCTTGTATGTACTATGGGAACCAGATAACTGATAATTACTACTTAGATACTTTTTGTTTGTAAATACATACATATTATACATAGAAACACCCAGACCCGAGATAAATATTTCAGATCATACAAACATTTATCCCGCGGCGGGGATCGAGCCCGCAACCTTCTGCGTCCCAAGCGGGCTCTCACCCACAGAGGTCGTCAATGTCTTTTTTCATGGATAAAAGCCGGTCACAAACATCTCTAAATCTAAGCCAATTTGCTACTAAAATTGAAAATAGTAGTTTAATGCTTATTCTAGTAATTAGCTCGGTGGAGATGTTAAATTGATTTAAACTTGTAATTTTGCATCATGATTGGAGCTTTTCAATATTAAAATTTCCAATAGCTATTAAACTCTGGAAATGATTTTCTATTGGTTATTCTGAAATTTGTATGGTTTTAATTATTTTCGTCAAAGCTATCAGTTTTAAATTAGGTATTTTAATTATTTTGTGGTAAATTTAATGGGAAATAATCACGAAAAAAAGGCTTTAAAAAAAGGTTTGTTCTGTTTGAACTCAACAATCCGCTTATTGCTGAGTTCGGCTCCATTTTGCAGCAACCTAGAATATAAGTTATTCTCGTGTCTGTCGTGTTATGTACCTACTTATCGTTGCAAATAAAACATTTTCTATTCTATTCTATTCTATTCTTTAGTTGAAACGACGAACAAAAATAAATCAACTATACTACAAATATTCACATTTACAACCCTATCCAGCCACCTAACGATTGTTACAAACGATCTATGGATAGCTCAACTGAACCAGATTCTCTATAAATACAATTGATTTCTCAACGCAGGGCGGAATTTTAAAACTCATTTTTTTCCGCTACGCGCCACTTCTGTAAAAAAATATCCTTTGGTATTTACCAGCGATGCTGCATTGACTATTTTTTTTGCGGCAAGCGTCAGATGAATACATATTTGAACACGTATTGAACTTTATTTTTTTTTGGTGGTTTGACTAAGTAGTGAAAAAAGTGTTGGAGAGTGCTCTTCTAAGTAAAGCTACTTAAATACGACCTCTGTAGCGCAGTAGGTGAAGCCCCGCCTGCGATGCAGAAGGTTACGGGTTCGATCCCCGCCGCGGGACCAATATTTGTATAATCTACAAATATTTGTCTCGGGTCTGGGTGTTTCTATGTATAATATGTATGTATTTACGAACAAAAATGTATATAAGTAGTATATCAGTCATCTAGTACCCATAACACAAGCTCTGCTTACTTTGGGGCTAGATGATGCGGTGTGAAAAAAAAAGTCCAGCACTATTTATTATTTACCTCACGCCATTTTACTTTGACTAAAGTGGACTACACATGACCGAACATAGTGACGTTGATGAGGTTATACCCAGAAGTGGGTGCAACGTGATGAATTTGTTAATTAGTACTTCAAAGTTCGAAAGAAAAATTAAGTTTAAATTAAAATGTTCTAGAGGATGTCATACATAATGTCAAAATAATGAAAAAAAAGTAAGCATGATCATCGTCACAACTTTCCGATTTTGCTCCCTGCTATTTTCCTATGAATACGGGCATGTCACGAATTTTCTCCACCTTTCGTAGTTTCGGGCTTTGTCATCACCGCCCTTCTCAAAAAACCACCTGTATATTATACCCATTAACCTATACCTCATCATCATCATTATCAGCCTATGGCAGTCCATTGCTGGATATAGACCTCCCCTAGTGCGCGCAGCCTTTCGCAGATCGTCACTCCACCTGGCCGGAGGGCGTCCTGCACTACGTACCTAACCTATACCTAACTTATATTATATATTATAAAATCGATATTTCTACTCGTATGCGGTACCTCATACCGACCCAAAAATTCATGTAATTTAAACACTTCCTAGGTCTAGATTGTGCCAAAATCCACAACAGTGGCGCAGCAGGTTTCACAACCAGATCACGTGGCAGTTTTATTTCGTAGCGAATGTTTTCAATTGCAGCCCTCGTTAGTTATTTGATTTGGCAGATTTTTCGTATACAGGAAATGATGTTGCAAGTTTGTGACGCTGGTTTCTACGAGATTGCTTTATAGCGAACTAGCTGCGCTCCCGCGGTGTAACCCGCGGTCCCTCGGGATTTTTTTCATTTTTTCGGGATAAAAAGTAGCCTATGTCCTTCCCTGGGATACAACCTTTATCCATGCCAAATTTCAGCTTAATCTGTACAGCGGTTTGGGCGTGAAAACGTAACAAACAGACAGACAGAGTTACTTTCACATTTATAATATTAGTATGGAAGTATGGATAGTATGGATTAGTATGGATGCCTTATGAAATCCCATTTGCCACTCATATAATAAAGCTGAAAGTATGTGAGTTTGTTAAGAAGTTTGGATGTTTGTATGTTTGTGTAAGGATCAGGCTCAAACGACGAAACAGTTTACAATGTTTGTTAAGGGGAAAGATATAACTCCAGAATAGTATATTATATAGGCTACTTTTATCCCGAAAAACGTTCCTGAAAACCAAAAAATATGTAAAAGGACAACGGGAATATTGCATGAAAACATTAGCAGTATACTCTGACACAACAGTATACACTTCTTCACGGTATTGGTCGCGAAGGAACAGGAGTAGAATCACCTAGTTTTAAGACGTTTCAAAGTGATCCCAGCGGTCCTACTGAATAAATGCTTTTTGACTTTGACTTTTGACTTTGACAAAGAGCCCTAAGGTTGCCATGACAACCAATAACTTTTGACTTTTGAAAATGGCGATGTCATTTCGTTCTACTATGCTTTGAACTATTTTAAAGACAGCAAATCCAAAAATGAATGCAGTGTTTTCATGGGTTGAATTGGAACAAGGTAGTTCTATCTCTAAAGTTTGTATAACGAAACAATGCGCAGACGAAGTCGCGCTCGGGACCACTAACTAATAAATATAATATTTTTAATACTTTAAGCTCTACTTAGACACCTGCAGGTTGTTATGTATAAGTTAAGGGTTTATACTCAAATTGGTGCATCAACAGGTTATTGTTCTCGATTGTCAATGTAATTAAATTGATACGTTGCTACTTTTGAAAATCCAAAGAGACTAGGTTCAAAGTGAACGAAAACCTAGTGTTTATGCACGAATAAAACTTGTTTTATTTACTTGTTACCTGCGCAGTTTGTTGTGGCGTTTGTTTGTTGTTTCGAAATCTACAATTGTAGCGCGGGATATTTATTTAGGGACAGCATTCGAACCCGTTTCGTAAACGCTAAGGAACCCTGATAACCGCGCTATCGCGCTGGCCAATCAGGACGCAGAGCGCCACGCAACCGACGCGTACGCGCGATCCAATCGGGGAATAGCGCGGGGCGTTCGCGTCACCTGATTCGCTCGACGTTACGCAGGCGCGCTGGCTTGACCGTTGGAGCAATCTTGCGCCGCAGCCGGGCCCCGTGACGTCAGTCGGCATCATACACTTGCGCGTTGAGGTTGCCTTATGCGGGATTTACATTACGAAATTAGTGTCATGCATGTTGAACTTAGTTTCACGAAAGTAGTTTCGGTATATGCGAAAGTAATTTCGTAAAAAAAATTGTGTCGTGAAATCCACAGTATTGCAGTAACCATGGCGCCATCAGCATCAAAGCTATATTTTTCTATATTCAATGTAGCTAAAGAGATGCTTATATATAAACTTAAAAAAAGACTATTCATTAATGAGTTGTATATTTTTATCTGTACTCCATCGTTGGTTTGCCATTTTCAACGCTTGAAGCGCGCGCGATGATAAAAATGCAGACGTCTGCACAGCGCAGGCGCTTTCGCGACACTAATTTTACGTCGCGTCTACACTATGAAATTAGTTGCATGACATTAATTTCACCAAAAAATCGCGCACCGCACGAAACTCATTTGGATTCATGAAATTAATGCATGCATTACGAAAATATTAAATTACACGTGAAACTGTTGGTAAAACTAATGTCACGAAATTAATTTCATGCCACTAATTTCGTAATGTAAATTCGGCTTTACGGCCAGTCCTCCGCGATCCGACCAACGCCATATTTATGTGAAATAGTGTGCATACAAACTGTATCCGTGTAAAGAACTATAACCGTTTTCCCTCTGTACTGTGTTGCCCTCGTTTTATATTACGTCTTATGTGTTTTATGTGTCCTCGTTCTTATTTTATTATACAAACTTTTACAAACTATTTAACGTTGTTTCGCATTTGAGAAGAAACCCGAAGTTCCTCAAATAGGAGAAAGAATCCCGTTAAATCTGGCGCCCAACTTTAGTGGCCGAAACTCGGAGAGAAGAGAAGGTGTGATCAGCTCAAGGGTCACCATCACACAGAGGAAAAGACACAGCGTCACCTGCCGTGTACCTTGGCACTGAGGCAAGCACGGAATTCCTGCACCTGTTGTCGCCGCAAACATGCCGACAACCAGGCGGAACGTTCTCCGTCACCAGCACCAAGACGAGCACGAGGAGGGAGACGCCACCTTAACAGAGACGATGAGCTCCGACGCCGACAGCGTCGTTGAGCGGGCCGCCGCCGGCGCAGCTCCGGCGCAGCCCACGTTCACACATATATCGGATCAGTTCCTGGCAACGCTCATGGAGACCATCACCAGGGCGCAAGCGGAGGCCAACAAGGTCCTCATCAGCGCGTTCCTGAGCGCGCCCCGTGGAGATCAGCACTCCGGGGCGGCGTCTCCATATGCGCCAGCACCGCCAGCACCCGGCGCGTACTTGCCGTGTGCAAGCGGCCCCCTAAAACCCAGATCAGCATCAGGCAACTTCACGAAATGTTCTGCGCGATTCGACGGGACGTCGAACGACGCGGAGGTCCTGGAGGCCTTTCTCGATGCAGTGGAGGTCTACAAGGAGTGCGCCGGCGTGTCGGACGAGCACGCGCTGCGCGGCCTCCCTATGCTGCTGACCGGCGCGGCCGCCGTGTGGTGGTGCGGCGTGCGCGCCGGCGTCGCCTCATGGACGGACGCCAAGCTGCGACTACGCTCAATGTACGGGGCCCCGCGGCCAGCATATAAAGTGTTCCGCGAAGTGTTTGCCCGCGAGCAAAGTGCCGCCGAACCCGCCGAGAGGTTTTTGAGTGAAAAGCGTGCCCTTCTGGCGCGCTTACCCTACCAGTTGGCCGAGGAAGTCCAGGTGGACATTACGTACGGACTCCTCGACCGCAGGATTCGGAAGCGTATTCCCCGTGAGTCCATTGTTGACATGGAACACATGTTGGAGCGTGTGAGGATAGCGGAGGATTCGCTGAAGGAGACCGTTCGCGGAGAGGTAAAACCTCAGCAGGCAAGTGCGAGTCATTTTTCACCCAGCGCAATAACGTCCCCCGCTTATTTCCCCGATAATGATTTATCCGCGAGTTGTGTGCCGAGTCCGAGTTCGAGTGCTGTCCGCCCTAAGCGAATTCGATGTAGTCACTGTAGAGTGTTCGGTCACACTTCTAGCGAATGTCGTAACCGCGTAGCAACCACTAACAAACCGACGACGAATAATAATAATAGCAATGATAGTAGTCGAAGCATCGCTAGTGATAATCGTTCTAGTAGTAATGTTATTCGTTGTTACGGTTGCGGTAAAATAGGCGTGGTTCGTTCTAAGTGCGAAATCTGTAAAGCAGATAGTCAAAGGTCGACAGACTTTAATATAGCGTTTGTCGAGAATAGGGCCGCCGAATTATCAAAGGAGATTTTTGATGAGAATAGGGCCGCCGAATTCACCAACGCGTCCGATGTTCGGAGTAGGTATAGTGTTAGTAGAAAAAGTGAATGCGAGATTGAAGCTTCGGTGGCACACGCGTGTAGTGCAGTCGCGTACAAAAGTGCTTCGCATCCGTTAGTTAATGTTAACGTTATGGGTCGTAGCGGTATAGCGATCGTAGATACCGGCGCCACGCATTGTATAGCTAGTCCGAAGCTGTATCAAATTTTAGTTGATTCCGGCGTGAAATTCCGCGAAACCCAATGTCGAATCCGGCTTGCTAACGGCTCTCGAGTCGAGAGGAAGTTGTTAGAAGCCGAGGTACTTGTGTCGCTGGAAGGGCGGAAGATACCAGCTGATTTTCTAGTGTTGCCAGGCGATGAGACTAGGACTCTTTTAGGTGTCGAGTTTTTGTCCCGTGCTGGCATGGTCATGGATATCGCCCGCGGTAAGTGGTCTTTCACAGACGAACCCGGGCGATTCTATGATTTTGTTCGTGAGTGTCCCGCGAGTACACGGCCCGACACTAAGTTGATGCGGGCCGAGTCCACAAACCTGTCGGCGCACGAAGAAGTGTGCACGAAGTTCTCCGGCGACCAGCGACGTGAACTCAAAGAGGTCATTGGCCTGAGGTCCGCGCAAATCACCTTCCTAGGGCTTGCCGCTGCCGTTGACATGCCGGACAGGAGCAGGAAGGAGATTCAAGAGAACCATCGTGTTGTTCCACATGATAGGTACGTTCGTTCCAGGGGGAGGAGACTCTGTTCTGACAGAGCTTACTCAGGAGTCCGAGGCCAGTCCGCGAAGTTTATCGCTCGCCGCGACGGCCCATATCGAATACGCGACGTCGCGAACCCCAGTCCTGTGGTTGCCGGCCCGATCGAGCCTCCTATCAGGGAGAAGCGAAAGCGTAGGAGACCGCGCAAACCTAGGTATAGCTGAATGATAGCCCAACAGCGAGGGCGCTAAGTAGGGCTATAGGGGGAGACTGTAGCGCGGGATATTTATTTAGGGACAGCATTCGAACCCGTTTCGTAAACGCTAAGGAACCCTGATAACCGCGCTATCGCGCTGGCCAATCAGGACGCAGAGCGCCACGCAACCGACGCGTACGCGCGATCCAATCGGGGAATAGCGCGGGGCGTTCGCGTCACCTGATTCGCTCGACGTTACGCAGGCGCGCTGGCTTGACCGTTGGAGCAATCTTGCGCCGCAGCCGGGCCCCGTGACGTCAGTCGGCATCATACACTTGCGCGTTGAGGTTGCCTTACGGCCAGTCCTCCGCGATCCGACCAACGCCATATTTATGTGAAATAGTGTGCATACAAACTGTATCCGTGTAAAGAACTATAACCGTTTTCCCTCTGTACTGTGTTGCCCTCGTTTTATATTACGTCTTATGTGTTTTATGTGTCCTCGTTCTTATTTTATTATACAAACTTTTACAAACTATTTAACGTTGTTTCGCATTTGAGAAGAAACCCGAAGTTCCTCAAATAGGAGAAAGAATCCCGTTAAACAATTTATATTGCAACGTGGCGGGAAAAATAGAGTAGCAGAGTTCGGATTGTTTCGGTTTACTGTAAATATTATTATGTTTTAACTTTATTAGTAGGTACCTATCTAGTTTTTTTTTAATGATGAATGGGTCGGCTCTTGACCTCGAAACTTACACAGGCAAGAGTGAGGTCTACGATGGAGCGAGCTTACCCAGAAGGTGCCTATTAGATCTCTTCTTAAGAACAACAGGGTGGTCAGCGGAAATACAGACGCTGGAAGCTGATTCTAAATTTTTGATAATACCCCACGTTTGCATCAAAAACAAGTTGTAATTAGAAACTTGTAGGCTTTTGAGCGTAGTGAAATTCAGTCTGTTTGTAACGAGAAAATATTTTTTATGAAAAATTTTAAATCATTTTTTTTTCTAATTGTTAAGTAAGTACCTACATTGTACCCACTTGCTTGAGTTGTGAACAATTATAAAAAAGTATAGCCTGTACTATACAATTATGTAAACAACATTATTTTGTACTTTGTAACTAGGGAGTTATTATAGTGCCAGAATATAAAAAAAAGACGTGTAGCACTCGGAGACTGCCGCGGTAAAGCTATTGCAAAGCATTTTTTATCAAATTGTGAGTGGGGGGTGTTAGGTTATTTTCGTTACGGAATTTCTGGATTCGGTCTCCACGCTCAAGGCCCGCGATAGAAGCTATGCAATAGCTTAAAAAAAAACTTAATAAACGTTACAAAGAAAAGTAAGCAGTTCACTCTGGCCCTTAGTGGTGATTTAAGGGCACTTGTTCGCCGAAATATCTACGTTTAATCCTCATAAATTTGCGCGGCTTAAGTATTGGATTTTTATAGGTTCATCGAGGTGGAAAAAACTATTTCGGTGAAATACAGTACATTCAACTAGGGCAGGGTTATAAAGGTTAGTTTACCTTCGAGCAATCCTTTTTTAATTTGCTCGAAAATACTCATATCTGAAAAGAAACAGATATCATGGATTAACACATACCTAGAATGAAAAAAAAATTAATGAAAAAAAAAACTCTTTATTGTACACAATAATATAACCTAATGAGAAGTGATTTCTTCATACAACCTTTGTTACTTACCTAACCTAGGTTACTTTTTACCCCGAAAATGTGAAGGGCCAATACTCTTGAGGGACTGCAGGAGTTTCTGATTCTGGGTATTTAGATATTACATTATTATTTTTGTATCATTGGTATACTTAATATCTATTCTCGTCACCTCGATTTGATATCATTACGGTGACTGTATTATACAAATATTGCATAATTGTTTTGAAACAGTTAGTTATAATTACTAAAATATCCTAAAATTGGTTAGCATTATTTGCGCGAACGTAATTGATATTTACGGGAAAAAAGCTCATTAATTTCTAAGCTTGTAAAACATGAATTCACTCACTTATTTCATCCAGTCGTTAAAATTAATGTTAATTATAATGGTTCAGCAGACTGGTAATTGGGCAATTTGTTATTGAGCTTATAAATTAGGCCATTACATCACTTACCACGCCTTAAATCACAAGTTTTTGGATCCAGTCCCCATGGGGGTCAACGAAACCCGTCAAACTTCTGCACTCTATCCGTCTGTCTGTCCAAGATCACAAGTACCTTCTTTTCAAGTTAAGTACAGTACGCACAACTAGTCTTTAGCTCTCTAAGTAGCTGCGCAGAACCCATTTTTGATGACGCCTAAAAGACGAAGACAGCGTTGTATAGCTGGCTCGCTCTCTCGCTTAGTTTGTTGCATTTGTGCTATCTCGCGTACTCGCGCAAACCTGCGAAATCGTTTAGTGCACCTAACTTCAGAGAGCTAAAGATTGGTTGTGCGTACTGTGCCTACCTAATTAATCCAAGTACAATCGCCTTGATCATTTCCTTTACAGCTGTCCAAAATACAACCGCCTCATACTGCTGTTATGTTAAACCAACTTTAAGAAAAGGAGAAAATTCTATCAAGCCTTCTGTATGTCCACCGATTTTAAGATTAAATAATGGAGTATATAAAAACCAATTTTGTAATTTTTTTTTACATTCAAAGATTCCTGAGGTAGTTTGCACCTTGCTTTACGCTACAGATTGTAGTAGATAATTTTACAGCGTCAAGCCTAAAGGCCTAATTTATTTTATTTATTCTCCACACACCCCATTTTAACACCTTTTTTAGTATCAAAAAATCGACGGTAAAAAATAAATATACAAAAATTACGGTTAAAAATACAAAACAGCCGACCGCCTACATTATTCACCCTCGCGAACATCTTACATACGTATCTCTTTATCCAATTAGGATAAAGCCTTCGTTTTGAGATTGTTGCTGACGGCCGTTACTGATCTGACGGTGCCACGGCAATGATTGGTCGTACCTATTTAGTACTGAACATAAACTCTGTTATATTTTTCGGAAAAATCTAAAAGTATCAATGCCACTTATAGCTAAGGGAAATGGAAAATACTTAATTCTTGATGATATTGAAGCAAAATAATAAAGAACTTTGTGATATTGTCGCTGCTTTAAACCCAAAAGGATAAGAAACTCGATACAACAATTTTATTACGTCATTAATTAAGAAACTTTATCTGATTTTTTTATTGACGGTCGTTCACTGAAGGCCGTTCTACGATTCTTTGTCAGCTTAAGACCGAGACTTATGAGGAAAGGGAGAATGTGTGAACTTGAATTTCGGCATAAGGAAAAACGTGTGTTCATCTATTCGTTGTTTGAATAGGCAGAACGAGGTTGAACGTTGATGAAATCGAGACGGCTCTTTTGTACGGAGAAAAGAAATTTAGTGAAAATACGGGAATGCTCGAAAAGCTTTTAAATGGAGTGCGTTGGAAGATTTTCGTCAAATACTTCAATTGGCTAGAAGGCCTCGTACGAGTAAAAAGCCTCAAGGTTCGTATTTCTTAGTTTTGGTTTCGTTTTACCGTGAACTGTATAAAAAGTAAGTGAGAACCAACTGCGGTGATAAAATTTGATTTTTAGGCCACTGCCGGAAAGCAACAAAAAGTCAAAGTCAAAAATCATTTAATCAGTAGGACCAATGAGTAGGACCGAGAACATTTTTTTTCGGAACTCTATGACTTAAGACCAATTAAAGACAAAAACTGAAAAGCGCCCCTAAACGCTATTAAAAATTACATCAGTGTGTATTCATCCATTAGACTTTTATCTGTTAATCTTCAGACTTCAATAAAGCTTTCCATTTCATTACCCATAAAACGTGATTACAGACATTTCCTTATTACTCTTTACAAGGAGTGCTAAGTTTTGTCTGACAGTCACTAAAAAACAATCCATACAAATAAAAAAAATATGAAATTCCAAACTTATTTAGAAAAGAAAAAGCTTGATCTTAAATCGGATTGGTTGAAATTTGCAAAGAAAAATCATGATGGGTAACGAAAAGAAAAGTTGTAAAGATAGATACTGATTTATTAGACACATTCATGAAATTAGATTTTTTTTAACATTTTTATTGCAAATTTGGCGGCGATGGGCTTGCAACCTGTCACATATGGAATACTAACTTCTGCAAGATGTGGGCATGTATCAAATATGTTTGGTCATGCCTCTTCTTCTTCTTCTTCCCTTAGACATCTTCTGGAATAAGTTAAGTACATAAAAAAGATCTGAGAGAATGTCTACCGCACCTTGGGGATACAGTCGTGAACCTGTGTTTTATTGCATATGAAGCCGCATGCTCCTAGTAGCACCAAGATTACAAGAACTGAATTTTAATCTAACTGACAACAAAAGAAAATTAAATTTAAATACGGAAAAAAATGAATGTTGCAATAAAATTTGAGGTTTATTAAAAGAGAAAACATAAAATTTAGTATTCAAACTGAACATTTTTTAACAGAAGTAATTTAAATAATTTGCTGGGATCCCTCATTTTAATGTACTAATTTTCCTTATCCTGAATCCTCCATTACATTATTCGTTTTAAAATTTGAGAGCCGTGTTTAACAAGCGTATTGCTTCGACTTGTGACTCAGAAATCGTGGGGTTTTAAAACACGCAACATTTTTATTTTGTTTCTGACAAATTTTTACAACCGTTTTTACAATATCCATATTTAGTGAAATATTGAACTGATCCAAGCTAATAATTTGACAACCTCAATGGCGTGGCGGGTGGTTGTTCGGATGATAAGCAAAAGGTAATCGTTTGATTCCCGCAGAGCGACAAAATTTTGCTTTGGTTATGTCTGGGTGTTGTGGTACTGTGGAACTTAGGTATTCGTAGTTTTCTATACCTACGACACTGGTTACGACACGGTTCAACTCAGGTGGCAAATACCGATCATTAAATCATAATAATAATTAATAATCAAAGTGGAAAACTAGATTTAAGTCAACGAAGCGGTGAGACTTTGGAACGATCTCCCTAATGATGTCAGGATGATTGACTCAAAAGAAGGTTTCAAGAGGCAGACTCGGAAACTATTGCTAGACTCTTTGTAGTTATATATTTAATTCGATTATACTATAAGTATTATTATATTTATAATTATATTATATATATATATATAAATATATTATAAAAACTTTGTTATGTTAAATTTAAGGTTTTTTATGTTGTTTGTTACCTATTTTGCACGCCTTTTGTACCTCTCCGACAACACGTTGGTCAGCAGGTAGAGAATGCCTTCGGCATTATGTTCGCCAATTGTGCAATATTTTGGTTTTTTGTGCAATAAAGTATTTAAATAAATAAATAAAAACTATTTCAAATAAATTATTGTTCCAACTAGTGCTTCACCCACTTCCAAGATACTGAATTAAGAATTTAAGTTTTAATGAATACCCCAGGTCTTTAGGCATTCGTTAGTTTCGTGGTTTTAATTACACATTCAACTGGCTTGGCGAAATATAATGCTGTCTACCTTGGTAGATTTTAGTGTTCATTTGGAAAATGTGTTGGTAGAGTGACTTCCAATGCTAGTGGGTTCAAAAACATCAATGGATGTTTAAATTTGGGAAATTTACGCAGGAATCAGGGCTTGGTTACATCAGATCTTTAGGTATTTAAGATTGTACTCCTTTCTCAACCTTTTTTTTCTGTTGACCCATTTTTGAGCAATAACTATTTCATCAAATCGTTGTATAAATATTGCCGCAAATGTGTGATAAACGAAATTGACTGAACCTACAAAGTTTGATGTTGATTCTACACATACATATAAAAAGTTAAACTGACTTACAACAAGCAGTCAGAGATCCAGCAAGAGTGTAAAATGAATGCTTCTTTTGATGTAAGATTGAATTCATTCACTAGTAAGTAATAAAAAAAATATTTTATAAAAAAATATAAGTTGTTTTTTTTTCATATTCTTTTTTATCAGAATATTGCATTATTATTATTGTACGTATTATAATAGAAGTAAATGATCGTTAGTTTGTAAATAAACATAGGTAAAGCAATATGTTTGAAGTTCTGCTCGATTTGCATCTTTGAACGCAAATAAAACGTAAAGCATTTCTTCAAAGGACTCGATCAAACCTACACATTTACATCCGGTCACTGATTTGCAAGTCTATAAATAATTTCATGATAAAGATACTAATACTAAATGAGGAGGCATCTCAGTGGGTGTATGTGGGCTGATTAGATAGATACTTTTACATATAAAAGTGGCAAAATGTGCATTCATTCCCCATTTTCGCTCGAAATAGAATACATGATTAAAAAAATGTAAAAATTAGTGGATGTGTGAAGTTTATATATATTTAGACCTACTTTTAAAACTATTTTCAAAGAATCTTGAATTCCAAGCTCTGAGAGTATGATACCGATAAAGTGTAGTCTCCTTGTCCCCTACCTCAAGAGTATAGGTACTACACTTAGGAACAAAAATAATAAACCAATTCGAGATATTGGTGAACATAAATACCTAAACAAACAAACTCAGCTGAACAGAACCCCTTCCTTTTTGGAGTTGGTTAAGAAATCCTGAAATTTTATATTTTAGCGTCGCAAATCAGCAGTTCTTGTGAAGAGAAGAAGCAAGTAAAACCGCGGACTTTAACAGATACAAACGTTTAGACATCATGTTTGTCGTAAAACAAAGTTATCTGCAAAATGTCATATCTGGTCTGGAGATGCAATAAAGCGACGGCAAAATGCATTAAATTTTGAAGACAAGGACCTTTCCTTGTCTTCAAAATTTAATGCATTTTGCCGTATAGTACCTTTACTATATACAGGGTGTAAAAAGACGTCTACCGAAGCCGAAAGGGCAAAACACAGCATCCCAAAACACAACCAAATCCAAAAGGGTTTTCCGAAAAAATCATTATATCCGGAGAAAACAGCGTTTGAAGATCACTGTTTGCATATGTACTGGGCGCATTTTTATACGTAGATTGCTGGATTTTGAGTTTTAATTGTTTTTTTCTTTTATAAATGAAATGATTAGGTAGGTGTGGTCTTATTATGTTGTACTAGTAGCAAAAAACTAGAAAATAAAATAAAATGACGTAGCTAAGTCAAAAAAAAAATTGAGTTTTTTTTTCGATAAATATGTTCAGAATCATGGTCTGATTGCAATCCCTCAGTTTTCGGTAGCAGTCTTTTTACACCCTGTATATAAGGTCAAATTAATCGACAAAATAATATGTATGGCATAAATTAAATAGCTTTTTAATCAAATAACCATTCCATTTGCAAGTTTGTAAAGCTCAAATTAAAAAGTACTTTCTCAATGACTTAGGTAAGTAGGTACTATCAATATTTGAAAAGTAAACGTTTGAAAAGTGCTGCATTTTGGCAAAGTTATAAATGTGCTACATTTTATTCAAAATCGTAGTCTTTTCAGCAACTTAAGTTTCTCTCTTAAATTAAATTAAATAGGTATTATGGAGCGACAGACAAGCCTATTAATTTCAAGTTTATACCTAAGTACTTAATTAAAATAAGTAGGTACACCTTTTAGCGAAAATGAAAACGTATTCAATCTGAAATGATAATTAAACATTATTTTAGAGCGTTTTGGCCTAGTCGGTAATTTAGTATGAATTAAATAAATAAATAAATAACGCTGGACTTTTTCACACAGCATCCATCTAACCCCAAAGGAAGCAGAGCTTGTGCTATCGGTACTACATGACTGATATACTACTTATATACTTTTTGTTTGTAAATACATACATGTTATACATAGAAACACCCAGACCCGAGACAAATATTTGTAGATCATACAAATATTGGTCCCGCCGCGGGGATCGAACCCGCAACCTTTTGCGTCGCAGACGGGCATTCGCCCACTGAGCCACAGAGGTCGTCAAATTATATTATAGAACAACTACGGTAACGGAGCTTTAGATCACCTAAAGGCTCTCATATTTTATATTCATATTCATATAGTCATATTTTAGCGACTTCTATATAACGACAATTTTGGAACGAAGTTCCTTTTCGGACGGTATTCAAGAAAGAACAGACCGAGACCGGAAAAACAAATTTGTTCCATCCATTTTACCGTCACGACACATGTATATGTCGAATCGTCACAGTGCGAAATGCGCAGCCGCAACAAAGTCCATAGTTCTACATTGTTAGTACGGAAGAGCGTTTCTAGGATACCTAATTGACAATTAATTTATAATATTCCCGGTATAGATAAGTACTCTTTGCTTCGTTCCAACCGAGTGTTCCACGACACTCAAATACTTTTTTTTTATATCTAATTTTAGTTTACTGACACGCGCGGTCACCTATCCATTTTTGCCTGGAGAAACAACTTCATCGATCAAGAACGACTTAAGAACTTCGGCTGCACCAAAAGTACCTACTAATTTGCTTAGTTAAAATAAAAAATTGCGAGTTTGAATACCAACAGCTCAAATTAAAAGCTTTTGAAAAACAAAATTTCGTGGAAAACGGTTCTGTCGAGTTTTTTAAAATATGGAATAATGTTTTGACGCACATTGTGATTGCAGTGCGAGCAAGAAAACCTACAGTACTACACATTGTGTTTAAAACAAGTGTGGGGCTACAACTATGGCGATTTGTAGAGTATTTTGAACCAACTTCCGCCCGTAACTTTGCTTGTGCGGTACCACTTTTAAAACTTGGTAGGTCAGGTAGGTTGAGTGATATTTCACTGTTATGATATTTCGCTATTTTGTAACTACCAAAAAAGGGCAGTTGCAGCAGATGCAGGAAATTATAATGGCATGGTCAGAATTTTGTTTTATTTTACTATCACAAAGTTATTGAGGATTGTAGTCAACCAAAACCGAACAAAATTTTATGAAAACTGCATAAATAAGTTCTACAGACAACAATCGCGTACGGACTCTCATTTAAACTATGTTCTTCTACCATCCCCAGTCAGTAAAATCGCAGTAGCTATCATAAATCCATGTCTGGCTCGTCTCATCTCCTTTTTAGGTTATATTTTTTTATTTATTTGTTAGTTTTTTTAACTACATGAATGATTGAATGAAAATACTTTATTGCACAATGCACACCTTAAAAACTACAAGATACAGTAGACCATATATTATAACAATGCACAATGGGCGGCCTTATCGCTGAGAAGCGATCTCTTCCAGTCAATGTGATCAGTAACAGAACACACGTTTAAAATGTTTTTGGTTATTTAAAAATAGGTGTTTAGAGAGGAGTGTGTGCAACCGGGCTGAATAGATAGATAGATACAAAATTGGTTTTATTTTTTTCTTGGATATTTCCAAGAAAAAAATTAAACCAATTTTGAATTTTTTGTCGTATTTTCAAACACTATATTTAGTTTTTGAAAATACGACAAAAAATTCAATAACAAACTAGACATGCTTGGGGACCTAGATCATGTTTCTGACATAAGTTATTTGTTGTTTCGTAAATAACGAGTTCTACTTTGATTTCGTTTTATTGTTCAAATTTTGACTTGATCGAGAATAATGATTCGAAAAAAGTAACATTTGTTTGTGTACAACGATGGCTCCAACTTCAGCAAAATGTCGAAAAAAACTTAGGCGATTTGATGTGAAAATCCCAGCGACACGAGTGAAGAGAAAATAACGACAGACTAAATAAAAATGTTAGAAATGCGAGAACTCAACACAAAAATGTTTTATTACAGAAATTCTGCGCGTAATCCGGAAAGTGTCCTTTACAAATGATTCTCATATGAATTTTGCCAACTTTTTAATGAACTTGCAACAAATATACATTTGTTATGACATGACGAAATTCGAATGGGAGTTTCAGACGCTTTTGGTTTTGATGATGATTACGAAAAAAAATTGATATGTGTGTCGTATAATGTTCCATCGTCAATATATGAACTCACTGAGGTCGAGGCAGGCCGCAATGATATTTTATTGAAAAAACAACCACCAACTCATCATAACTGATTGTAACAAAGTTCTGAATCCCTTGGCATTATGAATGGTCCCAAAAACATGCAAACAACTTTACCGTTTTTTATTGTTTATGGATTGTTATTGTCAAAGGAATCATTTGTAACGTTACGGTTTTTACACTCGGTATTTTCGGGTTCTTCTCAGAGCATTGTATTTTTTTCTCTATAATCAAAAGCAATTATTATACTTCAGAGCTTTTAGAAGTTGCCATAGGTAGTTGCCATCAAAAAGCAAAAATTTATCATGAAATTTTTCAGTCAGATTAGTTAGTTCACCAACTAATGGCAACCTTTGCCTAAGTTTAACGAGACGATTGTTGTGCCTGGAACATTGTTTTGCCACCAAAGTAGGTAATCTCTTCTCGCTTGGTAGCAAAACAGGCACAACTCTTCAACGTTTTGTGTATCCCATTCAAATATTATTCTATCCGTAAAAAATAAAACAAAGCGGCAAATGACATTTTCCCCTGAGAACCTGGAGAAATGGAAAATCTGTTCAGCGCCGGCTATACCACGCATTCAAGACCGCACGAGTCACAAAAGTCATTTTGGAGTGGCGCTAGTGTCTACGTGTAAATATTCTCAATAGCTTGTTCGTTAGTTAAGCCCGCTTGGGACGCAGAAGGCTGCGGGTTCGATCCCCGCTGCGGGATAAATGTTTGTATGATCTGCAAATATTTACCTTGGGTCTGGGTGTTTCTATGTATAATATGTATGTATTTACAAACAAAAAGTACTTATACAGGGTGTAAAAAGACGTCTACCGAAGCCGAAAGGGGTAGGTACAGCATCCCAACACACAACCAAATCCAAAAGGATTTTCCGAAAAAATCATTATATCCGGAGAAAACAGCGTTTGAAGATTACTGTTTGCGTATGTACTGGGCGCGTTGTTTTACGTAGATTGCTGGATTTTGAGTTTTAACTGTTTTTTTCTTTCATAAATGAAATTATTAGGTAGGTATGGTCTTATTATGTTGTACTTGTAGTAAATAACCGGAAATAAAATAAAATTACGTAGCTAAGTAAAATCATTTTTCCGTTTTTTTTTTTGCTAAATATGTTTAGAATCATGGCCTAATTGCAACCCCTCAGTTTTCGGTAGTAGTTTTTTACACCCTGTATAAGTAATATATCAGTTATCTGGTTCCCATAGTACAAGCTTTGCTTAGTTTGGGGCTAGATGTTGCTGTTTTTTTTTTTTAATTCGGCTGAATTCCGCTATAGATATAAAATACTCAATAGTCACATATATCTGACATTATCAGTGTTGGGGTTAGTAGAAGGAAGTACGAGTTCTATGGAGCATTATAAAACAGCACTCAGACTCACATAAAAGTTATTTATTCCTTGGAAATCAAATAATATCTGCAGCTATTTAAGTCCAGATATCATCTGCACGAGTTTTGAGTCAATTTCGCGACACTTTACAATTTCATCAAATTAAAATTATATTTCTTAATAATATTTTATTTATCTACTAATAAAAAGTGCTGCAGTAATGAGACGTCTACGACAATTCACAAATGCCGAGATCCGTTGAACGAAGTGTACGATTTAGTTCTTGCCGTACGTTCGGTTACTAATCAGAGAACTATCCTTAGATTTTGATTGCATGAATGTTTGATGAGTTTAGCAGATTGGGATTTATTACTTTAGTTTCTCATCTTGTTGATAAGATTTTCCAAAATTAACTATAAATATTTAAATAATGAAGACAAAACACAAAAAAGACAGCCATTTTTATTAGGTAAGCGAAGCGGCTTTATCCACAAGAAATAGTATTTTGATTTGCAAATTTTAATCATAAAATCGAAAGTACATAATAAGCCAATACGGTTTATGCTAGTAGTAGTCTATAGAGAGATTATCATTATTCTACGATATAATATTGAAAATTTGTTTTTATTCTTCTATAAAAAGTTAGGACCTCAAAATGGTAACTTCGCCTCCAGGGTACAGTTATAAAAGTTAACAGCCAGTTGTGGGAAAATCCAATACATGCTAAATGTCACTCTTGAGGTTTCATGGATAATAGTTTTCTTTGTTATGATAATGTTTAAAAATGTAGGATAAAAATTGTACCTATAAGATTTTTTGCGCATTTTGAGAGGTTAAATTTTATCTTCAAAATTACTTTCGTTATCTTCTCAGTCGTTTTACTCGTGACAGAGTACTTAACTTAGTCGTCAGGTCAGGAGTAGTGTAGCTCGCTTCACAATTCTTCGCCATTCGTCTCTGATGGTGGTCTTTCTGGTGCACTCGTTTAAAAGTCTGCTCAGCGCTTCCTTGACTTGGTCCGTCCATCTCATTGGAGATCTTCCTCGTGTCCTTGTACCCTCAATCTTTTCTTCATGAAAAGATTGAGAGTACTAGGACACGAGGACAAGACAAGACGTTCTATGGATAGTTCTCTACCAAAGCACAAAGAACGTGAGTATGCGAGACTGTACTATAGACGATAGACTTTATTTATAGTAACATGTAAAAAAAAGGAAAAGTAAAATACTTACTCGTTTTTCATAGATCGTCAAAGTCAAGCAACGTTCAAAACGGTCTGTAAGTGGATGGGTGACCGCTAGTGGCATTTTCATCTGAGCCCTTGCGTGCTTCGGAGGGCACGTTAAATTGACGATCCCGGCTATTTAAGTCGTTAAGCCATGACGGAGGCCTTAAGGCGGTCTAAAGTCCGTCACCAGAGTTGGCCACTGACTCATACGAACTTGCTTATTAATTGACATCAGATTGATCAACTGGTGTTTATTCTACCTATTCTATATCCGGCGTTTCGAAAGCATTGCAAGCTTCCAAAGACCGTATTTCGACATGGCTTGGAGGGGTAGTCAAAGGCGTGTTGAAATACGGTCAAATACTCTTGAGTAGCATAATCCGAAAGTCTGTAATGTTTCCTCACGATTTTTTCTTCCGATTTTTAAAATCCATTGGTGTGGCCGGGTTCTAACCCACCATTTTGGATTGAAACTCGGCCAACATGTCATTTATGTTGCTGTTCTGGTATAAATAGGTTACTGATTCAGAGCGCGCATTCAGCTGCGAATATACAAGTGGCGCAGAATGATCGATTGTGGCGTCATTGTTAGGACAGAATGCCTCCTGTTACATTGTTAAGTGTCACGATTCGCGGTGTAGTGTGTCAGGACTACTTCGCTTTAATTTAACCCTTGACCCAAAAAGATCGCATTTTTTTTACGTGTTCGTACTGTGTACCGGTGAGCCAGTTTATTTGTGTATCTGTGAATCATTCTATACATTTATCTGTGTAACTTCTTCATGCACCTGTGTAAATGTATATCCGTTTAACTGAGTACATGTAATAATCTGTGTATGTTGTTTATGTAACTGGGCGGGCATTCGTTTCCTAATTCAGTGCGCATTCAGTCATGAAGCTGCAAAACACAATAATTATTATGTTGCTATTGATTGGTTTTGGCATCATTGTTAGCACAGAATGCCTCGACACTCATATGTTAAGTGTCACGGTCTAGTTTGTCAAGAGTCAGGATTGCAGCAGCTGCTAGTTTACGAAGCGAGTCGTTCTAAATTTAATCCCCAAAAAGAGGGTTTTTAAACGTTAATGCCTATTGTTATAAGTAATACGAGTCTGTGTCTATATGAATCTGTGTATTTGTGTAGGTACACAAATACACAGATTCATATAGACACAGACTCGTATTACTACACACAGAATATAATATTACTACTACAGAAGTTATATCCTACAGTAAACTCAGGTGAGTTTACTGTAGGATATAACTTCTGTACTATACCCGCAGTCCTGAACGTTATGAATGGGTGCTTTGTTATTCTCTTTCCTGTTGCAGTTCGATTTGTCATGGAAATTGACAGGGGCACCGGTTGGAAACAATTTTGAAAAGTATTCTGTTGTTTCCACTTTTATATAAATAAAACATACTTATAATAAGGTGTTCAACTACAAAAAATTAGCATTCGTTAAAAATGGAATTCCTCGAACAAAAACACACTTGGCTTTATTAAAAAAAGTTAAACCTTAGTTGAACACCATGTTTACACATGTCAAAACAAAACTGTTACCACAAAAAAGCGTTCTATGTTCGAGTATTTAAAGATCGTTTTTCTAGAGACAGTTTTTTAGTCAGTGCTTTGCTAAACTCGGTTCATATTTTTTGTAATAAGACGTACTGAGTTCAAAGAAACTTTGTTAATTAACATAGGAATGTTACCCTGTTGTAGTATAATTTTACGAAGGCTCCTACGATTCGTGAATTTCTAAAAAATCGTAAATTTTTTTTTTTAAAAAGCGTAACTCATGCATCAAAAGCTAGATTATTATGGTCTTATTCATTCCCTAAAGATCTAAGAGAATGTTTTTTTACAGTTTTGATCATAGACTTCAGCGTAGCAAGAAAATCCTCAACTCTATGGTTTTTTTTCGTTTTTATAGTGGGTAATCGACGTACGAGCCTATGCTGCGGTTTGAAAGAACGTCGGTTTTACTCGTGTAGTAAAACTGTCGTATTCTTTTTTTCGGAGTCTGAAGCTGTAGAATAGTACATTGTGTAACGAATCACATTTTATTTTGTAACACCTAACATACAAAATGCAAAAGCTGGAGGCTTGGCTCACCAGCCGTGATCGAAACGCGGTTTTGAACAACGAGCCGAATAAAAATTAAGCAAACGACGGGACACGAGCGGACGCAAAACTGCGATATTGCAATGATACACCGGCGAGCTTTACCGACAATCCATAAAACCGCTTACTCGTCCGTCGATCAGGCCCTTAAGATAGAAACTGGATGTGCCAGTAAATAAACGGATCGTTTTTGCCAATCTTTATCTAAATTACGCCTATTGTATCCTCAAAATATTTTCACAGTTCAAACACAATATCCCAATCTTTTGTATCAACGAGGGCGTTCCAAAAGATTTTTTACGAAACGGTTCTGGCTTATGACTCGGGCTTTTGTTAAATTTTGTATGACTTTGCTCATTTTACGGGGTTTTGGACTAAAGATTGTGAAGACGTTGACACACGGCACGATGCGAGCACCTTGATAAACCTTTAAATACAGACAATTACTTCAAAAATTAACAATCTTCATATTCAAAACATACAAAACTATGTTCGACGACGGTGACGGCCTCTGTGGCACAGTGGGCGAAGGTCCGCCTGCGACGCAGAAGGTTGCAGGTTCGATCCCCGCTGCGGGACAAATGTTTGTATGACCTTGTATTTGAAATTGACAGGGGCACCAGTTGGAAACAATTTTGAAAAGTATTCTGTTGTTTCCACTTTTATATAAATAAAACATACTTATAATTAGGTGTTCAACTACAATAAATTCGCATTCGTTAAAAATGGAATTCCTCGAAGAAAAACACACTTGGCTTTATTAAAAAAAGTTAAACCTTAGTTGATCACCATGTTTACACATGTCAAAACAAAACTGTTACCACAAAAAAGCGTTCTATGTTCGAGTATTTAAAGATCGTTTTTCTAGAGACAGTTTTTTAGTCAGTGCTTTGCTAAACTCGGTTCATATTTTTTGTAATAAGACGTACTGAGTTCAAAGAAACTTTGTTAATTAACATAGGAATGTTACCCTGTTGTAGTATAATTTTACGAAGGCTCCTACGATTCGTGAATTTCTAAAAAATCGTTAAATTTTTTTTTTTGAAAAAGCGTAACTCATGCATCAAAAGCTAGATTATTATGGTCTTATTCATTCCCTAAAGATCTAAGAGAATGTTTTTTTACAGTTTTGATCATAGACTTCAGCGTAGCAAGAAAATCCTCAACTCTATGGTTTTGTTTCGTTTTTAAAGTGGGTGATCGACTTACGAGCCTATGCTGCGGTTTTAAAGAACGTCGGTTTTACTCGTGTAGTAAAACTGTCGTATTCTTTTTTTCGGAGTCTGAAGCTGTAGAATAGTACATTGTGTAACGAATCACATATTTTATTTTGTAACACCTAACATACAAAATGCAAAAGCTGGATCGAAACGCGGTTTTGAACAACGAGCCGAATAAAAATTAAGCAAACGACGGGACACGAGCGGACGCAAAACTGCGATATTGCAATGATACACCGGCGAGCTTTACCGACAATCCATAAAACCGCTTACTCGTCCGTCGATCAGGCCCTTAAGATAGAAACTGGATGTGCCAGTAAATAAACGGATCGTTTTTGCCAATCTTTATCTAAATTACGCCTATTGTATCCTCAAAATATTTTCACAGTTCAAACACAATATCCCAATCTTTTGTATCAACGAGGGCGTTCCAAAAGATTTTTTACGAAACGGTTCTGGCTTACGACTCGGGCTTTTGTTAAATTTTGTATGACTTTGCTCATTTTACGGGGTTTTGGACTAAAGATTGTGAAGACGTTGACACACGGCACGATGCGAGCACCTTGATAAACCTTTAAATACAGACAATTACTTCAAAAAATTAACAATCTTCATATTCAAAACATACAAAACTATGTTCGACGACGGTGACGGCCTCTGTGGCACAGTGGGCGAAGGTCCGCCTGCGACGCAGAAGGTTGCGGGTTCGATCCCCGCTGCGGGACAAATGTTTGTATGACCTTGTATTTGTCCCGGGTCTGGGTGTTTCTATGTATAATATGTATGTATTTACAAACAAAAGTATTATATATAAGTAGTTTATCAGTCATGTAGTACCCATAACACAAGCTCTGCTTACTTTGGGGCTAGATGATGCTGTGTAAAAAGTCCAGCATTATTTATTTATTTATTTATTATTATTATTATGTTCGTTTAGAATGAACTATGCACCGATATTGATAAACTGCTTTTCGCTTTACAACCTCGCGTATGAAGTGTTAACTTTTTCAAATGTTTGTTCAATTTGGGCATTCTTATGACTTCCCCCTAGATAAATATCTTCAAGGGATCTGAAATATATACAAGATATGAGCAAATATAAACTGCGCTTGACCCGCCTGATTTCGGTTTTTAAAAGACTTAATATAATGGAAGAGGTTCTTTTTTTTTAAACACAATGATTATAACTATATTTTCGCTATTAGCTTAGAGCCGTGTTGGTCAAATGGGGTTGTGCCTCGACTTTCAATCCGAAGGTCGTGGGTTCGAATCCCGGCCATGCATCACTGGATTTTTCGTTTCGAAAAATTTATATGCGCTTTAACACGAGCTCATAACGGTGAAGGAAAACATCGTGAAGAAACCCGCAGCTTAGTCAGCTCCACACGTATTGACGTCGTCTTTCCTGTGGGCCAGGCTGATTAAGCTGAGAGGATGGTTTAGGTGCTGGGCAAGCCTATTCCATCTCAAACAATGTCCCAGGCACTACAGCGTCCCGTTAAGTGTAGGCATAGGTTGCCTCTTGACGCTGTATAAATCATCTAGTATAGATGTAAAGGCCTAAGTATTTTCGCTATGGAGGTAATTATGAAATTCAATGGATATTTATACCATTTCAAACAGAACACCTATCCCTGGCCAATAATTTAGGCACTACAAAGACCCGCCAGCTATTTCAAATCTGTGCTCATAGGATACCGTAATGACTGGCCGTTGCAATATGTATGCAATGCGTCCCATGGGCCACACGGCGAGATTTTGTGCCTATATCTACACAAAGCACAAACCACTTTGTATTCGTTTCATATACCAGCCTGCTTACCATAACCCCACGTTATCTCTACGGTTGGTATAGAGTAAAATGACATTTGAATTTTGAATTTTATCGCTCGTAGAAAATATGATTTTCCGAAAAGATAGGTTAGACATGGTACATGGTAAGTATACTTATAACATCTACGATAAAAATAATCTTTTCTTATGAGAATCATGATATCACATCGGGCAGTGTGTCTCAGCGATATTCTTTCATCCATAATTGCTTTGTTAGCAGCCTGTACCTAAAATGCTTGTAAATTGTATTTTCTTTGGCTTTGTATCGAATATCGAAGAAAAAATAGATTAATGATATACTGCTGACGTAGCTGTGGGTTTGACGTAATAGATCTAGAGACAAATGTTTGTATTGATGTTCAATTAGGTCGGTCTTGGCTATAATGTCGCTAAGCCATGACGGAGACCTTTAGGTAGCTTAAAGTTTGGTGTTAGCTAGCTCATTTGAATTTATTTGCATTGTCGTTATTCTTTTTAAATTTCTGTAAACCCCGCCACATAATCCTATTCATCTTTGGCATGTTATAGCAAATTGGTTATTTAATCTTCAATGGTTTAGCAAATTGGAAGAACCAATGGCTTGGTAACCTTTGTGTGATATTTTCAATTTAATTTAATTCTGATAGCCATATCGAATCTATAAGCCTATAAGTAAGAATCTATAAGTAATCTATGGGCTAAAATTTACAAATTGAGCCCCACACACCTGGCAGAGTCACGGCAGACCAGAAGATGGGACGATCTCGAGAGTTGGGGAGAAAGGGGATAATTTGCTCTGCAGTGGGACGATGCATTGTAGTAAAATGGTTTTCAGATAAAAAGTCGCGTGGTAGGGGTAGTTTCGCTGCAATACAGCGGTAGTGATTTCTGCTCAGAGCCTATAGACAATGTAACAATCGATTGTCGAAAGCGAAGATAGAGAAGTCCAATTGTATGGAAGTAATCATTCGATGTTGTCGATATGTTGATGGAAACGAACTATAAGTCAGTAATCTATTCGATGACAACAGATCACGTGACATTTTAAAGCACATGTCAACCCCATACATTTTGTAATTTTCTACCTTCGCTTTCGACCTATTCGACCAACACGGCTCTCTTAGGCCTCTAGGCGTGACATGTATCTAGTTCAACCCAAACAAGGATATTAATAAGATTAATCCCAATGCTCCCAACAATTACTGGTTCTGTTATTCCAAATCTAATTTGCCACTAAGTGTAATCAAACTAGACGGGCAAGAAGCCCTTTGACAGCCTTGTGTCGTTGATATTCCTCGGAAAATAAGCTTTATGTCTTGTATTTACGGTTCAGTTTAGTTGGATGGTAAAATAAGCGATGTTATATAATTGTTTTGGGAATAATTTCTGGAGAAAAACCATATAAAATGTTGGAATATAAACCATTGCTATTCAAAGGCTATTTGTGTTGAAGAAAGAACTTGCGTAATTTGTTTGGTATAAGAAACAAATGACTTCGACTCTACATTATTAAAATACACTTTTTATTTATAATACATTTATTAATCTGACAGTTTTTGAGTATAATAAGATGTTTGTATTGAAATCAAACTATAGCCACTGGTCCGATTTATAAAAAGTTCGATGTATGTAGACTATCTGATTTATTTAATTGTTGTTTACCTACGAACTGTTGTTGTAATGATGTAATTAATATTGCAATTTTGTTTTTTGTCATGTACCAACCGTATAAAATAAATGAATCTTGAATCTTGTATCTTGTATATTTTGTTACTAGGTACCTGGTTTTGAGAGTATGAGTCTTGGTTGGAAAAAGTGTCTTCTAAAATGAGATTTTTATCGTTTAGATAACTTCAGAACCTACTAGTATAAGTGGTTAAAAACGATATCAAAGTTGAAACGAATTCATATTAAAACAAGATTTCCAAAATTCAATTATTCATTCCCAAAGTAATGGTTATCGCAAAAGCAAAAACCTTAAATTATAAAGGGTAGAACAAACAAGGGGAACTCAACTCAACCCTATTTATGTGAGTCTTCTTGTTTACTTTTCGACCCACATAATTAAAGAGAAAGTTATTTAATTCATACGTAGGAATTCGGGCACATTCTGCAACACCCAGAGCCGGGTCAAATGTCATCATCATTAATATCATTTGCCTTATACCGCTCATGCAGGGTTGGCACAACATGTTCCCCTCATCCACTCTCCCCTAGCCGGGACAAATGTCTCCTGATATTTATTCCATTACGAAATAGGTTAATAAAAAAAATCCCATTTAAAGAACATGCACTATTTGGTACTTACTACGAGATTCATAATCGCTATGTGCTGTTTGCCCCATATTAATAATTTTACAAAAAAAAAACTTATCGTAAAATAGTTCGTCCTCGTTTGATTTTATCATTAGCTGGTTTTGAAGTGTTTAAGACCGTTTCTTTTGTTTTTATTTTTGTATTTTTTTTTTTTTTTGTATTTGTTTCTTTAGATGCATTATTTTTCACTCATTAATAATGCATAAATATGTAAATGTATTAATAATATTTACCTTGAAAATAACTTAAAATGCATAACGCCATATCCAGTGTCTTGTGAATATACATTTTTGCATGTTGATGAAGCAGTTTAATTGTTTGTTTTTCGTGGAGGTGAAAATTGTGTGAAAGTGAAGTTCGACTCTCGTCGTGGGACAAACTTGTCCTACCACGAGTCTGCCTTAGGGATGCAGTCATGATCCTGTTTTTTGTTAATTGTTGTGTTTCTCTGTAGGGACATTAAGCCATGACGGAGGCCTTGAGGCGGCCTAAAAACTCCGTCACCAGAGTTGGCCACTGACTGACTGAATGAATGAATGAATCTGAATCATAAAAACTTACTTACTGCAGGGCAAAGGTATCCCTAATATAACTTATTTTTAAGGAATTGTAATGCTTTGAAAGTGTTTTTCTTGAATTGCCTTATTAAAAATATTTATGTACTTAAGTATAATGTATAATAGTTCATACATAGATGAACTCTATAAGATTTTGTCTCTGAGGTAGACTGCAAACAACGCCATAATTAAACATTAAAAATTATTTACATATACAGTTCATTCGGATATTTCAACATTAATTTGGCAAGTATTTATTTCATTGTTATTATACTTAAAATTATGTAAACAAAAAAAAACAGGTGCTGTGTACACTGTACACATAACTTACAATAAAAATAAGGGACTTTTCAAGGTTGATAAATATACGTTGAGATTCACTTTCAATAACATCTAAATACAAATTTTATTATCTATTTTTTACCGTTGAAGAAACTACAAATCTATGACGTCACTAAGACAAGTGTCAAAAATAGTTGCGCTTCTGCTAGCTATTATCATAATGGTGTGTTGTATTGTGTGATTCAAATTTTGTCCTTTAATTGTGGGCACCTCATTATGATCATTTGTGGTGTTCACAAATGCTGCGAAATATTTAGTGATTTGCGTTTAGTAGAATTTGAGAACATTATTTACGGGTGAATTGATTTGAGACAGACTGAGTGCACTGTGCATTTTGAATAAACGCGTTGAATATATGTGATGGTATTATGGTACAAGTATGGGTAGTTTAGTCACAGGTTAGACATCTGAATAGATGCAGAGAGAATTTACTAAGATTAAAAAAAAAAAACACGACTGTATCTCCAAGGTGCGGTAGGCATTCTCTCAGATCTTTCAAGATTATTATTTATTTTAGATATACCTTAATATAAAATTATTCGTTCAAAAAATTGAGTCATTCTTTTATATTCAGCCATAAGGTATTGCTGTCTCAGGATTCTAGTTCTTCCGAGATTAGCGAGGGAATAATGACTTTTATTAACCGACTTCAAAAAAAGGAGGAGGTTATATGTTCGGCTGTATGTATGTTTTTTTTTTTTTTTTTTTTTTTTTTTTTATGTATGTTCACCGATATTTCCGTCAGTTGTGTACCGATTTCCAAAATTATTTTTTTGTTTGAAAGGGTATACTCTTATAGTGGTCCCATATAAATTTTATTCCTGAGGGATTAATAGTTTTCCCGTAAAACTAAAACAATCACTGAACTTTAAGAAAATTGTGGCCCGATTTCCAAAATTTTTTTTTTGTTAGAAAGAGGAATACTCTCAAGGTGGCGCCATATATTTTTTTTTCCTGAGGGATTAATAGTTTTCCCGTAAAACTAAAACAATCACTGAACTTTAAGAAAATTGTGGACCGATTTCCAAAATTTTTTTTGTTAGAAAGAGGTATACTCTCAAGGTGGCGCCATATATTTTTTTTTCCTGAGGGATTGACAGTTTTCCCGTAACATTCAAAAAACCTCATTCTCACTACACAACACACCCTGACTCACAATCTGAGTCAAACATTAAATAGTTTGAAAGGGTATTACACCCGAGGTAGTCCAAAATATTTTCTTTTCCTTATGGATTGATAGTTTTCCCCCTTGCTGAACTCCGGTGTGTCCTTTAGTAGGTCTGCCCATGACTTCTCTTATCCTTTCCTACTTAAGCTACAATAAGCAAAGTCTTAATGTACTCGTAGCTTACTATATTATTTACACATACACTTTTATTTACACAGTATTTATTTACTTACACTAAAAAGTGAAAAATAAATATTTTTGAAAAAAAAATTGAACCGACTTCACAGAACACAAACAGAAGAACCTTCTACACACTAAAAAGAGAAAAATAAGAATATAATTTGAAGTCGGTGCCAAGTGAATACGATTAGGTACCTATAAAAAAAAGAAATCGAGCGATAGCGTACCAGGATACAATTTTGCACCCAAGTTCTTTTGAATTTCTTAGATGTAAATGAATAGTTGGCACCGACTTCAAATTATATTCTTATTTTTCTCTTTTTAGTGTGTAGAAGGTTCTTCTGTTTGTGTTCTGTGAAGTCGGTTCAATTTTTTTTTTCAAAAATATTTATTTTAAAATATTGTGATAGACCGTAATATGTAAGAAATGTTAAAAAAATTGATAGCTAATCAATAATCAAACATCACAGCTGTTTAATAAGAGAATTCACTTTAGCCCCGGTCTCCCATCTATGGCATAAAAAAAAATAAAAAAATGACTACTTATTCGTTCGTATGATTTGAGTCAGTGGCCATTCCTGTTGACTTTCTTATTAATAAACATCAAATAAATAGAAAAGTTGGACTGCACAGGACCGAACAGAATGACGTTATAGTGATGTTGCCCAATATCTAGCAGGGGTTGCAACCGAGCTGATTAGATAGATAAAAACATAAAATGGAACAATGTTTTTTTTCCAACCTCAGTCTTTTTTTTCTTCGATACCGTCAGAAAAGGTACTTTGTTCCAAAAGTTACCTACTTATTAATAAATAATTACTTGCTTCCGATTGATATTCCGTTCAAACAGTTAACTTCAGTCGGCAATTAGTCGAACGGAAATGGTTTTTTCCTTTCCGAAAACATAACACATTCCGCACACGAACTTACCTTGAAATTTGCTCGCTAACTTATTTATGGAAAATTCGGTAAATTGCTTCTTTTGGCGGAATAGTTGAAAATAATCTAAGCCTTGATATATTTACTTGGAATTGGAGGAGTGTTGAGCTAGTAGGATGTACTTAGTTTTGAATTTAGGTCCAAAAGTTGATAGTACAAGTCCTGGGGATTCTGTGCTTCATAAAAATTAACTACCTAGTCCCGGAATCACAAAAATATGTACCAACTCTTTACGGTTAATGCGCTTAAACATATTTTGAAATAAAAGATACGTTGACGCACTGCCAGGATTCAAACTGAAAGTTGAAAATACATTTTACTATGCCTACACGACTCTACTGCATATAATTTTTATTTTTTTAAGATTTAAGGGTCGGCTCTTGACCTCAAAACTTATACAGGCACGAATGAGGTTTACGATTGAGCGAGCCTACGTAGAAGGTGGCTATTAACTCTCTTCTGAAAAACAACAGAGTCGTAGCTCAGTGGAAATACAGACAGTTCTAATAAATGGAATAACTATACATGTTGTAAAAAGACTACAACCGAAAACTGAGGGGTTGCAATTTAATTTAATTTAATAATTTAATATAGTTTTTATTTAAGACAACAGAGTCCACAGTGTTAGTAAAATCTTAAACAATATGGGTTAGTACTTAATAACTAAGACAGATTTCGTCCTCTGGGAAAGCTGAAAAACCAGAGGACACGCATAATTATTTTATTGCAATCAGAACATGATTCTAAACATATTTAGCGAAAAAATTCATAAAAAAAAATTACTTAGCTACGTCATTTTATGTTATTCTACCTTTATATACCTACCTGATAATTTCATTAATAAAAGTAAAAAAAAAACGATTAAAACTCAAAATCCAGCAATCTACGTAAAACAACGCGCCCAGTACATACGCAAACAGTAATCTTCAAACGCTGTTTTTTCCGTATATAATGATTTTTTTTGGAAAATCCTTTTGGATTTAGTTGTGTGTTGGGATGCTGTACCTACCCCTTTTGGCCTTTCTTCGACTGTGACTTCAAGAAGTAAATATAGATAGGTAAATAAGACCAAACAAACACGCACTTTCTCTATTAATCAAATCAAAACCAACACTCAAAGCAAGCTGTACAAAACAAGCGACCGCATAATGGTTACAATAAATACAATATTCGCGAAAGTTGGACATAGTTCCAGTATATTCCAACGATAAATTCCAAGTGGTTGAGAGTCGAAACATTGCTGCGGCGAAGGGTTTTGTGAGTTTCATAGTGGTCGGTTTTGACGTGACGTCTGAACGATTGGTATACTCGGTTGCTGAATTGTACGAGAATAGTTTTATTGGAAGTAATAATTTTTTAAATAATTAGTTTTAACTTTTTAAGATATTTGATGTAATAGTTTTTGGATTCAATCAAATCTACCTAAATCTTAGGGCTAGGACAATCTTGTTGGGGTGATGACGAAACTTATTTGATATAAATTAAAACCTTACAAAAAAAAATGGTTCCATCAAAAAAAGGCCAGAAAAACACAACCGGAGTTGCTATTTTTGACCTCAAGAACCAATTTTTAGGAATACTTGGTCCTAGGTTTGGACCGAATTCATAGGTTGATCCTAGCCACCGAATAAAATGTAGTAGGAATCATCCAATTATTCGGCCGAAATATAGGATTTATCACACGAGAGTAAGACCCCTGGTATTTCCTTCTGCCCCTTAGAATACATTTATACCATTGATTCAACAATCTTTGTCAAAAGCTCAATACTTTCCGATTTCTAGCATGAGTTTTCAATAAGCAAATATTGCGACATCGTTCGGGTGCAACGTCTTTGCATAAATATGAAATTTCCTACTGATATCCGATTCAATTTTCCCACTTTGAACACCTGTATTTTCCGAATCTAGGTACTCCTGTATTTATGCTATTTATAGCCAATTTTCAGTTGCAGTTTTTTTCCAAAATGGAAGTTGTATAACAAATAATATTCATTGAATAACGAGTATATTCCAATAGAAAAACATAAATAAAATAAGTACATGATTTTATGCAATGGTTATTCAACAAAATTAGGAATTAAAAAGGATTCAAAAAATAGTTTTTAATCAAGCCAATAAATACGAAAAAAAATATCAAAACAATTCAGGTTTTTCATGCGTGGCCATCGAAAAGTGGTAGACTATCTCTCTAATATTATTACATCCTTTGCCTCATAACTAAGTAAGGTAAGCAAATCTACAGAAATAGATAGAATACTTAATACTCATAGGCCGAATCGTTATAGCTAGTAAAACAGACAGACAGACACAGGCAGTTTCTCAATTAACGTCAAAGTTTAATTACCGTTGCACCACATCAAAGTTGAATATAATATCAAGCTTCCTTCCTGCCCTGCTGAGGCGTTTCCGATCCATTTGTTGGTATAAATTAGAAATGCTTTATCTAACACAGCATTTCCATCCCTATGCTATACCAACAGAGTTTAAATTCGCATACCATATGCAACATCGAATATTAAAACATCGTGCAGTAGCTAGAATATTGGCAAAAAACTAGTATCGTTAGTGAAAAGCATTTTCGAATAAAGTTGCACATGAGATTGATGGGAAATAAGTTTTATGCTTTTTATGACGTCATGCACATCCACGCTGACTGTACCTAGAACTTGTTTCCCGAATGACCTATTTTCATCTATCGGGAACCTAACAATGAGAAGACTTTGACGGACACACAAAAGATCTTCTAGTGCGATCTGAATCGTATCAAGTGTGGTCAACTTTATAAGTGACGGACCAAGCTTTATGATGTGAAAATAGTCGCGGGCCGTAGGTATAAAATCATAATTTTATTCAAACAGTCTTCTTACAGCGTATACCTACTTAGGGTTATTTACTTTTATTGCATGAGATAATAGATTAAAAATGTTCTGCGTGCCATATCAAAAGCCAGTTTGAGCCGCATCGCCGCATCAAAGCCAAATCCAAGGATGTGTTCATTATAATTCGTCCTTGGTTGGATCCGTTCCGCGGGCCGTAATGTTTGCTATACATGCACTAGATCCTTTTCAACGACACAAATAGGTACCTAGCTAGTTTGTGACAAGATGTAAGGTGGTCATGGAATATAACTATACTTAACCTACACTATTTTTTAAATGTTAAAAATCTAGTTAATGCATTATTTCAAGTAGAAAAATTAACTTTACATGGAATTAAAGACAGACCTTACTTATATTAATTGGATGTAGTTATGCATAGTTAGTCCAAGCGCCATTTTTTATTTTATTCCTTTTTTTATAATTTAATAAAAACATAATTTAGCTATGAAAAAAACACCACATCACCAGCTTCACTCTAAATGGTGTTTTTCAAAACCAAGACCAAGTGCCATGTATGGAGAATGATGTTTTATGTAACGTATAACAAGACCCTTCAACCATTTTATGAACAATCCCGTAACAAAGAAAGTTATGCACAAGGAGCCCAAGAATCATCTCGCTTGGGCTGGTAATGCCTAACTGGAGTAATTTTAACAAAAATGTTTCTATTTCTATTATTTATTCTATTATCAATTTTCTGAAATTTAGCTAAGCATGAGGAATCCAAACGCCATTCTTGTTATAATATCTTGTTAGATCTTCTTTTCGCAGTATGTTAAGTTAGCTAAATTAGCATCGAATGACATCAACTTAATTTTAGGAAATGCAAATACACATCTCCTGACAATAAAAACGCATTTTGTGTCATTTCCCAAAAAACTGACAATGGCGCTTGGACTAACTATGCATAATTGTATCCAATTCGCGTTCTTGATAAACGAATAGGGATTGCAATCCGGAAAACCGGATCCGGGGATCTGGCGGATCCGGCATCATTTTACACTTAGGTACCAATAGACCGGATCCGGTGACCGGATCTAAATACCCGAGGCTGCTCGCTCAGTCAGTACGCGGCTATTAGTCATTAGCTTCCACTAAGTGATCTTTACCTACCTACTTTATCAATATCGATATCTACTTTATTCTAATAAAGAACTCTTCTTAGAACACCACAGTTATTTTACGTTTAAGATATTTGTTTTGTTTTTACACTGAACATTTTATTGTTTTCTCTCTTTTTAATTAGTCACTGCTGAGTATGATTTGTAAAAGTTTTTTTTACTTTATTAACGCTACAGTCGTCGGTAACGGTCAAAACGAAAAAAAAAATACATAATTTATCTTGGTTAGATCAAGGAAATCTCTCTCTGGCCGGATTTGAAAACGAGTCCGGATTGCAATCCCTATAAACAAACCAATCCTATAATTCACGTCCCTAGTTTGAGAAGCTCAGTTTAACTGCGGGACTAGTTTTGTCTAGAATAGGTATCTTATCTTGCGTTTCTATTGTGGACGCAGCACATGCAATCGCCGTAATATGAACGATCCAATCCTTAGTATCTTTATCAGAGACTCAGAGTAGAGTCAATATACAGATATTGCTAGCTATGTGCGTTGTTAGTCGGCCAGCAAGGTCGGATGCTATATAGACTTGGTGAATAAAAGAAGCGAAAACTCTTTTATGACTGTTATTATGGAATTCATGAATATTTGGCTCGTAGGATTCTTTGAATTATTTGCATGAGACAAAGCTCCTCAATTGAAAGGAATCATTTTATTATAATTTTAATCTTCCGTGGCGTATGAGAAATTTGGAATTGTCCTCTTGGGGTTCAAATTGATCTGCGTAGGACAAAGGAAATTGAAATATAGTAGAGTGGGGAACGATTCCTAATTTTGTAAGTAGCTTGAGGTAATTTTCTGCCGCTGATCGTGTCTGACATGATATTTTGATGTTTGAGATGAAATTATGAGTTCTTAAATACTTTAGGATGTCTATTTTCAACTGTGAGTTTATCTATTAAACAGAAAAAATAATAGTGTGAAACAACTATATTATTTTTTCTACTTTAGTTTCTGAATATTATGATCTAAAAATGAATTTCTAGGCGTCAATTTTAGTAAATAATTGACAAAAAACAGAGGTAAAGTACATATGAAAGTAACTTAAAAAAATAAATCGAAAGAAATGTTGATTCTTTTGATATCTACCGCCTTGCTGCCAGATATTCATCATTCTGGCTTAAAAGAAAGTCTTTGGTGAAAGAATTATAAGTACGCCTCAAAGAGGCTCCCTTTGTGCACTTGACACATGTTTTCTAACTTTGTAGGTTCTACGACATGCCGGTTTCCTCACGATGTTTTCCTTCACCGTTTGAGAGTACTGGCATAGTGCACATACATTTTTCGGCAGAAAAACTCATTGCATAATCGAGATTGAACCCACGACCTTACGATCGGAAGGCGAGGCCATTACCACTAGACCACCAGTGCTCAGTAAAAAGTAGGTAAGTGAAAAATATCAAAGTGGAATGTACAATAATGAAAGTTTCAAAGTGCTTTCTATACTACAAAGATTTCGACAGAGGCTTGTAATTGGTTTCATAGTGCCTATCCGTCCGACCTTCAAAGGCTTTAGCTTGAGCGGATCCGACAAATGTGATGAAATACTCTGTTTTCAAATATTCTTCAAAACTGTTTTTTAGTGAACTTTTTCTATTTTAGAAAAAGAATATTCATTTATTACAATTCGATCAATAGTTACCCTGTGAAGTATTCTGTTGTTAAAAACTTATATAATACTATTATATAACTTATATTAATAAAAGTGCAGTGTATGTGTAGAGTGAGGCATATTTATTCATATGAATGTATCATACTTTCTGAAAATGTATGTACTTATTCAGGATTGTAGTCTGCAAATAAATCCTTAACATACCATATCCATACATTGTCGAGTAACAAAATAAAATTGTCTTTCAAATTCAGCATTTCAAATTCAGGATATTTATTGTACGGTGTTCCATATGATGTGAGCGATAATACGCTACTTATTATGCATGGGCCGGGCCAGCAGCGGCGCTGCTGATTTGTGTACAATTTGTACTTATCAACATGGAGCTACTTTTGCATTACAGTCAGCAGTTAAAATTCATAAGCAATTTGTCATTTTTAAATACCATACTTACTTTCAGATTTTACTTACTTTTTGATATGTAAAAAACATACTTATGCCGGAGTAAGTTTATTGGACAGAGACATATCTTCAAAAAATTTACAAAATTTTTATCATGATGTTGATTTTTAACGTGTTGAATTATTCTGTTATGAAAGTATAATCAAGAAACAGACTCTTAATTCATAGCCTGAATAGTATTTTATTTTTTGAGAGCAGTTTATCATACTGTGCACATAATTGCAAACCAAAATAATCTCATGACCTCATTCAGATTGAAATAGCACTTGCAATGCGTGAATCGAAACGTATTTTGCACATAATATCCACTTAATTGTTGTTGGATCGCATTTCAGGCCATTAAAATACTTGTATCATCATTTTCATAATTATGATGAAATTCTGTTGTTGTTTTCTTTTAAAATTTTTGAAGTTGAGCGATTAATAAAATGAAAACTACATCATTATACTAACAATAAAAAACAAACAACAGATGAAAGGAGTTGTGGAAGACCTTTTCCTAGTAGTGTGACAGAATAGGCAATACAAAAAGGCAGATCATACAAACATTTGTAGTATGATCTAATTTAGATCATGCAATACAAAAATCGAAGCCTACAACAGAGGTCAAACAGAGTAAAATATGATTGTATTGAAAAAATAAATGTATATTTTTTATTTCAATGAAAATTCTCGTTTTATAATCAAACATATATAATTAATTGAATCAAACAAACTTTAAATTATATTCCGGCAGGCAGAATGAAGCAGTAAACTTAGTTATCCTCTTTGTTCATCTGGCACTAGATTGTGATTTATTTTTATGCCACTTTTATATCACTTTAAGAACGGTATTGTTGGTAATACCTTCGATCAGTTGGTACCGATATCAATAATACTGGTGCTTTTTACTCGCTTAGATAGACGGCTTATTAAAATGATACTAAACTGAGGGGAATCGCGGGTGTGAGTAATTGTGGATGTCAGCAGGAGGATGTTAATTCCAACTACTTAATTTTTTATTTTTACACTATTTTATAACCCTTATATATTTGACAGCTTCTGAATTTAGAGTTGCATTTGAGCGATGAAAGTAAAGACAAGATATAAAAAAAACCGGCCAAGTGCAAGTCGGACTCGCGCACGAAGGGTTCCGTATCTATAAAAACGACCAAAAATAAGGGGAAACCCCTTAAATTTTTTTTTTATTCTGTTTTTTAGGCGGTATTTGTTGTTATAGCGGCAACAGAAATACATCACATGTGAAAATTTCAACTGTCTAACTATCATGGTTCATGAGATACAGCCTGGTGACAGAAGGACGGATAGTGAAGTCTTAGTAATAGGGTTTCCGTTTTACGCTTTTTGTACGGAATTCTAAAATTCAACCCGTAACTTATAACTTCACGTGCGGGTTTTAGTTTACAACTTTTGACGATATCGATATCGCTAGAAAGTTATGCTAAAGGCACAGATTACAATCGGAAACTTGCTTAAGTCTTAGAGAACTCTGTTAAAGTCCCCAACTTTGTGGCGAGACACTTATCTTCTTAGTAACGTTATACAACCTAGTGTTACTTTCAATCACAAATACCTACCTTTTAAACACTTCACACAGTACTTTACCTACTTACCTTACTAGTACTTGAAAAAAAAAATGAAAAAATATTTATTTAAAAGCGAAACAATACAATTACATATTTAGCAGCGGACTCCACACTAGGCAAAGCCTGTATCGTGGCGACCAGTAAAGATTTTACACAAACAAAAGTCTCGGACTACTTAAAATGAAATTGGTATTGAAAATAAGAATAAAAACAGAGCTTCAGAGAAATTAAAAAAAAGGCATTTAAAAAAAAATAAAAAATAAGTTAAACGTGCAAAAAAAAGAGGAAAATACCCAGATATTTGTTTACAATATTAACTTCCGTAATAATTGTGTATGCAACTTTCCCCTTCTTCTTATCGTGTCACTAGTGTCGAACCAGTGTGGTGAAAGGATTTTAAGTGCCCCCAAATATCAAAAACATAGACAATAAATTATGCTTAATATCCCGTTAAAAGTGTAATATAGTTTTTTTGTACGATTATTTGCCAGTATTCGCTAAACGAAAATAAATAATTTAAAATAACCATGATATTTTAAAAAGTTATGCTTACTTGTTTTTAGCACTTTAGCCAATAATTAGTTCTAACTTGACAGTCAGCGGGGTAGAAAATAATACATAAAAAAGGCAAATCAGGAAAAAAATCAAGTTGCACCAAAAATAGAAATGTTTGAACGCAGAATGTTGTCCTTTCATGAGTTTGTTAATTAGTTACTTACCAAAATTAAATAAATAAATAATTAATAAGTAAAATATACATGTATTAGCTTAGTTTCTGTAAATAAATAAATTTCACACAGCGTCATCTAGCCCCAAACTAAGCAAACAGATAACTGTTATACTTTTAATAATACTTTTTGTTTGTAAATATATACATATTATACATAGAAACACCCAGATTTCATTAATAACGCTGTATGTTTCACTCAGAATTTTACTAACTTCAAGACAAAATCCTTGAAAAAATGCCTCCATTTTATTTGTAATCACTGCTAAATATTCTATTCACAGCGTGTTAGATTCAAGGCAGTTATGATTCAAACTTCACCCATGACCAGCCAAGTCAAACTTCGTGAAGTCAGCCTGACGGGTTTCACGCCAATTTGCGTACCATCGACGCTTTTGGATAGCTGGTGTAATCCACTCAATATACAGGGTCTTTCATTTTAAACTACACAAACTGACAAGGCCTCATTTTTGGGTTGTAAATAGACGTTTAATCGTATCAATTTAATTCCTAAGCCGATTTAAGTTTTCACTTAAAAATGTATCATATATTGATTTTTTAGAAATGTTGCATAATGATTTTCAAGGAGAACAGACGTTCCACCAATCACAGCGCAGCTACATCACGAATGGACTAAGTTATACAAGAAGCAACAATCAATTGAAAGGATAGTCTTTATCGATTTTCTCAGGATTTTCATGACTAAACAAAAAATAATCAATACATTTTTTTAATTTACTTGTTGAACCCAATTCCTGAATTAAGTTAGTTTAAAACGAAAGATGTTATAGATAAATGTGTGTTTAAGATTCGTATAAACAATATAAAAGAAAAATGTGCATGTTTTTGCTAAGCGACTTCAAATTGCTGTAGATTTACAGTAATATTTTTATAGTGCAGATAAAAGCAATATAATAATTTGTAGCACGGCGTAGCAGTCGTAGCGCTGGCGTAGTGGCATACATTGTAGACGTTGAAAATTTTATGAGTTTTGAGTTTACTATCAGTATTCTAGCATTGTAGATGATAGTGATCTGAAATAGTATTAAGGCTGAAAAAGTTGGTACCTTGTGAGTGAAATATAGCAGAAAACACTTTATTTACTAGTTGTGATGTAAATGATGAGCAAAATTAAATGTTAAATTTGTTATTATAATTGAATTAATATATATTTATATATTGTTATTGTTTTTAAGCTATTGTTTTTAAGAAGAGAGTTAATAAGCACCTTCTGGGTAGGCTTGCTCCATCGTAGACCTCACTCTTGCCTGTGTAAGTTTGAGGTCAAGAGCCGACCCATTAAAAAAAAAACATTTGTTTTGCATAGACCGGATTTAAAGTAAGGCAATTTCTTTTACACATTAACTAAGCTGTTCTTCCTGGTTTGTGACTTAGCGCAAAGTTGTGTTGCCCAGACGATCAGTCAATCTACGATGCGTTCCGCTCTGCTTCCCGAGCAAAGTTTACAAGGAATTTTCATCGTTTAAAAGGAGACATGTTAAAGGGTTCCATACATTTGTAGTTGTTCAATTTAACAGACCTCCTCTATGATCAACTAAATGCACGAAGAGTTCACAAATCTCCGTCAATAATAATTTTATGAACTGATTAAAAAAAACTGCGTATATTAGTATATACACGGGTCTCGACGTGGTCCCATCTCGTTTGATAATTTTAAATAACCTTTAAACCTTAGTTCAACAAGTCAGAGAAAATATAATATACAAGAAAAAGAGTTGAACTATCTATAGATCGTTTCTAACGATCCTTAGATAGCTTGCTAGGCCTATTGTCTTTGGAAATATATGAAAGTAGTAGTAAGCTACTACTGACAGAAACTAAGGTTTCTGTAAATAAAAATAGAAAAAGATTCCTAAGATTCATTGAAAAATAAATAAAAAATTGTGCTACAAAATGATTTTTTTTAACTAAAAAAAAATTTGTTAGGTACTATAAATGTTTGTCTGGTTTGAGTTCTTTTGATTTTTATAATTTTTTAATAAGTAAATTTTTTTCATAAAACTTTTAACAACGTCTATGGTATGGGCTAATAGGACTCTATGCGTACGAACTCCAAGACCAAGTTAGAAGCTTTTTAGTTAATTCTGTTCAGAATGCTTTCTATTGTTGAAGAAAGTAATTAATTGTTGTGAAGAACATTGGGCTAAGTAATTGTATTTCAGTAATGTGCTTGCCAACATTTTTTAAGTTTTAAATTCTCTGAGAAATTAAATAAAATAATATAATATTGTATAATATCTTTTTTGATCTTTTATGTAGGTAAAAGTTAAATACATAGTTCCTTCACTTGTGTTAATTTTTTTTGTCGTGTCACTAGTAACTAATGGGCTAATCATTCTCGCGGGGGTGCCCATAATATTTCCCGTCTGCCACTGTGGCGCTACACGCAGTGGCAGATGGTAATATTGCCTTTTATCATATTATGCGGGGGTAGATAGCCATAAGTGTTATCATCTGCCACCATGTGGGGGCAGTTTGTGGGGGCAGACGGTAATAATTCATTTCATTGTATTGTTTGAATAAAGTGTAGGATATGATATAAGTTTTTTTTTATATAAAATAGATTTTTTTAATGGTAAAAATTAAAGTGAATTAGGACGTACATAACCAATCGGATAGGTAGTGGATACAAATCCCGCATGGGTGCTATTATCGCTATGGTTTTGAAATTCATGACCTAAATTAAAGATGAGTCTCGAAGTTTAGTCTTATTTATTTTAACTAGAATTATCATTTACTTTTATCTTAGCTTCTTGAATAGCAAAAAAATTAATGCGTCTGAATATAACGTTGTTTAAAAGCTTTTAAAAGACCCATAAATATTTATTTTCTACAAAATTAGACATTACCATTGAATAACTAAGCTCCATTCATTATTACAACGAAATGATGCTGGCCGCTTATGCATTATTCATAAGTATCCATAATAAACTGACTGGGACATGCCTCATCATTTTTATTAGCTGGGTTTCAGGATCAAATAGATTATGTAGAAGTGAAACCCAGCTAGTATAATAATAAGTATCCTACTACTCTTACGCACTAGCGGTTGAACGGCGGGTCGGTTTTAATATGCAACGGATTGTACGTGCTTAACCGCCACAAAATTGTACTAAAATTTTCGCCGCGTTAGTCGCGGGGGCTAATCCAACTAGTACTAAAAATCTAAAGTTTTGTGAGCATTTCGGATCAAACTTGGAATAGGAGTTGATTAGATAGATAGTTACTTGCATATTATAGACTATTATTCTATTCCAGGTCAAAATATTGGTACCACTCGAGCAAAGCCGCGCGCGGGGAACATAATTTCACTATTAAAAGCGATTGATGCCCGACTGGACAAATGTCTCCTTCCACTATTTTTGCAACGATTTTATGCAATCTCCCAGTGAATGGATCACTCAAGGAGGGATCATTTGGAGTGTTGATTTGATTATTTGCTCAAGCAAAATTAAAAGTGTAGAAGTATTTTACGTGTCTCTGATAGCTCCCTTTCTATTTAAAATAAAATTCTGCTTCTATACGCGACATACTCCGTTTGCTACCCAGACCCTTCAATATAAAAACCAGTGAAGTGTGAATTTGAATCGCTCGGGATAGCATCCCGTATACTTCCATACTCAATGATTTCATACAGTTTTTTGAATGAATCTGTTTTTAGGTCTGCGTTCAACGAGCGTGCTTTTTATACAACTTTTTATAAAGCTTTGTTGGTCGAATGGGGTTGTGCCTCGACTTTCAATCCGAAGGTCGTGGGTTCGAATCCCGGCCGTGCATCACTGGATTTTTCGTTTTGAAAAATTTATATGCGCTTTAACACGAGCTCAAAACGGTGAAGGAAAACATTGTAAGGAAACCTGCAGCTTAGTCAGCTCCACACGTATTGACGTCGTCTTTCCTGTGGGCCAGGCTGATTAAGCTGAGACGATGGTTTAGGTGCTGGGCAAGCCTATTCCATCTCAAACAATGTCCCAGACACTACAGCGTCCCGTTAAGTGTAGGCATAGGTTGCCTCCTGACGCTGTATAAATCATCTACTCGTAATATAGATGTAAAGGCCTAAGTTTTTTTTTATAAAATTTTGTATGAATATCGAAACGCGTAACATGTTCGTCTAGATTTTGATGGGTTATGGTTTTTAAATTAACCTTTTCAAACTTGGATCATCGATTGAAGTTTCGAAATAAAATTTTCAAGGTAAAACCGCGGGGCGAAATGAAAGAATATTCCTGTCGCCATGGCATTGATGACAAAGAAGCTCCTCAGAAAATGTAACGAGAGCTACGGATGTGAATTGATTTCTTATATGAAGCAACTTATTGTAAATCCTTTCTGTAATATCAACTGTCAGAATTAGATTTGAAGTCACGTCTGCATCATCTCTTGAAATTGTTTATTACAAACTTTGTGAATGCTATAAAGCAGCTTATCATTTATGACGTTTGAAATTTTCCTTTTTTTTTATTTACATGAACAAAAAGAAAAGGGCTTTGTCGCTGAGCGACTATACCGCCAATCAGTAACATCCGTAACATCTTAGCTTATTAAAGAGATCTTCTTCTGCTTCTTCTTGGTTTCAGAAGAAGAAGAAGAAACCAAAAAATCTTCCTTATTCTTGTCGTGTCACCAGCTGATAACGTCTGATAAGTAGAACTGTCATTGGCGTCACTGACATTGAACATGATAAGCAATTATCATCATAAGATGAAAGTTGCAAAAGATTACAGTCACATATTCCTAAGAAATTAATGGTCCATACGTGATAGGTTGCAAGCTCAAGGCTGTCTATAATTTACGTATATATCCGTCCCAAATATATCGGATATCAAATAAAATCAGGATTCTTCGTAGCCGTAGCCCATTCATATTACAACATCATTTGGACCTTCCAGATAAAGTTTACGACGGCTGTTACTTCGATATCAGTTACATCGAATGACGTGGCTAGAGCTGTCACAAAGTTACGAAATATTTTCAAGGGAAAAGGTTTCCGCAACTTCCTAATACAACACCCCAAAAACATAGCCCTGATCCTATACTAAGATTCCCTGTCTACCGTGTCTTGGGTATCAGAAATGAACGAGTACCAGGTATCATCTGTCCACAATTTTGACGGAAACATCGAAATATCGAAGAACATAAAAAAAAACTTCTTTAACTAAGACCCGGTGACCGTCGCACTTACTAAGACATTTATCGTACGTTGAGCGTTTACACGTGAAAAATTGGCATGCCATGCTAAAGCGTACGCGTTTAGACCGTATCGTGTAAATGCCCCAATAAAAAACATGCATACCGACGAACATAGAACCACCATGTTTTAAAGTTAGATACAAAACAAACCATTATATTTTTCTCAACATTTAAGCCTCGGGGCTAAACTTTTTTTATTTGGTAAGAATAGCAATTGCTACAGTAAAATAAACAGTGTTTGAGGTTTAAATATAGACCTCCTCAATTCGCTGTTTTCCTTCGCTATTCTGAGCTCATAGTCCGAGATATTATAAATCCAGCTGGTTACGTTTCCGAGCTACTTTGTATAATTTATAGAACTCTACATTTAGTAAATCTTTGTATTTCTGTGCAACCGTGGACGCTATTATACCATTGGCAATATGAAAAAAAAAAGTAGTTTGCTTGCTTCGAAAGAATTCCTACACGACAAGAACATGAATAGATTATCAAAGCATAGCAATCGTCTTCTGGGTAAAGAATCATAGCAAGATCGGACCTCAAATTTTCCACAGATAAAAAATATACTAAATCAGTAAGTACATTTTAGGGAATATCAGTATTTAATTATTATTTTTCGGCTTGATAAAAACAAATTACGAATTGCATAGGGCTTTGTAAGCAAGAAATCAGGCTGAAGATAAATTTATTCTGGAAACGATTTTTTTTTAGACCGGTCACAGCTTGTGTGGAGATGACGGACGTTCGGCAACCCTGTTCCGTCTTCAGACTTTGTAAAAACTTCGTCATCAGTGTTGGTCAGCTCGTAACTAAAACTGAGCAAGGAACATCGAAACTTGAGACGGACTGGAGAAAAAAAAGAAAAAAAATAACTTTCTCTTATTTTTAGGGTTCCGTACCCAAAGGGTAAAACGGGACCCTATTACTAAGAGCGTTTTCACATTATCCGATGTGATATCGGCATCGGACTCCGATACGATATCGGAGGCAAGTAAAATGTATCAAATATACCTGTCTTTCACATTATCCCATCTGATATCAGATATCGGAGCTATCAATTTCATACATTTTACTTGCCCCGCCATCGTATCGGCGTCCGATACCGATATCGGATCGGATAATAACTTCGCTGTCTATCTGTCTGTCCGTCTGTCACCAGGCTGTATCTTAAGAACTGTAGTAGTTAGACAGTTGAAATTTTCACAGATGATGTATTTCTGCTGCCGCTATAACAACAAATACTAGAAAACAGAATAAAATATATATTTAAGAGGGCTCCCATACAACAAATGTGTTTTTTTTTTGCTGTTTTTATAGATAACGGTAGGAACCCTTCGTGCTCAAGTCCAACTCGCACTTGGCTGGTTTTTCGGTCGATTTCTCAGTTGAAACACTTATGAGCATTTGTCGTGTACAACAGCTGCAGTCTTCACTCATTCAGAATGTTGATAGCAGTCTCTTTATCAAAAAAAGGAAAAGAAAAATCACTTATAATGTTCCGAACGTGTTCAGCAAGATTGTTTGTACTAGTAGGTACGTATCATAGAAATGACATAAAAAGCACTGCAGCAATAAAATAAATAAATAAATAATACTAGACTTTTTTTTCACACAGCATCATCTAGCCCCAGAGTAAGCAGAGCTTGTGTTATGGATTCTAGATGACTGATATAAGTACTACTTATATACTTTTTGTTTGTAAATACATACATACTATACATAAAAACACCCAGACCCGAGAAAAATATTTGTGGATCATACAAACATTGGTCTCGCGGCGGGGATCGAACCCGCAACCTTTTGCATCGCAGGCGGGCCTTCGCCCACTGCGCCACAGATGTTGTCAAACAATAACAACAATAGATAGTACAGTCAGCATCAAAAGTTGATTAACATTTGAAGTTTCCAAAATCAGAATATTTCCGAAATCCGTAACACGATGACCAAAATTTTGACAAATAGTGGATGATTAACTCTCAGTACATAATCATTTCCCAAGCAAAGTATATTTTGTATTAGCAATCGAACAGAAATGGCGCTTTAAAAAAACAAACTGTTAATCAACTTTTGATGCTGACTGTACAAACTATAAAACGATCATGTTTTTCAGAAAGCCATTCTACTTAATAGCCACATTATTAGTTTCCTCTTTAAGTTTCACGATCGTATCCCTTAGAAATCAATAAGTATGGGACCGCTAAGCTTTTCTACTTTTCTAAATTTTCTTAGCTTGTGGCTAGAAACCGCTGTACGAAATGTCCACAAAAGTGTAGTTATTTATTTATCGTTCCCTATATAACATTAATAACATAATTTACTCAGACGTTGCTGAGTAATACTAGTAATTAGTTGTTTGCTAGGCTCTTAGCTCTGGGTTGATAAGGTTTGGATAAATAATATACTATTACCGAATAATTGACTCTAGGTGCGACGCCATTTACACGATACTGTTCTGGCATACCATTCTTGCCTCTTCTTTTCTCAAACTCAACCGAGCATGAGCTAATGTGGCAAGAGGCAAAAATAGTATGCTAGAATGGTATCCTGTAAATGGCGTTTTAAATTGGTGTTGATTCACATAGCTATTAAACTAACATAGTTATAGACTTAATTTTTGTAAACCGGCATGTCGTAGAACCTAAAAGTTCGAAAACATTGTGTCAAGTCCACGAAAGGAGCCTTTGGAGGCGCACTTAAAATCTTTTCACCACACTCGTTTGAAATAACTGGTGACACGACAAGAAGAATCAAAATTTTCTTGACATTTTTATGTTCAAAACAGCTTATTTTTACGGGTGTAATGTATTTAATTGTGACTATCTCCCGCTCTATGACGGTCTTCGTGTTGTAGAAAGCAGTATTTAGGAATAAAAAGACGGAATATACGTCGGAACGGATTGCATAACCCGCCACGTCTTTTGGGATTTCTTGTTCACGTCTAGATACCTCTTACACCGTAGCGTAACATAAAAAAAAACCGGCCAAGTGCGAGTCGGACTCGCGCACGAAAGTTTCCGTACCTTTATCTATAAAAACGGCAAATAAAACACGCTTGTTGTGAGGGAGCCCCCCTAATATTTACTTTTTTTTGTATTTAGATAGATAATTAAGATAATTTTTTTATTTTATAGAAATGGTTATGCCTTAAAACTAATACAATTTATCAAGAACAGTGAGTAGGTAGGTACAAAGAAATAAAACATTTTGAAAAAAAAAAATTGAACCGACTTCACAGAACACAAACAGAAGAACCTTCTACACACTAAAAAGAGAAAAATAAGAATATAATTTGAAGTCGGTGCCAACTATTCATTTACATCTAAGAAATTCAAAAGAACTTGGGTGCAAAATTGTATCCTGGTACGCTATCGCTCGATTTCTTTTTTTTATAGGTACCTAATCGTATTCACTTGGCACCGACTTCAAATTATATTCTTATTTTTCTCTTTTTAGTGTGTAGAAGGTTCTTCTGTTTGTGTTCTGTGAAGTCGGTTCAATTTTTTTTTTTCAAAATGTTTTATTTTTCACTTTTTAGTGTAAGTAAATAAATACTGTGTAAATAAAAGTGTATGTGTAAATAATATAGTAAGCTACGAGTACATTAAGACTTTGCTTATCGTAGCTTAAGTAGGAAAGGATAAGAGAAGTCATGGGCAGACGTACTAAAGGACACACCGGAGTTCAGCAAGGGGGAAAACTATCAATCCATAAGGAAAAGAAAATATTTTGGACTACCTCGGGTGTGTTGTGTAGTGAGAATGAGGTTTTTTGAATGTTACGGGAAAACTGTCAATCCCTCAGGAAAACAAAATATATGGCGCCACCTTGAGAGTGTGTCCTTTACACTTTCTAACAAAAAAAAAAATTTTGGAAATCGGTCCACAATTTTCTTAAAGTTCAGTGATTGTTTTAGTTTTACGAGAAAACTATTAATCCCTCAGGAAAAAAAAATATATGGCGCCACCTTGAGAGTATTCCTCTTTCTAACAAAAAAAATATTTTGGAAATCGGGCCACAATTTTCTTAAAGTTCAGTGATTGTTTTAGTTTTACGGGAAAACTATTAATCCCTCAGGAATAAAATTTATATGGGACCACTATAAGAGTATACCCTTTCAAACAAACAAAAAATTTTGGAAATCGGTCCACAACTGACGGAAATATCGGTGAACATACATAAAAAAAAAAAAAAAAAAAAAAAAAACATACATACAGCCGAACATATAACCTCCTCCTTTTTTTGAAGTCGGTTAATTAGCAATCAACAACAATTATTTGTTGTTATAGCGCCAACAGATGTATGTCATCTGTAAAAATTTTAGCTGTCTAACTATCACGGTTCATGAAATACAGTCTTGTAACAGACGGACGGACAGACAGACAGACAGCGTAGTCTTAGTAATAGGATTCCCGTTTTACCCTTGTAACCCTAAAAACCATAACCAAAATATTTATGATATCTATCCATCTTATCAGCCCAATACTGGGTATAGGCCTTCTCTGTATAGCGCTACTCTGTCCGCTCCTTAGCATTCCTCTCCCACATATATGTACACAGTATACTAGTGGACTCGGGTGTGACTTCGTCTGCGCATTGTTTCGTCATACAAATTTTAAAGATGGAACTACCTTGTTCCAATCCAACCCGTGACACTGAATTCATTTTTGGGTTTGCTGTCTTTAAAATTGTTCAAAACCTATTAGAACAAAATGACATCGCCATTCGGAAAAGTCAAAAGTTATTGGTTGTGTCATGGCAACCTTAGCGCAGTGCTTTTTGTGTCAAACAGAGTACTGCTAAAGTTTTTATGCAATATTCCCGCTGTCCTTTTACATATTTTTTGGTTTTCAGGAACGTTTTTCGTGATAAAAAGTAGCCTATAGGTATGCTATTCTGGAGTTATACCTTTCACCTTACCAAATTTCATTGTAAACTCTTTCGTCGTTTGAGCCTGATCCTTACATAAACATACAAACATCCAAATATCCAAACAACACTCAACAAACTCAAAAACTTTCAGCTGTATTATATGAGTGGGATAGGATAGTTGGCCACTAACTCATACAAACGAACTATACATTTTTATCCATTTATATTTTAACTAAATATTTCTTTGTTGCAATTCGGTGTGAATGCGGCCAGCTATTCGCATGTATATGGAGGAGTCATATTGAAATTCTAAGGATGCCCGAGATGTGGATGATTTTATACTATGAAGGCTTCTTTGTACGGCATTGAAGCGATTATTACACTATGATTAAAGAAATCAATGTTCAATAATTTCATTTCAATTCTTATTTTTGGTTTGTAACAATCATGATCATTGGCAACTCCAATAAAAGCCCACAGCTGGACATCCTCCGCTAATAGTAATTCATTTCTTACAGTTTTTTAAGATATCTGATACAAATTAGGCCTTTACACCTTATTACTAGATAAAACACAGCGCCTCTTGACGCTGGCAATAAATTTTAGGTAGTATAAAAAGGGTGTCTTACATTCATCCTAGTTATTTTTTATGTGAGTAATTCAGCATTTTCATATAAAGAGATGAGCGTTTCAAATCATAAAACACCGCCAGACACCCAATTTCGAAACAATTTCTATCCAGAACCTAGATCTTGAAGATAAAGCTCTCAGGGCTCGGACTTTTCTGGTTTTATTGCTTTCCACAAAGCACGTTCACAAAGAGCTTTATTTACATAAAACTCTGTCTGTTCTTCGGAAACAGACGAACGCTATTTAGCGGCAATTATACATAGAAAATCTAGGTGTTTTCTGACCCGAGACAAATACTTGTTGATCATACAAACATTTGTCCTGCGGCGGGGATCGAACCAGCAACCTTCTGCGTCGTAAGCGGACCTTTGCCCATGCGCTACAGAGGTCGTCATCCCACTGCGCTACAAGAATCGTGAATAGATGTCTGGTAGAGATCGCTTTTTAGCGATAAGACCGCCGATTGTATATCATAGTTATGTTTTTGTTTTACTTTTTATGTGGTGTGCAATAAAGTATTTTCTATCGTTCTATCTAATAGATTGATTTCTATTCTAAATTCAATCGTTTTCCTTCTCAAACAATTTCCCACTAGTAGGTCCCTTTGCCCCGGGGCGGAGATCGAACCAGCAACCTTCTGCGTCGTAAGCGGACCTTTGCCCATGCGCTACAGAGGTTCCAATAGTAGAGCGTCCCGTTCAGTGTAGGCATAGGTTGTATTGTTTAAATTATCTACTCGTAGACCGTAGAATATGTAAGGCTTTAGTTAACTTTTTTCTACGTGATCCCAGCAGTCCTTACTGAATAAATTCTTTTGAATTTGGTGCTAGATGCTAAGTAATGCCTACGCATTCCAAATCTTAGCATAATGACTACTCATTATGCTAAGATTTGGACGGGTACTATGTGGTCCTGCATTTACAGGTTCAGGGTTTAAGAGAATGCTAACTGAACAGAAGTTAAAGTTTAAACACCTTTTTCAATTTTCTTTCTATTTTGTCTTCGTTATGAGGAACAATACAAAGGTTCTGTTTCTCACTACTATTCAAGTCAATAGAGCTTTTCTTTTACAAGACTACTCGTATATATCCAAAAATAAATTTAAAGAAATTTAAGATGCATTTAATGTATAAGATTATAAAGGGCTACATTTTGGCGTAGCTCAACAATTTTCTATTGATCAATCCGTATGATAGGTGTAAAAATCCCAACGTTGAAATTCTAAATTTTACGTTGCATAAATTATCTAGGTGTTTTTGTAGTTAACTGTACAATTATCTCTACCCCGATCTTTCCACCAAACAAAAATAAAGCCAACCACCCGATTAATTAGAAGCAGTACACACATACGCGCAAGTTCGCTGGCGGTTGCAACTTTGTTTGTTCACGTAATGAATGCGACCGCGGCGCTTGCTCCGTAGCACTTGTGCCGCCTCTTGTACGTTTTGCGGTTACCGTGAGAGGAGATAATTCGCCATTTTTATTTTGGAATCTGTTTTTGGTTTGGTTGTCGGTTTGAAGAAAAATAATGCATGCAACTATAAAATGGTAGATTATTCTTGACTACAATTTCAGCAGCGAACTAAATAGCTTCCATAGCAAAATGTGATGTGAATAAGCAAGCAAGAGAAAATATCAATTGGTTTCAAATGATGTTTTCCTTCACTTTTCACCATTGATGTAGGAATACATTCTTGATCGAAGCTTTTCACATTACTTTTCGAAATGAAAATCACAAACGCACGGTTAAAATTCAAAATTCAAACCCTAACTTTCCTAGGTTGGAAAGTAGTGATATGAAATCCCGTAATGAGATTTATTAAAAAAAATACAAAGCTACACAAAAAACAAAGCGTCAAAGCGTTTTTTATTAACAATATTATTTTAATAATGGTTATAAACGGAGCCTGTGAATAAAGGTTTTTAACAGACCTTCCAGACTTGTGGAAATGAAAATTCTAGGCACGTTTTGAAGCAAAAGTTAGAACCTACATTTACAGCTTTTTTGTGTGTTTGTGTTTAGTATGCCAGAAGGTCTGACTAAGATCTGCACCTTCTAAAAAGTTTTCAAGGATCTTTTACATCCAAAGATCACATGGCCTACTACTGTTTCTGGAGATAACAATCTACATGATAATATACACGATGACACTGATACTCGACACAAATGTCAACACTAGTGTACCAGCACCGCCACACATCTGTTACCAAGTGTCGCGGCAGTGTAAACTCGTTAATACTCGATCTAAGCAGGGTGTTGAGTGTCAAGTGTCTTCGTGTACCATTAAAGTCATTTTAACATTTTATTATTATTTTACGAACAGCCTAAACAGCCACGTCTAAAAAACCACAAAGGATGTCACGATAAAAAATATCATGTGAGTGACGCTAAAATATTATGCCCGTGTGGTTTTACCCTTGTCAAGATAGCATGTTCATGATTTCTAAAATTCTACGTTTTCATTACTTAAAAAGCGAGATAAGACGTACCGAATAGAGACAGATATAACTGCTGAATGCTCTGTTTGTAAGTTCGTATGAGTTAGTGGCTATCTTTGTTGACGGAGTTTTCATGCCGCCATCTACTGCCATGACATCGCCGACGACCTCTGTGGCGCAGTGGGCGAAGGTCCGCCTGCGACGCTGAAGGTTGCGGGTTCGATCCCCGCCGCGGGACAAATGTTTGTAAGTAAGGTGCTTTCTGGTAAGACCGGACAAGTAGTAAGTCCGGATAAGTCATGTAACTACTAAATTCAGCAATATTTTTAAATGATGGCAACATCACCGTACGCGCCATTTTGTTGTGCCCCTCCCTACAGTCTGCTTTTTACGCTATGCCCAGCAGAACGTGTGCTATTGTCGTTCAAAAAAAGGATGTACCAAAAGTGGAAAAAGACATGATCCGATCTTCCACCTGAAACGTTCTGTGAGCAATTTGGTAGGTAATTTTTGTTTATTTTTGAAGTTTTGCTGTTTTATTACCATTTGCGATGTAAGACTAATTGATTTGTACTATACAATCATGTCTACGACGTTTGTAGACAAAGATCCGATCTTTAACCTCGTAGGTTAAGATCGGACATAATCCGCCGGTCTTTCACTTTAAAGTGTTTCTCAAACTTTTTACTTAACATGCTTTTTATTTTACTTTCAATATTCGATTTGTCTGTATCAAACGTCTCACTTTCGCAAGCTTTTGTACGGATGTCTTGGCTGTATTCGCCTACAAGTAAGTTATCAAAGTTACCTAAATTTATGATGTTTAAAATGTAACTTGTTTTACTAATAATGTTGTAAAAGTACTTACTTTTTTGTTTTTACTTAAAGAAGTATTTGTTATGTTTAGTTGTTGATTTCTTGTTTGTTCTGGATTGTATAAAATACGTAAGTATTAATATTTGTTGACAGAACGTGCTATAATACTGCATATTTATATTACTTAATAATAATTTAAGTGGATTGACCGAGTTTGGAATACCACGCTGCGTTCAACGACTGGTATTGTCGACGTAGGGCGCAAAACAGTCAAGTTGAAGTGGGACTGGGCAGGGCACGTGAGCCGGATGCACAGCGAAAAATGGGCAAACATCTTAACACCCTGGAGACAACGCCGCGGACGGCCAAGGAAACGCTGGAGAGACGACCTCGACTCCTTCGATAGTGGGTGGTGGAACAAAGGAGAGAGATGGTTGGAAATAATTGGGGGAGACCTTTGCCCAGCAGTGGGACAGTATAGGTTAAATAAAAAAATTTATTTAAGATTAAAGCCCACCTACAGACTGAAATGTTCGTCCTATTAAACAGTAGGTATTTAGTTATGTTCAACTTTACATAAAGTTTATTTCATTTTTTGCTTATTTGTTTGTAGATTAAAATTTAAGCTTATAATGAATAAAGTTTTTTTGTTATTATTAGAGCTTGAAAGTGCAAGTTTCAACTCAGAAAACTGACTTCTAATTTGTTAATTGTCTGCCTGCTGTACAACCGAATTATGAGTCTAATGAGCCTTTAGATGTAAAAGTTTGAGATACACAAAAATCTATGTTTGAAGCATGCGGGGTAAGATCGGACATTTGGAGTAAAAAAATGTATTAAATCTTCGCTAAAACTTAAATTTGAAAACCAATTCAATAACAATTTTAACTATGTTTTTTATTAGGTAAGTCCGAATATTTTCCTGTGATAGAGCTTATTCTAGCTGTTACAGAGGTCATTTTATAAGGTAGTCCGGTCTTACCTTAACACGGTCCGATCTTTTCCTTGCCATTCTGAAAAATTTTGCTCTGTTTGATCATTCATAAAACATCAACCGTTGTGTTTATCTAAACATTACAAATAAGAAATGAAACCTCTGTATTTTTGCAACAGTTTGGTTGCTATGGCGTTGTAAAAGAGTCACTAGAGGCGATACAATAAAATATTTTCTAAGACTCTTTAGGTTTTCTCAAAAATAGTCCGATCTTACCAGAAAGCACCTTATGTAAAACGTAAACAGGTTCACGACTGTATCCCCAAGGTGCGGTAGACATTCTCTCAGATCTTACTTATTCCAGATCCTTTTTTTGAAGATATCTAAGTCAGAGGCATGTCCAAACACATATGTATTTGATACATGCCCACATCTTGCAAGAGCTAGTTATGATGTTAGTATGTTTGTATGACCTACAGATATTTGTCTCGGGTTGTTTCTAATTATAGTAATGTATTTATTTACAAACAAAAAGTATATGTATAAGTAGTTTATCAGTCATCTAGTACCCATAACACAAGCCCTGCTAACTTTGGGGCTAGATGATGCTGTGTGTTTTCACACAGCATCATCTAGCCCCAGTCCAGCGTTATTTATTCATTAATTATTTAATTATCGCCGCGTGATCAGAGAAGAATGAAATTATTTATTTACGCACTAAAAAGTATTGAGTCAAATTGTTATAAGCCTCAGTCGAAGCATTATCTCATTCAGAATCCGGTTTCCATGTCGGATTCAAAAACAGTTTGCGTTAAACTGCACTAACATGTATTTTAATGTGCGATAATGTTTCCGATTTTATCGGAAATAGATTACGCCTGTTACATTGTATCGTATTCCGGTTTGTTTTGATTTTGAAAGTCGAATCTAAATTATTTGTTAATTGCGTTCAAACGACTATAGATAAATATTGAATTATACGACTTATACGTAACGTATTGCTGATTTGGGTTATTTTTAAAACTTAAGCTTATAACCCTTTAGCTTATAAAGGGGTCTAACTCAAAAGGCATTTATTCAGTTGGACCACTAGGATCACAGAATTGTGTTTAAAGATGATTATAAAAGTCAAAATTAGATAATGGTACTCCTCATTGCAATGACTCCAATATTGTTATGTCTGTTTCCTTTCCAGGCAAAATTTTTTGAGACAAAGATGCCTTAAATTCTCATTGTTCCACTCCTCTCCCTTGTTCTACTGAATATGAATGAGGATGTGCCAACTTGTCGTGCACACACTTGACCGTTCCTGAATATTGTATGAGCTTTAAACTTTGCGAGCTATGATTTAAAGGTACTTCGTGTGAACGGTTTTATCGATTTCAAATACATTTGGAACAATGAAATTGACTAAATTGAGACCGTTTGATGTTTGATGAACAATTGAGCTTTGTGATAGGGATCGTTTGAAAAACAATAGCGAATACTCACCTAATAAAAATATTGATAAGGATTCATTTGGACTTTAGAATTAAAAGTAAGTAAGTAATGTAAGTTCGTATGAGTCAGTGGCCAACTCTGGTGACGGAGTTTTTAGACTGCATTAAGGCCTCCGTCATGGCAACGACTTAAATAGCCGGGACTGACAATTTAACTTGCCCTCCGAAGCACGGAAATGCTCAGATGTAAATGCCAATGGCGGTCACCCATCCACTTACAGACCGCTTCCTATCAAGTACGGCTAAACAAGCACGACCACGAGCGCTTCGAACGAACGAAGGATTCCCCTAACAAATTCTACTAATAAAGTTTGACAGTTCACTGCAACTAGCCACCAGGTTGCCGTGCTAGTTACTGGTACTGAATGTGTAAAGGGCCCCACTCACTAACAGTTTACCGGACGATATCAATCTGTCAGTTAATCGCAATAGCCCACACACTACACCTCATGTCATAGAGAGAAATACGAAACCAAACGAAGCGCTTTATTAATGTATTTGTACTGTACATTCCAATTTAAAATGAAATTAAATTTTCCAACGAACGTTTAAAATAAACGAATATAATATTTTGTTTCACGATCATGACAGAAAATAAAGCTCAATCTAATTTTACGAAATTGTCAGTAAAAACAATTAATTTTGAATTCAAAAATCATAGTAGCGACCATAATGTGGGAGGTGCTACTCTAAAAATTAAAAACTTTCTTATGATAATTTAGAAAATATGTAGAAACTTTTTTTAAAAAGTGGTCATGATTAAGAAAAAAATACTTTTTTTCCTTTTTTGATAACTGGGTAAGAAAAAGCAATAAAATTTCCGACACTTTGAAATTTCGTTTCCAAAACTGTTCGAAACGTTCTCGATAATTAAAAATACGAATTAGCCAGCGAACTCCTCTAATCTACACTAATATTATAAAGAGGAAACATTTGTTTGTTTGTTTGAATTGAATAGGCTCCGAAACTACTGGACCGATTTGAAAAATTCTTTCACCATTGGAATCCTACATTATCTGTGATGAACATAGGCTATAAATTATTTTCAAAAAAATTAGAGATCCTTATGAAAATTGCAATAATGTAACCAAAGGTGTAAAAATTTTGAACATAAAATTCTTCATATCGCGTGCGCTGCGAAAACTATTGATGATAGAACAAAAAAATGTTGTACAATATTAAAGAACGTATCAATATCTACAAAAAAGTCAGCGATAGCATATGTCCAACTTTTGTGGTTGTGTCAGAATAACAACTTTTATAATTTAAAAAGTGAATAAAAATGCCGACGAAAAGCAGACCACGTTATTCTTATTTTGGTATTTATTCTTATCCAAATAAATTCCTTCGTAGTAAAGGCTGTTTCAGTACCCGTCGATTACTTTTTGAATGATTGAAATCGGACATTTTATTCAAAAGTTATCATGAGTTTAAAAATGTAAGATACATCGCGACCACAGAATAAATATCAGTTAGTACGGTAGGACAAGTGTCTGGGATTTTTAACACAGGTAACGGGATATTAACCATGATTAATACCATAGATACTATTGATCATGGCGTATGCAACTGCGCCGAAATATCGGGAAACTCAAAAACATTAAATCATGGTAAATATCCCGTAAACTGTGTTAAAAATGTTGAAAACCATGATAGTTTAAAAAGTGTCTGGGACTAAGGAATGGGAGAGGAGAGTGGTAATATATCAATGAAATATATATGGGAGGTAGGGGAGCATTGGGCAGTAGGGAGGTTTGGACACCCCCGTGTCATGTCGGCCATAAACCATCATGCCTATTGTCAAATCGGATTTTGATCAGTTAGAATTGACCATGTATAGGGGTGGATTGGCATGATGGTGTATGGCCGGCATAACACGGGGATTTGCCGGTGGTGTCCAAACCTGCCTTACTGCCCAATACTCCCCTACCTACCTTAGACCTTACCTACGTATTAACCTCTAAACTTTAAAGGATCATACATCCCGCTCCGGGACCGCCATGTTGTTATTAAATTTTTGTTAAATACCTATAATAAACCCGTGCGAAGCCGGGGCGGACAGCTAGTTGTCTTATATATTGAACATGTTTACAAACACCTTTCGCAGTAGAACGGAGAGTCATGAGTTCCACTGAAGCAATTACCTGCTTGCTAATTTAGTTGTGAGTTTGTGAATTAGTTCCATATAAATAACCACCGTCATATTACGTTGGTATTGCCAATCATCATATTCAAAAGATCTGGAATGCATAAAAAGATCTCAGAGAACAGCAGCCTTTACGCACAATCTATCGCGAGAGATACAGTCAATTGTGTGTGATAGAACGCGTAGCTGCAAGCTTCAAAAAAATTATCACTCGCGATTGCGCGTACAGGCTTTCCCGCACGATAGCATTTTGACAAGAACTAACGAGCAATCGCGCGCGAAAGAACGCGTAGCATCAAAATTATCACTCGCGATTGCGTGTACAGGCTTTCCCGCGCGCAATTACTCGCGAAAGATTGTGCGTGTGAAGGCCGCTAATATCTATCGTGCCTTGAGATACAATCGTGACCCTGTTTACGTTTCATATCCACTTAGGTTCAGCAACTAATAAATTGTATTTACAAATAAATTCGAGTGATTGTTTTGATTTAATTAAAAAATGATGAAAAATTTGTAACCATAAAAAAAAATATTGTATAGATATATTGATGGCAGCCGCTTCTTGGAGTAATTGAGGTTTAGCGTACGACTAAGTTCAAAATAGAGTACGATCAGGCAAGGTATTTGATCGTTAATTTGCTAGATTTTGTGAACAAATTAATACTTAGATTTTTATTTACCTATGTCAAGTTCCGCTGTTTCGGAACATGTCTTTTGTGTACTCTCAGGCTCTTTCCACTCTGATGAGTCAAGGGGTATGTAACTTTTAGCTAAGGCTAAGCTAAAAGTTTTTCAGCCAAAACAAATCCTAAGTGTGTTCTATAGTTTTCTCAATGTTTGGTATTTAGTAAAATTGTTTTCCCATTTTCGCCACTTGATATGTAATTATACAAATACAAAATATATTTATTAGGTTTCAAAACATATACATTGTTTTTGTGACATAATTTAATACAAGTTGTATGTTTAGCGTAGCTTAATAATTTTAATTATTAAGCTCTATATATTATTATTATTTATTTATTTATTATTTATTTTTAGCCCGTATTGTCCCACTGCAGGGCAAAGGCCTATATATTATCTATATATTATATATTAATAAAAAAGACGTGTGGCACTCGGAGACTGCAGCGGGTAGGGCTATTGCATAGCATTTTTATCAACTTGTGAGTGGGGGGTGTTAGGTTATTTTCGTTACGGAATTTTTGGATTCGGTCTTCACGCTCAAGGCCCGCGATAGAAGCTATGCAATAGCTTAAAGGAAAAAGAAGCAATTTGACTTGAATTCACCCAAATTGCACATGTAAATTCAGTTATTACAATACATAAAACGTTCTCGACTAAAAATCAAATAAACTGAAGGTCCAGGTTAAATTATATTTTTTACGATCCATATAAATTACAGGGTAACCTCAATTTGAGATGAATACGACCGGAAAAAAGCCGTGCTGGCCGAATGGGGTTGTACCTCAACTTTCAATCCGAAGGTTGTGGGTTCGAATCCCGGCCGTGTATCAATGAATTTTGCGTTTCGTAAAATTTATATGCGCTTTGACACGTGCTTTAAACGGTGAAGGAAAACATCGTGAGGAAACCAGTTAGTGTTCTTATAGGCGGCAATGGGCTTGTAACCTGTCACGTATGGAATACTAACTTCTGCAAGATGTGGGCATGTATCAAATATGTGTTTGGACATACCTCTGACTACCCCCCTGAGACATCTTCAAATGATCTGGAATAAGTAAGATCTGAGAGAATGTTTACACCTGTCGCACCTTGGGGATACAGTCGTGAACCTGTGTTTTTTTTACGACCGGAATGGTCGACTTATGACGTTTAAAGAGGGTTCTGCAGTCTATAACGACCAGCTCAGCCCATTGTATGAAATGACGCAAAGCTATCTTACTAGAATAAGAAGCCGTTTCGGAACTAAGTTCCTTTTCGGACGGTTTCGGATCGGGGCTAGACGAAAAAAAGTGTTCTATTTTTGCGTCACGACACAATGTGTATATGTCAAAACGTCACATTGTGAAGTGCGCAGTTGCGAAGCAGTCTATAGATTGTAGCATTGTTATATAGGATTTAAATAAATAATTTATTTGACTTTAATGCCAAATTCTAAGTTGAAACTTCGTTCCAACCGAGTGTTCCACGAGGCTCACGTACTTTTTCTTTCAGACCCACTACTCGACAGTAGCACAGTATGTTTGTACAGTTACTTAGAAACTACTATCGATTTGATCACTAACCCAAAAACCTTCACAGCTTTGTGTCAAAAAGTTATTAAGAACATATAACATATTCCAAGAATTTGAACTTCAAGGAATACTAGTTTATCGGAACTGGTATCGAATGGATCACCCCCTTAGCTGTTCTGTATTCCACTCAGGGAGAAAACTTTTCCATTGTAGTATAATTTTTACTTGGGAATATATCCATACAGTTAAATACATGGTTATTCAGAGTATTGGGAGTTGAGTTTTAGCTATAAATAGTCATAATACTCGGTTGTACATGATAGTGCTGGTCGTGACGTGGCTCCTCTGGCTACTAACTGAAAATCAGCGCTGGGTAGGCGCACCAGTATGTGCCTATCCAGCACAATGCTGAGTTGGGGCCTGTTTGCTTTGACTCTGCTGCGCACAACCTTAATTTTAATCGTAATTTTAGGCATATCTTTAAGCTTAGTGTGTTTGTGTTAGTAGTGTCTAAGCAAATAAAAATATTTTCTTTCTTTCTTTCTTTCTAATACGGTCAGTGACAGAAGTTCATGAACATTTGATGTAAGTATTTGAATCTTGAATATCTTCGAAGTTCGTAAGGTTTTACATAAAACTTTAGCTTACATTGGATGTTTTGCCTTGCACCATTACTATTTATGAAAAAAATAGGCAATTTTCCCACAAGTATGATGAAAATGAAGCTTTAAAATCTCCAACTGTTCATGAACTTCTGTCGCCAACTGTACTTAGTTATTTATTGATTATGTTACATAATAGGTCAGATCTGACAGCCGGACCTCGACTAAGCAAGCACGACCACGAGCGCTCTAAAGCTTAAAGTCAAAGTCAAAAATCATTTATTCAGTAGGACCGCTGGGATCACTTAGAACAGTCTTAAAACTTGGTGATTCTACTCCTGTTCCATCGCGACCAATACCGCGAAGAACCAGGAGCCGCATTCGCGTTCTTTTTTTCGATCCTTTGATGAATATTCGGATGCTTCTTGCTACGATTCCTGACTTCAAAGGCCAATTTTCCGGTTTGAAATATTTGGTCTTAGGTTAGAACTGTGTTTAACGTTTGAAAAATTGGCCCTTGAAGTCAAATATCGTAGTAAAAACATCCGAATATTCATCAAACGAACGAAAAAATGAACGGGAATATCCCCCAGGGCAACAAACACATTTGGGGTCTAGTTTTATTTAGTGATCTTAGAACTAAATAGTCTAGCTTAAAGCTAGATTTAAGTTAAGAAAAGATTTCTAAGCACAAGATAAAAATAAAAACTAAAAACTAAGAGGCTTTATCAGCCAGGGAATAAGAACTAAACTGTGGTAATTGCGACTTTGAAATGAACTAACTAGGAATTCCAGTTTACGAGCTGGATCTAGTCCCTTGGTGATCTTAAAGTGCGGTAGACTAATTGCATATGAGCTTGTTTTATTGACTTTTACTTGAGAGATTTCTTGAAAATAAAGCTAGTGTTTTTCTCTGTCATGTCACTTGTGTAGTGAATAATTACATAGGTGAGCCTCTTTATAGCGCCTTTAGTGCACTTGATAAATTGTTTTCGAGCTTTTGAGGTTCTACGACATGCCAATTTCAGTACTTTTTTTTCTTTACCCAAATACTGACATACATATATATTAGGTTCTTTCTTAGATAATTTTCTGAGGGTTCTTTATTTATGGAGACAAATAGTTTTGACAGGCGAACGGATAAAAACAAAAACCTCAGTCAAATTCACAGCAACCTTCTTTCATACATTGATTTCTGCCCCAATTCTGAGCAATTTCGCTCTACATGTCCCAATATGTTTTAGCTCGCTCTAATTTCGCTTAACACTTCACTAAACACGAGATATACTTCAATAAACACTACAACTACCTTCAAGCTTAGGCTTCCTAGGCAAGGTATCAGACGACCGTCAGTAGTAGGTATTAAGTCCCGTTTTTTTAGGCATAGGTTAAAAATATCAATCGTGTACCTACTCTGTAATATCGAAAACTCAAAGACATGTATGTTCATGTATTGGTCTTAATAATTATGAATAAAAATAAGTAATCAATAATGCTGGACTTTTCACACAGCATCATCTAGCCCCAAAGTAAGCTGAGCTTGTGTTATGGGTACTAGATGACTGATATACTACTTATATACTTTTTGTTTGTAAATACATACATTTATATATAAAAACACCCAGACTTCCACATACTAGAACCAAAAGTTATCCACGTTAGTACGGTCGTCTGCTAACGACCGTCTTACCTTGTTTTCCTAGACGACCGTTCGCTGACGGCCGTCTGGGTAAACAAGACGTTATTAGTGAGTACCACTCGCATTAAGTACGTGCTTGTGTGCTGTTGAACACCAACGACATCCTCTTAAAATTCCTTTTAACTTTCAAGACCAAAGTTCTTCGTTGCATGGAAGTTATCAAGGATAGAAAGATCTGGAAGTGTTATTGCTTTTTTTCTTCTCGAATCGACAAAAACACAGGCACAAATAAACAAACAAACAAATACATAGGTATTTGTTTGTCTGTGTATTTGTGTCTGTGTCTGTGTCTGTGTCTGTGTATAAGTCTACCGGTGTGTCTGGGCATCGTACCTCCTAAACAGATAAACAAATTGGTTATTCTTTATTGAAAATTACTTGATCTTACTTATTAGATTTGAATTGTTTTTGCCCGCAATATCGTTATTACCAACCATTTGCTAGTTTTAATATCTTGATAGAACACCCAACATTTTATATTTTTATATCTTTTTCACTCACATGTTTCGCAAATAAATATTATCAGAGTGTAAAAATGAACTCTCATCTTACTCTTACTTGGGTAACATTCATGCGCCATGCTATTCAATTCAATTCAAAACGTTTATTGCTTCATGTTATTAGATAGATCTTAAAATATAATGCTGCAACATTTGGTACTTACGAGTAGCTTAGGTATTTCTAACTTACAATCTAACTTAAGAAGGTAAGTAATAAATTGGCAGATAACAAGGTTGTTGATCATATTTTAAGCATAATACGTATCTACAAAGAATATTTGAATACTCTATTATACATTTTAGTGATTGTCACTTCCAGAAAACACGCCAAAGCATCTGCATACCACATCTAAAAGTTGTCGTCGAGTCTTGATTAAAACAAGTTCCGTTTATTAGACAGAGGATGCCAGTTGATGAGTTCGAATTAAAAATGCAGCGGGTACAAGTGCTGATAACTTTTTGATCAGTTGAAATCACAGTTTGTGGGGCCTTGGGTTTAGATTTCTCTGAAAAAATATTTGTTTGGCAAGAGCTGTGCGTCAAGATCGTAGTAAGGAGAAATATGGTGGTCTCTGTCTACCCCTACAGGAAATAAGGTTGATTTTATGTATGATGTAATTTCAATTGTCAAAGTTAATACCTTGTTGGCTGACTATCGATGGGTAAGCACACCAGAGTGTGCTTATCCAGCACAATTATACTCTGCTGCTCACAACGGTTATGTTATTTAGAATCGTCATTTAGGTATATCTTTTGGTAAATTGAACATAGGCATAACTTTAGAAGTGCATTGACCTTCAATCCACAGATTTTGGGCTTGATGCATAACTGGATAACCAACTCGCTCGTTGCCAGCTAATTTTTTTTTTGTCTCATGAATGCAAAAATATCCAGCTCTTATCTAATACCACAATGAAAGTAATAATAATAATCGTACCCAGTAATGGCTTTTTCAATTCCGAAGGCAACCTCTATTACAAAATTATTAAAATGAGCTTTAACGCCGTTAAGTGTAAATATTTTTAACAAAGGTAGTAGGAACCTAGTTGTGAAAGTATTGTATAGTATTCTGGTCTTAGGGTCGGTTCACATCTGACGGAAGATGCGTCGCGTAATATCCGCGTAACGCCAGGGGCCGTATTTGCGTTCCTTTTTTCGTTCGTTTGATTTCGGCCCTAGGTTAGGACAGTGTTTAAACGTTTGAAAAATTGGCCATTTAAGTCAGAAATAGTGGTGGGAAGCATCCGAAAATTCATCAAACGAACTAAAAAAGAAACGCGAATACGGCTCCAGAACTGACAATTATATGAGAAAACATTCAACCATTCACACTTCACCGATGATACGCGATTATGACAACGAAGACCGCTGAATACGCTCGACGCATCTGCCCTCAGATGTGAATCGACCCTTATACGCTACACCTGGACCCTCATTTCGTTCACGGTATTGGTCGCGAAGGAACAGGAGAAGAATCACCTAGTTTTAAGACGTTTTAAAGTGATCCCAGCGGTCCTAAATGAAATAAATGAATAAATGCTTTTTGACTTGACTTGACTTGTTCCATTTCGCTGATTACAACACTTTTTTCCATTAATTCTAGAATTATCTAGTAACAATGGAACATTCCAGAAGTAGGCTGCAATAAAAAGCCGTAACTATGACTCAGATAAGCCCCACACCGTTACCTTTATAGTTTCCTACAGTTATGTTCCATGGTCTGAAAGAACTCGTACAAATCTGAATAATTTTATCGCACAGGATAAAAGAAAAATAAAAGCAAACCGCGGCATCTTTCTCGAGTAATTTTCACTTACTTTTTCCTACCTTACTTCTGTTCGCAAAGGGAACTGTCCACTAAAACTTGTTAATTGGACTTCTGCTCTAATAAAAATCTCGTTAATAGTTTTTTTATTGTGAATTTATGTGTGAATGTCCTGAAATGTTGATTTTTTTCTTGCATTGTAAAAGTCTTTCAGAAACAAAATATACTGAAAAGTATTTGAACCAGTACCTAACTACTTGTAGTATGTAACTATGAACTTCAGTGGCAATACAATAATATGCTGACAGCGAGCTGATTTGATGATGGAGTCAGGAGCATTTTGAAAAAAAAACATGACATTTTCTCAGATCTTTCTTAGATTATGTCTAAAGGGGTAGTCAGAGACATGTCCAATTACATATTTGATACATGCCCAGAATTTAGTATTTAGCCCAGTGTAGTATGGCGCCCCCACTACGCTACTCATACATTGCGACTTGAACGGGTTCAAAAACGTTTTCTTAGCCATCTTGCATACTCCGCGGGTATTTCTTACCGTACCAAGAGTTCAAAGGTTGCCTGGAAGAAATCGCTTTCAGCGATAAGGCCGCCCATTGTACTAATTTTGTACTTGTTTTATTTATGTGTTGTTTTTTTATTAATTGGTGTACAATAAAGTGTTCATTCATTCATTCATTCATTCATTCAGTTATAAGAAACGACTCGAACATTTCAAGATGTTATCTCTTGAAAAACGTCACGATGTTTCTGATTTAGTTTTTCTCTTTAAAATACTGCGTAGTATCATAGACTCACCGACTTTGTTAACGTTGTTCAACATTAGAATCCCTAAAAGGTACCCTAGAAAACCCGTCGCACTTCTCTACCCCCGTTTCGTAAAACTGTTCTTGGCTCTAATTCTCCCGTCTCAAGGTTAGTTTATAACGCAAACAGTAAAAGTCTCGACATTTTTGGCACTACCCTCAATGCATTTAAGAATCAAGTAATACTACATTTAGTAATACTCAATTCACCATGAATTGAGTTGTATTGTCTCACATAATATTTTTTGTGTAACTTAATTTTTAACTAAAAATATAAAATAAGCACCTAGTTATAAGCATGATGTGTTTACTGTAGAAAACTGTGCGCTTAGTTTTATTCTATACTTAAGCACTTTTATAATATTATTAGTGTAACAGTTGTTGTAAACCAATAAATAAATAAAAAATAAATTTTGTAACAGTTCGCATGCCATACGCAGTTCGCATTGTTTGATAGAACGCTTCAAAAATTTGGCTAATTATTTCGTTTGTTACTACGAGTAGATAGTGGCCTTTACACCTTCTCACGTCTGTTTCGAAAGAGGGCGGTCCTCATTATTTATTGCGCCAGGAAAAGTGTTTCGGCTACTTTCGCCATTCCCAAATAAATAGGCAAGTTAAGTGAACAATCTCATAGGAATGTTTTTTGGTGAATTTTTGCATGGTCTGGCTTTTTGTTATACCGACTTATTTTATCTGTAGTTACATAATATACACCTGCAAGAAAAAATCCGCGAGATAATGTCCAACAAGAGGGCAAGAGATGATGGGATCTCACATTCAACGTTCATCTGGGCGAATGTGGTCACAGAATGGTGGCCAAGGGATGCACAGCGACCCACAGACCACCAGTCCGTTGGTCGGACGATATTTCAATGTAGTCGGGAATCATTGGGGAATAAATTTTTGAAAAAAAAATTGAACCGACTTCACAGAACACAAACAGACGAACCTTTTACACACTAAAAAGAGAAAAATAAGAATATAATTTGAAGTCGGTGCCAACTAATTCGTTTAAATCTAAGAAATTCAAAAAAACTTGGGTGCAAAATTGTATCCTGGTCCGCTATCGCTCGATTTCTTTTTTTTATAGGTACCTAATCGTATTCACTTGGCACCGACTTCAAATCATATTCTTATTTTTCTCTTTTTAGTGTGTAAAAGGTTCGTCTGTTTGTGTTCTGTGAAGTCGGTTCAATTTTTTTTTCAAAAATTTTTATTTTTCACTTTTTAGTGTAAGTAAATAAAAGTGTAAGTGTAAATAATATAGTAAGCTACATTAAGACCCTGCTTATCGTAGCTTAATTAGGAAAGGATAAGAGAAGTCATGTACAGGCCTACTAAAGGACACACCGGAGTTCAGCAAGGGGGAAAACTATCAATCCCTCAGGAAAAAAAATATTTTGGACCACCTCGGGTGTAATATACCCTTTCAAACTATTTAATGTTTGACTCAGATTGTGAGTCAGGGTGTGTTGTGTAGTGAGAATGTGGTTTTTTGAATGTTACGGGAAAACTGTCAATCCCTCAGGAAAAAAAATATATGGCGCCACCTCGAGAGTATACCTCTTTCTAACAAAAAAAAATTTTGGAAATCGGTCCACAATTTTCTTAAAGATCAGTGAATTTTTTAGTTTAACGGGAAAACTATCAATCCCTCAGGAATAAAATTTATATGGGACCACCTAGAGAGTATACCCTTTCAAACAAAAAAAAAATTTTGGAAATCGGTCCACAATTGACGGAAATATCGCTGTACATACATAAAAAAAAAAAAAAAAAAAAATACATACATACAGCCGAACATAGAACCTCCTTCTTTTTTTGAAGTCGGTTAAAAATTGGCTTGCAAGAGACCAAAAAGAATGGTGTTATAGAGAGGAGGCCTAATATACCCAACAACCGGGTGCAACCGTTTGCACCCACTGTCATCTCAAGATATGATGTCAGAGAGAAGAGACAGTCTGTAAATTTGTTTGTCCTCAATAATTCGCGGTGAATTATTTATAATTGTCTTAGTTTGACATAATGGAGCCTATAGAATAAAACTCAAGACTTCTTAATTTTGGTAACATTAGAAGGTGTGCTGCCGTGGCGGTTATAAAATTAGAGTCCATTGTATAATACGCACAATCGTTCTTTAGCTCTCTGAAGTAGCTGCCCAGAACCCATTTTTGATGACGCCTAAAATAGTGCTATCTCGCTTACTCTACCAAACCTGTGCAATCGTCTATTGCACCTAACTTCAGAGAGATAAAGATCCGTTGTGCTTAGTGTACGCTTGCTTGTGTGACGGATGTCGGCCGGCATCTGTTAGGTTATTGCTAGCTGTCACTGTCATTTTGACGTAAACTGCTGCTGTGTTCAATAGTGTTATAGGTACTGATTATAGATAGTGATACACTTGGCCGCGACAATAATACTTAATATTAATATTTATGTTTTATGAATAAATTTAAATTGGAATTGAATTGTTTTGGTATCATACGAGTAGATTTTTCTTATTAAATAATATCAAAATAACATTAACCCAAAATCTCTTTAGCCTAATTTGGCATGAAATGGATGTAACAATGTGAATGTGGCTTAGTTATAACAAAAACAGCTTCCCTTTGTTAAGGCTCCCTTTTATGTAACAGTCATAGGGTCAAATGTTTGGAGGTTACTCTCAAAAAATTTTGAAATTAACCTCCAAACATTTACTTTTTATTTAAAAAGGTCACCAGCTTTGAAAATAAATAAAAGGGTTAAAATGTGAAACAAAATGTAAGTAACTAAATAGTATCACGAATGTATTTCCGAGGTATGGTAGACATTTTCCTAGATCAAGTTTACTTAGGCTCGATCCACATTGAATTGGCAGCGACGCGACCATCATTTTTAATAACAAGACATTATAAACCTTAGGAACAATGCTATAAGATATATTTACGCTCGCGACTGCCAGCGCCGACGCGCGTCAGCTCGCGGCCGCGCGAGACTGCTCGAGAACACATCTTATAACATTGTGCTTAAGGTTTATAATGTCTTGTTATTAAAACTGATGGTCGCGTCGCTGCCAATTCAATGTGCATTGAGCCTTAGGATTTCAAAACGTGTAAGGGTAGTCAGAGGCACGACCAAATAAAAATTTGCCATAATGTTCATATTTCAAGTGTGCATTCTATACGTGGCATCTTACTAACTGGTTTCTTCAACGTGTTAATGCGCATTTTACAAAACCTCACAAGCCTTTACTCGAACCCGCAACTTCGTATTGAAGTCGAATTACTACCCATTCGGCTGACAGTTGATTTCGCAGTCGGTATGGTATTCATTAATTCAAATTTTCATTTTAGTTGAAGGATAAAACTATGAGGGGTGAAATTTCTAAATTCTACGCACACGAATTGTGTTTAAACTATAATTGCGAAGTCATTTGTAGAGACGTGAAAGTCGCTGTAAGGTCACGTAATTTGTGTTTCGTGTGCGATGTGGTCTACGGAGATCAATTTCGTGGATATGGCAATGTTTGTTGACAATATTTTGAAAAGAATCCTAATGGTGGTCGCACACTAAACCGCGCCGAACTGTCAATTCAATAGAAGAAATGCTGAGAAGTTCTGACTTCTCAGCATTCCAGCCAGCCGCATTTTCCGACGTCATCAGCATTTTTTGTATAAAAAAATGACTACAGAATGACTAGAGTACACGTAAAAAAATTCAGTGCGATACTAAATTGGTTTAAATTTACAGGAAAGAACCTGTAAATGCTATAACCTAATCGCACATTGGCCGCACAGTACGCGCCGCAGTAATTTTTCTTCTTAGCATTTCTTCTACTCGTATTGAATTGACAGTTCGACGCGGATAGGTCTTCGACCACCCTTAATCGTCTGTGAGAATTTTTTTAACCACCACCGCATCCAAGTTTCCTCCCTCAAGTTAGTTATAAGACGTCAGATGGCTCATGAATAATCAATTGAGATATGGGCGTATGTTCTCACGTGCTCCGGATTCTGGGCCTTATTGAAGACTTTTTCTCGGAACAAATTGATGGTTGTGTTCTGAATATTTTTCTAATTGTCTCATGCTCGCTTTTACTGAATGAGCTAGTGTTGGCATTGGAATATTTTGGAGTGAGTAATCACTAGTATTAGCACTGTCAAAAAAAAATTTAGGCCTTTACATCTATATTAGATGATTTATACAGCGTCAGAAGGCAATCCATGCCTACACTTAAGGACGAATATACAATTTGATAGATGCCAGTTTCGGCCTGCACACAATAACAAAACACTTACGCACACTTTGAAGCCGTATCCCCGTTCGATTATTAGTTGAACGAGCTAATTTTGATACTTGAATGTTTTGAAAGTACAAAGTAAAAAATAAAGTAAGGTAGATGGTGTGCTATAAAACAATTGAAATATTAGGTAGGTAGGTGCATCTTTATTATTTAGCAGTTATATTTAAGCATTAAATTTTTAATCTCAAATATCTTAGGAAATCTAACATTTACGTGATTTTATCCCTCAATACTTTTAGAACGAAGTTCCTTTTCGGACGGTATCAAGGATGGGGGCTAGAAGAAAAAAAAGCGTTAGATTTTATCATCACGACACATACATAATAGGTCAAAAGATCACAGTGCGAAGTGAGCAGCCGCAAAGCAGTCCATAGATTGTTACATTTTGAGTACGGAGGAGCGTTTCTAGGATTTTAATACTTGACAATAATTTAATTGACAAATGTCAAAGTTGAAACTTCCATCCAACGAGGTTCCGACCGAGTTCATCACGTAACTCACGTACTTTGTCATAGCGCTTACGACGTTTTGGTCGCTAGAATAGTATACTCGTAATTTACTAACAAGCTGTTTAGTTGTCTTGCGAAAAAATAACCTTTTCTTTTCATCACATAATTTGTGGGGGCTAACTACCCCCCCACTTCACCATTTATAATTCCCTATTGCACACTACTTTGCGCACTCTGCGCATTTATTTTATTTCTTTCAGCACTGCGCACTACTTTGCGCACTCTGCGCATCTATTTTATTTCGTGCAGCACTGCGCACCACTTTGCGCACCATTTTAGGCACTTTGCGCACTTTGCACACTACTTTGCGCACTTTGCACACTACTTTGCGCACCTTTCACACAACTTTGCGCAGTGCTATGCGCACCTTTACTCGTTGTCAGTACTTTGCACACTTTGAAAACTTTTTACTACTAGTGGTTCTGTGAGAGTAGTAGACCTCGCTCCAAAAAAATTACGAAGAATGTACCTAAGTACCTACCTATCTACAATATTAAAAATATTTTTATTGAAAAAATATTTTCAATAGGTCCAAGCTTTTTATGGGTGATGAGCTGATTCATATGAGCCCAAACACGGATATTACTATTATCCACATAATGAGTTCCATTGAACAGCTCTTGGCTCCATCATCAAAACAGCTCCTGTCACCATACTTTCAAATTGTACACGAAACTTGACCGATTTACACAGCTTCAATTAAATCGGCCTATTTTCTGAGGAGTTCCGTGGAACAGCACCCGATTCCACCATCAGATAAGCTCGTTGTCACCATATTTTGAAATTGTAGATGATACTTGATCGACAAACCGAGTTTCAACTCAATCGGCCTAATTTCTGAGGAGTTCCGTGGAACTGCTCATGACTCCATCATCAGATCAGCTCGCTGTCACCATATTTTAAAATTGTAGATGATACTTGATTGACAAACTGAGTTTCAACGCATTCGGCCTAATTTCTGAGGAGTTCCGTGGAACAGCTCATGACTCCATCATCAGATCAGCTCGCTGTCATCATAAATTATTGCATCATCTCCAAGGACTCATAGGTGTACCAAAATTCAGCTCTATCGGAAGCCGGGAAGTGGGTCAAATTAAGCTTGTAAAATAGGACCCGGACAAACATACATACATACAAACCTACGAACATACAAACATTGCAAGTTAATAAAAAGCTTTTAAAATGCGATTTGTATGCGAGAACAGAAAGACAGATGGACAGACGGACAAAAGCAATTTTTGCGAAACTCGAAAGGAAGGCGCTGCGCTCGCTTCGCTCGCTCGGTCAAATAGGCGCGCACCTATTATAACTGGGCATTGGTACTGACGATTTACACGTGACGGAAAAAAAAAATTTTTCCTTATCCTATCTTATCATCAGCTGTATCGTCCGAAACCAAAAGTATCAATATTTTCCAGTCACGGTATTCGTATTCATACAGAATTTTAGATAGAACCTTGTCGAACTAAAAAATTGAAAAATGCGATACACCCGTCCTTCCATAAGCACGTTTGACGTGCATCTGAAGCGTCTGAGCTCGGATTCGGATTTATATGGCAAATCGAGATTGCGCACGCCATAGAAAATGTATGGAGAGAAATCGTACTGTTTTTTGTACATTTTAATATACTCATAAATAAAAAACTAATTGATTTGGGATAAAAATAATTAGCAACACGCTTAGAGGACTATATAAGCTAAAATTTTCTATAATTTTTTTGTCAAAATTTACTGCATCTTTGGCTATTTTTGTTCCGATTCGGACCCCATTTTTCGTCATTTTTAGCGATTCTTACGTTATTAAAAGCTTTTTTTTGTGGAATTTTTGTATGGGACTACCCAGTTTTTTTTATCACCCCGTGTAGATGAATACTTTACCTTTAATTTCGTACCACAATTTCACTACAACTGTGGTTCCAGGCTCAGCAAATGGTACCGAAAAACCATACAATTTTGTATATTCATCCTTAACGGGACGCTGTAGTGCCTGGGACATTGTTTGAGATGGAATAGGCTTGCCTAGCACCTAAATCATCCTCTCAGCTTAATTAACCTGGCCCACAGGAAAGACGACGTCAATACGTGTGGAGCTGACTAAGCTGCACACTGTCAAAGTCATAGTTTAAAAGCAGCTTTTCAGAACCACTGTTAGGTAGGAATTACAGAACAGTTTTAAAAACTTAAAGTAATTTATTTTGTAATATTTTTGTAGCTTGCCGATGCTCGATCATGTTCTCATTAGAATTCCAGCCATTTCGATCAAAATGTGACATTTCTAGGAAAATGCTGACTCACGACAGATTAATTTGACGATAAACGATATCCTCTGACTGCTGATTTCTGATAAGGTAAATTTTATTATAAGATTTATTTAATAAATTTTTGAACATCAAAGACGACGTAATAACCTTAATTTTTGAGACAGTTGAATTGAAAGCGATCGCTATGTCAATCCAGGTTGATCCCTACTTTTAGATATGTAGGTACTTACAACATTTAAAAAATTGCTCACTTGCTACGGTAGACTAGATTGTAAGTTGTCATGAAGGGTAGTTAGAGGTACAACATTTTGTAGGTACCTCACAATGTTGTCTCAAATAGGCTACTTACTTAAAATTGGTACCACGCGCAAAGCCGCACACGGAAGCTAGTAGGTAGGCAACATTAATGATTCATGAGGTTAGAAAACGTACAATTTTGAAATTATTGCATCAGTAGCCTGAAATATTGGTTGGTCAAGAGTATAAAATATTTATTGCTATACATACCCAGTTGAGGCAAAGCTTCTCCCATCTCGGGAGAGTTACCAATTCTTTAAGTGAATGGTTTCGTGGTAAATTTTTATTATATGTTTTATGCTGTGAAGTTTGCCATTTGCTAAGGAAAATCCCCAGTACCATCATCACTATAAATTAATTTATACTATAGCCTCGACTTTAACCGATAGGTAAAGGCCTTTTTTCGCATCTCGAAGTTTAGTATGCTAGTATCGCACAAGTATCACAAAATTGATCACTCAAAGTGTCTTAAACTCATACAACACACAATTTAATTATCACAGTACCGTACAAGTACCTATCAAGTGTTATCACTCGTATCTCTCAAATATCTCACAATTCACACGATCTCGAGCAACATTCCAAAATGAATACTGAAGCTTAAACTTTTCGAATTAAATCTAGTGATTTTCAACAATCTCACGCCTTCAAACCACATTGCGATCACTCTGAAACAAAACTTCATGCATAGAATTTCCAGCTCGATTGAGTCGTACAGTACCGCCCAGTAACTATTCACTCAGCTGTGGCCACGCAATCAAAGTAGCACGCTTACCCAGAACGTAGGAAATGCTCGATTCTTACGGCACTTCTAGACCTGCCGAAAGCTTTACCCTACGGTTGTCGCGTATTAAAAATGTGTACATGATGATAATGATGATCTGTGCAGAAATTAAGTATTACGGTGTACTTAAAAGTTTTTGTCAGGATAGAAGTTAAGGTGCATTTACACGATGTGATTTCAACTCAAACGATATCGTATCGCACGGCAATTTTTCACGTGTAAACGCTCATCGTATGCGATTTCTCCTAGTTCGCGATGCTAGTCGGCACGTTCAATGGGCGGGGCTTAGCAAATTGTACGAAAAGTTGCATCGTGTAAATGCATCTTTAGTATTTAAACGGCGCGCCAATTTGTCTATAGAATGCTTACTTCTGCAAGATAACTGGAATTAAAAAAAAAACCATATTCCGTAGAATATTCGAACGAGTTTGCGCGATTTTTTTTTCTCCCAAGAGCATTACGTTAACGGTTACGGTAAGAGTGAATTTGCTACTAACCTACTTTGATTTGACTAATGCAAGACAAGAAAAAATCGTTGATATTATGTCTCTATTTGCTATTATTTTACCATTAGGCAAGTGTGGAAGCTCCTAAGGCAAAAGGAAGGAAACAAACTATGTAGATGCGGTGAATTATACCGTCGTTCATTGAGATTGGAAAAAGAAACAGAACAGACTAGGCGGCCAGGTAACATAACGTTTCTATTGAAATAGTTACTTAGCTTTCATAGAATTGTTTGCTCTGATATCATCATTATCATCCACAACCTGACTTCACCCACCGCTGATATCTTCTTCTTATTTATGGATTTACTCCTACAACTGATGAATCCCTCTCCATGTATCTCTTTCCAGAGCTGCTTCCTTGACCTCTTTATACGACATGACAGCTACCTTCTCCTTCACTTGGCTCATGTAGCTTATCCTCGGTCTTCCTCCTCCTCTTCTTCCTTAATGAAACTGTCATTTCGTATACGACATGACAGTCTTATATCTTATTAGATGATCATCCTTCCCCTTCTGTTCTCGACAACTTGCAATAGCGATCTCTCTTCGTCGACTCTAGAGACGCATAGAATCGACGAAAAGAGATCGCTGATACATACATACCGCAATAAAAACCCATAGTTATTCTAAACATTCACAGTTCGATAGAAGTTAGTGGAAGAAACAATGAAACAGGATGAGAGAATGATTCTTAATTCTTAATTCTTTATTGTACAAATAGACACACAGAGGATAATAACATAAAAAAGGACATGTACAAAGGCGAGCTTAACCCTACATAGAGTTTTCTTGATGATGATGATGATTTAAACATAAACAGACTCGAAACTTTCCTATAATGTCAAGTTCTTCAGACATTTACATAAGTTTATTTGTAGGGAGTAGCTACAGGCATATTCAAAAAACTGTACACGTGGCAACGCTAAGTGCACGTGACAAGTTAGCACATTGATGGTCACCCGACATTCCGTCTCTGGGGCCGTATTCCCGTTCTTTTTTTCGTTCGTTTGATGAAAATTCGGAGGTTCCTTACTACGATTTCGGCCAATTTTTTGGTTTGGAATATTTGGTCCTAGGTTAGGACTGTGTTTTAATGTTGACCTTATCGACCGAATACAATGTAGCATAGTAAGAAGCATCCGAATATTCATCTAGCGAACGAAATAACAAACGGGAATAACCCCCTGTATTTCTGATGGATAGTATAATTATTTAGCGGAGTGTTTTTTCCGTAGAAGGCTGTTGTTGCATCTAGACTCTAAGTTTTAAAATTAATTTAATATTTAACTACAAAATATGCATTAGTATGTTAATTTACAATATTAAGGTACATACATTAAACTCTCAGTTGACTGGCATTGCGCCAAAAGCCTAGAACTCAGCTTCGCCTGTCTGCTTTGTGGCTGTTTTAAAAGTACCTACTAAATTAGGGAATTTCCGTGTCGAGCTAAAGTCCTGGAAAACTTATGTGGAAGCTTTTAAAGTTATAGTTAAAAGTTGGAAGTGACGTTTACTAATTGGTCTTTTGTAATTTTCAGGGCTTGGACTGTGTAGTTCTGACTGTGTAGACGACCTCTGTGGCGCAGTGGGCGAAGGTCCGCCTGCGACGCAAAAGGTTGCGGGTTCGATCCCCGCCGCGGGACAAATGTTTGTATGACGTACAGATATTTGTCCCGGGTCTGGGTGTTTCTATGTATAATATGTATGTATTTACAAACAAAAAGTATATATGTAGTATATCAGTTATCTGGTTCCCATAGTATAAGCTTTGCTTAGTTTGGGGCTAGATGATGCTGTGTGAAAATGTCCAGCATTATTATTATTAGTTGACTGTTGCGGTGTGCCAAACTTACTCAAATCTAAACAACTTCGCGGTAGTAGCCGCGGTCCCATGGCCCTCAAACACTTACGTATCTGTTATTTTAACTATCTCCGCAATCTTTTCCTACCCGTATTAGGTAAGTAGGTAGTTTTCTTCTTACCAAATAATAATAATAAAATATTCTTCTTTTAATAAAGTCTGCTGAAATGCAGATAAGTTTCAAATTATTCTACAAAAGTAATCTAAATAGTAGTTTTAAAACCGAATAATAATGGTTTTTCAAATATTTACTTTTAAACAGTAGAAGAGTTCTTGCATAATTCATAGCCTGGCCGTCGCGATAGAGCGTTTTGAGGAAATAGCATTTAAACGAATGCTGAATTTTTGCTGAAAACGGGAAATATAGCCTACTTTTAATCCGGCTTGGAATAAGTAGACGACACATTTTAGTACAACTAGTGACGCACGCGGATACGTTTGCAGCGTTCCAGAGCGATATCTACCTAGTGCAATATCTCAAGAAAATAATACGGAAAATTATAATCAGATTTACTGAAGCCCTATTTATTTAGCAAGATCAAAATCGAATCTGTCTCAAAGATTAGAAGTTTTTACTAATAAAGGATTTATTTACAGAAACTAAGCTACTACATATTTACTTTACAAAATACAACAGGATTAGTCAAGCTATCTAAGGATCGTTAGAAACGATCTATAGACAGCTCAACTGATCCAGGTTACAGTTTTTTAATTAAAAGTTATAAAAGTTATAAAAGTTGCATAAAAACAAGATTAACAAAACAAAAGGAAGAACTTATTTTACAGATACCTAGGAGTTACATTGAAAATTATCTGTCAGCTTCCTCACTAGGCGCAGCCTGTATCGAGGGAGCTTTGATACGATAGGGATAGGGGAGATTTAATGCTAGGTCACTGATAAACTAAACTTAATGAATATTAAATGATGAAATTAAAAACTTATGTGAATACAATACTCGTAGTTGCACGTGTCAATTATTTTTCCGTTAATCGTAGTATGTAGGTATGTCTTACTTTTACTTTTTGAGAGCACTGATGGTCTAGTAGTAGTGGCCCCGCCTTCCGATAGTAAGGTCGTGGGTTCAATCCCAGTTGTACACCAATGAGTTTTTCAGCCGAAAAAATTATGTGCACTATGCCAGTACTATCAAAGGTGAAGGAAAACATCGTGAGGAAACCGGCATGTCGTAGAACCTAAAAAGTTCGAAAACATGGTGTCAAGTGCACGAAAGGAGCCTCTTTGAGGCGCACTTATAATCTTTTCACCACACTAGTTCGAAAGAACTGGTGACACGACAAGAAAAATACTTCTTTTCCTTATAAAATATCAAATCTCGACCATTTTATATTTCATTTCGGCATCTCTCTGAAATACAGACTTATTAAAGTAGATACCGATGTTTTAGAGCTATTTCCTTTTTTATCCTTGAATCCCATTGTAGGGCAAGTCGAAATTCGTATATAAAATACAGAAAATATTGTCCCGTTCCAAATGTCTTAAGGAAAATCGCAACTGGGACCGACAACCCTAAAAATGCTGAGTGATTGAGATGGGACCGAAGTTTTCTATTTCCTGACACTTTTGAAACTTGTTTTATATACATACATACATAAAATCACGCCTCTTTCCCGAAGGGGTAGGCAGAGACCACGGATCTCCACTTGCTACGATCCTGCACATACAACTTTTGCTTCATTCACTCTCATTACATTCTTCATACATGCTCGCTGGTTTAGGGTACTTTAACTTAAACTTTACTTGTTTTATATGCTTGATACCTACATCCAAAAAAAAGTTCCTAACAAAAATATCACATAAATACTTATTTTGGGTAGGAAAAAATTTTTTTACTATGTATGAGCTAAAAATAAATTATTTTTAAGAAAATATAACGTTCAATAAAGTTCTATTGTAGTTACGTTCTCTGGACAATATCACTACATAATATAAAACAAAGTCGCTTCTCGCGTCTCTCTGTCCCTATGTAGGAATGCTTAGATCAAAACTACACAACGGATTTAGATGCGGTTTTTTTAATAGATAGAGTGATTCAAGAGAATGGTATTTATGATACATGCATTTAGTATCAGCATTGCACCCGTGCGAAGCCGGGGCGGATCGCTAGTTATTTATATTTATTTTTCATGTCACTTTTACGATGAAGCTGCAAAATCGTGCTTTGAATATTTTCATCGCAATTTTATGCTGAAGGGTTTGTCTCTCAAAATGCCCAAAAATTCCTTCAAATTTTGTTAAATCTTACCATACTACTGAAGTACAGTCAGCAACGAAAGTCGATTAACAGTTGGACTTTTTCAAATGGTTTTGTTTTCGATAACCAAGAAAAAATTAACCTTTTCTTGGGAAATTATTATGAACCAAGACTTTATCTTCGAATATTAGTAAAAATGTTGGTTTTCGGACAAATTTTTGTTACGGATTTCGGAAATATTCAGATCTGTGAAACATCAAATGATCGACTTTCGTTGCTGACTGTGCCTATCTGAAGAAATATGTATTTCATGAAAACATTACCCAGGTTTTATCATTCATCATGATAATATAATAGGCATCGTCATAAAAATATAGAGCTGGGTAATAAAAATAGTGAATTAAAATAATAGAACCAAAAATCTTTTGAAACATTTTTATTAAAAATCTTATCCGTAATCACAATATTGCACGTAATGTAAAATATTTATTTTACAGTAAGTATTTTAAATTTAGTGCTGCACTACGAAAAAGAGCTTCACTGTTTATTTTATCGCTTTGTCCAACCGACACGTTGTAAAACACAGGTGACATACGTTACAAAAATGTTCATAAACTTTGTCTGAAAATCCTAAAAGAAGTAAAAACTAGATAGGGCTTGCAGCACACTTCATCACTAATAGCTATCGATTTATTATGATTGACCTACTACAAAATGTGGGCATCATCTTTTTCACAGAGCAGCACTTTGACCTGATTTACACTTTGAAATAAGTTCATGACAACTTAACATTAGCATTTTCAAGAATGAATTATTTACATACTCGAATAAGTGCTTACATGACATTTGCATCAATTTATACAATAATGCAGTAATCCGAATTTAATGTGTATTTTAAACTGTTTTATGCCATAAAACGAATTTTGACGTACGGAACGGAACCTGGCAGTACAAAAACAGCCAACATAAGCACCATCATGTTTAAAACATGGTGTCAAAATGTTATTTACAATAACTTTTTGAAATAAACTTTGAAGTAAATTTTACGATATGTTATATTTCAATAGTTTGATATTAGTTTTACAAAAAATTTTTATGAGTAAATAAACTTTTTGAAATAACTTTGTAACGAGTAAATATTGAATTGCCTAGAGTATTGAGTCTTATAGCTAAGTTTTTATAAATAAACGGAACCCTACATTGAAGTATTTTATTTTAGATAGGTACTAAATAAAAATAATTGTATAAAAAATCACAATAATTGTAAAGATGCACCAGTGCGTAAAATAAAGGAGTAGTGTTGTAATCAAAATATATTTACAAGTCAGTGCAAGTAAGACGTCAAAGTGGAAGTTTTTACAGATTCAATACTAAGAGTTTTATTTTTACACGATTATTTAAACAGATTTGCAACATCTACAAGAAGTCTGATTAGAAGTAGTATGATTTATTTGGCATGATCCCTATCTATATTATGATATTGTACATTTTTAGAACAAACAATAAAGAACAAGGAATAAAATAATACCAATAACCAACAGTTTTCCTTATTTTACAAATTCCGCTTCGTAGTGCGTGCTAAGAAAGTTAGATTTAAATAATCAAATTAAATATCAATCACATAATTATTATACATATTATAAATAATGAGAGTTTTCAATTAACATTGATATGAAGAGATATGTTTTATTATACATAGTTAATATCAGAAGACATCATGATTATGTAGTTGTTTATTTTATTTTGTACAGTTTATGTACATCTTAATAATGGTCCTAAAAGATCCTTGGACGGTATTCTGGCTTCAATAAACGTATTTTGAATTTGGCATTTTCTCGGTGCGTTCACAAAAAAATCACTAATTATTTTCCTCTTACCAACGACATTTCATTTTGTTTATACAGGGTAATTTTCAAAGTGTTTTCAAAGAAATATAGCCAGTAAAATAAGGTATTTTTATCAAACTTTGTTTTGTTTTAAAAAAATACTGCAAGCCATTCAACAAATACGTTCGTATGATTTAGTGGCCAACCCGTATTTTTTTATAAGCCCACTAATATAATAAAGCTGTGAGTTTGTGAGTTTTTTTAGATGTTTGTATGTTTGTGTTTCAATCACGTCTAAACCAGTGAACCGATTTAACTTGGAATAGGCGTAGTGACCTGGAATAGCATATAGGCTATTCAAAATGTTGGTATCACGTGGGCGAAGCCGCGCGCAGTAGCTAGTGTTTGTCTAAAATAAAAACTGGATCCATTGAAAACTGACCCTGTAAACACTCTGTTCACACGAAAAAACGCCCTATTCGTATAAGCATAAAGGATCTTTACAAGCGTCCTAATCAGGTCATCTCACGTCCCAAAACCAGCTGCCTAGCACCAGCACTAGTGACGTCAGCAACAGGCTTAGATAGCTGGACGTAGTCTTCACCCCGCTCTGTAGCTCTGCTAAACTTGATCCTGTTGAAAAGATTGAAGAAACTATTTATTTGAAATTTCATGTCATCATCATCATGTCAGCCATCTAGTGTCCACTGCTGAACCTCCCCCATCGATTTCCACAGCGATCGATCTTGTGCAGCCTGCACCCAACGGCTCCCGGCAACATTCATGTGTGTGCCTATAAATCAGGATCCACGACCGAGAAGTCCCATGGCAACGCTTTGACCAACTTAGCTAGGCAATCGACTCTATCAAATAGTTGAAATAGGGTGAGTAGTTACAGACATTAGCTCCTACATCACACAAACTTTATCTTTTTTAACTGTTCTGAGCTTGGCTGTTTGAGAAATGAGCAAACACCGTCACTCCTTGGGTGCCCGAGAACGGAAGGCGACGACGAGGCCGGCCGAGAAGGCGTTGGCGGGACGATCTCGACGGGTTCGAGAGAGAGTGGTGGGAGATCGCCATAGATAGGGACGTTTGAAAAATTTTGGGGAGACCCTTTCCCAGCAGTGGGACACAATAGGTTGATTTAAAAAAAAACTATTCTGAAGTAATTTAACAGAAACTGAAACAACAACTTAAAATCCAATTTTGTTTGAGAACGCCATGCAAGCTGTTTGTAAAATTTTGTAGTATATTTCGGAGATCACGCCTTACATGTGATACGGAGATTGAAAAGAAACGTGCCAAGTGCCAACCTTGAAAAGCGTGTATACGGGCAACTGAACGTGCTTACCTTGTAAAACGTGAACTCTGGCCACTGCTCGCATGCGGATCGGTGCTTCCAGCGAGCACGTGTAGTTCCCTGCATCCTCCATTTTCAGTCTCGCCACCTGTCGGCAATTAAATATCGTTTATACTTATCTATAACGTTTTTGATAACGTTTATAAACTTTGACAATTTTTTATTTTCCTTATGATTAATACTAATGACTAACTACTTATGATTAATCGCCAGAGATAGGGACGTGTGGAAAATTTTGGGGGAGACCTTTGCCCAGCAGTGGGACACCATAGGTTGATAAAAAAAATGATTAATACAGTCAGCTTTATACAGGGTGTCAGAAGCTGCTACCGAAGCCGAAAGGGGTAGGTACAGCATCCCAACACACAACTAAATCCAAAAGGATTTGCCGAAAAAATCATTATATCTTTTATCTTTAATTTATTTTTTGAACCTAATTCTTGAATTAAGTTAGTATGAAATGAAAGACCCTATATGATTACCTATATCACGAAAACTACACAAATCGGGGAGCATAATTATGGGAGTCCAATGGATAGGCGTCCAATGGACACCTGCATCGGTATAGGTTTCAATGGGACACCTGTATAACCTGTATAAACTATTAAAAGACAAAGTCAAAAGGCATCGCTGTGATCACAAGTTCTAACCCGGTTCCTTCGACACGTTGTTTCATTACACTATATAGGGTCTTTCATTTTATACTTGCTTAATTCAGTAATTAAGTTCAGAAAATAAATTAAAAAATTATTATGTAATGATTTTTTTTGTTTTGTCCCTGTTAGTTTGTGTAGTTTAAAATGTAAGACCCTATAGAGTGATGTTGATGACATGGCAACATTTATAACAGTAAGTACATTTCTAGTGTAAATAAACCATTTCACATAAATTCAACTTCAAAATTACCAAAAAAATTCAGCTCCTTTTATAATTAAAAAAATAATGACGGCAGATGGTTTATTATAATTGGTAATTAAATAGCCCATTAATTTCCATTGCTACAATTTACGGAAAATAAATTGGTATTATGTCGATTTGGGTGAAGTTACGGAGGTTTTGAATAAATGTGTTATGGATTTTTGCGAATCCTGTAGGTACACGAAACATGCAACCAACTTTTATTATTCTCGACACAGTTGTATGGAGGGCAATAATTGTTCGAGACGCAATGGGTACGAGTTGTATAACTAAGTATTTTTTACTATGGCCTTGAATAAAAAATACTTGAGATTTGTTTCTCAAGTATTTATTCATAGTCTTTGCTGCACCCATCCTTCAGCTGATTCATCAATAGAGATTATGAATGTAATTGTAGATTGTTGAATGATAGGAGTGAGTGGAAGTGAACATGTTATGCCGAACCCACTTATTAGTGATATTTTTAAAAACCTAGAACTAAACTAACCTCTTTACAAGCTATTATATATATTTATATATTTTTATTCTAAGTGAAGAACTTCAAGCTATTTCGAAGATCAAACGATAAGCAGCATCTATATGTAGGTAACTTTTTCATCCTTTATTTATTCAATATTTTACGGCAATTGAATTTAATAATTGTAGCTTTTATTGAGTAAAGGCACATTTAAGTCGCCGCTTACGATTTACCGGCAAATAAATTACGGTAATTTTGGTGGGCGGTGAAATTACAGGCTGTAGCTTGGGCTTGGTCAGAAAAATAGCGAGGAAAACCTTTCTTATACCCGAAGCAAACAAGCTTTGTTAGAGAGAACAGAGTTAATATTACATTTTATCTCCTTAAAAAAATATGGTTAAAATATAAGAATATGAATCAATAAATTGCAATAATGCAGTATAGAAACACACACTCTCGGACCAGAAAATCGAGCTGCCTTTTCGCGTATCTGCCTAGCACGAGGTTAGTTTAAACACATGGGTCAAGGGCATGAAAGAAGCTCTTTGGGGCGCACTTATAATCACCTCACTGGTTCAAAAGAACTTGTGACATTACAAGAAGAAGACAAAGTTATAAAACCACCAAAGTAGTATGTGCTGTCAGGTATGTGGTAAAATCAATTTAATTATCCCAATAGATTATCAACCATTTTTGGTTACCATCTCTGAATCAATTAGCGTCAACACATCAACAACAACTTGAGCTAATTTCCATTAGTCGACAGCTAAATCCAATTTGCATACTTAATAACGCCCCAAAGAATACACAACGTACAGAAGTTTTAAGTAAATTTACAAAATACATTGCAAAATAAATTGCAAATTAGGAAAACATTGTACGAAACCATTGTAAGTTATTAGGTATTGGTATAGGCGGCAATGGACTTGAAAATTGTCACGTAAAAAAATATTGACAAACAAGATTTTTAGCTCCATATAATCTGAGAGATAGCAGCCTACGTACAATCTATGGCGAAGGATACGTCTATATATACAACCAATCGCGCGTGATAGAACGCGTTGCTTCAAGCTTCAACTCGCGATAGCGCGTACTTTCCCGGACGATAGCGTTTTGACAAGAACTATCGAGTAATCGCGCGCGAAAGAACGCGTAGCATCAAAATTATCACTCGTGATTGCGTGTTCAGGCTTTCCCGCGCGCAATCAACAACAAATGTACGATCAAGATTGTGCGTGTGAAGGCCTTTATCTACTGTGCCTTGGGGATACAGTAAGTTAGTTCGTATCGAGTTAGTGGCCAAACTCTAGTAACGGAGTTTTTAAGCTGCCTTAGGCCTCCGTCATGGCTTAATGACTTAATAGCCTGGACCAACAATTTAACGTGCCCTCCAAAGCATGGAAGCGCAGTCATCATCATCATCATGTCAGCCATCTATAGTGTCCACTGCTGAACATAGGCCTCCCCCATCGATTTCCACAGCGATCGATCTTCTGCAGCCTGCACCCAACGGCTCCCAGCAACCTTTACCAGATCGTCTTTCCATCTAGTGAGGGCCGTCCTCTACTGTGGTTTCCGGTGCGTGGAAGCGCAGTCGTTCTATTTAAATACTAGCAATGAACGTTTCAGCATGAACCCACCTCGTTTAATTCTGTGGCTATCTAAGCATCAGTCGTTATCTTATCAGACTATAAACGAACTCACTGCGGGCCTAACAATGGATCACATAAAAAATCTCGTTGAAAAAGTTTATTAGCAGTTACAAGCGAATTGCGTACTTCGGAGGGACTTTGACTTGAGATAGGTGTACAAAAGCTATTTAACTTTTTGCTCGTTTAAATCGTGGTATGATCATGACCTTTAATATGCAAATTGTGTTAAGAAAACTAGCTACGCCCCGAGGTTCCTTTGAGTTATCAAATTGTTGTCGCGGAAACTCGCTTCTCATCCAATTTTATGCATACACAATTTCTGCCCGTGACTTTGCTCACGTGTTTGCAACATTTTGCATAGCTTATAACAAACATTTCATACAGCACCATCTAGCCCCTAACCAGTTATCTGGTTCCCATAGTACAAGCTTTGCTTAAGCTTGTACTATGGGAACCAGATAACTGATATACTACTTTTTTACACTTTTTGTTTGTAAATACATACATATTATACATAGAAACACCCAGACCCGAGATAAATATCTGCAGATCATACAAACATTTATCCCGCGGCGGGGATCGAACCCGCAACCTTCTGCGTCCCAAGTGGGCTTTCACTCACTTTGCTACAGAGGATATCAAATTAGATATGCTAATGCTATTGCAGTTTACAGTCTAGACCTTTCCAATTGTCATTCAAATCTATCCACTAACACTAAACTTAACATAAAGGTACTAACTTTTCAGATTTATAATACGATAATTAAGTTTTAATACTAAAAAGAAAACCGACTTCAATGTTTGACTCGAAACGCGGTGTGACTCAGGGCGTCAAGCTGTCGATTCGATTTCTATTTGTGACATAGCTAGGAGGGAAGGTGTTTAGAGTTTTACGGGGAAACTATCAATCCCTCAGGAATAAAATTTATATGGGACCACCTCTGGAGTATACCTACCCTTTCAAACATAAAAAGAATTTTGCAAATCGGTCAACAAATGGCGGAACAATCACGTAACAAGATACAAAAAAAAACATACAGACGACTTGAGAACCTCCTCCTTTTTTGAAGTCGGTTGAAAATAGGGAGGAGTAAATTTTTCTTCACGTGATGCTATTCGTTTTCGCTTTAAGTAACCAATAATAGACAAGTTTTTCCTATACTTAATAGTCTTACCAATTTGCAAAACTTCTCCTAAAATACTACCTAGATAATGGCAGTAAAAATCCGCATGCCCACACTACGCTAACTGTCTCCTTTGTGAAAATTTACGACATACATAAAGTAGCATGAATAGGTTAAAATGGGTTTTGCAGGTTTCCAGAGGTGGTTTTTGCCGCGTCAGGTAAAAGTTTAGGGTCAATCTTGGTTTCTGAAATACGATCGACGTCTTCGAAATTTCAAAATTAAAAACAAATTAACTGTAGGGTGTTATTTGTTAATCAGCCCTACAGTATTATACATAGTCCTGACCTGAGTAGGGCCTGTGTTTTTTAACAGGTCTTATTCATGTTTTTCAACAGGCCCTGTGCTGTTTACATCAAAATCTTTCCTTTCATGGCGTCTATTATCCACCTTGGACTACTAGATTTTTAGTACTATCCCTTTGTGTACAACTTAGGGCCTTCACCACCTGCCATCACCAAATCCGGCAAGCAAAGCTACTTAAGTCTTTAGCTCTCTGGCTTCTCCATCATTATGTTCCTATCCTTATCTTATCCAAGCTCAGTCGGCAAAAATTTTGCTTCCTTCCATTTCTCTCGTATATGGTTCCATCATATTCCACGTTTTATAACGGTGGTCACATCATAGAGATCCAAAGTAAAGTCTGATGAGTCAGTGTGTTCAGATAATGGGCTGGGATGTGACCTAGATTGAGTTATGAATGTATTCAGCGAGTCAATTAATGTCTTACTAACTACCGACATTAGGGTTGTAGGTATGTACTTTGGAAACTCAAATTTACAGTAAATTTTGCAACATGGGTTGTAACTTGGTACAACAAAACATTATCACGAATATATTCACGGTAGAGAGATCTATAGGCAGTTCATCCTTTGAAGATGTTTTAGAGAGTAGACCTCTGTCTACTCTTTATAACATTTACTCTTATAGCATAACTCTTTATAGCATTCCGTACGTAACAGTAGCAAGCCCAATACCGCCAATCAGTTTTGAAAAATGGCGCAGGATTAGAAAAAGTGGCACAATTAATAAAAACTAGGTAGGACTAACCTGTAAATGACTAGTCAAAGTCAACTGGTCCGTCTCTATCAGAACTCCACCTCTGACCTCATCCAGTGACGTGGTGGTGTTCCCGCGGTACCAGTGCAGCACCGGTTCCTCATCTCCCGGGCTGAGGTTCAGAACTGCACATTTGAGGGACAGCGTCTCCCCAGTTTCCAAAAATGCCTCTTTGGACATCTTTATAGTAGGAGCTGTGAGCAAATTGGAATATCAAGTGATTTGTTAGCTTATTTTCAAAAACAATATTATGTGATGAGAATAATCTGTAACGTTTGAAGGTATGGCATGTTAATGATAGACTCGTACATGTTATGTTCGAAAATATATGCATGATAACATGTTATGCGTTTTTTTGTGATCTACTATGAAGTTACAATGACGATACGACAAAAAAAAAATATTTTACACAAACATTTAGATTATAAACTTGATCATACAGGGTGTAAAAAGACGTCTACCGAAGCCGAAAGGGGGTAGGTACAGCATCCCAACACAAAACCAAATCCAAAAGGATTTTCAGAAAAAATCATTATAGCCAGAGAAAACAGCGTTTGAAGATTACTGTTTGCGTATGTACTGGGCGCGTTGTTTTACGTAGATTGCTGGATTTCGAGTTTTAACTGTTTTTTCTTTTAATGAAACTATTAGGAAGGTATGGTCTTATTATGTTATACTAGTAGTAAATAACCGAAAATAACATGAAATGACGTAGCTAAGTCAAAAATTTTATTGCGTTTTATTCTCGCTAGATATGTTTAGAATCATGGTCTGATTGCAACCCCTCAGTTTTCGGTAGTAGTCTTTTTACACCCTGTATAAATTTTCTAAGGAACAAAAGAAATATAATAAAAACGAAAGGATCACCTCGTCCAGCAATAAAAAGAACATGCTACAACTTGAAACGTGAGATGGCTACATAATCAGCTCGTACGATATCAAAACCGACCTAAAGTCCATTTTGGTCCCAAATCGTGTAACTTTTGTTGTTGCAAATAAGCATTAACTTTTACTGGAGTTTTGAAGAGCGTAACGTCTTACGTTCCCTGCTGATACTCGATCGCCAGCAGATGCTGCTAGTGAGTTAATAAGAGATAGGTCCAGAAAAGTTCTGACACCACACACTATATTTGGTATTTGTCCTGTGATCATGATATCATTCGCTCCTGATAACATTTCGCTTTCTCCTGTGATAGCGATATCAGAGGGGAATTAAATTAATTACTTAATGTATTGTTCTATTGTTGTATTTTTTGTCCTAGAAGGAAAAAGTGAGATTCTTGTAACGAACATAGGTAATATGTACCTACAGCCAAACAAAGAACCATTAATAGAAAAGAGGACTTTTTTTCTCAGTTCAATAGAAGAAATGCTGAGACGTCCGAAGCCAGACACATTTTCTGACGTCATCAGCATTTTTTGTAAAGTAAAATGACTGGATAAATGTGCGATCAGGGGCTGTATTCGCGTTCAATTTTTCGTTCGTTTGATGAATATTCGGATGCTTCCCACCACGATTTTTGATTTCAAGGGCAAATTTTTCAAACGTTAAAACACGGTCCTAGCCTAGGACCAAATATTCCAAACCGAAAAATTGGCCCTTGAAGTCAGAAATCGTGGTGGGAAGCATCCGAATATTCATCAAACGAACGAAAAATTGAACGCTAATAACCCCCCAGGTTTTGAAAACGGTTAGAACACGCCTGCCTGCAGTGAACAACTTTCTACAGAGAAAATCGCAATCAAATAGCATTAATTTGTTCCAAATATTCATGTGTTCATGCGGTGTGTGGTTGGCAGGTCTGAAGTAGTGCTGTGGGCACCCACGAAATTGGCAACGGTGGTAATTCCTTTGATGTTACTATTAGGACTTTGGGCTACTATTTCAAATTATCACACACGCATATTATGTTTGCGTATTATCATAGTGAATTGTATTATAATAGTCTAAATGGTGAAGGAAAATGTCACGAGGAAACCCACAGGATTAGTAAAATCTCCTTTGGAAATCCTCCTCAAAGGGGATTTCAGCTTAGTCAGCTCTTGTATTTGGCCATGACATTCTTGTGAAAAGATTAAGTTGAGAAAATGGTTTAAGAGCTGGTTAATCATATTCTATCTTAAAAAAATGTGATCCCAGCGGTCCTATGCTTTTTGACTTTGATAAAAAAAATGTCCCAGAAACGTCATGCTCATAATGATGTATGTTTTACTTTAACAATATACTTACGATGCACAGTCAGCTTAAATCTCCTCAGCATAGGTGGATGGGTGGAGACGTGACAGCAGTACACCCCGGAGTCCTGGACCTTCGCGTCTTCCAGCGTCATCTTCCAGTTCTCACCAGCAAGGTCTACTCTGTATCTGGTGACAAAAACTTGGCCCTTACTAATCTGTTATGATGATTGATGATTTAAAAATGTACATCTTTGGGGGACAAAGATGATAAAGAGTTGAAGATATTTGTTCCGGGTCTGTGTGTTCTACCATGGTAGGTACTCGTTGATTCTAATACCCACGACACAGGTTAAGGTAAGTATGAGACTATTGGATGTTTCAGATTCATCGTCCCGTCGTATGTAAAGGCCTCGTGACGCTTTTTAAAAATGTAACTCACCCTTACTCAGACTTTTGATTTTAACCCCTTTGATAATGAGATGAAGTGAAAAGGGTACAAAGTAATTCTCTGGAGGCAACTAACCACGCTAATGTACCGATTTTCTTTTCATTATTCAGGCTGAATTCTGGACTTCAACCAGCCGTAATTACTAGGTGATTTTATTTAAGTAGCACTCTTTGTCTGACTTGTCTGAATGCGGGAAAATTAGTGCTAGATTTTACCTGCAGTTTGAGTAGTACAGTTTGATACTTGATAATTTTTGGGGTATTATTAGAAAGGGCATTTTGACCAGGGGTTGGGCTAATGAAATATTATATCGATTTACTAATCGAATGTTGTTGGTCCGAATATCAGACTACAATTATTGCATCAACACAAACTTTGAAATAGTTCTGAGTATCTTATATTTTATGCAGTAAGTATTAAAATACAATGTTACGACAAACATTTATTCTATTGCGTTTTACATTTCTCGGGTCGGAAAACTAGAATCATTTATGTAATTACATTTTCCTACAAAACAAAAGGCTGGTCCACTTTATAAAGTCTAGTGTTACAAAACAAATAACAAACAAGGCGAGTCTAAAAGCGCCATTTACACGATACCATTCTTGCATTACATCTCGCCTCAGTTTGAGAAAGCAATCTCAAACTCAACGGAGCAAAAGCTAATATTCTGTGGCTAGAATCAAGAATGGTATCATGTAATTGCCGATTAATCCTAGAAAAGCACATGTCAAACAAACCCGACGACTGGCACGTTCTAGCAACTTGCTTTCAAGCAATATTGTAAAGAGCACTCTCAATGGTAGCATTTACATGTAGCACAGCAATTTGAGAGCATTTCATTTGTACATTGCCTTTGTTTTCGTCTATTCAACATTACCTTTGTGTCTTTAAAAGAAAATTCAAGGGGTATTGGAGTTGCTCCCTTCCGGATTCAGCTGGATTCAGATAAAGTTTGCCTTTAAGAAATCGCTTTCAGCGATAAGGCCGCCCATTGTACTAATTTCGAACGTTATTTATTTATGTTGTGTTTTGTTATTAATTGGTGTACAATAAAGTGTTAATTCATTCATTCATTCATTCATTCATTCCTTCATTCAGCCATCTCTTCTCTCACCATCTCTATCTCATTCACTGATTATAATCATCAATATTACCACTCGTTGGTCCTACTGAATAAATGATTTTTGCCAGTTTAATTTAAATTCTCGATTTATGATCCCAAATCTAGACATGTGTACTAAAAATGTGTTAATTTGAACTGATTAGCCTTCTTAGATTTTCTATAAAAATTCTACGCATGCACACCTACGAACCAGCGACGGTCTAAGTATAATCAAGCTAAATAATGTTGAAAATACTTGTAACACTGCTATACAGCACTTTCGAAATGAGATAGAACAGTCTAAAGTAATCAGCAGTTACGTACCTTGCATCAGCAGTATGAGTGTCTAGATTCACAGTCAGCAGTTCCAAGTTCTCATTCTCGGACACACGTAGCCACGCCACCTGCAAGAAAGTATTGAATTTAATTTATAATTTAGTTTCCGCTAGCAGCTTCGGACCAGAATTTATATAGCCTATATTTTATGCGAGTTCGCTATCCGCGTCTGTTTCAAATTTCGTTCAAATTGTCTCAGTTGATAAGGTGTGATTTAAACACTGATAGAATGAATTATAAAATGAATGAATGAATTAATGAACACTTTATTGTACACCAATTAATAACAAAACACATTATATAAAACACGTTTGAAATTAGTACAATGGGCGGCCTCATCGCTGAAAGCGATTTCTTCCAGGAAACTTTTGGATGTAAAATAAACCAAAGAAGCATACAAAAAGGACGGTAGTGCACAGAAGTTTCATTGAAAGGGAAACAAACCTGAAAAATGTACCAAGCCAGAATCCAAGCAAAAACATCCACAAATACTTTCAGATCGATGATATTAGTAGGATTTTATTGATTGTCATGGGAACAGGTGGAGAGCTGGGGATCTGCAGATATTGACAGAGAGCTTTACAAGAACACAGGTGTTGGATAAACTGACCGTTTTATCCCTCAACGCAGTGACCTTACAGTCGAACAGCACAGTAGCGCCAGTATCGGCGTCTATGACGGTGTCTTCTGATGTCAGGTCACCTTCAAACGCAGGCGGTCGAAACCTGAAAAAAATTTTGATTTAGTACCTATTAAGTAAGTTTGTGTTATTGGTCAACTCTGGTGACGAAGATTTAGGGCCCTTCAAGCCTCAGCCACGGCTACAAATACTTTTGAAAAGCAAAATTAGATGTTTTTTTATATCAACAGAATTGTAGCTTTATACCTAGGATACACTCTTAACGGGTTAGGTTCGTATCGTCTGGATTGTAAAATGTCTGTGGTAGCAAAATTTCTGGATGGAAAAAAGTCTTAGTATACACTAGGTCTAGGTGATAATAACTTTCAATCCGAAAATAACTATCTCTGTAGATCAACGGAGAAGGAAACACCGTGAGCAAAACCAGCAGCTTAGTCAGCGCCACACGTCTTCGTGAATATAGCCAATTGAGCTGATGATAATTATTATGTTGGTGATAAGCCAACCCTTTTATTTACACGTTCACGAATGAAAAGTGAAGCAGCGCTTTTAAGTCGTTGTCTATGTTTTCGGCAACTAAATAGAACACTTAATGAGTGAATCAGATGAACCGAAGATATGCGCACCTAGGCTACACTCGGAACAGCAAGATTGAACTAATCACTTGCCAACTAGAACACGTGTAAGGTGAAGTTTGCACATGAGCAGTGTAGTGAAGCGTTTTGTTTCGAAGTAGTGGCACAATACTCGTAGAGTTACACATAGGTACCTATACGACGAACCCACCGAATTAAGTTTACCGGAGTAAGTTAAAAGTTTACCGGAGTATTTTATCTTAAATTATATTAAACATGCGGAAGTTTGTTAATGCTCGTGTTCATATTGTAAAACAACAACTAACGCTGATCGCACATATGTCCGCGCCGCAGTCATTTTCCTATAGAAAAAATATTCAGAAAAAATGGCTCGCTTCTGACGTCTCAGCATTTTCTCTGTCGGGTACGGCGCGGATACTCGGAGGCAATTCAACCGATACGATAGCGTATCGCACTGCAATTATTTACGTGTAAACGGTCATCGGCTGCTTTAGTCTTAGCGAGTAACTCGCTTGGCCATTAAATGGCATCGGTTTAGCAAAAGGAGCAAAAAATTGCATCATGTAAATGCTCTTTTACAAAACTCAACGATGGCGTGAACTTATGTTGTGTCGCCATCTAGTTTTAATAGTTTGGTGTAGGTAGGTACTTGTAGCTTCTAGTTATCGTAAATCTGTATTCAAGCACCAGTTTTCGTTTTGTATAAATTACAAAGCAAAATAGTTTTCATCCCACAGAAGAATCTAATCATCCATATTTAGGGTAAGTAGGTACTTATCAGAAAGAATTCTAAGCAACCTGAAAAAGACCTGAATAATCTATAGATCAGGAAAATATTCTTTGGTTTATGCGATCGATTACACAAACGCAATTCTTCCTAGGTATTCGTGATTTCTATACGATATGGATTCCACACAATTGCAGTTTACTTAATTCGTCATTCCACTCAGGTGCATTTTTGAACGCATTTGGGATTTTTCCTATTCGTAATTCTATTTTCACACCAACTTTGTCTCTGTTAAAACTATTCTACTTATGCTGGTGTTTACCAAGTTGAAATGAAGCCAAACTTATGCAATTTTAATCCAATAAACCAATCGTTGACTATGCTATTAAGTCAGAAACGTGTGCTTTTGTATTGAGCCAATACAAATCTTCTCATTCGATTTCCTATAAACATTAGTATGCATTAAACAGTGTCCCTTGGGCTCGGGTAAGCAACCTGTTTTCGTTGGTACCTGAAGCCGATTTGGTTCTCAGATTCGGCTGGAACTGAAGACTTTACGCTGAGTAAATCCGATTCAGAAGCTAAAGGTAGCGGAAAATAGTATTCCTCTGGGTATTTGTGTGAAGTATTACAGCTAAAACGTAACTTACATAAGCACCGTATTTTTCTTCTTTTTTTTTAAACTTGGAAGTCAGCTGCATACCACCAATGCAAACAGAGAGATGACGGCTTTAAAACAGAGTGTAAGAGAAAATAGAAGATGCATTATGAATTATGATACAGCCGAATCGAACTGTTAGGAATCTCTGTACTCTCGTTTGAGGACATATGCATTATTGGGTATTCACATAGGAAGAAGCCAGATTTCCACTGGGCTTAGTGGTCTGTTCCAGCTACGAATAAAATCTATTACATTTACTTTTCCAAGACCTTAGCGGCACTGGGCAAAGGTCCGCTTGCGTCGTAAGGTTGCCGGTTTGATTTACTTAGATTTTATTATAGGTACCCATTAGATGGCGACACACAACGAATTAGATCGCGCTAAAATGCGTTTTGCGCTCCTAAAATATACTATTAATTGTACTTAAAGTGAGTAGGATAAGTAATTGCGTATTTAATTTACCAAGATAATACACCAGACCTAATTTTAAATCCCAGAACTTGCGTCTTAAGAAGCCACAACATTTTAAGCCCAATAAATTCTCATGTAAACCTCATACAAACTTTTCTCATTTTCTTCCTCATTACAACGTAAGCGCTAACTCCTAAAGATTATCTTAATTCGCAGTCAGGCAGGCAGTATTTGATTAAGCCAATTATGCTAAGTCCTTAAACTTAGCGTGATAAAACTAAGTAAAGCTAAAAGGGTATTCCCAACACTCTAGATCTGATCGAGCATGATTATCAAGCCTATTCCATCTCAAATAATGCTTCAAGCACTATCGCGTCCTGTTGACTGTATTCATAGATTTTTCCACGCTCTGTATAAAATAAAAATTAAAAGATGTAGAGGTAGAGGAATGAAAGCGTGTTAAAAAACTGGCTTTATTACAATATAGTAAGGATACTGATTGAACAGCAGCGCCGAGAGAAATCAGCGATGCCAATTCTGCTGAGACATTAGTATCCTTACTTCATTGTAATAAAGAGAATGCTTCTATCAGCACTGACGGTACGCGTGACAGGATAACCATCCTAAGTTTTTATGCTAGCGATCCGATATTACTACTAGCGATTTAGTGCTATCCTGACAAGCAGTACAAAATGTCGGTCGTTCATAAGCTATCGCCATGAAAACCATGTGCACTCAGAAATGTAATGACCGCATCCACATACGCACTACAAACTAAAATTCACAATCAGGATAGCACTAAAATAGGGCCTAATACATAACATCACTTCTCGCATTCCAGCCAGCTATACTTGTCATGGGTCCATTATTTTCAGGCTCAGTCTACAAACTAATTAGTACCCAACCGTAGGGTTGACACATGAATTCAAAACGGTCACGAATTAAGCTGAAACTAATGTTGCTCTAATACAAATTAAACTAAATTAAATTATACTGCTGGAAAGGTCGGGTCGGCTAAATGAAATAATCTTAGCGCTCTGATTAAATAAGTTTTAACCTTATAATCATTATTGCACCACAGCTGCAAAGTTTAAAAGGAAACTTAGACCTTCTCAGGGTTTCGTGCAGTAAACGAAATATAGAACCTTTTTCGGCCCACTAATGATATTTTTCAAGATAATATGTCAAATTATGGAAACTGGCACAATAATTCAAAACTAAACTATATACGTATGTATGCACTTTGTAATTATAACTACATATCCCTACTTATATAACCTCGCGCTTGCTATTAGCTATCTCTAACTACCTGTCTACTTACGATGTGGCACAGAATAGTGCTCTGGCTCCAGAAGCGAAATTTGTTTGTTATTAATTTTAAGTATATTTGTATCTCATTATAAAAGAACTGTATTGTTTGTATCAGAATAAATGAAAAAACCTTAATAATCGTATGTTAAAATATAACACTCAGATCAGTAATTTAATGAGACAACCCTACGCTAAGTGCTCTAGCACAAAATGGAAGTTGCGGTTCACTTGTTTTTACATCACTCACTAAAAACAAGAAATTACGTAAGTTACATCCAGAAATCCAAGTAAATTTTGCTTTAAAACAAATGTATTTGTCTAATGAAATTCAGATTTTCTTCAGAAAACTTGCGACAAAGTTGGAACAACATGAAAAATTGGCCCATTCCGCTTTCGTCCTCAGAGACCTAACTGGTACTGATTAAGTTGCTACAGACCTCTTACTAAGATGCTTTATTTCCCCAAAAGCTTTACCGTCATAAGACAATCTGGAGTCTGCAGAGTTGTAGGTCAGAGATTACTGGCATCAATGTTACGGCCACAGCAGTTTTGAAAGCAGAAAGCTTATGAAAATGCGATGAAAATTATATAATTTAGGGAAGTTCGTGGAACTTCTGTTTTTGGTGAACTTTTATCACTCTCAGTAGAAAAGGTTGTGTTTATCTTGTTCCTCAGTATAACTTGAAATTTTTAACATTATTTTGGCAGTGAAATAAAATTAAGGCTTTGAATTTTTCAAAGTTATCTGAGGAATATTTTTCTTGAAATTTTATCTAATCTTATTTCTGTTTTATTTATTTTTGACCACATTCTGTGAAATAAACTTTATTTACAAAAACTAAGCTACTACATATTTACATATATTTACAAAATACAACAGGATTAGTCAAGCTATCTAAGGATCGTTAGAAAAGATCTATAGATAGCCCAACTGATCAAGGTCACTGTCAGTCGGAAGCGTGCCCAAAACACTGGCGGCATTACCACGCTGGATGGCAATGCTGATCCTTTTATCCAAAAATGTGCCAGCACTCTGATCACGCGTCGCTTTGACCAGACGCCCTGAAAGAATTTTGAAAACCCGAAGGGCTCCAGAACCCCACGGACCTAGGGTCTCAACCCCAAATGGTTCAAATTTTTTTTTTGTTTAACCTGTACCACAGCCTGTACTGTCCCACTGCTGGGCAAAAGTCTCCCCCAATTTTATTTTAAGTTTTTTTATTGTTAAGTGGCAAAAATAAATTGATACCATCCATCGTATTGATCGTTACAAAACATTTATATTTCCGGTGATTTATCCGATAAAATATGAGCTCATCATTTTCGGTCGTATGATCGTGGCGGGTTCGAATCCCGTTGCACTCGAAAATTTTTATAAGACTTTTCATTTTTCAATTTCTATTTCCTCTATTAAAGTGGAAACCAACGTTTAACCAGAACTCTTCTCTTATGCCAGATCCGGTCCACTTCATATTAATGCACTAAGATTTTGGATTCCTTTAAAAGTTTTATTCAAAGTGGTCCGAACTATCTAACCGTACACATCCGGACCGCATGCATAGACTGATAAACACAACAACCCACTTGGCGTGACCTACTTTGTATACAGGGTGTAAAAAGACTACTACTGAAAGCTGAGGGGTTGCAATCAGACCTTGATTCTAAACATATTTAGCGAAAAAAAACGCAAAAAATTTTTTGACTTAGCGACGTCATTTCATGTAGTTTCCGGTTAGTTACAACTAGGACAACATTATAAGACCATACCTACCTAGTAAATTTCATTTATAAAAGAAAAAAACTGTTAAATCAAAACTCAAAAGCCAGCAATCTACGTAAAACAACGCGCCCAGCCAGTACATTCCCACACAGTAATCTTCAAACGCTGTTTTCTCCGGATATAATATTTTTTTCGGAAAATCCTTTTGGATTTGGTTGTTTGTTGAGATGCTGCACCTACCCCTTTCGGCTTCGGTAGACATATTTTTACACCCTGTATACGCTTTACATAAGACTAGCCGAGTTCAAATTGCTGGAATCAGAAGTCTGACTAATATTATAAACGCGAACGGGAGTTTGTTACGCTCATTCGATGTTTTGATTTTGCAGTGGTACAAAGAAACAGGTGAAGGTAATATCTAACAAAACGTACAGTACGCACAACCAATCTTTAGCTTTCTGAAGTAGCTACGCAGAACCCATTTTTGACTTGTATCGCTGCCTTGCTCACTCGCTTAGTTTGTTGCATCGCAATCGTTTAGTGCACCTAACTTCAGAGAGCTAAAGATCGGTTGTGCTGTTTTAGAAGGACAAGGAAACAAGCGTCATGTCGAGCCAAAGCTTGTAAAAACAGTGTTTTGTAGTGTTGAATTAGCTTGACAGAAAATTTCTAGTGTTTCGTGTAAGAAACAAATAAAAAGTGGATTATGTCTGGGCGCGTATTAGACTAGAATTAAAATATCCAAAGTTAAAGCCGATGTTCAAAAAAACCTCAAGAAAATGAGCCGAGTTTAGACCAAGTTTAACTAAAAAACTGTCCCTAGAAAAACAATATTTAAATACTCGTACAGTTACAGTAAAAAACGTAAGTAAGTACCAAATTTGTTTCTGTATTAGATATAAATAAAAAATAAAATAAAATAAATAATGCTGAACTTTTCACACAGCATCATCTAGCCCCAAAGTAAGCAGAGCTTGTGTTATGGGTACTACATGACTGATAAACTACTTATACATATACTTTTTGTTTGTACACCCAGACCCGAGACAAATATCTGTAGGTCATACAAACATTTGTCCCGCGGCGGGGATCGAAACTGCGACCTTCTGCGTCGCAGGCGGACTTTCGCCCACTGCGCCACAGAGAGAGATATACTCGTAGAAGTATAAATATGATAAAACGGATATAAAAGCAGAGTTACGATATTATTCCGCGTCTAATTTACAAAAAGAAGGCATATGTTTGGGGAAGCCTCCGTTTTTTCACAAAAGGAAAAAGTGTGACCCCCAACAAGACATTTTATTCAAACCGGTAACTCAGAATAGACGTGACTTGGATACATTTCTGAGTAAAAGTGAATACACATTGAAGTACGCGGAAACTCCACATCTTAAGGTACAGGTTCGATTCTTGTAGCAAATATTTGCATTTCTGCAGATTCCAGGTCTGATTTGGGATTAGAAAAATATTTTTTGGAACGAAGTTCCTTTTTGGACGGTATAAAAAGTGTTAGATTTTTGCGTCACGACACATGTTTATGCCAAATCGTTACAGTGCGAAGTCAGTCAGTGCGCAGTCGCAAAACAGTCCATAGATTGTTACATTGTTAGTAGGAAAGAGCATTTCTTGGATTAGTATGACAATAATTTATTTGACAGATGCCAAATGTCAAAGTTTAAACTTCGTTCCAACCAAGTGTTAAACGACATTCACGTACTTTTTTTTTGTTTGAAATGGTTTGTTCTCGGTTGTCTCATGTAAATTTTATTCCTGAGGGATTTATACTTCACCCGTAAAACTTAGAAACTTCATCCTCGCTTATAATTGTAATTTTCCACTTGAGTCCAAAATCGAAGTTTTCTTTGGAGTTTAAAAAAAATAATTACCTACTCGGAAAACTCGAGAAACTCGGTATTATCGGTATCGGATTGGTGCGGGATGAGGAGTGTCTATTCTATACTTTATTATTAGTTATTTTCTGACTGGAGTCAACAAAGAGAAATTGAGTTTGCTTAACTTTCTAGGATCCTTGTTTGAACACGACATCTTTGTCCACCTGGTTAGTAATTATGGTAATCATAATTTGTTTCACTGTTTTTTTGTGAAAATATAATTTAGTAAAAAAAATGGTTTAGTCTTGATTCTTTCCATATGATTTGTAATCGGGCAAAATGATATACTTATCTAATAAGTTTACGTACTGTGAGTATATTAATAAGTTTATGAAGTCTAGTGTACACTAGGTTTTATAGAAGAATGTGTTTGTAAACGTTTTTAAATAGTTTTTTTTTGAGCCAGCTGGCCGGAGGCTGATGGTTTACGTGACGTACGTGAAGCTGTTACGTGATCTACGTTTGAATAATTGTTTCAACAATGCTACAATGATTTTGAGAACAAAGCTTTAAAACAAATTTAAATAATTGGTCTTTTGAGGTTAAATGAAAACAAAAATTTAATTTAAAATGTATCTCGTGGATTACAAAAAACATTTTATCTAAACAGCGACTCTCGAATCTAGCGATGTTGACAGATTGATTATGATGATGATGGCACTATACTATGTAGTCACATTTTTGAAGGCGAAAATCAGTGTTTTTCGATGTTTGCTGTTCCCTACAGAGCAGTTTTTTATTTTCCTTGCGTTTTGGGCTGTAGAATAAATACTCATATTTCTCAAATATTATGATTGAGAAATAAAAGCTGTTCAATTGTAAGCAAAATCTCGGTAGATGTATTATATTATTATGGATGCCTGTGAATATGCTACATTTTTCAAAGACTTCATTCCAACATGACAGGATTATTAAAACGCGAGTCACGACAAATTATGGCATTTTCACGCAAACGTACTTTCAAGGTCTTCCCAAATGAAATTGTTACGCGCCTCGAGCCTTCGGCAATGAAAAGGTTCTTCATTAGACCAGCAAATGAGATCGTCGTACTTACTCAAATTAGGTTTTGTCGCGCGCTCGATAATACTAAATAATAATTTTTTTTTTTTATATTTTACTACTGTTATAGATGCGAAAAGGATGGACACAAGTTGAAGTGGCTGAATTTTTTTTTCATTGTTTCATTAAATCAATCTTCTTGTGGTAACACTGGTTCAAACTAGCGTGGTGAATTAGATTTGAAGTGCGCCTTAAAGAGAACCTTACTTAGGAAAGTATTTCTTTGAGGCGACCTTTAAATATTAGCCCCTAAAAATATTTGTTTCTTTCATTCTCTTTGTACATGTATCCACTATCTATTTTGTACATCTCTCTAGCCTCAAAGGTTTGCTGGAAGAAAACTCTTTGTAGGGTTAATCTCGCCTTTACATGTTTTATGTTATTATCCTGTGTGTGTCTATTTGTAAGTACAATAAAGAATTAAGAATTAAAGATAAAATATGTATACTTTTTTTCTTGCGCTCCGTTATTTATAATTTCCCTCTTCATTATTGGTATATTCCATCCAGTCCTACCAGTAGTTCGATAGTCGAACTGTTTGGATGTTTTTTTTCCAAATTGTTATACTCACTGTACGAAAACCAATAAGGCTTCGCCCATTTGGGTGAAGTGTGAGGCAATATGAGAAATACGCTATTTGAACCACTTCTACAGATTACGGGAAAAGACGGACGCACACGAATCGCAAGTTCTCAAACACAGTATAAATGGGTCACTTACTTGATTTGAGCGCCTTCTCTCGCTGCGAATCTTCTGCCGGCCGGCTAAGTGTCCACCACTGAACTTGGAGATAGATTTCACACAGAAAATCACCATAAAATACAATATTTTAGTATCGAAAAGGAATCGTTCCCGGCGAATCACACGCATGCGTTAGTACCAGTGAAAAAAAGTACGGTGGCGCTGCGGTACGCATCTTTCAGTGTCCCATTAGGAGCATTTTTGAATGCGCCGCTGTGATTGGTGGTTACGATCGTGTGGCCCGCGTCTATTCAAAAGAATGGTCATGGATATAAGTCTTTTAGCGATGTGATGGTTTACGAAATCTGTACATACCGCCCACCAAAATACACAATGGTATTTTCATTTAAAAAAAAAATCAAACGTTAATGTTATTAATAAAAGATTGAATAAAGAAGATCAAGGATATTTACATGCTTATCACCTAGATAATAATAATAATACAGGAATCAACGTTGCTAATTCTAATTGCCATCAGAATCAGCCGGTAGTAAACAAAGCTTTGTTAATGCTCGTTTAAAAATAGATCCGTTCGCCGTACGCACCGTTGCTACACGAGCCACTCCATCTGAACCATGATGCAAGTCCAAGATCCGCGCGAGAGGCCAATGTAGAGGAATAGTGTTTTCATCTTTGATTAAAACTACTGCCCCAATGGTTAAAGGTTGGCTATGCTTGTTCCATTTTTCTCGCAGAGTTAACGATTGTAAATACTCAACCTTCCATCGCTTCCAAAAATCTTGCTGAAATCGTTGGAGAAGTTGCCAACGACCAATACGGTTCAGTTGAAGAGCAGTTAAGTCTTTATCAGGAATGGCGGTTAATGGTTCTAACGTTAAGAAATGTCCTGGTGTTAGTACATTAAGATCGTTTGGATCTGAACTGAGCGGGCATAGTGGGCGTGAATTTAGCATTGCTTCGATTTGGATAAATACAGTCGTTAATTCTTCAAAAGTCAGCGTTTGATCACCAATGACCCGATAGAGGTGTGTTTTTACAGCCTTGACTTGAATTTCCCACACTCCTCCAAAATGAGGAGATGAGGGGGGATTGAATCGAAACGTTATCTGATCTCTGTCACATGCTTGCTGCATAAGTGCATTAAGTTTATTGCATGCTCCAACGAAATTCGTTCCATTGTCTGAATGTATTATACTAACTCTACCTCTTCTTCCTACGAATCGTCGAAGCGCGGCTAAATAAGCCTCAGTCGACATGTCAGAAGCTACTTCAAGGTGAACTGCTTTTGTTGTGAAGCATACAAAAAGACAGAGATATGATTTCCCTACCTTTGCCCCGCGATGACTGCCTAGCTTGATTCGAAAAGGTCCAGCATAATCTACGCCGACTACAGAAAACGGTTTAACTTGATTTACCCTTGCAGATGGTAAGTCTCCCATGAAAGGCTCTAGAGGAATAGGGCGCACGCGGAAACATTTGATGCATTTTGAGAGACAACGCCTAATAGCTCGCTTTGGAGACAATATCCAAAATTGTTGGGTGATCAAGTATTGCACAGTGTTGATTCCAGGGTGACAATTTTCACGATGAATTGCTTCGATGATAAGGTATGTAAGCCGGGAATCTCGGGGAAGTAGCGCTGGGTGCTTGTGTTCGAATTCAAGACCTGAGTGTGACAGTCTCCCACCTACTCTTAGAATGCCGCCTTTATCTAGGAAGGGATTTAATTTACGCATTTGTTTAGATAACATTTTACCTTCCGTGAGTTGAGTTATCGTATCACTAAAATTCTCTTCTTGAACACGCTTTACTAAAACTAGGAGAGCTACATGAACTTCTCTAGTGTTTAATGTCAACGAACTATGCTTGTCTGCGAGAGAGTTGGTTCGTATGTTATTAATGAATCGAAGGCAATACGCGAGAATGCGTTGTGATTTTCGAATTGAGGAGAATCGATCGAGAAGTTCATCCAAAATATGTGTTGTCTCAAACGTGGTTAATGTCGTTACGGTTACTCGTTCTTCAGTTTTTGCAATAGTGTTGTCACGTTTGCATAATTTTTTAGGCCAATATTCTTCCGATTGGGTCAGCCAAGCCGGTCCCGCCCACCATAAGTGGCTTTGGACTAAGTCAGCTGGAAGCATACCACGTGATGCTATATCGGCGGGATTGTCTTCAGTTGGTACATGCTTCCATTGAGCTGTGGGTATCGTATCCTCGATGTGGCTAACGCGATTTGCAACGAACGTTTTCCAACGACAAGATGGAGAATCAAGCCACGACAGAACCACCATAGAGTCAGACCAAGCAAATGTGGTCGTCTCTGGAAAGGACGATGAGTACGTGTCTTGAACCAGTTTTAAGAGATCCGATAGAAGAACTGCTGCACACAACTCAAGACGCGGTAAGGATATTTTTTTAACAGGAGCTACACGCGATTTGGCACATATAAACGATACTTGAACTATATTATTCAAATCTTCTGTTCGTAGATATACTACTGCTCCGTATCCAGCCTCAGAACTGTCAGCAAATCCGTGAAATTGACACGATTTTAATTCCGTTTCCAGGTGTCGGGGAATTTTCAAAGTTTTTACTAGATCCAATTGGTCACAGTAGTCATCCCATTGCTTCACTATGTCGTGAGGAGGCGATTCATCCCAGTCAACTTTGAGGATCCATAATTTTTGTACGTAGCATTTTGCGAGAAAAGTTAACGGGGTGAGAAATCCTAAAGGATCAAATATGCGAGCAAGTTCACTGAGTATGGTTCGTTTTGTGCATTTACGGATGATTGGTTTGACATCAAACATGAATTTATCTGTGATTGGATTCCATTTTAGACCTAAGATTTTAATAGTATCAGTTTCTACGTCTAAGAGCACGCTTTCGGGACTTATAAGTCGTTCTTCTGGTGGCAAATCGTTGAGCAGATCAGGGACATTGCTTGCCCACTTACGTAACTGGAAACATCCTTTTGCCATAATTCCTATCAGTTCTTGTTTTGTTTTTTGCGCTAATTCTAACGTAGAGCTTCCGCTGACAATATCGTCAACGTATACATCTTTCTCCAAAACAGCAGCTGCCTTTGGATAGTTTTCGCCATGATCCTGAATTAATTGCTTTATTGTTCGCAGGGCAGAGTGTGGAGCTGACGACGTCCCGTAGGTTACGGTGTTAAGACGGTACTCGATAATTGGTTGGGATTCGTCAAATCTCCAAAAGATTCGTTGATAGTCGCGATGAAGTTCATTACAGAGGATCTGTCTATACATTTGTCGAACATCTGACGTAAACACGACGGCATGAAGACGAAATCTGAGTAGAAGTTCTGCAATGTTAGCTTGCAGTTTTGCCCCGATGAGCAGAGTCTCATTCAGTGATACTCCTGTAACATCTTTAGCAGAGGCATCAAATACTACCCGCAACTTTGTTGTTGCGCTATCCGGACGAATGATGCAATGGTGTGGGATGTAGTATTTACCCTTACTTAACTGCTCAATCGGTACTTTGCTCATATGTCCACTGTCGAGATAATCTCGCATGAAATCATTATACTGTTGTCTCAGACCACGGTCTTTTGTTAAACGTCGTTCTAGTGAGTGAAATCGTCTGAGTGCCACATCACGGGAACCCGGAAAGTCATTGCGTTCCGATTTGAAAGGTAAGGTGATTATGTACCTTCCGGAGTCATCCCTCGAATGTTCCGTTGCATATTTCATTTCGCAAAGCTCTTCATCTGGGGTCATTTTCGTGGACGTCGGTATATTTTCAAGTTCCCAGAAACGCTTCAATTCCTCATCCAATCGACTATCACGGAACCCATCGCTGATTAGAAAGGATCTGGTTTCAATGTCATTGTCATAAGCTTGCGCGCTTTCCACGTTTCCTGTTAACAACCAACCGAACACAGTGTTGATTGCCGACGGTGAGTTAGGTCCTCCCTCCACAACTCCGCTAAGCAACAATGATGCGAATATTTCAGCTCCCAGTAGGATGTCCACCGCGTTAGGCAAATAACATTCCGGATCAGCTAATGGAAGATGTTTAACATGATTCCACGTCGTTGTGTTGAGCTTCATAGCGGGTACGCTCCCACAGATGTTAGGCAATGTCAACGCTTCTATATTGAATAATGTCATTCCATCGATTCCAATGTTTAAAGTTACATTCCCGGAGACGGATGCTGATGCTTGGCCTAAACCACTTATTTTCCGAGATGTCACTGTGCGTTGGAGGCCTAATGCCGCAGCCGCGCGTTCAGTAATGAAATGTGCCTGGCTACCTGAATCAATCAACGCGCGCATTTTTTTTAATTGTCCATTGTAGTCTTTGACTTCGATGATCGCTGTAGATAACAGGACCAATGATCGATCGCCCAAATTAGTCAACACGACGTGGTGAGTGTTATCAACGTTTCCCGATTCATTTTGCTGTTTGTTTGGATTTTCTTGAGGTGTCACTTCATCTACACCGGATGAACTCAGTGCGTCATCGGGATGGAGGAGAGTATGATGGCGTTGGCGGCATTTTTGACATTTGAAAATTGACTTACAATCGCGCAATCCGTGAGATGATTTAAGGCAGTTAAAACACCAGCGATTCGTTTTTGCGTGGTCCACTCGATCTTCAATCGATTTCTTAGAAAAGGCTGAGCAGTTGGCAATGGAATGACTTTCTCCGCAGAAAGTGCATTTTGACATGGTCGGGTTAGCATTCGACGACATGGCCGCTATTGTTTCGGTATTCGACAAGAACGCTGAAGTGATCGGTTTTCTGCTTGTGATCGGTTTAGAGCTTGGATGAGGTCGCATACGTTCAAGGGGACCCTTATCGGTACTACTGAAATGTGTGTCACGGACCAAAGCTTCACACCTTGCATATAGGAAGGTTTTTAGTGCCGCATAATTTGGCAATTCATTGTCAGGGTACTCCTGTTCGAACTCACAACGAATTTTTGAATCGAGCTTAGATAAGACTAAGTAGCAAAGTATGAAATCCCAATGTTCTATTGGCAATTGAAGTCTTTTCAGAATTGCCAGATTTTCGTTGAATAGATCCAATGCGCGCCGGAATTCATATGCACTATTCGATTGCAGTGACAGACCTTGCATTTCTTTCCAGCAGGTAAAGGCCAACTCACGTTTGTCTTTATATCTAGCCACAAGAGCATTATAGGCTTCACGGTAATATTTACCAGTAGCTGGAAACACTCGAATAACGGCGGCTGCGTCCCCTGCTAGACTTGATGCGAGATAGTGCATCCGTTCCGTATCGGAAAGGGAAGCATTTTCATGAATCAACGTTTGAAATATGTCATAATATTCAGGCCACGTCTTAATGTTTCCAGAAAATATGGGTAGATTTATTTTAGGGAGCTTAACCTTTACTCCAACTTCAGATTTCCTGAAAGAGTTTTCAGAATTATTAACTTCAGCAGCTGCGGTGGTGAGGCGTCGGTGTATAGTGAGAATTTCAAAATATATCTCATCGCAGTCACATCTTATTTTATCTTCTGACTCTTCAGTTATTGGATCGCTTACACTCAGTATTGATTCATGTGCTTCTTCAAATCTTGCAGCATGTTGAGCAGCATCAGTAAAATATGCCATGAATTTATCAACCTGACTTTCATCGGCTTGGGCTAATTTTGCAATTTCTAGAGTTTTGGTAAGTCGGTTCAATGCTAAAGTTCGCTTCCGTTGTAATGCTGGCAAATCATGAATTGTTTTAGATTGACTCATATCTATAGATTTAATTTTTTGTCTTATTCTTCGCCTAGGTGTGTATGACATATTTATGCAGGCCTAAAACTATTCAGATTTTATATTTGAAAATAAATAAATCTTCACACAAGATTCTAAAAGACAAATATTCACACAAGATAAAATTACAACTCTGCACAGAATAATACCTTTTTCCCGATGAAAGTTTCAGACCCAAATCTAGGTAATAGTATAAGTAATAAACTAAGTCAACGTAGGTTTCTTTTAGTTGGGTAATAAGATCAGCTACAAAAGACTTGAATAATTAGTACAATGTACATAAGATAGGTAGTTGTAACTTCTGGATCAGAATACTCCTGTCTTATTCAGAGTATGACTGTTTAGTGTTTAGTAATAATTTTCCTAATCAGAAAATATGCATCGATATTGCTAGCATGAACCACGAGTGGGTAAGTAGGTAGGTAATACGGATAATGTTCGCTAGGTTATAATTTCAACGATGGGAGGCAAAGTACCTACATTGTAAGAATATTTGCACTGTATACACACTATAACCCAGTGGACTGGCTCGTTGTACCGTGATGCGTATGCGTTTTACGATAAATTAAATTCTGCGTTAGCTCTAGTATTCGTTTACGAATGTTACGATAAAAGGTTACCCAAACAGGTACCTGTGATTGAAAAAAGTATGCAAGGAATAACGTTTTACGCTTAGTAGGTATTGGATGGAAGGAAAGTAGAACGAAACTCCAATACCCGAGATAGATATGACTGAACTTTGCGCATTATTAGCTATGTGATAAGCCGGTAGTGGTATTTGTAGGAAAAAACTTTTATTTCATGAAAGATTTTGTTGCGAGAAAAAGCTAATGGCGGTGGTACAGCCCGGACGGGAGAAGATTTTCAGATGAAATACTTTTGTTAGGAACTCTGTCCCTGGTTTCGGCACCATAAAAATGTACGAAAACCAATAAGGCTTCGCCCATTTGGGTGAAGTGTGAGGCAATATGAGAAATACGCTATTTGAACCACTTCTACAGATTACGGGAAAAGACGGACGCACACGAATCGCAAGTTCTCAAACACAGTATAAATGGGTCACTTACTTGATTTGAGCGCCTTCTCTCGCTGCGAATCTTCTGCCGGCCGGCTAAGTGTCCACCACTGAACTTGGAGATAGATTTCACACAGAAAATCACCATAAAATACAATATTTTAGTATCGAAAAGGAATCGTTCCCGGCGAATCACACGCATGCGTTAGTACCAGTGAAAAAAAGTACGGTGGCGCTGCGGTACGCATCTTTCAGTGTCCCATTAGGAGCATTTTTGAATGCGCCGCTGTGATTGGTGGTTACGATCGTGTGGCCCGCGTCTATTCAAAAGAATGGTCATGGATATAAGTCTTTTAGCGATGTGATGGTTTACGAAATCTGTACACTCACGGATCGAACTATTTGGTTAGGTTATGTTAGGATAGTGACCACTGATGCGCGAGGCGAGCGAAGCGTGCCGCGGTAGCGGCCGCCGAAGCGCCAGAAGTCCCCTGCTTTCATCTACCTCTCTGCCCAAAGAGTAGAGTCCGTCAGTATAACAATTTGAAAAAAAAAACATCCAAACAGTTCGACTATCGAACTACTGGTAGGACTGGATGGAATAAAGGTCATTATTTGGAGTAAAAAAAAATGTTATACTTATGTCTGTCTATTTCGTTTGCAAATGCATTACAGCATATAAAAACCTAGGTGTGATAATGGACAGTTGCATGACGTGGAAACCGCAACTTCAATCGGTAAGCCAAAGGCTGTTTGCTTCTTTTAGCTCGCTCCGAAGATTACGTAATTTTCTTCCAACAGCTACTAAAATTACGCTGGCACAATCCCTACTTCTCCCTATTCTTGACTACGCTGATTCCTCTTATCTTGACCTCACAGAGGAACTGCTCAATAAACTTGAGCGTCTTCAGAATGTCTGTATCAGGTTCATTTTCGGGCTGCGTAAATATGATCATGTTTCGGAATATCGAGCTAAATTGAAATGGCTACCGATCCGACTTCGTCGTAACTTCCATATTCTTTCCCTTTTATTCAATATCCTCCGCAATCCCTTAACTCCCTGTTATCTGAAGGAGCGTTTTGAATATCTTCATGATCAGAATCCTCGTAATCTTCGCTCCTCAGACAACCTCCTTCTCAAAACTCCTACTCATAGAACAAGTTTCTATGCAGACTCCTTTTCCGTTCAAGCTGTACAACTCTGGAATGCTCTACCCCTATCTATCAAAAAATCCTCCTCTCCTGCTATGTTTAAGATGAGATTGAAATCACATCTTCTCAATGAGAGTAAAGTTGAATCATCCAATTCTTGATCTAAATATTGTTTTATTACCTATATATTGTATTGTATGTATGTATGTATATTAAAATTATTTATTTATGTAGGAAGGTATATTTATTTTTATTGAGTATGTATACGTATTCTATCTGTATTTATTTTTTTAATAGCTAGCATGTTTATGTTAGTCTGTCAAAAATTCAATAATCTGTCATCATATGCACCTGTTAGAAGGGACCTGGTTATCTACTGCTAATTTGCAAAATATAGCCAGAAGCAAAGCAATAATCTACCTAAATGAAATTTAAAATACCAACTACTAAATAGCAAGGTAGTTTTATATTTTCCTATTTGAGAATGCAAACTAAATATTTATATTATATTATGCAAGAAAAACACAGTAGATTATTTCAAATAGTGGGTATATTTCATTTTTATGTATAATGTCAAAATCAGAGTCAAAAAGCATTTATTCAGTAGGATCACATAGAATCGTCTAAAACTAAGTTTACTCCTGTTCTTTCGCGACCAATACCGTGAAGAATCAGGGCAACAAACGCGGATTGGGGCCTCGCATTATTTTAGGTTATCCATTTTAAAACTAAATATCAAGCTTTAGTGCGAAGCCAGAAAAGCTATAATTGAGGCTCGTTGAAGTAAATTTAGATGCTTCTTATGTACAAGGAATAAACGCCTCAACATAGACATAAGTAATTATTAATCATGAAGATTAACAACATTTACCACAATATTACTAAAGAATACACATATACACATCATGAATAAAATACAGAACACAGAAATTATATAAGTACCTAAATGAAACATAATTTCATATTTCACATATTATATAAGCACAGTCACAATTGAATAGAAGCATTTTATAAGTAAAGTTACAAAGTGGGTACTTAGCTTTGGTATCGATCTGCTGCTGCACACTGATCCACATAATCACAATCGTATTCCTTTTATACTCACAAGATTTCAAAATGTCTGCCAGGTTTCTGACCAATCCGAAACCACCAAACATTGAGATTGAACATCTTTGATTATCAGTTAAATTAACAATACATGATATAGTTACATTGTTTTGAATATCTAAACAATGATTATTACAACATTTATGATTAGTAGATTGTGTTCCTTTTACCGATATTTACATAAATTCAAACGACCAATCAGAAAGACTTTGGAATTATCTTACTACTCAGGACATTATAACGATACGTAGATTAGCGAGAGTATTTTAAAAGGTGATAGAGGATTTATACAATTTTTGTTATTATCTAATCGTATCCTTAATTACTGATACCCTTAATTAATTCGTTAACAAAACAACAGTTCATTCAATTGTCTACCTCTTATAGCAAAACTATAAGGTAACTATGATTTAAAGCTTAATGACTACAGTAACAAATCATGTTCTCATTAATATACTACTATAATAACTTAATATAGGTACTATTTAACCTATATCGATAAACTATATCACAATAACAAACATTTTATTGAAGTTTCGTTCAGAAACTGATTCGACTTCACTTTACTTCTTGGTTTATGGCTTCTGTGACTTGTTTAACTGATTGACAAGATTTCGTTCACTTCGTATTATTGTTTGACTTTGACATCTTCAATCAACGTGTCGTTTCGAAATTAATATCTGTCACGGCCATACTGACATGTACTTCGTCCTCGAAGTACCTACAAATTTAGGTTATTTTACACACTTAGGTATACTTTTTTTTTTTTTTTTTATCGGCCACAGCCCTATTCTCGTCCCTATCCACAGCCCTATCCACATCCCTATCCATAGCCCTATCCACATCCCTATCCACATCCCTATCCACAGCCATATCCACATCCCTATCCACAGCCCTATCCACAGGCCTATTCACAGCCTTATCCATAGAGTCAAAATCAAAATTCAAGTCACAGTCACATCTATATCCACATCTCTATCCAAGCCATTTGTCTTTTAGATTCGCAGTTCATTTGAGCAAATACATCACACAAGCAATTTTAACCTCTGGCTCAATACCGCCTTTGGTCCTAATAATTTATATACACAGCATTATAGTTTTCAAATCTTTAGTGTTACGTTTTAATTAGTATAAACGACTTTCAAATTCATTTGCCCGTACACGTAAACGATGTTTACTTATTTTACCATCAGACTCATCTATGTATTATAATTGTGTTTTGAAATAACTACCTCTTAGATAAGTGATTGTTTGTGTTTATTTAAACCGCTCGGCCAGTCTGACGTATATTATAAGTTGAAACTGTAGTAACTTAACGTTCTACTCGTACTAGCCCTTTAGCACAAAACTTGATCTGAACTTACCTAATATTTATTTATCAGGAGTACGAAATACGTAATAGTATTAGGGATTGCAAGTACAAGTTTTTTTTTTACGCAATAACAAACAGCTACATTATAAAGCTTAACTAAAGAACTTATGGAGGTAAGTCCTTAAATTACAAAATATAAATAATAAAATAATAATATATATATTATTAATATAAATATATATGAATGTATTTTAATTACATTTATAACCATGTGAAATAATTTAGAAGTCTAGCTATTGGATGTACTTTATCATCATGAAATATTGCTTTTTAATAATTTTTGCTGTAAAACAAATTGTTGTGCTGAAGAAAGAATTAGCTGGATGTAAAAGGTTACTAAAGAGGAAGTTCCGAAAGAGTTAACGAGAAAATAATTCTGATGACCACAATTAAAAACAGAAGAGGAAGACACACGATTGCTGTTCTACCTTTTATGGAAGTTAAAAAAAAATCCATACTTTTAAATAAATAAATGGAAGTCCTCATTTAAAAAAGTTCAGCAGAAAATTACAACTATCTGGATCATTATAGCCCCATTAGCCCAATGAACTAAAAATGAAGCGCGTAGGTTGGGTGATCACTTGATCAGTAAGGTAGTTGGGACAATGATTCTTATCGAGGTCTGATAAAAATATAATGGTTACTTGCAGACATTAAAATTTATCACCTTGTGTTTTCGTCAGTGCGATCTAGAAAGTGTCAGTTTTAGTCGCACCATCTAGTTATGAATTTAAGTACTAAATACTACACAACCGTTCATCTTAGAATCATTTAAAGTTTGCCTCTCAAACGGTTTGTAGGTTAGGTACGATTTCACCAAATTTATTTAAAAGTAAAACCAACCAACAATCTACAAGAAGGAAAAGGGTCTTACAACAATTCTACAGGCGTCATTATTCAATAATGTGGTGTTATTATTATTATTATAATTTTTCATTTTTTTATATCAAATCCAGCAACGGTCAACGCTAAGATGTTTCTCTTGTGAAATAAACTTTGTTTTGTTTTATATAAAACTAAAGGACCCAGGCGCGACGACGCGTCGTCTGCGCATTGTTTCGTCATATTATTATAAACTTTAGAGATAGAACCACCTTGTTCCAATCCAACCCATTAAAAAAAACTGAATCCATTTTTGATTTGCCGTCTTTGATAATTATAAATAAGTATTGTTTGTAATCTAATAATTTGTGTTGTTTGTAATTTATGTTGTTTGTAATTCCATTGTCGCTTTGGTGTCCTTACTGTTAAGACAATGTACTCTTAGCAGTCGTAGAAAAGATCACATATTACTTCCCAGAGTACGAACAAATCTTGGATTAAAAACCATTACATGTTGTAAACGACTTCACACTACTAAAACAGTAACTGTCCTACTCATATAAATTATACTGTGACGCACAGAGCGAACCTGCACCGTTCACTCTCTAGAATTGTGTACGGTTTTGAGGGTACTTTTGTTTGAATATTTCTGTTTAAAATAACTATCTACCTACATTAACTACTAATATTGCTATTTCTATTTTTAGATTGTTCGAAGCATAATTAGCATATTAGAATAAGTTTCTCTGTAAGTGAAATGTAAATTTCTTTGAGAAATAAATATCTCCAACCTTAATTGTTATAAATAAATAAAATAAAAGTACCCATGTAGGTAAGGGGTTGAGTAGTTTGAAAACATAAATACGCGTTTCGTTATTAAAAAAATATTTAGGCATCACAAATAGTCTTATAATTTAAGTAATAAAAATTGTTCAAAGCATAATAGAACGAAGTGACATCGCCATTTTGAAAAGTCAAAAGTTATTGGTTGTCATGGCAACCTTAGAGCTGTGCTCAAACAGAGAACTGCCAAAGTTCCTATGCAATATTCCCGTTGTACCTTTACATATATTTTTTTTTTGGAACGTGTTTCGGGATAAAGTAGCCTATATGCTATTCTGGAGTTATACCTTTCACCTTACCAAATGTCATTGTAAACTGTTTCGTCGTTTGGGCCTGACACAAACTCAAACTTTCAGCTTTATCAAATAATTTAATAATGCCAGACTGTTCACACAGCATCATCCAGCCCCAAAATAACAAAGTAAGCAAGTGTGTTAAGGGTACTACAGATACACTACTTGTATACTTTTTGCTAGTTTATATAATAAATACATAAATATTATACACATAATTATATTTTATCTAATATATAAAATTCTCGTGTCACAGTTTTCGTTGCCATACTCCTCCGAAACGGCTTGAACGATTTTGATGAAATTTTTTTTTGCTTATCCGGTATCTATGAGAATCGGCCAACATCTATTTTTCATCCCCCTAAATGTTAGGGGTCCACCCCTAATTTTTATTTTTTATTTTTTAGACAAAATTTTTAATTTCTATTTTTTTTATGATACAACATACAAAAACCCTTCTACGATCAACCCTTATTTTTTAATAGCGATATAATGGAAAAACAACGTTTGCCGCGGGTCAGCTAGTATTTTATAAATATTAATAACTGGATCGAATTATTCAGAGTTTCAAAATATTATTATCTTTGATTATTATTTTGTTCGTTAATAATAAATAGCATTTTCGAAATATTATTTTCTGCATCGACTTTTGTACTTCTTTCGAAATATTTTCTGAATAGACTTATTGTACTACTTTTCGAAATATAAATAACTATGTTTCGAAATATTAATAACTGCATCTACAAACACTTATTTACAATTTGGCTTAAAAACTACTTACATATAGTATTTTCGGGGGTTTCTAGTAGTCGCTTCCTTTGTTGGCTTTAGCTGCTGTTATGATGCAGCTCCATTTTAATTCTAGAGCAAGCGCCTCGGTGATGTTACACAAACTTATTGCGTTACAGCCATTCTTGTCAGGATTGAAGAAGCAAAGCAGCACGGAATCATCCTTCAAATGAACAGATGACATCATTCTGAAATTTGAAAAGGAATTTAATTGATTTTTCTTAATCGTATCCCACTTCTGATGTTAGAAGGGACCTGGTTATCTACTGCTAATTTGCAAAATATAGCCAGAAGCAAAGCAATAATCTACCTAAATGAAATTTAAAATACCAACTACTAAATAGCAAGGTAGTTTTATATTTTCCTATTTGAGAATGCAAACTAAATATTTATATTATATTATGCAAGAAAAACACAGTAGATTATTTCAAATAGTGGGTATATTTCATTTTTATGTATAATGTCAAAATCAGAGTCAAAAAGCATTTATTCAGTAGGATCACATAGAATCGTCTAAAACTAAGTTTACTCCTGTTCTTTCGCGACCAATACCGTGAAGAATCAGGGCAACAAACGCGGATTGGGGCCTCGCATTATTTTAGGTTATCCATTTTAAAACTAAATATCAAGCTTTAGTGCGAAGCCAGAAAAGCTATAATTGAGGCTCGTTGAAGTAAATTTAGATGCTTCTTATGTACAAGGAATAAACGCCTCAACATAGACATAAGTAATTATTAATCATGAAGATTAACAACATTTACCACAATATTACTAAAGAATACACATATACACATCATGAATAAAATACAGAACACAGAAATTATATAAGTACCTAAATGAAACATAATTTCATATTTCACATATTATATAAGCACAGTCACAATTGAATAGAAGCATTTTATAAGTAAAGTTACAAAGTGGGTACTTAGCTTTGGTATCGATCTGCTGCTGCACACTGATCCACATAATCACAATCGTATTCCTTTTATACTCACAAGATTTCAAAATGTCTGCCAGGTTTCTGACCAATCCGAAACCACCAAACATTGAGATTGAACATCTTTGATTATCAGTTAAATTAACAATACATGATATAGTTACATTGTTTTGAATATCTAAACAATGATTATTACAACATTTATGATTAGTAGATTGTGTTCCTTTTACCGATATTTACATAAATTCAAACGACCAATCAGAAAGACTTTGGAATTATCTTACTACTCAGGACATTATAACGATACGTAGATTAGCGAGAGTATTTTAAAAGGTGATAGAGGATTTATACAATTTTTGTTATTATCTAATCGTATCCTTAATTACTGATACCCTTAATTAATTCGTTAACAAAACAACAGTTCATTCAATTGTCTACCTCTTATAGCAAAACTATAAGGTAACTATGATTTAAAGCTTAATGACTACAGTAACAAATCATGTTCTCATTAATATACTACTATAATAACTTAATATAGGTACTATTTAACCTATATCGATAAACTATATCACAATAACAAACATTTTATTGAAGTTTCGTTCAGAAACTGATTCGACTTCACTTTACTTCTTGGTTTATGGCTTCTGTGACTTGTTTAACTGATTGACAAGATTTCGTTCACTTCGTATTATTGTTTGACTTTGACATCTTCAATCAACGTGTCGTTTCGAAATTAATATCTGTCACACCCGACCAATCTTCTTTTCACTGATGTTCCTTTCCATCCAAAGGTTGCCTGGAAGAGATCGCTTCTTAGCGATAAGGCCGCCCATTGTACATTTTTATTTGGTTTTTCTTTTGTTTTTGTCTGTGTTAATTTTATTAATGGTGTGCAATAAAGAATTTTCATTCATTCATTCATTCATAGTGTTCTCGGTAACTGTATTACATTGTAATGTATCTATTAGGTAACTTCGTGAGTAAGTTCATGAAGTTACGAATGTGCTTTGAGTGCGAAGTTATCGACTTTGCGATTATAATGATGTAGGTAGGTACTTATTATAGTTTGTTTCGAGTTCAGACTATTACACGAATAAGATCACAATACCAAATAGAAAAGTTCTAAAAACGTTTGTAAAATTACAAAAAAAAAAACATTGAACCTGGTTTTAGAATTTTCCGAAACCTTATTAGGTTAAAATTATGGAGCATAAAAAATAATAGCTAAGTATAACCATCCAATGATCATTTATAATGTCGTTGGTATAACTTATTACTCACATGTCATGAAAATGCTTATTACTGGTCGCATAGGAGTCGAAAATATAGTTCAGCATGGGTGACTCTGCTTTCCCTTTGTATGGTCGACGTGGCTTTGGCGTGACCCGACGGAAGACTGTCGGTGGACCCGTCATGGTAGAAGCCTCAGTGTCTGGTACTGGGGGAAGAAAATAATGTTACATTGGTATGAAAACGAGACAAACTGAACATGATTATTTTCAGAGCTTGGCAGACATTCCCTCAAATAAATCTGATATTATTCTACATAGTATCCGTAAAGGAAAACATCATGAGAAAAGCTGCAGATTAGTCAGTTCCTCAGGTATTGACGCTTTTATTTGCTAATTGAGCTAAGAGGATAAGAGAGATAAGAGAGCCGTGTTGGTCAAATGGGGTTGTGCCTCGACTTTCAATCCGAAGGTCGTGGGTTCGAATCCCGGCCGTGCATCAATGGATTTTTCGTTTCGTATAATTTATATGCGCTATAACACGAGCTCTTAACGGTAAAGGAAAACATCGTGAGGAAACCCGCAGTAAAGTCAGCTCCACACGTATCGACGTCGTCTTTGCCGTGGGCCAGGCTGATTAAGCTGAGAGGATGGCTTAGGTGCTGGGCAAGCCTATTCCATCTCCAACAATGTCCCAGGCACTACAACGTCCCGTTAAGTGTAGGCATGGATTGCCTCCTGACGCTGTATAAATCATCTAATATAGATGTAAAGGTTTAAGTACCTGTGTGAGTGGTCTGTGGCGCGATTGTCGGCGTAAGCACCGCCATCAGCAGCACGAAGCGGTGCATGCCGCCGCATCCTACCCGCCGAGCAGGCGCTCTGAAACAATAAAAAAAATGCTGGACATTTTCACACAGCATCATCTAGCCCCAAACTAAGCAAAGCTTTTACTATAGGAACCAGATAACTACTGATATACTACTTATATACTTTTCGTTTGTAAATACATATATTATACACAGAAACACCCAGACCCGAGACAAATATCTGTAGGTCATACAAACATTTGTCCCGCGGCGGGGATCGAACCCGCAACCTTTTGCGTCACAGGCAGACCTTCGCCCGCTGCGCCACAGAGGTCGTCAATACAATACAACATTTTCATCCTTAGGAACGTTGCTGCTGTATAGCTCAGTTGGTAGCTCTGACATTCGCGTCAGTGTACGAAGGTTTTTGTGATCAATCTCCAAGCTTTTCTGTTCTTTACAAGTGCTTATGAAAATGAGTAAGCCTTATTTTAACACTAGTTAGCATCGCCGGTGGATATCGTAAAAGGAGTTAGGCTAATCAGAAATACTTTGCTAGAATTTCTACTAAGTAGGTACAGTCAGCATCAAAAGTTGATTAACTGTTTGTTTTTTTAAACCTCAATTTGCGAAGAAAAAAATTTGCTTGGGAAATTGTTATGGACTGAGAGTTAATCATTAGCTATTTGTAAAAGTTTTGGTCATGTTGTTAGGGATTTCGGAAATATTCATGTTTGGGACACTTCAAATGTTAAACAAATTTTGATGCTGACTGTACTATAAAGTACCTCCTCAAAAGCACTTATAAATCGATCATGTTACATGAACGTCCAAAATACACTCCAAGAATTTCAAATCTTTTAGATCCTTCACAGAATCAGCTTGATACTTCGCCAATTTCACTTCAATACCCATTTGGTTGTTTCGATGCACCTGCCACTGAAACTTGCAGCTCTTGGGACTGACTTTGAAATGGCGTCAACTTCTATTCTGTTAGGAAATGTCTCAACGGGAATAGAAATCACATTTGAAGTTGTAAAAGTGCGGTTGCTACTTTGAAAACTTTCGTGTGTTGTTCTGTAGAAATTTTCATGCCGCTTACTGGAAAGTTTGGGGTTGAGACCCTAGGTCCGTGGGGTTCTGGAGCCCTTCGGGTTTTCAAAATTCTTTCAGGGCGTCTGGTCGAAGCGACGCGTGATCCGAGAGCTGGCACATTTTTGGCTCAAAGGATCAGCATTGCCATCCAGCGTGGTAATGCCGCCAGTGTTTTGGGCACGCTTCCGACTGACAGTGACCTGGATCAGTTGAGCTATCTATAGATCGTTTCTAACGATCCTTAGATAGCTTGACTAATCCTGTTGTATTTTGTAAATATAACTGGAAAGTTACTTAGTAAAAATATCAAGAAATGCCATTCAATTCAATATACTCAGTTCATTCATTCTATTTTAGATATTTTAAAGAGTGCCTCAGACCAAGTGGATAGTGCCTAAGCTTTGAGTTCAAGGCTGAATAGCAAACCGAGACCAGCCGCACATGCTTTGATTTTTAACCCCAAACCAGAATGCATCATGATTGAAACTCTTCAATGATTTACCGTGAAAATTGTTTATTAGACAACACCCGCTTGGTACGCAGAAGGTTGCGGGTTCGATTTCCGCCGGATAAATATTTGTATGATCTGCAATTATTTATGTCGGGTCTGGGTTTTTCTATGTATAATATGTATGTATTTACAAACAAATATGTATGTATTTACATTTATCTGGTTCCCAAAGTACAAGCTTTGCTTAGTTTGGGGCTAGCTTATTATTAATTTATTTATTTTTAAATCTGCTCATATTTTATCTACTAAATAATTTTCACGGTGTAAACTTTGATATAGTTTACAGTAGGTATTGATTCAGTTTTACTACTCTCTGAGAATTTCAGTTACTTATCTATCCTGAGTTTAGAAGCGTGGACGCTGTTGACGACTGATAAGCACGCCATCTAGCGGACGCGGCGTGCAACTCTGGCTAGCCTCGCAGCGTGAACTTCGTGTGGGTGAACGGCGCGAACGCAAGAACTTCATAGCATGACTAATGACTATCCTATTCGATTTCAACGGCGTAATACGAGTGCCAATATTTTTAAGCTTTTGAATTTAATAACTCATTGTAAAAGTATAAATATACGTTAAACCCAAGCGGTAATAAAGAGTTCCTTCATTGAAGACAACCTGAGCTCAAACCTATCCACACAAGGCAGGAAAATCAAAGCACTAAGCCAGGCCAGACTAGCTGCATATCTCCACAGACGCCTTTTAGAACTATGTTACGACATACGAGTACGTTACAATAATACTCTTTCCATCATGTTAAATAAGTTATATCATGAAAAAATGTGTACATTTCGATCCATGTGGGTAGTAAGTAGAGGGTCTCGGGTCAGTCTAACCAATTCAATCTACGAGCAAACAAGATTACGGTAATTGAGGTTTGGTGCCGCAGAGACCTTGCCTGCTTGTAATAAGGCTGGTGTTACAAAACCGTGAGAAAACTGTGATCAGATTTCATTCAACCTTGAAAGTGGTAATATATGATCGAACCCTGTGAACGTTCTTGCATAGTAAATATATAAGCGATATTAGGTCGATGTTGACAATTAACTTTTGATATCGTGATTATAAGTGAAGATTATAAATCTCCTGTGATCCCGGTATCACACCATTACCGTGATTCGCAGGTAAAATCATGAGTCAGAGAAAGCTTGTTATGACAATGATGATGAATTTTTTTTTTTAATTTACTATTCTGCATGTTTAATAACTTATTGAGATTTGACATTTAAGTACTTATAATTTTTGCTTATTCTATTTATGTAATTATTACTAAAGATTTATATACCGTGTTGATGGAGAAAGTGACACTTACTTAATAACTTTAAAATCTTTATGTAACCATTCTTGTGACAAATAAATTATTTCATTTTATTTACAGTCGTACTCCTAGTCAGCAACTCCTGTGACACCTATAGACAATTAAAAAATACCTTCTTGGACAAAAATCGAACTCACGATCTATGCAAAAGTTATAAGCTTTAGGCTAGAAACACACTATCAGACGCGACTTACGGACGCGGCTGATAGGTATGCACAGTACATAATTACGTTTTTATACTAAAAAGAAAACCGACTTCAATGTTTGACTCGAAACGCGGTGTGACTCAGGGCGTCAAGCTGTCGATTCGATTTCTATTTGTGACATAGCTAGGAGGGAAGGTGTTTAGAGTTTTACGGGGAAACTATCAATCCCTCAGGAATAAAATTTATATGGGACCACCTCTGGAGTATACCCTTTCAAACACGAAAATAATTTTGCAAATCGGTCAACAAATGGCGGAACAATCGCGTAACAAGATAAAAAAAAAAAAAACATACAGACGAATTGAGAACCTCCTCCTTTTTTGAAGTCGGTTGAAAAACAATCGTTGTCGGACGTCTGAAAGCTCAAGGACACGTCCGCGACTTACGTCCGATAGTTTGCACAGGGGCCGTATTCGCGTTCCTTTTTTTGTTCGTTTGATGAATCTTCGGATGCTTCCCACCACGATTTCTGACTTCAAGGGCCAATTTTTCAGTTTGGAATATTTGGTCCTAGGCTAGGACCGTGTTTTAACGTTTGAAAAATTGGCCCTTGAAGTCAGAAATCGTGGTGGGAAGCATCCGAAGATTCATCAAACGAACGAAAAAAGGAACGCGAATACGGCCCCTGGTGGCTTAGCATGAACTCTTATTGCCAGGCAGTTTTTTTTTTGCCTACTGGGGACACAGCCTTACTGAGCTTATATCATAGCCTTATTACTGTGCTGTGTATATTGTTTACAAAACTTCTCATCGATATAAAATGGAGTTTGGTTTCATTCTATTACCGCCGTTTATAAATCAGGTTAATGGACTTTGTTTTGTAATGTTGTTTGGTGATAAATAATATTAATTGCTCCATTTCGTACCTGCTTACGATAATTATTATTCACCTTGTAATTGATCGCTTACCCGTGCTACCCTAGAGGCGGTTGATAAACAGTAAGACAGCGCTTTGTCGTTCTTGATAGATAAAAAAAATATAAATATTTTATTGCAGTAAAACAAGTTATAAAAGTTGCATAGAATAAAGTTAACAAAAGAAGATAGGACTTATTTTACAGATACCGAAGTGTTAAATTGAAAATTATCTGTCAGCTTCCTCACTAGGCACAGTATCGAGGAAGCTTTGATACGATAGGGGCGATTTAATGCTAGGTACTGGTATAGCTACTTAATGAATAATAAATGAAGTAAATACAAACATTCATAAGTAATACATACAATATTTACTAACAGGTATGATTAACGTTAAAATGTAAATAATAAAAATAAATAATTTTATATATAATTTTAGGTTTCAAACTGTACGATATTCTCTGTTTGATCATAATTTAATGTGTTTAACCATTTCATGATTATATTATACCTACTTAGTAATATTTTATATTCACTGATGGGCAAATTGGACCGTACGTAATTGGAATTCTCTACATACACATCTAAGTTGGAAAATGAATTTTAAACACGAACCTAGAATACTGTTGAAACGAGTCGAAACTACCGCCGTATGAAATTAGATCACTTTGTGAACCCATTTGATATTCAAAATCGTTGGCGAGATTATTATGAGAGAAAACTTCGCTAGCCAACTTTCAAAGTCTTAAAAATAACAAGAATTTTTCCTGAAATAACAATGAATGGAAGTTATTTTTTGATTAATTTTAACCCTGCGTCTTATGTGGACGCGAACGCGAAGCGCGGTGCGGTACGGAAACAACAAACAGTCGATTTACTATTGAAGTGTCCTACGTCACCGGTGCGCAGCGGTGCGGCGCGAATCGAAGCGGACGCGATCAGTTTGTTTGACATTTACGCGCGAACCGGTATACTCAATCTGAAATCTGTAGGAAGATTCGCGCGCACGTTGGACAGGCGCGTCGCGCCGCGCCGCATCGAATCGCATCGCTTCGCTTCGCAAACGCGTTCGCGTCAAACCGCCCACGTAATGCCCCATCTTACCTGGGCGGTGTGACGCGAACGCGTTTAAGTCAAATGTATTGCCATGTTCCTGTGTGATTACGGACGACAGGCTTCGGACTTTTTACGTATGGAATGCTGAGATTTGCAAAATAACGGTAGTGATCTGGAATGAGTCTTCTCTAAGACTGAAGACTTCTTTTGAAGATATTGAGTGGCTAGATCTGCAACGCCTCCTGCCTGTGCCGAATGCAAGCGTGATCCTGATTTGTTTTGTTTTTACTTGACGATGAACAAATGAAAATATATCTTGACTCATTTAAAAATACATCAATAACATTTTCACATAACATTACTATTACAAAACAAAAAACTGCCAAGTCATTAATTTTAACGAATCCCTGAAGGAATTATCGCAATTCGGAGCTTTTAAAAGAAAATAGGTACGTTAAATTACAACTGTGTTTCTGTCACAGTTTTTTTAAATAGCTAGACTACTTAAAAATTATTTCTTTAATTCCTAGAACAGCGTGTGGCCGACTTTAGAATGCGGAGGTATAGAACCACCTAATTTTTCTTCAGCTGTATGTATGTTGTTTTATTACCTTTGTTCATCGATACAACCGTTAATTTGTGGACTGATTTTATAAATTGTTTTTTTTTCTTGAAAGGGACATTTTATTCTTGAGGGATTGATAGTTTTACCGTAAATTTCAAAAAAAAGTCTCATCCTCTCTTATTGAAGTCTGTTTTCCTTTTCTTGACTGATTCTATTTTGTTATTTAAATATATAGCTAAACGAAGCTATATAAATATATATATATAAATATATAGCTTCGTTTCTGTAAATAAGTTATTTTAGTTTTAAAAACGTAATTGTTTGTAACTTCATTTTACAGTTTTTGCTAGACGAGTTGCCTAGCTATTCCAAAATTGCTGTGATTTTTTCATTCGTATAATTGAATGCTTCATTACAAGCGTTTTGTTGTCACGTAAAAGGTGCGGCGATCCCAAAGGCTATTAGACTAATGTTTTGCTGTTTCCAAAAAGGCTCTCGCATTTTTCCACGACACGTGCTTTTGTCACATTTCATAGAATCCTGTACGTACTTTTACTTTAATGGGATAGTAGTGACCTAGCAGCCATGTTGGCATAAAATAATGTAAGTATTCAGGGACTTTCAATCCGAAGGTTGCAAATTCGATTCCCGACCGTGCATCAACTGAAGTATTGATGCGGGAGGGACTTCATTCCGTATTATTATTATTTTGTTTGTCAAAGTTTAACATCACGGAACTATAGAGTCCCGGACCTTTGATAGGCATGCATGGGGCCGAAGCCAACACGCAGAGGCCTTTTTGACAATTTTGATCTTGTGTGATGGAGACACATACCGGCTACTATCCCTTCAAGACTAATATAAATATCATTCAGGAAGTCTTCGGTTTGTGCAGAACTATTGAGGATATGGGAAAACTAACTACCGGGCTATGGGGTGGGATGGCAGTGGACTGGGTACTGGGGAAACTATAGGAACTATGACACCCGCCGAAACAATGTTAACGAACATGTAAAAATGGCGGGTGGAGACTTATTATTATTATAAGCCCGATGTTTCTCACTGTAAATTACATAACTGAATATTAATTTTACGCAATGAACTGCCGTATTATTATTCAAAATATGAAAGACGGATTTATCGTTTCATAAACTATGTGCGCACTAAACTGGTGAAGAAAAAGATCAAACAAACGTGTTTGTTTAGCCTTTTTAATTTCAGTTCGGGTGTAACTGTACCCTTGCATATTCAAACTGGGGATGTTAAAGGGTGTTTATTGTAAAACAATTGCGATAAACAAATAAAATACAGCTCGATGGGCCGTCTTAGCAGACAAGGAAAATGTAATAGAATTCAAAATTGAATGAAACCGATAAATAAATAAATAATGCTGGACTTTTCACACCAGCATCATCTAGCCCCAAAGTAAGCAGAGCTTGTGTTATGGGTACTAGATGACTGATATACTACTTATATATTTTTTGTTTTTAAATACATACATATTTATTACATTATGCTAGATGATGCTGTGTGAAAAATGTCCAGCATTATTATTATTATTATTATGTTTGTCAAAGTTTAACATCACGGAACTATAGAGTCCCGGACCTTTGATAGGCATGCATGGGGCCGAAGCCAACACACAGAGGCCTTTTTGACACTGTTGATCTTGTGTGATGGAGACACATACCGGCTACTATCCCTTCAACACTATAAAAATGCATTCAGGAACAGTCTCCGGTTTGTGCAGAACTATTGAGGATATGGAAAACTAATTACCGGGCTATGGTTTGGGATGGTAGTGGACTGGGTACTGGGGAAACTATGGGAACTATGACACCCGCCGATTATTATTATTATTAATATACATAGAAACACCCAGACCCGAGACAAATATTTGTAGATCATACAAACATTGGTCCCGCCGCGGGGATCGAACCCGCAACCTTTTGCGTCGCAGGCGGGCCTTCGCCCACCGCGCTACAGAGGTCGTCAAACCGATAGCAGCATTGAAAGGTCACGAAGATAAATTTCTCTTTTGATTTCTTAATTAGGGCTTGGGAAAAGATGATAATCAGCAAGCTAAACGCCATTTACACGATACCATCCTAGCATACCATTCATGCCTCTTGCTCCAGAATATTAGCTCTTACTTTTTTATGTTGAGTTTGAGAAAGCAAGAGGCAAAAATGGTATGCCAAAATGGTATCGTGTAAATGGTTTACTCTTGTAGGCATGTGGAGTAGTGCAACTTTCGTCGTGGGTGGTCGGCCGGGCATCATAGGGTTTTTCGTTTCGGATAATGTAAATGGTGGAAGAAAAATACATCGTAAGGAAACATTTAGCACTCTATATGCGGGGAAAGGCTTTATTTTATTTTATTAATTTAGGACATCCAACAGAAAAATCACAAAAATAGTATTTTCTCAACTGAGCTACTTATATCGAGTGTTTCCCCAGTTATATAATGCCACAGCATGCACTATGATATGGACTCAACTAAACTAAAATGGTAGGCGTTTCTTACATTAGATATTATTATTGAGTTACAAAGATATTAAATCAAAATCAAAATAAAACAAGCATTAAAATTGCTTACAGATTTTCATGTATGGAATTTGAACTTCAGCTAAATGTGGGCATATTGTTCATCGAGTAACACTAGGAGTAACCATGTGACTCGTTGAGAAAAAAAATTGGTTGTCTGTAAAGTCGGTTTACTGACGATAGTTAAACGTGACAACGTCTACGCATCGCTCACTCAAGTAGGAGAGAGACGGATGTCGAACGCTGCCGAACGCAAAGGCCGATTGTGCTTCTTTGTCGCTCGTTCCGCGCTCTCGCTTGCACTTCAAGCCTTACATGGAACGCCTCAGAGCGAGGTAACGCCGCATGACGTCATGTTTTTTCGTGTGTGCAGCCGGCTCTATCGAATTATAAGACGTAGTCACGTCAAAAAACACGACGAATCACACATTTTGAAAAGATCTTTAACTCACATATTTGAGAGAATGTCTACCATGCCTTGGAGATACAGCCGTGATTCTGTTATTTGGTAAGTTCTCGGTATAACGAATTACTTTATGAAAAGTACTCTAAACTCTAAACTTTGCGTGTCTTGGTGTGAGCTGACCCTAAACGTGGCCGGTGTTTGCTCGGTAGTTTGTTTAACAGCAAACATTGACAACGACTTTTAGATAACATTGTAAAAAGTATTTTCCGAGGGTCCCAAAGGCCAAACCCTTTTAAATTTATTTATCAGAAATGGAACGCGGATCCTGCGGGAATACCCCATTTTACATGACACTTCGTTTTTCGACAAGCCGCCGAAACCGAGTTTTTATCGAAATATTTTCGATGGTTCGACCGCTTTTAATAATGTGAGTGATATATATATATAAATAAATAAATCAATAAATAAATATAAATAATGCTGGACTTTTTCACACAGCATCATTCAGCCCCAAAGTAAGCAGAGCTTGTGTTATGGGTACTAGAATGACTGATAAACTACTTATATACTTTTTGTTTGTAAATACATACATATTATACATAGAAACACCCAGACCCGGGACAAATATCTGTAGATCATACAAACATTTGTCCCGCGGCGGGGATCGAACCCGCAACCTTCTGCGTCGCAGGCGGACCTTCGCCCACTGCGCCACAGAGGTATATGTAGTATATATGTAGTATGATATATAATAATATGTAGTTGGATAAACTCGAAATAAAATATGGATTATGGAAAGCGCTTGAAATGAGCCTCTTTGATGTGCACTTCTATTCTGGTTGGCAAGAATTAGTGAGAAGGGATTTTTGACACAGGTATTTATGTTGTCATAGACTAGAAAAGAAAAGTCGAAATCAAACGACCATGGGACTATTATTTTATAAACTTCTATGAGATTAATTTGATGCCAAAACATAAAACTAAACGAGCATGACTTAAAACAAATATTATTTCAGATTTAATATGATCTAATGCAGTACCATGGTTAAACAATAATATCCTGAATAGAGCACGTTGTTTTGTTGTTCAAAATCCACAAACAAATTCGGAATATGATTTTGTGGAAATTCACTTTATGAGCAACCTAGTACAGTCAGCATCAAAAGTCGATTAACATTTGATGTTTCTAAAATCTGAACTCTTCTGAAATCCGGAACATCACATCCAAAATTTTGACAAACATTTGAAACTTAGGTCTCAGTCCATTATATTAAGCCAGGAAAAGTTTCCTTTTTCTTAGAAATTTAAAACGAAAGATGTTTCAAAAAATCTAATTGTTAATCAATTTTTGCTGCTGACTGTATCTTGCAATCCTACTAATATTATAAATCTGCAAGTTTATGAATATGTTTGTCTTATAAAAGTGAGGCTACACTTGAACATAAATTACTCGACATTTTACATGTCTACCAATTACTCAAATAATACGCGTATTATTTTGAGATAAAAGTAAGTAAGTTCGTATGAGTCTCCGTAAAAACTCCGTCACCAGAGTTGGCCACTGACTCATATGAACTTACTTACTTAAGGAGCAGCGAGTAAAACCACGGGTGTATCTAGTATAAATATACGCAAAGTCATAAAGTGCTCCAGCTGACAATAAATCCATTAATGTGGTATAAATCCACAAAGCTCACATAAACCAGATTACAATTAAAATGAATGGCGTCATTCTCGAAGTTTCTGATAAACATAACATATTAAATATGAATATAATGTGTATTTAATTAGCAGTTACATGAAATAACTTCAATATGTATTTATACAATAAATATGATTTACACTGCATTACTTGTAACGCTCGTCAAATGTAACGTGTACCTACCAGTTTTTGATAAGTGGTCCAATTGAAAATCAAAGTGTTCACGATTGTATCCCCAAGACTCGATAGATACTCTCAAGATCTACTGTATGTCTCTAGGGAACTAATGAGGAACTTAATATCCAAATAGGTATTCATGATTTGTCACTAATTTCATCACGATGTTTTCCTTCCACCGTTCCGGCTCGTTTTGAACACTCAATTCTCTGCAATATATTTTTTTTTTATAAAAATTTGATTGGTCGGGATTTGAAACCGTTTATAACCCTTAATTTTTTACCCCTATCTCACTCCAAAATAACTTTCAACTGACAAACATGTAATTAATTTCGGGTTACTGTCGTTTGGGACACAAAAGTTTAGGACACTTGGTCCCTATTGACACTTTCGATTTTAAATATTTTTTTCACTGTCATTTGGGACACCAATAGAAAAAGCTGTTTTGTACAGTCAGGCAAAAAACCTCTAACGTTATAGTTTTTGAAACTATCGTGGTTAGGAACATAATTAATGTTATCTACGGGATAATTATCATGATTTTTGAGTTAAACCTCTAACGATACCTCAACAGTAGAAATCTTAATATCAAATTTGCATTTTTAAAAAGGTAAAGTATTCGCTCAGGTGCAGTAACGAGCGAGCAAGCGCTAATGCAAAACTAGTTCTAGAAAGCATAGAAATGTTTCTATTTCTTTCTCTTTTGTTTTTAAAGGGTTCAGTTGTTCTTTTTGCTCGGACGCACGACCATTAATTAGTCTACCTGAGTCATGGTCAGTGGTTAAGTAAAAAAAATAGTCATGTGGCGGTTTGTGTTGTTGTTCATGTTTTTTGGAGGTAAGTTAACTATCATTTACGTAGCATTTTTTTATTGGTATTATACGCTTTAAGGTACTTAATTACTTTAAATTTAGATCTAACCTGATAAAAAATTGTGTGTATTGTAAGAGATATTTAATTTCATTCATAATCGTAGTCATTATATTCGATGCATCAATTTATGGTTTTGTTAGATAGACTGTTAGGTACAGATATTCTTGTGAAATGTTCATAAAGTAGCATATTTGTTTTTTCAGGAGATACACCAGCATCGTCAAGTCAAAATCAAAATGGAATCGAAATAGTAACGTCGAAGCGCGGAAAACCGATACTTCTACGTGCTGGCTATATAGATACCATAAAAGATAAGAATTCTAAGAATAATGTGCCAAATATAGTAAAAATACTGTGATTTTTTAGGTTATTTTTTATCTTTAGGTTATCTCTTGATTTGTTTGATATTTTAGCTTTAGTAGAGTATTGTGCCAAATGCTGTGAATATACTGTGATTTTTGTAGGTTATTTTTTTTTAAAGATTTTTATGTATACACAAAAGATTTTAATAATAAGTAGGTAATGTTATGACATTATTATTGTTAATTAATATAAACCGATATTTTGAAGATGTGGACTTTACAACGTAGTAAATAAATATACCTACATTTTAAATGAATTTTTGTAGTTTTTTTTTAAGTCGAAAAAGACTTACAAATTATTTAATTACAATGATATGATACCTATACCTACACGTCGCCACCATTTCTAGTCCCTTTAAGCTACTTTAAAATAATCGTATTATAATTATTTAAAAACTTTTTGATCTGACTGTACAAAACAGCTTCAATATTTTGATAGTGTCCCAAATGACAGTGAAAAAAACATTTAAAATCAAAAGTGTCAATAGGGACAAAGTGTCCCAAACGTTTGTGTCCCAAACGACAGTAACCCTTAATTTCATTAGGAATATATTTTATCGAATAACCACACAACTATTTAAAAGTAGAAGTACAAATTGCTTTATCATTAAAAGTAATCTAAATAACGACGCCCAGTCACGCAAGTTGAAGGGGTTTCAGTGGAATCATTGCTTATGTTTCCTATTATTATGCTGTCAGTTAGTATAACATCAGATTCCAGGATTCAAGAGTCAAAATAATAAAGATGGAAGCAAATAAATGGATTCCATGGGACGCCTAAGTCAAGCTCACATTCTACTTCACACGAACTTGTAGCTGCTTATTACAAAAACGTTAAACTTTAGTTGATCCCCAAGTTGACACAATGAAACAAAACTGTTACCACAAAAAAGCGTTCTATGTACAAGTATTTAAAGATCGTTTTTCTAGGGACAGTTTTTTAGTTAGTCTTAGTCTAAACTCGGTTCATTTTTTTGTAATAAGACGGATGTTTTAATTTATTTATTTAACTAACTTGTAGAATTATTTCAAGTGATCCTAGTGTGTGTTTATTTTTCTAAGACTAATAGTATAGTGACTAGTAGTATAGTGTAACGGAAAGCCAATAACAGATTTTCACTAAAAGAAAACATAAAATAAATACGTGATTCAAAAGAAATATTAAAAAAAGGAATATGTATTAAGTAACAAATCTACTCAATTATTGAAATATGAAACGCCGCCTTAGAAATGCTGCTAAAATATGACACAATTAGAGTATGGAGTCTGCTGCACGACTGTGACAAAATAAATTCATAACTTTTGTCGGTAACTGGGTTAATAGAGAAGCACTTTTATAGCGAAATCATAAATTTTAAAATACATAAAATAACACTAAATCGTATTCATTTCATTCGGAAATAAAGAACTTAAATTCTACTTCCTGGCCTACTTAATTATGAATCCCCTAATTGGAGAGTGCAAATAAAAAAATATAAAGTATTCGGGTATGAAGGCACGCACATACATCCAACCTGCTATTAACTTGTCAGAAAAAAAACAGGACCACGATTGGCCGAACCAACCCGAAGGCGTGGTAGACATCCTTTATTTATATCATCATCATCATCATCAAGAAGTCAAGAATATCCCACTGCTAGGTTTGGCCTCCCTTTGTTTACGCCATTCATTCCGGTCCTGTGCCTCACGCATGCAAAATCCTTTATTTAATAAGATTACATTTAAAAAAATATATGTAAGATACATCTTTCTGTTAATTTCAGGTTTGATCCTATTGTGTACCCTGAAAAAGGGTTCTTTGGTTTAAAATGTTTATTTTATTCTGAAGAAAAGGCACATTTAACGAGTATATCATTATCGACATGTGTAATGTACATCAGAGATTGTTGGTGTGTAATGACTGTTTGATTGTAAGATATATCCACCCCACTAGCACAACAAGTCCCTCGTTATAAGCGTAGTTGGTATCTAATTTTGTTTTTTTGAGAATGTAAATGAACGAAATTGAAGAAAATAAAACATGTGGTGACCTCGTCAGGTTTCGTATCGTTATTAGATAGAAATTTAAATCCTTCTGATTTCATAAAATATAACCCGCTGCGCGCTGCTTCGTATTTCACAATTTCATGAGATATCATTTTTACGGAACCCTAATTAATTTCTAAAACGAAAGGGAAAGTTTTCGAAATGCTATCGGTAGTTTCAGGGATTAGTCATACTAGAGTATTTTACACGTAGAAACGTATCCATGGACGCTCACGAAGGAGACTGTGCACAGGATGAGAGTAGCACAGAGAGCCATGGAGCGTGTAATGCTCGGCATCACACTTTTAGACGATAGCGATGTCAGCAAGCGCATATTAGGGCTCAAGTGGAGCTGGGCAGGACACTTGGCCAGACGCGGTGATGACCGATGGAGCAGAGTGATTACCGATTGGTGCCCTCGAGAGGGCTACAGAAGAGTAGGTCGTCCGGCGTCTAGGCGGGTCGACGACATTATAAAAACAGCAGGTCGTTCATGGGTCAGACTGGCGCAGGATAGGGAAGGTTGGCACAAGCGAAGAGAGGCCTTTGCCCAGCAAATAGAACTTTTACGTTTTACGCTGTACAACAATGAACAATTTTGAAAAATAAATAAATCTAGTTATAGTACTAAAAGATACAACTTAAAAAAAGGATTTTGTCTCTTTCCTTTTTTAACATTTCATAAATTAACTTAAAGAGCCTTATCACGGAACCGTTCCCATGAGAAAAGGACTATTAACAAACAAACAAAAAAAGCCACCTTATGGATAAGTATAGGTACCTATCTAGGTCAGTGAGAAAATAAACCTTCTATCTAGAAACTTTATTTTCTCACTGACCAATGTCTGAATGGATTTAAATTGATAGCGAAGGAAGGGCAATATTCTAAGCCAGCGGCTGTTTAACGAAAAACTAATTAAAACGATGAATCTCATTCATAAAATTGATACTTGTATGTAAGTATAAAACGGTAATAAAATCATTTTTATCGTTGCGATAAAATTGTAAATTCTACAATTCGTCAAAGAAAAAACAACGTTTATTCTATTGTGCAATAAAAAATAAATGAGCGAAGCAATTTTTCCACCATCTTACGAAACGCGCACTTAAATTGAAAGCATACTTAGCATCGTAACAAGACGGCTTTTTAAGGGTTCCGTAAATCAAAATGTCACCAAAAACTAAACCGAGACATTATAAAACGAACAAAACTTAAAGGATCTTATAACTATTCAAAGTCACGAATATTAATTAAATATTAAATGTAAAAGGTTAAAAAAGTCTTTAATTAAAGTACTTAGAAGATGAAGCTATAAAAATAATGATAAGAAAACATCAAAACATGAATTCAAAAGATTATTTGATACTAATTTGAATATAAGAATAATAAAGTTTTATTTTCTCCACATCATACACAACAGTTACAATAGGCACCTAAATCTACATAACTTTTTGTGGGTGAAAATACGGCTACCCCTCAGCATTTGCTCCAACAGCTCGAGAGTGTTGGAGCGCTGGTTTTCAGTGGCGCCATACATTTGTTCAGAAATATAATAGCTGAATGTCATAGAGTGAGATAGTAGCCTAATCAAAACGACGAAGTAAAATGGAGCAATATGCGGAATTCTCAAAACGTCTTCAACTCGCACTTGGTCGTAATTTGAATTGCACTTACTCGTTTTATTCCTTGTAATTTCAATTGCACAATGGTTTTACGACTGAAAAGATAACAAATGGAATTTATAAGTCATCTTAGATGATACTTGGATACTCGCCAAAACTTCATACTAATGCCGCGGTATAAAAGTTAGTAGTAGCTCTCTGAAGTAGCTGCGCAAAACCCATTTTTGTGACGCCTAAAACCGTGCTATCTCGCTAACTCTACCAATCCTGCACAATCGTCTATTGCACCTAACTTCAGAGAGCTAAAGATCCGTTGTGCTTAGTATACTTACTGTAAGAAACTCAGACAACAAATAACACAATAGTTTACCAACAAATGTTAATAAATAAATAGCTTTATGATAATCAAAGTCTGAGGTCTGCTTAACATTCGCACGAAGTCCCATCGGAATTGACTTAGCGTAATTTTGTACAGACAAACTTACTTTTCAGAATTTGTATAGTGCGTGCCGCGACTTAAATTTATTTTGCTGGTGCCAAGAAACATTTTGCTAAAAGAGCTTAAAATAAATTGAGCAGTACTTCATTATTATTGTAACCTGAAACAGGTTTTCACTGAGCTATCGCAGGCACCAGTCTCACACAATTCAGGTTAATATGTAGCATAGTCTTTGGATAAATAACCTAAATGTGTTGAGAAAATAAACGGTTTTGAATTGAATTGAATTGAATTGTTATAAATATTTAAACAACTTTTCGGAGGCAATGGTTTATTATTCAGGAAAATATTTCAGGCACAACGTATAAAATAGTGTTTGTAGTAAGTTTCCCCCTAACGCTATTGGAATCTTCCTAAAGATAAGGAATACCTAGCTTTTAGAAGGTAGTAAAATGTATGATAAGATGAGATAATTTTATTTCATAAAAAATTACCCAGGACCCCGCACTAAGCTTGTAATTATGTAGGTACGAGTTGTATTAAATGTAATCAGTCTCTACTAATAATAAGTAGGTAGATATTTAGTAAATGCGGTTTGCGAATTATAAACATTATAACGACGACATACTTTTACGTGTCGTTCGTGTGTTGCTAGTTTACTCGTTAGCTAAAAAAATTTATCAAAACTCTATCGGCCTTACTAATAAACTCGGTATAAAGTTATTCCTGAGTGTAAACTGTCAAAATGTATGGTTATTCTTATTTAACTCCGAGGAATAACTTTACACCCCGTTTATTAGTAAGGCCATATGTTTTGATATTTTTTATGCTCTATAAGTTCATATAAAGTGCTCAGCATTTTCGGAACACACAAACGGGACATTTCCCCGAAGAGACCGGAAACATGGACCGGGAATATAGTTCCCTTTCGGCCACACGACATTATCTGGGAATTTTCCCACGGAAATGTCAAGTCTTATCGAATAGGGCTGCCGAAGATTAGTTATGTTTGACAGGACAAGTGGCATACGACTACCGTTCAATGCAAAGGGTCAACTCACACCGAAATGCGACGCTTCTTAAAAAAAGATATTTTTTTCCGCACTGTTTCTGGTCCAGTATGAACTAGCTTTAGTCAAAGTCATGTGATCTCAGTTTCTTGGTTTATGGCTTCTGCGACTTGCTGTCGTCATGTGATCTCTTACGAATACTTATGATGCGATGTCACTGATTGTTTACTAGTCAAACCGAAATTTGAGGGAAATTACAGTTTCGTAGTAAGACGGTTTACAAGCTGTTGCTCTAAGCTCTCTAGGCTAAATACTAAAAACCTACCTCCTTTTAAGCGATATAACGCGTGTCGCAGCAAGTGCTGCGCCACGGGCACCTACAGCGCCACTGAAAACCAGCGGCTCTAACAGCCTCTTCAGCTGTTGGACCAAATGCCATTATTTAGGTAGCCATATTTTCACCCACTTAAACATTGATAGATTTATACATAATTATAAAACTCGTGTATTGTGGATTTTTTTTTATTGTATAAATTTTAAACTTGTATGAATATTTCAGGCAACTTATGAATAGTAAAGATGATTAAAAAAAATGATGTTTTTGGTTTTTATGAAAATAATAGCATGTTTTGAAGATGTTAAAGTGCCTCAGTTATTTTTCCCACTTCAACAGTTAACTGTCCCCTTTTAGGCGCGTGTAAGTTCATTTGACAGGGCGTGTCGGGTTGACACGTAACACTTTGCTAATTCTGTACAATAATGAGCTTCGTACACGCCTAGCCACAGTTTCTAATTTTATTTGAAACCTCCTGTCTACACTAAACAATCTATACTTTTAATAAACACTGATCAGTACTTTATTTCCAACCAACATTGTAAGTGCAAAAACAAGTGAGCGCTTTTGTATTTCGGAAGTCACATCAAATTGTCGAGCTACAGAATTCCAAAAAAAAAGAAGCATGAGCTATCATAATATGTTAATGTGTAGGATTTTTATAAACTTTACCTACTAGAAATAGAGACCTATCATTGGCTGTTTTTAACATAATACTAATTATGTTTAACTATGTATGTAATTGATAAAGATTGGTAAAGGTAAAGGTACGATCTGGTAAAGGTTGCTGGGAGCCGTTGGGTGCAGGCTGCACAAGATCGATCGCTGTGGAAATCGATGGGGGAGGCCTATGTTCAGCAGTGAACACTGGATGGCTGACATGATGATGATGATGATGATGTATGTAATTTATAATAATAATAATAATAATAATAATGCTGGACATTTTTCACACAGCATCATCTAGCCCCAAACTAAGCAATTCTTGGTCTCTTTTATAAAAAAAAGCCATGATGGGGCAGCTCCTTCAAAAGCCATTCAAAGTTTATATCCATGACCAGAGTTAACCACTCACTCATACGAACTTATTTTGATATAGTAACTTACCTCTAGTGACTACGATTTCTGTGTGAGGTTGTAGGTACGGGACAGGTGCCGTACGACGACCTACAATTAATTTGGGTGCTAATCAGTTTAGGTTCCTAATCGCAAAGTTTTCGTACCGTGACAACGTGACATTGTTTTACTTGTATTACATATTATTATATTACAAAACGATAGTACCTATTAACGACGAGTCTAGTAAAATACGTTATAGCGAAGCAGTTCAGTTTAGTGCACGAAAGGAGCCTCTAAGAGGCGCACTTAAAATCCTTTCACCACACTGGTTCGAAAGAACTGGTGACACGATAAGTTCAGTTTAGGACCTCAACTGGATCGCTAAGCTCATAGTTCCCAGGAATCATTTTATTTTAAAACATATCTATTTTATGGCTTTTTTACTGTGACTCTATATGTGTGAAATATCGAGTTTAAAAGAGATTCTTTTCACGATAAATCTTGATAGGAGTATGTTTACTACCAAAGTAAAACACTTGTGTTAAACACTTTGATTCTTGACTTGTGTTGGAACAACATATTTGTCTTTCCACTCTGCTCTAACAGCCGTCATTTTAAACTACACAATCTGACAGGGCTTCATTTTTGTGTTGTAAATAGACGTTTGACCGTATCAATTTAATTTCTAAGCCCATTTAAGTGTTCACTTCAAAATTTATCATTTATTGATTTTTTAGAATTGTTGCATAATGATTTTCAAGGAGAACAGACGTTCCACCAATCGCAGCGCAGCTACGTCACGAATGGGGTAAGTTATACAAGAAGCAACAATCAATTGAAAGGATAGTTTTTATCGATTTTCTCGGGATTTGATAACAAAACAAAAAAAATCATTACATAAATATTTTAAATTTAATTTTTGGACCCAATTCCTGAATTAAGTTAGTATAAAATGAAAGACCCTATATACAACGTATTGCACACAATCTACCCTTTCTCACTACTTTATATCCATTTACATGTATAGTTGTATCTACGCGCAGTATGTAAATTAGTTAGTATTTTGATTATCCCAAGCCTGTCACTTGATTACTTAGGAGTGTTATTTTCTGTCACTCTCATTTTAGAAAGAGATGTCAATAGGTTTATCAGCTTTGTATTGTAAGCTTTGTGATACAATCCCACACCAGAGCTTTAGAGCGTAGCATCCCTAACAGCACAGTTCCAGTTGCAGAAATATAGCTCGGAAACAATTCAATAGACGACAGCCGCGGAAATTCAATCCAGTTTTGCAACTGTACTCTTGGGTCATTTTTATCCCGCCCGCGTTCCTGGGTCATTTTTATCCCCGTCGCATTCAAAGTGTTAAATTGTTTTGTTCTTCAGCTGTTTGTTTTCAAAGCTTGTTGTTTATCTAGACGGGCTGTTTTCTGAGGACTTTTGGTGCTTACGATACGTTATCGGTTTTTAAAATAGAAGGTAAAAGAACTAATTGTACTGGTCGCGAAGGAACAGGAGTAGAATCACCTAGTTTTAAGACGTTTCAAAGTGATCCCAGCGGTAATACTGAATAAATGCTTTTTGACTTTGACTTTGACTTTGTAACAACGAACTGTTTCGTAGGAGCTGTTTTTTAACTTATTGTCTAGACATTACTAATTGCTCTTGTTATAGGTACTTGTATAACACTCTTGAGTCTCGTCCTTAAAGCAGTCCAATGCACACAACAAAGGGCCCAATCATTATGACGACCTCTGTAGCGCAGTGGGCGAAGGTCCGCCTGCGACGCAGAAGGTTGCGGGTTCGATCCCCGCCGCGGGACAAATGTTTGCATGACCTACAGATATTTGTCTCGGATCTGGGTGTTTCTATGTACGAGTATAATATGTATGTATTTACAAACAAATATATAAGTAGTTTATCAGTCATCTAATACCCATAACACAAGCTCTGCTTACTTTGGGGATAGATGATGCTGTGTGAAAAGTCCAGCGTTGATTATTGATTATTATTACCTACTCTTTATTATAGGATAAATTGGAAATAAAAATTACTTCTAGCTCTACCTACTTATAGGTATTTAATTTTCAACAATAGTGTTTAAAATGAGGAAAGCAAATCAATATCTTTCATCTTCCCAAATGAGAAGGTAAACTGAAGCGCTCGTGGTCGTGCTTGCTTAGTCGATCTTGTTAGATCGTCGAAGTTAAGCAACGTTCGAAACGGTCTGTAAGTTGATGGGTGACCGCCAGTGGCATTTTCATCTGAGCGCTTCCGCGCTTCGGAGGGCACGTTAAATTGTCGGTCCCGGCTATTAACATCATGACGGAGGTCTAGAGGCGGCCTAATAACTCCATCACCAGATTGACCACTGACTCATACGAACTTACTTACGTAGAAGGGAAACTTTACAATAACTTCAATAAAAAAGTAGGTGAGTGTCGTGGAACACTCGGTTGGAACGAAGTTTCAACATTTGGCATTTGTCAAATAAATTATTTACTAAAATCCTAGAAACGCTCTTCCGTACTAACAATGTGAAAATCTATGGACTGCTTCGCGACTGCGCACTTCGCACTGTGACGTTTTGATAATATATACAATTGTGTCGTGACGCAAAAATCAAACACTTTTTTTCGTCTAGCCCCGATACCGTCCGAAAAGGAACTTTGTTCTAATAATCGAGAATACAACTTGCAATTTTGTTCAGTACCTTCATAAAGATATTTCACACACTCGTATCTCCAGCCCTTCTTAATCTTGATAGAATACATGTCTCCGAAACAAAACTTCCAGTTTGCTCCGATCCGCTAAGCTTGCGTGATTGATCATGGTTAGACTATTTCGACAGTTCAGATTATATCTTTGCATTCAGCACTAGTTTTGAAAAGGGTTTTATACTTTTAGACTAGCAGCGTTCCCGTGGTTTGACCCCTAGTTTTTTCGGGATTTAATGGAACATGTCCTTCCTTGGGATACAACGTCTGTGCATGCCAATTTTCAGCATAATACGTTTAGTGGTTTGGGCGTGAAAAGGTAACAGACAGACAGACCAGATCTACTTCCACATTGATAATATTAGTAGGTATGAATATATAGGGTATTTCATTTTAAACTAACTTAATTCAGGAATTGGGTTCAACAAATATATTAAAAAATATTTATGTAATGATTATTTTTTGTTTTGTTATGAAAATCCCGAGAAAATCGATAATGACTATCCTTTCAATTCATTGTTGCTTCTTGTATATGTATAACTTAGTCCATTCGCGATGTAGCTGCGCTGCGATTGGTGGAACGTCTGTTCTCCTTAAAAATCATTATGCAACATTTCTAAAAATCAATAAATGATTTTTGAAGTGAAAACTTAAATCGGCTTAGGAATTAAATTGATACAGTCAAACGTCTATTTACAACCCAAAATGAGGCCTTGCCAGTTTGTGTAGTTTAAAATGAAAGACCCTGTATTATGGTATGGATTCCAAGTGAATTTTAAGAGTGGGAATGGAACCGCTTTGTCAAAATCCTGGACGAACATTCCTATTTGAAAACAAAAAGGTGTAAGCTGGCGAATATAATGAAAATAAATATGAGTGGGCGGTTATAGGCTTGCAACCCACGCGACCACGTATGCAATTCAAACTTCTTACTTACTTAACTTAACCATGTACTTGGACTTGTCTCTGACTGACTATTATGATTTGTTATTACTTGATACACCTATGATATCTATCGTGGTTTCAGGATAAAGTTGTGATCATGTTTTTTAGGCAATATATGTCACGATATGATGTAGTGCAACCTGTTGTCGTGTGTTTGTATGTATAGTATCACATTCAGTAAAATAGAGCAGTTTTTTGAAGTGAAAAATTCTTTAGGCGCATGTAGGTAATATTTCCCGACGATTCAAACAATATTTCCTCACGATAAAAAAATACACACGTAGTAAGTACCTAATTGTTTAAGTTTTCACTTCTGTCGAAACTCCCGGATTGCCACTGTTTTTTTTTTTTCATTATACAACTCCTATTACTAGAACAAGTGCTAATGGTATCAAAGGTCGTTAGCAAACGCTTGGAGATTGTATTTGTAGGCAAGAAATTGCCTTAGTTCGTAGATAAGCTAATGTGAATGAATGTAGATGGAGTAGAAAGCTAAAGAAACAGTGGATGGCTTGAGTGAAAGATGGCAGAGTCAATGAGTGGTGAAGTGACGGCCGGCAATCCTACTCATATAATATAATATATTATATTATTAGCTATAGCTGAAAGTTTGTGAGATGATTTAGAAATTAAATGTTTAGATGTTTGTATGTTTGTGTTTCAATCACGCCTAAACCAGAGAACCGATTTGGATGAAACTTGGAATAGGCGTGGATAGTGACCTGAATAGCATATAGGCTATTCAAGATGTTGGTACCACGCGGGCGAAGCCGCGCGCAGAAGCTAGTACAAGATATTTGCATGATCGTAAAAATATATTTCGTGTTAGAAACTTGAAAGATAATTTTGTCGAAATCTTGTTTCAAACTTCGGTCAATGAGACCCCATTCGCATGCAAAGTGTTAAATTGTTTCGAGTCTTTACAGTTGTTTTGGTGTCAAAGGTTCGCTACAAATAGGCGACAGTTAAATTACGTCTGTGATTACAATCGTTGGTACAGTCAATAATAAAATATGAATGAACAGAACGCGAAAAGATTAACTGAAGATTTTAAATTCTTTCCTTAGTTATGTTCGTTAAAATTGTCCTATTTTGGTTTAGTTTGGTAAATGGTTACATAAATGGTTTTTTAAAAGTTTAGTTTGGTTAAATTTACAGCTGCTTATTACATAAACGTTAAACCTTAGTTGAACCCCATGTTGACATATGTCAAAACGAAACTGTTAACACAAAAAAGCGTTCTATGTACGAGTATTTAAAGATCGTTTTTCTAAGGACAGTTTTTTAGTTAAACTTGGTCTAAACTCGGCTCATTTTCTTGTTTTGTTTTTTTTTTTCACATTTTTGCCACAGAACTCTTGATCCGTTGAGTTTGAGAAAGCAAGAGGCAATTGGTATACCAGAATGGTATCGTGTAAGTAAATGGTTAATTTAATCGTAGGCCTTCACTTCGTAGTTAAGTTTTTTAGAGTTTATAATTTTTTTTCTGTGTGCTCGTTAAAGTGCGGCCGGCATTTTTTGGATAACAAGGGTGTAAACAGAATAATTTTGCACTTTAAATATTTGGAAGCGAAATAGGATAAGTCATTTGGGTTTATGTGTTTTGTAGTTTGTTAACAGCACACAGGGGAACTTATTGCTATGTTTTCTTTAATTCTTAATTCTTTATTGTACAAATATACACACACAGGATAATAACATAAAAAAGGACATGTACAAAAGCGAACCTTTGAGGCTAGGACGATTGTCTAGGAACCGAAGAAGCTGCTTTACCCTTGACCCTTCTCTACGAGAATACTCGTATATAGTATAATGACATTTTGAGTTCAGTCTACTCAAAAGTCGTCAGTCAACAATGTACGAGTATTAGTTTTATGTAATTTTCATCAAACAGTGATCGAGAACAAAAGGCGATACGAAAACAACGCAGAGCCCTGACACATCCATTTGTTTCGACAAACTTTGAACTACAAATCTAGTTGGGAACTAACGGCCATAGAGGAAAACACATTATAGCTTCGGACTCGTTTGACACTTGAAATTGAACAACCTAGTTGCAAACAGAAGAAAGACTTACAAGAAACAGCCAAGAATATTTAGTTACCATAGACGTACAGTCGGCAACGAGTATACCTAATATAAAAGCTGCAAGTTTCCTCAACATTGTATAAAGCTCAATGATATTAAATAAACTATTAACATAATTGACAAAGCTCGAATAATTATTATGGTTTTGGTGATAAAAACCAGAGATTCTTCTGTCTGTCTGTCTGTCAGTCAAGACCCTTTATCTTGGAGCGTGGAGGTATCGAGTTGAAATTTAAACCGTCTAATCAGATCTAGGGTCCCTATAAGCTCTGAAAAAAATCAAACTTTTATGTTAACTCCACTCTCTAGGCGTCTCGGCACCTTCAGTGCCCGCCATAGTCCGGCTAACGGTACCACTAAAACGGCCTCATAGGCCATTAGTATTAGGCCCTCCGAAAAAAAATGAGTTACAGTGAAACTTAGTTCTTTGTACGGAACCCTCGATGGGTGAGACCGAGTCGCACTCGGCCGGTTTATTCTTTAAATATACGCATAGGCTTTTGCGCATTTTTTTCAGGAATAATAGACTGACACGAAATAAGATAACCAGACAAAAGCTAAGCTTTTGTCACCCATTTTAATTAGAGTCAAAAATTCCAATTAGTGGAAGAAAGGGGTTGAATGAGATTTTTCGACACCCCTCACTGTTGCCTCGGTATTGTTGTATTGTTCTGTTCGTGAATGGATGACATAATCTGATAATGGGCGAGAAAGATCTCGATTTCAACGGAATTTCTTTTTAAATTGAAGATAAATGTGCTTTGGTTAAAGTTAGGAGTTTTGTTTCGAGGTGATTCGAAAATGTGTGGTGCTAACCTCACTGACACGGAAACAAAATTTAAAAGCTGAACTGAAATTGAGTTATAAATTAAGTTTAAAAATATTATACATAAGAATTTCAAAGTTCTATTTTCCAGGAAAACATTTTGTAATGGAATTTTAGCAAAAACTTTTCTGAGTGAATCCAGAAACGGCATAAATATATCAAATCAAATCAAATAGTTTATTTCTTGGTACTATTACAATTTTGTTCAATATATACAGGGTCTAAAAAGACTGTTACCGTAAAGTGAGGGGTTTCAATCAGACCATGATTCTGTACATATTTAGCGAAAAAATTACGCAATTTTTTTTTTACTTAGATACGTCATTTTATTTTATTTTGTAGTTATTCACTACTAACACAACATAATAAGACCATACCTACCTAATAATTTCATTTACAAAAGAAAAAAACAATTAAAACTCAAAATCCAGCGTTCTACGTATAAAAACGCGCCCAGTACATACGCTTAACCAGCTGTGCAAGGTCGGTTTTCTCCGTATATAATGATTTTTTCGGAAAATCCTTTTGGATTTGGTTGTGTGTTGGGATGCTGTACCTACCCCTTTTCGGCTTCGGTAGACGTTTTTTTACACCCTGTATAACTACAATATAATATGTAAAACTTTTATTAATATATTAAAAATTATCTTTAATAGTATTTAATATTTCGTTGTAAATTTTTATTATGATGGTTACAATATCACTTTATATCACATCTTTTCCAATTGAACATAGTTATTACTAACTTTTTAATTTCACGTTCTGCACATATCAACAAAAACAGGAATATGTATAATTCCGATAGGATATACCGATATATACAAAAATGGACCTTTTCATTTGAATTTTTTTTGTTTTTCAAAACCCGCTTGCCCCCAGGGATACCTGGACTGGCCATTTCACGCAGATTCATCCTTATCTCCCAGAGGACGCCATTTCACTGTCCAGTTGTGAACAAAACGATATATTTTTCAAGCTCCAACCCAATTTTTCCACAAAACCGAATATATCCCGATAAAAGGACGAAAACTTTTTGGTTGATCCATTAAACTAGATTTGAGAAGTTTCAAAACTGCTTTTGTAAAATAATTCTTTCAAACAAAAATATTTCACTGCCAGAAAACACTATGAATAATCATCGAATGTGTGTTATATTTTTCTAAAATTTCATGAATAATGTTTTTATGGTGCTTCATATTTATTTTATGCAGTAGGTACCTATACCCAATTTGGAGGTAATTAAATATTATAATAACAGAATTTTATTCCGTGTGCACCAGTCTTTTATTTTGCTTTAAACCTACTAAAGCCCTACTAAAATATTCCTATGAAGACCACATTAATTTTAATGTAAAAATTAAATTACTGTTCCAACCTATTTTAAGTTTGTATGCCAAAAAGCGGAATTTGGATATACCTACCACTGTTGTTTATACCATCTATAATTATGTACTTACTTCATTAGATTCACAAACAAATAAATGATTATGATTATGTTAAAGATCAGTAGCCAATAAATAAAAGTACAAGACTGTAACCCTTTTTGGGTCCACCAGGGATTTTTATTTATTATTGTTTCGCCCAAACCAAACCCTACCTTAATAAAGACCTGAAGACAAAATATTTAACCATTTTAAAGGTGTTTTTCTAATGCCAAGAGACTATCCATCAGGATCACGAATTCGTTCAACCTGATACCGGAATCTTTTAAAAATAACGAGCATTTTTTGTTGGGAATGAAATGAATAGAGCTTATTTTTCTTGACAGTTTTGTAATGATGCTTTCAAAGAGGGTTTCGGATTTATATCTCGAGAGACTGATGACTAGAGGAAATAAGAAAAGGGGTTTTAATAGGATCGGTAGGGCAAAAATCATTGAATGTAAATAAATACTGTACACACATGTTTTTAACAGGTCGCAGCGCCCTTACCAGCGAAGTTACATAATCCAACTGGGTTGAAACCAGGGCAAAGTGTTCCATGGGTTTACCTACCTAACCCCTCCGGGTTAGAAGATCGCAGAGCAACATTTATATAATAAGTACATCGTTAGAAAATGACCCAAGGCAATAAGTCGAATTCAAGGTGGGACTTTACAGCTAAACCGTGCGAAAGGAACTCACATTCTCAGAATATTATAAGTTGTTGAAATTCCACGGAAATTCAATACATTATCGGGATAAAAGAAGCTATGAATTCAGGGTACGAGCTACCTTCATAAGAAACAATACAAATCCATTCAGTACCTACCTAGTATTTGTGTGAAGGAGTATCCAACATACACACATAAATTTTCGAATACAATTTATTATGTTGATTTAGTCTAATGAAATGGCATAAAAAATTAGAAATGAACGACAGGGGTCCAATGTTTGAGTTTGTTAATTTACTTCTAATTTCCTTGAAGGAACGCTTCCTTGATGTTTTTACCTCTCTATTTGCGTCTATAATGAGCAAATTTTTTGACACGGTTCATCAAATAGGTATACTGGGTGAGTTTTGTCGAGGGTCCTCTGAGGGGAAAATTTAAACGGCTATAGTTATGGAAAAATGTTGTTTGTCTGTGTCGCGGCTGCGCATTTCACTGTGACGATTTGACATACATGTGTCGTGACGGTAAAATGGAACAAAAATATTTTTCCAGCCTCTCTTTCTTCGATACCGTCCGAAAAGGAACTTCGTTCCAAAAATTATATCTATGGTAAATAACTGTTTTAAACAAAATATTAGGATTAGGTACGATCATAAACTTGAACACAAACATAAACGAAAAATAAATCCTACCGTCTATGATCACGATTCACTAACGAGATCAAATCACTAAAGAACCTTTAAAGCTTAAAAGATAAATAAATAATGCTGGACAATTCACACAGTACTCTATGGGAACTAGGTAACTGAAATACCTACTACTTAAATACGTTTTATTTGTAAATTCAAAGAAACACCCAGACCCGAGATAAATATTTGCAGATCTACAAAAATGTATCCCGCAGCGGGAATCGAACCCGCAACCTTCTGCGTCACAAGCGGGCTTTCACCCACTGCGCCACAGAGGTCGTCAAGATGTCTAACAAAGGCACGCCCCAACACATTTTACAATTCTACATCTTTCAGATATTCTGTGTTTTATAATGTTTGAATTAGAATGGGTATTATCTAATTCGAAAACAGCTTTTTATTCAGAACCATGTACGCTACTGATATGTAATAATCAACCTGCTGACCTAGTTACGTAGTTGTAATTTTTGAGGTTTTCTGCTTTAGAAAATTAAAATTAATACCTACCTACGATGAGACCTACCTATGTCATTAGTATGAATGTTAATGGATATACCAGTAGGGGTAAGCCTAAGAGAGATGGATGGACTGCTTATATGTTTGTGAAAGGAGTGAGCTCTGATATGACGGGTGACAGAGGGAAATGGAAGAGAGAAACATGTTGTGCTGACCCAACTTAAGTGGGATAAGGGCAGGAAGAAGAAAATACCTACCTATGAGTTAATCTGCATGAGAAACGTACGAGTAAGAATTCCGCGCACCTATGCTACTTTTGATTCATCACTTTTTTCATTTTTACAAATCTCCTTAGAACAAACACCTCTCAAATAGCGTTTAAACCCCATTACTAAAAGTTCAGTTCACCAAACGTTATTCCGGATACAATCTACGCAGTAAGTATTGTTTTTTTTTCCATGGATAAGGGCAATGATGGTGTCATGATAGTTTAGATTACAGGACATGGATCTATTTTAACAATGTCCCAGCCATTACAATATCCCGATAAGTGTAGGTATAGAGTCAATTTTGTATAAATCATATTATATTAGTAGATAGACCTACGATTTTTTTAACAGCCCAGGACCACCCTCTGCTTAGTATAATCCTCTGCAATGTAATTTTACTTTTTACAGTCCTGGTGCCAGTCCAACCAAATATTTCTTCACCTCTAGTGTTCTTCTTCACCTCTTCACTTCAATATACTTTAAAGGCAAGGTATTTAAATTCATTAATTATTGAAGCTGTTCTCTAGATTAGTAAAAGTTAAATATTGTATTTCCATGGCACGTAGTTAATATTGTTCTAAAATACACTGTTATTTTACGTACAAAATAGCTCCGGGTCACTCATTAAATTTTAATTAACTCAATTAGTTTTCGTTCCTCGGTAAAACCTTCAAAATTTTTACCTAATCCTGCAAACCTTTGGTCGTTCCCACAGCTCAAATTGATAAACTTTAATTCAGGCATCACTTAAAACCATAACAGTTCTTGAAATCACAGCTCACTTTTGTTATTCACTGAAAAATAACCGTTGAAAACACGCGTGATTTATGTCAAAGTTCGACGCGAAAAAAGCCTACGTCTAGGCACGTCTGCTCAGCTTGGTAGCCAAAGCTGTACTGAAGCTGAAGTGGACCTCCCCTCTTGAACAGTGCAACATGAATCGCCAAAGGATACATCGACGGGTTTATAAGAAAAGGCCTTTGAGTGGTAGCCTGTAAACCAGTAAGTTATATGCAACAACGGCATAGGCCTTTTTGAATACATATTTGTTGAGAATGCTACTGAAGCTGTTTTCAGAAAAAAAAAATTATTAACTAAAACATGAAATAGTAAATATTTATTTATTTACACGAAACAATAATCATAAAAATACATACTTAAGAAGGTACATAATTTAACTAAACTAAAGATAAAAAACAGTGTACAAATCACCGACCGCAGGTAAAGTGCCCCAAAGGCTGGCGGCATTACTTCGTTGGATGGCTATATTGGCTATACTTATCCTCTGTTTGAGGTAAGCACCAGCCCTTTGGTCAATCAACCTCTTGGATAATTCTCTGACCCCATGGAGCTAAGGTCTCCACACCAAAAAAAACCCATCACCGATAAATATGAAAAAATATAATAGGATACATAGTAAATAGTTTAAGCTTTGGAATATACTTTGATTATAGTTTCTACTCGTAGCTATTTCTATCATAATATCCTTTGCATTATGTAATTACACAAATATGTAAAAAAAAACGTAATTTAATTGAAACAATTGTTAATTTTACAAATAAAAGAAAATAATAAGTACAAAGAAAAGTAATGACTATGTACCAATGATAATTACGAGTATTTCCATGAAAAAACACAAAGACTTTTCTTTCAGCTTTTTTAGGCGAGAAAGAACATATTATGTAGCTACAAAGAGAATAACTTTATCAAACATTTTTATGAAAAAATATTTATATCTTTGAAAAACAATATAATTTACTATTTTATCTTTATTCTTTACTAGCTGCGCTCCCGCGGTGTGACCCGCGATTCCTCGGGATTTTTAATTTTTTCAGGATAAAAGGTAGCCTATGTCCTTCCCTGGGATACAACCTTTAACTATGCCTTTCAGCTTAATCTGTTCAGCGGTTTGGGCGTGAAAGCGTAACAAACATATAGACAGACATACAGACAGACAGACAGACAGATAGACATACAGACAGAGTTACTATCACATTTATAATATTAATATGGATAGTATGGAAGTATGGATGTATCGCATACATTGAGATCGCAATATTAATGCGTAGAATTTAAAACTTAGACCTTAAAAAAAACTACTTTTACTTTTACTACTTTACTACTTATATTTTTTTTATTTTCACCACTTCTATTTCTATCATCAATCGAACATTGCTAGCCATCTGTCAATATCAATCATAGCCACTCATAACGTCCAATAGGAAGCGTTCATTCCATACAAGCTTTTGGCAAAATATAAAGGCCAACGTGTAGAAAATATCTTCATTGCGGAACCCACTTTGTGACACTAATAAGATTTTCGTTTGACGGAACCCTGATGTATAGACGTCATTTTGTCTGTTCCCAGAAATGTGTATTTTTGCTTTTTTTCAGCTTGTCTCTTGTCGGAGAACATGTCAAGGTTATACTAGTAGACAAAAAAAATTACAACTGCCACTAAGTAAAAAAGTTAACTTGGAAAGTGATTTTCACATTGTTTTTCATATTTAATATTCAAGCCAATTAACCGATTGTATCATCTCTCATGTTTATGCATAAGCATTTATGCAAACAGGGATAATTTCGAGGTGAAGGTTACTCACCTTGTAGCATACTATAAGCATAATTATTTATGTTTATTATAGTCAGCCACTAGAAATTTTATAGTTTGAAAAATTGTCAAAAAAAAATATGCTACTGTTTTTGGCGGTTTTACGTCTTATATAGGGTCTTTCATTTTAAACTACACAAACTGACAGGGCCTCATTTTTGGGCTGTAAACAGACGTTTGACCGTATCAATTTAATTCCTAAGCCTATTTAAGCTTTTACTTCAAAACTTATAATTTATTGAATACTTACCTAATGATATTCAAGGAGAACAGACGTTCCACCAATCGCAGCGAATGGGGTAATAAGGTCTTTTTTTTCTCGGGATTTTCATAACAAAACAAAAAAAATCATTACACAAATATTTTTTAATTTATTTTTTGAACCCAATTCCTGAATTAAGTAAGTATAAAATGAAAGACCCTATATAAACGTGAAATAAGAGCTATACATTGTACAGCCTCGTAAGCGTACGTAAAATAAGAGCTACTTATACATTGTATCGTAAGCGTTTCCTATGATCCTTCCCTTTGATCACAATAAATTCACTTGAACTGTCGCCTAACCGTTTTCAAAACCATTATTCTGTTGTAAAATTAAGTTGTGTAGATACCTCTACATAGTTATACCTACTCAGTTACTGTTAAAGGACAATAAAGCGTTCACTCAATACTTCTCGTTATATTGGAAAAGAGAACTATAATGCGACACTAGTCTATCGCGCTATCATTGTGTTTTGCTCTACCAAGAGACCAAGAGTTATCAATTTTTAGTTTAAAATATTTGCAAATTACAAAGGAAATACATTATATCTACACAACTGTATGATAATTAAATTGTCCTAGATGCTCCGCTATATAGTAGAAACGCCACCTAGGAGAAAAAAAGTAAAAAGCAGTTTTGATCTCGGCGATATAGATGGCGTTCTAACCAAAGCCAAGGAAAAAGTATTTTAATATATCAAAAAAATCTTAATTTCGGATGTATTGACGAGTGGAAATATGTATATGCATGCTATATGTTTATCATTCATTTTAAAAACATTTATCATGCAAAATAAAATAATCTGCAGTGCAAAAACATAGAGCAAAAAGTGGCGGTCACCCATCATCTTTATGAACTCGCCCAGCGTCGCTCAACCTTTTTCCCCATACAAACTTGCAACCCTTATTTTCACGGCCCCTTATGATTATTTAAATAAAAAAGTAGCCTATCTCCGTCCCTGGGGTATAATCTTTATCCATGCCAAATTTCAGCTTAATATGTTCAGTGGTTTGAGCGTGAAAGCGTAACAAACATACAGACAGACAGACAGACAGACAGAGTTACTTTAAATTTTATAATATTATATAATCGTTTTTTATTATATAATAGGTTAGGCAGAGGCTTGTCCAAGTACATAATTATTTTACGAATACCCTCATTTCAGCAAGAGAACTCTTCTAATACATTAGTGTACTAATGTTCCGTCTTAGATTACTTGTGTGTAAATTGAGCAAGTTTATACAAGCCATTTACCGTCGATAACAAAGGATTTCTGGCACCTTGTTTATTACGAGCTAAGTTAATGCATTTAGGAAAGTTGGAAAAGGTGCCATTATAGCAAACTCTTACGCGGTTTCGATACTTAGTCGTGAAATAAAGGTATCGTTCTGAGCAAATTAAGCCCGTCTTTTTTATCCACACTAATATTAAAATGTAAAACTCTGTCTCTGTCTATGTGGAAATATGGTCTGTTTTTTAAATAATCGTGGAGGGGCTAAAATGAGTGATGTAAGTTTGCATGAGGAAACCAGTTAACTGTAACAGAAATTGAATCGGGAAACCACTTGTAATAGTACCCTTGTTCTGTTCCCTAAATAAATTTAAAAGTAATAGAATTACAATAAAGCGGCTTGGACATAAATAAGGTGTAAGCAAATCTGCCGCGGCACTTCTGGTCCCCATATATTCTTCACATTACATTCCGAGCTCGGCAGCAGTGTCGTGCCAGCACAGTAGCGGCAGCACTGCTGCGCAGCAGTGTCACCCTGCCAGTTGCCACCGCGACTGACCAGTGGTGACGCGTTCGCCTTAGCGATAGTACTTACGTATGTCAATGAAAGATGAATATCTTTGCAAACGAGCAACACTGCTGCCTTGCTCGGAATGAGCGCGACAGGCAGTACTGCTCCATACTGCTGAGTTCGGTATCATACCTTTAACCTCGCATCTTTTAGATATACAGAATTATGCACACATTATTTCGTAAAATAACTACGTTGTTACATAAAATCAGCTTATAAGTAACAAACGATAGTACAAAATCAAAACTGCGATATAACTAGCAGCTCAGAGAAAGAACTATGGGCACATTTACATAAAATACCGAATTAGAGTAGTATTAGCCGAATCGGATAGTATTTCTACGAAGACGACTCTAAGATATACCAATTTAAAGCTTATTATTGTAGCAAACTTATTCCTGAATTTAAAAATGGTTTTACTATATTTTGGTGGAGATGTGCCATGGTCGGACGGTTAATGCTTCATTGTAAGGCCGCGTTTCCATCTGCAAGGATTTTCCACAAGTTTCTGTCTGTCCGACAGCAGTTTGCAAGTTTAAATTCCATAGCAAGTGCTGTCACGAAACTGTAGTGCTCATAGTATGACATTTCATGTTTTCTTGCAGGTAGAAACGCGGCCATGGTGTAGTTAATCGAAGGTTTGATAACAATAGAAAAGTTTGCGTGCTTTCTTAATGTGCATAAACAAATGTCTGAAGCTCTAGCAAGCAAGCTGTGTTATTCTGCAATGGCGTCGTATCACGTCTAACATAATGTGTTACGTCTCCACGCTCCTGTAATTTATGTGCCAGCACTGAAGCTTGACTCCGGCTCTTAGTGAGAAATAACACGTTTTGTGTTCGCTTTTGTTCTGTACCTACTGTAACATGAAATATAATAGTTTTAGTCTAAGTTTACTACGATTTTAGTACTTTGTCTAACTGAAAGCACACTTGCTGATTTGTTGAACAAACAAAAGGTAGTAAGTATAAGAGTCATGTATGAACCACCTTGACAGATAATGATAAATAAATAATGCTGGTCTTTTCACACAGCATCATCTAGCCCCAAAGTAAGCAGAGCTTGTGTTATGGGTACTAGATGACTGATAAACTACCTATATACTTTTTGTTTGTAAAAACATACGTATTATACATAGAAACACCCAGACTCGGGACAAATATCTGTAGGTCATACAAACATTTGTCCCGCGGCGGGGATCGAACCCGCAACCTTCTGCGTCGCAGGCGGACCTTCGCCCATTGCGCCACAGAGGTCGTCAATGTCAAATGTCAATGTCAATCGTCAGGTCGATAATGATAACTCAAGCTCTGCTTATTTATGGCTGGATGGTGCTGTATGAAATGTTTAGTATATTATGATTGTTCATTGTTTATTTTGATGACCTCCGTGGCGCAGTGGGGGAAATCCCGCTTGTGACGCAGAAGGTTGCGGGTTCGATCCCCGCCGCGCGATAAATGGTTGTATGATATGCAAAAATTTATCTCGGGTCTGGGTTTTTCTATGTATAATATGTATGTAAAACAAAAAGTATACATATCAGTAACTAGTTCCCATAGTACAAGCTTTGCTTAGTTTGGGGCTAGTGATGCTGTGAGAAATGTGCAGCATTATATATTTATTTATTGCACAAGCTAAGGGAGGCATACCATACGAGCAGTGGGTGAAGTCAGACTGTGGATGATGATGGTTTATTTAAAGAACTTATTCAGACTTATTTCTGATGAACCAATTTCTTCACATATCCTCAGTCATAAAACTCACTCCGGTCTTACTGATCTACTCAAACATCCATTTTTTCTTGACTATATATATACATACATACCTATTTATTGCCCACTTAAAGGCAATTTTCCTAAGTTATTAATAATATGTCTACAACCCCCGAAAGTTTTGAAAGTGAAAGTGTATTAACGAGAACGATTAGAACGGCTGGCATCGAAACCCACGCATGACCTATGTCGAAAACTAAGTAACTACTCATATTATATTTTATTAATAAATTAAGTACTTAATTAAAGTTTTTGTTCGAGAATATAACTGTAATTAACGCAGAAGTTCGATTCCCGCAGCGGGACAAATATATCTCATCATAATCTTTATCCAAGTCATATTTCAGCATAATCTGTTCAGTGGTTTAGGCGTGAAAAGGTAACAAACAGACAGATAGACAGAGACATTTTACTACATAATAGATGGCGCCACAGGAAAAATTAGATCGCGCTATCGTTTGTTTTTGGGCAACGTAACATATAAACTCGCTAATCTTAGTATGGACTTAGTATGAACTAATATTACAAAGCTGAAAATTAGAAGAGTAAGCAGAGCTTATGGGAGGCATCATAACATTAACATATAATATCAGATCAGTTAATGTTATGATGACTCCCATAAGCTCTGCTTACTTGGGGTCATAAGGTCTTGTGTAAAATGCACATATTTGTATTTATGTCATAATCATACATACATTTGTTACTTCGTAATTACTTACATTATTCTACTTTTTCAGTAAAAAATATATAGCCCAGTCGTTCCCGCAAAATATTATCATGGAATTCAACCGATCGGTTTCGATTCTCGGTTATAATGCGTGTCACAACCGCAATTACTGCTGCGGGTTGAAAAATGAGCGGTTGCATCTACACGTGGCAATGCAATTTTCAAATTTACGATTTTAAATTCGTACCTCGTATACCTTGCGTTGATAAATTGTCAAGATTAAAACGATTTTCAACAAGCTGGGCAGCGGGCAATGGATTATTGCCTTCTTTATGTTGGCAAAAATCTAGGTAAGGGCAATTTGCTAGATTGCCTCTGTGGCAGACTTTCCTGCTTCCTAGATTGTCCCTTGTAGGTACACTGAACGGCAGGTGTGTGTATACTTCCGAAATTGCATCTACAACAGGTAGGATACAGATATTGCCAATGCGGGAAGCATGTAAATAGACCTATATGGAATTCTGTGAAATAGACGCTTCTAATTGACGTTTTGTGCAGTCACATGAGCTAAACAGGTGATTCGTGTCATCAAAGCTCGTGGAGTATTTAATGAGACCTTTTGGCAGTGCGCTGTTTCACTTAGATAGTAGTCGAGAGAACTCACCCTGTATTTTTTAGGCATATGCCAAATATTCGCTCTATATAGATGCGCATACGATCAGAATGGAGTGCGTGAAAGGAGACCTACCTACAGCTAGCAGTAAAATGATGACGTAAGCGCACAGGTACTGCTGCTATATTGTAATAAAATGTAATATTGGCCCAACTATTTCGAAAAACTTTTGAATTTGACTCAATAGTCTCCTGTATCTAGATTCTGTAAATAAAAGTATACTAACTCCCCACAGTAATTGGTGCAGGTTGAAAAACTCTGCAGTGCAATCACACGTTACGGGCTATCAGGGCTATGCAATTCAATGCCTGGTTTCAATCCTGAACAAACTAAAGCCAGCCTCAGTGACATGATGGGTCAGACTAGTGAGGTATGGTCAGAGTTCGATTCGGATGGACAATGATTTAAAATTGTCCTGTGAAGTTCTTAGGAAAACCATTAGATATCGGAAATGACCATGCTTTTATGGAATCAGGAATTACACGACTATTGTAGTTGGAATCGGAGTCGGTTTTGGAAACAACTGTCACAATTCGTTGGGTAGTTTAGTTTCCGATAGCAATCTGTTGGTCTTTTGATCGAATTAATATACTGGTCACCATTAATCTGAACCTATTTGATCCGGTCTCTGTGTTGTAGATTGAATGATTATGTCACTGCGTCACTGCAGGGCAAAGGCCTTCCTTTCTTCCACTAGTTTCTCGTGAGCCAATGTGGAGATTGTAAGTCAAGCTTGTCTCTCACTGTCGTGATACTTAAAGTGTTTCATATTATTTAGTTAGATGACCTCTGTGGCGCAGTGGGCGAAGGCCCGCCTGCAACGCAAAAGGATGCGGGTTCGATACCCGCGGCGGGACCAATATTTGTATGATCTACAAATATTTGTCTCGAGTCTGGGTTAGGTATTTACAAACAAAAAGTATATAATTAGTATATCAGTCATCTAGTACCCATAACACAAGCTCTGCTTACTTTGGGGTTAGATGATATTAAAAAGGTTATTATCTCTGGAACTTCAAAGTTAAAGGGCTTGAAATAGAAAGTGGGTTAGATTTCCTCACCTCAATAGAAAGAAAGTGGACCCTCATCACTTTATATCCGTCTGTCTGTCAGGACCTTTATCACAGGAATCGCTTCAGGTATAAACTTCAAAATGTTAAACTAGCTTTCCACCCGCGATTTCGCTCACATGGTCCCAAAAGTATCTATGCTACTGAGATATTGTGAATCTCTTTGTGAAAAAGTATCTTTAAATGCGTAAAATCTGAAATTGCAAAAGTCTGTCGGTATATTTGTTACTTCTGCACGCTGAAACGGCTAAACTGATTTGAAAATTCAGGAAATTCAGAAAACAAATTGCCAAATTTAGTCCCAAAACGGGAAATATTCTCGGAGACAAGGACAACCACGGGACGCAACTAGTGTACTATACAGGAACGGTTTAATTTCACACTATAACTCTGAATGTCATCATATCGCATTAATATCAGTTGAAAATGGCGGTAGGCGATTGCAGGCATAAAACTGAATTGTCGAATCAATACTTAATTACTGATTAATGTTTGGTGCATTCTCAATTTTCGTACACGTTTTGCAAACAGATTTTTTTACAAATTGATAATGTATTTTGTATTGACTTTTATGTGGATTGATATTTTTTATTGATTTTTTTATAAAATTTTGTAGAGCCATGATGGAGGCCACCTGACCTCCAGCTGGGACCCACCTAAGTATCACGGTCAGTTATTTTTTATCAGTTATCTGTTTAAATCAGGTATCTCAATCTTACCAGAGATAATGATATTTTATTAATGCCAACTACATAGTTTAAAATGTAGGTCATGATTCTGTTTTTGTTCGTAGGCGAAAGGATTAATGTTGTTAATAAGGGTATCGTAAATCTACGTTACCAAGTTGTCATCAAGTTTTGCACAAGAGAAAGTTAGGGAAAGTTAGGTGTAAGTACATCTAAAGTTAGGTATACGTCTAAGTAACTTATGCGTATTTTATAGTCACGGACTCAAAATTATTGGATATGCATAAAAAATGTGACCGAAAGCAAATTACAATCTAACTAACTACTCTATCTACATACTTTCTTTAACTGTATGCCTACCGCCAATTTGTTATAAGTACCTATTATAATAAGCCACAAGTCTTGCCTTGCCTACTTACTACTCAGTGATTGTTATTGTTGTCCAAGTTATGTTTTTTAGTTATTATTAGGTAAGTTGTGCCAACAGTATGTTAAAATAAGGCTTAGATTTTAGATAGTAAGTTCGAAGGTAGTAAAATAAGTAGGTATACTCTTGTAACAATGTTTTGCCCAATAAAGTTTTTATTTATTTATTTATTTATACTAAATATATTTTTTGTAAATACATAGGTACTTACAAAACACAAAAACAGAAGACAGATTCTGCAGATCGAACATATATTTAATTTTTCGAACCGCGTCCCTTCGCCCACTGCACCACAGAGGTCGTCAAGGTTCGTCAAAATTTAAAATGTTTTCTTCTTTGACAAAGGTCATTTTGACATATCATGAAACATAAAATTTTATTTACACGAAACAATAATCTTAAAGATACATAAGTAGGTACATAATTTAACTAAACTAATGATAAAAACCAGTGTTAAAATCACCGACCGCAGGTAATGTGCCCAAAAGGCTGGCGGCATTACCTCGTTGGATGGCTATACTTATCCTCTGTCTGAGGTAAGCACCAGCCCATTATATACGTAATAAAGTTGGTATACATAAGAACAAATACAACTGTTTAATTATATTTGAGTAAAACCACGCTCCCTTGTACGGGTGCCGATGTTTGCCCTTGTGCCTAACAAGGGCAAAAATCGGCAAAAAAGCATGTTGGTGAACTTAGCAGATCATTGTCCAGCAGATCAAAATTTTTTGTGAGTTCTTATCGCATGCAGATGAGTTCTATAGTTCCTGATACTTTTTAGAAATAGTTCTGGCGTTTTTACCTACTAAACGACCATGGTCAAAATGATCTGCCAACTTCCCGTAGCAGATCATTTGTGGCAGATCATAATAAAAAGCGAGTTCTTTTCGCATGCAGATGAGGTCTACAGTTCCTGATACTTTTCTGGAATAGTTCTGTACTCATGTTCGAATAACAGCTGATCATGTCAGAAAAGTAGAAAAGTCGAAAAATCACGTTTTTTTTTGTTCAGTTGTTTCAATAACTTCTTAAAAGCTAGAACTATTTCTTAACTCTTTCGTTTTGCACAGATCCACATCAAACCTACAATCTAAAACTCTGTTACAGTCCAGAACTCACGTCCCAGTGCCAGCAGATCATATCCGAAAGTTCAAATAGGCCAAAAAAGCGATCTGAGCCATAGTCATTGTATGAGTCATAGTAGTACTTTACGTTTAAAATCTGGCACATTATCGAGATCCCAGTGGATTACAAAAAGCTATTGGTATGCAAGCACGGCAGCCGGCCCGATAATGAGTCGTCGTTAATCCCGTCAAAGCCAAATTGACACGCGTAAGTACTATTCCACAATATTGTTCGACCGCTATTCATTTTTGGAAATTATTTGTAAAAAGAAATTTACCTTTTATACAGAGATTTAGAAATAAACGAAACATATAAGTAGGTAAACCATTCATATACGTTTAGGTATATATTCATATAATTATTTTACAGAATCATAGGCAATTTAAAATTATGATCACATTAACAGGGATTACGAGTTAATAAAAAGTAAGCTATGATGATGGATGGACGAGCAAATTAATGAAAGGATGTGCCAAAAATGCCAGTTCTCGGATCACGCATCACTTATTACTTAGTTACTTTGTCATCTTCACGCCCAAACAGTTGTACAGATAAGGCTGTTTAGGTAGTATCCCAGGGAAGGACATAGGCTACTTTTTATCCTGAAAAAATAACAAAAATTCCGAGGGACCGCGAGTCACAGCGCAGGAGCGCAGCTTGTTTTACCTATAAAAGTCAAACAGCAAGGGTAGTTAAAACAGTGAAATAACCCGATTCCTGATGTGAAAGCTTAGTCGAACTTCTTCCGACTTTAATGAGTTCAAATCAAAAACTTACTCAAATCCAATAATCGAAATCAGTTTCAACCGTTTTAATGTCCACAAACATTAATTAAAAGCAAATGGACAAAATGTGGTTTAATTTACATAATCGCCATCGAAGAGCTTGTGAATTTATTCCTGATTTTCATCAAAGGAATTTATTCTGTGTGAATTTCGAGTGGAGGCTAAAAATAAGGGGAACTTATCTATAAGCAATCCTAGTGCTTCTCTCAGCATACTAGCATTCATCTCATACGAATGTAAGTATTACATATTCTAGTATTCCTAGTAGATCAAATTCATCATCTTCCTGCTCTTCTCCCTCTCTACATTATTATATGGGATCCGTGCCGTGCCGTGTTACGACGGTGTCGCGCCGTTTTGGTGACGGTGCCGTACCCGTGGTGATGGGGCCAGGCCCTAACTCATCATTACTTATTTTATCATAAATTAAAAATATTTAATTTTCAAACACTTAAATCATGAAAATACGAAATAAATAAGTACCTAATTAAATTAAACTAAAGATAGAAAACAGAGTTCAGTTTACTATTATCAATTCACACAATCCATCCATCTTTTCTTCAGCTATTCCACTTGCTCTAAACCAGTCATAAACTCTCAAACGAGTACATTCCTCTACCTACATGAAACGAAAATTCCTTGCTATGAAAAATCTTATTCTATCATTTCCAGATGTACTTTTGAATTCCAGTTATTCCATGAACGCTAGTTCTTCAAAGGCTTTGGCAGTTGTGAACCTCGCAGTGCTTCTTGTGTCATCCCGTTACACAAAAGCTATTTTGTTAGCAAAGTGAGAATGCATACATTTTGCGAACAGGGAATCTGAATCCAGGACTTAAAAAAGGCTTCACAATATGCTACTTTACACAATGCCGTTCAATGCCGTTGCTAAGTGATTTATCTGCCATACATTTCAATATGAATTGTTTGGATACGTAGCCGGCGACGTCGCCATGGCATCTCGGTGAGCATCTCGGGCTCCTTCTGACATTTTATAAACGTTAACAAAAAATTAACGGCTTTTTTGCCAGCACCGACAATTCATGACCTTCAAAACACGAAAGCAAGTACACCACGAACACAGCCTCTTGACTAATTCCTAGACACCTTCAAACGATCTCTTGACTTGAAAAAATATCTCCCATATCTTTGTGTATATTTTTATTGTGTATTATTTTCTTTGAATGTGGTTAAAGACCAGCGCTGGTTGTTCACAACGCAATATGCTGAGTTATGGCCCGTTTTGCAACATTTATTTTCTTTCTTTTCATTATATCAACTCTGCGTATTATTATATTATATTATATATTATTTACTATTTTATTACTATTTACTCATGTACGTATGTTGCAAAATAAAAATATTTTCTTTCTTTCTTTCTTTCTTTCTTTCTTTCTTTCTTTCTGTTAAGGCCTGAAGGAGCCATGTTTTTTAAAAGAGGTCGAAAAACTGATTGCTACATATAACGTGATTTTATTCAAGGAAACCCCACGGGATTAAATGGATAACCCGAATGAATAAGATATAACATCGTGCATTAATATTAATGAGGCAGTTACACGCTGTTTACAATTGTTTCCATTATCTCTCGCTTGTTTGCTTGCTCATAACAACTACTGTTTATACTGTACGTAATTTAAACTGAAGAGAAACAGGATAAGTTCATGAATAGTGATGTTTTCAAGCCCTTGCAAAAGTCTGCTTCATAAGAGTCGGCGTGATGTTTTGGCTTTGTAGGTAGGTACTGTAAGCAAGACCTAAGTATTTATGATTCTTCAAAATTCATCTTATATCATAGAAAACTGAACTGTAGTAACCGTTGAAAACATATACACTCAAGTTGAAGCTATAATCTCCTCTAACTTTTTTATGAAACACAACATACTTTCGTGACACCTTAACCCCTCGAACTGTAGGAAATTTCAAAAAAAAAAGATGGCGACAAGAAAAAATGGCCGTTTTTTCATTTTTTTGAGTGAAAAGTCTTCTAGGACCATAGAGTATCGTATATTATTCGAAAGGTGTACGTTCACACTTCGTTGACAAATACAGATAATAGTGCATCGAACCGGCAGATTGTTCTGATTCATTTTTTTTTTTGTAAAATTCCCATACCAATATTGGGTCAAGACAGATCAACGAAACGTCCGCGATACCAAAGTTGGTATATAAACAGCGAGTTGTTCTGAAGGAATAGGGCAAATATTCTCATAACCTTTTTCATATTTTTGAGTTGTGATTGAAAAAGAAATTTAGAATCCATTTTATTCACCAATCCGTCAGCTCCTCGTTGAGTTTTCTAAAATAATACACCCATAATACTGGGTGATAATAATGACTACAAATTCTTCGGTTTCTAAGTCTAAATAATCACAAAGCCGCCATAGCTTTACCCTCCAAAATTAAATAAACACTTCAAATCCTTCTGAACTGAAGCGTTCAATTAAATGCGCGCCTTTCACCTCCACAAAAGAACCAACCTCAAAATCTTTAGAAACCATTTAAAATTCAAAAAGTTTTGAGCCGAATTAAAGCGTTTTTAGGCTTTTGAGCCGAGGCTTCTATTTCAATTCCCGTTTCAATTTGTTTTGCGCCAAAATTTGCATTATGCCATTAGCAAACATACCTAGCGTTTAAGTGACGTACAGACTAGAATATTTACATTTTATTTTATTGGGGTTTTACAAGCTTATGAATCTGACTCTATTTCTGAATATCAATGATTATAAAAATTATCGTACTTATTATTCATTAAACCAATTGTGCCCAGTGTGGAAAAGCCTCAATTATATGGAAAAGCGTGAGCAAGTCAGTCGCTGCAGGAGTGCCAATGCACTAAGACAAGTAGCTCACATGCTGGCTGAGCTCGACCCAGTTTTCGGTCCAATCACTCGTCTGGTGTAAACTAGGCATAAACTTCAGGCATTATATTTCTTTAATGTTCTTTGTTTCATATGCATGGAGAAATTTCCCAAGAGAAAAACGTATCAAGATTATTTTCGGTTGAAAACCTCAACGCGATCAAATTTGCAAGATATCTTAGAAACACAATATATTTCGTAAAAAATATTAATAATTGAATAAATTGTACGCCGATTCTATTACCAAAAATATTTACTTCAATGACTTCGAAAAGGTTAAGCTTCACTTGCTAAAATGATGTAAGTCGTGAACGAAAAAAAGAAAGGTCCTGCTGTTTGCTTGTTCGATTTCCTTTACGGGACAAATGTTTTATTGCAGGACCATTCAATCATTAATTATAATATTTGTCCTGGTGTTTCTCAGTTATGATATTCCCATAACACAAACTGCTAACTTTGGCCAGATGATGCTGTGTGAAATGTCCAGTATTAAAACTTAGGCCTTTACATCTATATTAGATGATTTATACAGCGTCAGGAGGCAACCTATGCCTACACTTAACGAGACGCTGTTGTGCCTGGGACATTGTTTGAGATGGAATAGAACTTGCCTTGGAATAGCACTTAAACCATCCTCTCAGCTTAATCAGCCTGGCCCACAGGAAAGACGACGTCAATACGTGTGGAGCTGACTAAGCTGCGGGTTTCCTCGCGATGTTTTCGTTCACCGTTATGAGCTCGTGTTAAAGCGCATATACATTTTTCGAAATAGTATTAACTTTGATATAAATTATTGAAGTGCATACCGTAATATGCACGTCCACAGGTGACGAAAAAGATTTTGCAACTGCATGAATACGACTCATTAGCAAAGTACTGAAACCGTCTCCGCCGTGTTAGCGTAATGAAATCAAGAAAATTAAGGTCTAGACGTAGTAGACATTCTATGAATGCAGATTTTTTTTCTGTATTTCTTAAGTTTCTTTGTTGCTCCTGTTACTTCACGCAAATAGGAGTGAAATGTGGTAGGAAGCTCGGATATCTTTCATATATCATGTTAAAGCTACGTGTCCCAGTGCCAGATATTTATGGTAGTAGTCAGACATTGAGACACGTTTAAATGTTTTTTCTTCCAACAAGATAAGTTTTCATTGAATATAATCTAAATTCGCCATTCCGGTTGCCACATTACATACATATAGATTGGAACGTGTCTGCTGATGCAGAGCTTACCATAACCCAAATTATTCAGTCCAATAGTGTTACATCAGAACGTTTTCAACACATTTCCAACTACATAAGCTGTTCGATCAAGCAGAAGCGCCGTCAAGCCATCGACATGGATCTTGCATCTGACGCGGCACCTGCTCCTTCGAAGATTGCATGAGGTGCAAGTCAAAAGAAATAGCATAACATGCGCAGATTTTTAGATTTTCACGGTGAACTTAACTTTATTTAGAAAGTGCGGAAATGACATCTGATAGAGAAAAATGGAAGAAGAATATACGTTGTGCCGATACCACATAAATTGGGACAAGAGCAGGAAGGTTTTTAAGTGAGTTTCCATTCCAATTAGGTTATTTTCACTGTTTTTTTTTTCATTGTCTTAACTAAGGAATCATTACCTATGTAGATTTTAAAATTGATATTAAAATGTACATATTTAGTATTGTAGCCTGTTGTTTTACCTTAGACCAAACCAAAGCTTCATCTAATTCGAAATAATAAAGCTGATTGCAGCATCTTCCTGATTAAAGAGGATTAGTCACTCCAACAGTTTTCAAAGTGCAACGCAGGTTCATCCGACAGGCTCGAGTTTCTGATTAACTAATGATCTGATAGGTTAAACTTACTATCTGCAACATGATTTGCTACAGCGAAATCTCAGTGAAATGGTGAATAACTTTGTTATGAAAGACAACCTTTAGATAATGTCGGTAGTCAGAGTTACATCCAAATACGTATAACGCCATGCCCACATTAATAAGAAGTCAGTCACTTTTCTATATGTGAGAGGTTGCGCGTTGCATTGCCGCATGAGCCTTTCACCACACTGGTTCGAAAGAACTGGTGACACGATAAGAAGAAGATGAACTCTGAAGGAAAACATTCTTTTATTAATACGTACGTATAGGTAGGTAATTGTAAATTATTGAATTAATTCTAGTTTGTTAATCCTAGAAATAACGTATACGAGTCAGTTGCAATATAATATTTTACGGAACCATTTATTCATGTATGCCAACCTTAATTGCAAGGAAGATCAGCGCAGCTCTGCGGTGCAGTCGGGAACAATATCTTAACGTCATACTGGATTTAGTGAGAATGGCCCCATTTTCTTACATGCTTTTGCATACTTTCTGCATTTCTTTTATTCATCTTAGAGCTGGCACATTTTTGGCTCAAAGGATCAGCATTACCATCCAGCGTGGTAATGCCGCCAGTGTTTTGGGCACGCTTCCGACTGACAGTGACCTGGATCAGTTGAGCTATCTATAGATCGTTTCTAATCCTTAGATAGCTTGACTAATCCTGTTGTATTTTTTAAATATATGTAAATATGTAGCATCTTAGTTTCTGTAAATAAAATGTAATACATTTCGGTATCCCAAAAAAAATATATATTTGTCATGACATAATTACTTTCAACACAAAACCTTCTGAGAAATTGATACCAACCAAAGCCAGTCATATAAGAAGAATAAGCTTTTCTAGTTAGACCATTTACAAGTAGTACCTCTATACCTACTCTGAAAGTTTATGGTTCACCATAGGTTAGGTTGGTACAAGCGTTTGTACCTATGGTGTTTCAAACACGCCATAACCGTGAACCGATTTGGATGAAACTTGAATAGATGTAGAATAGGTTGAGTCTGAAAAAGCACATAGGCTATTTTTTATTCTAAAAAAGTGTCATTTTCGCGAAGTGCCAGGTAATAAATGAAGCAAAAGATGTGTTATTCGCGTTCTTTTTTTCGTTCGTTTGATGAATATTCGGATGCTCCTTACTTCGAGTTATTGTATTCAGTCGATAAGATCAACGATAAAACACGGTCCTAAACTAGGACCAAATATTGCAAATCAAAAACTTGGCCTTTGAAGTCAGAAATCGTAGTAAGAAACCCCTGAATATTCAACAAACGAATGAAAATAAGAACCGGAATACGGTCCCAGGATTGCAAGTGGAACTGTTGGTCTCTACCTAACCCTACGAGATTCTGACGAGAAGTGGTTCTGTGTGTATTTGAATGTCTAAGACAGTTCTAGCTTAATCAAATTTCTACGATAGCTTTGGTGTCGGACTTGGCTAATTTCTCCCTTCTGTTTATCTGCTGCACAAACATGGGCTAGCAGAAATGCAGCTCTACTCCACAGGAAATAAGGAATGTAATGGATTAAGAGGTCCTAGCCAGAAATGGTTTGTATTTATTAGTAGGTAAATATTTGCAATGATGCTGCTGCTTGAATATTTATGATATACAACTAGATAATTAACAACTTTGCACACTACGGTTAAGATTCCTAACTCGGTAAGAGGGTGAAAAGGGGTAAAAACGTTGGTACCGCATGAGCAAAGCCAGGGGCGTACCACTAGTAAAACCTTCAAATACTTTGTAGACAACAAGATGAATAAAATGCAGACAATCGGAACAATCTGTTTGGAAAAGACAAAAGACAAAATGTAGGTATAGTAATTAGAGCATAAAATAGACCGTTCAAATTGTCCCATTCAGTTAAAATTAAACTTAACTTAACCAGAAAAGAACGCTGAGATGTAGAAGAAAGAAAAATTAATTAATTTTCTTGCTGTAACGAGTGGCCGTTCATTATTGTCTGAGTCAGAAGAGTTGGAAAAATCTATTACAGCTCACTTATAGATAAGTAGGTACCTCTTTTTAGTGCTCTCATAGTTTAAGATAATAGAGAGATGATTTGTGAATTCGTATTATCTTCTAAGAGCAGCTCACCTCAAGTGCACAACTCCGAAACAAGCATGTGCACTGTGCAGCTAGCTGTCTGACAGACTTTCAGACATTTAGAATAGAATAGAATAGAATAGAATAAAAAGAAAAGTTTTATTTTCTCCACATCATATACAACAGTTACAATAGGTATTTCTCATAATTCTTCTTGCAGGTGAAAATGCGGCTCACAAATATCGTAGGGTACCTAACTGTTGTATATGATGTGGAACTTTATTCTATTCTATTCTAATTAGGTATCTGATATTATTCAATTGTTTCTTTTAGATGCATAATTTAATAGCTTGGTCGCGGAAGCTCCACGGTTAAGATAAAATCATATTTCTTACGCCTCTAACCAGAGAGTTCTCACAAGAAATCAGTTCAGAATTTGTTACCGATAAAAGTATTAGCCAAGTTAAGGAATTCAGGGACTGACTGTTGTTAGCCAATACCGCCCGCGTTTTGTTAGGAAGTTTAATAAGATGTTTCAGTTTAATTGTGTTATGAAAAGGGGAGAAAGGTTACTGTATCTTATAAAACAAAGTCGAGTTAGGTTGCTCATAGTTTTATCTCGACAGCGGCTGCATTGATTTTTATGGTGTTTCGTTTTTTTATTTGTCTCCGTCACTTAAAGCAGGAAAAGTAATAACATATAGGAAATTAAGTGGACTATAATACTAAAAAAGGTGCAATTTCAACCCGATGCGATTTCAACCCATACGATATCGTATCGCACGGCAATTTTTCACGTGTACATACCTAAACGCTCAGACGATTTGTCATAGTTAGCGCGACGCTCGTCGGCGTCGGCACGTTCAATGGGCGGAGTTTAGCAAATCGTACAAAAATCGCATCGTGTAAATGCACCTTAAAGTGCTCCGTCTGAAAATCTGAAAATTTGTGTATAGGTAGGACCTATGTACGCAACGATAGCGCAATCTAATTATTCTAAATTCTAAATCCATAATATTATAAAGCGGAAATTTAGAAGATTAGCGAGTTTATATGTTACACAGCCCAAAACGCAACGATAGCGCGATCTAATTTGTTCTGTGTCGCCATCTATTATGTAGTAAAATGTCTCTGTCTGTCTGTTTGTTACCTTTTCACGCCTAAAGCACTGAACAGATTATGCTGAAATATTACATGGATAAATATTATGTCCCAGGGACGGACATAGGCTACTTTTTTCAAAAATAATCATGGTGGGCGTGAAATAAGTGTTGGAAGTTTGTATGGGGAGTTGGAAATTCCAGTTAAAGGCAACTAGATGACGTTGCTAACCTATGGCTGAGGTCGAGATGGCGCTATTATTGCATTTTAAAAGTTTCAGAAGATTCTTGCAGTTTTCAGTTCTATTTAGAGGTCTTCAAGTATGTTATTTTGCTGACGAAGTGACGGGTACCAGCTAGTATTATAATGAATCACTAAACAAGGCTGCCGGCAGAAGCTGGATGAGTCGAGCTGAGGACAGGGCGCAATGGCGCGCACTAGGGGAGGCCTATGTTCAGCAGTGGACTGCCATAGGCTGATGATGATGATGATGATGAAACATTGGTTACAGCCGAAGTGAAAATTTTATCATTTCCCGCCAACTTCAAATGGAACAGTTCTCAGGTCTAACTTACCTTGTATTTATAAGGAAACTTCGTGTTATCAAGTTTTCTTTGTATAATATAGTAGTACTAGAGTTGCCTCTCACGTCTAGGGTTGGCGGATGACGTAAAAATGCATGAAACATGATAAAGCATCTTGCTGCAGACGGTTTTGCTTAAACTTGTAGTTTACCTAGTGTAATAATAGGTACTTCTTCTTCTTCTTATTTAAGGATTTACTCCTTGTCGGCACAACTGATGAATCCCTCTCCATGTATCTCTTTCCAGGGCTGCTTCCTTGACCTCTTTATACGACATGACAGCTACCTTCTCCTTTACTTGGCTCATGTAGCTTATCCTCGTAATAATACTTACCTACCACAAAATATTGAACGCCTGAAACTTCGTGATTTTTATGACTGCTGAATTTTATCACATTCATAAACTTTGATGTACTTGCAACCATCATCATCACCTTCTTGCCTATGTCTCACACTATGTAAGATCGGCACAACATGATGTTCTTCTTCCCTTGATGTGTGTATACCTACATTAAATCAATTTTGCGAAAAACCTTAATTGATATTTCGGTAATAGTGTAATAATTGTTAAAGTGATACTAAGAAACCGGCCAAGTGCGAGTCGGACTCGCGCACGAAGGGTTTCGTACCATTATCTATAAAAAAGGAAAAAAAAACACGTTTGTTGTATGGGAGCCCCCTTAAATATAGGTACTTATATTTTATTCAGTTTTTTAGTATTATAAGTAAGTAGGTACAGTAGCATAGTTATAAGTATTTTGAAGTCTATAGGTATGGTGTTTTGAAGTCTCAAGGTAGGTTTTCAAATTGTTTGTTGGTGTAAACGTGGAGTAACACATCCCTAGTCCATTCAACTCCGATAGCAACTTGCTAAACGATGGTATAAATAACATCCAGGCTGCGTTGAGAGCTAAATATGTGTTTTTGTTTCCAATGTTCTTATTCAATTTACCAAACTTTTTGATGAAACCGATAAAATAACCATATTTTGATAAAGTTTTGCAGAATAATGCTCGTTTTTAGTTAGTTGAATGAGTTTAGCTCCTGTATTGAATTTGATCAGATGCTTCCCAAAACAATATAAAAACCAGTTCAGATTTCTAGATCATCATCATCATCAGCCTATGGCAGTCCACTGCTGGACATAGACCTCCCCTAGTGCGCGCCATTACGCCCTGTCCTCAGCTCGACGCATCCAGCTTCTAAAAATAGGTGACAAAAATAGGTAAGACATGGATAGTTTGTTTTTATTTTTGTTTATTTTTTTATTATGTTTCTTTGTACCTACTCGTGTTGTCTAAATGTTTGTTGTTCTTAATTTCATTGTATTGTGTTGTGTGTGTCAAATAAATATATTCTTATTCTTATTCTTCTGCCGGCAGCCTTTCGTAGATCGTCACTCTACCTGGCCGGAGGGCGTCCTACACTACGTTTGCCGAGTCGCGGTCTCCACTCAAGAACTCGTTTACCCCAATGGTTATCGATTCTTCTGCAGATATGGCCAGCCCACTGCCACTTCAGCTTGCTGATTCTCTAAGCTATGTCGACAACTTTGGTTCTAGGTTCTGCGCAGCTACTTCAGAGAGCTAAAGACTGGTTGTGCGTACTGAACATTCCATTTCCCAAGCTCAAAGTTTGTGAGTTTGTTTAGATGTTTGTGTGTCGGATAGTCTCGTTGCGGATTCCATCCTTCAGAGAAACTCCGAGCATAGCTCATTCCATAGCTTTCTAGATATGTATTATAAAATGCTTTTAAAATCTCTTGAAGGAAGTTAAAGCCATGTTCTTACATACAGGGCTACCTATCGATCCGCCAAAAAATGAAATAAAGAATTTTGTGGTGTAAAGTTACGCCGGGTGTAACTTACGAGTAACCATATTTTTTTTAGTTTAGACCTGGCGTAACTTTACACCACGTTTATTAATAAGGGCCTTAGAAACTACTTAATAGTAACTGTTGGACTTTTTATCCCGATTTCGATTAAGCAAGTGCCTGGAACTGCAGCAGACGAGAAAGTAGTTTTACTTCCCTTTTTGCTATCGGGAACATTTCTCCAACAACAGTGCAGTTTGGTAAAAACTTTTATGGTAGATTTTAACCATTGATATAATTGATAGGTTTATTAAATGCGCCGCTAAAGAGCAACTGCTCGTAATTTTTTTCATTGTGGAAGATAGCTCACCATGTCCTTGAACGCTTATGAGGGCTACCTCAGCTAGGTAAGTCTCTGAATAGCACTATTAATAATTATCACAAAAATACTTTATCCAAGGTCTAACTCAAACTAAATCGCTCGTATTTGTTCATTCGACCCTCGGATTGAAAATCGCGGCACTATCGCACTTGGCCAACAGGGCTCATTATGTATATAGCATGATGACTAAAAAACTATTCAGACTCAATAAATATATTCGTGGCCAGTTGCAAACAAACTTCGATCATAATAGGTATATCTCTCGAAGCAACCAAAAGAACAGGATGAATATAATATGGTATAAGACGACCTCTGTGGCGCAGTAGGCGAACGTCCGCCTGCGACGCAGAAGGTTGCGGGTTCGATCCCCGCCGCGGGACAAATGTTTGTATGACCTACAGATATTTGTCTCGGGTCTGGGTGTTTCTATGTATAATATGTATGTATTTACAAACAAAAAGTATATAAGTAGTATATATATATCTGGTTTCCATAGTACAAGCTTTGCTTAGTTTGGGGCTAGATGATGCTGTGTGAAAATGTCCAGCATTATTTATATATTTATGGTAAACGCAAAGCGCACGTTTCTGTTAAGTAATTTGAAATTCGAATCGAACGTTTTAATTTAAACAGGATTACCAGTTTGTGGGGACTTGGCGAATTGTTTCGACGTTCAAAATAGGATGCGGGTCGAATAGCTTAATGCTAATGTAGAATTGAATCTCCTTACAAATCCTTAGCCAGTAAAAAACACCACCCGCCCGTTTATAACCGCAAGATAAATTATAAGTATTTTTAGGTTATTTAGAGTTTAATGTTTATTTGTGTATTTTTTTCTAAATCCGGTATTTATGGGTCTAAACAAACATTGAAGGTTTCTGAAGCACGTTTAGTTTAGGTACTTAGATATCTATTAGCATAATAATAAATAAGTGTTAAAATTGTGATCTAGGGAAACCATGCATCTTTTACGTTATTTTTAGAAATTATAAAGCCCATCGACTTCATTGACACCAACTTTGGAAGTGGTCGAGATTTTGATTTCTATTGAGTTCAAGAATTTCGTTGTTCATTGTAACTTTGAGTTTCATTTCCATACGCTATATTACATTTTCTGCCTGGTGTAGCGTAGCAGTAGTAATTTTGGTGCAAATAACCGGCAAAAACGGAGTTTACGGTTTGGAGGCATAAAGTGCTCCTCACTTTATACCGACGCCTCGGACACTCGACGAACTTAAGCCTTTATAATCTTTACTAGATGATTTTATACAGCGTCTGGAAGCAACCTATGCCTGCACTCAACGGAACGCTGTAGTGCCACAGAATACAAAAAGGGTAGTTCCTGGAACTTTGTTTGAGATGGAATAGGCTTGCCCAGCTCTTAAACCATCCTCTCAGCTTAATCGGCTTTGTCCACAGGAAAGACAACGTCAATACGGTGTTGAGCTGACTAAGTTGCGGGGTTCCTAATAAAGTAAGTTCGCAACTCTGGTGACTGAGTGTTGAAGCTGTCACAAGCCGCGGGACCGACAACCTAACGTGCCTAGCAATGCACGGAAGTGGTTTTGTCAATAGCTCGTGTGCTTATACCTACTTAAGTTTTATGAAATGAAAAATCCATTGATGCACGACCGCAAACATACAAATACGGGTTGAATCTCATCGTATTACAACAAACCTATTCCTTTTACTTCAAAAATAAACTTTGCATTCGCCGTCACATCGTTCCTCAGGCGCTTCAATGCACATTGAGACATTTGGATTTCTTCACGCTCAGTGCTCACTCATCAATAGCTCACTACGGCTGTGATACACTGACACACTGACTGCATGTTTGATCAACGTAATATTCTTCTTTACTTTACCTTGTTACCTATATATCGACTAGCGGAACGCCCGCGACTTCGTTCACGTGGTACATATCAACATAGCCCTTATCACTTGAGTAGCTAAGCTTAAGCTTTTCATCACATTGACTAATCTGAGTGACTGTGACTGCAAGTTCAACTTTGATGACGAAGTCTGAGTCCGAGTCTCACTCTAAATCTGACCCTCAATCTAACCCTTATCTCGCTCTCACTCTTAATGTGACTCACAATCTCACTCTCACATTTTAATCTGACGCCCCCATAAACTCACAAATCCACAAATCCATCAATCCCACTACCATTCTCACTCCATTCACAAATCCATAAATGAATTAACCCCACTCCCACTTAAGAAATTCCACACATACTTAATCACCGCCAACACCCTGTTTCAGTAATTATTTACAGCCCTCCCTTTCAACCCACCCCCTAAATACAAAAGTTCACCCCACCCCTACGAAATCCTAAAATGCAGCAGAAGAAGAATGTACCCTCCAAGTTTCAAGTTTTTAGGACTTATGGTTCTCATAGCAACTGTTACTCCCTCTTTCCCTTTATAGTGGAGTTTATAAAAAAATATATAAAAATGTTACTCAGTACTCACTCATAGCGAGTTTCAAGCGAATCGGACCACGCATTCAAAAAACCCCATACAAACATTAACACCCCTTCTAGGGGTAGTTTTGAATTTTTTTTGAATGCATACATTTTGTAATTACACTAATTAATACTCATACCGAGTTTCAAGCGAATCGGACAACGCATTCAATAAACCCCATACAAACATCAACACCCCCTTCTAGGGGTAGCTTTTTGAATGCAGACTTTCATTAAAACTGTTGAACTATCATAATTCTAAATTTCATGTCTCTTAAGTGCCAGGAATATGATTTTATGATTTTTTCCCGTTATTTCCCCGCTTTTTCCCACTTATCCCACATTATCCTATTTCCCCAAACTTTATCCCGCATCATTCCATTTTTCTCGCTTGATCCCGTTTTTTCCTGCTTTTTCCTCGCTTTATCCCGAATTATCCCGCTTTATCCCACATTATCTCGTTTTTTCTCGCTTTATCCTGGTTTATCCCACCTTTTCTCCACTTTATCCTGTTTTATCCCACTTTGTCCCCACTTTATCCCGCTTTTCCCCTGCTTTATCTCGGTTTATCCCACCTTTTCCCCACTTTATCCTGCTTTATCCCAGTTTATCCCACTTTGTCCCCACTTTATCCCGCATTATCCTGCTTTTCCCCAGTTTATCCCGTTTTCCCCCGCTTTTCCCCAGTTTATCCCGCTTTATCCCGGTTAATCCCAATTTTTCCCCACTTTATCCTGCTTTTCCCCAGTTTATCCCGCTTTCCCCCAGCTTTATCCCGCATTATCCCGCTTTTTCCCGGTTTATTCCCCTTTTCTCCCGCATTTTCTTGGTTTATCCCGCTTTTTCCCAGCTTTATCCCACTTTTTACCCACTTTATCCCGCATTATCCTGCTTTTTCCTAGTTTAACCTGCTTTCCTCCCGCTTTATCCCGCATTATCCAGCTATTTCCCTGTTTATTCTTTTTTTTCCCGCATTATTCCGCTTTTTCCCGCTTTTCCTCCGCATTATCCCGCATTTTCCCGGTTTATCCCGCTTCATTCCACTTTTTCCCGCTTATCCCTTATACGTTATCCCTTCCCCAAATACTCCACTTCCACTCCCAATGGACTTATGGCTCCCATAGAATCTGTACTGTACTTCCCCTTTTTCACCCCCATTGAAGGGTAGATTTTGAAAAAAAAAAAAACATGCAGATATTATTTATTACACTACTACTAAATACTCATACCGAGTTTTGACCAAATTGAACCACGTATTAAAAATTCCCACGCAAACTTCAACACCCCTTTCACCCCGGTTTAGGGGTAGTTATTAAATTATTGGAGTGCGGACATTTTTTATTTACATTTTTAAATAATCATACCGAGTTTCAAGCAAATCGGACCACGCATTCAAAAAACCCCATACAAACATTAACACCCCCTACATCCCCTTCTAGGGGTAGTTTTGAATTTTTTTGAATGTAGACTTTCATTAAAAGCGTTGAACTATCATAATTCTAAATTTCATGTCTCCAAGTGCCAGGAAAACGATTTTTCATACAATCGTTTTTACCCCTTTTCACCCCTTTAGGGGTTGAATTTCAAAAAATCCCTTCTTAGTACACCCCTACGCACCAAGATGGACATACCCTCAAAATTTCAAGTCTCTACGACCAGCGGTTTAGGCTGTACGTTGTCTATCAGTCAGTCAATCAGTCAGTCAGTCAGTCAGTCAGTCAGTCAGGACAAAGATTCTTATAATAATAGATATATAGATGTAGGCTCATGCTACAGAGAGAGCCGTGTTAGGCTGCTTTTTTGTGCTACGCTACGTTGGTTGGTGTGGGTGCGTTTGATATCCACTAATAATAATTAATTAGTATTCATAACATAACATCTAAATAACTTGTGACAGACAAGAAGATACCATAAATAAGATTGCACAGAAACGGGTTCTTCTAAGCGATGTTTTTTATATGGATGGATGCGTGCTATGGAAGCCGTGTTGGGCCTAAATAGAAGCCTAATAGAATGTATATTTTCTTTAAAGATTTCCTAGTTTGCAGATATGCTAGTTTTAGGAGAGAGGCAGTTTTTTTTAATCTATCTATTCAGTCAATACCCATCACTGTTGGATAAGAGAATCTTCTGTATCACGCCACTTCTAGCGGTTTTGTGATGCATTTAAATATCTTTAATTTTATGCGCAAGAAAAAGTGATCTATCACATAAATCTTATGCAAGTGTTCTGAAACTTTTGTAATCCATCCATCCACCTATCAATTAAGCCGATAAACCCACTGCTGTGTTTGGGTTGCATCCTCTCTATTAACGCCACTCCGAGTTGTTTTGTGATGCATTTACAAGTCCTAGTCTACTGAAAAACTTATAAATCTTATTCAAGTCTAGCCAGTCGCGCTGTTTATATACCAACTTTGGTATCGCGGACGTTTCCTTGATCTGTCTTGACCCAATATTGGTATGGGAATTTTACAAAAAAAAAATTAACCGGAGCAATCTGCCGGTTCGATGCACTATTATCTGTATTTGTCAACGTAGTGTGAACGTACACCTTTCGAATGATATACGATACTCTATGGTCCTAGATAAGACTTACCCACCACCAACCTACGTGACAACTTATTTAATTAATTTAGGTTCGAGTTTAAATTATTGAGTTGTATCCTGCCTGCCGCAGAACAAAGTGTGTATGTATTTACAAACATAAGTACGTTTACTAATAAATAACCTGTTACTAAAGTTCGATCTAGCTTGACTTTGTGCCTACGGGTAGGTATGTATATTGAGAACCGTTTTAGTTCCTCATAAAGAGGGTGGAATGAATTTTACCGACACTACCCTTACCATGAAATCTCTTCCTTTTCGTACGAACTGGACCCACCCTAACGCCCTTACAGGGCTACCTATGGATCCGCCGAAAAATGAAATATAGAATTTTGAAATCTAAGGCCCTTATTATTAAACGTGGTGTAAAGTTACGCCAGGTGTAACTTAGGAATAACCATACAACTTTCGGAGTTTAAACCTGGCGTAACTTTACACCACGTTTATTAATAAGGGCCTAAGGGTTTAGCCAAAACCATGACATTAAATTATTTTATTACTTATGTCGTGACTCAGTTTTACAGATGCAAGTCTATCTAGTCACAAATTTTACACACGAAGCAACTAAACCGAAATTATACTATTTTGCATATAAACACTCCTGAGAAACTTCTGGAACTCGTAGTAGAGGCGCAAATTGCTATGAGTGAGGCGTCAGGCGTTCCAAATTGCTTTCAGTAAGTACTAAATGAACGTACAAATAGCCGTTGCCTTGGACTGTCGTCCGATGCAAATCGTAAAGGAGATTTCTGCTGCTTTATTCCAAAATAATTTAATTTGTATAACCTAGTCTAATTTTTAATTTAGAACGAAAACGAAATTCATTTACCTATATTAATGTGGGTGATCGACGTACGAGCCTATACCGCGGTTTTAAAGAACGTTGGTTTTATTCGCGGCTCGTTGGTGCTGATCGACTAGCGAGTGAAACAGTCGTATACGCACGAGCCGATGACGAGCCGCGAGCCGAGCTCGCCAACTCACAACGGCGAGCTTTACCGACGAGCCATAAGACCGCGGTTTTACTCGCTCGTCGATCAGGGCCTCTAAGTTAGACTACTTCTAAAGCAGTTATAGCTACCCTCAAAAGAACTTCAGTACTTACCTAATACGTGAATATCTTCTCTGAAAATGATTCCCAAGTGAAATGTAAAGAATGAAATCTAAAAAGCCCTATAACAAAGCATTCTCCATCGAAAGCCACTTTCAAATAGCTGTCGTTTTAGTTCACACATGGTAGAGTCTATAAAATTTTACAACGCTACAAACTTCAGGCAGAGCGCGCGTAAATTCCTTTTTTCATCAGGTGCATTTTGTGGAGCTGTTTCCTGTTAGTAAGTTTATTTGTGGATAAGCTAGTTGAGAATTTTAATAAGCTTTTTCCATTTCGCTTAGCTTCACGCTTCATTAAAGTATAACTCTTACAAAAGAATGGAGAATCTATTTTAGGGTAAGCTTAACTTACAACCCGTTAATATTTTTATAACACTAGAGAGCGTATTTAAAAAAACTAACGTGAGTGTCGTGGAACACTCGGTTGGAACGAAGCAAAGAGTACTTTTCTATACTGGGAATTTCAAATTCAAATTCAAATCAAACGCTCTTCCGTACTAACAATAAAACAATCTATGGACTGTTGGCTGCACACTTCGCACTGTGATGATTTCGTGACGGTCGTGACGATAAAATGGAATGAAATTTTTCTTATTTATTTATTTATTTTATTTATTTTTCACAAGGTACAAAGTAATACATAGGTTGGTTAGTAGTGCTTAAAAACTTAGAATAAGTTTGCCTAAGCACTAGGTTCTCGCACTTATGCACTATTGTAACACAAAAATTATAACTAAGTAAACACATCCAGCGATAGGCGCACGCACACAGAAGCACCGTGAAGCAATGTTATCGCATCGGGCAGGTAAGTTGGGAACGTGGTAAACAAGAGCCGCTCGACGACGAGCCGGCGCACTGCCGCTATGCATTTATGTGTGCGTAGGCCTCTTTGTATAGAGGTGCTCCAATTAACTCGCATTATTTTTATTTTATTCATTCAAATGTTGTAAGTAGTATTTTTTTAATTTATATTTTATATTTTTACGTGTTAATTCTGTCTTAATTTCATTTGGTAGTTTATTGATAAGGATTTCTTTTAGCCCCAGCCTGTTCCTCTTCGATACCGTCCGAAAAGGAACTTCGTTTCTAAACCTGCAGAGTTTCATTTTCCTTATTTTCTAGGCAAATTTTTATTAAATATTAGTTACAATATAACAAAACTTACTGCGCCTTCTTCCCTTTACTTTTTTTGACCTTTGTAAAACTACCCAATAACTTAAGCAAGACTGAAATTACTAAGGCTAGAGCCACAATGATGAGAGCCAGAAGGTCGAAATACATTTTCTGGTACCAGGGTACCAGAAGTGCTGGAGAACGTAGATGCGCGCCCCCTGTTTTGATGACGTGCTCTGTCCAATAAACTAGTTCCTGCCCAGGGGTCGCTATACGGTCGTGGTAGATGAGGGACCATTCCTTTGCTTTTTGAGCGTACCTGTATTCAAATTATGGGGTAAGACTAATCAACTAACTTATTCTAAAAATAAATAAAAATCTGAAAACAAAACCGTGACTGTCACTCCCAGGAGTGCCAAGAGAAGTGAAAAATATACCAAAAGTTGCTCTAAACGATGAAGAAAATCACCGTGAGGAAACCAGTGGGAAGTTAGTGGAATGTGAGAATGTGCCAACATTTGGATGTTCTGAATATCCCGATAAACATCAACAAAATGATCTTAATAAGACAAGTGACTTGATCTGCAAAAATGTATCGTGGCTTGGGGATACAGTTGTGATCCTGTTTTATTGTTTCAGTAATCAACTAATTAGTTTCTACTGCTGTCTTCCCAGAACATCCTGGTTTTGCTAAAATTTCAACAACTAATTGTATAATACTTTAGTAAACTGAGAAAGAGCTGTAACTTACTGTGGATTCGCAAGGATCTCGTCAATCTGAACCTTCAAGTCTGCATCCATGGTATAGCTTAAATCTACTCTCCTCCCAAATCCTTTCTGTACAACCATTTGGACATTAGCAAACTGGTCGCCATAGACTGGAATGCCTATGACTGGTTTTCCATAGTGGACTGTTTCAGTAGTGGATAGTAGACCACCATGAGTGATAAAGAGAATGCAGTTTGGATGAGCTGTAAAGAAAAACATAAGTTCAAACTTACCTGTGTTTACACGATACCATTTTGGCATACCATTCTTGCCTCTCGCCACAGAATATTAGCTCTTACTCCGTTGAGTGTAAGAAAGCAAGCAAGCAGCGGCACGAATTGTATGCCAGAATGGCATCGTGTAAACGGCGTCTTACTTTTTTTTTCATTTATAATATTTGATTGAACTCATCTGGTTGATATTCCACTTATTAGAACTAAGCGCTTCGAAAGTTCTTATATTATGCACACTGCAAAAATTTGGAATCAGCTTCCAGCGTCTGTATTTCCGCTGAGCTACGACCCTATTGTTTTTAAGAAGAGAGTTAATAGGCACCTTCTGGGTAAGCTCGCGCCATCGTAGACCTCACTTGCCTGTGTAAGTCTGAGGTCAAGAGCCGACCCGACCCATTCATAATAAAAAAAAAAAGAACTTGCTTCTTACGTCTTTAAAAGTTCTTGGTTTTATTTTAACACTGTGTAATTTAGAAAAATTAAAGCCTACACAAAAATGTAAGTCACCTAAAATACTTTGTTGAGGTGCCCATTGGATGATATGAACGTTTTTGGGCAAATCAGGCAGGACTTCCTCAAACTTCCATAGAACAGTTTGCTTGAGACCACTGAAAACCTTCAAAAATCCTGTCTTCAGGTTTTGAGGAATGTCCTTGCTCTTCAGATTCGAGCCCATACTGAAGTAGATGAGGCCGTGCTTAGCGTTGTCCAACAGTTTCTGAAGATCCTGAAATGTATAAATTAGATAAAGAAAATAATTTATGGGCTAACCATGTTGACCCTGTAGGTAGACTATTAATTCATACGTCTGTCTGTTGCTCTCTTTTTTGTCATCATCATTTGACTTCCCTTATCCCGATCATGCGGGATCGGCACAACATGTTCTCTTCTTCTACTCTCCCCTATACTCGTCATCTCCGTATCCACTCCTTTTCTTTTTTGTCATGAGAGTAAAATTAAAAATTAGTGCATAAAATCCTTGAATTTATAATTCAAAGAATAAATCTACGAGACTACCTTACTTTGAACATTCCTCTATATATTTAATCATTTATTTTAGTACCTCGGGTAACGGGCTGGGCTTCGTATCAACATGATATCCACCAACAGGCTTATAGCTTTGTGGGAGTCTTGTAGCCTTGCCGAGGGAGACATGAGAGTTGCCTATCATCAAGGTTGCGTTAAGCACCAGATCTTCATATGCTGGAACTGCCATACCCCGTTCCTGGAGGATTGGCACTATGATCCTCTGGTAGATTTCCCTTTCCTGCTCTACGAATCGCCTGGAAATATTAGGAACAGTTTTTTTTATCATTTAGAACTTCTTGGCGTCTTGACTTCTTGGCTTCTTCTTGGTTTCGAACCAGTGAAAAAATATTTTAAGTGCGAAACAAAGAGTCCCTTTTCTTGCTCTTGGCACACGTTTTTGGTAGACTTTGCGTGGCTTTGTTGGGCACTTATCAAACATAACATGCATGACGTAAAACTTTGCATTTTTTAAGATATTGACGCTATTGATGTCTTTGTTGTGTCTTATTAGTTAATTGTTATTAACTAATAAGATGATTATGCGATGAGACGCGTGTCGCAGCAAGTGCTGCCAGCCACAACGGGTATGGCGCCACTGAAAACCAGCGCTCCAACACTATCGAACTGTAGAAGCAAATGCTGAGGGGTAGCCGTATTTTCATCCACATAAAATTGTGTAGATTTAAGTACCTATTGTAACTGTTGTATATGATGTGGAGAAAATAAAACTTTATTATTCTTATTCTATCGAGAGATGGTTAGAGGAATATCGGGGAGACATTTGCCCTGCAGAGGGCTCGTTCCAGCTAGGTTAAATAAAAAAACATGCAAGAAAATGTGTGAAATAGCCTTCGCGTCGTTTAACAAACCCACTTATTTGCTATTCATAAAATATGATTATCTAATATTCCATTGTCATCGTAGATAATGTTCATATTTAACTAATTATTAACTAGTTATTCTACAATAAGGTAAGTACTTTACAAACTAGTACCTAGCAGTCATTGTAATTTTAAGTAAGTAGGTAAGTACTTAACCATGTTTCTTCAACATGGTACACAATCTTATCGGTTATTTGCCTATTATAATGTAGTGTTAGAAAAAAATATGTAAAAGTAATATTACACAAAAATGGAATAACATCACTCAGGGGAAAACAGAAGTGATAGTGGATTGGAGTGGAAGAAAAAGTGGAAACAAATCCTTTAGTGGATTAGATTAGTGGTCAGAGTGGAATAGAGCAAGATTACTGCCTACCTTAACCCTTGCCTGCAAGTTCAATTTTCACAACTCTATTGTTTCCTTTTCTGTTTTTATTTTTCACTTGTTAGAGTTCGTGTAGGTACAGTCGCGGTATGAAAAGGTTCGTCATCTTAAAGTCGACTTTTGCTTGCACGAGTGCAAGAACCAGTACTGCCAACATTTTAATTAATAAATATTACGTTTTGTTATGTTTAGCGTTTACTATCGATTATAGGCAATGACATATCAAAAAGGTTTTGCATAATTTGTTTACTGTTTTACTCCATCCTGTCAATTTTACAAAAATAACAATTACCCATAACAACAAGATTTTGATATAGGTTATTTGTATTTAAACGTTATTTAGATTACTGTAATCTTTAATTATACTCTATTTTCCTGGACTGCCAAGATTTATTGACAGAGATATTACTGTCGGGGTAAACCGCTTTGTTGATAGGACCGAATATGAAAGAATAGTACGAATAAGTAATATAATAACTTTATTTTATTTAATAACGTATATAACCACCATTAGCATCAATCACACATTGTAACCTGTTTCTCATAGAACCAACAAGGCGAGAGCATAGGTCCGTCCCTCGTGTATCTTCCCAAATGATATGGCAGTGGTCTTCTATAGCCTTCTTGGTTCTTTCGTTTCTATTATCCCATCGCTGCACCATTAAACCCCATAGGTTCTCGATCGGGTTTAAATCTGCAGATCTTGCTGGCCACGGAATCACCGCTATATCACTGTGCCGATTGAACCATTCATTCACAATACGAGCAGTGTGCGTGCGAGCATTGTCTTGAACGTAGCTGACCTGAGGTAAGTCAGCAGCTGTATATACGGTACGGACACTTGGTAGCATACTGTCTTCCAGAACCGATAGATAGTGAGTTGCATTTGCCCTTGAAGGAAGAAGAACGAGCTCGCCCACTCCATCCGCTGACATCCACCCCCAAATATTGGCAGAGATACGTCCAGAACTAAAATTGGGCACTACATGGTCTTCTGTATATCTCGTGCCGTTATACCTCCACAAATGAAGCCTCCCATGTTGGCTTGACATAAAGGATTTTTCGTCGGTAAATATAGTGGTACTCCAATCAAAGTTCAAATAGGTCTCTGCAAATCTCAAGCGTGCTTCCTTATGGGTTGGTGTCAGAGCAACTTTTTTTGAGTGTCGTCTATAATGTAATCCCATTGAGTGTAATGCATTTCTTATTACTCTAGGACAAACTTCATACAGTTGAGCGAAATGATTGGTTGACACAAAGCCATTTTCTTCATATTGCCGTCTCATGTCGGCATTTTGTGCAGCACTAAGGATAGGACGGCGACCAGAATTGTTGTGACGATGATCTATGAGTTCACCTTCTTCACCATATCTCCGGATCCAAAATCTTACACTATCCCTGGTTACATTAAGACGACGCGATATCTCACTGATATTGTAGCCAGCTTCATGTTCAGCAATAATTGCTGCTCTTTCTACAACACTTAAAGGTCTCGGCATTTTATGTAAAATATAGAAACGTGAAAAAATAAAATTGCAATGTCAACAATGACAGACAACGAGATGTTGAAACCAATAAAAAGTTTTTACATTATATAATCTTCTTGGTCAAGACAGAAAATCAAACAAGTATAATCTGTAATTTTAAACTTTATTGTCAAACAGTTAAACATAATTTTCTGTGAACCAGTCTGTTCTGTGACTTAGTTTGAAAAGGTAATATGTGCTTGCGGAACGTTAAATGAATCAATTTGAAAACTGGCGAACCTTTTCATACCACTACTGTACATAGATTAGTACTTATTCTTTTTTTAACAAAAAGGCTTAGCCCCCTTACGCACTAGCTGTTTAGACTCAAAAACCGCAAACTTCATATTTTTTCGTATTTTAGGTACCTACATAAATTCTATCACGTCTCTTTTTCGTAGTATAGATTAATAATAATGCTATCCCAGACATCAAGGTCCACGTGGCAGCCGCTGGCAGGAAAAATGATTTAAAATTAAGGATAACTGTATTTCTTCTAGTACACTTAGAAGGTAGTAGATAGCACGTGTAAGCTACTCACCAGATTCTTAAATATCCTTGAATTTGCTTCCAAAGCTCATCCACTCGGTCAATGAACCCGTACGGGGCAGCGACGATGTCGGAAAAGATGTCGCCATTATAAGCTGGGTTAAGAGGCTCGTCAATCAGTCTCAGGACCTTCAAACCATAGATAATTCAGGTACAGTAAGCGTCATCAATTTGTAACACAGAATATACATACACACAGGTACAGTAGGCGTCACTATTGGTAACTTTTGAACGGGCGTTCATCATGCAGAGTGGCTAGAAGTTGGTGACGCTGACTGTCGCTGTACCAAGTTGCTAGTAAAGAGATTTTATTCACTCCACAATTTTTAAATGCTTGTAACGGTTGAAGTATTATGCAATATTTCTACTGATTATCGTCGATTAATCGCATTTCAAACCACTATTTCCCAGTTATCAATCATCAAGAACTGAAATCAAAGCAAAAAGGTTTCTCACCTGCCAATGGGGTTCAATAGTGGACATCCAGATGAGTGGACAATTGTAAATGGCTGGCAGTCTGAAAGGAAAGGTTTTGGTTGAGCTTCATAAATGAAGTTTTTGACCTCAAAGTTGCTGGGTTGAATAGTTGTTGGATAGGTCGTAACGCGGATCAGTACCCAACCATTATAGTTTATACACACATTGAATAGACATCGCTAAACAGCCATTCTGCAAAGACAGCGTCAAAAGTCTTCGTTGGATCCCTCAACAGTGCCTGGACATCCTTATCCTGCATCGTAAATGAACCGATAGTAATGAACATCTGCTGAGCGAAGTCTTTGTTCTTCATGTCTATCTCTTTGTCCATTATGGCCTTAACATTGAGTGAGTTTTCTGAAATTAAAAAAGCATCTTTTTTCAAGTTTGATCACTTCAAATCGTCTTAATCTAGCTGATTCTACTTCTGCTTCTTCGCAGTCAATTACCTTTGAAGAAGTAGGACAACTAAAACGGTTAGGGTAAAAGTTAATTTTTTTAACAATTTCTGTACTACAACTTTGAAATCCTCCTCACTTACCATCAAAAGCTTTTGTGTTGGATTTGGAATGAATATGCGTCAGTTTCGGATGAGGATTCTTCCTGGCAAACCCTGATATATAGGTGACCTGCAAATTGAGTTATGACTTTTTAAAACCTACGTCCTACATGCTTTAATTTGGAATATTTATCAATAATGTTGCTTATGTGGTAACTGAGAGAAATCACTAGAAGCCGGGGCAGACCAGCTGCCATGACACAAGTGGGTAGATGACTTATCAAGGGAAAGATGGATGAGAACAGCACAGGGACGATTAAAATGGCGTTTTTAGGAGGAGGCTTATGTTTAGCAGTGGGTTATCACCAAAGCTGCCAATTATGATGACGATTTTGTTTGCAATTCAGTGTTGCTGTCTAATACCAGTTAACATAAATAAAACCTTACATCATGTCCAGCGTTCAGCAGATGTTTAACTACAGCATCTCCTAGGATGCCATGACTCTTCCTAGGTATTGGAAACACCACCAGTATCTTAAACGCATCGCACGTGCAAAGATATAGCAGAGCGATTGCTAGTAGTCTTAACATGATCTGGAATTGAGAAACGGTAGAATGACTTTTTGTGTTGAAAATAATCTTATAAAACAGGAGTAAAGACAAACAAAAAATTATCAGAGCATGGTAGATAATTTTTTGATATAAAGATATACCTCTACCTACTGTAACATTATAATATCCTGAACTGATGAGTAACATAACTTTAATTTTGTAGTCATAACAGCCGTATTGGTCGAATGGGGTTGTACCTCGACTTTCAATACGAAGGTCGTGGGTTCGAATCCCGGCCGTGCATCAATGGATTTTTTGATTCGTAAAATGTATATGCGCTATAATACGAGCTCTTAACGGTAAAGGAAAACATCGTGAGGAAACCCGCAGCTGAGTTGTAACATAGCATTTTTAGTACTTAGTACTTAAACAAATGTTTTATAAGTACGTAGAAATAAATTCTTTAATTCTTTAATTAGTCAGCTCCACACCACACGTATTAACTTCGTCTTTGGAGGTCTGTGGGCCAGGCTGATTAAACTGAGAGGAGGGTTTAGGTGCAGGGCAAGCCTATTCCATCTCAAACAATGTCCCAGGCACTACAGCGTCCCGTTAAGTGTAGGCATGGATTGCCCCCTGATGCTGTATAAATCATCTAAATATGTAAAGGCCTAAGAGCCAACCTATCAAAGTGATATAAATTATATTCAATCCCTTCTTCTTCCTATTTTAGACTATGCAGATGCCAGTTATCCTGACTTATCTGAAGTTCTGCTAGACAAACTTGAGCGCCTCCAAAATGTCTGCATACGATTCGTATTTGGCTTGCGCAAATACGACCATGTCTCCGAATTTCGTTCAAAGCTCAAGTGGCTCCCAATACGTCTTCGCCGGAATGTTCATATCCTGTCCTAACTATATAATATTCTTTTTCTATCTTCCTCTCCCCGCTAGTTAAAAGAACGCTTTGTTTACCTCCATCAGGTAAATGACCGGAATCTTCGGTCCTCAAATTCTCTCCAGCTTGCAACTCCTGTCCATAGCACCACTATGTATGGTGACTCTTTCACTGTACAAGTTGCGCAGCTATGGAACTCTTTACCCGTTTCCATTCGAATGTCTAAATCTATACATATTTTTAAAGCCAGTGTCTGTGAACATTATCGTTCCATGGCTGGTTACTGCTAACTGTTTTTATTGCTCTTTGTGTAATTTGCTCTATGTGTAATTTGTGTGTGTTGTGTTGTAGTAGGTACTTGGTTTGTTACTATTCTCTACTTTTGTACACCGCTGTTTTTTCTGTATTCGACTATCCTGTCCATACAAATGGTTGCCAGGAAGAGATCGCTTTTAGCGATATGGCCGCCCATTGTACAATTTGTTTATTTGTTATATTCTCTGTATTATGTTCTTGTGTACAATAAAGAGTTAATCTATCTATCTATCTATATTCACATTAGAGTGATTACTGAATAGACTGATTATTATTTATTCGAGACGCGCGTGTGAGTACCTAATTGAAAATAGATACAACGGAAACATGTCTCAAGTCGATCCCATAGGCGATCTCGTTTCGACGACTTTTTTATACTTCTGTTAAGGGGCAGACTATTCTAAACTACCTACAATATTATTATTTTCTGCCCACTTTACCCTTAACTTTAGTGCCTATGTGGCATTGAATAAAATTGGAGATCTACTTAAGAATATAGGTACATAGTTAACTAAATGACTCTCAACCTTTTGATTGAAAGTCGATAGTACTGTACTGGATGTACTACCTACTATACTATTACTAGGCCAACACAGCTCACCTTAGATACAGTAAGCGTCACCAATAGGTACCTAACCCCGATTCTCGTTTTCAAAGGTGTGTCTCGATCATATAATTTTGGTGACGCTGTTACTGTAGGTACCTACTTAGAATACTTGTCTTATCCTTGAGAATCGATGTCATGCAGTATGTAGATATTATGAATATTTTGAGCATCTATTTATTATTATTATTATTATTATAGCCATTTATTCCCAATTAACAAAACTTATTTTTACATATACATTAAAGTTCACATTATATTAGCATGCATAAATATTAAATATGATTATAATTTTATTCGATTAATTAGTATGTTCACTCTATATTATTATTGGTCTGAATTGGGCACCCATTTTTGGGTGAAGGCCTCCTCCATCCATTGCCACAAAAGTCTGTCCGCGGCATGTCGTGTCCAAGTGACGCCTGTCACGTCTTCGATGTCGTCCCGCCAGCGCCGGCACGGGCGGCCGCGCTTTCTGCGGGCGTCGTCGTTGCGCGGGTACCAGTGCAGCACGCGCTCTGTCCATCTGCCATCTGGTATGCGTGCTATATGACCTGCCCATCTCCACTTTAGACGGCAAGCGAGCGTAGCTGCGTCCGTTAATTGTGTGATCTTTCTTATATCTGCGTTTTTCACCCTGTCTTTTAGTCTTATATTGAGCATGCTTCTTTCTGTTGCTCGTTGGAAAACTTGTATTTTGGACATAACATTTTGTGATAGAGCCCAATTTTGGCAGCCGTATAGTAGAGTAGGTAGGACTGCTATCTCCATGGCCTTTTTCTTAGCTGTCATGGAAATTTTCGACTTGAATATATATTTGAGTGACCAGTACTTGTTCCAGGCTAGCTTGATTCTTCTTTCAACCTCCTTAATTGTTTGGTTTTTGAAAGATATACTTTGGCCGAGGTAAGTATATTCGTCTACATATTATATTTCCTGTCCCTCCACTTTAATAGCTGTTCTCGTACTGTTCGATAAAATACAGGTTTTTTCTGCGTTCATATGTAAACCGCACCTACGACTTGCAGCATCCAGTGTTTGGATCATGTGAGTTAGATCTTCTGGGGTTTCACTCACGATGAATATGTCATCTGCGAAGCGGAGATGTGTTAAGTATTGTCCATTGATGTTTATTCCCATGTTCGTCCATTTGAGGCTGCTGAAGATATATTCCAACAGTGCTGTAAAGACGTTGGGAGAGATTGGATCCCCTTGTTTCTTGAGCATCTATTTATATCATCGTAATATTTAAGTTGACGTTGTTTGACTCTTATTTTGACGCAGTTGTTGTAGGTAGGTATGCACCACTTATGCGTATGTATATTTGTCACGGGACACAACTATCGGTAATTTTTTGTTGATAATAATTTAGGAATCTATTTATTTTATTATACAAGCAGCCATTTGACAATGTCGACATTTTTGAAAATCTGTCCCTTAAATTAAATAACCTATTTGATTACTTTTGACTGTGTTACAAGAAAATAGCTACACAGGTACCTCAGGCATTTTTTTACCTTGAGAGTGGATTGTTTTACCGGCACGAGTTGACTCCGTTCACACCAAGCGACAATAGAAGATCAGTATTAGTAGACCAAGGGGATAAAGCAATTTATTAACTATGTCACGGGCGTCATATTGAATCCAAAGCGCATCGAAGGATTCTTGAGTTAACTCCCGAAGTCCCGAGCGACAGCGAGGGTGTTTGTCTCTATTTTAATCATTTTCAATTTCATAGAAATATCAAAATTCAACTCAAAGATCAGTAACCACATTTTATCTTTTTTTCGTAAGTATAAGCAGTATAAGTTCTATTTGGTGCAGGACTCAATGATAAAAAAATTCATAGAAATGTTGAGAGGGAGTAAAAATTATAGGATGTATATTATTACATTATATGTATACCTAAAGGCAATTATATTTTAGAACCAGTTGAAAAAATATGTTAGTAGGTCCTCACCTATCCTCTAATTACCTAAGTACTCTCAAGTCTCATTAGATTATCAGCACATGATATTCAATGCGTATTATGGCTGGAAAACTGTCATGGTCATGTTTAAATTTTTCAAATAAGTAGATAAGTACTTAGCTTTTAAATGAGATGTACAATTTTATTTTATTATCAGGAGTGTTGATAAACTTCGACCTCACCATTATGCCTACTGTTGTGACTTGTGACATTCTAAAAAAGATGTACCTATCGTTGGTATTCAACCCAAAATCCGTTTTATAATTAACTGATTATTTTTACTAGGTATTTCTGTGATTTTTTAAACCTAATTTAAATCTTTTTAACCGCAACGCGTCCTCTACAAAAATAATACCTACTTAATAATTTTGTTATTTTCTAACCAATTAGCAAAATTGACTCACCTTGTCCACTCAATTGTCAATCAAACAAACACAACACAAACACCATACACGATACGTGAATAAACTAATTTTAAAAATAGTTCTTGATGCCAGTGTGGTTTTATTAATACTGATCAATGTATTGACTCACTGGCTACTCGGAACGGAAGTAAATGACTAGTAATATATACTGACATACATTTTATAATTTTTTTCGGGATAAAAGGTAGCCTATGTCCTTCCCTGGGATACAACCTATAACTACGCCAAATTTCAGCTTAATCTGTTCAGCGGTTTGGGCGTGAAGGCGTAACAAACAGACAGAGTTACTTTCAGATTTATAATGTATATAGTAGATTAGCATGATGACTAAAAAACTATTAGGACTCAAATATATTCGTGGCCAGTTGCAAACAAACTTCGATCATAATAGGTATATCTCTCGAAGCAACCAAAACAACAGGATGAATATATGTGACGACCTCTGTGGCGCAGTAGGCGAACGTCCGCCTGCGACGCAGAAGGTTGCGGGTTCGATCCCCGCCGCGGGACAAATGTTTGTATGACCTACAGATATTTGTCTCGGGTCTGGGTGTTTCTATGTATAATATGTATGTATTTACAAACAAAAAGTATATAAGTAGTATATCAGTTATCTGGTTCCCATAGTAAAAGCTTTGCTTAGTTTGGGGCTATTTATGGTAAACGCAAAGCGCACGTTTCTGTTAAGTAATTTGAAATTCGAATCGAACGTTTTAATTTAAACAGGATTACCAGTTTGTGGGGACTTGGCGAATTGTTTCGACGTTCAAAATAGGATGCGGGTCGAATAGCTTAATGCTAATGTAGAATTGAATCTCCTTACAAATCCTTGGCCAGTAAAAAACACCACCCGCCCGTTTATAACCGCAAGATAAATTAGAAGTATTTTTAGGTTATTTAGAGTTTAATGTTTATTTGTGTATTTTTTTCTAAATCCGATATTTATGGGTCTAAACATTGAAGGTTTCTGAAGCACGTTTAGTTTAGGTACTTATCTATTAGCATAATGTGTTAAAATTGTGATCTAGGGAAACCATGCATCTTTTACGTTATTTACTTTTCAACACATTTGCTCATAAAGTGGCTCTATGGTCACCGCAATTAGGCACATAATGACACCCACAATCAAACTGTGACTTTTTCATTACTATAACTCACTAGTGAATAATAGATTTTTTTTTTAATTTTATTGGTTGAGTTGTTTTGTTCTTTAAAAAGTTTTTATTCAGAAAAAATATCGTGTTCAATAGAACAAATAAATTAATGTTCCTATTGCTTGCTCATTTCATGCAACTTCTAATTTAAATAGATAATTTTAACTCGTACGTGTTTAATAAATAAAACTTTCACTCAAATATAACTTTTGTTTTCTCTATAATAAAAGAAAACTTTAAATTCCCCATTTTGTCCGTGGCAGAATAGGCCGCAAACCCTATGCGCGGCGCGGAAATATAGTCTGTGGCCGATCGCAATGCGCGCGCATAGGAAAACTGATTAATTTTTCCCGCAATAGCGAAACATTTTTCACAACTCGTTTTCACTGTTGAAAATGAGTTTTTATTGTTATTTTATTCACAAGTGTGTTGAAAAACGTCGTATGATACACGTGTGTATTGATGATTACCGTCCTCGGTTCTGTTAAGAGCCTCGCCTAACGGCTCGGCTCTTAAAAACACCTCGGCGGTAATCACCAATGTTACACACAAGTACCATAATGTACTATTATTTAGGGCCTTTAACTACTATTATTTTATTTTATTTTATTTTACAAGTTTTGGGAAAACTAACAGCTAGGTATGAACATTTTAGTGTATCTACACTAATATTATAAAGAGGAAAGATTTGTTTGTTTGTTTGAATTAAATAGGCTCCGAAACTACTGAACCGATTTGAAAAATTCTTTCACCATTAGAATCCTACATTGTCCCTGATGAACATAGGCTACATTTTATCCCGGGAAAGTGAAGTATTCCCGAGGGACCGCGGGTAACACCGCGACGGACAGCTAGTAACTTATAAAAAGTATGCAGCAGGGGGCTACATATGGCATTATGGTAGACAAAACTTCTCTTTCTTGTATTTTGACGAATACGAAGAAATTATAAAGCCCATCGACTTCATTGACACAAACTTTGGAAGTGGTCGAGATTTTGATTTCTATTGAGTTCAAGAATTTCGTTGTTCATTGTAACTTTGAGTTTCATTTCCATACGCTATATTACATTTTCTGCCTGGTGTAGCGTAGCAGTAGTAATTTTGGTGCAAATAACCGGCAAAAACGGAGTTTACGGTTTGGAGGCATAAAGTGCTCCTCACTTTATACCCACGCCTCGGACACTTGACGAACTTAAGCCTTTATAATATTTACTAGATGATTTTATACAGCATCTGGAAGCAACCTATGCCTGCACTCAACGGAACGCTGTAGTGCCACAGAATACAAAAAGGGTAGTGCCTGGAACTTTGTTTGAGATGGAATAGGCTTGCCCAGCTCTTAAACCATCCTCTCAGCTTAATCGGCTTTGTCCACAGGAAAGACAACGTCAATACGTGTTGAGCTGACTAAGTTGCGGGGTTCCTAATAAAGTAAGTTTGCAACTCTGGTGACTGAGTGTTGAAGCTGTCACAAGCCGCGGGACCGACAACCTAACGTGCCTAGCAATGCACGGAAGTGGTTTTGTCAATAGCTCGTGTGCTTATACCTACTTAAGTTTTATGAAATGAAAAATCCATTGATGCACGACCGCAAACATACAAATACGGGTTGAATCTCATCGTATTACAACAAACCTATTCCTTTTACTTCAAAAATAAACTTTGCATTCGCCGTCACATCGTTCCTCAGGCGCTTCAATGCACATTGAGACATTTGGATTTCTTCACGCTCAGTGCTCACTCATCAATAGCTCACTACGGCTGCGATACACTGACACACTGACTGCATGTTTGATCAACGTAATATTCTTCTTTACTTTACCTTGTTACCTATATATCGATGTAGGCTCATGCTACAGAGAGAGCCGTGTTAGGCTGCTTTTTTGTGCTACGCTACGTTGGTTGGTGTGGGTGCGTTTGATATCCACTAATCATAATTAATTAGTATTCATAACATAACATCTAAATAACTAGTGACAGACAAGAAGATACCATAAATATGATAGCACGGAAACAGGTTCTTCTAAGCGATGTTTTTTATATGGATGAATGCGTGCTATGGAAGCCGTGTTGGGCCTAAATAGAAGCCTAATAGAATGTATATTCTCTTTAAAGATTTCCTACATAAATCTTATGCAAGTGTTCTGAAACTTTTGTAATCTATCCATCTCCCTTTCAATTTAGCCAATAAACCCACTGTTGTGTTTGGGTCGCATCCTCTCCGAGTTGTTTTGTGATCCATTCAAAAGTCCTAGTCTACTGAAAAACTTATAAAACTTATTCAAGTCTAGAAACATTCGCCCGTGTGTGGCCTGCATCTGTCGACATGACAAGCCAGCATTTACAGTCGGCAGCATCTGTCTCCTGTAGATATTCTCCAAGTTTCCTGGCATGTTCTGCTTAACTAGCTTTGTTGCCAATTTCTGAGGCGTTTAGTACAAACGAAGAGTTTAATGTCAAATTTATTTTGGGATTGAAATGTTCTTACTGACAAAAACGTGTTTATCATTTTCATGTTAGGACAGAACATTAGGACAAAGCGTCATCAATTTGTAACCCCCTAATAAGGCGGTTTGAATTGCGTATCTCGGCGTGCAGAGGGGCTACCAATTGGTGACGCTGAATAAGACTTACCCACCACCAACCTACGTCATAACTTATTTAATTAATTTAGGTTCGAGTTCAAACTATTGAGTTGTATCCTGCCTGCCGCAGAGCAAAGTGTGTATGTATTTACAAACATAAGTACGTTTACTAGTAAATAACCTGTTACTAAAGTTCGATCTAGCTTGACTTTGTACCTACGGGTAGGTATGTATATTGAGAACCGTTTTAGTTCCTCATAAAGAGGGTGGAATGAATTTTCCCGACACTACCCTTACCATGAAATCTCTTCCTTTTCGTACGAACTGGACCCACCCTAACGCCCTTACAGGGCTACCTATGGATCCGCCGAAAAATGAAATATAGAATTTTGAAATCTAAGGCCCTTATTATTAAACGTGGTGTAAATTTACGCCAGGTGTAACTTAGGAATAAACATACAACTTTCGGAGTTTAAACCTGGCGTAACTTTACACCACGTTTATTAATAAGGGCCTAAGGGTTTAGCCAAAACCATGACATTAAATTATTTTATTACTTATGTTGTGACTCAGTTTTACAGATGCAAGTCTATCTAGTCATAAATTTTACACACGAAGCAACTAAACCGAAATTATACTATTTTGCATATAAACACTCCTGAGAAACTTCTGGAACTCGTAGTAGAGGCGCAAATTGCTATGAGTGAGGCGTCAGGCGATCCAAATTGCTTTCAGTAAGTACTAAATGAACGTACAAATAGCCGTTGCCTTGGACTGTCGTCCGATGCAAATCGTAAAGGAGATTTCTGCTGCTTTATTCCAAAATAATTTAATTTGTATAACCTAGTCTAATTTTTAATTTAGAACGAAAACGAAATTCATTTACCTATATTAATGTGGGTGATCGACGTACGAGCCTATACCGCGGTTTTAAAGAACGTTGGTTTTATTCGCGGCTCGTTGGTGCTGATCGACTAGCGAGTGAAACAGTCGTATACGTACCAAGCTCGCCAACTCACAACGGCGAGCTTTACCGACGAGCCATAAGACCGCGGTTTTACTCGCTCGTCGATCAGGGCCTCTAAGTTAGGCTACTTCTAAAGCAGTTATAGCTACCCTCAAAAGAACTTCAGTACTTACCTAATACGTGAATATCTTCTCTGAAAACGATTCCCAAGTGAAATGTAAAGAATGAAATCTAAAAAGCCCTATAACAAAGCATTCTCCATCGAAAGCCACTTTCAAATAGCTGTCGTTTTAGTTCACACATGGTAGAGTCTATAAAATTTTACAACGCTACAAACTTCAGGCAGAGCGCGCGTAAATTCCTTTTTTCATCAGGTGCATTTTGTGGAGCTGTTTCCTGTTAGTAAGTTTATTTGTGGATAAGCTAGTTGAGAATTTTAATAAGCTTTTTCCATTTCGCTTAGCTTCACGCTTCATTAAAGTATAACTCTTACAAAAGAATGGAGAATCTATTTTAGGGTAAGCTTAACTTACAACCCGTTAATATTTTTATAACACTAGAGAGCGTATTTAAAAAAACTAACGTGAGTGTCGTGGAACACTCGGTTGGAACGAAGCAAAGAGTACTTTTCTATACTGGGAATTTCAAATTCAAATTCAAATCAAACGCTCTTCCGTACTAACAATATAACAATCTATGGACTGTTGGCTGCACACTTTGCACTGTGATGATTTCGTGACGGTCGTGACGATAAAATGGAATGAAATTTTTCTTATTTATTTTATTTATTTTTCACAAGGTACATAATTACTATGTACCTTGTGAAAAATAAATAAAACCTAACTACTAACCAACCTATGTATTAACATAGGTTGGTTAGTAGTGCTTAAAAACTTAGAATAAGTTTGCCTAAGCACTAGGTTCTCGCACTTATTGTAACACAAAAATTATAACTAGTAAGTAAACACATCCAGCGATAGGCGCACGCACACATAAGCACCATGAAGCAATGTTATCGCATCGGGCAGGTAAGTTGGGAACGTGGTAAACAAGAGCCGCTCGACGACGAGCCGGCGCACTGCCGCTATGCATTTATGTGTGCGTAGGCCTCTTTGTATAGAGGATGCTCCAATTAACTCGCATTATTTTTATTTTATTCATTCAAATGTTGTAAGTAGTATTTTTTTAATTTATATTTTATATTTTTACGTGTTAATTCTGTCTTAATTTCATTTGGTAGTTTATTGATAAGGATTTCTTCTAGCCCCAGCCTGTTCTTCTTCGATACCGTCCGAAAAGGAACTTCGTTTCTAAAACTGCAGAGTTTCATTTTCCTTATTTTCTAGGCAAATTTTTATTAAATATTAGCTACAATATAACAAAACTTACTGCGCCTTCTTCCCTTTACTTTTTTTGACCTTTGTAAAACTACCCAATAACTTAAGCAAGACTGAAATTACTAAGGCTAGAGCCACAATGATGAGAGCCAGAAGGTCGAAATACATTTTCTGGTACCAGGGTACCAGAAGTGCTGGAGAACGTAGATGCGCGCCCCCTGTTTTGATGACGTGCTCTGTCCAATGAACTAGTTCCTGCCCAGGGGTCGCTATACGGTCGTGGTAGATGAGGGACCATTCCTTTGCTTTTTGAGTGTACCTGTATTCAAATTATGGGGTAAGACTAATCAACTAACTTATTCTAAAAATAAATAAAAATCTGAAAAAAAACCGTGACTGTCACTCCCAGGAGTGCCAAGAGAAGTAAAAAATATACCAAAAGTTGCTCTAAACGATGAAGAAAATCACGGTGAGGAAACCAGTGGGAAGTTAGTGGAATGTGAGAATGTGCCAACATTTGGATGTTCTGAATATCCCCATAAACATCAACAAAATGATCTTAATAAGACAAGTGACTTGATCTGCAAAAATGTCTATCGTGGCTTGGGGATACAGTTGTGATCCTGTTTTATTGTTTCAGTAATCAACTAATTAGTATCTACTGCTGTCTTCCCAGAACATCCTGGTTTTGCTAAAATTTCAACAACTAATTGTATAATACTTTAGTAAACTGAGAAAGAGCTGTAACTTACTGTGGATTCGCAAGGATCTCGTCAATCTGAACCTTCAAGTCTGCATCCATGGTATAGCTTAAATCTACTCTCCTCCCAAATCCTTTCTGTACAACCATTTGGACATTAGCAAACTGGTCGCCAAAGACTGGAATGCCTATGACTGGTTTTCCGTAGTGGACTGTTTCAGTAGTGGATAGTAGACCACCATGAGTGATAAAGAGAATGCAGTTTGGATGAGCTGTGAAGAAAAACATAAGTTCAAACTTACCTGTGTTTACACGATACCATTTTGGCATACCATTCTTGCTTCTTGCCGCAGAATATTAGCTCTTACTCCGTTGAGTGTAAGAAAGCAAGCAAGCAGAGGCACGAATTGTATGCCAGAATGGCATCGTGTAAACGGCGTCTATATTATTTAAATGAACTTTCTTTTTATATTTGTCTCGGTTCTGGGTGTTTCTATGTATAATATGTATGTATTTACAAACAAAAAAGTATATAGGTAGTTTATCAGTCATCTAGTACCCATACCACTCAAGCTTACTTTGGGGCTAGATGATGCTGTGTGAAAAGTCCAGCATTATTTATTTATTTATTTATTTATATATTTAAAAGTTCTTAAGTGGCTTGCTTTCGATAAATCGTTTCATTTTATTCGAATGGTTTTATTTGAACACTATGAAATTTAAAAAATTAAAGCCTAGACAAAAATTTAAGTTACCTAAAATACTTTGTTGAGGTGCCCATTGGACGATATGAACGTTTTTGGGCAAATCAGGCAAGACTTCCTCAAACTTCCATAGAACAGTTTGCTTGAGACCACTGAAAATCTTCAAAAATCCTGTCTTCAGGTTTTGAGGAATGTCCTTGCTCTTCAGATTCGAGCCCATACTGAAGTAGATGAGGCCGTGCTTAGCGTTATCCAACAGTTTTTGAAGATCCTGAAATGTATACATTAGATAAAGAAAATAATTTATGGGCTAACCATGTTGACCCTGTAGGTAGACTATTAATTCATACGTCTGTCTGTTGCTCTCTTTTTTTTTCATCATCATTTGCCTTCCCTTATCCCGCTCATGCGGGGTCGGCACAACATGTTCTCTTCTTCTACTCTCCCCTATCACTCGTCATCTCCGTATCCACTCCTTTTCTTTTTTGTCATGAGAGTAAAATTAAAAATTAGTGCATAAAATCCTTGAATTTATAATTCAAAGAATAAATGTACGAGACTACCTGACTTTGAACATTCCTCTATATATTTAATCATTTATTTTAGTACCTCGGGTAACGGGCTGGGCTTCGTATCAACATGATATCCACCAACAGGCTTATAGCTTTGCGGGAGTCTTGTAGCCTGGCCGAGGGAGACATGAGAGTTGCCTATCATCAAGGTTGCGTTAAGCACCAGGTCTTCATATGCTGGAACTGCCATACCCCGTTCCTGGAGGATAGGCACTATGCTCTTCTGGTAGATTTCCCTTTCCTGCTCTAAGAACCGCCTGGAAATATTAGGAACAGTTTTTTTATCATTTAGAACTTCTTGGCGTCTTGACTTCTTGGCTTCTTGGTTTCGAACCAGTGAAAAAATATTTTAAGTGCGAAACAAAGAGTCTCTTTTCGTGCTCTTGGCACACGTTTTTGTTAGACTTTGCGTGGCTTTGTTGGGCACTTATCAAACATAACATGCATGACGTAAAACTTTGCATTTTTTAAGATATTGACGCTATTGATGTCTTTATTGTGTCTTATTAGTTAATTGTTATTAACTAATAAGATGTTAATTGTTATTAACTAATAAGATGATTATGCGATGAGACGCGTGTCACAGCAAGTGCTGCGCCACAACGGGTATGGCGCCACTGAAAACCCGCGCTCCAACACTATCGAACTGTAGTAGCAAATGCTGAGGGGTAGCCGTATTTTCACCCACATAAAATTGTGTAGATTTAAGTACCTATTGTAACTGTTGTATAGGATGTGGAGAAAATAAAACTTTATTATTCTTATTCTATCGAGAGATGGTTAGAGGAATATCGGGGAGACCTTTGCCGTGCAGAGGGCTCAGCCCAGCTAGGTTAAATAAAAAAACATGCAAGAAAATGTGTGAAATAGCCTTCGCGTCGTTTTACAAAGCCTTTTTGTTAAAAAAAACTAGCTGTTTAGACTCAAAAACCGCAATCTTCATATTTTTTCGTATTTTAGGTACCCACATAAATTCTATCACGTCTCTTTTTCGTAGTATAGATTAATAATAATGCTATCCCAGACATCAAGGTCCACGTGGCAGCCGCTGGCAGGAAAAATGATTTAAAATTATGGATAACTGTATTTCTTCTAGTACACTTAGAAGGTAGTAGATAGCACGTGTAAGCTACTCACCAGATTCTTAAATATCCTTGAATCTGCTTCCAAAGCTCATCCACTCGGTCAATGAACCCGTACGGGGCAGCGACGACGTCGGAAAAGATGTCACTATTATAAGCTGGGTTCAGAGGCTCGTCAATCAGTCTCAGGACCTTCAAACCACAGATAATTCTATAGATACAGTAAGCGTCATCAATTTGTAACCCTCTTTATGGAAATTCAAGCGCATAACTGACTAGAATCACAGAATACACATACACATAGGTACAGTAGGCGTCACTATTGGTAACTTTTGAACGGGCGTTCATCATGCAGAGTAGCTACTCGTAGAAGTTAGTGACGCTGACTGTCGCTGTACCAAGTTGCTAGTAAAGAGATTTTATTCACTCCACAATTTTAACGGTTGAAGTAATATGCAATATTTCTCCTAATTATCTTCGATTAATCGCATTTCAAACCACTATTTCCCAGTTATCAATAATCAAGAACTGAAATCAAAGAAAAAAGGTTTCTCACCTGCCAATGGGGTTCAACAGTGGACATCCAGATGAGGGGACAATTATAAATGGCTGGCAGTCTGAAAGGAAAGGTTTTGGTTGAGCTTCATAAATGAAGTTTTTGACCTCAAAGTTGCTGGGTTGAATAGTTGTTGGATAGGTCGTAACGCCGATCAGTACCCAACCATTATAGTTTATACACACATTGCATAGACATCGCTAAAGAGCCATTCTGCAAAGACAGCGTCAAAAGTCTTCGTTGGATCCCTCAACAGTGCCTGGACATCCTTATCCTGCATCGTAAATGAACCGATATTAATCAACATCTGCTGAACGAAGTCTTTGTTCCTCATGTCTATCTCTTTGTCCATTATGGCCTTAACATTGAGTGTGTTTTCTGAAATTAAAAAAGCATCTTCAGCATGATAAGTTTGATCACTTCAAATCGTCTTAATCTAGCTGATTCTACTTCTGCTTCTTCGCAGTCAATTACCTTTGAAGAAGTAGGACAACTAAAACGGTTAGGGTAAAAGTTAATTTTTTTAACAATTTCTGTACCTACTACAACTTTGAAATCCTCCTCACTTACCATCAAAAGCTTTTGTGTTGGATTTGGAATGAATATGCGTCAGTTTCGGATGAGGATTCTTCCTGGCAAACCCTGATATGTAGGTGACCTGCAAATTGAGTTATGACTTTTTAAAACCTATGTCCTACATGCTTTAATTTGGAATATTTATCAATAATGTTGCTTATGTGGTAACTGTGAGAAATCACTAGAAGCCGGGGCAGACCAGCTGCCATGACACAGGTGGGTAGATGACTTATCAAGGGAAAGACTTGGATGAGAACAGCACAGGGACGATTAAAATGGCGTTTTTAGGAGGAGGCTTATGTTTAGCAGTGGGTTATCACCAAAGCGGCAGCTTTGCTGATAACCCAAAATTATGATGACATGATGGCAAATTATGATGACGATTTGGTTTACGCAATTCAGTGTTGCTGTCAAATACCAGTTAACATAAATAAAACCTTACATCATGTCCAGCGTTCAGCAGATGTTTAACTACAGCATCTCCTAGGATGCCATGACTCTTCCCAGGTACTGGAAACACCACCAGTATCTTAAACGCATCGCACGTGCAAAGATATAGCAGAGCGATTGCTAGTAGTCTTAACATGATCTGGAATTGAGAAACGGTAGAATGACTTTTTGTGTTGAAAATAATCTTATAAAACAGGAGTAAAGACAAACAAAAAATTATCAGAGCATGGTAGAGCTTTGATATAAAGATATACCTCTACCTACTGTAACATTATAATATCCTGAACTGATGAGTAACATAACTTTAATTTTGTAGTCATAACAGCCGTATTGGTCGAATGGGGTTGTACCTCGACTTTCAATCCGAAGGTCGTGGGTTCGAATCCCGGCCGTGCATCAATGGATTTTTTGATTCGTAAAATTTAAATGCGCTATAATACGAGCTCTTAACGGTAAAGGAAAACATCGTGAGTAAACCCGCAGCTCAGTTGTAATATAGCATTTTTAGTACTTAGTACTTAAACAAATGTTTTATAAGTACGTAGAAATAAATTCTTTAATTCTTTAATTAGTCAGCTCCACACCACACGTATTAACTTCGTCTTTGGAGGTCTGTGGGCCAGGCTGATTAAGCTGAGAGAAGGGTTTAGGTGCAGGGCAAGCCTATTCCATCTCAAACAATGTCCCAGGCACTACAGCGTCCCGTTAAGTGTAGGCCTGGATTGCCTCCTGACGCTGTATAAATCATTTAAATATGATCATCTAAGATGTACAGGCCTAAGAGCCAACCTATCAAAGTGATATAAATTATATTCATATAAGAGTGATTACTAAATAGACTGATTATTATTTATTCGAGACGCGCGTGTGAGTACCTAATTGAAAATAGATACAACGGAAACATGTCTCAAGGTCGATCCTATGATGTTAATTGCGTAACATAGGCGATCTCGTCTCGACGACTTTTTTATACTTCTGTTAAGGTTAATTCTAAACTACCTACAATATTATTATTTTCTGCCCAGTTTACCCTTAACCTTAGTGCCTATGTGACATTGAATAAAATTGGAGATCTACTTAAGAATATAGGTACATAGTTAACTAAATGACTCTCAACCTTTTGATTGAAAGTCGATAGTACTGTACTGGATGTACTACCTACTATACACTAGGCCAACACAGCTCACCTTAGATACAGTAAGCGTCACCAACAGGTACCTAACCCCGATTCTCGTTTTCAAAGGTGTGTCTCGATTATATAATTTTGGTGACGCTGTTACTGTAGGTACCTACTTAGAATACTTGTCTTATCCTTGAGAATCGATGTCACGTAGCATGTAGATATTATCGTATGATATATCTACATACTGCATGATTTATATCAACGTAATATCTAAGTTGACGTTGATTGACTCTTATTTTGACGCAGTTGTTGTAGGTAGGTATGCACCACTTATGCGTATGTATATTTGTCACGGGACACAACTATCGGTAATTTTCCTGTTGATAATAATTTAGGAATCTATTGATATTAAATCTACAATGTCGACATTTTTGAAAATCTGTCCCTTAAATTAAATAACCTATTTGATGACTTTTGACTGTGTTACAAGAAAATAACTACACAGGTACCTCAGACATTTTTTACCTACCTTGAGAGTGGATTGTTCTACCGGCACGAGTTGACTCCGTTCACACCAAGCGACAATAGAAGATCAGTATTAGTAGACCAAGGGGATAAAGCAATTTATTAACTATGTCACGGGCGTCATATTGAATCCCAAGCGCATCGAAGGATTTTTGAGTTAACTCCCGAAGTCCCGAGCGACAGCGAGGGTGTTTGTCTCTATGGTAATCATTTTCAATTTCATAGAAATATCAAAATTCAACTCAGAAGAAAAAGATTTTATCTTTTTTTCGTAAGTATAAGCAGTATAAGTTCTATTTGGTGCAGGACTCAATGATAAAAAAATTCATAGAAATGTTGAGAGGGAGTAAAAATTATAGGTGATGATATTATTACATTATATGTATACCTAAAGGCAATTATATTTTAGAACCAGTTGAAAAAATATGTTAGTAGGTCCTCACCTATCCTCTAATTACCTAAGTACTCTCAAGTCTCATTAGATTATAAGCACATGATCTTCAATGCGTATTATGGCTGGAAAACTGTCATGGCCATGTTTAAATTTTTCGAATAAGTAGATAAGTACTTAGCTTTTAAATGAGATGTACAATTTTATTTTATTATCAGGAGTGTTGATAAACTTCGACCTCACTATTATGCCTACTGTTGTGACTTGTGACATTCTAAAAATGATGTACCTATCGTTGTAAGTAAGTGCCCAGTTGTTCCCTACTGTGTGTGACCATAAAAAAGTAAAAGGGTTATTAAATCTCTTCTCCTACTTATTTGTCTTGCCCGTTCTAAACCTTAATCTCTAATAATGTAATTGATTTAGGATCCATATTGAAAAACCATAAATTAACATTTATCAAAAAACGGATTCGTCCAGCTGATTCCATTATTCAATACAAATATTACAGCTCTGGTTTTGTACCTACTACTTACTTTATTTAACATGTTTGTTTACATTACCTACAATTTAATATAAAATAAAATACTAAATAAATACCTACACCTACATTGCTCGGTATTGGATAGGTATTCAACCCAAAATCTGTTTTATAATTAACTGATTATTTTTACTAGGTATTTCTGTGATTTTTAAAACCTAATTTTAATCTTGTTAACCGCAACGCGTCCTCGACAAAAATAATACCTACTTAATAATTTTGTTATTTTCTAACCAATTAGCAAAATTGACTCACCTTGTCCACTCAATTGTCAATCAAACAAACACAACACAAACACCATATACGATCCGTCAATAAACTAATTTTTAAAATAGTTCTTGATGCCAGTGTGGTTTTATTAGTACTGACTGCTCAATGTATTGACTCACTGGCTACTCGGAACGGAAGTAAATGACTAGTAATATATACTTACATACATTTTATAATCTACTAGCTGCGCTCCCGCGGTGTGCCCCGCGGTCCCTCGGGATTTTTTACATTTTTTCGGGATAAAAGGTAGCCTATGTCCTTCCCTGGGATACAACCTTTAACTACGCCAAATTTCAGCTTAATCTGTTCAGCGGTTTGGGCGTGAAAGCGTAACAAACAGACAAACAGACAGAGTTACTTTCGGATTTATAATATTAGTATGGATGTGTATTACATGTATGCGTATGTGTATGTATAACACTGGAGCGACTAGAGAAGAAAATAAATAGGTATGTTCAATTGTGTTGTTGAACATCAGATCTACCAAGTGACTTTACAGGAGACTAGTCAAGTCTTTCCACCCAATCTTCAAACTACTTACTCGTAGTTCAAACACAATAAATGCCTATGTAGTCAGAGGTACGTCCAAACATATGACACGTGCCTGAATTTTGCAGAAGTTGGCATTCCATACGTAAAAAGAGATAAATAAATATTTTTATAATAAGCGCGGGTGCTTTTGATATTTCCATAATGACTGATTTTTGGATACAGTTGTTTACTGAGTCCAAAATCCAAGTTTTACGCTAATTTATTAAGAAAAATACTATTGAAATTAAGATAAGCAAAATCAAATTAATGCTTACTGGGTCGGAGCAAACATAACCGGGGATAACACAAAGCGTTCGTTCACACACTTTATCGGTGCAACTGGCTTCTGCACTCGCAAAGGTCTGCTTCGGTTTTGCGAATTCTATGCATGATTGCAGAACTATTTAACTTTTATTTTGCTACAATTTTGATTTTGCTTTGTTGTTATGCTATTTTTAATGAAATTAATGTTTATTGTAATACTTTTAAATACTTACTAATTTATCGCTCACTGTATTTAAAAATATGTGTAAATACTTTGTAGTATGTTATAAGGTTTCTCAGTAAGTGATTTATTTTGTAAATCTTATGAGAAATATATAATCTTTAATCGTAAAATAGTCAGGTAAACACTTTCAAGCAAATATGCAGTCTCATCATGATAATAGAGAACTCGTGTTTGTGACTCAGTGGCGTAGCTAGGTAGCCAAGGCCAAAATAAACTGGGGCCCCTTGAGCTAAAATAAACGGTTTAGGTTTTATCAAGTCAAAATATGCAGGGTGTGGCAAAATGTAAACGTACTTTTTTTTTTTTGTAAAAATTTACGATTTTGTTCGTCATTTTTAGGTTAACTATTTCAAAAATCTTATAATGCAGTTGTTTTTATTTTCAAAATAATCATACCTATAGTTTCCTAAGAACAAAACCTTCCGGACTCTCGGGACTCCGAGTCCGAGGGCCCCTTGAGTTTGGGGGCCACGGTGCACTGCACCGCCTAGCCCTTCGGTAGCTACGCCACAATGTAACTAATACTTATAATAATAGAACTCCTAGCTAACTGTTATCATGCTATTAACCAACGATGAGCGATTTGCCGTCACGTAGAATTTTAACTCATAATAATAAATAATGCTGGACTTTCCACACAGCATCATCTAGCCCCAAAGTAAGCTTGAGCTTGTGTTATGGGTAGATGATTGATAAACTACTTATATACTTTTTTTGTTTGTAAATACATACATATTATACATAGAAACACCCAGACCCGAGACAAATATCTGTAGGTCATACAAACATTTGTCCCACGGCGGGGATCGAACCCGCAACCTTCAGCATCGCAGGCGGACCTTCGCCCACTGCGCCACAGAGGTCGTAATAAACAAACTTTTAATTCATAATAAAATAAAAATAGCCTTTATTCTATAACATTAAGATTATAAAATGAGAAAATAATTATCATAGTACATAATTAAATCAAATCAAATTAGAATGTTTATCATAGTAATATTAAGCATGCATAATTATTATTAATTTCAGAATGTTATAGTCGCCTCTCTGGCGTAGGCCTCCCCCATATTTTTCCACCTTTCTCTATCTATGGCATGTCTCATCCAATTTGGTCCCATTTTTTGGTAAAATATGTCTTCCCACCGTTTTTTTGGGCGTCCTCTCTTTCTCTTATTGTTACGTGGTATCCATTCAATTGCTCTTTTAGTCCATCTTGTGTTTTCCATTCGGCATATGTGTCCAGCCCAATTCCATTTTAGTGATCTGATTCTATAAATGATGTCAAGTAACTTTGTTTTTGCTCTAATAGTTTTGTTGCTAATTCTGTCAGATAATTTGATTCCTGTCATACTACGTTCCATTTTCCGCTGACACACAGCCAATTTGTTTTCGTCTTGTTTGGTGAGAGACCACGTTTGGCATCCGTACGTCAGGCATGGTAGGATTCAGGACAGGTGCTAGTCTAGCCCCAAAGTAAGCAGAGCTTGTGTTATGGGTACTACGACATTGCAACAATAGAGACTATTTTGCTAAGATTTGCAATACCTAGAGATCTGAAATAAATGCCCACCGAGCTTAGTTAAATTCTTCATCCAGCTCCATCTTCAACTTGTTTAAAAATTTGAATAGATATTTTTACTCAATCATGTTGAACATAGCATGCTAGAACAGGTGTCGGCTCATCTTTCTGAAGCGCAGCATGGCTTTCGACCAGCCCGCAGCACAACAAGCAACCTACTGAACTCGATAAACTACGTACTCCCATATGTCGACGCAGGAGTGCAAGTCGACGCCGCCTACTTTGATTTCAAAAAAGCTTGTGATTTAGTCGATAATGACATACTGCTTACAAAGTTGGCGGCGATCGGCTGCACTACCAAGTTGCTCCAGTTTTTCGCGAGCTACATGGAAGACAGACAACAGTACGTGGAGTGCGCGGGGTACAGATCGGAGCCGTATGTCACAAAAACGGGAGTGAGCCAAGGAAGCAACCTGGGACCGCTTGAGTTCATCATCATGATCAACGACTTGCCAGAAGTGGTTTCGGAGGCCAGATGCTTGTTATTCGCGGACGACCTCAAATTACTCTTACCGATTAGCAACGAAGGAGATTGTGAACGACTTCAACGATATGTGGATAGGGTAGTGGAGTGGAGTCAGAAAAACGAACTACAGTTTAACGTGGATAAATGCTCAGTTATCACTTTTAGTAGAGCAAGGACACCGCTCCACTACAACTACCAACTGAAGGGTTCACAGTTGAAAAGAGTAAAGTCGGTAAGAGATCTGGGGGTTCATCTGGACGCCGAGCTGCATTTTCGAGATCATGTGATGAACATCTGTAAAAAGGCATACAGAACTCTAGCGTTTGTGCTTCGTCGAGCTAACGGCTTTACAAATTTTGGGGCCTTAAGAGCACTGTATGACGCATTAGTTAGAAGTAAGCTAGAATGCAACTCCTCGATATGGGCTCCGCATGAGACGAAGTACAGCCTTATGATAGAGCGCATAGAGAACAAGTTTACCAGGTACTTGTACTGGAAAATGTATGGGGTCTATCCTTTTTATCCGTTAATGTATCCCACCTTGTTCGTTCTGGGAATGGTGGGATACAATAAGCTGGAAGGTAGGAGGGACTTGGCGCTCGCTCTGTATGTGTTCAAGGTGTTCCGGGGTAAAATCGCCAATGCAGACATTCTGGAGGCAATGCGATTGCGAGCTCCTGACGAATTCGTGCACCGGCGGAGGCGACCACCTCTACTAGAAGTACCACGCGGTAGAACTAACCTGCTGGACAAGGCGCCTCTGACTCGGACCATTCGGACACTGAATCTAGTAGCAGATAGTATTGATTTATTTCAATGTTCCTTGAGCGAGTTTGTAAAAGCTGCTCAGTATATTTTGGAATCACGGAAATAAGTATTGTTTTTTTTTTTTTTTTTTTTATATTGATTTTTGTAATTTGATTTTATTTTTTCTTACTGGTATGATTCAATTTTTGTTTATATTTTCTGGTTGCTTTGTTATTATTGGTGAATTATTGATGTATGTTGTTTGATTTGATGATGGATTTGTGAAGTGGTGGAATAAACAACACGCTTTTTTGAATACAAGCGTTTTTTAATTCTATTTTTAAATACAGAGTTCCAACAGACCAAGTGCAAAAATCTTAGGTTATAATCGTGAGTGACACGCAAAATGCAGAGGGCGCTGAGGTCCAAGTGCAGCGCTGCGTTTTGACATTGCGTTGACAGCCAATCGAATCTATGTAGGTAGCTACGGCGCGAACATACTGCCGGCCTTAGAAGCTGCAGCAGGTTCCAATGAAGACCTTCATGATACAGGAAGTGGACAAATTTTCAAAAAACAAATTTTCGATCGGAAAAGGCGAATATGTTAACTTCACTTATAGTTAACCATAGTAAAACAAGTACCTACTAGCTATAGTGACACGAATAAAAAGGCGATTAATCAAAGCAGTTCATCATCTAAAGTTAATTGCAACATAGTTTCCGAGAACAATGCTGAAAAACAAAAAAATAAAGTTCAAAAGAAGAAAGCACAGACTTTTAACAAACTATGTCTGTTTTGCAACGATCAGCACCCTTTATATTCGTGTCAAAAGTTTCTTGACCTAGGTTCACAAGAAAGATTTAATTTTGTTAAATTTTTGTAATTTGATTTTATTTTTTCTTACTGGTATGATTCAATTTTTGTTTATATTTTCTGGTTGCTTTGTTATTATTGGTGAATTATTGATGTATGTTGTTTGATTTGATGATGGATTTGTGAAGTGGTGGAATAAACAACACGCTTTTTTGAATACAAGCGTTTTTTAATTCTATTTTTAAATACAGAGTTCCAACAGACCAAGTGCAAAAATCTTAGGTTATAATCGTGAGTGACACGCAAAATGCAGAGGGCGCTGAGGTCCAAGTGCAGCGCTGCGTTTTGACATTGCGTTGACAGCCAATCGAATCTATGTAGGTAGCTACGGCGCGAACATACTGCCGGCCTTAGAAGCTGCAGCAGGTTCCAATGAAGACCTTCATGATACAGGAAGTGGACAAATTTTCGAAAAGGCGCGTCGTACGATGCCATCTGCCTTGCGAATATCGGCAACTCTCGCTACTCCGTCCTTCCCAGGATAAGTTTTGACAATGCGTCCTAAGCTCCATTTTAACGGTGGCAGATTGTCATCTTTAATTAGGACTAGCATGTTCTCCTGCAGATCTCCCTTGTGATGATGCCACTTGCTCCTCGCTTGCAGTTCAGAGACGTATTCTTTCGACCAACGACTCCAATAATGCTGGCGTATTTGTTCCACTCGCTGATATCTCGTGAGACGATGGGATGGCACGTCGAGCAGTTCCTTCGTAACAGGTGCAGTCAGTGGACGACCAACCAGGAAGTGGGCAGGACTTAAAGGAAGGAAATCAAAGTCAAAGTCAAAGTCAAATAGCATTTATTCAGTAGGACCGCTGGGATCACTTTGAAACGTCTTAAAACTAGGTGATTCTACTCCTGTTCCTTCGCGACCAATACCGTGAAGAATCAGGGCAACAAACACGGTTTGGGGCCTAGCTTTTTTTAGGTGATCCATCTTAGATCTAAACTTAGGCTAATTTCTTAACTAACTTAGTTGTAAAATTAAAAGTAAAGTTAGTAAAATTCAAGAAGCTAAGCAAGATAGCAAAGGCATTGTGCACACATCAGCTGTCGAGGGGCAGAGCGACATCATTTGGGTCTGTGGACAGAGGAGACAAGGGTCTGGAATTTAGGACAGCTTCAATCTGAGTCAATACCTACTGTGCTAAACTCCTCAAAAGTTAAATTTGCGTTGCCTACTACACGTTTTAGGTGATGCTTACAACTTTTGATACCACTTTCCCACAACCCTCCGAAGTGGCTAGCGTAGGAAGGAATCATTTTAAAGTTTATATTTTGAGACGTTGCGTATTCTTTTATTTCCTTAGAACAAGATGCTAAGAACCTTTTGAACTCGTTCATCAAGCCGACAAAGTTTTTTCCATTGTCAGATTCAGAAACCGAGTCAGAACTTGAAAAACTCATCGAATCACGCGTAGAATTTGAAAGAGATTATTATGTTATTTTAGCGAAACTAGAATGCATTGTCAATCAAGGATCAGATGAGTTAAACAGGTCACTTAACTGCTCTTTAGTGCATGAGTCAACTTGCATCAGCAATAATCGTAATGAATCTGTGAAATTACCTGCGATTTCGATTCCCAGCTATGACGGGTCGCACGAACATTGGGTGGAATTTCGTGATGCATTTATGTCACTTATTCATAACTCTAAAACTATTCCTGCTATCCAAAAATTTCACTATTTAAAGGCTAGTTTAAAGGGTGATGCGAAGGCTGTAATAGAAAATGTAGAATTTTCATCAGACAATTATACCATTGCTTGGGAGTTATTGTTAAATAGATTCGATAACACTAGGTTGATTATTAACAGTCATTTAAAGGCAATATTCTCTTTGTCTGCACAAAAGAGTCACCGGTACAATTGAACAAGTTAATTGAAACGGTTCTAAAAAACCTCAGGTCTCTTAAGATCTTAGGAGAACCTACAGAACACTGGGACACATTGATCATTTATATTGTTGTTTCAAAGCTAGACTCTGTCACAGAACGGGATTGGGAACAGCATAAATGTACACTATACAAATTAGATACCAAAACCAAGTTGAAATTAGATGATTTATTACAGTTTCTGAAGGAAAAGGCGAATATGTTAACTTCACTTATAGTTAACCATAATAAAACATGTACCTACTAGCTATAGTGACACGAATAAAAAGGCGATTTATCAAAGCAGTTCATCATCTAAAGTTAATTGCAACATAGTTTCCGAGAACAATGCTGAAAAACAAAAAAATAAAGTTCAAAAGAAGAAAGCACAGACTTTTAACAAACTATGTCTGTTTTGCAACGATCAGCACCCTTTATATTCGTGTCAAAAGTTTCTTGACCTAGGTTCACAAGAAAGATTTAATTTTGTTAAATTTTTGTAATTTGATTTTATTTTTTCTTACTGGTATGATTCAATTTTTGTTTATATTTTCTGGTTGCTTTGTTATCATTGGTGAATTATTGATGTATGTTGTTTGATTTGATGATGGATTTGTGAAGTGGTGGAATAAACAACACGCTTTTTTGAATACAAGCGTTTTTTAATTCTATTTTTAAATACAGAGTTCCAACAGACCAAGTGCAAAAATCTTAGGTTCTAATCGTGAGTGACACGCAATATGCAGAGGGCGCTCAAGTCCAATTGCAGCGCTGCGTTTTGACATTGCGTTGACAGCCAATCGAGTCTATGTAGGTAGCTACGGCGCGAACAATGTTATTATTTTATTTTAAGGAATGTTTAATTATATACCTACTCTCTCTATCGTTTTAGGTTATCCTGTAAAGATAGAGTTGATGATGTAAATAAATAAATAAATAAATAAATAAATAAAATGTTGATTTTATTCACTAAATTAATAAAAATAATGTTTAAATGTTAAAATAAGTATATTTATTAACATAATTTATTTACAAGACAAATAGGCTCGCACTTCCCAACATCTTATCAAAAATAAGATGAATAATAATTTATCTACAATTAATTTTTCTTTTTGTCACTCTTATCTTTTTTTCCTTCCTTGTCTTTTTTTCCAAAAAGCAGAGATTTCAACAATTTTACAAACTTCACAAGGAGGTACAACGCAATAGCCAATAGAACGGCTACGTCTAAGAACTGCTTCTGGTACCATGGAACGTTCAGAGCCAGAGAGCGCAGGTGAGGAGCGCCACCTGTCACGATCACGTGTTCTACCCAATGCACCAGCTCGACGCCAGGCTTGACAGGACGGTCGTGATAGATGAAGGATAGCTCCTTGACCTTTTTGGTGTATCTGTGCACAAAAATGATTACGTCATCAATGGAATTGAATGCTTGACCACCGAGCCATGGATTGGATACTTTTGTAAAATAAAGCAAAGTTGTCCCAGATAAATCCTCATTTTGTATAATATGTAGAGACAGTTTCTACATATACAAATTGAGGATATATCAGGGAACACAAAATAAATAATTGTTGGTCTGTGTTTCCAAAACTTACTTAGGATCCGATAAAATGTCCTCAATCGCTATTTTCAGCTCGCCAACTATGGTGTATGACAGGGGTACGGTCTTCGCAAAGCCCTTGCTGACGGCTCGCTTTACGTTAGCGAACTGGTCAGCGAAAACCGGGATCCCAATGATGGGAGTGCCAGTATGGATGGTCTCAGTGGTGGAGAGCAGACCACCATGGGTTATGAAGAGGACGCAGTTTGGATGAGCTGGAAATTAGCGGTTTGTTTAATTTTATCAAATGATCTGATCACAAAATCAAAGGACTACGGCTGATGGATCTATTTATTCGTGAAAAAGCTAGCACCACTGCAAGCATCAAAATTTCACGAATCCTGGATCATTGAGCTATCATTACATTGATTTTAACAATCCTTGACATGATCTTGACTACTTTGTTATGTTAGTAGGTAGGTACTTAAATAATTATGTAGGTACTTATTAGATTTTTATGTGACAAATAGATCGAGATGATACTTACAAAGGATAGCAACCTGTGGAGCCCATTGCAGGATATGGACATTCTTCGGTAGATCAGGAATTGCCTCTTCAAACTTCCATAGGACCTGCTGCTTTAGACTGCCCAACATTTTTATTAAGTCTGTCTTAATCTGCTGCGGGAAATCTTTACTTTTTAAGTTGGAACCCATGCTGAAGTAAATAACACCATGCTCGGCTTCGTCTAAGAGTTTCTGTAGGTCCTGGGAAGAAAGAAGATTTGATATTTGTTACACCTGTTACGTAAGGGATGATAACTTCTAAGAAATTGTGCTCGTGTCTAATATGTACTAGCCCTTAAACATCTTCAAAGGAACTTTTTGAGTGCTTTTATCTGACAGAATGTCTTCTGTGCTAGGATCCAGCTTGTTTTCATTGCATTTTTAGCTATCTTGGTTATTCTAATAATTATGAGAATCTGACAAGCATGAGATAGATTTTCCATTAACTTTCTTGACAAATGATTTTTTACTGTGAGTCACAGTTATAGGTAATAAGTCAAATTAATGTATACCTTGGGCAAAGGCTTCGTATCCTCATCTATATGATAGCCACCAACAGCTTTGAACATCTGCGGGACTGTAGTGGGTAGACCCATAGACACGTGGGAGTTCCCGAGTGCTAATGATGCATTGTACTTCAATTCAGAGAAGGAAGGTGGCACTATCCCACGTTTCACGATGTGTGGAACGATGTAGCTGTTGTAAGCTTGGTATTGTAGAAAGGCGATAGCCCTGAGGGGATACATGATATTTTATTACTTATACAGAAGTAATTTTGTCTAGTCTTATCCTTCGAACTGCGATATTACGTGTAGGTATACCAGAGCACGCTTGGGCAACTGCCCAGGGCGCCCCTTGGTCAGGCATAGGCAATGGTGGTAAGCCGGGCGCCCCTTTACATCCAGCGGCCTCAGGCGCCCGTTGAGCAGGCAAAGGAACTGGTGGTAAGCCAGGCGCGGCGCCCTTTAACATCCAGCGGCCTTAGGCGCCCCTCGAGCAGGCAAAGGAAATAGTAGTAATCCGGGCGCCTCTTAACATCCAGGGGCAATATTTTTTGAACATGAAAACAGTCGGTAGCTAATACTATCGGCAAGAACTAGACGTATCGTGTCGATTTCTTCTAAAAAATTCGGGGTGCCGCACAAATTTTGCCCAGGGCGCTAAAAGGGCTAAAACCGGCCCTGTTGTCAATTATTAAGCTGTCCTCGTGTTAAGTGCTCTTTCATAAGTAAATGAGATGTAAAGGTCTAAGTTTGCTTACGTTTCCCGAACTACTGCTATTTTGATGACAAACAGCAACTCCTGAATTCTCTGCGCGAGGGTGAAAGGGGGCAGGTCATTGACAAACCATCCGTTGTAAGCTGGGTTCAGAGGCTCCTCAATCAGATTCAAGAATAAGGACATCGGTTCCAAGGGAGAAAACCAAATTAAAGGCGCTTTGTAAACGGCTGCTAAGCTGCAATTAATCAATAGCTATGGTTATAATTCATAATACATTTATTGAGGAACTTAGGTTAATATCAAATATTACATAATTACTAAGCTCTCTATGCTACAATTACATTATTTCCAATAACAAAGGTATGAAAGTGTCCAAGCCGGTTTGGATACCTAGAGCACCAGAAAATTGCACTACTTTTTTTGAATCTAGGAAGATAGGAAAATGTTTAGGTGTCGGATGGCTCCAACACGATGATGTGATTGTCTATTACAAGTTCGAGAAATCGGCCGTAAGAATATTCATTTTGACACGTTAAAAAGCTGCGTATGGACTTCGCGTTCCAATGAACGCGTAGCCCGTTTACGCGTACACGCTAGTATTACCTGCAGCAATGCATTTTGACTATTTACATCGACGTGGAACGCGCGTAGTAGTCCGAACAAGGCTTAAAACGTACCCAGAATAAAGTTCGTTGAACATCCACTCAGCGATGATCAAGTCGAAATGCTGATTTGTATCTTCTAGAAGCCTTACGACGTTTTTGTTGTACAGCGTGTGTGTACAGATATCATGCATTATGAACATCAAAAGAGATTCGTCCACATTGCCAGAGAACATGATACTTTTTACTTCCATGATACTTTTGATGCTAACCATATCCGCTGTAAAAGAAAAGATATCATAAATATGGAAACTTAATGGGAAAACGAAATGATGGTCTTATTTCTCACATAGTTCCAACCAAAACCACACCCTAAGCGGTTTCACCTGATCCGATATCGGTATCGGGCAAGTAAAATAGGTAGGTACTCTTAGGTACTTTAGGTACTTTATACCTACCACAGTAATGTACTTATAGGAAAGACCTTCATTTCTTGGATTGGTAACCCAAAGGCAAGAACAATTATTTATAGCTATTATTTTATAGCCATTCTGTCACTATTAGCGAAGACCTATAATTGGCTCACTGTTTCTATCGTAATTATTAAGGACACCATGTTATAGCTGTTGGTTTTCCAATAAATAAATAATAACAATAATAATAATAAATTTCTTTTCGAGATGAATGAGAAAAGGAAAATGACAATTAAAGTCTAGAATGGGTTTCAAATGTCAAAATGAAGCCCATGTCCATTGTCAGTTGAATTACACAATAAGGCCCATGGTCACAGTGAGTAGATCTGATGATGGAGTCAAGAGCTAGTCAACGGAACTTCTCAGGAAATAGGCCGATTGAGTTGAACCTTGGTTTATCGATCAAGTATCATCTAAAATTTTATAAAATATGATGATAGTTAGATACATACTAGAACTAGGAGCCGTTCAATGGAACTCTTCCTGAATAATGGTATAATATCCGTGTTTGGGCTCATAGTAAATCACCTCACGGTCACCTGTTAAAAGCTTGAACCTATTGAAAAACATTTTTCAAAAAATCTTATTATATTACACCTACTTTTTTACCTAAACAATGCAGTTATTATTAATTGTGTTTTGTCATTAAAATTAATTGTTTATTCATTATTTTCCTTGATTTAGGGTTCCGTACCTCAAAAGGAAAAAACGGAACCCTTATAGGATCACTTTGTTGTTCGTCTGTCTGTCTGTATGCTGTCAAGACATTTTATCTCGAGAACGCGTGGAGGTATCAAGTTGAAATGCCATATACTCAGGTCTACGGTTCAAACGTTTATGTCGCTAAAAACCTGTATTTCGACACTCATGGAAATCTATATTCATTGACCTAGAACTATGAAATTTGGCAAGTAGTATCGTCTTAGACTTGTAGTCTGTACTTGTAGTACAGAGAAAAAACCTATATACCTATAAAAAGACGTGTACCGAAGCCGAAAGGGGTAGGTACAGCATCCCAAAACACAGCCAAATCCAAAAGGATTTTTCAAAAAAATCATTATATCCGGAAAAAACAGCGTTTAAAGATTGTCGCCGAACTGTCAATTCAATAGAAGAAATGCTGAGACGTCATCAGCAATTCTTGTGTAAAAAATTAATAGGTACGTTGTTCATACGTTGAGTGCTAATATAAATTATTGATTACTTGCTATTTCCAAAGATCAGTATCAGGCAGGATGTACATAATGTATCCTATGCAAGCAAAGCCGTGGAAATAACTATTAATTTATTTCTAATTAGGGGAGACCTTTGCCCAGCAGTGGGACAGTATAGGTTAAATAAAAAAAATAAAAAAAAATTACAGAAATTCCCGCTTCCAGCGCTGCGTCTTGGGCACGCTCCCGGCCGATAGTAAACTGGATGTCGATTGTCGATACTAAACTTCTTCTTCTTTTTGTCGTGCTAGTTCTTTCTTAAAAGTAAAACAACATAGGATCCTTTGCACAACTAATGTCCAAATTCAAAAATGTTCTACTAGAACTAATGACCAACACGAATTTTGTCCAACACGAATTTGGTCCAATAGGATCCTATATAATAAGCTATTTGATTTTTTTTATTGAGCTAGGCTAGGATCCAACTCTGGTGATGGAGTTTTTAGGCCTCCTGGTCATAGTTAAGTAGTAAGTTATGTACCTACCTGGTAGAAGTTCTATGTTGCTGCTAACGTCGATTTGCGTCAAATTTGCTGGTGGATTCTTCTTCGGGAAGGGCGTTATACGAGTTACCTGAGAAAAAAAAATTTAGTTTATGAGATGGTTATGTCTTTTTCAAGATCTCTCGACCTGTGTGAACCGAAACTTTTCACCAGCGTGGTGAAAAGTTTCGGTAAGTAGGTATCAAAGTGCGTGTGCTTCAAAGAGGCTCCTTATGAATTTACACATTTATTTTAACTAGGTTCTACTACATGCCGGTTTCTTCACGATGTTTTCTTCACCGTTTGAAGAGTGCTGGCGTAGTGCACGTTACTAAGTAATTTAGAGAGAAAAACTCATTGGTGCACAGTGCGCTCATCGGAAGGTGGGGCTACCAGTCTATCAGCCCATGCTCGTAAGTAGGCTGAACTGACCTCATGTCCAGCATTCAGCAGATGCCTGACCACGCCATCACCGAGGATATTGTGACTCTTCGCGGGCAAAGGAAATACCACCAGGATTTTGTACGCATCAGTGACGTATAAAGCTGCAAGAATTGCTAGCAGTACGCAACCGATTCTCCCCATCTTATCTGAAAATTAAAACATTTTTCAATCCACAAATACATTTCAAGTGCATCTTGACAAGTGCATAAGGCTAGGTCAAAAGGAAGAAGATTAAGTTAAGGTAGGTACCTATATTTCTTAGTTAGTTTGTCCTCACACCAAGATTATTTGTCTAACCAAAACTATATCTTTAAATATTAGCAAAAATATTGTTCATGATGTTACGGATTTCGGAAATATTCAGATTTGTGAAACATAAAATGTTTATCGACTTTCGTTGCTGACTGTACCTACTACGTAAAACTGTTTCTATTCTCTAGTTGTCGCCTCACAATTTTTTTATTATTTTCAGTCCGAATCTTTCCACTGGCGTTAATAATTTAATAATAATAATGAATTAACTAATATTACTTAGATAGGTTTTTGTTGTAAGAAAAATTTGTTTTTTTTTTAAACTTCGCGCTGCTTATTATAGAAATGTAAAGGTGCATTTACACGACACGGTATAAGCACGTACGATTTAGCATCGCATGCCAATTTTCCCGTGTAAATGCTCACCGCACGCTAAATGTCTTAAAAAGTGCGACGGTCATCGGGTCTAAGTTACTGAATGGACTTAGCTTAGCAAAACGTGCGTCATACCGTATCGTCTAAATAAACCCTTGGTTGAAGTCATGTCAGAACAAAACTGTTTAGTACTTACCACAAAAAAGCGTTCTATGTACGAGTCGTTTTTCTAGGGACAGTTTTTTAGTTAGACTTGGTCTAAACTCGGCTCATTTGCTTGTAATAAGCCCCCGCGTAGCTATCTTCACAGTATTGGTGGTATTGTGGTAACTAGGTACTTATTGGTTGCGAAGGAACAGGAGTAAAATCACCTAGTTTTAAGACGATTCAAAGTGATCCCAGCGGTCCTACTGAATAAATGCTTTTTGATTTAGATTTTTTTGATTTTATACTGACCGTCTCGCGTCTCGTTCTTCCACGAAAATAAACGCACTCTCACTACACTATCTCAAAAACAATCTGCGTTGTCTTATCAACTACCATGTTTACTACCATGAGTCGGCAAGGATAGGTATCGATTAGCGATATAAAAAATATCGATATCATCATCGTCACGTGGTAATTACAGCCCAGACGATAGCCGCTTGTCACCCAGGTAACGTACCTACCTAATTAGATATTGTTGAACTAGAACCTACTCGCTAAACAGGTCTACCTAAATATTGTTTAGTACTAGCTAAACCACGTGACAGTTTGATGATAACGATATTTTTGTAATATCAAGAGACAACACGTTTGAAACACACCACTTAACTGAGCAATCACACACAACAATATTGTTGGTATGTAAGATATACTAAATACAAGTTACCTACCTACGTAAGCACGTGATAATGATGTTGATTTTGTTTACTACGATAGCCCGATTACCTATGCTTATAACTAGGTAGGTACCTACTACCTACCTGCTCACAGTTTTTGTATTATCATTATTACCTACTTATTTTTTTATCAGTTGTGCCGAGCCGACAAGAAGTACATCATTAAATAAGAAGAAGATAAGAGATTGGTTAAAAATATAAAATCTACAGTGGTATCAAATAACAAAGTAGGTCACTACTCGAAGGTTCAACAATCTATGCTGCATGGGTTTACAACAATTTTACCTAAGTTAGGTTAGAGAACCTAAGTACAATAAACATAGTGTAACTATAAATTAAAAACTTATGAGGTAAAGATTACAATTGATCCCCAAGGCACGATAGACAGACACTCAATCTCTAAAGGGGGCTTAGTAGTCGTGTGTGTTCCTGTTTGTTGTTTTCATAAAAAACCTCTTTCAATAATCCCGAAAGTGGATGAATCAAGTCTTTATAAATACAGCCACATCATTTCATCCAATTTCATTAACGATAAACCGGCGGGCCATCTCATTAATTAAGTTATCTCGAGTGTGAATGGAATTCGATGACAATTCCAAATTAAATTCTCGAGTGCCAGGAGCCCTATAAAAGCATCGGCGACCGAAAAATTATTCATTGAATCATTTCACAAGTTGCTAATTTTCAAAATGAAAGCATTTATCGCGCTCTTGAGCGTAATTTCACTTGTTTACGGCAAAACTTTGGCGCACCCCAAACATTGTAAGTAAAAATTTGAATTTCTGAAAACATTTCAATTTACGACGTTCAGTTTTGTCGTCTAAAATAATTTAGGTATATTATTATTGCGTTTCTGCAGTGCGTCGGGGATGTTTGCGCATTACCACACAGACGGCTTCATGCCATCTTGCGCAAAAAAACAGTGTCGCTGATGTGCAGATTGCGGGAAAGTCGCAACAGCATCATGAGGACTGTGGCGGAGAGCCTATTATCCGGGGGCTCTGGAGGTGCTTTGTGCAGAGGGTGATCAATGAAGGGATCTTCTTCCTTGATTGATCATCTTCTGACGCATGGCGGTCCGTAGTATTAGTTTTAATTTTAATTTACATAATGTGTGGATATGGACCTAATTTTAACCTTAGTTTTTTTTTTTTTAGCTCAAAGATGCATGAACATGTGGGATGAAGGCTGTATCAATGGACAATTGGGAGGATCAGGTATAGTTATCATGATCCATCTTTATTTCGGAATAACGGTTCAGCTCTCGTCTGTTGGTCGGTGTAAAATTACAAGCGAGTCACAATTCAAACAAAAGTTTTTGGAACGAAGTTCCTAAGGGGACTAGAAGAAAAAAAGCGTTCGATTTTACCGTTACGACACATACATAGGTCAAAACGGTCAATCCGGAAGAGCGTTTCTAGGATTTTTATATTTGACAAATGCCAAAAATGTCAAAGTTGAAACTTCGTTCCAACCGAGTGTTCCACGACACTCACTTACTTTTTTTTCTAATATTTTGTCAATATTTACAAGATTTTACTGGGTTTGGTGCTGTGAGTTGATCGAAATGAGCCTAAGCACGATGGTTATTAAGCAGCATGATTATGTAGGTATTGATGATGGATTCTACCAGGTGGTGACGACCACTTCCTGAACGGAGGAGGAGGCTTCAACCCTGGCAAGCGGTGCGTCAACATGTGGGACGAAGGCTGCATCAATGGACAACTCGGAGGCTCTGGTGAGTTAACTCTGATTTGAAGTGAAGTCTAACCTAACTTACCTACCTACCTATATTCGAATGTCAAGCTATTTTGGCTATTTCGGCTACCCTACCTACCTAACCTATACCAAAATATTTTGTACCTAATGGCAGCGATGGGCTCATAACATGTCACGTATGGAACGGCACTTACCTATGAATAAATACCTTAAAAAAAAAAACAAAATAAATGGACGTAGCCCCTGACTACCGCCTTAGAAATCTTCAAAGGATCTTAAGCATATGCATAAATTAATTCATTTCATCACCAGGTGGAGATGACCACTTCCTGAACGGAGGAGGAGGCTTCAACCCTGGCAAGCGGTGTGTCAACATGTGGGACGAAGGCTGCATCAATGGACAACTCGGAGGCTCTGGTGAGTTAACTCTGATTTGAAGTAAAGTCTAACCATAACTTACCTACCTACCTATATTCGAATGTCAAGCTATTTTGGCTATTTCGGCTACCCTATCTACCTAACCTCTACCAAAATCTTTTGTACCTAATGGCAGCGATGGGCTCATAACATGTCACGAATGGAACGGCACTTACCTATGAATAAATACCTTAAAAAAACAAAATAAATGGACGTAGCCCCTGACTACCCCCTTAGAAATCTTCAAATGATCTTACAGCATAAATTAATTCATTTCATCACCAGGTGGAGATGACCACTTCCTGAACGGAGGAGGAGGCTTCAACCCTGGCAAGCGATGTGTCAATATGTGGGACGAGGGCTGCATCAACGGACAACTTGGAGGCTCCGGTGAGTCAGCGGAAAGGAAAGAAACTTAGAAGATGGAGCAGCTTGTAGGCTCCATAATACTTACTTATAACTTAATGTCAGGAAAAGGCAATTTCTGGCCAGGAGCCGTATTTGCGTTCCTTTTTTCGTTCGTTTGATGATTATTGGGATGCCTCCTATCACGATTTCTGACTTCAAGGGCCAATTTTTCGATTTGGAATATTTGGTCCTAGGCTAGGACCGTGTCTTAACGTTTAAAAAAGGCCCTTGAAGTCATGGATCCTGGTGGGAAGTATCCGAATATTCATCAAACGAACGAAAGAAGGAACGCGAATATATGGCCCCTGAACTTACTTACTCCGCTGAATAAATAACCATTCGAATGGTTTAAAGGGCAAGAATGGTATTCCATGGCATAGGTACCTCCTTACCATTCTTGCCTCTTGCCACAGAATATTAGCTCTAGGCAAGAAAGGTAGGCAAGTAAGTATGCCAGAATGGTATCGTGTAAATGGCGTTTAAAGCTAAACACTCAATTTCCGAAGCGTCTATTTACAAAGGCCGACTTAAATAAATATTTATTGTTTTGTTCGACGTCGAGAAGCACTTTCCTCGATGTGGGTTTAAGGCTTAAACCTGAGTTTGAACAGATTTTAATTTGCTTGTTCATTCGAAGCCATTTAGGTACTGAAATTTGCATGAAAAACTGGTGGTCATAAGTAAAGCTGTGGTCAAGTAGGTATCTAGGTGAATCGTTTGATTTATTATTGTCAATTACGAGTAGCTAGTCCAATTGGACCGTTTCCACTTGCTCCGACTCGGTTGTCCTACTGGTAGGAGAACAAGGATGGCTCATTCTATATTTAGTAGGTAGGTAGGTACCTACTTACCTACCAAAACGAAGACTAAGTAGGTAGGTATCTACCTACTAATGACAAAACAATAGGTGACTATGCCTTGCTTAGAACTGGCTTGCTTCAGGTGGTGATGACCACTTCCTGAACGGAGGAGGAGGCTTCAACCCTGGCAAGCGGTGCGTCAACATGTGGGACGAAGGCTGTATAAACGGACAACTCGGAGGCTCCGGTAAAAAAATGCTTTGACTTTATAAGGGTTGCCATCTTCGATCAACTATCTTCAGATGCCATAGACTTTGGTACACTAACCTTTTACATCTTACAGGCGGTGATGACAATTACCTGAATGGCGGATTCAATCCAGGGAAACGTTCCCTGAAGGCACTGCTGAAGAAACTACAGAACCAGCACCATTTCATGTGAAGAACAAACTCTGCATTCTTCTTTTCTTTGAAGTATTCTTGTAACAATTCATTTCATATCAATCTGAAGGGGTAGATAAGGAATTGTTAGTACCTACCTACCAGCCCAGCCAGCATCCATTGTTTTCTTTGTAAGTAATTTCATCTTAACTGTCTACCACCAAAATAAAGCTCTTCTGTGATTTCAAATTATGAAAATGATTTTAAGAGTTTATTTCAGTACCTACCTACTCACCTAAGTATTTTATTAACATTTTGCTAAAATGCATTGCTTGGTGCATACCTGCTAAAATGCATACCTACCTACCAAGGCATTGCTTGGTGTTTAGGTTAGTACCAAACTAGGTAGGTACATCTAGAAAAAAGTTTAAGAGCACCAGGTAGTACCTATCCTAGAACCCAATATTTTAAAACGTCTGACCGCGACTAATTCAAAATGGCGCCACAATTTGCGAACACTTTCGTGGGGACACCTTCCATAAAAGCCTAGGAGTAGGTACAGGCTTCATCCCAAAAATATCAGCAAGATGGATAGGTAGTTAGTCAGATTTACGAGCTTGCTAACGGGCAGCTGTCGACAACGAACGGGGTTGACTTTGAATAACGATAACGACTTTAAATAAAAGCGTGTTAGCCATCCATTGTCGTGTATTTTTGAGAATTAAAAAACAACCTAAAGTAAGAATTTGATAAGTTACAAGAATATACTTAAAAGATAGGTTCACTGGTTGGTTCCGCTGTTTGTCTGTAAAGGCTGATCTTTTGAAACGTTAGAGTGCGTTACAGCAGCGGCAAGTTGACTCGGACGGATCAAGATTAAACTTTAGGAAAAATTGTACAGTTAGCGACAGAAGTTCATGAACAATTGGAGATGAATTTTCATCATTATTTGTGGGAAAATTGCCTATTTTTTTCATAAATAGTGCAAGGCAAAACATCCAATCTAAGCTGAAGTTTTATCCTAAAACCCTACCAACTTCGAAGATATTGAAGATTCAAATTGTACATCAAATGTTCATGTACCGTACTACCCTAACTAAACCCTGTACACATGGAGTAAGTTTTACTGACTCAACAAGGTAGTACATACCTACTTTTTTAGAGTCAGTTTTTTACTATTTCTCTAACTTCAATTGATATTTCCTCAGTGAACATAAACTGAACATTAGTCTTGAAAATTGAATGCATAACATAAAAAAAAGTTTTTTGTATGTAAGTATATTATTTATTACATTTACAATAAAAGCTGTGCTTTTGCACTTTTTACATAATTTCATATAAAAATAACATTTAGTTAAAACTAAGGCATTCCTTTGTGTTGTCATTATTATAATTTAGTTAACCTAAATCTCAATGATTTTTATTTAGCACATAAAAGGTACACAAATTCCTGAATTCAGGTTTGTTTGCCCAGCTAAAACCTTATTTACACTAAAACAATCTAAATGCTACTTTGTAATTGGACGTTACTAGACACATGGCAGTTAAGCTCAGTTGCTTGGCAAGTTTATTAGTCTACAGACGTACAGATAATTATTAATTCGACGGTAGTTATTTTGAGTTAATTTTAAACGTATGTAATATTACCTGCCTTAAATATCACGTTATCACACAGAAAAGGCAATTCTACCATCTAAAACTGAAAATATTCTTAAAATTCTTTAAAAGAGAGCCTAGCTAGATGCGGTTCAAGAAAATATCAAGATGAGAAATCTTAGAAAATAAAATGCTTTGTAAAAATAATGATAAAACCTAGGCCTTTATGAATAATAAAAAATCGTTTAGTTAAAGATTATGAAATTGTTAAAGAAATAGGTTGAATACCAGCCTGTTTGCCATGAATTATGCTATCTCTATGCTATGGTAGAATAGAGTAAAATGACCAAAAACATTATCTATTTTAGAACCAAGACAAAACTCAGTCTTAAATAAATTTTATTTTACTATTTTACCATAGAGATAAGCTCCATGGTAAGCAGGCAGATATTACTACAATACAAGGTTTGTGACTAATATGAATAAGGCGCGTACCTACACTTCGTTCAACGGATCTAGGCATTTGTGAAGTTACCCGTTTGTCTGCGCAGAACACAATTTTGTATGAAAAAGCGGTCACTGCGCAGACAAACAGCTAACTTCACGATCCGTTCAACGAAGTGTGCAATGCATTAAGACCACAGAGGAAACGCCAGTTTTCATCTATGATCAGGACAAGATAAAATATTTGGTGTAAAATGTTAGTCTAGGCGGTGGGTAAGCTTTGAAGACAGTATCATATAAACTATTAAATTAACTGGCAAAACATAAACTTGTTAAAAAAAGGGGTTACAAAATTTATCACAATCTACCAGACTTTTTATAATTAGCTATTAATTCTATAAATTAACATTAAATTCATTCAGTTTGTCAATTTCTAATCGTCATTATCAACTTGTTTATATTTCTCTCTGTGATTTTGCTAAATCTGGAAATATTCATTTTATAAAAGATATGTTATCAAAATATAACCACAGTAAGCAAAATCACAGATAGATTAAAGTGCATCTTTTCATACTAAACTAAGTTTACATCTAAGTCCAGAATAGTACAATTTGTATGAAAATCGGGCAGGATCAATAAGTACATTATGAGCTAAGGATTAAGTTCATAGCATTGTATAAATAAAATAAACAACGCTGGACTTTTGACACAGCATCATCTAGCCTTAAAGTAAGCAGAGCTTGTGTTATGGGTACTAGATGACTGATAAACTACATATATTTTTTGTTTGTAAATACATACACATTATACATAGAAACACCCAGACCCGAAAAAAATATCTGTAGGTCATACAAACATTTGCATTTGTATGTTTCAATTAGTCAAATTATTGAGTCTACTCATGATCCCGGAACTTTTCCATACAAGACCATTATACACAGTATTTTGTTTAAAAAATTAAATTGGCATACAATGTTAAAAACTTAAGGCTAAGTTATAGCATGGTCTATTAAGAAAATTCACATGGATCATGCAACTTGCTAATCTTTTTCCAAAGTGAATAAAATAAATAAAACTTTACAAACTATTCTAGATAGTTTTTACAGGATCAGGGGGAATACTGCCTCTCGTATGGCAGTGTGGTACATGGATGTGTCCAGCATGATTTATCTTCTCAGTCTAGTCAGCTTTGTGTAGATAAATTACTCTCCTGTTGTTCTACAGGATAATTATGGTGAAATAGTTCATTTGGAGCCGACCGATCTAACTTGGTTCTCAAAGTAAATAAATACTTAATTGTCTCCATAATTATTTATGTCATCACAAAATACAAACCAGCTCCATCATTGTTTAAGATGTTAAAACTTTCTTTTCTGACATACTTGGAAAACTCTAGTTAGAAAATATTCAGTTATACCCCAATAAATCAGGTATTCTGCTGACCATGCCAATGATCTTGAGCATACTGAGGTAACTCCATCGGCAACTTATTGTATGGATTGGCACTGGGTCCAGGGTTCATTGTGGCCGGCTTAGGAGGCTGTCTGAACTTTGTTGAGTATTTGTAAAAATCTGACATCTCAAATGGTTTGGTCTCCTCTCTGTATGGTATACATTTACCCTGCTCTATAACTGTCAAGTTTTTTGGTGAGTCCAGTGATACACCACTCGGAGACATAACAGGGCTTTGGGTGACCTGACGGGGACTATGAGGACTCTGTGGCACATGATGAGGACTGTGCTGGACTTGGTGAGGGTTTTGTGGCACTTGATGATGATTATGAGAGACTTGATGAGGGCTATGGAGTGTATGATTAGGACTATGCATAGCTGAGTGTCGGCCAGAGGAAATCATAACCTCATAGGCTTGTGAGTTGCCGATACTGGATGTGCGTTTTAAACTTGTGCTTTTCTTAAGAAGACATGCTTCAGATTTTGTGGGTGAATCTAAGGAGGTTTCATACCACTGCTTCTCCTTTACTTTCATATCATTTTGAGAGATTGGAGAGTACTTATTCATGCTGACAGAGTCGAAATTAGAGTAACCAGATTTCATACTAACAGGGCTCAATGCATCAGGATAACCTCTTCTCTCATTTCCATAGTCATCAGTAGATACTTGAAGTTGTAAATGCATTGGATGTCGAATGCTATTGTGTTCCCGTAATGGCACAGCCCTCTCTACTAAATGTGGAGGTTCCTGTATATCAGTCTGTGATCTATGTTGATACACTGGTAATGGAGGCCTGTAGCCATCACCCATATTTTCTAAATGCTGATTGTAGTCACTGTGTGAAGTTAAATGGTATGTTTGAGTCCTTTGTAATGTATGCCGACGGACACTATCTGGTCTACGTTTGGTTTGAGCCTGCATTTGTTGGTGGTGGGCTATTCCTCCAAGATGCTGGCTCTGAGCTTTTAAATGTGAAGCATATTGGTATAAGAGAGGTGTGTTACGCATTCCATTAGGGGGCGGATGAGCGGCAACACTTCCATGAGAGTAGTTTGTGGTGATATCAGGGTGACTTGAACTGAAGTGTGTCTCACGAAGGCGAGATGCATGCTGTGCCTCTGGTGCATTATTATAGTAAATCTTGTTCATATACTCAGTTGTCATGGTATGATGTCTAGCAAAAGTACCTGAGTGGATATCAATAGGCGTATTCTCATTTACAGTCTCATGTCTGCCTGCCAATGCAGGGTAAGTATGAGATGTGTGCATTGAAAATGTATCAGTGTTACGCTCCTGGGGAGGCGAGGGAAAGAAGTTTGAGCAACTCGTTTCAGGTCGTCGAATGAATCTCGGATGACTCTTTGTTGACATTCCGGATATGGACGGCGTAGACAATCTGTGCGATAGGTTTTTGCGAAGGTTTTGATCTGGATCATTTTGGTTCGCTCGGAAACGCCGGGAGGAGTTATCAGAGCCATCGTGCACGTCATTACCGTCTGTCGATCTATTTTCGCTTCGAATGCTGCTCAGTCTTTCCCTTTGTGGCACTTCGGGGCTCAAGGGTGCTTCTGGGGGCATTATGCCAGTGAGTTGCACTTCCTGAACACATAGCTTGTATAGCTCTTCATTTTTATTAGCAAGCATCAGCTCTAGCTCCTTCTTTCTAGCTTGCAGCTTGAGGAGTTTGTCTTGTTTATCAGAATGCAGATCGCTGCCCATTGTGCTGGTCCCCATGTTCAGAACATAAAATTAAGTCATAAAACCAAATGCCAGAGAAACAGACACAAAATAACACAGAAACTAAACAAAAATAGTGAAAATAAACAAAGAATTACATTATTGATGGTTGACGCATCACATAACACAATTTTTCTTGCACTGCACAACACGGCTGCGCGGCCATGTTGTGTGTCTGTGTCTTTTTTTCTATAATCTCTATGGATGGTCTGATGTCTCTGTCTGTTTGTTTTGTTTGACTCGTTTGACTCACTGTCATGTCACTGTCATTTACAAATTGGCATCTTGACAAGTAACGTCATTTTTATCTTATCAAATTTCTCAAGGTCTCCATCTCACTCACTCACTACTACTACCGATTCGATTCGTTCGAGCCTTCGAGCGGTCATGTAAATTCAAGCAAAACATTCATGTAAATCAGTGCCTCCTAACAGCCACCCTTCCAAACCCCATTTCCATACGTGATCAAAATTTAATCCCTGTAAAATGTCGACCCGAATGTACAAAGCCATAATCGGCGCAGCTGATAAATTCGTACCATCGAAATTACGTCCTCTCTGGGAGCATGATGCTGGTAAGGTTCTAAACTAATTATGCTATAATGTACTTTAAAATCAAGTTATTAAAATATATCTTTTATTTCCGTAGGTCCTAAAACTATTTTCTTCTGGGCCCCTGCATTCAAATGGGTAAGTAAGAAACGCGGACGTGTTTGACTGTCAAGGTCGCTCTATTTATATTCATCACCTCGTTTGAGGCCAACAATATCTTTACAAGACTTGCATACATTTTAAATTACCTCACCTTTTTATCAATTGTTGGCCATGATGTAAAGATTTCCATGTTAGATTCATCTTACCATTGACTGAATAACTGCTAAGATTATAAATAGGTACTTGCCTAAATATGTATGGACCTGCTAAATTGACTCTATTCGTTGAGCAATTTGCAATAGATTACTAACCGTGACTTGAAAACTCTTGGTTTATGATGTAGGTAGATTCCAACGATTCGGAAATGAACGAAGTATCAAATTCACGTGTGTTTAATAAACAAATTAGGATCTTATTGATTGTCTGATTATGATACAGTATAACTTGCAATATATAATACTAGCTGCGCTCCCGCGGTGTTACCCGCGGCCCCTCGGGATTTTTTCATTTTTTCGGGATAAAAAGTAGTCTATGTCCTTCCCTGGGATACAACCTTTAACTATGCCAAATTTTAGCTTAATCTGTTCAGCGGTTTGAGCGTGAAAGCGTAACAAACAGACAGACAGACGGACAGATAGACAGACAGACGTCTGTCTGTCTGTCTATCTGTCTAGAGTTACTTTCACATTTATAATATTAGTATGGATATTTCTCTTTGAATATAACTATGTGGATCTGTTTCATTTGAATGTTTAAATCAGTTCCTACTGTGAACAAATTGTGTTATTCTCCCTATTTTTAAATAATAATAACTATTTGACCTAAATGACATTGGATTGTTGGTATTCATCTCTATAAATTATACATATTGAGATAAAATATACTTAATAGTTATGCTTTACATGATAATTACAATTATTCATAAATAGTTTCTTTGTATTTATGTTACTGATTTAAAATTATTATATCCTGTGTTAAAAAGACAGAATGATCCATTTTGTTCACAAAATCATATGAGGTCAGCAAGAAAGGTAGATTAACAATTTTAAGTTAAAGTTTAAAAACGAAATACTACCTACTTCTATTTTTGTTTACCTATGTCTACTAAGACACATCTATGTTAAAAATAAGAGTATATAACAAACTGTTAATCAATGTCACTTGCTGGCTGCATCTTAGTTCACCATCAAGGGTTGGTACTGGCTGGCTAGGGAGACAGGCTTAGAGTAGAGATAATGTCTCATCTCAATTTGTTTATGAAACACACTTTATGTCTCTAACCCAATTTGTGTCTTTTAAGGCAACTAGCCTAAATGTGGTCTCATAATATACTCACTGTGAATGTCCCTTAAAACTTATGTATTCTTATTGTGTCAATGTTAATCTTAAATCGTTTGTAATAAAAGATATTATACTTAATACATTGAAGCCTGCACAAAACAAAATAAATTCAAGTAAGTTTTGCAAGTTGTGCATGACATCACAACTGAGATGTATCAATCAAGGCCAGTATTCCTATGCCAGCCAAATAATTTCTTAGACCAAGAAAAAATATAAAATAACAAGCTGGTACCCGCGACTTCGTCAGCGAAATAACATACTTGAAAACATCTAAATAGAACTGAAATCTGAATGCAATAATAGCGCCATCTGTTGCCTTTAACTGGAACTTTCAACTCCCTATACAAACTTTCAACCCTTATTTCACGCCCTCCATGATTAATATAGAGATTTTTTCTGTCATAAGAACCTTCTCCTGACAATAACAAACAAAACAAAAAAAATTGTAGTGAAATCGGTCCAGCCGTTCACGCGTGATGGCGTGACCAAGGGATATAAGGATTCATTTTTATATATAGAGATAATAAAGCTTGTCATATTTCTTGTATACCTATTAAAAGCTTTAAATAAGTACCTAGGTAATACTTATATCTCCAATGATCAAAATTACATGGTCTTGTATAATTTTATGTATTTTCTTGGTCTTTTGTCCACGCATTATGTCCACATAATCACGGTGTTCCATATTCTTACATACATAACACTTTCAGGGTTTGGTGATGGCTGGTTTGGGTGACTTGAATCGACCTGTCGAGTCCTTATCTGTACCCCAATCAGTGTCTCTAGCTGCGACCGGCATCATTTGGTCTCGGTACTCCCTTGTTATCATCCCGAAAAACTATAGCCTGTTTGCTGTCAACGTGTTTGTAGCCTGCACTAGCCTCTACCAAGTTGGCAGGGCTATTAAATACGAACAGAGCAAAAGGAAGGAAACTGTCAAATGATTTCCTGCGAGCTCTCTGTAGAATTTCAAACCAGTAAAGTAGCAATAGATTTAAGTAGATGGCCAGAATTCTTGGTCTCGCAGCTCAGTTAGCTTTTGCACTGTCAGTGAGTTTGATTAACACTCAGAACAATTTTTTTCTAATGCTGTGTCAGAAATGTTCAGCAAAAATATTTATTAAGAACAATCTCAAGGGGATAAGTTATTTATTGTGTAAGCTTTTTGGAATCGATTTGGCCATGTAGCATGATCACGGGATAGTTAAGCACGCTAAATCACTGTGCATGAGTATTATATTTATTTAATTTTTAGTTTCTATCAGAGATGCAATGGATCATGATTTAGATTCGTTTCTATCCTTTATCTGACTGGATACTCTGGATAGGTAGTCAGGCACTAAAATGAAATGCAAGATTTAGGGCTTACTTGTTTAGTCACTTTCAAACCAGTGTGGTGAAAGGAATTTAAGATTTAAGGTGAAACTAATATGGACTTTAATAAATGAGGTAACTCATGTAATAAATACTTAATTATTATTTTTCTAAGTAGCAAATCAGCAAAACTAAGCTATTTTATGTGCGCTCAAATGCTCTATTTTTCGGATCTGCTGGTTGTGTATAGCCGGAACTCCGGTCAAACAATACTTTGTATCACTCATATGTACGTACAGCAAATTCTAATAATAAAATTCATGCTATCATGGCTGTTATCAAAATTTTGTATGTGGGTGTGATTTACCCACGATGTGATAATCAAGGGTATAGTATAGGTAGGTAATAAGTTTTATTACTTGTTATATTTGGAATAAGTACTTGTGTCTCATTTGAGAAAGTAAATTTCTTTGATAAAAAAAAAATACTTACACACTTTAATAGAGAAACGATAATCTTCAAACTAATCTTTTTAATGGAGAATTTATTGAGAATATCTGTTATTTAAAATTTGCCAAATTTATTTCATGTCGCAGGCGACTTGAAATAATATTTTATCGTTGACATTATTTGTTGTAGTTTTAAGTAGTTGAATTATAAATTAATTTGTAAATTATGAACGTCTATTTTTGTAAGTACCTACGTAACTTTTGGTGGATAAATAAACAATTATCTTTGTTAATTATTATTTCTCTTTATACCTACTGTTTTATGTTACTTGTACCCTTGTACTGTTGATATAAATCGTTAGATACGCCGCTTGAGTCTGGCAAATGAAAGTAGACCCTGAAAAATCGCGGCAAATTCAAAAAATATAAGCGTGGCAACCCATTAATTATATAGTATTAATAAAATATAATTATTAATATGACACATATTAATAATACATTTGCCATTGTCCTTATAATTAATGGGTTGCCACGCTTATATTTTTTAATTTGACGCCATTTTTCAGGGTCTACTTTCATTTGCCAGACTTAACTCAATATACGCGCGAAGATTTCATCTTGGAAGAATGAGCTCACACGTTAGAACTTATGTGCTCAAAATTCAAATACTTATGTAAAAAGTGTACTTTCACTATGGTTTTCACATGAAAAAAACAACCACAGATTTAGGCATCAAGGCGTATCTAATGATAATATCAAACTTTAACTACTTAACTAATTCCACCTCACTGTCTTGAAAACTACTAAGTTCCGGTGTTGGCTAGCAGGTTATGGGAAACAATCTTGAAACAATACAACTTAGAAGTTGTAATACATGTCATCATCCTCATCACAAATTGTAAGTATTTATTTGAAGCATTTTCTGTACATAGACTTATCGGGAAAGTAATTTAAAAATCGTATTGAGTGGAAATAAGGCCTTTGCCCATCTGTGGCAAAACATTATTGTTAGGTAGGTAAAAGCAATACTACGTAGGCGTAGTTTAGGTAACAATTTTCATTATCTAAATTATCTTTAAATTAAGTCCAGACAAACCTAGATAACTGAAAATCTTGAAAGAAGACTTAAAGATAAGATATCTTGACAATGATCGTATTTCAGCTTATCTTGTGTAAATAATCTTTTAGAGATTTCACCGACAAATCAGAGGATCAGTTAACAGCACGAGTTACATTCAGTTCCCTATTATCATTGAATGCCCTTGAGCATGCAAGCATGCGTACACGCAGATTTAAGATTACATCACTATCTAACTGGACGGACCACTTCAAACGGTCTTTTTATAGTCATAGCATGCAGATCTTTAATTCATCCGTGTCGGAAGTCTATCCGGCATACGAAATTTTACGTAAAATGAGCCGTAACTTTCGCTATACCTCAGTAAATCAAATTCGATTCAAAAAAACTTAGCTGAGAAATATGGTTCACACACTTCCTGTCCTGCCCCTACCATGACCACTAAGCAATGACCTAAGACTCAAAGCCACTTAGTTGTAGAATAGAGTAAAATGAGATTTGCATCTTTTCTACAACGTGATAAACCTCGTATAAAAAATATTTTTTTATAAGTAGGCAATTTTGTTCTATTAGGTTTGATATGGTAGGTAAGCTAGATATAGAACTACTGGATAAACAAGTGTAGAATCGACTTCAACGTAGATTCATACTGCGTTGAAACCGTTTTCAACCAACAGCAATCAATTGCAGTGCAGGAAGTGCAGGTCACTTTTGGAATTCCACGGATCGGTTTCGTCGCGGATGCGTTCCGTCCGCTGAATTAGGTTCGCTACATTAAGCATTTTGTTTTTCAGGCCTTGGTTATAGCATCTATAGATGACTGGCGAAGGCCCCTTGACAAGGTATCTACCACTCAGTCGGCAACCCTGGCTGCAACTGGCATCATCTGGACGAGATACTGCCTCGTGATCAGACCAATCAACTACTCATTGTCGCTGTGTAATTTCGCTTTGGGTATGGCGAACGCGACTCAGTGTTTTAGGGCTTATAACTACCAGAAACGTCTGCCGAAACTGGTCTAGGTCTGCCCAGTGCTGTATTTCTGTTGTTCACCAGCTTAATTTAACTAAAATGTGACATTCTATAGATCAACCTACTTGCAATTTTTTTAAACGTATGCGCAATTTCTGTCCTGCCATTTTCGTCTATAGTGTGAACGGCAGATTAAGTCTGTGAACAGCAGAATTATTAGCAGTTTATTCTCATCCTTTTATCTTATAGGTACAAAAATGTTTATTGTCCGCAAACAATAATTGCAAGAATAAGTTTGCGTTTACACCAGAGATAAGTTGAGCGGTGCTTGAATTAAAAATCCACTAATATTTTCCCACCGCTCAAAAAAAGAAACAAGAAAGTTTACGACTGCATCCCCAAGGTACGTTATACGTGTACATTGCTGATGTATTTGGAAAATAGAGATATTTCGAAAATATGTAAGGGTGACTACACTTTTAGAGGATTAAATACATAATTATGCATAATATATGCCTACAGTTTGCAGAAGTTCACATACACCGCTCAACTGACTCCCACAATCTGGTGTAAACGCCATGTAACATACCCAACGAATTATTTCCGATACGAACAAATTTAGTCTTTACATAAGAGAAAAAGAGTCTAATTTTAATTGTGCCATAAATCATAACTACTAGTCTAAATTGCCATCTTGCCAAATTCCAAAGAAAATTTAAGCCATTAATAATACATGTAACTACCTCCGTTTTACCTTACAGACTAACATACCAGTATTCTATACTAACCCTAATCCAGTAACTAACTAGGTCGATTTTCAATCGTCGATAACCAAAAGTTTCTCATGAGAATAAAAGTGATCAAATATCGAATAATACATACAAACTTAGTATAAATTGTTATTGAATTTTAAATGAAACTATCGAATTTTTTTTTTGTTGTTGTTTATTAGTAATTAGATGAATTTGTTAGTTATTTTATGTCTACTAATTAAATACCTACTTACATTGTAATAGTAATAATAATAATAACATACTTTTAGTAGATAAATTACAAGTGTAGTTTAGATGCATGCTTGCATGATATTTGTTTCACTAATAAATTGATTCAATTGTATACATTTATTTTCAATCCATATCTCTTCTTACATAATAATAAGCACGGTAGACACTCTCAAATTCAATCTCAAATTGTAAGGAGTAGTCTAGCGCTAAATATTCTACTGATAACCCAGTCTTCGCTTACGTATTTACATAATTTACTCTTCAACCATATTCAACAATCTATCTATCGCAATCGGCGCGAAATTCCTTCCAGAATCCTCCGAATACATAATAACATTTCTTATAACATAGCACTGTTTATCACCAATTTTATAAATAGGTCTTCCTTCTCTGTTCTTGCCCACGATAGGTACAAAAGTAATACCTTTTTCCACGCAACGTGATTCGAGTAGTTCTGAGAAAGATTTCTGCTGTGTGGTTGAGGAAAGTGAGTCGACGATTCTGGAAGTTTCCTTAGGGTCGAGCGGGGTGAAACGGGGCGGGGGAGGGGCTTCGACGGTGTCGATGTCTGTGCTTCGATTCATCATGTCGAGTGCTTTACGGAACGCGTCGCGAACCACCGGCTCTTTTAGAATCTCTTCGGGGAAGGTTTTCTGTGGAAGAATAAAATGGAATTTTGTAATCTTGTTGGGTGTTCTTGATTTAAAATTATACTACAGAGGTAAGTTTAAGAAGCTGTAAGAGCAAATGTTCAAAACTTCGTTCTTCTAGGCATTCGTGAAGTTAGCCGTTTGTTTGCGCAGAACACGATTTTGTATGAAAAAGCAGTCACTGCGCAGACAAACGGATATACTACGGATAACTTCACGAATGCCTAAATCAAAGCTCGTCGTAAGAAACATTCGAATATTAATCAAACGAACGAAAAAAAGAACGGGAATACGGCCTCTGACCCTTACCTTAAAATCCGTGTAAGAGTTGAGCACGGTAGCGTGTGGTGGGTTGGTGTTAAGCCAGGCGGCCAATGCAGCGAGCCAGCGAGGTAACAATGCACGACTAGCTATTGCCGCTATAGTGGGCGCTCCCAGCAAGTCTATCCACTCAGTACACCATTGCCATGCAGGGGCTGGAAATCGGAAAATAAGTATTGAATTCTGATGATTTAAAATGAAAGTTTTAGTTATTAATGGGTCACAAATTCAATTGAATTCAAAACGTTTATTGCTTCATGTTAGTAGATAGATCTTAAAATGAAAAAGTGTTTCATAACATCCCACATAATATATATACAACAAACATATGTGAGCGAGGCAAATATGTATATACAACGATGTCTACATCTTAAATAGGTCATCAAAAATATGTCCTGCGCAGCAACTTCAGAGGGATCAAATCAAATTAAATCAATCAAGATTCGTTGTGACTACTAATACCTCAGGTAGTAAATACCGTTCTCCAGGCACCAGCTGTGTTAGATGCATCAAACACAGTGCTATGCTGCATAACACAGCTCTAGTGTAGGCTAGGACGTATACATTGCAAAACTATGAGACTGTTTCTACTGAAAAACAGTTCAGTAGTGCTGGTAGTGCTTGGACGACACTGCCAAATTGTGGAACTCATTGCCGGGTACCGTATTTCCCGAAAAGTACAATATAGGGGTCTTTAAATCAAGAGTAAATAGGTTCCTTCTAGGAAAGCATGCTCCATCTTAGACCTCACTATACTGCTTAATATCAGGCAGAGGGAGGTCAAATGCTGACCTATTTAATAATAAAAAAAACATGTAGTGGTGCAGTACCGGTGTCTGCGGGCAGCAGGTGGATGTGCTGCAGATGGAGCGCGTGCTCCAGCTTGGGCGACACGTGGTGGTGCAGTAGTGCCGGTAGTGCACGTGTCTGCGGGTACATACCGGTGTCTGCGGGCAGCAGGTGGATGTGCTGCAGATGGAGCGCGTGCTCCAGCTTGGGCGACACGTGGTGGTGCAGTAGTGCCGGTAGTGCACGTGTCTGCGGGTACATACCGGTGTCTGCGGGCAGCAGGTGGATGTGCTGCAGATGGAGCGCGTGCTCCAGCTTGGGCGACACGTGGTGGTGCAGTAGTGCCGGTAGTGCACGTGTCTGCGGGTACATACCGGTGTCTGCGGGCAGCAGGTGGATGTGCTGCAGATGGAGCGCGTGCTCCAGCTTGGGCGACACGTGGTGGTGCAGTAGTGCCGGTAGTGCACGTGTCTGCGGGTACATACCGGTGTCTGCGGGCAGCAGGTGGATGTGCTGCAGATGGAGCGCGTGCTCCAGCTTGGGCGACACGTGGTGGTGCAGTAGTGCCGGTAGTGCACGTGTCTGCGGGTACATACCGGTGTCTGCGGGCAGCAGGTGGATGTGCTGCAGATGGAGCGCGTGCTCCAGCTTGGGCGACACGTGGTGGTGCAGTAGTGCCGGTAGTGCACGTGTCTGCGGGTACATACCGGTGTCTGCGGGCAGCAGGTGGATGTGCTGCAGATGGAGCGCGTGCTCCAGCTTGGGCGACACGTGGTGGTGCAGTAGTGCCGGTAGTGCCCCGGGCCAGGCGTCCCTCCAGGCGCCTAAGACGCCCAAAGCTGACGCGTCGCTTGGATGCCACGCTGCTAAAGCGCTGCATAGCCGCGACCGGATTAGAGGATACACGCTTGTGGCTAATACAGTGCCTAGAATGAAAATAAAATATATCTGAGTGATGAAACCAGAATTTACAGGGGTTTTGATTGATTACTTTACATAGTTTTCCATCATTCCTTAGAATATTTGATGGAAAATAGTTAAATAAACCTGATTGAAAATATCCACCACCAGTTCACACAATGAGTACCTAACCTATCTTTTTTGTAATATGTAATCTGTTTTAATATTTTTTTGTATTGCTGTTGTCTTTTTTTGCATTACTGTTTGCATCTATAATTGGGATGTGTACTGATAAGGAACTGTAATTATGTTGTGTTAGTGATTATCTTGTTGATGTAACTAATAATAAAAATAAAAAAATAAAATAAAATAACCTAGCCGCCGTGTGTGTGAACGTGGTGGAACTGTGAGTATGAATGAGTGTGTGAGTGAGTCTGTGTGTGTACCTGCCAGCTCGTGCCAAGGCAGCACCCAGCAGTGCACGGGCTGGGTGTCGTGCGTGGGGTCCCAGGTCCGCACGGCTGCCAGCACTCGAGGGACTACGCAACGGGTCAGTACTTCGCTGGCCACCCAAGGGGGACAGATCTCGTTCCATGCGGTTACTGCGCGAAGCATTGGTTCGGGGACCCTGGGGTTCCATAATCTGAAAAAATAATACTATTAGCCGGTGTACTTACGAGTTTTATAATCTAGCTTCATTCGCATTGCACAAACTTACTAAATAACCCATACATTTGGGACATCAACCTAAAAAATATTGTGATAAGGAAGTAGATACGTTTAGGATTCTTACACGTATCAGATGTGTCTGATATTCAATTAACAGTGACGATAACTATAATTAAGTAGATTAATAGCACGTAAGTTCTAATATATAAGATGTGTATTGTTTTAGAATAGAGTTCAGTTGATAGTACTGAATTATAGAATAACAACATTCAAGATGTAGCTCTGTAGTTTGATTCCTGCACCTTCTCCCAGCTATATTACATGGCGACAGAAAAAAATAAACTCACTCTGAAGCAGTAGTAAGATGCGGCATAAAATGTTGCCACAGCAAACTAGTATACGCCTCGTCTGTTAACAATGGCCGCCATTTTCTAAACGTGGGTATTGGCTCGTCGGGAGTTTCCAATGGCTGCCACGGCGCTAGGAGCGCGCTTAGTAAAGGACTGACAATATTGCCAGCTATTGAGCCAAGGCCGAACATTTCGTACTCCATTGGGTATGATTCCTGAGAGAAAGGTTTAAAAAGTTGATTAGAAGTAGGTAAGTAGGTACTATTTAGTTTTAAGATGAAGAAAGCTAGGCCTCAAACCGCGTTTGTTGCCTGCATGCATGGTATATTAAATTGTGAGACCATTTTGGTATTATGGAAATTTGAAAAACTGCACTTCTGAAAACCAGCGCTTCTACAGCAAGGTCTCTGTCATGGCTTAACGGCTTAATAGCCGGGAAGGATAATTTAACGTGCCAAAGCACGGAAGCGATCAGAACGACTAAGCAAACACCACGAGCGCTACTAAAGTCTTCAAATTTATGAATTACCTTCAAATTAGCTAAAACTTCGTAAGCCGCTTCAAGCGATAGATCCGGACGATTCAGCGCTTCCACCCGCTGTAATATCGCCTGCACTTTGGCGATAATCTCATCTTGTTCTTCAATATTAATTTCGCATTCTTTCAAGTCTCGCTCGAGTACAACCATTTCATCCTCTGCTGTGGTCAGGTCTCGGGCGTTTTGGATAATGTCCTAGGAAATATTTGATGTTGATTCACATTCAGGACCAATATTTGTGTGGAATGTTTGTTGTATTAAGTACAAAATAAATATGTAGGTAGGTATTCTATCAGTTAATCTGTATGCCGATTGAAACTTTATTAACACACATTCGATTCGAAGATATTCGAAGTGTCTTTGACTCGGATGGCTTTAAAAAATCCAAACCGAGAGTCGTATGGACTTCGGCTGTGCTTCGGCTGCTGAATCCCTCCTTCCACCACATAAGCTTTACTACTTTGAAGCTAGATGGCGCTGTCCTTAAAAATACAATACCACAGCAGTCCACCATCAATGTAGCGAGCTCTAGCGCTGCAAAGTGCTCAAATTTTCGAGGCTCCTGCTCGCTTTCCTACATTGACGCTAGATGGCGCTGTTCTTAAAAATGCAATATTTACCTGTTCACAGCAGTCCACCATCAAAGCTAAGTTATGAGCGAGTTCTGGCGCCGCAAAGTGCTCACATTTCCTTCTAGGCTCGTGCTCGAAACGGGGTGCGGCGGCGCGTAACGCGTGGTAGCCGCTTAGCACTCGCTTCTCTCGGCCCGTCATATCTATCACAGGTACACGGGCCAAGGAACTACTGGAATTATAAATACAAGTGATTATTAGCGTTGAATAAATCTATACAATGAATATGAGAAAATCTGTTATAGAACTCATGTGGTAACTGAAAGTTCTCACGTGTTCAATAATTTGCCAATATTTTGTATGGACTTTTTGGATGGACAAACAAAAAACGTTAGTTATTAATCAATTTATAAAATGTAATCTATCTATATACATCTATAAAAAAAATACTTTTCAATCGATTATAACCTTTACAACCCTGAAAATAAAGTTCAATCTAGTCCTGAATACCTGGTCATAGTATGCATCGTGGGTTTACCCTCTTGTATAACATCTTCAGAGTCTCTGTAGAAGTAGCGCCCTTTGTGAGACTTCTTCCAGTTGTATGACTTCTCTGTTGTCTCCTTCTCTTGCTCTTCTTTCTCCTTCAGGCGTTTCTCCTCTTCTTTTTTCGCTTTTTGCTAGAAGTAAAATAATATTAGACCTTTGTCTTCATTTATTTAAAAAAGGAAAAATACATGTTGTGCCGACCCCACTTAGCGTGGGATAAGGGCAAGGGAATGATGATGTCTTCATTTATTTGGATATTTCGCCTAATATTTGTGTCTTAATTATAAATCATAGCAATATTTTAAAAATCCTGAGATTTTTTATTGAGTTTTTGGAGATTAGGTACCATACAAACTTACTTTCTATTGAATACAGTGAAAGCTGACATGAGTTGAAATTCCATAAAATTTCAACCTTAACATTAAAATGCTTGATAGTTCAATTAGTAAGAGAAAGACTATGATAAAGCTAAGGAAATGTTCTAAAATCCTATTTAGCAAAATCTGTACTTCAAAATCTTAAACTTCTGGGAATCAAATAAAATCTAGTTATAGGTAGGTATCATTTCTTTTTAAATAGGTAGGCTTTAAAGTTCAAAACTTACAGCTGCTTTCTCGGGTCCATAAGCTCCGATAGCACCTCTCCCTTTTCTCACAGTGGCCTCCACAGGCGCTGAAATTCCTTGAAGATCTTTACCAAGACCCATGCCCGGTTTATAACCCATCTGTAAATATTCATTCATTCACAATTAATATAAAACAGTCACAAACAATGTCAATGACTCTACTAAGGGAACCAGCAGACGTTTGAAGCTATTATTGAGGTCACTTGCCTTGATAGGTACATCGGTGGTTTTTTTATGGCGCGTTTACACACTGTCAAACATGGGTGAAACTAGTGTGCAAGCGAGAGAACTTGATACGCGCTCAGTTTGTCGGCAGGGTTCGGGGAGTGTGTAAACATACCATCACAAAGGACTATACCATTCTGAGTGGTATCTAGTACTGATAGGTACGTACTACGGCAAGTACTGGGTTCGTACTGTACTAGTAGGTGGTACAGTACGCACACCCAATCTTTAGCTCTCTGAAGTAGCTGCGCAGAACCCATTTTCAATGACACCTAACGAAGACAGTGATGTATAGCTGCCACACTCACTTGCTTAGTTTGTTGCAATGTCCTATCTCATCAAATCGCGCAAATCTGCGCAATCATTTAGTGCACCTAACTTCAGAGAGCTAAAGATGGGTTGTGCATACTGTACCTACTTAAATAACATTATTTAAGTAGGTACAGTACGCACAACCCATCTTAAGCTCTCCATTTGTACATACAAATGGTGGAAAATTGTTTAAACTTGATGAGTGGATATTAATAACTGTAGACAAACAGGAACATTACTTGCCTGTAACAACAATTTGGCACCGATACCCTTAGTATGTTTCTCCCAGTTGCCAACATTGCCACCGAGGCTGGCCTGCCTCATGCCCTGTCCCTTTCTCCGGATGCCAGCCGTTTCACTCTCCAGGGGAGTACTCGGCTGTTCCTCATCAGAGCTGTCTGGTGCAAACTTAGGTCGGGATGTGGAGGCTTCAGTTGATTCTAATTCTGAATATTGTTATTTATATTAGATAGTGTTAATAAGATATTAAAATTTATTCCGAAACCGAGATGAATGGAGAGAGAAATGCCTTTGCCTTGCAGTGGGACACTACAGGCTTTTAATAATAATATAATTTTAATTTTAAAATGAGACGAAAATGTATGCTCCACGCCAAGTTGTTACCCAATTTGTAAGCTAGAATAGACTAGAGGCAACTCATGTATATACTATGCAAGTTATGCTGATATTCAAATTTAAATTTTATTCATAACAATGTACACAGAATAACTGATTACAAAATGAGAACGATGAGAACTGCAAAAGTTTAATAAACTGTGTAGCAGTCTCAACGCCACCTTGACATTACAACATAGGTACATAGTTCTGAAGGAAACTTAATGTGCATGATGTAGGTTAAAGGAAGAATAAGTACATACCTTTTTTTTCTTCTTTTTTCTTGCCTGCCTGTTGTACACCTCCCATAACAAAACCTATAGGCGCTGAATAATCTTTAGGTTTTCTAGTCCTTTTGCGCACGTTATCCTCATTGTCTTCTTCGTCGCTATCTTTAGCCCACATACCTGAAAGTAAAAATACGTTTGAACATGAATGAATGATGACTACCTACTTGAAGAAACAACTAACTATGAAAATTTTGTTTTGTATTACTTTTGAAATTGTATTGTTTAGCTTGTACCTATGTATAATTTTAAGAGGATATTACCGTATATTTGGTGCTCCTTCTTGTTTTTCCCTCGGGGTCTATTGAAGTTAAATTCATTGTCCAAATCATGATCTGTGATTTCGAAGCGAATAACCTCATCGTCAGACATAATGGTTTAGTAATTTTAGTATACAGCTGTCGCTGTTGCCCACAGAATCACGCTGTTCCGAGAAAGCGAATAAACGCTCAATTACCACCTGAATTTTATTCCACACTGAAGAAGCACAGCACAGAAAACCAGAAAAGAAAAGCAAGCAACCAAACCAACCACTGCACTGCAACCACCCAACCCACAACAGACAGTCAACAAAACAAAACAAACCAAACCAAACTCGATTCAACTTCAATGAAAAGGTAATGTCAACTTCAAAAGTTCACGAGTTGAGTTAGTGATGTTCCAATAAATCGACTAAACTGAAATCGATTGTAATAATAATAATTCGCGTTCTATATTGCGTCAATCAATCTTTTCTCACTTTTATCAAGCACGACAAGCACAGCACAGCACTGGACTTGTCATGCGCGAGGTGAACTCAACATCATTTTTTACAGAATTTCCTATTTTTCTGTCAACTAACTACAATTTTTGAAATAAACAAGTGCATAAAATATAATGGGAGTGATGTGAAGTGTATTTCAATCGTTTACAAGCTTTGTAAACACGCCACCTTGAAGTGGCTGGTGACATAATTTGTGGTACAAATATTGCGTATCATGTAATTCTTGTGGTTTATTTTGCGGGCTCCTGTGGCTATTTTGGAATCTAGAATCATCAGTAACGTAAGTTATTCATCTTTATTCTGCAGCTTAGTCAACAATTTCTCTAATTCTAGGTTCTGCAGCAAGGGAAGAAAATCGTAATGTCAAGGTTCAAGAACACTCTTCTCATCTTACCTTTGTGTTATCGATACCTTGCACCGTTCCGTACATGCACACCCTTCCTTGGTTTCAAATTACAAACATTTTTAGTTTACACAATCGCAATGAACCGAAGCTAATAAATTTATCTATTTCTCAGGGAGGAAGTGTATTTTGATAGTGTATTTCCGACTTTCAAACCAGTCAAACTAGCTTTTGATGAGTCAGTAATGTACAAATTCAGTGTCAGTAACACAGTATCTTTAGTACCTATAAGAGGATAATGTAACTTGTTTATAAATATCAAATGGTTTGCATTCCACATACAAGATAGCGCAGATGCAAATTTTATGATGAGTAGGTACTCATAGAAAGGTAGAATTCTTAATTATGTCCTATAAATAAAAAACTAAAATGCATTTTATATTGGCGCACCATTTTAATTATTAAACCAATGTCCCTTATTCTGCCCTAATCTGTAGGCGAACTCTTAAGAATGACAGGAATTAATTCTGACTAATTACTGTTATTCTTAAGGTTTACCTGTTTTTTTTATTGTATGCTACATGTGTACACATAAGGATAGCCATACTCATATAAATCTATACCTACAATCTGCAAATAGCATACAGGTGGTCTGTCAATACTGAAATAATTCTGCTCCTGACTAACTGTCACACCGCTCTGTCACTGGTGTTACGGTTAAGAAAAAATTTTACTAACCACCATATCATGTTGTGAAGTGGCATTTCTCGAGAATTCTTTTAAGCTCTCTAGTAATAAATAGCATATTGATATCAAGATTAGAGCTTCTTTTGATCATCAATTAAGATGTAAAAAAGATGCAGTATTTCATGTCTATTATAAACACATAAAACCATTTAGCGATTAATTGCGTCCACAGATTAATCCATAAAACATTGCATTAATGTCCATTATATCCCAGAAACTCATTAATATCAAAATTTGAATGAGATTTTTTACAAAAACAATAGCTTAATAAATTACTATCAATTAATGTGTCTTTAATGCATAATTAGCACATGTCTGTGAAGCAAGAAGAAAGCTGCAGTCATCTTAAATTACGTCTTATTTGTGAAATTTAAAAAGTCTATCCAATTAGGCATGTGCGAAACTAAAAATTGCTTATTAACATGCAAATAAATTAACACTAGCTGTCTCATTCTGCAAACATAATATTTTAGTAGTAGGAATGTAGTTTGATTGTAAATTTGTACATATTAATTTCCTGTTTTTCTTGTCATATAAAAAAGCTAGACATGTTTTGTATGTGTACTGAATATAGGGTCTTTAGATAGCAGGTAATACAAACAGGATACTTCAATTTCTATCCACGCCTTTGCCTACCTTGGTAGCTATATCAATATCAGATTAATTTATTTCACTTTCTAGCACATTATGCATTATAACTTCTAAGATTTTGTAAAAAACATTGCTACATAGGCATACTATTGTTGTTTTATGTTCTCATTAAATATGGTTCCCACACCATCATTGAGCTGTAGTTATGTGGGAAAGTGAGTGTTCTAGGGGAATACATTATACTGATAAATTAAATTCCATAAACTTACTGGGGCTCAAATGGAGTTGGGCAGGACACGTGGCCAGGCGTGATGATGACAGGTGGAGCAAAGTGCTTACTGAGTGGTGGCTTAGAGATGGAAAAAGGAGTGTCGGTCGTCCACCTACAAGATGGGTCGACGACATCGTTAAAGCCGCAGGTTGTACATGGGCAAGACTGGCTCAGGATAGAAGCGAATAGCAAAAGTGAAGAGAGGCCTATACCCAGCAGTGGGATGACAAAGGCTGATGACGATGATGATACTTACTACTGTTTAAACACTTTGGAAAGTCTTATAACACTAATTTAAAAATGCTATACATATTGTAATTTGAATCAGTTGATGCAAAATTCACAAATTGATTTTAATCATCGATGAACATTATAGAAACGCAATAGATTCGGACTGTGAGCCGTGTTGGTCAAGTGGGATGTACCCTTCAATGCGAAGGTGGCGAGTTTGAATTGGCAGTGCATCAATCAATTTTCCGTAAATGCGCAATAACATGAGCTCTAAACAGTGAGGGAAAACGTCGTTCGTCATCAAACCAGTTACTAGTTCCAATAGCCGAATGGGCATGCTCCTTAGACATCGAAGGATCTTGTTTAAAAAGCACAATTGATCTAAAAAATTGACTATCTACTATTTTTTTTTAATTTATGGAAAGAAGTGTATATTGAAATGCCATTCCTATTGTTCCAGATGACATAACCAGGCAAGATGAGCTGGATCCGCAATACATCTATCTCGCTCGCGCGGCAGCTGTCTCGCTCGCTCGACCCGAGGCACGACTATGAACCGCAGGCGTGCTATAGTTCCTTCTGCAAGCATTGGCAGCAAGCGCACGATATCATCGCAAAATCACACGTAGGCTACTCTTACCTAATTCATCATCTTCATGCCTAAGTATAAGTTTAGCAACAATTGCACTTATTTGATTGTCGATTTAGTTGTATATTCGAACTTAAATGTCGTAGATTTCCTATCCGAGAACAATAACCACTCGATCTGAAGGAGGTCTATGAATCGATGATTGATTACAGTATAAAAATATCTATATGAATCTTAAGTAAATACTTCAAGCCGTATACACTTGCAGAATGACACATGGTGATCACGATCTTCAGGAATTAAACCGATCCCAAAAAATAATATGAATTATAAAACAAAACCACGTATGTTAACAATGTATTTGGACGTGCACCATACATCTTCAAAAAATCCGAGAGAATTTCTGACATCAGAAATTATAATAATTAAAACGTAAACAGGGTCACGACTGTATCCCCAAGGCGCGATAGACATTCTCTCAGATCTGTTATGTATTCCAGCCCCCTTAGCATGGCGATTGTCTAGGTACCACATTTGACCCGTTTTATCGACACTCTAATGTCATTACTGTCATTTTTATCTATTCTCCGGTGCCTAGACAATCGCCTTGCTAAGGGGGCAGATCCTATTATGTCCATAATCCCACTTTCCCACTTATATAATAAAGCTGAAAGTTTGTGAGTTTGTTTAGATGTTTGAATGTTTACTTGTGTTTCAATCACGCCTAAACCAATAAACCGATTTGGATGAAACTTGGAATAGATGTAGATAGTGACCTGGAATAGCATATAGGCTATTCAAAATGTAGGTACCACGCGAGCGAAGCCGCGCGCAGAAGTTAGTACCCCTTATTTTGGCAAAGACTCTCATGTGATGTGTTTTACAGCCATCGCACCTCCACGACGACGTCCTCGGCGTGGTCAACCACCTCGAACAGCTGACCACACTGCTGTCACTCGAGGCTCGTGCTAGAGAGATCCATTCCGCGACCAGTCCTGCAGAATGTCTCGAGTACTTGCTGAGCGAAAATTTATTAGACAAACTCTATGAATGGGCGATCCTGACCGGAAAGTAAGTATTTTGATTTTAACCGATTACTATCTTGTCGCTTCAAAGAGTATGTCTCAAAGAGATTTCTACTATAGAAATGAAAGTAAGTTCGTATGAGTTAGTGGCCAACTCTAGTGAGTTTTTGAACCGCCTTAAGTTCAGAGGTGCTTGTAAGTAATTTTAATCTATTCTATAAGAGAGAAAGGGTGGTCTTGGTGAGTAGGACAAGTAGGTCATGGGTTCGATTTCCATCCAAGACAATAGCTAGTATTCTCTATACGTTATGTTTATTTTAAAACAGCTGGATTTTTTATGCAGATATTGGTTCTATTCAGCAACTTGCTATAGAAAACATCTGTTCCAATCAAAATAAAAATGTATAAGCATATCGGTATGTACACTAATGTACAGTGTACACTGTACATGTATAAGTTTCTGTGTCAGGCTCTATCAATTCTACGTAGTTCAAAGTTTACTGTAACGTGCAATTTGCCTTCCAATTAGTCATCGTTCAATAACAAATAATGAATCGTTATCGATCGCATCATTACGTTTCAACTCTACGACTTAAAATGCCATCCGATAAGGGTCTCTAGTGTGGCAGTTAAGATTGCAAATTCCGAGCGTGCATCAATGGATGTTTCATTACGTTTTTATAAGCTTAAAAATGAGCTCTAAACGGTAATAAAGACGTAGTGAGAAATACCGAGGACACCAATTCAGTGATCAGGCGATAGGCTTACAACCTTTCACCACACTTTCACCTTAAAATGTCTTCTTCTTCTTCCTGCCCTTATCCCACTTAAGTGGGGTCGGCACATGTTTCTCTCTTCAATTTCCCTCTATCACCCGTCATATCAGAACTCACTCCTTTCAAAATAAAATGTATGATCAAATATGTATTAGGACGTGCCGTTGACTACCCCTTTAAACATCTTCAAAAGATCGTGAGTTCTAGAATGTCTACTGTACCTTGGAGATACAGTCGTGATTCTGTTTGTTTTGTTATATTAATATCAATGACGATAATGTACCTTTGAATCAAGTAGGTATCTATTTAATTAAGTTCATCGCTCTTCATTATTTTATCAATATCAACCACTAATCAAATACGTGATTGATAACGATTTATTAATATGAATGAGGATTGATGGTATATGATGTCGATTCTATCATCGTTTGTGGTTAACCTTGAGTTTGTACAATTGTTCCCAAGGGAACGTAACTGTGGTAGCGATTCTTTATCTAATAAATAATGAAAATATGAATGAACATTTTTTTACGATGATGGCTTTTTTATATGGATAGCGTAGCGTAGTACGCCTCATTCAACGGCGAGATTAATAAATATTATAAGACATGTCACACAGCATCATCTGATAGAATAAAAATTTTTGAAAAAAAAAATTGAACCGACTTCACAGAACACAAACAGAAGAACCTTCTACACACTAAAAAGAGAAAAATAAGAATATAATTTGAAGTCGGTGCCAACTATTCATTTACATCTAAGAAATTCAAAAGAACTTGGGTGCAAAATTGTATCCTGGTACGCTATCGCTCGATTTCTTTTTTTGATAGGTACTTAATCGTATTCACTTGGCACCGACTTCAAATTATATTCTTATTTTTCTCTTTTTAGTGTGTAGAAGGTTCTTCTGTTTGTGTTCTGTGAAGTCGGTTCAATTTTTTTTTTCAAAAATGTTTTATTTTTCACTTTTTAGTGTAAGTAAATAAATACTGTGTAAATAAAAGTGTATGTGTAAATAATATAGTAAGCTACGAGTACATTAAGACTTTGCTTATCGTAGCTTAAGTAGGAAAGGATAAGAGAAGTCATGGGCAGACCTACTAAAGGACACACCGGAGTTCAGCAAGGGGGAAAACTATCAATCCATAAGGAAAAGAAAATATTTTGGAATACCTCTGGTGTAATACCCTTTCAAACTATTTAATGTTTGACTCAGATTGTGAGTCAGGGTGTGTTGTGTAGTGAGAATGAGGTTTTTTGAATGTTACGGGAAAACTGTCAATCCCTCAGGAAAAAAAATATATGGCGCCACCTTGAGAGTGTGTCCTTTACACTTTCTAACAAAAAAAATTTTGGAAATCGGTCCACAATTTTCTTAAAGTTCAGTGATTGTTTTAGTTTTACGGGAAAACTATTAATCCCTCAGGAAAAAAAAATATATGGCGCCACCTTGAGAGTATACCTCTTTCTAACAAAAAAAAAAATTTTGGAAATCGGGCCACAATTTTCTTAAAGTTCAGTGATTGTTTTAGTTTTACGGTAAAACTATTAATCCCTCAGGAATACAATTTATATGGGACCACTATAAGAGTATACCCTTTCAAACAAAAAAAAAATTTGGAAATCGGTCTACAATTGACGGAAATATCGGTGAACATACATAAAAAAAAAAAAAAAAAAAAAAAAAAAAAACATACATACAGCCGAACATATAACCTCCTCCTTTTTTTGAAGTCGGTTAAAAAGAAAGAAATTATATGTATGATACATAACAAACATCCATGTTTATCGTACAAATATTTGTCTAATCTACACGAAGAATACGCTATCCATACTATCCATACTAATATTATAAATGTGAAAGTAATTCTGTCTGTCTGTCTATCTGTCTTACGCTTTCACGCCCAAACCTCTGAACAGATTAAGCTGAAATTTGGCATAGTTAAAGGTTGTATCCCAGGGAAGGATATAGGCTACTTTTTATCCCGAAAAAATGAAAAAATCCCGAGGGACCGCGGGTCACACCGCGAGAGCGCAGCTAGTAAGGTATATATATGGTATTTTTGTTTTCAGATATGAAAATGCTGTACGATTGGAGCAGCTCAAATTATTTGGGAATCTTGTCAGTCATTATAGTACACAGGTAAATAAAAATAACATTTACATTTTTCCATCATATTTGAAGATGTTTGTGACGTCATAACTCAGTAAATCAATGAGTTTTGTTTTGTGAGATTAAAATTACACTATATACTAATAATTTTTAACCTTACGTGTCCCGCTGCTAGGCAAAGGCTTGATCATGAGAATAGAATGTATTATGAGAATAGTATTTATATAATACTAGCTACTGCGCGCATCGCGTGGTACCAACATTTTGAACAGCCTATGCTATTCCAGGTCACTATCTACGCCTATTCCAAGTTTCATCCAAATCGGTTCACTGGTTTAGGCGTGATTGAAACACAAACATACAAACATCTAAACAAACTTCAGCTATTATATTAGTGGGATTTTTTGTAATTATTGATATTTTTTCAGGTTATAGCAGCAGAACCGTTTCTAAGACCTCTTTTGAAACTACTAAGTAGCTTCAGAAATGAGTTACCACCGCCCAATTTGGAATGTAAGTTTTGAAAAAGAAAATATGCTTTTCGAGATCCTATTTTTAGTCTAAATACGTGAACAGGTTCACGACTGTATCCCCAAGGTGCGGTAGACATTCTCTCAGATCTTTTTATGTTACTTATTCCAGATCCTATGAAGATGTCTAAAGGGCAGAGGCATGTCCAAACACATATTTGATACATGCCCACATCTATCTTGCAGATGTTAGTATTCCATACGTGACAGATTGCAAGCCCATCGCCGCCTATAAGAACACTAACTTCTTCCTTCCGTACGAATAAATTATTATTATTATTATTTTGGTCATTATTTTGGTCTAAATAATGTGATATAAATAAATAATAAGTTACTAATGAGCTATTTGTATTTACAGGTCAACTAGTCACAGTCTTGAATCAGATCTCCGTCGCATTAATGCAGAACATGAAGTTTATTGACCTCTTCTTTCTCACCACACACGCACAAAATGGCTCCCACTCTGAGTAAGTTTTGAACATTGATCATCATCATCATCCGCACACACACAGCTGAGTTTTGAACTTTATTGGCACATTATTCAACAATATACACGTGAAATATTCTCGAGCTTTATTATAAAACTACAAACATAATCACGCCTCTTTTCTGTAGATAGGCAGAACTCAGGAACTCACTGATTTCCAATGGCTACAATCCTGACATACATTTTTCGCTTAATCACTACTTTCTCAAAATAATAGCTTAGTTAACATCCTTGAACTAGATCTCTTAGCTTCTAGAGCTCAAACAATCAAGACATTACTCTGTAAGCGCTGCGTTTGATGAGTTTCCCCAACTTTTTGAATTTTTTTTTTTTAAGTGTTAACTTTTTGGTTAGAATCATTTTTTCTTCCAGAATATTTTCAAAATTATTTTACTTCTTTCTTCTTGTAAACAAGTAAGCTAATTAGCATCTAAATGTGAAAACTGTTTAATGGCCAGTTAGATATTTAACGTGAATTTTTATTTAGTTACTAAGTACTATTTGTTTTCCTAAGAAATAAAAATAAAATAAATGCATAAATAACTTTTGCACAATTTTACTACTATTTTCTTTATCCTCTACTAATGATCATAAAATTCATAATCGTCTGAAAAAAATTCCACTTCACCTAAAATAAACTCTACTTCCTTTATTTTAAGGTTCATAATAGTCCGTCTCCTGTTGAGCTCCGTCCATAGAGAAGGGTCATGTGGTTCAACAGCTAGAGATGCATTGCTATTGTGCGCTAAAATGTCGCCTCTAAGCCAGCAATTGCAGCAATATATGCTATCTGGCAACACTTGTCCTGTGCTGGCTACCGGTAAGTCTGATAAACTGAACCTGGAAAATCAGCGTTACTCTGTACCTTCGGGCATGGAGTAACAATAAGCTGAGACTGGACCTTTTTGGCTCACTACATCACATACCACTGTTGCACCCACCGATGTAGGTGCCCGACTACGTGTTTGTTTTTTACCTATGCACCTACCTACTTGTTACTTGTCTTTGTGTTTGTGTCTGTGTTATGTTATGTGTGTCAAATAAATCTTGTTATCTATCTATCTATCAAACTGATGAAAAAACATTAGCATGATGTTCAGATCAGTGCTGAGTGCGAGTTTTGTTAACGTTCACTCATTGATATTATTAAGATTTTGTAGACTTCAAGTCAAAGGCCTCCCTTTCTTTTTATCCATGGGGCCGTATTCCCCTTCTTTTTTTTCGTTCGTTTGATGAATATTCGGATATTTCATACTACGATTTCTGACTTCAAGGGACAATTCTTCGGTTTGGAATATTTGGTCCTAGGTTAGGACCGTGTTTTAACGTTGATCTTATCGACTGAATACAATGTAGCTTGTAGTAAGAAGCATCCGAATATGCATCAAACGAACGGGAATAACCACCTAGTTTGGGTCTTATTTTAACCAAATAAGCATTCCTAAAACGCATTTTGACATACAACCAAGTTGCTGTGGTTATATGAGAACTATAGCAACCGGATTAAGCTGAACTGCAATTCAATATTTAAATGTTGAAACTGGGCGTCATAGGTTTAGTTAGACTATATTTGTATAGTGGTAATCTCACTTAGGGAGCATGAAAGATTGATAAAATGCATCCCAAAAATAAAAAATACAAATCAAAGTGTGGAATGTGATATCATAAAGTTTGTTTATTTTTCCAGGTCTAAGCGGTCTATACTCGCTGCTGCCTCGTACATTAAACGACAGAGTCTACCGCCTGGGTCCAGACGATGTAAACCATGTCAACAAACTCACGCTGTTCATAGACTCCCTCGAATTCTGCAATGCAGTCGCACAGGTAACATTATCATGATGAAAGCCAAAGACAATGCTAGACTTTTTAACACAGCATCATCTAGCCCCAAAGTAAGCAGAGCTTGTGTTATGAGCTTGTGTTCATATACAGCGCCAAAACACTTTTTATCTAATTACAAGTTAATTAAACAACCAATCGACAAATAAAAATACACAATTAAAGAAATACTTGTACGTTTTTTGACAAAACAAAAACCCACCAACATTTGTAAACTTTCACAGATTCTGATATAAATAACTACAAAATTGCTTAAATCGCTCCTGCACACTCTTAACTACATGACTGATATACTAATCTAATTTAATGCTTATTTTTTGTAAATACTATACAGGGTGTAAAAAGACGTCTACCGAAGCCGAAAGGGGTAGGTACAGCATCCCAAAACACAACTAAATCCAAAAGGGTTTTCCGAAAAAATCATTATATCCGGAGAAAACAGCGTTTGAAGATTACTGTTTGTGTATGTACTTGGCGCTTTTTTTTACGTAGATTGCTGGATTTTGAGTTTAAATTGTTTATTTCTTTTAAAAATGAAATAATTAGGTAGGTATGGTCTTATTATGTTATACTAGTAGTAAATAACCGGAAATAAAATAAAAAAATGACGTAGCTAAAAAATTTTTTTGCGTTTTTTTTCCGCTAAATATGTTTAGAATCATGGTCTGATTGCAACCCCTCAGTTTTCGGTTGTAGTCTTTTTACACAATAGATATAGATATTATACATAGAAAACACCCAGACCCGAGACATTATATCTGTGGATCATAATAACATTTTGTCCTGCGGCGGGGATCGAACTCGCAACATTCGCGTCGTAGGTGAACTTTCTTCACTGCGCCACATTAACAATGCTATTTGCTTGTTGTATTTTCAGGTGGCCCATCCGTCAATTCACAAACATCTCTTAGACCTGCTGTACCAAGGGTTCCTAGTCCCTGTTATGGGGCCGGCGCTACTACAGGTAAGCACTACTTTGTGATGGTAGTGATATGTTTTCAGTGATAATCATGGTTTTGGTGTTATAGAGGAGTCATAAGGGTGTTTTTGGGGTGCGAGTTTGGCATAATTAAAATTCATAACATCGAAGTGTAAGAATTCATAAGTATATATATGCTAAAAGAACTGTTGTTCTCACTGTATGAGATATAATTTTGATATAAAAAAAATTAATATAAAAAATGTAACAATGAATTGTTAAAAAATGTTTAGTCAAAATGATAATAATCAAAAAAATCTTATAACAAAATGCTAATGATTTGAAATCAAAATGATATGAGATACCTATTCCTAAGCCTGAATAACATTATTGACTAATAAATTCCTTATTATTTTCTTACTAATATTAATAATTAAAAGTAATAAGTATTTATTTCAGTTTTGCCAGGTGAGAATAACAAGTGGATGTCGTGAAAAGTATCTATATTAATGTTTTATCACTTTGCACTTGATCTACACTATCTAGAACGTTGTTGAAACGATCTTTATCTTATTTATACTTTCCATACCAATATCCATACTATATACTATACTATATGTACTATACTATATATACTATAATTTTATATAGCTGAAAATTAGAAGATTAGCGAGTTTATATGTTACACAGCCCAAAACGTAACGATAGCGCGATCTTATTTGTTCTGTGTCGCCATCTATCACGTAGTAAAATATCTATGTCTGTCTGTCGGTTTGTTACCTTTTCATGCCTAACCAGTGGGCCTATGATGAGCACCGTGACTGAAGTCTATCGTCTCGTTTTCTCGTTAAAAATCGTCATAACTGTGTCTGTCGTCATGCGCAGCCCGTTATTTCATATCGTCAAATTGTGAGATAGTGTGACATAGTCTCTGTCATGGCGCTCATATTAGCTCAAAATGATAAAAATGCCGGCATGACAAATTTTCTTATATCACGCCGTGACAATTTCACGTTGCTCATCATAGCCCCCACTGGATAAAGATTATGTCCCAGGGACGGACATAGGCTACTTTTTTTTCAAAAATAATCATGGAGGGCGTGAAATAAGGGTTAAAAGTTATGGGGAGTTGGAAGTTCCAGTTAAAGGCAACTAGATGGCGTCGCTAACCTATGGCTGAGCCCGTGCATTTTTAAAAGTTTCAGAAGATTCTTGCAGTTTTCAGTTCTATTTAGAGGTTTTCAAGTACTTATGTTATTTTGCTGACGAAGTCGGGGGTACCAGATAGTTTAGAATATTTATTTCTTTTATTATTATGTTATTCTTGTTTGAAGTGAAATTTTTATTCTGTTTGTCTTTTGTGATGTTGTTGTTGTGATGATGTTGTTTTCTTTCATACTTTTTCTATTTAATCATATGATTTATCTAGACTTAGTTGGAGAAAAATCTACGTATTGAGTGATAAAATTCATGTATGCTAATATAATGTACATATTTCGGCGATAAATGAAAAATAAACACATTTAAGACCGAGTTTTGTACATTTATTAGTTTGAACTGCAATGTTTGATCGTTCAGATCATTTGCTAAACAAATTCGCTTTTTATTCCACCATATTTTGATAATTTTAAATGTGGCTTATGGTGTTGAACTTTAAATCAAGTTTTGGTTAGCAAATGATCATTTTAAATCATCCAACGGTTGTGACGTCACGTCAAGGCTTCAATTGCACGCACGGGATTGGACAGCACTGGTATGGGACATTCGCCAAGCGGTTTAGTGACGGTATGCTCTATTGCAAACGTAATAGAGTTGAAATTCAATTGGCAACAGATTTTGATTGGCTTTTACTAACTCATGTGTGTTGTGTTTAACCAATATCAAATTAACATCACATTTGGGACTTATTACCTCATCAATATTAATTACTTACATTTATCATTAATAACCCTCATTAGAAAACTAAGAGCTCATGTTATATCTTAAAATGTTTATTATGGTTTATTAACTAATTTCAATCTAGCTAGCCTACATGAGGTCATTCAAAACTCGGTTAGTTATTCATAAGGCTGTAAAAAACCGTACCTACATAATAATTAAAATAGTTTTGATTTTCAATTCCATAACTTTCATTACAACTTCAGTTTTACGTTCCTATAAACAACGCATAAATTCATAATATAGATGTAAAATTATTAAAAGCGATCAAAATTCGACCTTAGTTCACTTGAAAGAAAGTTCAAAACGTCACTCAGCCGCGTTCCAAGCGTACAATGAAGCTATTAACGTACGAACAACCGTAGACCCGAGCGGCGCCCTTGCAGAGTGGCGCGGCAGAACAAGCGGCGGCCACAGCGTACCTCGAGTTACTACTACGGTGTGTGAGCGAGACGGGACTACTGAGAGCTGTGTTGCACTTCCTCTTCATCTACGAATACGACGGCATCAAGGTCATTGACGTTATGCTGCGAAGACTGGACGGAACTTCACAGGTAAGTGCAAAGCACCAGGCGGTAAGAATCTAGCAGGAGGTTAAGTCTCGAAACAAGTGGTAGCCACGGCTTAGCGAGTTACTACAGTGTATGAGCGAGACGGGACTATTGAGAGCTGTGTTGCACTTCCTCTTCATCTACGAATACGACGGCGCGTCAAAGTTATGACTTCATGACATGCATCTGTGGATTTTAACACGAACTCTAGTGAAGGAAAACATCGTGAGGAAACGCGTAGCTTAGTCAGCTCCACACGTATCGACGTTGTCTTTCCTGTGGATATGGCCGATTAAGGTGATATAGGGTCTGGGCAAGCCTATTTCTCAAACAAAGTCCCAAACAGTATAGATGTAAAAGCAAGATTTTTTCCAGTTATCCATGGTAACCCTCGCGCTGATGGAAACCCTAACAAGCCTGAACTCTGAAGACGTAATGTTGGAGCTAGCCTACAAACATCTGCTCGCCGGTCATCACCTGAGCGGGGCTTATCGACACAGGATATCTGATGCGGAGCCGTATAGAAACGCTGCTGTTGCCTTTTTAGGTATACATTTATTTTAATAGCTGGGTTGTCCCACTAAGTTCTTACTTTCTTCCTCTTTTCTCTATAGTTAGCTATCCCAATGTCGGCAGACTCAGGTGGAGTGACAAACTTGAATCTGACTATGATGAGCTTCCTAACAAAAACATGTGATTAAGATGAAATGCCTTCTTCTTCTCTTCTTATTTAAGGATTTACTCCTTGTCGGCACAACTGATGAATCCCTCTCCATGTATCTCTTTCCAGGGCTGCTTCCTTGACCACTTTATACGACATGACAGTTACCTTCTCATTCACTTGGCTCATGTAGCTTATCATCGGTCTTCCTCTTCCTCTTCGTCCTTCCACTTTCCCTTCTATAATGTCCTTAATGAAACTATATCATGTCGTTAAGATGAAATGCCTGTCACCCAAAAAATATTAAAGCAATTTATTTATGTTATTGCTTGTTTACCTACGAATAACACATAGGTAATTTTGATCCCACACTGTTTACCCACGAATACACATAGGTAATTTTGATCCCACACTAGGCTTCCCTGTGTTGTGGTACCAGAAACTTGAAGTACCATAACCCCGAGTTCCGGCACAATTGTAACAAATGAATCACCCGTTCAATATACCTTACACCTCACAGCTTTAAGTCCAAAATGCTGCTCGAGACCGCTGGAGAAAACGCGCCAATGGGTGGAACAGTTGTCTCTCAGTGGTAGAAGGGTGCTGGACTACCGACAAGAGAGGCGTGTTAACGGACACGAAGAAGGCATGCCTATGAGTCCGCTTGTACAAGATCTCAAGATTTACTATGGAGTAAGTAACTTTATCTAATTATACGGAAATAAATCATCATTCCCTTGCCCTTATCCCACGCTAAGTGGGATCGGCACAGCATGTATTGTTCCTCCATTCACTCCTGTCACTCGTCAACTGTTCATTCACTCCTTTAACTTTCATATCCTCTCTCACCCTATCCAACCACACCTTCTTCGGCCTTCCTTCGTAACATCATAACGAATTTTTACAAGCAACCAAAAAAACGAAGAAAATAACCATCTTGCAACAAGCAATCTCAATAAACATCTTGAGAAATGAATAAACCGAAAACTACAAAAAATCATGTAACATACGTGGGGTATTTTCGGATATCCCTGCCCGTTTGAACCACGTTTGTATGACGTCACCGTTTAGCTGTTCACAGCACTGGTGCTCTATTGGTAGTGGCTCCGCATTCCGATCGTAAGGTCGTGGAATCAATCCCGGTCGTGCACCAATGAGTTTTTCTGGCGAAAAATTTATGTGCACTATGCCAATACTCTCAAAAAGTGAAGGAAAACATCGTGAGGAAACCTCTGTTAGACGACCTCTGTGGCGCAGTGGGCGAAGGTCCGCCTGCGATGCAGAAGGTTGCGGGTTCGATCCCCGCCGCGGGACAAATGTTTGTATAACCTACAGATATTTGTCTCGGGTCTGGGTGTTTCTATGTATAATATGTATGTATTTACAAACAAAAAGTATATAAGTAGTTTATCAGTCATCTAGTACCCATAACACAAGCTCTGCTTACTTTGGGGCTAGATGATGCTGTGTGAAAAATCCAACATTATTTATTTATTATTTATTTAAACCGGCATGTCGTAGAACCTACAAAGTTCGAAAACATGTGTCAAGTGCACGAAAGGAGCCTCTTTGCGCACTTAAAATCCTTTCACCACACTGGTTCGAAAGAACTGCTGACACGATAAGAAGTTGTTTACAAATGTCAACATTGCAATAAAGATTAGCTTAGTTTGGGGCTAGATGACGCTGTGTGAAATGTCCAGCATTATTTATTTATTTATTTATTACTAGCTGCGCTCCCGCGGTGTGACCCGCGGTCCCTCGGGATTTTTTCATTTTTTTGGGATAAAAAGTAGCCTATGTCCTTCCCTGGGATACAACCTTTAACTATGCCAAATTTCAGCTTAATCTGTTCAGCGGTTTGGGCGTGAAAGCGTAACAAACAGACAGACAGAGTTACTTTCACATTTATAATATTAGTATGGATGGAAGTATGGATCTACGAACCGTACTCTTTCTCACTCAAACAAAACACATTATTTCCAGAATCCCTACGAATCGCTAATAGGAAACTACCACGCTTATCTTTGCGACGCTCGCTTTGAAATCGTATCCCGTACAGTCGCCTGCACAAACTGGACCTCCAGATACGACCACATCAAACGCGAAACCAACAACAACAGAGAAAGAGATACAGCAGACAACACGAAAGAGCAGGACAGCCTTATTTCTGTCTGCACCAGCGAATACGACACTCTCAAAACGAGTGATAGCTCAGAGAAGGAACAGCATAGTTTGACGTCGTTGACTGAAGTTGTTGAGAACGAAATCAAAGATGAAAATCTTGATAGTCTGATTTCCATTGGTGATAGCAGTGACTATGAGAGTTTTAAGAACTATGACGATGTTTTTGCGGAGGAAATGTTTAGGAAGAGAATAGCGAGGGTAGATGAGAGGGAATATGAAGAGGTGCCTGTTAAGAGTTGGCGGGTCAGTTCCGAAACTGTAATCGGTATGTTTGTTTGTTTAACTTTATTATTATATAATTAAATACTGCTGGACATACACATTATACATAAGACAAATATACATATATAAACATTTGTCCCGCGGTAGGAATCGAACCCGCAACCTTCTGCGTCACAGGCGGACCTTCGCCCACTACACCACAGAGGTCGTTAAATATAACTTTGAGGTTTCTAAAGATGCTTGAGAAACTTTGACTTTGCTAAAACTTCACGCCAGTATTTCTCATGTTTCGTTAAACTGGAATCTACTCTACAAATGGCCACATTTCTTGACCTGGCCATTCTCTAAAGTGTCACCAATTTGTTTCTTGCCCGACTAAGCGTATCCTTTCGAACTATTCATACACATTATATTTATTAGACGACCTCTGTGGCGCAGTGGGCGAAGGCTTGCGACGCAAAAGGTTGCGCGTTCCCCGCGGCGGGACCAATGTTTGTATGATTTGCAAATATTTGTCTCTGGTCTGGGTGTTTCTATGTATACAGGGTGTAAAAAGACTGCTACCGAAAACTGAGGGATTGCAATCAGACCATGATTCTGAACATATTTATCTAAAAAAAAAACGCAAAAAAAAATTTGACTTATCTACGTCATTTTATTTTATTTTCTAGTTTTTTGCTACTAGTTCAACATATTAAGACCATACCTACCTAATCATTTCATTTATAAAAGAAAAAAACAATTAAAACTCAAAATCCAGCAATCCACGTATAAAAACGCGCCCAGTACATACGCTCGACCAGCTGTGCGAGGTCGGTTTTCTCCGGATATAATGATTTTTTTGGAAAATCCTTTTGGATTTGGTTGTGTGTTGGGATGCTGTACCTACCCCTTTCGGCTTCGGTAGACGTCTTTTTACACCCTGTATGTATGTATTTACAAATAAAAAGTATTTAAGTAGTATATCAATCATCTAGTACCCATAACACAAGCTCTGCTTACTTTGGGGCTAGATGATGCTGTGTGAAAAAGTCCAGCATTATTATTATTATATTTTGTTTGTCAAAGTTTAACATCACGGAACTATAGAGTCCCAGACCTTTGATAGGCATGCATGGGGCCGAAGCCAGCACACAGAGGCCTTTTAGACAATTTTGATCTTGTGTGAGGGAGACACATACCGGCTACTATCCCTTCAAGACTATAAAAAATCATTCAGGAACAGTCTTCGGTTTGTGATATATTGAGGATATGGAAAATATTATTATTATTATCTGTCTAATCATGTTATTGTATCTCTTTGTAACTGTACCGAATAAACATTTTTTTTTATAAGAATACATAATACACACTCACCACGCTTTAAACGAAGGAAAATTAAAACGTAAACAGGTCCACGACTGTATCCGCAGGCGCGGTAGACATTCTCTCAGATCTTTTTGTTACTTATTCCAGATCCTTTGAAGATGTCTGAGAGGGGTGGTAGTCAGAGGCATGTCCAAACACATATTTGATACATGCCCACATCTTGCAGCAGTTAGTATTCCATACGTGACAGGTTGCAAGCTCATCGCCGTCTATAAGAACACTAACTGGTTTCCTCACTATGTTTTCCTTCACCGTTAAAGCGCATATAAATTTTACGAAACGCAAAATCCATTGATGCACGGCCGGGATTCGAACCCACAACCTTCGGATTGTAAGTCGAGGTATAACCCCATTCGGCCAACACGGCTATTAACGCAATATTATTTCCTAGGACCACTACTAAGCAGTCTGCTTAAGAAAACCGCGCTTCTCTTAGAAGCAGAAGTGACAGTAAACGCTCGCGTCACAAGTATTATATCTAAGCTAGCCTCTCTGCCTACCCCGTTGCTGACGTCATTGCTCCTGTGTCCCGATTATGTGATCCAGCCGAATGTACCATCTCTATTCCAGGTAAAAAAAAACACTATGCTGCTTTTATAAAAACCTAGGTTGAACCCCATGTCAAAATAAATCCACAAAAAAGCGTTCTATGTACGAGTATTTAAAGATCGTTTTTCTAGGGACAATTTTTTCGTTAGACTTGATCTAAACTCGGCTCATTTTGTAATAAGCCCCAGTTAGTCCTTTTCACATAGGAACTGTTTCGTGACAAGGCTCTTTTATTTTAATTTCTGAAATGATTAGAAAGGAAATAGACGAAATTCTTTTTTTTTTAAAGTTGTATCTTTTTATCTTTTAGTATTATCATTAGATTTTTTTTTATTGTTGTACAGCGTAAAACGTAAAAGTGCTATGTGTCAGGGATACGTTCCTACGTGAAAAATACTTATAGGTGTTTAACCAACTTGTTTACCTTTGAGTTTATTTATTTCCCTATTTCTATGATAGAATTGACTAAAATTACATTTGTGTTTAGGTAAAAGCAACTTTTATAGAATTGTGATAAAACTCAAAATTGTCTAAACTCAAATGTCATTCTATTCTAAGTAGGATGAAATGAAATGAAATGAAAAAAACTTTATTACAATACAATGTAGATACCTAAATACTTAAATATAGATTATTACATAGATACCATTGTTTGTAATTGGCGGTCTTATCGATCTTCCAGACAACCTTTTAAACTAGGCTACAACTAAAACTAAAGCTAAATTTGCAAATAAGCATACTGGGACTGCAGTTGAGTACCCAGTGACTGCAAAGTTGAGCAGTGAGAACTTATCCTGGCCTAGGATGGCATGTGTGTATCTTCATTAGTGATGACAGCGATATAAAACAAAGGTTTTTACATTTTCAATGATGGATGTAGTTCAAACGTAACATAATATTTTTACGAATAATCTCGGAGGGTCTGCAGGGGTATTCCCGTTCTTATTTTCGTTCGTTTGATGAATATTCGGATGCTTCTTACTACGATTTCTGACTTTAAGGGCCAATTTTTCGGTTTGGGATATTTGTTTCTAGGCTGGGAACGTGTTTTAACGTTGATCTTATCGACTGAATATAATGAAGCGTAGTAAGAAGCATCCGAATATTCATCAAACGAACGAAAAAGCGAACTGGAATAACCCCCTGAAATAAATACCGAAATTTAGAATGGAGAAACGAGACATTTATAGTAATGTTATTTTAATAAAGGGACGAGATCGCGTAAAAGGTTTTAGATAATACTAGCTGCGGTCACGCGATGTGACCCTCGATCCCTCGGGATTTTTTCATTTTTTCGGGATAAAAAGTAGCCCTGGGATACAACCTTTAACTATGCCAAATTTCAGCTTAATCTGTTCAGCGGTTTGGACGTGAAAGCGTAACAAACAGACAGACAGACAGAAAGAGTTACTTTCACATTTATAATATTAGTATGGATTCGAACCTCGACTATTACCTTTCCTCGACGTTTCGAGCCTTATTGACTAACTTGAAACCCATTCCCATTTGTCATCCCAGTAGAGCATAACCAATCACATAATACGAAAATGACAATTGAAGTCCAGATTGGGTTTCAAATGTCAAAATGAAGCCCATGTCCATTGCCAGTTGAATTAGACAATAAGGCCCCGGGTTGTACCGATCGTGGTCTTTGGTAAACTTTTTGAATATACAATTATGATTATGGAAAAAAAATATAACAGCAATGACGATTCTTAACAATCCATTGTGATTTGAATAAACACATTTTGACTTTGGTCATTCAATCACTGGTTAATAAATTTCCATTATTCAGGTGCTAAGTAAGCTAAAAGAGGAAGTGGACGAGCTGACAGAACAGATAGACAACTCCGACGAGTTGGTCGACAAGGCGCGAGTGTTTCTCATACAGCGGGAGTTGACTCTGTTGAATGCGCGAGCGCCGGTTAACGATGACGGTAAGATTACAGCCATTACATTATACAATACTAGCTGTGCTCCCGCGGTGCTACCCGCGGTCCCTCGGGTTTTTTTATTTTTTTCGGGATAAAAAGTAGCCTATGTCCTTCCCTGGGATACAACCTTTAACTATGCCAAATTTCAGCTTAATCTGTTCAGTGGTTTGGGCGTGAAAGCGTAACAAACAGACAGACAGAGTTACTTTCACATTTATAATATTAGTATGGATAGTATGGATGCTATTCCAGTCTATACTCCAGCCAAATTCGATATGGAATTTTTGTAAACATTGGAGATCAGCTGATTGCTGAGTTTGTCTAGGGTTGTAACTCACGTAATGTTCAGTGCTCACCAAACTATGATGTCTCACTAATAAATTCTTTGAGATTTGTTACATGTTCAATGTTTACGTCACTGCTATGAAGATTCTTAACAATGGAATTCACAAAACTTCACTAAATTACCGAAGACGAAAATATAAATCACAGAGTTTTCATCTTTTTATATAAATAACAACCCTTTAGGAATTTCCGTTTTGACGTCTTGTTCCTCATCGGTTAATTTCTGCTGTCAAGTGAAAGAACTGTCAGTCAAATGTTTAGAAAAATCACCCATTTGGCTGTAGTATACATACATATATTCATCAAAAACATACAAACATACTACCTTCAGTTTTCTAACATTTTTAAGATACAGGCAAATTTATATTGCATTGAGGGCAGTTTTTGAAGTTAGTTTTGTTCATAGGGGTTTATTTTGATTAAAAAAAATATCTGTATTCTGTGGTAAAAAAACTGTTATTTTGGAGTCTGCCTACCAAATGATCTTAGTCAAAAAACAAGTTGGTCACAATCGACTCAGCCACTTGGGCCTTGATTCATAATGCAGGAATTGATCCGAATTTGATGTTTCTTGCACTGTGATTGGTTGCTGTCGGTCGATTGCATTCCGTATTATGAATCAGGTCGCAGGAGCACTTTTCCCAAAGTAACACGCCATTTATAATGTAACTAACCTAAAACTTATTGATATTTAATCACACATAGGCGCTATTGTTTAATAATCTGACTTAGGGTAATTCGTGCTCTTGAGACCTAAGATACAGACCTCCAAGTCTAGTTTAGGCCGTTAACTGTAACATAATTTTTGTTTATCACTTTATGTACTGTTTATCCCTTTTTGATCACAATGCCTACGCCGCATTTAAAACACCTACACAGCAAAATGCCTCAAATCAAAACTACTTATTATTACTGTACCTCTAATGCAAACGGACTTAATAGTAAAATTTCTAAACATCAAAATGGCTACCAATGCAATGTGACTTTAACGTAAACCTCTCAGTAGTAAAACTATATTGTTATCTAGTGCTCTCTCTTTTTTTGGCAATAAATGTTTTCTATTCTATTCTTCTATTCTTTCTATTCTTGTATGTTTTTATTAAATTAGTTTATGTTTTAACAGGTCAGATGCACAACCGGAGTGCGCAAAGTGACGACCCGTCCTTCCGCCATGTGGAACCGAAACGACGCAGCATATCAACTAGCCTGTCTAACATGTTCCACAGGAGATTATCTAGTAAGTCTACTTCTTCTTCCTGCCCTTATCCCACTTAAGTGGGGTCGGCACAACATGTTTCTCTCTTCCATTTCCCTCTATCACCCATCATATCAGAACTCACTCCTTTCACAAACATATCCGCATTCACACAGTCCATCCATCTTTTCTTAGGCCTACCCCTACCGGTATATCCATCCACATTCAAACTCATCACTCGTCGTGTTATATGACTCTCATCCCTCATGACATGCCCATACCACGCCATCCTTCCACTTCTCAATTTGTCAGTCACTGGCGCTACTTTCAAACTTCCCCTGATGTACTCATTCCTTATCTTATCCATTCTAGTTACTCCACACATCCATCTCAGCATTCTCATCTTTGCATGCACTTTTCTTTCATCCGTCACTTTAGTAAGTCTACTTATTGACAAAAACAAACATCATCACGGTAGTCAGAGGATCCAAATGCATATTTGGCACATGCCCACATTTTGCAGAAGTCAGCACTCCATACGTGACAGGTTGCAAGCCCATCGCCTCCAACTATTACTAGAATAATAACTATCACAACTTCCGCATTGAAAATCGAGAATACATATCAAGATGTTGTCCAAACCAAGTAAAGTAGAAATTAAACATTATTTTGACTGAAAATCCAATCAATATCTAATTCATCTTTCAGCATCGCCATCACAATCCAACCATACCCACTCACCGAGCCCTCAAAAACGGCCCACATTCACACAGGACAGTTACTGGAGCCAGTCGATAACACTCCGCTCGATACTAAACGCAGTTTTACTCGACGAGTGGCTAAAGGAACTAGCGGCGATGTGTGAAGAACACGCATTGAGGCTGTCGTCTTCGGACAATGATAGTTATATCAGGACAGTGGCGTTATGACCGGCACGTCGCGGTCGGACGAAACGGAAAGGACTCAAAGTTCGTTTTCAGTGAAGTTTGATCGCAAAAGTGATGAGGATTTTAAGAGAAAGTGTAGGGTTTGACCGAGAAAGTGTAGGTTTTGATCAATAAAGTGTTGGGATTGATCAAGCAAGTGTTATGGAACAAAGATAAGTTCATAAGGGAAAGGACTGAAGATACTGATCAAATAACTGTTAATATTGATAGTCAATATCAAAAAAGTGTAATGATCTGTTAAAAACAATGAAGAAAATTTAACAGATGGTTTTCGAGAAAGCAAAGTGTTGATAAACTGTAAGGAATGATATAGTATAGTACCCAAACTAGCAAAATTTTATGAACTAAAAATGTTCTAACGCTCATTGGACAAGGAATTATGTTCCGTCCTCAATGCCTTACGACTAGGTTGTGGCATGTTAGATGAATTATACATCAAATTTTACTGATGTAACAAATGTTTGTCTGTTTGAATGATTTTAGCGTTTTCACTTAACAGTTTTGTGTAAAACATAGGATTAAGTATCTGAATTTTCTGATGGAATAGTCACGAAAATACGAGTGATTAAAATACATACGAAATTGAACTATTATAGTCCTTTACACAGAAACGGTTCCGTGACAAGGCTCTTTAATGTTAATTTCTGGTATTTAAAAAAAGGAAATAGACCAAATCTTTATATTTAGAAGTTGTATCTTTGAGTATTATCACTAGATTTCATTTATTTAAAAAATTTTCATTGTTGTACAGCGTGAAACGTAAAAGTTCTATGTGTCAGGGATACGTACCTACGTGAAAAATACTATCACTTCACTACATAGTATAAAACAAAGTCGCCTTTTCTGTCCCTATATCCCTATGTGCGCTTAAATCTTTAAAACTACGCAACGGATTTTGATGCGGTTTTTTCCAATAAATAGAGTGATTCAAGAGGAAGGTTTATATGTATAATACATGCATCATATACTAAGGCAACATTGCTAATTTTAGAGGTTTCTAACGTGATGTCGTAAATTAACCTATTTTTTTGGGCTTATTTATGCCCGTGCAAAGTCGGAGCGGGCCGCTATGTTTTTATATACAACGTTCATAGTTTTTCTGTAGTGTATTTAATTTAGTATCAGCATTGCACCCGTGCGAAGCCGGGGCGGGTCGCTAGTAATTGATAATTTCAAGTGTTTATCGCAGCATTTTAAACATTTTAATTTAGAAATTTGGTTTAAACTATGTTCAGTTTGAAGTAGAAAAGAGTGTCATTGAACAGTCCCAACTTGATCGTAGATTTATACATAGAAATAAAATAATGTGTATACTAAAGAAGCATTTTGTATCAGTTTTGATACATTTTTGAACATTGGTTCTCTAACAAAATAATTTATTTTGTAAAGGAAAAAAGTCATTGATACAACGAGTGCATAAATTTTCACTAATAATTTTAGAATTATGTTAAGCATCACATTACTTAACGCTAAGTACCTTACCTTAGTTTTTAATTATAATTTCTAAAGCTATTGCCATTAATGAAATATTGAACTGTGATTTTTCGGAAAGTTCAAACAATTTGCTTTGTTCGCGAACTTGTTGTTTTTTGAGACAATATTTTAAACGAATTTTATTTCTTATTCAATTATCCAATGACATGTTTCAATTTCTTAGTTATTATATTCTTTGCTTTTTTTAGTATGATTTTTTGCATTAACAATTGTTTTAAATGTTTGACTTGCAATCCTTTGAGAGTTTGTTATTTTCGTAAAACGATTAATTTATGTGTTATTTTGATTATTTGTATCTTATTGTTTTAATATAATATAATATGCTAATGCTTTATAATTCTTATTGCACTAATCTATTTTTATTAATTTTTATGTTTTTTTTTTTAGTATATTAGGGTGGTACATACATAATGTACATGATTTAAAAAATGTCCCAATATACCATTTTAAGTTTTAATTTTATAAAATATTCCACCAAGTGTGTCGCCACCCTCAAGCTCAATTGTTACTTTTGATATCGTCCATTTCCGTCCTAAAAGGAAATGAATTATATATTTTTTATTAATTCTCTATTTGTGATAACGCGCAAATTCAATTTACAATTTTAGAAAACCGGATGGACGAAGACATTTTTGGCAATCTTAAAACATGAATGAATCTAAAACCTACAATTCGGGCCAGATTTAAAAACGCTACAAACTCACAATAATGCTGATAATATATTTTTCCATATGTATAACAATCAAACACTTGTATTAAACAAATCAATACTTTGTATCGCATTTGATACTGATACATTAAGGGTGGTTTACATTGGTCAAGGACAGTGACAAATAGTGATGAAGTGAAGTGACAATTTAGTGAGCATCTATAAAAAATAGTTGAGTAGCTCTACGTTTATGGTAGGTACCTACCTGCTCACGTTACCTGACCAATGTAAAATGCCCATTGCCCATTAGAGTGTGTACCTTTTGTTCCTCCGAAGTATACCTACTGATACTTGCCAGATAACAGTTTTGTAACTTGCCTGTGTGTCACTGAACCTTTATCCTGTTTGGTTTGTGAATTTGCACAATTTTCGATGAAATTGTAGACGATTTATACCTACTGAAATTGGATTTTAATAAAAAATATTGAAGAAAATTCGTTTTTTTTTTTAACTAACATTTTAGGATAGATTTAAGATTTACAGGATAAAGTAATTTTCTTAGTTCCGCTGCGCTGCTGTTGGCAGAAGCAACTTGGTTTCGCGCTCTTTATCAATAAATAAATAAATAAATAAATAAATAATGCTGGACATTTTTCACACAGCATCATCTAGCCCCAAACTAAGCAAAGCTTGTACTATGGGAACCAGATAACTGATATACTACTTATATACTACAATGATATTAAATAAACTAAATATCTTGCTGTAGGTATTTATTTTTATCTTATAGACTCCGTTATTCAACAGTAAAACTTTTTACGGGAAATAAACTATGAAATAAAATGTGACATGACGGAACTGACTTCACGCAGAAACTATTGCAAATGTTTCTAACCTGAAATTCTTCACCTCAAGAAATGAAGGATAAAAATAGGACAAAGGCCAATTTAGGCAGTAATTTAGGAACTGGTTCATCCACAGTGTCCAAAAAGTTATCAAAGGTTCAGTCCAGGCTCACTTCGTACGACCGGCCGACTCCGCTCGATTTTGATGCATTTGTGACCTGGGTCTGCTTGGAGTGGCAACTGCCTGAAGTTGTAATCGTAACCCGACATATTCAAGGTAAATATAAATAGTATAGCAGAATGTGTATTTATCTAATATTACCTACTCCCCTTCCTTCATAAATCACTGAGAAGGTAGGGATACCTTAGTTCAGCAGACGACATAAATAATTGGAAACTATTAATAATTAGGTATATACCTATTTAACTTTCAGAAGAGTACACCAGGCAAGAGCGAAGATCCTCATCCACTCGCTCCAAACACAAAAGTCTGAAATTCAAACATGATGACCTGGACTCAACAACTGAATCGACCTTAAAACCGAGGAAGAGCACTATGGCCTCCACTGTTACTGATACTACCGACTTCGTGCACATTAATGCTGCAGACAATGTGTTGTTAATGAAAGCCTTCTACGATAGCCAAGGACATCTAGTCGAAATATCCATTACAGGAAGCCCCTTCAAAATTAACAAAAAAGTGATCCAAGCCATCAGCATCTGTTTGCCGTTTCATTCTATGCTCACAAAGTTGTCTATCCGAAGGGGAGGCGTCACGAATGTCCTGCTTCAAGAAATAGGAAAGATGCTCCCCCATTCAAACATGACTGACCTCTGCCTCGATGACTGCGTCATACCCGAGGGTCAGTACCATCTGTTGTTAGAACAAACCTCACAGTTGAAGTGCCTCTCGCTTAACAGATGCAAAATTGACGATACGGCATGCACCGCCTTAGCTAAGAAGATTGATGTCGGGTCCTCCGCGTCTAATCTTCTGGTCTTAGAACTGGGGTCCAATTTTATTTCTGACAAAGGAGCCATAGATTTGGGGGAGAGTTTGAGACGAAACCGTCGCTTGCTCCACTTAAATCTATCTGGAAACATGATAACTGATGTTGGAGCGTCATTCTTACTGTCCCCTTTGATGGAGTACAAAATCACGTGGGATGAAATTGTCGATGCCAGACATAGAAAATTGAAATATACGGTTAAAAAAATGGAAGTATATGCTAGCTGCTACGAGGAAGTATTGAAGCGACAAAAATCTGAATTCATGGTCTCCAGCGATACTTTAAAAAAACAATCCAAAAATTTTAAGAGCCTAAAAGATGAACGTAAAAAGCTGAAGAAGAGTGCGGCTGCCGCTATTTTGGTCGAGGAGAAATCCGCAGTGGAAATAGCTGGAGATATGACAATAAACATCGTGAGAAAGTTCATTGATCCTTACGACGAGGACAGTGTTGTGCAGAAACGAGGGGCATCCTATTCCAAAGGGAACATGACTTTATGTTCCTTGAACTTGGCTTACAACAACCTGAACTTTTTGTCCATCAAGAGAATATACGAGGTGTTAAAGTATCAATGTGTTGTAAAGAAGGTTGGTAGCGAAACTGGCCTGCTTAGAGTGGTTTTTGACGGAAACTTTATTCCGGACCACTGCGTGGAATACGATCGAATTGAGATGTTTTTGAAGAAAGCTATCAACGACAATACTCCGGTTCCAGTGGCAGTCCACAACGTTCACTCTTCGTTTCACATTCACTCCAAGAAGAGAACTGGCTCAGCACCTGCTTCTAGAAGGCCATAGGATGTTAAAAGGCGATAAAACTGATCCCATATAACAGTCATTTGGTGGTCTCATTTGTTGGCCTGTTTTAGTTTGTAAGGAAAGAAAACCTTACTTTTTAAGACCAACCAACCTAGCGTTAAAAGTCAGTGCGTGTTCTTTTAAGTTGCAATTTTGAAAAAGCACAAGGCTCATTATGTTGCCCGTAGAAGCGAATATGTTTAGTTTTAAAGATATCGTAGCTAAGTTGAAATTGTTTGTTTAAGTGAAGTGCTTAATTTAAGTTTTATCAATGTTTGAGCTCAGAATAAGTAGAGTTATAAAGAAAATAACCTGTTTTTTCATCATGGATGGGTTTCCTAATCGTATAGGTATCACAAAAGGTCCTTTTTCATTGATATGATTTGGATAATGATAGTAGGGTAAGTTACCTATTGGACCATGGTAATGGTAATTTTTACAATCAATTCAACGGACACTCGGATGCCCTCGGCTTCGGTTGCACCTACTCTTTGGTTGCACCCAATGTTAATTTAAATTAACAATTTTTTTTAACATCATTGGTTGCACCATTATTTATACCACCACCTAATTGTCTAGCATAGCGTTTCTCAAACTGGGGTTCGCCATTTGACAGTAGGGGGTTCGCGACATGATTTACGTATTGATGGCTGCTGGCACAAAGAAGTATCTCAATACCCAGAGCCATATAGCCATATTTTATATATAACACATTGTGTTATATATAACACATTGTGGCTCTGAATATATTCAAAAGTTCAGGAGTCATTACAAGAATGTCCGAGTCCGTAGATGACACGCTTCAAGCTGTTTTGTTCTTGTTTAAGCATGTTTGAGAAACCCTGGTCTAGCACATAGACTTCAGAATGTAGGACAGAATATTCCATAACAATTTACAATGCGACCTGCTTTTGTTAATAAAAACCTGAGAATGTCACCGTTACAGACTTCGACAGCTTATCGAAAACTTCACAAGTATATTTTGTAAAGATTTTTATTTGGACAATTTTATTTTTAACCATTTAATTTTCTATTATTTTTATTTTTTTACGATGGATGATATTAAACTGAGGCCTAGTAGAACGCAGTCTATGAGGTCTGTGCGATCCAGGAGAGCCTCTAAGGCTGGGGACTACAACGCGATTGAGGAAAAGCCCTTAGAACTGGATGAGTTCATAGCAATAGCATGCAAGAAATTCCCCTGTCCGTGCAAGATTGTTGTGAAAAAGGAAGCGCAAGTTGGTAAGTAATATAATTTATGCGGACTTCCTTAAACTTCAGGAAGGTGCCTACGCGGAGTGTTTCTGTAAGATTTATTTAATTTCCAGATGAATTAGCGAAAATGCAAGAAAGTTCAATAAAATACAAACGTATAAGTGTGGCCCCAGCTTACGCCCAGAAAGTGCCGGCGCCGACCCCAGAATCCGAGAAGGAAATAGATGAAACCGCCTCAAAGGTCAGCGTCGATGAGAGTGCCCTCGTCATCAGTGCTTACTACGATACTGCACAACGGCTGGCAGAAATACAAATGCACAAAATAAGCGTACCAATAATCCTCATAAAAATATTAGGACTTATAGTGCCGCAGTATCAGAATTTGACCAAGATAGTGCTGAAGCGATGCCGCATCACAGCATACACGATATATGAAATGAATAGATTCATACCCCTCACCACCATTACCGATATATGCTTCGACGACTCCCCCGTACCACAAGGAAACTTCGCACTACTTCTAGAAAGTCATTCAAAGTTAGCTAACTTATCACTTTGCAGGTGTAAAATTAATGACGAGGTTTGCAAACAAATAGCCTCAAAATTGCACTCCTTAGACCCCGCAGAAGCTACGCTAACGTCTCTAAATCTATCGTCAAACCACATAACGGATGATGGGGCGAAGTATATTGGAGAAGCTCTCAGAAGTAATAGGCATTTGCGGTATTTAAATTTAGCCGACAATCGGATAGGTGATGAAGGCGCAAACCACATTTTCAATGCACTAACAGATTTCCCACTGACTTGTGACGAAATTGTGAGCAAGCGGCGCAGATACATGACGCACTTGAGATCGAAACAGGCCATTTATTTGAAATACTTGACGGATTGCGACTCTCGGTCGCTAGACGACTTTAGTATGTTCAGTAAAAAATCTAAGAAAACCACACCTGCAAGCTCGATGAAAAGTAAAACTAAGAAAGATAAACTAAGAAGTGCAACTGTCGATGACTTCGCGCATGTCAGAGCTGAAATGATGGCCAATGAACTTGTCGGTCCTTTCGTAGATCCCTTCATCCCAAGCTTTACCAGATTCGTGAATGGATACTGCCATTGTATAGGCAATATGGTTCTCTGTTATTTGAATCTGAATTATAATTATCTGTCTTATTTAAGTTTAAAGAAATTGCAGACGGTTTTGTTCTATCAAAGTGTTAACAAAAAAGCTACTCAGACTGGGTTGTTAAAAGTGTTAGTTGAAGGGAATAGGCTGCCTCTCGCATGTAACGAGATGGAGCGTATAAGTGAAATGTTACATAGAAATGTCGTCAATTTCAGTGCCAAGTATTCAGTTAACAAGCTCAAAGCTCGGGCTAGAATCTCTGTGATACCCGAGAGGAATAAATAAAATAGTTTCTGCTTGTATAATATGTTTACTTTATTATGTAATGTGTATTTACATAGAAGTGGAATAAAATCTTATTGCTAAATATCTTATTGCTAGGTAAATTTTGAACTTAAATTATGAACACTAGGTTTGGTAACTCTCTGTTGAATTTTAGCAAATTAAAACAGTACAAGAAGATAATAGATACCTACTTATTTCAGTTATTAAAATTGTACAAAAAGGAAACATAATAGTATAAAAACCTAAAAACTAGCGCTATATTTTGATTAATTATTTTAAAATCTATTGGTCAGCACCAACTTTTTCGTTCGTCAACGTTGTACAAATACTCACACATCTAACTAATCACATTTTCATTCTGCTTTATTTTGTTAAAGCTAGCAGCTAACGACACGTTGGGAATCCCTTTCTAATACTGGCAAGTAGCGTAATAAAGCTAAATGGTTAATTCCTTGGCGGCAAGTATTCTCTGTTAGGTTGTTGGGGTCTACCACTGCCGCGAGATGGGAAACTTGGTCCGTTAGGCTTTCCTGACGGGTAGCCTTGGCCTTGACTACCCTGGCTTCCAGGATAGTTCGACCCTGGACTATCATATTCTGAGTTTGGTCTTGTGCCAGGGTAGCTGGTCGACGTGTCTGAGGTACCACCGTAAGACGGCCCTTGGGGTGAGCTGCTGGGATAAGGAGTTGAAGGTCCAGAACTAGGGTATCCCGGTAATCCTTGCGAGCTAGGATACCCAGTACTTTCAGGGTAAGTTGGTCCACTGGTCGGGTAAGGAGTGGAGCTTCCTGGGTAGTTAGGGCCTGAGCCTGGGTAGTTCGATGGGCCCTGTGGTCCTGAACTTCCAGGGTAGCCTGAAGCTGGTCCTTGAGGCCCTGGGAAGCCTGGTCTGTTGGGGCTACCGCTCCCGGGGAAGTTTGGTCCTCCTGGTCCAGCGCTAGGATAAGAAGGCCCTCGTGATCCTTGATAATCACCAAAGCCCGTCTGGTCCCGTTGATCGGATACGCTGTTAGAAGCATCGTATATGGCTGCGTTTATTCTATACAGTTCAGGAGCGCCGCCACAGTCGAATTGATCCCACCACACGCAGACGAAGTCCTGTTGAGAGAAGATGGTTCCATTTGGACAGAGGAAATCGTACGTTTTGTTGTTGGCGCAAACGTGGAACACTTGGCAACGTGTTTCAGTATCGGCATAGTAACCTGGGTAAGGCTGAGCATCACAGCGGAATCCGGTTCGTGGAATCTCTGTCAGAATTGGGTAGTCTACATCAGGTGTGCCAGGAATAGCTGAGTAGTCTCCACCTTCATATGCTCCGGTATCATCGCTGCCAAAGCCAGAAGTTCCTGGTCCAAACCCTTGTCCGGGATAGTTCTGTCCAGGCTGTCCTGGAAATCCGCCTTGTGGTCCGCGTCCTGGTCCATTTTGTCCCGGGTAAGAAGGTCCAGACGGGCCGCTGGGACCGCTAGGACCGTTGGGGCCTTGTCCAGGGTACGATGGTCCTTGTCCAGGATATCCTGATCCGGTTGGTCCTCTCGTTCCACTAGTACCTGGGTATCCTGAGTTGGGTCCGCTAGGATAGTCTGTCGGGCCTGAAGGATAGCCAGGAGTGGACCCTTGGCCGTAGCCAGGAGTGGATCCAGATGAGTAGTCATCACTTTGAGGTCGAAGAGGATAGGGGGATGTTGATGGGTATCCTCCTGGAGCCGAAGGTCCGCTCGGGCCTGATGGTCCAGGGTAGCCGGATCCTGGTCGGTTTGAAGACGGTCCGGATGGATAGCCCCCAGGGCGGCTGGACGAGGTTCCTTGCTGTCCTTGACTGAATGGCTTTCCAGGCTTATTGTATTCGTAACCGCTTTGAGCGACTGCTAGAGCCAGAATCACTAGAAAAGAAAAAAAAAGAAAATGTAAATTACGTTTGTTTCATCGTACAATTTCAAAAGATTTACACGGGCTTAGCAACTATACAGTTTGCAAAGGGGTTCCGCTTTGAGCGGATATCAAGCTAGTGCGGTGAAAGGACCATTTCGCTGAACAAACTAGTAAAAACGAATACTACTAATGTAAAATACTAAGCTCGTGTAAACATAACTTTACAGACTTTATGTAGCCAGATCCATCACGTTACCGGATACACCTCGTAGCAATACTGAACGAGCCAAATTGAATGGATCCCACAATAAAATCTAACCAGTGATGCATCTTCACGATCAGATAGTCCGTTTAATTTCCTCATTATCTTGCGAAACTGTCTCGAAGGCTTTTGTCTCACGTGATCGAAGTCTACAGTCACACAGAAAGCAAACTTTGTGTTTTACTGATTCTGACCTTACGACCCCAAGCTACAAATCAAGTATTCTACATGTACAGACAACCCTTTAATAAGGCGGGTTGAACCGATTTGCCTCTTTTACCAGTTGCTGACGCTGACTGTATTTACATTTTTCCTTTTTGGCTACCTAAAGCTATTACCTAAGAAAAGGTACTTGGGGACTAGTAGGGAACAGTTACGTATGGTACTGTGGGAGTAGTATGAAGTATATAAAATCCTAACTGCAAAATGTGCTTAGTGGGGTTTAGTTTGGGTTCATAAGATCTTGGACGTTGATATTGTCGTTTTTAGAAGTATCGCTCTGACTCATATTTACACGCTTTGAACCTGTTTACGTAAAAGCAAGGGGCCCGATCCCACGCGATGTCATCTTGGCCTATTGTGCCGCGGGTGTGATGTGGAGCAAAACGTTTGGTCACTTACATTGGATAATTGAATACGTAACATCTATCTAGTTCATCTTATAGCATTAAAACCTAGTCTACTTTAAAGAAGGCTAGTTCAAGTGTAGTCTACAAATAAAACGGCGTAGATAAAATTGTCGTAGAACGAATTCGAAAACATTATTGTGGTGCATGCACGAAAGAAGCCTTATTGAGTTCGAACTAACTAGCAACAAGAAAAGAAGATCCTGATTTAGGCAAAGCTTAGCCTTAGTTTTACAATAGGCAAAGTTCATAGATAACCTACTGCTTTATAGATATGCAACTGCCATTGAAAAGATATGAACGCGCTCGTTAGGTAATGTACGATAAATTATTTTCCACTTTTTATGTAGGTCACTACTCTAGCTCTACCCACGCTCTACCCCACGATATGATCATGTGACCCGTGGCCCCTCCGGAATACTTCACTTTTCCGGGATAAATAGTGTCCAAATCTGTTCAGCTGATTCAGTGAGGAGTGTCAAACATCTTGTCAATCTTTTTCAAAATTGTATTACAACCGACCCCCTTGTAACTGAAATAAAGCACGTGAAGTCGGTTTTAAGAATTTTTTTTATATCTTATTGAAGTTGGCTTTGAATTGCCTCTGGTCCGCGGCCAAGTACCAAGGCTACGCACGCAAACGGACGTCATTTTGGTGAGAACTGATGAGTCTAGTTTTGCAATGCGTAATAGATACTGCATAGTAATGATCTTTGCAACACAGGTCTTCAAATGTACCTACTTGTGTATACATACCTACTAAAGATGATATTCAATAAAGCTTTGTTATATTGTGTTCACCTCACACTAAAGTCTAAAGCTAGAAACAAACTATAGGACGCGGCTAACAGCTGCAACTGAAAGGGTATGCACAGTACAAAAACATCCAGCGACCAGATTTTTGGTACGTCCGCGACTTACGTAGTTTGCACAGCTCAGTGTACAGTATCAGTCGCGGATTTCAGTCGCTGTCCGTCAGCCGCGTCCGATAATATGTTTCTAGCTCAAATATCGGATTATAAAGACATAAGACCGAGGTTGAGGGTTCAAACTCATCATGTTGAAATATTTGGGCTTATTTGGCTCTACGAAAAACATTTTATACTTACTACGTTTTGTTTTTGAACTAAAGATTCATGCTATGCATTTTGTTGACAATGCTAAGGAGTTAATGATGCGAAAACGTATTGGTAAGCTAGGGAGGTACCTACTTCAGCACTTTGTACAAGAGACAATTAAAGCTCCATTAAGATTAAGCTCCATTTTTCAATGATTTATTATGAGAGACCTGTCTTTTATGACCAAAGTGTATGAAATGTAAATTCTCACGATGTTTTTACTGAATACTCACCAGTTCTGGAGGTGGGCGTTGAGACTGCTTCACAGTTTTTCAACTTTTGCAGTCTCATTGTTTTATTTGTAATTTTTGCTCAAGTGTAATTCGTTCTGAATAAACATATTTTTAATTTTTTTTTTACTTTTAACTCTGATCGTGGCAACGCGGCTTAAGCGTCGTCAGGTTAATTCCATCACCTAGTAGGTAGCCTACATTAAGTTTGTATTTACTTTTTACATGACGGCGTAGGTCAGGGGCAAATATAAAAGTAGAGGCCTTAAAGCCTTCTAGTATCGCTCTATGTACGTGTAGGTAGGTACTTGATTTCATGTGTGTTTGCGTATATTCTGTTTTCAAATCGGGAAGTGTTCCATTTATGAAATTTTCCACCACAAGCTCGTTTCTCACCGCGCAGGCGCATCAATCGTGGTTAACCGTCACGATTTGAAAATAGAACAATGAAACTAGGAAGCTTCCTTGCACAAAAACTTTGCTCAAAATTTACGAAATGTAGCTTTTATTTACAGGCATCTACGATCCATTTTGTTGTGGTCAAGATGGTGCGATAATGAGCGAAGATGGATCCCACTTAGCTCGGTTTGTGACACATATTTCTTCAGACATTGGGTGGGAAGTTGCAGAGAACAACTTTAATACTAATACAACGCGTAAGTACCTATTTTATTTTTAAATGGCTATGGTTTTTTTAAGAATGCACTGAGTTTCTTTCACGTTTTTTTAAACCTTAGTAGGTACAGTACGCACAACCAATCTTTAGCTCTCTGAAGTAGCTGCGCAGAACCCATTTTTGATGACGCCTGAAAGGCGTTGTAAAGCTGCCTCGCTCACTCGTTTAGTTTTTTGCATCGTGCTATCTCGCCTACTTGCGCAAACCTGCGCAATCGTTTAGTGCACCTAACTTCAGAGAGATAAAGATCGGTTGTGCGTACTGTAAGTACTTATGTTTTTGAAACCTGAAAGTCGTTGGTTTAAAATATCTCGGCCTCTTCTCATTTGAAGAAATCCCAATTGGGCAACTAAGATGCTTTTATGTGATTTAGTTCCACAAACAGATTTTACAAGTTTATTTAAGTACTCATTAGTTGAGTCTAGGGTACCTAAGTAATGGTATATTTCGAAACATGATTTGTTTACCTACTCACTTACCTAATTATTCCGTTTCCATTGTTTTTTGATGATTTGCATACATTATTTTAAATTGGTCACGATACTACAAGTGGATCTCTAAATAGGATTATTAGAAAATTCCTTCATGTACTTCAGTAATTGGTTTGTAAGTAAATACATAATTAGGTTAAGTACATAGGTATAACATAGGCCTTTACATCTATATTAGATGATTTATACAGCGTCAGGAGGCAACCTATGCCTACACTTAACGGGACGCCGCAGCGCCTGGGACATTGTTTGAGATGGAATAGGCTTGCCCAGCACCTAAACCACAAGACAAGTACATAGGTATGGAGGAGAACAAATAGGACTCCTATTATGATGGGGTCAGTTAAATTTTACGTCAGTAGTACTAGGTAGGTACCTACATAAGTGTAATGCTACCGTTTTTATGAGTAGGTAAGGTTATCTGCTAAAAATTAGACGCGCCCTAATATAATTTCGTGGTTTAACTTGACTGACAAACATACACTTACATTTTTTTTATATGTGTGTATCTAGTAACTATTGATTGATAAGATGATCGATGTGCATGAGATCTCATGCTTATTAGATAGATTCGTAATAACAGTGAAATTGGTCAGAAGGCAATCTGTCATTTTGTATAATGAGATCTGCGCATACGCATTACGCATCCCATAGGTCGAATACGTGAGCTACGTATTGATGTAGGTACCTCAGTTGAGACATCTTCCAATAGGGGACCTGCCTAATGATTCAGACTTCAGCGGAATGCATTCGGGTCTGAATCGGTCAGCTGTTCAACCGACCGCAACCAATCAGAGTGCAGGAATTGATCCAAAACTGACGTTTCTTGGAAAATGCATTCCGCTAAAGTATGAATCAAGGGCCAGATTTGCTCAAGATTGGCTGCAACTTGTCTCGTATGTGTGTGCTAGATTCTGCATGTGATAAATATGTATCTGTTCAATGCCTCTGACTACCCCTTTAAACACCTTCAAGTAATCTAGAATGCACAAAAAGATCCGAGAGATCGTGTCTTGGAAATCAATCGTGATCATGTATCCCATCAATGTTGTGTTTATCTGATTAGGTAGGTAGGTACTTGAACAGGAGTCAAACCCGTGCTTTTTAATTGTTGATATAGGCTAGTCTAGCTCTGTTTGAACCACTAGACTGATATGTATGGATATAATTTAAAATTGTTGTAGTTACTGCAAATCGGATACTTACTGCAAAACGTTGATAAACGCAGCATGGTGTTGGTGCTGCTTGTAACCTTAACTAAATCTGTAACAAAAACAAATCTAGTAAGTACTCTTGTAATAAATACATTTAAAAGTAAAGTAAGGATAGTACCTAGGAGTGACCTAATACAAAAAGAAAAGCCGTAGAGCGGAGGTATTAGGTACCTATGTAATAATGTCAGTAAGTGAGTTAAGTATCTATTTTACTTATATTATTTACAGAAAAATAAAAACATGAATTATGACCAAATCAAATGTTTTATGAACAGTAAAATCCTTTTCCATTTTCTTAACCTTAAAATTACTTATATTAATCAGATGGATGAGATATTGGTGAGGAAGGCTATGAACACATAAGTTTATTCTGCCTGAACAATACAAGAATGAATGGTTCTTATTTGGTATTGCCCATAAACGAACAAAAGGCAGTGTCTATTGAACAACGTTAACAAGAACCCTGTCCCATTATTCGTTTTCAGTGTACAAGATCTATTCAGTCAATGACTTCATCTATTCAATACAATATTGGAGCTTAGAATATCATAATAAGCATACCACAACGGATCTTTAGGTCTCTGAAGATAGGTGCAATAGACGATTGCACAGGTTTGGTAGAGTAAGCGAGATAGCACGATTTTAGGCATTATCAAAAACGGGTTCTGCGCAGCTACTTCAGAGAGATAAAGAACGATTTTACGCATATTGTGATAGCACCGTCTTACACTTGCCCTATAACATCGTCTTTCACGCATTGCATCTTCTCTTTGGTTTACCACACCCTTCAACAAAACCTGTCATTCTTCTCGTCACAGAAATCCACCCCTTCTCATGTCATACCACACCACACCCTCAACTTATGTCACTGGAGCCACTTTCAAACTTCCTAATGTAGGTCAGCGTCACCAACTGAGCTGTTTCCTCGTGGTCATACTAGTTTGTCACATGACTACGAGTATACCTACACAAGTCCTCGTGGTCATACTATCAGTTTTTGCACCTCCTGTAGAACCAATTAGGCGCGCAGGTACAAAATGTTTTTAAGGGTGGTTACCAGTTGGTGACGTTGACTGTACCAACTTCTGTCTTAGCTAATAGGCGTCAGAACATATTCCACGGCCCAAGTCACGACTGCCCGAGTCTGGAACCGCGTGACCTGCTCATCACTCGAGGCGCTTGCATCAGCCCAAGAAGGGCAGGATCTCACCATATTCCTGTAGGTACCTAGTACCTACCTAAGTGGTTAATTTCACGTCCTACGGCTATTGAACTATTGATTGAAAAGCATTTTCCGAGTGAGGAACGTGAACTTTTAAACTGCGGTAGTTACATTTTTAGGGTTCCATACCCAAAGGGTAAAACGGGACGGGATTACTAAGATTTCGCTGTCTGACTGTCTGTCTGTCCATCTATCATCAGGCTGAACCGCGATAGTTAGACAGTTGAAATTTTCACATAATATGATGTGTTTCTCTAGCCGCTATAACAAATAAGTAGGTACCTACTAAAAACAGAATAAAATAAATATTTAAGGGGGCTCCCATACAATAAACGTGATTTTTTGCTTTTTTTATAGATGGTGCGCGAGTTCGACTCGCATTTGGCCGGTTTTTTCGAGTGTGTGACTATTTCTTTATATACCAACTTACTCAAAAATGATTAAAAAAGTATCAACAAAATAGGGAAGGGGTAAAAAACTCTCGGAATAGCTAGGTAATTAATGTTCCTACAAAAAACCAGGAACAGGACAGTGGTCCTACTAAAAATCCCACTGTCTTAAAATTTAAATACTTCTCTATTTACAACATATTATTATTTGTTTCGTTGGTAGTTACAGAAGACTAGCTTCATCAGGTTTTTCTGCTTATTTTATCTTCTCACGGCTGGTCATTTGATTCTGATAATGACGAGTAATGATAGTTGTTGCTCCACGTCTTTATGAACTAGTTTTTCTATTTCATTGCTTGTTCGGAGTGAAGACAGAATGCTTGCTTTGGGAACGGCTGTAATAGATTATTATCGGCCATTGTTCCACCAGTCGCTGCCTAAATACCGTTATTTCGGACAAAACGTTTAGTTATCTCCAAGATTTATCAGTTTTGATCTTCATTTTGTATTTTTATGGCTTTTGAGAAAGTCCATAGCCAAGACTTTTGTTGAGATTAAAAGTAGAGACGATTGAAGATTAGAAATTGAACCTAATATTAAAAAAAATCTATATTATCTATATTAGATGATTTTTATATAGCGTCAGGAGGCAACCTATGCCTACACTTAACGGGACGCTGTAGTGCCTGGGACATTTTTTGAGATGGAATAGGCTTGCCCAGCACCTAAACCATCCTCTCAGCTTAATCAGCCCACAGCTTAGCCTGGCCCACAGGAAAGACGGCGTCAATACGTGTGGAGCTGACTAAGATGCGGGTTTCCTCACGATGTTTTCCTTCACCGTAATGAGCTCGTGTTAAAGCGCATATACATTTTTCGAAACGAAAAATCCAGTGATGCACGGCCGGGATTCGAACCCACGACCTTCGGATTGAAAGTCGAGGCATAACCCCATTCGACCAACACGTCTTTTATCAAATATTAACCTAATATTACTAATTACTATTTTCAAGACTTTCTTGAATACCTACATTGAGGTTTTACTATTTTTTAGTAAAAGCTTCAGCATGAAGAAGCTACAAACATCCATCCATCCCTTCGCATTTAGGTATAATTAGTAGGATAAAGTAACATGTGTGAAAACATGCAAATTCCAGCATGCCTGTCCATTGAACGAAGACAAAAATTATAAAACTACTGTCACGATTGTTCATACCGAGACAAAAACCGCGCATTGTCGACCGCGAGGAAAAACTGTCGCTTTGTGAAAAGTTCTCAGATTGATAATGCCGAATGTGAATGAGCTATTGAAGCGATTAGTCATGTTGCGTACCTACATTGTAACTTTATCTGTTGTATGGGCTGGTAAAAGATGTTGGAAAACTTTGTGGTATTTTTTTTCTTTCGCTAAATTGTCAGTTGCGGCTATCCATCCGATGCCCTCAGCCTCATGTGATTTAGAATCTTAATCATACAATGGGGTTATTACAAGAAAATGAGCCGAGTTTAGACCAAGTCTAACTAAAAAACTGTCCTTAGAAAAACGATCTTTAAATACTCGTCCATAGAACGCTTTTTTGTAACAGTTTTGTTTTGACATGTGTCAACATGGGGTTCCACCAAGGTTTTACGTTTTTATAATAAGCAGCATTATGTTTTAAAACTTTTTATTATATTTGTGTTTTCGTTTGACTCATTAGTATTACGGACAGGATGTTTATTTTATTTTTAAGAGTTATTTATTTATTATAGTTTTTATTAGTTTATTTCACATGCAAGCTCATGCTTACGCTGGCGCTGTTCATATTTCATATCTTTCATCAATAGCTAACTAATATCACTCTCATATCAAATTATTAAGCGGACGACATTGTGTCTTAGTGCTTGAAAGTTTTTAAGCGATCGGTAATTCTATTCTGCACGAAAGAATTACCACGGTCAAATAATGGGTAGTTAGCTTAAAGTTATTGTACTGCTACGTAGAACAAAGAATGTAGTTTTTGTACATCAAACTATATTGTTAACTTTCGTCTTTCTCTATATAAACTTTATTTTTTTGTTTTGGTAAAAAAATCTATGTCTACGAAAGGATTTTTAGTTGTTTGTTAGTTTTCTTTGCACAATTTATAATAACATTAAAAAACAATTTTGTTTGTTTATTTAAAAGAAAAAAAAAATTGCGTCATTTTTGCTCAGTATATTTTGGAATCACGCAATTAATTATTTATTTTATATTAATTATTGTTATTTGATTTTATTTTTTCTTACTGGCATGATTTCATTTTTGTTTTTATATTTTCTTGTTGTTTTGTTATTATTTATGTATATTATTATTTTTATTTTAGGGAATGTTAAATTGTATAGGTCTCTATCGTTATCTCTCTCTATCGTTTTAGGTTATCCGAGTTGATGATGTAAATAAATGAAATGAAATAATTTATGGAGAAATCTCTACGTAGTTGTAGGGCGGGCGGAACTCATTAACGCATGGGCGGACGCTTGAATTTTTATGACATGGGACCGTTTATTATACTTACTTATTTGATAAATTATTATTAGTATTTCTATTATTTAAACAAAATAAATATTTTGTTTTTTCACATAAAAGCAGAAAATTAAATAACAAACTGGTCATCAATCACTAAGAACCATAAAAATATAGGTACCTATGTAATTTTTCTAAGAAAGTATTTTGTATTTTTTTTAAACTAATTCAGTCTTGGTTACCCACATTCCTTAAATTTAGACCACCTTGTTAAAGTTCGCTTTACAGACCTAGTTTCTCAAGTTCACTAAATATTAGTCCAAAGACCACTTCACCAACCTAAACATTATCAAAAAACAAGCACTCACCGTGGTCGTGCGATGCGCTCGCGTGCCGCGGACTGCAGCGCGATTGGTGCGCGTCGGGTTATATGCGCACGCGCACGCCACCACCCAAGGGTGCTCGGGATTCAGGCCCTGAAATTAAAGAAGTCCTTTTTACAAGTGGTGGTTTATGGGATGTGCTATTGAAGTACTCATAAGTCTGCTTAAGTTTTATAAGGTCAGAAAATGGGTGTTTAGCTGGATTTAACTAAAAACTATTCAACTAATACGTGCAAAATTACTAAAATACCTACATCCAATCATTTTCTGATCCTTAGGTCAAGCTTTTTCCCCTATCTCATCTTTCAATCAAAGTTCATAACTGTTTTGACAATCATTTCGTATTCAGTTTGTTTCTGATGTATTTGGCAACGGTATTGTGTAGAGGTCACTTTTGAAACAACAAAGCATGGCAAAAAGCTCACTGAGTTTGTATACAAAGTAATTTACGGTTTAAACCAAAAAGCTTAGGTTTGATTACACAAGAAACCACAGATCTTGGCGGTAGAAATAGCTTAGTTATAAGTACTTTAATAGTTTACGTATTACGTACCTAGAAAAATGTTATGTGTAATTTTTCAGATTACTAAAGGTAATTAAAACTTTGTGTAAAATTCAAACTTGAGACTTATCAATAAATATCAAATCTGAGAATCGTCTAATAAAAAAAATTACAGACCTCCATTTTGAGATTGTAACTAAATCAAGAAACGAAATTGACAGTCAGACAGTATGTCAGGGTTTCTCAATTTAAGTTATCACTTCTTTAAATCCTAGATGATCCGATAAATCGTCAGATGGCCAATTTTGTCTTCAAAGTCACTGCATGTACAGGGTGTAAAAAAATAGGAAGTCACCAACGACAGACAAAATAATGACATACTTACGAGGTACCCACCTAAGTAGTTAGGTGGGTACAGTATTTTCTTGTAGTCCGACGATTAAAGTCTAAAACGACGCAAAAGGATATCTCTACCGCGCTTTGGATACGAAACGGGATCACGTTTTTACCTATACAGGAACACGTGATCTCGTTTTGTTTGTTTGTTTTTTTTTTCTCTTTTTTTATTATATTTTTAACACCCAATCCACCAGCCATACTTCAAACTAAGCCAGCTTTCACATCTACTATCCGAATATCAGACCGATATCAACATTAATCAATCGGAATGTCTGTCCGATTACTTCCAGATGCTTCAACGAAATTGAACGGTAGTGGCACTATTGTTTACAGATGAACCTAACATTAAATTTTATAAAGCCTACATCGTATTCTTTTGATGTTAAAGTCTAAATTCATGTAGCATTCAGTAACTTCAGAGGTGATTCTTTAATTTTGTGTCGGGAAGTTAAAATGACTGGATAAAATAAAAAAGAAGAAATCTGGGGCCCTATTGTGTAATTTAACTGGCAATGGACATGGGCTTCATTTTGTCATTTGAAACCCATTCTGGACTTCAATTGTCATTTTCTTATTATGTGATTGGTTGAGGTTGATCCATTGGGCTGACAAATGGGAATGGATTTCAAGTTAGTCACAAATAGTAGGTACCTAAATCAATGAAATTACCTAAATCAACGGAGCGACCAATCAATGTGTTGCCTATTGTGCTGTAATCCTCATAATCTGTACCTACCTAATGGCATACTTTTTGAAAATAGTTAGAATCTCGCAATCTTTCAGATAATCGTTAGTAAAGTACAGGAAAGAATGAATCTTACTGCTTCTCGGTAACAATGAATACATACGAACCTATTTGGATACCAATCTACAAATTCCTATAAAAGATAGTTATCTCTGTACATAGCTTACTCCATTATACTCCCAGTCTCGTGATCCCAGTGGGATCATACAAAACTTTTGAGGTCATTAAGCTCCCACTATTTGTGGGATTCAAAAACTCCTCCGGTTTTATATTGACGGTATATTTCATAGGTCCCTAATATATTTTCAACATACCTACTCGTTGTATCAATTGGGTAGATTTATCTAATTGGAATGAAATATCATAGGTAATCAGATAATCAAATACTTATGATATACGAGTACAAGGAAGGTGTAATGAAAGTACATCGCTCTTTGTACCTAATTCAAAAGTTAAAATTACTTCACAATTGCAGTTTTACATACCTACGTATGTTACTAACTATCAACACCAAAACTTTCAATAATATTTTTATGCTAGGTATTCATAATCTCGTTCTGCATCTACGTAGGTATAGCTATTATATAAAATATTAATTCAAATTGAATAAGTTTGAGTTTGAGTTAAATCTCAAATTATTATTATTAATTTATAAAAAAAAACTAAAACTCGCAATAGATTTTAGGACTAGCTTTATTATACCCAGTAGGTATAAAAAGTTGATGATGGACTGAGGGATTGAACATACCCTCTGATTGATTTGCGGAATTATTGAGTGAATTTGAGTGACCTATTTATGAGTAAGTAAGTAGTATACTAACTTACTTGATTTCGAAACTAATAAACTTAAATAGATGAAGCGCTTGTTGTCTGTTGTAGCTTACTCAGGCTTAACATCCAAGTCCATAGATAGATTAAAAAAATAATAAGGTCTCTATAGCCGAAAAAATTGGCCAGAGGATTATTATTATTAAATAAATAATGCTGGCCTTTTCACACAGCATCATCTAGCCCCAAAGTAAGCAGATTATTAGGTATTAAATATAGATATCATGAAAACTTATGGGAATTGAAATATCTTAGTGCACTGTTATGAGATTGTAATGCAAAACCTAAACTTATAACACCAATACCTAAGTGATAGCAATTTACTACAATTGTCTGCGTCTCAAACCACGATAAAATAACATGCATTACTTTCGAATTGTATGTGTCGTCGGTAGATCGGTGTAAATATCCATTTCATGATGTGCCTAGGCATATCGTTCAACGACGCCATTTCACGATCTGCCTTACTGACACCCGTCATATACCTAGCGTTTGTTTGACGATTTGGCTAGCGAATCATGATATGCCTAGGTAGATCGTAAAATAGAACAAAGTTATATCGGAATATTACATTTCTGGCGCTTTGCCTCGCTCGCCCTATTTTTTCACGAACCTAACATAAACTAACCAACTAACTTCGATCAAAGTCAATGTCTTTAAAGCGGGTGTTTATAGGCAGATCGTGAAATGGCGTCCTTGAACGATATGCCTAGGCATATCATGAAATGGCTTAATCATCGATCTGCCTACGGCATATGCATTTTGACAAAAGCTGTAAGATCAAAGCAAGCTACAATGCACGTGCTTATGACACGATTAAGCCATAATAGCCCGTAATGATGGGCAGCAACACACCAGGTCAAGTTCAGGCATGCGCGCATTATAATCTTTTAAAAGGTAATTGTGTGACTCTCAGATCATCAATCCATGCTGGACTATATGATAGTTCTTGCTCGACATTCAATAAAAAATATCGGAATCTTGAATACCTACCTACCTACCTACGCTCCTTTTCCCTATGTGCTAAAAACAAAATAAAAAAAACTTAGGCCTTTAAATCAATATCCGATGATTTATACAGCGTCAGGAGGCAAACTATGCCTACACTTAACGGGACGCTGAAGTGCCTGGGACATTGTTTGAGATGGAATAGGCTTGCCCAGCACCTAAACCATCCTCTCAGCTTAATCAGCCTGGCCCACAGGAAAGACGACGTCAATACGTGTGGAGCTGACAAAGCTGCTCTAGATCATCTAAATATGGATGAACCCATCTAAAATTCGAATGATAAAAGCCTGGGTTTTTTAATGACAGGTAGTGCTAGGTCAAGTTCAGGTGTGTTCTTGATGAGTTTTGATTCGTTTTGACCTTGAAGACACCATGGTCCCACAGCACACTTTAGACATAAGACAGCTATTCTAAATGGGAGTATAATGTATGTTATGTTGTAGGTACCTACTTACCTTTCTGTGTTGTTTATGCTTACCTTGTTGTTTCTCCACAAAACAGCTGGAAGGATATAGATAAAATTTAGCATGGCGGAAAACTGAAGCTAAATAGCAATAATATTGGTGCGCCATGTAATTTAGATTTAGTACTAAGATATCCACGATAACAATAAGTCGTTGCCACGAATAAATTTTTGAGTGACAATAAACTAAACTCACGTTTTTATTTATGGGTAACTATTGAATACATAATAGCCAATTAAAGCTAAAATGTAAGGATTATTGGTTCTTTGTTTAACTTTAGAAGGGAGGCTTAGTGAACGATTAGTCCATTAAAGGTTCATAATCAAAATTTTAAAGAGCATTTATTCAGGACCGCTGAGGTCGTAAGAGCTTAGATGATTCTTTTGGTGATTTTAAATGACGTATTCCTTCTCAATGAATCATGTAATACCAGTTTCTTAAATTCTAAAAGTACGAAACATAATGTTTGAAATTCTTTCCATCTAAATAAGAAGCATAACAAGCGGAAATCCGTGGTATCCTACAGGAAAGGATTACCTATGGATTTTATTTATGTAATCTAAGTAGAAAAACTTAGGCTTTTCCATCTATTATACAGCGGGCTATGCCTACACTTAACGGGACGCTGTAGTGCCTCGGACATTGTTTGAGATAGAATAGGCTTGCTCAGCACTTAAGGGTCGGTTCACATCTGACGGAAGATGCGTCGCGTAACGCCAGGACAGACAATTATATGAGAAAACATTCAACTTTTCACACTTGACCGATGATACGCGATTACGATAACGAAGACCGCTGACGCATCTTCCGTCAGATGTGAACCGACCCAGAAACATCTTCTCAGCTTAATCAGCCTGGCCCACAGGAAAGACGACGTCAATACGTGTGGAGCTGACTAAGCTGCGGGCTTCCTCACGATGTTTTCCTTCACCGTTACGAGCTCCCGACCCCGAGATCACGAGACCCCGGCCGTGTATCAACGGATTTTTCGTTTCGTAAAATTTATATGCGCTTAGCACGAACTCGTAATCTAGAAAACGGTATATGATAAACAGCAAATCAAATTAGATTCACTCATAAATAGGTACCTAGTCATAGCTCGTCTTGTACCGAATGAGCAATAATATCATGTTCATACTGTCCAATACGTCATCGCCTTCAGGCGCGTGATTTAATTCTGACCTATGAGAGAAAACCGTGACTCATACTTGCATAAACATGTTGCAAATATACGCATGAAGAGAAACATTGTAAGGAAATCAGTGATACGAGTAAGTATATCATAGTCTAAAAGTGTGTTTGGATTTGCCTCTGACTAGGTATTCTAGGAAGTCCTCGACATAAATCCTTGCAGATCAATTATGATCTATGCCAGCTTAGCAGTGATTTGATTGAGAACAGACTTGACAAGATGAGCTCGTTTAAGTCTTTCGTATTGAGCTCAAGTGTGCGTATAAAAGACTTCAACGCGCTAAACATTCTTAAGAATTTTCCTTCTAAATATTTTATTCTAATTGCTTTTTTATTGAATACAATTTATTGAAACCTACATAAGTCACGCATTCTTTATAATATTATGTTTGAAAGTGTTTAACCAAACCAAAAATATTACGGAAACTGTTTTATTTACAAGTAATTGACTTGTGTTGTGTTGGTCTAAGATAGCCTTGACACTGATAAACCAATTTCCATGAATTCAACTGCAAATTTCCCCACCACTAATTAAATCATAATAATTTGATTACCGACACAATAATACAATAGGGCAATATCGAATAGAATCAGCTTTTTTGCGATTAATCCAATCCTGAGAGTTGATTCAATTGTCAATGCCAGACTTTGCACCTGTGTGACTTAATACTTAGGTAATCTATGCAGATTTTAGTTTTAGTTAAACCTACCTAATGCTGTATTCAATTAAACTTAGCCTTTTACATCTATATTAGATGATTTACTCGTACACAGCGTCAGGAGGCAACCTATACGATGTAGTGCTTGGGACATTGTTTGAGATGGAATAGGCTTGCCCAGCACCACTGAGCGGACGGTTTATGTTCCTGGAGAGTCTATTCCATCTCTACATCGACCCAGACAACGCAGTGTGTTGTTATGTGTAGGCAAGGATGCTTTATACGTCACTGTATTTAAAATTTGAATTGACAGCATTTGAACATAAAATCCTGCTGTATTTTGATAGTGAAAGAATTCAGACAGGTCCATGTTTTTACGTCACACTAATCACTCGTTTCGTGGCGTCATTAGATATTGAAGTTCACGCGATAGGTAAAGGAACTCTCACATTAAAACCACATTATATGAGATTGGAGAACTTATATAATTTATCAATTACCCTCCAGGCCAGATTGTTAAAATTCTTTGACCCCGTACTTACGTATGGGGACATCTGCAAAAAATATTTTTGAAAGTAGGGTTGTCATTTTTATAAAATATCAAGCATAATTTTATCTCTTTCACTAAAAACAAAGAATAACAATTACAGCCTAACATTTATTGTTAAAATTACATAAGTACACTTAAATAATCATAAAAATACATAAGTACATAATTAAATTACACTAAAGATAAAAAACAGAGTTCAAATCACCGACCGCAAGTAATGTCCCCAAAAGGCTGGCGGCATTACCTCGTGGGATGGCTAGTAGACGAGAAAGAGTATTAAACAAGACAGTGCCAACCCTAGCATATTTTTTGCGTGCACAAAACTTTACAAATTAAAGACTAATATTATGAACATTAGGTTGAATTTGCTACAGCAGATCAATTAATGTTAGCTAGGTCAGTAGCATTGTTAGTTAGCGTATGAGTAAGATGAAGTATTACAAGATAAAGGAAATGGGTTCACAGGTCAGAACAATCAGGCTAAATATCAGAGATCATAAATAAATTGCATATTCTTAACTGCTGCAGTAATATTTGTAGGTAAGTAGTTGAATTTCCATGCACATCTAATTTTACACAATTTGCATAAGTACTTACTAATCAAGCCGTGTTGGCCGAATGGGGTTGTACCTCGACTTTCAATCCGAAGGTTGTAGGTTCGAATCCCGGCCGTGCATCAATGGATTTTGCGTTTCGTAAAATTTATATGTGCTTTAACACGTGCTTTAAAACTGTGAAGGAAAACATCGTGAGGAAACCAGTTAGTGTTCTTATAGGCGGCGATGGGCTTGCAACCTGTCACGTATGGAATACTAACTTCTGCAAGATGTGGGCATGTATCAAATATATGTTTGGACATGCCTCTGACTACCCCCCTTAGACACCTTCAAAGTATCTGGAATAAGTAAGATCTGAGAGAATGTCTACCGCACCTTAGGGATACAGTCGTGAACCTGTTTACGTTTACGTTTACTTACTAATTACTTTAAATAAAAATACTTAGGTATGGTAATTATTTTGTTCGAACGTAGAATATATATCTTAAAAAGAGAAATAGGTAGCTGCGCTCCATGGTGTTACTTTGTCCCTCGGGAATTACTTCACTTTTCCTGTACCTACTTCATCATTTGCCTGCCCTTATCCCGCTCATGCGGGGTCGGCACAACATGTTCTCTTCTTCCATACTCCCCTATCACTCGTCATCTCCGTATCCACATCTTTCTTACCCATATCTTCTTTCACACAACCCATCCTTTTCTTTGGCCTACCTCTACTCACATATCCATCCACATCCATTTCCATTACCCTTTTAGTTATATGAATTCATGTTTCATAGTCCGGGTTAAATTCCCAAGCCGAGTAAAATTTTTTTTTTAATATGTGAATACAGTTATTCTTTTTACTAAATCGATGACATGGTTCCTAAGAATAGATAGACTTTCCCATACCGACCGGTCTAAATGTTAAACCCTGTATATTAGCTGTTATTCAGTTACTAGCTTTTTGTGAAATGTAACAAACATCCATACAAGCTCAGAAACTTTGACATTTAGACATCTTAGACCTCACTACTGCTTAACATCAGGCAGAGGGAGGTCAAATGCTGACCTATTTAATTAAAAAAAAAAAAAAAAACATTTAAGTAGTAAAGAAGTAGTGTATCAGTTATCTGGTTCCCATAGTACAGCTTTGCTTAGTTTGGGGCTAGATGATGCTGTGTGAAAATGTCCAGCATTATTTATTTATAATATTAGTAGGGTCCTATATAAATAGGAATACAAATGGTGTTCACAATAATAGATCAATCACAACTTGAAGACAGGTTTACGTTACATGGTTACATGACTAGCTAAATGTAGGTATACATAACATGTTAAAAGTTATAAGACTTTTGACCTCCACGCAATCAGTAAAAGCATTGCTTGATTATAATTATAGGGTTTGATAGAGGTTATCTGTGCACCTATTTACCTATTTGTTAATGATTAATAAGTGAGTTACGTTACCGTTAATATCATCATCAATCGTGGTGAGGAATGCGATACCACACTAATTTTAAGCGAGTCAGAATGATACTTTACTCTTAATCGTCACGTTAACTAAGATTAAAGGTGGAATGCCATTGATGAACCACTCAGACTTGATCATGCATGGCATTCCATCAGGGAGAAACCAATTTCAAATACCTAATTAAGTGCATTGTGATGTAAGTACCTACCGTTGATAATTTTGGAAATGATCATATAACTCCAAAGTAAAGTTGTAGGTTTTTGAAATTATCCATATAAATAAATAAATAATGCTAAATAACAATAATAATATAGAAAAACGTATTGTTTCTACTTAGGTATAAACAAGACTCTTGATTTATGATGCATTGCCTTTCGTAGAAACAATGTGAAAATGGTAGTAGACTAAACTTAAGGCTAAAGCGACTAAGCATTTTCATATCAAAATAAGACTCAAGATAAATGAACCTAAAATTCCCTAGTTATTTAGAGAAACAGTGCAATCAGAGATGAAAACTAAGTGCCGCGGTAAGATGACACGTTTGCGAAACCGTGGCGACACGAACCCATAGCTATACCTCCAATAATAACCGAGCTTCGATCCCATACAGTTCTTCAGCTGTACGCTTATCGACTCAAGTGAAATCTCTGGACAATGTTCAATTTTAATGTTTTTCCATATCATTGTACTTATCTGTAGAGCCTGTACTGTTGCAATAAATCGGATTTTGTTCTCAAACGCAGGAAACCCGGAAAACTGGAATCTAGACAGTCACCGTTTTGGTCAAGAAAGGGAGGTGTGGGAAAAGGAGCTTCCCCTTTTCTGCACCCTACTGGCTCCTAGTGGGACGAAATTGCTGAACAATAATCATTCGATGATTCGCCAAGAACTTTAGTCGTAGAATGTACGTGACGTGCAACAGTTGCGTCACCCCCACAGTGCATTATTAGTGCACGATTGATGCTACAGTTCGCTCTTACATTAGTAATAACTGCTTACGTGCTCATTGTAAACTCGTCTTTATCTTGCTTTGTGGAATTCAAAGGGTTTCGGCTGACTTTGCCTTGCTATGATTTATCGTATTTGCCATATTTACATTATGGCTAGCATCTTCTATGAATCGCACATTATCTGTTAAAAACTTTTTCTTACTTCAAGCTACGTCGTGTGGGTGTTTTGACTTGCGATCCAAACTTCAAATAAGTAGTAGGATTGATTTATGTCTGAAAATCAACCCTACTACTTACCTAACACATACTTACTTAGGCTTAGACACGACTGCCAGCGCCGACGACGCGACCGCGCGAGACAGCTCGCGAGGCTGCTTGGCATTATATCTTATAACATTGTGCTTAAGGTTTATAATGTCTTGTTATTAAAACTGATCATCGCCTCGCTGCCAATTCAATGTGCATTGAGCCTTAAATATTAAAATTATTTTAAATACCTAATTCAACACGAACCTTGCACTAGGTAATACCTGTATCGCGGTGTGCGCCCACTGCGCGTGTGATTAAATTAAATATCCGATTTTACATAACAATGCTATCATCATCAGCCTATATCAGTCCACTGCTGGACATAGGCCTCCCCTAGTGCGCGCCATTGCGCCCTGTCCTCAGCTCGACGCATCCAGCTTCTGCCGGCAGCCTTTCGCAGATCGTCACTCCACCTGGCCGGAGGGCGTCCTACACTACGTTTGCCGAGTCGCGGTCTCCACTCAAGAACTCGTTTACCCCAACGGTTGTAGGTTCTTCGGCAGATATGGCCAGCCCATTGCCACTTCAGTTTGCTGATTCTCTGAGCTATGTCGACAACTTTGGTTCTATGTCGGATATATTTGACAATGCTATCGCTATTAATCAATAAGCATTATAGGTACAATCTAGAATTCTGATATCTAAATTCACATTCCCATAGTTAACTGAGACAAATTCGCAATCATCGCGTATACCTACCATAGTTATTTATTACACGAACAGACATAATATGGAAATGTATGGGAAAACCGCACAGAAAATCGTTAGTACCTATATCATCATAGCTTTTAAATTACGAAATATATGTACAATTCTACGATGTCAATTTAGTGTAGACAGACAAGAAGTCTAGGTAGTTATGATGGTGATGTTATTTTAAATTAAACGTCCCACAATTACGACTCTGTGGCGCAGTGGGCGAAGGTCCGCCTGCGACGCAGAAGGTTGCGGGTTCGATCCCCGCCGCGGGACAAATGTTTGTATGACCTACAGATATTTGTCTCGGGTCTGGGTGTTACTATGTATAATATGTGTACCTATGTATTTACAAACAAAAAGTATATAAGTAGTATATCAGTTATCTGGTTCCCATAGTACAAGCTTTGCTTAGTTTGGGGCCAGATGATGCTGTGTGAAAATGGCCAGCATTATAAAAAAAAATTGCGTAGATTTTGAACCTACGACCTCATACATACCTTTTCAGATGTTTGGAAAGATCTTGTAAAGGTCTCTGTTTTCTTTTTATCGTGTCACCAGTTTTTTCGAACCAGTGTGGTGAAAGGATTATAAGTGCGCCTCAAAGAGGCTTCTTTGGTGTACTTGATACATGTTTTCAAACTTTGTAGGTTCTAAGACATGCCGGTGTCCTCACGATGTTTTCCTTCACCATTTGAGAGTACTGGCATAGTGCAAATAAAGTTTTCGACAAAAAACTCATTGGTGCACGACCGGGATTGAACCCACGACCTTACGATCGGAAGGCGGGGCCACTACCACTAGACCACCAGTGCTTTAAGGTCACTATGTATAATATGTATGTACTTACAAAAAAAAAAGAATTTAAGTAGTATATCAGTTACTAAGTTCCCATAGTACAAGCTTTGCTTAGTTTGGGGCTAGTGATGATTTTATGTGAAATGTCCAGCATTATTTATTAATTCATTATTTAGGTACTAGCTAGCTTAAAAGGTAAGGAGTATAAATAAAATTTTGTTTTTCAGTAGATAAAAAATTTAATGATCGAATCTTTCCTAGATTCTCTTAATTTATAACAATAAAATATACAATTACTCGTATGATTATGACTTTAAGTATACATGATTGAAAATGATTTAAGTTTAAGTTTCATAGAATCGTAAATTTTAGATTTTTTGATTTGCTAAAATATTTAAAATCTAAGGAAGCCAAATTGCAATGTTTAAACATTCCGATAGACAATTACTTGCGTGTTAAATAATATAAACATAGTATTAACTAAATAAGTCTACGTTATGGTAAGGTATTCTTAACTAAGAATATCAGAAGTGTTTTTAACATCTACGTTTTAAAATCCTTTATTAATACGTGTTTCATAAAATACAAATTAAAGTAATACAATCTATCCAACTTTCAGTCAAGCGTCAACTTTAAATCCATCATTTCAACAATTCATGTCACTAAGCTCTTCAAATCCGAGATTCCTATTCGTATAGTTTAGCACCACTACTCAAAAAGGCAATTATATTGGTGGGAAATTTAGAAATCACAAAAAAGTTGTCACAATTATTTTTTTTAAAAGCACAAACTGTAATACAGACACAAATCTTAAACTATAAGATATTGAATCTACTGTATTGCTAAAACCCTTGCTGAATCATTCTAATTCTGCAAAGCATGTCCTAGTGAAATTCAACAAATACGTTACCGCTAAACATTGTAATGCAGCAATATTACCTTGTCATCCTAAATGTTTTCATACAAAACTTTTCAGTTAAGCGTCATGGAATGTCCTCTAAAAATGGTCTACTTTCACAGCAACTGTGTTCAAAGTGGTGGTGGTGGGTAGGTGTATCTGGTCCCAATCAGTGCTCAAATGTGCTTCAGTGTCAGTGGCCTTGATTGTGAGGCCTAGTGATGGGACCGCGTTGGCGCAATGCGGCAGGCGTAACGTCACAGGCCTTAAGAATACTAGACCTTGGGGGCCGCACATCACTAGTGGAGACAGCATCGCTTCACCTGTTTTTGAAGGGGCGGTTAGAACTGGTAAAGGTGATAGAAAAGCATTGGTGTCAGAAACTTGAAAAGTTTTAAAACTGATTACTGAAGAAACAGACTCAATTGAATAATTTAACTAATTTAATTAATAATTTTACAAAAATATATCAACAGAGACTATAAAATAGGCACCAATGCTTTTCCTTGACAAACATCGAAGATAAACAGTGCAAAAGAGTGTAGTAAAATATATGAAAGTGTTTAAAGTAGTAGTGGGGAAGTTTCAATCAGACAAGGACTTGAACACACAAACACAAATCGCAACACACGTTAATGCAGGTTGTTAAGCAAGCAAAGCCGACTAAATACATAATGCAGACCAAGCTATGCAGACCATACGAAGAACCGAAATATTTGGAGAACAATCTCCAAACCAAACATACGAATAAATAAGATAGTTTACGAGTACTAACAAATGTTGACGGAACTGCTTCTGATAAAGATATCAGAATGTGCAAACAACAAGAAACAAAGACTGAAAATTACACAGTGCCCAAATTAAATTCAAACATACTATCCCATGGTCTGTAGGAAGCTGAATTGTCGACGTCTCCTCTCTTCTACCTCTAAGTACGAGTGTATTGTGTTGTAGTAACTGCATAAATATACATGAAATAAATATTAAAGTTATGTTCTGGTTAGTTTTGTAACTGTAAATGAGATGAGGTGATGGTCAAGCAAAATAATGTGCATGATATTAAATGAGAGTAGAGACTTTACATTTCAAAAGTAGTTCTGTATTATTATATTTTTAAATAGTCATACTGCTACAGCACTTGACAGAATCCATGCAACGCAAAACATGCTTCACAAACTACGAGTGCTAGTTCCAATAGAACTCATTTTCAAAAAAAGGTTCCCCAAAATCATTTCCAAACTCCGTTCTCGTAACATTAAAGGCCAATTAGTATGTGCAGTCTAGTTCTACATAACGCGTGCTTCATTATACAAGCATTACCGTTGTTTGTATCGATCGGGGGTCCGCCAACGCGTTGACTCAGCCTCGGATCTGACACCGTAAAGTAGATCTTTTGTTTGATCCCAGGAGCTATTGCTTTTGGAGGTATGATGAGGGAAACTCCCCATTGCCTATCTTCTAAAACCCCTCCTTCGCTATCGAATATGCCCCAAGTTGTATGCGGACTATCAGGCTCTACTGTGTCTGGTTTATTATCGCTTCCAGAAGATTCTGCAGAAACTGCTTGCAAAACTGTGTTCTGATTGTTGATTATAGTGCTTTCGTTCTGACTGGAAGACATGCTTTGTGAGTTGTCTTGACTCGTTTCGCTCTTTTCTAATATTTGTTCGCAGAATGTCACAGTTCGATTGGGCTTCAAGGATTTGTCTTGCAGATCTTGTGACGTGTATGGCGTACTTTGCGGTTTGTTCTCAAAGTTCATGCTGCATTCAGATGCGTAATGAGTTTCCATAGATGTTGTGGATTCGTAAGCAATCGGGACTGATGTAGCCTTCAATGCATTAGATATGTGCTCAGATTTGCCATGCAATCTTGGTGCAAAAATCGGTTCTCCTTTTAATATGGTACTAGTTTCCATGTTCAGTGATTGCTCTTTTTCAGCGTCAGTTTTAGAATCAGTCAATCTTAGTGTAGAGAAATCAATTTCTTGGAATGCTTCAGTTTCTTTGCCAGCCTGTGCCTCTGCTTTTGTTTGATACATCGGTTCTCGGCGTGATAGATGGTTAGCGTCACTCAATTCATAAGGACTGCTCCGAGCACTACTGCTATCTTGTTGTTCTCCACTAGTAGTGCTTCCACTTTTCACTTCAGGTGCTGGCGCTTCCTTTGTCTCTTGGTGCGATTCATAAATCACACTCTCTTTGAGTTCTCTTTTAGACACGTAAAGAGGCTCTCTTATTTTAGCAGAGTCACTTTCATTGATTTCTTTTCTGGTCTGATATATCATTTCTTTCTTTGCTTGATTTCTCTGTTTGATAATCTCTAGTTTTTCTTCTAATCGAATGCCGTAACTTGACTCTTTGCTTGCTAAGAAGGCAGCTTTCTGGGTCAGAATTTCTTGCTTTGACACGTAAGTGCATTCCGCAGATGATGGCCTTATATCTCTAGCATCCAAAACTTCCTTTCGAGTTTCATATTGATCGGAACAACTGGATTGAACTTCAGACCGAGTAGCGTATGGAGATTCTGTTTGTCCTAGTCTATTCATCATCTCAGTTCTAGTGGCGTATGGGGGCTCACTCATGCATTTGCTCAGGGGAGAAACTCTCCCAGGGTAATTGGTTGGTGTTTGAAGTCTCCGATCTGGTCTTATCGCGTAAGGGTTCTCAGTCCATGAGGTACTTGGTGGAGGATCATAGGTTCGTTTACCATAAATAGGTTCTTTAGGAAGTGATCCTTCCATTCTCTGTTTTAACATTTCTTCCTTGGTATTGTATGGGGACTCAGAAAACCTCTGTCGTAGCATCTCTTCTTTAGTTGTGTATGAACCATCTGGGGTCATTCTAGTACGTAAAATTTGTTCTTTGCTAGAATAAGGCGACTCAGTGTATAGTGAGTCCGACTTGTTTAACATGTCCTGTTTGTTCGAGTATGGGCTTTCCGATATTATTTCTTTTCTTGTCGCATAAAGATTTTCTCTTACATATTCTGATCTTGTAGCGTACGGGTTTTCTTTTACGCATTCAGATCTTGTGGCGTAAGGACCTTCTCTTATGCTATCCGATCTTGATCCATAAGGGCTCTCTCTGACACATTCAGATCGTGTGGCATAAGGATTTTCCCTAACGCATTCAGACCTGCTTGCGTACGGGTTTTCTCTAAAGCATTCAGCTCTTGTAGCATAAGGAGGTTCCATTATCGGCATTGGCAGAGTCTGATTGTTCCCGTACGGATTTTCGTAACTTTGATTCGACATTTCTGATCGGCTTGCGTAGGGGTTTTCGCTAGAGGTATCGTAAAATGAGGTATAAGTCCTTCGCGGCTTAGGTATAGGGTCGTAAACTAGTTGATCTTTGCTTTGGTAGAGTGGTTCTGGAGGTAGCGGTTGGGTCGGATGGAATGGTTCGTGTTTGTTCTGCTGCTGTCTTTGGTAGATTGGATCTATTTTGGTAATCATGTTAAAGTTGTTTGTCTGTCCGTAGATGCCTCGCCTATTGTATTCTATGAGAGAGTTCTGTCTACGCAACAAGGGGGTAACTTTAGGTTCGGTTTCGAAATCGCACATGGAGTTCTGTCTCCTCAGGTTTTTGAACACGGGCTTAGCGTCGTAGTCCCTGACCGTGCAAATAGAGCCACTTTCATCGCAGAACGAGCTCTGTCGTTTGAGGATCGGTTTCAGAACAGGCTTCTCGCAGGAAGACGAGTTGCTGCGCTGCAGCATCTGGTTCCTGATCTGAGTGTTCCGTATGTGCGTGGTCATATCGCTGAGATCTGACTTTTCGCGTCGCAGCATGGGCATCTGATGCCGCTGCTGCAAGTCACTCTCGCACAGCGACTTCTGCCGAGACACTTTCTGGGAGTTTTTGGTTTTCGAACGGAAGAGGTCGAGTACGGCGTTTTTTATGAAGGACGGTTTTTTCGACAATTTCTTTTTAGTTTTTGGGGAGAATGACTCGTCGCGCTCCACGCTCGAGTTCATGGCTTCGGACGAGCTGCGGAAACCCACAACCAAACACCCTCTTAGTTGGGCACTCATGGGGTCACAAGCCAAGTTCAATAACTCACAGTTGAAGAATCTAGCTTGCTTCAATGATATGGCAATTTTCAAGAGGTGAATTTTGCGATTCTGTGCAAAAGCATATTGAACTATTTGTCACAGAGATAAGCTACTATTTCTATCTAACTAGTCTAACTAGTAAACTATAAATAAATAAACTAAATACAAGATCTACTGTGATATTCCGTACTCTAAAAAGAATAAGGTAGAAGATTCCAGGACAGTTTAAGATACACTAAAGACAACATAATTCAATATGCTTTCACAAGACAAGTTGCACTAAAATGCAGACACGCACTGCCAATTTGTTCACTAAACTAATATGTTATTACAATTTACAGACTTACGCCCCGAAGGATTATGTTACATATACTTTTAAACCACATACAAAACCATAGCAATACTGTGGCCCGTCAAGACATTGTTAGTCGTATGTGAAGCGATCGGTGTTTGCATGTTAGAGCAATTGTACAGGGGCTGGTATAGACAAGGTTGAAGGATCTCTTTTGGATGATGAACGTTCTCAAAAAGTAGTTCTAGTTCCCTAAGGCACTCTAGATGGCGCTTCCTTTGGCCTTTAATAAATTTCAGCGTAAAACAGAGTGGAATAACTGTAGCAGAAACTAAATATACCAAAGATTCTGTAGTAGGATTCAATTAATTATGATAAAAAGCCCAGTTTATGAATAAACTAAGAACAAAATAATATGGAGTCATATCCTGAGTAGCGCCATCTAGTGAACGACTCAGAACTATTCTTTGAGAATGATCCTCTTTCAAACATGCATTGAAGGACATTTCTAATCTCATGAAATGGGATGACGAGCAAATTTTTTGAGACTTTGATATCACGAAATACTTATGTTTTTGTATACGACCCCGCCTAATTTTATGTTTCTAGATATTTGTTCAATAGAAAAATCGTAGAAGAAACACAGTTTAGAGTTAGAGAAAGCCTTACCTCAAGTTATGCATATGCTGCGGCTTCCTGTAGAGTTCGAACGCCGATCCTCTTTGTTCCCGACTGCCAGCTAGATCTGAAAGTGGACCGTCTTCTTTGATTTTAAAATAATGTGCTTTGTTTCCTTGTTTTATGACTGCTACAGTGAGTCGAGGGTAAAAAGTAACAGTCGAGAGGTACAATAAGCACAACGGATCTTTAGCTCTCTGAAGTTAGGTGCAATACACAGCACAGATGCACAAATCCATAAATCCAGAAATCCATAGGTCATATCTGTAAAGCCAGGTCAGGTGCGACACTGTTTTTGTGTTTTCTAACATCAAATAGTTAGATATTTGATGTTAGAAAACACATGGGCGTTGGCCTACATTTTTAATGCAAAATGTTATCCGAGGCGTACGAAAAACATTTTTTGTTAGTTTGTTTTCTTATTTTTAGTCGCAGGAGACACGGCTTAAGAATAGATGTAATGTTAACGATTCATATAAAAATAATTTCGGAAATATTCATAGTTTTTAAGGTAAAGTTATGGTGAAGGAAAACATCGTGACGAAACCAGTTAGGGTTCGTATAGGCGGCGATGGGCTTGCAACCTGTCACGTATGGAATACTAACTTCTGCAAGATGTGGGCATGTATCAAATATGTGTTAGGACATGCCTCTGACTACCCCCCTTAGACATCTTCATAGGATCTGGAATAAGTAACATAAAACGATCTGAGAGAATGTCTAACGCACCTTGGGGATACAGTCGTGAACCTGTGTAGTATAAATACTTACCTAAGTGTGGGTTATGTGGGAGATGTATGGCGCGGTGGTGTGACGGCGGGCCGGAGTACGGGGGCGATTGGGACGCCATCTGTCCGCTGTACATGTTGCCCTGGAAAGAATACTTATTAAAACTTGTACGAAAATAATGAGAATTATTGTATTCTACGCAAGTTATATCTTCCAACCCAGAGTGTGCAGGAGCCGCCATTTTGTAAGCGAGACAGATAGTGTGATTTGTTCGGCGTGTGAGAAGTACAGAGCTATAGATACGCAACGTCATTTACAGCGACAAAAACACTTTTTACCTAATTACGAGTACAAGTTCACTAAACAACCCATCGAAAAATAAAAAGATACAACTAAAGAAATACTTGTAGGTTTCATAACAAAACAAAACCCACTAAAAAGTGTGCTGTTTCTGAGATAAATAGCAAAATGTGTGCAAAACATGGACACACCACTCGTGTTTTTAAAACACGTAATCCAAGATAAAAGTTCGAAGTATAATTTCCCTAAATGTTGTGGGGGGAGGCTCCATGTTCAAATTTTGGGACTTGGGAGAGAGTCAGCTGTTGGTAGTTGTTGTGGAGGGGGGGTGTGGGGGGAGGCTCCATGTTCTTATATTGGGAGAGAGTCTCCTGTTGGTAGTTGGAGTGGGGGGAGGAGGGAGTGCGGGGGGAGGCTCCATGTTCTAATGTTGGGAGAGAGTCACCTGTTGGTATTTGTGGTGGGGGGGGGGAGTGCGGGGGGAGGCTCCATGTTCTAATGTTGGGAGAGAGTCACCTGTTGGTAGTTGTTGTGGGGGGGGAGTGCGCGGGGGAGGCTCCATGTTCTAATGTTGGGAGAGAGTCACCTGTTGGTAGTTGTTGTGGGGGGGGAGTGCGCGGGGGAGGCTCCATGTTCGAATGTTGGGAGAGTCACCTGTTGGTAGTTGTTGTGGGGGGGGAGTGCGGGGGGGAGGCTCCATGTTCTAATGTTGGGAGAGAGTCACCTGTTGGGAGTTGTTGTGGGGGGGGAGTGCGGGGGGGAGGCTCCATGTTCTAATGTTGGGAGAGAGTCACCTGTTGGTAGTTGTTGTGGGGGGGGGAGTGCGCGGGGGAGGCTCCATGTTCTAATGTTGGGAGAGAGTCACCTGTTGGTAGTTGTTGTGGGGGGGGGAGTGCGCGGGGGAGGCTCCATGTTCTAATGTTGGGAGAGAGTCACCTGTTGGTAGTTGTTGTGGGGGGGTGCGCGGTGCGAGGGCTGCGACAGCGAGTGCTGGTGCGAGTACTGGAACCCGCCCCTAGGTGACTGCATCATATTGGAGGGGGGAGCCTCCATGTTCTAAACAATAAATACAATATAACATTAGTATACACTTTTATAGTGAAACACACATAAAATAAAATACATAATAGGCACTCAAAAAATGTATTACAATGGGCGGAATTATCGCTATAAGCATTTTTTTTTCCATATGGAGCAAAGGTTGCCCAATGCCCCACATTTGAGTGTATGTGCGAGAGTTTTTGACTCACTCATAAACACTTACATGTCATAAATTAAATTGGCAATAATTGATACCTAAATACATTGTAAAAAATAATACTAATAATAATAAAACCATCAATTGAATTTAATAAGTATATAAATTAAATATTCTACAAATTTATATTGAACAAACACAACTGTTGAAAAATTTGTCCACTCTACAAAAGGCCCGCCCATTTTTTTTTAAGTAATTAGTAATAATAATATATTACCCCATTCCTCGGCATATGCGCATCAGGCGGGCGGTAGTGCTTGGGTTTGGGCGGAGGGACCGGCTTGTAGGGCGGCACGGCGCCTGTCCGCCCGCCGTAGTCAGCTTGAGACGCTGAGTTCGTCCTGGCACTGTGGATATAAAATGGTCGATGGTCAAAACTGAGTGTTAGTCAAAGTCAAACAGCATAAGACCGCTGGTATCACTTTGAACGTGTTGCAGATCTGTGTGGCCTAGTATACAGAGTGTAAAAAAACTGCTACCGAAAACTGAGGGGTTTCAATCAGACCATGATTCTGAACATATTTAGCGAAAAAAAAACACAAAAAAAGTTTTGACTTAGCTACGTCATTTTATTTTCTAGTTATTTACTACTAGTACAACATAATAAGACCATACCTACCTAATTATTTCATTTGTAAAAGAAAAAAACAATTAAAACTCAAAATCTAGCAATCTACGGATAAAAACGCGCCCAGTACATACGCTCGACCAGCTGTGCGAGGTCGGTTTTCTCCGGATATAATGATTTTTGGGAAAATCCTTTTGGATTTGGTTGTGTGTTGGGATGCTGTACCTACCGCTTTCGGCTTCGGTAGCCGTCTTTTTACACCCTGTATATTGTCTGTGGTGTGGCTAAGATTGTAAATAACGTCGCTTGAGATTTTTTTTTTTTTTGAGTAATGTAATTTTCTAGGCTGAAAGTCAATTCAAGACAATTCAAAATGAGTCTTAGTTTACTAACAAAATTGTCTGACTACAAAAAAGTAGTAGCCTAGGACACAATTTGCCTCATTATTTATAAGTTTTGCCTACTATTGTGAAATCCAGCATCTACCCGGGATTCAGGATAAATCCTCGCGGGCATTTTCATGAAACCATAACAAAGTTTTATCAAAATCTAATCAATGGTTCCAGAATGCAGGAAATACATAATTGAAACTTTCCTATTCAATTATATATAGACAGAAGATAGATAGAAAATACTTTATTGCACACCACATAAAAAAGTAAAACAAAAACATACAAAAAACTAAACTATGATATACAATCGGCGGTCTTATCGCTAAAAAGCAATCTCTACCAGACAAATATATAAAATCATCATCGTGATCATGGCGTGTGCAACTGCGCCAAAATATCGGGAAACTCTAAATAAATTGAATCATGGTAAATATCCCGTTAATGTTGATGACCATGATAGTTTAAAAGTTATATATAAAAAAATATGTTTTTTGATACCTGTATTTAGCATGTTCATTAGTAGGTACACTGGGAAGCGAAGGTCCCCTTGCATGCGCTGTCCCGTTCATAGTCGGCCGCCCGTTCTGTTGCGGACTGCGGTAGGTCTCTGCAGATCTGTTCAATTATAACAGTTTATTTTATATCTTGCTTATTTTATATCGGCGTCTGGTCTAAGCGACGCGTGATCCGAGAGCTGGCACATTTTTTTCTCAAAGGATCAGCATTGCCATCCAGGGTGGTAATGCCGCCAGTGTTTTGGGGACGCTTCCGACTGACAGTGACCTGGATCAGTTGAGCAATCTATAGACCGTTTCTAACGATCCTTAGATAGCTTGACTAATCCTGTAAAATATATGTAAATATGTAGTAGCTAGTTTCTGTAAATTAATAAATAGTTTTTTTATATCTTGTCCGTAATGTACAAGAATGAGGATAAATGAGTGAACGAGTGAAAGTGACAGAGTGGGCTAGTGAGAGTGGGTGAGTGAGAGTAAGTGAGTGAGAATGAACGAGATTCTGTTTATAATACAATACCTATTCAGGATTATTTTCAAAATGCTGTAAGTATAAGTAGGTATCTACTATAAGTATTATGCTACGTTTATACTATCGTCATGCCACTGCTCATGCCGCTGCCGGAAATATTTCCCAAAATACTTCTGCGGCAATATCGACGCGAGTGGGGTGTTCACACTATGCCCTCATACTCATTTGTTGATCAACTTTCAAACATGAATGACGTCGCTTTTCTTGGTGCTACAGCATTGTCTGCTTAGTTTAAGTCATTATATAAGTGTTTTAAATACATCTTCGATGTTAATCTTCTATTGGAATATTTTACAAATTCATACGGATGCGATTCCACACATCTCATACACTAATATACTTAAATGTATGGTTTTTAGCATGAGGATTAATTGAGGATATCATAAATTAACCGCTCAATTTGACAAAGTTCTAAAATTGTTATGGTTTGATCATTATTTCATACATAAATTACTTAACTTCGGGCAGCAAGTGAGGCATAATGTAAACACTCACTCGTGCTCGCGCTGCCTTCCTTTGACTTCCGCCCGAAAAACCGACAATCGAGGGAGCAGCGGGCAGTGGCAGTGGCATGAGCAGTGACAGCGCGAGTAACCTATTTACATACTCGCGCTGCCCACTTCCCTGCTCACTTCCCTTCCCAACAGGCGATAGTGTAAATGGGGGGTTAATAAGGCATACCTGTAGTTGTTTTCAGGATTTCTGTTGTAATCCAATGAGTTGTGTTCGTGTGAGTTGGAGTTTCTCTGCGGACTCTGTGCTGACATGGCGCTGGGGTTGGGCGGCGGTGGAGGTTCCATTTTACTGAAACGTACAAAATGTTTATGATACGAATCGTTAGTGTTCTTATAGGCGACGATGGGCTTGCAACCTGTCACGTATGGAATACTAACTTCTGCAAGATGTGGGCATGTATCAAATATGTGTTTGGACATGTCTCTGACTACCCCCCTTAGACATCTTCAAAGGATCTGGAATAAGTAAGATCGGAGAGAATGTCTACCGCACCTTGGGGATACAGTCGTGAACCTGTTGTTACGAATCGTTTATGACATTAAAAATGTATCGTTAGAGGGTGTGATGTAAATATGGGAGGTGTAACAAATGTCGTTTTAAAAACTGGTGTGGTTTTTTTTTAATCGGATCATCAACGCCTTACCCACTTTTCACTTAGTTTTCACTCTGATCATTTCCACATTCACTCCTTTCCCATATCATCTTTCATACAGTCCATCCATCTTTTCATTGGTCTACTTCTTCTGCTACATCCATCAAATTTTTATGTAGATAACATTCTTCTCATCACATGACATTTTTTCCTCCCTCATGATAATAAAATACTTATCTATGTTCGTATGAGTCAGTGGCCAACTCTAAAGACAGAGTTTTGGCCTCCATCATGGCTTAGCCAGGACCGACAATTTAATGTGTCCTCGATTCTTCATACTTCTATTCGTATAAAATGTAGCTAAGATACGTACATAGAAGGCGGTGCTACTTTAAGGTCGTCTGGTGCGTTGGGCGGCAGTCGGCACGTTCCCATCCCGGAGCCGTTAGGTTGGCCGCTGTACTCGTACGGAGAGTTACCATCGTACGAATTCTGTGGATAAACTCTGTTTATCTGTCTGTGTATCTGTGTATCTGTCTTTGGTATCGTAGCTCCTAAACGGATGAACCGATTTTCGTTTAGTTTTTTTGTGTCATAGATAATTTTATCCCGAGTGTAAGAAGCCATGTTTCATGAAAATCTGTTCAGCCGTTTGAAGATCATCAGCTCTTTAATAGTTAATGAGGGGATCTGACTAACTTCCTTTTGTCTATTTTTTCTAGAAGTGGCGGGGGTTTTTCCGTAGCAGGGTCTACAAACAGATGAATCATCCGCGCAGCCCTATGCCAGCAAGTGCTTCTACGAGCTGTCCTGTTGCCTGCAAGTGCATAAATCATACCGTGGGCGGGTGCCGGGGCCGGTCGAGGGAGCCCTGGCTGAGCGCGGGCTGCAGCCCCACGTTGCCCCGGCCGGGGTACTCTTCTTCCTTGGCTGCGCCGAATAACCGCTCTTGTGCACTCGGACGGTTGTTGGTCTGTAAAATTGTGCATTTATAGCGACTTCGATGTTGACAAGACGAGATTTTTTAAGATTTAACGTATCATCTATTAGGACTAAAACAGACGACGAAGATATCAGTGAACAACACACATAAAAAATATATCATATGTACAGTCAGCATCAAAAGATGATTAACAGTTTGTTTTTTTAAAGCGCCTTTTCTCTTCGATTTCTAAGAAAAAATAAACTTTGCTTGAGAAATTATTATGGACTGAGAGTTGATCATCAACTATTTGTAAAATTTTTAGTTATGGTGTTACGGATTTCGGAAATATTCTGATTTTGGAAACTTCAAATGTTAATCAACTTTTGATGCTGACTGTACATCCAGCCGACCATCTTTTTTTAAGTAGGTAAGTATCTCCAAAATAGATTTAAAAAATCTGAGTAAGCAGATGTTTACCGATCTTGGGGTGAAGTACCAAGCTTCGAGCTGGAATAAACACAGTACAAAGTGCACAATGAGACAATATAGTATGACTTACAGAAGGGTTATGCCTGAGGTTATGCGGCGGACGGCCCGGCGGCGGCGCGGGCAACAATACGCCACCTGTAGGCCGTGTCACCGGCCCTCCGCGCGGGGGCAGCTCGGGCACTATACAACATTACACAAACATTTAGGCTTATTCACTAATAATAATAATATAGTTTTTATTTAAGACAACAGAGTCCACAGTGTTAGTAAAATCTTAAACAATATGGGTTAGTACTTAATAACTAAAACAGATTTCGTCCTCTGGGAAAGCTGAAAAAACCAGAGGACACGCATAATTATTTGCAATTTCTTTTAGAATGCTGTTGCTACTCGCGCGCATTCTGCTTAGTAATGCTTAGTACACCTAACTTCAGAGAGCTAAAGATCGGTTGCGGTTGTCATTTATATCAATATACGCGAGCGTACAGGCGGTCGAGCACTGTTTCCAGGCTTATGATAGCGCTAAATAGGCCCTACTTCATTAGAACGTAGACATAGAGACGATTTTCATCATACTCTGGAAGAGTACATGTTGCGCTAAACCATGATTTATGATCAATCATTACATTTTTAATGTGAAACGGCAAAAATAAATTTTGATTCCGCTTTTTGGTGTACCAACAATCACATACAACTTTGGCAAACGTAACAGTTTAAACGTACCACAAGAACACTGCACTGTAAGAATTTCACAGTATAAATCAAGGAACGTAGTCACAACCTAGTGCTATACAACAAAGAGTCGCGAAAAACACAATTGTATCAATCACTTTACTTGTATAAAAATACAAGTAAAGATTATAATATTCACTTCACTGTGAAGATATAGATAAATGCAAGTTAAACGTGTTCCAACTGCGGGTCGAAATACTCAAATAATCTGTACCCCAAAATAAAAGGCCTCGATTCCTTTATATGCAAATCTGTTGGAGGGGGAATTCAATAGGATTAGAGATCTACCTGGAGAGTTGCAAACTTTTTTGCTCCTTTATTTTTAGGGTACCTTGACCCTTTTGAAGGCTAACCTGTTTGAAGGTTGGTGAGTCATAATTATTGGTTTTGAACGACTTTGTAATTTATACACCATCTGTTTTTTAGAACCAGCATCTTTAAAAAGGCAAATGATCATTTTAAAAGCTTTATTAAGATGGTTATTTGAGTATGTGCTTTGGATTGATGTTATTATAGGTATATCGCTTCGTCATTGTGAATTTGCTATTTGGGTAGATGATTATCTCTGTTTACCTTTTTGAAGGTTGAACGATGGTGGTATTAATATATGTTTTTTTTTCATATTTATCAGTTAAAGCACCGGTAGCGCCATCTACACGTTTCACTTAGTGAACTCATGCTCATTGTCCGAAGTTACATTCAGAATCAAATGACGAAGAGATATCGCTTTAGCTAAATCTGTAATTTTTAAATTTAAAGTATTAAACCACACTTAGGTATTTCATTGCGAAATGAAAAGTCTTATCAATTTTTTTTAACCCGTCGGAATTGATCGATGGTTTAAAACTTTAAATTTAAAAATGATGATCATACCTGTTCCATATAAAGGCGAGTGTGGTGGTGAATGCGTCATGTTGCCGCTATGATACGGCGGTGCTTCGGAATTGGGCATCATGTTTGGTACACTGTGACCGTTCATCGGAGCAGGTGCACCGTTGGAGGTGGCCGAGAAACCGTACTTACTGTCGCCGTACCCACCTTGCTGTTGGAAGGAAAAAATAATTTTCAGAATCCCAAAATCTAAAAAATTAGAATTAGAAACGTAAGGTTTAGATACCGAATACAAATAATACAACCTATTTTATAACACCTAAAGATATCGCATGAATTGGGGAGTTGTTTCCCAGATAAGGCTTTGCAAAACATGACTAAACTAAAAAGGATAACTTCATATCATTCACAGTTATTACAAGATGTAAGATAATATACACACAGATAAAAGTAAAAAGAAGAATATAATGTAGCTTTATATAAAGAAACAAACCGTGTAAGGCGGTGGTACTGCATCAGCCATATGATTAAGATCATCATCTCGATCCATGTTGTCTTGTGTCGTTGCAATCGATGGGTCAGACGATGACTTGACCAGTCTTGGCGCAGGTGGCGGACTAACTTCTAAGTCACTCTCCGGACTTGAGGCGTAGGATAACCTATTCTCTGTACTCGAAGACATTGAGAACAGGAAATCATCCGACAACGGCTCAGGCCTCTGTTCCGCCATTTTGTCGATGTCGGCCATTTTGTAGCGCAGCGTCCGGGAAGGTGGGTTATGGAAGGGGTGACAAGACAAGACAAATGAATGATTGCACAGAACTTTACAGAAACTAATATTTTAGCGTCTGTGAATGATTAATGTACACACTTGGATGTTAACATTCAGTTATGAAAACGTTGCGGGACTTGAATGTTAGCATCCATTAATGGGTGGTATTTAACACTGGTAAATCGTGGTTTTAAAATAATCACACGTTGGAAATGTTTGGCATAAATTGTGACCAAAAAATTAATATAAACAATACACTATCTTAACATAAAATCCATGCACTAAAAGCGAATGCATTTAAAGCAACAAGCAGCCAATATACAAATAATAAGGGTTAATGAGCAAATAAAATTAAAACAAACTTGTGCTTATCCTAACATGGTATCTATTCTGGTATATTTTGCAATTTACTGAAGTTCTAGACATACCCTAAATGCTGTTCAGAGATAGGCTTACTCAGAGTTGGCTGAGCATCTCTTTCGGCGTCTGATTGCTCTGATTTTTCGACTTTATCCAGATCTTCCAACTTGAGGGTAGGTAAAGATAAATTCCTGATTTTGTTCAGAGATCTCTCAGTTACAGTAGGTAGAGTACGAACTTCGCTGTACCTAACCGGCTCGAGTTTCACACTACACTTGCAATTGGGAATGCGACAAACCTGTCTTACTGGCTTCTCTAGTTTTAGTAATGGTTTTGGAAACTCTTTCTGAAGTCGAGCCTTCCATTCAGGGACCTCGTTTGTCTTTCTTACATCATTATCGATGAAAAACGATGCTGGTTTGTACTGCTCGGACATCGGAACTACTGAGGATGGTCTTTGTATAAACGGAACAGGAGATTTGCAAGATGACTCCATAACACTGTAAGGTCTAAAGGATTGTGCCTGGAAGCCTTTTGTGAACTGCTGTTGCGGAGTGTTTAAATCTGCTTTGTTTTTCATTTTCCGTTGGTACGTCATGGCCATCTGTCGTTCCTCATAGGGGTTGATAGCAACCGTATGTCTATTCTTGTTAGGAATACCGTAGATGTTATTGGGCATGCAGTGAGTGAGTGTTTCGGAATAGTAATATGGTACTACGTGGTTTCTGTTAGCGTCATACAAATGATCGTGGGGTTTAGTGTGCGGGCTGGATATGGCTTGAGGCGAGCTTAAAGGTCTGGGAGACTGGTAGTTGGGCATGGGGTAGGAGATGGGGTAGAAGGCGGGGTAGGGGGAGGGAGGGATCGGGAAGTATATATCCGACACCATTTCAACGTGCTATACCAAGACAGAACAGAAACGATTTTTGTTAATAAATATGTTCATTTTGAGAAATGCGAATACAGTATTTTTAATTAGATATCCATACTATACTATATACTATTATACTATATACTATATATATACTATAAACTTCAGAATATTTGACGGTCACGCCATCGCGTCAAATGGCGTGATATACAATGTTGGAATCCATTATTACGTAAAACTCTTGATCCATTTGACATATAAGTCGTTTGGAGCCACGTTGAATGGCCTAACCGTGAATGCCCACCTATAAGATTTCATGAAGAAGTTTATGATATGTTCCGGAAAACAGTATGGTAATTTTCATGGCTTCAAATAGAAGATTTGAAGATTGAATCCCATCTTATTAATATAGCAAAAGCGAGAACACTGTATTCACATTTCCGAATAAACGCAGTATAGAGAAAAGAGCACGTAGTTTACCAATGCACCCATTTGCCTTAACAACCATCTGAAGCGATGCTTTTACTGTAGAACATGTTAACATAGATGATTATATTATGTAGAATCTATTAAGTTTAAGTAGTTCCAATTCCCAAATAATTGTGTCCCAGGACAGTCAATATCAAACTTAGATTAACATACTTAAAAGATTTAGGAGTGTGCAGGAGCGATTTAAGTTTTTGTAGTTATTTATTTCAAAATCTGTTAAAGCTACAACCTTCATATTTAGGGAAATTATACTTCGAACTTTTATCTTGGATTACGAGTTTTAAAAACACGATTAGTGAAAGTTTTCTAGATAATATATTTTTTTGAAAAATACATGTTTTGCACACATTTTGCTATTTATCTCAGAAACAGCACACTTTTTTGGTGGGTTTTTGTTTTGTTATGAAACCTACAAGTATTTCTTTAGTTGTATCTTTTTATTTTTCGATGGGTTGTTTAATTAACTTGTAATTAGGTAAAAAGTGTTTTTGTCGCTGTAAATGACGTTGCGTATCTATAGCTCTGTACTCCTCACACGCCGAACAAATCACATTCGCTGTCCCGCTTACAAAATGGCTGCTCCTGCACACTCTTAAGATGGTATAAGAAAAAGTAGTTCATAGTTCATTAAAATAAATTGATAAATTCTAAAATATTCCGATAACATCTGATGCTGACTGTACCTACTACTTATTTGTAGTGTCCCGTAACCAACATATAAATATGACCGCACTTTGGATGCGTTTTCGTACGAATTTTACTCGTACATACGAATTAGTCGTGTTCGCATAGTGTGCGAGGCATCGTAGCATGAGTAGAAAATAAAAAAATGTATATTAGCACGACTCCCCAAGGCGCGGTAGACATTCTCTCAGATCTTTTAATGTTACTTACAGATCCTTTAAAGACGTCTACGGGGATAGTCAGACGCATGTCCAAATGCATATTTGATACATGCTCACGAGTAGAATTCGTACAAAAATGCATCCAAAGTGCGGCCGGCCTCAACCAACATAAAAATACATTACGCTACAAAGTTTTGAGAATGATGTCTCAGGTAACATACCTTGGTCTCGGAAACCCAGAGTTGCTGCTGCTGCGTCCTCTGTATGAGGTCCAATAGCTTCGCGAACCAGGTCGCCTGGTTAGCCTCACTGAGGGTAACGGTGTGAGTGAACACGTGACCCCAAACCCGTTCCATATGCTGGCATTGTTCTAGCACCTTCTTTGATGATTTGTGGGCAGATCTAGAAGTGAAGCGTGGATAAAGACATGGGGGCTTATTACAAGAAAATGAGCCGAGTTTAGACCAAGTCTAACTAAAAAACTGTCCCTAGAAAAACGATCTTTAAATACTCGTACATAGAACGCTTTTTTGTGGTAACAGTTTTGTTTTGACATGTGTCAACATGGGGTTCAACCAAGGTTTTACGTTTTTATAATAAGCAGCTAGGTATTTGTCGTTTTATTCAGAAACTAATCAGTTTTGATAACTAATATATTAGGCCATAGGGCGAATGAAAATGATAACTGCAGTACATTACAATTTTATTCCCAACGACCCCACTACGCAAACCAATGGGGTCATTGGAAATAAAATTTTATATTCCCAACCACCACACTGATAGGGAGGTTAGTGTGGTCGTTGGGAATTTGTATTCCCAACTGCCCCACTAGTGGGTAGGCTAGTGGGGTCGTTGGGAATAAACCTTATTAAGGTTTAAAATAGGACTTACTTAGGCAGGCCAGCCCTCAGCTGTTTGATGATATGCTTATTATCCGCCTTCATGAATATGACGATAGGGTAGAACTGCGCATAGTTTAACCGATCGACGGCGTTAGGCGTGATGTCCAATAAAGCGTGCTTTCCTCGTTCCATAATGGATCTGATGCTGGAGAGTCGGATGATGCTAGTAGACTTGCTTTTGCTGTCTTCTAATGTACTGTCCATTTCTGAGGAAAAACATATTTTAAAATATTAAAACTAAATACAGTACGCACAACCAATTTTTAGCTCTCTGAAGTAGCTGCGCAGAACCCATTTTGATGACCCATAAAAGACGAAGACAGCGTTGTATAGCTGCCTCGCTCACTCGACTACTCACGCAAATCTGCGCAATTGTTTAGTGCACTTAACTTTAGAGAGCTAAAGATCGGTTGTGAATACTGTACCTTTAAACGCAACTGGCAACGATATTACAGCACACCTCTCTTCTGCAGTGAGATTTCCATTGAGTGTCTCTGAACTTCGACAGTTCTTTATTTCGAAACGTCGCTAACTTCGAAAAGACATGTTCGACAAGCGTTTGTTTCGACGGAACATTACTTCGACAACACAATCTTCGAAAGACCACTACTTCGACAGACCCTACTGCGACATGCACTTCTTGACTACGATTCCGATTTTCCGGCTCATTCACTTTAAGACATTTTATACAATTACATAGGTATATACGATACAAGAAACTTGAGAGGTGAAGTATATTCAACGACTTTTTATCACGATGATAGGTCGCACGAATCTAGACTGTTTGCTCAAATAGCCCTATAAAGTCGTATAAGAAAAGTGCTCACCACTCTTATACGACTTTCCATACATTCTGTTGGAAGCAACTCGTTATATAACTTACTTGGTGAAGAGAATTTGTCAGGGTTCTCAGTAAGCAGCCTTTCTCTTGCAATATCTCCTACAGCACCTAACACAATGACGGGTCGAACGAATCCAGGCTGTTTGAGCACCACTCGTTCATATGCGGGGAATTTACTGATGCTGTCTGATAGCACTACTTCGTCCCAATGCTCCTGTGGAAGGTAAAATATAATTGAAATGCCTAAATAGATAAAGTGATGTTTTTTTTAATGATGAATGGGTCGGGTCTTGTCCTTGAAACTTACACAGGCAAGAGTGAGGTCTACGATGGAGCGAGCTTACCCAGAAGGTGCCTATTAACTTGGAAAACTGTAATGATTTCTTATCATTAACCAAGGTGGTGGAAGATTTGATGTGACTATTTATTTGTTATCTCAGAAACATTATCAAAACTGATGTGGGCATGTTGCACATATGTATTTGGTCGTGTCTCTGGCTACCCTCTTTAGACACCTCCAAAGGTTATTGTTATCCCGGCACAGTACCTTATTAAGAGGTAAAGCGTCCGGTTCATTACAACTGAATCTCAAAATGCCTGAGAACATCATCCACGCTTTATACATTTTTGGTCCAAAATCCAAAAGTGCCGGTCAAACAAAAAAAGTGTTGTATTCTGATAGAACACGTCGGCCTTAGCATTTGTTAATATAGCAACAAATCTTTAGCTACTTGGTACTAAGTTACTCGCTACTCGACTAAAATACAAGCCTAGTCCGAAATAGGCATTAGGGTCTAGACATGAAGTTAGCAGTTTCGATAAAAAAAACTACCGCGGACAATGTAATAGGTACATAAAAAACACATGATAACCAGCTACACGAATTTATTACCTTCCCAAGACTCTTAGTCCGACGATGTGTGGAACGACGTCGTCTGAAGAAGTTGTGTTTAACGTCGTTCCCAGACATTTCCTTCTTGGTCGCGTTGAACTGAGCCGTTGCTAGTTCTTCCGCTCGCGCCTTGTTGGGAATCTGCCCTTTTTGGACTTCGTGGTTGTTGCGACCTGATGAGATGGTGAAATTTAAACTCGAACAAACCTAGCAAACTACAAAACTTTCAAAAGACAATGGAAAGGAGCATGCTGAATTAGAAAACTCGAAATTATTATTTACTAGCTGCGCTCCCGCGGTGTGACCCGCAGTCCCTTGGGATTTTTTAAATTTTTTCGGGATAAAAGGTAGCCTATGTCCTTCCCTGGGATACAACCTTTATTGACAGTTTTACACCTAAGATACTGCGCTCCATGGCCCGTTGACAGACCCCAAGAGCGGACTTCTGACTTCTTAGAATGTTATTATATAAGTAAGTGTTTGTGTAAATAAAAAAATAAATAAATATCATGACTGTATCCCCAAGGCACAGGCACGAAAGGGACATTCTCTCAAATTTATAGGGTCTTTAAAAATCTAAAAGTTAAATGACTTTTGCTGCCTTTCATCTGACCTGACTGGGTGAAATGTTATGATCATTAAGGTCACTGATAATAATATGACCTACAGGTTTCGTATACTAACCACAGCTGCTGTCATAAACCTTTTCAAACAAATTACTTTTGCAAAATTTTATGTTGCGTGCTATTTGAGCAAATACTGAAATGTTATGGACCTATAGCTTATACGGTTATTAGAATGTTTTATTGCCGACCTAATCTCTAAAAAGTACATAAATAAAGGTACTCACCTATCCTATAAACTTGCCAGGCGCCAACCGTCCCGTTATGCAGAGTATCGACCACGTGGAACACATCGCCACATCGGAACGACATCTCTCCGTCTGTCGGCTCGTTGTAGTGGAAATGTGTCTTTATGTGAAACGAATCGCCCGCTGGAAGAAACATTAGTGAAGTGAAAACTTCTTTAGGCGCGTTGGGCATTTTTGATGAGATGAGAATAAATTCTTGTATTTGCCTCGAAAAGGTCAAGCTCACCGACACCCATCTAGATATGTACTCAGTAAACTTTAACGGCAACATTTTTACATTTCTAAAAGCTCATTTTATAACTAAACGGGTGAATAAAAATGCATATTTTTTTTTGTTTTGGTTTTCACTTCTTACGGCACTCCCGGAAGTGCCACGGTTTTTTTATTTAGTAAATAGGTAAATAATGCTGTAAGATGAACACAGCATCATTTGGCCCCGAGAAGTAGCTAGGTACATAGGAAATGCTTGTGTGATGGGACCAACATTTGTCGAATCATATCTTAAAAGAACCTATAAGTTCAGTCAAGTATTAGAAATATCAATCCGAGGATCATCAAGCAGCAAAAACAGAGTATCCTTAATAAGTAACAATAGAGGATACATAGAAGATCACGCAGAACACTCATATTCTGCTCATGATGCACTGACTCATATTATCTAATTCGAAGCTATTATTGGCTATTTGCAAACTATTAATTAGTTTTAAGACTTCAGTTTTAAGATGTAAGTAATTCTCATGAGAATAAGATTTGTACCAATTCACTTCATAGCTATCATAGAGTCAACTTACGCATCTGACCGCTCGCAACAGCATTATATTCATCCGGCGAGTGTTGGACTATGAGATCAATTCGTTCTTGCAAACTGAGGAGATATAGAACTGCCTCCTCTCGCGTCACTCCTTTCATTTCCATCTCGTTCACCTGACAACAAATATCATTGTTTTATATCAAGTAAGTGTAGGTTTAGGGGGTATAGTCTGCGGCACCAACTGGTAACCCCCTCGATTCACGCAGTGTCTTTTAGGGGAGTTACCAGTTGGTGAAGCTGACTGTACACTATCTAAATAGTTTTAAAATCTTCAAAGATCCCTAAGTGAATTTCAGCTTTCTATCAGCATCTAGACTGAAGCTATGACGGTTCAAAAATATGAAAAAACTACCTCTAATCAAAGCATTTAGAGCCTTATAACACTGGCGGTTGACGAGCGGATTCAAAGCGGAGCGGCGAATCCGCTGCGCATTGTAATCAGAATAAACTAGCCTTAATCGTATTTTGTTGTAAAAAGTTTTCTTTATCAGGGCAGGTTGGCTTTTTACGAGTGTATAAAATAGAGTTCATGGCAAACCCGCCGCGTGCCCGCTCTGTCGACCGCCAGTGTGATAAGGCTGCTAGTCGTATTGCCTTGCTCTGGAAGCTGATGAGACGCTGTAGGGGTACCCCTGGCTATCTTTCTTTTACCTGGAGTCACTATCCTATCATCTGTGGACCACACAGCATAAGCCCCGCCCCCACGAGCCTTCCTTCAGTAGCCTGTAAGAGCAGTAGGGTACCTCCCTACGTTGAGGTCCTGGCTATCCTTTATTTTTATGTTTATCTCCGTCAGTATCCTGTAAGAGCTGACGGTGGGGTACCTCTGGTTACCTTGAGGATCTTGTCTGCGGGCTGCAGGCCCTGGAGCGCGGCGGGGCTGGCGGGCTGCACGCCCGACACGAACACGCCCGAGTGGTTGCCGCCGCACAGGCGGAGCCCTACGGAGCCTTCTTTCTGGAAGCTGATGAGGCGCGGCTCCATACTGAAAACAACATTTTCATAAATTTTGTAGAGTTAGCGATGGATCATTGGAAGATGACAAGAAAGAAGAAACACACTACTGTTTCCGAACTTCTTCAACGGTTTTTCTCTAAGTGCAAAAATCCGCGCCATAACCACGCCCAGCGTTTATCCCCATAGAATCTTTCTTTCAACCCTTTCAAGATTATTTATCAATCGAGGTCAAAATGCAATGCGATTCACTCAACAATAGAAAATAACTTACGGTGGCTTCCTCTGGTTTGCCATTCCATCTTCTTCGTAAAGCTGTCTCCGACTGCTGTAGTAGTCTGTAAAAGACAGTAATATTATATTACATTAACTCACTATTAACTTGCGAGACAGAAACTCTTGTTCAAAGGAGTCCATCCACTGATCTATTATTAGGTGGCATGGTTCTATGTTTAATAAATCATTGCCAATCAAAAACTATATGCAGCAAAAGCTGATAGTTTGTGATTTTAGCATTTTGTACCTGTGTACCAAAAACAGATTTCGGTGTTCACAAACCCTTCCATCTCCCATACCCCTTGTCAAATGAAATATAGTGTAACAAAGAAATTCATCCTGTCACCTTCGATACCTTCATTCCTTGGAGGCGGTGGTCTCGGAGGCTGTTCCTGGTCTAAAGGACCCCGCCTGTTGTCTCCTGGGCCACCCCTGACCGGAGCAGCCACGTACAGGTTCTGTCCACTGCTGGAGTACCCTGAGGATACAGCTTCTGATGTTGGGTAGACGGTGGTTTGAGGAGTGGTCGCTTCTGAAGAAACAATAACGTATGATGATCATTACATTCCAAGTTTGTAATAGAGAGAGATTAAACTGACATTTGATGACGGAACTCTTGAGAGAGTCAAAAACACAATAACAGCATACCATTCACTAGAAAGAGGTAGATTTGTTGCCTGGCTAGACAGGCCCCCATTACTTAGAATATATTTTTTTTACCCTTTTTCCAAAATACGGGACAGAACAACTTGTCCATTAACCCTCACCCTCACCATTAGTCCTACCTTTCCATGTAAGTCTTACCTAAACTATTATAGTTATTCTGATAATTTCCATTAGTGACCGTCTCCTCCCTGATAAGTTCCCTGGTCACCACCAGGTTCAGACGATCCTTGCAGGATTCCACCAGCTTCCTCGCTTCCTTCAGGGTCATGGAGTCGGAGACTGGTGTGTTGTTGATTTTGGTGACCACATCTCCTTCGCACAGACCCTGGCCTCCTTGGTTCAGCTGTTCTCTCGCTCTCATGGTTAACTCTTTGACATAGATCTTGCATCCTAGGACTAGACCAAAGTCTGGAATAAAAATGAAGGTATTTTGTTAAAAAACGACACAAACATTTCAACCACACTCCGTCATTGTGCCCAATCTCTTCTCAACATGTATTGTAACGACCACATAAATTACAATGATGGCACTTGTTGTGTCTCCCCTGAGTAAGTCGTCTATGTCTAAAATAGTATCATTCGATCTTTACTAAAATGAACTAGACTCTGATGAACCAAACAAAGCTTAATGTATTAACGGTTGGGCGCAACTAGAGTGGAAGATGCAAGATAATGACAGACAGGTTTCCAAAAACTGGCAAAAGACATTAACGTCCTGCCACATGGTTTGAGGACTGGTAAACATCGTAGGCAGGTGGATAGGCTAACAAAGAATTAGAGACCGTAGCGAGAGTAAAAGATACCTAATTACCTACCTACATTAGCCCAATAGAAATTATGCTACAGATGCTGACAGTCATATTATTCATGTTCATACCTTCTTTCTTCCCATTCCTGGTGAGCGACAGTTTGATGGTAGTGGGCGCGGTGGGTGGTGGCGCAGGAGCCCGCCTCCGTACCACCAGTGATACAGCAGCACCCGAGTCCCGAAGGACTTGCACTGCGCGCGCGTATTCCACGTTCTCTAGGGGTACTCCGTTTACAGATACTATCCTATCGTTTACTCTGCAAAGAAGCGGTAAGGATCTCTTAGCTCGTAAACACTGCATCGCTAGTAAGCTAGGAGCCTTTACTAGCTTGGTTTACAAAGATTTAGCCTCATAGAGGTTCCGTCCGATAAAGTTTTATGATCACAGCCCAATGGTATAGCCACCTGGATGATTAAATTTAGATTTTCAATTTTACTACGAGTACCAAGAAATTGTAGGTATATATATGATCAGTTGAGCTTTTATACAATTCGTACTACTAATAGGCAAATGCACTTGAAAAACTGCAAGTTTGTCTTAGTTTAAATTCACTTTTTGTAAAAGTTTGCAACGCAGAAAAGGTAATACAAAATAGAGTTCTACACTCTTGCACATGACAAAACTCACTGTAGTTTGTCTTCAGCCGGTCCCCCCCTCAGGACATCGGAGACGGCTATAGAAGGGTCTCCACTGGCGAAGTGAGGGTTGTCTCTTCCACCAGACACGGCGATGCCGAAACCATACCCTTGGACCCTGTTGAGGCGGACTCGGTGCGTCTCCCATCCTGAACTGCGCTCTGCTGTCTGAAATGAAGGAGAATACATTCAGTTTGTGTAAGACTACCTTTTGTCAACGGTTTGGCTCGTTTATGCCGATTTTGTCAATTTATTCAGGATGGACGGGAACAGTATTCCCACGGATCGGGTGGCGGTTGTCATTACAATCAGCTTTAAAATTCACAATTTAATCTTTTATTGCATAAAAGTTGTTCCTTCGACCCGAGGTAGGTATTATTTACAATAATAGATATTTGAATTATAATTTAGGGAACCGATTTAGATGACCCATGAGAGCAGATTTAAATAAGCGTAAGGTGCACGAGCATAGGATTAGTTCATAACTGGAAATACGTACGCCACGTTCGACCTTGACCTAAAGGGTGACTAGCTGTGTTTTTAATAGACAGGTTGGCAAGTAGGTACTTTGGTAGTAATAACTTGGTAGAATTTATTCACTGCATAGCCTAGATCTATGATAATGTAAGCGCTTTTCTTGTAGGTATCAACCAACGCTAAATTATATCTGAGGTTTTTATATCTTAGATAGAACCTAAAATTTTCAGTTAATCTTGTTGTTGAAATAGCTGTCTGAGGAATATTGAACTAAGTATTCATCTATTATTATTTAAGTAAGCCAAACAATTTTAAAATAAATATAGAAGTATCTACGTGTATTCGCATAGGTACCGAAGTCAGGGACATAGAAACAGCTTGTCCAAAAATTTTGTAACCAAAACACGACAATTGACTGTTTTCTATCGACGTATTGAAAGTCCCAGACATTAGCATAGCCAACTTTGATGTTTAAGTATGTTAAACTTATACAGTATTTACGCGATAAGAATTTAAAAATGTCTACAAAAGACACAAGATGCCTGTATAATGATAGTAAATAAGTTTGTATAAGTTACCTACTGCCCAACGAAAGTTTGCACATTACCTATATTTTGTCCAAGTTAAGTTTGTCATGTCTAACGTTAAAAAAACTTAGGCCTTTACATCTATATTAGATGATTTATACAGCGTCAGGAGGCAATCCATGCCTACACTTAACGGGACTCTGTAGTGTCTGGGACATTGTTTGAGATGAAATAGGCTTGCCCAGCACTTAAACCATCCTCCCAGCTTAATCAGCCTGGCCCACAGCAAAGACGACGTCAATACGCGTGGAGCTGACTAAGCTGCGCGTTTCCTCACGCTGTTTTCCTTCACCGTTAAGAGCTCGTGTTAAAGCGCATATAAATTTTACGACACGAAAAATCCATTGATGCACGGCCGGGATTTGAACCCACGACCTTCGGATTGAAAGTCGAGGCACAACCCTATTCAACCAACACGGCTCTTTTTCTAAAGTTATGTCTGTAGGGAGCAAAACTAGCAATAGGTACCTACATATTAAGAAGCTTTAGCGTTAAACAACCTCGAATCTACAGCATCAAATAATCACAGACAGGCTAATTCTCAGTCCGATCAGTTTCTAAATAGCTGCCCATATTTGTACAGTATGAATATACAATAGCTGTCAGTGTTGAGCAAGAAAGGTCATAGTACTATGGAGGCTACGCCCTGCTGGTGGCGCCTACGCAAATATAAACCATGTCTATGTTGTTGCATAAACAGCAGAAATGGTGATGAATATAAAAACAACATGATAAAGTTATCACAATCTTATGCAAGATGCCTGATGTCTTAAAATAATTTACTTTTCAGATTAGTTCAAAACGCGTTTCTTCTTGCATGCTACAATAATATTAGGCTACTCTGCAAACCTTCAAAAATAATGAGCTCAGTCAATTTCTAGTTTCCATAATAAACACGAACTCACAAGCTGAAATCCCCCAGTAAAAGAGTCTGCAAAAATTTTAAGATTTCAAGCTGACGTTTTACTTTTTAATCAAACCTTTTGAAAAAAAATCTGGTGGAGTAAGGTAACTTAGCGTATAATATTGAAACAAACGTTTTTTAAAAGTAGGCACTTAAACTTAGTGGCAGGAACATGACGTCGCATGTTGTCAACATAGGTACAATTAATTAACGAAACAATCTCCAAGATGATGTGACAGCCTAGTTATCACATGTTCATAACACTCGTAAAATTAGAATTTCTCCTATTAATTTACGAAACAGGCTGCTTATATTACCTGGTAATTTCACAATCAGGGGGCGTGTGTTGATGTGAAACTACAAGCCGCAGCGCCAAGTACCTACCTGGTACACAGAAACGTTTACGATCTCGTCTTGTTTACAAACACGTTGTGTCGACTGAACATACTGCTTCCGAAGCAAATAGAGAAGTAGTTGAAGTTGAAACGTGTGATAAGCCTATATGACATTATGTGAACGAATGTAGCTGTTATAATTTGGTTTGGTCAGGGGTTCCTTTGACCAGCAGAGATATAAGCTAGTAGCATTAGTACCTAACGGCCTTATTAATTAGATTACCCTAATTCTAGCTTAATAGGAGACTACTCTCAGACTTGTTACTTCTTTAGTAACGAAGGAGCAACTTGAATATTTTGATGTTATTAATAAACTGGTAGTAGCCTCGAATGAGTAATACATTCCTTACATCGGGATTAGTAGAAAAAGAGTGAATGAACGAATGATATTATCATTCAAAATATTGTCTATCTCTGTCATTAATTATATGAATGACAGAGATAGACAATAATTTGTATTTGACAATCTGTTTTATTCAAAGAGGTTTTATTCTTCTAAAACTTTTTGGTGTTACGTCTGCCTACTCCATCTCTATACTAGGTGGCGCCTAGGAGTAACTCTTACTCCGAGAGTAGAGTCGAATTAGCTTAGTTCTTCCTTGGTCTTTATTTATTAATACTGAATTGACCTACTACAGCCTTATGCTTTGGATTAGCGTTAATACCACCCTAGTTCGTGTTTATTAATGACAGCCTAAGGGGTTAAATTAACATCTCAAGGCATTGAAAAGGGTATGTGGTGTGGTAAGGTCATTATTGTATCGTATGGGTCTGAGTGTTGGGCAACAAAAGGGACGGATGAATAAACAAAAGGTACACGTGGAGATGGATGTGTGGAGTGACGCGAATGGACAGAGTAAGGAATGAGTAGGTACCTACATGTGAAAGTGGCGCCAGTGAATGAAAAGATGAGGAGCAACAGGCTAGTATGGTGTGGGCATGTAATGAGAAGGTCATGTTACGAATAGAGGTAGGCCAAAGAAAAGATGGATGAATTGTGTAAAGGATGACATGAGTAAGAAAGGAGTGTTGAGATGACGGCTGATAGAGGAGAATGGAAGAAGAACACATATAGTGCATAATGTGGGAAAAGGGCAGGAAGATTATGGTGTGGTAAGGTCATGTTTTGCAAGCTCGTTCCAGTTTGATAGATGGAGCATATTAATCCAAGTGTACCTACAATTAGACTTCTACTCATATCCATTGGTAAGGCAGGATGGTAGAGCAAAAAAGTTTGGTTTAGGTACATAAAATCGAGAAGCAAAAATCGTAGGTGGTCATAACAAAATGGGCTATGCTTTAAACGGATAACTTCAAAACGATTTATAACAGGATCATTAGTTTGATGTCATCAGAATTGTAATTTCGCGGATGTCGCTTCAAGGCTCACATTAATAAGAGTTTTATAGCTTGAGGTAGGTACCTACTTTTTGACAGGAGATGATTCATAGCTCATCTGTTCGTTAAAGTCTCAGGTGGTTTTGCTTACGCAAGAAATAAGACAGCATTTATTACCTAATTAACTACTTGAACGATCTATCAGTGTAGGTAGGATTATCATCTTTTTCCCTTTCTGTTTTTTACCTTCAAAAACGTATTACCGAGCCCAGTGAAACTGCATAGACACTGTTTTGTAGAAGTGTGAAGAAGTGTGTGTGAAGGTATCTAAACTGTTCAATATTGATAGGTATAGTAGGTACCTACTACCTACAAAGGCGTGTTTCGTCCTCACTTCTCATATAACGGAATGTAGTCTTCTACCTAAATAGCATGCCACATGCAGTTGTTTGCACTCTCGTCACATTGCAGCTCAGTGCAACGCTTTCTCAAGTTCCAAGAGGCGTAAAATAATTCATTCACATTGGTTTACCTTCCTAGTACGTACACTCCGTAAGTGTAATCTACCTTACCTAGGTACCTACTACCTTGTGTTTTGTAGCTTGTAGGAAACTTAGCTGAATTTCACTTTATTTTTTTTTACATTCCATTCATTTTTCATTTCATTAACTTACTTATTTTCATACAACTGACCTGCAATTTTTCAAATCCAAAGTTATCCAGTTTCATTACTGCAATATTGTTGGCTGATATTATTTCAATATCTTCAGGCACTAATTTTGTAAAACTTTTACAATTTTAGTTTGAAAACAAACAAAACAAAAGAACCGGTTCGCGGTATTTGAAAAATAGAACCTTATTTTTCTAATAACAAAAAAGGTCAAATAAATCTCGCGGTATTTTTTATAACACGATTTTTTTTTTATAAATACGGCAAAGGTAAGGTTTCGTAGGCGTCCATCGATGACGCGGTCGCGCGCCTTATGAGTTTGAACAACCTTGTCTTGGAGCCCGAAGTAAGTACAAACCACAGAACTATAGGTCTGTGGTACAAACCTACTTAAAAGTTAGTTCCAAATATCGAATGGAATTCAAACGAGTGTGCTTAGCACAACTGTTCAGTGATGTGCTGTTATGCAAAGTAGGTAGAGCTTTGTTTACTCGTAATTTAGCGGGTGCGGTGCGGACAGTAGCCCCACATATTAATTTTTAGTAAGTAGGTACCTACCTAACTTGGTTATTCTTACAGCTAACGAAAAGTATTGACTAAACACAGCTGTTTTCTTTGTGTACCTACCTACCTACCAACCCGTATTTGAAGTTCCGTAGCGTAGAGACAATAGGTATCTACCTACCTACCTACTGTAACATGTTTTTGGAACAAAGTTTCTTTTCGGACGGTATCGAAGAAAAAAAAGACATAGGCTGGAAAAAAAAAATTGTTCCATTTTACCATCACGACACATGTATACTTATGTCAAATCGTCACAGTGCGAAATGCGCAACCGCGACACAGTCCATAGATTATTACATTATTGTTACATTGTTAGTACGGCTCTTCCGTTTCTAGGATACCTAATTGACAATTAATTTATAATATTCCCAGTTTATAAAAGTACTCTTTGCTTCGTTCCAACCGAGTGTTCTACGACACTCACACGACGTACTTTTTGTAATTTGTCAATATCGCGAAACGAGATGCTCAATGCTCATGTTATATTTTGGTATTCAAAAAGCTCAGGTACCTACATTAAATGATAGTCATGTGGTCACATCATTATTCATTATGCGTAACAACTTAAAAGAAGCCCATTGAATTTTGTATTAGCTCTTATTTCCAAGCAGCAAAGCGGGTTTTTGAACGCCAAATCATTTGGTCAAGTGATTTGCTTTATTTTATGGACAATAGACATTCTATCCATTTCAAAGCTGGCATCACTCCATCCAAAGTAGTTCTTATCTACATTGAAATAGAGTTTTCATTTTATTCAAAGTGCTTATCTGACATCCTCCTATTGTAATGCTGTAACTATTGGCAAGGTGTGTATTGAATACCAAGTATGGGCATTTTATTATACCAAGCATAGCTGTGGACCCACCTTTTATCAGACAAGGCTAAAGTTTGTTACATTACATACATGCCATAAAAAAAATATATTTCGTAGGTAGTACATTACATGCCAATGATATTGGTATGCTTGGGTCTGATTTCCCTCAGCTTTAAGTAGCATTATAGATGTAGTAAATCATAGAAAAAAAATATCTGTCATCAGTGAGCCAGACATGTGAACTTGTAGTTTTTCATTTTTAAAACCTAAAAATATACCTAAGGGTTTTTGTTTTTATTCAACCTATACTGTCCCACAGCTGGGCAAAGTTCTCCCTCAATTTTTTCCAACCATCTCTCTCCTTTGATAGGTTCCACCACACCACCCACTATCAAAGTCGAGGTTGTCTATCCAGCACTTTATTGACTGTCCCCAGCGTTGTCTCCCTTCAGTTTGTTAAAATGTTGGCTCATTTTTGGCTAAGGGTAAAAAGGGATCTATAAGGGTTGTTAATTCAATAAAATTAAAAACATCACCATCAACCTTTCTCATCCCACTGCTGGGTATAGGCCTCTCTTTACTTTTGCCATTCCCCTCTATCCTGAGCCAGTTTTGTCCAAGTGTATGTGTACGACCTGCAGATTTAGCAATGTAGTGGACCCATCTTGTAGGTGGACAACCGACACTCCTTTTTCCACCTTTAGACGACCACTCAGTTAGCACTTTGCTCCACCTGTCATCATCACGCCTGGCCACGTGTCCTGCCCAACTCCATTTGAGCACCAATATTCGCTTGCTGACATCTTGGGACTTTTGTCAAAATTAAAAACAAAAGTTATTAATTCTAAAAACATTTAATAAAAAATATTAATCTATTTATAATACATATATCCTGGTAAAGTGGATAAATTGGTACCTTTGAAATCTATCATTTCGTTCATATCCGCTTTTATCTTATCAACTATTGAGCGTTTGTTGAATTTTATTTCATTAGCAAATTCTTGTTTGATCACTCTCACTTTCTGTATAACTTGGTTACGGTAAGTGATTTCAATCTCTGGGTTTTGTAATATTGATTTTAGCTCTTGGAGACTGTCAGGTAGTTCTATACTTTGATTGTAATATTCTATTTGCAAGTCATTTGGTTGGGTTAAGTGAGGATACCTTGGTATCTTCGGGCAAATATGATTGGAAGTAGTTTCGATGGCAATTTCTTTTCCATCATCATCAAACACGATTTTCTTGTTTAATGTGCACTGGCATTCAACTTCTTCATCGCTAGAGTTTTTTGTAGTTTTTCTTCGTTTTTTACTAGGACCGGGCTCGTCTAAGTCTAATAAATGTCCATACTTTGCCTCAATCTTTCTTATGACTGACTTACACTTTTTATACACAGTCCTAAGTTCTTCTAAGTCGTCGTTACTGATTTTACTTCTGCTGTCTTCAGACTGATCTACAGCATTTTGCTCCGATTTAGCAGACCTTTTCTTCGGAATTCTAACCTGCATTTCTGGTTCAATTTCAACAAAGTTTCTAGACTTCATCATTGGAACACTGATAGGAGCTTCGTTTTCATCATTACTTTCGTGATTTTCTTCTTGGATGATAGGAACAACATAGGATTTGTCCTCGAAAAGTGGTTTCTTAATAATAGGCAATTTCACTACTAATTCCGTCTCGTTATGAATTACCATGATCAAGTTTTTATGAAACTCGGCAAGAAACAAATAATACTAGTGATTTTTACTGTATTTCATTCAAATTTCAAATAAATCCATGAAAATAAAGAAAACGACCACGCTGCGCTGCCGTGGCCGTGGTGGTATGGTAAATCCACGGGTAGAAATGTTCCCAATCAAGAGCGTGGACTTGTATATAATCTGTGCATGGCTCAGAAAATGATGTATGACAGCGAATGAGTCGCTATTTTGGGTCATGAACGATTGAGATCTATTGAATGAATGAGTGTGTTTGTTTGTATCTCTCTAAATAACCGTCTGTGCAATGTGCATTTGTTGTTATTGTGCTGAGCGAGTAGTTTGCGTCGATTAATTTCCGGCTATTTCTGTTCCATATTTGCTGCAAATGTACGGTTTGTACCTTCAGTGCGATGTATTTTAAGTGCTGTGCTGTAACAGGTTGCACCAATACGCGAAAGGACGCTATATTTCACAAATTCCCAGTGTGTAGTCAAAGACTCAAAAAGTGTCTCGATTGTATAAACAGTGATGCGTTGAGAAACAAGAGCTTGAACGAGATTTCAGGACTCCAAGTGTGCCACAGGCATTTTGAGGCCCGATTTGTGACTCCTAAAACACGACTTCGACCGATACTGTAAGACTAGAAAACAGGGTGCTTACTGAAATGCAAAAAAAGCACATATTAAATATAAGGAAAAAATTGAAGAAACAAAATAAATGAATCTTTGTACTTTCGTTGTTTTCTATCAACACAAAACCTTCCTTCCCATAAGATAGGAACGAAAACAAAAGGTAGGTAGGTACTACCCCAGCTAATATGGTAGAATGATCATTCTGCTCATTGCAATAAAAAAAAAAAAACAAGAATGAAATAAAATTTTAAATGTCATACATCATTTTCTGATAGCCAATCAGGAGTAAGTAACTACTACATAGGCTGTGACACAAGTCTACACCAAAATGTTCCTGACATGTCTATCTGATTTATCTCTACCTAATCTGTGGGTAAATCTGACTTTGACATTGACAGTCGTCGGCGGCTTGCTCCGCTCAACAGCGCTACCAACCAAATAAAAAAATAGTGTTGTACTCTTAGACAACTTGTAAAATCGACTAAAAAATCGATTCAACTTGGTGAAACTCCATGGAAGATACGATTTTTCATCGATGATAATGCTGTTTACTCTAGTTTAGCTACATAGAACAAAAAATTCGTAAATCTCCAGGCTAATCTCTGAATCGATTTTAATAGGAATTTCACTAGAGATACTTTGTACACTACTATGCTGCATAATTTAATTACAGTATGTGGATATAGGCATTCGTGAAGTTAGTCGTTTGTCTGCACAGTTGGCGCATATTTTATTCAAAATTGTATACTGCGCATCAAACAGCAAACTTCACAAATGCTTTGTTGAACATACTGTATATATTAAGTTTCCTTTCCTCACCATTACCAATTTAAAAACAAAAACCAGAAACGAATTCATTCACTATCTTTATTTTTCCTCTTCTTTTTCTTTTTAGGCACATGAATAACTTCTTCAATATTTTCCGCAATAATTTGATCATTTTTAATATTGGATTTCTTTTTTTTGGGTGGCTCTTCCAGGGTATCATCACCTGTATGTTTATTTTTTTTAGACTTTTTCTTCTTCAGTCCTTCAATTCCTACATTTTCCTCAGGTAATGTTAATAATTCATTATTGTCTGGGTTGTGATTTTCATGATCTTGTGTTGGTTTGGGGTCTTTCTTTGATTTTTTGTTTTTCTTGCATTTTTTCTTGGCTGGTTCTTCTATGGCTTTATTTTCTTCACTATTATTATCATAAAATGAAAATCCTTGAAAAGCAACCTCACTGGGTTCTTCAGAGTCTACTTCATCATTGCCCGTCCCAGCAAAGCCTTTGAAAGCATAGCCAGCTTCATCATCTTCATAATTTTCACTGAAAGTCAGTTTAGTTTTTCCTTTCATGGCTAATTTAGTTTTGAAGTAATCCACCATACTTCCCTTTTCAGTAAAGATAACTTCTGTGGTTTTTAAATCATCTGGTTTTAAAACTTGTGTGGCTTTTTCCTTATTTTTCAATGACTTCTTGCCAAATATATTAGCAAGATCTTTTTCACTGTACCGGGTCAAGTCTTTACCTCGAGTGAACTTGTGGTAGTGGACACGGGCTTTACTTTTCTTTGATTTAACTTCCAAGGAAACACCACTGTGGAGCTTCTCTTCGGTAGTGTCACCTAAAACAAACAAGTTTATGGTAGAATATTGCAATTAATGAGATTTGCATTTGATATTAAATGATACAAGATTGTATGAGGCTGCTTGCGCTGAGGCAGTGCGCCGGCACTGGTACACTACACTTCGACCCAAGATTGTGAACATCATTTATTAAATTATACAGCAGTGCCCAAGCGGGGTTCATGTTATTAAACACCTAACTATATTATAGATCTTGTAAACTAACATGAAGCAATAAACGTTTTGAATCGAATTGAATTATGTTACACTAAGACACTTGGATCTATATTTCACATACCTACTCGTTTTTATCACTTACTTACATGAAGTACAGTTCTTCCAACGGATCTAGGCATTCATGAAGTTAGCCGTTTGTCTGCGCAGAACACAATTGTGTATGAAAAATTGGTCACTGCGCAGACAAACGGCTAACTTCACGAATGCCTAGATCCGTTGGGCGAACTGTAGGTAGGTACCTATGTGAGTGAACACATTTAAACTTGTTTACGTAAACTTCCGAGGTTATGTTGACTTACCATTTGATAAATTCGCCAGAAGTGAATTAAAATCATCTTCATGTTTGGTCCACTGATCATTGCGGTCTTCAAAGCCCAATCCTCTGTCATCGTTCTTGTATTTGGCCACAACATGTTCCACAATTCCGTTTTCATTAGCACCGAGACCTTTGCCTGAACTCCAACCCATTTTTTCTAACATACGCTGACCGAACTTGGTACTGTCATTACTCCATGCGTTATTCTTCGCACGGAGATTTATAACTTTTTGTTTTCGACGAGGCTCCGCCAACATAGCCATTTTTAGAACAAAAATAAAAATTCATTGAAAAGAAAACAACCACGTGCAGCGCAGGCAGTGGCAGGCAGACATGAAATGAAATGTCAAAATTGTCAAACCAAACAAAATGGTCGCGAGCGAGTAAAATAACAGCTTTAATTGTATATTTTTATCCGCCGCTTCTATTGGTTCAATGTAGGTGACGTACGCAGCTATTCGTAGCAACAACGAAACAAACAGCCACGATTGGTTGTTAGTCTATTTAGGTTGGTAACACTGTGACGTATGTGTTCACAAGGTCATGCTCCGTTCCGAGCATGTTCCGAGACTTTTAGCATGCTGTATCTGTGGTTTATTACGGACTCCGGAACATCAAAACTGCGGGAAAATTAAAAAGCAGTGCGTGCTACGTTTTAAACGTGACCTTAGTAATTTTATTACTTTATTGAAAAGACCAGGAATTCGCGATTTTATTACTTTATTAAAAAGACCAGGAATTCGCGATTGTACGTAAATACGATGAACCACTTTCTCTCGACGTCAACATCGGTTTAAATAGTCTTTCTTATTTGGTCAAACAGCAATAACGGCAACAGGGTCGTCGATTAACGGTCAAAATACCTATGTAGGTATGTACCATAAAAAAACTAATGATTTTGAATTGTAATGAAAGCCGCGCTTGCGCTAGTTACGTCACGAACGAATAACGATTTCAAAGGCGCTTGTCTGTTGTTTGTCGATTGTCTGAGAAAAATCTCTTGTTTTGTTTGCACAGGGCTGCGATTCTACCAGTCCTAATTAGACGCTGATATCTAACGTAAAAAGAATATAACTTAAGGTATCGCCAGTATCGTAGCTGTTTTAAAGGTAGGTTAGGTACCTTACGTAGGTGTTAGAGAGATTCAGACTGATAGCCTAGGTAGGTACGGACATTTTTTTAGTTACGAGACGGGGTAACCGACGCGACAGACGGCGGAAACTTGGTAAAAGTATCGATAAATCTTTCCCATCACTCTGATTTATTTGCTGCAATCAATTCGAACATTTTTAATATTCATGAACGAATGCATGAATAGAAATTTGATTAGAAAATAAATGTGGTGTTTCCTTGTCTAGTAGGTCGTAACTTAGAATTGTAGCAAGTAGCAACCTACGAAGCTTCTCTAAAAGTTGAAAAAAAAAGAAACACAGCCTCAATAACATGGATGTACAGTTCTTCCAATGGATCTAGGCATTCGTGAAGTTAGCAGTTTGTCTGCGCAGAACACCATTTTGTGTGAAAAAGCGCTCACTGCGCAGACAAACCGCAAATTTCACGATTGCCTAGATCCGTTGGGCGAACTGTAGCCACTGTAGGTCCTACCTAGAGTGTGGGCGGGTATTTAGGTACCTACTACATACTTTAGCCACAGAATACAGAGCTTTAGCTTAGGTTTCCTAATTGAATTCAACCATAATGCGCATCCTAATACAAGCAAAAATTTAGAGTCCTATTTAGGTAAGTATGTAAACCTAAGATAGGTAGGTAAATACCTAAATAGGTACCTAATCTCCTGTCTAAAACCTCATCAGGTTGCAATATCGGCTTAGTAAAATATGCAACCAGGTGTGCTGCCCGACCGGTTATATGGAAAGTGAGTCTGAATACAATTTTCGTTCGAATCATAAAAAGGATGGATATTAATATTGCGCAATCTAATCTTAGCTGAGTTAGTGATGTTACATTTTGAATTGAGTCGGGGCGTACCTATTTCGAGCGAATTTTATACTCCTTCCTTGCAATCCATCCAATTATTCAGCGTCTCCAATCCAAACTCAATGTTTGGTATTTGGATGACGGAACCTTAGGTGGCGATGTAGACACGGTTTTTGGCGATTTAAAATTAATTATTGATGAGTTTCAAAAAGTTGGTTTAGAACTAAATTTTTCAAAGTGCGAACTTTATGTTTCAGACACATGTTTAGATAAAAATTACATTATTGGTAAATTCAACAGTTTAGCTTCAAATATTACGGTAGTTGATAAATGTTCACTTCGCCTCCTCGGTTCACCAATCTTTGACGAGTCTTTTCCTGCCTTTGTAGATGAGAAAATTCAAAATTTTAACAGAACTTCCGACAGATTGCTCAAAATTAACCGTCATATGGCTTTCAATATTATTAATTTTTGTCTTTTTGTTCCTAAATTTACTTATGCTTTAAGGTGTTGTCAACTGTGGAAACACAGCGAACTGGTGGAAGGTTTGGACAACATTATGAAGAACACACTATCGTCGGTTCTGAATATTTATTTGGATGACAGGGCATGGTCACAGGCCTCCCTTCCTGTCAGATTGGGAGGCTTAGGTATAAGAAAAATTTCAAGTGTTGCTCTACCAGCGTTTTTGTCTTCGATCCACAGCAATAGTAATTTGATTGACAAAATTCTATCACCTTCGCTTTTGGATCTGCCTTGTAGTAGTTTACAAATTTCATTTCAAGACGAGGCATTAAACGCTTGGCGTAGTGCTTGCCCTCTTGCCGCTCCCCCCGTTTCCCTTTCGTCTCAACGGCAATGGGACGGGCCTCTGTGTGAGTTGACACGGAACTGTCTGTTAGATACGTGTTCATGCTCCGCAGATCGTGCCCGTCTCCTAGCCGTCTCAAAATGGGAGTCAGGTTTGTGGCTGCAAGCACTTCCTTCACAAAATTTAGGAACTTTGATGGAACCCGCTAGTTTCCGTATTGCAGTGTGCCTACGGTTGGGTGCGCGGTGTTGCGCCCCTCACTTATGTCAGTGTGGTAGGGCGGTCGACCAGCTTGGTCACCACGGATTATCGTGCACTAGGGCCGCAGGTCGGTTCTGCCGCCACGCCAGTCTTAATGACATCATCCGTCGAGCGCTTGTCAGCGCCAATGTTCCAGCCGTTCTCGAACCGAGCGGTCTGATGCGTGACGATGGCAAGCGCCCCGACGGCATGACTCTTGTCCCTTGGGAGAGGGGAAGGCCTTTGGTGTGGGACGCTACTTGCGTAGACACCCTTGCGCTTTCCCATCTACCGGGGACATCCGTTAGGCCTGGCGCGGCGGCAGATTCGGCTGAGGATCTCAAAAGGCGCAAATATATAAATCTTGATAGGGTTTATATATTTGAACCATTTGGGGTTGAGACCCTAGGTCCGTGGGGTTCTGGAGCCCTTCGGGTTTTCAAAATTCTTTCAGGGCGTCTGGTCGAAGCGACGCGTGATCCGAGGGCTGGCACATTTTTGGCTCAAAGGATCAGCATTGCCATCCAGCGTGGTAATGCCGCCAGTGTTTTGGGCACGCTTCCGACTGACAGTGACCTGGATCAGTTGAGCTATCTATAGATCGTTTCTAACGATCCTTAGATAGCTTGACTAATCCTGTTGTATTTTGTAAATATATGTAAATATGTAGTAGCTTAGTTTCTGTAAATAAATTTTATACTTATTTTATATATTTTCTACGAAATCTCAGGACATCTCACCATGGGGTGAGGGAAAAATCGCCAAATTTGCCTCACGTACCTAATTTATGGACTTAGGGGGATTACTTAGGGGGCCCTAAGTAATTATAACTGTCGAATAAGAAATCTTTTAGACAAAATCGGTTTTTATCTCTAGGACCTAAGTCAGGAGCTGGAGCTGTCCATCCAATGGAACTTCTCAGAAAACAATTGAGTTGAAACTTAATACGTCGGTCAAGTTCCGCCTAGGTACATTTTATAAATAGGTATGGTGATCGGGATGATCTGATGATGATGACAGGAGTTGTTCCACGGAACTCCTGTGAATGACAGTAAAATAACCGTGTTTGGGTTCATTTCAATCTGCTCACGCTAACCTATTACGAGTAGAAGCTTGAAAGTTTTGTAGGTAGGTATTTATTAAACTTTCATGTTATTTTGTGGTATAACTAAACTCAGGCTTGCGATTGTATACGCAGATAAATTACTTGGCCAGCATCAGTGAAACCTAGCCATACTTAGCTTCTAACTGGTAGTCTAACATAGACAATCCGGTTAATCAACATCTTTATCATGGACGGATTACCTTTGAAGATAATTAAAAGCACAAGAAATGAATGAATACATACCTATAGATTTCTACTAGGTACTACCTACTCTACTACGACTTTCCAACAGTGAAAAATCTAAGAGCCGTTTTAGCCCATTGCAAGGAGGGTTAGGTATTGCCTCAGCTTGTATTCCTGACATTCTCAGATGACCATGCCCTAGCTAGGGAATTTTCACTCTAAGGCTATTGGAGATGACAGACAACACAGGCCAAAGAGAGCTGATCCATCCTTTTCGAGAGCTGAGTCATCTCCAAGTGCATGTGTAAATAGTTCTTGATATTGTATCCAAAATGAGTGGTAGATCGAGTTGATCCCGGCTAAAACGTCGCTAAGCCATGCCTTGACGAAATCATAGATTACTACTACGGCCAATGGATCTTTCTGAATGAACGCAGTTTTTAATACAAAAGTCTTCAGCGCTCCATGCGCTAGCTCTAACGGCTAACTTCACGTATGCCAAGATTCGTTGAACGTAGGTTACTCAACGTGTGCTCGCGAAATTGGATAGCCATAAGTGCAGCTTGACCCTTCCCATTTGTTTTGCATTCAGGAGTTATTTCGAGAATAGACGGGAAGTACCGCAGACGACCTATATGAGTAACTTGTAGATCTGAATGGACACTAAGAGCTATGTAACTCATTTCATCGCAATAAACTGATGTTTACCTAACGTGTCTGTCAAAAACTGAGGCCTTAACATTTCTATTACATGATTTATACAGCGTCAGGAGGCAATCCTGTAGTGCCTGGGAAATTGTTTGAGATGGAATAGGCTTGCCCAGCACCTAAGCCATCCTCTCAGCTTAATCAACCTGGCCCACAGGAAAGACAACGTCAATACGTGTGGAGCTGACTAAGCTGCGGGTTTCCTCACGATGTTTTACTTCACCGTTAACCGTTAACGTGTCTGTCAAAGGGTTACAATTATAATACTTTAGCAGTGTTGGGGTAAGATGGATCTTTTATTTATGGGGTAGATAATAAGATTATTTATTATTTATTTTTATTATTGATGATTCTTATAAGCGGTATGTTTGTCTTTACCATGTTTATTTCATAAACTCAGTTTCCTTGTTTGTTGCCTACAATGCCTTTATCTTGTTTTGGGGGTTAGCTGTGAGCCTATGCCCTATATACGGTGATGCATAACAGCAAACGAAACACGGCACTATACAGTACAGTTCGCCCAACGGATCAAGACATTCGTGATGTTAGCCGTTTGTCTGCGCTGAACACAATTTTGTATGAAAAAGCGGTCACTGCGCAGACAAACGGCTAACTTCACGAATGCCTAGATCCGTTGGGCGAACTGTAGGTAGTTGAATCTTTCAAATGATCAATTAGTAGCCCGTAATAGCATAAGCCACAGGAACGAAAACGTGTTATCGAGTGAATGCCGCGAATTTGCAAAAGTGCCTTCAGGCAAGGTGAAGCGAATATCTACGAGATTAGATGAAGCTGGTCGAGAGAAGCTGAGGATCGTGACCAGCGTGTCGGAGAACAATCTTTCAAATCTCTTAATTGTATTGCGCCAAGGATGACCATAATCTACAAAAGTATCAGGTGTACCTAAGTACCTGCTGCATTTTAATCTTTAATTACCAAGACAACAAGACAACACAACCGAAGCGTCATGGTCGTGCTTGCTTAGTCGTTTTTGATAGATCGTCGAAGTTAAGCAACGTTCAAACGGTCTGTAAGTGGATGGGTGACCGCCAGTGGCATTTTCATCTGAGCGCTTCCGTTCTTCGGAGGACACTTAAAATTGTCGGTCCCGGCTATTTAAGTCGTTGAGCCATGACGGAGGCCTTAAGGCGGCCTAAAAACTCCGTCACTTTTACTTTTACTTTCCCTAAACCACTTATTAAACATAGATCGCCACTATGAATACGATGGATGCCATCCACTTATGAATGAGGCCCTTTGATGTGAATAAAATAGGGTGAATACCTTAGAACAAAGACCGATCAATCGGTATGAATCGTTAAGCTGGCATTCAACAGAAAAACCTGGGTTTAATGCACTGCGATCAGACCATGACTCATGTTCATAAGGTTTAGTAACACAAAGGTTCTCAATAATGGAATTTGTAGTGGAGCTTTTTAGTTTAGGCCTAGTCAGCAACTTTTCAGTAACTAAATAAAACGCATATAACAGCATGTGCCTTTATCTCCCTTGCAATTGTTGTCGTAAGACCTCTTCCCCCATAATAATGCCGTTTGAAGTTTTGGAAACTAGCCGCTTTGCCTCCTTCCAAAAATAGGTTATGCATGCATAGCAGCAACAGGGTAACAGAAAAAACTACTTTCACGGTTAAATTTTGATTTGATTCAAACCTAAATTAGTTTTTTCGCTTACTTATCATTAAAATTGCTAATGTCCTTTTTGTGGATACACATTATTGTGACAAAGAATTTGCAGATAGATATAATAGTTTTGTTTGAGTAATTTCTAAAACCATATCCCCAATACCAAAATTCGCAAGCAGACTAAAGTAAGCGATGTCAGCAAGCGCATATTGGGGCTCATGTGGAGCTGGGCAGGACACTTGGCCAGACGCGGTGATGACCGGTGGAGCAGAGTGATTAACGAGTGGTGCCCTCGAGAAGGCTACAGAAGAGTAGGTAGTCCGGCGGCTAGATGGGTCGACGACATTATAAAAACAGCAGGTCGTACATGGGACAGACTGGCGCAGGATAGGGAAGGTTGGCACAAGCGAAGAGAGGCCTATGCCCAGCAGTGGGATGAAAAAGACTGCGGATGATGATGATGATGATGAGTAATTTCAGGTAACTAACTAAAAAAAACACTACTAGCAATATTGTATGACTAAACGGCTCAATACAAATACATCGGCAAACGGAAACAGTGTGGGCAAAGAACCTGTTGAAGGACTATAACGTGGGAATCTCTACTTATGACTCATTGACTTTGGTGCAAGTGCATTTTTATGCAAAACACTGATAAACAGCAGAAGCATAGTTTAAGTTTTTCAAATTCTTAATTGTTTGCGTGAGAACCGTAGAAAAAGAAACAAAAAATTATGGAAATTCTAGAATTTACCAGGAAAAGCAGTAAAGACCATGATAGTATTCATCAGACCTTATTTAGACCATAATGTTCGCATAATGACTGCAATAGACAACGGTTACATTGATATCTGAATTAAATTGCGGGACAATTTGTCAGCAAAACCACTTCAAAATGTTTTAGAGGTAGAACCTCTACATGCAGTTAAAGTTGCAGTAAATAAAGCCAATCAATCAAGTACCTACTTTAAAAAACCTCATGTTTATTGTAGGTAGCAAATCGATACTAACCCAGTACTTAACGGTTCAGGCAGAACGAGAGGGCTCGAGGCCGCAAAAAAAATTAAAAAGTAAATAATTTGCGACCAAACCACTTCACAGTCGACAGCTGCGAATTGGCGCGAAACAGGTTTTCTTCAGAATGGCAACTGTTTAATAATCTCTGGGTGTGACGTCATAGACATGTGCCTTGCTCCTCTGAATTTGGTGGGCAAAAAATCTCTTTCCGATCCGTTGGTTATGAAGCTGAGACTTTGTATTCATGAACGTTTGTTGTGTAGGAATCTTTGGTAGGTACATACAATGACAGGTGATGAAGTTATTTAATTTACTCCCATTGTCTTATGAACATGATGAATGAAACATATCATCATTCATCATCGTCATTCTCCTGCTCTTATCCCTCGCTATGTGGGGTCGGCAACATGTATTCTTCCTCCATTCACTCGTCAACTGCGCATCCACTCCCTTCACCTTTATATCCTCTCTAACACAATCCAACCACTTCTTCTTCGGCCTTCCTCTACTTACATACCCCCCAGCCACACTCATGGTTATAACTCTTTTGGTAACATCGTTTTTATCCCCTTCTCATTATTCATATACTTACATATCTTAGACTCATTCCTTATAGTTATCTAACCGTGTTACCCCACACATCCATCTTAGCATTCCAGTTTAGGTCCTTATCTGAACTGCTTCGCTATACAGGGTGTAAAAAGACGTCTACCGAAGCCGAAAGGGGTAGGTACAACGTCCCAAAACACAACCAAATCCAAAAGGATTTTCCGAAAAAATCATTATATCCGGAGAAAACAGCGTTTGAAGATCACTGTTTTCGTATGTACTGGGCGCGTTTTTATACGTAGATTGCTGGATTTTGAGTTTTAATTGTTTTTTTCTTTTATAAATAAAATGATTAGGTAGTTATGGTCTTATTATGTTGTACTAGTAACAAAAAAACTAGAAAATAAAATAAAATGACGTAGCTAAGCCAAAATTTTTTTTGAGTTTTTTTTCGATTAATATGTTCAGAATCATGGTCTGATTGCAATCCCTCAGTTTTCGGTAGCAGTCTTTTTACACCCTGTATATACTATATATTCGCTATAACGTACCATGACGTACGATAATAAAAGTTAATACGATTCAGATTAGGAACTTAAACTGGATAGCACCTAAACTGAATTGTAGGTCATGGTACGGCAACAGTACCTCAGTAGCATGCACTTTCCTTTCATCCGTCTTCTTCATTGCCCAGCACACAGATCACACAGCACGACAGGCCTAGTGACCGTTTTGTAGATCTTCCCCTTTAGTTTCAGGGGTATTCGCGGGTCACATATCGTTCCTGGGACCTGTCGCCGCTTCATCCATTCCGCAGTCATCCTATTATTTACGTGCCGGTCATATATTGCCATCGTTTTGGATAAATGAAACATAATAACCAAGATACCTTAGTACAAAAGTTTTAGGTAAATGGGCTCGCAGTACACACGATGGCAAAAAATTTTGCTAAATATTCTGACGTTTCGTACTACAAGCGAAATTGTATTCGGTTAAGATCAACCTATGAACTCAGTCAGGAACTTGGATAAATTTCGTTTCGAAAAAATATGTGCGCATTTTAATTTGATAGGTACAGTACGCAAAACCAATCTTTAGCTCGCTGAAGTAGCTGCGCAGAACTCATTTTTGATAACTTGTATAGCTGCCTCGCTCACTCGCTTAGTTTGTTGCATCGCGCTATCTCGCTTACTCTACCAAACCCGCGCAATCGTTTAGTGCACCTAACTTCAGAGAGCTAAAGATCGGTTGTGCGTACTGTACGTAACTTACATCAGTGTACATTCGATACGGTCCACATTAATATGTTAGTATGTGTATGGGTACCATACCGACTCGTATTATTCGGTGGGTACCTACCTAATATTACATAACACATGTCACGTAGAATAGACTAGTTAGGTAGGTACTTACCTATGTAACAACACGTTAGGGTTGACGATGCAAGTACATTAAGATAATCTTGTTAACAATGGCTGAGATTTCAGAAGACGAAGAAAATATTTTAATTAGTTTTAACAATGACAATGTTATACTTTATAATACAAAGACTGTAAGGTCGTGGTAAAAGTTGCTGTCTGATTACTAATTGCGTCAAAGATCGTCGGTAATCTCCATACAAGCTGTGACCTGGCTAAAAAAATAGTTTCTAGAATTTTGATCTACAGCCTGATTTCTTGCTTAATTCGTAATTTGTTTTTAACAAGCCGAAAAATAATAATTACTGTATATATGTACCCCTAAAATGTACTGAATTTGGTATATTTTTTATGTGTGGAAAATTTTAGCTCCAATCTTGCTATGATTCTAAATTCTGCCTACTTTGTTATTGTAAAAAAAATTTTACCTAGGCAGATTTTGGGTGTAAAAAATTTATAGCGAAATAACACTCTAAACGGTAAAGAAAAGCATAATGAAGAAACCAGTAATATTTTCTAATGGGTGAGATGGGCTAAAGAAGGAAATCTAAAATTCATTTGGTTTTTTTCAAATGTTTACAGTTGAATTTTCGGTGACGACAAGTCGCATATTAAAAAATATCTCTACGAAACTCTTAGGAACATGTTCACTAGAGTGTGTGCTACTTTGTAACTTACCCATTAGCCAAGACTACCTCACTTAGGTTCTTACAAAACACCATTAGTAGCATCTTGGAATTTCTGTCTAAGATATCATTATTGCAGTTTGAAACTAGAGGCACTTCAGTATGAACATTATTTTATCTGCAAAATATTTAAATTACTCAATAACTATTGTGCGCTTGTGAAATTTGTAGGCCTAGATACTCTTAATAGTGTACGAGTAAGGGCGATAGAGTAGGTATTACTTTTATGTACATTTTCTCATAATATTTATGTTTAGATGCTTATTATTCTTATCTTACGAAGATCATTTTGTAAACATTTTGCTCGATTTCAAAACCCGACTTTGTTAGCCAATTTGACACAAAGCTAAATAATATTGCACATCGTATGGCAATGAGATGGGTATAATAAAAGTTACAAAGTAGAAAGAATCTTGTGAGGAAACTTTATAGTCTAGTGTTTCAAAATATTAATACTAAAATATATTTAAAAAAACTAGGTTTAAATTGATATACAATTTTTGGTGGCACAAAAGTATGCAAATAAAATAAACATTTACTTGATAACTCAGCGGACAATATCTATTACTATGATGAAGCAAACCTTAAAATGTATCGAAATTATGGAGTCATTGCACTACACTACATCATAGGCAGGCATGCAACGGCAAACGTGTTTTGCCCCATCGATACCTACTGCGGTCGCGCGGCTTACCTGAGACTCACTCCGGACGTGGTTCAGATTATTCACCAGTAATCCGTTGTCAGATGTCATTGGATCCATCGTTCACACATACCGCACACACACCCCAAGCTTAACCACTGCACATTTCACAACACTAAACTTTCAACCACAGTTTCTAAATAAAAACGCATCTAGCACAAATAGTTACAGCCACACCATAAGGCTTCACTGGCTTAGTTAAACAAACGAGTTGCACCTTGAATCAATAAACCGCAGTAATGACATTACGTTGCAAACAGAACTTCATCCAGGAACTTCGTAACTTGCAAGTTTTGTAAAGCACAACGTCTGCCCGCTCGTGAGGACGCCAGGCGGCGAAAAGTTAACCGTGCGTGATTTCTGGACACTCTCAAAACCGAATGGTCTTAAAGACTATCAATCTTTGCATACCAGAGTGGTGTGGTGAGACAGAGGCCCGAGTTTTTGTGGGTGTTGCGGCACGAGTGAAAGGGACGACGCTCGAGTCAGGTAGCCGTCTTGAAGTGAGCGAACAGTATCTACAGGTTTTGCTCTCCCACTACAAGGAGGCACGGCGCGGACTCGAGCCTCGAAGCTTGAAAGTTTAGTTGAAAACCACAACAAGAACCTACAACACGTTGAACGTCCAGTCTTCAACTATGTGTGAACTTATTTTCGCACGCTATTTTTCATGCAAACAATTTACCGCTAAGGCATTATCGGTCAGCTTGATAACGAAATCACCACGTGCGTTATCACTTTTGTAAATACAATTTGAATTCGATCGATTTTACGCATAGAAAGGAAAGCGAATGGTTGGTAGTTTTTATCTCCAAATCGATGGTGGAAACTATTCGAAACAATCGGCATTGATAAATCAAACGTATCCTAATGCATCTCTGGTGAAGGCCACTAGAGTTAACCTCTACATGGGACACTCCTGCGCCGGGACCCACGCACACAAAAGAGCCTGCGTCAATAGATACACAGGACCACATTCAAAAGGCCCGTCGTTGTGACGCACACTGTTGTGAACTGGGACTATGCTTACCTGGTCATTGTGTTCCGATGTAATTGGCAGTTTTTTCGATGCTATTTCTATAAATGTGCTGCCATGCCATGGGCAGGTGTGGTCATTCTACTATTTTACTTTGGCCTTAAAAATTGACATGTTTAAAAACCATCTAAATAGGACATAGGATTTCTGGCTCCTAACTTCAAGACCATTGGCCAATAGTTTTCGCTAAAAAAAGCACTTTTTAATCTTATCCTTGACGAAGGGCCATCACGAAATATTAAACCGGAAACTACCTACCGGAAGTAAAGAAGTGGTCAACCTCAAACTTACAATTGCAATCTGACCTCTTTTAATTAATAAGTAAAAGAGGTTGGATTGTCATTGTCTTTTATTTTTTACAGTTTGACATTAAAAAAGAAACACAACAAAACCAAAATGTCATGAATAAACAGGAATTATTTTTCATAGTCACAGCTTCAGCAATAATCTCGTGTATTGGCACAGTTATAGAAGGAATTAGCCGCAAACGGCGCCAGCCATAATGGTAAATAATCATTTTGATTCCAAACCTAAACTCAATTTGGGACATGTCCATCATCATCATCTTACTCGTGGAAAGCTCGCGACTCCAGTGCAGTGTATTCACTCAGATTTTTAGAGGGTAGTCAAAGGCAAGACCAAACTCGCGTCCACATTTTTAAGTGTCACGTGACAGATGGTAAGCTAATCGCTGCTTATAAGTAGCGATAGGATATATCCTACAGTTGGAGATGACGTATCATGCTCGTTAATTTCCCACTATTATTATCTCAATAATTTCTTTTTTGTGTATTTTTTTTAAACAATCATCTTTCTTTTCAATGTGAAATATATACCTAGACTTCAAAGACCTAGAACTACAAATCATTCTACCAACATTTTTATTACAAAGTTAAATTATACGTTTCAGGCTTTCCAGAACCTACAATGACCAGAACAAACCCAAAATATCACGCCGAAATACAAAACTCCCACAACTCCTCAAATCAAAACTGCCACTGAACATGATATAAACACAAGAAACTAAAACATGAATCACAAGTTAACTGCTGAAGAACAACAAGACACGATTACAACTGCACCCCTAATTCCCGATCCGAATATTCTTTCCTACATAACCTCCAAACACAATCGAGATGTACAGAGGCGCCTGCAAGCCCATCCACCTCTGGGATAAAGCCGGGAGGAAGCACATCACATACCTCCTAAAAGAACGTACAGATGTACGAACAATGGACCTAAGACCACGGCGTGATATGCATCAGCTTTTTCTCATAATCTTATCCAGCGCCATGGCTTCCGGGTACACTTTTGGTCTTTTCAGTCCCGCTGCTGATAAGACGAAGATCGTCAGGCCACTGGGCGATTGCGGACCCCCGGAGCCACCACCGTGCCCTAAGAAAAAAGTCTTCACTCCTTGTCCAAAAGAAAAGAGTTCTCCAGACTCAAAGCCTTGTAAATGATAACCTTCAATGATATGAAGCTCAAAATAAATGTGTAACTGATTAGGATGTGTATCTTTTGGTAGATCAGATGAATAGAATATAAAAAAAAAGAATTTTTCGTTTGAACACAAATAGCCCTTCTGGTTATCTTGTAACTTTCTGGTAACTTGGTAAGTATTGGCCCAGATAAAATTATACTTTTTACATATTATTTCACCAATACTATACTAGGTATTGGTGAAATAATTAGGAAGGTGTATCACATTAAAAGATGTGCTCGAGATCCCGGCCACCTTCAGACATCAATATAACCTTCTTTCATCTTAAATTAACTTTACTCTATGACATTCACAAAGATTCGTCTTTGACGTAATGTAATGCCATTAGCACTTTAGCAAAACCAGCATCGGCAGCATGTCCTAAAAATCCTCAGTATCTTTCTGTTTCAGCTTTCATCCTTATTTCAACAGCTTCAGAAACAAGCCTTAAAATGCAGAGACCATGTTAATATAACTTGCAAACAGCTACATCACTGCTTACCCAGCAAAGTACCAGAGGCTTGGAAGCCACAGTCGTCATCATGATCCAACTCTGATGAAGGAACGCGGGTTGATAACGTGGAGCTTGCTGTGGGCTTCCTGAGTGGCTAGTGGAAGCGGTGATGTAGCTGACTGTTTCCTGTCCGGCGATGAAGGTGATTGTCTTGTTGATTATTTAGGCATTTGTTGTGAGTAAGAATCGGATTCTTAGTTTGTGAAGACAGGTGCCGATATTAGGATGTATTTTACCTATCAACAACGGTCTCATTTCCATTCTTAACTTGCCCTATCCCATAAAAAGTAAGTTCGTATGAGTCAGTGGCCAACTCTGGTGACGGAATTTTTAGGCCAAAAGATGAAAAAAAAATATCATGTTTCAGGTGTGGTTTACAATTAAGCATCCAAAATCTACAATTGAACTAACATGGACTTAAATCTTTAAAATTGCTGAAGGGATCTTAAACCGCTCATCCTAGAAATCAATGAAGATGTTTAAGAGTGCGTGCAAACCTGTCCGCCTCTGGAACCAACTGGGCATCAAACACTTCAGGTACCTGATCAAGGAAAGAGCAGATGTACGTACATTGGATGTAAAACCACGTCGTGCTATGCGTGAGCAGATGTTGATAGCCATTGCGTCCGCTTTTGCAACCGGTTTTACCTTCGGCCTCTTCAGCGAGCCAAATCCACCAACAAAAATCGTAAGACCACCTGGGACTTGCGATCCTCCAAAGAAAAAGTGCCCGTGGTTTCCTAAGTTTTCTCCTTGTCCAGCAGATAAAGATTCTCCCCCTTCAAAGCCGTGTAAACCAAGTGACAAATAAAGTGACTGTAACTGAATTGGTTTGTTTTTCTGGTTCTGTTGATGTTTTTCATTAACTTTTTCATAGGCCCATTTAATGTACCTAATTGACAAAGGTAGATAGGTAATTGGGCAAGGGTTGCCTCCACGGATTTAAAGAAATGAGGTTCAGTTCAGACCCATGTTTGGTAGTCTTTGAGTAGCAATCTGGATCTTTCATCAATTAAACAAAGCAATATTTTCGGTTCTTGGCCATCTCGATTAGTCAACATCGACACGTTTTCGTCGTCGGCGTCGTATTGTTGAGAGTTGAACTTTTATTTAGAATTTATTTTGTTATGGGGCAAGTTATAAAAGCAGCTGTAGTTTCAGTAACTGTCGTTGCTGCTTATCACTTCTATATGACCGGAAAACTAAGATAGGGAAGTCTAAAATCATTAAAATTCCTGTAGCTGTCATCAAGTTTACAATAATTTAAAAAGATACTACAACAAGACACCTTTTGCAAGCATCTTTTTGGCAAGCAATTTTTGATTTGAAAGAAGACACCGGTATTGAGTGCAACTTTGGTGAGTGCTGGTATAGATTTCTATTTACCCTAGAAATAATCATAGGGGGAATTAACAGCTACGAGTACCTACATCACTGGGTGATGAGTCCTATGCCATAGACTAATTAGCTTATTGAGGATCCTCAAACTTTTGAAAGAGTTATAGAAGGTTACAAATTGTCTGTGGTATCTTTACTGTTGTCAAATTGATGGAAATGACATTTGGAAAAGATCACAAAAATATCAGATTCCTCAATTTTATAATGAATATTCTGTCAATTTAGGCTCATGTTATGGCTTTATCCAGAAAAGCAAAGGTCTGAAATGGATAAAAGGGAGCAGCTGAAATTCGTTTTAATGGTAATGTCGATGACCTCATGTGTGGCATATTCGTTCGGTATGTTCAAACTAACCGAGAACTCAATATTCCGGCGGAAGCCGAAGGTCCTCGAAGAAAAGCCGAAAGACCACAGAAACGATGGAGGCACAGCGTCCAGAAATATCACAAATATGGACCTCCGAGTCACAGAGAGGTTGGATTTGCTAAGGAACAGTGAATAAAGCCGTTATTTATAAATTATTGGGATTATAAGTGCCTCAACGCGTTGTTAGCAGAACGCTCTAAATGGCTTCACATTTCTGCTAATGAAACTTTACTAATTCTTAGATAGGGTGTGTATCTGTGTATGTCAGTTTATTTAATTTTAATAAAAATTTATTGGTTTATATTCTTGCTTATTATTTATGTAGATCTCTTATTTAATACCAATATTATAATTATAATATATATTATAATATTGGTATTAAATAAGAGATTTTTTTATATTAATATTATAATTATAATAGAGCATCACTCGCTGAATTAATATTGTCCACTGCTGAGGGCTTTGAAGCGATTTGTAAAATATGGGTCGCATTATAATGCCTTGTTCGCTACCCGGCCCTGTCATCTGTAGTTAACTAACATGTAATTAAATATCAGCGCATACGCCCACCATTGATAAAGCTCCCAGCTTTAATACTTTCATCATAAATTTATTGGCAATTTGATGCCGATTTTGATGATTTTTCAGTAGGTAGGTACTAAGAGCCGTGTTGGTCGAATGGGGTTGAACCTCGACTTTCAATCCGAAGGTCGTAGGTTCGAATCCCAGCCGTGCATCAATGGATTTTTCGTTTCGTAAAATTTACGAAAACATCGTTGAGGAAACCCGCAGCTTAGTCAGCTCCACACGTATTGACGTTGTCTTTCCTGTGGGCCAGGCTGATTAAGCTGAGATGGTTTAGCTGCTGGGCAAGCCTATTCCATCTCAAACAATGTCCCAGGCACTACAGCGTCCCGGTAAGAATAGGCATAGGCTGACGCTGTATAAATAATCTATTAAAGATGTAAGGGCCTAAGTTTTTTTTTAGGTACTATCTAAGGGTCAAGCATAATGCATCTCAAACAATCTCCCAGGCACTACGAGTCCCGTTGAGTGTAGGGTGGTGTAGGCAAAGGTTCTTTGCCTCCTGATGCTGTATAAATCTAGCATGAATGTAAAGCCCTAAGTATTGGGTCACTTGGATAGTTTTGAGTTACAGTTGATAGGTAACGAGATCCTGTTTGCAATACGTTTCCTAACACAACAGGATAATGTGTATGTCTACCGAGTTCGCCAGAAATACCACCTCCACAATAATTCAAGAGGAGATTAGCCAAGGTCTTAAAAGAATAGGTAATACTCGTAGTAGTGTTAGATAACTGCCTAAAGTGCCTAGGACTAATTAGTCCTTGATAACTATTAACTCGAGCACAGCAAGTCGTGAAGTAGGTCTGGTAATGAATCGGTCAAAGACTCAAGTCATGTCAAATAGTACGAAACGTAGCGTCACCGTTGATGGGCAGATAATACAGTACGTCGATGAGTACATTTACTTAGGCCAAGTAGTCTCCTTCCAATACAGGCAGGACAGGGAAATAAGTCGCCGCATTGAGAACGCATGGAGGAGCTACTGGGCCATGAAGCAGCATCTGAAGGGCAACCTTCCCATATCACTAAAGCGCAAACTCATCGACACCTGTATACTGCCCATACTGACCTACGGTGCTCAGACATGGTCTTTGACTGAATCACAAAAATCGGACCTCAAGATTTGCCAGAGAGCTATGGAGCGCAGCGTTTTACAGATCAAAAGAACCGATAGAGTCCGTAATACCGAAATCCGATCGAGAACTGGCATAGCGGATGTAGGTACGAGGACTGCACGTTTGAAGTGGGACTGGGCAGGTCATGTGACTCGAATGCACCCAGAACGTTGGGCGAAGATTGTCACTCAGTGGGTGCCTGAAAACAGTCGAAGACGACGCGGCAGACCCAGGAAAAGGTGGCGAGACGATCTGGATGCATTCGAGCCAGACTGGCAAACCGTGGCCTTGGAGCGCAAGAAGTGGAAGTTAAAGGGGGAGACCTTTGCCCAGCAGTGGGACACAATAGGTTGAAAAAAAAAAAAAAAAAAAAAAACTATTAACTGCATTACGTACCTACTGCACTTTTTTTTCTATAGCGATGGTGTTAATTCGTTCAAGTATGGACTCTTTAAATAAGGTTAGTAACCTTTTGTTAACAGTTACTTTGGAAATTAATCAAAACTCAATGTAACCAACAAAAAATAAAACTTTTTCTCCAATGACAATTATCATTCTTCTGTCACGAAAATAAGAAAAATATCTTTCAAAATCCCAAAAAAAATGCTTCAAAAAACTCCGAAATAATCAATTAAAACGTAATTAAATAATTAATAATGGACGGCAGAAAGTTTATAGCTGACGTGGCCATATTTACTGTTTCATTTTATGCTTCTTACCACTTAATGTCCAAGTTTATACAACAGCAGAAGAAGAAGGAGCATATTGCTAGCAAAGGATACGGGAAATAGAGAAGAGGTAACTTTTATTAGCTGTCCTTCGGGAAAAAACACTTTTCCGCAGCCTATGTGCTATTCCAGACTTTAATCTATCTCTGTACCAAATTTCATCGAAATCCATTCAGTAGTTTTTTGTCCAGCCTCACGTAAACTACCCCCTGATAAGAGGTATAATAACCTCTTTATCCCAAGTTATGATACAGCTAATAGACAAGCTCTTCCAAATACCTAATGAAAAAATAATAAAGCATTTCTCTAAATCTCATAAATCTTACTAATAGTACCTATAATATTTTATAAGTGTTGATACATATCGCAACACGCAACGATAGCGCGATCTAATTTGATGTTTGTCACCATTAAATAATAGACAATAAATATATCCTACATTAAATTTATATATGGCTTGTGTATGGCTCACCCTTTTCCGTCGCTTTCGTCCAGGGAAAGTATTGAGTGGCTGCGGCGGAGGGATGTGGTAGAAGTAAGGCGGCGTGTACAGTATGTCTTCCATCGACGCGATGGGCGTCGCTCGCGACGGCATCGGCACCATCGACCTCACAGTCCCATACAAGCTCCTGTTCCTCCCCTGATTCCTATACACGTTCATCATCGCACTAGCACTGTACTCAGCTGTGAGTAGACCTTATTTTTTTAACAAAAATAAGCCACTCTTGTTTTTATTAGAGGCCATCTAATATTGAATATTTGGATGAAATATTCGGATTAGGACCTCGGTACGCGTGTGCTGTCACTGATTGGTGTGTCCGACTGTGGAAACTCTGTGCACATTACATACAATTATCATAGTTTATCTGCTTTTTCCAATAGGGTACGTGAAGCGAGACGTATCGACATAGCTGCGCCTGTACTTTGGAGAGAAAAAGATGCGCACACGCATGCCGTTACACTTCAACGAATTTAAAAAGTTCTCATTATGTATTTAAAGATGTTTACGTGACAGAGGCAGCTTCGTTTGTGAAGAATGTTAATTTCTTGTTTATAATAAAATATTATTTATACTACATTTTACTTTATTTATTTGTAGAAACAAATTAATTACCTTCTAGATAGATTGCACACCAAGCATAGGTAAGGTACTATAGGTGCATGGTAATTAAACATTTTTTAAGGTTTTTGATCGTCTGAAAATCTAAGAGTATCCTTTGAGACAGTCGTGTATCTTTATTTAATTCTACAAATAGAAGCTTTCTTCATTGTCAACCCCAGACGGGCCAGCCTAAGGTCCCAGACTAATCATAGTTTTTGCTTATGGTAACAAAGCACTCCATTTAGCCGTCTCGGTCCGGAGGGAAATTAAAATCTGTGATTCTGAAGTGTACAGTGCTCTTTTTCTTTTGTATGTAGGCGGTGTTCTTTGAATTTTTAAAAGTCAGAGTTTTGCTCAATAATAAATTAGGTACCTAGGTAGATCAGTACCCTCATTTGTAGTCGCTGCTTACTAACATGATTGTCTCCAAAATAATTATCACTTATTTAGACAGGTTATAGAAATTGTTTTGAGTCGAGACACATTGAATGAATGAATAAATAATAAATAAATAAATAATGCTGGACTTTTCACACAGCATCATCTAGCCCCAAAGAAAGCAGAGCTTGTGTTATGGGTACTACATGACTGATATACTACTTATATACTTTTTGTTCGTAAATACATACATATTATACATAGAAACACCCAGACCCGAGACAAATACTTGTAGATCATACAAACACTTGTCCCGCGGCGGGGATCGAACCCGCTACCTTCTGCGTCGCAGCCGGGCTTTCGCCCACTGCGCTACAGAGGTCGTCAAGAATGAAACAACAATACAATAAAGTGTCAATGAATGAACACTTTATTGTACACCAATTAATAACAAAAACACAACATAAATAAAATGGCTATCGAAATTATACAATCGCACATTAGGAGTGTGCATCTGTATTGAGAGAAAGGTACTACGTGTAGTACATATATTTTATCTGGGGTACTACCTTACCTATGTGTTTGAACTACAGGGGGCTAATAACAACTGTTTTCTATAGGCCCAGAATAATAATAATTTACCAAAAGCCAAATTTTGCGTTTAAGTTCAGCATTGCCATGTAGAATATAGCCAATCCATAGCCTTTATTTTGTATTTGATAAAAGTTGCTCAGTACATGTCATAATCATCACGAATGATTATAAAAACTCGCTTAAAGCGCCATCTATAGAAAACTATACAAAGAACAACTTGAACACGACCAACACAACCGCTACAAAATAGTGGTGCTACAACGTGCTACGACATCTACGAATGCAACCGCTTGACGCTAGATGGCGATCTACAAACAACGTTCATGCCATCATAGATGTCGGAAACAAAAGTTCTACTGAAAATCGTGAAAATCTATGCCCGTGAATCGAGATTGTCAAATTCGAACACAACCGTCATCAAAAATAAAAGTGTCAAAATGGCCGATACCGAGAAAATTAGAGCAAAATTTTTAAAATGAAATTAGCTGCGGCTATCCACCAGATCACGCAATAGTTTAATTCCTACAAAATTATGTCGGCTGGCAGTTTAGCGAAAGCTTTATTTGGTTTGTTTTTTGATGGAGTTCACTGTTCTTCTTTATCGGGGAAGGACAATGGGTTCGGGAACAGCTATGTGTGGGCAGGGTCCTTGGAGTCTGGGATGAGGATCGCGACAAACCACAAGAAACCTCTGATGCTGATCATCCACAAGTCCTGGTGCTCCGCCTGCAAGAACTTGAAGCCGAAGTTCGCAGACTCCTCGGACATCCAAAACCTGAGCAAGCACTTTGTAATGGTGAATCTGGTGGATGAAGAGGAGCCGCATGGAATCGCATTTGCACCGGATGGGAACTACATACCTCGGTAATGACTCCTTTCTTTCCTACCATACGTAAACCTTGATATATTTCGGTATCTAATTATGGTTAGATCAAAAAGTCGGTAAGTTCTGAATTTTCTAATCTCCCTGTAGGTACAATCCAATTATTATAACAGTCCTGGGGGTGTCCAGTTATAATATAAACTTTACTCTTAGTATCTGACAGTTAATGAACTGCATTGTATTAAGAAGCTAATTATTTAGATCTAAGATGGATCACCTAAAAAAAAGCCAGGCCCCAAACCGTGTTTGTTGCCCTGGTTCTTCACGGTATTGGTCGCGAAAGAACAGGAGTAAAATCACCTAGTTTTAAGACGTTTCAAAGTGATCCCAGCGGTCCTACTGAATAAATGCTTTTTGACTTTGACTTTGACTTTGAATCTGCAATGCAGTTAAAAAAACTGCCAGGAAATAGGAGTTCATATTAACCCCCTGATCATAACTGATTATTTTTAGAATCCTATTCCTATCTCCGACGGGACTTGTGGATCAGGATGTGTACAACGAGGAGGGCTCCAGCCAGCACAAGTACTTCTACAGCAGACCAGAGCAGATTGCTCGATCCATGAAGAAAGTACTGAGCAAGTATAAGGTGGAACAATTCGATGTATGAAGACTGACACGTAATGACTTTGAATTATTGATTGTAGTTTGGTGATGGAAGCGCGGTGTAGTTTAGGTGTAGGTTAGCACATTTGCCAGCAAAAATAAAATGATGACACAGTTTTAGGCCGCTTGAAGGCCTCCGTCACGGCTTAACGCTTAACGACAGCCGGGACCGACAATTTTACATGCCTCAGTTGATCATGCCACAAGCGGTCACCCATCAAATTTGTGTTTGAGCAGAACGTTGCTTCTCTAAGCCAGCTGCACGTAGTGTAGGTATTTGTAAGCAATTTACGCGCCGCACGCATTATAAATGACGTCATCATTCGGATCTTCTTTGAGGCGCTCCAAGATCCTTTCACCACACTAACTGTACATTTTTAATGTGTAGTACAATATTTGAGTCTTATGCAATTGTTGCATCAACTCTTATAGAGTAGGTAATAGCTACATTTATGTCGGATGTTTGAAGTCGACGTTTTCGACGAGTCAAGAGTAAAGTTATGAGCCGTGACGGAAGCTAAAAACTCAGCAGGAGTTGAGCCAGGAACTAGTTAATTAAACGCTAAGGAAGTTAGTTCGTGTGTAGGAAAATGATTTTTTAAATTATAACTTTTTTCACTTTCAAGTTTCAACGTTTTTGTTAGTAAAAATGGTGTAAAATCTTAGCACATCATCATTCCTCACTTAACTTACGAGGCAGCAAATTGATCGAACTTTTTCGGATTTCCATTCGCACATAAAAGCAACGATTTGCCGAAATGATAAATGACTGTAAATTTCTGTCTGAGAACGAGGGTCTGATCGTATTCTTTCCTTTCAGGATTAGGTTGGATAGCCTGGAGAAGATTGTGTTTTCACTGCCGGACTGAAGTGAGACTTTTCATAAATAAACCCAGACATCAATAAACGTCTTCTTTACAAAATTTTCTATTTTCGTAAAAAGTAAATTACACACCTTCAAAGTAGGCCAAAATTCGGCCGTCAAGGCTGCTAATCGTTCTTTCTTCTTCGTGTTTAGTTAAAAAATTAAGTACCAGTGAAAATGCATGCTGGTTGTGATGCGGCTCCTGGCAAGGAACGCGGTAAGCGACTACATCTCATGTTGAGCGGCAACTTGCTCTTTAGCCCATCACGCTTGCAACCCTGCTTATAACGAGCTATGGCGAAGTCAATAATATACCTAAAGTAAACATGCTTTTTGACCACCCTCATCTCTACGGTACAAATTGGCGAATGGTTCGACATTCCGATTCCCTTTATGTAGATTCCTGCAAAGTCAAGTAGTCGTTTCGTCATGGTCTTTCTAAGGCGAAGCGTTGGAACAGCGAGATTTACCCCGAGTTATCGTAACGTTGACAATAGGACGGCGAGCAAGCAGCAATAGCAGCTATTCTATAACCGCAATAAAACCCTCAATCGTCAAAACACAAATACTAATAAATCGTAAAGAAAGGGTCTTGGTAAAAACAGGTAATACTCACATCCTCGACGACAGGTTCGACGTACATCTCCAGCGTGTTGTTGAGCGGTGGCAGCGGCGTCGGCAGCGGGGATGCCGCCGCTGAGGACCGCCTGGAGGCGCTGTTGCACGAGCATTGTGACACGGAGCGACGCGACCGGGGAGATTCTCTGCGGACAAATAATCATCATAAGAACCAAAGACGAATCGTCATTGATCAGAGCTTTGCTGGATATGACTCGTATGCTATAGCGTAAGATATATTAGATGCGGACCGTTAAGTGGCTCCAGCTCCAAGCATGACCAATAGGACCTGACCAACCATATATCATAGGGATATTTTCTGTATTATGATAATACCCTATGGCATACTATCCAGAAGTCATATGCAAAGGTGATTGCTAGAAGGGTCTCTAAACTTAATATATTATGACATTGCCCTAATTGGCGGCATTAAATGCAGGGGACGCAGAAGTTTTTAATTCTTAATTCTTTATTGTACAAGTACAATAATTTTTTGTACAAAAACAAGATAATAATATAAAATTTGCGCTTATTCAATTAGGCAGGGATAAAACTCCCCATTGTTATTGGCTAGGTGGCCCAACAAGAATGGAGGACACAATTGTTTCACCAATGTTACCTTCTGCTTCTCCGACACATGTGGCGCGTCGACGTCCGTTCGCACACGCAAGACCTGCATCTCACAGGCACAAAGTAACCCAGTTGGGGCAAAGGCGCTGGTTCCAAAGAATCACTGGAGTCACTCCACTCCGGCTGGCTAAAAGGCCCGGTATCCAGGACCGATGGCATTTTAAACTAAAGCGTATTTATTCACTCTATCACTGCAATATATTATTTTTTTAAATAATTTTCGGCCAGTACAAATTTTAATCTTTGTCTGATTTCGTATATCGAATTGTATATACTTTTAAAATCGTTCGTCACATTGCATTTATCTCACAAGTTATTTGCAAACAGGTTTTTATTTTCTGTAAAACTAACAAGATACATTAGGAAATACATTTTCACAAGAAAATTGTGTTACGTCTAGGTTCAAACGCTTATGTTGATAAATAGCCTCATTTCAAACAAATCAACAAGATTAGGGAACGAAGTGCGTCTACCGGCAATTAGAAACCTTTGATAAGGTGATAAGATTACTTTCTAGGCTAGGGTGGGGTGAGGCTTAGTTTATTTATTGTTATCTTTAGGTTAGGTATTTCTCTAATGTTTTTTCGATGTTTTCGAATGCCTTATCTTGGAATCTCCGGTAGCAACATCTACTAACGGCCAGTTTCCATATTCCATCTGTTTTGTGGTTTACTTACTGGTTACTTTTTTAGATTAGGAACAAATAGAAACTGGCCGGAAAACAATAAAAATAAACGATTCCAAACAACTTTAAATTTCAAATATCGAACCAACTTTTATTAACGATCTATAGAGAATCTTTTCAAGCTTTGTTCTAATTTCAAACTTTTTATCCTTCAATACGAAATCCCTATTGTTTTTGTAACAAACGAAATCCCTCGGTTCCCAAAGAAGTGATCCTATCCCTACTTGAGCCGGAACGTGAGAGAACGCACATTCCAAGTGTTTTTTGGAGCTTTTGAAATATTTAGGGTTGCCAGACGATAAGCTTTTTAGCCCGGATCGGATTAATTTAACTGACCGAATTTTTGGTAGATTTTATTTCATGTTTGTTTTTTGATATAACTATGTACCTAGATGATGGTAGGTACCGAATTATGTGTAGTATACGAGTATAATTTACTGTAAATAAATGAAGTAGGTTTTGCACAAATAAACGAATTTCTTAAATAATCATGTCTAGATCGTGTTTTGTGTGACTCATTAGCAGAAGTAGAGAGTCTATTCATGGATTCAACGAAGCGGAATAAGCAGAAATGCATAATTAATCCAGGATTTAGGAATTAAGCGCCTCTTCTCTGAGCTCTCGGCGCCCTATTCAATTAGTACGGTAATATAATTTAAGATCAGCGAAATATAGCAGCTAAGCTTGGTATCTCTATTAGATCGATGATGTTCTACTTAGAGCCATTCTTATTACTTTTATACAATTGATTATGCAACTTTTACTCGTACCACAATTCATATGGCAACTTCAACAATCTTTTTAGTGACTTAGGTATTTAAAAATCGTGTGATCAATGATGACGATGCCGCGAAAGATAATCACAGTTTTTGAAGATCTACGAAATAAACCATTATCCGATATGTAATTGACTGTGAGTACATTAACCACTGTAGTATGGTACATGCACAGTTTATAGGTAGGTAAGTAATATAGGTAGTGAAGCAATTTTTTTTTTTGTAAACAGTTTCAATTAAAATATGTGTGTGTGACATGGATTATGGTACTTATCTGAAATAAATGTATTGAATTGAATTGAATTAAAATAGGTACTTAAATAGGCAATAAAGACGAGGGGCAGCCCTATTCGTGGGTAAATTTTAGAGCTCGTGACTCACAAAAGGACCGACCCGTAATGTAATTATGATTGAACTAAAGTTTTTACTCTTGTTTAGTACTCGGAGAAAGGTAGACAAGAGTTACCAAGTTTGGGCATGTTTATACTAGAACTGATGGGAAACGGTAATACACTTTTGCTTGGATCATCAATGAATTTGATGGCTACTTCGATCAACCGTGCGAAGCCTCTATCTTACCCTGTGTCTTACGTGGGCGGCTTGACGAGAACGCGATTGCGAAGCGAAGCGATGCGATTCGAAGCGGCGCGGCGAGTCTGTCCTACATAGTTTACGTCAAATCATACAAAGTGTCAAAATTAGCAAACATTCTGATCGCGTTCGCTTCAGTTCGCGCACCGCTCACGTAAGACACTTCCATAGTAAATCGACTGTTTGTTATTTCCGCGCCGCACCAAGCCGCCTCGCGTCCGCGTCCTGATCGCCCAGAGCCGTAAGCGTAAGTTTCGTCAGTTTTTAACCGACTTCAAAAAAAGGAGGAGGTTATATGTTCGGCTGTATGTATGTTTTTTTTTTTTTTTTTTTTTTATGTATGTTCACCGATATTTCCGTCAGTTGTGGACCGATTTCCAAAATTTCTTTTTTGTTTGAAAGGGTATACTCTTATAGTGGTCCCATATAAATTTTATTCCTGAGGGATTAATAGTTTTCCCGTAAAACTAAAACAATCACTGAACTTTAAGAAAATTGTGGCCCGATTTCCAAAATCTTTTTTTCTTAGAAAGAGGTATACTCTCAACGTGGCGCCACATATTTTTTTTTCCTGAGGGATTAATAGTTTTCCCGTAAAACTAAAACAATCACTGAACTTTAAGAAAACGATATTTCCGTCAGTTGTGGACCGATTTCCAAAATTTTTTTTTTGTTTGAAAGGGTATAGTGTATACTCTTATAGTGTACATAGTGGGTATACTCTTATAGTGGTCCCATATAAATTTTATTCCTGAGGGATTTATAGTTTTCCCGTAAAACTAAAACAATCACTGAACTTTAAGAAAATTGTGGCCCGATTTCCAAAATTTTTTTTTTGTTAGAAAGAGGTATACTCTCAAGGTGGCGCCACATATTTTTTTTTTTCCTGAGGGATTAATAGTTTTCCCGTAAAACTAAAACAATCACTGAACTTTAAGAAAATTGTGGACCGATTTCCAAAATTTTTTTTTGTTAAAAAGAGGTATACTCTCAAGGTGGCGCCATATATTTTTTTTTCCTGAGGGATTGACAGTTTTCCCGTAACATTAAAAAAACCTCATTCTCACTACACAACACACCCTGACTCACAATCTGAGTCAAACATTAAATAGTTTGAAAGGGTATTACACTCGAGGTAGTACAAAATATTTCTTTTCCTTATGGATTGATAGTTTTCCCCCTTGCTGAACTCCGGTCTGTCCTTTAGTAGGTCTGCCCATGACTTCTCTTATCCTTTCCTACTTAAGCTACGATAAGCAAAGTCTTAATGTACTCGTAGCTTACTATATTATTTACACATACACTTTTATTTACACAGTATTTATTTACTTACACTAAAAAGTGAAAAATAAAAATTTTTGAAAAAAAAAATTGAACCGACTTCACAGAACACAAACAGAAGAACCTTCTACACACTAAAAAGAGAAAAATAAGAATATAATTTGAAGTCGGTGCCAAGTGAATACGATTAGGTACCTATCAAAAAAAAAATCGAGCGATAGCGTACCAGGATACAATTTTGCACCCAAGTTCTTTTGAATTTCTTAGATGTAAATGAATAGTTGGCACCGACTTCAAATTATATTCTTATTTTTCTCTTTTTAGTGTGTAGAAGGTTCTTCTGTTTGTGTTCTGTGAAGTCGGTTCAATTTTTTTTTTCAAAAAATTTTATATTCAAGCAGGATTCGACTAGGTCATCCCGATATTTTTCCTCATTATTTTGAGCATATTCCAAAGAAAGCAATCAGAAATCAAGTCAACAGCCTAGCTCAATTATTCGAACTCAGTAAATAATGCCAGTATGAACTGACCCATTTCTCAGGCTCATCTACAATTCAATTCTATTCTATGAATGAGCGGTCGAGTTAAATTGCTTTCAACTGCCGGCTTATTATCTTGAACTTGAGCGAGGACTGACTCATAGGTCCGTCCGTATTCAGAGTCAATACACTAGCGTTAAAAGGACCTCTGGAGAACCTGTCAAAAGTAGAATAAATGCTTGAACTAAAAATCAAGTGCAGTCTCTGAAAACTACAACATAGTGTCTTGAACCACAGATTACAGTTGCGTTGCGATCCTAATTTGTCCCTCTGATGGGAAAAAGGAGAAATTTTTCGCCTTTTATTGGTTTTATTCAGCGACCTATCTAATAGCCTATGGTTTTCTTGAAATTTAATGTCTAACCTACTACTACCTATCTTTTTTGCGCTAACTAAAGTATTTGTAGTAGTCTGCCAGGCTGAAATGGGATTGGGCGAGCCACGTGAGCCGAATTCATCCCGATAGATGGGCCAACATCGTGACGTGTGGGTGCCTGACGATGGGCGGCGATGCCGAGGAAAGCCTCGAAGACGATGGCGTGACCATCTCGATGCATTCCGGGCTGACTGGTGGGACGAAGTTGGCGACCGCAAGTCTTGGAAAATAATGGGGGAGACCTTTGACCAAAGGTTAGGAAAAAAAAAAGTTAAAGTATGAGAGATGCTGTTTTTTAATTCCAGATTCTTAGAAACTAAGTATTATATTTTTCGAGATTCCAGTTATTTTTAGGACGTCTGACGTCATCAACTAAACTATCAGTCTGTTTAGTAACACTTCAAGCTCGTCTATTTATCACATACATTTGTATTCAAGAGGCGATTGAGTGAGCTTGGACAGGAGTGTGGGCAGGCGACAGTGAGGACGATGCATACAATGTTTTGTGAATGTTCATTTAAAATAATAAATAATGCTTTGCATTTGTCTCTGTTAGACATAAGAATGATCAGCGGTTAAAGGCAGGTAGAGTTTTTTAAAACGTTATTTAATACCTACGAAAACCAAAGTCGAAAATCGGACCGCTGAAATCACTTAGTCATAACAGCTAGGTGATTCTATTCCTGTTCCATCACGAGAAATACAGTGAAGGTATACAGGAAATATCCAAAACTCGAGATACTATTGCATTTAGGTAACATACACCATTCACCATACTGGTTCGGAAGAACTAGTGACAAGACAAGAATAAGAATCTAACATACACGGCAAGGACTGAGCAATCTTCTCTAAAACTTAAACATAATCTTCTCTAAAAATGAATGAACATAATTACCTACTTTAAGAACGAATGACAAGAGAATTAGGTGTGTCGAGGCATGGCACGTGTGCGGTCCACAAGCGTAAACAAACAATCCTTCCTAGAATTTGGTGTAGTAGTAAAAAGTAAAGTTCATGTACCTACCTACCTAAGTCTAGTGGATTTTCTGTGTCAATTGCATATAATTTTATATAGGTAGTCTACAAACAAAGAATACAATTTGTAGGTTGTACACTCAGCAAAAAGTCTATCACTCTATGGTTGAGGTAATAGACCAGATTGGCAGAGAAAGAAGGGAAGATAGCAAAGCCGATGAAAATGATGATCATGATGAAACTGAACTTGCTAGCTATTTGATGATAGAAGAACTATTTCTTAGTAGTGTGGACAAAATAAACTGAGTTGTTTGCTTTCCAGAGAACGAACATTCTTGGTAGCTCTTCAATTTGTAGTGGTTGCTCGAAAATTGGATAGAATTTAAAGAATGTCGTCGAATAGGCAGGAAGTTGCTTAGCCGTGTTGGCCTAGTCGGATGTGCTCTCTGAAATTACTTATTAGGGCCTACTGAGAGTTAGAGTTTTCTCACACAGTATGATGAAAAAGGTAGATTCTCAAAATTGATTCTGGGTGTCATGGTCGATAGCGTCACCCACTGGTAACCTCTTTTTAAAGCATTTTCAACGACATGCCTCTTCAGTAGGGGAGTTACCAGTTGGTGACGCTGACCTACATCTTGACCAGATCAGTTTCTTAGTCAGCACCTCAGTCCTAGTCAGCTAGCCTAATGAGACTGATTGTAGTATTGACAAAAACCTGCCTGGTTCTGATTCGTTAACAGCTACACTGTCAACCGCATCAGCAGCGCTCTAAACCTACTAATACTGATTGATGGACTCAACTTACAAGATCACCAAGCCTCGATACCAAACATAGCTCTTATTACACCACAATACGACTGAAAATCTAATATCAAACACCATGTCAAAGATCATTGATTCTTAATGTAAACCACAGCCTGCTATAGTGATATGATTCTTATTAGGTTGTGTTAGAGTAGGAATTTGGGTGCGAGGTTAAAATAGATGGTGGAGTGCAGTATGAATCATGGTACGTTGACTTGCTTCAGTGGCACACTTCTTGGCCATTTCTTGCGAGTTCTAAGCTTGGAATAACAATGGGAAATACAATATCGGTAATGTAAAACAGTAAACAGGTTCAAGAGTATCTTTGCTGTACCTCCAAGTCAAAGAGAATTTATTTAGTAAAGCCAGTTTGAGCCTTAGTATATTCTATCTACTCCTCACGAAACGTACCGAAGAAATAAATAAATATAAATAAATAACGCTGGACTTTTCACACAGCATCATCTAGCCTCAAAGTAAGCAGAGCTTGTGTTATGGGTACTAGATGACTGATAAACTACTTATAAATATACTTTTTGTTTGTAAATACATACATATTATACATAGAAACACCCAGACCCGAGACAAATATTTGTAGGTCATACAAACATTTGTTCCGCGGCGGGGATCGAACCCGCAACCTTCTGCATCGCAAGCGGACCTTCGCCCACTGTGCCACAGAGGTCGTCATAGGGCAGAATTAAGAAAGGTACGGCTTATTTTAAATCTGTGAAATGTTAAAAATGTCATCTAGCTTCGCCAGAGAGTCATGTTTTGATTAGATTAAACTTCATTGCGCAGAAGCCAGCTTTGACCGCCATTTTGAAAAAAGTAATGACGACCTATGAGGGATCATAGAGATATTATGACTACCTCTGTGGCGCAGTGGGCGAAGGTCTGCCTGCGACGCAGAAGGTTGCGGGTTCGATCCCCGCCGCGGGACAAATGTTTGTATGACCTACAGATATTTGTCTCGGGTTTGGGTGTTTCTATGTATAATATGTATGTATTTACAAACAAAAAGTATATAAGTAGTTTATCAGTCATCTAGTACCCATACTACAAGCTCAAGCTTACTTTGGGGCTAGATGATGCTGTGTGAAAAGTCCAGCATTATTTATTTATTTTATTTATTTATTTATTATGATCGAAGGTTAGAATTTTACCTGCTATATTTATTGTCAATTATTATCCTCCCACGTGCAACTTAACCTTGGGTTTGCTCGAACGAACTCGATCGAGACAAAAAAACATGTGTCATACAAAGAGTCATACGAGATTAGGACAGATTTACAATGTCAAGATTTTTAAGATACTGTTACTTAGCGAAGCCACAGATGAAGCCGCCATTTTGTTTTCTGTTTTCCATGCGTGACAGATAGCAAATTCATCGCCGCCAAGAATATGAGCCCTATTCCACTCTGATCCACTAATCAAATCCATTAAAGGATTAGTTTCCACTTTAATCCATCAATGGTTTTGTTTCCACTTTGAGTTCCACTCTGATCCATGAATGGTTTTGTTTCCACTTTGAGTTCCACTTTAATCCATTAATGGTTTTGTTTCCATTTTGTATTTACTAGCTAGAGATTTTCTAAATTTTGTTTGAGCTTTACTGAAAATAGCTTTTTTGACGACTTTGTCACATTTCGCAAAAAATATAAAATTGCTAAGTAATTGTGACCATCTCATAGCGGTTTATTACGGAACTGTACCTACGTGACGAAAATACGCGTTGTCTCAGAGAAGAAATAAACAGTTGGTGCTACATCAAGTATGAACATAAATGGCCGAACGTTTCGACTCCATCTTTTCAACTTTGAAAAATATAAATAAAATCGTTACTTTCATAACTTTCAACAGAAAAAACGAGTTCAAAAATAAACCTGCTTGGGACGTTTTTAATTACAAAATTACAACCTTATGTTAGTTTAATTTAATTACGTACTTAAAATGTATTTTTATGATTATTGTTTCGTGTATTTATTGTTGAAAGGTTTATGATCTGTGAATATTATTACCTAATGTTATGCACTTTTGCATTTCGGTGATACCTAATCAATGAAAAAGATGAAGACAGAAGAAGTGTGATCAACACACACTCAGTATGAACATTAACGCTATTACCCTCCCACAGTATCCAGAGCCAACCCATTCATCAATAAAAAAAGAATAGCAATTACTTCATTCTGCATTTTATGCCTCTGATGGTAAAAACCTTCTTGGCCCCAAACCACATAAAATAAAAATATTAAAAAAGTAACTCCTTGCTACAAGTATGTAATATACAGGGTGTAAAAAGACAACTACCGAAAACTGAGGGGTTGCAATCAGACCATGATGCTAAACTCATTTAGCGAAAAAAAAAACAGAAAAAAAATTTGACTTAGCTTAGTCATTTTATGTTATTTTCATTTATTCGCTATAGTATAACATAATAAGACCATACCTACCTAATTATTAAGTTTTTGAAAGAAAAAACATTTTAAACTCTAAATCCAGCAATCTACGATAAACAACGCGCCCAGTACATACGCAAACAGCAATCTTCAAACGCTGTTTTCTCCGGATATATTGATTTTTTCGGAAAATCCTTTTGGATTTGATTGTGTGTTGGGATGCTATACCTACCCCTTTCGGCTTCGGTAGACGTCTTTTTACACCCTGTATACCTACGGACCATGTAAAAAAACCACTTAGACAATATTTTGTTTGCAAAGCTCGTACGGATCATTCCGTTTTTTGTAGAGCACAGCGTCTGGTAACTTTAAACATCGTGTTATAACTTTAAACACTGGTTTATTTATAGAAACTAAGCTACTACATATTTACATTTTAATGTTAGATGACAACTCGGTAGGTATATTTAAGTTTGCTAATTTCTATAGTCGGTATAAATTGACCTATCAAACCTCTTCCTACTTAACTTCCTGCTGCTTATTACATAAACGTTAAACCTTAGTTGAACCCCATGTTGACAGTTGACACATGTCAAAACAAAACTGTTACCACAAAAAGCGTTCTATGCACGAGTATTTAAAGATCGTTTTTCTTGGGACAGTTTTTTATTTAGTATTAGTCTAAACTCGATTTTCTTGTAATAAGACGGCCTAAGTATAATACAGCAGTCGTTATCTTTCGTTATCTACCATTGCTAGGCTATAAGTAATTATTTAGGAAAGTAGGAAATAAGTTTTGAATTATAGCGCCCCTAGCAAAATATTGCTGTTCATTAACAGGGTTTATGTTTGAATTGTATGTTCGTTCATTTGCTTAATTTTCTTTCTAAGAACAATATTGATGTTTTTTCTCACAACCTGCCGAAACTCATGGATTTGGCGCAGGTGTTTCTAGAGAATTTTGAGTTCTTGTAACTGATTATGTAGGTTTATTATAATAATATGTTTTATTGTGTTATAACATCGCTTTGGCTTGTCTGTAATGGTGTTATAATTTTTGCTGAATAAATAAATAATAATAATAAATAATGTTACGCTAACACCTCCCTAAAAACATAAGTGCAATAAATATTTCTATTTCTTAATTTAAAATAAATTTATCTTGCTAGAACTTTTAAAATTCACTTTTCATTGAGAAATGATCAGACTACCCGCATGTGTCCCTTCGTAAATCAATCCGAATGAATCTGACATTTCACTTAAAGTGACGTTTGACTTTGTCTCTCTTCTGAATGAATGAATGCTAATAAATTGAGTAGTTAGAGATTCGTTCCAGTTTGAATTTGGAAACTGAAACCAACGATGTTTGTTTCACAGGATTCTTGGTTTGTTTCATATCCGAGTAAGTAGATTGATTATTAGGTACCTACAGCAAGTCAGCTACAAATTTCTACTGGTTAAACTCAGCGATAGTCAAAAGGCTTAACTTACGACCTTCCCAGAATTTGATGAAAAAGGCGTTATTATTTGTGATTTTGTAATCAATACTTTGACAAATTTTCACACTTTGATTTATTAGAAGCCTTTGTCCAAACATAAATTAATTTGTTAAGTAATTTACTTTATTAATTTAGTAAAACTCGTCTCATAAATCTGATAACGTACAACAAAATAACTTAATTATAAATGTCGTGCACTATGCTTTTTATAAGTGGATAATATAAAAAAAAACAAAGTTTATAGTTCACCAATAAAATGAAAAGGTCGTTTAGGACATGAAAGCCCTATTTCGCCGCAGACGGCTGCGCCCACGCATCAGATCTATTCCTGTCACTGTCGTCTGTCACTTGACGACTTACAAGCGGCGTGCTCCTAATAGGTAGACACCATTGCCCTCTAGGTACGTACCTAGTACCTACACTCTACATTAAGAAAGTTCATATCTAGTTCCCTAGAATAGAAAGATGGGTAAACTCTCGTTATGCTCTAGTGAGGGAGTTTTGACCTACATTGACCGACAATTTAACGTGACCTAAGTAAAGCCACTAGTGGTCACCATTTTAAGACTGCACATGTCGTACCTCGACAACAGATAAAACCTTCGACGATGACTAAGCGAGTGTGTTTTAATAGCAAAGAAAATGAAAGTTTGAAATTCCATGTTCCCAAGTCAATTTGAGAAATAAGAAAACTGTGAATTTCTCAGAACTGGTGTCTATGCGCAAATGCTTATTTCACGAATGCCTAGATCTAGATCCATCGGCCGAAGTGTAAATAAATATATTGATGGTATATACTATAATTTATTCTGTGTCATGGGCTTCCCTTCATTGACAGATTTATAGTTATTGCAGGAGGACAGGCCACTGTTCTAACGAAATAATAATTCTTCTCAAGAGTCAAAGTTGTTTACACGATATTTCAATTTTACGAGCATTTCCGTGTTGTCACGACATGGCCACTGACTTTTAATTTAGAGAATAAAAGTTGATGTCGTATTCTGAATTAGTTTGAAAAGTGATGAGAATTTTATGGCTACTTCGAAAAATTAGGTTTTATAAATAGAACTAAAAAAACTGGCTGTTTACAAAAAGAAAAAATGAGCTAGTGTTGGACAATAATCAAATTCAATTCAACGATCTTACAGTTCCAATTTTAAATCGATTTAGAACTTACGTTTTACATGGATAAACAACATAATTGGTATGTTTACTTTGTGAGTGTTAGTTGGCAGTATTACAAAGTATTTCAACTGTTTTACAAGATACCTATCAAAGTGGTAATTCGGTAAATTGACATGCGCTCTAAACACGCCTTCTCAGTACATATTGCACAACTACTGTAATCATACGAACACGAGTCGTGTTTCATAAGGGGAAAAAAGGACTAAAGTAAGTTTGTATCTGGACAACTCCGACTGATGTAGGTTTAAATTTAAATACTTATTACTTCCTCTATGACCTTATTATTTTTTATTCTTTTTGTGTTCCTAGACTCCCTAGAACTGATGACGGCCGGTGGACAAAGGCAGTGAAATAATGGTGGCAAAGAGACGCACATCGACCACGGGGCAGACCACCAGCCCGTTAGTCAGACGACATAGTCGGCGTGGTTGGACGACAATGGATGAAGATAGCACGGAACCGAGAGGAGTGGCGGGTTAGAGAGGAGGCCTAAGCCCAGCAGTGGGTATTAATAGGTTGATGATGATGATGTTTTCCTTTACTGTCTCGCATTGTATTAAATAATTACAAATCTATTCTAAGCGGTTAATAATAATTTAAAACTTATCCCTCAGTATGATAATTAAAATCAAAAAGCATTTTTAGTTACGGTCGCCATTAAGATTATATTTAAAATTAATCAATTAAGTAAATAAATGTATTATTCATTAGTTACCGTAAATAATCAATTAGATTTCACTTTTCAAAGTGTTGTTTTCCAAAGTACCCACTTGGAAAAGTTTGAACGTTTGTCAAAGCCGTTTGTCATTTATATTTTTCAGCGGTAGGAAATAGCCAAAGAAATGAATTGCCATAACATTTTGCCCTCGTTAGTCAGTCATTAGCGAATTCCGGTAGCGAATGTTTTCATCTGACGCTTCTCTTGCAGGTCATTGAATTGTGTTTTTGTTTATAAATACACTTTTGTACTCATTCTGACGTTTATATAAACAATACACTTATTTTCTTAAGTAAAGGTGGTTCAAATAATTAATTTATAAAAGCTAGAGCCAGGGATTCAAAATTAGCCATTTAACTCTCTCCTATTACCTACCAAAATGAAGACCCCTTTTAATTTTTAATTTGTTATTTATTACTAAAGCGTCTGCAAGCGTTTGGCTTCGTTCCAAATATCAATATTCGATTATTTTTTATTGCAGTATTCGTGGAGATGAGGATTTTAATAATTCCGAGTTAAATATTAGGTACTTCATTTCACTCGCACTGCTTACACTTTCGATTTCGAGTTCGTATTACTATATCACTATGCACAAAATAATCGATTTAATACGATGGGATCGTAGACACCATCACTAGAATGCAGTTTATTTTCTTTTTCGAAAAGTTTGAAATTCGAACGGCAGCGAGCGTGACCGCCGCGTCTCCGCGCCGCGTGGCTCGACTGGGCTTTTTCGGCCAGTTGCCAAAGAATCCTCTCCTGAAAAAGATTTTCATGTTGATATGACTATTTACCAACAGTTTTTACAATTATAAACGTAAATGATCCGTTACGTATCGAATGGTAGCACGGGACCAGTACACTTTTGATGTCGTGTGCATACTGTGATTGCGGTAGTTCTGCAGTAGTGCATCGACTCCAGATTATTTAAAAAAATGGTAAATGGTAACGAATTACCCCACATTTTCGTATGATCCAAAGCTAAACTTAAAAGTCAAACATATTTTTACTAAATCTGAAATTAATTCAATGATATTTTGCGACGAGACATTAAAGTTCTTGATGAAGTGAACGAGTTCAATTCTCGCCTGGACTTTATATTAAAAACTTATTTGTGCTAAGGTATTATTTTGTTTCTAGCCAGGGATTCGCTAATCCTAACGTATTGTTTGTTTACTAGATGAGACTAGGAACAAGGGTCGTTGTTGTTCTAAAAGATCTAGTTCAGTTTTACCTTCTAATACCTTGCCAGGATATTAAACAACAGGTTACTTTCTCGCTAATAAGGTTTACCTAACCAACTTTCTAAATTAACTAAGTATTGTTCATGTAAACATGCGTGATACGCGTTGGTATAACTAATTTTCAATCAGACCTAACTCATAATAGACACGTAAACAGGCTCACAACTGTATCCTCGGGTACGGTAAACATTCTCACCGATCTTCAAATACTCGTATTACAGGTCTCTAATAAAGCTTTGATACTCTTATTAATTTTGTATCGATGCTCAAGAACATAAACCGAATTTTTCATGATGTCTTTTATTATTCCTAAGCTACGTCTTTCAAATTTAATCTAAATCCGTTCAGCTGTTTCAGCATGTAGCGTGTAGCATGCATCCACCCAAACTTTTTAGTAGTATGATTAGGTTCGAAAACCCGAACAATTTTTGAGTTTAGAAAATGAATTAGGCTGAAAGGAATCAGGCCAGTCGAAGCAAGTGCCCTACTTATGAACTAGCGGGGAACTAATATGTGCTAATATCATAGAACTGCTGACTTTATGGCGGAACTGCGCTAAAATAAGTTCACTGAGTGAAACATGTAGATGGCGCTACCGGTGCTATAACCGATAATATATGAGCTTATCAATCGATTGTGACAACAAGGGTTTCGTGGCCGAATGGTAAGGCACTCCGGCTTTAGGAGGTCGTCTGATCGTTGCGGGTTGTGGTCGGAATCAAAATTTTCATATGACTTTTCATTTCTCAATGAAATGTGATAAAATGGCTAAAACCTTGCACTGAAGAAAGCGATATTCAGCATCGGGGATGTAAGTAGTTTCAAAAAGATAATTCTACTTAAGTGTATATTTTTGAACTTTTAGCTATTTTTAATTTTGGCAAGCCAAGCTTTAATACCTTTATTACTAGCTATACCACAATACCATAATACCTTTATTACTTTATTACCTTTAGCTTTAAAAAAAATCTCCACACAAAAATTCGATCTGATGCACATTTTTGCGGTGGTTGTTTAGCGGTTTACCAAGTTGAATGCCATCGATGGACATGGTGTACCTACTTCTGCAGCACGAGTCTATCAATTAGAAGTTACCCTAAACCATTTTCCTTCTTTCTCACACATCAACAGTAGATTATGTAAACAAGTCAGTTTGCAGTGCAAACATGCTAGATACATTCAATACCATCATACCAAATGTGTTGGCGTAAGCATTACTTAGCTTAAGCTATGACCGTTACACGGCGGACGTCAACCGACATAGACAGTCATCATCCAGTCTATTAATGCTTTTCTCAACCGGCGCGTGCCGATGCCTTCTAGGCCTAGCAACCTAACTCCGGAAAAGCTGACAAAGACCTTAGCTTAGTCAGTATCTAAGTCCGTCCGCAAAAAAAGTAGATTTTTTGCTTCGCATCTGACATCACACTGCGAGAACGACATAAGTATTAAATTAAGTCCATGATAATGCTTTTATTTTTGATTTATCAAATTAAACACACACAGGTCCACGACTGTATCCCCAAGGTGCGGTAGACATTCTCTCAGATCTTTTAATGTTACTTATTCCAGATCCTTTGAAGATGTCTAAAGGCACCCATTCACGATACGTTCACCAATCCAAATGGAGTGGTCGTCTTCCAAGATCGTTCCGTGAATGGTAAAAACAACGTCCATTCCAAACGGATTTCCAAACAAATTGAAATCCATGCGTCCAGTTCAAAAAGACGTCTGCCAAATGGACGTCTCGTGAATGGGTACCTTAAGGGGGGTAGTCAGAGGCATATTATAAGTTTAATCTCTAATTACAGAAAGTCTTTGTTTTTATAATAAGGTAGTAAATGTTCATCTTTTGTTTCTCATCTCTATTCCGACCGTTTTAGTACGGACACCGTTTCCAAAGGACTAATAAAGCTATAGGATCCCCTTGTAGTTTGTACCCCAGCGCCGGAAGTATCGTGGTTACGTTAATATCCTGAGTAAGTGGTTGGCTCGGTGGCAGTTCAAAGCTCCATAGATGTGGTGAACTAAAAATATCAGTTATATTTACAGATTTTTAAATGTATCCCAAAAATTTCACGCAGTGTATGATTTTAAACTCTTTACCCAGTTTCGAAAAGGCGGAGATCTGTTTTTTTTTTAATAAATAATGCTGGCCATTTCACGCAACAGTTACATTTGCGTTTTATCGTGTTGAAGATGAAGAGAAGATTTTGCTTTTAAAGATGTCATGTCAGAGCTTGCGTTATGGGAAGCACATGACTGGTAAACTATATTTGCTTTTTTTGGCCACAGGTCTTATGTGACTTGTTTATCAGTCAAGGATAGTCAATGCCCACAAAAGAACCAGTGGACAAGCAACAGCACATTGTCTACGTCACATCCCATGTCATAACACCAACAATGGTGCTTGTCCGTGGCATATATTTATTGTTACATTCGCTTCACTGTTACGCACCATTTTCCGTGTGTTGTTCTTATCGAGTCAACAATCAGTGTTTGCATAAGCACATCATAATGTACTTACCTACTTACATTTAATTTTATGATAGTGATCAAAAGAAGTGCCTAACCCAGACTTAAATACAGTAAAATCGGGTCTAAAGATCACTGCAGTACAATACCATAACACAGAATAAATAACATTGACCATAAACAATGTGTTGTTTTAAAGTCCCTATGATAATAAATTCGAAAATGTTGTTTCCTTTGTAAAATATTTCTAGAGTTGGCACCATTTTTCGCACAAACAAAGAAATCTGCGCCAATTGCCATAAAAGTGGTAAACAGGCGTAACATACTGATTGTAAAAATACTACTATCGAGAACTCAATTGAAGTAAAAAAAAAGTAACTTCGTATGAGTTAGCCAACTCTGGCGACGGAGTTTTAGGCCGCATTAAGGCCTTCATGGCTTAACGACTTAACGTGCCCTCCGAAATACGGAAGCACTCAAATTATAATGCCACTAGAGCGATCGGTCACCCATCCACTTACCGTTCTTTCTTTCTGAAAACAATGCAATATTTCGCGTCCCAACAACAGCCAAATGGAAATTGGTGTACCTCAAAACGATTTTTGTACTGATTGTCTAAGATGCATTATGAACGCAGTTTCATTATTGAGAGTAGATTTATTACACCCAGTTTAGATAGGTACAAGCTACACAAGATGGCTTTGTTTGATGGAAATATTTCGAGCACAATCTTCGATACAATGCGCCGTGAGAATTTCAATATACTTTGTAAGAAACCATTCAAGGAATACTAGAGAATTTCAAAGAGATTTCAACAATAGGTAGGTAACAACAGGATCTTGCCTGTATCCCCAAGGTACGATAGACAAATTCCTAGATCTCTTAAGCCTAGTTCTGACTAGGCTTGTATTTTAGTCGAGTAGCGAGTAACTTAGTACCAAAACGTGTCCGAACACCAACAATTTACTCGAGTAGGTTAGTGAGTAATTTAGTCGAGTCAATCCATTTGACTCTATTTTTTTGGGCGAGTAGCATTATAGAGTAGGACCTCCCACCACGCGTCCGTGCTACTGGTTCACTGGTTAAATCCGAAGTATGTGAACCGAACCTCTCGATATTAGTCGAGTACATTAGTACGTTTCGTTTCACGCTTTACAACCTATGAAATAAAAAAGTCGTGTGAAAAAAACTAAAGAATAAAAGTTATAAAAAACATTTGGTGTGTTTATTTCTGTTTATAATTATCATACAAGCCTTTAGAATATAGTAAACTAACAATAAACAACTTCTTCAAAAAACCGCCACATTAAAATGGATCGTACTCTACTAAAATAGTAGCCTAGACCGTGCGAACGCTTTCTGGGCAGTAGCGAGTAGTTTGGCGACTATATTCTCGCTACTCGGCTAAAATACAAGCCTAGTCCGAACTAGGCTTTAGTTTTAGAACAGGTCTCATCTCAAAAAAAGTAAAAAAGTGATATCAATACCTGTGTAAATTATGGTTCATAACCATGTTTTCTTTGGCACTATCTGGGCTGTAACCTGAAACAAACAAAATAATACATTATAATCTTGTACATTATGTACCTAGGTAGGCACCAAAGTCTTTCGTACGTGCAACAAAATCTTTAGCTCGATGCTGTTGAGACAAATAGTCTCTGCGAGCGATTGCGAGGTACACTAAAATTCACCAAACTTTTTGAAAGAACTAATATAGTGAACTGATATAACACGCACAACAAAGAAAGCTCTCCGCCCTCCGGCCAGGTGGAGTGACGATCTGCGAAAGGCTGCCGGCAGAAGCTGGATGCGTCGAGCTGAGGACAGGGCGCAATGGCGCGCAATAGGGGAGGCCTATGTCCAGCAGTGGACTGCCATAGGCTGATGATGATGATTGAACAAAGAAAGCAGAAGAAAGGTCTACAAATCGTTTTAGGCAATTTCGGCCGCATTCATTTCAGTTTGTATGGTAATCTTATTTTCATACGCGTATCAGAATACATTTTCAAGGAAGAACCTACATTTTCCTGGGACACAACCAAGTAATAACATACAGGATGTGAATAACATCGGACATTGCTTTTTACTGCCATAACCGCAGGCAAGATGCTAAGGTATTACGTTTTATATCTGTACAAAATATTTTTTAATGCATCCCAAAAATTTCACCCATGCGCGACTTGAACCCACGAATTTTTGGGATGCATTAAAAAAAAACCGTATTTCAACCTCGTACTCGTTTGTTGCATCAGAGAAGTAGCAGACACGTATATATCTTCTTGAAAACTCATAAGTTTATGTTCCGCTCGTCAACGGTAATTCCGGCAAGATATAATGTAGGCTAACTAATTCTCAGTCGCACGACATGCGATGCGACATACACGGGTAACTCTTCAAGGAAGTTGTTTTGTTAGTCATAATTTGTTTGACAGTACCACTATTCGTAACACAAAGACATACCTACACGGAGTTATGACAGACCAGCAGCTAGATGGATGGATGACATTGTGACCATACAAAAGAAAAACTGAATGGAAGCCAAAAGACACAGGATCGAATGAAATGGCGTTTGATAGGCTATGGACTTTCATCATCTGCACTGCACCGGCCACTCATAAAACCCCATCATTCACTCCCATTAAGGCCTTGGAGCAATGGTGGTCATGTAAGGTCCTTCCGATCGTAAGGTCGTGGGTTCAAACCCAGTCGTGCACCAATGAGTTTATCCGTCGAAAAATGTATGTGCACTATGCCAGTACCCTTAAACGGTGAAGGAAAACATCGTGAGGAAACCGGCATGTCGTAGAACTTAAAATGTTCGAAAACATGTGTCAAGTGCACGAAAAGAGCCTCTTTGAGGCGCACTTAAAATCCTTTTACCACACTGGTTCGAAAGAACTGCATGGTGACACGATAAGAAGATTACCTATATATACCTAATGTACCCCATGCATGTAATAAAGCATAAAAATGAAAACCAGCGCTCCAACACTCTCCAGCTGTTGAAGCAAATGCTAAGGGGTAGCCGTATTTTCACCCACATAAAATTATGTAGATTTAAGTATCTATTGTAACTGTTGTATATGATGGGGAGAAAATAAAACTTTATTATTCATATTCTTATTTTTAAATAACTTAATTTGCCAAGTAGATTGCTTAGTTTCTGAAAAATCAGGACGTGCAGAACATACAAATATAACCTAGGCAAATATAAGTTTACGGAACCCTCGCTATGCGAGTTTAATTCGGACCTTGACCGATTTTTAGTGTTTATTGATACTTTTTGTAAATCAAACAGTTATTGAATTATCGCTAGGGAAGGTTGAGTGATGGGTACTTAATACAGAAGAGCCGGCCCTCAATAATAAACAAGCATTATGGTTCTTGATGGATTACATCCGTATAGAGTGAATCAAACGCAGTAGCTTAACTAACATAACATACATTGCATATTTACCTACACCTACAGCATCAAGATATACTAAGCACAACGGATCTTTAGCTTTCTGAAGTTAGGTGCAATAGACGATTGCGCAGGTTCGGTAAAATAAGCGAGATAGCACGATTTTAGGCGTCATCAAAAATGGGTTCTGCGCAGCTACTTAGATAGAACGATTGTACGTATTGTACAAAACTTATTGCATGTTGCATGTTTTCACTCCATGGACCAACAGTTCTATAGAACTAATGGAAGTTACCAGATATTAAGTCCTTTAGAACAAATAAGCTAATTTTCGTTTCAATAGTCCTACCATGGAACTACAGGGATATAGAATAGAATAGAATAGAAAAACACTTTATTGTACACAAAAACACATTACAGGAAATACACGAAAATAAGTAAGTATGTACAATGGGCGGCCTTATCGCTAAAAGCGATCTCTTCCAGACAACCTTTGGATGGACTGGAAAAGTTACACAGAAAAAACGGCGGTGCACAATAAGTACGTTAAATAAAATAATAAGAATATAGTACTTACACATACTATTAAATACATATACCTACATAAATAAACCTCAACATAAACATAAAATAAGCACATGGTCATTTTAGCATTGTAGCTGACATGGACAAAAAGTGTTCATAGACTTTAGATTTAAAGATGTGAATGGATTTAGATGAACGAATAGAAGAAGGCAATGAGTTCCAAAGAGCTACAGCTTGTACCGTGAAGGACTCGCCATACATGGTGGTAGTATGTACAGGGGTAGCCAGCTGCAGAGTATCAGAGGATCGCAGATTACGATCATTTGCCTGGTGCAAAAAGTTTATATAAAAGTTTTTTCAACACACTTGCTCATAAAGTGGCTCTATGGTCACCGCAATTAGGCACATAATGACACCCATAATCAAACTGTGACTTTTTCATTACTATAACTCACTAGTGAGTAATAGATTTTTTTTTAATTTTATAGGTTGAGTTGCTTTGTTCTTTAAAAAGTTTTTATTCAGAAAAAAGATCGTGTTCAATAGAAGAAATAAATTAATGTTCCTATTGCTTGCTCATTTCATCCAACTTCTTATTTAAATAGATAATTTTAACTCGTACGTGTTTAATAAATAAAACTTTCACTCAAATATAACTTTTGTTTTCCCTGTAATAAAAGAAAACTTTAAATTCCCCATTTTGTACGTGGCAGAATAGGCCGCAAACCCTATGCGTGGCGCGGAAATATAGTCTGTGGCCGATCGCAATGCGCGCGCATAGGAAAACTGATTCTGATTCATTTTTGCCGCAATAGCGAAACATTTTTCACAACTCGTTTTCACTGTTGAAAATGAGTTTTTATTGTTGTTTTATTCACAAGTGTGTTGAAAAACGTCGTATGATACACGTGTGTATTGATGATTACCGTCCTCGGTTCTATTAAGAGCCTCGCCTAACGGCTCGGCTCTTAAAACAACTCGGCGGTAATCACCAATGTTACACACTAGTACCATAATGTACTATAACAGTTCTATGACGTAGCAGTCCTATACAACAAATGACAGTTACCTATCCTACTTTAGCCAACAATCCTAACACCTTCCGTATTAGCCAAAATGATAGGTCTATCTATAAGACATTGTTTGAGATGGAATAGGCTTGCCCAGCACCTAAACTATCCTCTCAGCCTTGTCAACAGAATAGACTGGTTAATTAGTGGCATGGGACCTGGGGCGTTTGAAACAACCAAAGTTTTTAGTAAAATAATTAGCATAATACTAAAGCACATTAGTTTCCTAGGCCCTTATTAATAAACGTGCTGTAAAGTTACGCCAGGTTTAAACTCCAAAAAATGTATGGTTTTAATTTAAACCTATTGCGGCTTATTACAAAAACATTAAACCTCATGTTGACACATGTCAAAACAAAACTGTTACCACAAAAAAGCGTTCTATGTACGAGTATTTAAAGATTGTTTTTCTAGGAACAGTTTTTTAGTTAGTCTTAGTCTAAACTCTGTTAATTTTCTTGTAATAAGACGGATTAGGTATTATCTAATGTAGAGTTAACAGGATTTTTTTTTTTAAATCTGATTTTATTCAGCTCTAGTAACTTTAAGCACTAACCACGGATTTAAAGAAATGAGGCACTAACTTAGCCTATCTATCTAGGTTAAATAAAACACCCCACAGACTTCAAAGCAAGATTTCTTCAGAGCTACTTAACATGCCGGTCAGGAGAAAATGAAATCACCTCGAACACAGAATACAACAGTACTTTGTTCCTTAGTTTCTCAATTGAAATGTTTATTTTGTACCGAGGTTTATTGATTTTTTATTTTGTTCCTTATTGCGAGGCAGTTAAGACTTTATTGAGGTGGTGTTAATTATTAAGGCAGGGCTGTCGCAACGCAATCAATGATTATAAATGCATAATATAATATACCATAAAGAGAGTATAATTTCTTAAATAATTTACTAGTACATTATGGTACTAGTGTGTAACATTGGTGATTACCGCCGAGGTGTTTTTAAGAGCCGAGCCGTTAGGCGAGGTTCTTAACAGAACCGAGGACGGTAATCATCAATACACACGTGTAATACGACGTTTTTCAACACACTTGTGAATAAAATAACAAAAAAAACTCATTTTCAACAGTGAAAACGAGTTGTGAAAAATGTTTCGCTATTGCGGGAAAAATTAATCAGTTTTCCTATGCGCGCGCATTGCGATCGGCCACAGACTATATTTCCGCGCCGCGCAAAGGGTTTGCGGCCTATTCTGCCACGTACAAAATGGGGAATTTAAAGTTTTCTTTTATTATAGAGAAAACAAAAGTTATATTTGAGTGAAAGTTTTATTTATTAAACACGTACGAGTTAAAATTATCTTTTAAATTAGAAGTTGCATGAAATGAGCAAGCAATAGGAACATTAATTTATTTGTTCTATTGAACACGATCTTTTTTCTGAATAAAAACTTTTTAAAGAACAAAGCAACTCAACCAATAAAATTAAAAAAAAATTCTATTACTCACTAGTGAGTTATAGCAATGAAAAAGTCACAGTTTGATTATGGGTGTCATTATGTGCCTAATTGCAGTGACCATAGAGACACCCATAATCAAACTGTGACTTTTTCATTACTATAACTCACTAGTGAGTAATAGATATTTATTTTAATTTTATTGGTTGAGTTGCTTTGTTCTTAAAAAAGTTTTTATTCAGAAAAAAGATCGTGTTCAATAGAACAAATTAATTAATTTTCCTATTGCTTGCTCATTTCATGCAACTTCTTATTTAAATAAATAATGTGTTTAATAAATAAAACATTTACTCAAATATAACTTTAGTTTTCTCTGTAATAAAAGAAAACTTTAAATTCCCCATTTTGTACGTGGCAGAATAGGCCGCAAACCCTATGCGCGGCGCGGAAATATAGTCTGTGGCCGATCGCAATGCGCGCGCATAGGAAAACTGATTACTTTTTCCCGCAGTAGCGAAACATTTTTCACAACTCGTTTTCACTGTTGAAAATGAGTTTTTATTGTTATTTTATTCACAAGTGTGTTGAAAAACGTCGTATGATACACGTGTGTATTGATGATTACCGTCCTCGGCTCTGTTAAGAGCCTCGCCTAACGGCTCGTCTCTTAAAACGCCTCGGCGGTAATCACCAATGTTACACACTAGTACCATAATGTACTATTATCATAACAAGGTAACTTTGCGAAAGCTTTTATTTTTTTATTTTTTTAGCCCGCGATGTCTCACTGCAAAGGCCTCCCTTCCTTTCAAGATAAGATAAGATAAGATAAGACAATTTATTTCATAAAAAAATACCCAGGCAGGACCCCACACTACCTAAGCAAAGCTTGTGTCGCGGTAAAGGAGACATAGAAATTTAGAGAGACTTTTGTAACATTGAAGTCCCCTCATGACAACGGTCAGTGCAAGCCCATCGAAACGTCGAGGTAAGATAATGGTGCGAAAGCTAATAATATCCAATTTATTACGCGAATTATTGTCAAATATTAAAATCCTAGAAACGCTCTTCCATACAAACAATGTTACAATCTATGGACTGCTTTGCGACTGCGCACTTCGCACTGTAACGTTTTGACCTATGTATGTGTCATGGCGGTAAAATCTAACGCTTTTTTTCTTCTGTCCCCCATCCTCAATACCGTCTGAAAAGCAACTCTTCCAAAAATAATCCTGCCCATTATTAATAAGTACGTAAATACTTACTTTACCTACGTTTGTCAGCCCTAGCACACATAACAATGTTTGTTTACTGCGGTTCGCGGTTCAACGAACTCTTTCAGGTGTGTCTGTTACATTTCCCTGTAATGAGTTCCTAATGGGCTTATTTTACATTTCATGTAATCTAACTACTTACTATGACTCGTATTGGCCCAGTTCCTAGGTACATCGTATTATTAACTTTCGATACACGGATCTCAGAAGGAACTTTGGATCGAATCGAAGTACCTACTACGTTACAGTTTACGTACGTTTCAGCGTGAACGATGCCAGTACTCAAACAGTGAAGGAAAACATCGTGAGGAAACCGGCATATTGTGGAACCTATAAAGTTCGAAAACATTGTGTCAAGTGCACGAAAGGAGCCTCTTTGAGGCGCACTTAAAATCCTTTCACCACACTGGTTCGAAAGAACTAGTGACACGATAAGAAGAAGAAGAAGCTTGAACGAGCAACAAACATACAGACAAAAGAACAAGAACCAACTTTTGCATTTCTTAAATTAGTGTGATTGGTAATTCTCCGGTGATAATAGAAGAACAGAGTGGAAAAGAAGGACCTGTTGTGCCGAGCCCACATCAAAGTGGGACGAGTGCAGGGAGATGAGTTCTAATACTTATAATTAACTACTACCTGACTATATATTTGTAGAAGGTAAACAAGTAGCTGGTTACTACGAGTACAGCCAGTATTGATGACCTAATCGCATCCTTATATCACCTTACAAGTAACTGGAGATGAGCAGAGTACTATGGAACTTGTTCTCACTCAATAGTCAACAAACCAAAAGTGATGTTATAGAGAACTTAAATGATAATTTTAATAACACCCAACAGTTACAATCATACGCAATCCGAACTCAGACAACACAAGGGAGATGGATCAAGAGTACCTACAATGGTACCTACCAAGATACCCAGACCCGAAGAAACTGATGGTCATATTTTTCACATTTTACTCACAATTGTATCAAATATGTGTTTGGACATGCCTCTGACTACCCCCCTTAGATTTCTTCAAAGGATCTGGAATAAGTAAGATCTGAGAGAATGTCTACCGCACGTTGGGGATACAGTCGTGAACCTATTTTTTTTTTTTATTAGAATCCGTTTGTGAGTCCAGAATCAATGGTAAGAGAGTAAATTGCCTTATTTTCTTCTAGCTAACAATTTGCGGCATTGAGTCAATTGTTGTGGTCTTGACATTGGTACTACGTACTACGAATCTCAAATTACATTCTAGGAAACTATTTGCATAATCAGGACTTTAGTTGGTTCACGGTTTAGACGTCAGAACAGTAGTTTCCGTATTGAAAGTTCTTATAGAAATGTTTATTGCACTTACCTGGAACTGCCTTTTAGATCATCATCATCTCCCTGTCCTTATCCCACTTTTATGTCGGCACAACAGGTTTTTTTTCTCCACTCCACTCTATCAGCCGTCATCTCAACAATCACTTCATTCTTACCCATATCATATTTCCCAACAAGGAACTGCAACTATCTTCAGCAACAGGAACTATCTTTTCGTTAGATTTAAAGATTTATTTGGTGTCTGTAAATCTGAGAGCTGAAGTGCCAAGTTACATCGGAATATACGACACTAACCGTATCTGCACACCGTTAAGTGCATCACACCAACTAATAACGGGATTCCATGATGCAGAGAGCCTAAATCCAGTCTGGCATTTTAATTTTTCTAACAAAACTTCTTTGTTATGACTTAAGACAGAAATCTAGAGCAGACCCTTTAACTAAAACCAGATCGATGATAAAACTTTTATCATAGGGGTCGGTTCACATCTGACGGAAGATGCGTCGCGTATTATACCGGTCGCGTAACGCCAGAACAGACAATGATATGAGAGAACATTCAACCTTTCACACTTGACCGATGAGACGCGATTATGATAACGAAGACCACTGAATACGCTCGACGCATCTTCCGTCAGATGTAAATCGACCCTAAAAGTTCGCCACACTAAGCTTAAAGTACCTTCACCCTCCTAGTATAAAGTTCATTTTACAATATCAGCTGTAATAACAAAGGAGCTACTCCATCATAAATTGACACGACAAAACCGCAGGCGTAACCACGTTTGGTACAAACTTGGCATGAAGTCTGTCGTGGCGATGTTGACAAGGTCGACTAAGTAATGTTTTTCTACAAGAGGTATCTATCACAAATGTTTCAAGGAACAATACAGACTATTCATCATTAGGAAAGGTTGGTAAATGACACGACAAATTTAGGCTTACTGATATTTTGAAATGGTTTGTCAAAGTAATTTGCCACTTTTTAACCGACTTCAAAAAAAGGAGGAGGTTATACGTTCGGGTGTATGTGTGTTTTTTTAATGTTTTTTTTTTGACAAATTATTAATTTTAGAATTTATGAAAATGAAGATGAATTTCCATAACTGCGTGCATTCCAACATTACCTCATAGTATCAGGTAAATCTATACTGAATATGATTGCACCGTGAATCGATTATGTTCTAAGTAGATTGCATTTGTGAGTCATCATGCATGCACTTATCTTCCTTCGTTGATGCACTGCGTATAGATACCTTTAATTAATTGAATTATAATTTTTTTATTTAACCTATACTGTTCCACTGCTGGGCAAAGGTCTCCCCCAATTCTTTCCAACCATCTCTCTCCTTTGATAGGTTCCACCACCCACTATCGAATGAGTCGAGGTCGCCTCTCCAGCGCTTCCTTGGCCGTCCGCGCGCGTCGTCTCCCTTCAGGTTGCCATTTATTGAATTATTGAATTTTAAATTTAAAAAAGAAAATTATTGAATTGAATTATTTATTAACTTAATATTATTAAGTACAGAAAACTTAAAGCTTTGTCTATGCCCGATTATATTGCATCTGCTCTCCAAGATTAGCATCAATCTTGAATTGCTGTATTGCATAACCTTCGATCAATCTCTTATCCGTGTGCCAAAAACCTCTCGTCGTTCTACTATGAAGTTCATAAAATATTATATTCAACTTATAAACAAAATTGTAGTCCATTTCACAATCCCTTTCACAATATGATCCCCAATTATTTGACCTACTGAAATTCAAATTTTGACATTCCTTTTGTTGGACCCCTTGACAAGCTTTTTACGTACAACAAATAAAAGTGAACGTGTTATTTAAACAAGTTGATACTACCTACAACAATAGCTTCTGAAAAATCCATCAGACATTTGAACACAGGGGGGAGAGTTGTGTGTGAGGGTTCTACTCTACATTGGAAAAGTAAAAAGACCTTATTGCATTCAAATTTCACTTAAAATAGTCGTGCAATGACCCGTGCGAGTATTCCTAACCCCTTCCTGTCGGCCCTGAATAAAAAATACATAACAATTAATTTATTCAACGCACGTCGGGCAATTCCAATGCATTATTTCCAAGAGGTTCACAAATGTTTCATTTACGTCCTACATAATATGAGTACCTACCTATTACCGGATTATTACCGTCTGCCCCCACCAACGGTAACACTTATGGCTATTCATCCCCGCGGGGGTACTGAGAACGTGATCTAAGATGACACAAGGTCCTTTGAATATATCTAAGGGGTAGGCAGATTATCCAATTAATGGCACATGCCAACATTTTGCAGAATTAACACAATAACGCCATGAATACTAACTGGTTTCCTAATGATGTATTCCTTCACCGTTTAGAGCTTGTAGGTATATAATTTGTGCGAAATGAAAAATCCATTTCAAAGTGATCGCGTCCTACTAAAAAGTAGTCCTCTCGCAATCTTAGACGGTACCATCAACGTCACCAACTGGTAACCCCCCTAAAGGCAGTTTGTTCCTACAAGCCTCGTTCAACCCTGAATCTGGGTTGTTGGTGAAGCTGAATTACATTCCACAAGGCCAACACAGCTCTACGTGACTGTACTACGTGTATCGGCCACGCCTGCCTATAAAACCGTCACCCCAGACGGGTGTTTTGACGAGCTTCCGTTTACTTTGTAGCCATATTTTATTACCTAACTGCGCAAAAAGTTTTGAATTCTGAATTGAAATTGTACGCATTCTATAAATCATTTACTGATGCTGAAATGCTAGTAATCTTCAGTCTTTTGCTGGTGCTCTCATTGTTGATGATGATGATAGGCTAGTTATGGCGTTATAACGCCATTTACACGATACCTATCTGGCATACCAACCTTGCCTCTTGCTTTCTCAAACTCAACGGAGAAAGAGCTAATATTATGTGGCAAGAGGCAAGAATGGTATCGTGTAAATGGCGTTTGACTACAGATAGGTTAAGTACCTACTTAAGAATCCGAGGACAATAATTAGTTTTATAAAATCTGAATTTGTACAAACAGGAGCAAAACAATTTCGGTCAAAATCCAGAAAACCTAATTAATATAATAACAGAGTACACACGAACTATAATTAGGTAAGTACTGCGATAAAACCAGTCATCAGAGCGTTTTCAAAGAAGCTATTTAGTCGTTCCCAGGGTCATGGTCCCACGAGCTCTTGAAGCTTTGGAGGAAATAGACTAAAACTCCATTTACACGATACCGTTCGGGCATAACATTCTTGTCACTTGCTTTATCAAACTCAACGGAGCAAGAGCTAAATATTCTGTGGCAAGAGGCAAGAATGGTATCGTGTAAATGGCGTTTAAACGAAGTAAGTGTAAGTAAGTTCGTACGAGTTAATGGCCAACTCTGGTGACAGCAAATACTCAAAGGGTGACAGTTGTGCTGACTAAACCCAATTAAATTGAAGGATGCATCAGTTATGCCGACAAGAGACGATCTCTTAAAATAGAAGAAGGTACAACCTATGGGTCCAAATTCGCTAATTTAATAAACACAATTAATGCGACAGTGACCTAATGGTGACAATCAGCTTCGTTGAACTAATTTAGAGAGGTAGATCACGTGATTGGAAGGCGATGCTCTACACGAGCAATTTGCATAAACTATTGCTAGTTGTTTGAAGGTTGGGAGTTCAACCGTCAACATGATCACTTTGACAAGTGACAATCAATGGATCATTGATGTATGGACTTTACAGACAAGATTATGTATTATGTAGATCACTAAGCAGAGTAAACAACCCGACCTAAATGAACAGATTGAACACAAAAACTGGTGCATGCTTTGTTTTTGTACGTAGAAGGTAATGCCTGATACACATGAAAAACTAAATTACTCTCGATTGACCAAGGCTATGTTAGTACCACATGAGCGGAGCCGTGGGCGATATAAGAGTCTGGAGCCGCGTTTTAACTTGCTTAACACTGCCTCCTATCCTTGTTGCACTTACGTGCGTTTGCCGAGCGATTAACGCGGCACTAGGCAGCGACCTATAATGAACACTATGTGGACTAAGTTGTATTTAAAGTCGGTGCGTCTGTTTCGAGCCTTACAATTGCTCAATGCCAATAGAAGGCGGGGCAGTCTTTGTCTGCTGTTACAAAGACGGCTATAATCATCGTACGATTACGATCGTGAGATCACCGAAATTGAGATTGATACGGTCAGTTGCGCTACGCTTCAGAGCCGTGATCGGGACAAGGTAAGGTACGTGTTTAATGAGTCTGTGATAAACTTGTACCTAAATGTGTATTTAGGTTATTTGGTATTTTCACAAACACAGAGTAGTACACATTTTTAAACATGGAAACTTAACAATAATTCTAGCTGAATGCTACGCATACCAACAAATTGAGTGCTATAATCATATTAGAACTAGGGGTGATCTATGGTCCCAAGTAAAAACTGTCAGATAAAATGACAAGTAAGAACCGTACGAACACATTTATGAAACTCACAATTCAAATAAGTAACCAAAAGATACTACAGAACACAGAGGTCCAAATACCAATGATATCAATTCAAATGACCCAAAGATACCACGACAAAAGAAGCCAAAGTTTTCGCAAAAATGAGTCAGAGTTGATAACTATCGATAATGAACAAAGGTTCGTTAGAAGTTGGAACGATAAGAGCTCACACAATGTTTACTTTCTCAATGAACACTATTTAAAGCTGGCTCATTGCGCGAGATTTGTAATGAGGCTTGCTGATGTAGTACTGGTTACAAACTGAATGACGTTGGATCAGAGAAATGATAAACTACTATGCAGTAACGTTGGATTCAAAGAAATGGATTCGCTGTTTCAAAAAGGATATGACAATGAGTTACGTAATAATAGTTAGAATCACACAAATACTTATCCGATAGCGACAAAAGGTTAGATTTGCATTCTTGTACCTACAGCAAAAACCACAGTAAACTAAACTCACAACCAGGAAATAACTTCAAATTCAATAAGCATTTTTTTAGAATGGTCTCATCGCTGAACATCATCTTCCATGACATAACCTCAGTCCTGGCTCTCGATGAGAATCCCGCCGTTTGTGGGAGCAAAGAGTACAGGGTTTCAAGATAAATTGCCTTGAAATGTCGACTACAACGACAGAGAATACCTCCGTCATCGTTCTACATGATTATCATAGATATTAGCTAAGGAATGTAAATCTCCGAAGCCATACCGTAGGATCACAGATATGCCCAGTTTTTACTCGAAATCGATTTGCGCTGCACGTCTCGATATCATGCAATGGCGTCAAACCATAAAATGCATTTGTTAAGGTCTCAAGGTTCAATGACCGAAGTGTAAATTAGCCATTTTTTATTTAAAAATGCATAAGACAAGTATTATATTGATTACCCTTTAAATTGATTAAAAATACATGAAATAATCTGGAGTTGTGAAGCTTGGTGATGCATAACGATGGGATGGGCATCGCCGGTCATTGTGATAAATTTAGATGAATTAACACACAAAGGCTAAATGCTGTGTCAATCAAAGTTGATTGTTGATGAGAAATAATTGATCAGAAATCAGAGTAGCGAACTAAATTCTCTACTAGAGGAAGAGGACCCGAAAGGCAGACGTGCTTTTGGACGGAAAATAAAAAATGGCGCCGTTTTGGAACTTTTTTTAAACGGGAAAAGTGACTTCGGCCTCCATCCATCTAACACGTGACCAAATTAAGATCGCCTAATCAGGATGGGCCGCTGCAGTTCCATTGACAATTGTTGAGATATGTGGCAGATCTACTCCATACCATGGAATTCCAAATGATCTAATACATAAAAGAAAAAAGAATTTCAAAGGACAGGTACGCACAAAAAGCAAAAGACGTTCCCAGAGTCTGTTCACACGCGTCGTCACACCCCGTGAGCAATAGCTATGTAATAGGTACTTAAATTGCCGCGGGCAGGGCGGCCTTTGACCCCGCAGGGACCATAGACTAGAAAAATCACTGCCACAGATTAAATAGTATTTTGACAGCTTCGGTGGCGATGGCGGGAAGTTAAACTCAGACGCAAGAGTTTTTGGTTCGATTTGTATGGCTGTGATATCATGGTTCTGATTCTGCTAAGAGGCTGGACGTGTGGCATCAGAACTTGCTTTTTAGCGTCTGCTAGAATTTCACATAAGTATTTTTATAATTGTGTACTTTCGTAAGGTATTTTTCAACATAGATACCTAATTGAAATAAACCAGCTTGTAATGTGTGGTACACGAACTAGGTAGGAAGGTATTAACATTCATAAATTATTTCCAAAGAGCAATCGTCATCTGCTAGTTAGCTATTTAGAACATTTTAACCATGAAAAACATAAAACGCTAACCTTTTCTCAATACGCCAAAAAAGGTTGACCTTTACAAACAACTGCCTAAATTGAACATCTGCGACAAGCAATTTGCAGTTTTAAACACAAACAGGTGCTGGTACACATGGTGTTCATGAAGCGGAGATCTTTGTTTGCTATTATTATTTCCTCCAGTTATTGTAAAGATCGTGTATCAATGGGCCTTTTATTTTAAGAGAAATGCGCATTTAAAGCCGAACACCTTTGTGCCTGCCAGTACCTACTTTTTATCAAAAATTGCTTCGATATTTTGATAGATCGCATCTAATCTAAATCGGGTGAGAACGGACCGGCAGCCGTGTTGTCTAACTTGAAATCCATTCCCATTTATCATCCCAATAGAGCTCAACTAATCACATAATAGGAAAATGACAATTGAAGTCCAGAATGGGTTTCAAATGTCAAAATGAAGCCAATGTCTATTGCCAGTTGAAACACTAAAGCCCCGGGTGAAAACGGGACTGGGGAAGAACGAAGTTGACGCAATGAACTTGCAAGTTACGTATGAAATGCTAACCTCTAGAAAATGCGAGCAACCCAAATATGGATTGGGCGTGCCTCTGAATATCCCTTTAGAAATCGTCCAAGGATCGCGATCCTGATTGTGTGTGCTGCTGTTTTAGCCTTTTGAATCCAATAGGGTATTTGACTCTTTTCAGAAAACCATTTCAAAGTGTTCTTTGATATATTATATGCACACTGGTCATTAAATTTCCTTTAGATTTAACATAATTTTGATAAAAACCATGTTTAAAGTTTAAACGTTTAACGATATCTTGTGTCATGGCGCTGATCACGTGGTACCCGTGACGTCACTCCATAGTAAACAGACAAGTACAAGTCCATAGTGACAGACAATCAGTTCGTTGACGTTTACTAGCGTTTGACGTCATCAGAGTCACAACCAATCACAGTGCGTTTTTGTAGACGAAAATTTTTTAATTTTTTTTGTAATTTTTAAAGGTTTTTTTTACCAAAAGTAAACATATTTTAGACGTAAATGGAAAGAAATATGCTTATTTAGACTATTTTCTAAAAGGATGACCACAATTTGTAGTTTATTTTTAATGATGTCAAATACCCTATTGATGATCCTAAGTTCCATACAAAAACGCTAGGTAGGTACCTTTACCAATAAGGTTGAGATTCGTCATCAAGTTCGTATTACGTGGTATTACCGATCTACGTACAATAATAAAAACGCGTAGGTAATATAATAAGTATTAAGTACCAATTAGGTGTATATTTCCATCAATAGTTTTCCTCAAGGTTCTAAGTTTCTTCAAGTAGATTATTTGTGTAGTACATACCTACCTACAAGTTCTTTACTCGTATCCCAGACCATAAATACTAGCTCGTATCAATCTTGGGAAGTTTGTAAAGAATTTTATTTTAAAGTTGTGTTTTTTGGGTCAATCGAGATATTTTGCCAAGAGAGATACAATACAATACAATTACTTACCCTTCTTGGGTAAGTAATAAAAATAAAAATAAGGTACCTATCACTGTATTTCGCACTTTTTCGAGACAGGGTCATCGTGGAGGTTACCACCCTGTCTCTGACTCAGGGTGGATCGGATCCTTTATCCGTCTAGATAAATTTGCGAGAAGCTAGTCCCTATCAGTTCATAAATCTTAATTTTAAAGCTGCTCATCTCGGAAGCAGTTCTTGGAAATAAGATAAATAAAAACTTCAGCATTCTCAGAAGCTAAATGTAGAGCCATTGTGCGGCTTATTTTTTGTTTTGTCAAATTCTGTTTTTATTTTAGTCACCTATCATCGTCAGCAAGCAGCCAGTGTCAGTCAATGAATTCAATAAAACCACTGCTGTCTCCACAAAGGGCACCGTGAAGAACGACGCTGGAAGCAGTTTATGAAGTAACTTTAATTTCACCCTCATCTTCTCAAAAACTCCGTCATCATCAATAAGTAAATTCGTATGAGTCAGTGACGGAATTTTGGACGCTTAAGGCCTCCCTCATGGCCCGACAATTTAACATGCCCTCCGAAGCACGGAAGCGCTCAGTTGAAAATGCCACTGGCGGTCACCCATCTACTTACTGACCGTTTAGAACGTTGCTTAACTTCGACGATCTATCAAGAACGACTAAGCAAGCTACACCACGAGAGCTTCCAATAAATGAAAACCCTTCTCTAATGCTCTGTAGAATTGATAATTAATTATGATAAAGGGTTTGCATTCCTAATTCCCGGAACAAACGAAATAACCTACCTTTATTTATGGAAACTTCCATCGATCTTCAGCAGTGTCCTAATTTAGTTGGCGAAGTAGGTTAACGGATAACGGCTAGCCTAGACAGAGGAGCGTACCCACCCAGGTCACAGATGAAATAATACCTAGGTATAGCAGCTAGACCCGTACCTAGACTGCATTAATCAGCCTAATGTGATCCCATCCCACTAATATAATATAGCTGAAAGTTTGTAAGTATGTTTAGTTAGATGTTTGTATGTTTGTGTTTCAAATAGTTTCAATCACGCCTAAACCAGTGGACCAATTTAGATGAAACTTGAAATAGGCGTAGATAGTGACCTCAAAGGCTATTCCAATGTTGGTAGGTACCCACGCAGGCGAAGTTGCGCGCAGTAGCTAGTGTGAAATACCAAACTGTTCACAGTGACAATTATCTCTATGGTAAATAGAGTAAAGGCAGAGAACAAACAGGATCACTTCCCTATCCCCTAGTTGTGGTAAAAGTTCTCTCAGATGTAGTGTACCTACCTATTATGTAAGTATTTCAGATCCTTTATACATGTCTTACCTAAGGGAATATCAATCAGAGGCATGTCCAAACCTACCTACAGTACTTATTTGATACTTTGAATTCACTCTATTCTATCTAGGTACAGTCATGGCTGAGAAATAAGTAAGAAAATACTTTGTAAGTATTACAATAGCAGCAATAATTTGACAATTGTCTCCTATTTGATTCCAATTATTTCCCCTACCTACAATTCACAGTCAAAACGGTCATATCAAGATCTTTTTGAGCGCACCCCATGTGACCCGCATTGTAAACTACCGTCATTTTGAGTTATTGCAATTGAATAATCGCTCTTATTCTCTAGGTCAGAAAGTTCACGATTTTGATTACTTTTAGATTGTATCGCAATTTCGTCCCCCTTTTGGCAAGTGTTCTGCAATTTTTCAATCAGATTCGTATTGTAAGTCTTGTAGGTACCTACCTACCTAGTCCCTCCCTAGTCTTATCTTTAATTGAGAGTAAACTCAGGCCTTTACATCTATATTAGATGATTTATACAGCGTCAGGAGGCAACCTATGCCTACACTTAACGGGACGCTATAATGCCTGGGACATTGTTAGAGATGGAATAGGCTTGCCCAGCACCTAAACCATCCTCTCAGCTTAATCAGCCTGGCTCACAGAAAAGACGACTTCAATACGTGTGGAGCTGAAGAGCTGTATTAATTGAGATTAGGTACACCATAACGACACCAAACATACCTACTTACCTACCTACCTACTCACCGTGCTATTAATTACCACACTACTTCGTAGCACCTACGAGTAGGTAGAAGTATCTAAGTAGGTACGTAACTCGTTAGGTTACTTTACTTCCCCATTTAGCAATAAGTAGGTAGGTAAGTACTTAAGTAGGTAACTTACCTACCTACCTACTTATATGCACCAACAAACTACCTAAGACCTAGGTAGGTAGGTACCTAACTATATTTAGGTAAGCTTACGTTTACTTTATGAAGGTATAGGCTAGAAAGGTACTTACCTACTTATTTCTTAAATAAGGTATAAAATAGATATATACATAATCACAGTAAATACCTTACCTACATAACATAATAGGTACTTATATCTGAATATGTTTGAACTTACCGTTGACAATGAACCTGTGTCTGTCATTCATAAGTTCCTTGGACAGTTTCGGGCATTCCCGGCTCAACACCGCACACAAATCGTTCAGCTTCGCACTTTGTTTACCAACAATCTCCACAAAGTAATTACACTTCTCACTATCAACTGCACTTGTTATATCCTCCAAATCGTTGAAACTGAAGATTCCCTTCTTCACAAGCACATCGAGTAAATTCGTGTCTGTTATTTCTCGTAATAATATCGTTTTGTGGCGGAGCAGGCCGGCACAAAACTCACCGACCGCCCGGGTCGCCATTGTAACGCAGACTGACTGACTGACGAAACGCGGAAAATAAGTTGAAACTTGAATCGCCCCATTCAAGAGGGCCCAAACAGATGTTGTCGATAAGTGGGCCTTTTGTATCCGCGCTATACAAACTGTTGAAGTAATCTGTGCAACCATTAGCTTTAAGCTGAAGGTAAAGTTGGAAAAAGTTCAAACAGTTCAACTTAGCTCGCTAGTAGGTACCTACAAATGTACAATGTACCTAGGTAGGTCATCTAATCACATATTTATTTATTTACAACTTAAGCTAACAATACAGATATTTTCTTATCTAAGGCGTTAACCTAGTGAGATCTTTAAAACTTAAACTTAACTATAGAGAGGCACAAGTGGTACAAAAAACAAACAAAAATAACAGCCCTTAATACATAAAAATAACATTCACATAAAAAAAATGTAAGTAGGAACTTACAGCAATAAAATGTTGTACCTACCTAGAAGGTAGGTATGTATTAGAATAATCTATCTATTCTATTATGTTTGAGGTAAGGTACATAGGTATACTCAACTTCCTTATTAGGTACCTAGGTAAGTTTTCAAAAAATAGGCTAGCTTCACGAATGCCTAGATCCGTTGAACGAGGTGTGTGTATTTGAATATGCCTAGGTATAATCTCAGACAAAAACATCTAAGCCTCTAATACCTACCTACTCAGCAGTGGGTGAAGCCAGGTTGTGGATGAAGATTGTAAAATACTGAATGTCGAATTGTAATTAAATTCTGATCTGAGAAACTGAGAAAAACAAAGACGTCAGTTATGTACCTACAGTTCATCCAACGGATCTAGGCATTCGTGAAGTTAGCCGTTTGTCTGCGCAGAACACAATTTTGTATCAAAAAGCGGTTAATGCACCGACAAACGGCTAACTTCACTATAATATATACTCGTATAAGGATCAGAATCGAACTTTCTTTCTCTAATATTTCATTTCACTCAACAAAACGAACGAGACGTTAGTTAGCTCAGGCGAACTGTTTTATTATTTGGTTAGCCCGTATAGCCCATAGGTATAGCTCGTATAGCCGGATTACGAACAGGGGAACACAAAAAATTCAATCGATGCTAAGCAGCACAATCGAATCGACTAACTTTCATTCAATCGATGCTAAGCAGCACAATCGACTAACTTTTTTCTATCGATACAGGAAAACAAAAAACTCGTATTTAAATTATCGACTATTTTAATTTGTTTTATTCAGTTGGCAAAACCGTCGTTTGATTGACATTAGTGACGTCAAGCAAGTGACGTTGACGTATCAATTTCATAGCTGCTTGCTTTGCTTGGCATTGCTTGCTTTGCTTCGTCGAGTCAGTTTGTTTGTTTGATTGTTTGGTAACTTAACCTCAAAACAAATTTGTTTACGATTGAAAATTTTGATTTTCTGATCTTAAACAACTGGCATAAGTGTAGTATAGTAAATAAAAGTCCAAAGCTTTTGTATGCCTAGTCATGGCTCCTAAAAGCAAGAACTCATTAGAAGGTAAAAAGTGTCCATTTTTACTACATCTATTTCTCAAATAATATTTATATTTGATATTAATAATATATCCTATAGAATTCATGTCCCAACTTATTAGTATGATGATTTTTGATTTCACATCATAATTGTTTGCTATTTTTCAGTTTAGGCGACGCTCAACAACGATGTGTTTATCTAACCGAATTATTTACTTTCAGAAACAGATTCTGGCTCTGATTCAGACAGTGGCTCCAGTGCAAGTCACCACAGCAAGAGCCCTAGTCCCGCGCGCTCTGAGAAACGAAGCAGTCGATCACGGTAAACATTCAATGTGATCCCAGTTGTCCTACTGAATAAATGCTTTTTGACTTCAACATTCAAACCAACAATGTTTAAGTTAGCTAATTTCGAGAAGTATTCTTATAAAAAAATCTTGCATTGAGATGCCTAACTTAGGTAGGTACTTTAAACGCTCAAACGATCTTTCGCTCTCTGAAGTTAGGTGCACTAAACTATTGCGCAGGTTTGCGCAAATAGTACATTGCATATGTAGAGTAGGCGAGATAGGACAATGCAACATATTAAGCAAGTGAGCGAGGCAGCAATACAAAACTGTCTTCGTCTTTTAGGCGTCATCAAAAATTATTTCTGCGCAGCTACTTCAGAGAGCCAAAGATTTGTTGTGCATACTGTAACTAGTTTCTCTCTTATTGAATAGAGAATTCTATTCTATATATATATATCTACATTGATTAAATGTTATACTTTTAATTTTAATTACTATTAATTTTCAGATCAGGATCAAAAAGCCCTGCAAAGTCAGGAAGTGAATCTCCCAAATCCAACCACTCACGTCATTCTCGCAAGTCTTCCAATGCCTCAAGAAGCAAGTCCAATTCTCCGGCCCATTCAAATCGGTCGGGTTCAGCTCACAGCCACAAATCCGGCTCCTCCAGCCCTAAGTCCAATGCATCCGGCAGCCCTAAGCGGTCACGGTCAAGAAGTGGCAGTCCGAAATCACAGGCTTCCGGCAGTCCTAAATCAAATGCATCAGGCAGTCCGAAAAGAGCTTCCCGATCCCGTAGCGGTTCAAGAAAGTCTCGGTCCCGCTCCGGTAGTGCTCGTTCTCGCTCGGGTAGTGCCAAATCTCGATCAGCCAGCCCTAAATCACCAGCCAGTGCCAAATCAAGGTCACAAAGTCCTAAGTCACGCTCGCAGAGTCCGAAAGAAAGAGCTAAAAGTAGGTCTAAATCGGTCAGTGCCAGTCCTAAAAGCAGGAAGTCTAAATCAAGGTCTAGGTCTAAAAGTCCTGTAAGTGGCAAGAGTCCTGTGGCTAATAAGGGCGACGACAGCAGATCAAACTCACCGAATCTTATGATTGATGATGATCAACGAAAAAAGTCAAAGAGTCGATCAAGGTAAGAAGCTATTATTAAAATAAATAATGCTGGACTTTTCACACAGCATCATCTAGCCCCAAAGTAAGCTGAGCTTGTGTTATGGGTACTAGATGACTGATATACTACTTACATGTATACTTTTTATTTGTAAATACATACGTAATTACTAATTAATTAATTATACATAGAAACGCCCAGACCCAAGACAAATATTTGTAGATCATACAAACATTGGTACCGCTGCGGGGATCGATCCCGCAACCTTTTGCGTCGCAGGCGGGCCTTCGCTCACTGCGTTACAGAGGAGGATTAATGAAACTATGTATAAAAGTTAAAGCACAATAGAAAGAGAGAGCAAGTAAGGAATATGATGACCCATATTATTTATCTTTTATTCTTCACTAGCTGCGTTCCCGCGGTATAAAAAGTAGATCCACTGGGATACCATCCCTGGGATACAACCTTTATCCATACCAATTTTCAGCCTCATTGGTTCAGTGGTTTGGGCGTGAACATAAATAATGCTGGACTTTTTCACACAGCATCATCTAGCCCCAAAGTAAGCAGAGCTTGTGTTATGGGTACTACATGACTGATATACTACTTATATACTTTTTGTTTGTAAATACACATATTATACATAGAAACACCCAGACCCGAGACAAATATCTGTAGGTCATACAAACATTTGTTCCGCGGCGGGGATCGAACCCGCAACCTTCTGCCCAATGCGCCACAGAGGTCGTCAGGAAAAGGTAACAAACAGACGGACAGACAGACAGAGTTACTTTCACATTTATAATATTAGTATGGATATTTTCAGGTCCGGTTCTAGACAAAGATCCAAGTCTAGATCACGATCGAGAAGTTCCAATGGCTCAGAAGTTGGAACTAGTGAGTTATCATTTCTTTGCTAATAATAATAATTATTGCTAGCTACTGCGCGCGGCTTCGCCCGCGTGGTACCAACATTTTGAATAGCCTATATGCTAATCCAGGTCACTATCTATGCCTATTCCAAATTTCAGCTTAATCTGTTGAGCGGTTTGGGCGTGAAAGCGTAACAAACAGACAGACAGAGTTACTTTCACATTTATAATATTAGTATGGATAGATAATACATTACAGAATTAATTATTCTAATTCGTAATATCTAAGAAAAATACAAGGAAACATAATAACATCAACAGAAAAATTACTCAAAAAAAGTATAGTGGTACAATACCCAGACCCGGATTCAATATCTGCAGATCATGCAAACAAAAATCCCGGCCTGAGATTCGGACATCTTAAGGCGAGCATGCTCACTACGCCACCAAAAACGTTCAATGTATAATTTGTATATTCCAGAGGAAAAGAAGAAGCGCGCAGTTCTATCAGACTCCGAAAGCGACGGAGGCAAGAGTTCCGCTTCCAAACGCAAGAAGGCAGAAGAAAGCGGTAGTGGGTCTGACACGAGCGGCAAGCCCAAGAAGAAAACTGCTAAGATCGATGATTCTGATGATGAGAAGGAGAAGGCAGAGGGCGGCGATACTGGTGAGAACCTGTATTAACTAGTTTTTAGTGTTTTGCATCATCGTCATCGTCAACCTATAGTAATCCACTGGTGGGCATAGGCCTCCCCTAATGAGCGCCATTGCGCTCTGTCCTCAGCTCGACGCATCCAGCTTCTGCCAGCAGCCTTTCGCAGATCGTCACTCCACCTGGCCGGATTCCTACGTATGCCGAACCCGTATACCCTAACGGTTATCTGTACTTCGGCAGATATGGCCAGCCCACTGCACTTCAGCTTGCTGTCTCTGAGCTATGTCGACACTTTGGTTCTATGTCGGATACTCGGATAGTCTCGTTGCGGATTCTATCCTTCAGAGGATCTCCGAGCATAGCTCTTAAACTAAAACTAAACATCTTTAATAATTTATACAACAACTAGCTGGTACCCGCGACTTCGTCAGCAAAATAACATACTTAATAAAAACAGAACTGAAAACTGCCGTTCAGAAGATTCTCTTCTGATACTTTTAAAAATAAAAATGCAATAATAGCGCCATCTCGACCTCAGACATAGGACAGCAACGCCATCTAGTGGCCTTCAACTGGAACTTCACTTTAAGTCCCCATACAAAATTCCAACCCTTATTTCACGCCTTTTATGATTAGTTTTGAAAAATAAAAGTAGCCTATGTCCGTCCCTGGGACATAATATTTATCCATGTCATATTTCAGCATCATCTGTTAAGTGGTTTAGGCGTGAAAAGGTAACAAACAGACAGACAGACAGATTTTATTACAGAATAGATGGCGCCACAGGAAAAATTAGATCGCGCTATCGTTGCGTTTTGGGGAACGTAACATATAAACTCTCTAATCCTCTACTTTTCAGCTTTATAATATTAGTATGGATCAGTATAGAGATTCATACTTAGCAGAACGCATTCGCGACGAAACATTTCCGTGGAATTCGTTTAAAACTGACGTTTCCTGCGATTGGTTGCGGTCGGTTGAACAGAGGCACGGTTTCGTCCTGGATGCATTCTGCTGAAGCATGAATCGCTATGATGCCAATCATATACAAAGTAGTGCCATGGATATTATTTGAGATGGGATTAGGCTTGCTCGGCACCTAAACTATCCTCGAAAGAATTAGTGTTCTTTCGAGGATAAAGTGTAGTAGTGATACAATACAAGTCATAAGAATTGTCTCGCTATTAATATACACAAACATCTGTATTACATTACACAAAACTCTTTGTTACAGTAACGGCAGACGCGCTATTCGGCGATGCCTCAGACATTAGTACCGACGAAGAAGCCGACAAGGGATCGGAACGATCGCGTTCTCGCTCTAGAAGCCGAAGCCGGAGTCGCAGCCGAAGCCGGGACGATGATAGACGATCGGGAGACGAAGCTAAACGGAGCGGGGATGAGGTAAAAACATGAAATTGAATATTATTTTTGAAAAAAAAAACCTAGGAGATATTAGAGATTCTTTTTCGCTGCAGGAAACAGACGAAATAGTATCACGATAGCGCAGTAGATATTCTCAGATATCTGTCAAAATCGTCCATATAACCTCTGTAGCGCAGTGGGCGAAGGCCTGCCTGAGATGCAAAAGGTTGCGGGTTCGATCCCAGCGGCGGGACCAATGTTTGTATGATCTACAAATATTTGTCTTGGGTCTGGGTGTACGAGTACGAGTATATCAGTCATCTAGTACCCATAACACAAGCTCTGCTTACTTTGGGGCTAGATGATGCTGTGTGAAAAGTCCAGCATTATTTATTTTATTATTAACTGCTTATAGCATTATCAATTGAACACTTCCGTGCTTCTTATCTGGTCCGGCTATAAAGTCTTTAAAGCATGGTTAATGCATTTAGGCGGCATCAAAATTCCGTCTAGACTCGGCCACTAGTTTATAACTCACTTTTTACCAGGACGCTCGCAAACCGGATGAAGAAGAAGAGGTGGAAATCCCCGAAACTCGCATTGACGTCGACATGCCTAAGATTCTTACGGAGCTGGGCAAAGAGCTGCATTTTGTGAAACTGCCTAATTTCTTGTCAGTGGAGACACGGCCTTACGACCCCGCGACTTACGAAGATGAAATAGATGAGGAGGAAACTCTTGATGAGGAAGGTCGTGCTAGGTGAGATATTAGGAGATTTATCTTTATGGAGATTACGGAGTATGAGTTTTTGAAGTGAAAACTTCTTTAGGCGCGTTGGGCATTTTTGAGATGGGAGCAAAATATCAAACTCAGTTACGTGATTGTTACCGTAAAAGTGAGACGACACTAACCTCTTACTATACCTACCTACCGTCACACCTTCTATCGTCACAATGGTCGACGTGTTAAAGTGACCGCCTCTGGTAAGACAGCCCATCCCAGTAGGACAGTAACTTTTAAGTGATCATAGTTTATTCTCAAGTAATAAATAATAATGCTTTATGTTGCCTGTAATAAATGATTTATTATAATAGTTTAGGCATAAAAAAAGAGAGGCCTATACCCAGCAGTGGGCAAAGTCAGGTTGTGGATTATGATCAATAGTTTAGTTTAGTTTATTAATTGATAACGAGTAAGTTACATGTCCATATATTACATTTCTTATAAATGTGTACATACTTACATAAAACAAATACCTACAAAATACAAATTAAGATCGAGGTAGGTATACACTACTACTACAAAAAATTAATAATTATAAAATAACTAGCTGATTTTTTTCATTTTTTCGGGATAAAAAGTTATTATGTCCTTCCCTGGGATACAACCTTTAACTATGCCAAATTTCAGCTTAATCTGTTCAGCGGTTTGGGCGTGAAAGCGTAACAAACAGACAGACAGACAGACAGAGTTACTTTCACATTTATAATATTAGTATGGAAGTATGGATATGGATAGTATGGATGACAATACATACTTCTGTAGTTAAACTAACATATTGTCAATTAATTACAAATTGGTCACTCAAAATATTCTTCAAACTTATAATAATATTTTTGAACCAGTAGTTCTATTAGTTTGTGCTTGAAATATTGTCTGTGAGTTAAGGAGTTAATAATAACCGACTTCCAGGCTTAAGCTTAAGGTTGAGAACACAATACGTTGGCGCACAGCTTTCGACGCAGAAGGGGCAGCGATCAAGGAATCCAACGCGAGGATCGTGAAGTGGTCTGATGGTAGTATGAGTCTACATCTCGGCTCTGAGATCTTCGACGTATACAAACAGCCTTTGCATGTGAGTTGTTATCATTTAGAAGTATGGCCGATTACGCCTGGATTAGTAGAGGTCGGCGGCATACGGCGGGTGTGAGCTAGGCAGATCGTAAAATCGCGTCGTTGAACGATATGCCTAGGCATATCATGAAATGGCTACATGAATCTGTCAGATTGTGTTTTAATCCTTAAAATACACCATCTACATCCCAAAGCACGAATTTCTCGCAGATAATTTTTAGGGATTTCAAGATTCTTTGAAACTCCAACCTAGGACAAGGTTGTTTGTAGTTGAATCACGTCAGAATTATTTTTTAACACAACACACAGTTTCACGACTCGGCGCAGTAGGTAGACAATCTCTCAGATCTTTTTATGTATTCCTTTTTGAAGATGTCTGTCTCAAATCTTTATGTGTATTTCAGATCTGGAGGCAAGTCCAGATTCATATATTTCTCATATGCCCGGAGTATAAATTAATGAATGCTTAATATAAAATTCCAGTGTAATAAAAAACTTAGGCCTTTCTATATTAGATGATTTACACAGCGTCAGGAGGCAACCTATGCCTACACTTAACGGAACGCTGTAGTGCCTGGGACATTGTTTGAGATGGAATAGGCTTGCCCAGCACCTAAACCATCCTCTCAGCTTAGTCAGCTCCACACGTATTGACGTCGTCTTTCCGGTGGGCCAGTGTAATAAACTAATGAATAATATGATATTCCAGGGCGATCACAACCACCTGTTCGTCCGTCAAGGCACAGGTCTTCAAGGGCAAGCCGTCTTCCGCACCAAGCTATCCTTCCGTCCTCACTCGACTGAGTCATTCACTCACAGAAAGATGACGTTATCACTGGCTGACCGTTCTACTAAGACTTCGGCTATCAAGATACTGTCGCAAGTTGGAGCTGATCCAGATGCTGATAGGAAATATCAACTCAAGGTGGGTTTAGCACTTCAGAGGCTTACAATTGTCCTTATTTAGTAACAGGATAATGACTGTACGTAGACAGACATTCCCTGAGATAAAGTTGCTCAAGTGCCTTTAGAGATTCTAAGGGAGCCGAAAGACCAGGTAATCAGAGAATGTTTCTAGTGGGTGGCCAATTATGTTATTATTACGGATTACGGATATATTATACTAGCTGCGCTCCCGCGGTGTGACCCGCGGTCCCGTGGGATTTTTTCAGTTTTTCGGGATAAAAAGTAGCCTATGTCCTTCCCTGGGATACAACCTATGCCAAATTTAAGCTTAATCTGTAAAACTATGCCAAAATTCCCTATCCTAACTATGCCAAATTTCAGCTTAATCTGTTCAGCGGTTTGGGCGTGAAAGCGTAACAAACAGACAGACAGACAGAAAGACAGACAGACAGAGTTACTTTCACATTTATAATATTTGTATGGATTGTTATATTACGAAGTTTTTATGCCGCCTTAAGGTCTCGTCTCCATCATGACTTAATCTAGCAGTCAAATTATTGTTTTGAATTTATCAGATTTCGGGCTGTATGTAATCAATGATAATAACAAAATTTAGATATGATACTAGCGCGTGGAATGTGAAGACTCGAAAACGTCTTATTGAGACTTTTTTTTTCAGTGGACGTCAAATAGGGCTCTGTTTTAGTCAGTGACAGTCACACGTCGTTTCTATGAGCGTAAAGTTAGGTAACGTAAATATACTTGGATGTAACATTGTGTTACTAGTGGACTCGGGCTCAACTTCGTCTGCGCATTGGTTCGTCATTAAAACTTTAGAGATAAATAAAGAGAGAGATAGAACTACCTCGTTCCAATCCAACCCATGAAAACTGTTTCGTCGTTTGAGCCTGATCCTTACACAAACATACAAACATCCAAATATCCAAACATCTAAATAAACTCAAAAACTTTCAGCTTTATTATATGAGTTGGATGTTACAGAAAGAAGAGATGGAACTCCGTGCAGCGATGCGGTCCCGTGCAGTAACTCGGCCGGCGCGACGCAAGGGCGCGGGCGCGGCGCGCGGCCCGCCCAGAGACGACTCGGACGACGAGGGCGGGGTGTCACTAGCCGCCATCAAGAACAAATACAAGCACGGACAGAAGGGTGAGTGTATTCATAATGCAAGATATAGCCAGCGAAAGTCCATGAAGATTTACACCGATAAAGTCAGTACATTTGTTTGGGGGTTGTGGAATTTTCCCCCATTAACTGCAAAGATGGGAGAGCTCACCCCACTAAGGTCGGCCCAACTGGCCCACATACCTTGTCTTTCAGTTGTCGGATAGTTCTTTATGGTGATACGAAGGTGAATGTTGAAACTGCTACTTTTGTATCCTTTATTCCTCTGATTGTTCTGAATAAACTTTTTGTTATCTAAATTTGAATATAGGCTAGTAGCCGTGAATAATGTTGCTTGCGCGATTCAGGATCTAGTACATTTCTGCGGTATTTGTATGGGAATTCGCTTAGGTGTGATCCCAGCGCCATCTAGCGGTAAAGCTCCGTAGGTCGCTTTAATTGGCAACTCTATTACGATGCCCTTGTAGTTCAGGCGATCGCCAGTATTTGCACTGAATTTTGGCCGGCGTACCTATTCTTTGGTGACAATGCATATTGGTGATAGCAAGATGTTCAACAAAAGTTGCATAATAGGTAATACTCAAGTTCGTAATTTCAAACTAGCTGACCTGATGATGGAGTCAGGAGCTGAATTTAATATCTTATTGAAATACATAACCTTTTAGATGTTGTTATTAAGTTTTTGTATAAATAAAATATATTGTTCCAGCGTCAGCCGCAGCGATTTACTCGTCAGAATCAGACGCATCCGACGTCGAGACGCGTCGCGCGAAGCGACTGGATCGCGCAAAGGCTCTCAAAGACTCGGATTCAGAAGCGAGCGATGCAGACGACAAGGCGCCCGAGCGGAGCCCTACGCCGAGCGGAAGCGGGAGCGGTGGCGGCAGCGGCGGCGGTAGCGGCAGCGGAAGTGATTAATACTAGAGGGCCGGTCAGTGATTATAACCGAAAAGGCTATACAATTTTTAAACCATATATATTCCGGTTGCATACAAGCAAGTATTCCAAGTTTTATCTAAATCTGTTTAGTTAAACTCATAAGTTCACAAAACATACATACTTATAGATTACATTTAAGTTCGTCTTATGTTAGGCTCTTGAACTCAGATTGTGGGTGGTAGCTACTGGACAATCACCGATTAACTAAAACAAGATAGTTCACGTCATTATATCGTATTTACACTCAAGACTAGACATTTTTGTAAGACTCTAAACATATTAATGGATATTCTGAACTAAGTTCGCTCAGTGAATTTGAATGTATTGACTAAATTAAGCTTTATTTTTAAGAAAATTGTAAATAAAAATATTAAAATGAAACAGCTTTTTAATAAATAGTTCTTAAATAACATATCACTTAACAGCTACTCACGATTGTGAGACCATCGTATCGTATCTTTGATTATTAAAAAGTAATTAAAAAAAACGTAGCACTCCCGGGAATGCCGTGAGAAGTGAAAACTTGAACGAGGTTTTGGTAGCAGTACGAAATTGTATCCATCAAAATTGCGGAAGCGGCTAAAGAGTTTTCACTTCAAGCTGATTATGTTGCGATACCGAAATAGCACAACCGTTAGATGGCATCGGATAAGCAAAACGACATAGCTTAAAATGTTTTTTAAACCTTGTGGAAATTGACAATAATCTTAGTATACACATCATTTAAAACCGTGTATATTCAACAATACAATTCACTAAATCTTCCCATCATCCCCATTATTAACCAAACGAATGCTTTCTCCTATATGTATTACGTAGTGTTGGTTCATATGCGCTGTCCATGACGTGCAGGTCGACATACCCTTCGTATATCATGTTCCCCACTCCAATGATCCGCCACACGCCTTCATCTTGTTTCGTCACGTTTGGGACTACATACCCACATCTGTTCAGATTTATCTTGCTTCTGTCGAAGAATCTGGAAAGTATGGAACCATGACAAGACAAAGTTGGCGAAGGTCCAGGACGCAAAGGGGTTCGATTCCCACCGCGTCAAATGCCTGCAAAAATTTAACTCCGGTCTGTGGTTTTTTGACGTGACAAACGTCTTATAAATTGGTTTGCCGGGTGACACTTCAAGAAACTGCGTTACGCTCCGCTCACGTTATGCGCTCACAATGAGAGCGAGTGAGAGGCACGCGTCCCTTCCACTCGGGCATGGTTAGCCCTCCTAAGAGCGAGAGAGACAGACATAAAAAGTGTTGTCACGTAAAACTTTCGCCCGTATACCGACTTTACAGGCAACCAATTTTTTTTTGTATGTATTACGAACTTACCTGTCGTATGATGAACTAGGTGCAGTCAGTTCGCATGTCTTCAAATTTGCGACTGGGTACGCGAATTTTAATCGCAATTTAGACCCCGGTCTCAGCCTGGGTTTTTTCGGTACCAACGGTATTCTTTCTGAAAGAGCTTAATTTTAAATGCAATGTTTCTTGTCAACTTAAACGGCTTAGTCGCTTTTAAATGACAGTCCGAGATGAGGCTTACTTTGTCTTAAAAACTACACGCGTTCTTTTAGAGAACCTGTACTAAACGTCCAGACGCTGTAGATTTCTTCTTTTGTAATAAAACCCATAAACAATGATATCCCCTTCAAAAGGCGCCGCAGAGAGTGCTTATGAACGAAAAAAGAATGATTTTATAAAGTTAATATGGTTTTGCGAAACTTACCAACAATTTCAATGGTAATAACTTGGTACAACTCCATCCACTGATCATCGGAGTCTTTGAAAAAGACGCTCAACATCCAATTCCCATGATTCTCGGCCAAAAGCGGACCTATCATGAACTCATTCCCAAACATATTCAACTCCGCTTCTCTCACAACATCTTTTTCGTCTCTTAGTCTCGCCTCAATCACCCTGCTATTTCTTATAGGGTATATAGTTTTTGTATCAGGGTTTATATATCTCACGACCATATTGTCATAATCGCTATGTTCCGTGTGGTTTGCTTGGGTAGGATGAGGCAGGTTCAGTTTTATATAATCTCCATTGGGTTTGTACAAATAGTAGAGACATTTCGCGTCGAGCACGGGAGCGGCTATGATTACGATATCATTGAGTCCACATGTGATAAGCATTGGTGACAGCTCTACTTTTGATTTGCCTTAAAAATATTTAATAAAAATAAAGTCTCAGCAATTCAGATTCAGACAATCTTATCAATCGAAAAGTGCCTCATTGAGGCGCACTTATAATAATTTCACCTTTTCACCGCACTTGGTTCGAAAGAACAGGTGACTCGACAATAAAAAGAAGACTTTGGCTTTTGATTTTTGAAGATTGGCTGTAATTTAAGAGGTGGTGTGCTGATCGCTTTGAAAAATTAATTATGTCTTTTCAACCGATTTCAATTAGATTCTACTAGCTGTTACCCGCTGTACGCGTTAGATGTTCGAATTGATAGCAATCTGTTTAGTCGTTTGAGCGTGATTCATCTTGCTGCATGATTGAGTGTATCAACATCCAAACATACTGACCAACGTTAGCATTCATATTAGGTTTATTTTTCGACACAAGAAGAGAAGCCTTTGTTATTTTGAAGGGTGAAAAGTCGGGACGTTCTCGCAGTGTTTTGTTAATATTGTACAGCACGGTTCAATGTCGAAGTTGCACCGATTACACGAAGTATTGTTTCAGGCGAGATAATTGTTTGACTGGACGAAGATAAAAAACTAGAGGTTTTCTTATTCTTAATTCTTTGTTATAGAAATAGACACACAGGATCCCACTCATATAATAAAGCTGAAAGTTTGTGAATTTGTTTTAGATGTTGGATATTTGGATGTTTGTATGTTTGTGTAAGGATCAGGCTCAAACGACGAAACAGTTTACAATGAAGTTTGGTAAGGTGAATGGTATAACTCCAGAATAGCATATAGGCTTTTTATCCCGAAAAACGTTCCTGAAAACCAAAAAATATGTAAAAGGACAACGGGAATATTGCATAAAAACTTTAGCAGTACTCTGTTTGACACAAAGAGCACTGCTCTAAGGTTGCCATGACAACCAATAACTTTTGACTTTTCAAAATGGCGATGTCTTTTCGTTCTACTATGCTTAGTTTGTATGACAAAACAAAGCGCAGACGAAGTCGCGCCCGGGTCCACTAGTAATATCATAAAGAAAGGACATCACGTCAGCGTTTTTGTGTTTTTGTTTTTGTTTGTTTTAATTTTATTATTGGTGTGCAATAAAGAATTTTCATTCATTAATTCATTCATCTAAAATAGGAAATTTTGAATTTTTGCTTATACATTATAAAAATGCTGGACATTTTTCACACAGCCCCAAACTAAGCAAAGCTTGTACTATGGGAACCAGATAACTGGTATACTACTTATATACTTTTTTGTTTGTAAATACATACATATTATACATAGAAACACCCAGACCCGAGATAAATATTTGCAGATCATACAAACATTTATCCCGCGGCGGGGATCGAACCCGCAACCTTCTGCGTCCCAAGCGGGCTTTCACCCACTGCGCCACAGAGGTCGTCATTATAATTAAGTACTTACGTAATTTTTGTAAGAACTTGAGAGATCTTTTATCGTATAAAATTAAATTTACCTACCTACCTTATCCTTGCGACACCTGGGGCCATATTCCCGTTCTTATTTTCGTTCGTTAGATGAATATTTAGATGTTTCTTATTACGATTTCTGACTACAAAGGTAAATTTTTCGGTTTGGAATAATTGGTCTTAGGGTAGGTCCGTGTTTTAACGTTGAACTTATCGACTGAATACAATGTAGCTCGTAATAAGAAGCATTCGAATGTTCATCAAACGAACGCAAATAACCCCGCTGTTTGCACAGTTGTTCATCAAATACATATAAATAGTGTCTTATCGGAAATTAAAAAAAAATACTATTCAAATGTATTTGTTATTATTGAAGAAAAGTTAGCAGTGAAATACCCGATTGTTACATGTGTACGTATATTCTAAAACAATTATTTTAGTGTAATTTAAAACTAATCAGGTTAATTTACGTTCCTAATCGTTTCACTAATTATCCATGCCGTTTTCAACCGGAATACATCGGTTTCCTAAAGGAAGTTTTCGATTAATTTCCTCGATCATACTCCGAGTACATATTAAAAATGTTTTGAGTGTGTGAGTAACTTAACTGTACGTTAGTACTCAATGTGAAATCATAAATTAGGAATAGTATTAGATTTTCTCTGTTCTCTGTTCTCTGTATTGGTTTCAAAATTGTGCCTTGGCGGCGCTTGGTTCATTCACAAAACATTTTGGGTCATTTCTATGATCAATGTATCAGCTAATTCAAAACAGCATCCTGAGAACTATATCGGACAGGTTCACCTCTCCGATTTGTGCTGAGAGTGATCCAATCTACCTAGGGTTACTCGCTCGCGGCGTGTAAATGTTGTAGGGTTTTAGGGATAAGTTTAATTTTAGTTTTTATATCTGAAATAAAATAAATTTGAATTTTTATTTAAATCTATTGATATTTAAGGGTCTTAGTCGCGTATTAAATATGTTATCAAGTCGCGAAAGTTTAAAATCTGTAAATCTATTAATGTCAAAGAGCCTACACAAATGGCCTAAAATAACGATCAAATAGGCACTGACCTACCTTTAATTAGTTCTAAGAAAGAACATACCATGAATTGCATCACATCATCGATTAATCCTTATCACTCGATACCCAATTCGATTAACACTAATTCAAGCGCGTCGATTCTAAATCGAATAATACGTACTGATTATATCTGGCGGATTGTACTTCAGAGTGACACAGAGAGATAACGGACACAGCAGAAGGACTGTATACAGGTGCATCTCAGCGTAGTTGTGCTAAGACTGACAAATCCTACTTTACCTACTGATAATTGCTTAATTTTTATGTATTTTCTGCTTGAGATAAGGTCGAATTTGTTCAGCCGTTTCAGCATGTATTATACTGTTGCGTGTAATAGATATAACGTATTTTTTTTTACTTAACTATAGCATGTAGGTGGCGCTTTATACAATATACATGTAATTTTTTTCCGACCAATTAGGGATCTGCTGCGAGTGTAGAAAAAAAAACAATTTTACTGAAAAAATAGGAATTTACTCTTAATCCGCTATCTAGTGCCATATAAATTTAGTATCTTTCGTTGGCAGTAGACACGATCCAGGGTAAGTAGGGGGCGAGCCTTGTGTTAAGGTCAGGATACCAGCCTTCAGCGCAGCCTTCTGATCTTGAGAAGATGGCCACTACTGATCGTCCACTCAGGAGGGGGCTGCCGGCGTCACCCTAAAACACAAAATTTTATACAGTCAGCGATATGAGTCCATGAATAAGTTTAGAATTAAACTATAATTTCAGGTGATAATGCAATAAGTCTGTATGAGTCAGCAGCCAGCTTGGTGACGGAGTTTTCGGCCACTATAAGGCGTCTGTCATGGCTTTAGTGCAATGCATAACATCGAGGAATCCAAACTTTCGATTATAAACAGATGGTTCCGATTTTTTTATACTAGCTTCCGCCAGTGGCTTGCTCGCATTTTATATAGTTAGGTAAGGTAGCCTAGATGTTTCAGTCTACAATCTGCAGTGCATCGTAGGATATGTTATAAGTAATCCACATCTGTTCACTGGTACAGACCTGATTAAACCATACACAATATTCAAAATTAAATATACTCACAAACTATCAGATTTATAATAGAACGAGTTACCTGGCATTGACCCCTAACGCCGACGTCCAGCCAACCAGCGCACATCAACTCCTGAGTCACGTTGACCTGCAGCTCACTGTACCGCCTGGCGCAGGTTTCCTGGTCGATCACGAACACTTCCACCTCGCGCAGAGCCGCTGGTGATAATGACAGCTCAACTTGGTTCTGTAATTCCACGTTACTCAGTCAAAACAAAATTTGGACGGCTTTTGGAAGTACTATTTTTTACCGAACTGATCAATATGCTCCAAGCTCTAATTGTGTTTCGATATTAGACGTATTAATGGATATATGTGAGTAAAAATTCAAATAGGTATGGGAAACTGAGATTCAACAAACTTACTCACGGGGGAATCTACTTTTACGCTTCAACCTGAAGATCCGATTCATTCAGAATAGGTACTTAGGAAACTTACTGAATTAATTCCATAGCCAATAGCAGTCAAAACATCATTCGTGTTGAAGGTAAATGCTGCCCCGGCTAACCTAGCCACCTCCACCGTTCCTGGCACTAAGTTCACCAACAACGTGGTGCTGACAATAGCGAGGTTATTGGCCAAAGTGGTGGGAGAGAAGTCAGGGTTGGATGTGATGCGCCTGATCATGTAGATGGTGCCCCCAGAGTTGCCGTAGGCAGAGCCCACGCGGGCTCGCCACCAGTTTGGTGCATCAAATCTGGAAATATAAAAATCAATAGGCAATTAGGCTGAAGCATCTTACGCTTACATAACGAGACGCAATGCTTGGGCCATTGTCTAAAGTGGAATAGGCTACGTACCTACTTACTCTAAGGGTCTGTTTATCGCATCAAATACAGATCTATTTACGTGATCTAATTCAGATAAGTTAGTCATGTGAATCATGCATTTCCGCTGAGCTCATTGATCCAATATTTTTACCCGACTGCCAAGAAGGGTTATGTTTTTTTATTAATTTCATCTATCCTGAGCTGTGTTTGCAAAATGCCGGCAGGTTATTGCAATTCTGTTATTTTAATGTTTCAAAGGGTGAGTGACTTGGTCTGAGATAATGTGTACAGTGCAATGGGGATGTCATAATCCTGTTTCTTGTACAAGCCTATTCCATCTCAATGTTCCCGGCACAACGCCCCGTCTATTCTGTCACTATTGTCTTAGTAAGTTCTAGAACAGTTTATACTAACTGCTGATTATTGTAAAAGCAGGAAGCTGCTGACAAAGTCGCGTTGTGCGTCAGCAAGACTCCTCCACAAGCGTGTCTGTAGGAGCCCTGGCCAGCGTTGGTCAACAGGGATACGGAGAACGGGTACTGCCTGGAGTCGGCTTGCACACCTCCAGATATTCTCTCATCTGCAAAACACAGGCCTTTACATCTTTACTAGATGATTTATACAGCGTCAGGAAGCAACCGATGCCTACACTTCGAAATCTACAGACACCTGCTTAGGAGTCAGAAAACGGTCATGTAAGAATTATGATCTTACGGACGGATTCTCGAACGCTTTTCAAATTGACAAGCCGATTAAACTTGGAATACTTGGTCCCTCATTTCTTTAAATCCGTGCTTGGTCCTCATTGGTTGAATGATAGATTTTACCAATGATAAGGTTAAGTTTGAAGATGATTAGCGTTCGAAAAACCGGCCGTTAGACTAATATATTTTAGAGGGCTTGATTAACTTGATCTGAGAGAATTGATACCTAATGTAATACTCGTACAAGACTAAAAACTACTGAGCAAGATACCCACCACTATGAATTATGATATAAGTACAGTCAGCAACGAAAGTCGATTAACAGTTGGACTTTTTAAAATGGCTTTTGTTTTCGAAAACCAAGAAAAAATAAACTTGGGAAATTATGCTATTAATATATGAGCAAAGACTTTTTCTTCAAATAAGTAAAAATGTTGGTCCATGATGTTATGAATTTCGGAAATATTTAGATTGGTGTAACATAAAGTTAATCGACTTTCGTTGCTGACTGTACCTAAATTAGTAGATCTAAGGTACAATAAGATATGATCTAGTGTCAAATAAATATGAAAATTCAAGTTTGAATATATGCTACTCACCGGTAAACTTTTCACCGTAAACGGAAACCAAAAAAACACTAAAAATAACACCAAAAAACATTTTTACGATTTAATTGGTCCTGCTATGGACAGCAGCACGGCCTAATCAATTATTTCAAATTGTTGTAACTATGGTGCTTATCGCTTGATATCTTTATTACTCTTATCTTACAAGAATTTGGAAAAATTAATGTTTTAATGAAGCAATCTCACTGTGCCCTACAATAAGTATTACCTATCATTTTATAAGGAAGTCTCATCGTTTTCTGTCCTAATGCCTTTGTATAAACTTACACTTTAAATGCAAGTGTAAGTTTTTGTAAGTTTAAGTTTATGATTTTCAGAAGATAAATTCAATAAGCTCATAGAAATAGTGGACCGACATTGTCCGAGTGATAGGTACCGGGTTCAATCAGAAAACTTAAATTTCAACTGGTCTCGTTAGAGAAATAATGATTTGTTTCTCTAACGACACCAGTTTGCAAAAAGATGTTGATAAAAATGTTTTTTTTTATTCTACCGTTCTGGGTAGGTCGTAGTTATTTCATAGAGTCGGTACCTATTAGAATATAATAAAGTTTTATTTTCTCCACATCATATCAGTTACAATAGGTACTTAAATCTACATAATTTTATGTGGGTGAAAATACGGCTCCTCAGCATTTGCTCCAACAGTTCGAGAGTGTTGGAGCGCTGGTAAGTATTAGTAGGTTAGGTTTCGCAATTGTGCTATAGTGCCTACTATTATTCTAATAGCAAAACATGCGATAGCCGACTCGATCCCATTTTATAAAAAAAATTACCTATTAGAAATCAGAATAAAGAAATAAAAAACACAATTTATAAACATGCATGACGCCATTTTATTTACAGCTATCTCCAAGAATAGTACCTACTTCAAACTTGACACGAGTTCAACATTTACAAATATGTAAGTACAAAATGGCATTTAGAATCAATCTAAACGCATTTGTTATGTAATTAAGCGGCGTTTGCCGTGGTCACTGTTATGACTGTGTCTACTGGAAGAGGCGTCTTCCTAAAGCTGTTCCTCAGACTCTGCCTCACAGCTGAGGCCCGGGAGAAGGTCCACTCCCTGTTCTTCTCAGGTCCTAGTACTGCTCCCATTACGACTGCCACAAACGCCATACTCAGGATCACGAAAAGAAGGATTTGAACTGAAAAAATAAACATGAAATAGTAAAAGGTTCAAAAACGACGAAACGCTTTGAGATGAGGTAAGATTGGCCTTTGGCTTGTCTTGGCGGGAAAATTGCACATGTAGGATTTGAAACTACGACCCAAATGAGCCATTGGGGTTGTGAAGGTCGTGAGTTCAATTCAAACGCCACTTGGGTGTAATTCTTGGGATCATCATCATATCCGCAGCCAACAATATCCCTCTGTTAATGCCATTCTTTTTGGTCCTGTGACGACATCAAGGGTACATAGATTCTTGAAATATATTTAAAAAAAACTTTCGTGAAGAAGCATAAATCTTTGCTTCGATCCTTACATGTGGAGATGTTTATTTTTCAAAGAACATGGTTCACTTAATGAGAAACTTTATTTTTACCTATGCTAGTACAAGTAGAATTGTACTGGTTGAATACTTACATCCATTACAAGAACCACCAGTCCAAACCCCATCAGGTCCACCAGGTGCTTGAAGGGTACCTATCGTAGTCCTGGAGATCTCGACTCCATAGCCGAGCCCCGCAGCCACGGACCAGGGATGCTGCTCCAGGATGTTCGGCTTCGAAATGGAGAGCCGACATACACCTCTCGTGAGGTCACTGATCTCGTTGTACCGAGAATCTATTGATTCACTATCGGAGCTGAAACCTGGGAAATAAAAAATGGTTCATTTGAAATAAGATAAAGTAGGTTTTAGTGTTGGAGTGGGGTATCGAACCTAGACTTTCCATTTAAAGGTCGTGGGTTCAGGCTCATGCATCAATGTGGTTATATTTTTTTGAAGTTGTTCGATTATTACATCGGATCTTGTTATCTGGTGAAGCCTACCAGATAACAAGACCTTAACTGTGATATTCTTTGTGTCGTTAATTATTATCAACCTAGATAATCAGTTTGGCTGGCAGGGAAAACTGGTTAAACCTTTCAATTTCAGCCTTCCCAGCTAATAGTTGAAGAATAACGGATCTCTAAAAACATAAATCTAGTTGAACCTTATAAATCAGTTGAAACCTTACCATATCCATCGATCCTCACATATCTGCAGTATTCAAGAGCACGGTTCCTGTACATCACACCCTCCACGATCATGTTGCTGTTGGAGTGATACTGCTGAGCTTTCATTTCATCTGAAACATTATGCATAGGTAGTGCCTTTACAAATCGCCATATAACAAAAAACATCGCGCATAAACTGCCTGCTAGAATAAGCAGGCAGTGTGATAGGCTTTTAACTTATCAGTTATCACGCATAGAATGCTAAACAATCATCGATAAGGACAGGAGAATGATAATAAATCGTCATCCTGTTTGTATGGATCGGAAGAATTCGGAAGCTTAAGTACCAAGTTAGAAACTGTAGGTAGGTACCATATACTTGGAGCTGGATAACGTCACTCTGCTCTCTATGGTCGTTGATCAGGGAGACATAGCAACTCCACTCTCCCTGGTCTCCGCGCTTGATGTCCTGGACCTTCACTCCACATTCTCCGGCTTCGAAACCTGCTCCAACATACTCCATACCGCTGGAGGACAGACCTGGAAACAACATTAACATGAATTAACGCATTCACATCCATCCACGTTCGCACACACCTGCATTCCAAAGACTTTCGTTCATGCGTTATTCTGTTTGTTTTATTTGGTCCACAGAAGAAATTATGGTTGGCCTGAGTCGTCATACAAATTTATACATCATACCAGGGTAGACAGCAAAGGTGGATCCATTTGAGGATCTGAAGTAGCAGTATCTGATGGCAGCGTTCACGGAGCAAGACAAGGTCACCAGGCTTCCTTCCACCTCCTCTACTGTCTTCCTTTCAGCCTTCAGGATCGGTTCTGGAAGGATAAACAGATATTATAGCATAAATATCCAAAACACTCGGTTTACAAAATAAAAACTACATCTAAATACCAACAATTTAATGGTCGGTGATTATGAACGTTTGCACTTGGCTCCTAAATTACAAACATACCATGTTGAACGACAGCTGCGACCTCCGGATCTTGCATCGCAAATGGACATAGGACAGTCAAGAAGGCGTAGTATGTCTCCTCCTCGGTTTCAATGGAGCACCCCCAGATGCCCAAGTCTGTTGTCAGCGGGTTTGTGATTCTGAGCGAGCACGCGTGGCTGCCCTCTGCAGAATTGAAGCTGGAACAATAAAAATATTGCTAAGGAAGTTATGGTTATCACAGTTACAGTCGACCATCGATATTATTTATAAACTCGTTCAGCCTTGAGCCATACATAACGGACCCCTAAGATTGACCATACTACAGTTTTTTCAATCTATGGTTTAATACGGGGCATTGATATCGTCCCGTCATCGGACCGAAGCGCACTTGAATTAACCAATCACATTGTTAAAGTAAAGAGCGCAGTTTATTAATATTCTAAAATTGATTCTATGCATAGATACCTGGTAACGTAGCGGTCCTCGGCCGTAGAAGACATGGCCAGCAGCAGCTTGCCGTGTGGGTTTCGGAACGAGCAGCCGCGAGCCTCCGCGTTGGTGGCCACGGAGCAGGACACAGTGACCACTGGCTTCTCCGGAGTCACCTCCGTAATTACCACGGGTTTGCTTCCTGTGAAAAGGTAAGTCTATAGTGTAATTAATTGTATTATAATTGAACTGCAGGCGTCTTATACCTTTTTTTACTTTATTTGCATATATTTATTTGTAATGTATTCAAGGAGTCCTTGGCAAACAAAGTCAAGTAGCTGAGCTTATCGTTCTTGATATAGGTACTGATGAAGTTATACGATATTCTACGCGGTCAAAGTAAGTGTGACCTAAGTATGAGCTTTAGACAGATCTCTGTTAATATTAGGGTACTTAACGGAGGCACGTTAATGTCGCTACGTTAACTTGGCTAAACAAACTTACCAAAATTTGAATAGTACAACGGCTCATTCTAAAAGCCCGCCTGCTACAAACCTGCTTCAGTGACATTGATGAACAGCTGGTGTTGAACAGCAACCACTCTGCCAGCCGTGGTCACTAGCATCCCCCAGGCGCCATGGTGTCTCCACGTCACCGACTCGATTTCTAGGCGGCAGCTACCGAAACCCTCGAAGACTATTCTTCCTTTAATTCAATTGTTCAATGTTTTAGAGATTATTGAATTGTGCCTTGCTTTAAATCAAGTGTCAGGTAATTAGTGATAGGTACCTACTTGGCGTTAGGTAGATAGGTAGGTAGTAGGTACTATAGAATAATTCTTGATAAAAGTTTTTTCTACGGACAAGATAAACGAGTTCTTTTAAAAAGACTTCAATTCATCTAGACAGCTGTATGAATAATTTAGCTATTTTTATACTCATATACTGTTTTTCATCCCTGGGTGGTAGAATAATCTGGATTTTATAATATTACCGTATAAGTCCTCCAGACGACAGTACACAGCAGTCACAGGTCCAACAGTCATGTTCACAGATTGCCCTCGGGTCAGGTCGATGGTGCTCGCGAAATCTGTGTCATTACTGGATTCCACTACAAAGAGAAAAATGTGTTGTAGAAAGAGAATGAAAAATTTTATAGAAGGAAAAAATATTTTAATTCAAATTAACTTCTCAACTCAAGATTATTACAAACATATTCTACGTAGCTACGTAGCCGCTTATCAATAAACATAATTTAATTTACAAGAAGACAAACATTTACCAGATACTGAGACTTCCACATCAGCTTTGTACATTATCCTGTTTCCGTATGTTATTTCCCATGTTCCAGCATCAGCTGACTTGACATCCACGATGATGTACCCGCACGATTGGACTTGCAACGGGTCAACTACGTGGGCAGACACCGATCCGGCAGGTCCAGTAAGTTTACAAGTTTCATACTCCTCCGTAGGACTAGCCAAGCGCACATACAGATCATTCCCTTCGAAAATAGTCAACTTCTTCGGTATAGCATCCACAGAAACTGAAAATAGTTCAACAATGACTACAAGTATAATTCCAGTATTACAAAGAATCACTTCATCTTTATTATCACCCAAATATTAAGGTATTAAGATCTTATCGTCAAACGTGACATGATACGCGTACCATTGTAGTAAATCCACTAATCAAAACTTACCTTCAACATTGATAGTGAAAGGTAATCTGCGTTCGATTAATTCTGTCGGTGTGCGCTGCTGCGCTCTGGCTATCAACGTCCAGGTGCCGATGGCCTCCTCCGCCACATGTATGGTCACTCCACATTCTACTCCTCTTTGGGTAATAGGTTCTACTCCAGGAACGTTGAATCCTTCCATTATTTCATACTGCAAACCAGCAGGAGTACGGATGTGGCAGCTCTGCCCCACCATGTTACTATGTGTCGGAATGGTCAGTCGGTGCTGACTGCCGATGTCTGTAGCTACTTGCAGTCCCGTCAAATTGAAAACAATTCTATCTTCATCTATAGGATTTGTCGGATCTGAAACGAATAATCATACACTGTTAGGTCTGCAATAGAATCTATTTTCGGATGAGCGCTGAGTTACGCACCTTCTATGAGAACTTCAAAAGGTTGGTGTTCTTCGGTAATTCGATCTCCTTCACTGAATCTTCCGATGACTTTCCAGTTTCCTAGCAGCTGTTCTGTTATCGGACCGAGGGCTACGCGACAGGCTCTTTCAACACTGACGAACATGACTCCACTGTGATTCAGAGTCTCCCTTTCATAACTCTCTCCGGAAGGTGTCACGACTTTACAGCCGTCCACTTTGCCCGTAGCATTAACATCCATATTCAAGATGCTGCCTAAATTAACGCCACGTTTCACAGGGTTTCTTTCCGTTACTTCAATAAGATCTTCTGCAATTGTAAATTATGACTTTTAGTCTATAGTTTTCATTATTCATTAACCTTAAGTTGTATATTTTAAGAGATCTACTGAAGTACTTATGGTTTTCTCAGAAGATAAGTTGACGTACCTGTTCTTACGATTTCATAAGTTTGATGTAATTCAATAAAACGGGCACTGTCACTGAATTTTCCGATGACTGTCCAGCTTCCAAGCAGCTGTTCTGTAAGTGGACCAAGAGATACGATGCAAGCCATAGACTCTTCCGAAGATTTTATTGATACGCCTTCATATTCTAAATTATCTCGATCAAATGTCTCTCCGGTAGGAGTCACTACTAGACAGTTGTCCAAATTGCCTGTGCCCAAAATAGTCATGTTGAAGTTGTTCCCCAAATCAACACCACGTTTTACTGGATCTCTTATTGTCACATTATAAGCTTGATCATAAGGGTTATTCTCATCTGAAATAAAAAAAAAACTCAATTTTACATTAAAATCCTATTGATATCACGAAGCTTTCCTCAAATATTTCACACATACCATATAGAAACAGGTTCATTGGAAGACGCATTTCGTGAATGCCGAAGACATCTCTGAATTTTCCGTAGAGAGTCCAATTTCCTATCATATCTTCTTCAATCGGGCCAATGTCGACTTTGCAAACCGAGGTTCTAGAAGCCACCAGTTTTAAGTTTGGATAGTCAGAGTCACTAGTGATGACTAGGTCCTCATCATCGGGAGTGATGATGTGACAAGAGACTCGGTCTGCATGACTTTGCACCACAGGAGACAGTATGAAGCCGTAGTTAACGACGTGATCAAATCTTGGTTGAGGTGAGGTCTCCCACATAAGGTCCGGGTTACTAGTTCTGTCTGAAATCGTGAGAATATGAAAATGATAAAAAAAAATATTTATTACACAGCAAAACAGAGTTTTCACATATTCAAAATTAAAAAAGGTTCACTAGGTATAATTCACGTGCTATGCTGAGAGTTACAATATTCAGAGAACAGTTTACTATAGCATCGTTACTAGGCCTGTATCGAGGAGGCAAATATAATATCTAAATCTTCGAAATTAGCTTGATAAATCAATAGTATATTTACGTCTTTATACTTACACCATGAAATCGTTACAAGTTGGCATCTATCCTTCTCCTCGCTGTCAGTTTGTTTACCGCAAAGAACCCAATCTCCTAACAGATTCTCATTGATAGGACCTATAGTTACCCTGCAAGATACGAAGTTGCTGCTATCGTGGAAGATCACGCCTTCTTCGTCTTTTTCGATCTTTTCGTGTGTGTTTGGTGTAAGGATGTAGCATTCTTCTGTGTAAGCTCTTTTACTTAAACTTATATCTATTTTCTGTCCAGTGCTTGTAGGGTAATCAATAGGGTTTGACCAAATCACATCTAAGGATTCTAGAAACTCATTAGCTGAAATATTAAAAAATAAGGGTTATTTTTTTAGATTTTCAAAGACTTCGTCGAAAGAATATTACTTAGCCAGGTTTCCGGCATGAAGAAAACACGATTAACTTCGAACGGCTGGGAAAAAATATGTAGGTACATTTTTCAGTTATGTACTTTAGTAATCTTAAGCGTATATGTATCACAACTTCTACTTACGATTTGGATGCACGGTTAAATTAAAAGTATCAGAGTGTTGAGCCCCAGCGTCGTTCCTCAAAACTAACTCCCAAACCCCTGAATCAGCTTCATTAAGATCTTTAACAGTCACTGAACAAGACGGCAAATCTTCGTTAATAGGCAGAAGCTCGTATCTTTCGGACGGTGACGGCTGGTTGGGGCGGAAGTCCAGGGTTTCGTTGTGAGGAGTCGTCAAGTGGCATGAAACGACAGTTTGACCGTATGCGAACACATTGAATGTTTGCTCGTCACCAGTAGTGGCAGTTACTGGACGGGCGGTGATTCTGCCTAAAAATAAAACATTGTGCTAGGTAGGTACTACTCCTATATCGATACAAAAATAGTATTTTTTACGATTATATTAAAAATATGAGTAGCATAAACCATTTCTACCTTCACGGCGTAATACATTTTGGAATATTCACAACTTGCTAGGTCCTTGTATACCTACTATAACAATTCACAATTTTTCTAAGAAATAACAGAAAGGAAAATGTTTTGAAACAACTGACTTTGACTCCAAATTCAACTTCTATTATAATCACTGTAGACCTAAATACTAACGGCCTTACTAATAAAAGTGGTATAAAGTTATTCCTGAGTGTAAACTGTCAAAATGTATGGTTATTCCTATGTTATTCCGAGGAATAACTTTATGCCACGTTTATTAGTAAAGCCGTAAGTGCTGACCGCAGGGTGGGCATACTGGGTCACGATGACCTTCTTCATCACTAGTCTGAGGGTGGCAGTGAATGCATTGAAAGTAAACTACCGATATTTAGGTAAATAATCACACACGTAGGTATATCGGAATAAAATAAAAGTAACCGTCGTGCATAACGGTGCCACCGACAATCGAACTTATTAGACACATTAGTTTTCCTTTTCATCACTTCATCCCAAAGAGAATTAACACACATTCGTCTGCAGAGTCCTAGGTAGGCAGACTATCCTGTTCTAACACACAGGAAGTGAAAGGGACACAAACATTACCTGCCATCAGCAGGCAGCACACCGCACACCACACCACAGTCTCACGCATTTTGAGCTACTAATGAGCATTCCGTATTTTTTTTAGTCTTGTGTGAATTGCTATCACCCTTATCAAAATCCGATTTCTGAAGCGTAGGCGATGTAGAGCTAGTCCACTCTGAAGAGTGTGAGAAAATATTTGTCTGTCATCATCAGCAGCATGTCCTCCTGCTACTCACCTCTTATGTACCGATTTACTTGTATTATTGTAGTGATCTATCTCATGCAATGCAAGTTATGCCCTGATGAGTTATGTCGTCTATAAATCTGCGAAATCTGCGACTGTTCTAATTTAACTTTATTTTTCTTGAAAAATTGTTGTGAGGTAAGATGACAGTCCTTGGGCTACGTGGCTAGAGGCAAGAATTATATCGTGTTATTGGCGTTTTTAGAATGTAAGTATTTTCGTCGTAGAATGTAAGCCAAGAGAATGGTCATTTTCTTTTAATGGGCTACCAATACTACTTTAGTAACAAATCAAATGATTAATATATAATAGAACAATCATTGATGATAGGTTAAACATGATAATGGTAGAACACACAACTGATTTTCACAACTGGTTAATACTACATAAAAGTAATTTTCCTTTGCCTGTAAAACATTTTGGTAAATAACCCATTTGTCCTCCAAATTGTAAGCATTATTTATGGGGAATCCTGTAAGTTATTAGGTACTCGTACATCATCAAAGATTTGATCAAAGGACATTTCCCACCACTAACGCTTCCGAAATTGGTGTAAGAAATCAAATTCTAGACGTAACATCGATCCCGATACCTTATCTTTTGGTTACTAATCGATTCATTAGTAGGTATCTCAGTACGTGAGCAAATTATTATCATTATAATATTATGATAATAAGCCTAGTAACATTGTCACATATTGTCTAGCAAATGGAATTGTGACCATTGGCTTGTTTTTAAAAAGTGAACCTTATGAATTGCTTCAAGGGAAGACTACACCAAGGAGTGGGTGCAACTAGGCTGATTAGATAGATGTTTCGCAAATATGGGCATAGTAACTAAGTGCCAAAGAGAAGTTCTATCATCTAGAATCACATAAACAACAAAAATAGACATTCTCTCAGATCTTCGATGTGATCAGAAGCAAACGTATTTATACGGCGTACGTATCAATTAATTATGTATTTGAACTTACTTCCGACTCCTCTAGGAATTAAGACTTATAAGTAATTGGTCCTTCTAAATAAATGCTTTTACACTTTGATTTGGCAGAAGCCCATGACATACAAACAGAATCTTGGCAAGAATAAGATGAAAGTGATGATGCCCTTAGTTTAAGCGTGAAGGCTAATCAGCCTTGTAAATGAGCCGAGCCCGCCAGTCGAGACCTCCCGGGCTCTACTAACTACGGTGACCACACGTTCATCATTATTGATAAATCGATGCAACATAATTGCACTATTTCTCCTTGCATTGACGTACATACGTCTACCAATTATTTTTGGTTCTTTTTTGATCATTAAAATTCGCTCCCATCATAGGTAGCAGATAACATTAAAATATCGAACTGATTATCAAATATACATAATAAAAAAAAATGCGTTTACATAGTCAGTTTATCGACTTGGTTATTTAAAATAGGGTAAGAGCAATAAACTGAATTTAAATGGTCTCTCAGGAATTAATTTCTCCCTAAACATGGTCATCCATCACACATGATTGGACAATACTGCGTGTTCTAAGTGAGCGCTCACTAGAGTGGAACACTGCTCACTAGGCCATGTGCTCCAGCCAACCCCTAATCAACACACTGACTCAACTTTCCAAGAACAACAATTTCTAATCAATAAAAAACTCTTAATTAGGGATGGGCCGAAGTTCGTTTCACATTCGGTTAAACCGAACTTCGGCAGCTTGAACCGAAGTTCGGCATTCGGCCGAAATTCGGTTCAAACTGCCGAAGTTCGGTAGTACAAAATATAGTAATCAAAAGTACGTGAGTGTCGTGTAACACTCGGTTGGAACGAAGCAAAGAGTACTTTTCTATACTGAAAATTTCAAATTCAAATCAAACGCACTTCCGTACTAACAATGTAACAATCTATGGACTGTTCGCGGCTGCGCGCTTCGCACTGTGACGATTTCGTGACGATAAAATGGAACGAAATGTTTCTTCCAGCTCCAGCCTGTTTTTCTTCGATACCGTCCGTAAAGGAACTTCGTTCCAATAACAATACTGCTTGACTAAAATAATAAAACTAAACCAGTGACGCTATACCTACTGAGCAAATGTGCAATCGACGTGTTGGTTGAAACTTTGTAGGAGTACATTAAGTGCATTAAGTATAAGTACTACAAAGTTTCAACCGTTATATAAACAGCTTTTTATTGTGTGTGACAGACAACTCAATGATCCCTAAGTGTGAAAAAAAAACAGAACACTATAAAACTAGTGATTCTGTGAGAACAGAAGACCTCCCATCCAAAAAGAAAGTCCGAATTTAATTAGTATTTCAGGTGCTTGAATTTTTCAAAAGTTAAGGTAGACTTTTTTGACGTTTAAGTACGTTTTAGTTTTCTCAATAGACTACGCGCGTTCCCTTGGTCCTAATAGGTAGAATCTGGTATCCACTGGTTCGCCTCTTGAAAGCGGAGAGGACTGTGTAGCCCCCCGTTTCCCTTCCATTTCACCCCAGTCAAACATCACGATCGACAAAAGTAAATATAAATCTTACTATTTTATACTACTTACGGAACTTATGTTCAAAGAAGAACGGCAAGATCGGACCTCAAATTTTTCCACAGATAAAAAATATACCAAGTTCAGTACATTTTAGGGGTAAATAAATAGTTATTATTATTTTTCGGCTTGATAATAAGAAATTACGAATTGCATATGGTATATATGCATAGTGGCTGTGGCTTCGTAAGCAAGAAATCAGGCTGTAGATCAATTCTGGATACCATAATTTTTTGAGCCAGGTCACTGTTTGCATGGAGACGACCGACGTTCTTTACATCAAAATCGGTTGAAAAATGTGACCTGACCTGAATGAAAGACAAAAGCATTTTTTATCCAATCTCGAAACTGAGGCGCTTCACTCACTCGATCAACTAAAGCCACGCACACAGTTAACACTATAAAACGTTAAACGGACGGTTTTACAGTGTTAACCGTGTGTGTTATCGATTTATGCCAATTAAAATAGTGAAATGCGTCGTAGGTACGTACACGTACCTTCTGAACAGTCGTAGAATTAAATAAGTAGTTGTAACGACAACCCATCCATATTTGTCACACAGCGAAAAGCAGTACAAGCACCACACTCCATCTGCTCTAGAAAACTTCAACGATCGCGTAAACAAGATTTGACGTATTTCTTTCGAGAAAATACAATGAAACTAGGTACCTACCGAACTTCGGCCGAAGTTCGGCCGAACTTTTCATTTTCACCGAATGTTCGGCCGAAGTTCGTATTCGGTTAAAACCACATTCGGCCCATCACTACTCTTAATCCGTTATACGGACAATGGACGCAACAATATTCAATAATATAGTCAGGCAGGTCGCTAACAGCAAAGTCGGGGCGCGGGCGAAATTAACGTGTGCTAAGCGTCGAGGCGGGGCGCCGGCGTTTATGCCTTATTTCATTCATTCAACATGTCATCTTCGGAAGTTGTGTAGAGACAGGTGATTAGGAAACGCGGACGGGGCGCGTGCCGCGCCCGCGCCGGGACCCCGCCTCGCCCGCGCCTCGACTGACGCGCGCTTGACTTTTGTTCTTTTTTTACTTTCTTCAACGGGATTAGCGTTAACATCAGAACCCTGTGACCAAGCACGTAGAGACCTGGATGCTATTTTAATGTTTAGTGACTCGTAGGTGACGCAGCCAGAGATATTCACTAAAATATATGGTAGCGGGCAAAAAAGTATTCGCAAATTACTTCGTAACGAGTTCACCAAAACGGATGAATCTGTTTTATTTGGGAATAGCATGTCTGTTACTAAAGAAAAACTAAATAATTAGCGCTCCAGACCCCACCTCGACTTTTGCTTCTGTTAGCGATACGCCTAAACGCCAAGACAAATGCTTTCTTCCATAAAGATAATTTGAAAATATGTTCAGTGCGTCTTGCTACCTGTGCCGCTACTGAGTAAAGGCTTCCCTGCCATCTTTGCCTGCCACCTCATAGAATCCTTTCACTACACATTGCATTAGTTCGAATGAATTAGTGACACGAATGAATGAATGAGTAAGTACATAAAGAATGAGTACCTACATATGTAAATAAACCTAATAGTGGAAATTTTATGAAACAAAGAAATGAGAAGAGGTATCCGTTTAAGACTCGGTAGATTTATGTTAAGTCAATCAATAAGATATGATAAGATTATTTTATTGACAGAATAAATATGAATAATATAAGTTTATTTTATTATTATAAGTGCGAAAGTTTGCTTGGATGTATGGATGTTTGTTACTCTTTCAAGCAAAAACGACTACTTACATATACACTACGTACATGAATTTGAATGTTTAGCTTAGAAAAAGATCAGTCTGAAAAGCACATAGACTACTTTTTATCCCGAAAAAGTGATGTATTCCCCAGAAACCGCGGAACGCAGCTTGTATTACACATATCTGTGGTATGAATTAGCATTATGAACAAGATAATTCCTTCGCCACTCACTCTAATGAGATCACAACAATGTTACGCGACAATACAAACGTCCGTGCCAAACTAGCAGAGGCAGCGTAGAGGCCATGCCACGTCCTTTCGCCTTTCCTCAAAAGAAATGTGACCGTGGCATACGTACACATGCACTTTACTTTAAAATAAAACATCCGTCAATCCAAACTAGCCTTTACAACCTTACCTATAAACCCTCAGTTAGCTCAACCGATGCCGGTCAAAATATAACCTTTTGTAGTTAAAAGCACCCGGCGAGTCGAACTACAAGACTACAACTCGCGTCAGTTACTGTCTGACCCGAGAGCTGAGCGGACGTGTCATCTCGCTGGGATCTTATTTATAAACAATTAAACTGTGTACATTACAGTGATAAGTGCATGGAACAGTGTGTGGCATCGCGAAGGATTTTATTCTATTGTAAGTGCAATTGATTGTCTTGTACATGCGGTCTATGAATACATAACGTGCCATGCAGTTTCGTTAAATTGAAATGGTTTGATGAGAAAGCATGGGATATAATTTTGGTCGAGTCTAAGTTATTTAAAGAATCTTATTTATAAGTAGGTGCTTATTTTACTTTTCACGTCTTTAAACTATGTTTAAAGTTTTAGGGACCCTACTACGTATATGATCTGGGCTATTACTAATACTTCGTCCGTCTATCACCAGGCTTTATCTAATGAATCGTGATAGTTAGACAGTTGAAATTTTCACAGATGATGTATTTCTGTTGCCGCTATAACACTATAATACTAAAAAACTGAATAAAATAAATATTTAAGGGGGATCCCATACAATAAGCGTGTTTTTTTTGCCGTTTTTATAAATAATGGTACCTACAGAACCGTTCGTGTGCGAGTTCGACTCGCACTTGGCCGGTTTTTTTTCTAATCAATATTTGTTCCTACCACAGAACGATATCTAGATCTGTGCTGAGTCACTAGTTGCTATCACATTGAAGAGAAAATACCGACTGAATTAATCACAAGTTAATTAAAACTTGCTCTTTAACCTACACGATATCTGGACTGTTATGTAGGTATATAAAACGTAAGCTTCATATCCAATCAAACCCCTGCTAGATAGGCTAACTTCCATATTCATAACATAACAGTCATCTTATTTAACAGCCAAAATGGCTGACGAGTGAGAATATTTATGTTGACGATCACAATTACAAAAATAAACAAAGTATCAAACTAAAACTAGTAACGCAAGAAATATTAGGTACTTACCTACTTATGAACACGGCCTTACATGTTCATAAGGGAGTACATGGGGGATGTGCAAACTTTTACTTCCGTCGTAAATTCGAATCCTGATTGAACTATCAACATTGTCTTCGTGATTTCGCAGTTTCACTAAAAAAAAACAATGTTAGAATTATATTAGGCGGCGATATGCTTTCAACCCGTCACGTGTAATGTTACTTGCAGGTTGTGAGCAAGCGCCAAAGTTGGTTAAGATTTCGTTCCTCACTTTCCCGTCGGACATATGCTCTAAAAAACCCCACGAAAGACCACGTACATAGCCCCATTATAATTGTCTACATCCACCCACATCCCGTTGGATGCTGGGCGCAGACAAAAAATAATAAATTATATACCATAGTTTATTTCAATATAGTTTATACCTGACCTTATTGTACTAAATAAATAAATCTACATTTCCTCAACGTATATGAGATCATATTTTCCCGTCTATACTTATAAATAGGCACGTATATGGTGGAATCGATACCTCGTGTTTGTGGTGTGGTGTCGTCACATTCTTACCTCGTGGATGTCGCCTTGTTTACGTTCATATTGATATACTCACATGTTTACCCGTCAATTCTTACTAATTGGAATGTTAATAGCAATTGAGATGGAATAATAAAGCCTTTATTATAATCCGAAGAAGTGGAGAGGGATAGAGATGAAGAAACTTGGAAGAAAACTTTGCTCAATGGACGAGATAAGCTGAAGTCAGCATCCGATCAGTATGCAGCTAGAATAACAGCTTACCGTCATAAGAGCTAGTTGATATCTACTCCGACCTGTAAATAATAAGAAGTTAATAGAGACAAAGGTGATGAGCAGAGTGGAAGAGACAAACCTAATGTCAAAGTGGTGATGAGAGACAAAATTGGCAAACTGTACGTCTACGAAAGATTTGTATGAGTCAAAGCAACGGTTCGTGTGCTCGGTTAGAAATACAGTACGTTGACTAAACCCTGACGACGAGTGCTAATTGTCATGTTTATCAGTTTTCTTTTGATCCTCAGAAACTCCAGATAAGCCTTTTGTCGAATTACTAAAAATAACTATCATCCACGGGCTAAAACCACAACCCTTCAAGTTTTAAGTGAAAAAAATCAACATGTTTTTGTTGAAAAATCTTTCAAAACAGTGAGTAAGACCAAAGTTAAATCTAACACGGAAATTTTCATCGATCTAGTATTTTAGTACCTACCTATGTCACAATATTATTGCATTGTCACCGAAATTCACGTGTGCCATTGCGAAGTGGTTCAAATCTTGCAAAATTTCAAATCAATTTAATGCATACAATGACGATCGACATTGACGATCTCTGTGGCGCAGTGGGCGAACGTCCGCCTGCGACGCAGAAGGTTGCGGGTTCGATCCCCGCCGCGGGACAAATGTTTGTATGACCTACAGATATTTGTCTCGGGTCTGGGTGTTTCTATGTATAATATGTATGTATATAAGTTATATATATCAGTTATCTGGTTCCCATAGTACAAGCTTTGCTTAGTATAAATAGTATATCAGTTATCTGGTTCCCATAGTACAAGCTTTGCTTAGTTTGGGGCTAGATGATGCTGTGTGAAAATGTCCAGCATTATTATTATTATTATTATTTTTGTAGATTTTTATCTGCTCGACCCATCAGGATCGGTGGTTTTTAGACTAACACGGGCCTAAGCCAAGTGCGTGTCATTTAGTCTCATGGGTTGTGACCTAACAACGGGCGGTAACAGCTCGTTGTTTGACAGGTCGGTTTGCAAAAATTTTCGCACAATTCTGCATGTGTTTAAAATTACTGCTTTTTGCATAAGTGCAAACGTATGTTTTGGCAGGTCTAGCAAAGCAAGAGATTGAAATAGTTGGTTAGGGATTACACCAGTTGAAGATAAAACTATGGGAATAATGGAAACTTTATCTAGTCTCCACATACGGATTATTTCGTTTTTGAGGTCTACGTATTTTGAAAGTTTTTCCGCGATAGTGTTTTGCAAGTTATGAGTGTTAGGGATGGCGATATCTATGAGAAGTGCTGTTTTAGTGGTTTTATCAACAAGTGTAATGTCCGGTCTATTGTAGTGAGTGGTTTTGTCTGTAAGTATGGCTCTATCAAAGTATAGTTTGTGAGTTTGGTTCTCTAGCACAGTATCAGGGGTGTATTTGTAATAGGGCGTTGGTCTTGTAGATGTCTCTATGAGATTGTATTTTGCCGCTAGTCGTTGGTGTATTATGTTAGCCACCTGATCGTGCCTGAACTTGTAATCTGTTTGAGCGATTGATTTGCAAGCACCTGTGATATGCTGAATTGTCTCGGATGAGCTGTTGCAGCGCCTACACAAGTCAGTAGTTAGATTGCGCGCTTTAATTATATGTTTTTGGTAATTGCGGGTTTCTATAACTTGATCCTGGATGGCTATCATGAACCCTTCAGTCTCAGGGAAGAGTTCACCTCGATGGAGCCATTCGTTCGACGCCTGCATGTCGACGGTGGGTTGGCTCAAATCGTGGTGATGTCTTCCGTGGAGAGACTTAAGGGCCCATTCGGAAACTAATGTCTGCTTATCGGTTAGCTCTTCATTTTTCTGTTTATTTCTATCCTGTAAATTTAATGGTGTAAATTTTTGGTCCTGTTCAACTACTGACTTGTGGAGGACTGATGTTTCGGCTTTGCTGTAAAAGTATTTGCGTAGAGTAGTTATTTGTCGATTGTGTAAGTTGCAAATGTTGACAATACCCCTTCCTCCATCGGTTCTTGGTAGGATCTGTCGTTGGATGCATGCACGCGGGTGGTGTTTCCGATGTTTCGTCATAGTTACATTTATGAGACGTTGGAGGTTCTTCAGTTCCACTTTGCTCCAGTTAATTATACCAAAAGAGTAAGTCAATACTGGGATAGCGTAAGAGTTGATTGCCTTTACCAAATGTTTCGAGTAGAGTTGCGATCTAAGGATGGAGTTTAAGCGATGTTTGAAATTATTTGTGAGATTAAGTTTAATTTCTTTAGAATGTAATTGCTTCGATTGATGGTAACCTAAGTATTTGTATGCCTCGTTTGCATCCAGAGAATCAATGATTTCGCCTGATTGCATGTTATAGGTATGTCTGTAAGTCTGTCCGGCTTTCGAAGAGTTAATTTTGCATTTATCAATTCCAAACTCCATGGAAATATCATTTGAAAACTGTTCTGTGATCTGAATTAGTTTTCCTAGATTTTCTTCAGACGAAGCGTAGATTTTTATGTCATCCATATACATTAGGTGAGTCAATACGTCTCTTGAGAGGTCTGTTTGTCTGTCAGTGGCGTTATCAAGTGCGAAGCCTATGCCAGTCGAGTTAAGACTGTGGGAAAGTGGGTTCAACGCTAGGCAAAACCATAGCGGGCTGAGTGCATCTCCTTGAAATATACCGCGTCTAATTCTGATTGGAGTCGTTTCTATTATACTAGCAGAAGTCTTTGCGTGGAGTTGAGTGGTCCAGTGTTTCATGGATTGACTTAAAAAGGATACGACTTGTGGGTGGACTTTATAGATGTCTAATATTTTGATGAGCCATGTATGGGGAACAGAATCGAAAGCTTTTTTATAATCGATGTAGATGCTAAATAGGTCAGTTTTCATTTTTTGTGTTTGTTGTAAGACAACAGAGTCAATTATTAGTTGTTCTTTGCAGCCCTGACTGAACTTCCTACAGCCTTTCTGTTGTTCTGCTAGAATGTTGTTAGCATCTACATGGTTATATATTAGGTGGGACAAACATGATGTTATAATTTTATATATAGTTTGTAGACATGTGATTGGTCTATATTTTGCTGGATTTACGGTATCTTTAGGATCTTTTGGTATCATATAGGTGGTTCCGGCTGTTATGTAATCAGGTAATGTGTTTGGATTTCTGATGAAATTATTGATGTGGTTGTATAAAATTGGGTGGATATGTGTAAGTTTCTTGTACCAATAACTATGTAAATGATCAGACCCTGGTGTCTTCCAATTGTGCGTAGCTTTTAAGACCTTTTGGTATACCTCTATGGGAATATTTTCATACTCCATAGGTGTCAGCTCAGAAAATTTCGCACTTTCATTATGGATCCATTCTGAATCTTCGTTAAGCTCCGCAGTGTTTTCCCAAATTTGAGCCCAGAATCGTCGCAGTTCGGTGGGGTCTAGCGCATTCGTGTTTGTTAGGGTGTTGCTAGGAGTTGTGTTTGTTGGTGTTAAGTTCGCAGTATTTTGTGAGAGTGCTTGGTAGAACTTTCGTTCGTTATTGCAAAATTGTGTATTTTGCGTCTTTCGAGTTGTACAAGCTTTATACCTCCTAAGACGGCTGCTAACTACAGCCAATTTCTGTTTGAGTGTGTCAAGGAAATGTGCGAGGTCAGTGTTTGGTTCCTCATGAGCTGTGTGTGTTTTGTGTTGTTCTAATATTGTCTCTACCTGCTTCGTGAGGGTTCTACTTCTGTTTCCATTAATATAGTGTGTTAGCCTTCCTATCTTTTTCCGAAGATCGTCTATTTTAATTTCGAGTCGTTTTTGCCAGTTAGGGATGGAGTTTCTTTTATTTTGGTTTCCTAACTCGGGTGGTATTTTAAGTCTAGATCCATTGCATTTGGCAGCTGTCCATGCAACACAGTAAATGATCGTTTGAAGGGTCTCGAATGTGGTGTTAATATTAACATGTTCAGGTAATGTTACATCGTTTAGGTAACCAACAAGTTTTCCTAGTTTTTTAGTGGCCTTCTGTTTTGGGATAAAGGGTCGTTCTACGGGGTTTGTGTTTTGAAAATACTGCAAGGCGTGATTAAATGTTTCGTCTAACTCCTGATTCCGTTCTTGATTTTGGATGATGTTAAGAGGGGCTGTTCTTACTTCGCACGCGTCAGCAGTAGGATGCGAGTCGTTGAGCGCATCGTACCAAACTGTAGAGTTTAAGTCTTCCTGTGTTATATCATTTTGAGTTGAAATTTCTTGTAGATTTGGTGTAGGTGTCATAAGTGTGCCTAACTCATTTCTGATTTCCTGTTTGATGTTTTCCAGTCTTTCATCATCAATTAACTTGTTGGCTATGATGACTCTCCTTTGATCAGCTACTCTTTGTTCACTAATGTGGGCAAGATGTGGGAATGTGCTTATGAAGTGTTGGTGTAGAGGCTTCCTATATGCCGTCCTATTTGTGCCTAACTGTGTAATTCGGTAATATTCTTTAATAATTGCTTCGTTGAGGTCAGTGGTCCATTGCATACGCTGTCTGCGTTGTGTTTGAGCTGGAAGAGGTGCTTGTTGCTGGTGAGTTTGCAAATACGTCTCTACTTCTGCTCTTATTTCAACAAGTCTTGTTGTTGATAGTAGCTTATTTCTAATTATTGCTCTGCGCTGGTCACCTACTCTTTGTCTACTGGCATCCATGTCAGGAAATTGATTGGTGAACTTACAATGAAGCTCTGTAAGATACGTTCGGGTGTCTGTTTCAAGTTTGGTAATAATGAGGTATGTGCGCAGGATGAAGGTGTTCATTTCTTCCGTCCATTTTTTACGCGCACGTGGAATGACTTTGGCGGGCGCAGAGTTCTCGACAATTGTCGTCTGCACAACGTCCTCAGTCAATGAAGGTGATGATGAAAGGTTTGATGATGAAGGTGAAATTAAAATGGGCGATTTTGATTGTGCATCTATATAAGACGGTGGCGATGAAGGAATTGATGAAAAAAGTGATTTGGGTGAAGATGTAGAGGACTGGGCTTCAAGTTCCGCTTCAGCCCAGTCGGTTCGGCTTGAGCCTCTTTCCTTTAAAGAGGCCAGCAGCACTGTTTCTGCGTTAGCTGCTTTCATGCTGCCAACTCTTTCCTTGCCGGCGTTAGTTGTGCTCCGGCTTAAACTTCTCCGTGGTCGTAGGTTGTACCTTCTGTTGGGCTCGCATTGTTCGGGTTCCCCGGCAGAGGGCCGCCCATTACCCTCGCCACCGATGGCTTGCATGCTGTGACGTCCAGCATCGGCTCCAGACGTGCCCCGGCGATCACCCCCGGGAAGCGACCATATACGTACATTCTTACTTGGCTCCATCATAATGGGTTTGCCATTACCCTTTTGGTCACCCGTTAAGTCATTTCGTTACAGGTGTCCGCCCCTCACGTGGCTTAGGTGGTCAAGCGCGGACGTGGGGTTGGGCTTAGAGGGGCTTATTATTATTATTATTATTATATAACTCAATTGAATGAATGCATAATTTATGTAAAACCATGTAAAAACTACTAAGTAGGTACCTAGTAAAATTATATTTTTCCGTGTTTATTGTTTTATACATTTTATTTGCCTCATAATTGTATAAATAGAACTCTATATTAAAATTAACGGATTCTTGGAAGTTTCTTTGAAGAATCTCATTCAAATCTTGGAATGGTCGCAATATAAAGCATTTAGTAGTAAGTCACAAGTTCGGTCGTTTATTTTGCTATGTTTTAAAGTTCATAAACAACGTGTGAAGTGGACTGACCGGTTCGTAAGCCCCGAAAAGTTCCTCTTCTACACTAACTTATTAATCGTTCGTAAGTTTGTAGGTGGGAAGTGGGATCATTCGAATCATTTAAGGCAAAGTCTCTGAAAAAATAGAGTTCAGAGTTCATCAGAGTTTTGTTTTCAAAAACACATTGGTACAACCATGTGATCGAGGAACGCTAAAATTGTATAGGTAATCTGGACAATAACAATAGTTTTAACTATAAAACAATGATAAACCCCAGCAATATCACAAAATGTTAGCAGAATACAAAATATCGTACCACATGAGGCAAGTTCGTCGACCATTGAGTTTTTCGAACGACGAAACCGCTTTGTGTGTGACTCACTAAGTTAAGCAAATCTAAATGTAGGAATGAAGACATTGTACTGTTTTTGTTTAAATATAAATACTTCTTACTCGCATATAGGCCAGATTCAACAAATAAATAAGTTACTCAGATGTAAGAATAGCGCTTGAGAAAATATAGACTCAGAGTATATACCTACCTATACAAGATATTTGAATGTACCTAACATCACTAAGAGTATAATGTATAGGTGTACGATGTGTGAAACGATTCATAGCAAATCTTACACATAGTAAGATTTGCTATGAAATCGTTTCACAACTTGAAAAACCAAATTTAGACAGATTATAGGCAATTATCAAAGACAAATAGGCTGTTTGTAAAAAAAATGTGGTATCTCTTTGATGCAAAAACAACCGAATACTACTAATATATTGGATGGAATAACGCACAGAGATGGATAATAGTCTACAAACTTTTTAGTAAATAGGTTTTAATGGTTCATAGACCTAAGAATAAGAAATAAGGTTGTTATGTATTATGTTTTAGGGTATAAAAAACTAGATGGCGCGGTTAAATTAGTACCATTCCTAGATCGCGCTATCGTTGCGTTTTGCCGGTTTTCTATGATATACGAGTATATTATGTACATAGCACATCGGCACTTTTTTTAAAAATTATAAAAGCTTCTGTAGGTAATATTAATATGAATGCTATGGACGAGGCTAAGAATGCTTGGACATTGGTCTGTCCTTCCAAAACCATTCCCGAAAAACTAAACCTACAGAGGCATTGGGACGAGCCTATTTGAAGAAAGATACAGCAGAGTCTTATAGACTCTGCAAATTCTATAACCGAGAAGGCGCGTCTTATTGCCTCTGGCGCTCGGGAATCTGGTTTCTAGCCCTCTTAGATAACATAACCTTTTCATTGGCAGTTAGCTTAAGAATTGGAGCCACAACCAATGAACCCCATTAATGTAATTGCGGTAGCCCCGCCAAGACCATCACAGCCTTTCCTGTCGGCGGTGCGCAGGCCGCCTCTTCCGCCATGATCGGGCACTCGCCACCGTCAACGTGTCGGCCATTTTAGAGCCGAACGGTATCGCACGAGATGATGGCAAAAGGCCCGACGGTATGTCTTTGATTCCTTGGAGCCGTGGTAGGCCACTAGTGTGGGACGCTACCTGCGTCGATACGCAGGCGGCCTCTCACCTGTCGGCAACCTCCAGGACAGCTGGTGCGGCGGCGGCAGCAGCAGAAAATCACAAAAGGCGGAAATACATATCTATCGGCAATGGGTATATATTTCTGCCTTTTGGTGTGGAAACGTTAGGTCCATGGGGTCCAGAGGCGTGGCTCCGTTTCAGATAATTATCCAAGAGGTTGATTGACGAGACCAATGACCAAAGGGCTGGTGCTCACCTCGGACAGAGGATAAGTATAGCCATCCAACGAGGTAATGCCGCCAGCCTTTCGGGCACATTACCTGCGGTCGGTGATTTGAACACTGCTTTTATCTTTAGTTTAGTTAAATTATGTACTTATTATGTATTTTTATGATTATTATTACGCCTACAAACTTAACAGGAACACAGGCTACTTTTATCCTGGAAAAGTGAAGTACTCGGACGGGTAGCACCGCGGAGCGTAGCTTGTATAAAATACAGTGAATCACACTGTTTTTATGTAAAGTGCAGCAGAATTAGCCCAGTGTTGTTTTCCTGAATAGCAATTGACAAATCGCGCAAAGTTACGAAATAAGTTGAGCAAACAATTGTATTCTGCATGATTAACACAAAAAATTTCACAATACTCGAATGTGTTTTGTTTTTGCATAAGTAGTTTTGCAGTTTTGCTAAAATACAAACGTAAACTCTTTCACTTGCTTATTAGGTAACTTACATTTGTTTTATAAGTATAAAATTTCTTATATCATTTTATATTATCGGATAGATGTCTGTCTGTCTGTCATAGACGTTTTTGAACCGTAATAGTTGACACTTTGGCTGTTAAAAATTATTTTCACAGAATTTGTTTAAAATCTAAAATTGAAAAGGGTTCTCCAGAAACGTCTTTTTTCTTTTACTTTTACAGATAATAAATGTGCGAGTCTCGTTTGAATAAGAATTTGATAGGTCTAAACTGATACCTGAACCAAAGTAAATATATTATAAGCAGGATACAGAAATGCCAGCAAGACTCCGACAATGAATAACAATGCACAGCACAATGAACGTGTGACGATATTGTTGAACATCCATTGATGTAATTATACACGAATATGAACCTTATCTCCTAAAACTTACGGTTCCTACAAATAGCTGTTTATACTAGCTTGAGATGTCTTTGCTTCTTTTCTGACTCATTTTTCTAGCCAGTTTGTCTAGAGCCCCGGTTTGCTACTACATTCTGATTTTATTGAGACTTAGCACAATTTACAAAGGTCTCTGTATTTTGGTCAAGCAAGAATTACGGTAGGTGCTGTTTAGAAAATAATTTTGCAGTGTTTTACCTTGTAATAAGGAAAACAAATTAACAGCCTAGTTGCAAGTTTCAACGAATTACTTAAGTATGTTGGTTTTACTAATATTTTCTGGCTTTTGTAAACAAACATTTATCTTAAACACTACTAACTAAAGATTGTTAACTTTTCTAAAAAATAAAATATCTATCTTTGCAATCACATACGTATAATTACGTGTCAAGAAGAAGTAAGTTATAGGAATTGATATTGAATTGAAGTTTAGACGTAGATTGTATTGTAGCCAGGAATAGCATAGGCTATTTATTTTATTTTAAATGTTGGAACCTACCGAACCTACAAAGCTACGGGCAAACGCTGACTTATAAAATATTGCAAGTGCACATATCTTGGCTCACGTTTGACCCAGACGCAATATAAACAGCTGGGGTAAAGTGACCCATAGCTATATCAGCTATCGAGGACAAAACTAGCATTTGTTATATTTATGGTCCGCGTCCACTTGTCCGCAACACACGCGATTGAATTATGCAGGCCAAAGGTGTACTATACCGACAAGCAACTGCATCATGCGCTCGTAGTGTAGCTTGCTTAGTCGTTCTTGATAGATCATCGAAGTTAAGCGAAGTCGATGTTCAGCGTGGTTATAATATGGATCGATCGTTGACCGTTTAAAATCAAATAACAGATACTTAGTGCCCGGCAAAAATTCCGTTATAAACGATAAATACAATACATAAGGAATAATAGTGCCTACGTTTCTATTACGATTATGATGATAATTTTCATCTTACAGACTGCAAAAAGTAAGTAATTAAGGCAAATTTCCAAATCCATACAATTTCACATCGAATATGTCCGTGGCTATTGTGTCCAAAGCACATTAGTGAACGATTACTTTAACCTGTTCCATTCGAGGTTGCAATAACCAACGCATTCAAAATTCAGATTGGATAGAAGAAGACCGATTTCCTCATTTAAGTTGCAAATAAGATTAAATGAGTCCAGTTGCTCAAGTTTAAAATAAAATCATCAGTTTGGAGCTAAAGCTAAGAATATATTAATAATCAGAAACTAATCAACTTTTACGAATTAAAACGAGTGATTTATTGTTTAATATTGCACATTTTATTTGTGGTGTGTTGAGATACCTTTCATTTTAATATTTTTTTTATACTCAAACTAAAAATAAGTGCGTCTTACTGTTGAAATAACATAGGAACGCTTTTCTTTTTAGGGATAAAATCAGCTTATACTCGTAAAGGTTATCCAGGGACCTACCACATAATTTCCAACAACAATTATTGAATCACACCATACTTCACCCGAATTCTTCCGTTCATGTGTGAAGGAGACAAACACGCACATATGTTTATTTTATAATTATATATTCGCATTTTTATATAAGTACTAAACCATCCAATGCATGTATACTACTTTACTTTAAATCTCAGACAATCTAAAGAATGTTTGACAGTAGAATATTGTCATTCAGTACAATAAAACTCGTGTTTGTAATTCTGGTTTTATCTCAAAGATATTTTACTTTCTATTTCTCGCTGACCCCAAACAAACTTTGTATCGAGTGTGGCCCGAATACACAGTTATCTTGGACATAGTGCTTGAAAAACTAATCTATACAAGGTTGTAGTTATTACCGGTTTTAGATTTGAAAGCTTCTGTAGAACGATCAGCAAAACGTGTGTGGACACAAATACACTTTTGGTTGGCTTTGAAAAGCTATCGAGAAATTTCTAAAATGTGCTCTAAATTAGAGCATTTGATCACACGAAAATATTTCAACCGATATCATATCGTATCGCACTGCACTTTCTTACGTGTAAACAGTCATCGGCCGCTAAATGGCATCGGCTAACAAAACAAGTGAAAATTGCATCGTGTAAATGCTCTTTCAGGTCTTGATCAAAATGATCAAAAGAGTTTTGTTGACCGCGGTGACTAGTAAAATATTAATTACACTTTCTATATAGGGTAGTGGATTCAAATTACATGCTTTAATGGTAATAACCAGACTATTCTTATAGATAAACACCCATGCCAATCGGAAGCGCAAACTCATGTAATGTTTGTTTGTTTGCTTAAATATAGGCAGTGTATGTTCTTATGTAAAATAGGATTGTAAGCAGTTCTTCTAATTCAATAGTGCATTATCGCCAGCTTATCCGACGCTTATTTCGGTCGAATATGAACTCTTGCAACACAGTGCGTAGATAGGTCACGTAGAATAGGGCAACGACTAGTGGCAGCCGTCGGTTGTCTTCATCATACTTAAAACGAATTAATGAAAACCTTTATTGTATAGACACCAAGAAAATAGCACACAACATTCAAAATAACAAGTTCAAAATTTGTACAATGCAGACTTATCGCTAAAAGCGATTTTATGCAAACCTTTGGATGGCTTATTATTAATAATAATGATATTTAACTAAAAGATAAGAAAATATTGTGTCGTGTTATTGAAATAATAAGATATTTTATTTTTCAAAATATATTTATTTAAAACAAAAGACATCAACGCGCTCTTAAAAATATGTCAAAAAGATTGCGTAGGTACTTACCAATTGTTTTTTTTATCTAATTACTTATTTATTTTCTGGTATTTATTCACTGTCTAGGATCGCGCGCGAAAAATGTTGCGCACCGTCAAGAAACACGAGGACGCGGGCGTTTTAGTTAAAAATCGAATATATCATCGCCTGCCCCAAACAATAGTTCAAAATATTAAAATACTTCTTTTGATGTCGATTAGGTTATCAGAAATTACAAGGGATATTAATAATTTATTCAAGCAGACAGACAGATATTGATAGTGTAGACATCTATTGTTATTCGTGTGGTACCAAGCCCCGACACAATCAAATTGTCGCTAATAAGGATATGAGTGTGTGAAGCCCGATAGTTCGAGTTGACATTCAAATATAACTACTTTACTTATATAATAATACGCACAACCAATCTTTAGCACTCTGAAGTAGCTGCGCAGAACCCATTTTTGATGACACCTAAAAGACGAAGACAGCGTTGTATAGTTGCCTCGCTAGTTATTTGGTTAATTGAACTTGCTTTTTAAACGAAAGCACTCATCTACTGGTAATACCTACCTCTATCGGTCCCATCTATAACCGTGATTCACAGTATCAGTTTGTCGATCAATAAGAATGGTCTTGCTCCCCTATCTCCTTGCAGGAGAGCGTTTCCATGGCGACGGCTCGCTATTTTGGTCGCATCATCAAAGGGATCGCTCGACTGTGCTATGTCGGTCAAGTCACGTTTCATATTCACCTTTGCGACTAAATAATAAACAGGGGCCGTATTCCCGACCTTATTTTCGTTCGTTTGATGAATATTCGAATGTTTCTTACTAAGATTTCTGACTTCAAAGACAATTTTTCGGTTTGGAATATTTGGTCCTAGGTTAGGTCCGTGTTTTAACGTATCTTATCGACTGAATACAATGTAGCTCGTAGTAAACAGCATCCAAATATTAATCATACGAACGCGAATAACCCCCCTAGATCGTGCATCCCCAAGGCGTGGTAGAAATTCTCCCAGATCTACCTAATTACACATACTTAGTTTTAAAAGAGATCACCTAAAATCGAGCCGGGCTCCAAATAGTATTGGTTATTGGTCGCGAACGAACAGAAGTAGAATCACTTAGTTCTAAGTAAGTGATCCCAGCGGTTCTACTGAACAAATGCTTCTGAATTCGATGGGATGTCAAAATCAAATCCAAGTTATTTGTACTAAACACTATTTGGTACAAATGACTTTCCAAAAAAGATTCGTCATGGTTGTTATTTCTGTCTGCCATAAGATAGTCCCCGTGTTTCGCCACGGTTCGGGGCCGGCCAAGTACTAATTCTGTACTCACCTGTGGAATTGGGACGATGAAATGGAGCAGCGTTTAATTCAAAGGGGCTAACGTTTCACATGTTAAAGACATACTAACATGCATACATAAAATCACTCCTCACATTTCCTGTGAGGTTGGCAGAGACTACGGATTTCTACCACTAAGATCATTCAATCTTTCTCCTCGTTTATGGTAGGTAGGAATACTACTTATGCTTCGATTAATGCCATATTCGTCCCGAATTTTCGTCCCACGCTTTTAAAGTCTTTGTTCTTCCCGCACGATAACATTCGACGTTAATATTCGTCCATACTCGTCACGCAAACCAAAATGGTATAAGGAGCTTAGATAGGTACTTACAGTTACAATTAAAATTAAAAATACATAAGTAGGTACCTATCTACATTATTATGTGCAGTTACGGTTATGCACCTAATACATATTAGTAACGTAGGTATACTTACACCTTTGACCTTTGACGACCTCTGTGGCGCAGTGGGCGAAGGTCCGCCTGCGACGCAGAAGGTTGCGGGTTCGATCCCCGCCGCGGGACAAATGTTTGTATGACCTACAGATATTTGTCTCGGGTCTGGGTGTTTATATGTATAATATGTATGTATTTACAAACAAAAAGTACCTATAAGTAGTGTATCAGTCATTCTAGTACTTACCCATAACACAAGCTCTGCTTACTTTGGGGCTAGATGATGCTGTGTGAAAAGTCCAGCATTATTTATTATTTATTTATTTATTTACAATATTATACCTACCAATAAACTTGTAAAAATACGGCGCATGTTAAAAACTAACTAAGATGAATGATAGAAGATAATTAAGTAATTAAAAGTGAGTAAAAATAATACTATTCATTGTAACAAAGCACCGACTAAATATGATTTATAATAGCACCGTGGGACCCCATCGTAGTACAATAAACAGCTGAACGTAGCAAAAGTGTGTGAACATGTAGAGCCTACAGTTCGCCCAACGGATCTAGGCATTCGTGAAGTTAGCCGTTTGTCTGCGCAGTGAACGCTTTTTCATACAAAATTGAGTTCTGCGCAGACAAACGGCTAACTTCACGAATGCCTAGATCATTTGGGCGAACTGTAACTTGGTATAACGTTATGATGCTACTAATCAATTTATGCTATGACATGTACATAATGAATTGGTACCTAAATAAATGGTGTTAAAATTAAAACTAATTATTGAGTAGGAATTAACAAGAGAAAAGATTTGCTTGTGGTGGAAATTTTACTAATTTTAAATCTATAGATAGCTACTTTTAATATTTACTAATACCAATAAAATACTCAAAACGAGTTACCTACTGCAAAAAAATATTCAAACACATACACTCACACACACACTTATCAGTTTAAGTAATATGTAGGTATGTATGTACTCGTAATGTAACAATGTAACTGTTTGGTCTTGGTCTTAGGTCATTAACTTTTCTATGCGATTGTTATTGTAGGTAGGTACCTACTATCAAATAAAACAAACCACAATGTTATAGGTACCGGATAAATTATTATCGGAACCACTGTCGATCATTCAGGGAACCACAGACAATCGGAAAAGTCAGGAACGAATAAGTTTTTATATTATTCTTGCAAGAAGGTTGGGAGATAAAATGGATTTTAAATAAGTTTTTTAATACGTGTATATTTATAAAAAAATGCTATGGTCTATGGAAAAGTGGTTAGTACAGTCAGCAACGAAAGTCGATTAACAGTTTTGATAAGATAAGATAAGATAAGTTTTTATTGTAAACTGTTGGATTTAACAAAGATGGTAGGTTTGTTAACAAATAAAATGTACAAACAGTTTGCCCTTTTCGGACGTACAATATTAACGTTAATAGTATGTTAGTACTAAGAAACTAAAAAACACATCTTCCTATCTACTTAGACAATCTATTTACAATATTCATCGCTGTAGAATTCTTCTTTCAATTCTTTTTTTTTTTGTTTTTTAGGATGCCATTTATTTTCGATTTCTAATGAAAAATAAACTTTGTCTTGAAAATTATTATGGACTAAGACTTCATCTTCAAATATTTGTTGAAGTTCTGGTCATGATGTTAAGGATTTCAGAAATATTCCGATTTGTGAAACATCAAACGTTAATCGACTTTCATTACTCACTGTACTAGGTCATATCAGGTATCTTGATTTAGTATTTAATTTCTACACTAAAAAAATCTTGGTTTGTTATTAGTTAAGTATAGAATATTACCTATTCATTGTTCATAATTCGTGACTTACTTTTAAAGCTCTCGAACAAAATGTTTTCCGTCTGTCAGGGTCAACCACCTATTGAATAACCATAGATTAAATTTAGTGCCCGCATTTATTCAAATTCATCGATCCAAGTGTAGTATACGGGGTAATATCAAGTACCAACAAAGACAAAAGTGTAATTAAAGATACGCGCTGTTTTCAACCGACTTCAAAAAAGGAGGAGGTTCTCAATTCGTCTGTATGTTTTTTTTTTTTTTTTTTTTTTATCTTATCTTGTTACGCGATTGCTCCGCCATTTGTTGACCGATTTGCAAAATTCTTTTCATGTTTGAAAGGGTATACTCCAGAGGTGGTCCCATATAAATTTTATTCCTGAGGGATTGATAGTTTCCCCGTAAAACTCTAAACACCTTCCCTCCTAGCCATGTCACAAATAGAAATCGAATCGACAGCTTGACGCCCTGAGTCACACCGCGTTTCGAATCAAACATTGAAGTCGGTTTTCTTTTAGTATAAAAACGTAATTATTGAGGTTCCAAATTTAAAACGTTCTCAAGGTTTTTTAATTTGTGATAATGAATCATTCGACCACAAAAGCACGCATAGTATCTAGGTACTTTTCGATTCCAACTGAGAGAGTTGTGTGAATGTTTATGATACAGAGAATTCATTCAGTAAATCTCAATGAAACTTGAATTAGTTATGGCTGAAATATACTATTTTCATTAGTACTATGAACTCGAATGAAACTACAAGTGGAAGCTGTTATTTATTACAATTTCCAGAATTTATGCGATAACGATGCACGCGTTGCTAGACCATACAGACAGCATTAAATTTGTAATAAATATTACTATTTCTACAGATCTAAAGCAGGAAGTTAAGTTTATGAGTCCGTTACAGTCTTCTTCTTTCATTTTATTCCCATTAAGTCCCTTTGTCCTTTAAAATATGGCTTCCTCTCGTCCTCAATACTTGCTCTCAATTAAACACATTTCTCTAACGGTTCGAGTCTCGCCATTTGCATGCGGTAAACCGGCTCAAGTCTAGATGATAATTTTGATGCTACTAACACCTACTCTAGACGTAAAATTGTGTGCATTCACAAGCAGAGCGTTTATACCTTGTTTATGTTTTTTAGTAGATAATAAATTGAAGCGCTCGTGGTTGTGCTTGCTTAGTCGTTCTTGATAGATCGTCGAAGTTAAGCAACGGTCGAAACGGTCTGTAAGTGGATGGGTGACCGCCATTGGCATTTTGATCTGAGCGCTTCCGTGCTTCGGAGGGCACGTTAAATTGTCGTTGAGCCATGATGGAGGCCTTAAGGCGGCCTAAAAACTCCGTCACCAGAGTTGGACACTGACTCATACACGAACTTAATACTAGTAGATAATACAAATACCTACTTTTTATACCGGTTAGTATTCTTATAGGCGGTGATGGGCATCACTTATGATGGATGCTAATTTCTTTCAAAATTTGGGTACCTAATAATGCTAATTATGTGATTGGATGTGTGTTTCTCTGATTAATTACATGGATAACTTAAAACGATCTTAAATATAGATCTTTGAGATTTTCTACCATGCTGCTAGTAACTAGTGTAATAATTTAGGTACTACTTTTTTAAATTATACATGACCGCCAGCTTGGATTAACGATCGTTTTATCCTTATCGCTAAGCTGATACTCTCTACCAGGGCTTACACCTACAACCACGAAGTATCTTATCGTTCATGTCTGTTCAAAACACTTTATGGGGTTTGGGAAAGCAGAACTTACTGCCATCTACTGGATAGAGTAAAAGGGAGATAGTAAGGGTGAAAGTTGAAGGGGATGACTTTCCCCATGTTGACGAGTACTTAGATAAAAATATATTTTATATTATCCTTTTTTATAGACTTGTTTACCTACATATTTTAATTGGAAGTACTAGAATTAGAATATACGAGTGAAGAGTTTTTCGCAAGTTTTATTTCGCATGAGATTAGTCATAGCGCAGGTCTTTTAATGTTGTTTTATTTTAATAGATCGAATACTTCTTATCTTGGTAACCATAATAACCTTCAGTCCAAAGAATTTCCGATGTTTCCCGACTAAATCCCGACATTCAACGAAAGATGCGTCAGTACCGCAGGTGCATAACCTCCAATGATTTATTTTAATCTGCTGTCATGGTACCTATATTACCTCAAGTCCTGTAGGATAAGATACGATTTATGCCGACATAGGACATCTACCATGGCTAGTTAGATCTCGGACTGGTTTGTAGATAGAACGTGTGACGAATGGAATGTCTAAGCAATAGTGAAGGACTAAGTATTTCTTGAATAAAATTGTGCAATTTATAAACCAATAGCATTTGAGATTGAAATGTCAAAAAATACAATTTCTACCTTGGTAAAATAACAAAGCATTTAGATGCAAAAATATTTCTTCACTTATAATAATAGGTACCCAATTTTTTTTTTTACAAAAAAAGTATATGTACCTACCTATGTATATATATATAAATAAACGCTTTAGAAATCTCAAAAAACTTGTTCAAATCCTTATAAAAGTCGAGTTAATTGCAATGAAAAGTCGAGTTCAAAATAAGTAATGTGTTTATCGACTAATATGATCGTCATTGAGTGAGGTCGCTGCGGGAGATAACCGGGAATAGAACCGACTATTTATGAGCCTGCTAGTCCTGTTTTCAAATGTCGCACAAAATAATTGACGACGTAAAAGCGACAGGCAATTATTGGTAGGTAGAAATTGTAAAATATAGTACCTACCTACCTACCTAAGACGCGACCTAGACATCAATATTACGTATCTCTACATGTGTTTGTGTCAGCATACTTATAAAAATGTTATACAGTAGATAAACATTTGTGTGTTTAGTGCATGATTTATAGTGAAGTGCTATAACTTTAAACTCTCTCGATAACGATGCCAAATATTGACAACTGTTATCTTTACCGTTGTTGACGAGAACCTCATAGTATTATGTTGTCAATAATGTTGACTCAACTAACATGTAAATCTATTGTTATACCTACTACGAATAATAATTTTAAAACATCAAAAATAATATGCTATAACAAATGCGATTGCATGCGGACATGTATTGCTGCAGCCTGTTCTTTATTGAAATTTTTCTATAATAGTTCAATGTTCCAAATTTTAAATCAAATTCAATTTTTCAATTTCAAAGTTTCTTTATTGGTATAAATAGCTTATGAACTAGTACATGTCCAGTGTGGATTTATCCTAGAATGTACAACAATGAATTTTTAGACCGTTTATTAAGCTTAGGTTAGGTGCTTCTCAAATTGACGTGAAGTGAAACAGTTGCCATTATTAAAAAGGAGAAGGAATAAAAAGATGAAGAAAAAAAAACCCAAGAAGTGTAGTGAAACCAGTTAAGATGTTACTGATTGGGCGGTATAGTCGCTCAGCGACAAAGCCCTTTTTTTTGTTCATGTAAATAAAAAAAATAGAACAAAAAAAAATATTATATGAGTAATATTGTAAGTATCCTGTTTTGAATGTCAGTGAAGCCAACAAAAGAGTATAGTTTCACTAAATTTTTTACAAAAACAAGGGGCTTTTGAAATGGCGCCGGAATATCGAAATCGTGAAAACGATAACAAGTGGCCGAAACGAGTCCATTATCGATTAAATATAAACAAAGCAATTCGGAGTGAGGTCGCCATCGCCATGACGACAATCAACAGTTTCTCAATGGATAAGATTAGCAAAACATTTTGTAATTGCCTTTGAGTTCATGTTAATGGGTTTTTTTGTTACGTATACCTACATTTTAAAATCAACTGAACAAGACTACATTTTATAAGTATTTCAAAATTTGTTAGATTATCTGACGGCGATGGACTTGCAACCTGCAGCCTTATTGCCTAACTTGATATCCATTCCCAGTTGTCATCCCAATAGAGCTCAACCAATCAGAATATAGTAAAATGACAACTGAAGTCCAGAAATTTCAAATGTTAAAATGAAGCCCATGTCCATTGCCAGTTGAATTACACAATAAGGCCCCTTTTTGGAATTGTTTTTTCTTCTTTTTGTTGTACCTAGCTTTTACGAACCAATGTGGTGAACGTATTTTGAGCCTAAGAAAGCCAAAGAAAATACTTTCGTGCACTTTACATGCTAATATCATACGTAGGCACTTAAACATGCATGCGCACTTCATGAAACACTGTCCGACATGATAAACCAATCAATCTTCACATTGTGATAACACCAGAGGTATCACGTTGTATCATAACAATTGTGAAACAAAGGCATCGACCACTTTCCCTATCTGCCTTTTTACATGCACTCGGTTTGAGATCTATCTCTCTATCTACCTACGGTAAAATACGGCACTCTTGTTGTCTAAAGCCTGGTCCGCAGCGCCGTGTTTTATAACTCCATATTACACTCTGATCCACTAATCAAATCCATTAAGGGATTAGTTTCCACTTTTTCTTCCACTTTAATCCATCAATGGTTTTGTGTTCTCTTTGAGTTCCACTCTGATCCATCAATGGTTTTGTTTCCACTTTGAGTTCCACTCTGATCCATCAATGGTTTTATTTCCACTTTGAGTTCCACTCTGATCCATCAATGGTTTTGTTTCCACTTTGAGTTCCACTCTGATCCATCAATGGTTTTGTTTCCACTTTGAGTTCCACTTTAATCCATAAATGCATGATAACATTGTTTCCTAACCGTGCTGCGGTACGTAATTCGGTTAGCAAACAATGTTATGATGTTAGAAAACACGGCGCTGCGATTTTGTATGAAACTGCTCATCAAAAAAGTTTTCACGAATGGAACGGTGATAATTTCTTGATGTAAGCATACATTTTGGATTATAATAACTGTAGAGTCACTGGAATTCAACAGGCGAACAATGGTTTTGTACTGCCTGAAACTCGTGTAGGTACAGTCAGCGACAGAAGTTCATGAACAATTGGAGATTTTAAAGCTTCATTTTTATCATTATTTGTGGTAAAATTGGCAATTTTTTTTCATTAGTAATGGTGCAAGGCAAAACATCCAATGTAAAGTGAAGTTTTATCTAAAACCCTACGAATTTCGAAGATATTAAAGATTCAAATACATCAAAGTTCATGAACTTCTGTCGCTGACCGTACCTACTACATAAAAAAATCGCATAGTCAAAATTTCAATGATTTTAAACAACAAATACAGAATCGTACAGAAGAGTGCATGTGACAAGGCTCTCTAGTGATCCGTGGTTAACACTTTCACCCATGCAGCGCCCAACGAGTCAATCATTGCCCTTTTCTACTTGTAATACAATAATTACCTACATAATTACAATTTGAATAATTCATAATTCATTTATTCGCTTCAATGTGGTATACAAAGATCTTAAATAATGATATATTAGAATAGGAACACACATTCCCCATACAATTGAAATGCGAACATGGTTAATAAGTAGAAAAAATAGACAATATGTACTGAGTAATTAAATTAAATTGTTTGATATACTGTCATAATAAAATTTAAGTTTACACTAATTAAAATCAGTTTACAAATTCCCTTAATTATAACACTTACAACTTTAACACCAGCCAGATGATATTAAAAAGATGGAGAGAAAGCATCATAAGTAAAATTATTACCTAGTGCTCTTAGCTTCTTCTTGTCGTGTCACTAGTTCTTTCGAACCAGTGTGGTGAATGGATTATAAGTGCGCCTTTAAGAGGCTCCTTTCGTGCACTCGACACATTGTTTTCGAACTTTGTAGGTTCTACGACATGCCGGTTTCCTCACGATGTTTTCCTTAACCGTTTGAGAATTCTGGCATAGTGCATATATTTTTTTCGGCAGAAAACCTCATTGGTGCACGACCGGGATTGAACCCACGATCTTAAGATAGTATATATCTTAAGGTCGTGGTCGTCTCTATACCAACGTTAGAGCTCTTAGCTATAACGTGTGAATATCAATATACTTAGGGTCTTTTAAAAGCCTCCCCAAATTACTTCCAGAACGACCATTCGTTCTAAAAACTACTTTACGAACGTTCTAAATACGAAACAGGCTGTATCCTCAAAGCACAGTAGACAATTAGATATTCACTCAGATCAAGAAAGATAATATGAACATGTCTCAAAAGCACGTAGCAGGAGTTTACATTACACTTAAAATACTAACTAGCTTCCTTACGGTGTTATCCTTCATCGTTTTGAGGCCCTAAGCAATTTTCCGAAACGTAAAATTGATGCTCGGACGGGGTTAAAACTCGGAAACGGGCACTACCACACTAGGCAAACATGGCTAAAAAAAAAACGGAATAATAAGAAGGCATTAGATATCTCTTGATTGACACATATATCACAAACATTTTTATACTAACATAACATATTCGCCTGATGAGATAAAACATCAGCTCCGAAGATTACAAGAGAATGGCCATGCCTCTATCACGCTGCAGCTGTCGTCATCATCAGCCTACAAAGTTTACTGCTGGACAAAGGCCTCTCTAAGACACTTAAGAACGAATACTTTTTGTACTAAAACGAAACAGGATCACAGTTTAACTACTTACATAATCCAGTAGACATTTTCTCATGACATGTCAGATCCTTGGAACATGTCGGGTTAAGCATAGGCACGTCCATATACCATAAGTACTTTTATTTTGGCTCATGGCAACATTAGCAGGAGCATTATAAAATAATTTTCGATTTCGAATCCTTTTTGATGAAATAACTAACCCACCAAGCTCTGTCACTAGAGTTGGCCACTGTACTTACCTACGAACTTACTTTTAAATCATAATAGGGGAGAAAATGTCGCTACTTTTACTCGCATGTCGAGTGCTAGCGCCAGTAACCGAGTTAGTGCTTAAAGCAATTACGGATTTCTTGACGTTCCCTCGCATTTTCTCGACATACCTAATACCTATTCGAGTCTTAGCAATTTCTACTGAACTAGAAATTGCTAAGACTCTTTTAACCTGCGTTACTATTAGGACACACACGTTACTGCGTTACACACAGTAAAAAAAACGTTTAAAATAAATATATAGATGGTTTCCAAAGTTGGTTCATTGCTTATGTATTGATACCTAATGATAATGATGCCTAAGTTATTATCAGTGCTTAATTCACAGCTCACAAACCTCATTACAGGAAAGTTATTTAATTACCCGTTAACACAAATATGCATTAAATCATTCATTTATTACCAGAGTTGTTAAATACCTAAACAAAATTATTTACGGGTTTTAGTTTCTCGGAACTCGTTGCTAAGCGATGTTTTTTTTGTTACAGACGTTATCGGAGGAATCATGCCCACGCTATCAGTTCAGAGATCAGCTCTGAAGTGACGTTTAGTGGTATCTGAAGAGTTACATAAAAACTTCAATAGTGTCAGTGCGTTGCGAGTTCGTATCCGAAATCGGACGCATTCGATCGGGGCTCTTCCCATCCCTAGAGCTTCGAAACTCTTTAAAATTCGAGTTTTAAAATTCGAACGCGCTTTGCGTGGATAATTTGAGTTTGTGTTCTGTGAACTATAAAAACAAAATGGCGAGCACTGGTGGAGAGATCTGGCTGCAGTGGTTCGCGTGCTGCTACCAGCCCGCTGCGCAGGCGCAGCGCACCAGGCGGAGAATAGACCGGTCCATGATCGGCAATCCCACCAACTTCCAGCACACAGGACACATAGGTAAGCTTTTTTAGATTTTCCAGGCGTTGATAAAATGCTTTTACCTACATTAATATACCTAGTAAGTAATACGAATATAAATGTTTTACATGTTTTTACCTACACATTTTATTGCAAGCGACTGTACCTATCACATCCCTTATCTCGTATCTACTCGTAGTAGCTATCTGCCAGATATCTCTGGAACTATCTGGCACTTCAGGGTGATCAGTGTCCAGCCGATAGCCTATTAGCTGACAGTAACCTTCCAGATCACCAAGGTGAACGACCGACATTACATTAACTTAGTATGCAGAATACGTTCTTTTTGGCTTAGAAAATGCAGACTCCTTTAGTGTAAACGAACCTTCTTCAATTTGAATTTAGATAGAATTTACAAAATATATCAACCAACTTTGGACAATTTTGAATTTGGTAGGACCAAAATCTCTACGTAAATGAACATTCTAGCTGCTAGAATTCTAATAACTAATTACACGACATTTCTCATGAATCACTAACGAGAACCAACTTACGAGTATTTACTCAACCAAGCAAGGAATCTAAAGTCCTAAAAACCAGTCTATACTCCGCCACTTGCTCTTAAAAAATTCTTTATTAAGAATTGCGATGTAACCATGACAATTAATTTCAAGTCTTATGTAATGACAATAAGGTTTATGGTTATCTAAATGCCTAATTAGTATTCTGAGGGCATACGCGATCCATTTTTGGTGGGTAGTTCGAACCGGACGAAGACTACAGGGCTGTCAGGTAATATACAGAGCACTGGTGGTCTAGTGATAGTGGCCCCGCCTTCCGATCGTTAGGTCGTGGGTTCAAATCCAGGTCGTGCACCAATGAGTTTTTCTGTCGAAAAACTTATGTGCACTTTGCCAGTACTCTCAAACGGTGAAGGCAAACATCGTGAGGAAACCGGCATGTCGTAGAACCTAAAGTTCGAAAACATGTGCCAAGTGCACGAAAGGAGCCTCTTTGAGGCGCACTTAAAATCCTTTCACCACACTGGTTCGAAAGAACTGGTGACACGTTAAGAAGTAGAAGAAGAAGGTAAGGCTTTGTGTGAATAGATTCTACAACTATATTCTCAATAAAAACTTTAAAACTCGAAGAAAATATATAGTACGAAATTAGATAAATCGGAGTCAATGAAAAAATATATTAAGTATTTTTCATTGACTTCGTTAAAAGAAACTCGATATTTCACTTTTTAAACTCATTGTTGTTTAATAAGCTCTCATCTACGTGGAATCCAGTAATAAATAAGTGTAAGCATCTTCCAGACATATCTCCGAATATATCTTCGGATATTGTGAGCGTGGTGTGCCGACGACCTTATGACTGTTAAACACACAGAACACTATTACTCCTAGCGGAGGTTAAACATCTTTGTGAGGGTACTTTAAGATTCCTTCACAAACGAACGAAGACGACTCCCGCCTCTCCAGTCCCCTCTTGACCACGATCGGTACAACCCGGTCGAAAAGTCGAGGAAAGGAAAGGTAATAGTTCAATTATTATCTAAAACGCGATCTCGTCCCGTTAAAAACAACAATGAACTCGATATTTAGTTTACCTTCGATTCCTATAATGTTAGCCCTTCGTTTCTTGCGGCCGGGAAGCAACAACATTATAATATACGAGATTAATTGTATCGGGATTATCGCGTAATCTGTATGTGCAGTTGTGGAATTCCTTATCGGGCAATACGCCAATACATGATTATTACATTGTAATTGCTGGCTGTTAGGGTTGTCTCTTGCAGTTTGTATGAATACTCGTAGTAAGATTAGTTATCAATCTTCCTTTTGTCAATTGCTTAACCGTAGCATGCTTGTGGGAAATTTTGAACCACGTTTGAACCTAAACTAACACGTTATGTGTTTTTCTTGGAGGAGCAGAGCGGTAGCCACCAAGGCACACGAAGAAAGAAAGGCATATGTAATAAAATTATAACGCGTTAACCCAAATCAATTAAGATACCAATCCAGTTAGTAAGATAGTTATAATCCTTTAGTTGTAGGTTGTTAGATTGGTCCAGTGTTAATTATTTATAAAATAAATATTGTTTTATAATGATATTTATTTAGCACAAGGCTCAGCCCTAAGCAACATTAAATAGTTGAACTGTGATATTCGTCCGTATCAAAGAAAGTAGTGACCGGGCAGGTGACTGCCTAGCCTCATTATTATTTGAGCGAAGTCCCCACTTCCGTAGCATGGCTTCGAATCCTGGCGGACATTGTGAATACATTAAGTTAAAGTGTATAAATATTATAGTTCTGTGAGTATTAAGAACCACAGAACTATAATAGTTCTGTGTTAAGAACCAAGCTTGACGTACAGTAGCCACAAAATACCACAAAATACTAATAGGTAGTCTCGAAAATCTTAGCCTGAGCATTCTTGAAGTTACTAGGTAAGATAATGGGAATGAGATGCATGTGGAATAAGTATAACTGAATCCTTTGTTTGTTCAAAAGAACAAAAACTGTATATTTGAGGTCAAAGATTTATGTCGCGTGCAAATACCGTTTAAAACTTCAATTTCACAAAAGAAAAAATACTTTTGTCATAAAAATTAGCTAATCATATTGTTTTTCTACGTGAGCTTAGTAGTTTTTGTAAGGCACAGTATGATATCTGTTCTAGTTTAGAGAACGTATTCCTAGTATAATAGACAGGAACAATCATAGCAAAGGAACAATGCTCACTCAAAGTCATAGATCATTGTTCTTGAATGTTTGTCTAACCGGACAGGGTGTATCGATGTTGCATATTAATGTACCTACATAATGTATCATCTAGTTATGTATGTAATACTTGTAGGCTGTCATTAATAAACACGAACTAGGGTGGTATTAGCGCTAATCCAAAGCATAAGGCTGTAGTAGGTCAATTCAGTATTAATAAACAAAGACCAAGGAAGAACTAAGCTAATTCGACTCTACTCTCGGAGTAAGAGTTACTCCTAGGCGCCACCTAGTATAGAGATGGAGTAGGCAGACGTAACACCAAAAAGTTTTAGAAGAATAAAACCTCTTTGAATAAAACAGATTGTCAAATACAAATTATTGTCTATCTCTGTCATTCATATAATTAATGACAGAGATAGACAATATTTTGAATGATAATATCATTCGTTCATTCACTCTTTTTCTACTAATCCCGATGTAAGGAATGTATTACTCATTCGAGGCTACTACCAGTTTATTAATAACATCAAAATATTCACGCTGCTCCTTCGCTACTAAAGAAGTAACAAGTCTGAGAGTAGTCTCGTATTAAGCTAGAATTAGGGTAATCTAATTAATAAGGCCGTTAGGGTTTAAAAGAATAGACAAAGCATATGCACGGCTCGGGCTTCGAAGGAATTCCTTTGCGTTTTAAATTTAGAGCGTTCAAGTCTGTGCGTGTATTTCTGTGCGTTTCTCATCCGACGTAGATGTGGGGCGGGTAATGGATGTGGCCTCATTTTGAATGGGCATTTTGTTGTTTAAACTTCCCAATACTTTGTGCATTAGGCACGCAAAATAGGACTCGGGAGGGCAGTGTCTTGTTGTAAGAAGATCAAAGATATAGGTACAAACGAAATCTACTAAACAAGCTCACTAGCTTAGTGATAGTGTATTAGAAACTCATTATATAGCTCAAAAAAAAATTGCTCAACTAAGTATTTTAAGGGACAAAAAAAACTCAACTAAGTATTTTCGACGACCTCTGTGGCGCTGTGGGTGTAAGCCCGCTTGGCACGCAACAGGTTGCGGGTTCGATCCCCGCCGCGGGATAAATGTTTGTATGATCTGCAAATATATTATATGTATATATCCTGTATATCAGTTATCTGGCTCCCATAGCACAAGTTTGCTTAGTTTGGGGCTAAATAATGCTGTGTGAAATGTCCAGCATTATTTAATTATTTATAGCTTAGTCGAAATCAATAGATTCAAACTAAACACTAGGTAATATTCTAGGCTAACTTAGATTATCTAACCTAGCAATTTAGCAAGGCTATATATTCTACTCACACTGCAAAAAGATGGCAACTTTCGAACTCAATTGAAGCTATAAATTGAGACAGTCTGAATCAAGCTTCGGTCAGCCAACACTTCAGATAACATCTGTATTTCCTCGAAGAGTTCCGATGGGAGTGTCCCCTTGAGTTATGTGCTCTGGAGGTCAGAGGGCGCTGTCAAAAGTTGGGACTGCACTTTCTGATCTCAGATAAGATAATATTTTTACGGAAGCGGAGTACTTTCTAATTATAGTTCACATCTAGACATGGTTTGTTGATTTGTAACTCTACTATCTAAGAAAGATTGAAATAAAATAATCTTACTATCCCATCACATTCAGTCACACTTCTGTCAATGCTTATCAATGAGATGGTAACAAAACCATTGAGTGACCCCGTCCTAGTCCGTGGTATTTCGTAACTTTTGTTTCCTTAATTTTTACAATGAAAAATGGCGCATGCACACTTTTTGCGAGGGCAAAAAAAAAAAACCATTGAGCATTATTAGAGTATCTTAGAATGTTTTTTTTGTTAATCTTATATTTCAAAATAAAGGTACCTATTTTTGCCCCTCTACCTACATAAAGTAATATTTGCCTCTGCATTCCTTATCTCTCATCTGTCAACTCATAATATTCTAGAATATTATTCTCATCATGACGTTTTTCACAATCTCTTTCCTAAGAATTCCTATCTTTGAGTGTTGATATCAACAAAAGTTTTTTCTAGGAAGAATCCATAATCCTTGTTTCTTAATATTATAATCACAATTTTTGACATGACCTAAAAGATTATTCTTATTGTCAAATATCTTGCTAAATGTAGAGTTCCTTGCATTAGTGAAACATTGTCGTATCTAGAAAGCCTAGATCCTGGTAGCATCCGAGACTGCGATGCTAAAATAAACAGTAGAGTTCGCCGTCCGCGCCGGAGGCCGTGACTCATCCTTCCTACCTACACCTAGTAGTAAGTACCTACTTACCTACTAGTATTGCATTATGTTCTACAACTCTTTTTGAGTAAGCAAAGCACTTGATACATAATCAAAATTATTGATAATTAGATTCAAAACTTAAGATAGACAATATATATACCACATCCCTTTGTGTTTGAGCCGACCAGCGTATTGTTTTAAAGATCTGTGCTCTGTAAGAATCGCATCCTAATTAATTAGTTCATCATCATCATCGTCATCATTCATCGAACATCAGAATTGACACCATTGATAAAACTTTTTTGTTAGATTAATCGCAATAGTCTAGTTGGCATGTGCACCCAACATACAGAATCAAATATTTCGTCTGCTCTTGCTTATTCTTCGCACGACAAAGATTGATCGTCACTCTACATTTTGTTGATTAAGATTAGCTTGGCAGAAAGAACCGGATTTATATGCAGATTTCAACAATATTTCTTATCAAACGCGGTCACATGTTCTTACATAATAGCTAGAGCGCGTTTATATCTTTTTAAGGCAATTTAGACCACTTTATTATTGGCTCTTTGATTAGTAAGTTTTTGTATGCATTTTTAATTTTTCATCCCTTTGCTGTCCGCGAATATGGTATAGCAAAGAAAGGGTTTTAAAAAGCAGTATTTGCTCAAACAAGTTGAGTTTGTTAAACATAGTCTTCATAGAAATTTCAACTCTACTCAACTCTCAACTCTGCTAAATTATCGTAGAAAGCTTTAGTATGGCAGATAAATAAATATTAGTGTTGCCTTTGTATTTAGGTAGTAGGTGTTTGACGCCATCTGGCGAAAGAAGACAGTTTCACTGCTCAGCAGAACCCGTCACAGCAGCAATAGCATCCAAATCGCGATAGCGGAAAATTTTGATTGTCCTCTTATTAGTATGAAAGTACAAAACATAGTATTTTCCCTTTTACGACACGCACTACATTCAAAAGCCTCCCTCGTGACTACGTAGGAGGCATGGGGAGTTGGCACGGGATCCAGATAAGGGGACTCCCTTATCTGGATCCCGTGCCAACTCCCCATGCCGGGAAAATAGGTCATCACGCAAACATTTCTTTGCCTACGTCTTTTTCTTTTGGAGGGGTTCTAAGACTGGATTCATTATTATGTTATATCAAAAATTAATATCTAACTTCCTCATTAAAATTTAAATTTTCATGTTGGCAAATCTATAAAATGTATGTGATTAAATAAATAAATCAAATCATCGACACAGGTCCGATAGTGTTTGTACATTTTTGTATGAAAAAGTGTTCACTGCGCAGACAAACTGCTAACTTCACGAATGCCTAGATCCGTTGGAAGAACTGTACTTAGGTACTATTTTGTACTAAAATAAAATAGACATTCTTGGGACAAAATTAAGCATGTATCACAGATAACTTTACACCTACTTACAACTTCTCAACAAGAACTAATATTTTGAATCAATTAGACTTACTTGACGTGTTATGTATTTCGAGCATGAATTACAAATGGTGACAGGTAAAAGTACATTGCAATATTAATAGGTGTTCAATCATGTCATGATACAGCGGTCTCTTCGGAAAGAATTAATTAAATCGTTACGGATGCGTGCGCATCGCTAAGGCTTGGTGCAGACAACCAAGCTCTACAATAGTTAATGTTTTAAATCTTAAAATGTTGGGCTACACTACATAGAAAATTATAAGCGACGATGATGTTTTTTAAGGTTATCGGGACATGTATATGTATAAATCCCTCAGAAATAAAATTGATATAGGACCACCTCGAGAGTAGTGCGGTTATTCTTTCAAACATAATGTTGTTGAAATATAAATTAAAAAGATTCAAAGATATCTTCATAATATTATGTAGTTTTATTTTCCTAAAAGCAAAACCTTCTAACTACAAAAGAAAAGCTGCCCTCAATGAGGTGATATTTTGCTCCACCCTGTATTTCCTACTCAAATTATTACAGATTACAGAAACACAAATTAATTACACAGATTTCTTGTACATGTGCTCTGCACGCAGCCTTTAGATGAGATTTTTTTGCACTTTTTCGTGTCGAAACGCGAAACGCTTGTGTCGCTCAGCAGCTATCCCCATCCGGTCAGTTGCCCCAACTTGCACCAAGCATTAACGGACGGTTATACCTACAATATGTGTTGTTATAGATACAATTTTGTTGATTGTAGGCCGGATTCGATCAAACTAAGTCGCAGTGGTACATAAGTTTCATAACTAAGCTAAATATTTGATTTAATTCGGCCTTAATGCGGTATGCGATATGTAACAGCCAACTAAACCAGAGGCCAACTAAGTTGTAAACAACCAATGATATCGTTCGGCGATCAGTCTCGTGTTATCAGAATGAATGGGACTCGGCATTTGCCTTGCTTATTTGCCACATTACCCTCGCTTACTGATTTTGATGTGATAGCCTTTCAACTCCCTCATGTAAGCAGAATAAAATAACGCGTTGAAAGAGCTAGAGAAACTACTCTAAGAATTGTACATTATAGTGAAAGTAACCACTGGTTATTACAGTAATTGAGATGTGGTGAACTTTTCCCTAGTGTATATTAATTGGTAATACAAGACAGAAGTTATGTATGCCACTCGGTTTAAGTACGCACGTCCTCCATCCTGAGTCTGACGGATGCGATGATCGACATTATTAATAACTGTTTTAACTCTTTCTTAAATAGCATGTTTTAAAAAGCCATTAGGTAGGTACTATTTTTATGGTAGAAAAGAAGAAAATGACATTTGTTTTCTTCTTCTTTTTATTAATGGCATCTAACTGTATTAACAGTATAATTCTGCCAATGTCAAGTTTTAAATAAGTATTCATGTCATGTCAATTTGGTTTTGAAAAAAACATGGCGGCTTGTCATTTCAAAACTCCCAACGGAAATCTTTCGTCAAAAGAGAAATCTTCTTGAATACTTCATTCCATTTACCAAATCTCCTGTTACGTAATCCAAGGCTTCAGTAGTAAAATGCCACTGAAATTACATAATAAAACCTAGTAAAACACGAGAAAAGTAAATAAAATAGCAGAGCCACTAACTCCTTCAAAAATGGCGAAAGAAGTCCATTTGTGTTTTCTCGCGAATGTAGAAAATGTGGTTTTGCTATAAATCAATGTCATTTTATATTATTCTAACTTAGAAGAAGGCCATATTAAGAAAAGATGGATGGATTGTGTAAAGGATAACATGAGTAAGAAAGTATCTTCGTCTCTATGACGGCTGATAGAGGAGAATGGAAGAAGAACACATGTTGTGCCGACCCCACATCATGTGGGGAAAAGGGCAGGAAGATGATGAAGTATATAAGGCCATGGTATGTAGTAGACCTGCTACACCAAAGATTCCTACGTGGTTCCTTCCTACCATATACCTAGCCATTTCTAAGTTTCGAGTCTGGTATCAAGAGACTTACTTATTAAAAAAAAATTTTCCTTTGCCCAAGCTTCAAGCTGTATTCTGAGCTTCAAGTATTTTTTATGGGCCACAATGACCCTTGGTCAATACTAATAAACATGTAATTACTGGTTAACATGAAAGCGAGGCTTGTGAGGGTGTGGGGCACCAGACTCGAACGAGAAACGAGAATTGTAGTTGTGGGAAATGTTTATTCTTAGAAAATCATATTCTCGGATAATTAATATTCTTGGAGTGAACTGGTAACTGGTATCAACTATCTTCCAAATAAATTGCGTATTATACATACTTATGTCGTGATTTTATTATTATGTTATCAATTTAAACTAATTTTATTGTAAATTAGGATGACTGCTCTCAAAAGATCTTTGTTGATATTTGTTGATAAGCCGAGTCTCTATTCATATCATATCTCTATTCATATAATAAGCCCGGCTTATTTTAATGATATGAATGAGTTTGTATGAAAACTCTAAAAATAAATAGAACTTAAGGTGGCATCGTACTGAATTTTTTTTATCGTACTTGAATTTGAAAATTGGAATTAGTATGCTTTAGCTAAGCTATGGTTAAATTTAAATGAGTCTGGGGAAGTGCGCGTCTGAATCGACACGTATAAATTCTGCTGCTTAGGTACCTATTTAATGAACTTGATACACGACACACACCGCGGCCACATTTGGTTGAAAATAATACAAACATGTGTCACCCGCATCTTAATTATGATTATTAAACGCTATGCAGCCGTTTTCTAATTTTATAGAGTAAACATTGAATTAATATGCGGAGTAAGTTATTGGCTAACTCTGATGGTTGAGTGGCTAACTCTAATGCAACGACGATTTATATTATAAAATCGATTCAATAGTGTTTAGGCTGCCTAAAAGTACGGGACAAACAATTTCCCCTGCTTTCAGAAGCATGGAAGCGCTCAGTTGATAATGCTGCTAGCAAGCGGTCACCCATGTCCATCTTGAATCATGTTTCTGTAAGTCTTAACAATAAGTGAATTGTTAAGACTAGCACCCAAAACATTATATAAATAATTATTAACATCACAGTAGCACAATTTGAATAATATACCTAGCTCTTGCGAACTCGCTCTGCGAACAGTGAAATACGTCAATGGTTGCCGCTAGTGTTTAGGTAAGACTTGAGTGTCCGTGTCCATCAATTGTCCATTCTCCAAGTTTGTTTACCTACCTTGTGTATATATTGCTTATAATTACTATTTATTTAGCTAGTGCGCATGACTGCTTTTATCCATATTAATATACCTATGAACTCTATTAGTTAAAAGTCGTGACGAATAATTTCGCGGTTGGACTTCCGCTTGACTACCTTAGTGCTCTTTCCGGTATAAAAACAAACACGACTAGGTACTTAATGCATAAACAAAGTAAAAAATCTGAGTAGGTACCTAGGTAAGTGCCTAGTACTTAAGTACCTTGGTAGGCAGGAACCTACTACTTATAATGTGTAATTAACCTGTAATTAATATTGCAAAACTCTTTCTCCGATCGATTGAGTTGCCTATTTCACCTGACAAAACTATACCTATTATTGACAGCCAGTTGATCTAATAATGTAATAATGGAGTCAGGGGTGTTCAGCTGTTCTTCATTTTAAATCAATCGGTTCAAACGTGACTGCGCATGATTGAGTTTCGATGATAATGACATCACAATGATCAATGAGTCACACTCACAACACATTTAGGTAAGTATTTGAACATAGATTTTTTCTTGAACTAATATTGGTAAAAAACGACCTCGATGGTGTTGGGGAGTGTTAGGATGAGACGCACGCAAATGTATTGCAGATATTTGTTCTGGGTCGGGGTGTTGTATTTTGGATTCTAAGTATTCGTAGTTTCTTAGACCTACGACCAGAAATCCTAGAGGGGATTAGGGCTTGATGTGGTCTAGGTATTTTGAGTCTCATATAATAAAGTTTAATTATTTTATTGTACTGTGCTTATGAGAAATAAATTATTTAAACCTTTACTACTACTTATAATAATATATACATATTTAATAAAAATGAGGATAGAGGCGATATACTCAGGATAGAGGCGAATGGCGAAAGCGAAGAGAGGCCTATACCCAGCAGTGGGATGACAAAGGCTGATGATGATGATGATGATGATGATGATGATGATTTAATAAAAAAACAAAACATACAAGTAAATAGGTAATACCTAATTTAATTAGTTATTACACCAAAAACATCGTGCTTTTCGAAGCATGACAATTTCTTGCCATTTTAATGAATAAAATAAACCTGTTTCACCCCATTTACAAAACACATATGTAACTTTAACACGTACCAGGATAGTAAGGGGACTTTTAAAGGTTGCTCTTCAACCTTGAACCGGTGACTCATCGGCGGACGATGATCGCAAAGCAATTTTTAAAGTCCCAAGTGTATTTTTAATGTTTTGACATTGAAGTGAAGTAGCTACAATCATTACCTAGTGTCTTTAAGCGAAATTGTAGTTTTGATGGGGTTACAACCTTGAAAAACCAAATTACATCATGGTTTTGGGAAATTCACAGATATTTTTTTAACAATTCAATATACATATATAAATATAAGTTATGGTGCTTTCTGGTAAGACCGGACAAGTAGTAAGTCCGGATAAGTCATGTAACTACTAAATTCAGCAATATTTTTAAATTATGGCAACATCACCGTACGCGCCATTTTGTTGTGCCCCTCCCTTCAGTCTGCTTTTTACGCTATGCCCAGCAGGACGTGTGCTATTGTCGTTCAAAAAAAGGATTTTCTAAGGTAAGTCCGAATATTTTCCTGTGATAGAGCTTATTCTAGCTGTTACAGAGGTGATTTTATAAGGTAGTCCGGTCTTACCTTAACACGGTCCTTGCCATTCTGAAAAGTTTTGCTCTGTTTGATCGTTCATAAAACATCAACCGTTGTGTTTATCTCAACATTACAAATAAGAAATGAAACCTCTGTATTTTTGCAACAGTTTGGTTGCTATGGCGTTGTTAAAGAGTAACTAGAGGCGATACAATAAACTATTTTCTAAGACTCTTTAGGTTTTCTAAAAAATAGTCCGATCTTACCAGAAAGCACCTTATACGCTTAGCTAACTTTCCAAATAAGGAACTAAAGATATATTCTCCTAGCAAGCAGTCAATGAACAAAACCTTAGTCCATTAAAAGCTCGTTTTTACATCCTATCTGTGATTTAGTGCCCAATTTGTCTTACCAGTAAGCAAACCCGCAGAAATAAAATATACTTAGAGACCGGTCGTTAGACCATTATGCCATAACTATTGTGAATGTTCTGCAGTTCTCGTTATCATAAATCAGGGTGACCTTTGGTTAATTAGAGATCGTGTCCGATGGCGTGCTGCCCTCCATTAGCTAAACGCCATTTTTATTCCAGTTGTTTATTGTTATTTTCTAGATTATGTCTGCCTGCTTGTGTAATACTCGCAGTTGAGGTGATGGTTATTGCTTTTGAGTATAAATATTGAGGAATAGTCGCGTAGTCAAGTTTGAGGCTACTTTGATCGATAAAAATATACTGTTGATAAAAGAAGTTCTAACTTTTAATTACTCGGTAAACTTATGTGTCAATAGTTCTTTCGAACCATTACGAACGTAAAACAAGCCAGAATGAATTCAATTGACAATGTCGTGTAGGTAATGGCGATAGATATGCTGCATATCTCAGTGGTATACTTACATGCATTACGAAAAGAAAGGCGGAATTAAAAGAAGAATTGGCATAAAGGGATGCCATAATATGTTAGTCAGTGCAATGATGCTTTTTTTTCCATTTAATATCTCTACAATTTGTGTTGGTTTCCCAGTCCATATAAAATACCTATGAATAATGAAAGTTAACAATAAGCCTGTCTGTGTATGAATAAACAAAGAATTGATCATCGTTTTCTCTTAATTCCAGGGTCTTCAGACGCCGACATGCCACCGTCGTTGCTGCACTCCATGCAGAACCAGATGCAGAGCAAGGGAGGCTATGAGATGGCGTACGGAGTTAAGGTAAACATTGAAAATGGAAAAATATTAATTTAAAAGCGAAACAATACAATTACATATTTATCAGCGGACTCCACACTAGGCAAAGCCTGTATCGTGGAGACCAGTAAAGATTTTACACAAACGAAAGTTAGTTTCGGACTAGGTACTTAATTTTTTTTTTGTTTTGTTTCATTATGCCTCATTGTCATTGTCTCATTATGCTGCACAGAGCACTGGTAAACAGCAGAGTTATTGCTTACCAATTCCATTTGGTTGCAAAAATATTAAAACTCCATTTACACGACACCATTCTGGCATAGGTACCATTTTTCTCAAACTCACTGAGCAAGAGCTATATTCTAGAGGCAAGAATAGTACGCTAGAATGGTATCGTGTAAATGGCATAGTTTTGTAGGTACAACTAATTCCTAAAAGAAAGAAATTATGTCTCTCAGATATTTATCTCTATCCAATGAGGAGGAACGTCTCTTGAGAACAAAACCAAACGTTTTATTTATATTAGAATTAGATTCTTTGGGCAAGGAAAGGACGATTAATTTGTTCAAGAGATTGAGCTATTATCAGCGTCATTATAGTATTTTTCACGTAAGAACGTATCCCTGACACATAGAACTTTAACGTTTTACGCTGTTCAACAATTAAACATTTTGAAATAAATTAAATCTAGTGATAATACTAAAAGATACAACTTCAATAAAAATTTTGTGTATTTTGCTTTTTGGTACCTAATTCGAGAAATTAACCTAGAAGATCTTGTCACGGAACGGTCTGAAAAGGACTATAACAAACGATGAAACGAATAATAGGGTGATGTGGTCGCTAAGACAAAAAAAACGAATAAAATAAAATGTCATGTTATCTGCTAGCTTAGGTGATTTGCAAAAGACCTTCGCAGAAAAACAATTTCAAAATCAAAATTGGCTAATTCATGAAGCAACCATTGGCTATAAAGTTCGTATAATTTTTATTTTTTTAAATACCTACAGCATTTTGGGGTAAATAGGTTCACGCTGTTATATGGATAGGTACCTACCTACTAGGTAAGTAAAGTAATAATAGTACATTATGGTACTAGTGTGTAATATTGGTGATTACCGCCGAGGCAAATAATTGAGACCCGAGCCATCGGCGAGGGTCTTAATATAGCCGAGGAAGGTAATCATCAATACACACGTGTATCATTCGACGTTTTTCAACACAGTTGTGAATAAAATAACAATAAAAACTAATTTCAAACAGTGAAAACGAGTTGTGAAAAATGTTTCGCTACTGCGGGAAAAATGAATCAGTTTTCCTATGCGCGCGCATTGCGATCGGCCACAGACTATATTTCCGCGCCGCGCACAGGGTTTGCGCCTATTCTGCCACGTACAAAATGGGGAATTTAAAGTTTTCTTTTATTACAGAGAATTCAAAAGTTATATTTGAGTGAAAGTTTTATTTATTAAACACGTACGACTTAAAATTATCTATTTAAATAAGAAGTTGCATAAAATGAGCAAGCAATAGGAACATTAATTTATTTGTTCTGTTGAACACGATCTTTTTTCTGAATAAAAACTTTTTTAAGAACAAAGCAACTCAATCAATAAAATTAAAAAAAAATTCTATTACTCACTAGTGAGTTATAGTAATGAAAAAGTCACAGTTTGATTATGGGTGTCATTATGTGCCTAATTGCGGTGACCATAAAGCCACTTTATGAGCAAGTGTGTTGAAAAATATCTTAACATTTTTACAATATCTTCGCTCTGGAACGCAAGTCGCCGATGTAGCTCAAAAAGCCGGGAAACTCAAATGGTACTGATCGGGGCACGTCTGCCGCATGCCGGACGAACTGTGGGCCAAAATAACCACTGATTGGAGCCCTGAAACAGTGAGACGGCGCGGCAGACCACGCAAGCGATGGCGCGACGAGCTGGACACCTTCAGCGACTATCAGTGGCAGGCAATGGCGTTAGACCGGAAAGCTTGAAAAACTCGAGGGGAGGCCTTTGCCCAGCAGTGGGATAGTGGGGGCTAAGAACAACAACAACAACATTTTTATAGTTGACATTATTATGTCATTATTAGCATACATATTAGCCCGAATGCTAATTTCTGCAAATGTAGACAAGGGCACTGTGTAATGTGTATGTGCCTTATAGGTAACTTAACTGGTATACCTACCATGTGTAGCAAAAAAGTAGGACATATTAATAAAAACATACTTTTCTATAAAGTAGTAAGTAATTTATTTGTACGTGTAAAGAAGTGTTTAACGATTTTTTCTTTGTTTTCAGGTTTATTGATACTACAGCACAACAAGCGGACGTTCGTGAAATAGGTAGAAGTGAAAATGCTTATCGAGTGTTGTCGAAACTGGCGTATTTCACAGTTGCTAAATCATAAAGAGATGATGCATTGGCGAGTTACTCGACTATGGATCATCCCCTTACATGTAGAATAACACATATTTGTGTTGGTGTCAATTCTGTTGTAGGTACACTTCCCTAACTTTAATTTTGACAGTCTTTTTTACGCTGTTGTCCCTTTCTTTCACATTAGAAAACTTACGCTGATAACTGTCAAATATTAAGTTTAATGAGTGTGATGATTCCAAAATCGTAAAGGAATGGTTATTTATTTTATTAATGTTTTTATCTTGAGAGAGAGGGACATCGCAATTCGCAAGCAGAGAGTAAGCAATACCCGTTTCAGTTTTTGTTAAAAGTAAAGTTATTCTCGTATCCGTCCATACATCAATTTTTGTACCAAATTGACTATGTTCCCAAGCCAATTAAGAACACATACCTAACTACCTGTCTATTCTAAGGGGTTTTAAGAAAGCTGTGAAATATGCTATTTATGATCTAAAAATATTTATTTATAACAAATGATATAGTTTTAGTCCTAGTGTTTAAGAACTTTGCTTTTTGTAAATATTTTCCTGTACTCTATAAATTCAGTAAAAATAAATCAAGTTACCTATGTTATTTCTATAAGAAAATAAAATGTTAGTTTACTCTTATTTCTTTATTTCAAAATTGTGGAACTCCTTAGGGACGAATTTATAAATTTTGAGTTTTTGTTGTTAATTCTAGTACAATTTGTAACATGAGCGAACTGAGTGGTTAGAATACATAAAAAATGTACCTTAAATTTGACGGTACTTACATTACCAACCTAATTTCATTTAGAGTAATTAGTTAAAGGTGTTGTTTGAGGGTGTCCAATCAATAAAATAAATTAAATAACTAGCTAAAATTTCACTGTATTATCACAGTGTATTGGGTCAATTCTACACATAATAATGTATAATTATTATTAAATCTGAAAAGTGAATGTTGGTATTGATATTAGTATAAACGCAAGGATAGTGATATCTAATTGGTTTTTTGTCGCCATCAAGTTTAAAATAGATAAGAGCTTGAAATTCTACGTCAAACTGTTCTTCAAGCGATGTTTTAATATTCCTTGAAAACTGAATTTGTTCCGTTTAAACTATTTACGATACCTACGCACAGAATTGTCCTTTGCTGCAATTTTAAGCCGTTTTCTTCTTAGTCAATTTTATTCTCATTTATTGTAAGATATGGTAATAAGTCAATATTTTTAGAAATGTAAGAATAATATTTCTGTTTTAAGCTATTTAAATTAAACTTTGTAAGTCTTCGTACCCGAACTTTTTGGACAACGAAGAGACTTAAAAGTTTAACCGGAGACAGAAAACTGTAAATGAAATTGTTAATTCAAATAAACTAAATGAAACTTGTTACATACGTTTAATAACTTTCAATCTTGCATTTTTACAGCAAGAACTGTTACTTATTTAAATATAAATATTATAAGTATTGAAACAATCGCTCCTCACAATTTTGTAATTTTTTAAGTAAAATTACAAAGTTCTTTTATAAAATTAGATAGGTAGTTGTTAAGTAAGTAATTAAATTATAGTTGTATTTGTAGTAGCCATTGATGGAAATTGGATTTGTTCTAATGATAAAACATGACTATTGGACAGTTATTTCTTGTTTTATTACCACTATTGACCACACATGAACTTGTGAGACGACAAAAAGAAGATTATTGCTTGCAAGGAAAGGATGAAGATTTGAGTCGAATTAGGTAGTAGGTAGGAGTCGGTGTAGGTACCTACCTAAACATCAGTGTATTTAAATAATTTCTTTCTCTCAACCTTGAAACCATCCCCACCTTTGATATTAGAAGACATAATTAACTGTAGAAGATACATAGGTACCTAACCTAAACAGGATGAAACCAAATATTACCTAATACTTAGAACAGGAAGCTGCAAGAAACATTAGGTAAGTAATATTTGGTTTTGAAACCCTTCGCTCGTTCATAGACTAGAGAGCGAAGAGAAATAAGGGCACTAGATACCGAGATGTCCTCATTACTGATAAAACCTAACGAAAGTTAGGAAATAGGTCCTATGGATCCAACCAATAGTGGCCATTATTATTATTTTTTTAAGACTCGTGGATGGCATTATTTTTGGATGTCTCCCTTCAAACGTTTGTAAATTCTAGCATCAACATAAAGGTCCTTTGATTACCTAGATCACTAAATTGATGTCCATCTTTCTAGTGCTACGTAGGTAAAGTGCTTTCTGATAAAGCTATAGTGCAAGATACGTATTTACAGACTACATAAACGGGGTCAAAATATAACTTGAAGTGAACACGCATAGCGCGAGCGATACTACGTCTGCAGGCCAGATATTTGCAACTGACGCGTCTAGTGCAGCAGTCGATGCACAGCGCGCCAAGTCTCTGGTCAATTCGACGCGATTCAAGTCTATTTGCACTGTGTAGTCTCAAATGACAATGTTTCACCTCGTGGTAGAAATCACAAAGATATAACGTGCTTGTGTTGTGCTCGTGCTCAGCTGACGCTTACGTGATGTGTTTTCGTTGAAAAATAGAAATCCGAAGTACCTACCTACTTACCTAAATCAATAAAACTGCAACTAATAGGTATCCTTGATTTTTCGGTGAAAATGTATTTCTTAATCATTGCTGCAATTTTACTCGTTATCGGGAAATTCTTTTATAAATTCTCATGCGGAAATTGCAAGTGCACCGATAAAATGATTAACAAAGTTGTCGTAATAACCGGCTCCAATACTGGAATCGGTTTCGAAACGGCCGAGGATCTAGCGCGACGAGGGGCGAAGGTGATACTTGCATGCCGAGACCAGGCGCGGGGCACCGCTGCAAGGGATTTACTCATCAAATCCACTGGAAACCAAAACATCACGTTCAAGCCTCTAGACTTAGCATCGTTCAAGTCCGTGCGCGCTTTCACCGACGATATCCTCAAAACTGAGTCGAGGTTGGACGTTTTGATCAACAACGCCGGCACGTTGAATGTTGGAAACTTCCTGACCGAAGACAACCTTCCTTTCGAGGCTCAAGTCAACCATTTCTCGCCGTTTCTCCTGACAATGGAACTGTTGCCGCTTTTGAAGGCGTCAGCTCCGAGCCGGATCATAAACGTCTCTTCCATATTGCACAAGGTCGGGAGTATAGATTTGGAACGATTCGACAAGCAAGCTAAGACTGCACTCAGCCGACTCAGAGTTTACTCCAACACAAAGCTCGCGAATATTTTTTTCACTAGGAAGCTGAGCCAGATTTTACATGGCAGCGGGGTCACGGTCAACTGCTTACATCCAGGAGCGGTGAATACGAATATATTCCGAGAACAGGACTTTTTGACAAAGTTTGTCATCAGTTTATTATTCAGAACGGCCAAGGAAGGGGCACAGACTTCCATACATCTCGCTGTATCTGATGAAGTGAAGGAAACCACGGGGAAGTATTTCTGTGATTGCCGCGAGGTGGCGCCGGCAGCGCACGCTACGAACGATGCTACTGCTGAAAAACTGTGGAAATTGTCTGAGGAAGTGGTGTACCAGAAGAAAATCGAATAGGTTGTTAACGAGGCTAAACCACTACTAGCAACAAACTAGCACAAACTAGGCTAGATAGTAGACAGTAGACAAACACGTTTGATTATGATATTACGTTTTTATATTCGTAGTCCTTGCCTATCTTTATTAGTTATTACAAAAGCAAATTTGATTAAATTTAATAAACAAATGGTTAAGGTCAATGCTTTTGTCTTAATTAACCTTAAAAAAAATTATCTGCAATTCGATCCCCGTAGTGTCATTTGCACCATTGGCCAGCACCATTAATTGGGCAAACGACACTGTCATGTACCGTTTACACCATTGATGGGGCAAATGGTGCAAACGACACTGTCATGTACCGTTTACACCATTGATGGGGCAAATGGTGCAAATGACACTATTAAAAAATATATTTATTTTGCCTCAAGGCTTTCCTCGAGCTATCGCTCTGTTTACTGGCCATCCGCCCCGCCCCGGAAGTAGTTTTTTGTATAATTTCAGTTCAGTTTCGTCATGAATGACGGATGTGGATAACTTCTAATGACCCTTTCGTCAGATTTATTTATTTCTGGCGCTTCGGCGGCCGCTGCCGCGGCACACTCGCTTCGCTCGCTCGCCTTGCGCATGGTTTTTTTACTATCCTAACATAACCTAACCAACGACCCATTTGGTTAGGTTAGCCAGAAATGTAGAATAATGGAATCTGACGAAAGAGGAATCATCGTTTCGTCAGAGGTAAACGGCAATTGGATATGTTTGCCCCATCAATAATGGTAGCAATGGAGCAATGGTGCAAACGGTACATCATAGTATCATTTGCACCATCAATAATGGTAGCAATGGAGCAATGGTGCAAACGGTACATCATAGTATCATTTGCACCATCAATGGTACTGGTCAATGGTGCAAATGACACTACGCGATTCGATCAGGGTAATAGTTGAGTTGACCCCAATGATATTGTGAGTGTGCATCTGGATTGAGGGTCCACTTATTTAAATCCTTCAAAACTAAATAACACTTCTAAGGAAATATCATTGCTGAAGCTACCATAATCTAACAGTGTTAGGATTTAGTAAATACCTAACTGTGAGAATCAAGAGAAAGAATAAAGCGAAAGATGAGTAATAAATTGAACTACGTAGTCTCTGCCTACCCCTATAGAAAAGAGCTGTGATTATTTTGGGAACTATATTTTCTATCACCAAAATTTATATTTGTCATCAAGTTGTATCACCTAATAAATAGATCTATCGCCACGAAATATTTTCGTTCTCAGATAAACAAAAATTGTTCCCAGGTATGTATATGCGAATGTGCTTCTTGTATTACCTACTAGTAGGCTAACAGACCTATAGCATAGGTTGCGAGGAGCGAAGCGACGAGCGGTTAGGTGTGTGGTGAAAAACCACACACAAGCCGAGCGAAGCGTGCCGCGGTAGCGGCCGGCGAGTGCTAGAACCGACTTGCTCCTGTTGTACTGTCCTGTTAGTTTGCTTAAATACATATTAGGACACACCTATTATAATACATACAAAAACATTTATTTGGTACTAGACCTTATATCTCAGGATTTTAGGTGATTTATTGTGGAACTGATTTTGCATTGTTTGGTGACTACATTTTGGTGACAGATCTACTATTTTGAGGACAAACCCTATTAAGTATTTAAGAAACACAAAACTAATTAAATTGGTGATAGTTTAAATGATAGAGAATTGATAATACATTATAGATACATAAATTGTAATCTCAATCCGTGTCTCAGCACTACATGGTAGTAGGGAAAAATAATTAGCCACTGTACCACTGGGTCTGTGGTACGGTGGGTCATGACACTGGATTATGTACCAAGGTAACGCAAGGCCCACTTGTCCGTATTGAATGAATCAAAATAAACACATTGAAGGGTTTATTGTATAGCTCGATTTTCATAAGTAGCTGCAGTAGAAAACACGTTTTATTTTTTTTTGCCATTTTCGTTTATTAGTAACAATTTTTACAAAACCATTCAAAAACTTGAGTAAAACTTACAAAACATTTACTTAATTAATTTCGAGGAACACTTTAAAATCTACCGAATCTTAAATTTCAAATTTGACGAACTGTTTACTTAAAAATTTTATAGAAGAGTTAGATTTTCACCGTTTTCTATGTCTGTGTTCGGAGCGGGCACCGCTCGGCTTGGACGATTTTCCCTTGTAGCGTGATTCATCTGCAAAAGATAGGAATATACCTAACATAATTTTCTCTACAATATCATTATTAAATTTCATAATATGATGCTGATAAATCGAGAATCAATTAAAATGACTATTTGAGATCTTTTCTATCCGGTATAAAACTCCAAATCCTCTGAATTCGAGTGTATTTTTAATTTTACAATGTCAAGGTTCTAAGCCTACCTCTCTCCTTTTGCCGAGATCGAGTAGTAGAGAAACTTAATAGGCGACTTTTTATCCCGGAATTCCCGCGGGAAAGATGAACCCACGCGTACGAAGTCGCGGGCACAGCTAGTATTAAATAAAATAAATGATCACCTCTAGGCTCCTTATGCCGATGACGCGTGTCCCTATCTCTGGAACCGCGAGAGTCTGGTGAGGAGCGGCGTCTGGGAGACTCCTGCTCGCCGCCCCACCACCACGCCGGCGGAGCGGACGCCCGCCCGCGGAGCACTGAGCCGGGGGGGTAGCCTGCGCTGAGGGGGGGACCCATCTGGAAGATGGATATCTAAGTTAAAATTTGTCCCATCTGGAAGACAAGATTTCATAGCCAAACACGTTCAGTGCCACAGACTTAGCGAGTCCATATAAATTTCACCCCAGTGCCGATGCCGGCGGCTCGCGTGGCGGGTTTAGTGCATTTCGGTGATATTCTTCTACCCTGAAATGTAGATGACACCCGTAAATACATAATGAAAATGGTAGTGGCATTGAACGTGTTCAAAGCATTTCTTCTATCTGGGTTTATAAATATAAATAAAAAATATATCTGGTTATCTGGTACCTAAAAGCATTTCTTAGTTTGGGTCTAGGCGACGACGTTGTGAGACATGCTGCTTTTCAAACAGGTCAGTGTGGTAAAACGGGTAAAACCATAAAGAAATATAAAACTTTTTCGACCTTACTAATAAATAATTAACGCTTGATTTTCCACACAGCATCATCTAGCCCCCAAGTAAGCAGAGCTTGTGTTATGGGTACTAGATGACTGATACATATATACTTTTTGTTTGTAAATACATACATATTATACATAGAAACACCCAGACCCGAGACAAATATATGTAGGTCATACAAACATTTGTCCCGCGGCGGGGATCGAACCCGCAACCTTCTGCGTCGCAGGCGGACCTTCGCCCACTGCGCCACAGAGGTCGTCAACGTCAACTAATAAACGTGGTATAAAGTTTATGACAGGTAAGGCCTAAGCATAACCATTTTATTGATACCTTTTATAACTTTGTTCCACGTGCCTCAAAGAAGCTGTTCGTGGAACGTTACCTGAGGATAGTTGGGAGGGATGCGGTACTGCGGCGCCGGGATGGAGCCCTCGCCCTCCGCGCACACAAGCGGCGCGGGCGCAGGCGCCGGCTGTCTTGTCGGACTCTCGGGTGCTGTCAGCTGTAGGCATCGATAATTATAATTTCAAATCCAATCCAACAAATATTAATTACATTAATGTTAGTATGTTTTTCACGCCCTAATAACTCGACCGATCATGATGCAATATCGCATGTACACGTTATACAGGCATAAACCATTATTTCCTTCAGAAAAAAATGTAATTTCCGAGACAACCTGAGTTATACCGAAGCACGGAAGCGCTTGATAATGGCACTAGCGGTCACCCATCCACTTACTGGCCGCTCAGAACGTTCTTAACTTCCGACGACTAAGCAAGCTACATCACGAGAATCGCTTTTCACGATATACAGATGCGCGTGTACAAAAATAGATAGATAATAATTTATTCTTTTTTTTATGTCGTGGTACAATATAATGCTATGCAAGAAGTTTTGTCGGGTATCTGAATCGGCCAGGTAAGTATAATAATAAGCCTTTTAAAAAGATTGTGGCACTCTTACTTGAACGAGATTTCGATAATGGTTCTAAAATAAAAAAAGTACAAAAAATATGCTAAAAGTTACTATCCCACTGGGATAGTACTTTACTATTATATAGTATATATTTATATATAGGATAGTGAAGATACAAATTAAGGTATTAGTAAGAGGATGGTGTCGTGACACGGTAACAGTCACGTGATGGACTTTGATATTTTTTCCCCCGTCTGAAAAATGCCTAACGCGACCGCGGCTAAAGAAGTTTTCACTTGAGCACCAACCTTCTGTTTGAGAGTGTGGAAGTCATTGCTCATATCTCGATACCTCTGTAGACACTCCTGCCACATGCCCGCCATCTCAGCCATCTCAGAGCGCTGTTTGTTTATTTCCTCCTAAAAACAGTTAAATAGCAATTTCATTATATTTATTTATCGTACATCGTTCCCAGAAACAACTTGAAAATGGATAACATCGGCGGCGGGCGAACTTGGATCTAATCAGTTTGGAAAACTAAGTAGGTATAATACGCACAACCGATCTTTGTCTGTCTGAAGTTAGGTGCATTTAACGATTGCGCAGGTTTGCGCGAGTAGGCGAGATAGCACGATGCAACAAACTAAGCTAGTGAGCGAGGCAGCTATACAACGCTGTCTTTTAGGCGTCATCAAAAATGAGTTCTGCGCAGTTACTTCAGAGAGACAAAGATCGGTTGTGCGTATTGTAGATACATGACCAAACTGCTGATTTATCTAAAGTAAAAAATATAAATCAGATAAATCAGAAGTTGTTGTTTAAGAACGGAATCCTATTCTTCAGTCAGTTCAATTTTCACAACTTTAATCGTTCGTAATTTAACAAATTGCTCTATCGCCGCCAAGTTTTTTTTTTATTTGAGTTTGTTTTTAAATAATATTATAGAAAGATGTTTGATGAAAGTTCTCGAGTGGAGGCCACGCACCGGAAACCGCAGTAGAGGACGGCCTCCACTAGATGGAAAGACGATCTGGTAAAGGTTGCTGGGAGCCGTTGGGTGCAGGCTGCACAAGATCCATCGCTGTAGAAATCGATGGGGCAGGCCTATATTCAGCAGTGGACACTATGATGACATGATGATGATGATGATGATGATGATGATGATAGAAAGATGCCCCTACCATAAGCCTGGCATCCGTATCGCCGACATCTCTGGCGACAGTTTCATATCTCCGCATACACTCCCGCCACAAACGTAGCTGGGCGGCCGCTGATTCACGCACATTTTCTACGGATTCCTAAAAATAAATGACATGTTTACATAGATATTGACGAATATTATGAGTAGGTGAAGGTGGGTGAATATGTGAAAGACGATATGGGTAAGAAAGGAGTGAATACGCGAAGATGAATAGAGGATAATGAAAGAATAGAACATGTCTGATTTATAACATTATGAAATCTAAACTTACATTCATCGTGTTATCTTTGACTTGAGTTTGAGAGACTCCTTTGAAACACCGCATAAGCTCCTTCCATAATTTCATCATCTTATCCATTGCTTCCCGCTGCTCTGATATTTCTTGCTGAAAAACAAACATATTCAAAAACGATTGTATAAGAGCTCATTACAACAGGTGGCGACGGCAGCCGTCGACGGCTGCAGTTGCGTCTGCCGTTGACATCGTGCCGCTCGTGTGTATGAGCTCTTAGTATTCATTAATGCCAACAAAATCTTATGCTTATGATAGTTTACCTTCACAACTCTCAAATAGTTGCTTTTTCCACTGATAGTGCTAGCGCCATCCGCAACGCTCAATCCTGAATCTCTCTCCCGTTCCGAATACCGATCTCGTTCCCTAAACACGTCTTCACGGGACACTACAGAGTTCCTATCACACCTCTCTAGGTTTCGTCGCGAACGCTCTTTACTTGGTAAACTCCTATCCAAAGATTCTCTATGTTTGTCGTAGTACTTTTCTTCGAAGTGTTTGTCTTTAGTTTCGCTTCGAACTGAGCGCCTGCCCTTTTCGTAATCGTAGTTCTCTCGGTGTGGATCGAAACTCCTGCTTGTCTTTTGCTCGCAGAATCGCTTTTTCTCCTCTTCATACCTCCGTTCTCTATCGTAGTCACGGTAATCAGGAGGGCGATCTCCGTATCGATTTATGAAAGTTCTGGTAGCGACAGTTTCGGGTGGATACTCGTGATAGCTGTCGTCTTCGTGCCGTCTACGACTGACATCCATCTTACTGGAATATTTGCGGCTTTCCTTTTCATAGCAACAGCAGTCTTGCCTCGCTTTTTCGGGGATCCGCGGTGGCTGAAAGTTCTCTTGGCTACGAATTCGTGATGGAGTGCCTCCGTCGCGAGATCTTTCTTTGCTTCTCTTCCTAGTTTCGTGTCGCTCTTCGCAGACATCGCGACGGGACACTACTTCGCATTGTAAAGATTTGTGACTCTGAGTTCGAGTCTGCAACAGACAGAGCTTTGCTTTATTTTTATTTCAACAGACACTCAAACCTATAATGAGTATTAAGCTTACCACGGAGCTTTTCGGACGCTGCACGGTTTTCTCGTTCAATTGCGCGCAGATCTTCGCAAATGTTTCGAGAAGAACTGTCTGATCAATCGCCGGGGTAGGAGATTTGTCATGGGCGCGTCTGTGGAAACCGTTCTAAATAGTAACGACAGTTTGAAGAGCTCTCTCAAGGCATATATTAACTACTACCAGTCACTTATCCAAACTACACCACAAGGATTAAGTAATTGAATGGACCGAACCAATTACTTACGGTTCTCGGTTCCTAGAGTGAATATCGTGACGTCGTCGGTGCCTGTGGCGATGCTCGCGAGTTTCTGACATGTCGTGGTCACGCTCGCGACTGTGACGCCTTTCTTCTTGGCGCCGACTGTGTCTACGTACAAAACAAATCTTTAACTTGTTTATCTAAAAACAGCAGAAAACAGTTGATCTGAAAGAGAAGCACTCACTTCTTTTTGTCTCTTTTGATAGCTTCCTCTAGAAAAGCATAAATCAAAGAATCCTGGTCTTGCGTACCGGATTCAGCGGGACCTTCTTCCTGAAACGTATACCGTTCTCTTCAAAATAAAAAAAAAATCAAGCCAGTAGGAAAGTTATCAACATTTCGAAGTCCGTTTAGTTTAGTCAAGTTTGTTGCCGATAGGATACTTGTGACTTACCTGTGGAGGCGATATCGAGCGTGGGGTGGATACCATTCCAGCCTTCAATGCAAGCGATATACCTTCTCGCCTGGGAACATGATTTTATTTTATTTTATTGGAAAACTAACAGCTTTATAACAACTTCCTAGAACATACAGAAAGAATTAACAGGGGTAAGCCTTAACAAGTTTTCGCTAATAGGCTAATAGGTACAATTTTAATTGCAGATTTAAATTTTTAGTTCGAATCATGAACACGAAACTAAAAGCGACCAAATTACCTACACACACATACTGGGTTAGGTTAGCTGGGAATAAGATGACTTTCGTATTTTCAAAATTTATACATCACTGTTTTTCGGTTAACCCATAGGTAGTATTGACAAAGAGAGACCAGATTAAGCCGTGAAGCCGCTTTATGAAGCCTACCCGATGAATTAGATGCTAAATAAATAAGTGACGTACGTTGGGCGCCTGTGGCGGCGAGGCGACCTCGCAGCCCGGTGGCCTTCGTGTGGGGACCGAGATAATGAGGGACTACTGCCTCTTTTCCTAAATAAAAAACAAGTTTACTTTTACTACTAAACATAGGTACTATAGTAATGTAGGGATCTGCAATGGATTAAGTGATTAATGATCTAAGAAAACCATGGGAGTCTGAAGAAAAATATCACATACTTATATGAAATATGGTGGTATGGCGCTTCACGATAAGCGAGCCGTGTGATGGGCTGCACTGTGGGCTTTTTCACTTCATTATCTACCTACTGCTCATCAAAACGGGTAACTTTACGAATGCCTAGATCCATTGACCGCAGTGTACCTATACTGCGGTATACATGTAATACCTGAGAACGTCGCCATCAGGGAGTCCATCTATTGCTTGAGCCATTGGCAAATCGTGCAGACTCATCTTTTCAGACGGGTTCATACGTCCGGTGTTCACTTGGCATCCCTGAGGCATATAAATACAAATTATTGTTGTAAGTACGTATTAGAGTAAAGGAAATTATAAAAAGACCAGTGTATACTTACGCTGTTGGAGTCATCTGTTGCCACAGAATTGGTGTCTTCTTGCTCTTTTTTTCTACTCCTCTTCCGTTTAGATCCGTCAAAAACTTTGAACAATTTTTTACTATCGCTCGCCTGGCACTCCATCGAATATAATCGAAGGAATGATGGACATGAATTATATTAAAATATATGTTAATTTGTACATTTATATAAACTGTGAGTTCTTATATTTTTTCCATCACAATACGAAAAAAATAATTTATCAATTTTATTTACCAAACATTCACGGACAGATGATGAACTATGACAGCCGTATTGAAAGGAGTTGAAAAAAGAACATGTCTCCTTGACAAGTTACTGGCTGCCAAAACAAGAAGAAGATATTGATTTGGAGGAGGTATTATCTTTGGAGGTATTTTACAAAATGATGTATTTCTCGACAGACGGTAAACAAACGCTCGCGAATGGTGATCTTTTGGGTAATCTCTTAAGTAATCTTGATGAAGTTGCAAGAAGCCATCAGAGTAGGTATTAAATCGCCTACACAATGATGTAGTTTATTTCATATCATTGCGCCACAGAAAATCAGGCCCGTATAAATTTTAGTGGTACTCTGATGGCTCGTTATCAACTCTACACTGCTCTCATGCTGTAAGCTGTTCTGTACCATTTCCTAACCTGCTAAGCTCATCTATCTTTTCCTCTAGGAAATGAGTCTCTCATTCAATCTACCTTCCTGAGTAACCCTACACGGCTTTTTAAAATTTTGCTTCGTTCATTGATTGTTAGTTATAATTCTGAAGAAAATTACTAGACAGGGAACAATACAGAAAGTAAAATGCCAATCGATTAAAAAAATAAAGATCAGATTCAATTTCAATATATTATAGATTATTGTAATAATTCACATTAAACTTAATTTTAAAACTTATATCCCACATAAGCTCCTCACACTCTCAACTACGGTCCTCTTATAGATACGCGCTAAAGGTACTCGGTATAAAATCTCCATCATAAAACGAATAAACAGATTCAAGTCCCATTTTATTATAAAAATCAAAATTACGAGATAATATAATACAATCATCTTTTCATCAATCGAACAATAGAAATCGATTATAGCACATTGATATCCTCGTAAATAAAACATCGTGGACATAAATAACAGAATGGATCCGCACAGTATGTTCCGCACAGGCGTCACGTTACACTATATTTACACGGTCGTACCCCGGGGTACCACGTCGCGTGACAATCAGTCGAGTTCGGCGGGCGGCGGCGGCAGGTCGCCCTGCGTGCAGTGGTACAGCACGTCCGCCAGCTCGTGCGCCACCTTCTGGTCCAGGATCTGCGACATCACCAGCGACAGCAGCCGCCGCTCGTGCCGCCGGATCAGCGCGCGGTTCTCGGCCCGCTCGGCCAGTCGCAGCAGCGTCGCGGCCGCGCGGCGCAGCATGTCCAGCGAGGTGCCCATCGCGTCCGGGTTGTCGCGCAGCGCCGCCACGCCGTGCTGGTTCGCCACGCCGAGCGCCGCGTGCTCCGCGCGCTCGATGAACGCCACCAGCGCCGCGACCGCCGGCCCGTGCAGCGCCACGCAGCGCGCCGCGCCCGCGCCCGCGCCCGCCAGGTAGTGCAGCAGGTTCACCGCGAACTCGCGCACCACCGGCCGCTCCGGGCGGCACAGGTCGCGCGCGAGCCCCGCGCACAGCGCCGCGACGCGCGCGCGCGGCGGCGTCGCCACCACCAGGTCCACGTTAGCGTCCTGCACGCACAGCTTGCAGAGCGCCTCGAGCGCGAGCCGCCGCGGCGACAGCGGCGAGGCGGCGCCGGCGGCGGGAGGCGCGTCGCCCGCGACCGCCGCGGGGCACACCGCCCAGTGCAGCAGGCCGTCGAGCAGCGGCCGCGCGACCGCCTCCGGCTGGTGCTGCAGCTCGAGCCCGCCGGCGATGTTCGCGCAGCAGACGAGCGCGTCCTCGCGCAGCGCCTCGAGCGTGTCCCACCACCACTCGGCGGCGCCGCGCAGGCTCGAGCAGCAGGCGGCCGCGTCCGCGTCGTCCCGCGCGGCTCGCTCGTACGCGCGGGCGCGGGCGGCGCGCGGCGCGTGCTCGTGGTGCAGCAGCAGCAGCTTGCCCGCGAGCGCGAGGAACGCCGGCGAGCGCGAGAACTCCGCCTCGTTGCCCGGCACGAACGTCAACCCGCGCAGGATGTTCGAGAGCGCGATGCAGCGGCGCGCGAGCTCGTCGCGCGTCTCGTCCACCAGGTTCAGACTGGGCTCGTCGCGCGTGTAGCACTCGTCCTCGTAGTCCTCGAGTCTGCGTCGGCGCAGCACCCCGGCGGGGTCGCGCACCTGCAGCGCCGGCCGCCGCTCCGGCTCGAGGTCCATCGGCTCCGCCTGCAGGTTGTCGTCGCCGGCGTCGGGCGGGTCGCGCGGCGGACTCGCGGGCGGCGGCGAGGGCGCGGGCGGCGCGGGCGGCGGCGCGGGCGCGGGCGGGGTGGGCGCTCGCTCGCCGGGCAGCACGCGGCAGAAGGGCAGGTGCAGGGTGTCGGTGCGCAGCGCGGTGATCGCGTGGTCGAGCGCGGGCGAGTCGCCGGCGAACCGCCAGGGCGCGAGCGCCGCGTCGTCCTCGTCCTCGGGCTCCGGCTGCAGGTGCGCGGGCGGCTCCTCCTCGGGCCGCTGCGTGACGGGGTGCCGCCGGCGCGACTGCATCGTGTAGTTCTCGCCGGAGAGCAGCCGCACGGAGCGCGGCGGCTCGGCGGGCGGGGCGCGTCGGCGCGGGGGGGCGGCGACGGCGGGCGCGGGCGGGGGGGACGCGGGCGGTGCGTACCACGGGCCCGAGTCGCCGGCGGGCGCGTCGAACACGTCCGCCAGCGCTCGCTGGAAGTGCTCCAGCAGCAGATCCAGCAGCCCGGGCATGTGCTGTAGCCCAAAGTATCCTGGAATAAGATATACAGAGATATATTAATACCGATTTGCATCTCTTTTGTAGTATTCTATCTACATAAATCAAGATCATAGATGTTAGTATACGGGTGAATTCCAATCAAGTGAAATTGAGTACACCTGACATGGTGATAACCGAGAAACGGCAAGTGAAGAGTCAGACGAGCAGAAGATAAAATCTGACAAACAAGTTACCTATGCAGTTGTCGTCGAAGAGCAGAATGTTGAGTATATCTAACGCCCAGCAGGTCTCGGCCAGCAGGCCCGACTTGAGCGCCATGACGATGCGCCAGGCGTCGACGGGCGCGACGTCGGCGCGCGTGAGCCGCCGCCGCTTCTCTCCGGACGGCACGGCGCCCTCCACGCACTCCGCGGGGAACGTTAGTTCTCTCTTCAACGCGCCCGGACCCACCACGCCGCTGCCCACCTGAAATAGACGTAATGCGTCTTACTTATTTTATCCAAGAGTAAATCTACAACTGCTATGGAAAAGTGAGTCAAGGTCAGTCTTATGAATTTTCCTGAAGCTTCGCTAAAACCTGCGCGTCATACACGCGGGACGGAAGAACGGAAGCTTCTTGTGAAAATGGTAAAAGCACGAAGGAGTAGTAGGTATCAATGGCGTCTTACGTTTATCTAGTCTAATTTTGCGTAGTTGGCGCACTACGTAGCAGCGTAAAAGTCTGAACAGCGTGAAGAATGCGTTTTGTTTATTATTTTATAATAACGAGTATTTGTAAGGATGGTAGGGATGTCGCGTTAATATTTCACACAAAATTGTATGAAATTTGTCCTAGCAAATAAGCTACTTTTTATCTCGGACAGGAAAGTGTGCTGTGCCCGGTCCCTCGACACTATCTGCTTAGCTAGTGTTCAAATAGAGGAATTTTACCTGTGGTTGGTAAGGTTGATGCGTCCATGCAGGAGGTTGCGCGCCGGGCGGGGGTCGCCAAGCGGCGCTGGGCGCGGGAGGCTGCGCTCTTTGAAACCCGGAGCCCCAGCCCGCAGGAAACCTCGCCCCAGGGCTCCCCGCGCCATAGCCCTCGCCTTTCGCGAAGTCGGGATGCCTTCGAGGCGCGCCTGCTCCGCTCGGTACCGGCGCGCCAGGAACGGGTTTGCCGCCGTACTGTGATGTAAGGAGAGTTCTTGAATATTGTAGGGAAGCTGATTCTCGTTTTTCGCTCCGGTGCTGCACGTTTCGACTTTGGATGCATGTTATTATTGTAATTATGTAACTTTTCCTGGAAAAGTGTGCGAAATAAATATGTTTGATTTGTAACTTTCTTTAAACTGTTTTGATCCGTTCAATTTATCTAGAGTAGACAAAACGCAATCACACACACTTTATTTTTTTAATTATTATTCGAAAAGAGAAATTAAAAACAGAACTATGAATCAAAAGTCGTCTACATGAGTAGAAATGCAAGCACTAGGAGTAGAAACACATCAAATTGGCTGCATTTTTTTTATTTACCAAGACCAGACATAAAAATTCAACTAATACGCTGGATTTTAAAATGCAAGCAAGTTGATTTGCAACGAGAATCAACATCAAAAGCAAATAATGTTTTATTTTGTTACACTGGCCGTGCACCCAAAATGTTTACGTATGATAGATTCCAACGAACATCGGTCTAATGAATCGCAGTGAGCAAATTGTGTATTACGTGAATGTTTGAGAAACATTGGACCGAATCGTGTCGCAATATAAACAAAGCGACAATAACGTTAACCTTACAGATAAGCTTTCGATGAACTGTGAAATTTAAAAAATGCATGCACATGATTTAGTGACCAATATTGTATCATAAAGCCACCACCACACACTCTTAACCTTTACTTCCATGTTTTTGATTAAATTTGTTAAATTTTGAAGAGGTGTCAGACGAATGTTTTATACGACCATCGCATTGTCCGTCCAATTTGTCCGAATCGATGAATTTAAAGCCAATTAATCACACCGCAAGCAAAAATTTTGTTAACAAAATAGAAGAAAAGAAACAAATTAACAGTGATAGCTTGTAACTCCGTCAAGCGAGTGATTATTATTTGAAATAAAAATTAAATGAAGCCAAAACCACGGATGAGATGCCCTTGAGTCATCGATGATCAGCGCATTTGTATCCTCTGTTCATAGGCGAGCGACTGCCTATAAACGAGGTAACGTTTGCTGAATCGTATCTGAAATTGACAATTTACGATGACCAAAAGAGTAATAGCGCTATGCTAACACTTTTTGAACTATAACGAGTAAAGAAGACTCGTGAAAGATGAAAATGATGATCTAATTTGGTAGTGACTAGTGATTAGATCTTAGTTTTAATTTCGTCGATTACGAATATCAGCGAAACATACATGAAAAAAAGTATTGCGAATAAGAAACAAAATCGAGATACGATCCGCATGAGCGTAGATAATCGCGTCTGGGCACTGAGCGTCCATATTCCGTGCGTGGGTGTGAGAATGAGTAGGTATCGCCAATGGGAAGCGGTGTTGAGTGCGTGGTACAAACGGGGCGTCCGTACGTAGGGTCTGGGGTTTGTAGGCAGCGGCGCCACCAGCTGCCGAGCCAGCTGCGAGCTCATTAGGTTACTGGCCGCCTGTCCCGACATCTACACACCAACAGATTTACCGTCACGAGGATACTGATCTCAATGCTTTTATTCTCAATTATTTTATATTCCTGACGTGTCGTGTCGTGACGCGTCAGAACGGTATCGGTTTTAGGTAAGTACACTTCATAATATGGATGTGCATTATATTTGTGTTGTGACGTCGCAATGCACAGCACTGTAAATGTTATTCTAATCGTACTAAATGTATGGATCCGATATACTTTTAGCGCGTCACGACAGTCTCCGACACAGTAATAGAATACCGGCTAAGTTTTTGGTAAGCTTTGGATCACTAGAATCTCTTGCTGTTAACAACAAATGTTCAAAACATCCTGGAAGCACTGTGATTCAAACTTTACCAACCACAACTTACGAACTAACATAACAGGAAACTGTTCAAATATTTAACTTTTATGTGAAAAACAGTTATTTCCAAAGAACTATTACATCTAACACAGAGACACAGTGACTAAATGTTCACTGGGATTAGTAAACTATGTTCATTCACTTTACGAGTGCAAATAAGCGAGATATACGTAGACATACACAAAATGTAGGAATAATATTATTCTTTGCATTCAAGGCATGCAGAACATTCTATGAGCTCTTACTACAATCATTCATGTTCAACATTCAAAGGCTACAGAAAAACATTCAAGAACTAGATACAATTGCTATGAGCCATAATAATCCTATCAGGAATGTTTCATTCAAATTTTTCAAATTTTTTGAACACAGATTTGTGCATTATATATAAGTTAACGATAGGACACACGAAAAGAGCCTCTTTGAGCCCATTTGAAATCCTTTCAACACATTATTTCGAACTAAACACGACCAAAAAGTTAAAATATGCTCAAGTGAAGCCGGTCGAACAAAGTTGGTACTAATCCTTTTACCACATTGGTTCGAAGTGACACAACAAGAAATCAAAAGCTCTTATGTGAAGCTGGTCGAACAAAGACACCTCTAAGGCGTGTCGCTAACATAAACGAAAGTCAAGGCAGGGTCGCGGCGCGGGCGCGAATCTCGTTGAAAAAAGTAACAAAAGTCAAAAGTCGGGCGCGACTCCTAATCATCTGTCTCTACTCATCTTTCGAAGATGACATGTTGAATGAATGAAACAAGACATAAACGCCGCCGCCTCGACGCTTAGCAAACGTCAATTTCGTTCACGCCCCGACTCCGCCCCGACTTTGCTGTTAGCGACCTGCCTAAGGCGACACGACGCAAACTCAAAAGCTTCAATGTAAAAACCTATTATACCTCTAAAGGCGGTTGATGCGTCTGCGGCTGCGGCGGCTGCGGGTGTTGCGGGTGCGGCTGCGCGTGCGGCGGATGCGGCGGGTGCGGGGGGTGCGGGTGCGGCGCGCGGTAGTACTCGGGGTACTGCTGCGCGGGGGGAGGGGTGCCGCCCGGCGCGCCCGCGCGGTAGCCCCCGCCGTAGCCGCCGTACTGGTATTGCTCGCCGCCGCCACGGTACCCTCTGGAACAAAACAATCAGCATCACATTTAGGGCTTGTATCATCATCTCCTAGTTTCTATGTGATAGCCAGTTTCAAAATGTTAAATAATCGTTAATCCAGGTTATAAAGTACCCACCCCACATAACAAATTTCATACAAATCCATTCCGTTTCAGAGTGCAGGAGCCACAAACATCCATCCATCCTTTTGCAGTATGTATTTTATCTATCTATCTATTCAGCCCAGTTGCACCCACTGCTGGGTATAGGCCTCCTTTCTATAGCAGTTCTATAAAGTAGATTACTTCAATACTACAAAATATCTAGCCACAATAAGCAAAACCACAGATAAGAAAAGTAGAAAAACAGTAAAGAATGCTCAAGTCGAGTTGGGCTCCCCCCTTTCTTTAAATCCGTGGTCCTCCACGGATTTAAAGAAATGAGCAGGACAGAAATAGATGGAAGACATTGTCTTATTGATGGCTGGGTTGTGCAGTTTGTGTACCTCTCATTAGATACGCATAGTATAATATTGTAAAACAAGGTCTTACGTACCTGTCACCATCGGGTCCGTATTGGGGGTAAACTGGCCTATTGGGTTGGTAAGGAGATCCATACTCATATCCGTAACCTTGTTGGTAACCTGAAAGTGTAACGATTTAATTTCAATTTTGAAAAATATTAAGCTTATGGGTGGAAGCGGCTACTTTATAATTTTATATATCTATAGTCATGCGAGATTAAAATGATATTCTGCGAATTTAATGATGAGTCTGCGAATTATGAAAGCAAACGATAAAACTGAAAATAAAGTTGAAAATATCATCATAAAAACCAACACCAAAATACAAAAAATATTTACATGATATTGACTGACGCAAATCACAATAATTTGTGTAAAAACCTTATCTTACGGACTTTTTTTTACAAACGGGAGAAGTTTATTATTACAAATCTGATTTTTTAGTCAGACAGATATTTAACTTGTGTGTAGATCAGCACACTATCACTTTTTTTATTAAAACCAAAATCAACTTTGTCAGTATATTAGTATTGTTGCTATTCTACACACAGTGCAAACGTGCATACCAAACAAAAACAATCGTGGTCGATCTGCACTTTACTAAGCCCAAAATAATTTGTAGAATTTCACACCAAAATCATTATTTACGCAAGAAATGGGAAATCATTTTATAAGAGTAGTATTTGAGCATAGTACATTTCAGATCGGCCCATATAAAGTTAGGGTGATTAGGGTGTACCTGGGGGTCTCCGAGGCCCCGGCGGCGGCTCGTCGAACGGGTTAGAGGCGGCGAGATTGTCGCCGCCGGGCCCGCCGCCTACAAACCACAGGAGGTTATACCACCCGATAGTTACAAAACCGAGGTATCCTACCCATTTTTGCTGATTTATAGGTTCAACTGACCATTCAAAAGATACGTTCTGAGTGATAGTAATTTCAGGACCAATGTACACAATATTATAAAATCGCGGACGAAATAAGACATAAGAACTATGTACTACAAAACATAAGTTTTAGATTCAGAACAAAATAAATTGGTAATTTTTTACACTTCACCAAAGCCTTTCTTTGAATTCTTAGTTTCTGAGCGAAAATAACAATTTTACGCCTCAGTAACTACATAGAGAAATCCATGCACTCGATAAATCATGCCATTGATTAATTTTATTGTAGTTTAGCCAAGCAGCTGCCCAGCTTCGTTCGCGGATTATTACTGTCCACCTCACGTCAGAGTGACAAAGCAATTGCAACGTTTAGTGATACAGCATTTAGTAATCTCATTACTTCTATTCAAGAAGGTCATTTGCAAAAATGTTCTCCGCCTGAACAATGGAGAGTACGAACAGCAAAAATCGGTAGTTTTCCTCACGTTAGAGCAAGAAAAGAATAAACGACAAGCTTCATTATGAAAAATGATTTGTTAGCGTAGTGACTTGTGATGTACCATTCGGTGAGAGTTGTTAGGTACGTGATCGGATTAGTAAATAACTGCACAAATAAAACAAAGCACCGGTAAAGTGCAGTGATGTTGTGTCACAGTGCGACCTTCGCCGCGCAGATAGCTATGTACAGCGGTGTTTATTTACTATTTTATTATGCTTCACAATACAGTGAGAAATCAGTGTAAAATGTGCAAGTCCGAGATGTAATTCTATGAAGTGGGATGTTTTCCATGAACACATGCTTATTAGTTCACTCTTGAATCAAACATTCACAGATTGTTAGAATACCAGTCACACGTTGTAGGTGAGTATTGTTACAACATTTATAATTCTACCATATCTTTGTTAATGTGTAATAAGTTAAATAACAAATGTTTCGTTACTGTCTTTATCATGACACAAAAGCAACAGACTCATCAGCCATTTCAGACAATGATTACTAGAGCTCCATTATTTTCATTACTCTAAAGGCAGAAAAATCTAACATTCTATCATCTAAGAGTATGTAAATGTGTGCCTAGCTAGATGGCAGATATAATATTTTACAGTCGCTTGTAAGTCTTACCTTGTGAATGATTGGACTGCGGCGGGTAACCGGCATACTGCGCCGGATAGCCGTCCATGGCGGCGCCGCCGGGCGGAGCGCCACTCGGGAATGATTCTTGGGAATTCGATGAGCCTGCAACGATGATATTACAATAAAATAAAGTTATGTTACTAGCACGCAGGAATTGAAGACACGAAAACATGCCAATTGGTATGTTTCTTCCTTCATGAAGCGTCAAACAAGGCGACGTTTTAGCCTGTGACATATGTTTCACGACCGGATTTAAAAAGTTTGTTTCTATGAACGTAACATATCTATAGTAAAATACAATCCAGTGCAGCGTTATCGCGAGAATGTGATGCCAAGGCACTCGCTTCAGGAGAAACGGGAGCGTAATGCGATACTCTTTATCTGGTTGTCGAATTGTTTATGTTCATCGATGTATTATGTAGAGTTTATTTCAAATCTTAGTTTGAATACTACATATTTAACTATCATTATCTAACCTACCCCCTTAGACGTCTTCAAAGAGATAAAAATATCTGAGAGAATATCTACCGCGCCTCGGGGATACAGTGATCATGTTTTTTTTTTATATCTAGTCAACGGACATTTTTGTTCTAAGCATACACAAATTGCAATAATTACCAGCACTGGACGTATTATTCGTCTTTCCACTCTTCTTCTTGGTAGACGCCTCCACCTGGTTGATGATGGGTTGCGGGTCGATGCCGCCGCGGTCGAAATGGCATTCGTACGCGAGCAAGTTCTTTGTGTAATGCTTTCGGAGCGTGTACGCAGCTGAAGACGAAGCACCGATGCCGAGCAGGCCCGCAATGTCTTTCCACGTTTTGTTCTTTGTCACCTGTAATGCACGGTATAAAAATGAGACTGTGAACGAACCACACTGAGTAAATCACAGAGCGTATAGCAACTGTTATGAATGTTATGATATAGAAACACATGGGTTGAGCGGATAACGTAACAAGTGATAAAACACACCATGCCGCCGCTTTTCCTACAATGTACACACGACCGTCTGCGACTAAGTTCCGAACTGATGTAACGCACATTGTTATGGCACGGCCGTTGCAGAGTTCAATGATAAAAAATATTAAGTATCGTTGCCGAGTCGGGTTTATAGCGCCTGCGCACATAAAGCGCTGTGTGTACTTACATAAATCCTAGGTAAAACCTATTAGCTTCAGTTGCATAGAGAGATCTTTACTGGCCCCGACTAAAGTGATGCGAGTATACAAATGTTTACGAATGCTTACGTCGAGAACTGTAAATTCTAATTGAATTAGACGCGCATAGAGCATTCGTCCTTTGCATTCATATTGTGTTGAGTTTTAGTGCGGTTAACAGAGTGGAATTCAATTTGTGGTGTAAACGAAGTATAAATTTCCATTTTACAGCCAGCTAAAGTAGCTCAATGGAGGTAAGTTGTATTTTTTTTCTAAAATTATTGGTATTTCTATTACAAAAGAAACAAATGGAAAACTACAGAGTATAATGCGTTTAGTAACAAGCCGTACTCGCTAGCACGACGTAGAAACCTTGACATATTTCCGATAAAACTTGGATTGGAATTACTTGTTGTAGCGATTATTATAGTTAAGCGTGGTGCATTGCATGCAGAAATCATTTATCGTTACCTCAAAATTGGATAACTGAATTAAATGTTTGTTTAAGTTTATTGAACTATCAAACACACGTGTCCCTTATATCCCACCCAAAGAATCTTATGGTCTGTCTAATAACAAGTTAGATTGGAGTTTTGTCATTTTCACGCCAGTTCTGTGCTAGTCGAACCCAATATTTACAGTATCATCAATCTGGCCGGTGGTTTGCCTGGTAATCTGTGGCCCCAGCACTGCCTTAAAACGAATGTTATTATTGAAGTGAAGAGTTACCTCAACGAATCCTCCCCGGTCCCGCACGAGCAGATACAACCGGTAGAGATCCAGCGGTTGCTTGGAGATGGTGGGACAGGCGGCGATGGGCGTGCGCCGCTCCTCCATGAACGCCAACAACCGCTCGACCCAACTGCGTCGCTCCGGCGCGTCGTCCATCTCGTACAGCTTGCCCAGTGAGTCCGACTTCTGGCGCATACACGCAACATCATACACTGCTCAGTGTTTCACAACAGCCGGAACCAACAGAGTATAATAATCCATAGAGTAACTCCGGTGAACATTCCACAAATCCAAATTCAACAGAACAAACTAAGGCCTTCAGTAATGAAGATGCCGACCAAGAAGAACTACGGTGAGCTCAGAAATCTCCCTAGCGTGTAACTAACTCGTATTACGATACCAGCGGCTTTACTGGAAAAAAATATTTATGCGCGAGCCTACAAGGCAAAGTATAGATCGCTGAACGTTCATAAAACTGTGTCGAAGAATAGTAGTCTTGCTTGGTCCATCAATGAATCGCAAACTAAGCCAACTAGCCTGCGATTTATACAGTTGGCTCGCAAGTTCCCGAATCCATCAACCACTTTAAAATGCGTTTTCAACGCAGAAAATGGCTAAAATGATTTTTGAAATTCACGAAGTTTGCATGACTTATATGTCATTGGTTAAATATAGCTTGCCTAAACTTGAGCAATCGAAAGTTCGGACGACGAGTTATTGAAAGAAAGATCGATGAGAAAGTTGATCTCTCAAAACTCGTAACTGTTCTGGCTGTGGATTTGTGTAGACGTTAGTCAGCGGAAGTGTTCTCGTCTAATGTATATTACACTCGTTTGGATCCGGCTTGGAGCTTGATTACATGTAACGAGTATACTTGTGAAATAATTTGTGCCGAGAAAATAGTAAATTAAGAAAATAAGCCATGGCTTAGGCCTAATGCACGGTCTACTAGCCACTTGTTACGAGTCCTCAAGCTGTTACGTATACGACAAGAAGGCAATCTGCCTACAAAACTGTTCCAATATGCAGCAAAACTTGTAATTTGATTATGTCTATATTCACAAAATAGGGTAAAATGTATCAGGCCACTTCTTGTCGTATACATAGAGTAACAATAATATGATACAAAAATAACTATAACGCATTATTTGATTTTATACAGAGAATAATCCATCTGATAACTTTATCAATGCATTATTTTTATTTGAGTACAGGAACAGTTATCTAAGCGAAACAAAACTTCGCACACTCTAAATCTTGTGTAGAAACACGAGCTATTTGATGATAAATAGATGAAGCTCTATGTATGTTTATGATGAAATGTGCATTACCGGGCCTGACGAAGAGTCTCCGCGTCGTTTCCTTTGGATTTCCGCCTAGAATAAAAATTTCGAGTAATGTATTGCAACGTGTACTCTCGTACACCTTTGCTACGTCATGCTTCGTCAGCCCCGCTTCATGAAAAGCTCCTTATTTAAGTTATTGAATTCTAAACTTTTTAATTGAAAAGTGGTCAAAAAGTACAAGAAAGGTTGCAGTTAGGTCAATGGAAATATTCGAAATTGAACATGCTCTAGTTACAATATTAAAAAAAAATTGACCAAAATTTGCCTTTCTCATCAAGAAATATTATTATGTAACAAAAAAATATAGACAAAAATAAGGAGTTTTCATTGCACTACTTTTTAAATGCCTTTCTACACTATGGCATCGTCATTTTGTCAACGCATTTTATGTCTATCGTGCAATTTATGCACAGGCATTATAATTGAGTCATGCTCTATTTATAGTAAGAACGAAATAGCAATTTTATATACGACAAGGCGAATAAGAAGTTTATGCTCTAATTTGGCGCGAAAATAAACTAAATGCATGAAATAAAAGCTTATGCACAGGTATAGTATAAACCTATAGTTTGTTTCATTTTACGGTTTTCTCATAGAATTTTTGATTGAATCGCTAAACAATTTAAGCAGTAGTCCAACACCAAAAAGAAAAGTGTAGCGTAAAGCGGAAATAATTTGATTCAAGCTTTTAGATACTTCGTTTCGGAGCGGTGTAAAATTCCATACAGTATTTTTGGTTTGTCCGAGTCTAATTGCTTATTAGACTTTAAATAATGATTAATTGATGCGTATAAAGGGGCTACCATGCAGCTTGCAACATTGGTTACGTGAAAGATTAATTGTTCGAGCACTACACATGCTTATGATCTTTAACTTGATATAAACCTTTGATCTGTAGGACTCCTGCGGTATGTGACTGTTAAAGACCTGAAAATACATTATAAAATGCAATGCTTCCCTTCTTTTTGTACAATGGGTGGTGATTTGGTGAGCAATTAAATAATTATATCTAATTGAATTTTTAAAGTATGTAGTAGGTCTGTGTTCATTGATTTTTGTACTAAGTTTTTAAACTATTTATTCCCATCGTCACAATAGAGATGCGAGACTGATCTACTGGTACAATGGACGGAAAGAACGGATGGAAAGTATACACAATATCAGACGTGATTTATTGCATTGCATTGTTAGATAACTCAGCATTAGACACTGTTCTACGTTTGATACTATTTACAACATTAGAACTATGATTTACAAAATGTACAAGACGAAGTATGAAACTGATTGGCTGTTGGGAGTGCAAATGAAACACGCGAGTTTGTTGTTATCTACAAAGCATTGGGTGTGGTGCTTTCAGTGTCAGTTCCCAAGAGGGCTGACGCAGACCACCAATTTGTAATGGCTTGGAGTCGTTTCGTCAAAATTAAAATTAAGTAACGAATTCTGCATTATGCCGTGACTACCTATGATTGTTTATTTTGAGCAAACGTGATTATTTTCGTGCTATTGATGTTTACTATCCTTAGATATAATTAAAATAAATGTATTTCACAGTCTGACTAAGCCCGAATATGATACTAGCCAAATTAGTATTTGTAATTCTGTTTCTGTTTTTTATTTTCTTTTAGTTTTAACTTAGAACATTAAGTTGTGTATCCCATATGCTGCTGCGCTGCACACGCTGCTGGCGTCACAGAAAACCAGCGCAATAGTTAGCCTTTGCTAACTATTGCAAAAATGCTGAGTGACGACCATTTTTATTGTTGCATGTTTATTGTTTATCTGGCTCTTTTTAATTTTTTATTATGTGTATTTGTTGTGTGTGACACAAAATAAAGCTCTTTTTATTTTATTAATTACCTTCCTTCATCTCCACTAACGAAGTATTTTCTCTTCGTCTGACTTTCTATAACCCAAAGATACATGATCAACTGACGTGATCGTTAGCGAACATATTCAAGTACCCTCAGATGCGTGTCAAGTGCTTTGTTGAAATCAAGTGTCATATAATAACCTCTGTGTTTCCTAACTAAGAATAAATCCCAGATATGAGATTTCACTTATATTTCAGTTTTTACAGAATGAATAACACGTCACACATGTTCTCCTAGTCCAGATAAAATGTTAGTCCTTTATAATCAGAGTCATCAAATCATAAATATTTTTAGTCATCTATCTGGCTCTTTCCTACAGCGTCAGTTTTAGTGTGACCCTGTAGGCAATTTTGCTCATAGTTTGTCTCCTGGCGCTGTATAAATCAATATAATTTATATATATCAATTTAAAGGCTTCTCGCACAAGACATGCGTGTAAAAATTCCGCGTGTTTACTAACACTCGCTACTATTGCATGATTCAAGTGATAAAGGCATAAGCCGGGTTTCCACCGCAAAAGGGTAATGAGAGATGGCTAAGCGGAACGGACTCCTCTTCTATAAAATAGGTTTTGATTTCCACCAACAAAGTTCTGTCTTTTGACTTCCACCGCAAAAGGAATTTGCGAGCGAGGAATGAGCTGAGTTGGAGCGGAGCGAACTAAACATTTTAAACTAACAAATCTGCCACAATAACAATGCGTAACCATGGAAACAATCAACGGAGTTGATGGAAACCCGGCTTTAGGTAGTGATCCCCGGATAACATGACCTCACGGGCCTGTCCACTCACAGGACTAGACGGCGGGCGCGGCCAGGGCGACGGCGCGCCCTCATAGTCGTCGTGGAGTGAGGAGTGGGAGGCGCCGCCGGGGGATGGCGATGGAGCCGCGCTGCCGTATTCTTTCCGCGAGCCCTTGCCCGAGCCGGAGGCGCACGTATCCTCGCCTGATGCTGGAACAATACAGAGTTGATATACTGTTAGATACCACTAGCGGCGATGAGAACCAAGACGGTCGGGCACCTTTATAAACGACGCCACTTACTACACTTACTAACGACTTTGTACTGAGCGGACTTATTATTATTTAATTATTCGTTTAAATTGTTTCTGTGTTCATTTTGTACTTTTCTTAAATCAATTAATAAATCGGTCATTTTTGAATTTCTTTGTTTTCACGTTTGATTCCTAATACTATTGTATTTATTATCGGCCTTACAAATTAACGTGGTATAAAGTTATTCCTGAGTATAAAACTAGAATAGATGCTTATTCTTAGTTTATCTTTATTCTTATTGAATTTTCATACCACGTTTAATTGTAAGACTGTATCAGAAAAAAAAAACAAAACTGCATTATTCAACAAAAGTATGATGTGTATGGCTCCACATATATACAATCACCTACCTGAAGCTATACTAAATGCTCCAAGCCTTAATACTTTCAAAACAAAATTGAAGAAGGTGCTTATTGAAAAAGCCTACTATACTATAAATGAATATCTATTGGACAAGAATATTGACGCTATTTAATCTTATTTTATTTGGACATGGAAATACTTAACTTGAACCTTATTATTGTATTGTTTAATTTTATTTTAATGAAATATCATATAAAATGTACATATTGCATGCGCAAGACGTTGATTATGGCTGACCGTTAGTGTACCACTAACACCTGTTACATTTTTTTACCCATAATACGCAATAAAACAATTTGATTTGATTTGATTCAGAATATCGTAGAAAAAGCCTCTATATGGCGGAGGCCTTCAGACTTAGTTTGAAAGTAACTATTTTGAGTACCCGGAAGGTCGATAAATCGATATGTGAAACGTCTGCTTAATCTTTCTTCATTAACAAGAGATAGACAAAACATTTCAGCTTTGAATAATTGACAGTTGAATGTAGACAAAATGCTATCCTTGGTGCTTTAATAACTATCGCAATGTTGCTTGAATTTTACAAACTGAGAAGAACTTTATACATTAATAAGGGTTTTCAAACTCCGTAACAGTCAATACCTAACAACACATTGCTTTTTGAAATCAGCACTCGAGTGCTCGGGCAGAGTTCATCGACCGACCTTCCGTTTGTTTGACCCACTTTGTTTTCAATCTAGACTGCGTCTAGACAAACTTGTTCCGCTTCCGACTATGCCGAGGGACTCTTTGTCAGAATATTTTAAACTAGAAGACGTATTAAACTGATCCTTCAAGGTTTTACTGCAGCTAGATTCATAGAATATAGCAAAAATAAGCATGTATTCAGTAGAACCTAGTTTTAACTAGGTGATCCTTCTCCTGTTCCTTCGCGACCATTAGTATATAGCCGTGAAGAACCAGGGCAACGCGGTTTGGGGCCTAGCTTTCGTTTAGGTGACAGCTTTAATGATGAGCTTTCATTTGATTTCAGATGACGATCTCAGTGGCGCAGTGGGCGAAGGTCTGCGACGCAGAAGGTTGCGGGTTCGTTCCCCGCCGCGGGACAAATGTTTGTATGACCTACAGATATTGGTCTGGGTATTTCTATGTATAATATGTATGTATTTACAAACAAAAAGTATATATGTAGTTTATCAGTTATCTAGTACCCATAACACAAGCTCTGCTTACTTTGGGGCTAGATGATGCTGTGTGAAAAGTCCAGCGTTATTTATTTATTTATTTAGATTTAGTATATTCATTACTACGACCCACCCGCGGCTTCGTTCACGCGAACTGTACATTTCCGCCCATGGTCGAATTCAGTTGCAAATTTGTCAACCTAAATTTTTCTTTACAATTACAGCAACCGAGACAATCCCAAGGAGGTTTAGCTGCCAGCTACCATCGACACGAACCTCCGTTGTATAGTGACTTTGACGTTTATCAATGTTACCTGCTGATGCGTTACTGAGCGTGCTCTGCTGACTTCCCTCATCAAGCGGTGCGCCATCAGGTCCAGTTGTAACAAGCGCGATAGCAGGCGCGGCCGGCCCGTTGTCATGTGACTCGCCGGGAGCTGTCGGCGGCGGCATCGCGCCTTCGGGAAGCGGACCGCCTGGACCACCTGGTGCACCGGGGGGACCCATGTGCCTCCCGCCCATTTGCTGCTGGAAATATAAGCAATATCATTAGAGTTGTATCTCGGCCGAATGGGGTTGTATCTCGGCTTTTAATCCGAAGGTCGAATCCCGGTCGTACATCAAATAGTTACTTAGTATTCTTATGGTCGGCGAAGAACTTGCAACCTGTCAGTATGGAACACTAACTCCTGCAAAATGTGGGCATGTATTAAATATGCATTTAGACATGCCTTTTGACTACCCTGTTAGACATCTTCAAATGATCTGGAATAAATCCAAAAAGATCTGAGAGAATGTCTCCCGCGCCTTGGGGATACCTGCAGTCGTGAATTCGTGATCCTGTCCATCCTGTCTCATTAGACAAACCGATGGCAATGTCAAACGTCAACGGGATCGAAAGCTCACCTTCATCGGAGGAGGTTGGTAATGCTGTGGCGGATGCGGCGGGGGCGGCCGGTAGCCTCCGTACGGGTAGGGATGGTGGTTCCTCGGGTAAACGTACTGCTGCGGCGGGTAGTGCGGGGACTTGTAGCCGTGGTGGCCATAGGGCTGCGCCACCATGGCGCCCGGTGGTGGGCCGGTGGGCGCGGGGCCCGGCGGCGCCTGCCCGCCCGGCGCGCCCGCCCGCGGAGCCCCGCTGCCGTCCGGCAACGATGACGATGTTCGCGGCGGCATCGTTACGTTCTGTGTGCCTGCAGGTTATAAAACGTTGTGAGAAACACGTTTTCTTTATAGATACAGTGACCACAATCGTCGAAGCCTACTCATTCATTTTATTAGATAACAGCTGATAGATCGTTTACATAATGCTAAAATAGAAACCAGATAATGATAGTAAATAAACAAAGCATATCTAATGTAAACCAGTACACCTACCCGCACCTGCATAACATAGTAAACGAGCGTGCCTAATCGCAGTTTCAGTGACACGAGCGAAACATTAATTATTCAAAGCAATGTTTAGTGTTAGGTGTTTCAATTAAATCGCGTACGAGAGTGCAAGCGGCAAACATTAGAGAGTGCGATCGATCGCGGAGGCTTCGGGCGGGACGTACACACAATTTGAATAATACAGTTAACGAGGGCTCGCCTGAGCCTGGCTCTATCAATCGAGGGTAGAGAGACGCATCCGATCACTTTCGTTTTCCGTAGGCACGTGAGCAGCATGCGCCGTTAGCCTGCGAATTCTCACTGCACTTTATTACATCCGTATATGTGCATACGACATGCACGCAACGCATTGACCGAGGCCGAGATACGAACGGCAGTGATTTGCGACGACGAAAGTGGTATTGCAGCTTTTATGTAGGTCGATTTGAACTCGGTTAAGTTAGTGTTACGTGAAAACGAGTAGTAGTCTACAAGTGTTATACAGTACAACTCCATTTCGCACGTTTTTAACAACCGCGCTCTGAGGTTTAGCTGATTCTAAGAATTCTTGAAAGGGTACCGCTTGAATGAGTGTGGTCGTGCACGTGCTTGGTCCGTCAGTTTAATCTCATCAGTCGGCTATTATCGGGCCATTATATTGTGTCGGCGATCAGACAGCTAACAGACGGCTAGGCGCCGGTGAATCATAGATAACGACGTAGAACGACACGCGCCCACCTCTATATATACATTTATTTGTTTACGGCGACCTTTAATGAGTGTAGCGCCACGGTAATGGGGTCGTCCGTCCCGACCCGTCCCACATCCGACAATGTCTCGTAAAAATAGCGCACGCGGTCGAATGTAACACATAGTGACTTAATATGTATGCACTTGACACCCATCCGCACCATAGCTAATGCTTGTAATCTTTACTTTGGCACAACACAATCCATTACATAACATCATGGTACCAATCCCATATTTAAGTTGACGAACAAAGTTTGCTCTCCAGCAAGGAAAATTTTGCATTGAAACTGAATAATCATGCTGGTATTTGGTTCTCGGTGTTCTTGGTAGATAACCAACGAAGCTGAGTCAAGGGCAGCTGCACCCGTCACCGCTCGACTCCACACGCAACATAACGCAGAAACGAGCGAGGCCTTTACTTTCCCAACAGCCTTAAGTGAGGCATGTTGTAACCTTAAAATAAAATTCAGACGTGTTAGCCTCAAGTTCGTTTCGAAAGTTTCAACTGGACGGCCACGAAACTAGGTACAGCTTCGTTGTCCATTTCAATACATAGAATCAAAAGTTTTATAAAATTTCACTAACTTCTCTACAGTGCAAGTTATACCGTGTAAACTGTACTGTACTACATGCTAGAAACAAAGAATTCCATCGACATTATTGACACGAAAGGTTACCAAGTAGTACGTAAGTGTCGTGTGTCAGAAATGGCAGTTGGCACAATGGCAAATACGGCCCACCACAAGCTCGCTAGCAATGTGAGCTCAACCGCGTACGTTTACCGCCAACCAAAGTGTCTAGATAGATGTTTAGCGCAACAGCTCGCTACCTGGACACATTCCACGAATCCGATCAATCCGCGCCCACGCGCAGAAACCAGACCAAAGCGATACCGCAAATTACCGACTCGATTGCCGACAATGATCCAAATGAGACGGACCTTGCAACTGAGAGCGGTTTGGTTCCCAACAAGCCGAATTCTAATTGCGCGATTTATCCAATAGTACCTAATGCAAATAGTTCCTGAATACTGCCAATATAATAAACATAAAAGTTGACATATTTGATTTTAACTAATGATTTAAAATAAATATTTCAGCTCTTTCTGCTTTGCAATAACATAATGTTCGATTTGCATTTGAAATCAATAAGTTTTGTTCAAAACGAACATACAAAAATATTTGTGGTAAAAAAAATTGCTAATGTTCGCTACATATAAATAAACTTATTTACTGATACTGAGACAAATATTATCCTGTAGTCGACCAACAACGTTTATAAACAGAATAGAACAATAACGTTAACAAGAGCGGCCTAGTTGAGACAAACGGTGGCGTCACGACGTCGCCGATGTTTGTCGACCCATTTATGTTGATCACCCAACGTTGCTGCCGGGCGGTCCGACATTGTACAAACCAAATTCATGTTAGGTTAAATACGGTTTCAAAGGTCTACATACATGTAGCTTTTCATCGCCTTATGCAAAGTACTTTGGATTATGCAATGGCAGGATCAAGGATTTATAAATAAAGAGCTGTGTTGGCCGAGTGTTGAGCATCAACCCTCGATCCAAAGTGAAGAAAGAAGGGTTCGACTTCATTCATTCATCTTGTATGCCGTAACGATCTGCCTTGGGTTATGCAGTCGTGATCCTGTTTCATTTCCTTAAAAACAAAAAAAAATCCATGACATTATTCCAACTGAACGGTGCAAAAATGGGGTGGCTTAGTTGGCTGGTTGATACATTTCCGTTTGTAGTCGAGGTTACTTATAGGGTTGTTGTGGGGGGTTAGATTTGTAGGTACTTACGTTTGTTGAATGCGTATAGTAAAACCGGGATGTCTGAGCAAGGTTGGGGAAAGAATGTCCGCACCATTAGCCGAGGGGGCAGACGAGAACGGGGTGAATGGGCTGTCGAACCCTCCGACGACCTTGACTTCAAGAGATTTATCACTTTTCCGGGGTAATCTGAATACAATTAGACGTTGGGCAGCGAGAGGGACCGACCGCACGCAACAGGTCCTTGTTTTTAAATTACATCTTCTACCTTTTCTACCTTGAGAAACTTTCCCGAACTGGTATCAGCTCCCATCTTCCAATCAGAAGTCGTCTAAAAATGCTATCGTATTGTTTTACTTTTAATCATTTAAGAATCATAAAATTCTAAATTTCAATGCATATACTTAGTATTTTTATGTACTTAACTTACTTACTCTTAAAGATATGCATTTATAGATGAAATAAATTACGTTTACGAGTACAAGGGGCATGGTGGAGGAGAGGATCATAAATAATATAAACGACCTCATCGATCCTTGCACAAACAAAAAGTATTCAAAACAAACCAGGACGGATGGTTTACGTGGAAACGATCAAAACAAACATTATGCCGAGATTGGGGCAAAAAGTGCTGTTCCTTCCACGTTTTTTTTTCGCATAACGAGGTCATTGGCCTTCCCAAGGACGAGCGGGCACGTGGCACGACTGCATTTTTAGAGGAAAAATTTGAATGAGCAATTATATCAGACGAAATAAAATTTACCGCTTCTAAACAAGACGATGAACTGTTAGAACAAAAATTAAAGACTTATACTTATAATTCTATCCGGAGGATGTATGGATGTTAGTTACACTTTCACTACTGAATGGATTTGGATTCAATTTGGGATTATGTCTGGAATAGCAAATGGGATAGGTATTCTATAATTATACAACTGAAAGAAGAAGTATTTGACCGCAGGTAACACAGCGAAACGCAGCTAGTAAGACAATGAGCTAAGGTTTTATTAAAGGTTTTACTAGTTTCTATATTATTAAAATTGAAAAAGAAAAACGAAACAAAACAAAATCTCGACTGTAAGCATCTCCAAAGGCGTATACTGTGAGAGCTTTATGCTTTCAAGATACTGTGAAGACGTCTATGGTGGTCTAACTTGCTAATGTTAACAGATAAATAAAAAGATTGATTGAAAGATCTGCTCGACCGAGCCAAGTTTAGTGCCTCAAAACGGCCTCAAAAAATAATATAGGTACTTTAATGTAGGTATATGTATATATACCTACATTTAAGTACCTATATTATTTTTTGTGACATTTAGAACCTATACAGGTTCTAAATGTCACGAAGAAACAGAGGCAGCATTCGAGGCCCAAGAGCGAGTCTTATCTTAGTTGATGGCATTCCACTGCTCGTTCTCCGATACGCACGACGGACGACTGCGAAACGCTTTTAGCGCCCGTATACAGTACGACGATTTGTGTTCAGGGTAAAACCCGCCTTAGAGCGTAGAAATTAAAGTCGGGAATACAGTGGGAAATGGAACTGTATACTTTGCGCAAAAGAAACCTTATTGGTCGAAAATTAAAGTCGTTTTCGAAAGTCACGCAGTATGCGGGCATCAAACAATACGCAATTCACCTTCGAACGCGTCGGGTTGCGGTATTGCGGCTTCATTGTGTTTAAATAACGATGAAGCTCGCATTGGAAACGAGCAGAACGCGGTGGACATTAATAATCTTACTTTTGTTTACTCGTTTATAAAATATATAAATCCATGGACAAATAATACTGGGCGTAAGCAAACGGGTAGAAGATTAGAGTTTTAGATTTAGATATTATCACAATCTAAAAACTCAATCAGGACTCTCCTGAAAACTCATCAGGTGTCTCTGATGTTTTGGTCAAATTACACAAAACATCACCATAAATTAGTGACTCAGCTTCTGAATAAGATATCACTTATTGTTTATTATAGTTTTTTTTTATTTTAATTAACACTTGTAATACCAGTCGTGTTTCAAATAACAGATGTTTAGCGATGTTACCTCCACTGCTTAGAGCTCATGTATATATTTGCTTATAAATTTTCCGAAATGTATAATCCGTTGATACACCCCGCCAGGATTCGAACCCACAAACTTAGTATTGAAAGACGAGGGCTTACCCCGCTCGGCCAACACGGCTGATAATATCAGTTTAATAACAGTTTACTAAAAGCAATATTATGCATGACTATTTTATTATAAAAACTTAGTTTTCTTCAATGTTAACATTAAATTAAACTTCTCTTCATTGATATAATAAACTGTCTTTTTTCTGTCATCATAAGTGGTATTTTTCCTCAAGCACGGTCTTCATTTTTTCTAACGACAAACCACATACATAGCTTGATGTTTGTCGAGAGTCGAAAAGTCCGACAAGCCAATGCGTTGACGTCATAGAGTCGTGTAAAACTTATATCAGTTGGCCTGTTTGCGAGGCACGATGGACCGACGTTCTATACGTTGCTGGTTTAGACGGAGCACAGTGAGATTTTAAAGTAACGTACGAGGTATTGGACAGTGCTGTAGGTTCATACGATCGTCGCATAGGAGGTTAGAGCGAGGGTGTATTGCGGTCATATAACCGGTATTCGAGTGGTGCGGCGCACGCAGTCGCAGCTCAGCCAGTCCGCAGTCCGATGTTTTGAGAAAGCCACGTTCGACAATCGGTGACGCTGCTAACATAACACGATTGCTTTTGCGGTTGACCATTCGTTACAGCCGGTTAAAGGCAAAACGGAACATTGGTTTTAATGTCATTCGGTCAGGAAAATGATGGTACCCACGATAAGAAAAATTAAATACTTCGTAAAGTTCGTAAGCAATAGTAAAACAGGATTGAAATTCGAGTAATCAAGAGATATTTATTAAATGACTGTAAATATGTAAGCAGAACCAAATTATTCATTTCAATTTCAGAAGAGATAAATAGGGTGGCAAAATAATCAAAACAAAGTATCTTATGCCCTGCACGTGCCTATTCAGACCGTCACAGTTGAAAAGTATATAAGTAAGATGCGACAGTCTCGGTCGGTGGGTGAACTCGTCAAGGTCATTTCGAGGGAAACCCACTGAGGGTGTTATGTAATTCCTCTACATTTGTATTGAGACGTCATCTGTCTCTACTAAAACTTGCCGGGTGGTCTATCTATGGTAAATAAGAACTTTTTTGGCGTCTAGACTTAAATCAATGTTTTATATACTTAGCTTCTGTTATGCAAGAAGATATGCGATGATTCTTGATCGTTAAACCAACTACATAATATTTTATTTGACGATGAAGGCATTCTTGCTCTCTATCGTTCGGAAACGGGCATTGGCATAACGAGTAAAATGTACCTAGCATCATGATGCGTTATAGTGTCACTTGACAACCACTTTTATAGCTTGTACAATTGGCGTACGAGAAGATTGGTGCAATTTCTTAATTAACGGGATAGGACAATGCTACTGAAGACCAACAATGGGTTGTTATGTAGTTGTTGTTTGTGAGACGCGGCGTGTCGGGTGGTCATGGTCAGCACATAAGAGCGGTTCGTTGGGCCTCAGGGGTGGAAAGTCCTGTTTTGCGTGCTCGTTCCGACCAAAGGTGGGGGGGTAAGTTTTTCACGAGGCCCTATATACCGCGACCACCCCGACTCGTACATAAGGTGGGGAGAGCTGGGGTGGTTCGCGCCCGCAAAAGGGGCAAAATACGGCGTACTCTGGGCGCCCGTTCTATGTGGGTCAATGTCGGGAAAGCCCGTGTCTACCGGTGACGGAGTATGCACAACCAATCTGATCAACACACGCCGGTGACAAAACAAAAGCCACGACAAACATTCCTACGCAAGAACAGGCCGTTTCTAAGTTCTGAGCGATACGGCTCAAATTCTACGAAAGTAGCACTTGCACATCACATCTGCTCCTATAATGACTGCGCTTATAATTTATGTAGTCGCTGTGGTACGTCGTTAGTATTGTTGTGTTACCCGATTCAGTATATTTGAGATAAACTTACCAACAGCCGGTGACATGGATCGCGATCCACTTGAGCCGGTGGGGCTAGGTGTAGGTCTCAGGTGTGGTGTGGTGGCGCGCCCGGCGCTGCCGCTGCCGCCAGAGTCATTGCTGTTTTGACCTGTCAGATCCTGGAACAAGACAATTGTGGTTATTACATGACAAACGTGATAGCCTGAAGGCACAGGGCGCAGCTAATAGAATGTGACTATGCTTATAAAGCTGTTCAACTACAACCACTTGTAGTTTATAGTAACCCACTATCATAATGAGAATTGTAAAGACGCCATGTAATGTTCAAGACTCACTGTCGAACGTGCATCCAAGTAAAGAAATACTTAAAGCTCAAGTAGATATAACAAATGGAAATATGCACTGGAAGAGACATGGTCTGGTTTACTTGTAGGTGAAATAATTTTTGCTATCATGTTGAACGAAATGATGAGATCGTATATGAAACATAAGAATATAAATACTATTGATGTATCACAAATTCACAAATCATCAGCTAAGTAAATTACTTTTAATACAGACCCAATTAATGTAAAAGAAGAAATGTCAATGTTAAAATAACCTGATTGTACCCACTATACAGGGTGAGTTTTGTCGAGGGGCCTCTTAGGGGAAAACCTAAACGGCTATAGTTATGGGAAAATGTTGTTAGGAGTTACGGGCTCGATTTTGATAAAATTAAGAACGGCATTTAAAAAAAAATTAAAAAAAAATCGAGAATTTTTATAACTCTGTATATACACAAAATACCACAGTAAAGAAGTAATCTATTAAGATTTATCATTGAATGAATAAATTTTGACAATGTATAAGTTTATTAATGGCGGGATGGCAAAAACCAGGAGCTAGAAGAAGTATTTCAAATAAAAAACATCCTAATATATTCTATTTCCTCAGAAGTAATTTTTATAACGGAATAGAGGCTGTATCTGTAAAGATGAGGTAATGATCTTCACCAACCAAGATATTTAAAGGGTTATTTTCATAATCGGAAGAAATAAATCCTGAAACCCATGGCTGGTAATCAAATCAAACGTATTTTCACACAAGCAAACAATGGATGTAAAACATTAACCACCACAACCAACTAATTAACATTTTCTTGAAATCTTAATATTCGTTCAGGGAGTTACTTTGGAGGCTTCGTGAGAAACATTCCTTATGAGTGTCTTGTCTAGTTAAGCCCAACTTAGCCGAGAGCTTAGTTAGTTAACTTAGCAGTACATTTTTAGATACAAACTCTGCAGAAGAAGACTTTGGTATTCGAATGTATTTGTATTCAAAGTTATCTAATTGCTTGTACCTGGACTTTCAATCCGAAGGTTGTGGGTTCGAATCCCGGCCGTGCATCAATGGATTTTGCGTTTCGTAAAATTTATATGTGCACACGTGCTATAAACGGTGAAGGAAAACATCGTGAGGAAACCAGTTAGTGTAGGCGGCGACGGGCTTGCAACCTGTCACGTATGGAATACTAACTTCTTCAAGATGTGGGCACGTATCAAATATGTGTTTGGACATGCTTCTGACTACCCCCCTTACACATCTTCAAAGGATCTGGAATAAGTAAGATCTGAGAGAATGTCTACCGCACCTTGGGGATACAGTCGTGAACCTGTAGACCTGTTTAATGATAAATCCTCTAAAATCTTTGCATACGAAGTGCAGAATTAATCGGATACCCCATTAACACTGCAGCATCTACTCAAGTAATTATTAATATAACGAGAACAATAAAAGTCAGGAGTCAATAGATTAAGGTCACCAGGTAATGGTACAAACAATTTAATGAAGCAAAATTACAATTAGTTGTTCCAATATCAGAAGTAGAACAGCGTCTACTATAAGAATTTATGAAGTAAAAACTACAGTATTGATATGAATACCATTTTGAAGTTAAATAATTCAGTAAGGTAAAGTAATCAAAAGAGTTTATGTTTAAAAACAAAACACCACAACTCATAAAAGCATAAATGATATCAACATGTAAATAATGTACTTACGTACCGTTTCGATGTCAATATAAACTGGTTGTAAATCAATCTGCGATCCTTTTCGATTACGAGTTACGACAAAATACTGTTACCGGCGATTAGATAGAGTCGCAGAAAACAAACTGTCAAACGCACGCTTAACTCTAAGTTAAAATCAAGTCGTATAATAGAGTTTTGTCAGCAATGCGCTGCGTTCACAATGTTCGTTCGAACGGGCTCATGGAGGCAAGCAGGCGACTCACGACCCCCCGCTGTCGAGGTTAGCTTGCCTGCGAGAGGCTCCGGCGTCGATCAGACGAGTCCGGTTGGCGGGCGCGGCGCGGTGCGGCTCGAGGCGCGGGGGGAGAGCGATAACTGCGGCGATGTTTTTGCCGTGCTCCAGCTCGCTCGCTCGGCGCACCAGGCGCGTTCTTCATTTCGAACAGAGTCCATTATCTCTAACTCCGTCCCTCTCGCACTCGTGCCTCGCATCGTCGCGCCTCGCCGCACCGGCCGCTGTTTTATTGCCCGCCGACGATTTTAACGTGCGCTCGCAACGTCCGCCGGAGCACAAAAGTTTTTATGGAAATTTCATTCCGAATGCGCCTCGCCCGGGAACGTCAATATAAAAGCACGATAACGAACGGACGAGTCAATTAATTATTATTGTTGGAGCTGTCGAGGCGTGCTGGTCAGCCAGCTCGTAAGTTAGTACCTATTTATAGATTTTTAACTCGGAAATACTGGATATTTAAAACTAACCGAACGAAAAGGTTTCGTAGACCAACGGAAGAACGTTTCAAGTTTGAGCTTTACCTACACGTTCGATTTAGTATCCATCTATAGATTTAATTGCTCGTGCAACATTTTTAAGAAGTTGGATTATCTTCTTTGTCTACATTTCAATATTTTAAGATTATAAGTGGTTATCATAACATTTTATACAATACCAATAAATTTCCCTTTTACTCACTTTCAACTCGATTCAGGTGTCAGAATGGATAATCATGGCCATTATCTTGGTTTGGCTTTCGGTTATGTCGGTGTTATAAACTTAGTTGAAGAGCGATCGACCGCCATTATAAGCTAGATCAAGACTGCGATTCCTGTTCTATGTCGTTTTACGCTATGAACTAGTACCGAATGACATAGGGAACAGTAATTTATAACTTTACTAGATAAACGGTAAAATAGCCGCCATACCGACTGCTTGGATGCGAGGAGAAGTTTTTAAGAGAAGAGATCTGCACGGTTCACCGGGGTAGGTATTTATTTATTTATTTATTTATTTTAGCCTGCATTGTCCCACTGCAGGGCAAAGGCCTCCCTCCCTTCCTTCCAGTTTTTCCTATCCATGGCTGCAGTGGGCCATGTATAGGAACTAAATATTAATAATAACTAAATATATGCATGGGGTAGGTATAGGTACTAAATATTTATTAGAACAATTACACAGATAAGGATAGAGTTTTAATTATTTTACAACAACAAAAACAAATAATTACTGTCTGAAGCTAAAACACGGACACGTGTATTTCTCCCAATAATGATTTTATTAATGGTATATTAAAATTTTAATAATATTCAATTCATGCAATAAAAATATGCAATGCAAAGAAAACAATTAATTTAATCTGTAAAAAAAATTGTTGCCGAGAAACAAAGCACTTTAGTCAGCTGTTACAAAGAGATTATATTAATAAGCTATATCAGTCCTATCGTTGCGAACTTGCGACTCGGCACAGATCAACGAGATCGGTTGGAATTGACCGAGTGCACTTGGCCCAAATCCCGACGCAAATAAACACAAAATCTCGCCTGTTCGTGTGCGTCTACACTACACAATGGGTATGTGGAGGCTGCCAGCGACGACGCATAAATATAGGTTATCCCATTGAAACCGCACGTTGGTTACCATAACGTACAACTACTCATGTAGGTAGCGTGCAATAGGAACTATGCAAGGACGACGATAATAATGTGCACAGTTCTATCGCTGTAGACTTATACATGGCCTGCAAGGGCAAGGCTAGTTTTATTCACATATTTGTCTGAAAAAAAATTGCATCAGTTTTTTACAAGAGAATACGTGTGGTAGCCAGGTTTGTTCAGAATGTACCTACAAGTCAGCTGATGATAATGCAAATCTAAACAGACTGATTTCCAACAAATTAAAATAACCTGTCTCAAGTTAAAACGAGAGACAGTAAGACAGCAGTTTGTGTCAAACTGGAAAAGGACAATGCAAATAATGTATGAAAAAAAACCCAGACAATAAATTGTCCCTTGTGAGGATTCAAATAGGAATTTCACCTCAGACATCGGTTTCGTTGATGCCCCCAATGCAGAATTTATTTACTCATTCTTGCCTTTAATTTGAGCTACATTTCGCAGCATTTCGAGCAATTTCACCCCTTTAGACAATCGATTTCGATGATACCTCCTAAAATTTGAGACACATTTCGTTTGCGCCGGGCCTAGGTTTTTTTTGGCATTACCCTTTGCGTCTGAATTCACAATTATTAACACAACACGGCTTACAGTGATGCTGATATGAAACACTTGTAACCTTATTATTCAATGAAATAGGTATGAGACATCATAAAACATTATTATGATTAGAGTATTAGATACTTGAAGAACAACGGTCGAGGTTACAACTATCGATTAGGAATGTAACAGAATGCAAATTATACATAGTTTTTAAAATAAAATAAAAGCACACATTCTGAATTGGGCTTTATTTGATCACTGGGGAACGTTCGCAACATTTAAAATGATTGATGTTCAGTTGTGCAGGCACTTAAGGCACACTCACATTATCAAATTCAGAATTCCTGTAACACAGCAAGATTCCTCCTACGTCTATAATGTACGAAATTGAACATCAATCTTCTATACCTATGAAAAATAAGATTTATCTTTTAGTTTGGCGTGTTAACAATACATAGTATAACGAACTACACAAATACTCTAAGAACGAAAGTCACTACAAAAATAAGAAATATAGAATCAGACAGAGAACATTATCCTTGATGCTGGCGTTATTCGATCAAGGTCTACATTATGAACCTTCACAACAAAACGGCCATTGCATATGAAACAAGCCAAGATTAATCGGCGTAAATGCGTTCCAAGATCATTCAAGAGTTCGTCGACCGGCGTGCGAAAATGTTGTCGTAAATAAATAATTCACAAGGCTAGTGTTCTCGGTTCGGCACACGTGGTGCCGGGCACGTGTAGTAGGTACGTAAACATTTACATTACATAACCGGCTCGTCATCGACGATGGTCGCGTTATTGAGAGCGAAGTGCTCTACGACTTGTTCTATAATCATCACATCACACAACACCCCTTCCCTACTAAACTAAATAATCTACCATCAATCAATATGATTTGGCTGGTTTTGATAAAGCTCTACAACAGAATTCCGATACCTTGCAAAGATATAAGTTTAAGCTGGAGGACATGAGTGCTCACTCAATTCATTACAACATCTTCTGCAGTGTTTTTATTTAAAAAGGACTATTAAACCCTTAACTGTCAAAAAAGATCAAAGGCACTATCGATGAAAGCAAACTAATTTCTCAGGAATTTGATTAGCCGGCCGGCGGCGGCTGCGTTGCGAAGAACGAGCAAATGAAAAGTAAACATAGAGGGTGCCCGGGGCGAACTGCTTGAGATGAGAGTAGGTTAAATTATACAACTAGCGTTACAACTCTGAACAGTTTTGTACAAGTACTACGTACCACGTGCACAAGGGACATGGGGTCGGTAACCCGCATCAACTCTTGCTGTCTCATCCCTCTCAAAATGAGCATAATACATATTATTGGATTGTTAACTTAGAAATAATTCAACAAAACTTTATTTATTTTGAGAAACAGGCAATTTGTAAAAAAATATTTACATTTCTTAAGAACCTACAAGCAATTAGAAATTATCCTAAATTTTATTATTTCCTAGCTGAGCCCCGCGGTTTTATTCGTTTCATGATACTTCAGACATTAATACCAGCTTACCACAATACAACAGTTAAAACCGCATCCAAATCGGATAAGCAGTTTCCGAAATTAGCGAAACAAACGCACACACAGGCCAACAGTTAAATATAGATTCGGGTTCTATTGTGTTATGTTAATAGGTTTATAAGTTTAATAGGTTTTTCAACACACTTGCTCATAAAGTGGCTCTATGGTCACCGCAATTAGGCACATAATGACACCCATAATCAAACTGTGACTTTTTCATTACTATAACTCACTAGTGAGTAATAGAATTTTTTTTTAATTTTATTGGTTGAGTTGCTTTGTTCTTTAAAAAGTTTTTATTCAGAAAAAAGATCGTGTTCAATAGAACAAATAAATTAATGTTCCTATTGCTTGCTCATTTCATGCAACTTCTAATTTAAATAGATAATTTTAACTCGTACGTGTTTAATAAATAAAACTTTCACTCAAATATAACTTTTGTTTTCTCTATAATAAAAGAAAACTTTAAATTCCCCATTTTGTCCGTGGCAGAATAGGCCGCAAACCCTATGCGCGGCGCGGAAATATAGTCTGTGGCCGATCGCAATGCGCGCGCATAGGAAAACTGATTAATTTTTGCCGCAATAGCGAAACATTTTTCACAACTCGTTTTCACTGTTGAAAATGAGTTTTTATTGTTATTTTATTCACAAGTGTGTTGAAAAACGTCGTATGATACACGTGTGTATTGATGATTACCGTCCTCTGTTCTATTATGAGCCTCGCCTAACGGCTCGGCTCATAAAAACACCTCGGCGGTAATCACCAATGTTACACACTAGTACCATAATGTACTATTACTTAAAAATGACAAACATCAATAAGTTCGAGATTTATTTTATGACTGGTGAATTGTTATCACACTTAACCATTTCATTCGAAACTAAAGAAATGATGAATGGGAACCGGAACAAGTGAGAAAAGGTTGATTATCTAGAGGTCGTGCCGGGTATCTGTGTGGGTGAGTGTATTTGTGTAAAATAGACGGTTCCGCAACGAAGGCAAGTTGTACACACTTTATTGAATGTCTTTATAGACCACCTGTTACTCGGGTCGGTGTCGACGAAACAGCTGATCGAGCTCGAGCGAATTATTATTATTGTTGTCGGATGTCGGCTCTGGCTTATTTATTTGTGACGAAGGGGGTCGAGGGGGAAGGGTGGATAAAGCGCCGCCAATCAACTTTCCCTGAGAACTTCTTTACTATTGTTGGATTTGTGAAGTTTTGACGTAAAGCAACTGACTAATTGAGGACCTCAATCAAACAGATTCATGTCTTTGGAAAATTAACGGAATACATTGTTTGAGCAATCGGATCAGCTACAGTTTTCTGCTTAGTTGTACAACAAACACTGCACTGTCCGAACCACGGGTCCAAACTATAAATTGTACTAAATAGATTCTCGCATGGCAGGAAACTCAACCAAATACAATACGAAATTCGTCCCGGCGCAAGCCACTAAGTTGCAGTGCTATAAAAACTAAACTCTAACCTCACATACCAATAAAAGTCATAAAACGGCCAAGATGACTTAAAGTTTGAAGAATAAACATAATGTACCAATTCCACATGCAAATAAGATTATGGTAAATAAATCAAAGCCATCATGACATGGTTTACTCGTGTACAGGTACCTGATCCACCCTAATGACAGTTTGAATATTTTATGAGCAGGCACTACTTAGTAGTCAGTCCCCTTGTTTTCCTGACCTACAGGAAGCTTGTGATCTAAAAGCAAAACATTGAATTATTTTAATGAAATATATATACAACAACGGGCCAAGTGCTAGTCCGTCACAGAGATCGTACAAATTGCGGTTCATTAATTTTATGCTACTCGTTGTGTGTTGAGTACAAGATTTTATTATGAATGAAATCTAATTCTGAGACCTTGCTTCTTATCATATTTCATGAGTCTAGGCATTAAAGCATCATTAATTGTAATATAAAGCACCGATCCGGGAAATCCCGGATCGGTGACCTAAGTCTTTACGAGCAGAAGGAAAGTACATCCAAGTAAATACTGATTTACCGAATTCTGATCCAGCCAGGGTAGGTAAATAACTTGCAGGGCCACATTACACTACTTATTTCATTTGGAAGAATCAGAATTGACCTGAAATAACATTGCATCAAATCGTAAAATATCAATCAAATATTGATATGACTTAAAAACAACAATGTGAACGTCCAATTAAACGGAGCTCGAACACGTCATCGAAAGGTGTTTCCCAAAGAACGCACACACACATGAACAATCAGCTGACTGCTCCGATTTTAACCCACACCAGTGAGACGACTGTTAGAGAACATAAATAATGACGGCCCACCTACCTAGCTATACGTAACATATATCGTATAATTTGTATGAGCCGACGCAAGAGGAATGCGCGATATGCGCCGTTTTCTCCGACGTTATAGTTTTTACGGCTCAACAAATAAAATCGAAGATTCATCTGCACCCATCAGAGGTTGTTATGACATTATTCCGTTCAATATGTCGAGCGTGAGATCACATTAAATAATCAGTAACTCAAATTATCTCTACAAAAATGCAATTTAAAACACTGCATACAAGCATGACAACAATAGCAGAATTCGATTATTAAATCTTCAAAGAAGAACTGTCATCAATTTGTGTATAATTTTTTTTCTTTTTTATAAAAATAAAAGTGCTCTAATTGGAGAAATAACGTGATATATATTAGATATAGTACATAATAAGTTACGCAACGGAAATAACAACGTCTCGTAATTTTACAATTTTATGGCAAAACACAAAACAATTTGTTTATTTAGTGCAAAATCTTACAATTTGCTTCTTATGAAAATGACCCTGATGATATACAGGTAAATATAAACAGTGTCAATTGAGACCACCGGGACTTATTTTTCATTGCAAAATAACTGCTTTTAATTTTAAAACATGCATAATAGAAGTTTTGGTGCCTTTATCATATTAAATTGTTGATGAAGAAATGTAGAGATAAAAATATGCATTAGGTAGGCCCAAGAAGATAAATAATAATAATAATTATTATTATTATAAATAATGCTGGACTTTTGTCACAGCATCATCTAGCCCCAAAGTATGCAGAGCTTGTGTTATGGGTACTAGACTAGATGACTGATATACTACTTATATGCTTTTCAAACTTTTTTACTAATCAAAATGTAGGTACTAGGGATTGTTTGTTAGTTCGATCAAAAACAGTAATTTTGTGCCAAGTGTAATATTGAATAAGAGCTGATACCATCATCCTGAGGGATATTGAAGCATAAATGATGACTCCACGTTTTGTGTGACAAGGACAAGGAAGATTCAAATACTGGTAGTCAAGTCACACACTTCTGAATTCAATAATTGTTTTGTGGACTCTGTAGACATGAATGCCGAAAGATTTTTTTTTAATTTTGAATTTTATATTCCCATCCAAACTCATTCAAAAACAATCAATCAATCAATCAAGACATTTTACTTTCTTTTTGTTTATTCCAGATCATTTGAAGACATCTAAGTGGTATGAATCGATTTATTAATTCATATCAATTATTTACATGTATAGCACCCGACACTGTTGTAAACCATCCAGTTTCCACCAAAAAAATCAATGATATGTAAAAAATAAGTTAATAAATAGCTACAAATCGATATCATTTATATCATTAAGTATTAAGTATATCTTTACTTGTACAAACTAACATTGCAACGGTCGGTGGTCATAATATGATAATAAAAACAAACATCTAGCTCTCCGCCACAAAATAGAATCAAGTATTGAGCCAAACACACACAGCTACCCGAAGGCGGTCGGATGTCACGCAAACACAGGCAACTTGCTCGTCGTCACACCCACACACACATCTGCAAAAGATAAGCATCGTCCCATTTTACATTGAGTCATGCGGTCGGTCGTCGCGATACTTACTGTATTCGCAGGCAGCCTTATGATGACAGTCGTCTTGAACCTTTTCGTCGGCACCGAGCCGAAATACAAACTGGGACGAGTTTCGAACGGACACTTCTCTCTCACACACACGCACGCACGACAATGTCAGTAAGGTTCGAATGACAAACTTGAGGAGGGAAGAAAATGAGGGGCAATTCAACGCTACCGGTAACAAGGGAATAGCCGAAGAAGGTGAGTGATACAATGGAAACGACCAGAAAGCAAGGGAGACGCGAGAAATATTATACGTTCGATTGCGCTAGCAGTGTGCGCGTTTCAGTTGGCGCACGGCGACTGGCGCAGGCAAGGCGTGTGGTGCGGCGAAGCGGGCGGGCGAGCGAGCGATTTCACCGGGCTGATATTGCGACGGCAAGCCGCTCGCTTCGACCAACTCCGACCCAAATGTATAGCTATCTATGAACAGGCGAGGGCACGCCACAGCGCCAACGAGCGGGGGGTCGGTCGCTTCGAGCTGCACGCATACACATATTCAACATACTATCCAACTCTATCAGATATTTGGTTGGCCCTAGGCTCTTCTTGCATGCATGCATGCAACACATGAACGCAAATCATTCTATGAAACAATTCCCAACAGTGACCTGGATCAGTTGAGCTATCTTTAGATCGTTTCTAACGATCCTTAGATAGCTTGACTAATCCTGTTGTATTTTGTAAATATATGTAAATACTAGCTGCGCTCCCGCGGTGTGACCCGCGGTCCCTCGGGATTTTTTCATTTTTTCGGGATAAAAAGTAGCCTATGTCCTTTCCTGGGATACAACCTTTAACTATGCCAAATTTTAGCTTAATCTGTTCAGCGGTTTAGGCGTGAAAGCGTTACAAACAGACAGACAGACAGACAGAGTTACTTTCACATTTATAATATTAGTATGGATGTAGTAGCTTAGTTTCTGTAAATAAATTATTTCATTTTCAACGAAAAATATATTCTTGGGTTTATTTCTGAAAATCTTTATCTTTAAAAATAAGACTGATTTTAATATCAGTCTTATTTTTAAAGATAAAGAGCTTTTACATGACTACATGACGTAACCATTTAAAAGTACATGTGTAATAAGCCCCTTTAGTGATACAACCTTCCTGTCATCGTTTAATCAGGTAATATTGATCGGCAATTCGTACCAATAGTGATATAATGATTAACCTTATTGCTGTCACATCACAAACAGCGATGGCCTATCGGGAATACAGGTCATTGCATATGCGCAGTAAGTTCAATTCATACATCTTACTTATTTCATAGCTTTTTTGATAATGTAGTACATTTCAATAAACTACATTATATCACAATCTGATTTTACATAATTATTTAGGTCCCCTTAGACCTGTTAGGAACTGGCATTGGACATTCTTTTTAATCAGTATTAAATTGTTCTATTTTAAGGAAAAATGTAACTTCATTACTCCACGATTAAATCAAATATGCAATCTGCTATGAAATTGTGTTATTTATTTTCTTGAAAATTCACAAGAACATATCGAAGTAAATAAACAAATAAAAGATGGCTAATTTAAATGGTTTATTAAGATTCTTGAAATTAGGCAACGTGAATAATGCACGAAGAAATATTCCATAATCGAGAGTTATTCCCCCGAGCCGAGCGAGACGCAAGAAAATATGCAGAGAGGGTGAGCCGGAGCCGGCACCACGCTGTTGGATTTATGGTTAATTTCGATACAGGAACCTGTTCTGTAAAGTGGCGAGCAAGAGTAAATTCCAAACCACGAAGGCAGTTTCCTCCGCAAAATAAAAGATATAATATGTTTTAGTGGGTTAGCGAGCTTGTTTACGATCGGATTCCGCGAGACCGATTATGCCGCCATTAGTTACATAAGCCGCTTAGACCGCACCGTAATTAGACAATTTGTCTTACTGCTGATAATGACACAGACCTAACTAGTGGAACCCCGCATACTAGTGATTGGAATAATATGGCCAGTAATGCTCACTATTATAGGCAAACATTTTGAGACTGATTTTTATGTAATGTGAGTTGGTTAGAAAGTAAACAGAACATCGTATAATGAAAGGGTCTAGAAAGTATTGTCACTGGACGAGTGGCGCCATCTGTGAGAAACGGTGAGCAACGTCGACCGGATGCCCAACCAGTTTCGTAGCGACACCGAACACCTGCGAGCAGCACAGAGCGCTGCCACCTTTCTGCTAACTTTGTATCAAGGAATAATACACAAAGAACAACATGCGAATTTAAAATGGGAATAATTTACCCAAGTTCTCAAAATACAAAATAATTGAAAAGTAAGAACAAGCAAACAAATGTAAGGAAATCTAAGCAAAAACATATTATTAATAACGTATAAGTACCTATGTATTGTATACGACGAGGTGATTGCAATGAGTTGCGATTGTGGACTATGGACAATGCAGGTATCAGAGCATTGGCTGACGTATGTGATTGTTTGCGGCTGTATGCATGCATGTTGATACGCGGTGTTTGCGATTCCTTTGTGTCCTTGTTGGGCAAAACAATACACGGCAGTTATGTAACGTAAAGACGCGTCAATGGCATCTCGACCCTGCCTCTGTTCTCGTCACTGACCCACATTACTCACTCGTTCCACGCAATAACAATAACGGTAATTTATTACATAATTTGCAACTCCGAGCAATTACGGTAACACTTTCGTGTGAATTGAAGCGTGGTTATAATCGAAGTTCAAATTAATTTAGCAATAATTCTACAGGTAATAGAGGATGACTTGAAATTGGTATCAAGAAGACGCAGCCTGCTTTCTACGGCCAGCATAATTTGTTACCATAATTATCATAATGACATTTTACTGGTCATAGTGAAAACAAGCTGCCATAAAGTTTTTTCGACTCCACATAACCAAATGCTTGACCTACGATGAATTTAGTAGAGACATTTTACAAAATGTATGTGCAGGCAGAGTGTTTAATTAATATCACTTTTCAAACTCGTTTTTGTTTTATTTTATTTATTTTTTATTTTTGCCATTATGTTAAAGGGGTAACAGACAAGATTGGGACCATTTTAAGATCGTACTCGATAAACACCATATTTAAACCTTTGTCAAAAAATATCACAACATCTTGGATCGCCGAAGGACATTATCTTACCAGACACCGGGTGTTTATAAAATTGACTGTAGTTGCGGTAGTTCGTACATAGAACAGACGAAGCGTACCTTAGCAGAAAGAGTCAAGGAACATATCGCTGCTGTCAAAAACATCCAGGTGGTTATAATCTCTCGTTTACGTGGAATCCAGTAATAAACATTTGTAAGCATCGTATCATATCTCCGGATGTATCGCCGAACATATCTTCGGATAGTGTAAGTGTGATGTCGCGGACATAATGACTGTTTTAACAAGTAAGTGAGGGTACTTTGGAGTTTCCTTCACAAACGAACGAACGAAGACGATGCCCGTCTTTCCAGTTCCCTCGTGATCACGACCGGTGCAACCCGATCGAAACGTCGAGGAAAGGTCGAATAGTTCGAATCCCACTCATATAATAAAGCTGAAAGGTATACCTCCAGAATAGCATATAGGCTACGTTTTATCTCGAAAAACGTTCCTGAAAACCATAAATATGTAGACAACGGGAATATTGCATAAAAACTTTAGCAGTACAAGGTTGCCATGACAACTTGACAACCAATAACTTTTGACATTTCAAAATGGCGATGTCATTTCGTTCTAATGATAATACGCTTTGAACAATTTTTATTACTACTACGACTATTTGTGGGGTTGTGATGCCTAAATAAGTTTTTAATAAATAGCGAAACATGTATTTATTATTTTTTCAAAATTACCCAACCCCTTAGATGGGTAGGTACTTACTTATTAATATTTATCAAAGACAGCAAATCCAAAAATGAATTCAGTGTTGGATTGGGACAAGGTAGTTCCATCTCTAAAGTTTGTATGACGAAACAATGCGCAGACGATGTCGCGCCCGGGTCCACTAATATTATCTATAACGTTTACGCGATCTCGTCCCGTTATGTGTTTAATAATAATGTTTTTTTTTTGTTTTCAGGTTCAAACAACTTTGATATACCTGGTGGTCGTTTGCTTTTGAGCGTTTTAAGCATAATCATTCACAAGTACTCAACTAAGACCTTCAATAATGTCAATGTACCGCTGACGAAAGATAAGTTTTTAAATAGCATGGTAGGCGAGTATATTTAAATTCGTCACAGTTATTATTTATAGAGACGACAAGTGTCGAAATTCTGAATGAACTTTTCTTTTCGTGACGAGAGAGAAGTGGGCGTGTGTGCGTGTCCCGGTGTCGATGTAGGCCACTGCCAAGGTCGAATGTTTAATATAAAGTCTGGCGCCGGGACATTAAAATGGTTGGGCCCTCCCCGGACCCCCTTTATCCCGAGCCGGCGGTCGCAATCGTTGCACTCGTTATTTATTATCTGGAGGCATCCCCCGCTCACGAAACGAACGCCTCCAGTCTTCGACGTACATATACATAGTATAAGATACGATTACGACGATCGAGTACTACGAAAGGCAGGGCACCCACCCAGATCAGAAAATGTAAGACAGCTGACGTTTTATCGCTGTCCTGACCTATTGCATTGAATGACGTGACAACGGATTAGCATTTACGTATCTATAGCACTACAGATAAATGTCTGCGTGGACGGTTTGAAGGCCTTTTATTAAAACACAGGAAAGAGTTACGTATGTTTACGTCATAAGAATCATTACTGTAATGTAATACATGAAACGTATAACGCACGTTCGAGTAAATATTGTTAAGTACAAACATAATATATGTAACAATTGTTTTACACATGAATGAGTTTCGTATGTTAATAATAATGTAGGTAGGTACACAAAACCGTTTCTTCAAATCTAAACAGACGTGACCTGTCTGCTCGTTAGGTGAACCACACTGGTGTGAGTCTGTTTTTAAGTGTAACCCCCGCTTAGTCTCGGTTCTAATCTAATCCAAAGGTATACCAAGGTTTTATCTGTACGGTACGGTAATATCTTAGCAGTTCTGTTTCTTTTTATATGAAATTCTAAAGGAGCCAAAAGAACGAAGTATAAGAAATACTGTTAAAGACAACAAGAATGAAGCATGTATAGTATATTTCAACCAAACCGACATGGTACGTAGTTATGCCCAACTATGATGTCCTGCTCGGATAGTAGGTTATCTATTGGTCAAAGTAAGAATAAGAAGACAGAGCCATACATTAACATAATCCAGAGTTAATAATTATTAAATTGTCTGGTTCCTGTTGGGGATACCCCTTTGGAAGGAAGCCAACAGGAAGAGGGCATCTTTAAATAAATTCAGAATGTGTTGAAGCAACGTAGATCGAGGTTGATTCAGAATATTTTTATCACGGTAATTACTAAGCGCCGTGTTGTTCGAATAGGGTTATACCTCGACTTTCAATCCGAAGGTCGTGGGTTCGATGGCCGTGCATTAATGGATTTTTCGTTTCGTAAAATTTATATCCGCTTTAACACGACTTTTAAGCGAGTCTTTCCTATGTCCCAGGCACTACAGCGTCCCGTTAAGTGTAGGCATAGGTTCCCTCCTGACGCTGTATAAATCTACACTAATATTATAAAGAGGAAACATTTGTTTGTTTGTTTGTTTGTTTGTTTGTTTGTTTGTTTGTTTGTTTGTTTGTTTGAATTGAATAGGCTCCGAAACTACTGAACCGATTTGAAAAATTCTTTCACCATTAGAATCCTACATTATCTGTGATGAACATAGGCTATAAATTATTTTCAAAAAAATTAGAGATCCTTATGAAAATTGCAATAATGTAACCAAAGGTGTAAAAATTTTGAACATAAAATTCTTCATATCGCGTGCGCTGCGAAAACTATTGATGATAGAACAAAAAAATGTTCTACAATATTAAAAAACGTATCAATATCTACAAAAAAGTCAGCGATAGCATATGTCCAACTATTGTGGTTGTGTCAGAATAACAACTTTTATAATTTAAAAAGTGAATAAAAATGACGACCAAAAGCAGACCACGTTATTCTTATTTTGGTATTTAGTCTTATCCAAATAAATTCCTTCGTATTAAAGGCTGTTTCAGTACCCGTCGATTACTTTTTGAATGATTGAAATCGGACATTTTATTCAAAAGTTATCATGAGTTTAAAAATGTAAGATACATCGCGACCACAGAATAAATATCAGTTAGTACGGTAGGACAAGTGTCTGGGATTTTTAACACAGGTAACGGGATATTAACCATGATTAATACCATAGATGCTATTGATCATGGCGTATGCAACTGCGCCGAAATATCGGGAAACTCAAAAAACATTAAATCATGGTAAATATCCCGTTAACTGTGTTAAAAATGTTGAAAACCATGATAGTTTAAAAAGTGTCTGGAACTATGGAATGAATGGAAGGAAGTGGTAATATATCAATGAAATATATATGGGAGGTAGGGGAGCATTGGGCAGTAGAGAGGTATGGACACCCCCGTGTCATGTCGGCCATAAACCATCATGCCTATCGTCAAATCGGAATTTGATCAGTTAGAATTGACCATGTATGGGGGTGGATTGGCATGACTAATGGTGGATTGGCATGATGGTGTATGGCCGGCATAACACGGGGATTTGCCGCAAACCTGCCTTACTGCCCAATACTCCCTTACCTACCTTAGACCTTACCTACATATTAACCTCTAAACTTTAAAGGATCATACATCCCGCTCCGGGATCGCCATATTATTATTAAATTTTTGTTAAATACCTATAATAAACCCGTGCGAAGCCGGGGCGGACAGCTAGTCATCTAATATAGATGTAAAGGCCTATGTTTTTTTTTTATAAAAGGAGTGGTTTTTTCGGGATCAACTCTATTTATTGGGTAGGGATGATCGAACTGTTTTATTGTTTTGTAAGTAATCGCCTTGTGTCAAACCATAAAAACCGTCCCAATGCGAAACTTCTGAGAATGTGCGCGTGTGTTCAGCATCGACTGAGGCTAGGTATGCATGAGTCGTTTAGAGTCTTGGTCACGAATCGGCAACAGACAGACGTGCCCGCCCATCGCAATCAGATGACATCATTCCCTCGCCACATACTCCAATTCACTCAACGAGCAAGCACTTTTGATGCAACACTGTTGCATTTGATTGACTCCGTAGAAGTCAACATTATGAACGATTTATAAAACATTCAAGTTGTAGGTAAGTACATAAAATATTGATAGTGGTCAACGTAAAATAATACATACTTTCATTCTGTTATTTGGCTATGCCCTGGTACAGTAACAGAAGCATGAGATAATGTTTATCAGTAGGCTGCGATCGGGGCGGGATCGTAGCTAACAATAAGCTAAAGTTTAGTGTGACAGGTCGCAAAACGTCACAAAGCATTCAGTGATTGATGGTTGTGGTGACATTCGTTGCGTCATAGACACCGAGGGTCGCGGGGTCAATGTCGTCACGATTACAATAACCCACGGTGGGTACTAGGAAGGATGTAATAATAATTTCATCCCAGCTGAGGTTTGTTTACTTTTTGTTAGACAGTTGCGCAGAGTTAATTCTATATAACTTCTAAAGCTTTTGCATTACGAATACAATTTATTTTTTTGGCATTCAGTTCCGCTAGCGTGCAAGTTGTGATTGGGCTCTTAAGCTATGAGAAACTTTCCTCCAATCGACTGTTCTTTCGCAACTTCAGTTAAAGTTTATTGTTCGGTTTCTCCTTTGAAGCCAATGACAAAAACTTTTCATTTGAACTTTTAAACGATTTCAATTTGCATGCCTGAGTGAAAACAGAGAGAGATCACAAATTAATATCGACAGTTGCAATAATTCTAAAATGCTTTGTTCTGTATTTTATGAAATTCTGTTTTGTTTTTATTATCCGTGACTGTACGAAATAAAATATGCGTGGGAAATATTTAAACTAATTTTATTATTTGTTACAGTCAAGAGATAATCCGCCATCAAAAATCTTTCAAACAGGAAGGGCTAAAATGACACAACACAAAAACCAACTAAATTTTAACAATGTTGCCATTTTAAATATAAAAAACATTTAACTGTACTGCCAGTTAAAACATAAAAAAACTACTATTAAATAAACATTTTTCTATGTTCAGATTGTTCTGAACAGTGACATAATTATTTTGATGTATAAGTAAACTTGAGCACAAGTAAACGTAAATACTAATCGTAGGCTTCGTAGATATTTAACAAAGTTTACTCATAAAACGAACCAGCTATTACAATAAACAAACATGCATTACCAAGTGCTGAGTTTAATATTAAGGTTTTGACATCTTCCAAAACTTCATTAAACAACTCTGATACAGTGTATAAATTGGTAGTAGGTAGGTACACGAACTTTCAACGAAACATCTACAACTCCATTGTTGTTTAATTAGCAGATATACATAGACATTCAAAACCACGATCGGTGCAATCAGCTCGAAACGTCGAGGAAAGGTAATCGTCCCGTTATTAAAACAACAATAACTTTGTTAACTGCCACAGACCAGACAACGAACAAATCGTTCATACTCGTTATAAACGAAGGCACTGATCTTAGCTTTGGGCGGTCATTTGCTATACCCATATTTTACCGATTTCTGAAAATACTAACCGTTCGAAATCATAAATGTCTACTAGCAGGTTATGTTACGGCCATTCAGTAGGCTTCACGACGGCAGGCAGCCTACAATCTGCTCCTGGTGAGATAAAACGACACGGTCGCTTTTACGACAAACATCCACTACATACATCCGCATAATTCCACTGGCACCGTCACAGCGATCCGGTAAAGGTCTACGATACGATGTGAAGTGTTGCAGTTTATTTACGTATTTTAAGTTGGTAGAGTGAACAAACGTAGCAGTGAAGTATTGTGTATAACTAGGGAGAGGTTGTTTCACTGTTTAACTTTTAATAATAAGCAAATCTAAATGTTTTAGTGTTTGAGAAATATTTAAGACTAGCTGGTACCCGCGACTTCGTCAGCAAAATAACATAGGTAGGTACTTTAAAACCTGTGAAAAGAATCGTTAACTTTAAGCAAGAATCTCCATAGAACCCTTCAAAACTCAAAATGATCGCATCTCGACCTCCCCCGCGCTCGGCCATAGAAGAAACGCCACCTAGGAAAATTTTAAAAATGCAGTTTCGACCTCGGCGATTTAGATGGCGTTCTAACCAAAGCCAAGGGAAACATATTTTAATATCACAAAAATTGTTCTTTCGGATATATTGATGAGTGAGAATATGTATACATTTTAACATGTTTATCAATAATTTTAAAATCATTAATAATGCGAAAAAAAAACTAGGCTGCAAAAAGTGGTGGTCCGGCGGTCACCCATCATCATTTTGGCCACTCCAAGCGTCGCTTAATATTGTTTCCCATACAAACTTTCAACCCTTATGATTATTTTTGACGAAAAAAGTAGCCTATGTCCGTCTCTGGTGTAAAATCTTTACCCATGCCAAATTTTAGCCTAATCTGTGAAGCTGTTTGGGCGTGAAAAGGTAACAAACAGACAGACAGACAGACAAAGTTACTTTAACATTTATAATATTATTATATAGTATGGAAGCATGGATAGTTAATATAGTTTCTTTTGAAGGTACATTCGGTTATGGAAGCAGCGCCGCCCCGGGTCCAGTTTACTACCTCGTTACCGGCGCATTTTTACAACGCGATTAAACTGCCAGACTCAGGGACGCATAATAGGGTAACATTTTACTACATACCATAACAGAAAATCTGCCGAACATAACTGTATTAACTACCCAGCTTATGTTTAAGTAACTTTATCGAAAAATTTATGACAGACATACCGGCATAAATAAATATAGCGTGATATGATGGCAGTCATTATGCAAGAGATAATTATTATTTTGGTTCGTTCATCAAAATAGCGTTTGACAGATTACCTACGAAATGGAACACGAACAAAATTGGAATACATAATGCAAAATTGAAATAACATGGAAATGCTTTATCTGTACTGCGAGTCGTATAAATTATTAAAATGCAACAAAACGAATGGGCGACCACATTTTGCTCGCGAGCGGGCGGCCTCGCGGCGCATTATCGAAATCGGACCGCAATAATTACATTCGATCCGAATGCGGCCGCTTGATCCATCTATCCAAACTGCTAAATAAAATATACGTGCATCCGCGATAAAATTTTATCAATTAAAATGTATATTATTCGTTCGAATGAAAATAGCGAACATTCAATTAATTATGCAACTCAATAACATGTTTCAATCAGATTTTTAATCAAATAAAACGGAAAATTTTGCAATCGTAATTTGCAGAGTTACTATGGGAATTGAATTATGGATTCCATTGAATCAACTCAATCTATTGGAAAACTAGACCAATAACAGAGAAAGCAATGGTTGAAGGGCTCATTCAATGGAGAACAAAAACAAACCTAAAACGTCATGAATTTTGGCGCTCGGGTTGCCATGGATTATGTAGCACCCTCGGGTTATTCAATTAAAAACGAAACGTACTCGTCGTGCACGCCTCCCGACTATTCGCAATTTTGTAGGTCCGGCTCCTGTTCAGCAAATGAGATTTGACTTTAGAGCCGTCCGCTGCGAAACCTAGAGCTATTATTCATGATGAATTATTATTGAGTCGCAAAAGGCATTGCGAGTACTGGGCAACCTTGGCTTTCATTCTAAGGGAAACCTGAATGTCAAGGTTAGCCAATCTAGTGGCTCGTCGCTGCGCTTGTGGCAGAGTACCTTCCAGGAAATCTTATAGTCCATACATTTACATCAAAACTCTTGTCGTAATGTAATAAATGTACAACACACAGCAGATTATGTTCTATAACAATATTCAACATTGTAACAACGGAATTGTCGAGCAACACGTGCATTATCGACAAGCTTACACGTTACACGTTAGTTGCAGGGGTTGCGCTAAGTTGCGCGATTTAAATGTCTTGAAAAACTTCCAGCATAAATACAATATGAAGAGATTTGTGTTTATTTTCTTTTAAATAAATTCAGAAATTAACATAAAAGAGCCTTGTCACGGAACCATTCCTATGTGAAGACAAATAGTGACCGCTGCGCGCTGATAGTTTAGTTATCAATCTGTAATTTTCTACTTTTACTATCTGCTGGAGCACTTGGATTTATCAAGAACTTAATTCATTAACCATGTCCGTTGTTCTAGTGAAATTTTGTCTGAAAATTTTCAGTGCAAAATGTATTTGCTTTGTTTTTACATGCAAACGCACGTCGCCCGTCGGCTGATTACGCTCCGCGCGCTGTTGCCGTCATTCATTTGCGTCTACTGTACACCGCCCCACTCAATCTCGTTTATTATGAACGTGCAGCGGGCGAACAACCCTGCCTCTCGCTTTTTACATTTGAATATTTTGCTCTGCGCATTACTTTTACATTGTTAGTCAAGTCTTCTACGAGCGCATGATAGTGCACACGAGTCCCGCGCATACCTACTCCAACTAACCGCTAGATTTTCTCGGTTAGAGCTTTTGTGGAGTTTAAAAAAAACATGTTATTAATAAAACTAAGAGATATTTGGTAGTATTATGCTGAGAAGTAACACTATAGATAAGAGTTAGATGAAGAACTAAGCTTTGAGATTTAAGTTATATCTTAACATGACTTGCGTCTCAATTTCGTTAGATGCTCTGATTGAACAGTTATAGTAGTAACCATACCTTTATTTTGTTATTTTTAATGAAAAAATTATCACGTTAAAGGTACGTTCACGTTAAAACAAATTTCTTGTTAGTACTGTTTTGTAAAGAAAAGATGGACGGATTGTGTGCAGGATGACATGAGTAAGAAAGGAGTGAGTGGTAAGATGACGGCTGATAGAGGAGAATAACACAATATGTTGTGCCGACCCCACATAATGTGGGACAAGGGCAGGAAGATGATGATGATGACTCTTGTGAAAATTAACATGGAACAATAATTCTGCAATACATAAATATGAATTGCAGAATTATTGTTCCATGTTATTTTAATGTAAGTAATGAGTAACATGCATATAAGTTACTCAATACAATTACAAGATAATTTAATGAACTGAAACTTTTTTATTTTTAAATATATCATCAAAATTAAAAATTGCTGCTATTGTAAAGTTTTGATAATAAAATCAGGGTGGCATCCAGGAGCGAACTGGTTGAGTTGTCGCAACAATTGATGCGAGCTTTGGGTAAGCTTCCCCTCGATTTCGGCCTAGTCGGTAAGATCATTACAAAAAGCGTCACATCGCGGAACGGGTCCTGGTTTAATAATTCCACTCATTTGGTTTCCCCCGGGCGGGCCGGCGGCGAGACAATGCGAGCCCGCCTAACGGTATCAATCAACATCAAACAGCCCCGACTATCTATACTCAGGCAATGGGGTTGTTCATACACGTCGCGTTTCATTACAGAAAATACACACAACACAACATTGATAAATAATAGCCCTCAATATATCGCCGTCATACAGATATTGAATTGGTAAAAAATCACAATCTGTTACAGTATTTGAATCGCGATGTGAAAAATTGCAAATGTAAAACGTAGACTCGATAAGTCTGTGAATTCTTGTTGAAAAATATTGTAAACAAACCAATGTATAAAAAGTAAATGGGCTTACTTATACGGTTGTTAATTGAGTCGTCGTTAAATATGAATAAGTTGAATCATAACGTGTTTGCTCGACATAAATAGACATCGACGTTCGAGTACAGTACCGACGCGACGCTTCAATTTCCTTTGTCTCTTATGTTATTGCATAGGAAATTGCTTTCATTATTCAGAATAAACAAATAGAACAAATAATTTAATTTTGCAAATATAGCTGGTTTCCTTTAAGTGTCGAGTCGTTCACGGCATAATTTAGCGAAACGAGCTTATTGTCAAGGGTCGGCCCGTGGTCGGTTAGCTGGCGCTGAATATGGAGTCTACAAATAGCGAGTGAAGCAAGGCCCGTCCTCGCAGCCAAGCCACATGTGCTCGCTAACGAAGATGCCACGTATCGTCATATGAAAATATTTGTTCAAGTCATTCAGCAAGTCCATAATAACAAGTTTCAGTTATGAAGAGTTCTGTGATTTTTAAGTGATGACCTAAAAAACTAAAAAAATATATACATTTCAAAACAGAACTAACTGTAACTTACAGATCATGTTGAAGAAATCGCAGACATTTATCAAAAATCATTAGAAGATTGTAATTTAGGGAGAGTATTGTAACTGATGAATGGAGGGAGTGGGGGGAGGCCTATGCCCAGCAGTGGGACATTGAGGGCTGATATAATAATAATAATTGTAACTGTTTGAGATGAAGAAAACATCAAGTTTAAAATAACTCTCGGAGTAACAGGGTAATTCGGCCGAAAATTTGAGATTATTTTATCATAATCATGTTATAAAAATAAAGGAATATGCCCGTCGAGATATAAAGAGAACACGGCTTCATTACGCTCGGAAACGAGCTCTGTACTTTGTTCTTACGTGACTAGCTGAGCTGCGTACATTATTCAGCCATTAGTGAACAACACTTTGGAAATGTCGAGCCGGGCATACGGCATACTTATTTCTGTTCTCAGCTGGCGGTACCATAATCGATTTACTACCATATTAGCTTAATTAAATACACGTTCATTGAAAGTATTATTATTATAAAATCATTGACGTAAAGTTATAGTAATGACGTAAGCGCATAAAAGTATCTTGAACCGGTTTGGACGCTATCTTAATAATCATAATATTATAGTCAATAACGCTACGTGTAAATACGATTCGCTACAGTTTGTTGGGTTGGTTGCATGGTAATTATCGTATCTAGCTAATCGCCGCCATTCATACATTTTAATAAACGAAGCAATAAATTGATTCTTGTAACGTAATCGAAAAAATAATGATAAAACTTTAATTTTTAATACAAAAAATATTATAATCTACTTTTATAGGTTTTTGTAATGTGTGAGTTTTCAACTTATAGAGCAAAATCCAACATTCAAGTTAGCCATAACATACAAGGCTTGTTATTTGAATGCTTTATTTAAATGTTGATTATGACGAGTGAAGATGACTAGTCAATATAGTAGATGCCTTGATAGCTTTTTAATACTCGCCTTCTTGCTTGCTTGACTCATCGAGGCGCCCGTCATCTCTGATTGATTAATACAAGTACGGTAAGCGAAGCCAAGAACTGAACATTTGTGTTAAAAAAAAACTCAATAAGTATTTATAACGACAAGAGATTAATAACTACCAAATGTTTGTGTCATGTTTACGTATTAGAAATTAGAAATAATATAAAATTAAATAGCTTACAGAGTCAGGATCATGGGCGTTCGGTGTGGACGACTGAGACGGCCTCGGTGGTGGCGGGTAACCCTGTTGGAAAACTTTGTATTAGCATCCCGAATTGATAAACTGGAAATTGTTTTAAGCTTAACAGATTTATAAAATACCACTTTTAACTAGAAATATCTTACGGATAACGTAGATAGAGGTAGGCCAAAGAAAAGATGGATGGATTGTGTAAAGGATGACATGAGTAAGAAAGAAGTGAGTGTTGAGATGACGGCTGATAGAGGAGAATGGAAGAAGAACACATGTTGTGTCGACCCCACATAATGTGGGAAAAGGGCAGGAAGATGATGATGATGATCTTACGGGTAAAGTAACGAATTGGTAAGACTAAGAACCACAACATATTCACTGAATCTAACAGCAAATTGTGAGGTTATCTGGCACTGATACGAATTTAGTACTTAAATAACAAAATTTCAAAGTAGCAATGGTGACAAGTTCACAAGTGAACTCTAAGTTCGTTTTACTTTAGCTTTGTACGCTGTGAGCTAAAGGACACATTTTCCTACCGAAAACTCCTACGTAGCACAAAAAGTAAAGCGAAGTAGAATTATTCGTAGAATATTTGTATGGCATACAGAGCACCATATTGTTGAGAACGAATTATTTCGTTATCAATTCAGTTTTTCTGAAGTACATTGAGTAAATAAAATACTTTGATTTCGTAGAGGTTCAGGCAATTATTAAGGCACGTCATTGTAACCAATTAATATGGATAGAACAGTAATATTACTAAGTAGAAGTAAGTAAAATAACCTAAATTAATAAGCCCTCGTCGAAAGAATTACAGCAAAACATTTGCATAGCCACTAAGGCAACTAAGTCAACACATATTCGTTCTAAAATAAAATTCAGTAATAAACGGGGCGCGGCGAAATACAACCGACTCCGAACAGTTGCGCTAAAACTTCATAATATATTTGTCTGCGCCGTGCCAGTCACTGCGTTAAAGCTAAAAGGAACTCTACTACTACAAAATGTTCTCTCTCCACAAATTCTGGACTTTATATTTATAAACGGACCTCTCTACATCCCGGATTGTTACCCTTGCAGTTTTTTAACCCCAAATATCGCATATTAATGATGTTATCTCTAATAAAGAATGAGGCTTTGTAGGAAATAAAACCGCCTGTGTACAAGTAGGACTCGTGTACAGAGTTCTATATTCACTGGGATTAAAGCACTAACTTTGTAGTTAAAAATATAATACATATACATTACGATGATGGGTAGGTACACGAAATGCTTAATTTTTAAATGAAAAATTCAACTACAAAGGACATATCATAATTGAAAAATAAGATACATTTAGTTTTAATGCAAAAACAAGTTTATTATATTGTCCAAATAAATGTTTGTAAGATGTTATTTTCTTATTTGCAGGGTACAAAACGCCTGAGACATCAAACAACTGATAAAACTACATTAAACAGTGTTGGTATAACGAATCCTTTGAACCATAGAAGTTCCTTTGAAAGCAGAGTTGGAAAGGTCCGAAGGGGGATTAATAGCGTAATACCATCGAGCGATGCTAACTCCAGCCGTGCTAGTGCTAAAACTGCACACGGACAGAGGTAAGTCGTTTTCAAACTTATAATGAAATCCCAACAACTTTATGAGCAGATTCTACGATGATATTTTTTAAATTTATCCAAGTAGAATATCTAAATTAGATGAACATAAATAGATAGTACAAATATATTTAAAATAACGTATTTATTTATATTATTATATTAGACTAACATCTTTCTTCGATCAACCCTAATAGATATTGGCTTAATAATGTGGAATTTATTTTACAACGTGTAGGTTACTGCAGACAAGAAATATTAGATGGTGTATAGATTAACATTAAGCTCTTTAAAGATTGAAGAATCACACGGTCTTATGGTAATGGCTTTGACAACATTACAACTACACCCATACCTAGCATATCATTCGTCATCATCGCCATAATAACCAGCAGGAATAAAGGCACAAAAGGCAAGACAAATGTCAGTTTCTCTTCTCTTAACAATTGGATTGCATTATTTTGCGGAGATTGCAAAAGGGGGGCGAGCGGCATAATTTATCCAACTCGGCAATTCCCGACAGCCCTGCCCGTGACTCCGCCGCAGGAGAGAATGTACGCCCCACAGTCAGCGCTTTAGAGGTTTCCAGTAGAGAGCGGGGCTGCCTGCCACACTAAAGTTCCGAGAATCCGGAGTATTTCGCAGTTTGTTATTATGAGAAGCGAGTGCTGCCGGATAACTTGCTCTTTATGCACCGGTGGAAAGAAGAGTACTAATACAGGAGGAAACGGTTTTCTTAGCTTTTATTGTGCACAGTGCATTTATGACACGTATTATCATTTGACTTCATTTTTGCTACACTTATGTGATTATGTTGTAAAATATGTTATGACAATGTTTATGTTAGAAAACGTCACGTATTTATCACTACGGACTCCCGTGATAAATCATTTTTGGTCTAGTGCGGTGTCTGTTTGTAAATTATTTCTATATTATAATGTTTTATAATGTAGAATGGAAAACATTGACAAATTATATTAACCCTATCTATACTATACATATACTTAACTGTATTATAATAATTTGCAAAACCTCGAATAGAGTTTTATAACAAAAAAACAAACAGTGATGAATCAATAAATGATGACCACTCTAGTCTAATCTACCTTCACATCCTTTTAAAAATAGACGACAGTGCAATAAAATGAGGTAACAATTCAATTGATCTAATGGATATCTGAGCAGATGAAAATATGCAACAACCTAATGTCATCTCAACTCAAATACCAAAGGAGAATCTCCTCGGGGCACACTTTAGAAAAGCCGAGCAATTAATCGCACAGCCTTTGACAAATATATTTCCTTGACAATAAAATATACAGAGTTTTTACTGGCAGAGGCGAACGTGGAGTAGCGAACGGGTAGAGCTGTCTCGTGCAACCGGCGCGCCTACCGTGGGGGAATATTAAACGGACCGGTGCTAGTACCCGCCAACCGTTCCATTATATCATCTTTTCATTCTGTCCCAAAACATGGATGCAATATCCAAACCGAATTGCTATATTTTCACCTGTGCCTATATAGAAAATAACACTTGCAAAAGATCGATAACTACTAATTAATTGACAATGCCTATTAGCGCAGCATTTAATAACGTAATATGAAGGCAAAACGTTCATTAAAAACGTGTCTATATCGTATATCTCTGGTGTATTTTATGTTGGTTTTATACGAAAGTCCAGTAAAATATAATTAGTGATTCCTCATTACTGCGCGGCTGGCTGGCGTGGCCCCTCTGGACGTTCGTGCGTCTGCTGGCTTATGGTTATTAATAACGGCGGGCGCCCGCTCCGCCCCGGCCCCTGCGAGCCCCCACGCTTGCTGCCGCTGCCGCTGCCGGCCGCACGTCTGACATTTTAATTCCGGAGCCGCGCTATAAGTCCACTGCATGCCTTCCCTATCGATTATTTTTATCGACGTTTCCCAGCACTGGCGATAGACTATTGAAATTAATGTAGCTGACATGTCATTCAAGCCCTGTTTCAACTGTATAGCTGTATACCAGGGGCTAATCGAAATGTTGGTATGGTAACACCTAACACGCGAGAGAAACTGTGGGCGGAAACTAGCTTTTCACAATATTGTGTAATATAAGTATGTCTCGTCTAAACAGACAATATTACAAATTACAAACAGTAACATGTATAATATAATAAGAAAAGGATTGATAATTCAATAAACAACATTATAGACAACCACCCCAGTAAAAGTTGACACAAACAGCTGAAGGACTTTTAAAACTTTTAACTTGAAGTTATTATTAGCATTAGATTTAATAACGATAAATTCGAATAAACTGACAACTGGCAAAGAGTAGTACCTGGTCTACGAGATAAAAATAATGTCGATAGAAACGGTGTACATCACTAGCAGCGACAACGAATGCTACAATGGCGGTCGGGCGAGCGCAGGTCGAGCGCAACATGGCTGCCTGGTAGGCGGTTCGAGTGAAAAGGACAGAGCTAGCGTTGGCTAGCTGCTTCCCAGTCGCACCCGCACGGAGCGCTCGCATCGATCTCCACTCTCTGTGCTCAGCCCCCAGCACCAGAAAGGCGGAACTAACAAAATTACAAAGCGCTTTCGAGCCGCTAATCATAAAATAAGATACGACGTTTCATTTCGACCGTACGACTCTCAAGCGATCTCGTTGCTGCAATGGCCCTTGACTCTCAAAATTCTCTACTGACATCGTTGAGCATTAACTGACGTGGGCAGCACGCCGTTAGTTTTGTAAAGCCTCAAATCATGTTTAGATATTTATGTTACGTTCTTGTAAGTACGCAATAGGATTTTAATTATTACTTCGGAAACAGGAAGCAAACATCGGACTGGATAAAGTTTATTAGAAAAGGATTGAGAATAAAATTTTAATTACAAACGTTCTCAAGTTTGATTAGAAACAAGAATTCCTTTTAGAGCAGGCCGAGCGTGGAGTAGAGCAGCGGCAGCGGAATGAGGCTAAAGGCATAAAGCTTTATATCCGAGCGGAGTCGGCGCCGAAACCGAGTCGGTCGGGTTTACGTTAGCATAAATTGTAGCTCCCTCGGCCGTGTTTAGTTCGAGAGCCGTGTATAAAATCGACGCAGCGCTCGTTCCCCGAGGCTAAGAGCCTCCAAGTGTTCTGCTCCGTCGATCGCTTGATATCTGACTGACGTTTAATTTTTGCGCCATACGCTCCTTGCGACGTTAACGTCTTTTGTATACGTGTACGCATGTTTCATCTTCGTGACTATCCATGCCTCATTTATCACATGTCGAATCTACTTGATTTAATGTCGGGCTATAAAAATTGAATATTTTATTGATCGGTTTATTTTCAAACCGTATTATAATGAAGATTGATTTCTATTCTTCGTCTTTTGTAAGTAAAGGGAGAATATGTTAAGAGTTTTAGTTAATAAATGCATCCCCAAGCTAATAACACTTTTATGACGAAAGTTCTATAAAAGCTCATAACTAGATATCATTTTATGGTGGCTATATGTTCTATTCTTAGATATATGTATACAAATGAGCTAGCATGTTCTACACCTCCATAATATCGCGGCACAGTCGTTAGGCTGGCCACGTGCTAACCATACAATTGCAGAACATACAAATATGTAAATTGAGCTAGGAGCGAAGCGTGCCAAAAGCGACTTGCTCACGTTTCTAGATGGATTCCGATAGCTGCACGGAGAACACGACATACGTCTGATCGACTACGACATTCAAATGTACCTGCTGATATGATGTGACGTTTGAAAATAAGGTAACAAAATACTAAACTGAAATAAAATGCAGTGTTAATAAGACGAGGCTAAGCAAAATATGTTTCTTTACTATAAAGCCGAGCTTACCCTACAATCATTTACTCATCTACGCTTACGACAACAACATTTTAGAAGACGCTAAGTACACCCAGTTTATCTATAAAATTATTATTACGGCACACAAAAACAACTTGGATGATTACAATAATACTAAAAATGAAGAGAGGGAAGAAAGAAACAGGAAAACAAACATAACGAAAGTAAAAGTTGTCCATTATGAGGGGTATGACCATAGACGGTTTATTGAAATAGTTATGGTTAGGGAAGGTAATTTTTAAAAATTGCTAACAAGGAGGGGATCCGTACATTCGGTAGCAGTTTAATGTGTGGCGATAACAGTAAAGTTCATAGCCAAAGTTCCATCCGCCGAGTATCGTGCGATTACTATAGGTACTTTCCATATAGAGTGGGTTCAATTTCGTTAAAGCTATACAGATTCATATCAGTGCTCGTGCTGACGCGAGCTATTTACGAATAAGTGCCAGAGAATATAATTCCACTGGAAAATATTTTATGAATAGTTTACAGTTTACAGACTTGACGCAGCATAATATAAATGTACGCTTTTGTGACATTGTAGTCCATATGAGATAAAGAAGTAATACCAGTGATAAGTTTACTTTTTTGCCAAATAAAATCGATATCTCCGCAATCCAAAACGCGCGTAACCGTTTATCTTGCTTTGGTGAAGCTATCTCGCAATGAGAACGTATGTCGGTCGTGAGGCAAGTCGAACGGGCCAAAATTATCGAAAATTTCCGCCGCTCGACTGCGACGTTCGCAGCGATAAAGGAAAAGCAAACATGACGCACTCTCACACAGTTTATTTTTAAGTTATTAACAATATCACTTTTGGTTAATGTTAAGTTGGGTTTCTGGGTCGGGTACTTATATTTAAGTGCATTTGAAGACATTTATGTAAATTAAATTAGGGTTATAAGTACAAAGATTTTCGAAATTGGTAATGATGATGTTTTAATCTGCATTTTATTGAACGTGAAATGTGTTACAACAATTTTAATCATTCTATCGTTCGCTTAAACATAATGGTCCGTTAGTGTAACCGGTGTCCGTCGGCAATGGTCGTTTTGAAAATAAATAGCTCTTCTTAACGTACTACTATACAAAACTGATTAAATCATGTAATTTCACTAATGTATTTAAAGTTCTAACGCTTTTGGTGGGTTTCATAACAAGTTTACAGAATTGTACAGATTTCAGTCTAGATTTTGAACTATGACATTATTGTCTAAACTGCTGTTTATGAAACAGGCTTATATCTTACTTTGATTGTACAATAACGACGCAAAAGGTTGCGTTCCGGGTTCGATTCCCGCCGCGGGACAAATGTTTGTATGATGTACAAGTATTTGTCTCGGGTCTGGGTGTTTTCCATGTATAATATGTATGTATTGTACAAACAAAAAGTATTTAGGTAGTATATCAGTCACCCAGTACCCATAACACAAGGCTTGATGGTACTGTGTGAAAAGTCCAGCATTATTTATTTATTTAATGAAACCATTCTCGTATTATTTTAATGTTAGATACTCAAAATACATCGCTAGTGATTTAGTTCTCATTAGATTGACGAAGTGAGTGACTTCCTATCCTACCCTAAATCATAGTGGCTTAATAGCTAAGAGCTATCGAGCTCCGGAAGGCACGTGAAATTGTCGGCAGCAAAGACCTGTACCGCAGGCGAAGTTGAACATTAGACACTCACTTTTATATGTGATGAATAAAGTTGTTGAATAACAAGCTAAAACAAATCTAGAATGATTCAACAATTCAATCTTTCAGAACTTCATCAATGACACACAAAGTAAGGACAAAGTTAAAACTTGTTTCGCGGTCCGCGACGGTCGCCGTTTCCTGGTTCGATCAAGTTTTTTACGGGCTTGTATGTATGTACAATTTATGGCCAACCATCAATTTGAATTTCTTCGTTAGTAACTAGCGGGGATTATTTTATACGATATTTGAGCAGGTAATTTAAAAATGTATACTTAGAAACATGGAATATCATTTAGGCGATTTTAGATTAAACTAACCTTCGTTTTAGAGGGAAAATTAGAGTCCAGCAGTTTGACATCGAACTTCTACGCGTCATCCATCAATACCCCAGATTCATGCAGTTTTTATTCATGTTAGAAGTTAGTCTTTGAACTCATTAGCCAGACGTAGCTAGCATTTGAAGATCAAACCCCTCGTCAGAACACAACCAAGAAAGCATTCATGCGTCATGAAAGAAGTCCTGCTGAATTATGTCAAACATACGAAAAAGCTTTTTTTTATCTATCGTAGATTGATAAATGGCAAAGCCGTAAAGGACTTCTTGGCGCAGACTGATTGCTACGTGTTTTTTTTTCTTAGCTTAAGGTTGACTGACCTGATGCTGCGGAGGCTGAGCGCCGTGAGGTATGTGCGGCGGATGCTGCGAGTCTTGCGTAGGGGACATGCCGCCGGGTGCGTTAGAGGCAGCGCCGGGGCTCGGCGCGCCCGGCGGCTGGTTGGGAGGTTGAGGTGAACCGCCACGCTCATAGCCCTGCTGACAAGGAAATCTTTTAGGAACAAATCAAAGTCAAGGTCAAGAACTGCAAGGGCTTTGGCTTTGTTTGTGGTGAGGACACAGTGGTTACAAATAAACGCAACCTTTTTTGCAGACATAAATTAGTTTATTACCAATTACATAATAAAATAATTAGTATCCGGAAAGAACGCAGCGGACCGATAGATCCTAATGTGTCGGTCTAATATTACATAAATACATATATTAGTATTCTTCTCTTTATCTACTAATTTTTCGTAGAATTGTTTGAAGGAATGGACCAATTCGCAGCAACATTAGACCCATAGTTAATTTAGAGCATTTGTTTTTTTATCAGATAGAGCATCCAAAAATGCGAAAAAAAAATTTTTTGTTTAATGCATTTATTAATTTTATCAAAATCGACAACATTTTTCCATAACTATAGCCGTTTAGATTTTCCCCTAAGAGGACCCTCGACAAAACTCATCTGGTATAATATAAGTACCTACCAATAGCAAGTTAGTATAAAATAATCAGACACGTGCAAGCACACAGGTCGACGACCACGAATGGCCTTGACCGTGCATCTATTATGCACACTCGTTTACTTTGCAAACGAGTGCACCGCAACGCATCTACGCCTACAAACGTCGGCCTATGTAAATATCTATATATGTGTGTGCCTACACCAGACAGAACGGAAAAAGCTTTACTGATTCGGGCGAAATTATAAGATTGTGTGAATTTCCAAAATGAATACCTTGCTTGGTTTTCTTTTGAATTTTTTGCACAAATTGTAATAAACTCTACATTATATTGGACCGAAAATACAAAAAAACTTAACAAGAATCGCAGTAGGTTCTAACGATCAGAGTAATTTTCTGTTTCTATAGAAACCAAACAAACGAACACCCGCATTCAGCATTGTACATTGCTTAGCATTTAGCATTGCATTCAGTGCTTATCTATTGCAGACTTACTAGCAGACAATCGTGCAATGCTTTCACTAGGCGGCCAGTTTCCGCGTCACGATCCAAGGCTCCAGCTAGCTTGATATAGAAGGCCTGATATTCGCTAATCCAGGTCAAGAGAAGTCATTCACTTTTAATGTTTTCCCCTTCCAGCTGACGATAATTGAATAACGTGACGTCAATAGTTCACGGTCTCCCCATTACGTCGCATTGTTCTTGCTAGCTTGGATATACCTAGAGAGCGGTGGTGTTTTTAATTTAACACGAATATGATATCAACAAGGTATTGTTGCGGGTTTCTATTTATCATGGTCTGAGATTATGTTGATACTCGTAATAGGGACTTAGGTGATTATGATCCATGGACAGTAAATCATCTTCCATTGAGATTGTGAAAAGCTTATAAAAAGCAAGTTTATCGAAATTTTATAATGTGTTGGAGAACTAAGTCGATTTAGTACCACAGCACCGTTTGTAATGGTGCTAGGGTCGCCTTCTATTGTAGCTTTCACTGCTGAGTCGGTAATTGGATACGTTGCGCCTCATTTGTCGGTGAGCTTGAAACCTGTCCAATAACGGGCAGGAGCAACGGATTTGGCGAGGACGTTAGCGTTACAATACAACCAGTTGGATAAAGCCTAGTGGGGTGCTATACCTTACATATCAATTGGTGTTTGTATAACGTACGTAAATAGCAACTGGCTGGAAATAGCAACTCTTTGTTTTGTTACCACTTGGGTGAATTTCAATAAACATTTACTTGGAACCATTTCAAATATCTACGTAGAGTTCAGAAAAACTTTGAAGGTGGCAGGGGTGACAGAGGGGGGTGCCTCTGCCCAAACAAAATAGAAAGAATTCAGGCAACTTTCACTGAATAATAATTTCGCGGTTAAAGTTTGTAGATTCGAGAGTAACAGGAAATCAAGACTAATGCTTAGCAGCTGAGTCGAACTGAGTTTTAGTCGAACATCCGCGCCAGTCGCCAACCAATCCATCAAAGGAGGGTGCCTGAAACGGGTGTGGGGTACCACCCCCTCGTACCCACATAAATATTGCGGGTAGGTAGGTGAGTACAAACCCTTTGACCGAGTTCTGTTTACTTTCGTTTTCGCTCAGCTGACGGGGCCGCCACCCCGCTCGAACATCACCTCCACTATTATTATGATAATTAGAGAGCTATCAACACGATATTAACTATGCAAAATCTAATAAAGGCGACATCTACCTAGGGCCAGGTGACACAGTAAATCGTGAGTCGCACTTCACATTTTAACAAGATGTTCATCCCTAGAAATACGTATACAGTGACACAATATCAATTGTTTGCGTTTCAACTAAATTAACGTTCCAATATAATTCCCGTTTGAGGGATTCTTGTCGATTAAAGAACCTGGGGAGGATTGATGGGTGGCAATTCCGTCGATGGCTTTTGGGTTTCAACGTAAAGGTGCGAATGGGGTGTCCCCGAGAGCACTCAAGGTTGCAACGAGTGCGGACGCGGCAGACAGGGTGTAGACGTGCATTATTAGGTGGGTGCCGGAACACCCGCGGGAGCCATGTCGGGGGTGGCGGGGTGCGCGTACGTCATCACCTGAGGCGCGTCCTTGAAAACGTCGTCGCATTCATTGCACCCGGATACGGGCTGTATCCCCGAGCCCGCAACATACGAGTGCTCAAGATCCCGTCTACCCTTGTGCCGCCTTTATCTAACTCACGGCCACGCGCCACTTCCACCCACTCTCCTAGATACTTCAGCGGCATAAGGAGCAAAGCTCGACTACTAAGGCGTGAACTAGATGTCACAAAATATAAGTCCATTGCCAATGGAATCAGCAGGATACTTCACATTCACATTATTATTATTTCAACTGGAAAGAGTTTTAGTTAAAAATTAGTAAATCAAATCAAGCTTTAATAGATGCTAGCAGTGTCGCATTTACTTTACAGCAAAACAGGTGTACCGAACATCGCGGTGATTTAAATGTGAAGTGATAATCATCGCACGAGAACATCATGAACATGAAAACGAATGAGAACCTTATATCCGAGAGAGTTTGAAAGTTATCAGTGATGGATTGGTTGAAGATCAAAAGGTTAGCGTGGCTTTTTCTATAGGGAAGGCCGAATTTCACCCCGAATATGTTAGATAGGCTGAAAGATGACTTAGAGTTATGTTGAGATGACGGCGAATGGAACGGACTGGAGGAAACGTATTTTACCTCATGTTTAGAGGTAAGATTCTCGCAAAAATCATTTCGACTGAAGAATTTTACAGCAGAAGTTAATAATATCTGAGATGAAGCAATCATTGACATCTCTTTCTTAGACACCCACTAATGGCTGTTTTGGTCCATAAGGTTCTTATGACAGAAAAAATCTATATATTAATCATGGAGGGAGTGAAATAAGGGTTGAATGTTTGTATGGGGAGTTGGTAGTTCCAGTTAAATGCAATAGATGGCGTTGCTAATAAGTATGTTATTTCGCTGACGAAGTCGCGGGTACCAGCTAGTAATTCATAACTTTTGAACACTATAACAGCAAAGTCGGGGCGACGTCGAGGCGGCGTCGGGGCACGGGCGAAATTGACGTGTGCTAAGCGTCGAGGCGGCGGAGCGTGTATGTCTTGTTTCATTTATTCAACATGTCATCTTCAAAAGATGAGTAGAGACAGGTCATTAGAAGTCGCGGAAGGGGCGCGCGCCTCGCCCGCGCCGCGGCCCCGCCTCGTCCGCGTCTCGACTTTTGTTTGTTTTTTACTTTTTTCAACGAGATTCGCGACCGCGCAGCGCCCCCGCCTCGACTTTCGTTTCTGTTAGCGACACGCCTTATTGTTAGAAATGGTAGGTGACGTGACAATGTTGTGAAAATCCTGTCTTTTTTTCATTAGGGTCCACTAGTGTGTTAGAGATCAAGTAACACATTTCATTTGATAGAATTCTTTCGACTCTTCATTCCATCTTCAGGTAGCTCGCTGTCGCCAAAATATTGCATTGTACAAATCCATAAGTGTGCAAAATTTCAGCTCAAAAGGTACTAGGAAGTGGTTCAGTTGTCCTAACAAACTGGAGAAGTTGAATATGTTCCTCAGGTTCCTCTAAAACTAGATGATGATGAAGATTAATTGATGGTACACGTACACATAAAACAGAAAAAGAACGGAGAATGAGAGTAAATGAGGCGAAGGCTGTAGTATGTGAGGGAGGATCGTATCAAATGGAAATCAAACCCCTACAGAAAAGAGACGTGATTTTATATAGAGGAAACCGATATCTAAAGCTTGAGACCACTCAATTATTAACTGCACACTAATATACACCTCATGTCTGCAGAGAATAAGATGTTTTTATGTTTAAACGGTTTTTTTTTTTTTTCAAATAAAAAATACGGTAGTTCTCAGTGTTTATTTCAGTCGGCACATAACGTTTAAGCAAATTTATAAGTTTTTTGGAATAACATTACCTGCATTACCTATGGTCTCGAAACGACCCCGTTCGCCGTGGATTCATTTCTTAACAGCGATTTCTACACGAGTTCGCTCCAAGAACCCTGCTTCAAACGTACCTCGAGCTCCGTTGCACAACGAGCTTACGTCAGCGAGCGCGCGAAGCGGCTTACGTCATTCGAGCGTATCTGTGCAGACCCCACTGTAACTTGGAACTTATAGGAGAGTATACAGAGTCGCTTTTGTACTACGAAGGCTTTATCGTGATAGAACGTTTATATTCACGTGAGTGGATGAGGCTCCGACGCGCCGCCGCCGGCTCAACGATTCTGAGAAACGTTCGAGTCTCTCTCTAGTTTCGGACTTGAAATGAATCGTATATAACTCGACACGACAACGGCTAAACCCAAGATATTTCTGAGAAAAATCTGCTCGTAAGGATCCGTTTCACAAGTCAGTACACTTTCCGGTGTTATTGTTAAGCACGAATAATAAAATCATTAGTTATGTAGTCTGACTGAATGTTATTTTACAATCATGACGCTATGAAACTCTATATTTTCACCTGGTGGCATAACATTGTAATCTAAATTTCAATATATAAGTCACCACTAACCAAATCCACACTGCTACTTCGCTACAAAGTGTAAGCCGAGGTTATTGACCTCAAATCTACATAACCAACAATACAATATCTTGGTCATCAATCAGAATTAATCTGCGGTTGCAAATACCAATACTACCTTTGTAGGCATCTATGACTAATGCATGAATTTGTGCAGATCACAACCAGTAGGTAAACATGATACACTACACGTCTATATGTAATATCATTACTTACGATGTTTAGCAAAGCTTTTTAAAATGGCGATATTCACAGTAGTGATTAAATTAAGAATTCGTTTCGATAGTTGACAAGGGTAATAAAAACGAATTTTTATTCAGTTGCATGTTTTACACATTACATAAACATAACTTTTTAGCACACGTTATAGCATAGCAGATAATATCTTATAACATCTAATATTATTAGATGTTTAAAAACCTACAACATACCTGATGAGGTGAGAAAGGCGGTCGGCTATTAGGTCCGCCAGGTCCCGGCGGCGGATACCTCTGCGGGTAAGAACCTGGTGGGCCGTAACCTCCTGGTGGCTGCTGAGGTCCGCCCGGAGCACCGCCATAAGGCGGCCCACCGTAGCCCCGCGGCGGCTGTAAAATAAGTAATATACTGTCAATTAAATAATATAATTATTGCAGTTTGGAAAGAACTAGTGCATGATGCTCGGTAAATTAGGAAATATTCTAACTTAGGTTTAGGGTTTCAACTTCTAAAAATGTAACCTAAGAAATAGTTTATTTTATTTTTTTAAACATTTAATTTACAGTTTATCATAATTTGAGCTCCAATGTAGCTTGGTAACTTAATCTATAAACTTAATTGAATAAATAATAAATAAATAAATAATGCTGGACATTTTCACACAGCATCATCTAGCCCCAAACTAAGCAAAGCTTGTATTATGGGAACCAGATAACTGATATACTACTTACTACTACTTTTTGTTTGTAAATACATACATATTATACATAGAAACACCCAGACCCGAAACAAATATCTGTAGGTCATACAAACATTTGTCCCGCGGCGGGGATCGAATCCGCAACCTTCTGCGTCGCAGGCGGACCTTCGCCCACTGCGCCACAGAGGTCGTCCATAATAATTTTCGCTCTCTCGTTTAATTTGTTTAGGTACAAACTGTTTATCAGTCTTGACCAACAATTCATAAACTATACTCAAACCGACATAGGTACATACAACATGAATTACAGAGAGCGCATGGATGAGAGATCACCAAATCTCATCTCAAAACCGAATTGTTCAGGGTAGCATTATTCAGTAATTAGATTTTCCGTGCAAACGTAAAAAAACTAACATAAATTAAATTGCTTAACCCTTAATAACGACACATGTAAATTCAATAAATTAACATGCCTATGAACATTAAATGACATAGAATCTATTGTACGTACATTCTTATACAACCTATTTATTTATTAAACAATGATTTACCCACAACTCAAAATAAAATTATTTTAGCAGGCAGCAGATACTGTGTCTAAATAATTTACGTCCAAAATAATTCCCAGTGCCAACAAAGTCTCCCCGCTTCAGTTTTCAGCTTTCATTTTGTTCTATGATGGAAATTCAATTATTCGTAGGTAGGTACGAGCCCCGCTCTGACATGGCAAACGAGCGACGGGAAAACGCTATTACACTTTGATCAATGTTTTACGTCTTTGAACTACAACGTTATCCTGAAGGATTCTCGATGTAGTTTGACTTAAGAGGTATGAGACTCGTGTTCACCAATTAGAGTTACATTTTTACGAACATCGGGGTGTTTTATGGCGAATTCAATGATTTATGGGGGCGGTGTTGCGGGGTGCGGTTAGCGAGGGGGGAAGCGGAGAGGGTTGCGCAGGGTGCAGGCGGCGGGGGCGGTAGCACGCCATTGGCCAACACGGCATCGATCGCGCGACGAGCTCAGAGCGGCCCGCCCGCGTTTAGCCAGCCTCCACCTACGTTAATAAGTAATCATCCGACCCTGCGATACCTCAGCGAGTTTTCCGGACAGAGCTGAGGCTGCCGACTCGGCCCTCGTATCTCTAGTCAATTGGAACAAAGAGTCTCTGAGTACGGCGACCTTCTTATTGACAATGCCTTCATGTTAAGATTTGGATATATTAATACTAGATCTAACATAAATACCTTATACCTATATATCCTATTGATCCAGAATTTCACAACAAACACACAGTACAAGATTTAAAGTACAGAAGTAAGTACAAAGCTTATGTTACAATGGAGTCTGACTCAGCACTATGTTGTGTTTGTAAAAACACAACGCTGACCTTCCTCCTTTCAGATCTTTAGACATTAAAATCCTTATATTATTGCATCGGTTTAGTCAGACACATACTAACTAATTAGAAGGTAGAATTTCATACGACAGATCTTTGACGACAGATTCTTTTCTTTTTTTTTTATCTTTTCAGATATTTGAATATTTGTCGGTTTTTTTAACGAAAATCTGGTCATAAACTGACTAGCATAATACGGTTAGCACTGAAAAGTGGGGCACGTTATTAAGTAATCGAATCAATATTTTAGAGTTATAAAAACGTGCTGTTAATTGACAAAGAGATTTAAGAAATATATTGCTATTTCTTGTGATTTATGTGATATAGTCTTAGAGGAGATTTATTTATCTTTATGTTGAGTTGAGAAAATAGAAAAAGCCCCTTTCTTAACTTCAGAACGGTTGCTATTTCTTTAATTTTTAGTAACATTTATTTGCAAAGATTGATCCATATCAGCAACAAAATGCATTGGTTCAATAAAACAGGCTGTATTTTTAAAATCATTTAGGTAGATTTCCGTCAAAAGTAAAAGATTAAAATAACTATGCAGTTATTGTTTTCTTATTAATCGAGCGAGGGCATGTCTGCTTTTACTACTTTTCTCGTATCGTGGTCTCAGACTTGGCCATCAGCGCCCTTCTCAAAAACTACACTGTATGTCGTGTATTACTTGAATTAAAATACCCGTACGAGCAACTTGTAGAGACAAATTAAGATAACTTGTGAGTTCAGAAATGACTGCAGTGGACTATTTGATTATTTCACCATTTAAATGATACATTTTATTAGCTAACTAAACATCCAAACAGTATAAACATTTTGATATTTAGTTCATTTCATAAGTACTTATAAAGTAAGCTGATAGGGATGAACACAAAACGAACACGAATGACAAAATACTTTTATTTGAAGTAAAATGTATTGCAATAAAGCCGGCAGTGCAAATGTGTAGTGCCGTTAGGAATGCGACCGGATTCCAATCCGGCTCGTCGACACGACTGCATTCACCCACTTGCATTGCTATTATGTCATTCATTACCAATGGCCTAAACATTAACCCCGTTTCATATTTTATTTATACATTGCTCTAACATGTTCAAGAACTTATATCATATCGTCATAGTTTATATTTAGTTTTCGTTACATTTATAGCACCGGTTAACCTTTTGCAGCGTTGTAGTAAACAATTATAGGTACGTAATACCTACGACGTCATTTTTATGGTTCCGTACCTCACAAAAAACGGAACCTTACAGGAATACTGGTTTGTCTGTCTGACTGTCAGCCTATCACAGCCAATTTGCACCGAATCTATTGTGCCGGTTAAGATTTAATTTGGTACGGATACGGTTTTCAGAAACCCAGATACGGAGGGAGGATTTTCAAATTGGACCACTTTTAGGGGTCAAATTAATGGTACATATGTTTACGACCTTTCGCACATTACTTATAAATAAAATAAAACAACCTATAAGAAAGAAGATTATGGAACCCTCTTGCAATTTTAACTTGGCCGTTTTTGATTGATATTCGGCTGTTGTGTAAGCACGAGCAGAGGTAGGCCAAAGAATAGATGGATGGATTTTATAAATGATGACGTTAGAAATGAGTGAGGAGAATGGAAGAAGAACACGATTTTGCACCGACCCCACATAATGTGGGACAAGGGCAGGAAGGAACATGATGATGTTGTGTGAGCACGGCCACATAAGTACCACTCCCATTAGCTTATCTTTAGCCAAGAACGAGTGTTTGCATTGATATGCATGTGTGAGATACTAAGGGAATGTTATGAAGATATTGGTATAGTATAGAATTGTGGAAGGTAGTAACAGATGGTGCCCATGCCCAGCACAAAGTCAGCCTAAAACTATCCTTAACCGGCGAGCTTAGGCATATTTAAGACGAATGACGTAATGATAATAAATACGAGTATAAAATACCTACTGGTAAATTTATAAAGACAAAGGCTATCGCTAGAAAAAAAAGTTGCCGTGGAAGATGATTCATTAACGAGAATCAAGTAAAGCAGAAGAATTAACGTGATGTTGCAACTACCAACAAATAGACGAAACAACCTATTAAAAACAAAATTATAACAATAAAACGTACAAAACGCTGGTTATCACTGTCGTATGAGATTACAGTATCTATAGTGGTAATGTTAATTACGTTACGATAGCTAGAAGCAAGGCCTGTAATGAAAACATTGGCATTCATACAACAACAGTAGCAGTCAGTGTGCGCCGACGGATACGAGCAAACATTACATAACTTTGATTGTGTTTGTAAAAAGTTGGGGATTCCCTCCACTACAAACAAACGCATCTTACACCGACACGCCACAAATGTGTGAGTGTAACCTTGCCTTCCTTTACATATTAAACGCCGCCGTCGGGCTATCCCTTTGCGTATCTTTACAAAAAAGTCGAACCATAACTACCTACCTATATTGTGTAACCAGAAAGAGAGAATGAATGAGATTGACTGTTATTGCTATTATTATCCCGGTCGTCTCATCGAGCTCCTGTGAAAAACGATAAAAGGTCTGCTGACCGGTTTTACTTTTTATGTACTGAGTATCAACAATGGCACGTAAACCGTATTCATTGAATCATCTGTTTCGATTTGACTTCCGAGACGCCACGTGCCACGAATAACTGTGCTTTACGGAACATCTTTGATCATCAATGGGCTTTGTTCTGTTATTATTATTATACTGTTGAGTAAGTACTGCAATTATCTTTGTTGAGTAATTCTTTCTTGTATAATATCACATAATACATAATACACAGATAGGTAATATTTTATGCAGCAAATCATGGACGACATAAAGTCAACGTTACATTGACTTCGTCGTGTAATCTTTTATGCAACTCTAAATAAACATATGCATTTCATTTTATGTCAAGCACATTTGGGTTGGTAACATATTATTAGTTAATAATCATTTTAGTCATCATCAAAGAATTCTATATAATGGTATTCGGGTATGTAATGAGAAGATCTACAACACTATTTAAAATATGAACCCTTGAGAGCTTCCGTGCTGTTTATTAGTACCGCGCCAACGAATGCGCCCACCTCACAATAGCGGCCTTCACACGCACAATCTTTCGCGAGTGACTGAGCGTATAGGATTGCGCGCGGGATTCCGCGGGAAAGCCGGTACATGCAATCGCGAGTGATAATTTTGATGTTACGCGTTCTTTCGCGCGCGATTGGCTGTATCACTCGTGATAGATTGTGCGTGTGAAGGCTGCTAATCTCAGCCGTAGACTAGTAGGAAGATATTCAAATGCCCGCGTATTTTAATTATAAGTATCTATAAATAGAAAGAGCATTACGTCTGTTATGCAGTCGTCGGTTACGGCAAGTTATTTCGGTCTGTGCCGTCACGAGCCCCTGTGAATGTCAAGCTCGCGGCATCGCTAACTAGGTGGTGCGGTTAGGCAACAGGTGGCTTGCACAACGATCTCTTAGCTGACAAAACAACAACGCCGAAGTCACTAGGTAATAATGCAAATCTAAACAAAAAGCTGCGACTTAAATAAAACAAGTCGCAGACAAAAGTCATAGTGGGTATCATGAGTCTTCAACCAATTTCAAAACACGAGAAGATTTATGCTATACTCTACTGTATGCGTTTTTTAATGTATCTCGGTAAATTCTAGACCGATTTTAAATACTATCTCTTACATTCTTAAAGAAGAAAATTTAAAGTGGTCTCATTCTGATTCCAAGGGATTGATACCTACTTGTCCTGTGAAACGGAACCTCATTATCTCTTTACCTACAACATCGAAGTCTGTTTTTTTTTTACTATTTTAAAACGTAATTATAAACTTTTTAATCCGCGCCCCATTCTTGATTGAAACTCGTACCTTCATTCACAGCTCCATTTCTTACAGAAAGTCGGTTCGCTGCAAACTAGGAAACTTGTTGTTTTTAGTGCCAATAAGATTTGCTAAAACTTGCTCGACATCTTAGTACCTTATTAACTTAGATTTTTAGGCATTGGTCTATGATGATGTCCTAGCCGTTGCTCAATACACAGTTCATGCCTCTTTCCCGTAGTGGTAGGCAGAGACCGAAGATCAATTTTGGTCGAATTCAGTCAGAACTACTTTCTATTTGACAGCTTAAGACTAATATACAAGCAAATGCTAGTTAAACAAGCTTGCAAAGCGCTTGGGTAGGCCAATTATTTTTAGGAGACGTTCTATGATGACGTTTCTTAATAGTTGTACAATAGATTCGGTATCCTCTTACTGTTTATACCTACTTAGACCTTTTCTATACTAGATGATTGAAAAAGCGTCAGGGGGCAACCTATGCCTACACTCAACGGGACGCTGTAGTAGCCTGGGACATTTTTGAGATGGTATAGGCTTGCCCAGCACCTAATCCATCCTCTCAGCTTAACCAGCCTTGTCCACAGGAAAGACAACGTCAATACGTGTGAAGCCGACTAAGCTGCGGGTTTCCTCACGATGTTTTCCATCACCGTTAAGAGCTCGTGTTAAAGTGCATATAAATTTTACGAAACGAAAAATCTATTGATGCACGGCCGGGATTCGAACCCACGAGCTTCGGATTGAAAGCCGAGGCACAACCCCATTCAGCCAACACGGCTTTTATACCTACAACTTTACAAATCACAACAGCACTGTAACATTGACCTGGTAAAAGTCCCTTCCCCACCCACAAATTTCGTTTCAAAATCCTTCAAGTGTACTGCACCTAACTATACCTACACAGATTTGTTTATTGTGTTTGAGTCTGGACAAACCGAAGGGTCGCGTCGGCGGCGTCAGTCGTTCTTTAGAAGAGGGACTGCTAAACATAATACTAGATTTCAAAATAATTTCATGGGAATATGACATTTTGCACAATTTGTGAAGTTATCAACGAAAACATGATTTTTGCTTCTCCTGTAAAGTTGTGTTTTTGCAGTTATCCTTTTATTCCCCGGAGAAATCGATGATGGTAAAATGGAACGCTTTCTCTTGTTTTTAGCCTAGCCTCCAACCTCGATACCGTCCGAAAAGGTACTTCGTTCTAAAAACCATTCAGCTAACTACTCTGTGAAAATAGAGGTATGATAAAACACCTTGGATTTTCACATTTGGAAAGCTCCTTTGAACCCAATATTCATAGCATTAAGAAATACCGAATTATGCTTTAATAATATTGTTTAAGAAATAAGTAGCCAAAGATTTGATGTCAAAACAGTAAACTCACTCACATAAATAAATGATTTAGGTCGTTGGGTTGGTAAGTGGAAGTCAATTACCTTTCCGACTGAGCTCAGAGTAAAGTCCTTGGCAATGGCCCCTTTATACAGATACTTATGCTTACACATTTATCGGTGTTAGTAGGAACTACTAGTAATCTGTGGTATTACGTCACATTGTTTGCATCATTGAAGTTGGCGATCAACGGCGAGTGAAGTTGTAGAAACTTTAGCGAGTTATAGCTATGAAACCATACTAGCATCAGTTTTATATAACTGTAGTTCAAAATCGTATGAAAGTAAGATATTATACGAGTACAATAAAATTTGTGTTTGTCGATTATCAACGTTTACGTTAAAGACTTATCAAGCATGACGGAAAAAATATGGTTTATGAGTAAGTCATTGAATCATTATTAAAATAAATAATTTACAACTCGATGCATGTTATCAAAGCAGCCGGTAGCAGTGATAAAGCTTGACCTACAAAACTCCCTTGTTATTAATCCAACGTTTTGATTTGAACCGAGGACCGGCCTCGGCGAAGGGAGCCGGCAATTACGTGACGTCACCACGGTTTAACGACCCCATTACAACATTCAACATTATTATTGTGTATGAATGAATGCAGGCCGCGTGACGAGTGACGTTTTTGTTCGCCAATACTTGCAGCTATGATGTAAGGTGCATAATGTTTACATACCTATTATAAGCAAGACGCAACGCGCAACGTAACTACGTAATATCATCCCATCCTGCCGCGCATACCTCTTGTGACTCGGGTCTACCACAAACAATATGGGCACTCAAAAGTTGTACAAAGATTCGAGTAGCCAACCAATAATGCCATGCAAATATAGCCATTTGCTTATTATTATTAATTATTTATCTTACTTACCGAAGTTAAATTTTAATAGATTTAGCAGTTATGCGGTGAGTGACCTGATGCGGTAGACGACCGAGGTCGCAGCTATTATCCAAGCATAGCACAATGACTCGATTATCGGACGGCGAGTCAGAGGCGGCTCGCATTGATTTTACGAAATCCACATCACGGACTGAGAATGAACGGCCTCCGTCGGCCCATTCATCTCGTTTTCATGTACTGCGCCACTATTGCGATGCGAAAGTGAGAGCGAAATTTGCTCAGAAACTGCACTACGCACAACCGCACAACTCAAACACGTAATGCCCTAAATACGGAGATTGAATAGATATCGAAATTAAACTGGAAAATCTGGAAATCCAGTTATTGGCAATCCAACTCACTTTTGTGATTCGAAAGATGGTCCTAAGTTTTTATATCAATAATATCAATTAGTACAGTTTAGGGATTACTGTGGTAACCAGATTCAAAGACGAAATCCGAATATTCGCCGTATTCATTCAAAAATGGGTTTTGTGCAAAGAAGAGTAATTTATAATCAGTTGACTTAACCGACACCAAGTGAGATTGATCAGTAAGACAACATTGATTACAACGTGAACCTCATCTTCTTAGGCGAACTGCGCCTCTCACTTTACATCGCGGCGTAGATAAAGAAAGCTTATGGTATTAAATGGATACCGGCAACGCCACCCAGTTGCAAGACAATTGTGTAGGTAGGCAAACACACACACATCGACATCACACACAGCTAAATCTAAATATAGCGGGCGCCGATATCAGCGGCTCGCCCTTGAACCAGTCGCACGGAAACATTTTATTATTATTACCGAGCTGTCGGCGAGCTCGAGTATGTCGGGTCGACGACCCCGTAACCACGTGTCTCCTTATCGACAACTATCTAACACGATTGTGGGTAAACAAAATGCCGAGATAAATGACTAATTCCACAACACTAGCCCATTTAAGCCATTCATAAATAATAATCAGCGTAACGTCATACTGATTTCGATTACAATACCCGCCAGCAACGTGACGGTGTTATGAATTTCCAAATAGGGAAAGGTTATCGTCTCCAGTTTAATCAAATACAGCAGGCGCCCGTATACATTTAACACTTCACAATACAGATACGAAACATTGATTTGTGTACAATGCAATGCTGCCCTGATACCAACAACCATTCTCAAAAGCAATCGTGTACGTCCAGCCTATAAACGTATTTATTATAAGGTAAAAAAGAAATCAGAGGCCGCAAGCAATAGGTCCTAGCCTAGCAATATCAATAACAGACTAGCGGCCTGTCCGCTGCTTCTTGCACGTGGTAAGTTTTCAGTGTTACTGCTTTATAGCCTACGTCACTCAGGAATAATGTAATTCTAATTGGTAAAATAATTTTCAAACCCGGATCAGTAGATCCTGAGATTACTTCTTACAGACATACAATAATGGTGTTTGAAGATATAGATAGACCAGAACCGCGCATAATGAAACACATGCATAAGAAAAGAATATGGAACAGACATGGAATGCGCCATGCTCAGAATATCACACGGAGCCTTCATAATAACCCACGAATTTGACGTCGCACATAGGCTGCAATCATGGATATGCGGTTAACGAGACTTATAGTGGCGATGTGTAGGCCACTTAGCTATAATTTTGAGGGGAGGATAGGAGATGGACGAAGAATGAGTGAATATTGTCCAAAGACGCTCGAAAACCAAGAAGCAGACGAGCCCAGCTCAGAGATAACTGTAACCAGAAATCACTGGATGAGACAAACCAGGCAGCGTAAGTGAGATGTCTTAAAAAATATAGTACCTAATTTCGTGAATTAAACAATAGAAGTGAGTGTTGTGTCTTACGATGAGTGCTAAATATTCATAGTTCCACATAATTGGCGTATAACATTCGATGAATCATACAGCGTGTCGGATATGCGGACGGAAGTAAATCCATATCGTGGGAAGTGGGACATTGTTGTGTAACCGGTATTTGTTCACCGGCCAGCCTACGGATACATCCTTACAAATGCGTACGACCTTGAATGTGAACTCGAAAGTGTAAACAGGCACGTGGTCGATGCATTGTTTTACGACCGCGAATGAAAAGCCCCAGACAAATCAATGTTGAAAGGACTTATTTATCTACAAAACTAAGTTAACGGTAGAATAACTCAACTGATATTGAAAGAGTTTGATTAATGAGGATGCAAGTCCCGATTTTACTTAGATTATTAGATGTTGTATCATGAATACCCAAAATGTAACCAAGTAACGACCTTAAAACTAACCAACGCCAACGACACGTTAAAACGAAGAGTAAACTGAAAATCAAATAGAAGGAAAATACAGAGTGGTCGTTTAAACTAGATACACGTGTCGGATGTCAAGTTCCATTCACGTTGATTCCGTCAACACGCGAGCCGGAACCTCTACATAATGTATGTGCGAGGAGTGTTGGCTAAACCCAGTGCCGAGCTACCCTTTACCCCGTTTTGTAACTGGGAGGCGAACGCACAAATCTCCGCCTGGGAAGCGAGTAATATTTGCCTACACATCAAACTTTCACTATCGTCGTGGGCTTTCGTTTTTATATCTGCTAACTGCGCGGCGAGCCGGCTTTGTTATTCCTCCACGATGTTTTTTTCCTCTTTCCGACGGCGGCTGACACGCCGCAGTGACGGGAACCAGTAGTCGTTCACTTGCTTTCGATTTTTTTCACGCATAATGCTTTATTGAATTCGCAAGCGTTTTTCCATAATAATATAGTAAGTATAACGTGCATTTATGAACACATACAAAACGCGAATGTTTATGAGGTTGTCTATTTGTTTGTTGGTGAAACTTACATTTTCATACAGATAGACGTTTGATAGACCATATTTTGCTGTAATTGACAAGACGTGGGGCATTATTCTGTAATTCAACTGGCAATGGACATGGGCTTCATTTTTACATTTGAAACCCATTCTGGACTTCAATTGTCATTTCCCTATTATGTGATTCGTTGGGCTCTATTGGAATGACAACTGGGAATGGATTTCAAGTTAGACAATAAGACTGCAGCCTTATTGTCTAACTTGAAATCCATTCCCATTTGAATAAAAAATCAGGATAATTAGAAAACAAAAATCGGAGTTAAGGAATATTTTTGTACTTCTGATAGTTTTGTAAAACCTAATGGTCGCCGAGTGGTCGAAATTCAGTCAGAGATATAAATTATTCCTGAAGTCAAAACACGCTCTTCATAATTTACTTACACTATTCATATTCATGCAGTTATCCGAAAATTCAATTATTTATTTAGCCCATGTTGTCTCACTGCAGGGCAAATAACTCCCTCCTCATTTTCCAGGCATTCCCGTATTTAACTTGACCATTCTGTTAGACACTTTTTGGTGACACCGATAACCTTAGTGCGTTCGCGTATTATCGAATTTCTGATCCTGTCAATCAGCCGAAACCACTAGAAGACTGCGTTCCATGATAGCCGGCTGACAGAACTCGAGTTTGGACTTTTGCTGAAGTGTCAAAGACCAAGTTTGCGTATGTGAGTAAGCGTATGTGGAGTGAGGTTTGATTGAAATAATGTCCAATTTTTTGTTACTTTTCCAGATTGGCCCACTCTGCTCCCCTTCCACAAGAATATAAAACAAGACGAAAAAACGGAAGGAGACCTTTGCCCGGCAGTGCACAGTGGGACAATATAGGCTGAAATAAATACTACTAATATATACTCTTATAAATTAAAGAATATAATATTTATTCTATCTCAAAGTTTGGTTAATCTTAAAAAATAAATCACACACTCTTCAAGGAAAAAAACCATATACATATAATCTCAAAGAACTTATTAAATAAAATAATGCTGGACTTCACACAGCATCATCTAGCCCCAAAGTAAGCAGAGCTTGTGTTATGGATACTACATGACTGCTATAATATACTTTTTGTTTGTAAATATATTGAATATACAAACATTTGGGATTTCATCAATGTGGAAGCACAATTTAAGTCAAGGTATAAATAACCATGTAGGTATACATAGATAGAGATGCTTAAGTGGAGATGGGCACATGGCCAGCCGGGACAAATGATGGACCAAGGCAGTAACAGAGTAGTGGCCAAGACATATGCGGTGGCCTCAAGGCAGACCACCTGCCTCATGGTCAGACGACATTGCAAGAACAGTGGATCAAGCTGGCACAAGACCACCAGGAGTGGCTTGAAAGAGAAGAGGCCTATACAAAATTGATAACCAAATTGGTCAGACAATTTTCTTTGAGAATGAGAATTACAATTATTCAAATATTTACAAAAAATAATAATTCTGATATATGATCCTGACACCATATTTCTCTCTCGTTCTATCTTATGAAGCACTTGTGTGTAGCTTGCTTAGTCAAGCAAGCTACACACAAGTGCTTAAGAGCAAGCATTCAACAAGCAAATAAATTCTTATTTGCTTGTTGAATGCAACATTCGGAATGGTCAGTAAGTAGATGTGCGATTGCTAGTGTCATTACAAACTGAGGGTATCTATGCTTCGGAGGGCGGCAGTTGCCAACTCTTTTACACCTCCGATTTTTGTGATTTTTGGATATGTATCTTCAAATGGCATAAAATAAATTAAAATCCACTTTAAAAAATTATAACTTTTCTGGAAATCCCGGAAAATGATGGCCTTTTAAAAGTCCCGTCGCTGTATCTGGGTTAAATAGCCAGGACCGACAATTACCCGAGTCTGCTACTAACTCATACAAACTAACACAGTCTCATTACATTTTTCATACAAATTTGCCGGTTTTGGTAAGTAAAGCTACAGGCAAAAGTTGTATTGTTTTTTATTCAGTAGTAATCTTATTAAGATAGGTCAAGCATTTTCACTCAAATATGACTCAAAAGAACAATATAATCATAATTTTTTCAAACTTAAGTCTTCTCGTTTATGTAGTGTATTAAATTAAGTTTTAAGTGATGATGGAAACCCGTGAGGAAACCATTTAGGGTTCTAAGTTAATGGTTAAGTTATGGGTTTTCAATAAGTAAAGTGATTTTCTAACAGTTTACAAGAAGGTACAATATGCCAAATGTATAAGAGGACCAGTCAGGTGGGCTCTCTGACTTTTCACATCAACCACTTCAGAGGATCTTGTAGGTAATGTCTAAGAACTAACACAATGCCTAACATCCTTGGAAAGCTGATTTATCAGAGCTATAGGAAATCTATAGTATTCAATTTTATACTTCAAGCACCTTACTAATAATGTGGTGTAATGTAATTCCTCAGAATAAAATAGGAATAACCATACATAACTTTATACCATGTTTATTAGTAAGGCCGCAAGATTTTAAACTCATACGGTCTGAATTATTACAATTCCAAAGGACTAATACAAAAAAAAACGGACTTACTGTTGAATTTCGATATGGGCTCCCCTGTGGATTGTATGGTGGCATAGGTCTTGGAGGGGGCCATCCAGGCCCTGGACCATAGCCAGCTGGTGGCTGCTCATAGCTATTAGGGTATCGATGCGGCGGGGCGCCGCTCGACTGCAGCAAGGAGTTGAGTGTGGGCGTAGGGCCCGGCGCCTGGGACGCCTGCCCGGGGAAAAACCGCGGCTGCTGCGGCCCTGGAGGGCGCGGCTTGCCAGGAAAGCCTGGCCTCTGTGCGTAGTACGGATCCGCTCCTTCCGGATATCTGTACTGGGCATACTGGTCCGGGCCCGGCCGCTCGCCGCCCCGCTCGTGGCCGGGCGGCTCGCCGTCGCGCGGATGACCTGGATCGGCCGACATCGGCGACTTGCTCTTTGTGTTCACGACGCCATCCGGCGGAACGCGGCCGACAGACTTGTCGGTGCCGTTTTGCAACAAAGCGTTCCGAGATTCACTATGCTGTTCGGATGGATTATGCTCTACATTAGCTTCGCTACGCTGAGACTCAGCCTGCGTCGCAGCCATGTTCGGCTGTCAACAGCGGTCTCTGCTTACTCGCTACAGCGATCGACCGGCTCGTTTACGTTACATCGAAATCGGGCGTCGGATAGCAAAATTGCGACGCGGACTCATCCATCACTATTCAATGATAAACTAGACCCGAATAGTAAACGCAAAACGGACGATATATCGTTCACCGAAGCACTCACATCGATCACATATCTACTCCATTGGCGTAAACGAGGTTAGGGAAAAGGTTACATAGCTAGCGAACGCTTTTGTCATGTTTATATGATATTTCATATCACTAACACTTTTCAACACTAATCAAAAGTCCACTAAAGAAAAACACATTGTCTATCCAGAAATCCAGCGAGATACTCAGTAAAAGAACACTGAAATCACGAATCTTCAAAACGATTGGCGTCCGCCATTACGGACTTGAAATTCTGCAGCGCTTGAAAACGAGCGACGCTTCCACCTATGTTCACTTCGGTAACGAAAAATATGTAACAATACTTTTTACTATCTTACGGCAAAGATATTTTGACTTAGATATGATATTTTTGAAGCTAAATGAGTTTTCTATTAGTTTTCACACAATTTTAGTTCAGCTCTAAAGATTTATTCGGCGCTTGTTTACGTTTTTGTAAACCATTGCGACCACGTAGTTAGTACAGTAGAGCCAACATTAGAGACTTGAAATTTCCGCTGGCGCCAAGATAGCTGTATCTAACTTCATGGCAGTCAGTTAAAGCATTTTTATATTTTTAGAAAAGATTTTCAAACTTTATTTATAAATTTTAGCAGGTTTTATTTTTCTTTAATTGATTTATGGTGTTTAAAATGGTTTATTTCTTATTTTCTCAATTATTTTAAATAAATCAATGCACATGACTTTCACATTTCCCTTGTCATACCAACATACTGAAATATGACAGTCAGTCAAAATTGTTTTTTTTTCTTCGTCAAAACACAGCAAAGCAATGAGCTGAGTATTCTACCATTATGCTGTTCACACGTAGGTTCTGACTAAAATGACGTAACTCATGCGACTGAACATGCGTTAGCATCCTTTGTGGACTGAACCTATTCACGTCTCAGATTCACGTTAATTTGAATTCACGCACGAACCATCTGACTTATACGTACGAATAATCTTTATAATTATTGTTCCTATCTCATTGAGATTCTTACCTGCCAGGCAATGATATTTATTAAATATAGAATAGAATAGAATAGGTAAAGTTTTATTTTCTCCACATCATATACAACAGTTACACAATAGGTACTTAAATCTACACAATTTTATGTGGGTGAAAATACGGCTACCCCTCAGCATTTGCTCCAACAGCTCGAGTAATATCATTGCTGCCAGGCATTTGCGCGTGCTAGCTATGCCCAAAGCTACACTACAACACGCAGAAGTTAACTAGGCACCTCGCTGTAGCACATTCCACGCAGGTGCCGAGCCTTCTTCTCACGCACTGCGCTGAACTCGGCCGCAGGAAAATGAAAAATACTTATAAATTGAACATATATTAGAAATGCTACATTTTTATAATCTCGCTCAATTTTCCTATATTTAATAATTGTTTTTCCAAAAGAGCCGTTTATATTTATAACCCCGCGCCAGACAGACCTATCTTCAAATGTTTGAACTCATATTTGAACATGTGGCATGCATGATTGAAAGACGAACGAGAGTAATTTTTTTTTCAACACACTTGCTCATAAAGTGGCTTTATGGTCACCGCAATTAGGCACATAATGACACCCATAATCAAACTGTGACTTTTTCATTACTATAACTCACTAGTGAGTAATAGATTTTTTTTTAATTTTATTGATTGAGTTGCTTTGTTCTTAAAAAAGTTTTTATTCAGAAAAAAGATCGTGTTCAACAGAACAAATAAATTAATGTTCCTATTGCTTGCTCATTCTATGCAACTTCTTATTTAAATAGATAATTTTAAGTCGTACGTGTTTAATAAATAAAACTTTCACTCAAATATAACTTTTGTTTTCTCTGTAATAAAAGAAAACTTTAAATTCCCCATTTTGTACGTGGCAGAACAGGCGCAAACCCTGTGCGCGGCGCGGAAATATAGTCTGTGGCCGATCGCAATGCGCGCGCATAGGAAAACTGATTCATTTTTCCCGCAATAGCGAAACTTTTTTCACAACTCGTTTTTACTGTTTGAAATTAGTTTTTATTGTTATTTTATTCACAAGTGTGTTGAAAAACGTCGTATGATACACGTGTGTATTGATGATTACCTTCCTCGGCTATATTAAGACCCTCGCCGATGGCTCGGGTCTCAATTATTTGCCTCGGCGGTAATCACCAATATTACACACTAGTACCATAATGTACTATTACAGCTAAATAGTTTGGTTATAGGTTGAACGAGCAAGCAACGACGACGATGGTCCTTGATCCACCATGATCTATCTATACCATAATAGAGCAAGGTTGGATGGAAAGGTTCGCTCCGTTGACGGACCTAGGGGATCGGGGACGAAATCGACAGTGCAAGTAGACTAGGTACCTTTTTTATGATGAATGGGTTACCTCGGAAACTTACACAGGTAAGAATGAGGTCTACGATGGAGCGAGCCTACACAGAAGGTGCCTATTAACTCTCTTCTTAAAAACAACAGGGTCGTAGCTCAGCGGAAATACAGACGCTGGAAACTGATCCAAATGTTTGCAGTGCGCATAATAAAAGAACTTTGAAAGCGCTTAGTTCTAATTAGTGGAATATCAACCAGGTGAGGATGGTAATCAGCTGTGTCTGAAGCTGTGTTAAAGAACGGTGAGTGAAGGCGGAATAAGGTCGTACCACAAACTATTAGGATGCGTACCTACTTATATAGTCTGTGGTACTTAACTACCTAATGCACCCATATTGACTCCCATAGTTTTGTAAATGTAATGCAGGTACAGTTCGCCCAACGGATCTAGGTATTCGTGAAGTTAGCCGTTTGTCTGCGCAGTGCCCGATTTTTCATACAAAATTGTTTTCTGCGCAGACAAACGGCTAACTTCACAAATGCCTAGATCCGTTGGGCGAACTGTAACAACTCATTGCCTCTAAGCCTTCTATGCTACTAATCCTCTACGGGGACAAGCTGGATGTGATTAAATAAAACACAGTAGTAGTACGTAAATCTATGGTTTAAAAATTGATTTATTTCATGTCTTTGTTACAAATACAAATATTCTGTTAATTTGGATGCAAAAATATTGTATTTACTTACATCTGTATTTCAATTTTAAATTATTTGTAATTTCTGTAACGAAATTAACAAGTTCGCGATTTGAATATTATATTAATTATAATTATGACATTTAATTGCTATTGATAGGTTTTATTTTATTTGTATTGTATTTTAGATTAGTTTTTTTAATAATGCATAATTATTTACTTTAACTGAGGTGGTGTATGTAGCACTATCAAGCAGTTATTCCCCTTCTTTATTAGATTGTATTACTCATCAGCATTATCACATGAACTCATGCTATTTTAATTAAATTTTACTTGAGCGAGACACTAAATATATAAGTAAATAAATGCCAAATACTGAAACTTAATTTGAAGTAACACATATTATTATTTTATAAAAATCTATAAAAAAAACTATATCTAAATTAGTTATGGCATAAAATTACATAAATTTAACTATAAATCTCAATAATAACCTAGTTTAAGTACAATAATCACCAATGTAAAATATTTTAACGATTTGAAGACAGATCTGGATGAACGAGGTGAGCACGGCAGTAGAATGGGCATTATAAAACAAACTATTTAGATTAACCGAAAACAAGAAAACATGCGTTATGCAGTAACATGGTCCTATGTTAAATATATACAGAACTTCAAACTATTGTGCTATCATCGAGAACGACTCTAATACACCCGACTAGGAATGTTTATCTAATCCAGTACAATACGCCACCGCTTTTAATACTGCTGCAGTCCAAACTTTAACTTTATAAGGCCATTGAATGTGTTATACACTATAGATAAGGCATCGCTGCGCGAGCGTGGTGGGTTACAATCAGGAGGAGCCGAACTCAGACATCCACGAGAGGTATTTCTGGATGTCGCCTTTGGACACGGATTTGTTGCACTTCGAGAGGGCCTCCATAAAGTCTTGCTTGGTGACGGGCAGGTCGAGCTCTTCCTTAGCGAGCTGTTTTATTTGTTCGGGCTTCAGACCAGCGATCTTGCGTCGCATCGACATCATTGACGCGTCTCTGTAATTATGAAATTTTGATTTAGCACCACAATTTGCAATTACATACCTAAAAGAGCCCTAGGGGGTGGACTAGAGACTAGAGATATCCACTAGCTATGATCCTGAAAGGCCATTTTCAATTCACTTACTAACTAGATTAGAAACTAGATAGATGATGGTATAATATAGATGCCCTCCGTAGCACAGTAGCGTTCTTTGGATAATGCTACTAATAATTGTGAATTTGATAATCTTGTGACCGCTCAGAACATTAAAAAGTAAGTTCGTATGAGTCAGTGGCCAACTCTGGTGACGGAGTTTTTAGGCATTACTTTATCGAGATCCATCAAGACTAAGCAAGCTACACCACGTTATATTCACCTGCAAACATTTGTAATATCCGCGCCGGAGTATCCATCAAGTTTCTTGGCGATCGCGTGCAAGTCAACCTGTTCGTCCACAGTGACCTCTTTCAAGTTTATATGCAGTAACGCCTCACGGCCTTCCTGTGTTGGGAGCGGGATGTAGATACGTTTCTCTAGTCGCCGGCGGAGCGCCTCATCGATGTCCCATGGGAAGTTGGTAGCGGCTAGTACCATTACTATCTGGAATGAACGTTTATGTTAGTCAAATATTTTGAGTACGCATTATCAAGTCTACCAACAAAGATAGATTTTACTACTACATATTCACAAAGGAGTATAACAGCTCCAAACTCCATCATCAGTTCTGCTCGCTGTGACTGTAGACACGACTGTACCATTGATTGAACATCGTGAAGTAGATTGAATTCAGGGTGCTAAGTATGAATTTTATTCACCATTCGGTATTGACGCCGTAAACGTGGATTTGTACTGATTTTCTTTAGTGATGAGTGAGTACCAAAAGATGGCGCTGCTATTTTCCCCATACAATTCTACGTTAACGGCGTCGATATCGAACGCGTAAAAACTAATACTAGGTATCCAACTTGCATGATTCGTCTGGGACAAATAAACATTACAAGTTAAAGTTTGCAATAACAAGATGGTGTTTGTAGAAGGCTTGTACAATATCTCAGAGAGTGGAAAGTGAACGGGAAGGTCTGTGCCCAACAGTGCTAAATTGCAAGGTACCTTCTGCGGCTCATCAGACATGGATCCCAGCCCGTCCATCTGCACAAGCAGCTCAGATTTGACGCGACGCGAGGCTTCGTGTTCCGAGTCGGAGCCGCGCCGCGAGCACAGAGAGTCGATCTCGTCGATGAATATCGTGCTGGGCGCGTAGAATCGGGCCTGCAATTATTGAAAAAAAATCGCGTTATAGAGAGGAGGCTTATACCCCGAGTGAGTTTTTTAAATATTTTTTCAATTCAAACATTTAAAAAGCCACAAAGCTGATTCAAATGTGACAAAACACGGGATTTAACTGAGGAGTTCCGTTGAACAACTCGCGATTCTATCATCAGATCAGACTAGCTTGGCATGTTATTAAAGACTCATAATAAGTGTACCAAAATTCAGGAGACACCGGGAAGTGCGTTAGATTAAAAGATTTTGCATAGGACAAACAAACGCTCACTCGCTTATGTTTGTTGTATCGTCTTACCTCGCCTACTGGTACGCAATGTAATACATGTGCAATCATTTATTGCACCTAACTTCGGAGGGACAAAGATTCGTTGTGACTACTGTTATTTTTGTAAACCTCAAACAGCTTACCATTTCAAAGAGCAGTCGCACAAGTTTCTCCGACTCGCCGCGGTATTTCGACGTAAGTGTTGAAGAGGATACGTTGAAGAAGGTGGTCCCGCACTCGGTGGCCACTGCTTTGGCCAGCATCGTTTTCCCGGTGCCGGGTGGACCGACCATCAACACGCCTTTCCACGGCCGGCGGATACCCTGGAGAAACAAGATTGTTAGAATATTCGGAATTGCATTTTTGAAGAAATAAATGTCGCAAAAGCTGTTTGTCCAAATCTGAGACGGTAAGTTTATATGAGGCCTATACTCTAGCCAAACTCGATGTGGAATTTTTGTAAACATGGAGATCATTATTGCTGTATTGTCACTCACGTAATGTTCAGTGCTCACCAAACTATGATGTTTCACTTATAAATTCTACCAGATTTGTTATAATTTTTTCAATCTTATAACATGCTCTCATATAAGCGCTCACTTATAATTCTCACTAGGTTGCTTAACTTCGACAATCTCCTTTAGCAAGTTACACCACGAGGGCTTCAATTACATTCACAAGCAATTATACATAAATCATCATCATCTTCCTGTCCTTTTCCCTCATTATGTGGGGTCGGCACAACATGTGTTATACATACCTTGAAGAAATCTGGCATCCACATGGGTAAGACAACAGCTTCTTCTAACAGCCTCTTTGCCTCGGCCAAATCCGCTATGTCGTCCCATCGGATGTTGGGGTTCTTTTGTACTATATCACGTTCTGTAACAGAAATAAATAATAATAAATAATGCTGGACTTTTTCACACAGCATCATCTAGCCCCAAAGTAAGCAGAGCTTGTGTTATGGGTACTAGATGACTGATATACTACTTATATACTTTTGGATTTGGTTGTGTGTTGGGATGCTGTACCCTTTCGGCTTCGGTAGACGTCTTTTTACACCCTGTATATGTATTTATTTGGAGAACTTAACTAGCATATCGACTAGGTCGCCGTCACTCGCCGAGGGTGGCTCGAAGCGTTTCTCATCATCTTTGTGTTTTTCGTCGTCTGTGTCGCCGTTATTGTTGTCCTTGTCTTGCTTATCCGCGCCTTTACTGTGCTCTTTGCTGCTAGCGTCCTTTGTTTTTGCTGAAATAATGGAGGTCATTCATTTTGGGCCAAAAAAAATGCCGGCCAACGAAAATAAAGGTGTCACCACTATCGAGGAAGTCAATCAAAGTATTTTTCAATTTGGCACCAAGTCTCTAAGTCAACTGCTTTGCAAATGATTTTGTAAGTCATAAAATGTATAGAAATCCAGATTTTTCAACTTAAGAAATCTTTTAAAGTAATGGAACTTAGAGAATTGGTGCCATACTGAAAAATACTCTGATGGACATTCCCAATAGCGGCGAGGCCTTTTTTTCACTGGCCGGTACTTTTGACTTTTGGGCCCAGCCTTGTATAGAGCGTAAATGGCCTCTTTTAAGATTGATTCAATTTTTGAAGTGAAAACTTCTTTAGGCGCGTTGGACATTTTTGATGAGATGAGAATAGATTCTTGGATTCGCCTCAAAAAATAAATGTTTGTTCAAACTTTTCACTTCACTGTCTCTCCCGGGTGTGCCACGGTTTTTTTTTATTACCATATTTCGTCCTATATTATCTATCCTATACCCCTCCATCTCTCTGCCTTCTGTTTAATTTAATTATAAAATCTTTTTGTCGAACGAAATGTTTATGTTTTTTTTTGGAATATTATTGGATATCACACACAGGTTCACGACTGTTTCCCCAAGGTGCGGTAGACATTCTCTCAGATCTTTTTATGTTACTTATTCCAGATCGTGTGAAGATGTCTAAGGGGGGTATTGGATATCAATTGCGATTAATTACATTTTTAATGAAAGAAAATAGTATTAAATAATTGGACTTCATGCAGATTGTGGTTTTATGGTGACTTGAAAAACTTGGGAAAGGCCATTTCCCGTGCATTCTGTGCAGCAGAAGAAAAAAAAATAGCGGTCTTCGTTGTATTCGTATGTGGCGACCTCTATCTACCATCGCCTGAACTACAAGCTGAACTATAAGCTGAACTTCAAGAGATGTCAATTACAGCGACGTACTTCGGAGCTTGTACCACTAGATGGCGCTAGGAACACGCAAAAAGTAATAGCTATGTCTATATCTGTGGAAATTTCTGAATCGCGCTGACGATTGTTACTGGGAACTTCAACCTATATAGAACTATCCGACTATATCTGTCGGCCGAAAGGCCCTAAGGTAAGTGTGCCAGTTGGGCAAACCTTAGCGAGGCGAGTACTCCCTCTTTACCATAACTTGGGGAATACCATTCTACCCCCAAACGTACAAAAGATAAGTAAGTATTTGTTTGGCATAATATGAGAAAGGGATAGATTATTAGAATATGTTCATACCACTATGAGCCTTATTCGCTGCTAGTTTAGGGTTCTTTGTGTCTGATGCTTTTCTGCTTGATGTTGTCGCATTCCGTGATCCTGGTGCTGATTTTTTGTTGTCCATGCGTGCGTTGCGAGGGTTGTTTCTGGCTGATTTCATTACTGGCGGTCCCCTGAAAAATTATAATTATTTAGACATTTAATATAAATAAATAAACATTTATTGATCCAACCAAAATACACACTTAAATGTAGTCCTGACTCCCAAACTAGGGCTACCTGTATGTCGGGAGTCAGTTCCTTCCCATTATTGGTACAAAACAATGGTTGCACTTCACAATGTTCATTACAATTTGAGAAAATCACAAAGAACAATATAACTAGCTGCGATCCGCGGAGACCAGAGAGTTCCTTCACGACCACTTCACTTCATCATAAAAAGTAGATTATGCTTTATGATATATCCAGAGCACAAAAAATTTAGGATTTATCATAATTTTCACAAGCCTACAAGTATTTCACTTTAGTTAATTCACGCCACATCATTTTTAATGGGACCAAATTATTTTGGAGAATTGTTCCTTACCGTAACGAAGACACAAACTTAAAGTCAAAACTAGAGACCTTCATCGACTGCAACAAAAAATCCCTTTCACTAAAAAACCCTTTAAATTGTGAATCCATTTTGAATACGTGCACAGTGAAGCAAAACTTCATGTGATATACGTTTGTGGTTTTGCCACCTACTGAAGTGGTAAGGAAAAAGGATAATTGAACCAGAAATAGAACGAAACCTTTTGCATAATAACTGTAAATGCGTCTAAAAGATAAAGACCTTGGTGATGTTTTGAATGGGTGAAGAAAGCAGGAGAATCCGAGGTGTTAGTTTCATTTAAAACCTGCTGAGGGACCAGCCTTAATCATCTTAATGGACCTGTTGCTTCTTCTTCTTCTTATCGTGTCGCCCGTTCTTTCGAAACAGTGTGGTGAAAGGATTATAAGTGCGCCTCAAAGAGGCTCCTTTCGTGCACTGTCTGCTATCTATCTACTATCACATCTGTTGCTAATAAAATGGAAATGTCACAATGACAAATTAAGAAAAGTGAATGTTGAACCTGACTGACTTGTGTTCCACGCTGGTGGGAGGCGGCCACGCGTTAGGGTCCCTATCTGGTGGTGGCGGCCAGATGTCCGGGTCCAACTCGTGCGGCGCCGGTCCCCACATCTGATCCCGAGTCGGTAGGTCTTCATAATCTGGAATAGATAATGTTTTTTATAGTTTTGTTGCTATTTTCAAACTGTTGCTTTCAAGATTAAATTCGCACTACACTCGACATCACGGTTCAGAATATTCACACTGTCGGGGACGATGTTTCCCACTGCAGGGCAAAGAACTCCCTATGAAGATTATAGTCTAGGACCGAAAGACGTGGTGGGAGCTCGATGTCTTTCGGTCCTAGGCCTTAGCAGGCCAATCATTACCAATGTAAAGAAAGATTTAAACAAATAAATCATTTGTTGTAATACAGAAATTGTGAGCTTTAGTGGAATATGGCTCTAACCAAAAATTCAAACCACTTCATGAATATAAAATGTAACGTTGTAACTTTTCCTGCTAATTAAAAATGTAAAGATTGATGTGACTCAAAAAGTAACGCGACAACTTTCAGTTCATTAAGAGGAGCTTGTCAGTGGAGCTTTCCAATGCGTGATTAATTGTCGGTGAACGACGTCATATAAACGTTTATTGTATAGCCCGATCGTATTTTTTATACTTTAGTTTGAGTGGTTTAAAGTCCATGGAAGACAATTATTTTCACATCTTGTCGCTACTCTTTTCTGGGTTTGCCTTGTAAGGCATTGAAATGAACAAAAGGTCAATGACATTGAGAATAGAGTAAACACATAGGCCTTTACAAATAGTCAATCAATAAATCGAGCAATTATGGTAGTTCAGCTATAGTGACTGTCAATCATTGAGCTCAGAACATTCCACCAACTGAGGTGAACCACAAAATCGGTGTATCATACCAATTTTGTGGTTCACTCTCATAACTGTATATCGTTTTTACTTATGAATGGCCTCTGATGGAATTGGATTGATGGAACTTTCTGAACAAGGACAAAATCAGGAGCAAATGGTGATGAGAATAGGCCTGTATAATATGTACTACATATTTGAATAATAAGTTTCAAATGATAAAAACTTGAACTTCATTCAGAAGATTTTAGAAATTGACAGTAAATCTAAAAGAAACTAGGTAGGTACTAGGTTACGTCCGGTAGGTCAATGATATGGTTCAGTCGGTTGGTATCTCAATGTAATTATTGGCTAATGGCTATATGTGGCGTGACGTACTCAACCAGTGTGGTGGATGTACGTCCTCTTGCACTGTAATAAGCCAAAGGTCGCAGCAAAATATTGATCCAGTTCCAATCGTAATGTGTATGGATGACTGCTTTCCATTTACCAATATTGTGCGCGATCATGCATGAAAACGTACGTTTCATTCCAAACAAGCTATGAAAAGATGCCTTCGATGCTATAAAAGCGCATATTAAGAGGCATCCGTCCGTAAAATTATTAATAACGTACGACTAAAATGTTTATTGTGATTTAATGAGTTAATAACATAAGCGTTTTGTTATCCTAACTCGTTAGATACGCACGATTACATGGGTAATTTCATAAAATATGACGTATTAAACAACACAAAAGAATCTTTTGTTTTTTTTTCACAAAATTTGAATCACGTTTCAATATCAATAACACCAAGATTTACAAAATATTAGTCGAGTATTCCCAGTAGCATTGTAAACCGGCTCAACTTAATATATTATGACAAGTGAATAGAATGAAAGGGAAAACAAGTCCCAAGTTCAAACTGGTCTAGATTTCAGTATGGTACAGATAAGGAACAAAGAACTATAATACAACGTAGTATTGAAGCAAGACGTTAAGCGAAAGTAGCCCTAAGGGACCTCAAGTGAACTCAGACTAGTCTAGCACACGCCTACCTATGCTAGACATAGCACAACCATTACTTTCGCTTGTGGAACCCGAAACTTCTCAACTCACAATTGCAACTTTGAAAGTAAGCTTGGTAACTTTTACCTAAGTACTTGGTAAATAAAAAACATTACTGGCCGATATTATAAACTTTTTACCAAAAGATTACGTGTAGTGTTTAACAAAATCGCCCTAAAAAATCATACTATCAGGTTTGATCACTCATTTTGTATGTGAAAAAGACATAGAAAGTATCGTGGTTGTTTAGACGAAAAATAGAGCAGGCAATTGCTTTTAAATTTAATTTGTATAGCATTTCGTGCACGACGTAGAATTTCACAATAAACTGATGGGCATAACCGTTTTTTTCCGTAGCCAACGGAATAACTTCATGCTTTTTACTTGATTGCTCTGAAATGTTTTTTTTCGATAGCTATTGAATAAAAAGACTGGCCGAAACATTGGATAATGGCGAGAGCGCCTAACGCGATGAGACTAACTTTCTTTTGAAATTTTAATTGATACGCGATTTTGTATAAGAATTCAACTTTTGCAAAGTAATTCCTAATCCTTTCGGAGTGATAATAGTTTGAAAACATGGTTTTGTTGTTGCGTTTATGTGTGGGTGAATAATCGAAAAAAAGTAACTAATTTATTTATTGCTGCCATATTCTTCGACACATCGATCAGGTGCAGTGCGCAAAAAATGTTAACCTATTATTTCATCCCACAGCTGGGCAAACATCTACCACCACTAGCAAATTACTTATCCTTGCGAACTCATAAAACAAACGTGTTGTCTTCAACAACAATAAATGGGTCCAAATATAAGTCACGATGTCATCGTCTTCCGTGTTTAAGTGCAATGGAGAGCGATGACTTATCATCGTCGGCGCAGGAAGACAGCGAGATAATGATCAGAAAGTCTATCATTACCGATGATTCACGACCGTCCATCAGACCTCAACCGAACGAGGCTCGAAACTAACTTTTAATCTTTATTGCCTGACTGGCGGTTCCAACAGAATCCAACATAGCTGGGTAAATAATCTAAACTTTAACGCTTTATAATATTAATAGCTGGTTGACTTGCTTCGATTCGCGATTTTGCTTTGGGACAACTTTACTTTTCCGAGAGAGCCTATCTGTTCAACCGTTTCAGCATTATAACAAACATCTGTGCATCCAAACTTTCGCATTCATAATAGTAGTGAGATTTTGAAACTTTCAAATGGAGAAACAACTGTCAAAAAGATGCAAGGGAAGATTATCTTCCATGCCTCATGCAAACTCACAATATGCGCACTGTTTTTATATTCGTTTAAAAAACTCATACATAGTCGATCACACAAAGCTTTCAAATCAAATCAAATCATTTATTTCAGCCTTACAAAATTAAATGTTAGTCAAAATGTCCAACAGATGCAGATAATTACGACTCTTCGTGAATCGATAAAGTCAAAGTCAAAAAGCATTTATTCAGTGGGGCCGCTGGGATTGCCTACTTGTCTTTAAAGTCTTTATATTTAAATAAAAAACACACCAAAAACATTACTTATACCATTTTCGTCCATGCTTATACTTCACATTACATTGATACAGGATCAAGAGTGCACAGTGTGCACTTTTGTCCAGTGCGTGCTTCTAAAAGGCACTGTCAACATCCAGCCTTCCTCCTATGAGCTTTAGGAAGCTGTTTCAGAAACTATGAGTTCTTTGAGAACCAGATCCGTATAGATTTATTTCAAAAGTTAAAGCTATAAAACTTGTCCAGTCCCTTTCGAAAACTCGTTTTCAAACCTTTGTGCTGCCATTTATTGCCATTGCCACGTTAAGCAGGTTACAGTCTTTTCGCTATTGTTGTATCGTTTTAGGCGACTAACTGGCGAGTCTAGTTTCTATATTCTATCTGTGGTTTAGTTTACTGAGGATAGACTAAAATCATTATAAAATTTAGTCTTATTGGTTTCAGTCATTGTGAGATTGTGTGGTACTGATATCAGTCATTTTGAGATTCAGTTGTAATGAACCGGGCGCATTGTATTGTTACATGTTGATTGTATAGGTACAAATACCAAAGACTATTTATCAAATAATTGGTAAGTAAGAACGCAACTATACAGCAGATTAACGTGAATAAACTTTAAATGGCTTCATTTAACCTTTATCCGATACTCCCAAAAGTTTGATCCAAATCTAGCTTCAGGATAAACAGAACTTCAAGAGCGTAACTCAATTTAATAGTTTCTGTGAACTCAACGAATGAGTCAACTTTCCATCGCGAGGGATTGTTGAATCATGACCTAAAAACAAGAGAACGAAAATCTGTTCCAGAACAAAACTTCTGATGAATCTGATTTTTATTTCTTCAAATCTCTGTGATTGATTCTCGTTTAGTTAGATGTTAGATAGAAGACTTTGAAGCTATGATCGTTTCCCTAAAAACTTACGAGGTGATGATGCTTTCACAAGTTTAATATTGAAACAATGAAAGCCAAGAATCAATAGTTGAAGTATGTCTACACATGTAGCTTTGTATTCTCCGTTAGAACGCTCATAAAACTGTTTACAGAAATCAATATTCATCGTCTTTGTTCTCACTTCTATGTGAGTTTTGTGTACGAATCCATTCAACTACAGCATACTTTAAGTGTTCTTTGCCACTTTTATGGCTAAAGGCTACACCTTTCTTGTGCGACACGGCTTCTGATAGTATAAAATACAGATGAGCAAATAGGAGATAGCATTTTGTGTATCATAAAGATTTCATGTTTTGCTAAGCACCTTAGGTTTTGCTAATTCATGGAACTTCGGCGGATGCAGGGCGATCGATTTATCGCCCTGCATCTGGAAGAATGTCTTCCGTGCCGCTGCCTTTTTCTCAATGTTGTTTTCGAAGAGCGGTCAATGCGGTCATATCAAATCGACCTAAACCGATGCAAAGATATCCTATTGTGTACGACAATGGTGACATAATGTACACCGGCGCCATTAAACGGACGTTTGTTACGAAGGTCGGCTCCATGTTCAGGGTGCGATGACGCGAGTCTTTAACAGCTAATTGTTATGTCTGATTGAATGCTAAACCGTGAACTTTGGTACCGAGGTGTCTCGGGTTGAACTTTGGCTTTTGTTATTTTATTTGACCTTTATGTAACCTTTCGAGGACTGGCCACTTTCATAAGGTAAGAGGTTAAAATTATAATGAGAGTTTCACAAATAAAGTGAAGAACCCTTGGAGGATCTTTTTATTGTTCTTATCGGCTTTGCCCAAAACATTCCACTAGAACTACTAAGTATCAACTTGAAATTATCAAAATAATGCCATATTTAAATGATGCTACGACATCAATCAATATAGGGTAACTTCAAATACCTTATTTTTACTTGTCTGTTATAGTTATTAAGACTGTGAAACCGTTCCGGTTAGCAACATAACGACCAAGAAATTCTGGCTTCCGATACTATACTTGCAAAAAAACAGTTCTGCTCTAGAAACAAATGCACTAATGATCTCCACTCTCATGATAAACCAGTATTTTTGTCGCAATACAGCGATGTTATGACATTTTGGTATCACTATGCCAGTGAGTTTTTTATTGTGATGTATTTATTTATTGGTAAACACCGTGAGAAGTTTACATTTTCAAATGATAGCTTGACAAAGACATGCTCTGAATTTCTCAGACTAGTGGAATGTATTCTACGAAATTCAATTAAGCAAGTATAACTAGAGCAAAAATAATTTATAAGTACACCACAAGAATGCGTGTCACTTAAAATAAACACACTCAGCAGGGTTTACGTGATGGTTGACACGTAATATAGAAGAAAACATAAAACTACCTGCAGTTCAAAAGTATCGTTGAAAAACAGAAACCACAAAACCTCCGTTTTATCATCTAAATAGGTAAAACTACTCTATATAAGGGCACTCAGACTGTACTGTAGTACAACATAATCCTTGTAAGTCCTCAGATAACAGAAAGCGTGTTGAATAAAACTATACAAACATTGTTATCTTTAAGAAATTATCACCTTTTATGACGTAACAGGTGTGTTGACATTAGGCACACGTTTTAAAAAGTGTTCTTGTTCAAGCTATATTTTATTTTATCCGATAAATAACCAAGAAATATACTAATATTACAGCAAGGGCGTTTATGTAGAGGGTGGGTAATCTTCGGAATATACATATTTGAAAAAATACAATGGTAGTTACTGTCATAGGCATAATATCCGATCGAACTCAGCAGCTAGTCATCCGATAATTAATTGAATACTAGATAGATTTCTGATTGATATTTTTTTACAAAATGTGTATTTTGCGTGTTCATACTTCTGCAGATGTATCATATACATAAACACAACACATGCGTCAAACTAGGATCCCCGCCCGCGCTACCGTTGACGCACGTAGATTAACAGCAGTGATACGCAGATAATCTGCAATCTGCATCGTATCAGACTTGACTCTGGCAGACGCTGATTATGCTGAGTTGTAATATATTATATAGAAAAAAGAAGCTGCGACGGCGCACACGCAAGATACAACGAATAGAACAAAGATGCAAGAGCGCAAGATTGTGACAATCATGTCACTGTCAAGCAACGTAGGCAGGACTGTTTCGTGATGAAGGGAAACCATGACGAGCAGTCGTTACTTCGTGTGTGACACAGAGACTGTAGAAAGACAATACCCGAAAATTTTAATAGGAAATTGAGACCACGATTCTTTAGAACAGAGACAAAATCGGTGTATTTTCAAATGTCAAGTTCATGACTGTCACTGATGTTATTTACTTTTACTTCAAGGTTAGGTATTTTACTGTGTTATTACGAGTATAGTTGTAGTAAAAGCATATACTGACCATATGCTTTTACTACAACTATACTCGTAATACTATGAGGGGGTATATTCAATAGCCCACCTTGAATATGGCCTACACCTACATGGATACGATATATCATTTTTATCTAAGCGTCCTTGTATGGCAAGCTATGTCATCACGATAGGTTGCCAAGTCTAGAGTAGCGGATGCAAGCAACGTTTTTTACTTAGACCAGTTAGAAACTAGATTTTCTCATACGTTAATGTTTTTTCTACAGATTACGGGAATAGAGAGTATATGGGGATGTACTTCTCTGACAGATATTAAAAAACGCAAGTTTGTAAAGTAAACGGCCAACGCTGGTAACGGAGTTTTTAAGCCGCCTCAGGGCTTTGCGACTTAATAGCCGGGACCGAAACGTACCCTCCTAAGCACGGAAGCGCTTAGTCGATAATGCCACTAGCGGTCATCCATCCACTTACTGACCGCTCAGAACGTTGCTTAACTTCGATGGTCTTCAAAGAACGACTGAGCAAGCTACACCACGCGCGCTTCTAGGTCTAGCTACAATGACCAATGCAGTGAGTAGGTAGGTATACGAGTTACGAGTCGATTTACGTTTCCACATTTATGGATTTAGACCGCGCACTGAGTGGGATGATTGCTAGTACCTGCACCTACACGAAGATAACTTTGCAACTTGTAAGTTACAACACTATGAATTAGAATGGATAAGAGTCGTTTGACATAGTAGAGCGAGATTTAAATGAACGTGCCATAAGTTACGCGACTGATTTTTTATTGATAGATCCAAAAATAACAGTATTGCTACTCGATCCCTGACCACGGTCAACATTCTCTCAGTTCAAATTCAAATTTGATATATGCCCACATTTTGCATCCCATACGTGAAATCCAAACATGCGAAAACATTCAAGATGTGTCTCGACATAGATAATTAATTAATTATACAACCGCATCTCATTCTTAAGTATTTTTCTAAAGATATATCAAAATCAGAGTATTTTTATTGCATACTGTTGTACATCTTATTGTAAATGATACAGTTTTAAACAGAACTTACTGCCGGCCAGCGGAGTGATGACCTTCTCCCCATCATGCTGGAACATCTTCAGGGAAGACATGGTTGCCTTCAGCTGCTCGTACTCTCGTGCCATCTGCTTTTGGACCTGTAACAAACAAAATCTACATTGAGATCTTCAAATTATATTATCGGCAAGAGAACGAAGTTTGTTCAGAAAGTTGTACACAGTGCACAGCTGTTTAAAAATTGAAAGAAAAAAATTGGTTTCTCTTTGCTTTTCCGACTTATAAGCTACTGCTCCACCTGCGTCTTAACGCGTTAAAAAGTGACAATTTGACAGAAAATGTATGGATCCGTTGTCAAATATGTCACTTGGAGCAGTAGCATTAGAAATAAATAAGGTGGGTCAACTATCAGCCCTCTCCCCCTTTTCATAGAATAGCGAAATTCATTTCCTGATTACATTTGATTTTGGCTACATTTTAATTGAGACTATCAGTATCAGCCGCACTCGGAGACATTTTATGTAATGTTACATAAATAGTTCCATAGTAAAGATTTTATAAGGAAAATACTTAGAAATACCTACTTTTGTAATTTCTTCAGAGAAATAATCAAATCATGAACCACTCGAGTCACGAATAATCAAATAATAATTGATGTTTTCCTCTTGTCTCACAAGCGGTCTCGAGTCGAGAGCTAGGCTTAGTCAAATGTATCTGCTTGCAATTACAATGATTAATGCCAAAGATAATTCCGATGTAAGATTGCATGTGCAATTTCATTGTGCATTTCCAAGAACATTACAGATTAGTGTTCCTGATCGGAGGTACTAATGGTAAGAATACATACATGAGTGATTTATCTCCGTGTGGGCACAAAAGTGAAATTTCGATCTCTCACCACGATTATCACACAATGTTCACAAACCACAATGGTGCGCGGTAAAAATGTTAAGCACTTCCCACACAAAATCACAAAATCGTTGAGTAATATCCTAAGGAGGTTTCACGCGACATAACGTGTTTGTTTTCACCTAATTCAGTCAACAGCCGCCTTGACCGAGTTACACGAGAAATCACTAATCTTCAACTAGGCCGTTACGCGGACAATTAGCAACTACCCACAAAATATAATACAAGACGCATTTACTTGTCAAAGAAAACAAAACCGTCTCGCGTTTTGAATAAAAGCGGCAACCGCTCGTACACTTTTGACAGATGACAAGAGCTAACTGTGTTGACGACCGTACGAAATTGGACACCCCGCGCGACCATTCAACCGATACACTGCAGGGAAGTTCGTCGACCCCAGCGGCGACTTCAGCCTGCTCAAAAGGCACACGCATCAAATGACAATACAAAACGTACACGACGAATTAACTCGACAATAGAACGAATGCTTGGCTTCAATCCAGCCACTGAATTAGACTAGGTGACCTAAAGTCGAAAGCCTCGCTCTTACAGGCACATGCCGTGATTAAGACCACATTCACTTGCTTATTTTCAAAGGTTTAGTGGCACGAGTGTTCGAGCCAGGCGGAGACGTCCGTAATATATTTTATGAGGGCAATCGAGCTGCGAGTTTATGTTTTTGATGACACCTCGTCGCTTGAATCGTGAGAGGTTTATGACAGAAAAATAAGTAGAATTATGGAACAAAAAGCTCCTCAAGATACCTTGTCTTATAGCTGCTTATAGCAACCGACTTGATATGATAACCTGAAAAAAAAAATTGCTCTAAACTAAATTGCATTACAAAGCTGGCTTCGAAAAGAGTTCGTTTACCTCTTAGATGTGTGGAATCAATGAACACAAAATATAAAATCTACTGTAGCAATTGAATGGTTGAGTGTATTTGTTGTAACGTTGCAACTGACATTATGTAAATGGAAAAGCAAGAAAGGCAATGATGGCATCAGCAGGCATCACTACACCACGCCATGTCAGTAAAAGTGTAACAATTTAATTACCAAGTAATTAATAATCATTCTAATCGATCGTTCCAATCGCTTGGCAAGAATGTTTCGATAATTACAAAAAACTAATTGATGAAGCAATCATCCGCTGAAAACTGGAACTATGTAGATCATGAAAGGGTAAGCAAGCATAAGCAAGCATTATACCTTTCGCCAGACCCATAAGATAGTATTTTGTAGGGTCTGGCGTAAAAGGTTTTGGCGCTAGTAGAGCAATGCCAAACTGAATGATGAAAGATTTTTATGCTGTTACAGTATAATGTATTATGTGTGTATGTGACCAGACAGGTGGGCCGGAGTGGTTAGATCCCGGTGGATGGCAGGCGACTCCGCGGCAGGTCTAAAAAGCGCTGGTGCGATGACCTGGACGCCTTTAGGAAGGATTGGGGGAAAATCGCAAAGATCGCGAGGTGTGGAAGGTGACGGGGGAGGCCTTTGCCCAGCAGTGGGACAGTATAGGCTAACTAAAAAAAAGTGTGTATGTGCATAATATTAGTAGGTATATGTGTATATCCTAGATTTTGATGAATGAGCTGTCAGTCAATAGGCGGGTTTAAAGTTTTATTATTACATTGTCCGGTTTCATTTTATTTTTCTTAAGATAAAAGGCAGGCATCCTCTACTGAAAACCATTCTTCACTAAGCTACGTTGGCTACGTTATGTAAGTTTGTAAAATTCGATCAAGGGGATCAAACAAATCGCTTCCGATCATTCGCATAACTCAGAACATTGTGCAACGTAGGCTCATCAAAGAAACAATGAGAACACCTTTGTTCACTAAACGTTCTTCTCCGCAGAGATAGGCCCGTATTCAGAAAGACGTTGTTGTCTAATTAATAATAAAATTTTATTTTAGTAACTAAATACATCTTAAACCTGAAACACAATACAAAATAGTACAAAATTGAGTGATAATACGCGGCTAAATGGCTATCCTTCAGCATTTATTAGGATAGTCTTCTTCTCCTTCTTGTCGTGTCACCAGTTCTTTCAAACCAGTGTGGTGAGAGGATTATAAGTGCGCCTCAAAGAGGCTCCTTAGGTATCTACGAGTACGCGTTAAAAATGATGAAAAATCGTATTTATTTATATTTCATTATTCTCTAAGAGACTTCTCTAAGAGATTCTAAAAGAGACAGAGGATGAGGGTTCCCTAGGGATTCTAAGTTACGTAATGGCAAAGACACCTTTTTATTCCGGACATGTAGGCAACAGTGGATAATGAATACGTAGATTTGCCTTATGCGCGCAAACGGGCGCTAAATTACTTTGAGTTGACAGGCAACCTCTTCGAAAAAAATTAATAATAAAAAATTTTGAAAAAAAAAATTGAACCGCCTTCACAGAACACAAAAAGACGAACCTTCTACACACTAAAAAGAGAGAAATAAGAATATAATTTGAAGTCGGTGCCAACTATTCATTTACATCTAAGAAATTCAAAAGAACTTGGGTGCAAAATTGTATCCTGGTACGCTATCGCTCGATTTCTTATTTTTATAGGTACCTAATCGTATTCACTTGGCACCGACTTCAAATTATATTCTTATTTCTCTCTTTTTAGTGTGTAGAAGGTTCGTCTTTTTGTGTTCTGTGAAGGCGGTTCAATTTTTTTTTCAAAAATTTTTATTTTACACTTTTTAGTGTAAGTAAATAAATACTGTGTAAATAAAAGTGTAAGTGTAAATAATATAGTAAGCTACATTAAGACCCTGCTTATCGTAGCTTAAGTAGGAAAGGATAAGAGAAGTTATGGGCAGGCCTACTAAAGGACACACCGGAGTTCAGCAAGGGGGAAAACTATCAATCCCTCAGGAAAAAAAATATTTTGGACCACCTCGGGTGTAATATACCTTTTCAAACTATTTAATGTTTGACTCAGATTGTGAGTCAGGTGTTGTGTAGTGAGAATGAGGTTTTTTGAATGTTACGGGAAAACTGTCAATCCCTCAGGAAAAAAAAATATATGGCGCCACCTCGAGAGGATACCTCTTTCTAATAAAAAAAAATTTTGGAAATCGGCCCACAATTTTCTTAAAGATCAGTGTTTTTTTTAGTTTTACGGGAAAACTATCAATCCCTCAGGAATAAAATTTATATGGGACCACCTCGAGAGTATACCCTTTCAAACAAAAAAAAAATTTTGGAAATCGGTCCACAATTGACGGAAATATCGCTGTACATACATTAAAAAAAAAAAAAAAAAAAAACATACATACAGCCGAACATAGAACCTCCTTCTTTTTTTGAAGTCGGTTAAAAATGGTTTATCGACAAATGTTTTTACTCCGTAAATGAATACTTAAATGGTTAGGCACATCAATTATAATTTTTTACTTATTATTATCATCTATCTTGATATTTAAAATTTGCATGCCTAATATTTTGGTAGGACACAGAATGGACAAATATAATTTTAAGATCTTATTGTATCACATGTGTTCGTGCAAATAAATTTCGTTTCATTTCGCTAACGTAAAACATAAACAGGCTTACGACTGAAGGCTGGTAAACGACCTAAAGACTAGTAGTTTTTTTAAAAACGTCTTTAACCAGCAAGAGCACTGGTGGTCTAGTGGTAGTGGTCCCGCCTTCCGATCGTAAAGTCGTGGGTTCAATCCCGGTCGAGCACCAATAAGTTTTTCTGCCGAAAAATGTATGTGCACTATGCCAGTAGGTACTCTCAAACGATGAAGGAAAACATGTGTCAAGTGCACGAAAGGAGCCTCTTTCAGGCGCACTTATAATCCTTTCTCCACACTGGTTCGAAAGAACTGGTGACACGATAAGAAGACCAGATGCCTTTGCGAAGACAAGTTGCTACTAATGTGTTTTATCTGAATCCCATGTATGTTTATCAGGATTCAGCTAAGAGAGGGTAGTCAATTCATCCTAGTTACTGAGTTCAGTTAACCTTGATCCAAGGTTCGATTATATAAAACTTATTTACTGAGTCACTGTCATTCTCAATGAAGAATGGATGCAGACAAACGGAAACTCGCTACACAAACATTGATTCACTTGTTAACAGACAAAAACACTTGTGTCCATGTCCTTGCCATAAAAGACTTTTAAGGTGAAGCCTGACAAAGGTCTTTTTGTATTGTTGGCTTGAAGTCATTTTTAATCCGATATAGCGTAATTCCGTAAACATGTCCGGTATTTATAGGGTTTCATCAATTAGATTACAGCAAATTGGGGGTTGTATAAAATTCCTAAAGGGTTTCATGATTGCTTGACAACAATTTAAAGGTGAGAGGATACCGGCTCTTTCTCCATACAAACGTAAAGTGAATGCGCATGTGTCAAATTCATCCATACTATACTATTATACTACATAGGTATACTATAATATTATAAATGTGAAAGTAACTCTGTCTGTCTGTCTGTTTGTTACGCTTTCACGCCCAAACCGCTGAACAGATTAAGCTGAAATTTGGCATAGATAAAGGTTGTATCCCAGGGAAGGACATGGGCTACTTTTTATCCCGAAAAAATTAAAAAAACCCTAGACACCGCGGGAGCGCAGCTAGTCATGCATGAAACTTACAATTAAAATATAACTTTGTATTGGTACTTGTAGTCTTGATGCTCACGACACTGTAAATCTTGATGTGTGTGTAAATATTACATACCAAAAAAAATCCATTTTACTTGTGTCAAGTTGTGTCCTACTAATCTGGTTTGAGTTTATATGAGGCTATGCATTTTTATTTGTTTATGATATGAAAATTATGAAATCTGTGTTATCAAGTTCAATGACTTTAATAACACAACCCATTATACAATTTAACATGCCATCTGAACTTCTGAAGCACGGAAGCGCTCAGATGAAAATCCACTTACGGGCAGTTTAGAACGTAGCTTAATTCCAACAATCTGTAATGTACCTGTATATTATTCTGTTGAAGCGCTCATAGTCGTGCTTGCTTAGTCGTTCTTGATAGATCATCTAAGTTAAGTAACATTCGAAACGGTCTGTAAGTGGATGGGTGAGAGCCAGTGGCATTTTCATCTGAGCGCTTCCGTGCTTCGGAGGGCACTTTCATTGTCGGTCGCGGCTATTTAAGTCGTTAAGCAATGACGTAGGCCTTATGGCAGCCTAAAAACTCCGTCACCAGAGTTGGCCACTGACTCATACGAACTCACTTTTATTATTCTGTACAACTTTTAAAATGACTATATACAATTTATGAGCCATAACTCTTTAGTTATGACTTAAGAGTATAAGAGTGTTGTCTATTGTTACAAATTGCATCTTGAGACAAAAACCTCAGCCTCATGAGAAAGTGAATGACACTACCTATAATTGAGAGCTATTAAAATACTAGCGTATGGTGCAAGACATAAAAATAAGTTGTCATGTTTTTACAAGTACAAATATGTATTATTACACTAGGGTAGTCAAGGTTACAAATAATACTTTTTATCTTTAAGAATTTTTATTATAAATTTACCACATAAAAATCATATGTTTTTTTGACGACCTCTGTAGCGCAGTGGGCGAAAGCCCGGCTGCGACGCAGAAGGTTGCGGGTTCGATCCCCGCCGCGGGACAAGTGTTTGTATGATCTACAAATATTTGTCTCGGGTCTGGGTGTTTCTATCTACACTAATATTATAAAGAGGAAAGATTTGTTTGTTTGTTTGAATTGAATAGGCTCCGAAACTACTGAACCGATTTGAAAAATTCTTTCACCATTAGAATCCTACATTGTCCCTGATGAACATAGGCTACATTTTATCCCGGGAAAGTGAAGTATTCCCGAGGGACCGCGGGTAACACCGCGACGGACAGCTAGTGTATAATATGTATGTATTTACGAACAAAAAGTATATAAGTAGTATATCAGTCATGTAGTACCCATAACACAAGCTCTGCTTACTTTGGGGCTAGATGATGCTGTGTGAAAAGTCCAGCATTATTTATTTATTATTTATTATGTTAATTTGGTATAATTTAGCATATTCATTCACTGTACTTACTTACCTAACCTGTTCATAGTAATAAAATTATTTATGTTATAATTGTATTTTTTCCACAAACTTGATATGAGGAAATATTATTAAAGTTTTCAAAATTCTTTCAGGGCGTCTGGTTGAAGCAATGCGTGATTCGAGAGCTGGCACATTAATGGCTCAAAGGATCACCATCCAGAGTGGTAATGCCGCCAGTGTTTTGGGCACGCTTCCGACTGACAGTGACCTGGATCAGTTGAGCTATCTATAGATCGTTTCTAACGATCCTTAGATAGCTAGACTAATCCTGTTGTATTTTGTAAATATACATATGTAAATATGTAGGAAATATAGCACCTTGAGGATCATATTATGGGTACAGTGGTATACTTAATGGGTTAATAATTATTTTATATTTTGGGCCATCACAAGCATCGAACTTGCACTTTATTTTTTGTTACAAGTTTTATCTGCAATCCGTTTTCCAACTATGAGCAAATTTGCGGGTGTAATGTCAGGCCGAGTTCACTCCAGTAGGCACTCTACATTGATTTAGTCACACATTTAGCTGCATGACATCTGCACTTAAATAAAAAAAGTAACAAGTAAGCAAACTTACTGAACTATCTCCGCACATAGCATTTAGGTTTATTGGTAACTATTTTTGTTACTTGGAATGTTTAAAAGATTTGTATTGTATACATCGTCACAATGAATGAATGCAGAATCATTTATAAAACAACAGGATGTTTATCATATTATTATATCAGCAAGATATAACACATTTTTCAATAAATAAATATTCAAACAATGAAAGTTATTGGCAGGCACAATAATTTGTTACAAAGGTAAAAACAATTAGAAAGGGTTTTACTTACAGCTAACACATCCGTAAAATGTTCATCGCAGTAGAAAAAACATTAAACTTTACTAAATCAATCTATGGCAACACACAAAAATGGGTATCAACAAACCAGCATGGAAAATATAGCAACACACTGGACGGCCTTCCGCCTTCCTTCCAATAGTGATGCTAATTACTACATCTCTTAAAGGAAACGTTCTACTCAAGGTGAACAACTTAAACAGAATGATTTTATTCTGAACTTTTATCAGTTATTACTTCTGTCAAGGCACTTACCAGTTGCCACTTGGATTTGCGTGTCGGATCTGCAATAGTGGTCAGCAGCCTGTGGATCATCTGAACGGTGCCTTCGTAGTAAACCATCGCCGAATCGTAGTTTCCCATCAGAGCCATCTCTCTCGCCAGTTTCGTGTTCTCGCAAATTTCCCCAACAGAAACTGCCATTATTGTCATTCCCGCTGCGTACATGTAACTTATCCTTACTGAAAACGCTCTGGTTCTTCGAGACCTCTTCGAAGATTGTCGCGTGTGACATCCAATGAACCTAAAGTAACACTTTGCATTTTCAATACCGAACCACAACGGCATTCATGGTGATGCCGTTGTTACTTTAACTTTTGTTTATTATGTGTATTTATTGTGTCCTGTTAAAAACTCAGTGCATGGCTAAGTAATGTTCATGAAAATGAAAACCATATTTTTTGAGACAAACAAACTGCAATTTTGTTCAACAAATTCGACAATCTACGAGCATCACTCACTTCACATCGCAGATCAACTGACAGACTGAGTTGCCAACTCGCATCAGTGTTGCCAGGGCCATTGAGTCATAACTCGTAAGTTACATTTCGTTCCCTAAACGTTACATTTTTGCTGCAAAAGTAACATTTTTGTTTATCGGACGGTTCGGGCTGGAAAAATTTCATTGCATTTTACCGTCACGACAACATGACTAATTGCGCACACATAGCACTGTTCTTCTCCAGCAAGAAGCTGTATGAAGTGAATTTTCCAATTGAACAGCATCCAGATCATCAATTACTCATTTCCTGCAAATCCTTTGTTTTTTCCCCTTATCAAATCAATATATTATTTACACTGATTTTTTTACTATTAAGTACCTAATACAATGTAACTATCGCATCCTGTTGAATATCAGAAACCGCGAGCCGAGTGACAACCCTGACACCGACCAGAAACCAGAGCTCCCAGACCCCGACCGCCACACATCAAACTATCGAAACACAGCTCAAACGCACCATTCTAACAAAACCAATTTAAACAAAACCCTCACCCACCACCAAACACATACAACACACAGCTCTACTTAAACTGGAATAATGTGTCGCCGAACCGGCAATAACCACTCACTGGTATCTACTCAATTATATTTTGAAAATACGGCAAAAACTTAATGTGACGTTGGCAGCACAGCACTAACTTTCCGTATTTTTAAATCAACCAATCGCAAAAGAGTAATTTTCAAAGGTTGCCTATCATGAAGAACTGTCATTTACGTCATACGTTGCGTATATATAAAATACATAGATTTAGCATGGTACCTTATATGATAAAATAGATCTCTAAAGGTACCATGCTAAATCTATGGATCTCTATGCCTTGTAATGACTTTTTACTTTTTTTTTTATAAAAAGCCGCTTTCGAAGAGCTGCTGCTGGTCTATCCATTTCATCTCCTACTGTACCAAGACTAATGCCTAGTTCGGACTAGGCTAATATTTTAGTCGAGTAGCGAGTAATTTTGTACCATTAGTCGAGCCATTAGGCCATTAGCCAGCCCAGTAGTAAACAACCATTTAGTCGAGTGGTTAATAAGTAATTTTTTTACTACTAAATTAGCCCGATTGTAGGTAAACCCAAAAATGGTAATAAAATAACTTACTATTACTAAACTAGCCTAGTTAATTAAATGATTAACTAGGCTAGTTTGACAAAACCAAAAATTTAGAAAATCACAAAAGCTTATTTTATTTTTAGGTTGATCCAGATTGCAAATTGTCCAAATTTTGCAAATGGACTCAGTTTTAGGGTTCAGTAGGGTCTCAGTTTAGGTAGTTGTAGGAAAAAAAAACAGAACCCTTATGTGATCACTTTGTCCGTCTGTCAATCAAGACCCTTTATCTCGGAAACAAGTGGATGTATCGAGTTGAAATAACACTCAAGAAAATCAAAATTCATAAGTCGCTTCCCGTTTAAATAGAATTATGAAATTTGGCAAGTAAGAACAAGTACCTACAGGGAAAAATCTGAAAATCGTATATTTTTAATTAAATCACAAAAAAAAACAGAGCCTGATGTTTAATGAGCAAGGAATGGTGGTGAACATTTTGCAGGGAGTTAACCGTGTCATGTGGGGTATCGTTGAAAGAGCTTCATTGGCACAAGCTTATAAAGATTTTTAATTATTTTAGGATGTATAGTTTTCGACTTATGACGAAATATATGTTATCCCTTCTCATGTACGAGTACCTACCTAATAACTTTGATGTATGCAGGTAGCACCTAACAGTTTGCTATTATACGTACCTATACTTAGGCTTTTGTACGGAACCCTCGGTGGGCGAGACCGACTAGCACTTGTCCAATTTGTTATATGAATTTCTAAAATTTAATAAAATAGCCTTTATTGATGTTAAATTTAATACCATCAAATATGTTTTTAAAAGACCTTTTTCAAAGGTACTACGAGTTAGGTTGGGGTACCTTCTACAGAAATAAAAACAAAAGATTTCTAACAATAAACATTTTATTTATAGCTCTAAATACATAATAAGTACCTATAACTAGTATGAAACATAAATACAAATATTTAGATATATTGCTTAAATATCTATTTACATCTTATATAAAAGGTATTAAAATAATTTGTATTGTAGCCGAGTGCAAAATAAAATAAGAAACATGACATACTTTAAGAAACATTCAAGCAAACTATTTTTGTAACATACTAATGACGGTAGTTTTAAAACCAACATTAAGTTCAGTTTCGACTGATAATTAATTAATTAATAACACCAGTTTGAAAACATGAGTAAATCAATCTCTATACTTAAAATTGGGAAAGCCTCATAATTTATATAATGGTGTATTTCCTAATAAATCATAAATACAGTTTAAACTTAATAATACATAAAAAAAAAATTTGTCATCTGTTGCATAATTTTATGAGTAACATAAAGTGTTCTACACACAAAACTTAATAGTAACATAAATTATACACAACAAGCCACCATTTAAACACCCATTTTGGTTTGAGAATAATCCTAGCACCTTTATTTACATACAAGACTCTAATATACATTTGAAAAAGTAAAAGACTAGGTAAAAATAATCGTTGTCGCGAAAAAATATATGGCATTTTGAATAAAGATCATTTTTGTAATATTTTGATGTTCAAAAACAAAAATGTAGAAAACGAGAGATAAAAAAAACCAATGCATCCCAAACAGTACAGTTTAAACAAATCTCTGATCTATAGTCTGAAGCATTGAACATTAAAGTGATACCTAATCTGTTATTTGATCCATCTGTTAGGAATTTACCCTGGGGTGAAACTGTTAACATTGATAAAACTGTTTTGAAACCATAAAAGAATCTGAGAGAATTTACCCTGGGGTGAAACTGTTAACATTGATAAAACTGTTTTGAAACCATAAAAGAACCTGAGAGAATTTACCCTGGGGTGAAACTGTTAACATTGATAAAACTGTTTTGAAACCATAAAAGAACCTGAGAGAATTTACCCTGGGGTGAAACTGTTAACATTGATAAAACTGTTTAGAAACCATAAAAGAACCTGAGAGAATTTACCCCGGGGTGAAACTGTTTACATTGATAAAACTGTTTTAAAACCATAAAAGAACATGAGAGAATTTACCCCGGGGTGAAACTGTTTACATTGATAAAACTGTTTTAAAACCATAAAAGAACCTGAGAGAATTTACCCCGGGGTGAAACTGTTTACATTGATAAAACTGTTTTAAAACCATAAAAGAACCTGAGAGAACTTACCCTGGGGTGAAACTGTTAACATTGATGGAACTGTTTTTAAACCATGTAAATTGAACAAATATAGCTCGGTAAATAGTTCTGAAGTTAAATATAGAATTGAAGCTCTTAAGTATACGATTATACATACAAACAACCAAAAAAGCATTTCTTTGCTTATCACATGTATGATGGTCCGAATTTATATAATTTACTTTAAATTGAAAGCTTAGACAATGCATAGTTGCACTAACGTGTCAACGTTTTGTTACCAAGAAGACATCTGTTTAGAAAACTGGGATTGCCATACTTTAGTTATGGCTTTCACCTCGTTTTACTTTAAGGATGGCTCTGTATCGATAATAAAAAGTTGACATGTTTTAGCTTAATATGCAAGCGGCATTAACGCTTTTATATAATTTTTGTAGTGGGTGTACAAGAATACTATCAAAAACTGTAACTGTGCCTAGACCTAGACCAAGCTTCTAATGTGCACCCAAGTGCTAAAATAGGTTATCTGCTTATGTGGATTAAAGTCCAAAAGAAAAAACGAAATCTTTGAATTCCAAACTCTTGAGTCTGGAATCTGATTTTACTGCGCGAAATAGCGTGCAAAACTACGACAACGCTAAAGCTAGCAAAGTATATCTACGTTCACTATTATAATAATTATTGGCAGTAGGCTTATTGCACCCTGTAAACTTACAAAAATGACAAATCGTTTTTTACCTGTGTTTAAGAGTAAAATAAACATTTATCCACCAAATTGAGCTCATACAATGCAATATTATGACAAACTTTTGGACGAATTTATTTTTTATAGATTCTATTTGTAGCATTCTCCACCAACGCCTATCAAGGAGCTTACACTATTTCAAGACTTCAAAATAAATATTTAAGTCTGATTTTATAATTGTCGGATAACTTTTATCTGAGGTATAAATTCAGTTACAGTTTGAACGAAATGGAGCCTTTATTTACATTTTTCTTCAGATCAAAGTTATTTTACGACTGAGAAATCGATTTATTTAAATAATGTTGTCCTTTCTTAGTACTCATTTAGCCGGACCCTAGTTCCCTCAAATCTTGTTTAAATTTTATGTAACCGAAAATCCATCAATTTATTTTCAATCAGCGAGGGCGCTCACATCAAATAATTTCTACTTACCCCCAAACTATTATATGCCTTCATAGTATTCCAATTGATCTAAACACAAGCCCCAAATACCGACATTATTAAACTCCTAGGTCGTTATTAATAAAGGTGTAAAGTTACTCCGGGTGTAGCTTAGGAGTAACCATACAATTTTTGGAGTTTAAACCTGGCGTAACGTTACACCACGTTTATTAATAACGGCCCTAGAGCACTAGTCATCAAGATGTTTCAACTGTTCTAACCTAAATTGGACTAACCTTCAGCAACATTTGTTTTCAATGAACCAGACCCCTAGGGCGCTCACATCATAAAAAGTATATAAGTAGTATATCAGTTATCTGGTTCCCATAGTACAAGCTTTGCTTAGTTAGGGGCTAGATGATGCTTTGTGAAAATGTCCAGCATTATTTAGTTATTATATTAATGATTTAACTGCCCAAAACCTCAAGATGGCGAACTTTCCACTAGCGTACCCCTTACCACTTCAATTGGTATCGTGCTCCTTCTGGACTGGTGGCAGGATGTGAACTTGTTTAGCCTTACCCGCGTGATACACTTGGCCAGGACTGAAGGGCTCCAATCGAGGGTGCGCGGAGATGTCTTTCTTGGGATCTGAGAAGATAATATATTATTATTCGACGACCTGTGGTGCAGTGGGCGAAGGTCCGCCTGCGACGCAGAAGGTTGCGGGTTCGATCCCCGCCGCGGGACAAAAGTTTGTATGACCTACAGATATTTGTCTCGGGTCTGGGTGTTTCTATGTATAATATGTATGTATTTACAAACAAAAAGTATATAAGTAGTATATCAGTTATCTGGTTCCCATAGTACAAGCTTTGCTTAGTTTGGGGCCAGATGATGCTGTGTGAAAAATGTCCAGCATTATTCCAGCATTATTTATTTATTGGAAAACCAACAGAATAATTACTATAGAAACAGTGAGCCAATTATACGTCTTCGCTCCTTCACCGTTAACGTTGTAATATAGCTGGGAGGTGGTGCAGGAATCAAACTACAGAGATCATCAATCAGACTACTATCTTAAATGTAGTTATTCTATATTTCACATATTGACCACTGTTCTAAACCAATACACATCTTATATATTAGAACTTAGGTGCTATTATTAATCTACTTAATTATACTTATCGTCACGTATAACTGATTCAATTATCAGACACTTCGTCTCACATCTGATACGTGTAAGAATCCTAAACGTATCTACTTACTTATCACAGCTCGTGTTATAGCGCATATAAATTTTACGAAACGAAAAATCCATTGATGCACGGCCGGGATTTGAACCCACGACCATCAGATTGAAAGTCGACTGTTCTAGAATAGTAATTAAAATGTAAATGTTACCTTTGGTATTAGCGGCGATGTACTTGGACAGTCTGACGGTAGGCAGCGGCAAGTAGCCTGCTACGAGTGGCATCACGTCCAACGTGACTGTTTGAGGCATTATGTTCGTAGATTCCATTGTTATCACACCTGGCATACACAAAAAAGACTTAGGCCTTTACATCTATATTAGATTATTTATACAGCGTCAGGAGGCAATCCATGCCTACACTTAACGGGACGCTGTAGTGCCTGAGACATTGTTTGAGATGAGATGATGTTTGAGGAAAACATCGTAAGGAAACCCGCAGCTTAGCCAGCTCCACACGTATCGACGTTGTCTTTCCTGTGAGCCAGGTTGATTAAGCTGAGAGGATGGTTTAGGTGCTGGGCAATGGCATACATACAAAATAAATAAATGAATGGGTTATTTATATTTACCCAACGAAAACGTTAAACATTCTCTCATTGGTAATATAACTCTTATTGCCAGGCATTTTAAGGCACTATTATAGTGCACGTAAAGAAAACTAAGATTTGTTCGAGAAGAAAGTTTAATGAGTTTAAATATGAAAGTCACAAGATAGTTTTTTACACGAGAAATAAGCACAAGAAGATAGAATAGAACATTTACGAACACATACAGATTGAAACAATATAACTTTTATGCTACGAGTACGCGCTCGGCGCGTACGTGCGGTCGTCTCAGGCGGATTTACCGAACTGATTTTATGATCAAGCGCCGTCAGCGTTGCGACGGCTGAGACGCGCGGAGCGCCTACACGCTAGCGGGGAGGAGCGGGGAACCGTGCTGGTACTAGGCGCTATAACCTCCCCCTCCAAGTCACAAGTACGACCCGACTTGGACTTGGCTGGTCTACCACGGCGACGCTGGTGAACAACTGCTGGAGAGGATCCTACGTAAGGAGTGAGAGCGCTGGCATGGTACTTCCCTTTAACTACCCCCGTACTATCGACGACAACAAAAGACGTCGGACCAATGGCCTGTGAGACGCGATACGGGCCTTCCCGTCTTGGTGCAAACTTACTCGTAAAACCTTTAGACGCGTTACTAGGAAGGTGGGTCTCCACGAGAACTAGGTCTCCTTCATTAAATGGCACAACGTTACGCCGATGTCGGTCTCCAGCCTTCTTACGTATATCTTGTTGTTGTTCAACACGCTGTCTGACATCCTGGAGGACGTGAACAAATTCTGTTAGATAAGGCGTTATCTGGGGAACGAAGTTTTGCTGTTGCACGATCGCTCGCATATCCGTGTCCACTGACAGAGGCGATCGTAACTCGCGAGCAAACGTTAGGTAAGCTGCAGACTTGCCAGTTCCCTCATTGTATGCGCTATTAAGCGCGAACCGTACTGTCACCAGCACGGTTGGCCATCGTCGATGTTCCGAGCCAACTAGTATAGCCAACAGCTGTTTGAGTTCTCGGTTCTTGCGCTCAGCAGGATTCGCTTCTGGGTGGTACACGGGAATCAAAGATTGCTGGATCCCAAATACCAACATAGCCTTCTGCATAACAGCTGAAACGAATTGACTTCCATTGTCGGATATCACTCGACGCGGCAAACCATAACGAAGGAAAACTTCTTCAATAAGTACTTTGGCGCAAGATTCTGCGGTCGCGTCCGTCAAAGCGAACAGCTCTATCCAGCGACTCGCAGTATCCTCGACGAGAAGTATCCACTTCTCTCCATTACCTCCTTCAGGAAGCGGTCCGAATAGGTCCATAGCCAGCACCTCAAATCTCTGCTGGAGTACTGGGGTTTGGAGTAGACCGGCTGGTTTTAAATTGGTGGCTTTATACAATTGACATGCATCACAGGACTTGAGATATTGAGCCACATAAGATCTCATGTTCTTAAAATAATATCTCTCCTTAATCTTCCTTAGTGTTCGCTCTAAACCCAGGTGTCCAGCAGTGGGCGCGTCGTGAAGCTCCTTCATAAGCTCAGCTCGCAACGCATCTGGCACCACCAGTTGGGGTTCTTCGGATTCTCCATCCGGATCACAGCGGTACAAAACACCTTGAGAAAGATAGTATCCTCTATCAGTCCAACGATCAGCTGCTAGAGGGTCATCGACATTTTCAAAATCGGTTATGATTCTACTGACTTCAGGATCATTGAGTTGGGCGTCACGAACTTCTTCTGGGTTCCGCTGAGGTAAGTCGACGACTACAGGGCAAACACTGCAAGGACTGGTGTCGGTGACCTCAGCGATGTCACTGACCGGGCGACTTAGTGTATCCGCTACTACGTTGACACGACCGGGAGTGTAACCTATATCCAGGTCAAACGATTGGATCTTCATTGCCCAACGTGCCAACCGACCACTGGGCGTCTTCAGCGACAAAAGCCGCTTCAATGGCTGATGATCAGTAGCTACAGTCACACGTGCTCCCTCTATGTATCCCCGAAACTTATCCAGAGCCCAGACCACTGCCAAAGCCTCACGCTCGGTGGTATTATAGTTTCGTTCGGCTGACGTCAAAAGACGGCTGGCGTATTCGATAGGCCTCTCTTCAGCCTGAGTCGTTCCCTGCATCAAAACTGCTCCAACAGCGTACGCGCTGGCATCTGTTCGTAAGATAAACGGTTCATCGAAGTTCGGCCGGCGAAGAATGGGGCTAGTTGAGAGTCGCAACTTCAGCTCTTCAAAGGCACCTAGCTCTGTCTCCCCCCACTGCCAGCGTCGATCTTTCTTCGTGAGATCCGTCAATGAGCGCGCAACATCTGAAAACTGTGGGATGAACTTGCGAAACCACGAGCAGGTCTGCAGGAACGTTTTTAATTCTTTAACGTTAGTAGGTGGTTTCATATTTATCACAGCCTCGACCTTAGACGGGTCGGGTTCAATGCCCTTTGATGAAACGACGTGTCCCAGGTATGTTACTCTTTCCCTGGCAAAAACACACTTCTTCCTGTTAGCCCTCAAGTTAAATGTACGAAGACGGTCGAAAACTTGCTGTAGATCTTTCAGATGCTGATCTAGATTTGGCGAAATGACCAGAAGGTCATCTAGGTACGCCAGAACACACACATCCTTTAGACCAGATCTCATGCGGTCTATCATCCTCTGGAACGTCGCGCCACTATTTTTAAGCCCGAACGGCATACGCCTAAAGGAGAAGGTCCCGAATGGCGTAGTGAAGGCCGTCTTATGACGATCTTCAGGCGCTACTATAGTTTGCCAATATCCAGCCTTCAGATCTATCGTCGACATGACGCAGTTCGGCTTCGTACTTTGTAGTAACTCATCAATTATTGGAAGCGGGTACTTATCCGTCCGAGTGACGCTATTCAGTTTGCGATAGTCCACGCAAAACCTGATCTCGCCGTTTTTCTTTGGCACTAGAACCACGGGCGAAGCCCACTCCGAATCGGCTTCCTCAATAATATTTTCTTCCAACATCTTGTCTATTTCTTTCCTTATTATTTCCTTTTTGGCGGGCGAAACTCTATAAGGCGGACTAGCGACGGGTGCTGCATCTCCCGTATCGATGCGATGCATGGCGAACTGAGTAGGTTCTCCCCCTGGAGCAAAAATATCCTCGTGGATATTCAGGAGCTCAGTCAGCTGTTTCTTTTCATCCGAATCAAGATGGGATCCCTCGTCCTCGCGAAGACCCACAGACGAACAAGTAAGAGACTGTGATAACCTATTCTCGAAAACAATCAGCTGAGGCGTCCGATCGTGCCTCACAAACCATACACCATGAACAAAGTCCAACACCATACCAACGTCCTCAATAAAATTCATTCCTAACAAGCTCTCTGTAGCGTTGGGTAGCATTATAAAACTAACGGCCAGAGCGACTCCCCGCACCGTTACATCAACATTCGCTACATCTACGTATTGAGCACTAGAATGCCCATCCGCGTACTTTAGTTCCATGTAAACATTCTGGAACTCATGACCGTTCTTAACTAAATGCGCTCTTAAGCTAACACTGCCTATACAATGCTTAGCACCAGTGTCCACCAAAATATTTCCTATCTCGTTATAGATAGACACTTCAAGCACAGGTCGACTACGCGAATCTACACTTTCACAAACCGCGGACACAGACTGAAAAGACGTAACCGACGGCACGACTGGCTTCTTTTCTTTACACGCGGGACAGTTCGACCGTATGACGCCAGGCGCTCCGCATCCAAAACACGTGACCAACGTCGACCGCTGCTCTCCGTCGGCTGGGCTCTCCTTAGCCGTGGAGTTCGTTTTCGGCTTCGTAAGTCGCTGACAGTTCTCCTTCAGGTGGCCATACTGTTTGCAGTAATGACATTGTTGTCGTGGCTTATGCGTAGAAGGAGTGGCCATCGGGCGCGCAGACGTGGTGGCTGAGGGCAGGATAGGTTTACTATCAACAGTAGCCCGCGGCCGTGTTTCATCTAGGATATCTTCAGTGCGGCGCGTCTCCGTCAAAAGTTCCGCAAAAGTAGCGAAACTGGAACGCGGAACCTTTTCGCGAAGTCGTCGGTGCAATAATCCATACGTCATATCTAATTGCACGGTCTCCGTGAGAGACGACGGCGGGAGCTGCGCGAACAGCGCTCTAATGCGGCAAACAAATAAATCCGTCGATTCATCCGCTCGTTGTTCGCGCTCGAATATGTTTCTATATATTTTGTGCGGAGGTAGTCGAGGCCCAAAAGTCTGTTTCAACGAATCAATAGCGGCTCTCCAAGTCGGGGTAGTGTCCTTGACACCTTGCCACCACGTCGCGGCCATCCCCGTCAGCAACATGGAGAGACCCCGCAGCGCGTTGCTGTCGTCAACTTTGACACACTCCTTAAAAGTTTCCACGGCGTCAATAAAAGCCTCAACGTTGCTCGACTTCTCTCCATCAAATCGCGCCGTACACTTGGCGAAATTGCCAGAATAAGTAGGTACAGGTGTACTTACAGGGGCGCTGCTACTACTTAACGTAAGCCTGTTTATCAGCAACAACAGCTGATCAGTCGTCATGACGACCGGAGTTGCTGCGGCAGCAGCAGCGGCAGGCTGCAGTAAATCCGCGCTGGCCGCCAGTGCGGCGCCAGCAGCAGCGGCGGTGGCGGCAGCGCCGCGCGGGTCTGAATCCGGCGCGGGCGCTGAGGGCGGCGCCGCGTCCATAGACGGGGCGCCGGTAGAAGCCGGGCTCGCAGCACGCGAACGTGTAAGCACCATCGCGAAATAATTTGCAAAAATCCTAGTCCAGACACTGTTCGTAAACACTAAATACCTAGACAGTCTAGACACTTAGGTATAGAATTTTACGCACTAAACACGCGTCTGCTACAAGACTAAGTTTAAAAAAGTTTTCAAAATAATCCGTGAATATCAGTCATTTAAATTACACTGTTCACTTAGGAATTTAGTTGTTCATAAACACTCCAAAAAACCTAATAATATTCACGTAAAAAGTTTTTGAGTTCGTAGAAAAATAATCCGACCGAGATACGTGTTCATAAAATTATAAAATTCGACAAGAGTCCAAGAACACGCGCAGCGTAATTACGCGGTATCACAAACACACAAACACAAACGCGCAGCTTCGCGCCAGCGAAGCGTTCACGGTGCACGGGGCGTGTAGCATTTATACTTCACGAACCTCGCGCAAGCGTTCCTTATTTGGGCATAGTTCACAAAACGCAAAGTTGGACGCGTAGTGAATGCGTATGAAAGTTTTGGTAAAACGAAGATAATATTGTTACGAAACTGTTCATAAGACACAAAACTATTGTCACCAAATTTTAACACTTTACGTACACACAATTTTAAATTCGCTCCACGTTAGGCTGCCAGTTATAGTGCACGTAAAGAAAACTAAGATTTGTTCGAGAAGAAAGTTTAATGAGTTTAAATATGAAAGTCACAAGATAGTTTTTTACACGAGAAATAAGCACAAGAAGATAGAATAGAACATTTACGAACACATACAGATTGAAACAATATAACTTTTATGCTACGAGTACGCGCTCGGCGCGTACGTGCGGTCGTCTCAGGCGGATTTACCGAACTGATTTTATGATCAAGCGCCGTCAGCGTTGCGACGGCTGAGACGCGCGGAGCGCCTACACGCTAGCGGGGAGGAGCGGGGAACCGTGCTGGTACTAGGCGCTATACTATTTGTTATTATTTATTTTTAAAGTGCCTAAAAAAAAGTGTACCCCTAAGGGTTTATTCCCAACGACTCCACTAGCCTCCCCACCAGTGGGTTCGTTGGGACTTTTTAAACCCTTACAAAATGACTAAAGGGGTGGTCAGAGACAAGATCAAATATACAGGTAGGTACAGATTTTAGCTTAGAGTTTTTGATTCTTTTTAAAGGTATTCAAGTACCTACCTACTTATGTTATTTTTCTAAAGAAGTCGCGGGTACCAGCTAGTGAGCATATAAATATTCCGTCAAAGTAAAATCGGAATCACAGGTAAAAAAAACACTTAAAACTATTCTTACCAGCTGTTCTTCCTAAAACTGCCCACATAGTTTGATCAGCCAGCACTTCATACATTAGTGATGTATATTCTGTTTCGTTTACCTGCAAATATAATTCAATTATTTAGCCAAGAAAAACTAATGAAAACTACAAAATTAATAAATGTTACAATTAATCTGCTATTTTTTTTAATTATCATGTTACACGTTATAGAAAACGTAAAGTAAGGAAGCTAGTCTATTAAAGAATCCATACTAATATTATAAAGCTGAAAATTAGAAGATTAGCGAGTTTATATGTTACACAATTATATATGAGTTTATATGTTTGTTGTTAGTTCGCCCGCGACCACGGTTGTTGCAATACAGCCGAAACGTCGGGAAATAATAAAGGTAATACGCGATAAAATCCTGTTACAAAAATATATCTCTAAAGATATATGTTACACAGTCCAAAACGCAACGCTAGCGCGATCAAATTTTTTCTGTGTCGCCATCTATTATGTAGTAAAATGTCTCTGTCTGTCTGTCTGTTTTTTACCTTTTCACGCCTCAACCACTGAACAGATTATGCTGAAATATGACATGGATAAAGATTATGTCCCAGAGACGGACATAGGCTACTTTTTTTATCAAAAATATAATCATGGCGGGCGTGAAATAGGGGTTAAAAGTTTGTATGGGGAGTCGGAAGTTCCAGTTAAAGGCAACTAGATGGCGTTGCTAATCTATGGCTGAGGTCGAGATGGCGCTATTATTGAATTTTTAAAAGTTTCAGAAGATTCTTGCAGTTTTCAGTTCTATTTAGAAGTTTTCATAGGGTCACGACTGTATCGCCAAGGTGCGGTAGACCTCTCAGATCTTTTTATGTTACTTATTCCAGATCCTTTGAAGATGTCTTTAGGAGTTTTCAAGTATGTTATTTTGCTGACGAAGTCGCGGGTACCAGACCAGCGAGTCATCTATAAAGAAAGCTAAGCTAATCAAATAAACAATTTACCCTTTGCACACTCAAATGTAGACAGCACACTTGGCTCGCTCGGCAGAAATCCGATCCTTTACTAGGTTCCAACTTCGTCCGTATAACAAACAGTGTCGTATAGTCTTGTATATCGAAGGGACAGGTGAAGAGACGCGGGTCGTCTGTATCGGTCTTGTATTTGACTGTGAAAGATGCTTTAGTCGGCCCCGCCTTAACTAACGGGTCCTTTAGGAGCTCCCACATGAAAGATGCCGTGGTTCCGTCGGAAGCAACAATCTGGAAAATAGAGATGGAAAATATTGGTGACTAGCTTCTGCGCGCGGCTTCGCTCGCGTGGTAACAACATTTTCAATAGCCTATATGCTATTACAGATCACTATCTACATCTATTCCAAGTTTCATCCCAATCGGTTCGCTGGTTTAGGCGTGATTGAAACATAAACATACAAACATCGAAACATCTCAAACTCACAAGCTTTATTATATTAGTGGGATAACTTTGTATGAGTGGGATAACTTTTTCATGGAGGCAATATTGATCCATAGCTGAAATGGTTAATACTAACAATAAAAAAACGTAAACGTAAACAGGTGCGGTAGACATTCTCTCAGATCTTTTATGTTACTTTGTCCAGATCCTATGAAGATGTCTAAGGGGGTAGTCAGAGGCATGTCCAAACACATATTTGATACATGCCCACATCTTGCAGAAGTTAGTATTCCATACGTGACAGGTTGCAAGCCCATCGCCGCCTATAAGAACACTAACTGGTTTCCTCACGATGTTTTCCTTCACCGTTTAGAGCACGTGTTAAAGCGCATATAAATTTTACGAAACGCAAAATCCATTGTTGCACGGCCGGGATTCGAACCCACAACCTTCGGATTGAAAGTCGAGGTACAACCCCATTCGGCCAACACGGCTCTCTACTAACAATAATAAGAAAATAACTAATCTTACCATACTCTGTGCGTTCTTGGGGTTCAAATCCGACACCGTATTATTTCCATCACACTCTAACACTGGTTCCATCAATTCAAACTGCATATGATGTGCGATTGTAGATTTGAGTGTGACGTGAACAAACTTCCTTGTGTTTGACGTTAGGAGGCGCCACGAGGCTACCATTGGGGGGGTGAAGTTGAGGGGCACTTCGGTCAGCGAGTCCCACCAAGGGCAGGTCAGCCATACCTAGGAAAAAACAGATAACAAATAATAATAAATAAAAATAATAACGCTGGATTTTTTACACAGCATCATCTAGCCCCAAAATAAGCAGAGCTTGTGTTATGGGTACTAGAATGACTGATTAACTACTTATATATTTTTTGTGTTTGTAAAAACATACATATTATACATAGTATCACCCAGACCCGGGAAAAATATCTGTAGGTCATACAAACATTTGTCCCGCGGCGGGGATCGAACCCGCAACCTTCTGCGTCGCAGGCGGACCTTCGCCCACTGCGCTACAGAAGTCGTCACATATCCAGGGTATATTTTATAGGAGACCATTATGGATAGTATGGATGTCGTGTTAAAAAGTCCGTCACAAGAGTGCATACATAAAATCGAAATCTAAATAAATAACATTATAGAAATAATTATTTTTTGAATAAACGGGTTAAATCACGAAAGCTTAATAAGTTTTATTATAGAAATAACTTACAGAGTGTTCAATATTCTTCTCCTTCCTAGCTTGCAGCGTAGAGAAGAGCCAAAGCGGTATTTTTCTCGTGTCAAATGGCTCGCACGCCGGCACCTTTACAGTGACTTCACGAGACACAGCATTGGTGTCTTCGGAGCGAATGAGAAGGCCTGACGATGTCTTTATGTGGATTGTTGCATTCTGAAAATAGATATGATCAACTTATTCCTTTTGATCATCATTTATTAATCGTGATTCGAAGGATCGGATCGATATTAAAGTATCCGGCGAAATTAAATTATCGGATTCGATTATGCCCCTTGATTCAGACTTCAGTTCGGGTTGGAATAGGTCAGCTGTTCAATCTATCGCAACCAATCACAGCGCAAGAAACGTTGGTTTTGTATCAATTCCTGCACTGTGATTGGTTGCTGTCAGTTGAACAGCTGACGGATTCCGACCCGAATGCGTTCCGCTGAAGTCTGAATCACTAGGCTGATTCCGATATTAAATCCGACATGAATTGACAATTGTTAATAATTAGTATGCAAAATAGTCACTGCATATCAAATGTTTAACATTTAGACATAGACATAGACATTTATTTATTTGCCACTCAAGCACACCCAAAATACAGTAACAAAATGAAAACAAAAAAAAAAGAGAATACAAGTAAAAACAAAAAGCCTGTCATGTTTGTGTGCTACAGCAGCAAAAGGACTTCGACTCAGCATGATGCCTCGCCACAGCGAGGTGTCTTTTTACAAAAAATTCAAAGTAAATTCAAAGTATGAAAGTAGTCTATCAGTCATGTGATTCCCATAACACAATTTCTGCTTACTTTGGGACCAGATGATGCTGTAAAATGTACAGCATTATTAACTAGTTTTTATATAAAAAAAAAATGATAAGCTACCTCTTCAATCCTCGTACTGCCACTAGTCACAACCAGTTCCATAGCTTGCTCCAATCCAGCCACTAAATCCTTCTTCGGCTCCACCTTATTCAAGAACACCGTAACTCCTTGCGTCACCACTTCAAACCCGACTTTAGTACTGGCCAGGGCGTTCGATAAAAACTCCAATTTCCCTTCAATAAGCAACGAAACTTGCCCGAATTTGAACGAACCGCAAGACGGAGCTGTGAACTCTAGCTCTATCTCGTTCTCTCCTGGGGTTAGGACTATCTCCTCTCTCACAAAACAGTTTTGATAGTTCCCGCGTATTGTGGCTGAAGGTTTTCTGTATTTACTACTGTCTGATCGTTTTAGACATACTTTTGGGTTGTAGCTTTCGACGGTGACCTTTTGAAGGGTTTTGTCCTCTTTGTAGTGGAAAGCTGAGGTGATTTGGAGTGGGTTCAATAGTGGGTTTTTAGGTTTTAGGTCGTCCAGTCTTATGCTGTTGAAAAAATAAATATTATTATTATTTCAGCCATTTGTGTCCCACTGCTTGGCAAATGCCTCCCCCCACTCCCTCCAGACATCTCGGTAAAGGTTTTTAAAATAAACGTAGTAAAATGTATCGTCATTAATCAAGACTCGGTATGCAAAGTATATTGGTAGAGATTTCTAACGGTGATTCATAAAAAAATACACAATTCTATCGTTATTTCGTTCTCCATAAGGGCTGAATTAGATTAAAAATCAATTCACTTTTTCCTGAAAATTATGTCAATTATCTGGCGATATTATCGCTTATTTTAATAAGCTGATATGTATTTACCTAAAGCTGGTGGGAAATGGGCCGAGACAGAGATGATTGGAAAGATATGGGGGAGACCTTTGCCCAGCAGTGAGATAATGTAGGTTAAAAAAAATTTATTTACCTAGTTAACATACTAGTAGTTTCTTCTATAACATCGGAAGGTCCTTTCCTCGGCGATACAGCCGGCGTTCCTATGCTACCGCTAACAGTTAAATCAGTCTTGTAATTCTTTGCCGGCGTCCGTTTATCCAACTTTTCTACACCTAGAAAGAGAAAACTATAGTTAAAAATAATATATTTATTTACATATTTAGTTTTATTTATATCTCGTCTCACTGCTGCATGCTGGGCAAAGGTCCGCACTATTTTCATAAAATAATCAGAATAAATAAATATCTACTTACTTATTAATAAGAACAGGTAGATAACATTTCGTATCGTAAAATATCAAAAATAAAAAAAAAACACATACAAAAAGTTTTAGCTTGATGGGATTTGAACTCGCATCCTCGGCTTTATCGTGGCCGAGGTGAAACCTGTTATTATCAGAACTATGAACTATTATGTGTCAGAATTAACACTATATTGTACCTACCTTCTATACTAATCGCCGCTTTCGTACACGTGACATCTTTGGGGAAATAACTCTCAACCGCCAAGCGACATTGGACCTTATTATCAGTGATATAAATCCCACGTTCCGACGGCAATAGCGAGACTGACACTACTTTAAAACACTCATTGAGCTCCGAGAGAACTGGTTCAGTTTTTGAGGCGAGATCATTTCTTATTGAATTCATCATTTCTTCGTAGTAAAAGTTCCTGACTAGTATCTCAAGTTCGGATGTACTTGATATTGTCGCAGAGAGCTTCGTGTATCTGAAATGGGCATAATATAGTTCGTATGAGTTGCCAAATTATGGAAATAAAATAGAACAATTGCAGACAAGAACAAAAAACAAAATAGCGTATACAGGGTGGGGCAAATTTTTACCTCATCGAGGAAAACTTTTTTGTAAGTCAAAATTACTCAGTAGGATCAATGGGAGCTCTTAGAATAAATAAATAATGCTAGACATTTCACACAGCGTCATCTAGCCCCAAACTAAGCAAAGCTTGTACTATGGGAACTAGATAACTGATATGCATATAAGATAAAGATAAAGATAAAGATAAAAATAGTTTATTTTGTGCCACACAGAAAAAAAAAACAATAAAATACACAGAATGAAGTAAAAACATAAATGACAACAAAATTGGCCGCCACTCAGCATATTGTTATAGTAGTTTATGTAACTAACTAAGCTACTATAACGCTGGTCTTCCGTGACGCCAGTGTGCAGTTTACGCACAAAGCAGCAACCGTGATACACAGCGACACTATAATACTAAGAAATTAAACAATAGTAAGTGTTAGTGATAGTGATAACAAAAAATAAAAATCTACAGTTTGAGTCAAAAAATTAAAGTTAGTCACATGATACACAGCGATATACTTGTTTTAGTTTGTAAATACATATATAGAAACACCCAGACCCGAGATAAATATTTGCAGATCATACAAACATTTATCCAGCGGCGGGGATCGAACCTGCAACCTTCTGCGTCCCACTTTCACTTGTGCCACAGAGGTCTGGAAGTCCTCAAGATTCTACTCCTGTTCCTTCGCGACTAATACAAGAAGTGAAGAACCAGGGCAGCAAACACGATTTGAAGCCTAGCTTTCTTTTAGATCCATCTTAAAAGTAACAAACCTATCAACATCATTCATCTTCTTAGCCGCAGCTACAAGTTCCAATCTCGTCTGTGCCGCTAAATCCCGCCAGCCTTGCTCTTCATACGATCGTAGTGCGTCAGTTAAGAACACCACCGCTTTTCCCGTCTCACCGAGTTCAGAGTAAAACGCCGCTAAGTCTCGTCCTATTAGACGGGCGAATCTGTAGAATAAACATAGTTACAACGCCATCTATTTTAAATTTACACTACGTTCAACCGATCTAGGCATTCCTGAAGTTAGTTGTTAAGTAAGAACACAATTTTGTATGAAAAAGCGGTAACTGACAAACGGCTAACTTAACGAATGCCTAGATCCTTGAACAAAGTGTACGTTAATATTATATTGCTCATTGTACTATAACATTTTGTAAGATTATTACCCTTCTATTTCTGTACTAGTTCTTTAGAAGCAAATAATCATATATTTAGATGTGTCGGCATTTACTTTTACCGGAGGATATTAGTGTGGCGAAGGTACGCCTGCGACGCAGAAGGTTGCGGGTTCGATCCCCGCCGCGGGACAAATGTTTGTATGACCTACAAATATTTATCTCGGGTCTGGGTGTTCCTATTTATAATATGTATGTATTTACAAACAAAAAGTATATAAGTAGTTTATCAGTTATCTAGTACCCATAACACAAGCTCTGCTTACTTTGGGGCTAGATGATGCTGTGTGAAAAGTCCAGCGTTATTTATTATTTATTATTATTATTTATTGTAAGCCTCAATTCAATAACAAACATGATCACACACGATTGTATGTCCAAGGCGCAATAGATATTCTCTCAGATCTTTTATGAACCTATTCCAGATCCTACCTGAGGCATGTTCAAATACATATTTGATAAATTCCCACATTTTGCAGAGGTTATTATCCATCTTTATGTATCACATACACACCTTAGCCGTCCTATATGCTTATAAGTTCCCATCGCCAGTTCAGCAAGCTCCAAGTAATATTGTTGGAAGCTGGCTTTGCTGCATAACGCCTCCTTAAGTCTGTCCGTTGGGGTTGGTTGCTGGTTGTTGGGCTCGTCTCCCATTCCCGAAGACAGCATCACCACCAGATGCAGCTGTTCTGATGAAGGGTCTGGGGAACCTGGGAGTAGACCGCAGAGCTTTCCTAGCTCGTGGAGCTGGAAGGGGAATTATGATTTAGTTTAAACTCGCTTCTTCTTTATTTCAATACTTTATTGCACATAATTACAGAATGCACAATTGGCGAGCATAATGCCGAAGGCATTTTCTACCTTAAATAGAGATAAGAGAAATGGAGGTATTTGCCTTGCAGTGGGACAGTTCAAACTTCAACTATAGGGATGAGTGGAGAAAAGACCTCGATCAACAATCAGAGATCATTGAGAAAGGGGGATATTTGCCCTGCAGCGGGGCTCTGGCTCTCAATAATAATGTATTTATATTTATTCTCATCTGGGCAGAATGCAATTGCGCAACCGCTGACGAGTTTCTGCGAAGCGCTCACTATCACCTAGTATAAATTGTCTGTGCTATCACCAAGCTTTAGCTTAACTTGACTCACTTTATCCTTAGCGTTGTGTAGAAGCGGCGCTTGCGCCGGCGTACACTGATCTAAGGCGTTGTTAGACGCGGCAAGTCGCTCGCACGCACGCAAAGTTTCAGCGCAGGCAAGTTGCGCCCAACACGCCGCAGCGCCCTCTACAGCGGGCGCAGCGAGTAGCGACAACTCTACTAGAGTGTTGTGCACTGTTGATAGACAACGGGACGCAATCTGAAAATATAAATGTACTTAGTATAAAGATTTATTCTGTGGTAAATCATTGGTCTGTGGTATCAGGCCCGCATTACGATCCTAAGGCCCTGAGTTTGAATTCGGATTCTGTCTTCCGATGCCGGTACTTTCGAACTCTCAGGAAAACATGAGGAAACCGCTAACATCGCGGAAAAGTGCTCTTACTACCTTCTTTAGAGAATGCTCTATAAGCAAGTAATTATAACGCTAGCTACTATCCACTATGATTGGGTACCTAAGGGTGGCTAGCACCGCTTAGTTACGACATTACCTACAATTCTTAGAATCGTAAACAATTCATTTGTCTTATCTAGCGTAAAGTCTAGCTAGATAATTGTAATCCAATAGTTTTCCCCTTGGGCAGCCATCTGCGAAGCTACCGTTCATGCGGGCTCAATAATTGGACGTTTTAATGTGATTTTATGAGGCTAAATTGATTTATCAATAATAGTTTTACTTCAGCAAATAGAAGCAATTTCTTAGTAAATATTGTTGAGTTGGCCACTGACTCATACGAACTTACTTTTGGTAAATATTGGAAAACATTTAACTTAGGGCCATCTAGCCCAAAACAAAGCAAAACTTGTTTTATGTTAGTAGTAAGTTTTATTCAAGTGGTTCACATTACCTACACACACAGACCAGAAGAAATAATAATAAATAATCTTTCCGAAATCCGTGCCTACACAAGATCTGCTTACTTTAGGCTGTGCTTTGGGCCAGATGAAGCTGTGTGAAAACAGCCATACACATAATAAATACCGTGATTATCACACATCATTTTTGTTGGATGGAAATCGAACCAACTAGTGTGAACTTAGTGAAATGGAAAAAAAAAAAAGAAATTCAAGTCTCAAAACCCGGTAGCGGTTTTATTTCCGTCTCAGCTGGACATAATCGCATATAGTCGTGCGTAATGACACGTTACGCATGGAGGGAATTGGATACTTATACAGCGGCTATCACTTTGAAATGAATACGCGAGGTTTGTAGCCTAGAAACAGTATTTAGACATTGAAGTCGCATGTTTCACACAGTAACAAGCTATTGTAGACATTCTCCCAAAACAAGATCATTTGAAGATGTCTATTGGGGTAGTCAGAGAAATAACATCATATTTGATACCATGTTAGGCAAAATGCACACTAATTTTCTTATGATTTGATTTGGAAGTTACTTGAAAAGTGTTCCTGATGGAAAACGCGTTGATTAAGACCATATTTTTTAAGGTACAATATTTTATACATACCTCCCAAGGCTTAAACATAAGTAATAACATGGCACTTTGACGTTGAAACAAGTAGCTCCTGAAATCCAACAAGGAGGCTTTTTTCTTCATTATAAGCTCCCTTAAATGTTGAGGCACCAATGCAGTCAGTCTCACTGCCTGCCATGATGTCACCGGCTGCCTGAACGTGTCAAGCCATTTTGGACTCTCAGTCACATTAGAATTGAGCACGAATTGGGAAAATAGGGCATCTAACTCATCATATTGGACTAGAGCTTCATCATACAAACCTAGCATTTCCAGTACAAATGCTAGTTGTTCCTGTAAAATATAAAAGTTTACATAATTAAAATCGATCCCTAGGGCATCGAACCCGCAACCTTCTGCGTCCCAAGCGAGCTTTCATCCACTGCGCCACAGAGGTCATCAAAATTAAAAGTAAGTATGGGGTTAAAGGATTAAGGTCAGATTTTTTCAAATGTATTTTTAGTTATAAAATAGTTATGCACATTAAAAACAATGAAGGAAAAAATTGTGAGGGTAATACAGCTTAATCAGCTCTCCTTGTATTGACATTGTCTTTCCTGTGGATAAGGGCAATTAAGTTTGATAATGGGTACATCCCACTAGGCCAGCAAAGCTCAGTGGCATCCTACATGTTTTTGAAGAAATTATATTATTTCGTGAATGTATGACCTCATCACCAAATATTTACTAAAGAATCCTCAACAGTGCAAAAATGTAGATAAAGTTATATGCTGATTAGTAAAGAAAATGCCTTCTTTCTTATAAAAGATTCAATTTGAACAAACAGTGATTGATTATAATAAATAATACAATAATAATACACCGGAAGTTTCAATCATCATCATCATTTTTTATGTTTGTTCACACTAAAGTATTTTTCACGAAGGAACATATCCCTGACATATAGAAATTTTACGTTTTACATTGTACAACAATGAAAAATTGTGAAATAAATTAAATCTAGTGATAATACTAAAAGATACAACTTCTTTTTAAAAGAATTTTGTCTATTTTCTTTTTAATAATTTGAGAAATTAACATAAAAGAGCCTTGTCACGAAACTGTTCCTAAGTGAAAAGGACTATAACACATTAAGTGCAAAAAAATATAGTCATAATCTATTCTCAGATATGTCAGTCAAATTATATAATTGAATACTCACTTGAATTATAAAATATTTACAAAAATCCCATTCTGGATCGTTCCGTTTTTCTCTCTGCTCTCTCATGTACTCCTCAAATTTAATGAGGGCTTTATTGTATGCTACTAATATAAAATGCCTGATCTTTGCCACTAGTGACCTCCATGACTCGGCACTCCTTGCTTCCGACTTAATTGGGTTTATAACTGATATAAATCTGTCCTCTGTCTGTTTCACACCAAAATCTCCTTTTATTTTGTCTAGCACTGTGGTTCTCGGGAGTAGTTTGTTTGTTTTCCGGATGTCGTAGGTTTCTACTAGAACTATCATCCAGTCTGTGATTCCAGCTTTTTCCAGTTGTTTGAGCCATTGTTCTACTTCTTCTCGTAATGTTGTCTTGTAATATTCAATATCCTGCATGTGAAAATAATATTCATATTTGTTTCCTCATAATGTTGTTGTGTAGGTAATGTAGGTATACTACTAAAGAATAGAATAGAATAGAATAGAATAGAATAGAATACAACTTTATTGTACACCATAAAAATAACACAAATAAAAAAAAAAACAAACATGCAAAAATATAGTACAATGGGCGACCTTATCGCTAAAAGCGATCTCTTCCAGGTAACCTTTGGATGGACAGGATAAATATTAACAAATTCGGACGGTGGCATACATAATGATACATAATAATATAATATATACAATATATTATTATAAAACGTAATATATATATATCTAACATAAATACCTATAAAATACCTACTACTGACTAAAAATACTAATAAATACATAAACATAATAATAATATCTACAATGACAAGTAATGACGATGAACTAAGTTTTTAAAAATAGGAAGCGATTTAGCAAATCTGATGGACACGGGAAGAGCATTCCAGAGTTTAACGGCTTGTAAAGTGAAGGAGTTTCCGTAAAAATCAGTGCTGTGGGAAGGAGTTTTAAGTTGACGAGTGTCAGAAGATCTAAGGGATCGGGGATTGGAAAGGTGCAAGAACTCAAAGCGTTCTTTGAGGTAGCGAGGTGTAGAAGGAAGGAAAAGGATGTTGTAAAGTAGGGAAAGTATGTGTAGATTTCTGCGTAGGCGTATAGGCAACCACTGAAGTTGCTTGCGGTAGTGAGACACGTGATCATACTTGCGCAAGCCAAAAATAAAACACTAAAGTGGTTTCTTTAATAATATTTGAAATAACAGAAGCACTTACCACACAATCAGTCCAATAAATGTTAACAATAGGACGTTTCAATAAATTAAAATCAGGGTGTACTATCCTGTCCTTATTATATTTGACAAATGAAGCTTCCAAGTAAACTGATTTTGTGGCCCGGCCATAAGATCTTCTCCATTCACATGAGTCCTGCGGTATAGCGGCCACAAGCGGCGCCTCCAACGTACAAAATAAATTCCAATCTCCCGCGCCTGAGCAAAGACAGAGTAATTAAGAATTTGTATGAAATATTATCTCTTGAACTATCATGATAAACTTACATGTTACAATAGGTTTGTTGCTCATGCCTTCACGATTGGCAGTAGAATTATCGACACCCTTCATTTTTTAATTGCTGCACATCATCAGCAACTGCTTTTGCGGGCATGACACAAATTAGAATCCACTTTGGAATCTGAACGGAATCCACCCACTTTTCACATTTATTATAAACTTGGCGTTCCAGCACAGATACAAATAATTATTATATTATTCAAAGTTATTAGAAAATACCTGGCTAATTTCTGTTTATTTCTTTCGTAAAATTAGTTTATTTTTTTAGAATTAACAGCAGGATCTTGATTTGATTTGACTCTTTGATTGATGACAAGAACAGAACAGCTGTCATCTTACCCAACTCGACAGAAAGGATGACAGTTACAGTTAACGTAAAAAGACGTTTATGTAAAGGCTATATTCTCTTTGGGTAAATAAAGGTAGATCTTTACTTGTATCAAGCTATAATCGACTAAAACCAACATCTAGCGGACATCACTAGTAATGTGTGTTCCATAGAGATCGGCTCAGTCTGTTGTCTTTGGTCTAGTCTATAGATTTAAAAGTAAAGAAGCCATCAGCCATTGTCTATGAGCCGTCAAAATGTCGCATTCTGTTTTGGTTTTGGTATCATCTTGCAAATAAAGTGTAATATTTCGGAATTCCGCTTTCAATTAACCGAAACTAAATGCGGTTGTGCTATTCTTTGAATAAACGGCTATTTATAGTATAAGTTACAGGCAAGTTTTACCTATTGTTATGTCACATTCTGATCATGAGTTGTTCCTGAATAATTTCTTCTATTTTCTATTTCAATGGAATTTGATTTCTCACTTTGTGTAATATTGTCCAATTATCTACTACTAAATAATCTCAAGTAATTACTTGTAAATAATTGAGGTATTGATTGCCTTAATAGGTAGTGGTCAAAAATTTTATACAACACCATGGTTTTGTGTGGAAATAATCTGTATGTTCGCTGGTGCTCGTAAAAATCATTGTATTATCTCTTAAACATAGCTTAAAAGTGTCAGACATAACTAAAACATCCAGACATCTTTGCTAATTCTTTTCCATGATCCAGTTCTAATCACTGAAAATATTGTGTGCTAAAAACAAAATCAATTTTGGTTGTCTAATTGCAGCCATGAATACGACAGCCCCCACATCAGCGGACGCTTGTCTCAGCATCGTCCACTCCCTGATGTGTCACCGACAAGGCGGGGAAAGTGAGGGCTTCTCAAAGCGTGCCATAGAGTCCCTGGTGAAGAAACTGAAGGAGAAGCGTGATGAGCTGGACTCGTTGATCACAGCTATCACCACCAACGGAGCACATCCCAGCAAGTGTGTTACTATACAGAGGACTCTTGATGGACGGCTGCAGGTAAGAAGATCAGCAAATATGTTTATAAGCATCCAAAAGTAAAAGTAAAGTAAGTTCGTATAAGTCAGTAACCAACTCTGGTGACAGAGTATTTAGGCTGCCTTAAAGCATCCGTCATGACTTAACAACTTAAATAGCCGGACAATTTAACATGCCTCCAAAGCACGGATGCGCTCAGATGAAAATGCCACTGACGCGGCCGTCAAACATCCACTTACAGACTGTTTCAAACTTTGCTTAATTTCGACAATCAATCAAGAATGACAAAGCAAGCACAACCACGGGTGCTTCTAAATAAAATCAAAAAAATGTGCTGTGGGTATTAGAATCTATAAGACTCTCTGTTTCTTTCCACTTTAGTTGTAGTGACGAGGAAGATAGGAAGATTATTCTTATCCTAAACTCAAAAATTACTTTACATTTTGATGTAATTATCACAATTACTCAGCAATTATTATGCTATGATGCCAGCTTATCTTTCTGAATAACTGAAACTGATAAAAGATTTCTGGATAAAAAGTATGCTTTAAAGAGATAGAAGAGATAAAATAGAATTCATGTTTATTTGGCACAAACATACACAAGGAAACAAAAAAAAAATTGAATCATAAACTAATAAAGAAAATAACTAAGAATTTAGGAACATTATACAAGAAAATAAAACATTATTATAGCAAAAAAGATCATGTGAAAGTGTACCTATCACAATAAGCCATTAGTCAAAGAATTTTAGCCGTTCCCCTGTGTGTGGAATCTAATAAAATAAATATTGCTGGACTTTTCACAAAGCATCATCTAGCCCCAAAGTAAGCAGAGCTTGTGTTATGGGTACTAGAATGACTGATAAACTACTTATATACTTTTTGTTTGTAAATACATACATATTATACATAGAAACACCCAGACCCGGGACAAATATCTGTAGGTCATTCAAACATTTGTCCTGCGGCGGGGATCGAACCCGCAACCTTCTGCGTTGCAGGCGGACCTTCGCCCACTGCGCCACAGAATCGAGATCTATAGAAAATAGAGTAACTGGTCTTCTTGTTTCAGGTTGCTGGCCGCAAAGGTTTCCCCCACGTGATATACGCCCGCATATGGCGATGGCCAGACCTTCACAAGAATGAGCTAAAACACGTCAAATTCTGCCAGTTTGCGTTCGACTTGAAATGCGATTCAGTATGCGTCAATCCCTACCATTACGAAAGGGTGGTGTCTCCTGGTATAGGTTTGTATTCTATTTGGTTTTCTTGATTAATAGTTCTTCTTCTTTTTATTTAAGGGTTTACTCCTTGTCGGCACAACTGATGAATGCCTCTCCATGTATCTCTTTCCTTGGCTGCTTCCTTGACCTCTATACGACATGACAGCTACCTTCTCCTTCACTTGGCTCATGTAGCTTATCCTCGGTCTTCCTCTTCCTCTTCTTCCTTCCACTTTCCCTTCTATAATGTTCTTAATGAAACTGTCATGTCGTATAAGATGGCCGATCATCTTTCCACTTCTGTTTCTAATGTTAAATAATCATCTAGTTCTAATGGAGTCATATTTATGACATTTTGAATATTAGTGGTCTAAAATTAATACTAATGGTTGGAGTTGTAGAATACACAACTGCTAGATGACAACAAAAACACTAAATTGATTATCCACTCAAATTACCATACTATAATATACCTCTTTTTATCATAATCATCATTGAAGGGTAGTCAGAAAAAATAAATAAATACATTAGGCCCCACCAAACCTTTTTGCAAATCTTTTAGTACTAACTTGCTTCACTATATTTTTCCTCGCCTCTAAATCTAGAACACTGGACCATTTGCATACCAGTCCAGACGGAATGGCGTAATAAAGAGGTCTATATTCAGCAGTGGGTACAAACTAACTAAATGATGATTTTTATTTACTCTAGCAAATAAGAGCAAGATTACCGAAATTCTACAACTGTTCTATTTATTCCCTAAGCTTCGAACCTTTCAGATCTGTCCGGGCTGACCCTGCAATCCGGGCCGAGTCGGCTGGTCAAGGATGAATACACAGTAGGAATAAGTGGAAACGGCATGGATATGGACACTGGTGAACTCGTCACCATTCAACACCACGCCACCAGCCCCAGACATCACCATTCCACAATACAACACCATCATCAGCAGTTCCCTAACAGCAATATCATTATCAATCAGGGGCAAAGTAAGTGTTTGATTTTGATTGGTTTTGTATGTTTGAGTTTGTTTGAGAATGTATAGGTTTAGAATTTTTAGCAATTACTATTGTAAGTGAAACAGTTATTAGAACAGTGTTTATACGTTCTCATACAAGCTGAAAACTAAGTGTGAATTATTTTTGTTTAGCTGTGCATATTATTTTATTTTGCCTTTTCTTTCGCAATAGCGCCCGATGGCGTTCCCCTATTCTCGCCGACACACGGACCACGCCCCATTCGACCGCCGGGCGCCCCGCCCCAAATGGGGCATACGGGGTCAATGGGACACACGCCCGGACCGCCTCAGATGATCTCAAACCACGGTCAAATGGGACAGCAAATGTCTCCAATGGGCACGGGACAAATGCCAGGGACCCCTATGCCGGGCACGCCTCATATGAGTCCAGGGCCTCAACTGGGGCCTAGTACACCGCAGATGGGCCCAGGCACGCCCCAAATGGGCCCTGGTACGCCACACGGGCCGAGTACGCCTCAAATGGGTCCGGGCACGGCTCAAATGGGGCCCGGGACGCCACAACTACGGCCGGGGACGCCACAGATGCGGCCGAGTACGCCTCAAATGGGGCCTGGTACGCCTCAAATGGGGCCGGGTACGCCTCAGATCAGGGCGAACGCGCCTCAGTTGCCGTCTCCAAGAATGGCGTCTGCCCCTGCCCAGATGTCGCCTGGTACTCCTCAGATGCCCTCAATAAGCCAGGGTATGCCGATGCCCAGTCAACAAATGATGCAGCAGAGGCTGATTGCACCAAAGCTGGAGCCTCCAGATACAATGGATGCACGCGCGATGTGGCTGCCAAAACGAATGAACCATTGTAAGCTTTTCTTGTTTATTTTGCACTGTATTTTGAAACACCTTATTTTATTGCTATGCGTGTTTTGAAGTTGTCTGTAGATTAGTCTTGTATGTGGTTGCCAATCATTATATCTCTAATTTAGGCAATAGAAACTTATAAGTAAAACGCTAACTTATTTAGATCTCTGGTAATGAGTTCAAATAATAAACTAGAATGTTTTTTTACTAGTTTTCAATCTGACTGAAGAAAAACTGATTACAATGATATATTTTAGCTGCTATGCCAGTCACGATGTCTCCCGGGGCCACTACTCCGCTCCTGGAGAACTCAAACTCCTCGTTCTTCGGTGACCAGCAAACTGTGGCAGAGACGCAACTCACACAGACATTACCTTGTAAGTCATAAGTCTTTATTATGTTTGACTTAAAATGGTTTTAATTAATAGGTCATTTGACTAGACGAAATAGGACCGAAGTGATGGCATTAGTAAGGCTTAGAATGAGTAGTTGAGGATTGGAAATTGAAGTCGAGGTCGACCAACTGCGCGATGTGAAACTGTTGTTTTGGCTTCATATGCTCATATAACCAACCCATTAGTTTTTGTATAATAAATCTTGCATGATCATTAGTGCGGTGGCATTTCTATCAATCAATACGCAGATATCTGCCAGGTACAATTTTATTTTGAGTAAACCTGCGTGAAGCTCACAGACTGAATGTTGTTTCTACATATTTTCTGTGTGTAAATGACGTTGCGTATCAATCGCTCTGTACTTTTCTCACACCCAACAACCCACACTCTCGCTTACAAAATGGCTGCATTGGCAACCATTTAGATAATGTATATTGTTACAGCGGTATCCCCCGGCCCAGGCTCGGGTTCCCAACCGAACGGATTCCCGAGCGCAGCGAGCCCGCCGGCGCCGCAGCCGAGCCCGCGCGCACAACCACCTCCGCAGAACCAACAACAACAAGGTATCTAGAACACAGTACAGGGGACATGACCTAAAATCGAAAAATCTTCTAAAAATTTTTAAATGTATCCCAAAAATTAGCACCCATGCGAGATTTGAACCCACGACCTTGCTTGCTTGACTTTGAATATCCCTAAGTGTGCGGTGAACACTATAAAAATATAATCCTAATCTTCTAAAAATTTACAAAATAAAAAAAATCGTCTAACTATGGTCATGAGATACAGCCTGGTGACAAACGGACAGACAGACAGACATCTCAGTCTTAGTAATAGGATTCCCATTTTACCCTTTGGGTAGAAAAGAACAAACACACATACAGCCAAACTTCCGCATTTATAATGTGTTATTGTTTACAGGAACATGGACGGGCAGTAACACACTAACGTATACACAAAGCCTGGCGCCCCCGCCCGCCGCGCCGCCCGTTCCCTTGGACGCGCCGGCACATCATCATTATTGTAAGTCCTGCTGTCTGACTCTGATTTTTTTAAAATATTGCTGGACATTTCACACAGCGTCATCTAGCCTAAGCAAAGCTTGTACTATGGGAACCAGGTAACTGATATTACTACTTCAATACTTTTTGTTTATAAATACATACATTATACATGGAAACGCCCAGACCCGAGATAAATATTTGCAGATCATACAAACATTTATCCCGCGGCGGGATCGAACCCGTAACCTTCTGCGTCCCAAGGCTTTCACCCACTGCGCCACAGAGGTCGTCATGTTATACCAATATTACGTAGATTTTTTAGAAGAAGTATGGTATGTTTCAGAATGTTCTAAGATAATTTGAAAGCACTAGAAACATGCCCCCATTTTCGCCAAGCCAAAAGGAATAAATGATTATGCCTACACTCAAAGAAACGCCGTAGTGCCTTAGACATTGTTTGAGATTGAAAAGGCTTGCTCTGCAATTAAACCATCCTCTCAAATCGTGCAAGCTACGGGTTTCTGTACAATGTTTTTCTTTGCAATCCATACTAATCCATACTAATATTATAAAGCTGAGGATTAGCGAGTTTATATGTTACGTTCCCCAAAACGCAACGATAGCGCGATCAAATTTTTCCTGTGGCGCCATCTAGTATGTAGTAAAATGTGTCCGTCTGTCTGTCTGTCTGTCTGTCTGTTTGTTACCTTTTCTCGCCTAAACCACTGAACAGATGATGCTGAAATATGACATGGATATAGATTATGTCCCAGGGACGGACATAGGCTACTTTTTTTTTCAAAACTAATCATGAAAGGCGTGAAATAAGGGTTGAAATTTTGTATGGGGACTTAAAGTGAAGTTCCAGTTGAACGCCACTAGATGGCGTTGCTGTCCTATGGCTGAGATCGAGATGGCGCTATTATTGCATTTTTATTTTTAAAAGTATCAGAAGAGAATCTTCTGAACAGCAGTTTTCAGTTCTGTTTTTATTAAGTATGTTATTTTGCTGACGAAGTCGCGGGTACCAGCTAGTTATCCATATGTTATAGATAATGGGAACCCAGGCGGCCTCCTATCTAGTCAACCAGCTCCGGAGTACTGGTGTTCTGTGGCCTACTTTGAACTGGATACACAAGTTGGCGAGACCTTCAAAGTGCCGTCAAGCAGACCTAATGTTACGGTAAGAAATGTACACTTCGCCCAACGGATCTAGGCATTCGTGAAGTTAGCCGTTTGTCTGCGCAGTGAACGTTTTTTCATACAAAATTGAGATCTGCGCAGACTAACGGCTAACTTCACGAATGCCTAGATCCGTTGGGCGAACTGTAACTCGAATTACTAGTAGAAAGAGCTAACTAGAAGAAGCTATCGTCCATGCTTTGTATCCGTCCAAAAGTAGCATAAATTAAAGTATTGAAATATAATCATTGATGATGTATCTAAGGCAGGACAAGTGCCTATATGCTATTTTATTACTTAGCAAATACACTGAGCAGTCTTTCGTTTTGCTATTAAAACGCTACAAAAGACCGTTTTAGAAGGCACTGGAGACATTCTCAGTTCAAGAAAACAAGTTCAGAAGTACAAAATCTTCTTATGGTTTCTTAAAGTAAAGGGTAGTTAGAGGCACGTCCAAATACATATTTGGCACATGTCCACAATTTTGAAGAAGTTAGTATTCCATACGTGTCAGGTTGCAATCCCGTGGCTTTTTCCTAAGAAAAAGCCATCTGCTTGGGCGGCGTCGGGATTGATTGATTATAAAGTTAGTTTATTTCAGTTCAGACCATTTTTGAAGGAGATTGACCATTTTTGTATGGAAATAAAAATGTATGGGGAAAGTTTTTCTGACTTTTCTAGTTCTCAAACCTTAAATGGCCCATAGAGTATTTTGATCTCTACATGAAACTGAATCCATTGGCATCAAAAAATGATTTTCGTAGCATTTTTGTCGCTGACTGTACATTTTTTCCAAAATTTGTGAATGCAGATCAAAATATCTCAAAAAGTTTTCCAGTAGCTACAACAGTTATGGTACCTGCCCTCCATGGCCCATCTCAAAAATCCACCTGTAAGGAGAACAATAAAAGTATTCCCATGCCTGGGCAGCATCATTGGTCCAGAATGCTCAATCTCCTTTGTTAGTAGGTAAACTGCACTCGACTTATGAACTTAATTTTCAGGTTGATGGATATGTGGATCCGTCTGGAGGCAACAGATTCTGTTTAGGAGCTCTAAGCAACGTCCATAGGACAGAACAGAGTGAGCGAGCGAGGTAGGTACATATTTATTTTATATCTACACTAATTCTTATTAGAGCAAGTAGTTCAAGCATAAAAAAAAAATAACTAAACTATCCCTCATTTTAGTGTTATAAGATAAAACTAAACATTATTTTACAGAAACTAAGCTACCTACATTATTTACAAAATACAAGCATCCGTCTTTTAAGGATCGTTAAACATGATCTATAAATCTGACGACTTCTGTGGCGCAGTGGGCGAAAGTCCGCCTGCGACGCAGAAGGTTGCGGGTTCGATCCCCGCCGCGGGACAAATGTTTGTATGACCTACAGATATTTGTCTCGGGTCTGGGTGTTTCTATGTATAATATGTATGTAAAGTACGTAGTTTATCAGTCATTCTTGTACCCATAACACAAGCTCTGCTTACTTTGGGGCTAGATGATGCTGTGTGAAAAGTCCAGCGTTATCTATTATTTATAATCTTTTTACAGTTAAAAATAATAATGTTCATTTCAGATTACACATCGGCAAAGGCGTGCAGTTAGATTTGCGCGGTGAAGGCGACGTGTGGCTGCGTTGTTTGTCGGACCATTCCGTGTTCGTGCAGTCTTACTATTTGGACCGAGAGGCGGGTCGCGCGCCCGGCGACGCTGTCCATAAGATATATCCTTCTGCTTGTATCAAGGTACTAAAACGAACCATGACTGTATTTCTTGGGTATTGTAGGCTGTGGCGACCTCTATCTACCATCGCCTGAACTACAAGCTGAACTATAAGCTGAACTTCAAGAGATGTCAATTACAGCGACGTACTTCGGAGCTGTACCACTAGATGGCGCTAGGAACGCGCAAAAAGTATAGAAAAGTTCTGAATCGCGCTTACGAAGTTTACTGGACACTTTAGCCTATATAGAACTATCCGACTATAACTGTCGGCCAAAAGGCCCTAAGGTAAGTGTGCCAGATGGGCAAACCTTAGTGAGGCGAGTACTCCCTCTTTACCATAACTTGGGGGAATACCATCTACCCCCAAATAGGCATTCATTTATGGGCTAGATTGGATATAGGATAAAAAAAGAGAAGACAAGGCGCTTATCTACCTGCTTGCAACGAATAGTGCGGCACTTTGGCCACGTTGCACGCAGAGACACTAACAAAGTCAAAGTCAAAGTCAAAAAGCATTTATTCAGTAGCTAGTGTTGTAACTAGGTGATTCTACTCCTGTTCCTTCGCGACCAATAACAACTTGGAACGCCTGATGGTAACAGGAAAAATTGAAGGCAAAGACCCAGAGGGAGAAGTCCCAAACGATGGTCAGACCAGATATCGGAGGAATTAAATATGCCTGTGTGTTGCACTACACCAAGCAACGGAACTTAACCGATGGAGACAACTGGTTGACAAAATAAATAGGAGTCACGATCCTCAGTAATGAGGAAACGATTGGAAAGAAGAAAATAGGATAAAAAAAGCATTCCATTTTCAGTTCTATATTGTTAAGGAAATCTAGATCCTTCGAAGATATAGGGGTAGTCACGCACGTCCTAAAACATATTCAGCCCATGCCCACATTTCTCAAGCGCCATCGTGGCGACTGTCCGAATTAATTACAAATCGATCGGTACTTACTGGAATCGCAATGAGAGCTAGGTATGTAACGCAGCCGTTGAAACACAGATGGCGTTGTGTTCAATACGGGCTATACTAAACTAATGCAATGCGCCTGCGACGCAGAAGGTTGCGGGTTCGATCCCCGCTGCGGGACAAATGTTTGTATAACCTACAGATATTTGTCTCTGGTCTGGGTGTTTCTATGTATAATATGTATGTATTAAAAAAAGTATGTAAGTAGTTTATTAATCATCTAGTACCCATAACACAAGCTCTGCTTACTTTGGGGCTAGCCCCAAAAATGATGCTGTGTGTAAAGTCCAGCGTTATTTATTTATTTATTATTTAATGATTTCGCAGGTGTTCGACCTCCGACAATGTCACCGTCAGATGCAAACCCAGGCGGCGACGGCGCAGGCGGCGGCGGCTGCGCAGGCGGCGGCCGTCGCGGGCCATATTCAACCTCAACACCCCACTATGAACAAATGTACGTGTGGCTAAATAATTACGTTATAAAAACTTTAAAAAGACATACATTACAAGGTCCAAGGTCGTGGGCCGTAGATTAATGGACAGGATCGTGTTGGATGGCTCAAACAAAGAGGCCTATGCCCAGCTGTGGGCTTAATCGGGCTGTGGATCATGATGAAAAACTAAAACTGACTTCAATGTTCGACTCGGCTCAATTATAAGTGAATGAGGTTTATTGAGTTTGCGGGAAAAGTATCAATCAAGAATAAAATTTATATTATACTAGCTGCGCTCCCGCGGTGTGACCCGCGGTCCCTCGGGATTTTATCATTTTTTCGGGATAAATAGTAGCCTATGTCCTTCCCTGGGATACAACCTTTAACTATGCCAAATTTCAGCTTAATCTGTTCAGCAGTTTGGGCGTGAAAGCGTAACAAACAGACAGACAGACAGACAGACAGAGTTACTTTTACATTTATAATATTAGTATGGATAGTATGGATTAGATCATCTACGTAATATACGCTTTCAAACAAAAATAACCGTGACACTTCCGGGAGTGTCGAGAGAAGTGAAAACTTTTATTCACCCGTTTAGTTATAAAATGAGCTTTTAGAAATGTTAAAATATTGCCGTAAAAGTTTACCGAGTACAGATCTAGATGGCGCTACTGGTAGGTGTCGGTGAACAGTCACGTGACTCGCACGTGAACTTTTCGAGGCGAATCCAAGAATTTATTCTCATCTCATCAAAAATGGCCAACGCGCCTAAAGAAGTTTTCACTTCTCCGAATCGGTCTAAGCGTCTTCGAGTCGTCTTCGAACCTCTTTCCAAAGTCGGATAAAAAGTAGCCTTTAATCAATTAATCAATAGCCAAATTTAAGCGTAGCCAAAGTAGATATAGTAATAATTTGCTTGCCTTATTTTATTTTGATTGAAGCCCATTTTAGTCAATCATTATCATCAGTAAGTCATCTCATTGTAGCGTATGTAGAGTTAGATAGTGCGCAAAGATACTTATACATAGGCCTAACTTTCAGCTGTCTTTTACATGCCTATACTATGATTTGTGCCTGATTTTGTTTATATTAAAGACGATGTTAAATTTTCATCCCATTGCGTATGTAGAGTTAGATAGTGCGCAATAATATTTACTTATACTTAGGTCTAACAGCAGCGGCGGGCATTGGCGTGGATGACCTTCGGCGGCTGTGCATCGTTCGGCTGTCCTTCGTGAAGGGATGGGGGCCCGACTACCCAAGGACCTCCATCAAGGAGACCCCGTGCTGGCTTGAAGTGCATTTACACAGGTACACAATGCTTTTAGAAAAGTTTGAAATAGTTTGAGTTAATACCTTAAAAAAAGATATAAAATGTTAGTATAGTACCAACCGAAGCTGCGGGCGGAAGCTAGTAGTTATTAATTACTATAACCCTTGGTCACGTCATCACGCGTGAACGGCTGGACCGATTTCACTAATTTTTTTTTTGTTGTGTTTGTTAATTGTCAGAAGGTTCTTATGACAGAAAAAAATTAAAAAATTGCGCGGAAAAAATGAATCATGCGCAGACGAAGTCGCGCGGGTCAGCTAGTAATAATATATTTACAGAAACCAAGCTACTACATATATAAATTAGCTAAATACAATAGAATGTGTTCACTTAATTCAGTGTGGACATAAATGAGTTGGAAAACATATTCTGATTCTATTTTTTGAATTAGTCACGCTATCTAAGGATCGTTAAAAACTGTCTATAGATAGCTCAACTGCATTGCAATTCATACTTCAGCGGTACGCATCCGCGACGAAACCTTATTGTGTAACTCGACTGGTAATCGACATCATTTTGACATTTGAAACGTAGCTTGGACTTTTGCCATTTACGTATTGTGTGATTGGTTGAGCTCAATAGGCATGATGACAGTAATCAAGAATCGCCAAAATATTTAACTGATCTAATATAAAAAGAAAACCGACTTCAATGTTTGACTCGAAACGCGGTGTGACTCAGGGCGTCAAGCTGTCGATTCGATTTCTATTTGTGAAATGGCTAGGAGGGAAGGTGTTTAGAAATTTACGGGGAAACTATCAATCCCTCAGGAATAAAATTTATATGGGACCACCTCTGGAGTTTACCCTTTCAAACATAAAAATAATTTTGCAAATCGGTCAACAAATGGCGGAACAATCGCGTAACAAGATACAAAAAAAAAAACATACAGACGAATTGAGAACCTCCTCCTTTTTTGAAGTCGGTTGAAAATAGGATTCAATGGATTGTGATAAATGCATTTATTGTCCTACAACAATGCGCCATGATAGCTGTACACCAATCAGAGCGCGTGACGTCATCTTCTAGTACAGACCTTAGATTATCCACCGCCTTGCTGTACAGACCAAAACTATGATAGATAGATAGATAGATAGATTAACTCTTTATTGTACACAAGAACATAATACAGATAATATAACAAATAAACAAATTGTACAATGGGCGGCCATATCGCTAAGAGCGATCTCTTCCTGGCAACCATTTGTATGGACAGGATAGTCGAATACAGAAAAAACAGCGGTGTACAAAAGTAAAGAATAGTAACAAACTAAGTACCTACCTAACTATACTTACACTACACACACAATACAACACACACAAATTACACATAGAGCAAATTACACAAAGAGCAATAAAAACAGTTAGCAGTAACCAGCCATGGAAAGATAATATTCACAGACACTGGCTTTAAAAATATGTATAGATTTAGATATTCGAATGGAAACGGGTAAAGAGTTCCATAGCCTATGCCTTTTGTTTCCGATATTTTTCACGTTGTATTTGCTGTTGACGTGTGAGTTGTGACGTCATAACAGCCACCATGACAACGACGAGCGTTTTGGCGTTAATTTCAAATTTTAATTTAAAATTATATTCTTATGTTTGAAAACCTTTATTTTTTATTGAAATATGATATATTTTTCACATAACAAATCATTCTGAACAAAATAGAACAGATTGGAATGGCGTCGATTCTGTTGTGCGCTGATTAAAGTTAACTAAACTAAAATGCTTCATTCGTATTTTGTATACGATAAAGTCCATAATAAAATGACCATTACAGTGACTTCTCTAAAATTACTTATTTTTAGTCAAAAATCAAGTATTTGTGGGTAAAATTAGTCAACACCATTTTGCTTGCTGTGTCTATCAGCTGTTACAAAAGCTCAGAGACGCCATTTTAACTATTAGTAATGTCACTTTTGGTGACATGCCGTTTTCGTCTTTATTGAGAACAAAATAAGAACGTTCAAGTTTTAGTTTAATTAAGTTTAGTCTGTGAGCATATAATTACATATAATACATATAATTTATGTTTCCCAGGGCACTACAATTACTAGATGAGGTACTCCACACAATGCCGATCGACGGGCCGAGGTCTAACATCGAGTAGGAGTTGATAGGCTTCTTTTGAGGCCTTCGCGGGTGCGACTCGCGTGCTGTGCATGTTTGTTCCTCGATACTCGACCTTATGCGAATTACAATACGGGTTATGTTAATTTTTGTTGTCACCAGATATTGAGGAGAATAAATTAATAGGGACTCCCAGTGAAAGTAGCGACGAAATTGCAATGGCATAAAATTCTATTATTTAAAAACCTACCTACCTAAAAATATGGGCATGAGCCAAAATATATTGCTGCTTATTATAAAAACGTAAAACCTTGGTTGAACCCCATGTTGACACATGTCAAAACAAAACTGTTACCACAAAAAAGCGTTCTATACGAGTATTTAAAGATCGTTTTTCTAGGGACAGTTTTTTTAGTTAGACTTGTTTTAAACTCGGCTCATTTTCTTGTAATAAGCCCCGTCGTGTTTGTGACCATGATAGTTTAAAAAGTTTTATATACGTGCCTTTGACTACACCTTAAAAAGAACATCTCTAATCTATTATCAGAACTAAGTAAGTTAAGTACATTGACTTCGAACAAAAAGTATGTCTGAAAATTTTTGAATAGGTTTTTTTTTATCCAAAGATAGGATAAAGCAATTTGAAATGGTTTTTAGCATTTATACTACTTAGACATTTATTTACCACTGTTCTTTCGTCGAACTCCTCTTTATCTGGTGAAGTTAATTGATTTTTGAATTACCATTATTTAAATTTGCTTTGAAAAAAAAAACCTTTTTTAAGGTTTCAATGACAGTGAGTTTTAAATATTTGTTTTTAAAACTTGTAAGTACAAAAGTCACCCTTTAACAGTTTTGTTTTAATTGATAGTTGGAAGTTGTGCATTCTCTATATTAATCCTTTTTTTATTTCATTTACCCTGTTAGTACACTGACGTATTCGCATGCGACAGATCGCATTGCGAAACACCACTCACAAAACGTCTGCGTCGGTGTAACGACAAATTTCGCAATTCCATGCGATACAGTACCGACAAGGACGCACCTATTTGATTAGCTATGTGCTAGAGTGAGACAGAGCGTGTACGAAACTCTGCCATACTACCTGACAGATTTTTCGTTGGTTCGCATCGTTTCGCATTCGCATGCGAATGCGTCAATGTGCTAACAGGGTTAGAGCATAAAAATAAAATAATAGTATACAATATTGAATGAATCAGTGACTTTTAAATACCTACCTCTAAGATTGGTAAAAACTTGTAGTTCCAATGTTTGAACAACTTTCAACCTTACTGTCATCGTGATAAAGTGTAAAGTGCCGGGAGTGTCGTGGACGCAATCAAGATGGACGCATTGTGCGCGAAAAGTGATTGAAGTGAATTGATTGTGATGGTTTTTTTTAAAGATGGCTGATTTCAAAACTGGTTTGTTATTCAATATTATCATATATTAAAAAATATATATTTATATACTTATGTAAGTATACAAAATATTATGGTATGGAAAATACTGAAATATAGTATGTTGAGTTCAGACATTGGGCCAAAAATATATATTTAATATTTCCTTCTTTAAAAGGTTGTAAGTATACAGGGTGTAAAAAGACGTCTACCGAAGCCGATAAGGGTAGGTACAGCATCCTAACACACAACCAAATCCAATAGGATTTTCCGAAAAAATCATTATATCCTGAGAAAACAGCGTTTGAAGATTACTGTTTGCGTATGTACTGGGTGCGTTTTTATACGTAGATTGCTGGATTTTGAGTTTTAATAGTTTTTTTCTTTTATAAATGCAATTATTAGGTAGGTATGGTCTTATTATGTTGTACTAGTAGTAAATAACTAGAAAATAAAATAAAATGACGTAACTAAGTAAAAAAAAATATTACGTTTTTTTTTTGCTAAATATGTTCAGAATCATAGTCTGATTGAAACCCCTCAGTTTTCGGTAGTAGTCTTTTTACACCCTGTATAAAACATTGATTAACATACCAGTCTTTAAAATCTGAAAAGAGTATAAAGCCATATAAATAGCATTTATATTTATATTATTCATAGTTTTAAAATCACATATTATTTCGTATATAATTTCGGCTTTGTCTTCCAAATTTTGTTCATTCAAAAAAGATATTTCCGTTTAAAATTCGGCTTTATCGTCTTCCAAATTGAGTTTATATTACTTTGTTATTCGTTGGTTATGTTTGAATTATGGATTGGCGAAATGGAACAAACATTGTACAATTGAAAAGCACGCGTTTTATATAAAAAAGGTGAACTATTTTATGTCTTGTATAATATTTATTTGGTAAAGCCTGGTTTCGTAACCACATGTTCTGAAGAAAAGGATTACAAAATACATACCGAACGTAACTAAGAGTTTAAAATAAGTTTTACATAACTATGTATCTATACATATAAAAAGAACAAAATCATTTTCCTAAATTATCTCAAACAAAATGTTATTGGTACTTCAGTCAAACACTTTCTAATTTATATTTTAGTGTTTTTTGCACTGAAAGAGTTATATCAATAGTTTAAGCTACCGGGCTTATCAATTATTTAAATAATAAATATTAACTCATAACAGTATTTAGATGAGACAAACTAAAGAGAATACGTACAAGGATCTCAGTAAAATACACACAAAACAACTATTAATATGTAAGTTTAAGTATATTTTTGAAAAGGCTAACTATTGCTCAATAGAGTTATGTTCGTCTGTTTATAGAGATATACGATTTTTTTAACAGCTATACCAAAATAAGGTAATTTGTTGTAAAATAGATAATAGTTACTTACAAGACATAAATGGTTCAACTTAAAAGAAGCCAAATGATAAGCTTTGTAGTTTAAGACATTCAGTTGTATTAGGGTAAGGAACGAGTTATTTATGAATAGCATAAGATGTACAGAAACTATGTAGAGCTGTGCATGTGACTGTGCTTACTAGGATCAAAAGAGCAATAATTATTGAAAATAATGGCGTCGCTTATTCAACTTTGACGAGCAGAAGGTTGCGGGTTCGATCCCCACCGGTGGACAAATATTTGTATGATCTACAGATATTTGTTTCGGGTCTGGGTGTTTCTATGTATAATATGTATGTATTTACAAAACAAAAAGTATATAAGTAGTATATCAGTCATGTAGTACCCATAACACAAGCTCTGCTTACTTTGGGGCTAGATAATGCTGTGTGAAAAGTCCAGCATTATTTATTTATTTAACTATTTTAGCTGACAAAACAAACATTGATGGCATTATTTGAGCAAGCCATAAAAAAGCATTTAAACAGAAGAAGGACGAATTAAAAAGAAGTTATACTTGCTGCAATTTTTGCTGCTAAAAGTCTTGGTAAGTGCGACTATCGCTCGGCCGCTAAATGGCATCTGCTTAGACAAACGAGACCAAAATTGCATCGTGTAAATGCTCTTTATGGTTTTTGTTGAAGTGTTTTTAAAAATATAATCTGTCGATAACACACAAAATAGAAATATCAATACTTATACCGGGTGAGTTTTGTCGAGGGGCCTCTGAGGGGAAAATCTAAACGGCTATAGTTATATATGGATATATATGAAATATATACAGGGCGTCCCACGGCTATGCCACATGGAGGGAAAGTACCTTAAATATTGTAGATGGAACATTTTACTGAAAGAAGACATTATTTTTATTTAAAAAACAATTTAAACTGCATTCACAGATATTTAAATAATTACATGTTTGAACCGGAAATCGAACCCGTTACATGAGAAAAATAATCATCCTGTAGCTTTATCATACCGATCGAAAGGCTTCATCATAAGGATTATTTTTTGCTAAATAACGTAGTGTCACAAATAAAAGGAAGGCCATGAATTTTAACATTTGTGTTCAGAAAAATAAATACTTAGCTGACATTGCCGTAAGCACATACAACTGACATTATCATAAGTACGTATCACTAGTAAATGTACCCACTTGAGAAGTATAACCAGTGTGAAAGTGTCCACGAGCTACAAGCAGAACTTAGACGTGTTATTCGAAATATCCACCACAACAAGATCAAAAAATCGACAGGGAGCGAAATAATCAAAAGAGTTCGACTTTGTATTCAACAGGAAGGGAATCATTTTGAGCATTTGATAAATTGATAAATTTTGTATTAAAAATGTTAAAGTTCATGGCCTTCCTTTTATTTGTGACACTATGTTATTTAGCAAAAAATAATCCTTATGATGAAGCCTTTCGATCGGTATGATAAAGCTACAGGATGATTATTTTTCTCATGTAACGGGTTCGATTTCCGGTTCAAACATGTAATTATTTAAATATCTGTGAATGCAGTTTAAGTTGTTTTTTAAATAAAAATAATGTCTTCTTTCAGTAAAATGTTCCATCTACAATATTTAAGGTACTTTCCCTCCATGTGGCATAGCCGTGGGACACCCTGTATATATGAATGATATATATGGAAAAATGTTGTTAGGAGTCACGGGCTCGATTTTGATAAAATTAAGAACTGCATTCAAAAAAATAAAAAATTGTATATTATAATTTTTGATAGGAGTAGATCAGTAGACATAGTCACATGTGTAGGTTTTCGAAGCGATGTTGAGTGGTGCGGTGGGTAAGGCTGTATTTTTGTTAGCGTGATGTGCCTGATTGGTGAGATTGCATGAATTATACAGTCTACAGTCAACTTACAACATGTTTGGGAAACAAATTCAAACAACTAACATGTCAGAAGAGAGCTAAGTGATTCTACTCCTGTTGCTTCGCGACTAAAGCCGTGAAGAACCAGGGCAATAAACACGGAACTTTCATTTAGATTAATTACTTTAAGAGTGTGCAGGAGCGATTTAAGCATTTTTTAGCTATTTATCTCAGAATATGTAAAAGCTACAACCTTCATATGTAGGGAAATGATACTTAGAACTTTTACCTTGGATTACGTGTTTTAAAAACGCGATAGATGAAAGTTTTCTAGATTTTTTTGAAAAATACATGTTTTGCACACATTTTGCTATTTATCTCAGAAATAGCATACTTTTTTTGTTGGGTTTTTGTTTTGTCAAGAAACCTACAAGTATTTCTTTAGTGTGTTTATCGCTCTGTACTTCTCACACACCGAACAAATCACACTCGCTGTCCCGCTTACAAAATGGCGGCTTATGGGCATACTCTTAAATCTAAATAGTCATACAGATAGAAGAAATAAAAGTGCCATCGATAAGGTTCATGCAATGTCGCTAAGTCGTATGTTGATCTGTGATGTGCTAACAAAACGTGTTTAGTATAAGGTGTGAGCTCACTCAACAGTAAGGCTATTACTTCTCATTAACCGCCAATAGGTGGAATAGAATAAGAATGAAAATGACATATTTTGTGTACGAAAGTAGCGTTTTTAAATGTTAAAAAAGTAATGAGATTTTTCGTCTAAGTAGTCGCTTTAATATATTTTACTTGCAGATTTAATCCTGTGTTATTGTATTTCTGTTAGTGAACGTGTTTTTTTTATTGTAGTTTTTTAAGAGTTTTAACACATTTTGCGAATGTGAGGTTGAGATGTTGACAAAAGTAGTGTTATGCTATTTTAATTCAGTTATTTTGTAGGATATTTGATTTAATCAATCTAAGTTCAAAAAATATACATTATGACATCTCTACTTCAGGACCGAAGAATAAATGTGAGGATAGTCAGTGGCAAGACTTAGTTTATTAATCCAAATATCCTATGCAATTTGTTTTTTATTATGATCATCACAATAATGTTTTAAATTATGTTATTGCTTTATGACGATTTAGTTTATGCATTGGAGTTTTAAAATTATTACATTTGTTACCAATGAATTTGTAATGGATCGAAATAATTATCAAAAGTTGTGTAAATAGTACAATTTAACAGAGAAAACAAATATTTTTCGTCACATAGACATTCACGCGATTCGATATCTTCAAAATAAATTTAGGCTTTCATTAAAATTATCAAAAATACCTCTTTATAGTGATCAAAAAGGAATTAAAAGGGTTTTTAGATGAGTAAGTGGTAATTTTTAAGTGTGTTGAAGGTTTGATGTTAAATTCTACATACCACAGTTGTGTCAGATTTTGAACCATTGATTATCGGATGTATACCGAAGTTATCCAAAGTGAATAAAGATGTAATCGAAGTGTAGTCTGAACAAGATTTTAAGAAACCTTTGTAAATAACTCTTGTTCTGAACAAGTTTCAAGTACTATGTCCCTTCAACAAAATTTGATGTTTTAAATCAATAACTCATTAATTTGCGGACATAATTATAATTCTTATAACTAGTTTATCGTGTCCCACTGCTGGGCAAAGACCTCCCCTTGAGTCGGACATAAATATTGCATAATTTTTTTAATGCAGGAGAATCTAAATAAGTTAAATTAAAATACATTACGTTGAAAAAAACAGTTTGAAAGTAAAATTTGAAAAATCATTAAAATTTAAATTATTATCTAGTTTCAGTTTAAAGTTTAAACTTAATGTATGTTGAAAAATTTAAATTTAACTCACGAATATCACAAGCAAGCACTTGCACAGTACATAATGTGTAGTAATTTATATATTTGCATGGATTATATATTATTTAACACTGATTTAGTTAAGTCGCAATTATACCAATGAATTAAATCTCGAATTGATCACAGTTTAACAAATATTATGCTATAAAATTGATTCTAAGCGGTACCTAATACCTATCTTAAACAGATCAGTTTTAGGCCAATGGCTAACTTCACGAATGCCTACATCCGTTGGAAGAACTGTATTTATTCGTGTTTTACCAATTTTCTGTACAGAGTACAGAATGCGAGCTTTTTATTATACTTGATGCGATCATTACTACAATGGTGTGGTGGTATTGATACACGATCAATCATTATTTATCAAAACCAGTAGTAATCTGCGTTAAAGTTCAGTAAACAACTCGCACTCAGTACTCTGGTTATCATTGTACAAGGTGTAGTAAAGTCTTCAACATAATGACTTCAAAAAATCTCTGCCAAAAATTCTTAAAAAAATCCAAATAGGCCAAACCAAACAAGATGCAGAGCGTCTATCAAACATCTCTCAATAAAATTATAGCATGCCTTTGACAAGTCTTTACGATTGATCATCATTAGACATTATCATAGAAGTTTTAATCGATACTTTAAAATTGTGTTGAAAATACATGTACTACTTTTGTAGAAATGTAAAATACTTTTTAGGTATTTTTTACAGTTTGTATCTGAAATGGATGTTATAGTTTTCGCAAAATTGTTAGTACAACAAAGTTGATGGGATGTAGAACGTAACGTAGTAACTAGCGTAAGCGTAAAGTTAAGAGTGAAACTATGAAACAAATGAATATAAAAGGTTTATTCCTCTAATGTTGTTTATTATTCTATAGAAACTCGAAGCAGTGTTCTGTTACCTATTCAATTGCATAGAGAGAGACGTACAATACGTACAATATGCCTAGGTAGGCAAGGAGCAAGGAGGTCCTTTATAAACGTGGTATAAAGTTGCAATTGGTTTGGTATAAACTAAAAAAACGTATGTTATTCTTAGGTTGTACATTTCTGGCATAACTTTATCCCACGGTTATTAGTATGGCCGCTAGTTATTTATGTAGTACTTATGAGGTACCTTGTACGCCTGTTAATCGAATTTCGCTGCCGACAGTACAAGCCAAACTATGATCCATACTATCCATACTAATATTATAAATGTGAAAGTAACTCTGTCTGTCTGTCTATCTGTCTGTCTGTCTGTCTGTTTGTTACGCTTTCACGCCCAAACCGCTGAACAGATTAAGCTGAAATTTGGCATAGTTAAAGGTTGTATCCCAGGGAAGGACATAGGCTACCTTTTATCCCGAAAAAATGAAAAAATCCCGAGGGACCGCGGGTCACATCGCGGGAGCGCAGCTAGTAATAAATAATAAACTAAATGAAGAATTGGTTTATTTTATACATTTGAATGAAAGTTATTGAGCGTGTTCCCTAAGGAGATAAAACCGTGATAGCAACGTGGACGTCGTTTGTGTTATGGCTCAAATTTTCAATGCAAGACTATAGAGTATGACACAGTTCGAACATAATTTAACACGTTCTAGAGTTGGAAAGACTGGTGTTTGGAATAGTGCCGAACTGAATGAGTCGCGCTTATATTTATAGTGGAGTGACCAATATTTAGGGCTTGGTGTAAGTGACGATAGGCAGCTCTATTTCTGGGTAATAATAGTCGCTGGTTTCACGCCAACGGTTATGCTTGATCAAGGTTAAAAACCTCGGAACTTAAAAATCAAATGACAAGTTGTCAATAGCTATTCCATCCCAAATCATCTTCAGTACAGTCGGCAATGAAAGTCGATGAACATTAAAATGATCAAAAATATTTCTTAATTTTACAGGAAAAGTTGAAAATAAATTTCAAAAATCAAAATGCTGCTGACTGTACCTACAAATGAATCTTGTTACGTAGGTACTTAGGTATACCCTTAATGTAAAATGTATTAAGCAAAAAGAAGACTTCCTTTTTCAGAGAACATACTGAGGGTTATTCGCGTTCGGGTGATGAATATTCGGATGCTTCTTACTACGAGCTACATTGTATTCGGTCGATAAGACCAACGTTAAAACACGGTCCTAACCTAGGACCAAATATTTCAAACCAAAAAATTGCCCCTTGAACTCAGAAATCGTAGTAAGAAACATACATATTATATTCATCAACCGAACGAAAATAAGAACCGGAATAAGGCCCCTGATGAATAGAATAAAGTTTTATTTTCTCCACATATACACAGTTACAAAATAGGTACGTATCGGTATCTACACAATTTTATGTGGGTGAAAATACGGCTACCCCTCAGCATTTGCTCGAACAGCTCGAGAGTTCTGGAGCGCTGGTTTGCAGTGGTAGTTTAACAAGATTCTGGTTTGTCCACGGGGTAACAACAAAATAGACCACGTCGCAAAATAGATTTCACCTGAACGTTTGCGATTTTCTCGACCGCGTTAAATATTTATAAGTGTCTGTCTGCAATCCGAGCGAGATGGCGGAATATTCTTAAAATACTTTTAGACGAGGCCGGCATGTTTACATGTGGGGAGTTACTTCGATTGTGCAAACATTTTAAGGTTCCCAAACAAAAAAAAACGTTTTTAGGCTTTTTTTATTTTACCTAACCAGCTTTTTAATCATAACAAAAAAATGTGTTAAGTAGATACTTATTGTACCTATCTACACTAATATTATAAAGAGGAAACATTTGTTTGTTTGTTTGAATTGAATAGGCTCCGAAACTATATATGTATATATTGAAACTAACTATATATATATATATATTGAAAAATTCTTTCACCATAAGAATCCTACATTATCTGTGATGAACATAGGCTATAAGTTATTTTCAAAAAAATTAGAGATCCTTATGAAAATTGCAATAATGTAACCAAAGGTGTAAAAATTTTGAACATAAAATTTTTCATATCGCGTGCGCTGCGAAAACTATTGATGATAGAACAAAAAAATGTTCTACAATATTAAAGAACGTATCAATATCTACAAAAAAGTCAGCGATAGCATATGTCCAACTATTGTGGTTGTGTCAGAATAACAACTTTTATAATTTAAAAAGTGAATAAAAATGACGACCAAAAGCAGACCACGTTATTCTTATTTTGGTATTTATTCTTATCCAAATAAATTCCTGTAAAGGCTGTTTCAGTACCCGTCGATTACTTTTTGAATGATTGAAATCGGACATTTTATTCAAAAGTTATCATGAGTTTAAAAATGTAAGATACATCGCGACCATAGAATAAATATCAGTTAGTCAAATATATACCTATCAAAGTCAATGTCAAAAAGCAAATATTCAGTAGGACCGCTGGGATCACGTAGAACAGTCTTAAAACTAATTTTACTCCTATTCGTTCGCGACCAATACCGTGAAGAATCAAGGCAACAAACTTGGTTTGGGGCCTAGCATTCTTGTAGGTGATCCATCTTAAAACTAAATAGTCAAGCGCTATTGTGTGTGGGGTGGCACAGGAGCACGGAACCCTTCGTGTATTCGAGTCCAACTCGTTGGCCGGTTCTTTTAAATTTGACTTTTGAAAGAGTAAGATAACTTATAAGTTTTTAAAAAGGCTTAGGTTACTAGACTAGATCGCCTAATTTAAAACCTATAAAAGTCGTTCCAATAAGAAAAATGAAATTATGAAAATAATGTATTCCAGTTATTTCCAAGGTAGGTAAAAATAACACGAATAAAATAAGGTGGCACTAGTTAGAAAAAAAAAAAACTAAAACCCACACACAAACAGACTTTAATCAGTGTCATCTATTCACATACGAGGACAGTATTAGGAACTTACGTTATAAAAATATCGCGTAAAATTCTTCAAACCACTATTCATAGATTGGCAGGTAAAAATCTACCTTCTGACCCTGAATGTTCGTGCAGTCTGCTCCACCTGCTTTACTACTTTCAATCGTATTAGCTTGATATAAAACTACATTTTGCAGGCTATTGGCGCTGAATAAAGCTATGACTCATTCTTCTAGTTCTGATCTTTGAGCCCTCTCATGTTCGGCATTTCCGATCAAAAAATTAAGTGACGTAGGTCTGCTGGTGTGTCTACTATCCATCTGTCCGTGTCCGTCTTGTTTTTGTATCTATTGCGATGACCAATGGAAGCATCATCGGGCTATGCATTAATGCAAGTAGGCTCGACAATTTTCATCTGTAAAAAAAATCTAACAAGAAGCTGGCGTGAAATCTTATCACAAATAGAAAGCTTTACGAAAGGAAACATTTATGACTAAAGTTTTACTTGTTACCATTAGTTTGTCATTTTTATTGCGGAGCAGAGCTGGAAAGCCATTCGATTGAATAAAAACTGGGAAAAACAAGTATATTTGAGTGTCGGCTTCAATGTGTGGGCTTTTACTCAACTCTATTTTTGTTTTCAATGATTTCTGGAATATTTAGCCGAGAAATTTGAAAATTTCGGGTTTAATTTGGTACCTAACGTATTTGAGTCTGTGGCCTGTTGGTGTGAGTGAACATGCGCAATTTTTAAACTCAACAGGCTCATTTGTTAACTATACCTACCTAGTGCTGAAAATGGTAGCAAATAACATGTTACAAAGACAATAAGGTACATAGTGTTATTGAATCAATAACTATTATAACAATCCACAACCTTTGACAGTTATTGCAATCGATCTTTCTCTCATCGACCGCTCCTCACTATCGCTATCGATACTCGCCCATCCCTATCCTCCCGCAAAATTCCCGCGCCTTCAGACTGCCCGGGCGCCCGGCAGCATCGAACGAACGAAACGCACCGCGACCGTGTGTGAACGCAACCTTATTACTTTATTCCTTTTTTCAAAACGGTTCCAATTTTCGTGTTCGGATTTTGTTGCTGGATTTTTTAGGTGAGTTTTTTTATTTTTTAGAAATTGTTATTTTTCAAAAATATTTAATAAAAAATAGGTGACTATTTTCCTATTTTCACAACACCTATGTAAGTAAAGTAATAAGTACCTACTTACTACCTAATTTCGATTTAATTCCTTAACTTCATAAGTACTTACCTAGGTAAGTACCTACCTACATAACCATTAATATCACTTGCCACAGAAAAAGCGGGAAAGAGTAACGAGAAAAACTGAAATAATTTATTGCTTAAAATTACCTAAAATAAACCTTGCGTTCATAAACATTGAGTCTAAATTCAGCTGACCTCGCCACAAATCTTCAGAAGTAACGAAGCGTGAGTCATTTCTATCAAATTGATATTATCGCGATGAGTGAGTGTGAAATCGAAATCTCAGAGCTACCAAATTGGCTCGTTTGTGGTCAAACTTGTATTGTAAGTAGTTGTCAAGTCAAAGTTTACTTGACTCTGCGAACTGCAGAATTTATACACTACAACTACCTAGGATATAAACAAATAAGTACTTACCACTTACAAGTAAGTAGGTATCATAGATCTATCTATATCATATCATATCACAGAAGGCTATTGCAAAAAAAATCCGAATACAGCCGAACATAGAACCTCCTCCTTTTTTTGAAGTCGGTTAAAACTGCTGAGTGGCGACCATTTTTGTGTTGCATATTTATCTGGCTCTTTTTAATTTCATAATGTGTAAGTATTTGTTGTGTGTGACGCAAAATAAAGCTATTTTTTTTTAATATCAGAAAAGGGCCATGACTGAATTAAAGAGCACGAGTTGGTAGAAACCTACCTGATAATGACCATAATAATGAATGTAGATTATTATTCTAAGTACCTACACATTTGTCCCAAACACAAGGAATAGGTAGTACCTACCAGAGAATTGATAAACTACTTTAAACGATTTTATTTGATTCGATAAAAGGTTCTAACGATCTTAATTCAAAATTACCATAACAAAACTGCTGATTCTTAGAAGCATGCAGTAAGAAGCATTACGCATATTACAGTGAGTAATCCCTGAGTCAAAGCTTCTTTTTAGATGCGCGTGCACATCACAAAATAACAATAAACATGTCGCTCCCTTTTGATGATTAAGGGTTTTCGATTGCGAATGCACTTTTGTGGACCTACTCTTGACCCCGGCGCCAGACTTGGCTTCAAATGTTTGAACAAATATTTGAACACAGTGTGGCACGACATTTTGACTACAAACTCTCGTGCCTCACTATGTGTTCAAACATTTGTTCAAATATTTGTTCAAACATTTGAAGCAATTCTGGCGTCAGCTTTAGGGTTGCGTACTGAACACATAAACAACAAATAAATAAATAGGTACTAACCTACATTTACACAATAAATAAAGGACAAAAGTCAAGATCAAATCACACCATAAGGAACCTAATAAGAATAATTGAACAGGAGCAGAATCCCCTAGAATCTAGGGCCTAGATTCTGCTTTTGTTTATTCGCAACCAATTTCAGTAGTACCTAGGAAAATTACAGCCTTTATGGGAAAGTTATACTCGTAGTACCTACCTATAATGTGACAAGCAAATTCTTGCTGTAGGTACCTACTACAAAACAGATTCACATATTGGTATATACAGCTAGCCATCGATTTGACTCTACTTACTCTTCTCGAAAAGCTTTGTCCAAATTCATTAAACTTTACACTTTGGGAAATTCCATAGTTACCCACTAATTATCGGTATTTATTTGTCTCCAAACTTACCTACTTTCGTATCACTTCATCTTCATGACAGAAGTGTTCTAAATGTAGGCACATCATTAAATGTTTAGAATAACCTTGGAACACAGGAAGCAGGTGTAGTGTAAACAATTAATATCGACTCAGTCTTCTTCTTGTCGTGTCCGAGTTCTTATGAACCAGTGTGGTGAAAGGATTTTAAGTAAGTACGCCTCTAAAAAGCTCCTTTCGTGCACTTCACACAATTTTTTCGAACTTTTTAGGTTCTACAACATGCCGGTTTCCTAACGATGTTTTTGCACCGTTTGAGGGTAACTGGCTATGACTGTTATGAACTCGTTGGTACACGACTGGATTCGATCGAACCCACGACCTTAGGATTGACAGGAGGGGCCACTACCACTAGACCACCAGGCCTGTCCTGTCCTGAATTATTACAGTAGCTACAGTTCGCACAACGGATCTAGGCATTCGTGAAGTTAGCCGTTTGTCTGCGCAGTGAGCGCTTTTTCATACAAAATTCTGCGTCAAAGTGTTCTGCGCAGCCAAACGGCTAACTTCACGAATGCCTAGATCCGTTGGAAGAACTGTACTCTGGTTTACAAAAAAGCTCCTTTTTCTCGGAAAAAATAATTGAGTATTCCCACGGGTAGCGCCGCGGGGCTAGTCCCCTATAAATGGCGCCTAAAAAGCTGTAGGTAATAGCGCCAAAAAGCTGTAAACAAGCTGTATGATGATAGCTTCTGGAACAATTCACTTTCGTCACCTGCATCGGCCCACTTCCAGCAGTCTAACAATAGCGGCTGAGTGTCACATCCAGGCGTAAGGTGAATGTACTGTTGTACCTACTCTTGGCTAATTTTTGTAAAAAATATTAGAAGTCTAGTTGAATGAGAAAAAAACGGGCTCTCCCGTTTTTTTCAAGCAAAGAAAAAAAATAAAAAAAATAATAATAATAATGGTGGACTTTTCACACAGCATCATCTAGCCCCAAAGTAAGCTTGAGCTTGTGGTATGGGTACTAGGGTGGATCGACAATGTATGAAAAAAAATTTTTTTTCGACAATCGTTTGCTAATAGTGGGGGAAAGTTGTATTATGATGAGCATAGAAACTGTGATTTTTTTCAGATTTTTAAAGTAACATCTAATGCCGCCGCATTGAAGTTGAAAATTTTTTTTTTACTCAAAATTTGCCTTACTCTCTATCATTGAAATTTTTATTTTGAATATGATATTTTTATAAATTGTGTTATAAAATACAAATATAAACTGTATATTTAAATAATTAACTAAAAAAATAGATATCACATCCATGAAACTACTAAAACTACAGAGCTATGTTTGAGGTAAAATCTCTGTTTTTCTCAAACTTGGCCATAGCTTTGCGAGATTCTTATTTTGTTTGGATCAAGCATTTTCTAGCTTTTGATGTGCAGACAGAACATAAAGCTTTTGTTAAATTAGTAAAAACTCATTCAACAGCTTGTATGTGACAAGGTAGACTTGAAAAAGACCCATATTAAACATTTAGCTGATAGTTTTCGCACGTACGCCGCTCATCCGTTTTCGAAGTTTTTCAGCATGAGCGAAGTAGCTATGCCTGTGGATTACTGGTCTACTATCTTCTTTAGGTTTGGTAGGAGGTATTTAGAGTTTAATAATTGCTGAAACAGATATTTTGGGCCCATTATTACACGAAGAGTGTTTTTTATAGGAACCACGTCTCGTCGCGTAAAGTTTTACTACAAATTTTGAAATTTTGGTGCGATATCTCTATGAAAATGTAAAATTGTAATGCCTATAGGTATAGCACGTGCTACCATGCGAGTGACAGCCTTTCTGGAGATATACTACTTTACTAAATCGTCTGCAACATGGCTAGTCGAAGAAAAAATATTCTGTGTAAACAAATTGATCAGCACTCAACTCAGATCATCTGTACTTTCAGGCAAGGCATCACTTATACTCTGAAAGGAATTATAATAATAAGGATTTATATAATAAGACCAAATTGTAGTTTTAAAGTGCTTTGCCCATCATCTCCACGTAAGAGTGTGGTCCTAAAGTTAAACCATCATGGTAAAGGGACAAAGGAGCAACTCGTTCATAGTAACTGGCAAATTATCCCCTGCATTGGTCTTCCACTTCGTTTTTCGAGCAACTGGATGATGCCACCGCCGCATTAAGTTAGTTTTTCGTTAGTTCCATCACATTCTATGACTACAAGTTGCTTTTTGACGATATTTTTATAGTAAAGATCTAACTGACAACTTTCTCTAATAACTTAGCAGTATCGGCCATTATGCGGTGGTATATGACCCAAGTAGACAGATCCAGGCTCTTCTATTATTGAAATGTGTTACTCCACCATGATCTACTGGTAGTTCCGTTTATTCTTTTTCGGTATTTACATCGTGCTGTCCTCTTTTCCATCAAAGAACAATAGTGCGAATAAGTTCGAAACATGCGTCTTTGGGAACATTTTCACGAGTTTTCTCTTCTCACTTTGTATCGATGTATTATGGATATGTTTGACTTCTGCGGTGAAAACTTAAGTTCTATTTCATTGTTCTACTCAACAACTAGAGAACAGTGTACTTAAAAACAAATTAAACTTAAAATGCGATGATCATAGACGCTCTACAAAATGATGAAAAATTACCTATATTGCAAAAGTTCAATGACCTTGCGGCGGCACTTACCCTTTCTTGATCCTAATAATATTTTACACACTTTATTTTGAGCCTATAAGACACCCTTTTTTTGCTATTAGCAAACCATTTTCAAAAAAAGTGAATTTCGATCCACCCTAATGGGTACCTACTAGATGACTGATAAACTACTTATATACTTTTTGTTTGTAAATACATACATATTATACATAGAAACATCCAGACCCGAGACAAATATCTGTAGGTCATACAAACATTTGTCCCGCGGCGGGGATCGAACCCGCAACCTTCTGCATCGCAGGCGGACCTTCGCCCACTGCGCCACAGAGGTCGTCAAAAAAAAAAGAAAAAAAAAAAGCAAAGAAGATTTTTTTTGCATTAGGTAGGTAAATGTTCTAAAGTAAAGTAAAGTTTTACTTGCTAAAATTGTGGTACTAGTAAGCCTTAGCCGCCTTTGGTTGAAAGAGATATAATTTTGATAGGGGCTTATTACCTAAAGAAGGATTTATTTTTACAAGATTTGTAAAAATAAATTCAATTAAGTAAGTACCAACCTAATTTTATCTTGATTTGCTTTGTCCAAAACATCCACTCTGTGGGATTTCTTGCTATCATTTATTAGAAAAGAAAATTACCCAAATATTCGTAAATATCTAGGCTTGATCCGTTACCATTCTAGACTCTACGATGTGCAGAAATTCAGTTTTATCCTTTCCACTTACCTAGCTGCACAATTGAACAGTGTACGGGCCAACCCGCACATTCAGCACTAAATGCATTGTGCAATGTGCATAGCATAGCATAATTTTTATTACAATAAATTCAGTTTTAAACTCACTTCCGAGTCGAGCGGTCGTTTTATTTGATAGCATTTCCCAGTCTAATCAAATCAATCAATTATCAAGTTATCATGTATGGGGATCACCATCAGACCCCTACAAACAGTTTGAAAAGGGATGCACAATTAAACAGTTTGAAAAGTGATGCACATTATTTTATGTTAGTTATCTTAACTTATCCGTAATCGCTTTATAGAATAGAGCTTTTTGGAAAGCTTTTTAATGCATGCTTGATAGTCTAGCTAGTGGTTGATGTCAAGCAACCTTTACGTATGGAATGTTAACTTCTGCAACATGTAGGTACGAGTATAATCTAATCTCATCTTCAAGAATCTTGACTTGATCTGAGAGAATGTCTACCGAGCTTTGAAGATACTACGAGTATTGTCGTAATATAATACTGTTTTCTTCCTGCTCCATTTACGCTCGATTGAAACTCTTTTCAATTATTTGCGGCCCTCTGAACTTTGAATCTTTGAAGACTTACTAAATCAACACGTGTTATTAGCGTAGCAGCGTTCAATTTTATTGACTCTCATTCGAAAGTTTGGCCATCTTTTCGTATCTAATGAGATCGTCTGACTCACTCGCTACGTAACACTTGCAGTATGCAATAACAATTTATACAATGTCCGTATGTACAGATTTATAGCTAACAAACAGGAATGAAAAGGCGTAATTTGTGCTAAATATACCCTGGCTTCTAGCCACGGTGTATAATTATCAGAAGAGTGCCAAAATACTGAAACGATTCTTTGCATACCATGTCTGGAATATTTATACTTTCGATGGCATTTTGGTTTCTCGAATGCGAACCATGATTTGCTTTCCTGTGATCAGTCTGTGGCATCTCCATTAATACATTTGGCATGGCCCATGCCCATATTCTGCATTTCCTTTAAATCGAATGAAGAAAATACAGATTTACCTTTGGTGCACATACCTACAATTTTATACCGTCGAACATAAGAATCTCCCTTTTTAACCGACTTCAAAAAAAGGAGGAGGTTATATGTTCGGCTGTATGTATGTTTTTTTTTTATGTATGTTCACCGATATTTCCGTCAGTTGTGGACCGATTTCCAAAATTTTTTTTTTGTTTGAAAGGGTATACTCTTATAGTGGTCCCATATAAATTTTATTTCTGAGGGATTAATAGTTTTCCCGTAAAACTAAAACAATCACTGAACTTTAAGAAAATTGTGGCCCGATTTCCAAAATTTTTTTTTTGTTAGAAAGAAGTATACTCTCAAGGTGGCGCCATATATTTTTTTTTCCTGAGGGATTAATAGTTTTCCCGTAAAACTAAAACAATCACTGAACTTTAAGAAAATTGTGGACCTATTTCCAAATTTTTTTTTGTTAGTAAGTGTACAGGACACACTCTCAAGGTGGCGCCATATATTTTTTTTTCCTGAGGGATTGACAGTTTTCCCGTAACATTCAAAAAACCTCATTCTCACTACACAACACACCCTGACTCACAATCTGAGTCAAACATTAAATAGTTTGAAAGGGTATTACACCCGAGGTAGTCCAAAATATTTTCTTTTCCTTATGGATTGATAGTTTTCCCCCTTGCTGAACTCCGGTGTGTCCTTTAGTAGGTCTGCCCATGACTTCTCTTATCCTTTCCTACTTAAGCTACGATAAGCAAAGTCTTAATGTACTCGTAGCTTACTATATTATTTACACATACACTTTTATTTACATAGTATTTATTTACTTACACTAAAAAGTGAAAAATAAAACATTTTTGAAAAAAAAAATTGAACCGACTTCACAGAACACAAACAGAAGAACCTTCTACACACTAAAAAGAGAAAAATAAGAATATAATTTGAAGTCGGTGCCAAGTGAATACGATTAAGTACCTATCAAAAAAAGAAATCGAGCGATAGCGTACCAGGATACAATTTTGCACCCAAGTTCTTTTGAATTTCTTAGATGTAAATGAATAGTTGGCACCGACTTCAAATTATATTCTTATTTTTCTCTTTTTAGTGTGTAGAAGGTTCTTCTGTTTGTGTTCTGTGAAGTCGGTTCAATTTTTTTTTTCAAAAATGTTTTTTGTAGTAAGTAGCTTAAAAAGCTTTTTTCTAATAGCATTATTCAAAGGCACGAACCAGAATGTAGCGATATTCTAAGTTCAATCACCCGTACCGTACGGGGTGCATTGTGATAATGTGATTTATAATTAAAAAAAATAGGTCGGTACATAAACTTTTGTTAGTAAGAATTTGTATGTTTACTGTGATTAGGCCGCCCCAAGCCCTCCTCAAATAGTTAGTTTTATCGTCTGGCAACTGTGGAAGGTCCTAAGAGCAAGGACGGTGATGTAACGCGCCCAAAATACTTTCACATAACCTTCGTTGCTCTCATTTCCAAATCACCTGTTTATGTTTAACTCTGTGATCTCATTATTCCAGACGCAGTTGGTGTTTTAGCTCTTTGATGCAATTTGAGGCGTAATCGATAATGGCGGAAAATGGGTAAGTTTTTAAACATTATAAGTTCAAAATTTTGGAATAGCCTTTTTTATCGAAATAGCTGGCTAATCATAATTTAACGAAAATTAAGAAAGGATTTTGTTGAGATGACGGCTGATAGAACAGAAAAGAAAAAGAAAACTGGTTGTGCCGAACCCACATCAAAGTTGCAGGGAGATGATAATGATGATAAGTGGAAGCCTGTAGGTAGGTCAATCTTCAAACTTCAAATGCAGCAGTTAGTAAGCTGAAAGCTGAAGGAATGTTTGAATATTTTGTTAGCAACTTATGATACAGTAGGTCAACAATGCGTGGACAGCATGAGTGCGCAATAGATTCTCAGCGGAGTAAAAATAACGCGAAAATTGGCTCTCTTCCAGATACGGGCCAGCGCCAACAGCTGGACACATCGGCAGAATACCCAACTTCGGCAGAACCCAGGTCAACGTGAGTATTATTCTCATTTTTTACATCATCCTTAAGAACAGAAAGTATAATATCTGCACACCAAAGCCGTGACTAGTGTGCAAGCAACAGAACGTGATTATCGCCGCCATTTAAGCTCTGCTTGAGTTTTGGAACTAATTACGTCAACTTTGTTCGATTGGCTTGGCTCAGATGAGCTTAAATGTTTAGTTTTAAGGTGGATCACCTAAAATAAAGCTAGGTCTAACCGTTTTAGTTGCCATGGTATTGGCAAAGTAACAGGAGTAGAATCACCTAGTTTTTAAGACTATTCTAAATTTTCCAGCAGTTCTACAGAACAAATGATTTTCGACTTTGGTCTTTCAAACTTTACGTTCTTAACCAACAAAGCGCTTTGAATAAGTTTGATTTATTTCCAAATATTTCAGAGCTTACGATTGTTTATCACGGCACAACATCGCCTAAAATGTGAATGACGTCACCCAATTTCTTTGATGTTTGTTCAAATATTATTGTTTCTTTACACCAGACCGTGGTTAGGTCTTTTGGTTCTGATTAAAATTTTCCATTGAAATATTTACGTTCTGCCAACAAAATGTTCACCAAACAACATTATTTCTCTGAGTCTGAAACATTTCAATTCAATCCTTTCAAACAAATCTGCTATAAATATTTTGCTATATCTCACACTAATGTGTTATTATCTCGATTCCAGCCCACGGGGAACTACGAGCCACCAGCATGCATTCAGAACGCGATGATGACGAAGGACAAAAAGCCATTTACCTACACTCCTGGTGGCTTGGACTTATCCCAGATCAAAAAGCCCAGCATGGCGAGAAGAATGGCTAGACAAAGGTCTTATGAAGATCAGGAGCAAGCATACCAACACCCTCAACAAATGAATAACGGAGGCTACCGACCTCAGGGAGGTCCTGCTAGTTACGGACCAGGTGGACCACCACCGCCTCCTCCACCCCCCATGAAAATACCTGCTCCTCCCCCACCTCCTCCTATAGTCATACAAGTACCTGATTCAAAATCTCCAAAGCCAGTTGCTTCAGGCGAACGCCCAGAAATCGTGATTCCAGAAAACCCCATTGGAATGCTCAGGAAAACGAACAGCCCCTACCACTGGGAAGCAGAAAAAGAGCAACAGCAACGAATTGGACCAGTACCGAAGTTTGTTGAAAAGGTTCCGAGTCCATTGACAGTTAAGATGCCTCCTTCGTCGTTTTCACAGCAACAACCCCAGACTTATACGCCCCAAGGTTACAACAACACACAAAGGCATCCTGAGAGCCCTATACATAGACCAGAAGCTCAGTACAGTAATCAACATTCTGCATCACCTCAGTTGAATGGCTCACCTCCAACACGAGAAATGCTGGTGCGACAGGATTCTCAGTTCAACAAAAGCCCTCAGCCGTTCTCAGGTCAATCGCCTATTGGCAATAGCTCGCCTTTCTCGCCGTCACCAAACAATAACTGGAGACAGCCAGAAAAAAGGGACTCTCCTATAATCACCAGTCCGCCAACACCTCAAAACAACCGTGGACCGTTTTCGCCAAATACGCAACAGTATTCACCAAGAACTCAGCAATATTCACCTAATAGCCAACAGTATTCACCTAACTACCAAAATCAAAGTCCACAATCCAACTCTGGGCCCATTTTCAACACTTTACCAAGAGTTCAAAGGACTCCAGAAGTCCCTCAAAATAACAATGTTGTTTACAATAATGTGAACAAGCAACAGACTCCTCCTGACGTAGCACCATGGAGAACACAAACTCTGAACAGGTATCCGAAAGAACCGGAAAAACAATCGAACAACAACAATGCTCCCTATACTCCACAATGGAAATCGAACGAACCCACAAACAACGAAAATGTCTACATTCCGCCTTGGCAAGTCAAACAAGAGAACAACAACCAACAGTATCCGAGAGTGTCACAGGATGCCAATAACAACAAAGTTCAAGAAAACCAGACTCCAGCGTGGCGACAACAAGAAAAAGCTCCCTCTCCTCCTAGATACCAACCACAGGAACAACCTAGATACCAATCGACAATGTCCATCCCTGTGACACCACGGAAACAAACTCAACCAGACTACAACAGCACACCTCAAAAGGAAGCCGTGTACGTAAACCAAGAGCCAGTATACTTCTGCCCTGAAAGTCCGAAATCTATTCCTCCATGGGTGAGGACGCAAAAAGAAAAAACAAAAACTCCGCCTCCAGAATGGGTGCAAAGGCCTTTGGAGGGCAGAAAGAGTTTAAGCAGAGACTTAGAGACACCTTCCAGGGAGGCAGAGCCAGAATGGGTGAAGAAGAGTAATGAGATGCAAAGAGGAGCTCGCGAGGTTGTCAGTCCTCCTAAATACCAACAGCCTCAACCCACGTGGTCAACTCGGCCTTCGGATAATCGGAAAAGCTTGCCGAGAGATGGCAGCTCGCCTCCGTCTAGAGTTATTCCTATCCAGATGGAAGTTTCTAGCACTGAGACGAGAGGGCAAGGGGGTCAACCACAACCCCAGTTGCGTATTACAATCGGCATGAATCCCGCTTCAGACACTCGTGCTCCTTTCTCGCCTCCAACTCAGAGGATCATGAGAGTGTTATCGCCTTCGCTGGTGAGAATGGACGAGCCACAGCATGAGCTTCCGACCTTGAACAGGACCTTCCAGAGCCAGGATAACCAGCCCAAGACGAGGATCATTCCGATCCAGATTGAGGGTGGCAACGGTGGGGCCAATAAAAGGTAATCTTGATCTTTTTGATGATTTCTTTGTCTATTTATGTTTCTTTGCACATCATTGAACCTATTATCCAATGAATCTTCTCAAAAATCTATGTTAGTTATTTACCTATGTACCAACGTATGTGATACACTAAGCGGTTTGCCATTCGTTTTACTATAAAAACGCAAAAAGGAGCATAGGATCCTGAAATCAAGATTTTTTTCAGTAAAACTCACTTAATCTAATCCTTATTGTTTTTGAACAGCGTGAAAGTGATGTTATATCATTCATTTTACTAGCGGTCTAGTCAATTATTAGAAAAACGGTGAAGTGGACGCTGTGTTAACCTAGTACACCTATCCGATAACAAAAGCATCTTTTATGTGTTTCTGTGTCATGCTATGAAAACCCCTTTAAACATTTTGTCCAGTCCATGAAATCGTTCACTGCCAATGCCGTGCTTATGCCGAGGAGGTTGCTAGCCGCGTGCGTGGATGGCTCAAAGTGTTCAAACATTTGTCCTGTGTATTAAAGTCCTATCCTTTGTAAAACAACGTATGAAACGTGAACTATATCTGTGCCCTCGTTTCAGCTTTGGTGGTCGGTACTAGCGGCGGTTTGCACGGTCCAAAGTAAACAATATTTTTACTGCAGCTTCTGACTCACGCGCTCGCTTTATATTTAGCTACGCTCTAATTCTGTTTATTTCACTAATCGAATCATTTGGTATTGTTTCTATTGATTGGTCACGATTTGTGTATTTCTTACTGATTGTAAGCTAATTGAAATTACTGATGGTTTTTCATATTTTCATATTCTGCTTCTTTACTCGTATTATCATCATTGTCATACGTCTTTCATCATTATAGTTACTGATCTAACGATTTGCCCTTGTCTGCTATTTCTATAGCTATCGATTATCTTCAGTTAACTTGTCTTAACATTACCACACCCATGTCACTCATATCTAAAAGTTCCGCCCATTGAACGTGCCCACGAGCGCCGAGCGTCAACAAATGACAAATCGCATACGATGAGCGCTTACACGTGAAAAATTGCGATACGATATCGTATGGGTTGAAATCGCATCGTGTGCACCTTTACGACTAACACTCCTGTGTCATACGATTTAATAAATAATGATAGCCACTCCCGGCTATAAAGTTATTTAGCCATGATGGATGACTTGAGGCGGCTTTAAGGGTGGTCGCACAGTCCAACCGAGCCGAACGCGCCGAATTGTCAATTCAATAGAGAAAATGCTGCTGACGTCAGAAGCGAGCCGCATTTTCTAACGTTATCAGCACTTTTTGTATAGAAAAATGACTACGGCGCATACGGCGCGGATGAGTGTGCGATCAGGTTAAATACCCCGTCACCAGAGCAGTGACCCAGTTGGCTATGAACCCTATTATGAACTATCTTTGTACGAAAACCATTCACATCATATTTACGTGTTTATAGACACTACGAAAAGGATTAATAAGATCAAGCCATCATTTTTGGCAGATCATCAACGAAATCGATTAAACGGCAACGCATTATCTTTTAACCTAGCTTTCATTGTTATTTGTAATTTAATACTTTTAGCGTTGTTGAAATAATAGTGAGGCTTTTGTAAAAAAATAACAAGGCAAAATTCTTAAGGTGCATTTACACGATGCAATTTTTCGTACGATTTGCTAAGCACCGCCCATTGAACGTGCCGACGAGCGTCGCGCTATCTATGACAAATCGCATACGATGAGCGTTAAATTAAAATTGCCGTGCGATACGATATCGTATGGGTTGAAATCGCATCGTGTAAATGCACCTTTATACCTAAGTACCTACACTGGGGTTTAAATGTTTTTAAAATGGATACCAAAAATGTATTCCCACTTTAACCATTGACTCTGTTGTTTAGGAGTCGAGGGTTGTCACAAATCGGTAAGTATTTATTTAGATTTTAATCAACGTGTAATTTTTGGGATGCATTTTACAAATCTTCAAAAATCATTTTTTGCAAGTGGTTAATTTGATGATCATCAAGTCAGCTCACCTAAGTTTTTGAACTAAGAGAATACAACTAATTTGTATTTTAACTATTTCAGTGTTTACTATCACAAGTTCACCCAAGAAGGTCCCCCGAGGCAGTCGAAGGCTTTCAAGGTCCTTCAGATCATCACTGGCACTGAAGATAAGGACGACATACAGAATATTGAGAATAAGCATGGCTTCACTGATCTATAGCATAGCAAACCTTATGAAGAGCTCAAATGGCTAAGCATTACTGATATGACATGAATTGTCACTATCAACTATCAACCTAACAATTTTGAATTAAGAATGTTATTTTAATTTAAAATAGAATTGCATTACCGCCATTTTGGCCATGGGCATCATTATCTAGAAATCCTATTCGAAGAAATTCTATAAAAAGAAGCTAGGAGCTCATTTTGATGAAAAGAGATGGTTTTTTCGTCAAAATTTTATTAAAAGCAGATATTTTGGTTTGCTACTCAAACGTCTATTGTCTCTTTTCAATCACATGAGAATGACAAGAAGAAAAGACTTGCTCCAAAGCCTTACTCATAAGTATGAATGCTGAATATTACCGAAATGGTTTGTAATCATTTTTCAACTGCGGTTGATCCCTACATTTTTCTAGATTTTTCTTCAAATAGGCTCGAGGTCAAATTCGTGGTCGATTCGTTCCTTGTAGTCTTGTGTAGAATATCATTTATAATTTAGGTAATTACATTGAATATTAAAAATAATACTTATTTAATTAATTGAAAGTCTATTTTTGTATGTAAAGTTTATTAAAATGTATAACAAATTAGCATAGATGCGCTTTATGATTCGTATACTTATTAAAATTGTTTTGTTGTATTTATTTATAAAACTGTAAATATAAGCAAAATTATGAAGCACTAGCTTAAAATAATGCTCATGAAAACAGCTAGCGTACCAAAGAAATTATTAGTATAATTATTAATTTATTATTAGCTCTAAGAATAAGATAATATTATAAATAGGATAGTTAATAAATCTTCAAAGCTTTTTGTGATTATGTATTTAAGCTATTATAATTATGTATTTTATACTAACGTTTTATATTATCACTTGCCTATCTGCCATTTTTCACATATTCATTTATTTACATATCTCGATACTTACTTTCTTTATGCAATATTTAATTATACTTATATGTAATAATTTTAAGTTACTAATACTTTTAACATCAAATCCTTAAAAAATATGTTATTTAACATATATTTTATTGCATTTTAACACGAGTGAAGAAAAACATCGTGAGGAAAACAGCTAGTATTCTAATGGGTGGTGAAGGGCTTGCAGCCTATCACACGTGATATGCTAACTTTTGGAAAATGTGGGCATGTGCCAAGTTTGTATTTGGGCGTGCCTCTCACTATACCTCTTTTGACATCTTTAAAGGATCTTTAGTCATTTAATCTGAGAAAATGTCTACCGTGCTAGGGAAACATCAAATCTTGTTTCTGTTTTATTTTTTCGTTATTTTCATATAGGTACTTATTTTAACCAAAATTGTGCTAAATTTACCACCACATTTTCTTCAAATAAAACCTGGATTGTGTAAAATTGTACAATTAAAACTAACAATTCATTAACGTTTGACCCTTTTCTAACCTTTTCGAGGATTTCCCAAAAATGTAATTTGAATAACAAAAATAATTTAATTTGTTGACTTACACAGTGGGAGCATTTGACGTTATTAAACAACATTAATTCCTTTACAAAGCTGCAGAAAATAGATACCTTAGCAATTTCTTACGGAAGATGAAGATAATGTTTTTGAAACTGATTGGATTCGTAGGATCACTTTTCGTAAATAGATCCAGATGATCCATCTAATGATAAACAATAATTGTTATGACGACCCCACATAAAAGTGGGATAGGCAACATCATTTGGGGATAGGGACCAGAAGATGATAAATAGGTACTATGAACAAAATTACGTCCCGCCAATTTTTTTTAAGATTCTGCAGCATAATAAAATTAACTACCTAAGTATCTTTTTACTTATAATAATAAAAATATGCTCCCACTTTTAATAAGCAACGCTAAAAAGCAGACAAGGGGTGTGGCAATCTAGTCAGTGTGATCTTTTTATTTTCTTAGTATTTTGTATTGATTAGTTTTAATTTTAATTTATATAATTTAATCTATTATAATTTACGTAATATGTTGCGCTATAACTATTATCTAATTAGACATTATTATTTTTTTAATAAAATTTAAAAGCCGCATCGGTTTTGTTATTAGAAAAAACCTTCACTATTTTATGCACATAGCATTCAACTACCGGCGTAATAAATGAATCATCATCATCATCATCATTATGTCAGCCATCTAGTGTCCACTGCTGAACATAGGCCTCCCCCATCGATTTCCACAGCGATCGATCTTGTGCAGCCTGCACCCAACGGCTCCCAGTAACCTTTACCAGATCGTCTTTCCATCTAGTGGGGGGCCGTCCTCTACTGCGGTTTCCGGCCTCCACTCGAGAACTTTTCTGCCCCAACGGCCGTCAGTTCTACGACCTAGGTAATAAATGAATATTAGAAGTCATTTCTTTAGCCTCAAGCGAAGCAAAGCTTGCATCACAGTATTTTTTAAATTTTATTTTAACTGCATTAAAACGTAGTTTGTACGATTATACTAGCTATTAAAACGTGAACGTTATAAAACCATTAAGTATTTTATTTATCTACACTAATATTATAAAGAGGAAACATTTGTTTGTTTGTTTGTTTGTTTGTTTGAATTGAATAGGCTCCGAAACTACTGGACCGATTTGAAAAATTCTTTCACCATTAGAATCCTACATTATCTGTGATGAACATAGGCTATAAATTATTTTCAAAAAAATTAGAGATCCTTATGAAAATTGCAATTATGTAACCAAAGGTGTAAAAATTTTGAACATAAAATTCTTCATATCGCGTGCGCTGCGAAAACTATTGATGATAGAACAAAAAAATGTTCTGCAATATTCAAGAACGTATCAATATCTACAAAAAAGTCAGCGATAGCATATGTCCAACTATTGTGGTTGTGTCAGAATAACAACTTTTATAATTTAAAAAGTGAATAAAAATGACGACCAAAAGCAGACCACGTTATTCTTATTTTGGTATTTATTCTTATCCAAATAAATTCCTTCGTAGTAAAGGCTGTTTCAGTACCCGTCGATTACTTTTTGAATGATTGAAATTGGACATTTTATTCAAAAGTTATCATGAGTTTAAAAATGTAAGATACATCGCGACCACAGAATAAATATCAGTTAGTACGGTAGGACAAGTGTCTGGGATTTTTAACACAGGTAACGGGATATTAACCATGATTAATACCATAGATACTATTGATCATGGCGTATGCAACTGCGCCGAAATATCGGGAAACTCAAAAAACATTAAATCATGGTAAATATCCCGTTAACTGTGTTAAAAATGTTGAAAACCATGATAGTTTAAAAAGTGTCTGGGAACTATGGAATGAATGGAAGGGAGTGGTAATATATCAATGAAATATATATGGGAGCATTGGGCAGTAGAGAGGTTTGGACACCCCCGTGTCATGTCGGCCTTATGGCATCGTGGTCGAGGTCGCCTTATGGCAACCTTATGGTATCATGCCTATCGTCAAATCGGAATTTGATCAGTTAGAATTGACCATGTATGGGGGTGGATTGGCATGATGGTGTATGGCCGGCATAACACGGGGATTTGCCGGTGGTGTCCAAACCTGCCTTACTGCCCAATACTCCCTTACCTACTGTAACGATCTCGATTTTAATACAAAACATTATTACTGTAAGAAATAGTTTTCATCGCTCACATTAATTAGGAATGTTTATTAGCCCTACTTGAGAGAGAACTCCTAGTTTCAAGTATTAGGATATCTTGGTTTTGCGATGTTCACAAGCCAATAAATAACGATTCTAAATTTCACGTTCAAGTGCGTTGGCGACGATAGTTTTAAGTTTCTTGGAATTAAGAGGTTGTTTTTATGTGTCTGTAACTGTGGGAAGTTTGAGTTAAGGTTTTAGCTAATTAGACTACGCCCTTTATTTTTTATGAGCTCGAATATTATAAAGCTATTGGTGAAACGTGTGAGGGATGGTTACTAGCCACACCTTTGCTTAGGGAAGGGATGAGAACCACAAAATCACGGGACGCAGGAGATTCGGGACAGACGATAGGGGGTGAGGCAGTTAGAGGAATAGACGACAGAGGTCCAGAGGTCAAGGATATTTCAGACAGATTGTCAGAGAACGGGGAAATTAGCTTCAGTGTAGTTGAAAGTAGTAGAGTCCGTGTTATTTACATTTAAATCAGTCTAAGTATATTTCTACATTTGAATTAATAATTAGATTCAGTGAACAAATTCGGTAATGTATTTTTAGTATAAGTGATAGATAGGAGGCTGCTATTTCTTTTACAGGTGCAGAATTACTTACACGAATTTCCATAGGTTTTGTTCTGGTTCATTATTTCTATTTGTAGTGTTGGTAATTATGTTTCTTTCTAGGGTCGCTGAAATCGAGAACATATTTTAATTATAAGTTAATTTACGCATGTTATTTACGTATTATTCTACAGCGGAGGGTGAAAGATTATTAACATAAATTCGATTCCTGTTTTGTTCCAGCTAAGTAGCCTTATTTATGGTGTATGATAATTATATTCCTTATAGGTTCGCTGAAATCGATAATCATAATATACTTAAGAAATTAAGATTACGCATGCTATTTTCCGTAATAATCCACAGTATAGCTGCAGCGAATCGACGAGTAGAATAGACAGCTGCATGCCCTATTGTGCATTTTATAGTAATAGGTATAAGGAGCGCTGTATTATCTTGTGTGTTAGTAGATTAATCATAAAACTTTCTTTTGCTTACGCTTGCTTTCTAGGTGAATTTAGGAAGCTGAGAACGAGTTCATTCTAGAAACAATTTAGATACTAACCCAATGGAACGTGGAATGTAGAGTGTGTCTTCCAGACATACTTTATGCACTACGTTTTCATTTCCCCTGATCTGTTTGACTAGGTCAGGAAGTTTGAGATATACGTTATCTCATGGAATGATCTAGGTAGAGTTGTTTTTCGCGGTATACGTTATCGTTGGACTTCCACAAAAACCCAACACCGTAACTGGACTAGTGGGGGAAGTCTGTGTCAGAAGAGCACTCCAAACGGATGGGTTATGTGCGCTAGCACATAGCTGCGCGCTAGGTTTCTGCTCGCGCACCCTTGGTTCCATGTAGTTGGTCTCCATGGTATACGTTATCGTGTGAGCCACTCACAAAAACCATTCTATATACGTTATAGGTGGGAGTGGCTTGTGTCAGACTCCTTCTACATGTGTAGCCTACGCTTATTAACATGATAGGTCCGCGGATTGCTGGCGTAGAATAAGTTAGATAAGGCATGTCTGCGCTTGCAAGGCTTCTGTATTTTGGACTAGGAGTATTCCCCATCTCTAAGTCGTGCGACAAGATATTCCTAGGCACACGAATCTAGGGTTACGAGGTACTAGACGGCTGTGTTGAGTAGGGGCCATTGCATGAAAAAATATAAATATTTTATTCTTTTTGTATCTCGTTAGACCTTTATTGACTGAATATTTAAATTTCTTAACTTTAATACGACTTGTTTTCAATTCTTAAACTTCCTTTAGATTACTCAATTAAGTTTCTACTTTTATGATTAAATTAATATATGTGTTACATGAATGGATAAAATTATTCTGATAATATACTAATGCAAACAATTTGTTTCCCTTTCAGCTCGCCGTGCACCAAATCTAGTTTAGTTATTTTAGTTTAATATTAATAATTTCATTTGTAATTTTAAATTCACAATTCGGCTATTTAATTTGTGTCCTGTTCAATACTTATACTTAGATATTGTTCAGAAATTAATTATAGGTTGATGTCACTTTAGTTCTAAGAATCAGTATTAAATGTATTTATTGACGTAAATTATATTTTATTTCACTCCCATGACTTTCACACTATTAGGAACAATTATTTCTAGACGAATACTTAGAGTTTCCACTGACAGGTAGCTTTTCTTTAGCTTCAGATCTAATTACAATTTTAGTTTAGGGTGGGGGGTTTTTACACTACATTAGACCTTACCTACATATTAACCTCTAAACTTTAAAGGATCATACATCCCGCTCCGGGATCGCCATGTTGTTATTACATTTTTGTTAGATACCTATAATAAACCCGTGCGAAGCCGGGGCGGACAGCTAGTATTATATATATATATAAATATATAATATATAAACCTATAGACTTATATAGGCCATTTAAAACTCGATGGTATAGCCTGTTGCCTGCAGAGTCATATAACGCATTAACCATTAGTTTCAACAATAAAATTAACGTCTACAATATAGTAAAAACGAGGTAAATGCACTTTAAAGTTTATCTGTATAAATGGTTTACGAGTACGAGCTCATTCGGTAAGTAATAGTGATTTAATGTGTTTTTCTTAAACAGCGATGCCTGAAAACTTACCTACTCCAGATACTGAGAACTGGTAGTCTAAGTGACCCCACCTTCCGATTCAAAAGGTGCGTTTACACGGTGCGATTTTTCGAACGATTTGCCAAGCCCCGCCCATTGAACGTGCCGACGAGCGTCTCGCTAACTATGACGCTCATCGCATACGATGAGCGTTTACACGTAAAAAATTGCTGTGCGATACGATATCGTATGGGTTGAAATCGCATCGTGTAAATGCACCTTACGGTTTGAATTCAGCCGTGCATCACTTAGTTTTTATGTAAAAAAATGATGTGCACTAGGTGCTCTCAAACGGTGATAGAAAACTTCGTTAGAAAGTTTTTAAAAGAGAATATCTACGACAATGCTATACCGGGGGTTGAAATAAGGGTGAACATTTTCTATGAGGAAACCTGATAATCAACGCTGAGTGGACAGTTTTAGGAAAGGTGACAACGTCTTTTTGCACTCAAGAAATGTTTTAGCTGACGAAGACTTGGGTAAAAGCACTCGAATAAATACCTAATTACAAAACGTAAGTATTGTGAAAATCGGAAAATTGTTCGTTGGTTTAGCGATACCGATGTTTAGATTTTTAATTTTAATAGTGATAACAGATGGCGCCACTCTAATGTAATTTTATGGGATCGTATTTGTCAATGTGCCTTATTAATTAATTTACGGGCTGCTCGGTGTGATTGCAAAATATGGATTCCAAATTATAGAGAGTAGTGGTAATGCTGGGATTGCCAAAATTTTTTTTAAAAGCCTCGAAAGAAAAACAAAGGTTTTCCGGATGAATGTGTTACATTTATTACCTAAGTACCAGTTTTTTTAAACTTGTAACGCGATTTTATACTTAAGTAGGTACCTACCTACTGTTGTATTTTTCATGCATCATAAGCGCTAGTAAAATGAGTTTTGTATGTCGAAATATGCCCCATCAAACAAGGAAAAAAAACAGGAACAAAGAAACTATATTTTTTTAATTTATAAAAAAAGCCTCTTTGTGAAACGGCCAATGATATTTTATTTGTTTGTTACACCGGAATCACGGTCCATCAGTTATCTCTAGTGAACGAAGTCTAACATAATTCCTTTGAAAATAATGCCGTCCATAAAGTCAGTTTCTTGGCATATCACATAAAATGCAAAGTATTTCCAGATGATATAAAATAAGAAATAATGTTAACCTTCCACGCGACACATATCGAAAATAGCGACAATAATTTCGCCTGTTTTTTTTCGGTAACCACTTAAAATAATTTATCACCGCCCACGCGGTTTTGACAACAAACAAATACAAACTAAGTGATATTTTCTATGTTTTGATTCTCATATGAATATCTAATGCGGCATAAAGTGCTGTATCTTAATGGAATTGACCTAGGAGTTAGTTTTTTTGGAATATTCCCGATGTCCCCACTGACAATGCTGGTGGAGACAACGGGAATAAAAATAAAAAAAAATTGGGGACATCAGGATACTCCGGTTTTTTAACAGCCCCAAAGGACAGGTTTGCAAACTTGTGTACGTATTCGATAAGCAATACTGTGTATCACAGGTTGGTGTTGATTATCCCCAGTCTCAATCCGAAGATTAAACGCCGAAGAAAATTCAATTACGTTGCACAAAGCTGTTATTGTGTCAAGGTAACCATAATTATAGACCATTATTGTTTATGACACACCATTATTCGGAAGCATTATTGTTTTCTCTGAACTAAAATCATAATTGGTTTTCGGAGATTATCTTGGGGATGAGAAATTATAAGATTACTGAGCCTCTAGACCATCTAGACAATGTAATCGATTGTCGAAAGTGAAGGTAGAAAAGTACAAAAGTGTATGGGGTTTGCCTTGTGCCTTAAATGTGTCACGTGATCTGGTGTGTACTTACAGTTCGTTTTCATCAACATATCGACAACATCGAATGATGACTTCCATACATTTGGAATTTTCTACCTTCGCTTTCAACAATCGATTGTTACATTGTCTATAGGCTAAGAAATCTACATAAAATATTTAAATAAGTGTGTCTGTTATAGAAAAGCACCTTTTTATTTACAACAATGAGCTTGCAACCTGTGTTATATGGAAGGCATGTGCCAATTCATTTGGACATGCCTCTGACTACCCACTTAGACATCATCAAAGTATCTGAAATACAAAGAGATCTAACAGAATGTGTTGTGTCATCTGAGAGACGTCTACTCTGCCTTTGGGATCGTCATTCGCCTGTTTCGTTTTTTCACTCAAACTATGATCATTGATCAAAATATTCACACAAACAGGTCAGCAAGGCTACTCGAATTTAGAATAACGATCAGCCTCGCTGTGAACACGCAGCTGTTGCTGTTCTAAGAGTTTAATCCTATCGAGAATATTGACAGCGAGCTTTAGAGCTAAGAAAGCAAAGATAACAAGTATCGAAGGCGGGTTGGTCCTCATTGTGTGTGTAGATTTGTTTGTGTACGTAAGCGATGCTGAGCGCTCATTCGGTCATGGAGCGTTTCGACGCTTACTCACAGAAACAACGTGCATGTGCATGTCACACACAATTAAGATCAACCCGCCCTAAGAACAACTGAATGAAAAGAGCTGACTCAATTATGAAAGAACGGCCATTATTACTAGTATTATGAGCTTTTGTTTTTAAGTGCTTAGCTTTATTGAAGTGCTGTAGGTAAGTACCTAAGTACCTATCTCGTTCAGAAAAGTAGTCAATAGGATCAACATTTTCAAGAGAGAGACTGTCTTCATTCTGCCCAATGTTTAAAAGGTGGCTTATGTTAATCTTCCACCAACAAATAGGTAATAATAATTACGTTTTTTTAAGTTATTGGTGACAAAATTTTCGCGCAGTAGCGAGCAGGGACGTATTCGCGTTCCTTTTTTCGTTCGTTTGATGAATATTCGAATGCTTCCCACCACTATTTCTGATTTCAAGGGCCAATTTTTCAAACGTTAGAACACGGACCTAACCTAGGATCAAACATTCCAAACCGAAAAATTGACCCTTGAAGTCAGAAATCGTGGTAGCATCCGAATATTCATAAAACGAACGAAAAAAGGAACGCGAATACGCTTCGCAACATTTGCCGCACGCGTCAGACTCGGCCTGTCACGCTCAAAACTAGCAATGCATCTAGCGATATATGTATGTCTGATAGAAAAATAATATTATCAATGGTTGACTGACGCGTTTGTGATGAGGTACCAAAGGTATTTATTTTCATGTATTTTTGTTCAACGGATTATTTTTCAATTCAAAAGAGAGGATTACTTTAAACGGGAAATAGCAATGGGAACGCGGATCATTTTTTTACGTGAATGCCAATTCTATCAGTAAAGGATTAATATTTCCATTCCCATTTAACAAGTAGGTATCGTTTTTCAGGCAGGACATAAACTGAGACAGAAAGGGGCTCTAGGGTGTGTGGTTTTTGGAATAAAGGTGATGTTTAATCAAGGGACGAGATTGCACTGTTCTTACCACGTTTCGATCCGGTTGCACCGATCGTTGTTACGAGACAACAACAAAAGTGAATAAAGGTGATGTTTAATCAAGGGACGAGATTGCACTATTCTTACCACGTTTCGATCCGGTTGCACCGATCGTTGTTACGAGACAACAACAAAAGTGATTAAAGGTGATGTGGCTTTGCAAATATTTGTTTGTGGATGTTGTGTTAACATGGTATTCGTAATTTCTGATACCCAAGATTCTTCAGGGATGTGACCGGTGATTATTATTATTTTTATAGTAGCGGGTAAGCGATCTCTATCGTATCTGTTATCATACGTCCCGCGAACTCGATTATTAGTTCGTTCCAATTTGACCACCTGGGGAGTGAAATGAAATTCCTCTTGAAAATTTTGGGTGGTTCCCACGACCGATGTCTGTAATAAAAAAAAATATAAATTAAGTATGTTTAATTTTTTCATAAATGAAAGATATAACAGAAAATAAAACCGAATTGAGAATCTAAATTCAAGAATTGATATTTAGATATTTAGAAAGATACATATAAAATGACCATAATATTTACCGCGCCAGGATACTTTCGTGATTTATATGGTTTTGAATTGATATTTGCACTAGATCCATCCCTGACTGTAAATTCAGTACCGGTATTGAATACAATAGAGCCTACTGCGAGGAAATCCGATCAGTTTGATTGTCTTCCAGTCAGTACCAATACAAACTAATTGCGTATCGAGTAGTCAAAACGCGACGAACGAATTGGTGAAAAAGTACGGCTCGCCATTTTGAAAAAAAAGGGTAGGTATATTGAAAACGCAACGTGACGCGTGACGCTACGTCAATGTCATCTTAACCTGATCGCACATTTGGCCGCACCGTACGCGCCGAAAATGCGGCTGGCTTTTCATAGCATTTTCCTCTATTGAATTGACAGTTCGGCGCGGATAAGTCTGCGACCACCATTACAGTTTTTAATAAATTTTAAGTAATAAAGATTATCATCGGAGTTATTTTTGTCTTAAAAACTGGCTGAGTGTGAGTTGGACTCGCACACGAAAGTGCCGAACCAGAAAATTATTAAATTTTTTTCTCTTTTCAAGTTGCGGTCCGGGCGAACGGACAGACAGACAACGGAATTTGTGTAATAGGGTCTTGTAAGAACCGTTTGGGCACGGAAACCTAGATTGTGTCAAATGAAATATCCAACAGACAGGTTTACAATTAGGTAGTTTATCATAAATCTCCCATTAATAATATAAAGACGATTTTCATTGTTCAATTACGAGAGAAACACAAGGCTATCACTTTAATCACGTCTTCAAAACCTAATTAACAGCCACAATACTGACACTATACTGCCCAAGACGATGTTTGTACCCATCAACGCAGGTAATACCATCGAACGGGGGTTCTCAATCTGCTCGAAATTTTCCAAAAACTATCCAATTTATACATACATCATACATACATCTATGTGTGTATAAATTGGATAGTTTTTGCCCTTGACTGTATAGTCAAGGGCAAAAACATGTATACACCACATACAGTTTACATAGTTTGGTATTCATCTACAGTGGCATTAAATTGTATACATCCAAAAATTTATAAGTATGTTTTCTTTGTCATGGGCAAAAACATCTAAACAATCAAATTGGACTGAATCGCATCGTTTCCGTATGAGGAAACGACCACCGATTTCCTCTTCGATCGTAAAAGAAGCCGCTTTGAGCCGCGGTAAATCCTTTCTCCACACTGGTTCGTAAGATCTAGTGACATGACAAGAAAAATAAGTGACACACAGATTTTGCACCGGTACCTACGTACCTATAATGTACCGGTAACCTTTTCCAAAATGTCATCAATCTATTCAAATATTCTTCTATTGATTATGAATTATCTGAAATAACTACCTTAATCATTCTTCATTCATAAATTATATTTATGTACCTAATCGCTAGTGGCACAAACAACTGAACGCTTTCGTGCATCGTAGGGCAAGTGAAATTATCGGTTTCGGCTTTAAACCTTTAAGTTTGCCGGAGGCTTTCAAGCAGCCTAAAAACTCCAAAGAGTTTGCCGTTCGGAGCTCATACGAAGTTACGAGAAAGCGCAACCGATAGTTCAATGTAAAAAAACACGTGCATGTAACCCATGCTATTCCTACTTACAAATACTTATAGAGTCTAAAATGAGAGAAATTAAAAAAATATAAGCGTGGCAACCCATTAATATGTAAGAATATTTAAAATCTCTGCAGGGTAAATTTTCTAGCACTAACCAAGTATCAAGTTGTGTTCTTCCAAATGTCCTTATAATTAATGGGTTGCCACGCTTATATTTTTTGAATTTGACGCGATGTTTCAGGGTCTACTTTCATTTGCCAGACTCTATTATTTTAGTGCGAGTCGCCATCGTCGAAAACGACGAGGAAGACTATAATATACATTGCGAGAGATCAAGTCTTCAACACTTTGGGAAACTCTATTGGGCTATAATCCTGGGGTCCAGTCGATCATGAAATTGTTAATTAACGCGACGTTTCCGCACCGTACACGTGAGGGTAGATCGCTATTGTCGTATAATCCTTCGATCAGAGTAGATGACATGCTTAAAACTTGCCTGTGCTTCCAGATTGAGAATCTCTGCCACACGAACATGAATAATAGTGATAAAAAAATCGCTATAATCTTATAGTCAGCTAACTGTACTTACAATTATTTTAGCATGCGAGACGAATATGGGCAAATATTATCATGTGGGACGAAAGAAGACTTTTTAATCGCGTAGGCCGAAACACCTCGACGAATATGGCATTAATCTTAACATGAATGCAATAAAGTCATGTATTTCTATCTATCAATCTAAATAGCCCACATCCACCCACTGGTGAGTAAAGGCCTCATTTTCACGCCAATTTTTCTGTCACTGCCTTCTGGCAACTGCCACAATATCATAAGACCATCTGGCTGGTGGTCTGTCTGGTGTTCTGTGACTCTCGATTGGCCACTGTATTTCTAAATATGAGAATATTGTAGGCACCTTATCGTATTCTTTTGTATCCTACCTAATAATTTAACCGAAAAATACCTAATGGTAATAAACATTTAGGCATCGTCAAAGTATCTTGAATGACTTGATCTGAGAGAATGTCTACCGTGCTATGATGATTTGTTGTTTCGATATAAGATAACAAAATGAAGACGCTTGTGACTGAACACTCAAAACAGTTTATTCTTACAGAACTGAATCACAAACATTTTACAAGCGAAAACTCCTTCTTAGTACTTCATAAACAAGACTCACATTTTATTCAGTTCCAGAATTCGTCCATAACATTGTACTGTCTGTTATTTTATCGCGGATCTCTAAAAATAACATCGAGTCGTGTATTGTTTTCCTGTACTCGTAAAAATGGAGCTTTATGAGAACACACACGATTTTAGATCGTCCGTTATCTACGGCAGTCGTGAACCAGGAAACGTATGATAACACTTTGTATTGACTGTCGTCCGTGACCTTTTAATGGGAAAAATATTGACATCTTGTATGATGAATTGATGACCTCATAGATGCCATAGAAATACCTGGATGAAAACAGCAGAGCGGATTAATGCGGTGTTTGAGGGAGGCTTTTGCCCAGCGTAGGGCTATAATCTGAGCTGCCAATGATGATGATAATAAGCTATCGACGAAAGTTTATTAAATTCAATTATAATTATTTGGTCTGCGATGGTTTCATTTGGTATTAGATGAAGTATGTATTGAAAACAAAATAATTACATTTTAAAAACTAAACAGAAAACCAACTTCAATGTTTGACTCAGTACGCGGCATGACTCAGGGCGTCAAGTCACCCTATAAATCGAAATAGAATAGAAATCGAATCGACAGATAGCGCTTAGACTCCACCTATACTGCGACTAATGGCATTATTTGGAAACTATAGACTTCCTGATCGAAAGGAAATTAAGTACTTACATACATTTTATGTCAAGTACTTACTGCGGCACATGATTTCCTGGGGCCGTATTCCCGTTCTTTTTTTCGTTCGTTTGATGAACATTCGGATGTTCCTTACTACGATTTCGGACTTCAAGGGCCAATTTTTCGTTTTTTTTTAAACAGACGAATTGAGAACCTTCGTTTTTGAAGTCGGTTGAAAAAAGGATCACGAAACAAGATTCTGTGAAGATATTGATATGAAATATTTAATGAAATTAATCTAACCTACTTATTAATTTATTCAAAGACCCTTACTAATAATCGTGGTGTAAAGTTATTCCTCTGAATAAACTAAAAATAACCATACATTTTGACAGTTTACACTCAGGTATAACTTTATACTACGTTTATTAGTAAGGCCGTAAGAATATAGCTTTCGTAAGGCTACGCCGCTACGGGGTATCTCTACGGGAGCCTACGGCGTAGAGATTTCCTTGGTAATGATACACCGTGCTACGCACACTTGAATTTATATGCAGTAATTTTACTTCTTTTAAAATAAATATATTATTTCCTATACTTACAACATTACTAGTTTATTTGATGACCTCTGTGGCGCAGTGGGCGAAGGTCCGCGTGCGACGCAGAAGGTTGCGGGCTCAATCCCCAACACAAGGACAAATGTTTGTATGACCTACAGATATTTGTCTCGGGTCTGGGTGTTTCTATGTATAATATGTATGTATTTACAAACAAAAAGTATATAAGTAGTATATCAGTTATCTGGTTCCCATAGTACAAGCTTTGCTTAGTTTGGCTAGATGATGCTGTGTGAAAATGTCCAGCATTATTTATTTATTTATTACGGAAATCACCGCGAAAGTGCGTTTCGTTTTCTTAGTTTTCATTTTTTTCTCAAACGTATCCCAGACCCCAGTGTGCACACGAGAAGGCCGTTTTATCTATTTCGATACAGTGAATTGAAATACGTCATTGAAACCAATACTGTCTGTGAGACCGCACTGCCTAGTTAATGCTAATTTCGGTACAAATTAAATGATTTATATTATAATGCGATACTTGGTTGTATCAAATCATATCGTTTATGTGTGGGAAATTATTATATACTTAGTCAAGTACATTTTTTTTTTTTTTTTTTTAGTACATATTGATAAATAATTGCTTAATATACGATGTGCAAAAGTATGCCAAATAATAGGATAGTCAAAAATCTTGATTATAATAGTGCATCAAAAGTGCCTGCATTTATATTGATGATAATGATTGAATGAAAACTGTTGAATATTTGCTAATAATTCTTTTCATTTCTTAAAACATTATATGTATATTATTGTATTTTCTGATGGATGAATGTTTTGAACAGACACAATATCGGCAAGACGACATTGAAAAAAACGTTTTAAAAGTATAATAATTTTACTCTTCACAAACACATTTAAAACAAAAGAATTAAAACAATTTACATTTCCAAAAGATCATTGACACGTCTCGCTGCTTATATCAATAGATGTATGTATTGTTGGCCCATCTCACGAAGGCGGGTTGGGTTTTATTGTGTGCGTATATCTGTTTCTGTGTGCATGAGCTATACTGCGCGCTCATTCGTCCATGAAGTGTTCCCGAACTTACGCACACAGAAACAACCTGCATGTACATCTACACACACAAGTAAGACCAACCCGCCTTCATCAGATGGACAAACTATACAATTTAGCCGTTTGATGCCAACGATGCATTAGATCGTGTGGGACGAAGCATTGCCAAACATCCCACAGGTCACACCGTCTCAGATAAAAGTGTTCTAAATTATTGCTAAAACATGTAAGTATTTAATTTGTTGCGGTTGGTAAAGCTTTGATTCGAAAGTAAAAAAAGTACTTACGTGAGTGTCGTGGAACACTTGGTTGGAACGAAGTTTCAACTTTGATGTTTGGCATTTGTCAAATAAATTTTTATCAATTGGTATTTAGCTAATCCTAGAAACGCTCTTCCGTACTAACAATGTAACAATCTATGGACTGTTTTGCGACTGCGCACTTTGCACTATGATAATTTGATATATGTGTCGTGACGCAAAAATCTAACACTTTTTTCGTCTAGCCCCCATCCGATACCGTCCGAAAAGGAACTTCGTTCCAAAAACCTTTGACAAGTCCTTCATAGAGTGTTAGGTACTTGACTTACCACAGAAGTCAAGTCTAACTGCAGATAGTGGCAGTGACCAAGTTAATTGTCAATAGCATGCCCTTTTGCTAGTTCAAGCGATATCAAAGCCAAAATCCAATGTTTGGATTTGATATTTCGCCTCATCCGAGTTAAATCGCAAAGCTCGAGCGGAGATTTTTTATTTGAGTGCGCAAATCAAAATGTATTTAACCAGTGTTGTGTCTGCATATAAAATAAAAGCATGTTAAAAATAAGAGTCAACCAATACATGAGAGCGGACATAAACAAAACGCTTTACATAAACGTTAAACCTTTTTTGAACTCAAGTTGAACCCCATGTTGACACATGTCATGTCAAAAGAATAAGAATAAGAATATATTTATTTTCAATCAAAACTAAACTCAAAATAATCAATAATTATTCTAATCAAAACAAAACTGTTACCACAAAAAAGCGTTCTATGTACAAGTATTTAAAGATCGTTTTTCTAGGGACAGTTTTTTTAGTTAATCTTAGTCTAAACTCGGTTCATTTTCTTGTAATAGTACCGAATATGTTTAAATGTTATTCATGACGCTTTTTATTTCAAATCACCAAAAGTCCATGTATTTTGACGGATGGTTGCATAACAGGAAATGAGTTTTTCAGTGTGAAAGTTTGCGCCAAACTGCTTCAGTATTTTTAAACGGATATTTTTAAGTGTGAGTTGATGTGAGAGCGGAAGAGATGATAATAAGTTAGTTTTAGGAAGAGAAAGCTAATGCTGAACCAGGGGCGAATTTAGGCCTTTCTTCCTAAATTCGAAAACCAAATTCAATTCAATTCGTTAAGTTGGCCAAATATGTAGTACTTAAGTGCCTTTTAGACATTTTCATAGGATTTGGGATGGTCCTTTAACAGAGGTCTAAGATAACAGTTCTTCGATTTTTTTCTGCGATTATACCTACATTCACCGAGGCTGTTCATTATTTTTACTTTGTATCTAATATCAATGTCCAGAAATATATAAATTTTGTTTATTTTTAGTTTTTTGACAATTGTTTATTTTATTAATAACATTAATAAAAAAAACAATTTCGTTCTGCCAAAAAAATATCGATAAAACTTATACTTAAGCGATTCGATGAAAATAAAAAACGTGGTAAAGTAGAATCTTCATTTATATTCTCTAGACAGCAGAAAAAAACATTTTGTTTATGATTTTGTCCTAAATACATCCCCATCCTGACGTCCATTGCGCAATCTCTTCTCAAAATACCCGCGCTGCGCTCGCGTCGACCTTGAGTACGACATTGATAGATACTCGGACACAAACACGCGACAAACGACCTTATTCTCTTGACATAGTATACGCATGGGACAGTCGTTTTTAAATTATGAAACAAACGATTTTGAACCTTGTTTGCTCGATGTAGGGTACTTGTAGCAAAAACTATTTTCGATATTATTGATGAAAAAGTGGCTAACACGTCTTAAGACTAATTACATACTGTTTTTTTCTTAAATAAAAACGAAATAATTAAACGTGTCCAAAATAAAAGATTTCTTGTTTTTTTATGCATATAAGTTTCGTAGTATTTGCATGGTAGGTACCTACGATAATGAACAATTTGAGGATTAAATGCTCGTTCTCAATCATATTATGAGAAAATAGTTATATTTACAAATAATCTAGAATCATTTACGGACTCAATGCTTGTGAAAAGAATACATAATACTTATTAATAATAGAACCAGATTGGTCACAAATATATTTTAGTTGTTAGTTGTTGTCTCCTATGAACGCGTGGTATGCGTTGCAATAAAGATTGTGGGCGCGTTACCAACTACGCAAAGATTCATTGTACTCGCAATAAAATGAATGGTACTTAGCTTTTACATTATTCTAGATGATTTATGAAGTGTCAGGAAGCAAACCTTGCCTACATTCGATGAGCCGGGGTTGAACCGTGTACTGTACAATAAGCCACACAGATAGCTGAACCCAAACTAGTATTCCCACACAGATAGACCGATCCCACACTATTCACTATGTATCTATCAGAAACTATGAATACTATCGTATCACAACAGCCAATACTAAATATTATTGGGAAAATAAATAAATTAGAAGGAACAAAAATTTTAGTTGTTGTTTTTAGCCCGCACTGTCCCACTGCTGGGCAAAGGCCTCCCCTCGAGTTTTCCTAGCATTCCGGTCCAAAGACATTGCCTGCCACTGATAGATATAAGCACCAGTATTATTATACTGTTATTATAATAATGCTGGACATTTCAAACAGCGTCATCTAGCCCCAAACTAAGCAAAGCTTGTAATATGAGAACCAGGTAACTGATATACTACTTATATCTTTTTGTTTGTAAATACATACATATTATTCATAGAAACACTTAAGGTAATTCACAATACGTCCACCAATCCAAATGGAGTGGTCGTCTTCCGAAACCGTTCCGTGAATGGTAAAAACAACGTCGTGAAGCTCTGGATTTCCAAACTAATTAAAATCCATGCGTCCAGTTCAAAAAGACGTCTGCCAAATGGACGTCTCGTGAATGGGTACCTTTAGACCCGAGATAAATATTTGCAGACATTTATCCTGCGGCGGGGATCGAACCCGCAACCTTTTGCGGATTCTTCTACCTAATAAATAGATAAAGAAGGTGAGTTGCAGTCTGTAAAGAATAGGAAAGTTATGGCTAAATTTATATATTAAATGTATTTTACTATTTTTCTGAAAATCGTGTATACGAAACACGTAATAGGTATTCATAAAAGTTTGGCAGTAAAGTTCAATCCTTATTTTAGTGATGCATTGTTTCACGCTCAAAAATGTATAAACAAATATTTTCAGATGTATTTCAGTCTATAAACATTGAGTACTTTGAGTAGGGAAGTAAAACCTATTGCAAGTGTTGCAGACTGGTTTAGTATGCAGTAAAGTACTTACAACAAAACTTTGTTGTTTAAGGGTTTTCTAGAAGATTATTTTCAGTATTTTCCAAAAATCGATAGACTAATATGTATATTACGACATATTCAGAGTTTCGTTGCGTGTTTTGAAAATTACGCTTGGTAATCGTAGTTTTTGAAAGGAAAACATGGTTATGGTTACTACAGCACCAAGACTTAAAACAATTTCCTCTTATTCCTTTCTGAAAAAACTTGTTTTATTTTTTTGTGGCTCAATATTTTAACACTTAATAAAATCTTATTTATTACGTGTAAATAAAAGTTTTATGTTTGGTCAACGTATTATTGGGACACCACAAATAAAACTCTCGGCTACATGACATTGGTTTAGAGCAGTTATTAAATCAACTTTCCTAGAAAAAAATAATTTGATTTGTTGCAGAAATGCCAGTTTAAAAAATATCACAAACATATAAGTACAAAAAAGATCCGAGAGAATATCTACCCCACCTTGGGGATACAGTCGTGAACCTGTTTACGTTTTTTATTTTAAAACCAGGTACCATGGCCCCTATGGATAGTACGTTGCATAAAATGAGTACCTAAAGTAGTACTAATTTTATGCAACGTATGACTGTTCATTAAACCAATAAATTAAATTAAAATGTTTTATTTGTCAGAGACCATGTTGTTCGAGTAGATAGGGACTCGACTTTCGATTTCACAAGTGACGGGTTGCAAGCGCATGTGCTTCGCACGATCACCCTCTATTAATTATCAAACTGAAAAACGCTGAAGCTGAACTTTCCGCTACTCACAAACGCTGTGAAAATTATTCAAAAAATATGAAGTAGCGTTTCGTATTAATCGGTACAGTGGCCTGTGATACCGTCCCGTCATTGTACATTAGCCAGGCATTAACGCTGTAACGCCCAACAGGCCGTGGAGCTGTTTAACTAAAGGATTTATTTGAAACTAGTTCTCGCCCGCGGCTTCGTGTGCTAGCTTATTCTTCAAGAACCACAACATTGGGCTTCCAGATATTATTGTGACAGTTAATAATCTCAGCCTAAGTCAAGTCATTTCTGTATTCGGTGGTCAAGTTAAGCTCGATTGGCTGGTAAGAAGTCTTGATTGGTGCGTGTGGTAAGAAGTTTCTATTCTCAATGTCTATTATTTATATGTAGGTACGTAGTATTATCAAAATATTATCAGCAACAAGACTTAGAAATATCGTACTGGACGACTAGTCTTTAAACACAAAAATAAAAATGGATGGACAAAAGGAAATAATGCGGAAAAATCTCCAGTTCTCTTGTCAGATAAAAATGTTGCTTCTTTGTTGAGAGAAATGTAAACATCTGTAAATAAGTGTAAAGTTCTTTAAAAGTTTGTGCGACCTTTAAAGAGGTATTTTTCTTTGTTAAAATAAATAACCTTATCTTTAAGATCATATCCTGTTCTAAGCGTTGCTTATAAGAAATATTGTTAAGCGAGTTAGATTGTTATTCCATAAGTTTTATATTATTTTAATTATCGTGTAACGTTCTTACATTAAATTATTAAATAATGTAGTCGTAGTCTTGACTTTTAGTACCTACCTACACCAAGCACATACCTAATGAATTGCTTTTGATCCTCATCTAAACAATCCCATGTTAAAAAAAACTTTTTAAATAACTAGTATTTGATATTTGAATATGATAAGGGTCACTATGGGGTCAAATAAAAAAAGGAAAAAATAGTTTTTTGGCAAACGATGCAAGCATGTACATATCGTACAAATGACAAATATGTAACAACTGCAATGAATTAAAAGACCACTGACCGAATTATGGACCAAAGGTCGCCATTTTGGACTGAATTCAATTGTTTTTATGTTTTCTGACGCTGGAACTTTCGCCATAGGGCGTGAGAACTGGAAGCATTCGCATTAGTTCACCCGCCGTCGCGAGAACTTGTCGCCCAGAACATTTTCGCTCAAACAATAAAATTATAAGCGTTTAAAAATAGCTGTGGAGCGGTAGTCGAGCTCAGTCCGTTTGCGAGTGCCAGTCTGGAGGTCTGGAGGCGTCTGCTGCGCGTGCGCAACTGGCAGGTACACCTGGCTCACCTAACAATGTCATTATCACTATCATAATACAATAACAGCTCATTCATAGGCGCGTGCGACGTGCGTGTGCGCACGCTTCCTATTTTTTATTTGATTAGGCCCATATTAGCACATCTCCTTTTTAGATCTTTTCGGATTTTATTTTTACATTCTGCTTCTAAATTCGGAGTTTTTTATAATATATATAAAACAGCAGTTCGTTATAATAATAAACATATTTTTGAGTTTCGGCAATCGTACAGGTGACAAAGTCTATATTCAGGGAAGGTAAAAACTGTTCGATCTTCTCCTATAGAGTGGTGACGATTTAATAGATCGCATTTGACGTCTGTCATTTTGTGTAGTGATCAACGAATTTGAACCTTATTTAGTGTATTTCGGTACAAATTTCAGATGATAAATGCGGATCAATTATTTTTACGTAGGTTTAGTATGTGGTTTTGAGGATGCGCTCACAGAAAAGCTACAAAATAAAAGTTCAGTATCGGTGAACATCTTGAAAAGTAATAACACCGTCGAAGTATGTTAATGACTGACGAAACGGCTCACGCAGCCGAGTACTTTGCATAGAAATTAATAATTTTCTAACTTTGTAACTGAAAACGAGCCATTTTGATTGAAAATTAACGTTTTTGATGTTACCGCGGCTGGAAATTGTTTTGTATTATGGCTTTCGGGGAATTCTTGGCTTTCGTATATTTTCCGAGCATGATAATTAGGCCAGCGAATCTTCAATTGATAATATTATTGTTTGATGATTTAGAAAATGTTCTGCTTGTTACAAGATCAAAGGTAGGAAAGATCAACTCCCATGTTTAACTAAGTATATTAAACGATCAAAGACATACCGAAGATTATTAACAGTTTATATCTGTTTAAAGCGCACTTAAAATCCTTTCACCACACTGATTCCCAAGAACTAGTGATACGATAAGAGCAGTTTATACAAACAGAAAAATTTACATCAAAATTTTCGCAATCCAAAGAGTTAAGAAAAATGATAGGATATTTTTATTTATCGGCGTGGGCAGACATGTTGAAACTATCATTGCAATATGGCGTCTATTTGTGAACCACATAAATACGCTTCAATGATGAACTTACTTTAAAATGTATGTGAATCGTTTTCATAAATCAAAGCTCAAATTGATGGAATGTGAGAAGATATAAACAACAGGATCACGACTGTATCCCAGGGCACGGTAGACATTTTATCAATCTAATAAGAAGAAACCAACTTTTAGAAACAATACGATGATGTATGTTTGTTTCTCAATCACGCAGAAACGGCTGAACGGATTTGAATGAAACTTAGAGGAGATACACTTATAGATCGTAACCTGAAGACTGGAGTTGAATCGTTATAAGCTATTGAAAACGAGGCTATCACGCAAGCGAAGCGAAAGCTAGTACTTTATATTCATGGCCGATAGCTAACAAACAAAGCTAACACATTTTCCAAAATATTTTTGTTCTCTTTCCCTACAATCTGTTCATGGAAGTTAGTTTGAAGTAAGAATAGTTCTGAAAGCTTATTTTAAGTTGTTTGTTTGTGTGAGTGAGACTTTGTTGCTTTTATGCAATGTTTATGAAACTAGATTCAGTAAGTTGTGCAAGTTGCTTTCAAAACACATTTGTTTCCGGGCATTATCAGTAATTTGTATGGTCTAGCTGCATAGTGTTACCCACCAAGAGTACTTCGCTTTCCTGGATAAAAAGTAGCATGTGCCTGTTCATACTATCTGCTGTTTGCTTAATATTTTACACTCAAGCGTGAAAAAACTACAGACATCCAATTTTTTAAACATAGATCGACGCTATAAAATCGTTTACTATATTTTTTAAGCATACAAATAATAGAAAACCATTAACATTATTTCCACTGGAGCTCCTTAGAGTTTTTCAAAAAACAAACAACAGTTTCAAGTAAAATGTACAAGTTTTCATCTATTTACAGAAAAGTAAATAACAAAGAATGTACAACCGTGATCAGTGCCAAGACAATAAGCTAGTTAGCGCAAAAAGTGGCTAGGAATAATAGCTATCATAATTCCGAGTTATTTTCGCAGCGATCCATCTTGTTAAATGTATGATATCATCAGTTTATAATACAAAATCCAGCTTGTTATTCGTTTGAAGGCTGATTCTACAGTAGAATAGACATATTGCAACTACTACTGTACTAACTGTAACTGTACTGTACTGGAATACTACTGTATTATTTTATCTGTGGTTGCAAGTGTCTTCACTCGTGTCATACATAACTACAACCATTAAATTCACGCTTCTTTCCATAAGTTGACATTCTCTAAAAATATCATCTATCAGCAATTTACGCATGTTCTAAAATCTACGAGGTTACATAAATACTCTTGTGGAAACATTGCCACAAGAGTTAGGTACATTAAAGCCGCAAAAAATAAGTAGCTTCGACAAGTATCTTTTATCAGCAAATCCAGAAGCTTAGGTTAGGGACATTTTGTTTTTGGTGTCTAAAGCTTTAAGCTTTAAAGCAGTGTTCTATCTTCTTCCTATCGTGTCACTAGTTATTTTTGAACCAGTGTGCTGAAAGGATTTTAAGTGCGCCTCAATGAGGCTCAAGGCTTTCTATAATACAAATGAAAGTTTAACTAAAAAAAGTTTATTTACAGAAACTAAGCAACTACATATTTACAAAATACAACAGGATTAGTCAAGCTATCTAGGGATCGTCAGAAACGATCTATAGATAAGTAATATATATCTATAGATATATATTATCTGCCTGAATTATTAGATGCCTGCGACGCAGAAGGTTGCGGGTTCGATCCCCGCCGCGGGACAAATGTTTGTATGACCTATTTGTCTCGGGTCTGGGTGTTTCTATGTATAATATGTATGTATTTACAAACAAAAAGTATATATGTAGTATATCAGTTATCTGGTTCCCATAGTACAAGCTTTGCTTAGTTTGGGGCTAGATGATGCTGTGTGAAAATGTCCAGCATTATTATTATTATTACCTATATCTATAGATAAAGGGGTTGAGACCCTTGGTCCGTGGGGTTCTGGAGCCCTTCGAGTTTTCAAAATTCTTTCAGGGTCGAACCGACGCGTGATCCGAGAGCTGGCACATTTTTGGCTCAAAGGATCAGCATTGCCATCCAGCGTGGTAATGCCGCCAGTGTTTTGGGCACGCTTCTGACTGACAGTGACCTGGATCAGTTGAGTTATCTATAGAAAGTTTAATTTACTTTGCAATCAACAATATTATACTCGTATACCTATAGCAGTGAATAATGAATTCCATCATCTGTAATTAAATCTTTTAATATGGTATTAAATCTTTTTATCGCAAAAAGTTCCAGCTGCTCACACTCACGCCAGTTGGTTATTTTGGCTGTTTGATCAACCTTCTAGATAGTGAAATATTTTATCTGTTTAGTTTTTGTATCCGGCTGTGTGCAATATTTGCTTTAAAAATACTCAAATAATTAATTATTTGTGAATGAACGCATTACGAATTCATTGAGTAATCATTGTAATTAATTATTAACATTAGTTTTATGTAAAAAAACTTTTTATGTAATGGAATTCAATAAGTATGTTTTGTTAGCTTAGTCAGCTTCACAAGTATAATATTGACGATGTTGTACTTTGGAGCTTGGTTTAAGCAAGCCTATTCCATCTCAAACAATGTCCCAGGCACTGCAGCATCTCGTTGAGTTTAGGCATACGCTGCCTCCTGACGCTGTATAAATCATCTAGTATAGATCTAAAGTTTATGTTATTGAATATGCTAGATTGGATTCGAAACCACGACCATAGAATCTAGCTATTTCCTCTAGACCTCCAGTGCTCTTTAACTCTTTTAAACACTAAAGTATTCATTATTCAAAAACATGAGATAGGAATTTCCGAGCTTCAACGAACAACTATAATACCGACAGATTTTTCTGCAACAAAACGGAAACCATGGAAATAATAAAGTTTGTTATGTAATGTACATTTTATTTTTCTTTGTTATGGAAGTAGTATGCGCTTTGTACACCAAAGCCCTCCTTTGAGTGGAGTTATTTTAATAAAAGCTTTAGTAACTATGCGGATCAGATCTCTAGGTGAGTTTTGAACTTTATTTGTTGGTTTCAATTATTTTTGAATAATGACCAACCGATACGTGACTCAATTTCAAACAAAGTTTTCAAATCCTCATTATATTTTATAGACCAATAGTAGATTTATATAATTATTTTTTTTAAGTGTTAAATCACACTAGTCTAGTGGTTACGTGGCCGAGCAGTTAGGGCACTCCAGCTTATGGAGGATCGTCTGATTGTCGCGGGTTCGAATCACGTCGGAAACAAAAATTTTGATAAGACTTTTAATTTTGCAATAGTAGACTTATTTTTTATATCTAAAGGTTATCCATGTACATATCTAATATCCATTACTCAGCTTACACCTGCAGCTTCGCTCGACCAGCATTTCACATGGTTTTATGCTGTGTCCACAATCTACATGTACTTATTCTGAGTTTCATTCAAACCTGGCCACCGGTTAAACATACAATCTCACACATTCAATATTAGTATGATAGGTAGGATCATATGAATACTGTTTAAGTTTGGCAAGTAACAGCGGTATGTTTATACCCTATTTAAGTCCTAAATTTTACGAACCCTGCCTTTCATAAGGCGATTCAATGATATTAATATTATTCAGTATGAAATTTCATGTCTGGGTCTTATCATAGGAATAAAAAAGCGATCATCGTAAAGTTGTTCTTAGTTAAAGTCGTTTTCATTGCAGTCTGTTCTGTGTAAGGGTATGTTCATGATGCTTAAACTTAGGCCTTTAGAACTTTACTAGATTTACTTGTGAACCAGTTTTCGCACTCTGCGATCTTTTTTTTTCGCTCTAGGTAGGTACTATGCACACCATTTTGCACAATTTGTGAATTTATCAACGAAAACATGTTTTTTTGCTTCTGTAAAGTTATGTTTTTGCAGTTATCCTTTTATTCCCCTGAGACATCGATATGTCGTGACGATAAAATGGAACGCTTTCTTTTGTTTTTCTAGCCTAGCCTCCATCCTCGATACCGTCCGAAAAGGAGCTTCGTTCTAAAAGTCTCATTGGTACGGTTGTGATGTCTAACCGAACTATTGAGACCTAAAAAAAAGTATCAGTAGTCCGGTTATGGATGTAAAACACAAAAAACAAAAGCTGCTAACAAAGGAGGCTTTTCTGGAATACCTATTCAATACTCAACCGTCTGAGATGGATTGAGAGGGTTTTGTGTTCCGTCATTGTTTATTTTCCTTTTTTGACAAGCATTGCTTTTTACGTACCCCATACAAAATGTGATTAACTCTTTCCCAGAACTTCAAATAAAATGGTATTTTTCATCAAAAAATACTTCTCCAATGGCCAATGACATTAGTCATTGGCCTCTGAAACGTAGGCGAGACGTCATCAATGCCTTCCAGAGTGATGGTGATTGAAGGTAGCGAATGATAGAGACCGATGGAAGAGTTAAGGGATTTTTTCCCAGCAACCGTATGAGCTAGATTGAAAAAAAAGTTAGGAAAGAAATAACTTAGAACCTTCATCACATCAAAAGTGAATTTTGGTTGCTAAGTCTTCATACTCTTTGCTCTTTTTGTGTTCATTTATATCTAAATAGCGATCTCTATCGAACACCATTTTGGAGATTGAACTAGCGCCGAACGATCCGACACTCATATTTTACGTCATTATTTATAAGATGAAGGGAACCCCATGCTAAGCGTACGATCGCGTTGAATGAAGAATAGCCAGGTACATGGCACTCTGCCAGATGACGTAGCAGGTACTTACAGGTGTCTACGGCAGTGCCAAGTGTTAATGAACTATGGACACACCTCAGATTCCGGTAATGGCTTAAGCACGTGGCAGATATTTTTTTACCAAAAATTTGATAAAAACTGCTAAATAAAAGCGCAATGTTGACGGAGTAGTATAGCGCTTCTTCTAGTAGTATAGCTAGTTCTTTCGAACCAATGTGATAAAAGGATGTAAGCCTCAAATAGGCTCCTTTAATACGGTGCTGACTTCGATCTAATCTTCAGTGCGCTTATATTCATTGCTGTCTCAGGATTCTAGTCATAGCTCCCTCATTTCACAGTCTCGTTTCAAAGTGCCCGTAACATAAAAACCTGCTCTGATCCATCGGTTTATAAAGAAAAACATTGATATTAGGACGAGGGAGAATTATGCATAAACGAGACCAGAATAAATAAATAAAAATAATAAAAAGTTTAAAATAATAAAAATAAATAAACAACCTAACGTGTCGGTACAACAAAGTAAACTTTAAAAACGCTGAAATCAATGCATACGAAATTCAAATTCTTCGATTCGCATTGAAATCTGCAAATATTCCCGTCGATAATCGCCGCTTACCCAGTTTAATGGTATCATAGTCGTGCAGAATGCTATTTGTATACGCTTTTAGTACTATTTTATGGGCCGACGGTAGAGCGGCGTGTTTAACGCTGTAAAAGTTGGTATTTGTGCAGAATTTAGTCTTGCTTCCTGGGCGCAATTGTGGCTTGGCATTGAACGAGACTTGTTGGATCGTATTACTTAGAAGCAGCTTGTAATTCGTATAATAAAATATGTTTAAGAAAGATTGACTTACACTAATTTTAAAGCGGTATTGATTTTTTGCATGTACATTGTACTGTACATGTCAATCTATGAAACAACAAATATAATAATCCCATAAAAAATATTTCAATAATACAACTAGCTGTCATTGCGTTGCTTCACTCAGTACCACCATTGTATAACCTATATTATGCTATTCCCTGCTACAATCTTTAGCCATTCCAAGTCTCGTTCAAATCAGACTGCTTGTTATGTTATGGTTTTAACACAAACAAAAACATACTTACTAAAAATCTTTCCGATTTGTAATCAAATCAATATTATACTTAGGTATATCAGCATTTGTTGAAGTGTGTAGTAGGATAAACTGATTGCCCTTTGAAACATAGAGCAACTTTTAGTAGAGTATCTAAATAGTTCGTTTGTGAACAGAACGGTGCTGAGGGCTAAAAAGATTAAAAGATTAAGATGCGTAAATTATTGGCAGATTATGCCGTCCATTTGTCGTTGGGACACTTCTTGAAATAACCTCTGGCAGTGTCCACCTACAAAAGCTGTCGCGTGTTATAACATGCAATAGACATAACTAATTCACTTTACGAGATGATAAATATACGGCTATGAATGATCCAAATCGAATCATTCCAATCAATAAATCATTCGCACCGTTGGTTGACTGATTAGACGACGAAATGAATAATTCGGTTAATGATACTAACAAAATTGACCCACGAAATCAAACTTGCACCTTTTCCGTTTCACACCCCCATCCCCCATGCTGAATCGTCAAAATGATCTATAGAGTTAAACAATTAACAGTATACTTACCTACTCTTGAGTTCAAGTTACAGATACAAGCTACAAAATATTTACAAAGTCAAGCCATCTAACGATCGTTAAAAACGATGAAGATATAGGATAGCTTAACTGACTACAATTTACTGACTAACATTGCTACCCCGTTTGACTTTGGCAGCCAAAATTATCAACACGACAGTTTTGTCATTAGTCGCGAACATTTGTTTATTTTAGTGATTTTGTCACTGATGCCCTGTAGCGAGTACAGAGAGGACAAAAGTAATATAAAATATAGGAATCGACCTTCGCTTGAATTTCTTAAAAAAAAAAACCAATACTGATCGATTATATTGTTAACCGCCTTCAAAAAAAGGAGGTTCTATGTTCAACTGTATGAATGTTCCCCGCATGGGTTCAAATTCTGGAATACTTTTAAAAAAAATAAGGTAGTGAGCTTCCTAAAGGTAGTTCAAAATGGTTGCTAAACCTGTGGCCATCTCTATCTAAAAGTGTGGGTCAGCAGATTTTTGCCATTTGATCTTCATCATCCGCAGCCAATAATATCAACTTCTGAGTGAAAGCCTTCTTTTGGTCATGCCATTCATTTAGTCATCAATTTAATCATTTATTTGTGTGTACGATACACATAGTATATAAAACTACGGTTGGCTTTTTTTTTTTATTTATATTCGTAAATTAGGTACTTCAAATAAATTGTAACTGAATTTTTGGAACATTTTAGATGTTATTAGCTTTTGACGATGTCTGTACATAGAATTGGAGCTATTTACACTATCTGGTATGGCAAGGGGCCAGCTGATCTAAACGAACCGTACAATAACACACTATCTTTAGTACGTAACATCGTATAGTTTACCGTCAGTTGTGGCTTCAACTCGTCCGAAAAAACAGATATTGTTTCTATTGTGGTGCACGTTAGCCCATATTCCGCAGCTCGGCGATCAAGTGTTCCAATTATTCAAATTTTACTCTGAAAATTTAATTTCTAGTTTTTATGCGTATAACTAAAATACTTAACTTTAGTGTGACCTGTGGCAGTTACGTAAGTAAATTTATTGTAAATTTAATTTTGCACTCTTTATTTATTAACGAAGTTTCGAAATATACCTTTGATGTTATATTTTATCGTCTGGCTAGAAAATTTAAAACACGCCTTTCAGTACAAACAACGGTAACTGACAACCGGCGGAAAATACGAAAAGTTTATATTAAGATTTAGAAGGAAACTTTACGAGATATATTTTGGTGTTAAACAATATTTTGTGACGGTCTAGAGGAGTGTAATAACGAATACATTACAAAGTCTTGATTCATTTTGATTTGATTAAATTTTGTAGCAAATATTATAATAACAAAATAAATACCTACTGTTACATAAGACAAAATTCCCATAATAAAAAAAAAACTTGATAGTTTAGAAAATATTTGTTACAGTTAAATAGAGCTATTGCAAAAATAAACGAGTTGTATGTATTCACTGTTTTATTTTTTTTATATGTCAAAGTCAAAGTCAAAAAGCATTTATTCAGTAGAACCGCACTTTGAAACGTCTTAAAACTAGGTGATTATAAAATAGTAAGTAAGTATTCAAAATAACACCTTGTTTCATAAACTGAAAAAATACTTTTTGCAAGGCAATCACGAGCTCTACAGTGTTTATCCACGGGAGAAATCAACATGTTTTCGTTTCGAGTAGTTTTTTTAGTCATCTTTCTGATCTAAACAACCAGTAAGTACAGTTATCAACAAAAGTAGTTTAAATTTTTTGATTTCGATTTAAAGGACCTTAAAAAGGACCAAGCTCGAATAATATAATCACCAAGTTTTTATTTGCCAACCTGTTTCAAGCACTGCAGTTTTTCTTTCATAATATAAACTAATTATCGAGTAATAGAAGCTTTAAAAGCATGACTTGCGAAAGAAAACTACAAATCTCGTATAAAAAATTCGTGGAACAGAATTTGCCTTTCAAGCGAGATTTTCCGCAAGCCATGACAGTAATTCATGCAACTTACTGGCTTGCTGCCCCGCAAACATGCCACAGTGGCTTCAAGCAAGTATGACTTCAAGTATTCCAACACATTATTGTGGTTCGTGCTGCAAGCTAAACTTTGTCTGCCATATAGCAATTGCGTTTTATAAAGTGAAAGGAAAACAGACTAAGAGTAAGTAAGTTCGTATGAGTCAGTGGCCAACTCTAGTGACTGAGTTTTTAGGCCGCCTTAAGGCCTCCGTCATGGCTTAACTAAAACTTAACTTAAATAGCTGGGACCGACAATTTAACGTGCCCTCCGAAGCACGGAAGCGCTCAGATGAAAATGCCACTGGCGGTTACCCATCCACTTACAGACCGTTTCAAACATTGCATCAAGAACGACTAAGCAAGCATGACCACGAGCGCTTTAATGTAGTAGGTAACTACTTGGTATGTACTACGTAAAAATTACATAAATATTCTCAATAAACATGTATAAAACATCAAACGAATAATAGCAAGAAATCGAACATTGTAGAGCCTCCCTCTAATTTTGATGTAGGATAAAGAAAGAAGAAGATTATTATGTTGGTCTAAGTAAACGCCGCGTATCAAAACCTAATAATAATCTTGGTCGAAGATCAAATCATATCAAACATCCACAGTTTATGACTGAACTACCTATTTATAATTATAGAACGAGTATCATTTAGGGTTCAGCCATATTGGTCAATTGAGTTTCACCTCAACTTCTTTCGTCAATGGTACATAGATGTTTAGATTAGGGTTGAGTAAGCTCAACTGAACAAGATTCATCTATCTATAGATATATTGAACGATCATTTAATTGCTCAATCGATTCTCGTAAGTCCACGATGTAGATAGTTTCTGTAAATAAGCTTTCAGCTTACAGAATAGTTGAAGATTGAAGAGCCAAAATATATTGTACTATTATAGCAAAGATGAATCGATCAGTATTAAAATGCATTTTGTCTATCTCGAGACGTCGATAACAAATCATTCGGAGCATTAGGCAGCACTCCAAGACTCAGGTCGTTAACCCCATCTGGATTCTGGATAGCTCCATGTCAGTTATGATCATTTTATCATTTTTCAAAAACCATTAAAATCAATTATTCAAATATGAATAGTGATCGCGAAAGTTTAAATAGTGATCACGACTGTTTTCTAATATTTAAATATTTGTTTATTAATAAACCCATTACATATTTAGTTCGTGTAGTGTTTCAATAACTAAATCGCTACAACTATTTAATGAGTCCTTACGCCCAACTGCGTAGTATAATACAATGTTGAAGTGCAGGTCAACACCATAGAGCTAAAAAAGGTTTTTTTTTGTTTTTTTTTTATTTACATGAATAAAAGAAAAAGGCTTTGTCGCTGAGCGACTATATCTCCCAATCAGTAACATCTTAGCTTAGTCTTCTTCTTGGTTTCTTCTTCTTATATAATAAAAAGATTTATTCCTTCTTCTTCTTTACTTCACTTCAAATATGTATTCAGTCACGTCAATTGAAAAGACAAGCCGCCATGTTTTTTCAAAATCATTGAAAAAACATAGCGCATCTTTTCAAAACTCCAACGGAAATCTTTCGTCAAATGAGAAATCTTCTTAAATACGCAGCCTTACAGCATTAAAACTCCGACACCAGAGAATTAACACTAGTTAATATTTATGAACTTTTGTTTGATAGTTTGCCGCTGCGAGTTCTAAATTGTGTCGTGCTGAATGTACTACTTCTTGAACACGAAATTGTTTATGTTGCAATTACTTACTATGAGTCAAATAAATCTTAGAAAATATGGGCTGTAGAGGAAACAGGGGTTCCTATCTATATTTAGAACAATAGATGGCTAGCGTAGCCAAGTTTTCTAACAATGTACCTAGATATTTTAATTATATTGTAGACTAGTATCAATGATCATCAATATTAACTAGTAGCAAAGAATTGGGAAATAATAGTTTTTTCGGTTTAAAGAACAAACATCAAGAGGAAGAAATTACTATCAGTGATAAGGCCGTCCATTGTATTCATTAGAACTTTATATTGTGCGCACATTGTCTTGTCAGCAGTCACCGATTGCCCGTGAGCAGCGCAACCTTAACGAGCTCAAGGTACATCCTCAGTTGGACGTGTTTGCGAATGGCTGGAAGGAGATAAAGCGGTTGTGTCTTTATTTATTAGCTATAACGATTAAGAGTTATCTGTGATGTGTTACGTTTTTGTGAATAAAAAAAATAATTTAATTTGAATGTTAATCTGTAGTGTTTATTTTTTTGGTGTAAAGTCAGTAAATTCTCCATTCATTCGTTCAAATCAAATGCGAATAAAAGGGAACGAAATACGTAAAATCATCCAAAAATAACGAATTCAAACAATGAAACCAAGTCGCCGGAATTATCCAAATCGTTTGACAAAAAAATTAAGGAAGTTTTCCTCTCTAATGATCTTAATAGGGGATTAAGAAAATTAAGCCGCGAAAATGGCTTATAATTCCGTTAAGCTGACACAACTCTGTTCCTTTAGCATGAGTCGTAGATTATAATTTGTATAATCAATGGAATTTTCGTCTCGGAAAATTTATATGTGCGAAAATTAAAACGAGCTTTTGGATCCCAGCTAAGGAAAACATAATAAGGGAAGTAAAAGCAGCGATGGCTCGCCACATATCATGTTGAGAATGCAATTTTCTACAAAATGTAATAATCTGCTAATTATGCACATAAAAAACTTAGGCTTTTACATCTATATTAGATGATTTATACAGCGTCAGGAGGCAACCTATGCCTACACTTAACGGGACGCTGTAGTGCCTGGGACATTGTTTGAGATGGAATAGGCTTGCCCAGCACCTAAACCATGCTCTCAGCTTAATCAGCCTGGCCCACAGGAAAGACGACGTCAATATGTGTGGAGCTGACTAAGTTAACTATGCACATATATAAGTAGTATATCAGTTATCTGGTTCCCATAGTACAAGGTTTGCTTAGTTTGGGGCTAGATGACGCTGTGTGAAATGTCCAGCATTATTTATTTATTATACGTAAATATAATATGTAAATTGTAGGTATTTGGACGTGTCTCCGACTACTACCTCAGACATCTTCAAAGGACCTTGAAATAATGTATACCGTGCCTTGGGGATCCAATAAAATGATCATGTTTAGTATTTTTTTGTTTTTATTTTTAGAATTTGAGCCGTGCTAGGGCAACTGCTATAAATACCGTGTTTATAATTTAGGGGTTTATAAACAACGCACTGTTTGGGGGAATGCAGAATTGTGAAATCTTTTCTGGGTCAATCGGTTTGTGTAAATGACTGAGATGGGTATTCTGGTTGGCACTTGTTATACATATAATATGAGTATTATCAGCTGACTTACAATCAGTCACGTACTAGTTCGATTTGTACTTACGTACCTTTGAACACCGCCCAAATTGAAGATTGTAGATTGTAAATAATATCTATTAACTATTGTATTTCGGGGCGTGTTAGTGTTAACTTATGTACATAGTAAAACCTATTTATTAATTATTTTGTATTTTGACATGTTTTGTCAGAGGAAAAATAAGGGTTGTGTTTTTGGTTTGAGACAATCAGGTTTATTTTTCAGTTTTTTAAATACAAAATTAGCTTTTGATTCATGTGGTACTCCTTCCTCATCATTTAAGCGCACCGCTAACATTGGTCCTCGTTTATAGTTTTAAGGTGTTCAAAAGGTATTTTCATTCATTCATTCAATGTCTTCCGAACCTTGAGATATTAGAAGTCTTCACGTTCACACGCACAATCTATCGCAAGTGATACAGCAAATCGCGCGCAAAATAACGCAAACTCAAAGTCAAAGTCAAAAAGCATTTATTCAGTAGGACCGCTGGGTCCGTAACGCGTAGCTTCAAGCTTCAAAAAAAATATCACTCACGATTGCGCGTACCTACAGGCTTTCCCGCATGATTGCGTTATGACAATAAGTAAGAAGTAATCGCGTGCGAAAGAACGCGTAACATCAAAATTATGTCTCGCGATTGCGTGTATAGGCTTTCCCGCGCGCAATCCTGGACGCTCAATCACTCGCGAAAGATTGTGCGTGCGAAGACCGCTGTGAACAACAGGTTTAAAATTTTTGATCGGATTTTTTTAAATTAATTTATTGGATTGGGCGGCTAGCATTGTTCAAAGACTGTGACTCGCCACGCCACTGTCCGATCGGTTTACACGTAGGTACTTGTTACTTGCCTCTGTCCTTGACCAATGTAAACAAACCACATACTATTATATTTAAAATCTTTTACGTTTTTTCCTTCGGAACTTTTGTGTCTTACTTACACTACTTAACACGTTGGCTGCCAAGTACGAGTATATTCGTAGCAACGTATCTAGGACCCAGCGCCAGCTACGAGTTTATACGTAGATGTTTAGTTGAGGCTACCTACAAAATTAAAAGCGTTGGCAGTGTAAACAGGACGGGAATCGATTGGTTGGCATTGGAAATGAAACTTACAAAATAAAATAAGAACACTTTCATATATATTTTTTTCAGAGTTAGGTAAGATGTGCTGCTAGCTACGTAAATACTCGTAGTGATGATTTTGTATGGATGGCAATGGGTATAGGTTTTTTTTACTACGAATATATTCGTATGGTAGCCAACGTGTTAATAGGCAACTTTCTTACTCACAACATATAAATATTTGCTGTCTCCCATTTCTTGTTCTCTACAACTACTAATCCGATTAGCAGGACTAAGTTGCGACTAAATTACTAAAACTACTGTTTCTATTACAGAATGGCTTCTACAACCGAGTCGGCAAAGTCTGAAGTTAAAGTAAGTAGTATAATTGAACGCTAAGACCGGGATAATGTGAGCTATCTATATATTTTTTTAAATGATCGTTAGATGACTCAACTGATCCTTGTGTATTTTGTAAATTTCTGTAAATACCAAAGATCATTAAAAATAATATTAAAACATCTAAATTTATATCTATAGATAGCTCAAATTATCCACGAGTAATACTCGTAGTCACATGTATAAGTACATACCTACGAATAGATAATCCATATCCATACTTAATATTATAAATCTGAAAGTAACTTTGTCTGTCTGCTGTCTGTCTGCTGTCTGTCTGTTTGTTACGCTTTCACGCCCAAACCGCTGAACAGATTAAGCTGAAATTTGGCATAGTTAAAGGTATGGATGCCAGGGAAGGACATAGGCTAAAATTAAAAAAATCCCGAGGGACCGCGGGTCACACCGCGGGTGCGCAGCTAGTTACGAGTATACTTATATTGGAAACACTATCAGATTTGGACAATAGAATAATTGTGGCAAATAATAAAGCGTTACTGAAATAATATATCTACAACGACCTCGGTTTCAGAGGACCGTCAATAGTGAGGTAGAAAGTTAAATAATTTTTTCGGAGTCCGAAAGTAAAAATTTCGGAGAAATATCCATACTAATAACCTGCCATTTCATTTGATTACTTACCTACTCATTATAATTTTGGTTAAAGATGCCAATGGCTTGTGACGTGAAATGCCTACAATTTTCAAAGTGATGACATTCCCATCGTTTGTTTAAACTTGCCTCTGACTGTCCCTCTAAACATTTTCTTAAGATACGTGCCGAATAGGGTTTTTTTCGGAGTACCTACTCGTAGCGACAAAAGCATCCCTATTTCACATTACTCTTCATTAAGTTGTATAGCTCTCTGTAGAACGTAACTTAACTGCATGCTAGTTAAAGTTTATTGTGTCGCAAATAACAAAATTTAGTAGGCTTGCCTAGTTACTTAGTTAATTATCTACGTAGCGTATCTGCGTAGTGAAATAGGAGTAGTTTAGTTATCGTACTAAGTTATAACTAATTATTCCACTTATGACATCTGTAACAATAATAATAATTCCCTACTACTTTTAAAAATTAAAAAAAAACTTCTCACTAAATTTACAAGTTTGGATGAAGTTTTTTGAGTTTGGCGGTAAAATAATCTCTTAGGAATAAAATGTATATGGTACCGGTCGAAAATCTATTGTTGCATGTAAAAGAAAGAAGGATACATTGGTTTCAGCAGACGGAATAAATTGACATTATCAATCTTAAGCGTATGTACTACCTACTAATAGCCACGCATTCACTCCGGCAGACGACACAACACTAATCTAAAAATAAGTCATACTGTCATATTTTCCACGCAATCGATAGTTAATGACAAAAATACCAAGTCACAAATTAACTGTTTAGTTTATTATACAGAATCGCAGAACAATAAATTAACGCTAGGCCGGTGCCAGACATTCATAATAAATTCTACGTTTATAAAGATTGTGGACATACAAAATGCAATAGGGATTTAAGTCAAGAAATAAAAAATGAGCAAAAAATGGCTTTTCATGCTGCTTTTTTCAACTGTCACTTGTTACATGCTTCTTAGAGCACGTTGTCGGTTCCAGCTATAATATCGTTAAAGTATTATACAATTTATAGGATTCTACTCAATAACAAAAAAAAACGTATTAAGAACCTCCTCCTTTTTTGAAGTCTGTTAAAAAGACAACGTATAAAACGGAAGTAATCAGTTTTTTTATTCATAGATAATGAAAGAAAATAATTAACAAAATAAAATATAAATAAGTATAAATCTACAAAATTAAATAGAGTTGTCTGTGATTATAAATTATCAACCCAAAATATTGTAGGTATAGATGGCAGCATTACCTTCATTTTGATATTATAACAACAAGTATGACGGAGGCCCAGGGCGAATTAAAACTCCGTCACCAGAGTTATCCATATCCTATATTCGAACTTTCTAACATTTGTTCACAAGCTACGTGACGTTACAACAGTATCAATTGATAAAGTGTGACGCACACGCTTTTGGCAAGATATCTCAACTATGTTTTTTAATGTACAATATTCCAGAATATTTCAGTGTATGCAGTAAGTTGGCGCCAGACATGCACACTAACACGTCACAGTGACGTCACAAATATCACCCGATCCGACGAATGCTCGCAATCCGACAGTTTTGGTCTACAGCCAACATTAATAGCTAAGATATTTGGAAAAGCTGCAAATCTCGGGTAAAGCTGCATTTAAATAAACATTTCGATACAAATAAGCTGACTGGAGACAAGTTGAAGTGTTTGGAGTGGAAGGAATGGATAAGGCATTTTGACGTTCGAAAAGCTTTTGAAGAAACGATTTGCTTATAGTTTGAAATGTTCGTGAAAATGGTTTGGAAACCGCCGAGTTTTACTGTTTCTAGCTTATTATTTTGACACAAGTTCATTTGAAGCAAGTTTTTGTCTCATAATTGTCGTAGAGAACTCTTTAATTCTAGAGACAATTCTATGTATAAGACGACTAAAAAAAAAACGCAAAGAAGATAAATAAAAATATCTTATTAGGACACCAAACGGTACCAGTATTAAGTAAATAATTTCCAAGAAATATTAAAGCTATTTTTGTTCGTGAAATATAAAAACAACGTTTGACAACAGTTACATCAAAGGGAGTTTTGTGATAAACCTGTAGGTATCCTTAATAAGAGTACAAGCTTCCAACATAACCTTAACAAGTCTGTGTAAACCTTCCACAAAAAAATATTCCATCGAAATCATTGACATTTAATTAGATGTTTTATATAGATTAAAAGTTTAGCATTCTAGGGAATGATGCTAGCCATCGTTGGCAAGCACGTGCGTCGCATTCCACAACTTCACGTATGTAGCACGAGCACACCTCACAATCTCATTTGGCATATGCATTTATACTGATGGACTGTATGAATGGAAATCACTCGCAACCAATACAATGTTAGGATGTTTGTCAGTGCGTCTTTCAATCGCTAGCTCTAGATAGGCAAAGAGATTATAGTGTAAAGTAAACAACATCGAATAAAACAACGCGCGGAAGCTAGTAATAGTAATCGCGAAACTGTCGGAAGTGTTCGGCGTTTTGACGATATGTAGAAGACAAACGGACGAGGCGCTTGTTATTGGGGTCGGTACCAAAATACATGTCGGGTGTCGGCGGGCGGCGGCAGTAGGCGGCAGGCGGCGCACGCGCCGACCGCGCTTCTCCGCCCAGATCCAAACCACCGGCTCGTTTAACCCGCGCTATATTTAACCGCTGCGACCAGATTAATATCTGCATGTTCTCACACAAATATCAGTGATCGGTCCCCGAGTGATGCAAAACCAAGTGTTTCCCTCCAGTGTCAGATACAAAGTGCTCGCTGGATAAACAAACGCGCCATCTGCGCAGGAAGTAAATATAATATTTCGCGGCGAACGGACCTCGTGAGTATCTATTTTCTACCGCTGTCAAATTGCCAACACTCCAGACGCTTTAAAACGGGTTTCAGTTCATATTTTCCAGAAATTGAATGGGGATGATAACATAGCGTTTCTTTCAGCGGTATGGATCCGCCGGCGGCGTTGCACGGCGCCATGAGCCGAGAGCGGAAGCCGTTCACGTACACGCCGGGCGGGCTCGACCTCTCCGAGATTAAGTCCGAGCGGATGGCGAAACGCCTGATGCGAAACGCTATGAACGAGGGAGTCCCCCAACAGCCCGTGCAGCCCATACAATCCCCACCAGCTGGAACAGTCGCAGTCCCGAACTTTAACTGTTTACCGGTGCAAGTGTTCCCGGCGTTCAACTTACCAGCGAACCCCAAATCGCTTTTGAGAACGAGAAGTAATCCCGTATCGCGCGAGCCGCCCCCGCGGGTGGCTCCCCCTACGCAATTTGTAAACAATAAGCCATCACAATATGACACGTTCAATAAAAATACGCCTCCATACTCGCAGATAAACAATAACAGACCCACGTCTATGTTCGAGTACGGAGCACCAGTAGCTCCATTCATGAATTATGGAAACGCGTACAACGCAACTTTCCCTGGAAACGTGATTAATACACTTCCGGAAATGAGCTATGATGCACAATATTTCCAAGCTCCGAAGATAAACAGTTACATAGAGAATACAGCACCTGTTATAACAAATACTAACGTTAGCATTGACAAGAATGCTACAGCTAAAATAGAAGAAGCTTATATAGCGCCAAATTATAACTTTACAAGTAATCATCTGCAGTCACAAGTTGATGAACCTCGTGTGCTACCTGAGCCTGTAAACAAAGAGTCAATTATTGATATAACACCTAAAATAGTGTCGCCGGTGCCAGAAGCTATAGTAGTCACAGAAACGCAAATTCCAGATAACGTGGGCTACGATAATGAACAGGTTCAATTGAAATTACTGTACACTTACTATATTTATGTCTATTTCTCTGTTTCCATTATATGTTATACGTATTTGTTATACAATATCAGAGAATTGTGAAGGAATCATACCACTAATATGTTTATTGTGAGTTCATCTCAATGATAATCTACTAACTAATTTTAATTCATTAACATTATTAAATATCTTGTTGCTAATGTTATGACAGTAATGAAGCCGTAGTTTTAACCACATTATATTATCAATCATAAAAGACAGCTTATTTTTTTTTTACTTAAATAACAATGTTTTTTTTACTTTTCAGAAAGAAGTCAAAATTGTAACAAACGAAGTTAAAAAAGAGATTAAAACTGAGGACCAAAATGGGCAGCAAAACGGTGATACTGAAGCTGTAATGACTGTTAAGTTACCTACGAAGAAATCGGCAGCCAAAACTGAAACAAAAGTTGAAATAACTAAAACAACTTTACCGGATGGCTCTGTAGAAGAAGTCAAAAAGACAATCACAAAAACAACCATAGATGGTAAAACTGAAATTAAAACTAAGACGGAAACAACAATCATACCTAAGGACGATGAGGAGGAAGAGGAAGAGGAAGTAGAAGAGGAAGAAACTGACGAAGGAATTGTTACAGAAGTAGATGAACAAAAAGCAGAAGAAATATCTGTAGCTACTGAAGTTAAAGCTTCAGAAGGTTTAAAGCAGATAAGAGAAAACGGACAAGATAATATCGTTAAGACTGAAGAAAGGTCTGAAACCACTACAACATCAACAAAAAAAGTTGTTGTTGTACAAGACGATAAACAAGAAGAAGATGAAGAAGAAGAAATAGAAGAGGAGATTGAAGAAGCTGAACCTGTAACCATTGTTCTGAAAAAACAATCAGAGTCTGCACCTCTTGAAGATGAAGTTGAAGAGGAAGAAGTTAAGGTTGATAAAGCTGAAGTGGAACAAATTGAGCAAGTAAATGAAGCTAAGGCTAAATCTAAAGAAGAAAAAGTAGTTATAAAAGAAGTTGTGAAAAATGATGAGGAAGAAGAAGTAGTCGAGGAAGAAGAAGAATATGAAGAAGCTGAAGAAAAGGAGATAGAAGTTCAAGTACAAAAAGAACCTGAATTAGTTAAAGCAGAACCTAATGAAGATGACGAATCTGAATACACAGACGAAGAAATCGCACCAGAAAAAGAAGAAATCTCTGAAAAACCTGTTGAAGAAACCAAAGCTTCAGTTGAAGAAACCAAAACCCCTGCTAAAGAAACAAAACCTCCTGCTGAAGAACTGGCAGAAAAACCAGTTACACCCGTAGAAATAGAAATTCCTATTCAGAAAGAAACTGATGAAAAACAGGAAGTAATACTAGAAAAACAGAATGAGGTAAAGCAAGAAGTAACAGAAGAAATCAAAACAGAAAACATTGAAACACCAGAAACTAAAGAACTTTTAAGAGAGCCTTCTGTACCTCTAGAAAAAGTTGAGGATGTGGAAATAAAGCCTATTGGTGCCGGTAATTTCATCACCAAAACACGCACTGAAACTACTGAAATAATCACCGGTGCTGGTGAAAAGCCAGCAGGTCTACTAACAGAGTATAATAGGACAGAAAACATTGTCACTGTTAATCGCACTACAAAAACTTTAGACTATGAAAACTCTTCGCCACAAACTATACCTACTCTAACGTACTTTACACCACACATAGAAAAGTTCCCACCATCTCCACAGCCAATTAACCGACCACATCAACCAGTGTATCCATCAGAGCCAACATCAGAAAGGAGGCACAGCCTACTTCTTGAAAGGCTGAGCGTCGAACGTCAAATACCAACCAACGAAATCTATCAAAACACTCAACAGTATAGCCAAAGTATTGAACAACAAAACCAATGGTCTCAAGAACCTAGAGTAGAAATCCTTAACATTGAGAATGTTAAGCCCAGTTCTATAAATAAAGAGCAATGGTACCAGCAGACGGATAAAGTTTATAATAATGTAGCTCCCGCGGCTCCTCCGGTAGCTCCTTCTTGGACACAGCCAAAGCCTCAACAGCAAGCTTATCAACCTCCGTCGCAGCCTGCGTACCAACCTCAGCCAACCTACCAAGCTCAACACCAACCAAAACCTGTGTACCAACCACCTCAGCCACAGCCCGTCTATCAATCCCAACCGCAGTACCAACCTCAATCACAGTACCAATCTGCCACGCCTCAACCACAACCCCAATACCAAACATCGTACACAGAAAATTTGCAACAGAATATTTCGAGCCAACAAAATACATACTCAACTCAACAAAACTACTCTACATACACGCCCAAGCCCACAAGCTGGGACACACCTCGTATCATTGAACCGAATCAGTACAGTTCAGACTCTTACCAAAACACTCAGCAACGCTCCACATCTTACGTACCTCCTCCATGGGAACAAGATTCTACTTACGTAGTGGACAACTCCCAAAATTACTTCCAGCCTCAGACTACATACAATCAAGATGTAAAACAAGACTGGAAGCCAACTCCTCCTAAATCCACAAAAACGAAAACTACAGCTTACATACCTCCGAAACCAAACCAGTCTTTCGTAAAGCATGTAACCATCGCTGAGCCGCCTAAGCAAGCCGGCCGCAAGACCTACTACAGCGAATACGAACGGCGGTACATCTCCGTTCCCGAATCCACCTACATCCCCGGCGAAACCAAACCACAACCTCAATTGAGCCAACCACAGCCCGATCCATCCCCTGCCTACTACTACGATAACAACGAGCCAGCCGAGACTGTTGAGCACCAATGGCGGAAGGAGCTCAGAGAGTTCACCGAAAAGGCCCAGACACAACAACCGGAGAGCGTGAAGCCTCCATGGGAGACTACTATTGAAAGCAAAACTCAAAGTCAATATACGAAGACGCAAGAAACTTACACGGCCACGCCAACTTGGAGCCAAACGCTGAGGCCGCAATCTTGGCGTGAACGCAGCTTCGAGTCTGAATTTGTGTCTCAGGAATGGCCCAAGACGAGTACTCTTGGTCGTGGTAGGCCTTTGAGTACGTCGTACGGTCGGGAGTCGTCGGTTCCTGATAGGACGCGTGGTGTTTCTGTGGACAGATATAATCCTAACAACTATCAGGCTCCGGTGCCAGAACCGCACCCCCCGGTGCAGACCTTCACGCACAACCCCCCGGCGCCTCACGCGACTGGTTACCACAACCCTAACGTGCCTGCTTACCACGCTGCTCGTGCTTCAGCTGAACCTAGGTGAGTTAAAATGACTTTTTCTGCCATACTGATTCATAAACTTCGACGATCTAGCGTTTGATACAATTGATTTTCATTCATTCAGAATTGATTACAATAACCTTGAGTAAAATAGGCATAGACTACGTGAAAGCATCATCAGGCCCTTGATTCATAATACAGGGTAGGAATTGATCCGAATTTGACGTGTCTTGCACTGTGATTGGTTGCTGTCGGTCGATTCCGAACCGAATGCATTCCGCTGTATTATGAATCAAGGCCCTAGAGCACCAATTTATAGCAATAACTTTACTGAGTCCATGTTCTTTTTCCGTACATTTATGTATTTTATCCGCTTTGATAAAATCTTGTATCTTATGATTATTGATTATTTTGATCAACTTAATAATTATGTATGTTTTTTTTTCTGTTTCAGAGAGCAACCGGTATACCAGCAGCCGCGGCCAAGGGTTGAATCCAGGGCAAGTCCGTTCCAATCCAGGTCTTTCAAATACCTGCAATGGATCACCGGGACCGATGATTGAGTAGGTTAACAATAAGCTAGGGTCATAGTTTAAGACATTGTATAAAAACATATTTTTATTAACATTATAATCGACGTAAAAACAGACAAAAAGTTGCGCAATTTATGTTTTGAAATTAAAAAGATAATGCTTATAAGTGCTTTGATTTTATACAATGTTTTTAAGCAAAAAGCATAATATTTTTTTAAAAAAGTCTGTTGGCTGATAAATCCCAAAATTCTATTTAAACGAATTCGCGGAGATTTTTTGAATAAATGTGAATGTAATTCGAATGAAACGATCGGATCGATTAGAAATAGTTGATCTATGTAAAATAAGTTAACTTTATTTATACGTTTATGTACAGTTGTAAACGGTCCTTTTAATACGTATTAAGTGTTTGCTGGTTTATTTATAATTTATAATTTAATTAACTAAAACGACTCATTTAGTTTACAATAACACTAGACTGCCATTGATTGGCAATTAAAATCGTAGCAGAGCGACAGACGAGCAACTTTTTGTAGATTCAGTATTGTGCAAATTATTAAGAAAACACATGTTTTGTTTGAAGTTAAATCTTGGTTTCTAACATTTGGTATTTTTAATAGAACTTCTACGAGTCGTGTAATGTTGGCCAAAAATGCATTTCAGAACTGAGACTGACTACAAAATTTAGCCCGTTTGCCCAAGTAAATGATTTCGTACGACTTTCATATTTCATTATACAAGAAGTTTTAATGTTTTTTTATGTGGGATGTGATACTTTGTAGTTAAATTAAAATAACCTAGTCAGAAATAACTTTTTAAAACATAATACAATTTTATGCATTTCTGCCTTTTGTTGTTACTAATGTAAGAAATGTCTACATTTTTATTTTAACTTAACTTTATTTATTGCATTATATAACTATTTTAGTGTGTACGTATGAAACTTTGCTTCCTTTTAAATAAAAGAATGATTTAATTTTCATTAGTTGGTACACAATAATTATAATCACCGGTTTGTATAATAAAGTTCCTTTTTTGTATGATTTAATTTATAAATATCGCATGGTCCACTCAAACGTGTTGTAACATTATTATTTATAAAGTTAATTATATTTATATTTTGTGGGGTCGTTGTTGAGTTTATATTATTGAAATAAAATAAATAATTAAATGAAAAGTCTGTGTCTGTATCTCATCCTGTTACATTGCTAGGTATATTTATTTATATTTTGTAATACCTGTTCAAATAAGATAAGTATATTATATTTTTAAATAAAATGAGGTTCAGTGCACCCTCAACAATAAGTCAAACGTAGTATTAGAATAGTTCTAAGATATTTCTTTTCGAAGACGAGTAGTGTATGTCGTAAGTAAGTTCGTATGAGTCAGTGGCCAACTCTGGTGACGGAGTTTTTAGGCCTCCACCATGGCTTAACGACTTAAATAGCCGGGTCCGAAAATTTAACGTGCCCTCCGAAGCACGGAAGCGCTCAGATGAAAATGCCACTGGCGGTCACCCATCCACTTACAGACCGTTTCGAACGTTGCTCAACTTCGACGATCGATCAAGAACGACTAAGCAAGCACGACCACGAGCCCTGATCTATCCCATTAGATAGACTACAGTAATAACGTAGAACCAAAGACACCTTTATAACCCACGCCTAATTCTAAGTACATCGCAGTAAAAGCAAGAATAATTTTAAATCCTAGTTGAAATACACAGTCACGTACAAAAGTAAATAAAGATATACGTCCACTCTAGCCCCCTCTCCCCACAACAGCACCCGTAATTTTTTCTCTCTTTACAACCATAGTACAAGAAAAAGCTCTCTTCCTGTACATAGAAATACTTTAATCTAAAACCACGTCCTAGTTTTCGCAGTTTTAAAGGAATGCATCCATTAAACCATGTTTGATAAATGCCTTTTGAGGTGTTGTTGTTTAAGGCAACATTGTAGTAAATGAGTAGCAAATTATTTTCTATCAGCATTTCTGGAATCAGAAAGAATTTCACGTCATAAGTAACACTCAAGTCTATAATTCGTGGTAGCGTTTTGAATGAATGAACACTTTATTGTACACCAATTAATAACAAAACACCACATAAATAAAACACGTTCGAAATTAGTACAATGGGCGGCCTTATCGTTGAAAGCGATTTCTTTTTATTGTATACAACGATATTTTACGCGTGTATCTGATATAATATTTATAAAACCCAAGAAAGTTTGGAAAGTGAAATAGTCTCCGCCATCGGAAATTCCATTCGGAGAGTCTATGATTATAAAATCGAATGGTTATGAACTCCTCTCTCGCTCTGTAGGTAGGTAAAAGCATCCAAACTGGCATCAAATCGCCGCTGGGAGCGATTAGGTTTGCTTGAGATCTTCTTATCATGTCACTAGTTCTTTCGAACCAGTGTAGTGAAATGATTTGAAGTGCGCCTCAAAAAGGGCTCCTTTCGTGCACTTGACACCATGTTTTCGAACTTTATAGGTTCTACGACATGCCGGTTTCCTCACGATGTTTTCCTTCACCGTTTGAGAGTACTGGCATAGTGCACATAAGTTTTTCGGCAGAAAAACTCATTGGTGCACGACCGGGCTTGAACCCACGACCTTACTATCGGAAGGCGGGGCCACTACCACTAGACCACCAGTGCTCTACTCTGCTTGATAGTCTCGATACACATTTCTAAGATGCTATGGACGTTTAACGCCGACCGTAATAGCAGAACCTTTAGCTTTACAGCTCAGTCAGTTCCACACGTATTGACGTCGTCTTTCCTGTGGTTCAGGCTGATTAAGCTGAGAGGATGGTTTAGGCGCTGGGCAAGCCTATTCCATCTCAAACAATGTCCTAGGCACTACAGCGTCCCGTTAAGTGTAGGCATAGGTTGCCTCCTGACGCTGTATAAATCATCTAATATAGATGTAAAGGCCTAAGTATTAGCTTTACGAGTTGTTGAAATAAAAAGATAAAATCAAACTCAAAAAGACAATAGGGTCAGTCCGATTACTATAATTGTTAATTCTAGTTTATTTAATTTACTAAAATTACCTTGCACCGAAATGATGGTGTTTAGGTAGATGAAACTTATAAGTTTGTTATACTATGTACCTAATCAAAATTTTATTAGTACCTAGTTATAAAATAATAGTACATTATGGTACTAGTGTGTAACATTGGTGATTACCGCCGAGGTGTTTTTATGAGCCGAGCCGTTAGGCGAGGCTCATAATAGAACAGAGGACGGTAATCATCAATACACACGTGTATCATACGACGTTTTTCAACACACTTGTGAATAAAATAACAATAAAAACTCATTTTCAACAGTGAAAACGAGTTGTGAAAAATGTTTCGCTATTGCGGGAAAAATTAATCAGTTTTCCTATGCGCGCGCATTGCGATCGGCCACAGACTATATTTCCGCGCCGCGCATAGGGTTTGCGGCCTATTCTGCCACGGACAAAATGGGGAATTTAAAGTTTTCTTTTATTATAGAGAAAACAAAAGTTATATTTGAGTGAAAGTTTTATTTATTAAACACGTACGAGTTAAAATTATCTATTTAAATTAGAAGTTGCATGAAATGAGCAAGCAATAGGAACATTAATTTATTTGTTCTATTGAACACGATCTTTTTTCTGAATAAAAACTTTTTAAAGAACAAAGCAACTCAACCAATAAAATTAAAAAAAAATTCTATTACTCACTAGTGAGTTATAGTAATGAAAAAGTCACAGTTTGATTATGGGTGTCATTATGTGCCTAATTGCGGTGACCATAGAGCCACTTTATGAGCAAGTGTGTTGAAAATACATTTTTCAACACACTTGCTCATAAAGTGGCTATTGAACACGATCTTTTTTCTGAATAAAAACTTTTTAAAGAACAAAGCAACTCAACCAATAAAATTAAAAAAAAATTCTATTACTCACTAGTGAGTTATAGTAATGAAAAAGTCACTTTATGAGCAAGTGTGTTGAAAAATGTATTTTCAACACACTTGCTCATAAAGTGGCTCTATGGTCACCGCAATTAGGCACATAATGACACCCATAATCAAACTGTGACTTTTTCATTACTATAACTCACTAGTGAGTAATAGAATTTTTTTTTAATTTTATTGGTTGAGTTGCTTTGTTCTTAAAAAAGTTTTTATTCAGAAAAAAGATCGTGTTCAACAGAACAAATAAATTAATGTTCCTATTGCTTGCTCATTTTATGCAACTTCTTATTTAAATATATAATTTTAAGTCGTACGTGTTTAATAAATAAAACTTTCACTCAAATATAACTTTTGTTTTCTCTGTAATAAAAGAAAACTTTAAATTCCCCATTTTGTACGTGGCAGAATAGGCGCAAACCCTGTGCGCGGCGCGGAAATATAGTCTGTGGCCGATCGCAATGCGCGCGCATAGGAAAACTGATTCATTTTTCCCGCAATAGCGAAACATTTTTCACAACTCGTTTTCACTCTTTGAAATTAGTTTTTATTATTGTTATTTTATTCACAAGTGTGTTGAAAAACGTCGTATGATACACGTGTGTATTGATGATTACCTTCCTCGGCTATATTAAGACCCTCGCCGATGGCTCGGGTCTCAATTATTTGCCTCGGCGGTAATCACCAATATTACACACTAGTACCATAATGTACTATTATACCAATGATTTTCTCTACCTACCCATATTAATTTCTTAGCGATATTGGCCGCCCATTGTACCTACAATTTGTTTATTTTTATATATTCTCTGTATAAGTTTCTTATGTACAATAAAGCGTTAATCTATCATCTATCTATGGCCTAAAAGCCGCCATCTTAAAACCAAAACTATGGTAGATGCGTTACTTTAGAGTAAAATGCACTGGTTTATATTCGTATGGAGATTCAGTTATACCTGCACCTCGGCACTCAATGGCGCTAAGTGAGAAATAAAACCAATAAGGAAACTGTTTTACAGCGGAAAGGTGAGATAAAGGTAGCTTGTGCACCTTGTATGAGATAGTGGAGTTTCAAAGGTTCTAGAGTTTTAACAGGTTCACTGTTCAAGGTTCTTTCTTGTTTGATAATTTGTTTAAGGTTGTATCTACAATTCCACATGTTTACAAAGTACATGTGGTCTTAGTTTCATGCCATTTAAATGTAAAACAGAATAGAATAATAAAGTTTTATTTTCTCCACATCATATACAACAGTTACAATTGGTGCTTGAATCTACATAATTTTATGTGGGTGAAAATACGGCTACCCCTCAGCATTTGCTCCAACAGCTCGAGAGTGTTGGAGCGCTGGTTTTCAGTGGCGCCATACCCTTTGTGGCGCATCACTTGCTGCGACACGCGTCTCATCGCATAATTATCTTATTAAGTAGTTAATAAATAATTTAAGAAGACATCAAGGAATCAGGTCAATTACAATACTTTTAAATTATTATTAGGTACACTTTAAATAAACAATTAAATCATTGCACAATTATAGGTGAGTAGTATATACCTATGCAACAAGGAACGACTATTGAAATGATTTTTGTGAATCCAACAAGTATTTCTTTAGTTTGGATTTAAATGAGAGCACTGTCAATGAATTTCTTATTGGGGAACAGAGTAAAGGGCTGCACAGGACTGAATAGAGCGATAGAGAGGTCAGAGGAGGCCTAAATTTTAATTAAATTTAATTTTTATTTTTAATTTTTTGCTGAGTAATTACTCAGCAGTTGGTGCAACGGGCTGATTAGATAATACCCGTTATAATACCGATGCGTTTTTTTGTGTGAGGTTTCATATAAGTGGTCAATATCGATATGAAAAAAAGTGCGTATGAGTTAGTAGGCGATATAAATATTCTACAATAAATATTATATTTATCTAATCTTCACAGATTAATACTTTAAAATTGCAACTAAAGACGCACAAACAGAGATAACAAGCAATATGTATCGTGTAATAATTGGATAACAGCCGTGACGGACACCCTGGCTGCGCGCCAGCACTGTGTTATACCTACTTTCCTATGCCAGAAGTAGCTTCACACTTTAACTGAACAAAACTAGATGATCTATTAGTATTTAATTTGGTAAACATAGCGCTTATGTTTCATTATTTGATGTGCAGGGTAAAGGTGATGCTGTATTGTAGAATGATTACTTCTAGCCTTTCTTATACTATTGTGATCACAACATTTGTTTTACCTTTGTATTACTCGTAGTATACATGTATAGGGGTATGTATAGGTATCTGAGGTCTGCACCAAAAAAATCGCAATAATATAGTATAGCAAACCGAGGAAAATAAATCTATTTTCAGCTTCACAACGTGATGTTACATATTTGTTCCGTCACCAGAGTTGACTACTAACTCATACGAACTTACTATCGATGTGAAGCTCATATGAAACACAGGTTGTATACCTGCTTGTGATGGTGACTGTATTTCGATACTTATTTGTTCGGAATGTCCGACTGTTTATTGTACTTTTAGCGCGATTCACGGCGACAATGTCGTCCGTGATTAATTGCCGAGCAATCTCTTGTGTATGCGGACCTTTACTTTAAAGGGGATTTTAGAATACGTAGCTGTATAACGGCTTTGTAGCAGCATTTAGAAACTACACTAACTCGGCCTGATATATTATAGTTTTTAGAAAAATCTCACGGGAGTTTGATGAAACGAATGTAATTTCCTTTGTGTAAAAATTCAGGAGACTTTAAAATTCCTATATTTAGCCCGAACAAAGGTATTATTGCTGTCACATTTTTTCTGGGCTGCACAAAAGGGGAATGTGTGAAAAGCATTATTTATTTATGTATAGAAAGGTCAAGATATGTCTATAATCCTCAATTGCCAAGACAAGTCTGTACAATGATTTTATGCCTATAATCCACAATTGAAAGGCCTACTGAGTTATTCGTCACATTGGCCACGATGCCGCGTCTAGGCCAAAGAGCATCGCATTACACCAATCGCGTGCACTTTACACGGAAGCACGTGTTATTTGATGCCACATTCCTGTAGCTGTGTACCTTCGATGTACATAAATACATAATTTGAAAATTCAAACTTTATACAAATTGTGGACACTGAGAGCTTTTGTGTACCAATGCTTTTGTATACTTTGAATTTTAGTAATAATAGATTTTTATGATTAAGTAATAATTAGTCTTCACTTGAACCTTTTATAAATTGAAAAGTTAAGGATTTCATTTTTCAACTTATTACACAACTAATAACTTCCTACTCAAGTACATCTAAATTATTATTTTCAATGGAATTAAGTTGTAGGACAATTTTTTTGTGTTGTTCGACAGTTACTTTATTCTGATAAAACATAATAATATTAATAATAATATAGTTTTTATTTAAGACAACAGAGTCCACAGTGTTAGTAAAATCTTAAACAATATGGGTTAGTACTTAATAACTAAGACAGATTTCGTCCTCTGGGAAAGCTGAAAAACCAGAGGACACGCATAATTATTTGCAATTTTTTTTAGAATACTAAGCGTTGAGGTGTTTTTTTAAATTTCATTATAGGTATACTATATGAAAAAATACAGACGGTGTAAATGATACTACGCCCACAATGAATTTATAATTTTTAAATCGAATGCCCTACTTCTTCACTGTATTGGCGAACTTTTTAAATTATGGATTTATGTATTCTATTGTAGGTACAGCAGTTTCACAATATCCGGCCACATTTGGCACGCGACCTCGGCTTACCGACGCGAGTGCTATGACAGTTCTGATATTCCGACCCTTTGTAGACGAGCTCTTTTGGGAGTTTTGGGGCCTTGCTCGGTTACGGTGACGAATGACATGTTAAAAATTGTTGGGAGCTGATAGATTTTGGAGTGGCGAAAGGTTGAGATGAAGAATAAATAAATAAAGAATGCTGGACATTTCACACAGCATCACTAGCCCCAAACTAAGCAAAGCTTGTACGTACTATGGGAACTAGTAACTGATATACTACATATACTTTTTGGTTTTGTAAATACATACATATTATACATAGAAACACCCAGACCCGAGATAAATATTTGCAGATCATACCAACATATTTTATCCTGCGGCAGGGATCGAACCCATAAATGGCATAAAAAAATGGCAAATATCCCTTATTATCTTTACCTAAATTTTAAAAGTTAATATCATAAACTAATACCTATTATTTTATCTGTGCTACTACAGAATGAACACAACTCGCCCCAAACAATGTTCACCTTTTCAAACAAAAATAAAATTTTAATTGGCCTTCCTTTGGAGATGTCTGTCGGAAAAAATACATATTCCTACTTATATAATAATAGCCTCTTCCTGTTTCAATAAGTCCACTGGCCATCTTTCTTCAAGTAAAAACGTTACGTGTAAATTCGAAATAACCTAAGAGACGGTAACTGGATCAAATAGCGCTTTGCCCGACCCCCGGGCCCCCGGGAATACTCGTTAGGCGATTACATTTCTAATGTTTGCGATGAAAAAACGTGTTAAGGGACACACAGCTTAGATATATTACTGTTTCACGTAATAAAATACACTGTTTTCGTATAAAAATTAAGCGTAAAGAATTTATTCAGTGGCGGTAACATAAGTTACATTGATCGGTAAGCTGTAGTGCCTGGGACATTGCTTGAGATAAAATAAGCATTTCTAGTATCTAAGCCATCCTTTTAGCTTAATCGGCCTAATTCACAGGAAAGATATATTTTTTTTAATAAACTTTTTTTTACGTAAGAATAGAATAGAATAAAGTTTTATTTTCTCCACATCATATACAACAGTTACAATAGGTACTTAAATATACATAATTTTATGTGGGTGAAAATACGGCTACCCAGCATTTGCTCCAACAGCTCGAGAGTGTTGGAGCGCTGGTTTTCAGTGGCACCATCACAAGTAGGTATATATACATATATATATATATATTTTGTAAAGGAAAACATCGATCGTTTCGAAATCGTTTAGTGCAAAACGTACGAGTACAATTAGCCAAGCCTGTACCCTGTATTATCTTGTATCTAAGTCTTACTACCAGATCTTAGAAAGAAAATGAGTAAAAAAGAAAGGTGTTGTGTCTTTGAAACGTAGGTAGTCGTGAGCCTGTTTTTGCTAATAAAACCCCCAAGCTATGTTTCACTACAGCAGGGTAGACAATTTGCCCCCCGTGGTATCCGTTATCTCCTCAGAGAGCCTATTATCGAAGGAAATACCTACGAGTATATTCGTAATTTATACCCAACGCGTTACACCTGAAAAATCGATGTGTGATTTTTACGTGAGTAGCATGTAGGTACACAGGTCATCCCCTTGTATTACTTTGCTTCAAGATTGTTACTGACTTTTCTGAATAATTATATTCATTTCATATCTGAATGTATGTCCCATAGACTTCGGGGTGGTCTCTCTTTTTTCCTTTTTGTACTTAAATAATATTTTCAATGCACCTCCATGCATAAACTAGTATTTATAAACTACTACCGGCATTAAAAAGTTTCTTAGGAAGCTGTGAACTTCATTTGACAACCGTAAAAGGTACCTGTTTAGAATTTTGTTTAGACCTAACAAAAAAAACTCTTATTATATGTAAGTATCTAAATCTCAATGTTTTTCTCTATCCAAAACTTGTCTAGATAGAATAGATCGCTTCTAAAGACATTTTACCTAGTTTTATAGTCCATCATGGGAATTCAAACTTCATTCAGACATGGATTGACTCGATGAACAACTCTTTTGAAAAATGACTTTTACACAATAAAGCAACGGTAAGTAACGTCACTTTTCAAAGAAGTTCACCGAACCTCCATAATAATAATATGCTGTTCATAAATTAATTTAGCAACAAATCAAACAAATCGAGAGTTAAGTCATATCGTATTCGAACTAAGAAAAAAAAAACGAAGGCCTTTATATTAGATGATTTATACAGCGTCAGGAGGCAATCCATGCCTACACTTAACGGGACGCTGTAGATGGAAAAGGGTTGCCCAGTACCTAAACCACCCTCTCAGCTTAATCAACCTGGCGCATAGGAAAGACGACGTCGATACGTGTGGAGCTGACTAAGCTGCGGGTTTCCTCACGATGTTTTCCTTCACCGTTAAGAGCTCGTGTTATAGCGCATATAAATTTTACGAAACGAAAAATCATTGCCGGCCGTGCATCAATGGTGATTGATGCACGGCCGGCAATGGGATTCGAACCCACGACCATCAGATTGAAATTAAAGGAACAACCCCATTCGACCGACATGGCTCTATTCGAACTAAGAATACGGGCACGATATTACAGTCAGCGCTTTCTGGGCACAAAGGTTTAGAAAGGTGGTTTTCTTGACAGACTGCCGTTGGGAAATCTCGTCTGAATTCAATTAGTTGGGTACGGGGCGGAAGTACCTACCGACTAACGATTTGTATTGTATGGCTGCGGCTTTTCAGCATTGGTTGAGTAACGTGCTTCAGACTTCATGTGCTCCTAGTATGTTTTTGATACGTACGAATAATCGAATTGGACCACTTAACCCTGGTTCTATACAGGGTGTAAAAAGACGTCTACCGAAGCTGAAAGGGGTAGGTACAGCATCCCAACACTAAATCCAAAAGGATTTTCCGAAAAAAATCATTATATCCGGAGAAAACCGACCTCGCACAGCTGGTCGAGCGTATGTACTGGGCGCGTTTTTATCCGTAGATTGCTGGATTTTGAGTTTTAATTGTTTTTTTCTTTTAGGTATAAATGAAATTATTAGGTAAGTATGGTCTTATTATGTTGTACTAGTAGTGAATAACTAGAAAATAAAATAAAATTACGTAGCAAAGTAAAAATTTTTTTGTATATTCTATAATATTCGCAAGTAACCTTCCAAGAAAAGGCTTTGTCAGCAATGACAGGCACACGTTCTATATATAGTTACGTGCGTAGGTGAAAATAACTCAATCATTGAGTTATTTTTTTTGGTCCGCCTGCGACGCAGAAGGTTGCGGGTTCGATCCCCGCCGCGGGACAAATGTTTGTATGACCTACAGATATTTGTCTCGGGTCTGGGTGTTTCTATGTATAATATGTATGTATTTACATACAAAAAGTATATAAGTAGTATATCAGTTATCTGGTTCCCATAGTACAAGCTTTGCTTAGTTTGGGGCTAGATGATGCTGTGTGAAAATGTCCAGCATTATTTATTTATTTATTTATTTATTTATTTTCACCTACGCACGTATTGAGTCTCAATCATCTAAGTTTAAGACTCCTCGCAGACTACAGACTTTCCACCGGCCGACAGTTCAGTCGGGCTCGTGATGAGTACGGAAAAGAATCGTTGCAGTGTGTGTATTCACGTACTTCTCCATAGTCATCACGTGCCTGACCAAACCATCGGCCGACAGAAAAGTCTGTAGTCTGCGAGGGGTCTAAAAGAGGAAACTTTACTGGCTTATCGAACAGCAAAGTGTAGGCGGAAAAGCAACTTTGAAGTTGGTTTTTATCCAATGTATCTTTTCAGCCAACAGTCAAAATACTTTCACTGTGAGCTAAACCTAACCTGGATCAGTAACAGCTGCTCACTGTTGGCACGTTATCCACACTTGACCCCTGACAGATCGGTTACAATGCAGTCCCTCAAAATAGGTATAAATTGTTACCCCACAAATACAAAGTTGGAAGCCTTCCAGTTTGGTTTGATATCGCAACCGCAAGCTGACCAAAATCTGGTACATTTTTACCGTTTGGCAAGCAATAAGATCGAGTAGAGTTCGCAATAAGTAAGGTCATATGAGTTATTAATAATGAATAACTCATATGAACTTCCATATCCATACTTCCATACTAATATTATAAATGTGAAAGTAACTCTGTCTGTCTGTTTGTTTCGCTTTCTCGCCCAAACCGCTGAACAGATTAAGCTGAAATTTGGCATGGATAAAGGTTGTATCCCAGGGAAGGACATAGGCTACCTTTTATCCCGAAAAAATGAAAAAATCCCGAGGGATCGCGGGTCACACCGCGGGAGCGCAGCTAGTATCTAATAAATAATATAACTAATATTATTATTTTTGTCCCATAAAAAAAGAAGTAGGAAAATGTTTGCGAGTGATAATAATACAATTATCGACAAAACCACCTCAGAGGCATTTCCTTTCTACACGTTTGTCACTTAAAGGATCTTAGAAATTGTAGGAAATTCACAATAGGGTCCGTGGGGAGCCCGGTATTTATGGGAATCAAATGATCAGGGCTGTCCCTCTATGGCTGGGGCGGGTTCGATAGGATGGGGTTTTATTTGTAAAAATATTGTGCGCTTTTTATTTGTGTGTGGTAATTTTTGCCCTTATAATAATGGTACCTCTTTAACCCCCTTTTCAAGGACCAATTCCTTTTTAGCCAAAAAAGCAAAAATTTTGGTTTGATTATTAATTTTGATTTATTTTTATTGGTAGGTCATTGAATCATAAAGTTAGAAATTCAGATTCATTCGAAACTTGACCTGAGTATAAAACTAAAGTGGAAAATGTTTTGAATATTTTCCAGTGTGTTCTGTATTCTAAATACCAACCATAAACCAATTTAAAGACTTAGTAATCTACAAATAAAGGAAATTTAGAGTTGTGGCTGACAATGGAAAAGAAAATGAGAAAGATTAAAAAGAAAAAAGGGTTAGAAGAAATGAATTAGGAACACGCTGCGTCCGAGAGTACCAACTTGCATGAATGTGTGTACTGTCGAGGAAAGATAAGTCATCTAAAAAAACAGCATCACGACTCTAGCTAGGTACAAGCTCTTATTGAAATATTTATCAATATAAAACCCTTTAGTTGTAATAATACTCGTTATTGTGATGTACTTATGCCTAAAAAAAAGGCGAAAGGACTATTTTTGTAGCAGAAATAATTTAAGTGCGCTTCAAACAAACTCGTTTTCTGCACTAATAGTAACTATCGATGTAAAGCAAAATACATTTCGTTTAATAGGTATAGGTATAGAACTGCGTATTTTACTCGTATTATTTGCAACAGCTCTGAGTCTAACAAGTAGGTGAGCGAGAGTTCACGAACGAGCTCTCAACGAACACTCTACTCGGCCTAGTATCATTTTGCTGATTCGCCTCAACAATATCTACATATCCTGCACTATTTCATATAAACTTTAACTAAAGCTTAAATTAAAACAGCATTCCCCGACCGTACCATACCCACAGTAATTCGCAAAAATTCCTTTCTAGACGTGGACACAAAAATAGTTAACTAAATTAAACTGCACGAGCGCGGGTGGAATTGTGACGAGTTCTAATGAAGCGTCCAGTCTTAGTGGGAATTTCGCGCGAAATATGAGCGGCGAATATAGGAGCGGGGGAGCTGAGGTAAGCTTGCATATTGAGAGAGCGTTGAGCGGGGCGGATTTTTTTAATGGTATTTAACGGTTTTATACCTAGTTCTATATATTCTTTTACCAAGTTTTTACTCTTTCTGTAGAGCCGTGTTGGTCGAATGGGGTTGTGCCTCAACTTTCAATCTAAATGTCGTGGGTTCAAATCCCGGACGTGCATCAATGGATTTTTCGTTTCGTAAAATATGCTCTATAATACGAGCTCTTACGCCGTTAGTACACCGACGCATTCGCATGCGATTCGCATCGACAGATCGCACCCGACAAGGATGCACCTATGTCATTAGCTATGTGCTAGAGTGAGACGTGGGTTCGCATCGCTTCGCATTCGCATGCGAATCCGACGCATTTGCATTGTACTAACGCCGTTAACGGTGAAGGAAAACATAGTGAGGAAACCCGCCGCTTAGTCAGCTCCCCACTTGGCTAACCCGGCGGCGTCGAACACAGTAGGTACATAATAATCTTTTTCAGAATTAAACAGTAAGAATATTTTGTCGCTTTTAAGTTTACTAAGTCGTGGCCTCAGTGTTGCAAGCGGGAAAAAATAATAAAACAAGCGACGGATAGTATTTAAGTAACGAAGTCACTCTGTGGTCACTTTATTAAAAATGTGGTTTAGTTTTGCTGAGAAAATAATAAAGATAACTCGGTTTAAGAGATAATGACGTTTAAATTCAATTCAAGTTTATTATTGAATAGGTAGGTACTATGTTGTTATCAATAGCATCCTTTATACGCACAATCTATCGCGAGGGATACAGCCACTCAGCCAGTCGCGCGTGTTAGAACGCGTAGCTTCAATCTTAAAAAAAATATCACTTGCGATTGCGCGTACAGGCTTTCCCGCACGATTGAGTTTTGACAAGAACTAACGAGTAATCGCGCGCGAAAGAACGCGTAGCATCAAAATTATCACTCGCGATTGCGTGTACAGGCTTTCCCGCGCGCAATCCTGTACGCTCAATCACTCGCGAAAGATTGTGCGTGTGAAGGCCGCTAATGTATCAAACCGAGTCGCTATGTAAGGTAAAAATTGGATGATCTAAGTAACGGTGTGTGCTAAATACTTGAAGTTATTTTAAAAAGAAAGATTTGGACAATTTGGCTGCCGATACGGATTTCAATACAAAGTTTCCCTATAAAAATTTAACGAAAAACTAGACAATGTATCCTGTAACTATAACAGCTACACGTGGTTTTGATTATTTACCTACCTACTGCAAACCGACTTTGATTGATAACGAAATGCGCAAATAAAAACTATTTCAAATTTGAAAAAAAAAAGAGTTAAAATGGTACCTACGCATTCGTATCCATTCGTATGTAGGTAGGTACTGGCGAAAACATGCGTGGATGCTTTTTACCGGGAATTTCGAATTTCGAACGCACGCTTTATTGGTTGTCACTTTGATGTGTCACTTCCTGGTGATTGCAGCCCGCGTTCGAATTTTAAAAGTGCACATTGCACAAACAGATTTCGTGATTTGAAAAGTTTCGAATGGCCAGAGGGTAGTTTAGTTTATTTGTAGGCTTTTAGACCATTTTATTTTATTACCAGCTTCAGTTTAGAGGAGAGCAGTCTCTTTTTTATATTCAATAAACCAAAACTAACAGAAAATGTTAGTTATTTTAAGATCTGTTTCGATCATCAATCCCTTTCAACAAATTTTTTGCACTAGTTCATAATATTTTTATAAGCTATCAGAAAAAATAAGGAAGTATGTACATAATACGTCACCAATTAAAGTTATCAAAACAGCCTACGCAATGCCCCTATATATACAGAACGAGTATCTAAACTCTGATGTTTGTGACAGACAGTTCAACAACAAAAAGCAACAAAAACCATCCGACAAATCGATTGTTGCTCAATAGGCCGGGCGATAACAGCTAATACAAACTTATAGTTGGATCGGCTGCTCAAATCATTACTACTTGTGAGAACTTTTGATTAGAATTCTCCCAAAGGTCGTACTCAGGTATTCATATATTTATACCGAAATCTAATATATAAAATTCTCGTGTCACAGTTTTCGTTGCCATATTCCTCCGAAACGGCTTGACCGATTTTGATGAAATTCTTGTGCTTATCCGGTATCTATGAGAATCGGCCAACATCTATTTTTCATCCCCCTAAATGTTAGGGGTAGTCCACCCCTAAATTTTTTATTTTATTTTTTAGACAAAATTTTTAATTTCTATTTTTTTATGATACAACATACAAAAATACATACAATCCTCAATTTTCACCCTTCTACGATCAACTCTTATTTTTTAATAGCGATATAATGGAAAAACAACGTTTGCCGCGGGTCAGCTAGTATATGTATAAATGTTTGTTTTCATAGTTGCTGAAGACATTTGATTTACACATAACCTGATCAAAATCCTACAATCAACCAGAAACTATCGAAATCGGTTTATCCGGTTATGTTCAGCCACAGATAAACACGTCAAAAGATAAGGTACGGTATACCACTTAATTGTCCAAAATCCTTAATCTTTTATATGTAGCAACCAATCCAGTTCCACTTCACCTGAGTACACCCTTACACGTAATCGACCCTGGTTCATTGGTTTTTACTTACCTACGGGACTTAATCAAGCTGCGAAGTAATAGCTATTAGACGTTTTACGCACCATTGGGTGTATCTCTACAATTGAGTTGTTGGAAATAACTAGTAAAAGTAATAACGAAGAAAATAGAGTTCTTGACGTACTCGTGGAACAAAGAAGAGAAGAAGTAAAAAAGTCAGACTAAAATCGCTTAGAATATTTTTATAAGCTTGGTGATTTTACTCCTGTTCCTTCACCATTAGAATCAGGGCAACAAACATGGTTTGGAGCCTAGCTTTGTTCTAAGTTATATGTAACTAGCTGTCCGCGGTGTTACCCGCGGTCCCTCAGGAAAACTTCACTTTCCCGGGATAAAATATAGCTTATGTTCACCAGGGATAATGTAGGATTCTAATGGTGAAAGAATTTTTCAAATCGGACCAGTAGTTTCGGAGCCTATTCAATTCAAACAACCAAAGAAACAAATCTATCATAATTTATAATCTCTATATATAAAAATGAATCCCTATATCCCTTGGTCACGGCATCACGCGTGAACGGCTGGACCGATTTCACTAATATTTTTTTTGTTGTGTTTGTTATTGTCAGGAGAAGGTTCTTATGAAATTTAAAAAATTGCGCGGAAAAAATGACTCCTTATATCCCTTGGTCACGCCATCACGCGTGAACGGCTGTCGCGCGGGTCAGCTAGTATAATATAATAATTTATATATGTTATATTATATTAAATAGTGTAGTGTAGAATAGTCGAGCTTGAAAAAGGAAGTCAATCAAATAAATTAAGACGTGACAAAGTAAAGTTTGGTCGCACATCTCACTAGAAGCAAGGCCTGTAAGATTTATTAAAATATCCGAATTAAAAAAAGGAACAAACAAGTACCTACGTCCGTGAGGTATATTCGAATCAGGTACTTATTAAAATCCCGCACACAAGATTTATATATTTTAATACCTCCCTCACTCATCGATCGTAATTCATAAAAACGAAATATTGGACAAAATAGAAAAACGCCCTTCGTAAATCAAAAATGAAATGTAATAACAAAGCCGGGAGGGTGCCAACATATGATTATCTCAATAATTCAAACCCAATCAGAATATTGTGATTTCACTATTACCATTTGTCACGTGATGTTAGGGTCAAATTCTACCGAATAATAGGTAAATAAATTGAGTTGGTATCCCTAAGGGCTTTTGGTTATTAGATATCGCATCGAAGTTATATCTGAAAATTTTGCGTTTACCACAGGATTCGATTGGCTCTTCAATGTAGCTTGCTATGTATATGCGAAGAACTGAAAGTAACTAAATGCGAACCAAGAATGTTATTGGTATTACCTATCTTACCTAGCAAGAAAGGAGTAGGTAGGTAAATGCTGTTAATGACACTGAAAATGCTCTCCATACTTGATTGAACTAAATGTATAGGTAGAAGATATCTTCTACCTATACATATAGGGTCTTTCATTTTATACTAACTTAATTCAGGAATTGGGTTCAAAAAATAAATTTAAAAATATTTATCTAATGATTTTTTTTGTTTTGTTATGAAAATTCCGAGAAAATCGATAAAGACTATCATTTAAATTGATTGTTGCTTCTTGTATAAATTAGTCTATTCGTGATGTAGCTGAAAATTTAAATGGGCCAAAAATGAGGCCCTGTCAGTTTGTGTAGTTTAAAATGAAAGACCCTATATTTTCGATATCACTTATCTCAACATTTGTGGTATCAAAGTATTTACTTGTATCACGTTTTTATGTTGATCAAATGGAAATACCTATATCTAATTCAATATTGATTTTCTGTGTATCAAGCCACTTTAGATCGAGATGTCTACGTTAGGAATTACGAGTATACCTACACGTAGTCAGCTTATTTTTTAAAGGTCACATGTTTGAAAGTATTGTTTTGTTTTGTTTCATAAACTAAGCTTTTTAGAGCGAATTTCAATATTCATTCTTCATCATCCACCCCTGTTCCAAAATTTATTTTCTAACACAAACACTAACTTAATAATTACGTTTTTATACTAAAAAGAAAACCGACTTCAATGTTTGACTCGAAACGCGGTGTGACTCAGCGCGTCAAGCTGTCGATTCGATTTCTATTTGTGACATGGCTGGAGGGAAGGTGTTTAGAGTTTTACGGGGAAACTATCAATCCCTCAGGAATAAAATTTATATGGGACCACCTCTGGAGTATACCCTTTCAAACATAAAAAGAATTTTGCAAATCGGTCAACAAATGGCGGAACAATCGCGTAACAAGATAAAAAAAAAAAAAAAAAAACATATAGACGAATTGAGAACCTCCTCCTTTCTTGAAGTCGGTTGAAAATGATAGCTAAAGCTCTTATAGTATACCTACTGCCAGCGTCACCAATTGGTAACCCCTCTAAAAGGCGGTTTGAGCTTTGATTACAAGTTAGAGACGCTGACTGTAATTGTTTCAAAGGAAAAAAAAAAATACATGTTTTGCCGCTTGGGATTGTGATGATGGCTAATGTCTTGAAATATATCAGATTGTCCGGATCTTCATTGAATGCTGCTAGATGACTCAGTTCGTTTTATCGGATGGTCGTTGGTTTGGTACCGAGATAGTAAAAATCTTTACGACAAATAAAACTACGGCGTTAGGGTTAAGTGTGATTAGGGTGTGTTTGTATGGAATGCTGGCCGACACCTCTGTACCAAGTAGGAGTTTTTTACTTGCTCGATCCCGTTAGCGTAAATGCAGATTTGTATTGGGTTTCACTTCTGTTTTCTCATGTCATCTCGCGTATTTACGTCAACGCGATCGAGCAAGTGAAAATTTCGTAGGAACCTACTCTTTTTAGGGTGAGGCCAAACCAAACGAGCATTTTTGAGTTGTGTGTAGCGTAAAATGAGTTTCAAGAATTCGACTGAAATAGATCACTGATTTCTATTTTGTGTTGCTGTGTAGGTAATATAATAATAACATAGGTATAAATTTGGGGGAAACCGTATGCAACTAATATATCGACCCGCATTCAAAAAAGTACGTGAGTGTCGTGGAACACTCGGTTGAAACGAAGCAAAAAGGACTTTTCTATACTGGGAATTTAATAAATTAATTGTCAATTAGGTATCCTAGAAACGCTCTTCCGTACTAACAATGTAACAATCTATGGACTGTGTCGCGGCTGTGCATTTCGCACTGTGACGATTTGACATATACATGTGTCGTGACGTTAAAATGGAACAAACATTTTTTTCCAGCCTGTCTTTTTTTTCTTCGATTCCGAAATGGAACTTCGTTCCAAAAATCTTTTATTTATAGAACTATCAACCGATATTTTAGATAAACCTTTGTAAAAAAATTATTCGGGTGTCTGGGGTATGGTGGGGTATGGGGTATATCTTCTTATCCTTAGAAGTAAATCCGTTAATGTTCTACAACCCTAAATCATTTCATAAAATCCAGCCTATTTGGCAGTTCTGTCTGTTCGTACACTAATCAAGTCTATTTTATGCCTTTATCCTAAAACGAAATGTTATTGAACTCTAGCTCAACCACGCGGCGTTGTGGTCCTTCTGGAAAACGTCGTTTTTCCGGGTTTTTTTTTCAGATGTTCAGGTATTCGAGCTCCTTTACATGGCAAAGCTTAACAGGCTTGTCACACACAGGTAACATACATCCAAATACATATCTAGCAAACACCCATTTTTTGTGTTGTTCCAAATGTGACAGGTTGCAATACCATCGTTTGAACTGGTTTATGATATGCCCACATATCGAAAACCTAAGCATTTCAAAACAAGTCATCCTTGGTTAGACTAAGTAACTGGTTTAAGCAAATATATTCATGTTTCTAACAAAAAACAGTACATCAGCATTACGGAGCTAAGTTAGAATTGCGTTTGTAAAGTGTCGTAAACTCAGGTACACGAAACAGGACAAAAACGCGTGACGATGACAAATGTGGTCTCGCAAAATGACTAAACTTGAAAATAACACAAAGCTAAAATAATTTACGAGGGATGTAGGTTACTTTAGCCCCGTCCCGTGAAGCGTGCTGTCCACTAAAGCACTTTGACATGTACGATAACTTCACAGTGTTTTTTTTTATCGTAAGTAAGTTTTAAGTTTAAAGTACCGATGGAGTGATCGGACGAAAGCTGATCTGCGGGACATACAAGCCGACAATTGGCAAGAAACTGCGTCGGACAGAAAAAGGTGGCGAGTTCTCGTATCGGAGGCCAAGACTCACTTTGGGTCGCTGCGCCAAAGGAGTAAGTAGAATATGTATAGGTACTTATTACAAAACGCTCTATTGGACAGTAGACTTTAAGGCGACGTTCTGGAGTCCCGTAAATCTCTATATCAGAGTTAATGTTGTTTGGAATTTATGCCAATGTTGATTACCTTTCCACTCGACGCCTTTCAGTTCTTAATGGGTTACTGATGTAATTTGATAATTTGATTGTGGATTTACAAAAATCCACAAATTATCGTTGGAGTGTCGGTAAAGGGTTAAATTATATTCAAATAATATAGGAATAAGTTTGCTTGCGATTTTGTAAGTGATAAAATCAAATAAGTATACGTTCGTAAGCATATCAAGCTAATTTTGAGATATGCTTTAAAAACCTTTAAGTTAAGTTTTTACCTAGTATCATTTTAGTTTAGATAGGTAATGCCAATCGGGAATTGAAAGGCTATGTTCAATGAATTCATTTTACCATTTTCACAATTAATGGCCTTGGAGATACAGTACTTGTATCAAGCCCTACATAAAAGACTTACTGTTCTTTGATATTCCCACGTACATTTTATGCCAGCCCTCACGAAGGCGGGTTGCTCCTGTGTGTGTAAGTATGTTTCTGTGTACGTAAGCGATATTGAGAGATCATTCGTCCATGGAGCGTTCCTGAGCTTACGCACAGAAACATCTTGCATATGGATCACACACAATCAAAACTAAACTGACTTCGTGAGATGGAAAACGAATATGTGCAAATACAAACAGATTTATGAGACGACACAAAACTTTCTAAGATCTATCCAGTCATTTGAAGACGTTTATCGTGCCAATAGCTTCTGAACGAGCGAGACGTAACATATGTGGACAATATCGCTTGCTATTGCCGGGATTTATACCCAGAGTGCTCGTACCTCCCGTTTATTGTCTTGCAGTGCCAATGAGACGATAGAGTGACCGAAATGTACTTTCCTATATATTACATTTATTTATTAACTATAATAGCGCCAAAAACTCTAAACGAAACAGCATAACAATTGCGGACATTTGGAGATTTTAATATCCCCACGCGAGCTTTGTGATTAATCAATTCAAGTGATCACGTGATTTCAATGTCCCAATAAGTATTCAATAATATGTAGTTGAATTTTTGTACACGCGAATCTGTTGTTACGTGCTCTTCGTTGGTGCAATCGAGAACTCAGTGTCTCGATTGGTTGATGGCGAAAATTGTCCATTCTTGACGTAGTAGGTCTAGGTATAATCAGATATTCTTTGCTAGGCCCCATATATGGCTTTGCTCACGTGGTTACCAATGTAAGCAGTCTTTCATTCAACTTTCAGTCCAGCAGCAAGATTTTGGACTTCAATTCAAAACAAACCATTTACTTTCCTCACTGTTTCCTAACACAAAGAGACGCAATTAAAACTCGAGGTAATAACAAAATTCTCGCGTTACGCTAAAAAATTTAATCACGTACCTTTGAGTATTTATCCAACTCAAAGCGTACGATCGTACAGTTCAAACTTTTTAATTTTTCCACGTGTCGTCATAAGAATTTTATTGTTCACGCTACATTGTAATATGTTAAAAAATATGCGGATCGTTCCCATCTCTGGGGGAAAGGGTGTCAACGCGATTTATTTATTGAGGACGTCTAATATTTGCTGTTACAAAAATGTTTATAAATAATTCAATGGATGAGTCACGGCGATTTGAATTTTTGCGATTTACAAACATAATTCCATTTGCAAAAGGTCGAGGGCTCGCCATATGTTACACAAATTAGGTGGCCCATTCTCGTTGATGGAATCATATTTTTAAATTAAATTCATAAAATGCTAATGTTTCTTGTAATTCTTACTTGATCCTCTAGCAGTCTGTTCTAGTATATGGCTTAGGTACTCCTCAATGACCTTTAGAGGTGATCTTGAAAAATCGATTGTGAAGAAATCCTTTTTTTGTGTACCGTGTCTTGGGAATACAGTCTTGAATAAATCCTGTGTCTGGATGATTAGGGATTAGGACCCAGTAAAAGATGTGCAGTTAAATATAATTCTTGAATTTGAGTCTTGAATACTTATAAATATCCTCACTATTTCCCTCGGGATTTCGTACCAAAACACTCCTATATTACAACGTGTCCTATCTCTACGGCTTTTGAGGATGCTTTCGTCACCCCTTCACACACACGAAAATTCACAAAACTTTTCCAAAAAACAACAACGTCATATGACGATCGTATACTGCTCTACTTTTTAAACTGACAGCACTGGTATCGAGTGGAAGCGTCCCGCCTTCCAATTCTAAGGTACACGGTTCGAAAAATGATGCACCAATGATTTTTTTTTGTCCAAAAATGTATGTGCATTTTGCCATACTCTCAAACTGTAAAGGAAAATATCGTGAGGAAAACGGCTCGTAAATAAAAGTTAAAGAACATGGTAAGCAAGACGTAGAACCAAACGTTAAAAATATGATAATAAGTGCACTAAAGGTGTCTCTTTGAAGCACAAGAAACCCTTTTTACACTGGTTTCGAAAAAGTAGGTGACACAACCAGAAAAAGACATTTTAAACAGATGAAGTCTACACTCTCCGTGCTGCTCTACCGATTCGCGTTGCTAGGCGTATGACCACAGAATACGCATACTGTTGGGTGTTATGGTACCTTTCTCACCAATATACCGTCATATAACGACCGCCGTTTCTCCAGAAACAAAAGCTAGTCATGATACTGTTTATTTAGGTCCTTTTGTTTAAAACAGGGTTCGACAATACGTAACCGATATGCAGGTTGATGTAAGAGGGATGTAGTCGCGTTGACGTAGGCTGTTCTGCAAACATGGAACCGCTGCTTTTCATCCTTCCAAACTATGTAGTTATGACATTCCAATCTGTGGCTTTTGAGTATCTGCCTATTTTTCTAAAATCACATCATGTTAATTTCTTCATTCCGATCAGTTTACTTATCTATTTACTTATCTCTTTACGGGACCGTAGCACGTAAAAAATACAGTGAGCAACTGTATTTTTTACGTGCTACGGTCCCGTAAACGTGTATAAAATATAGCAGTGTATATATAGATTCCACGTTTTTTTTTTTTAATTTTTATTGAGTGTCCGAAGTATGGAGATTCGTCTGAAATTCATAAACTTGTGCTCGGGTCACAGTAGATTAAACTTTGAGTCTGACACAGATTAATGCCAAAATTCCACCTTTGTAGGTCGTCTTCAAAAGCCAAGTTATTTCATAATTTGCGCTAGAAATATCTACTTTACAGCTCATTGTGCAAACGCTGGATAATATATTCATATTGAAAAATTTATGTAATAAATTCGAAGGACTATACCGTTTTTATCAGCCCCTATAAGGTCACAGTTGCAGACAGAATTAATATTCTGTCTGTGTGTTAATACAGTATATTTTTTTGGTATCGTACCCAATGGGTCCAAATGAGTCTTGAACTGCTTATCACACAATTTACCTTGGACGGGAATCGAGCTCATGACCTTCACCAGGATTTGAAGTGCGCCTCAAAGATGTATTCGTGCACGTGTCTTCGAACTTTTTGGTCGAAAACATAATGTCAGGTAGGATATGCTGGTTTCCTTCACCGTTAGAGCACATTGCGGACTTTAAAAGAGCTATGTGTACCAAATACACTTTTAGGTAAAAGAAAAGCGTTGTAGAGTGGAGTGCTGCGGATCTGAGAGCATCTACATTTGCACATGATTCCATTTCTGTGGCTTCAATGCCCTTGAGAATGAGGCTACTAAACTAGCGGAACTACTAAGCACAATCGAAAGCTCGCTTAAGTTTGATACTGCTAGCGCAATCAATTTTCGATCACGACTTTAAGGTTAAGCCACGGTTGGTGGCGTTCTCTTGTTCAACCTTTTTTTTTTTTTTTTTCTCGCTGGGAAAAATGCATTACGCATCCCCTCCGCCGGGGGGCGAGAGGGGTATGTGGGACTCCCGGGGACTCCCGGTATACCCACTAAACGACCCAGCGTCATTCCGGCGTCGCCTGGAATGGAGGGGGTCTGGGAAACCGGCACAGCCTTTACGTCCAGTCCCCATCTGGCGATCCCCGCCCTTAGGGCGGCCCCGCGTCGTGGTGAGTAGTGCAAGGCGGACGAAGGTGCCCCCGCACCTAGCGTCCGCTACTCACCACCAAAGCTCTTCGCTCCCTTCGTCCACTGCGCACTCTAATGAAAGAGGGCGTGGAGAAGCCTCCAAAACCGGCCGCAGAGGATAGGGAGAGCGGCAACGTAACACCGACACTCCTCTTCCACTGCGGCCCCACCGCCGACGCATCTTACGGTGCGCCACCGTTGGGTCGCGGGAGATAGGGCGAGCGGCAACGAAACACCGACACGCCTCTTCACCCACGACCCTACCCGCCAGACGCCACCAGGGCGTCCCCGCCTGGGATTCCTATTGGCTTCACCGTGGGCCTCCAAACCACGGTTACTAAGCCCCCCCATCGCGTCAAGATTGGAATCCATCGGGGGGGTCTCTTGTTCAACCTATCCCGTCTCACTGCTAAGCAATAAGGTCTACTCCACAGACATCAGAGAGGTCTCCTTCAAATTCTAACAACGGGCTCTATCCTCCGCCATGTTCCTCTTATTGAGACCTGCTCGTATTAAAACCCTAACCATAATTATTTGATCGAAGCCCTAATCTATCTTTTCTATTTTTTTATCTATTTTTTTATCTTTTTTTTTGGCGCAGTGGGCGAAGGTCCGCCTGTGACGCAGAAGGTTGTGGATTCGATCCCCGCCGCGGAACAAATATTTGTATGACCTACAGATATTTTTCTTGGGTCTGGGCGTTTCTATGTATAATATGTATGTATTTACAATCTAAAAAGTATATAAGTAGTTCATCAGTCATCTAGTACCCATAACACAAGCTCTGCTTACTTTAGGGCTAGATGATGCTGTGTGGAAAGTCCAGCGTTATTTATTTATAACTGACATCTCAAAATTATCTCTCTTTATTTTACTCGTAGTAGGTACAGGTAGTCCAGGTGAATCCATAAAAAGTACCTCGTTTTCGTGGCCACTCCTGACACAGCGTAAAGTATGCTACCGCGGTCCTGGCGAGATTGTAATGCCCGAGTCAGAGGAGTCACGAATATTTTTTTTTTGAGGAGTTTGTCATTTTGTTCTGATAATATTATTAATTTATAGAGGGTGTAAAAAGACTGCTACCGAAAACTGAGGGGTTTCAATCAGACCATGATTCTAAACATATTTAGCGAAAAAAAAAACGCAAAAAAATTTTGACTTAGCTACGTCATTTTATTTTATTTTCTAGTTATTTACTTCTAGTACAACATAATAAGACCATACCTACCTAATAATTGCATTTATAAAAGAAAAAAACTATTAAAACTCAAAATCCAGCAATCTACGTATAAAAACGCGCCCAGTACATACGGAAACACTAATCTTCAAACGCTGTTTTCTCCGGACATAATGATTTTTTCGGAAAATCCTTTTGGATTTGGTTGTGTGTTGGGATTCTGTACCTACCCCTTTCGGCTTCGGTAGACGTCTTTTTACACCCAGTATATTACTAGCTGCGCTCCCTTTTTTATACCCTGTATAGTAAAAATCATAAACATGAGACATAAATACCTAAAGGTTTGATAAATAGCGTGGTTCCGAGAAAGCGAAACGTAAACCCATGTCAGTGACGTCACAACCCTTGTAACTAGCCACCCTTGAGGATTGCCACTGTTATTGGTGATAGCAACATCTTTAGACACAGATATTTTATATTTCATTTCTTCATTCACACATAAAATCACGCCTTTTTCCGTAGAGGTAGGCAGAGACCATTTTAGACCTGTTGATCGATAGCTATCCACTGACGAAGTGATTTCAATGTGATCCCAGCGGTCCTACTGAATAAATCCTTTTTGACTTTGTCATCACTTAGAAGTTACAAGTGTAGCTAGAAGACCACAGAATAGATTCTTCTAACACAGGTTCTAAAACTAAAAAAAAGAATCCCAACCCAACAATCTATTGTAATGTAGGCGATAAGGCCGCCCATTGTGCTTACTTATTTGTTTTCGTGTATTTCCTGTAATGTATTTCTTTTGTGTACAATTAAGTGTTATTCTATTCTATTCTATTCTAAATAAACATATTTTTGATTTTTTGATACATTTTCATATTTTATTATTCAATTACTTCGACGACCTTTGAAGTGTAGTGGGCAAAAGCCCGGCTGCGATGCAGAAGGTGGCGGGTTCGATCCCCACCGCGGGACAAATATTTGTATGATCTACAAGTATTTGTCTCGGGCCTGGGTGTTTCTATATACTCGTATAACATTATTTACGAACAATAAAGTATATAAGTAGTATATCAGTCATCTAGTACCCATAGCATAAGCTCTGCTTACTTTGGGGCTAGATGATGCTGTGTGAAAAGTCCAGCATTATTTATTTTTATTTTATTAATTATTTTATCATTTTTGCTAACTTGTGCATTTTGGAATGTTGCTTTTTATTTGGGGAATAAAGTCGTGATACTACTTATTTTATTTTTAAGTTCGAACTCCGTTTTTACGAGTACATACAGATCGATGAAAAACCTTTCATTTTCAATACTTATGTGCGACAAATCTTATTCAGATATTTTGTAAATCAAATCAAATTGTGATGTAGCAATCAGCTTGAGTAAACATATCAAGTCAACATTAACGCGTAAGTGCCTTGAATAAACTTATTTCAGCTTTAAGTTACACGCATTCAAAACCTTCGGATATTATGTAAAATGTATAATAAGCTCTACAAGATAATATATTACCATGAGAAAATTTATTCTCGGAGTTTCTCTGAAGGATAGAATCCGCAACGAGACTATCCGACATAGAACCAAAGTTGTCGACATAGCACCAAAGTTGTCGACATAGCTCAGAGAATCAGCAAGCTGAAGTGGCAGTGGGCTGGCCATATCTGCCGAAGAACCGATAACCGTTGGGGTAAACGAGTTCTTGAGTGGAGACCGCAACTCGGCAAACGTAGTGTAGGACGCCCTCCGGCCAGGTGGAGTGACGATCTGCGAAAGGCTGCCGGCAGAAGCTGGATGCGTCGAGCTGAGGACAGGGCGCAATCGCGCGCACTAGGGGAGGCCTATGTCCAGCAGTGGACTGCCATAGGCTGATGATGATGATGATGATGATGAGAAAATTCGTCCTAAAACACCTCACTCCATGTTTTTTTCTTACCTATCACCCTAAAGTCATATTTTTCTCAACGTGTCACTCGTTCTGAAAAGTGCTATTAAAAAGGCTCTGTTAGTGCAATTGACACATGTTTTTGAACTGAGTAGGAGGCAACCCGTACGAGACGCAGTTTCATAAGAGAAAATTCGCTCTTGTATGAAAATAGCCTTACAACATTTTATTCATAAGATTTTCTCTTCACCTTTGCATTTTTATAAGAAAAGCTTTGGAGTACTTAAATCTAAGCTAACTTTACTCGAGTTAAAAGAGAGCACTGTTTTCTCAAACTCTACTCTTCTCAGAATTATCTTTCGAAGTCTTACATCAAGATGGACGGTAATTTCGTAGTATAGGTAACGCTGTGTTCGTCTTAAACGTGCTGTGTAATAGTACACGTAGGCACAGCTCATTAATATAGCAGCTAGCTTAATGCAGCGCATAAACCAAAAATGCCATTCCTCTTTTCGCCACGTACCACTCAAATTGTTGTTGTAGCTCAATAGTACAATTTGGGTGCTAAAATGAATTGAAATGTTCTGCTATAAATATTTAACTAAGTAGATAAAAAAAAAGCAAACAAATTATCTCATTTTCCTTGAAATTATTTATTTGCGCCTAGTCTTGCTAATTAGAGTGGTATTTGACGCTAATAAGAAAGACTCTAAAAGCATAAATGACAAAAAAACACGTCTATGAACAGGCTGTCATTTAACATATAGATGATTAATTTTATTACAAAAATGTAGGTATCTATGTTATAGTTTTCGTATATATGACAAAGATATCATCTAGCTGTTCAGTGATTGCCTGTGAACAGACAAAGTTCTAAGCGTCTGCCAGCTTCACATTAAACTTAGGCTGAGTTGAGTTACCAATATCCGAACTATAGGAAGACACATAAGTCATCAATCTCCGTGTCGCGCACTTAAGTCCTTAGTCGATCAGAGTGAAATTGGGTTTATTTACGAGATGGCGGTTAGTAGACGATATCGACAGCTACATGCTATGTTCCTTTTTTCTAGGGAAGACAAAAGATGGTGAGTGGACGCACGAGTGGGATAGGGAATTTTAATCTAAGGGTCACGCTTTTAGTTTAAAATCGACCTTTAGATTAAAATTCCCTATCCCACTTTTCATTCAAATTTTCGGAAAATGTGTATATAATATGCGCATTTTAACGTGATCTCAGTACGCACAATGGGCGGTGACAGACAGACACGCGAGTGATCAACTCCTGTAAGGATTCCATTTTTTTTTAAATTAAATGAAATGAATTGATAGAATGAAATTATTACACAACAGGGATCGCAAAGCGCTCGGCCCACCTCTTCTCTTGGTAATGAGTGTGTCTACATTTTATCAATCTATCAGCCACGATTATTATCTGGTCCATCTCGGTACCTACGGTAATTTGTCCATTAGGGCTTATTTAGGCACGCACAGAGAGACACACAACACAGAGTTCTCGCCTGGCAGTTGGCAACTTACCGCGTGGTTACGTCTGAACGATATAGATAAATAGTACCCGCGCGATAACCGCGCGTTTCACACCGTATCTAAACGCAGGCCAAGTCAGTTTATATTGTACAATGTAAACTTGCATTATGCTCCGTGTAGAAACTTCCAATAGTTTGTAAAGAGCCTTAGCAGTTTTCTGCATTCAAAACAACTTGCTACACAGGAGTTGCATGTTTGTGATTTTAATAGAAAAGTGACAAACTTTCAAAGTGATCGATGTGGAAATAAAACTTCATAGCCAAGCATGTCGAAAAGAACTCTCTTTCACCTTAACTTACTAATACCTACTCGTAGTCTCTATAGGAAAACATAGCGAAGAAGGCCGCAGTTTAGTTGGTCAGCTCCACACGTCATACAGTCAGCATCACCAACTGGTAACCCCCCTAATAGGCAGTTTGTTGCTGCGAGCCTCTTACGAGGGGGTTACCAGTTTAGTCTTTGGCTTTGTTACCAGTGTCCTTGGCAGTAAACTTTAACCTTTTTAGACCCTATAGAATATTTTATTATAAAAATAATCTAAATTGATTTCAATTAATATTTTATCTTATCTAGAAACAATTTAGGCAGATTATCCCCTTTTTGGCTTCCAATGTGAACTTTTAATTAAACTTGAGTGAAGCCATAGATTATCCCTACCGATTATAGCTTAGTATAATCAAAAGATATCGAAACTCAACTTAACTTTGGAACAACTGAAGGTCTGATGGAGATGGAGGGGAAATTGTAGCTGTTTGAAAATTTAATTGACGTTATGAGATCGCTGGCGCTGTCTCTTAGAACAGTTAATTTAATGGTACAAAAACGGTGGATTTTTACAGACAATAATATGAAATTCTTTAATAATGTAGGTACTGAAGAGTAAAATTTAGCACATGCCAAATGTTTGCTATTAAAAAAGCGCACCTTGTAAATTAATAGCAATGTCCGAGTAAGTTTAATGCGTAGTAGTAGCCAAGTTCAAATAGCCAGGCGTTTTCACAACTCATTAACATGTCCCCGTACGGGGCGTGACACCTCGCACGAGTGTCTGACACAATGTGGAGTGACCAGGCATAGGTGTTACTTACGGATATTTAACTAGCGTTCAAGTTTGGGAGGCCATTGTGTCAAACAGGAGTAAGAAGCGAAGGAACAGGAGTAGAATCACCTAGTTTTAAGACGTTTCAAAGTGATCCCAGCGGTCCTACCGAATAAATGCTTTTTGACTTTGACTTTGACTTTGAAAACTGTACCTATGTGCTTGAAGAAGAAACGTAGCTACCTTTAATTGTTATTAAGACCATACGCCTAGACCTGGAACAAATACCTGTTGAAAAGCAAAATTTTGTGTGAAAATTGAAATCGCTACTCTGGCGTCTCCACGCAAAATAGGAAACTTAAAGGTTACTTTTCGGCTTTTCAACCTTATATTGTAGTTTTAACCTTAATAAAAAAAGGTTGCTGCGTGCAAAACGAGCACAGATATTGTCACCCTACTCATGACATACTGCCCAGTGAACGCTCGACCAAAGTTGTGGGACCCGAAAGTTCAACAAATTCCCACTTCGTATTGCCACCTACAGGAGTTGGATCATTATAGCCGTCCTCTTGTTTCAAAGCACCTATACATCAGCGAACAACAGCCTAGAAATAAAAAAACATAAAACGTTCAAAACTACTAGTTGAAAGCATAAAAATATAACAAAGATTGCCTCGATAAAGATGTCACTGCTATGCTCTCATCAGAGTTTCCGGCAAACTTTTACGCACTTACCTAGGCACTAATGTCAAAGTACAAAACATTTATCTGAATAAATGTTGAAAAAAAATGTTGATTGTTTATCTGAAAAAAAAACTCTTAAAACAAGTTTACTCCCTGTGCCTTCGCGTCCAGTACCGTGAAGAACCAGGCACTTGATTCAGACTTCAGCAGAACGCATTCGGTTCGAAATCGGTCAGGTGTTCAACCGACAGCAACCAATCACAGTGTAGGAATTGATCAAAAACTGACGATTCTTGCACTGTGATTGGTTGCGGTCGGTTGGACAGCTGACTTATTCCGACCCGAATGCATTCCGCTGAAGTCTGAATCTAGGCAGGGCACTAGGCAGTGCAACAAATACTGTTAAAATAAAATAAAATATTCCTCAATTGTAATTTTTTAACCTAGCTTCATCATTAAAGTTGTTTTTTTTGTTTAAAATGTAATTATATCAACGTGCTGATGCATGCTAACGAATGGTTGAACCTTTAACCGGTCAAATTAGCCGCTTCTGCCTGTAGTTTAATAGAGTATAGTGTTTTATTGTTGTTATTTTAGAATTTTGAGTGTATTTAAGGTGGGTTTGAGGTGTAAGTGTAAGAGCCACAGAACTATATCTAGTTCTGTGGTAAGAGCCGTGTTGTTCGAATGGGGTTGTACCTCGACTTTCAATCTGAAGGTCGTGGGTTCGAATCCCGGCCGTGCATCAATAGATTTTTCGTTTCGTAAAATTTATATGCGCTATAACACGAGCTCTTAACGGTAAAGGAAAACATCGTGAGGAAACCCGCAGCTTCGTCAGCTCCACACGTATCGACGTCTTCTTTCCTGTGGGCCAGTTTGATTAAGCTGAGAGGATGGTTTAGGTGCTGGGCAAGCCTATTCCATCTCAAACAATGTCCCAGGCACTACAGCGTCCCGTTAAGGCATGGATTGCCTCCTGACGCTGTATAACTTATCTAATATAGATGTAAAGGCCTAAGAGGTGTAAGTCAGGTTTTACGATCACATCAAACTGATTGGATATAGTGTAGTTTATGATACTGAAGTAAAAAGATCTAATAATATTGTATAGGTACTCAATCTACTGTATAGGTACTCAATCTACTATAGGTATTTAGAGCGCTGCAAGCGACTTTGGTTGCCATAGTTAAAAAATCAGTTTCTCTGATTTTCGCCTTTTTAATTCCCTGGGATACAACCTTTAACTATGCCAAATTTCAGCTTAATCTGTTCAGCGGTTTAGGCGTGAAAGCTTAACAATCAGACAGACAGACAGACAGACAGAGTTACTTTCAGATTTATAATATTAGTATGGATTGTAGCTCCTTTTTCCGAAAAACTTAAAAAAATACGCATTTACGTTCTGTATTTCTAAGATAGAAAGACAATCTTCGTGATAAGTACTTTTTAATAAGCATTTTAAAGTTCATTGTCCTCTTTTGTAAATACAATTCTTGCAAACTCATGCCGTTTTCTCCACCATTTGAGCACAAGTAACTTAGGGAAAATGCCACTAAATGTCACCTTTACTTTTCGTTAAAAATACATTACTTATCTCTCATCACGTACCACGAAAGTAACATTGAGAAAACAGCTTTCAACTTGAAAATATCAAATGGTTTTCTTCGGCCACTTTATCAACTTCATCGCGTTAAAGAATAAAGTGCGTCTGAATTCTTATACTAGCTTCAGCGCGCGTTTCTAGCTTAAATCTAGAAAGTTGCCTTTAATTTATAAAAAAATCTTTAAATCAAACTTTGCTTAGTTTAGGCCAAGATGATGCAGTGATGACCTCCAATATTATGTGTTGGTTTTCATTTATCAGTTTTTCAATTTTATGAATAAAGCATCTGAGTATCAGATCAGCTGTTATCTGGCTGCCATAAGCTTATAGTTGGAGTTGATGCTGTCATCCAAACTTACTAGTTTAAAATACTTATAAATAAGATTGGATCGAACATACTTCGAACACTCAACTTTTTGCGATAATAACTGTAGTTCTTCGCTCGACGCAGTAAATCAGGTTTGATGGAGTCAGTGCTAAAGGGTTGCTCAGTAAAGTCTATCGCCTTCATACCACCCTTGAAGGTCTTTTAGCAGAATTTTTTAGCTTTTCATTCAGAGGTTGTGTGAAAAATAACATATTTTTCTTAAGATTTTTATTTTCTCAAAAAATTGTGTAAATTGAATAGCATTCTAGAGCAAAATATTTTTTAATAATGAACATGCTTTAGTTTTGACACCGTGGAGCGTAGAGTACCTAGGTACTCACCTGCCGCGATACTTACTTGGTAAAAAAATGTAGGTAAGTATGTTTGTTATTTAGACTACTTATATTGTCTATGTTTAGACGCAGGTTATCCACTATCTATTATTTTTATATTTGTACTTAATATTCCTAGGGGGCAGGACTAATACTGACTATTGGGTGTTATTATTTCAAAAGCTTCAAACCAAACCTTCGCTAAAATAATATTCAACCTTTGACCTACATTTCAATGTTTATTGTTGCTTTACACTGAGTTCGTTCAATCGCTATAAAATATTTATACGGTACCCTCGCTCACCTGATGTCGATCTTCAAACAATATTGCTACCGTTTCATTAGGTTGTATATTTTAGGGTGATGTAAAACTTTTTCAATGCAAATAGGGACGTAAAACATTTTGCGAAATGAGGGTTTTGGCTACACTTGTACGAGTATACTACCTGTGCTTTATAGGAAGGATTGAAACGGATTATGTGGCCGAATAGTGAGGAAAGTTGATTGAAGTGATATGATTTTAGAAATTATATTATAGTATTATAGAATAGAATAAAGTTTTATTTTCTCCACATCATATACAACAGTTACAATAGGTACTTAAATCAACATCATTTTATGTGGGTGAAAATACGGTTCCCCCTCAGCATTTGCTCCAACAGCTCAGGAGTGTTGGAGCGCTGGTTTTCAGTGGCGCCATACCCGTTGTGGCGCAGCACTTGCTGCGACACGCGTCTCATCGCATAATAATCTTATATATTTTACTAGGTCAATGCTGATTGCAGATCATACACACATTTGTGCCGCTGCGGGAGTCGAATCCACAACCTTCTGTGTCCTTCAGCTACTGCGTCACAGAGGCCACCTAAGTGAATAAATGAATGAATGAAAAACGCTTTATTGTACACAATAACTTATGTGTGAACTAGTATAACCTAATGAGATAATGTAAAATGGGCGGTCTTATCGCTTAGAAGCGATTTCTTCCAGACAACCTTGGGATGGAAAGAAACGAACATATTGAAGATATGGCACAAAATATTACTAATTTATAATACGGCAACATTCTAAGTGACTTTTAGGGTTCAACAAAACAATTTTCAAGATTATTTTATCGTCGATTTTTTGGGTTTTTTGTTTTATCGCTACAGATTTGCTTCCAGCAAGCTTTATCTATAGAATCGCTTATCTGAAATGGCCTTAATTTCGTCATAGCTACCTATGTGTAGATGTCTATATACCTACCACACGACTCTGGGTGGATACCTTCATTACGTACCTCAATCCAGACTGGAACCGTATAGCTGTTAAGGCAGAGCTTCGAATTACGTCTTCCTCTGTATGAAGGACGTCAACCACAGCTTTTTGCTTAGATTTGTATCTTAAATTATGACAACAATATTACTACTGATATACTAATCAACTTCAAAGTAGTTTAAAAAAACCCTGCACTCAACGTAATACTATTGCTATTATTATTTATATTAATAATGCTGGACATATTTCACACAGCATCATCTAGCCCCAAACTAAGCAAAGCTTGTACTATGGGAACCAGATAACTGATAGAATACTTATATACTTTTTGTTTGTAAATACATACATATTATACATAGAAACACCCAGACCCGAGACAAATATCTGTAGGGCATACAAACATTTGTCCCGCGGCGGGGATCGAACCCGCAACCTTCTGCGTCGCCGGCGGACCTTCGCCCACTGCGCCACAGAGGTCGTCATTATTATGAGCTCTTCTTCTTTTTAGCCACTTTCGACCTATTTGGTGTATTTCTTCATAATTTGCCATTTCTTACGGTCTTGTGCAATATCTATCCATTTGCCTCCAGCTGTTCTTTTGATGTCATCGTACAGCATTTGCGGTCTCCCCTGTGGTCGTTTTTCGCCCCATGGTCTCCATTCGGCAAGTCTTTTGCATTACGAGCCCTATTTGCGCGCAACGTGACCATCCCATTGCCATTTGAGCTTCGCAATGTGACGTATAACGTCGGCAACTTTGCTTTGCTCCCTGAGCCAAACGTTTCTTTTACGGTCCCTCAGTGTAACACCTATCATCCTTTCGATTGCTCTCTGGTCGATTCTGAGTTTGGTTATTATTTCCTTTGTGAAAACCCAGGTCTCTATTATGAGCTCTACTATAACATAATGCATAATGGAGAAACAAGCATTGTTCATCTATACTTTAGGCATACAAGTAAAAACTATTGTTTCTTTGGGATGTATGATGATCTACGAGTAGATAAAAAAAATATAGTGGAGATGGCTTAAGACATGCTTATCGGGGATAGTGGAAAACTCTCCAATGTAAGTCATAGTTAGAGAGAGAGGTAGATAGATCTATGCATAAACACAAACATTACCGCGGGATACAGCTAGTTTATAAATAAAAATACACAAGTCATCCAAACAAAATGGTGGCCGCAGTTTAGAAAACGCAGTCTACATCAAAGGAATAATTCGACGTCACGCTCGTATAAACCAGGAAACCTTGGCTTTACTTCTCCGCAATCCAATTCCACCTTTGGACATCCTAGATGAGGTCTAACGAACTCAGGTTTCTCAATTAACGCCTAGTCTGCACTTCCCAAACAACTGACCGAAGCTTAAAGCTTCATTTTCTACGCGAATGATTTTGCCTTTTCATATTGAAACTAGCGCTCCGTGGTGCTACTCCCGGTTCGGGAATATATCACTTTTGGGAAAATTACCCATAATTAATATACATACATATCTCTGAGTTAAATTTTATCAAAATCCATTCACTAGTTTTTGCATGTAGAGTAACAAACATCCACACCTCACAAACATTCGCATTTATAATACTCATAAGTAAGAAAAAACTTTAAAATAATATTCAGCAAAGAGTGGTTTAAACTTTAAATAATATTCATATTCAGCAAGGTGCTCATAAATCACTGATCAGAATCATCAATCATTTATTGAAGTCTAATTGTCTAGACATTGCTCTCGCGGATATAAAATTGGCTTGAAGGATTATGTCCTGGAAATCCAGGAGGGACGACTGAAGTATAAATACCTCAGGAATACAATATGCGACCACCACGAGAGTATAAACCCTTTCAAACAAAAAACAATTTCATAATCGATTTACTATTAAAATTGGTACTTAAGTACTCAAATGAATTGAATTGAATCTCCATTCAGATCCAGTGTCAAAAGTCATGAAGGATAAGCATTGAAGCGCTTGTGGTCGTGCTTGCTTAGTCGTTCTTGATAGATGGTCTGTAAGTGGATGGGTGACCGCCAGTGGCATTTTCATCTGAGCGCTTCCGTGCTTCGGAGGGCACGTTAAATTGTCGGTCCCGGCTATTAAGGTCGTTAAGCCATGACGGAGGCCTTAAGGCGGCCTAAAAACTTCGTCACTAGAGTTCGCCACTGACTCATACGAACTTACTTAGCTCTCTTAATATCATTATTTACAATACCCTAATCACAATACCACAAACTTGCCGTAGATTTCACAGTGGGTACCTAAATAAACAACATTTTGTAAAGGTCCATATCGCGAGTAAACATAAAAATTGGACGCTATTCAAAATATTCAAATACAAAGTAAAACCTAGGTATTAGAGATTTAGTAGAACGTAAAAAGGGTATCAACCAACTTATAGACGAGAAGCCAGTCGGAACTTTGTTTTCATTTCCCTTTCAGTCAGAGATTCCTCTGACTGAAAGGGAAAGGGAAAACATGAAATGAAAAAAGAATTGAACTTCGATTGATCGAAGAAATGAAAAGAAAAAATTCACTGGTGGTATGTCTAAGTTATTATCGAAAGACTATGAATGTATGACTATATGAATGCAAGCTCTAGAATACCAGCTTCCAGACTACTTTCTACGATATTTTTGAAGGTCTTGTTAGTAAATAGGATGAGGTGGGTCGCCCTTCAGGTAGGTAATGATGTGAAAGTAATGCTTACACATTCAGCCGTACTCGGATATTCATGTATTCACCATGACATTAGGTAACAGTTTGGACTGTTGGTAACTATTTACTTTCTACTCGACTGTCCGTAATGCGCCCTGTGTGAGTCCTTTTCAATATCTCTGTCCTTCAAGATAATTTTCTACTTTTTTTTTATGATGAATGGGTCGGCTCTTGACCTCAGACTTACACAGGCAAGAGTGAGGTCTACGATGGAGCGAGCTTACCCAGAAGGTGCCTATTAACTCTCTTCTTAAAAACAATAGGGTCGTAGCTCAGCGGACATACAGACGCTGGAAGCTGAATCCAAATTTTTGCAGTGCGCATAATAAAAGAACTTTCGAAGCGCTTAGTTCTAATAAGTGGAATACTTTTTTTTTTCACATTTCAACAAATATTTTTTTAACACTATGGCCTGACATGCGCTTAGATAGATTATCATAATCATAATCGTATATTCAAAAATTTTGGTTACATACATTGGTCTTAGATATTACATAAAGTTGTCCTACTAAAACTTACTTATTCTTTTTAATGCTCAAATGTTTTATGATAAAATTAATTATGCAAGCTACGTCTAATTGAACTTCATAAATCATAATTTACGATCACACTACGCGAGAGTAGATCGCTGCAGTTTTTCAATTCGGCACTTTATGCTTAGTCACTATAAAATTACTGTCGATAAAAATACACTTATGACAAATTATTATGGTATCAATATCAAAAATGTATAAAATCACGCTTATTTCTATTATTTTCGTAGGATCACAAACGTAAAACCTAAATATTCGAATAAAAGTTACAGTTGATTCGCAAACTCGCTACAATATTAACAATTCTATTACTCATAACTTCCTAAGTCCGTCTTTGTTGTAAAACGCGGAATAAATGTGTACGTCCACTAAGGATTGACGTCAAATCTACCTCGATTTGACTTATATCTATCCATTTCCCAATGGAGGTGGTACTGTAAGTTTTAAAAACCTCGACATTAACCTTGTAAAGCCGATATGTTTCATAAAAAGTTAAGAGGTGTATTAAGTTCTTACCTAGGTAGGTTTCCTAGGTACGGATAAATACTCTTCAAGCCTAATATTACCTTGGCTAGGTAATGTCAGGCTCTAGGCTATCTACATACAGTACGAAATCAAGGTTTTTTTTTTCAACTCTAACTTTTCATAAAACAGAAAGTTAAACTGCAACCAATTCATATAACTTACATTTTAAAATTTTACAGGATCCAATTTGGAAAATCGAGTTAACAAATCGATTTTCTTGGCTCGCACCGCTCAGATTGACTTACACCTTTAGCTTACTGCATCAGTCTAATGTTATTTTTAATTACAATCTGAATATTTTAAGCGAGAACTTCTAACTTACAATTTACAATGGCCGCGGCGTACTGAACTTTGTAAACATTGGAATAGTTAAAAACCATTTATACGATACCATACTGGCATACCATTCTTGCCTCTTCCTTCCTCAAACTCAACGGAGTAAGAGCTAATATTCTGTGGTAAGAGGCAAGAATGGTATGTCAGAATGGTATCGTGTAAATGGCGTTTAGAGTTATGAAACGTAGGAGTTATACAATTTTGATACGGCCCGCTTCCTAGCCAAAATGTTGGTTTCTTATTTGTTCGGAATAAGTTTTGGAGTCTTGAAGTGGCTAGTTTTAGCCAGTTCGTCGCTTTGTGAAATTTTAAAATGTACTCTAGATAATGTCATAGCTCTACTCGTGATTTCCACTGAGGACTTATTTGAGACTAGCTTCCGCCTGCATTCGCTTGCATAATATTATGGAAGTAACATTAAAAAAAACACCGATTTCAAATTACATCGAAATCAGGTTTCCTGATTGAAATAAAAACTTACAAACTTTTAGATTATTTTAATCCATACTATATATATACTATACGAGTATATACTATACAAGGTGTAAAAAGACGTCTACCGAAGCCGAATGGGGTAGGTACAGCATCCCAACACACAAAGTCAAAGTCAAAAAGCATTTATTCAGTAGGACCGCTGGGATCACTTTGAAACGTCTTAAAACTAGGTGATTCTACTCCTGTTCCTTCGCGACCAATACCGTGTAGAACCAGGGCAACAAACACGGTTTGGGGCCTAGCTTTTTTTAGGTGATCAATCTTAGATCTAACTTAGGCTAATTTCTTAACTAACTTAGTTGTAAAATTAAAAGTAAAGTTAGTAAAATTCAAAAAGCTAAGCAAGATAGAAAAGGCATTGTGCACACATCAGCTGTCGAGGTGCAGAGCGACATCAGGCCACGCGAATTTATCATTAATATAATCACCAATAGAATAGTACGCTTTCTTTCTTTCACAACCAAATCCAAAAGGATTTTCCGAAAAAAAAACATTACATCCGGAGAAAACAGCGTTTGAAGATTACTGTTTGCGTATGTATTGGGCGCGTTTTTATCCGTAGATTGCTGGATTTTGAGTTTTTGAAGTGAAAACTTCTTTAGGCGCGTTAGCGACATAGAGGAAATAGTTTTGAATTGAGTATAAAACTTTAGATTCGACTGGGAAAGTCACGTGACCTAAGATGCTTTAATGTCAAAACGCTAAGACGCTTTAATGTCAAAACGGTAAGACGCTTTACTGTCAAAACGGTAAGACGCTTTACTGTCAAAACGGTAAGACGCTTTACTGTCAAAACGATAAGACGCTTTACTGTCAAGACCATAGATTTAGCATGGTAAAATTAAATGTATGTTAGTACAATCACTTTTTAGTTTTGATACAAACCAAATATCTATTTTTGTAAGTTTGTACTTGTTATTTCAGGCAAATGTACACTGTGAAGGCACAAGCCTCAGCTTTTCAAGTACCAAAAAAAGTAAGTTCATATGAGTCTGTACGCAACTCAGGTGTTAATTTCTAGGCAGCGGTGTAAAGCCTCTGTCATTTCTTGTTGTCTGTCTGACAACCGCTGTCTTCATCTTTGTGGGTCATCATAAATGGGTTCTGCGCAGTAACTTTGGAGGGATAAAATTCATTGTGCGTAATGTACGTAATTGTTCAAGTTTTCACTTCTGTCGGCACTCCCGGAGTGCCACAATTTTTTTTTTTTATTGTTTTTTTCTTTTATAAATTAAATTGTTAGGTAGGTGTGATCTTATTATGGTGTATTTATTATTAATAGTAAGTAGTTTCTTATTAGTAGTAAATAACTAGAAAAGAAAATACAATGACGTAGCTAAGTAAAAAATTTTTTTGCGTTTTTTTTCGCTAAATACGAGTATGTTTAGAATCATGGCCTGATTGAAACCCCTCAGTTTTCGGTAGTAGTCTTTTTACGCCCTGTATACTATATACTTATATATACTAATATTATAAATCTGAAAGTAACTCTGTCTGTCTGTCTGTTTGTCTGTCTGTCTGTTTGTTACGCTTTCACGCCCAAACCGCTGAACAGATTAAGCTGAAATTTGGCATAGTTAAAGGTTGTATCCCAGGGAAGGACATAGGCTACCTTTTATCCCGAAAAAATCTTAACGGCCTTCTGAAAAAAAGGCCGTTAAGATTCAAAATGCATTATGTACAGTCAGCAAGGAAAGTCGATTAACAGTTGGCCTTTTTAAAATGGCTTTTGTCTTCGATAACTAAGAAAAAAAAAACTTGAGAAATTATTACTAACCAAGACTTTATCTTTAAATATTAGTCAAAATTTTGATCATGATTTCGAAAATAGCCGTGTTGGCCGAATGGGGTTGTACCTCAACTTTCAATCCGAAGGTTGTAATCCCGGCCGTGCATCAATGGATTTTGCGTTACGTAAAATTTATATGCGCTTTTTAGGAAACCAGTTAGTGTTCTTATAGGCGGCGATGGGCTTGCAACCTGTCACGTATGGAATACAAACTTCTGCAAAATGTGGGCATGTATCAAATATTACGTGTTAGGACATGCCTCTGACTACCCCTCTTAGACATCTTCAAAGGATCTGGAATAACTAACATAAAAAGATCTGAGAGAATGTCTACCGCACCTTGGGGATACAGTCGTGAACCTGTGTTTACGTATTTCGAAAATATTCAGATTTGTAAAATATCAAATGTTAATCGACTTTCGTTGCTGACTGTACCTAAATGTTCGTTAACTTCCGTTTTATGGCGGCAAAATAAGTTTACTTACAAAAATGCGAACTAAGCACAAAAACTGAAAAAACTTGTCTAAAAGATTTAGGTTCGTTTTACTATGCCATTTAGCGGCTGATGAGCAGCCGATGACCGTTTACACGTAAACATTGAAGTGCGATACGATATCGTATCGGTTGAAATTCTTCCTTAAGCTTGTAGTAATTTGTAAGTTCGTAGCTCTGCGCTACATTGTTGGTTTACGAGTCAACATTACCATAATAATATTATGTGGTCCATTAAGTATTTTAATATCATGTCACTCGCAACGCTTTATAAACTTTTGAGGGCCGACGCTGAGGTGCGCAAGAAGCGGTGACCGTCTTATTACAAGGATATTTTGAGGAATTTGCAAAGTTATTAAAGCGAAAACCATTAAAAAAAATATAAGAATTATGGTAAATTGATAAATTGTAGGTACTTGATCTTTTTCTTTTTCAATTAGTTGCTCATTTTAACAGTCCTAATGAGTGTAGTCTTACTTTTTTAACCGTTAGAAGAATTTATACGTAGTGGAATACATAAATAAAAACGTTTCAAAGTGATCCCCAGCGGTCATACTGAATAAATGGTTTTTGACTTTGACTTTGAAACCTTGCTAAAAAAAAATCTGTGTGATCAAAACCTTCGATACGCGTTTTGATCACAGCGCGCTTCCATGCTTTGGGAACACTTTGAATTGTAGATCCCGGCGGCCTTGAGGCGGCCTAAAAACTCCGTCACCAGAGTTGCCTACAAACTCATACAAATTTAGTTTTTACAAGAATCTTCTTCTTGAGGTGCCTGTCCGACTATAGTCTTTTTCACATAGGAACGGTTTCCTGACAAGGCTCTTTTATGTTTATTTCTGAAATTATTAAAAAGGAAGAGACAAAATCCTTTTTTATTGAAGTTGTATTGTATCTTTTAGTATTACGAGTATTACTAGAGTTCATTTATTTCAAAATTGTTCATTGTTGTACCGCGTTAAACGTAAAAGTTCTATGTGTCAGGGATACGTTCCTACGTGAAAAATACTATAGCGAAGTTTGGCAGTCAATCAATATGCATATTGTTCTCTGTCTTTAGCGATACTAAATAAACAACATTACAAGAATAGGCGAAGGATATTGCGGCCGCCGTTTATAAGAAAACGAAGTATAAAGAAGTTAAACCCAAGTTGTTCCTGACGTTGGACTGAATTTTATTACTTGGAGAAATGAGACTATAAAATACGGATAATAATGGTGTAACACAGCTTTTCAACTTACTATATTCTAGAATATCAAAAAGATAGCTTCAGGGGTTATTGACCTATGGAAATATTAGAATTCTCGTAAAAGAAAAACACAAGGCTGTAGTAGGCATCCAAAAGGCTGACGGCATTGCCTTAGTTGGATTTAGTTGTTCTAAATCACGAAGGTCGGTTGGTCTTAATTGTGTGTGTAAATGATGAGACGTTAGAAGCAAGCCGCATTTTCTGATGTCATCAGTATTTTTTCTATAGAAAAATGACTGCGGAGCGTACGACGCGGACACAATAATTATGTGCGATCAGCTTTATAAAAAAGCTTTTAAAGTAAGTATTCTTATAGGTGGTTTCTCCAGTTCATTTTATCTTGAACAAGCCTGCTTTTATTAATTGGCTTTTACAGCACAATGTAAATAATTTGAATTAATTAATGATTTCTTCAATAAACTCGAATTTATTAATGATGATAAAACTGCTCAATTAACCTTACGTACTGCCTTATTTATAAGAGACTATAAACCTTTGATAATTAAAATTTGCAAGTCTTAAGTTGAGATGGGCACTTGGCTAGAAGGACGGAAGATAGACTACAGCGATTATGGGATGAAGGCCAATTGATGGTCAATAATAGAAAAGTGTGGCGGAGATCAGTAGCCTTATTGTCTCAACCGGGAATAGACATGGGCTTCATTTTGACTTTTGAAACCCATTCTGGACTTCAATTGTCATTTTCCTATTATGTGATTGGTTGAGCTCTATTAGGATGACAACTGGGAATGGATTTCATGTTAGACAATAAGGATGCTGGACGAGACCTTTTAAAAAAAGAAAAGGGTAGGTACGTAAAAAATACTAATAACTTAAGTACCTATCTAATTCCTTAGGAGTCTGTGGGGAATAATTAAATTAAATTCAAATATTACTTTAAAATATTAGATAATATTGAACCACATTTAGATTTTTAATTTTTTTTAATTTTAAAAAGATTTTTTTTTCAAAATTGGTCGAATATCTCATTATCAAAAGTCATCATTTTTTAAAAGTTGGTTAAAAAGATGTCATTTTCTCAAAAGTCATTTAAACTGCTATGATAATAAATCATGTTTATTCTTATAATTTTTAATTTAATATTAAAAATAAAGGTATTACAAATGGTCCCTTAGTTAAAATTCACGTTAATCTGAAGGAGCTCACCTATAAATTACGACGCTCCAGTTTGCTTAATAAAGCATTTAATTTATAGATTTTTCGCATTAATTATAGGGTGATTCGCAGAATCATTAGTCGGGTATTTAACGGGCTTTCGTAAAATTGGATGCTGTTTGTTTTTACTGAATAATAATAAATAAATAAATAATTTTAATTTCAGCAAGTATACTAGTGCAATGGATCGAGTGAGCGAAGCGAGCTAGCAACATCTTGGGTAGTTTTGGTGTGTATAATATATGTTTGTAAATTGTTAGAGCATAGCTTTCGAACCGTAAGTGCATGGAGGTTGATAATTCATTATGGTGTGCCGTAAAAATTTGCTGGAAAGAGTAAGTTTATTAAGAGAATGAGATAAAGGTATTATTAATGTCGAGTATCACCATACTCGAGATTAATAATTAGGAATAAAACTTAATAAGGCTTTATTTTGGAGGCTTCTCCATGTTTTACTGTACTGATTGCTCGCCCTCGTTACCCTTCTTTCACTCCACGCCACAAAACATGTATTTTATATGTAAACACTTTTTCATTTTTGGTCTACACCTAATGCAAGCGCCTCTCTTCCTGTCTCTAAGTAGGTTAAGTAAGTAAACTTAGTAGAAAACTACTTAAGTAAATAATTTATTTCAAACCGTAGTGATAGCCTAGATAGAAACTACTTAATTATATATAATAATATAACATATTATATTATACAGGTGTAAAAAGACTACTACCGAAAACTGAGGGGTTGCAATCAGACCATGATTATAAACATATTTAGCGAAAAAAAATCGCAAATAAAATTTGTGACTTACCTACGTCATTTTATGTTATTTCCGGTTATTTACTACTAGTACAACATAATAAGACCATACCTACCTAATAATTTCATTTACTTATAAAAGAAAAAAACAATTTAAACTCAAAATCCAGCAATCCACGTAAAACAACGCGCCCAGTACATACGCAAACAGTAATCTGTCAACGCTGTTTTCTCCGGATATAATGATATTTTCTGAAAATCCTTTTGGATTTAGTTGTGTGTTGGGATGCTGTACCTACCTACCCCTTTCGGCTTCGGTAGACGTCTTTTTACACCCTGTATATATAATATATTATATATAATTTACCGTACTAGAAAAATTCTGTGTTACGGCAGGATACAATTCAGCCTATCATACATTTATAAATTACTTAAGTACTTATTACTGAGAGACAGGAAGATGATTAATGTTTTTCTGAGGCAGTTCCAAATCCAAACATATTCGTAAATCAGACACACGTGGTTTATTAACTCTAACCCATGAGACTCTAATTATACGCTTACATAAATAATAACGAACACGTCATAGATTGATAAGTGCTTTACTTGCTTTACTTCTACGTCACGAGAGTAGAATCTCTAGTTTGTTTGTCTGGAATATAGATAGGTAGGTACAAGAGTGTAATGTGAGTGTGAGAGCTCTGATAGTTGCCTCTATAGCGTATGCATAAAAAACTTCGTGGAACACTCGGTTGGAGCGAAGTTTCAACTTTAACATTTGTCAAATAAATTATTTACTATAATCCTAGAAACGCTCTTCCTGAGTTTCGTACAAACAATCTATGGACTGTTTTGCGACTGCGCTCTTCGCACTGTGACGTTTTGACCTATGTATGTAACGTGAAATCAAACTCTTTTTTTCTTCTAGCCCCCATCCTCGAAACCGTCTGAAAAGGAACTTCGTTCCAAAAACACCCAGTACTAACATAGTTTTATATAATTTTGGAAAAATTCTCCAATATTGGCAGTCATTTTTATCCCCATTTCATTAGAAAACACGCATCACAATGAAACTCTTAAAACTTTTTTTTTTACTCAATCCGGATAAGTTTTTGACTTCCTCTTTTATATCAGTATGTGGCAGAAAGATTTATAAGTGTGCGTCAAAGAGGCTGATTTCGCTAAGATAAGGCACTTTCACTAAGATAGGAGCATTTAGATGGGAACAAACCATTCACTTTAGGTAACTCTTGTAGAAACCATCGTAAAATGAAAACTTTTCTGAAAATTCAGATGTCACCGGCCATAACTAGTCAACGAACAGATGTATAGCCTATGCATAATTAAAGTTCTGCTTATTGATGCGAGCTCGCTAATTTTGGGATGTAATCATTCCAGTAGGTATTAATTGCTTTTTAGCATTGGGTTGATTCATTAGGTCTGAATTAGGTAGGTAATAAATAAATAAATAACGCTGGACTTTTCACACAGCATCAGGTACTTGTTTTATCTGCTCAGGTACCAGATAAAACAAGTGGTGGTACCTGGTTGAAGCGCTCGTGGTCGTGCTTAGTCGATCTTGATACGTCGAAGTTAAACAACGTTCTAAACAGTCTGTAAGTGGATGGGTGACCGCCAGTGGCATTTTCATCTGAGCGCTTCCGTGCTTTGAACGGCACGTTAAATTGTCGGTCCCGGCTATTTAAGTCGATAAGCCATGACGGAGGCCTCAAGGCGGCCTAAAAAAACTTCTTCACAAGAGTTTGCCACTTACTTTGTTTTTAATGGCAATTTAAATTTTAGTTCGATGTGTCCAGATTTATATCGTCAGAGTTACTAGGAAATGAAGGCCGAAGAAGTAGATAGGTAGTAAAATTATGAGAGATGATTATATACTCGTATAATATGAATGTGAGAGGAGAAGATTCACAGTTGACTAGTGATAGGAGTGGAGGAAGCAGACAGTTGTGCCAACACCACTTGGCGTGGGATAAGTTGCCTTTTATCATCATCATCTACAGCCTAATTCAGCCCAAAGCTGGGCAAATACCCTGCTCTTGATTCTGCCGTCCAACACTCATGTGCTAGTCTTTTAAGGATAAAATAATCTATGAACCCGACTCACACTTGCCTAGTTTTTTCAAAGACTAATGAATTGGCGATAAATGTTAGTTTAGCAAACCGTCTCAGACTGAATTATTAACCTCACTGGTGACGGTTTATCACCCCCCATAACCATCAGGGTAATGGGGGGAGGGGGTTGCTTAATTAAGCAGCATAATGCTATCATAACGTCGAATGTTCCGGAACACTGCTGATTCGACACCGTACGCTTCGGCTGACTTGCCGAATCAATACCTACGTCGAAATCGGTAATTAATTCTAAGTTTTGACACCTACCTACCAGGTGCATATCGGTTTTGTTAGTAGTTATAGCTGTAACTTACATGGAGTTATATAAAAAAAAATCCTGAAAGAATATAACGTGCTGTGCTTTTTAAGCATTCATATAAGTAGGTACAGTCAGTGTCACCACGATAACATGTAAAAAATGGAGTGTGATACGATATCGTATCGGTTGAAATTCTTCTATATGAATGCTCTGTTAAACGTAGCATGTTCTACTGAAGAAATTTATGAAAATTAAAACGTTTTACGAGTACAAACTTCAGCAACTCGAAATCAAATAGAAACCGCGTGCAATTCCTAGTGCAAACAACTCCAAAACAAATTGGACTTTTATAACGATTGGAAAAGTTACAAGTTTGATAGAAGTTACCAAACATTTTTAGTTTGTTTATTAAAAACTACTTCCTTCTTGGTTTCTAGGTTACCTCAATTTTCCATCTTGGAATGAAGTCTCAAGCTAGTAAGGTAAACATTCTATTTGAATTCTATACATTTTTAATAGTTTAAATAAAGTATTGGAAGTGCACTGCTTCACCTAGCTCTAAACCTAAACTAAGCAAAATGTGTACTACTTATAGAAACCAGTCAGCAAATCTAATGAACTAAGATCACCTTTCTTCATTCATCACCTTTTCTTTCACCTTTTTTTGGTAAAAATTACTTCAAAAAACTCTTGACTCAGAACACCAATGTCTTCATCACACAAGTGTTTGTCCTGCATAGAAATCGAACACATGTATAATACTCTTTTCGTACACTATCAACTGCACTAATCTCAATAATGTTAGAAAGAATATTATAGTAAAATTGTATTATCGATGCTAGTAACTGACTAAAATCGGACGCAGAATGCACAGCGCAGTGGAAGTTTTCTCATCGCTCCAAGGGTATAAATTTGCATTCATACTGTATTTAGAATAACGGTGGCCGAAGGGGCGCGATTGTTATTATGAGAACTAGCACCCGATGCGCTACAACCAAGTTCGGGACCGTTTGCATTGATTTACGGATAATAAAAATATTTTTAGTTTTTTGAAAGTTTAAAAGTAAAAGTAGGTATGTCAGTGTATAAGATGGAAACCACTTGAATAACGGAATTTAAAATGTGTATTAAGGAGGCGGTTATGTTCGGCCATATTAGATTTTAGTACCGATGTTGAAAAATCTTGTGGAAATGCACCTGAGGACTCCCTACTTAAACCATGCTTTTTAAATTGCCGTTAGTGACTCTGAGTGTGGCCGTTAGACAGCTTAAAATGAATGAATGAATGAATGAATGAATGAATGAATGAAAATTCTTTATTGCACACCATTAATAAAATTAACACAGACAAAAACAAAAGAAAAACCAGATAAAAATGTACAATGGGCGGCCTTTATCGCTAAGAAGCGATCAAAATCATATATATTAAAATCATAAGTACAAGATCATAAAGTTAAGCTACCTTGGAGATACAGTCGCGATTCTTCTTCTTCTGTGAAAAAATATCATTTGTATCCAAAATTCCCGTATTCCAATGGGAACAAACAGAATATCGCAGTATTTAGATAGGTTTACAACCAACATCCGTGTTCGGGATCCGTTGCCGCGGTCACCGCAAATTCATTGCGTTTCCCGCCATTGAATAATTTAATGCCGAATGCTATAAATCTATCCGTATTTTGAAGCTGATGGAAAATTAAACATTAATGTCTGGTTTGGACTATGGGAAAACCTTCTGTGTTCTCTTTGTGATAACTAAAGCTTTATTGATACCTTCACTTTTCACTTGAATGTTTTGTTAATTTTATAGAATTATTATTTATTGTTATATTTTATTTACTCAACTCTCCATTTTTTGTCGTACTTATCGTAGTTATCTTACCACTTTGCAGCCAAAGGTTTGGTTTCTTCACGATGTTTTCTACTAAGTTTTTCCAAAACTAAAAACTGTTGTTGGGATCTATCGGACTGAAAATTTAGGAGCTATCCCATCTTCGATCAAGATACTATTTAAGAAACTAAAATATAACTTGATGAAGGTATACCTAAGTAGTTTATCAGTGTTGTGGTTTCCATAACAACGCTCTACTTTGATGCTATGTGCACTATGTGAAAAGTCCAACATTATTTTCTAAGCTAAAACAAATGTTTATTTTAAAAGCTCTTTTTAACCAGCTTTATCCAGTTACCTGCGATAAACAGGAGTCTTGAAATTAACTCTTAACTTTCTCCAAGTAGCCTTCATCAAAAAAGTAACTTATTACATCTTAAGCACAGCGTAAATTGGAGTTAGCTAGTTTTGAATATGTACAGTCAGCAATAGCAGCGATAAACCTTTTTGATCACAATGCCTACGCCGCAAAACGATTTAAGTCGCAAAATAACTCGCATTTAAAACACGTACAATGCAAAGTGCCTCTAATCAAAACGACTTATTATTACTGTACCATTATTTTTTATAAAAGAAGAGGAAGGCCGAAGAAGAAGTGGTTGGATTGTGTGAGAGATGATATGAATGTAAAAGCAGTGGATGCACAGTTGACAAGTGATAGGAGTGAGTGGAAGAAGAAGATATGTTGTGCCGACACCACTTAGCGTGAGATAAGGTCAGGGAGATGATGATGATGATGATGATTGTTGATTAGATAGACTTGATTTTCAGCCGGGTAAAGAGCACAAATTATGTTGCTCCTTTACGTTGAAACAGATTAATGTTTGTTAATGGAGGTAGACTAGGCTACTTTTTACCTATAGTAATGGAGGGATGAGATGCATATAACACGACGAGTGATGAGTATGAATGTGGATGGATATACCGGTAGGAGTAGGTAAAAGATGGATGGACTGTGTGAATGCGGATATGTTTGTGAAAGAAGTGAGTTCTGATATGACGGGTGATAGAGGGAAATGGAAGAGAGAAACATGCAGTGGCGTAGCTACCGAAGGGCTAGGCGGTGCAGTGCACCGGGGCCCCCAAGCTCAAGGGGCCCTCGGACTCTGATTCCCGAGAGTCCGGAAGGTTTTGTTCTTAGGAAACTATAGGTAAAAAAATCAAATACGTTTACATTTTGCCACACCTGTATATTTTGACTTGATAAAACCTAAACCGTTCAGTTAGGGCCCCGGTTTATTTTGCACCAGGGCCCTTGGCTATCTAGCTACGCCACTGGAAACATGTTGTGCCGACCCCACTTAAGTGGGATAAGGGCAGAAAGAAGAAGAAGAATGCAATATTTTGGAAAACCTTAAAGTGACCAGCCAAGATCTCTCAGCTAAACGAGGGTCGAAAGCAGCTTGAAATACGTTTAAAGCCGTCGGTTTGAAAGTACACAACAAGCATAAATTTTAACAGTAACTCGGGCCTAAGATTTTAATTTAACTTGAACCATTCTTCTTAATTTGTTAGACTTTTTAAAGTTCGCCATCAGCCGGTCTGATGTATACCTGTCTTTTTATAATGAGTTTGAAGATATTTTTATCTTTCTTTTTTATAAAATCGGCAAGTGGTCGCTCGTTGGATTTACAAAAAAACAGAATCACAACGTTGTTCTTGAAATATTCTCAGGTATTTTCGTTTTATTCAAGATCCCTTGAAGATATATCAGGGGGTTCAGAATTGCTTACATCCAAATACATTTTTTTGCACATCTCCATATTTTGCAGTGACTAAAATTCCATGCCAAATGCCCATCGTTACCTACAAACGGGTTTCCTCGCGATGTTTTCCTTCGCCGTTTGGAAACGAAAAATAAAATGATGCATATAAAAAAAAATTGAAAAGGCAGGTAATTATAAATTAAGCCTACGCTTTCATAAGAGGATCGGAGCACAATACACGCAAAAAATAAACAGCGAAACCTTTAAAATCCGTACGTAAAATTGAAGTATTTTCAACGCTGATTTTCAACAAGCCACGATACTTATCTTTTTCCGTAAAATAAAATAAAACTCTTTAAAACTCACACTTTTACGGAACAAAGAGAGCAAAACTGCGGTTAGTAACACGAAAGCATTCAATTATAATTTAGATTTCTTACCGCCCTTTCATATTTATGGCTGAGTTTACAAATTGCCTTCAACTTGTTCTAGCTTATGTAAAATAGCTGGACAGCTTTATTTTTAATCTATGACAAGACTAACTTAACTTGTATTTACCTAAGTATAATATCTAGGTACATTAGTATAAATTTTAGCCGGTAACACCCACTGCTAGGTAAAGGCCTCTTCTCTATCACACCACTCATGCTCTCCTTCCACCCCCACAATATTTAATACAGAGGAATTATTTCTTTGCCTTTTTCACATCAATAGGGACAGCATTATGCTTATAAAAAAAATTAGGGAATTAGATAAGTAAATATCCATGTGAATATTTTTTAAAATGATCCAAAAAAATTTACATAACCATCATCCTCTTAAAAATACTGCACTAATTTTAATTTCCATCGATTTTTAAACGATTTTCTTTAACAAATAGGCTGACATCTCAAGATCGTCATCCATCATCATCTAGAACATAGCTGAAATCTATTCTTATAGCACTAGGTATGCGCAAAAAGCATAAAAAAATCTCATTAGGATTAATTATACCTACTTATCATCTACATAACATCTACTTTTCATTACCAAAATGCAACTACACAGTATAATTTAAGTAGTGTAGCAAGTCCATCGTAGGATAAAGCTCTAATTTGTATTAGTGCCGAGTCTAGCTCATTAACAGGCTTTACTATCTAAACATCCTGTGGAGGTCGTTCTTGGAACAAATAGTGCTCGAGAGGGCATTGCGCACGAACTGGGCACGTTTACATTGATACAGAAGCAGCGATAAAGTAGAGAGTCTACCGCGTCTTGGGGATTAATAATGTTTGTTTTTAAGGGACCATTATCGTAGTAGTAAGTTGGTATTCCAGGTTGCAAGCTCATAGCCGCCTAAGAATTGGACTGAATTCAACTGGTTTCCTCACGATGTTTTCCGGTGTATGTCCAACAAAGCAAGATGTGAATTTATGTGAGACTTGATAAATTCATAAAATTAGATCATTCCATCGTTGGGTTTTGGGCAGGTTTATATGTATTTTTTTTTTCAATTTAAGGTTTATTAAAATTTGATTGGAAATCAGAACTAAAATTTCGAAAGTGGTGTACCAAGAAACCAAGAGTTTTTCCCTCAAATCGCTGCGCTCATCACGAAAACCCAAGCTCAGACAAGTGCACGCCAGTTAGCACTCGGTACAAGTTTCACTGACGACATCCTCTACACTCTTGCATATTTAAATCGACCCACGCCAAATTGAGGCTAACAACGTACGAATTGTCAATTGAATTTTATTTCGCGAAACGCGAATTTCTACGAGAAAAATACCATCTAGTCCTTATAGACTTCATTTTTTTTTGTATGAACTTTGGTTGCGTGGTGTGATGAGCGAACGCTCCTCTGAGACGTGGCGGGGCCAAAATATTGGCACACATAATATAACACCTACACTAGATAAATATCTGTAGAAATATTTATCTAGTCTAGGTGTTATCGTATTATGGTACTCGTTTGTAATATCCAGGACAGTGCCGGGTAAAAACTTTTGACTATGATCGGTTTTTTAGTATTTGTACCTACTGTAATATTGTGGAGAATTTTACATTTGAAAATGTAATATAGTGAAGGGTGAACTTTTTAACCCAAGTAACTGGATATAATCAAGCATGCAAATTTTAATCAGAAAATGAAATGCGACTCGACAATCTACTCGAATAATCAAGTTTCCCGCAGATAAAAACAATCGGGAACTTTAAAAGATTAAACTGTGAACATAATTCGTTTCCCAGACAGCTGAGATAGAATGGAACGAGTTGGCGCCACATAGCAAGAAATATGCAGCTGGGTCAGTTTTATGACCCTCAGCGCTTTGCTTCGTGTAAAGGCGCTCGTTGTGTAGCTTGCTTAGTCTTTATAGATCGTCGAAGTAAAATAACGTTCTGTACGAATGTATAATCAACAGAGCGCTTCCGTGCTTCGAAAGGCACGTTAAACCACGACGAATGCCATAAGGCGGCCAAAAACTCTGGCACCAGAGCTGGCCACTAATCATACTGACAAATTGTGGCGATGTAGTGGTCGTAGGTACCTACTGAATAATATGGATTGAAAACTTTAACGAAGTGACCAAGCGGTTCTCGCGTTCCCTGTTCAAGAACACAGGAAAACTCATTTTGGAGTCCTTTGATCATTTTTAACAAATAGAAGGGAAGGCTCTATGTCACCTTGTGTGTACAATGCATCCAATGCAAGATAGAATTAAGTTTGCGGTTCTTTGTGCGGGAGTACTTTAGCGTTTAAGCGAATCGCTTTCAATTTGTCGACGATTTTTTTGTTCTTTTAGATCTCTTTCAAGCGGTTGTCTGGGGGAAAGTTTTGATATGATTGTTTTGGTTGCAGGTTTTTGAACTATACTACGAGTACGAGAGAGCTATGGTAATGCCGCCAATGGTTTAAGCACTTTTTTTTTTTTAATTTATTTCAGTAAATCTACTTTAGTTACATGGGTTTGAGACCTCCTTTTAAGTATGAAAATACCTGTATTAGGATGTCTCGCTCTTCCGTTACATATCTGAAAAATAAGGAAAAAAGTAAAATAAAAAAGAAAATTATAACAACCATAATATAGTGCGTGTGTGTGTGTGTGTGTGTGTGTGTGTGGGAATGTGATAATGTGGAGGTGTTTATGTATACTTGTACACCTTGAAACTTTGTTATAGTATTTGTATATTCTGTAAATACAACTACTTTTAGATGTGCAACAATGTGGGAGAGGGGGCAGTCATCATCATCATGTCAGCCATCTAGTGTCCACTGCTGAACATAGGCCTCCCCCATCGATTTCCACAGCGATCGATCTTGTGCAGCCTGCACCCAACGGCTCCCAGCAACCTTTACCAGATCGTCTTTCCATCTAGTGGGGCAGTGGTTTTACTAAAACCGGGAATGCCTAAATAATAAATAAATAAATAACGCTGGACTTTTCACACAGCATCATCTAGCCCCAAAGTAAGCTTGAGCTTGTGGTATGGGTACTAAATGACCTATAAACTACTTACATACTTTTTGTTTGTAAATACATACATATTATACATAGAAACACCCAGACCCGAGACAAATATCTGTAGATCATACAAACATTCGTCCCGCGGCGGGGATCGAACCCGCAACCTTCTGCATCGCAGGCGGACCTTCGCCCACTGCGCCACAGAGGTCGTCTACTACTCTGTAGGTACAATTGTTTTAGCTATAGACTGTTTGCGTAACCGGAAAAGTCTTTGTGTAATGTGTAGGTAAGGTCTTATACAAAAAATAACTAAGTAATTTGATTGCAAAATGGTGAAAGCATTGGAATCACAACACGGCACAAAATAATATTGCAAATGGAACTAGGTACAATTCACTTTGAAAATTGGTGTTTTTTTTAGTTTGTTTTAAAAACAGAAAAAGGATTATTTACGGATCTCTGTAACGCCAAGGCGTGGTAGACATTCTCTTCGGTCTATTGTTGTTATTTTTATAAGTCCTTTTTAAACATTAATGAGTAAAATAATAAGAAGAGGAAGGCCGAGAGTTAAATATAAGTATATCTTGCAGTCAAAACTCTTAACCAGGCAAAAGTAGTTTTGACTGAAATAACAGTCAAAACTATCTTTGACCAATCTGTTCAATCTAAACTACTTTTGACTGGTTAAGAGTTTTGACTTTAACATCTATATATTGTGAAAAGAGTGGATTCACAGTTATTGACGAGTGGTAGAGTGAGTGGAAGAAGAAGTCATATTGTGGCAACCCCACACAATTATTCATTTTGTACAATGCTTATGATTTCCATCCACAAATCTAAACTTTTCCTACACCCTGTTCTTCTAATTATCTTTTCTACCTACAGGATAAACTTTATTCGCTCATATTGTGTGCAGAAGTTCGAAATAAACTTTATCCCAAGAAATACCTATAGCAGCATCTGTATTACATTTTGCTATCACGTTCGTTTCGTTCACGCGGACTACACAAATTCAAATTCATAGCTTTCTTTTTGGTCTCTGACTACCCTCAAGAAAAACTCCCTATAGATCTAAGAGAATGTCTACCATGCCTTGGCGATACAATCGTCCTGAGTTATTTCTGTTATAATCACATAGAATGACTGAAGTGAGTTTTACTTATTTTTATTGTTACAAAATACAGTAGTCAATTTGAGGCTTTCGGGGGTTAGAAAACGATCTAGAGATAGCTTAACTGATACACGTCCCGCCAACGCTAGTATCTAGGAATGTTTACAGAGGAACAGCGACAAAAACATGATATACCAAGCTATTTGTTTTTCGAACTCCAATCGATGCTTCCAATTTTAGGTAGGTCCCCTAAAAAGCGTTCTGTTTTTTCACCGGATATTCGTACAACCGCAGTGCTCCGGCGCAAACTAAATTATATTGTTCGGAAGTCAGACACTGTGAAAATAACAGTTGGCGGTTAGGGACCAAGTTATGGAGGCGGACATACGGGTTGAGAGATTGGGGAGCTTTTGGTCCAAGACATTGGACAAAACTCAATAGATTATCACATTCTTAAAATAGTGGCGATAGGCTGTCACGTATGGAATTTGGGGGTAGATGGTATTCCCCCAATCTATGGCAAAGAGGGAGTACTCGCCTCGCTAAGGTTTGCCCAACTGGCACACTTACCTTAGGGCCTGTTCGGCCGACAGTTATAGTCGGATAGTTCTATAATATAGGCTAAAGTGTCCAGTAAACTTCGTAAGCGCGATTCAGAAACTTTCTATATTTTTTGCGTGTTCCTAGCGCCATCTAGTGGTACAGCTCCGAAGTACATCGCTGTAATTGTCATTTCTTGAAGTTCAGCTTATAGTTCAGCTTGTAGTTCAGGCGATGGTAGTTAGAGGTCGCCACATCACGGTCGCCACAGGACTAATAATTTCTGTAACATGTGAGCACTTACGTTACAATTTTACGTGTGGGTTGTAAGAGTTTGTTGTTGGAAGGTCCAATCTTTCTTAAGAATAAAAGCTTATTTGCCGATATATATAGATATATAGATATATAGATCTATCTTTATAAGCCCCTTACCCTAAACTCCATCATTTTTTTCAAAAGTTCTCTAGTGTCATAGTTTAGTTTCTGAATTCAGAACGTACCGTACCTATGACAGAAAAGTCCATTATAAAATATTACATTTACATTGTTCACTCTTCTGATAAAGAAATTTCTTTAGAAATACAACCGGAACAGCCGTGTGTCCCACTCCGCTACCAGTTATCAAACTGACAGAGATCGTTCCGAAAGTATTGGATTCAATACGCAAAGCAAGTTTACTTTCAACCTTTCTACTATTCCCATAAAGGAGTAGTGTTTTTTAATGGAATGACCTACTATGAAGATCGGTGGCGTTCAGACACAAGACATGCGAGTTCGATTCTCGCGATGCATGATTTGCAAATGATGATTCCAGGCCTAGGGCTGTTGTTTCTACCTCCTAGTCCCTACATGACGACACGCAATCACATAAATAGTCTTGCATAGCGATTCATACTTCAGCAGATCGCATTGTAGGGAACGTTACTTTTGCACGAATTCCACGATGCGTTTCACTGAAGTATGAATCGCTATGCTGAGGGTTCAGAGTGGTTTCACATTATCCGATCCGATATCGATATCGGACGCCGATACGATGGCGGGGCAAGTAAAATGTATAAACTGGATAGCTCCGATATCCGACATCAGATCTGATAATGTGAAAACGCTCTCAGGACAGGACTATGTGATTGTTGGAGAGATACGTATTAAATATTATGAGAAGGTACCCAGGGCTAGGCCAAATGGGAGGACTACTTATGAGTTTAGCAGCCTGTACTATCCATCATTGGGGCAGAAAGTTCTCGAGTGGAGGCCACGCACCGGAAACCGCAGTAGAGGACGGCCCCCCACTACCTGGTAAAGGTTGCTGGGAGCCGTTGGGTGCAGGCTACACAAGATCGATCGCTGTGGAAATCGATGGGGGAGGCCTATGTTCAGCAGTGGACACTAGATGGCTGACATGATGATGATGATGATGATGACTACCGATGGGTAGTCGTACGACGTATACGTCGTACGACGCGCCTTTTCGAAGATTTGTCCACTTCCTGAACGTCTTCATTGGAACCTGCTGCAGCTTCCAAGGCTGGCAGTATGTTCGCGCCGTAGCTACCTGCACTCATTATGTTGTCAACGCACTTTCAAAACGCAACGCTTCGATTGGAGCTCAGGGCCCTCTGCATAGGCGTGTCCAGAGAGAAACATACTATTACTCACTATTATAACCTAAAAAAATTGCAGGACTAGGACTCTTGGAACTCTGTTGAACTGTCTCTGTTGAACCTGAACCGTGTTGGGTATCCTTAATAAATAAAAAAAAAAAAAAAAAAAAAACTGTATCTTAAAATTTAATTGAAAACGCTTGTATTCAACAAAGCGTGTTGTTTATTTCACCACTTCAAAAATCTATCAGCAAACCAAACATGGCGTATGAAATAAAACAAAATAACGTGGTTTGATAGGCGCTATCCGATTTTCTCTCAAGATACTTCATTAGTAAATGTGTAACCCAAAAGCTCACATAAACAGCTTCCTTCCTGAATCCTTTCAATATGTTTTCACAAATCACAGGGCATCGTAAATCTCGACACGAACGCATTATCATTCCTCCCACAAACAAACATACGATATTCTTTACCCTCCTTACCTACCTTAAAGGAGGCCGCAATTAGTCTTAATTAAAGCGAACAAAACCCCATGGCATTGAAGAGGAAAAATAATTAGAACAGCTAGATGTGCAACTCCCTCTACAGCCACAAACTGGGAGAGACCAACAGTACTTATACCATCCTGACATGAATAAATCAAGGCTAACATTTCTTACTTTGTATTGATGTTAATCCCATGTTCGCAATTAAAAGTATTTAAAAGTTCATTTTTTACTCTTTCCGTACCCAAAGAGTAAAACAGGAACCCTATTACTAAGACATCGCTGTCTGTCTGGCCATCTGTCACCAGGCTGTATCTCATGAACCGTGATAGTTAGACAGTTGAAATTTTCACAGATGATGTATTTCTGTTGCCGCTTTAACAAAAAATACTAAAAAAATTAAGGGGGCTCCTATACAACAAACGTGATTTCTTAGTCGTTTTTATAGATGGTAAGGAACCCTTCGTGCGCGAGTCCAACTCGCACTTGGCCGGTTTTTTTAATGATTCACATCTATGAAATTATTCAGCTCGTCCAGTATTTGTTATGCAAACGTAAAATCCGCCATACGTCTTCATTGTGCAGTCACGTACCGACCTCGGCTAATGTAATGGCGACCGCCTCCAAACCTTTTGGATCAACATCTTTTTAACCTTCTCTTACTCCCAATTCACAATAAACTAGAGCTAAGTGCTATTGTAGCTTTTTGGTAGTTCTGCAATTCCTGCCGGTCACAAAAATGGATGAATGACCGCTTCAAGCGCTAGAGTATCTTGTCACAAAAGTGGATGGATGACCGCTTGTGGTATTTTCAACTGAGCGCTTTTGAGCTTCGGAGGCCAGGTTAAATTTCAGTTGCTGCAAAGGTATGATGGATGACTGATAATCCCTAAGGTGCCTACAACTTTGTCACCATAGTTGGCCACTAACTTGACCTTATAATATTTTTACAAAGGTAAAAAAACATGTAGGTAAGTACTTTTTCTAATGGACACACTTTTTGTATGTAGCCTCGACAGAAATTGTTGGAACGAAGTTCCTTTTCGGACGGTATCGAGGATGAAAAAAAAAACAAAGAAAAAAAGCGTTCTACTTTACCGTCACATACATAGGTTAAAACGTCACAGTGCGAAGTGCGCAGTCGCAAAACAGTCCATAGATTGTTACATTGTTAGTACGGAAGAGGGTTTCAAATAATTTATTTGACAAATGCCAATAATGTCAAAGTTGAAACTTCGTTCCAACCGACACTCACGTACTTTTTCTATTATATTTGACTGTGTTGGAATATGCAAAAATCCAATGATGATGATGATGATTTAAGCTCCCGTATTCATAGCAAACTAATCAAATAGAAAACTAAATCGAATAGAAACTGTAACTAGGTAGGTACTAGCCAATATAATACAGCACGTATCAATACAAAGTAATTCTAAACTTTGAAGTTATCTGTGCCCTTAGCACTGGAAAAGGTCCTTTGAAACCACCAAGGTTTTACCGCGTTGGTGCGATGTACTCTCAATTTGAAGATTGCCAGTTTTAATCTCGGCCATGCATCAATGGAGCGTTTAGTGATTTTTTATACACTTTAAATACGAGCTTTTAATAGTAAAGGAAAACTTCGCGAGGAAACCAGCAACTTAGTAAGCTCCATACGTTGACGTTTTTACGCCACTTGAAGGCTTCTGTCATGGTTTGGAGAGCTGACAGATTTGAGTGCTGGGCAAGCCTACTTTCTGGCAACTTTAGCTACAGAGCTAATGGGCAATCAGCACGGTGTGTTTAATTGTTATGGGAATAAATATCTACCAATAGGTTTTCACCATACTTGTGTTCTTAAGAAAATGGTGCTAACGTTTCTGAATAATAACCAGATCAAATTTTGAGAGGTATCGCCTGTCGGAGAAACTCTGTTACAATTGGAATGGAATCGGCACGTGACATAAATATAAAATTTCTGCCATCCTGAGAGCTATATTAACCAATACCAAACCGGATCACGATCATTACTGGTAGATATTTGGTATACAAACTAAAAATAAATAAATAATGCTGGACATTTCACACAGCAGCATCTAGCCCCAAACTAAGCAAAGTTTGTACTATGGGAACCAGATAACTGATTTAAACTACTTATAAAAAAAAAAAGAAATAATACCCGAGATAAATATAGCAGATCATACAAACGTTTATCCCACCGCGGGGATACCAATAGAAGCGCTCGTGGTTGTGCTTGCTTAGTCGTCCTTGATAGATCGTCGAAGTTAAGCAACGTTCAAAACGGTCTATAAGTGGATGGGTGACCGCCAGTGGCATTTTAATTCTGAGCGCTTAGGTGCTTCCGAGATGACGGATGGCCTTAAAACTCCGTCACCATAGTTGGCCACTGACTCATACGAACTTACTTTTACTTAGTACCAATATTCCCCTAAGATCCTGGGTGATTATTAAATGCATGCTATTTATGTATAGATAGACAAAAAGCCAAGTGCTGCTAAGAATTTTAATTAAATCGATCAGCTTGATTAGACTTGCGTTCATTAGAGTTAGTCTAGACGCTGAAGCGCGTTGGTAATGACTAAAGATTGGCTCACCTTATTTATATTAAAACCATTTGGAATATATGCTTTGGATGGCAATGAAGGATATAATTACAAAATAATGGACTTACTCCATTCCAATACTCTCTCTTACCTAGATTAATTTCTCAAGTTGCTTAGCTTATTACATATTTACCTACAAGATGATTTATACAGTGTCAGGAGGCAACATCAGGTGCCTACACCAAATACTTTACTAAATGTCATTGGCACACTCAATACGACACTGGTAGTGACTGGGACCCTGTATAAGATGGGCTTGCACTGCAACTAAACCTTGTCAGCCTATTCGGCTTAACAAAGAGATAGTCAAAACGTATAGAGCTGTCTATCCGACAAGTTTCTTCACGATGTTCCTTATTCGTTTGCTCATATTTTACAAACGCAAAACATTGATGGCTGGGATTTAAGTTAAGATACGGATGTACTTTCGACTTTCAATCTGGTTTGCCAGCGCAAACCAGATTGAAAGTCGAAAGTACATCCGACTAGACCAAGGCTCTCCCGAGTGGATAATACCACTATTACTACCATAAAACCTATGGAATGGGTTCATTGTCCTACAAAACCTTTTAGCGAAGCTCAGAGGGTATAACAAGTGGAGCCATGGAACTGCCTCTAATGGTAAACGTTTAGAACCTATTTTCTAGGGGTCAAGTAAAAGTATCATCGTTTTGAGAGCATTGGTGGTCTAGTGGTAGCTCCGTCTTGCTACTAATCTAATTATATCCATAAATGTATGTGTAGTGTGCAATATGACAGTATACAAATAAATCTGAGTGTCTACTGCACCTGTAAGTCGTGATATTTTTTCTGTTTCTGCCACAGGGCGCTGTCATTGAGTTTTGTTTCTGATTGTAAGCGAGACTTATTGCCTTTCACTATAATAACACTATATAAACTGTACTCCACAAGTATGACCATACTTACCTAAGTAGATAGGTAGAAACATTTGGCTCGCATTATACGACCACCTATCTGACGCTCTGACTACCTTTTAATTATTGTATATTAAGTTACCTATATTTTTATCTCTGTTATACTCTTACTACTTAAGTAAACCTATCTAGAAATAAGTTGTTGTGCCCTCTTTTACGAATGTTGTGATACCCTATAATTATGGGAACACTAGACCTAAGACATTTTGTTTTAACTCTTGTATGTAAGGTGTACACCCGTGTTGGGTATCCTTAATAAAAAAAAAAAAAAAAAAAAAAAACAGTCACTAGAGTATGCCTAAATTTTTCACTACTGTTTATTTTGCTCAGGAAACTAACTAACATCCGTAGCAACCAGACCAGTATAACCAAGTTATAAATCGTTCAAAGTTAATAGTTGTGGTTCTGCATTCCATTTGTACAATGTCAGAATGGGGTTTAAAACGGTTGGGTCACGTATGGAGAAAATCGTATTTATCCCGCAAACACGCCCCGCCTCCAATAAACTGTTAACTCCGATACGGGACCTCTGTATTTGTGGTGTGCGGAAAACTTATATGTATTTTGTAGGGTTCAGCGATGTTGCAACCCAAACTGTTTATGTTGGCGATAAAATGTTGAAAGTGGCATCATGATTATGTATGGTGGATGTTTTTTCATTTTATTTGTGTTATTTGATTGAAAGAAACAAAAAACAGTATCGCACCATGGCACGACATTCTCGCATTTTTTTCATTCTGTGACTGAGAGAAGACTTCGGCTTAAGAGTGATTTCAAATTGATAGCTTTGCAATACTTAATATAATAAGGTTTTACTTAAATAAGGTTTTTATTAAGTATATTTTATTAAGAATCACACACTTACTTCGTTTAGTGGTTTTTCTTAAGCAGGGCGTTAAATAAAAAGCTGAAGGAAACCTAGGAGCAGACTAATGGCTTGGTTATTTCCAACTTCTTTTATTTCATTTTTATTCTTATCCGCACTAAAAATAAATCCAAAATTCAGTAAAAGACTATTATATACGGAACACTGCAGCCAGTTTCAACATAAACTTGTCCGTATTTATAACAAACTGATCTCGGAAATGTTGTGAGAAACTCAGTTAAATCTATCTATCTTTGTAAAACTTATCAGATAACTCTTTTCTCTTTAAAATTGTAGTTTTCTTTGCACTACAATTTTAAATTAATAAAATAATTACATTTTGACGTTACTGTTAGATTTTAAAGAGAGAGAGAGAGAGAGAGAGAGAGAGAGGGTCTGGGTGTTTCTATGTATAATATGTATGTATTTACAAACAAAAAGTATATAAGTAGTATATCAGTAATTTGGTACCTATAACACAAGCTCAGCTTACTTTGGGGCTAGATGATGCTGTGTGAAAGTCCAGAATTATTTATTTATTTATTTAAAGGTAAAAGTTGAGCATATTAAGTGTTATAAAAATGCATCCCAAAAATGAGCTAATGGGCAATGATTAAATTAAAAAAACTGTCTGAAAAAATAGTTTCCTGTTGAATGATGACCGCTATACTGAGACGAGTTTAAAAATGCCCTCAGCTTATCCAGTCAGTCTTAATGTCCGAAAGAGCATGAAAATGAAAAATCTAGAAAACTTACAGTCTTTATGAAGCTGAATTTTTATAAAGACGGTCAAGAAACCCGTAAAAGATAACTGGCCAAGTCATTGTCGGGCCTTTCGGCTTCGGTAGACGTCTTTTTACACCCTGTATAATAGATGCTTCACTTTGGATTATTACTTTGTCAACCAAATTTTACAATATCTCTCAAACCATGACGAAAAAGGAATCGTCCATGGACTACTGACTACGAAGGAAAGCCGCTTACAGTAGCTAGTTTTACATAATACTAAACTCGCTATTTGACGATTTACAAGCGAACAGATGTGTTTACGCGTTATCTCGGGTGACACTCAAATTACTGTCAGTTGTGGGCTAGTCAGAGGAGAAAGCGATTTGATTAGGAAGTCTTGATTTTATTGTGGGAGTTACAGAAGCGTCCTAGATAATTACTTTTTTAAATAGCCTAGATATAAAAGAAGACGTCAAATATGCTTTGGGCGGCCTTTTTTTAACTATTTTTCTGCAACGAATAGATAGGTAACTACGTCAAACTAAATTTTTTGTCAATTAATTTAAATGTGAATAAATTAAAGCTTTATTTAACTTTTAATCATAGCCATTATTCAACCGCTATCTCCCACATCTTGAGGTATCAACAGTAGAGTTTTGTATTGCCACGTGCCACAATGTCCGAGCGGTGACTAATTCAACCACAACGCTGTCCGGCCTATCCTACACAACGGATGTTAGTACAATATTCCAATATTTCTGGAATATCGGAATATCGTGGTAGAGTCGAAAGAACATGTGACACGCACGACAAGAGGAAGAAAACGTAGAATCGATATGTTTTGGAATCGTGTTCCAAATCGAGACGTTATTTCTAATAGTTTCCTGATGAATGTTGAATGATGACGTCTAGAATCTGGAAGACCAAAATTCTAATAAAAAGTCTGGGATACAGTCGTGATCATGTTTCTTTTCAGTAAAAAAATAGGAAGTACACCTACTGACTGTCAAGCTTTTCCTGCAAAATAATTCCTTTTTCTCAAAATTTTCAAAGGATGCTCAGTCTCGTCCAAATATTTACAAAACGCTTGTGAATTGAAACTTAAAAATACAATTGGGGCATCAAAGAGTTTCGAAGAAAAGGCACCAGGTGGGCAGAAATTAACGAACGTAGACAAAGGCCGCTCATTTTCGGATCTCAGGTTTGGGCACCAATTAAAAGTTTGCCTTTGTTAACAAACGAACTGAGGTGCAAATGTTCCTTTGTTGAAAACCACGAATCGGATGCAAATTAAAGGAAAAAATAAATATTCTACACTTAATATGCCTTTCAGGAAGGCTGATGGAACGCGGCTGACCGAAACATTTTAGAAGCAATTGAAAGATTTTTGCCTAGCAATGGGAACAGGTGCCTGAAATTTTGGGGGGCGTGGGGTCACTAATCTATCTTCTTTACTTTATTAAAAAGACATTTTTTATGTTTGTAAAGTAGAAGATTTTTAGGTTTTGGTCATGTCCCTGTGAAACCCCCCCTCGTACCGCGCCTGAATGGGAAGACAAGTTAGTTAAGTTAGTACAAGTTAGTTCTACTAATTAGTAAAACACTAGGTAGGTAAGTTCTTTTGACAAAAAAATCACGCACAGTAACATTGTAAAATACCTACATGGTACGAATTGCGGCGGTAGTTTCCTTTATATTAGCTGAAGGCCTTTACGCGGCGGCGGTTCACAATTTGACAGAGATATCAATGGACATAATAACCTCTTCTTTTTTGAAGTCAGTTAATGAAGGAGAAATGTCTACCACACCGTAAAGTCTTGATCCTTTTGTTTGTTTCGTGTAAAGGCGCTTCTACACGATACGTCTAGACACTATTGATTCAGATTTATTGTAAATAGAAATGTCCTCGATATATCAATCCTGAGTCATATTTAGTCTGGAATTGTATTTAGATTTGTTGAACGCGTACAAATTGACGTGTGGATGAATCTGAATTGTATCAAGTGTGAAATTCTTTGATGCTTTTGCGAATAATGAATATAAAAGAAAAATAATATATTATACTAGCTTCCACCTGTAGTTTCACTCCCATATCACCATTTTAATAGCCTATAGACCTCTATAGGTACCAAGTTTCATCTTTTTTCTTTAATTAAATAGGTCAGCATTTGACCTCCCTCTGCCTGATGTTAACCAGGAGTGAGGTCTAAGATGGAGCATGCTTTCCTAGAAGGAACCTATTTATTCTTTGAAGATTCTTTCCTATATTGTACTTTTCGGGAAATACAGTACCCGGCAATGAGTTCCACAATTTGGCAGTGCGTATGAAAAATATAGACGCAAAACGCTTTCGAACGAGCTTTGGGAATGTCGACCATGTACAAGTGGCGTCTTTCGGGAAACCTGTTCTAAATTTCTAAGCCTGTTCAAAATCTAAATTGGTCCACACATTATTTTTATTAGTAAAAGTTTTCTACTCACAGTTTGGTTATTTTCAAAACTTAGAACCATAATATACATTAGTTTGGAGTATCTCAAATTAATCCTCTGAGACGTAATGTGTATTTGTAGATGGTGCAGTGAGAAACTGTTAACAAAGGAAACGGCACTAGTTCTTTACTCTCAAACCAGCATTTGGGTGACCAACTTACCAAATTTGCTAAAATAATCTGTGTCTGAGGTCACGACCCATGTATAATTAATTATGTCAAATCGTCACGAAGTGCGCAGTCGCGAAACAGTCCGTAGATTGTTACATTGTTAATACGGAAGAGCGGATCAGGATCCTTTGGTTCTGAGGATTTTAATATTTGACAATAAATCTCTATATATATATATATATAAATGAATCTCTATACCCCTTGGTCACGCCATCACGCGTGAACGGCTGTCGCGCGGGTCAGCTAGTTATTTGATAAATTCCAAATGTAAAAATTGAAACTTCATTCCCACCGAGTGTTCCACGAAGGTTCCACGACACTCACGTACTTTTTTTATAAATGTATGAGAATGATAAAAATACTAACACATTTATAGCTTTCGAGGGGTAAGAATCGAAGTCTCCTCACGATATTTTCCTTAACCCATTATTCCAGTTCGTGTCCACCATTGTATTTTCAAAGCACAGGTGCAGTGCTCAGGGTAGCTGCACAATAATGCTAGGTTACTGGCTAAGTGTTACTAATAGCTTTGTTTGTGCTAAAATTGATATAAGTGGGGATTCCCGGAAAAGTATTTGCTAACTTTCTGAAACAATATACGTATTGGTTCGCCTTTTAGTTCTAAAAGCTATAACCGCAAAGTGTTTGACGCAATAATATAGTGAGAGATTGTAAGTTTTTTGTTATTATATTTATTATTTGTATGACAAATAATAAATGTTTGTATGACCTACAGATATTTGTCTCGGGTCTGGGTGTTTCTATGTATAATATGTATGTATTTACAAACAAAAAGTATATAAGTAGTATATCAGTTATCTGTTCCCATAGTACAAGCTTTGCTTAGTTTGGGGCTAGATGATGCTGTGTGAAAATGTCCAGCATTATTTATTTATTTATTAACTCAATGGTCGACACGATTTTTTTATATTTGCTCAAAATCACAAAGATGTGTAAAAAAAAGCTCTGAAAACAACTTTCGAACCATCAAAACTTACTCAAAAAAGTAAACCGTAGCTCATTCTACATTCGTAGGGTAACTAAAATTTTGTAGCACTTCGTAGCCAATACTTGCATTTACAAAGTGTCAATGTTCACACAACTTAAACTCTATACCATCGGAATAAGGTTGAACAGCTGAAAGGTGTTCGTGCGCTGAGATCGGTTTGCGGGATTAGGAGAGAACAGTCGTAGGCTAATCCACAACTGAAGTGTCAGGCTCGGGAACGGTATTCCAGTATAGGATTTTACATTCGAGACAAAATATACCAATGATAATCATCACCCAACGTGTCGTGGTTGGCCAAGGAAGCATGGGCAGGATGATCTTGGCGTCTTTGGTCGGAGATCTCGAAGGAGAAAGATAGTTGAAGGGATATGGGGGAGAAACAAAAGGTTAAAATAAAAATACATCACTGTTTTTAATCGAGCCATGTTAATCAAGCAGGGACTTCAACTTTCAATTCTTAGACCGTGGAATTGAGAATCAGCTGCAAGAATTTACCGTTAGGAAAAAAGGTGTTAAGAAAAATATCGCACGGAAACCAAGTGTCCTAATGGGTGGATATGGGCCTACAACCTATCATATCAACCTATTATTTATTTATTTGTTTGTTTGTTTATTTGTTTGTAATGACAGCATGTCTCTCTATTATCCTGTTTGTCTGCAATCAGTTTTATCACTTTTAAAACATCCTCAACATTGCCTTAGGTAATCTGAAGGTCTGTCTTTTATAGTAGACGCCTTGGGTATATTATGGTTCTGAAAAACATGAACGTCTTGAGAGGCCAATGCAGCAGCCTTAGTAGGAGTGGTATCTGCTCAGATTTTATCAGTCATCAAGTAGCGCTTATAAACAGCGTGATCCAGCAGGCTTGATCCGGTCGACCGGCTATGGGCCACGTTTGAGTTTAAGCCAGGTAACACCTTATCCACTCCTTTAAATGTTGCTAATTAAAAAAAAAAATTTTTGGAAAGTCGTTAAAATGTATTTTTTTTTTAATTTTGATCATAACTGTTTTTAAAAGTCGTAGACATTTCCGGATGTTAGAATTCAATGTATTATTTAATCGTTGCAGGTTCGAATCCCGTCGGAACCGAGAATTTTGATAAGTTTTCATTTCTCAATGAAATACCAAGTGTGGTTTTACACTTTAAAAATATAAATTATTATTTAATATTCATACATTTAGAGGCCAATAACATATTTTAGGATCCTTTGAAAATTAAAATATTCAGTGTAAATATTTTGTAGATCAGTAATAATAATCAATATAATGTGGACAAGGTCAGGAAGATGATGATTAAAAAATAAACAATAAAATAAGTAGAGTCCACACTAAAGTAGTTGCATATTAAAAAACCTTCAAAATAAAGGTTTAGCACATCCACTTCTGTAAAGTTACAGTACATACATTTCACTGTACTTACCAAATATTTCAACTAATGATCATTCATTAGATAGTAGTTTCCTCAGTTCAATTGTTCAGATACTGTCGTCCCATTAAACATGCTATCGCGTGATCCATTTAGAGGGCACTACTTTTTAATAATTATTTATAAAAATATCATACAGACGAGGAAGAGGAAGGCCTAGAATAAATTTCATGAGTCAGATAAAAGAGAAGATCGCTGTCATGTCGTATAAAGAAGTAAAGGAGACCGCATTGGAAAGGGAGCGGTGGAGGAAGTTGCATCATTGCACCGACAAGAGCTGAGCTCTTAAAAATGATGATGATAAAAATATCAAATGCCTGTGAACCCTGGTGGCACATGTGCCAAATATGTACCTATGAGGACATAGCTTTGACTATTCCCATATCAGGACACACAAAATAATGTCAACAGCGTTATTAGACATACAGTCCTGCAATGATCATATTTGCTTTTTTGAGGGCAGAAAATAGATTGTGCAAATAATTGCACTTATGTGAAAAGTTACGATCTTCACCGATCCATGGTCGACACCGATTCCGACAATTTTATTCAACTATCGCTTGGATGCCCATTGGTTGTTTGTTAGAATAAATCAGTGAAGGCTGGTTCATATCCCTTATCTGTATACAGTTGGTCTCTTTATCATTTAGATCTCATGCACTATTCTTCTACTACAAACTTTGTCGGATCCGTCCCGTCAGCATCTAAAAATCATTTCGCATCCAAGTTTCTTAACCGAGTGAACTATTTGTAATCAGCAGCCTTATTGTCTAATTCGCTGGGAATGAGCATGGGTTTCATTTTTGACGTTTGAAACCTAATCTGGACTTCGATAGTCATTTTCGTATTGTCTAACTAGCTGACACATGGAACCCCATTACCAGCGAAATTCAAACCCAGTGAATGAATGATACGACTGATTTTGGTATTGCGTAAGGCCGAAATGAATATCAGTAGCCAATTCAAGCCCATGTGAAACGTCAGATGAAGCAGGGAGCTCATTCGTGCCCTGTTTGAAATCCGGAATATTGTGTTTGTACTTTAGCAAATATAATACAATAAAAAAATGTGTTTAAAAGATAAGAAGTAAGTACATAATAATCTCAGAAGTAAGTAATAATTATCTGAACACCCATACTTGAGTGGATACATTTAAAATACAAAACATTCTCTGAATCAAATTTCACCTTCCCAATGGGAAAAGAGTCATGCCTCAAAATATTTTTTCACCTAATTATGTAGGTACAGTTCGCCCAACGGATCTAGGCATTCGTTAAGTTAGCCGTTTGTCTGCACAGTGACCGCTTTTTCACACATAATTAGGTTCTGCGAAGACAAACGGCTAACTTCACGAATGCCTATCTATTGGAAGATCTGTAAGTACATTATTATGTCTATTATTATACATATGTGTATATTGGGAGCATAATAAACTAGTTCTGTTAGTAGGTAGGTACACATAATGTTGATTTGCAGGCGTTAGGTACCTACTTCCTTACTCACTACTCAACCGTTTAAATTATGTGATTCAGGGTACGCAAAGGACGTGAATGATGACGCCCATCCTAAATGCTGACCCAAACTCGCCAGAAGATCAAAGAAGGCAATATAAGAAATGCTTGTGTTGTACACCACAATCTCGTCTACGACGCGCGCATCTCCGTCGATGAGGATGAGATGCGACCGTGCGCATTGACCCCCAACTATACAGCAACCCTGTAAAGGTGTACCTACAGCGGGAAGTTTCATCTACATTGTGCAATAAAAATGTATAAAATCAAACTAATTTTTTTTTTACTTTACTATAACGATTGACGACCTCTGTGGCGCAGTGGGCGAAAGTCCGCCTGCGACGCAGAAGCTTGCGGGTTCGATCCCCGCCGCGGGACAAATGTTTGTATGACCTACAGAAATTTGTCTCGGGTCTGGGTGTTTCTATGTATAATATGTATGTATTTACAAACAAAAAGTATATAAGTAGTTTATCAGTCATTCTAGTACGCATAAATAACACAAGCTCTGCTTACTTTGGGGCTAGATGATGCTCTGTGAAAAGTCCAGCATTATTTATTTATTGATTTATTTTATAAGTAATTATTTATAATTCATTACTTATTCAGGTAAGTATGTACTGTTTTTTTCATGTGTTTTAAGACCTAATACCTACATAATTAGGAATCGTCATTATAACATACATATTTTTATAAATTATGTTAAAGTTATAGTTTGATTATTTATGTATTATAAAATTATGAATTAAGTACCTACAATCATTAGTCTTAACTAAAAAATTTTAAGATAGATAATTCTTTATTGTTACACCATATACATACATAATAAAAAACGAAAAGAAAGAAAGAAGTCTAATTATAGTATATCACTCAGAGTGATCTCTTCCAGGCAGGTTAAGTATAACTAAGAAACATTATGAGACCCTAATATTATTGTTATTGTTGTATAAGTTGTGATATTTAGGAGAAACTTGTTATGGGATGTGAATTCATGAAGAAAGTTCTTCTTCAATCCCCGTTACAGAGCGCAGTATTGCAGCTGCAGGTGGCAGCCATTGCCTGTAGCGATCTCCAGCCAGACTCTTTCTTCATTCGCGGTGCCATTCCTTGATCTGCAGCCCACCGAGGCACATTGGCAGCATGTGGTCTATCTGTAACAATTTACATAAATAAAGCTTTGGAGGAGGCGCTGTCCAGTAGTGGACACTATTTATTACTTGATTTGATAATCTTGCTAAAGATAAAATACATGGTGTGAGTTACATGGCCCTCCGACACTTCCTCACAGATCATGACCATCCATATAAGCGTTAAAATTAGATGTTTACTTAGCATTAGTATATGGTCTGGGGCATTAGTGACAAACATTCAAATTTACAATTAAAAAGTACTTACATCTCTCCACTTGGCACACCTTCGAGTGGCGCCAGCCTCAACTGCATTGAGAGTTGTAACCAACTCCTCCCAAAGCTGTACAGCTTTATGTTTCATCAGTGGGCCGCTATTAGCCAGGCGACACACGGCAAAACTCCTGTTTTGTTTCATAAAGGACACTAAGATCTCTAACTGCGTGTCGTAAACAACTTTTTTGCGGGCATTCTGAAATTGCCCTATGAATTGACTAACATTATTATCACACTGTTGTGTAGCAACACACTTGATAACTTTTGTAACATATACAATCGATACAAATATTTCGGCAAAATAATATCTAAACAATCACGTTTCAGTTTCACCGCGAATTTTTGACAACTACAAGAAAATGACATCAGCGAGTTTGACAGTAACAAAGAAAAGTTTGTTTCGTTACTGTACCAAAAAGGTACCATGCTAAATCTATGATTTTTGTAGTAAACTTATTGTTAAAAAAAATGATTTTATTGCAAATAATGACGAAAATAATGGACACACTGTGTTTTTACAGTTCAATAAATATAAATACTATTTTTGCAACCAGTAAATAACTGAATCGCAAATATTACTCGTGTTTACTAATCGTAGTCCTACTTGCAATAACGAAACATATGACAGATCGAAAACCTAGAAATTGGATTCACATGAATCATTCATTCCGAAACCGATTCCCAGTAGAATAGCTTAGACAATACCGAAAACATTCTGACTGAGATGAGAAATTGTAATGGGTTTGAATTTCACTGGGCATGGGTTTCAATTAGACAATAAGGCTGCTGAAAGTGATTTAGTTGGGGTTATTCATGCATGTTCTGGTTTCGTATTTATTATGAGGAACAGAAAACTATTTGTATTAGGACATGGCATGGGGTTTAGGGATAAAATAGACCCATTTCCCTTTAGGTTTGTGGGTTAGTGGCCAACTATTATACAATACTTAGTTAGGTCTAATAGACCTTATGGTCTAAAAATTCCGACACAATTATTGTGACGGAATAGTTGGAGGAGCTAACTCCTCCGTTATAATAGCCGAGACCGACGATTTAACGTGCACAACGCATGTAAGCTTTCAGTTGATAGTAATGGTCACCCATCCACTTTTGTGACCGCGCACAGGTTGCTTTACTTCGACGATCAAGAACGACTAAGCAAGCTTCACCACGAGTGCTTCATTTCCTTCTATGAATTTGTATTTCTCGTGAAGTACCACAATGCTCTATCCACCAAATGTTTGGGTGTAATAGTATCCTTCCATTAACTAGGGCGAAAAGCTTACCAGTTCTCACAATAGGTTAAAGATATCCTTATAAATAAAACGTAAATACAACACACATGACTATGGAAAGGATTTTTTTTATAAAATAGTTGTTTTTGATAAAAAATATTGAACGTTAAATAAATTACGTTTTTATACTAAAAAGAAAACCGACTTCAATGTTTGACTCTAAACGCGGTGTGACTCAGGGCGTCAAGCTGTCGATTCGATTTCTATTTGTGACATGGCTAGGAGGGAAGGTGTTTAGAGTTTTACGGGGAAACTATCAATCCCTCAGGAATAAAATTTATATGGGACCACCTCTGGAGTATACCCTTTCAAACATGAAAAGAATTTTGCAAATCGGTCAACAAATGGCGGAGCAATCGCGTAACAAGATACAAAAAACAAAAAAAAAAACAAAAAAAAAAAATAGTAATTATGTATTACCTCTCACTACACCTAGGCTCTAAGGAATCTTCTAGATTCCATGATGAGAATCAAGAGATCAAATACAAATGAATCGATTTTCCCCTATCTTACTCAAAGTCTTGAAAAAAAAGATTTTATTTAAAGTCTCTTGAAATATCGCTCTGATCCCGGCAATTAGTCTTCATTGAGCGGTATCTGTGCTTTGCATTGGTAATGCCGACTTTTTTTATTCAGATTCTTAAACCGACTGAGAATTTCTTATGAAGCGTAGAATGTCCTATGGCGGTCAGAAATCGGTGCTTTTCGGTGGTTGGACTGACGGCTGACGCATGGTTTTAGTTGCAATAGCTACGAACGAACGACGTCAATACTGACCGTCAGGATAATAGTAACACTAGAACGACTAGAAAAAGTGATTAGCTTGCTTCGTAAGGAATTGAAAATTTGAACAAGCCTCTGGTAGCTCAAAAAACAGGGTCATGCATGACTGTTTCCACAAGGTGCGGTAGACATTCTCTCAGATCATTTAATGTATTCTAGATCCTTCAAAGGTGTCTTCGTCAGAGGCATATCAAAATATATATTTGCTACATACCCACATCTTGCAGAATTTCTTTCCATTTAGGCTAGTGGGGTCGTTGGGAATAAACCGTTGTGATGGAGAGAGAGAGAGTGCAATGGAGAGACCATTCATATTAATATGACGTTAGTTTTTTTTATTTTATTTACATGTACAAAAAAGAAAAGGGCTTTGTCGCTGAGCGACTATACCGCCCAATCAGTAACATCTTAACTGGTTTCACTTCACTTCTTGGTTTCTTCTTCTTCATCTTTTTATTCCTTCTTCTTTTTAATAATGACAACTGCTTCACTTCACTTCAAGTATGTATATCATGTCACGTCAATTTGATTTTAAAAAACATGGCGGCTTGTCATTTCAAAACTCCAACGGAAATCTTTCGTCAAATGAGAAATCTTCTTGAATACTCCCCCATTCCATTTGCCAAATCTCCTGTTACGTATCCAAGGCTTCATTAGTAAAATGCCACCGAAATTACATAATAAAACCTAGTAAAACACGAGAAAACTAAATAAAATAGCAAAGCCACTTAGCTCCTTCAAAAATGGCGAAAGAAGTCCATATGACGTTAGTTATAAAACGGATAACGTTTCGTTGTAAAACAGTTTTTGATTGGTATATTGTTTTAAAAGTGTGGTTTTGAATTTACATTTTTGTAAGAGTTTTTAAATTAAATGTTAATAAAATTTTAGTTTCAAAGCAGATTGGTTGACAGTTCATATTTTTTTTTAAGTTGATATAAATGGTTTAATAATCGCCAATCTTCTATAAAAAACAGAGTAATTCCTTGGTTTTTAATATTTTATTTTCTGCAAATCAACAAAAATCCATCAAGTTTACTAGATCCTTTTACTAGAACTTTTTAAAGTCAAATAAAAAAGTATTGGTAGATTTTAGAGCCGTGTTGGTCAAATGGGGTTGTGCCTCGACTTTCAATCTGAAGGTCGTGGGTTCGAATCCCGGCCGTGCATCACTGGATTTTTCGTTTCGAAAATTTATATGCGCTTTAACACGAGCTCATAACGGTGAAGGAAAATATCGTGAGGAAACCCGCAGCTTAGTCAGCTCCACACGTATTGACGTCGTCTTTCCTGTGGGCCAGGCTGATTAAGCTGAGAGGATGGTTTAGGTGCTGGGCAAGCCTATTCCATCTCAAACAATGTCCCAGGCACTATAGCGTCCCGTTAAGTGTAGGCATAGGTTGCCTCTTGACGCTGTATAAATCATCTAGTATAGATGTAAAGGCCTAAGTTTTTTTTTTGGTAGATTTTTATAGTTTTTGTCGTTAGTTGGGGTTGACTAAAACCTATTATCTGCAGCTATTGTTTTTTTTATTCAAGCAAAAATTATCACTCCACTGTCACGTCCACTGTGTAGACTAGATACGCTTGCCGCTTCATAAACAGTAGGTAACTTGAATCTGCTTGTGCCTTGCTTCTGTTTGCCCCGAACACGACAGTAAAATCGTTGATCAACGTTCATTTCAAACATTAATCTTGCTTCCATTGACGTCTGTTTCCCTAGATGAGACAATACTCTATACCGATTTTTTTTCAAAGTTTCACTGCTTATTACTTTTATTATTGTACATGTAGTTAGTTGCCTGTTATAAAAAATCTTACTAATTCATGTAGGTAATTGGAAAATATTTGAGAAAACTTTTTATGGGCACGCTTTTTTTTGTGCACGTTTATCTCGGAAACGGCTTTTCCGATTTGGATGCGGTTTTCACTGTTGTATTATGGTACTACAGGATTATTAAGTGCTTGTTTTATTTAAATATATTCTGTAATAAAAATGATTGATCCACATAAAAAAGCCTAGATTGTCACCGCAGGGCTCAGCTAGTCAAAATATTATTTGAGTTCTCCGGATTCGTTGCATGAATAGCTCTGCTCAAAATGTTTTCACACCTCAAATGGTTGCCCTTTGAGACCCGTTTAAAACTGATCAGTAACCTGCCTCATCCAGTTAAATTCATATTTCATTTCTTGCATCAGGGAATGCGTGTATTAAATTCAGAAAATGATTTATTCGGCTCCGTTTGTATCTCTGGATATTGCTCCCGTGAAATGTGCTGAATATCAAATGTCTACATCGTAGGTTTAAATTATGCTTCAGCGGCGAAAATACTTGGTTGAATACACTTTTTGTGTCGATCTGAAGTGTATCTGATGTAAGTATCTAAAATATGTATATAATTTATATTTTCTTATAGTGTTAAACCAAACTTAGGTATTTCATTAAGAAATGAAAAATTAGAAAGAAATTTTTGATAAGCTCATATTTTAGCTATAGCCGATAAAATATGAGCTTATCAAAAATTTCGATTGTGACGACATGGATTCTGTGGCCGAATGGTAAGGCACTCCGGCCTTAGGAGGATCGTCTGATAGTTGCGATCCCGTCGGAATCGAACATTTTGAGAAGGCGATTTCTGAGATATATTTTAGAGAAATGAAACTCTTATTATTATATCTCAGAAATCGCAAACTTTTTTTTTGAAAATTTGAAATCTGGGTATGTCTTAGAGTCAGATTTTCATGCTTGGGGGTTTAAATCGTATGTCCCAGCTATAACAGTTAAGTCAACCCTTCTTGGTAGTACCACAAGGTGACTTTGAATGCGGCATCAATAAAAATCCGTCACATGAGCTACGTGTATACCACGTACCTATTAAATGGTACCAGCTACGGGCCAGCTTAAATGTCATATTAACAGTTAGCATACCACACATGACACGTTAAAACACATTAGACTTACCAGAATACTAACAGGTATCATTCCCAGAGAGAGTTGAATTAACTGAGTGGACAATCCAATGGTCTTGGATTGAAATCCTGTTATCAAAATCACGTATGGACATCTGTTAAATATAATGCCAAACATTATTTACAATTGACGTGCATCAGACTAATCTATTAGATATTTATTATCTCCTAATGTCAAAATGATCCTGGAGACAGTGATCTCGGCTGAGTCAATGATATTTTATAATCGAGTGCTGTACTTTGAAAGCTTGATGAATCTTTCTTCACATTATCGAGTGAACGTTTTCAGTTCCTAATAATAAATTATCTTAATTTATTTGATTAATTCCTTAATTTATTCAAAGTCATTTAGTATAACTGTGGGACTGTTTGTTTTGTTCTTTTAATTTGACTTTTTAATTAGCAAAGAGCCTTGCCATACTTTAATCTTCTTATAAGATGGGACAAATTAAAATTCAGCAAAGCTTTTCTTAGTTTTATCGTCTCGACAAAACAATTCTGTTGCTCATTCAAATGAGTTTGAACCAAACGTCTACCAAATTTTTTAAAGCTCTAAAGCCTAAGCAAGCAAATATTATTTTAATTAAAAAAACTATGATTATGCTACTAAAATGTTGTAAGATCCCAAAATCGCATTAAAAATAGAAAAGCCCTTTACAATGAAACAACAAACCAGCTATTCTGCTTTTGTAGCAAATGTGAATTTTTACACCCCCACATTTTTGTGTTTGGTTAAAATTTCACACTCTGTCGCGTACAGCACTTTTCCACTAAAATATACGGTTAAGTGTTATGCAAAACGCATAACGCATGAGTGCCAAGTAGTGTTCCAGCGTCAGTACAGTGAGTGGGGAAAGTGTTCTAACTTTTAGAAAACTTATTTGTTAGAGGATTTGATATAAAAATGTTGGTAAGATATTAGTAGCGACGGAGAGCTCATTGGCGTGGTGTGGCAGGCTGAGCATTAGGTAAAAGAGAGACGAGTTCTTTTCTCTCTTCTCTACTTTATTTATATTTACCTTGAAGTGTTAGCTTGAGGAGAATTGAATCCTACAATTCCTAGCTTCGGGTAGGCAGGCGATGAACATGAAACAGCAAGCGGAATTTACAAGTTTAATGAAGATAGCCGAAAGATACAGGTTTAGAATTTGGAAGAGAAACGACACAGATAGATACAAGAATGGAAAATGTGAAATTAGCGTAATATTCTATTATTCCGGGAGCGCAAGCGATACGTGTTCTCCGTCGGAACGCGCTAGGCGAGTGTGTGTCGCGGCGCCTGCGCAAGTAGTTTTATCGGCGCGCTGGCAGCGGCCGCCGCCTCCTCACTCCGCGCAGCTCCCCGCTGCCGTCCGCAGCATACAGGATTTCTTCTATGTTCGTTATTTCGCTGGTTCTTTCGAACCAGTGCGATGAAAGGATTTTAAGTAGGCATGTAGACGCCACAGTATTCCCCCGCCGAGATCGTGGCTGTGCTACGATCGATAGTAGTCTGGGAATCTCACTACTCTTCCACTGGCTGTTCTCTTGACGGGCTTTGTAGGTATGTTTTCTGTATCCGGAGTAGGTACAGAAGCTGTCGTAGGCGTAGTCATCAGCTGCGGCGTTAGCGCCGGCTGCGGCGTCGGCGTCGGGTCGTCGTTTGTGCTGTACGCAGGCTTCAGTCTGTCTACAGTAACGGTAAGTACTTTTTCTTGTACCTTAATGTCGAATGTTTTCGATCCGCGACGCATGACTTTGTACGGACCGGCGTATGGAGCTTGGAGTGGTCGACGAACTGGACCTTGACGAAGAAAGACGTGCGTTGCGGTACCCAGGTTTCTCGGTATGTAGAAGGGACGAGGTGAGTGCCACGAAGTTGGTTTAGGTGCCAGTTTGCTCATGCGGCTGCGTAGGCGATCAGCGAAGTCTGTGATGTCGATGTCTTCATCTACTGTAGTGTTGAAGAACTGTCCAGGCAAGCGGAGTGGCTCGCCGTAGACAAGTTCTGCGGCTGAAGATTGGATGTCATCCTTCCACGCGCTGCGTATGCCTAGGAGTACCATCGGAAGGGTTTCGGTCCATTGAGGTGACGCGTGGCAGGTGATGGCGGCTTTGAGCTGGCGATGAAGACGCTCGACCAGCCCGTTGGCTGCCGGATGATAAGCGGTCGTCGTGAGGTGAGTGGCCCCGATTAGGGCGGCGATGGACTTGAAGAGGCGCGACTCGAACTGACGTCCGCGGTCGGTTGTGATGCGCTCGGGACAGCCGAACCGCGCGACCCAGCCGGAGATGAAGGCTGTGGCGCAGGTGTCAGCTGTAATGTCGGAAAGCGGGTACGCCTCGGGCCAACGTGTGAACCGGTCGACCAGCGTGAGACAATACCTGTGGGAAGCAGACAAAGGTAAAGGACCTATGATATCCATATGAACATGTTGAAATCGGGCTGAAGGTGGATTGAACGAGGTAAGTGGCGCAGTTGTATGTCTCGTTACTTTGCAGCGTTGACATTGGTAACATTCCTTAGCCCATTGTCGACAGTCTCGTCTTATACCCGGCCAAACAAATCGCGAAGTCACTAGTTTCACCGTAGCTTTACCACCAGGATGGCTCAGATTATGCAGTGTATCGAAAACCTGGCGTCGGAATGCTGAGGTGACGTAAGGTCGGTGATTCGAAGTAGAAGTATCACAGTATACTTGCGTTTTTGCATCGGGTAGGAAAACCTTTTGCAGCTGTAGGCTGGATCCATCTGTTAAAAGTGCTTGGAGCTCTGCGTCGGTCTCCTGGGCTCGGGCAAGGGACTGGTAGTTCAGGGGCGTTGACAGTTCCTCGATACGGGATAGTGAGTCGGCCACGATGTTGTCTTTACCTGCGACGAATCGGATGTCGGTCGAAAACTGCGAAATAAAATCAAGATATCTGAATTGTCTCGGCGAACAATTATCTCTTTTAGTCGTGAAGGCAAACGTTATAGGTTTGTGATCGGTAAGAATGGTGAATGGTCTGGCTTCAACCATGAAACGGAAATATCGTATAGCTTCATATATCGCCAGTAGTTCACGATCGAAGGTGCTGTATTTTCGTTGTGCTTGATTGAGTTTTCTTGAAAAGAATGCCAAGGGCTGCCAATCGTTACCTTTTCGTTGCTGGAGCACAGCTCCAATAGCCTTGTCAGAAGCATCTGTCTGTATTGCGAGTTCCGCGTCAGGATCTGGGTGCGCCAGCAGTGTGGCATGAGAAATGCTTGACTTACAGTCTTTGAAGGCTTCCAGCTGTTCAGGTGTCAGGTCGATTGGCTTCGAAGTCTTTCCTTGCTTACCGATGAGTAAGGCATTGAGTGGCAACTGCTTCTTGGCTGCTTCTGGAATGAATCTGCGATAAAAATTTAAAGTTCCTAAGAATCTTCTAAGCTCTTTCGTGTTTTTCGGTACTGGAAAGTCTAGTATCGCTTGAGTTTTCGATTCCAAGGGTCTGATTCCATCGCTAGAGACATTGAATCCCAGGAAAGTGACATTAGCTTGTCCGAACGTACATTTAGAGGGATTGATTAGTACGCCGTAATCTTTGAGGCGTTGGAAGAGCATCCTAAGATGTTCCATATGAAGTTTTTCGTTTTCTGAGTAGATAAGTACGTCGTCTAAGTACCCATACGTGAAGTCGAGTCCATTCAGAACTTCATCCATGAAGCGCTGGAATGTTTGGCCTGCGTTGCGGAGGCCAAAGGTCATGTACGGAAACTCAAACATACCGAACGGCGTCGTTATTGCCGTCTTCGGTATATCTTCCTCGAAGACGGGTAACTGATTGTAGGCTCGCACTAAGTCTATAGTGGAGAATATTGTTTTACCTGTGAGTTGGTTTGTAAAGTCGTGTATGTGTCGCACAGGATATCTGTCCGGGATTGTGCGGGCGTTCAGAGCTCTATAATCACCGCAGGGTCTCCAACCGTCGTTTTTCTTCTTAGCTAGATGAAGGGGTGAAGACCAAGGGCTCTCGGATCGGCGCGCGACCCCACTTTGCAGCATTTCGTCGAACTCGCGCTTTGCGATCTGTAACCTTTCCGGGTCCAGGCGGCGCGGTCGGCTTGAAACAGGTGGGCCAGGAGTAGTTCGGATGTGGTGCACTGTACTATGTTTGGATATGGTTGGCTTACCAGCTGGGCGCGTGATATCAGGGAACTCTCGTAGTAGGTTATCGAAAACTGTGTCGTTTGCTGTGGTGCGTATAGACGAAATATCAGGTACGACCTCATGGGGCTGCGGCGCGTCGATGCCAAGCTTGGTGATTCCATCGATGAGGCGTTGCTGTCTACAGTCTACAAGGAGGTGATAAAAACTTAGAAAGTCTACTCCAATGATAGGCTTTGTGACGTCCGCCACAGTAAAGCGCCAGCTGAATGCTCGTCGTAATCCAAAATCCAAATTTAGATTTACGTGTCCGTACGTCGAGATGAGCGTGCCGTTCGCGGCGAATAGTTGGTACTTTGTCTTAGCTCGTGGCTCCCGTATGGCTGACCTAGGGAATACACACAGGTCTGAACCCGTGTCAATAAGGAATTGCGCCTTAGACTTCCGGTCAGTGATGAACAGGCGGCCAGATGATTTCGGACAGTCAGCTACCGCCACTAGTGACTGCCGCTCGCGTTTCCCGCTGACTTAAAAGTGCACGGCTCCCTGCAATTGATCGCCTTAGATCCATAAATGTAATGGTACCAACAGTGCGGATGATCCAGTGGGCGTTCTCGTGACCTCGACCGGTTCCTGGAGGCTGAGCGGTGGCTTCGAAAATTTCTACTGTCATGTCTGGATCGAGATTTACGGGTAGAAAGATTTTGTACCTGTTTTGTCAGTTCATCGACACGTTTCGCCATTTTTTCCAGAGCCGACACGGTACCTGATGATTCACATGTCGATGTGCTCAGCGTCTGCTGCGCCGGTGTGGAAATGTCATTGATCTTGTCAGCCAGCTCTGCTGCGGCCTGGAGCGTGCTGTCGGTCTGTGAAGCAATAATCGTTTGAATGTGGGTAGGCAGCCTGTTCGACCAAATCTGCTTGATAAGATGTTCCGGAACAGTCGGCCCAGCAAGATTTTGTAAATGTCGCATAAATTGGGAAGGCTTCCTATCGCCCAGTTCTTCGTGAGTTAATAATTGTTGTAGCTTACGCTCTTGAGAAGCCGATAATCGTTTGATTAACTCAGTTTTTAACTTTTCGTATCTACCACTTTCGGGTGGATTTAAAATTACGTCTTTTACTTCGGCCGCGTATTGAGGATCTAACTGGCCAACAACGTAGTAAAACTTAGTTTGATCCGACGTAATATTGGAAATAGCAAACTGACCTTCAATTTGTGCAAACCAGACAGCAGGCTCCTCGGGCCAAAATGGCGGTACTCGCACACCAACCCTCCATAATCCGGGCTGATTTCCGGAGCTTCCAGAATGTTCGGCCCGTTCCTTTGTTTGATCCGCGTCCGACTTCTTCATCTTGTTCGTCGTGGGTCACCAGTGAAGTGTTAGCTTGAGGAGAATTGAATCCTACAATTCCTAGCTTCGGGTAGGCAGGCGATGAACATGAAACAGCAAGCGGAATTTACAAGTTTAATGAAGATAGCCGAAAGATACAGGTTTAGAATTTGGAAGAGAAACGACACAGATAGATACAAGAATGGAAAATGTGAAATTAGCGTAATATTCTATTATTCCGGGAGCGCAAGCGATACGTGTTCTCCGTCGGAACGCGCTAGGCGAGTGTGTGTCGCGGCGCCTGCGCAAGTAGTTTTATCGGCGCGCTGGCAGCGGCCGCCGCCTCCTCACTCCGCGCAGCTCCCCGCTGCCGTCCGCAGCATACAGGATTTCTTCTATGTTCGTTATTTCGCTGGTTCTTTCGAACCAGTGCGATGAAAGGATTTTAAGTAGGCATGTAGACGCCACAACCTATTTAACACATTTTTTTATACTGAACGTAATTTTTAGAAGAAGTAAATTGAGTTGATGCATCCGAATAATGTGTGCAGGATTATTTAAATAACCATTAGGTTAATATAAAAATTTATGATTATTATAATATTAAGCGATTGCGGACTGCGTCCATTTTGGATATTAGTTCCAATTACGTTGGCTTACCTACGTAAGTTCATCCATACTATAATATTATAAATGTGAAAGTAACTCTGTCTGTCTGTCTATTTGTTACGCTTTCACGCCCAAACCGTTGAACAGATTAAGCTGAAATTTGGCATAGTTAAAGGTTGTATCCCAGGGAAGGACATAGGCTACCTTTTATCCCGAAATAATGAAAAAATCCCGAGGGACCGCGGGTCACACCGCGAGAGCGCAGCTAGTCTAAAATAAAGCCAACCAAAGTAAAGAACTTTATTCGCGACTGTCCATGTACAGTGCATATGGACCCAAGTCCTAAGTTTCAACAATATCTCGAGATTCTCTTAAAAGCCTGAAAAATATAATCTTGTTTGTCCTATTTTGTTGAGAAAGCAGCATAACTGTCTGAACCAAGGTACAAAGCTAGTAAACATGAAGATGGAAGAAAATGGAGTTTAAGAAACAGTTTCACGACTGTATCCCCAAGGTGTGGTAGACATTCTCCAGAATTCTCCATTATTCCAGATCCTGTGAAGATGTCTAGGGGCGGTAGTCAGAGGCATGTCCAAACACAAAATATTTGATACATGCCCACATTTCGCAGAAGTTAGTAAGTATTCCATACGTGAAAGGTTGCAAGCCGCCTTAACACATAAATGGAACATAAATGGAGTTTAAGGTGACCGAAAAACCTCGACCTTCTTACTACAAAAAATAGTCTAAGTAAAAGCTGGTCTAAAACGTGTTTAGCACTGACAAAATAACTATTTCTATTTAAACGATCTCTAAATACTCGTAAAACGCTTTTTTGTGGTAGGTAACAGTTTTTCTGACATTGTCAACATGGTGTTTCAACAGATGATTATTTGTTTATTTCCCAGATAATAAATATGGGAAATTAGCTTGCAAATATTGCTATTACAAAAGTTTATTTACAGATGCTTAACTTTTTTATATTAAGACTGAGAATGTTTAGAATTGGAGGCCTCTTCAATGTATAGTTAGTTATAGCTTTAATTTATAAATTATCTACAAAAGGTCTAAGTTTGTCAGTTATGTCAGTATCGATCGAAATGCCATCTTCATGTCTACCACTTAATTATTTATTGCTGAAAGCTACCTGGCAAATGAGTAATCTATGTTTATACTTGAGTCCATAGCCTGTGTTTGATATTAAGCACTTTGAACATTTAACATAGTGGAAGGAAAAACAGGAGCGAAAGTAGGAAACCAGTCAGTATTTGACTCATACTTACATACCTAGAGCCGAACATAGAAGCTCCTTCTTCTTTTGACGCCGGTTAAAATGTCATAAAATACTTTGGTACAGGGTCAGGTTCGTTCTCCCCCATTCCCGTTTTCACCCGGTCCTTTCTCATCCGATTTAGGTAATTTAGGTACGCTTTTAGCAAGAGTATACTGGTAGGCACAAAATCCATACTAATATTAAAAATGTGAAAGTAACTCTGTCTGTCTGTCTGTCTGTCTGTCTGTCTGTCTGTTTGTTACGCTTTCACGCCCAAACCACTGAACAGATTAAGCTGAAATTTGGCATAGTTAAAGGTTGTATCCCAGGAAAGGACATAGGCTACCTTTTATCCCGAAAAAATGAAAAAATCCCGAGGGACCGCGGGTCACACAGCGGGAGCGCAGCTAGTTAATATCATTGCATTGGTTTTAGGAACTTCTATATTATCTTGTTTACGGTCATTCTATATTAAATTAGGTTCTATCTTAGATTTTAGTCTCCACTCTCCAGGAACTTTAGTTCCTAGATCGAAACCACCGGAAGTCTGAAACATTCATCGGCGTTCAAACGCAAACTGTCGTTGGCCACATCCGCCGGAAGTGGCGTGTCATTTCCGGTTCATGGGATATTGCGACAAGGGGCATTGGACACTGTATTGCTTTATTTAAATGACCTAAAGTCGGTAACAAGAATCAAAACTAGCTGTTACCTGCGACTTCATACGCGTAAGACTTTTTAAGTGCCTAAACTATACTAATACCAATCTCATCAATTACTTATAATTATAAAATGCCTGATACAGATCTATAGTAAAAAAAACATCATCATGATCATGATCATGATGATAAATTTCAATCAGGGGGAGTGTTACTCTTCTAATAAACTGCCCCCTTAGCATGACCACGCTATCTCCACGGTAGAATAGAGTAAATTGACATATGAGTTTAGCCAAAAGCATCTTTTCTTTGACCGCAATAAAACTTAAAATCGTCTGAATGAAAACGTCATTTTCACTATTCTACCGTAGAGATAGCGTGGTCATGGTAAGGGGGCTGCAATATAAGATAATAATTCTACTCAGTGGATAACACCTGGTCGCAGACCTATTGCTGCATAGAATGATAACTATAGGTAGTATGTACAGTAGCCTCACAGGTCCGCGTATTCTCACATTTATTTAAATAAAACGTAGAATCCGAAAAATAATAATTTGAAATCACAACAGTCTTATTAATCATCAGACATCCCACTACATACGATAAATGAAGTGGGTAGCTATAATCTACTCGGCAGGTTACCCATCCGCGCCTATTTTGAAAACATTGCATACGATTTCCATATTTTCACACATCACTCGCCCAGAATAGCTGGGAAGTTCAGGATTTTTTATTGAACTATGTTTTCTATTCTATTTCTTTTTGTAGGTAATATTTCTAGGGTACCTACGAGTATAAGACGCTCAACGCTTAGATATGCTTAAGGGAAAATAGTGCTTAAAGAAGCAAAATGTAGTAATAAAATGGCACAGCGAGTCCAAATGACCAATCTAGTATTGGAACAGAGTCCGTGAGACAATCTTATTAGTTCAAACACTAACGCGTTTAGTGTCCAATTTCTGTAGAGTAGTTCGGAGTCTATTTCATGTTGTGATGGCAATTTAATGGTAGATTCTATCAGCTAAATAGGTCTATTTTTATAGGATCCATTCTAGAATTCACCATAACGATTTTTCCAACTGTTGGCATGCTTTGAAAAACGTTTGAAATGGACACCTTTCTCCTTTCAGGTTGGCAATTGTTTCTTCAAAACTGAAATATCTCGACAATATTATACATATTTCTATGTGCTATAAAGACCTATCGATAACGTTCGTTAGTGGCACTAGCATAAAGATTGATAGGTTTTAATTTCTTGAAGACAAAACACTTTTCATGCTCCTTAAGATAGGAGCGCAAAAACTTTGTCAGAGTCTACCAAACGTAGATAAATAAATAAATAAGTAATGCTGGACTTTTCACACAGCATCATCTAGCCCCAAAGTAAGCTTGAGCTTGTAATATGGGTAGGTACTAGATGGCTGATAAACTACTTATATACATTTTGTTTGTAAATACATATTATACATAGAAACACCCAGACCCGAGACAAATATCTGTAGGTCATACAAACATTTTTCCCGCGGCGGGGATCGAACCCGCAACCTTCTGCATCGCAGGCGGACCTTCGCCCACTGCGCCTCAGAGGTCGTCGTTAATCGTAGATAGGGCTTCAACTTCATATTGATTATTTTTACAACTAGCTGTAGCTGTTTTTACAGTAAAATACTATTCTATTTTCCACAATTTATTCCAGACAGAGCCTTATATACCTTAATGTTTCATTTTATGTTAGGTCCTTTTGGAATCAACGGAACAGAAGCGTGACGCTATATATTACTCAGTGTTTCCCTTTCGCAGTAGACACAAGGAAAACCAACTAATAAATCTTTCCAAGAATTGGAAATATTGCTGCATTTGTCCTGTTTCAACATATAATTTCACGTTCAATTGAATCTAATCATAAGTGAAGTAAAACTGATCGCTGTAGAAGTCCTAAATCTGATTTACATTACGAAAATAAATTAAAAAAAAGGAGTACATAGCTACATAGCTATGAGACACAATTATGAATCATAGTAAGAAGAAATGCCCCCATGTGATTGACGGAACTTTAGTTTGTTAGATATCGAAAGAAATCAAGATCAATTCAAGAGCGCTTGATCACGTATATTTTACAAACTATTAAAGCTCCATAATGCTTTTGTTTGGTAGCTTGTACGACGTACGTTCTGTAGAAATCGAGCAAATCAAAATAAAAGACAGGAATATTTTTTCAAATTGGTATTGCTATCAATACACGAAATAACCCACAACAACAATTATACCTACCTCTTGAGATCCGTCGCCTAATCTTAGGATGCGACACACACACAGTAATTACTAAAATTAGTGGAGAAATTGTGTTACTCTGAAAGATTAGTAACTTAGAAGGAACTTAGTAAGTTTCTTGCTAATTCGATTTGCAGATAAGTGCAGCATTAAGCCAGGGATTTAGTAAGAGCGTACGCGAGTGCGTTCTGTCACCATCATCATTGAAGTTTCATTAGATAACTCTCACACTCACCCGCGCCGTACGCGCCGCAGTCATTTTTCTGATTTCTGATTTTAGAAAAAATGCTGATGACGTCAGAAAATGCGGCTCGCTTCAGACGTCAGCAGCATTTTCTCTATTGAATTGACAGTTCGGCGCGTTCGGCTCGGCTGGACTGTGCGACCACCCTTAAACTCCTTTCCTCTGTTTCAAAAGAACTAGTAAAATGTTTAGAAGTTAAAATGATAACAAATTCACTAACTGCGTGAACTTTCTGATATTACATACTTTATACATACATAAAACAAAAGGACATCATTCAAGTTGGACCAAAAAATTAAAGTGCCGACCAGAAAGAAAAAAGATGAAATATACTGTTTTCACTACTAACATTTTTTTCTATGACACCTAACTCGAATAACCAAAGAGTTTCTAGTAATTTAATTTAGTAATTTAATTACAAAAAAAAAATGTTTTGTATGGGATAAACGCATATTTAAACGCTTCCATTACCGCTTCCGCTCATGCACTATATCCGAAGACTCTTTTGTGGCGGTTATTCAGCTAGAAATTAAATTATACTATTTGAGCAGATCATGCTGTGATTCGCTTTCAAATCTTCTAGCTGTCTAGCTAGATTTGGATAATACAATTTTAGTAGAATAATTATCGTTTAGTTAGGTAAAATAATAAGTACTAATTACTAAAAGCTAAAGCCATATAAGCTCCTTTCAAGCGTTATGGCCAAAATCTTTTGATTTGGGTTGATTTTGACATAATACGTTTGTATTTTGTTCAAATTTCCTCACCGATAATGCATTAATTATATATAGGGTCTTTCATTTTAAACTCACTTAATTCAGGAATTGGGTTCAACAAATAAATTAAAAAATATTTATGCAATATTTTTTTTGTTTTGTTATGAAAATCCCGACAAAATCGATAAAGACTATCCTTTCAATTGATTGTTGCTTCATGTATAACTTATTCCATTCGTGATGAAGCTGTGCTGCGGTTGGTGGAACGTCTGTTCTCCTTGAAAACCATTATGCAACATTTAAAAAAAATCAATAAATGATTAATTTTGAAGTGAAAACTTAAATCGGGTTAGGAATTAAATTAATACACTCAAACGTCTATTTACAACCCAAAAATGAAGCCTTGTCAGTTTGTGTAGTTTAAAATGAAAGACTCTGTATTTTTTTAAACGAAATCATTGTAATGCGCGCTCGAAAAAGTTGCTGTAGGTCTGTAGCTTCTTTTCGGTCATGTCTTTTGACGGTGGCCGAATATTTTCCGTTAATAAGTCAAGTATTGATATCGCAGTAATAAATCGTGTACTTCATTTCAGTTGATTACTAATCACAGTTATTGGGGTCCACTCAAACACATTAATCAGAGCTCTCAATAGGGCTGGGGGCTGGTCGTATTTACAGCGGATTAAAGGTAGAGTTATTTTAATAGACAAGGGGCTTGCAACCTATACATAGGTACTGTTGATACTCTAACTAATTTTTGTTACCATCTTTGTTCACACAGTTTGACAATATTTTTTGAAGTGAAAACTTCTTTAGGCGCGTTAGCGACATAGAGGAAATAGTTTTGAAATGAGTAAAAAACTTTGGATCCGGCTGGCGAAGTCACGTGACCATAAGACGCTAGACGCCTTACGATCACGTGATAGTATTTGGAGATCCAAATACATACCTTAGACAACCTTATAGGATCTTGAATACCTACACAAAAGACCCTAGAATATCTAACCGCGTTTTGGGGAAAGTCGTAGTTGCATCGCTCGTTTCTACTTCGAAACTGCGACCAAACCTTTAGGTAAGCATAAATTATATTGCATAAATTGACCGTATAATACCCATTACATAATGTACCAGAGATACCCAATTCAATGTCTCTCAGATTATGATATGAATCCCTAGGTATCATATTAGGTCAGTTTCCTAGTTCTAGGGTGTTTAGGAACAATCTTCTTGAGAAAGTCAGGGCTTTTCCATTTTCGCTAAGTGCAAATAAATTATTGATTGAAAAAAAAGTCAGGTTGGATTTTTCGTTATTTTGATACAAAAATATAATTATTATTTTTTTGTTATTCTTGTATTGTGTTACCTACTTTATTGAATTAAACTAACACTTGGCCATAAAAAAATTGCTTGTGTTTTTTGAAAAATTAAAAGAGTTTTTATTGTACAAGAAATTCTGAAAATAAATAAAGGCTTTTGACCCTCAATCAACCTAATAATTAGGTGCTGATAGTTAACATGTTTTTTTTGTAAACCTATTTTTAACACGTGCTCTAAACGGTGAAGGAAAACATCGTGAGGAAACCAGTTAGTGTTCTTATAGGCGGCGATGGGCTTGCAACCTGTCACGTATGGAATACTAACTTCTGCAAGATGTGGGCATGTATCAAATATGTGTTTGGACATGCCTCTGACTACCCCCATAGATATCTTCAAAGGATCTGGAATAAGTAACATAAAAAGATCTGAGAGAATGTCTACCGCGCCTTGGGGGGTCAGTCGTGAACCTATCTCTTTTTGTCTGCGACAATCGTAGAAAACTCACCAGAACATTTTACTAATTCCCTCTAGTTCAGTGTTTGTAATACTGAGGAACGGCCCTAGCCTTGATTAGAGATCTAATAATTCGGCTGATGTTTTATTTATTTTATTGAAATAATTTTATTTTATTAAAACTGACAGCTAAGTAGTTCAACTTCTGTTATCATTACTATTAAGTAATCTTGCTTTCAATACGACAAATAAATTCATTTCATTGTATAATTAAAATGAATTAGGTTAGAAGGTACTGAAAATTGTTTTTTTTTTTTTTTTTTTTTTTTTTTTTTTTTTTTTTTTTTTTTTAATGCTTTAATTAAATAATAACACAAAATTAATAATAATATGCTTCATCTTTATAAGGAACATAAACAGGTAAGTATAGAATTGCACTTGAAATCTTCTAATCAGAAGATTTCAGAAACAGTATTTAAAAAAACAATTAAAAATCGTTAAATGTTTTTTAATACTGTTTTTATCTAAAGTCATAATATTAAAAAGTAAGTCATTAGCAATAATATTAGATTTATGTTAATTTCGCATGACTACAAAGTCAAAAAGCATTTATTCAGTAGGACCGCTGGGATCATTAATCTATACTATTTCACTTGTTTTTTTTTTAATTTTTAATAGATTATTTTATATTTTTTATTAATAGACTTGAAAAAAAAGATGCTTGTCAATGAAATAAATAAATGATTTTTTTTTATTTCATTGCAAGAAAATGAGCTGATGATCTTGCAAATTCATGGCATAGGTATAATTTCATGAACGATAATTACATGAACGATTTTCACGAAGAGGGTCTAAATGGTATTTGTACAGAAACAGTGTGCTTGTGCATCTACACATGAATACCAACCCGCCTTCGTAAGATAGACCAACTCAGCCTGCTCTATGGCACTAGAGTGAATGGGGCAGTTCCAGCTGCTAATCCGCCATTCATTCACGAGCATTGATCTGACAATATGGCTCTAATTAATTACTACGTTTATTTTCTGAAAGATTCTAAATGCCGCAGCAATTTTGGATGCTCGTTTGTTGGACTTACTAATGACTAGCTGCTCCCCACTGTGTTACTTGCGGTCTTCACTTTTAAGGAGTAAAGTGCCTCAGTAAAAGTAGTTTGGTTGACAGGGGCATACATTTTTCTCACATTTGCAGATGACTCCGTAATAACTCATTATAAATATGTAGAAAATTATGCGTCTTTCCAGCAGGCGCGGTTGCAGCCTGACATCCTACATTATCCCTGTCCCCGCGGTCCCTCGGAAAAACTTCACTTTCCCGGGATTAAATATAGCCTATGTTCATCAGGGATAATGTAGGATACTAATGGTGAAAGAAATTTTCAAATCAGTCCAGTAGTTTCGGAGCCTATTCAATACAAACAAACAAATCTTTCCTCATTATAATATTAGTGTAGAAGTGTAGATTAAAAAAAACTTTTTCACGAGTCTTAAGAAATAACAGCTAAGCTACTTGATTACTTACTCATACAATCGATATGTCTGCCAGGTGTGCCATCCCCAATGCATTAGTATGCACAAACTCTTCAATATTATATGCTGGGACAAACGGACAGGCATAGCGTGCGAACACTTCTATCATTCATTTAAACGGCCAATTGCTTTTAAGTTGAAGCGGTCTGGCTTAGCCTTAATATACAATATTATAATGAAAAGCTTATCATAACCGGAGGAGCCATGTTGATATACCTACCATTTCAAAATGATAATATGGCAACATACAAACACGACTTATTTAGGTTGTCCATACTCTAAATACAATTAAAATAAATTAAATGTATTAAAATTAAATAAGTACCTACTAAGTCAAGCTCCAAACCAAATGGGGCTCATAAAGGATGATTAAGTAGACTCCACTCTTCTTATTTTTGTCTCGTCACATTTTCTCCCGAAGCTGTATGGTGAAAGAATTAGGCTCATCTCAAAGAGCTTCTCTTTATTTCAGTAAGTATGTAAGTTACACTCGAAAAAACAAAATTAAGTTACCTACCCAAAGTACATAAATTATTGGTCGACCCAATTTCCACTTGCTGAAAATTGTCTGATAAGTATCTAGTAGTTAAAACATCTGCCTGATAAATTTTAAATCAGAATCAGAGAGTTTATCAGCTAATAGCCTTATCAGAAACATGTGAAACGTTAGAACGCTTTCTGTCGGGTAAGTTGTTGTTATTATGACTTACCTTACCTCGTATAAGACTTCAAGTGGTGAAACTAGCCTTAAGGCAGGCCAGGTGGCTACCAATCGCTCGCAATCATATATTATTTAAACACACCTGACTGTCATACGATGACCCAGTTGAAGACAGTAAAAATGCATGGGGCATCGACTTTTGTAAATATACTCAGATACGTGAAAACAGTTTAGTGCATGGGACATTTACCTTTTTTAAAAAAGAATTTATTCAGTAAGACAGTAGTCCTACTGAATAAATTCTTATTAGGATGGGATTAGGTACTTAAAATAAAACTAAGTAATTCTACTCCTGTTCCTTCGCGACCAATGCCGTGTAGAACCAGGGCAACAAACACGGTTTGGGGCTTAGCTTTCTCTTAGGTCAAGCTCCAAAGGGGAGCCAGTCAATTAAAAGCGAGACTCGTCAAAGTAAGTTTAGATGCTCGTAAATTACTAGAGACAACTGCACTTGGGCAGGTAGAATGCTACTGTGGTTAGCTGATGAGGTAAGAAAACAAGACTTCGAGGACCAAAAAGCATCTCATTATTCATGTCATTCTCATTTGTACGAAAGGCCTCGCCTCTTTGAGGCGCTCTTAAAATCCTTTTACCACATTGGTTCGAAAGAACTGGTGACACGATAAGAAGAAGAAGAAGAACCCCGGTGAAGAGCACTGGTAGTCTAGTGGTAGTGGCCCCGTCTTCCGATCGTAAGGTCGTGGGTTCAATCCCGGTTGTGCTCCAATGAGTACTCTCAAAAGGTGAAGGAAAACATCATGAGGAAACCGGCATGTCGTAAAACCTAAAAAGTTTGAAAACATGTGCCAAGTGCACGAAAAGAGCCTCTTTGAGGCGCACTTATAATCCTTTCACCACACTGGTTCGAAAGAACTGGTGACACGATGAGAAGAAGAAGAAACAGGATTGGATTGGATAGTAGGATGATAAATATTCTAACGTAAACTAGTAGGTAGTACCTACTGGGTACGCATGTTGATGCAGGCATTGTGTTTCAGCCACAGGTTTCAGCGAATAACAAACCCATAGTTTTACACATCGCATGTGCGTATTATACTTGCTTCCAATCTCTATCAACATTATGTCGCTACTAAAATTTATAAACAATAACCTATCATCGGCCGTATCAATACAACTCCAACCTTTGCTGCTTGATAATGAAACTCCATCCTTGTGTCTGCAAAAATACTGGCAATGGTCAGCAAACCATAGCATGTTCGCGACTTCCTTATGAATTTCTGAATCAGGTAGTGGGATTTCCAAGAATAACAGATGTATCAATTTCAACAGATCTCACACACTGGAACTGGTTTATAATGGGTTATAAGCACACTGACGAAAAAATAGTTGGTACCTAAGTGACTCTCTTTAATGAAGTTAAAGAGAGCTTTTACCCAAAATAAATCTGGGCCCCAAACCCTGTTCGTTGCCCAGGGGTATTGGTTGCGAAGGGACAGTATTAGAATCACTTGGTTCTAAGACTTTTTATATTATTGTTCTTATCTAAGTGATCCCAGCAGTCCTACTGAATAAATGCTTTTAGGTTTTGAACTTCTTTTGCTGACTGTACCTAGATTTACATTTAGATTGTCATAGAATGTCTAGATTTTACCATCCACACACGTTACTTTCACACAACAGTCAACAACTCAATAAACTGTAGTCAGAACAGACATAATAGCATCTGCTCTCTCTTTCCCACATCTGCAAAAACACACACATTCAAGTCCTGCGCATGCACTTGAATCATTGCAACGCAACCAACAAGTTCGAATTTCGAAATTTAATATTTCGCTAGAGTGAGATAGGAATATTATATTGTTTGTGGGTTTTCCTCGTTGTCAGTTGGTATTCCCGATTGGTAGCGTGAGGTTGGATAGATTTGAATAGTGTTTTGTTTTCATAGCGATTATGGGGTCGTCACAATTTGTGTGTGGAGTGAAATTAAAAACAGTGTGCGCGATTATTGGAGTTTTTCAATTGGTAAGTTTTCTTATCATCATGTAAATTGATTACACGCGTGTTCTGTGTAAAGTACTACACTCGATCTTAATAATTATTTTATGCCAAGTTATATGACTATCGACTTTTACAATATTATATTGGTCTGTCAACAAGTGAGATTATTGTCACCCTCTTTTTACTCGAGCTATAATCTGATTCTGAAAATTCTTTCACTTTTAAGAAGCCTATCCTTGCTACATTAGATTTAGGCACTAGGCGATTTGCATAGGTTTATATTTTAGCGTTATACGACATTGTGGCAAGAAACGACCAAATCACCCCATACATTACATAAGTAACCACTTGTATATGAATCGTTACGTAATTATATCTCCATTCATTTTGTTTACAAAAAATATCATCAAATATTACCTACCATAGTACGGTACGCCTTTGCTTTGAAGGACAACTGATAATGTAAGTATACAAAGTTTTGCATAAGTATAATAATTTTATAATACCTAAGACAGTTGTCCTAATATAAAATAAAATTATCAATAGGTACAGTCACTGTCATTAACTAATTGCACAGATTAGTAATCTTGTTCGTGCACATTTCTGATACGTTACGATACTTTTGTCATGTCAATATGTGACCTTTGGTGGCATTCTCAACCTAGCTCTTGCATGTGGGAATGCATTTTTGGAAGTATTTTTGATATATAGTTGTACTCTTTTGTACTGTATCTTGTATGCAATATACTCGTAGTATTTTCATTCATTCATATATGTGCAGATTTAGGCCTTTACATCTATATGAGATTAGATGATTTATACAGCGTCAGGAGGCAACCTATGCCTACACTGAACGGGACGCTGCAGTGCCTGGGACATTGTTTGAGATGGAATAGGCTTGCCCAGCACCTAAACCATCCTCTCAGCTTAATCAGCCTGGCCCACAGGAAAGACGACGTCAATACGTGTGGAGCTGACTAAGCTGCGGGTTTCCTCACGATGTTTTCCTTCACCGTTAAGAGCTCGTGTTAAATATATATTTTACGAAACGAAAAATTCATTGATGCACGGCCGGGTTTTGAAACCACGACCTTCTGGATTGAAAGTCGAGGCACAACCCCATTCGACCAACACGGCTCAATAGGCCCTCAGTATTCAAACTATCGTGGTCTTTTACGTCCACGATGTTTTCTTTCACAGTTAATAGATCTCTTTAAAGTAGTTTTGTGTATATTTAAAGTGACTCATGCTTACGTAGGTAGTTATGCGTAATCTGCCACGACAAAAAAAATACTCGTATTGTTAAGGAAAAATGTTTAGTTAACATACAGCTACACAAATACAGTAGGTACCTATAGTACCTACGTGCCAAACAAAAATATTATGCGAACCATAGATCAAATAAACTTATTTTTTTATAACTATTTAGTAAAGTTTTCTTCTCGTATTATTAGTTTTTTCGAGCCAGTGTGGTGCATCTTTTGTGCACTTGACAATATGCTTTCAAACTTTGGTTCTTCTACTCATTATATTTTCCTTCATCGTTTGAGTCTACTGGCATAATTCACATACATTTTGGACTCTACAACATCTCAACATATTCAAAAACTCTAAGTTCGAATTCTGGGCATAAGTGGATTTTCAGCTTACGTAATCGTTGAGCACAGTAATGGAAAATATTTTAGGGGAATACTATCTGTTAAAACGAGCAGCCAAAAGCAAGATTTTTTTATTTAATTATTTAGAAATAAACACACACACATAATTATTTTACATTTGATTTTACAACAGATTCCCATAGCCTTGGGATGGATAAGGACACTAGACATTTATGTACCTACTTATATGTCTAGTGTTTTGTTACGAAATTGTTACGTACCTACGTAACAATTTCGTCACAGTATTGTATAGCATTTACAAAAACTTTATTATTTAGTTATATTTGTAATTACCACAAAAGGATAAATTATTCAGAATGACGTCATCGAAGCAGGTAAAACGAATTCAGTTCTTTAACCTCGCTTATTTAAGTATTTTAGTAAGTTGAGGCAAGGCCACTATATTAAAGAGGTTTTTTCCTAAATAAAGTATCTCTGCTATGGCAAAACAAGGTCGGCTCCACACTCCCCACATATTGACCATGTCTTTCCATTATTCTATTTTGAATTTTGTATAATTTTTATGCGCATCAATACGATTTCTTAACTATGAAGGAAAAAATCGTGAGGAAATCAGCTGCAAATGTAAAATATTTATGCGAATGCGCCATCATCCCGAGCTCTGAAAGTTAAAAGAAAAAATGGTAAGGAAACCAGTAGCATAATCAGCTCCATGCTAAAATGGGCTTATGCTAAGAATATTTTATGTACTGACTGAGCAAGCCAATTCCATCTCAAACAATATTTCGGGCAGTAGTGTCCTTTTGAGTGTAGGCCTAGGTTGTCCCCTGACGATGTATACCTACATCATATAAAGGAAATATAAAGTAAGATATAACTGTTATACCCGTCCATAATCGCCATAGCCCAGTCTTGTATAACTTGATTGCTTCCTGTTTACAACTGATGCCCATTTCTCAGTATCGTGTGTTTGTGTTCCAGGTGTCGAGTGTCGTGGACATTGCTAGCCATCTACTTATCGTGGGTATCATCACAAATGGCTTCCAATGCGATGTTGATGCCAATCTTGTAAGTCTATAAATACTTACAATTTACATATTTATAAATGTTTTGTTATATTATGCTTAAATATTTGAATATACAGACAGACACTCAATATTTAAGCAAAATTTTGGAAGTTTCTTACAACGAACTCGTGGGTTCTTGATACTTACTCGTAGATCGTTTAAGTGAAGAACTTTGTACGGCCACAAAAGTGCATGGGTGACTGCTAATGGCAGTAACAACTGAGCGCTTCCATGCTTTAGGTTGGAACTTTCAATTGGCTCCGGCTATAATATTAGATCAATGACCTTTAAAGCGGCCTAAAAACTCCGTCATAAGTGTTCGCCACTCACTATCTTCTAAGAACTTGATTTATTACCTTAAGGTTCTGTTTTCAGCTCAAGCAGATATCCAACGTGCATTACATGGAGCCAGTCCTCCTCATCGTGAACCTCGGCACCCATGGCTTCTACCCATTCCCTCATATCGTCAAAAATCAATTCAACACTTATGTTGAATACATGGGAGTCTCATCGACCCCAAAGTGTTACCCTGGGGTACTCCACGTGTATGTTGTTGATGTGTTAAATTTACTCATCAATTTGATCTGGCTGAAGTTTGTGATTGGCTATATCAAGGCTCTGGTTGATGTAAGTTACATTTGAATACCTAACAATTTTCAAATTATTGTGCTTCATGCACATGACACAATAATACAAAAGATGTAGTGATTTGGTTCCAGTGATCCAGCAAATAATATTTACCTACATATTTTATGAAAATAATTGTCAAGTAGTGTTTTAGTTTTCACCCGTTTTTAAATACATAAAACTTAGTAGAACTGCTTTGATCACGTCTCGGGGGTAGTAAGTCGTATAAATTTGATTCTAGCGACCAATTATGTGCAGAATCAGGGCAACAAACACGGTTAGACCTAGCTTTGAATTTGAATTTTTCTTTCAGCGTGACCATGATCTGATGAAGATGTTCATCAGCCTCTCGATCGTGAAGTTGGTGATGCAAGTCATGTACCTTGGCTACTACCCGGTGTCATTTGAGGGCTTCATCGATGTCCAGACGTTCTGGCTGCTGAAGATTCTGGATATAGGTTAGTTTGTAAAATAGAAAAATAACATCACGTGATCACTTAAACTGATCAATCATAAAGCTTCGATTTCATTTCTTGAGCTTTGTGATTGGTTTCTAATATCAACTCAGGTATTATGATTACCGTTGTACAATACGCAGCTCTCTTTTAGCTCTCTGAAGTAGCTGCACAGAACCAATTTTTGATGATGCCTAAAATCGTGCTATCTCGCTTACTCTACCAATCCTGCGCAATCATCTATTGCACCTAACTTCAGAGAACTAAAGATCCGTTTTGCTTAGTATACGTGTGTTTACTTACCAAAAAGAGCAGCGTCATCTATTGTAAACAGTTCATTATCCAGAGAAAACCAATACAAGTATGGCCTTAGTGTCAGTAGTACCATTGATGGTACAAGTGACACAACTTTGTATCCTTAGTACCATCAATGGTACTAGTGACAATTATTTAGGATCAGTAGTATGTACCATCAACTAGGCTCTAAAAGTCTGTTCATTAAAACTTGTTTTAAAATGTGGGGTTAGGAGCGTTTGGACTACATCTCAATTTGACTAGTTAAATGTATGACCAGTTCGCTATAGGATCAAGTCTCGATATGACTACATCGCATTTGGTCTAGATCGGGTTAATATGCCAAAAACTAAACTCTCTTTCTACTTCCAGTGATCGCTAGTTACATCCTCATCTTGATTAGAAGATACGCCAATGCCTTGAAGGCCGAGAATGAAGCTGCCAAGACAGTGGAAAAGCCTCCATCATATTTTGAAAGTCTGATCGAGATCACCCAGCCTGTAGTTGTAGAAATAGAAAGGAGAGCTACGGTTTTCAGTGTCGAAGAACATAAAGAACCAGAGGCGACTAAGACACCATTAGCTTAGATAATTATGTTAGTTAATATGATTTGATGTAGAAAGGTATTACCATTGTATTTCTTATCTAAATTGTTGTAGTCATAGTTTCAGGAGACATGAAACGAGTTCGATTCGTGCGATTTGTTAAGACAGGGACGTATCGGCTCATTTCAAATCACTTAATGTCTCCAACACGAACTTTTCGCATTTAAAATTTTGAATTGATTATTTTGTTCCTATTGTTTATTTAGAAAAATATCATCACATAGCCCTCTTACGCACTAGCTGTTGAACCACGGGGCGGCTAGCCACGCGGCTAGAATTTTAGTAAAAGTGCGTAAAATGAGGTCGGGCCCGCCACGTGGCTAGCCGCCCCGCGGTTCAACCGCTAGTGCATAGAGAGCTTACATTTATTGCATTAAACTCATTTATTTTTGTCGAGAATAAATATTAATTTGAAAACCTCAATCACAATTTGTATCATAAATTTTGTGTTTTATTCATAGTAGGTAGGAAATTATTTAATTAAATGATATTTTAACCAGTTGTAGGATCTTTTTTAACCTTTTATTTCAACTACCAATACCTACTACTCTATTGAAGAAGAATGACCATACTTATTCAATTGGGTCATTCTATTTATTTTGTTCAACAATCGGGTCAGGCCACATATCAGTAGAAATACACCCTTGTTGTTGTGGTTGTCTCAGCGAGGTGGAAAAAAAATTGCCATGGCCAATAAACTTGGTCGATATTCTCATTTAAGGCAATGAATATTCAGACATGGCCATATAGTATTATGCGCAATCATAGTAATATAGCATATGCGTTTAGCAATTCTCTGTGTACAGTTCATTATTCAGTTTAGTCGAGTTAGCAGATTGCAAGCGCTCACAATCTCTTGGAATTGCACCAATTTCACAGGTAAGCTGTATTACCTAGGACTTCTAATAGCTGGACAAGAATTTAGAATTATCTTTCTAACTAGCCCGGTTGCACCCGCTGCTGGGTGCACCATAACCAGAGGGCCAATATTACAGTTGCGTAGAATTCAAATCGACAGATAACGCTAATACTCCACCTGCGTCTAATGGCATTATTTGCCAAAACTGCATTGATTTATGTCAAGTATCGCGGCACGTGAGTTCCTGGTAAATCGACAGTTTGACAGGCAAGCCCTAACGAGTACCAACTAGCTGTTCGTAGTAGTATGGATTTCATTTTTATCTTTAACTTCAAGTGAAAGTCAATCAAATAACATTTTTGTATTAATGACGGGACGATATCGCGTAAAGATTTCAGATAATATTCGAAACGAGATAATATGAGAAACGTCCAGGTAAGGTAATATTATCTGAAATCTTTACACGATCTCGTCCCGTCATTAATACAAAAATTAGTTTAAATCGTGCGAGTTTAAAAAGTGAAATGACATTTTATCATTATTGACTAAATCGGACACCTAATCAAGAAAGTTTTCTTGGATTTGTTAAACATTACATTTTAGTGTCCAGTGACTGAATGTTCTTACTGTTTTCCTGTATAGTGAGAATAAAATTAGACTACGGATTATTAAGGTGCGCCCATTTTAATCACATACGAATATGGCTTCAAATAAATCTTTTTAGTTTAGGAGTTACATTTGTTTTTGCTGCAATTTATAGCATTTGAGGAATAATAGATATTAGATACCTACCATACTCGTAGAAGCTTGCAAACAAGTTTTCTCATGCTTGTTATTTAGCATTTTTTTTAATTCTCTTTACTAGGAGCATAAATCAGAACGAATAGGTAGGTATAGGTATCAAATATGCATTAGTTGGCTACTAGAAGTTAAGTACCCATACGAATTTGTTCAGCAACAAACCTAATGTTAAGTGCCTATATATCTATCCTGATTTCAAAGACTTTTATCGATTTTAAAATCACAATATTTTAAAATCGATAACTATTACTACTATTTAAAATCGATTAAAATCGAATACACAAGAGACGTCTAAAAGTAGGAATAAACATTTATTTATATTTGTGGCGCAATAAAAAGGCCTATAGGGGAACGCGTGAACTCATAATGGCCACGCTTGGTAGTGATATCGTTTCTGGAAGGGTGTTAGGGGAAATTAATAAAGGAGCATTATTAGCTTCTTGCCGCAGCGGTTTCACTTGGATCCGATCCAGGGGGTGGCCACGTTCACACCGGTCACCGATACCTGTACTTATAAAATACAGGATCGAGATCGAAGCGAACATTCTCTGAGATCTTAAGACGATAGTCACTTAGTGTCAACAAGGAGCACTCGTGGTCTGTCTTCATTCTTCATAGATCTTAGAAATAATTTTTATTTTTTTTGCCGAAGCACACGCCTAATGAAGCAAGCTTTAGGATAGCCTCAGTATAGATGCGTTTTTGTACGAATTCGACTCGTATCTACTCGAATTCTATCCAAACTAGTCGTGTTCGCATAGAATGTGCGAGGCACTGTATTACTCGGAGAGTGGGATCGTTCGTGCGTGTTCGTACGTGTTCGTAAGAGTAGAATTCGTGCAAAAACAAACGCATCCAAAGTGCGGCCGGTCTAGTGTTTGCCTGCAGTTGGTTTAAATGCGTCCATATTGTAATACGAAGTGAATATGCAAATACGAGCTGTAGTCGGGATTTTATGCAGTTTGCGGGCTGTGAAGATTGTGAATTTTGTAATATAGCTGGTCTAGACTTGCATAAAGTCCCTTTTAGTACGTAATGACCTAGCTTGTTATTCATCCGTATTGAAAGACCGCGGGTGAAGGTTAGGAAAATCTAAATATCTACATGTTGCTATACCAAATTAGAATCACTTCCTTTATTGTTATGCTACAATTATATTTAAAATCTGAAATCTTAACCTCTTTCCTAAACCATTACAATGTATCCAGCTTAACGTTAATCGTAAGAACGTAATCTCCAAAATTTACGGGATTTCACAAGCGATTGTGAAAATTAAGCAAAAGACGAGTCACCATTTTCAGAAATGCAAAATTAGCTTAAAGAAGCTAACTATAGCTATAGTTAAATAACAAAGTCTGGGCGTGAATTTTGTATACAAACTACTTGCATTATCTGATTTAATAATTTAAAAGGTAACACTTTTTTACTAAAATTGTTTAATGTAAGTAGTATAGGTGGGTAAAGGTTGTTCATCAAATCTTCTTCTATTATGTTTTGACCAAACGTGCTAAATATAATTATTCATTATACAGGGTGTAAAAAGACTACTACCGAAAACTGAGGGGTTACAATCAGACCATGATTCTAAACATATTTAGCGAAAAAAAGACCCAAAAAAAAATTTTACTTAGCTACGTCATTTTACGTTATTTTTGGTTATTTACTACTAGCACAACATAATAAGACCATATCTACTTAATAATTTCATTTATAAAAGCAAAAACCATTAAAACTCAAAATCCAGCAATCTACGTAAAACATACGCAAACATTAATCTGCAAACGATGTTTTCTCCGGATATAATGATTTTTTCGGAAAACCCTTTTGGATTTAGTTGTGTGTTGGGATGCTGTACCTACCCCAATCGGCTTCGGTAGACGTCTTTTTACACCCTGTATATGTAGGTAATTTACATTTAAGCGTTTCATGTATCAGTATAGAAACACGGATACATTGATTAAACGATTTTAATCAGAATACAAAGGATCTTCCTTGCTATCCAACACAAACGGCTCTAGGCGAAACCTTAGAGGGATAAATAACGATCTATGACCATGTGTGTGAATAAGTGACCATGAACATTGATTGACTTACACGTTCACACCACCAACAAATACATTTTTAAAGTTGGGATGTATTTTTGTTGCTCCTTCACGGTTCAACGGATTTGGAAAAAGTTTCATAGGGAGGTAGATTATTAAAACATAGGCTATTTTTATAAAAAAAAAACAAGTAAGCCCAGCCAGGGGCGCGCAGAGCACAATCAATTATAAATTGTTATAATAGTAATGATCCATAGCTAGTTAGTAGACTCTCTGTAACTAGCAGGTACAATATTATAATTTAATCTCTTTGTAAGCTTAGTTCAGAAGCAGTTGTATTCGTGCACTAGGCAATTTTGTTGATACATTTCGTGATACAAACATTGAATCCTTAGCTAGACGTATTGATTAAAAAAATAGGTACTTACTTAAGTATAATATTTTTATTTTTATAACTGAAGGAGGACGGGAGAAGTGATAAGGGCAAGGGAATGATAGGCAAACAGATATGCTGGTGTAAATAAATCTTTATCAGAAATAACGAATAACGAACAAAATCTCTGCTGGCGCAAGTTGTCCACGTCACAAGTTACAAGTATTTTAAGTGAAATAACTGAAATTCTCATTCCCGAGAGAGTCTCATCATTTATTACCCTAGATTCTGCAAAAACTAGGCCAGTAAAAGACGAACGTATCCATGTGCCTTACGTATCCAAAATTAATATTCTTTTATGATATCGTCGACCCATCGTGCAGCTGGTCTCGATTTTTATGTCCATTCTCTGCAACTACTTGATTGAAGCCTAACTCCACCTGTTATCAAGCATTGCCCTGAGTTGCTGGCTATACTGACATTCATTTTTAAATTAATTAACCTTTTATCACTCCTGGGGAAGTTGCAAAAAAATGTCTTAATCCCTAAATATTTCGCATCACTCTCTCTCAAACCCTTTGAGATCGTACCGCCAACGCTTAGGTGTCGTCACCTTCCATTCTCGGGCACCCAAGGGGTGATTGCTCACTTGGGTTTGTATCCGAAAGAAGTATTTGCAATTCATTACGCACGTGATAAGACGGTTGGCATTTCTATGAAATCAAAGCTTTGGCCGGTATGAGACTGCAATCTTGCACTACGTGTCGCAATGATGTGCTCAGAGAAAAATGTCTCAAAAACGCCCGCCTTGACGCATAAATGATAAATTATTTTTGATATTTTAATAGAGACGATTTATTTAGCTTTTCTCTATGCTTGGTTAGTTGACTTTTAGTACTATTTTATGAAAAAGTGTACTACGTACAAGTTTTTTGTACTACAATTTGAGGTTGTATGATATGTGTATTCTGTAAATATGTGAGTAGCAACTTAGTTTCATAGGCTGTATATTTTTCGAGGCTTTTTTCATTACGATGTTTTAAGGTGGTAACTACACAGGTAATTTATTTAAATAAATTATTCTACTGCGTGGTTCTAGAATAGAATTCATTACGTGTTCTACACTGCTTACTTAGGTACAGTCAGCGACAGAAGTTTATGAACAATTCTGAACAGTTCACAGTTTTCAAGTTAAATTTTCATGATGTGAATGTAAGAAAATTTTATGTTTTTTTTCAAACAGCTATAGTGCAAGGCCAAGCATCTATCACAAACCAAAATGATATTTATCACCCGTCGGATTCCGAAGACAAACTTTCTACGGTGACCGTACTAGGTGTAGGTACTACTCTTATCTTTAACAAATGGACATTAATGATAGCGATTACGTGATACGATTTATTCTTAAGTTTCTTACTTGAGATATAGACTACCTCTGCTGTGGCGCATTGGGCTTAGGCTTGCCGTAAGAAGGTGGAGGGTTCAGTTCCCGCCGCGAGACAAATGCTTAGTATCAGTATCAAATGTTTAACGTGGGTACAAACCCACACCAGGTGTGTAAAGACAAAATTACTACCTAATAAACTGTAGATACATTATCACTCATTACCTACATAACATACTGGACTGTATAAGTAAATGCGAATATGTATGTTTTACTGTATTCAGTTAAAACGGAACGAATTTAAATGGAGCGTTATTTTTACTAACGTTTAAAGAGATACTTAAAAATTTATGAACTGCTGTGTGAACGGTTTCTAAACTATTCATATTTTCAATTCAAAAAGTCAGTGAAACTTAAGAAATTAGCATTTTTAGTTATTCTATTTCACGAAGGCAGGTTGGTCTTTATTGTGTGTTTTGTGTACGTAAGCGATACAGAACGCTCATTCGTCCATTAGCGTTCTTGAGCTTACGCACACAGAAACAAAGTGCATGTGCAAATTGTGCAACGTTAACGCTAACGTGAGTGCAATAACTATATTTTGGATGAGTTGAGCTATCTATAGATCGTTTTTAACGATCCTTTCGATTAATTTGACTGATTGTATTGTATTTTGTTAAATGTAACTTAGTCTAGTTTCATTGTATTCTTGTAAATCTGAATATAAATCGGCATTTCTTTTGCGTGGCGATTCGGCAAAGTGGCCGAAACTCGCGAAGCCATCGGTATTGCCAGCACGTCAGCAAATCGAAACGGTCGCACGTGACAGTTCCTGCTCCTTACACTGAAAGCTCTATTAACCAGCTTATAGCTATATACAAGTATATTAGCTTTATAGCAGCTTACAATGAACAACCGTAATGTATGACGACCTCTGTGGAGCAGCGCAGTGGGTTAGAGTTCGCTTGTGTGTGACGCAGAAGGTTGCGGGTTCAATCCCCGCCGCGGGACAAATGTTTGTATGACCTACAGGTATTTGTCTCGGGTCTGGATGTTTCTATGTATAATATGTATGTATTTACAAACGAAAAGTATATACTTAAGAAGTATATCAGTTATCTGGTTCCCATAGTACAAGCTTTGCTTAGTTTGGGGCTAGGTGATGCTGTGTGAAAATGTCCAGCATTATTTATTTATATTTATTTATTAAACATGACCATGCCTGTCTTGTTTTTTTTTATTCTAGTTTTTTAAGACTCATGTTCCTACGATAATTAGAATTAAAAAAAAAAAACAAGATAGGTCATGGTAGAAAAAGGTTTTGTGGCATAAATATATTTGCTCTAGTGTCATTATCCAGGGAGGAAACAGTCGACTACGTTTGTATACGTTTGTATGGAGAAAGAGCTGGGTATCCATTCCTCATAATTACAACGAGTATCACCAATATATGCGCATACGGCCGGCTTTCTGTGTAACGCACAGCGTTTGACGTCGCTAGTTGAAAACGTAAATTGACTGTCACTTTTCAGGTTTTCATTTCATGAAAGTTGAAGTGGTTTATTAGAATTGAGAGCAAAACTTAGGGTTGCCGCAACTTTTTTGTAATCTTGGAAATATGAATAAAAATTATGAGAAATGAGACAGATTCGTTAAAAGTTGAAATTGTTGTATACTTACTTTATGCAAGTTTTTATAAAAATAAGCTGAAAATGCTAGCTTAGCAAGAAAACGTTAGGCTATAAAGTTAGTAGGTATCTCGTACGTATACCTACTATTTATCAGAGAGACTGTATAATTAGTGTCACGGACGTCTAAAGCGTTATAGTGGTGTTTATAAATATATTTAAACTATTTTCATTATTTGTTTGGGTACGTAAACTCAGACCGCTACATCTATTCTAGATATTTACAGCGTCAGTCAGCGATAATATTTTTCCCATTCTAATTCACATTGAGTCCTAAAACTCTTCAAGTTTTTTTCACAATTTGAAAAGCATGATCACAATTCACCTAATCTTAATTCAGGTGTATTCGAGAGAAAACTCGTCCCTTAAAGTTATTGAGCTCTTCAATTTTCATAACAATAAGAATTTCAGTCACAATTCTATCTTGAATTCCCACGTCAGTAGTCCCGTTTTTTGTGCTAGACAAGAGGAAAATAAATACTAAAAGGTATATTTTCTTTATTTCAGAAAAGAGATTCTAAAACTTTAACATGGTATAGGTTTTTTTTTTTTTTTTTTTTTTTTTTTTTCGGAGGGCCTAATACTAATGGCCTATGATGCCGTTTTAGTGTTACCGGACTATAGCGGGCACTGAAGGTGCCGAGACGCCTAGAGAGAAGTTACGACAACATGCGCAAGGGCACCTCTAATAGGTACGAACCTCGGCTTGGGCTGTTGCCGGAGAGAATTTACCTACCTATCTATCATCACTAGATGACGGTATCACTTCACCGTTGGCGAGAGTGATAGCGTCATCTGGATCGCCAAGAACGTTTCTTGGCCGTCTGGGGGTGGTATAGGCATGGTAGATATGATTGATGTAGGATTCTTTGAAAACGTGCAAGGAGCTAGTCAAAGGCACGTCATCGTCTTCTAAGTATTTACAAAGTAAGTTGTCGTCTAAAATGTCCAGTATTATTTATTTATCAACGTATCTAATGACTTCCTTCACATTCGTTGAAATATTTGTGTTTCTTGTTTCGATAAAAATAACAAAGTACATTACGCACAGCCGATCATTCCACACTAAACGATTGCGCAGTAACTACAGTACTCTCTAAAGTTAGGTGGTCTCTCGTCGTCTCTCTAAGGTCAGGTTTGGTAGAGTAAGCGAGATAGCGCGATGCAACAAACTAAGCGAGTGAGCGAGGCAGCTATACAAGTAATCAAAAATGGGTTCTGCGCAGCTACTTCAGAGAGCTAAAGATTGGTTGTGCGTACTGTACTTCTTGTGACGTGTGTCAAGTACCAAAGATAGTAAAAAAGGACTTTAACTTAAAAGCTTTTTTGCTTTATCTTAGTCTACGTCGTTACTGATATAATCACAATTTAACTTTGCACCGAATCGCTGACTTGTACAATTTATTTAAGAACGCCATTAAATTCGTCTAGTCTATGCAGTAAAGATACTTTAATATGACCTTTATATTTCATGGGAGTGTGAGTTATAGGAACTTAAAGTAGGAAAACTCCTAAAGCGCTTGTGCTGCTTGTTGACGTTCTTGGTAGATCGCTTCCAAGATTACTTAGTTCCTACTTATTATTATATTGTTTTCTTTGAATTTTGTTAGCTTTACACAGCTTTATATACTCGTTTAGCGATTATTTCAGCTTACAGTAGGTACCTACCTACTGTAAGCTGAAATAGTCGCTAAACAATAAAATATTGTTTGGTACTGTGGTTATGGGTACCTACCCATAACCACAGTACCACACAATATTTTATTTTAAGTACTACTGCATTTATTTTTACTGTGCCAGTATTCAGTTCTGCAGTGATATCGTTTAGCCAATAAAATTTATTGATACCATTTTACGAAATGAGAATATATTGATAGTTACAATAACTATTGAATTCGCACCATTGACTTCGCCTCAAGTTGAGTTTTGTAGAAAATCATTTTATTGAATTACTTAATAGGTATTAGGTAATCGTTCTTAGTTTGGTATATATACACTTTTTATATGCACTTTAACACGAGCTCTTAACGGTGAAGGAAAACATCGTGAGGAAACCCGAAGCTCAGCTCAGTCAGCTCCACACGTATTGACGTTGTCTTTCCTGTAGGCCAGGCTGATTAATCTGAGAGGATGGTTTAGGTGCTAGGCAAGCCTATTCCATCTCAAACAATGTCCCAGGCACTACAGCGTCCCGTTAAGTGTAGGCATGGATTGCCTCTTGACGCTGTATAAATCATCTAATCTAGATGTAAAAGCCTAAGTTTTTTTTTCTTAGTTTGGTAATAAAATCATATGCTTCAGCATACGATTTACAGATCAGCATCTACAGATAGTCAAGCAACAGCAGCATGTTTATTAAACGTGTAGCAAATATATAATAATAATAATTTATTTAATTATAATAATAATTAATAATAATTAAACCATTTTCATATCAGCTCATAATAATCTTATCTATTCCCATGCATGCTTTATAGGGTAATATCAATTTGATGGTGCTTTTATTAAAATGTATCAAGTAAAGTGCCGGCCGTTTCAAACATTACAAAGTACCCATAGGTACAGGTAGGTATCTCATCCATTTTCATACCGATCAACTTCAACACTCATCAATTTGAAAAGTTTTTTCACATATTTTTGGTACTTACTGGCATGTTTCTCGACTGATGAAACATAAAGTAGTGTTTCTTTTTAATGATGTAAATCTATCAGTAATTTTATGGAATCATATTAAAATGTTTCTATTTAAATAGAATTTTAATATCATTGCTTACATGTAAACAAACTCTCACAGTCTCAGTTTACTAAATACATATTTTAATTAATATTAAAAAACAAGCATTTTTACGAATGATCATTTTTAGACTATTTGTCATTTTTCATAATTGGACATTAGTCGTGCAAAGGAATAAATCATCAACGGTATCTATCACTGCAGTGCCTATCTTGCGGGCTCTTCTTACACACTGTTCTAAGTTCTGTTAGCGTTTTTGTACCTATTTAGTAAAACTTTTTGGTGATACCTAGGTAAATACTCCTTGGTGTGCAGTGCAGGTCAGGTCGATAGATAAAATAATGTTTTGACAGTGGCAAGTGGTGGGTTATGCAATTGTTTTAAAAATATTGTCAAGCAAAGATCATTGTAAATTAGAAAATGGAAAATAAAACCATTCTAATGTGATTAAACTTGTTTCTCTAATAGTTCTAACAGTCATTTTTACGCCTTTAATAACATCTTGTTCACAATTGGATTCTGAAATTGTGCGTCTGATGTATGTCAACACCCGTGTAAATATTTTACCTTCTTCTAGACAGAGGTGAAAGATTAATATCAAGAGCGATCATCCTATCCTAGCTTGAGCAAAAAGCTATACGAGTATACTCGTATAGCGACCTACTCCCACAAAATGTGAACCATCGCGGCGAATGCCCTTTATTTCAGATGGATGAATGTTACCACGGATCGTTAAAGGTCGTGGATTCAAGTCCCGCATAAGTATGCGGGACTTGAATCCAGATATGATAATGATAGATTTTTAAAATGTATCCCAAATATTTCACTTGAAATATTTGGGATACATTTTAAAAATCTAGAGATTATTCTAACGTGTATTTAAATGTTCATGAAATAAAGTCAAAATTCAAAGTATATTCAGTAGGACAGCTCGGATCATTTAGAATAAGAGCGTTTTCGGAGCTATGTAGTTCATACATTTTACTTGCCCCGATATCGTATCGGCGTCCGATACCGATATCAGGGCCTTTATTCATAATACAGCGGAATGCATTCGGTTCGGAATCGACCGACATCAACCAATCACAGTGCAGGAATTGATCCGAATTTGACGTTTCTTGCACTGTGATTGGTTGCTGTCGGTCGATTCCGAACCGAATGCATTCCGCTGTATTATGAATCAAGGCCCAGATCGGATAATGTGAAACCGCTCTATGGAGTAAAAAAAGTAAAGGAGTTCTTAGGAAATAGTCACTTCTATCCTCCTCTAATTCCGTGTAGGTGCCTATCCAATACGATGCCGGTGCGTTTTATGTTTATTTGGATGATATTTGTCACTTCATGAAAACACAGTATCGCGGGATGACGCCAATTTTACGGGATCCCTACGTTTCCAGAATTCCAATATGCTCGCGGTTGTTTGAAGGAAATTTGCCTTCCTATTTTGGTTATTTACCATCACGACCTTAGAGGCTGCCTGAACAAGAGAGTAAATTCTGATGTAAAAAACCATACAGGATTCATCATCTTCCTGCCCTTTCCCCACATTATGTGGGGTCGGCACAACATCCATTCTCCTCCATCAGCCGTCATCTCAACATCCTTTCTTACTCATGTCATCCTTTACACAATCCATCCATCTTTTCTTTGGCCTACCTCTACTCGTAAGTCCATCAACACTCATAGCAAGCACTCTCCTAGTTACATGACCTTCTTCCCTTCTCATTACATGCCCATACCATGCTAGCCTGTTGCTCCTCTTTTCATTCACTGGCGCCACTTTCACACTTCCTTTTTTAAAACCATATAGGATTATGTCTCTAATTTCTAAAGATACCTAATCAATCAGGTTCTTGGACTTTAAAGATCGCTTGTCATAGGTAGGTGTCTCATTATACATATACATGGGCATTATTCAGAATGTATCTTTCCTAGCAGCTCAGGAATCTTAAAAAAAATACCGATTCTGAAATTAAAAGAATAAGTAACTTTTCGTCCTTAAAAACCAGATCGCTCGTCCAAGCAACTCGCCATTCAAAACCAGAGATTTGTCATAACAAACGAAATTTCCTAGTGTCGTAGGAAATTATTAATTTAGCTTATAGCCCCGGGCTGCAGCTGTAAGTCTATTTGGGCGGCAATAATGGTCTAGCTTGTGCTTGAGATACGTCTAGGGCAGCCCCGGCGCCCCGGTGGGGCCACGAACTATACTCTGCCATAGGAATCGCTGGATCAGTATGGCGACCACCAGCCTGATTTTACACAAAAAAAAATGAGCACGACTGCTGATGTATGTATCCTCAAGGCACGGTAGAGGTTTTCTTTGACGACCTCTGTAGCGCAGTGGGCAAAAGCCCGCCTGCGACGCAAAATGTTGCGGGTTCGATCCCCGCGGCGGGACCAATGTTTGTATGATCTACAAATATTATATATATAATATTTGTCTCGGGTCTGGGTGTTTTGTACCTATAATATATGTATGTATTTACAGACAAAAAGTTTATAAGTACTCGTAGTCATCTAGTACCCATAACCCAAGCTCTGATTACTTTGGGGCTAGATGATGCTGTGTGAAAAAAGTCCAGCATTATTTATTTATTTATTTGAGTAATAGACGCCCCGTATACACGATGCCCAGAATATTAACTCTTGCTCCGTTGAGTTTGAAAAAGTAAAAAATGGTATGCCAGAATTGCATCGTGTAACCGGCGTCTTAGTGGCCCCTCCAATGAAAGAGGCCACCAGCTCCATTAGCAAAGCGGACCGGCTAATTTGCATTCAAGATTGACACAATTCGACGAAGCCTCACCTGACACCTGTCTTATTACTGATTCACTTGCCTGAGAAGCAGTGAACGTTATTAGACATCGTTCACGTCGCTGAAGGAATAGTTTTATAAAATATTGCTAAAGATATTTGTTTTAGTATTTTCTGTTATAAACCGACGAAAAAGGAGGAGGTTCTTCGGCTTCGGTTATTTTTATTCTTGTGATATTGATACTTTTCCCGTAAAGCGCAAAATAAACCTTGTAATTTTCCACCTGGTCTATCATTGAAGACAGTTGTTTTTTTTTTGTAGTTTTTAAAACGTAATTTTTACTATTTCATACTGTCTATCAACAGGTTCCATATCACCCATGGTTGAAAAAGTTTTCTTCCTGGTACTGTGGATGGAAGTACAGAGTGGAAAAATAACAACGGATTCTCAGACAATTGAGTCTTAGCAAATCCTCCGAGGGTTTTTTCAGCACCTGTAGGTCGTTCTCGTTGTAAAATATTTCTGTTGTCAGCCGGATTTTGTAAAAAATAGACAAGATTTTTTTTTAATGAAACATTTGACACAAAACCTAACGGAATTGAGCTAAGGAAGATAGTGATGAGATTTATATTAATTACACCTAAACATGTGCTGATGTGCAACACGAGCTCTTATCTGCACTCGTCTAAGGTTGAAAACATTCTACCATTTGTGTTTTGACTTGCCTGATACCTACTGCCTTTTTCTCATCTCCAATTATCTCAAAAGTCTAATATAATCTACAACAATGACATAAACAGAGTTATTTGTAAAACACCGGTAACCTCTCAGGACTGTATTACAATCATCATAAACAACAACTATTGTTCTATGACTTTTAAAAATTCATCATATTCTAGCTAGTTCATTAGATTTTCATACAAAAATAAAAATATTTAAATTGAACGCTTTAAATGTTACGAAGTCTATGCTAAGCAAAAGAAAGCGACAGTACAATAGCGAGGGGAGCGGGTTAGGGCGGCGGGGGCGCTTGAAATTGACCTATTTAATACGGAGTTGAAATGTGTTAGATAGGACAACGAAATCTTGAAGGTTTGTTTTTGGTAAATGTATTATGTTTTGTAAAATGTCATAGAACAAAAATTGTTGTTCATGATGATTGAAATACAGTCCTGAAAGGTTACCGGTGTTTTACAAATAACCCTGTACATTGTTAGCAGTCGGGAGCCAGTTTTGCTTTTTATAAGCCAATTAATACTTAAATAACCCAAACCTAAAACTAATTATTAATAAAGTCTAAATTATGCAAATCTAATCAAATACAAGTATTTATTAAATCATGCTCCTCCCAACAATTTTAAACTCCTGTTAACCCAGATAACCTCTTGTAAATAATTCCGAGGGTTCATCTGTTAGTTTAGGGCCTCAAATCTAAGGGCGATAAAGTTATTCAAAACCTGGCTCTTTTTACTGAATTTGTGTAGAAAGCATGTACTTTAGCGGCAAAGCCTGCTTATCATGATCACCATCTCTGTGATAGAAAAGACTAAAATGAATTTGAGTAGTAGACAAAATATTTTTTCTACAAACGCAATTGTTTGATTACTTATTAACCGAGGGGATAAAGAAGTGTACGAGTATAATGTCAAGGGGCCACATTGATTCCCGCACGTACATACCTAAGGATTCTTGAGTTAACTCCCGAGCGACAGCAAGGGTGTTACTTTATAAACGAGGGAGTAATGACTAGAATCCTGAGAAAGCGAGGGATTCAAGCGCGCCCAAGAATAAGACAGCTTTTTTTATCCCCGATCTACTTTTTACACATAGGTACAGTCAGCAACGAAAGTCGATTAACAGTTGGACTTTTTAAAATGGCTTTTGTGTTCGATAACCAAGAAAAAATAAACTTTTCTTGGGAAATTATTAGGAACCAAGACTTTATCTTTAAATAATAGTAAAAATGTTGGTCATGATGTTACGGATTTCGGAAATATTCAGATTTGTGAAACCTAAAATCGACTTTCGTTGCTGATTGTACCAACTGAACTGTGAAAAAAATAAAGCTATATCTAAAATATCATCGATTTATACCTTTATGTTTAACCCGAAAAATTATAACCAACTGAATTCCCGCTTCCACTCTAAATGCGACTTTAAAATGAAAACCGAGCCCACCCGGGCTTATAGCTAATTTTGCGAATGACTTTTTACACCATTACACCCGAATACAGAGCTTAGAACAATGATTATAGTACTGAAAATCCCTTAATTAAAAGTTTAATCCTGAAGGAACCCTACTGACCAGTAATCTGACGCTACATTTAAGTCGCGTCGGATTCACTTTGAGGACTAGAGGCTGCCTTTGTGCTTTTGATTAAAATAGTGGCTTCTTTGTTAAACAAGTTAATGTTTGCTAGTCTTGTGTTTAACGTGACACGGGAATTATTCGCTTAAAGAGTAGACGAGTGAGTGTAGATAGTTTCTGGTTACAAAGTTATGTCATGTGGGAGAAACTGGATCACGGCTTACATACAGCACATACAATACAGCAGGTCTATAGTGCACAAAAAGAGCCTCTTCACTTATCCTAACCTTAATCCTTTCACCACACTGGTTCGAAAGAACTAGCGACACGACAAGAATACGACAGCACATACTCTCAAGACACTCAAAATCCTTTGAAGACTCTTTCCTAAATTCTAAGAGAAACAATATTTCGACATTTGGATGTAACTCTCTCTCTCTCTCTCTTAACTTACTAACTTTAAAATATACCTACTACTACAACTAGGTACGACTCATTTTACTCTCGGTAGAGATCGCAAGTTCAAATGATGTTCGTGTCTCAATAATTTAATAACCATTTGCTAATGATCCGACCAACTTTGAACAAAATCAGTCAGAGCGATAGAAAATAACCAGTCGAGTTTGAGTGTTCGACTGACTTTTTCGAATGCTCATTTAATAGAATTTTGCAGAACTTTAAGCCGGTAAGCCCATCGCCGCTAACTTTCATTTATATGTTTCATCGGACGTTTTATTGGATATTTTAATATCCACCCCTTTCCAGCTGAATTGGTGCGGTTTAATGTAATGCTTTTAGAAAATTAATTTCTATGTGGTTTGATGAAACCTTTTATAAGTTGATTTGACAGATGTTACCACCACTTAGCATATTAAGTGGTTATAATAAGTAGTATAAAAAAATAGGTACCTAGAGCAGCCTAATTTAAGTAAAATTCCAGAACTAGAAGAATTGTCAAGAAAAAATATTGTGTAGGTACCTATAGGTTTTTTTATAATATAGTGTAGGTCCTCAGACAAAGTTTATTTATTTAAATTAGGATACCCAAAAAAAAGTTTCTTATTCCTAGTGTTCCCATATTATCATCACAACATACTTACGTAAAAACAACAACTTAAAATAAGTAGGCTTGATGCCTAGCTAGGAGTATGAACAGTTTTAGGTACACATTTTTGGGTAGATACACGTAGGTAAATAGTTGATATTATAAGTTTATACGTCTTATATTTGAATAAGTTGATACCTCATTTCCAAAATCCGTGGTTGATACATATTTTCAAAAATAAACCTTACAATTTCATCACAAAGCGGTTCATATTAATTTATTTCAGAAATTCTTGTGCGAAGCGCCAAAAGTTACCAACTAGTTTCCTTTGGCAGTTAAACCTGAAATTCATTCATCCATTTGTTCAAAATTCCTTAATCCACTTACGAACCCGTTTGGTTATTTGCGGTACGGTATAATGAATTTACACGGTCCAAAATGTTTAGCAATGCACGAAATCAATTACATATTTTGAAACTACATTTTGGAAAGGATCGCATTCCATAGGTTGTTTTAGGTTGCAAGGCTATTCCTTCTAAAAAATGTCCTAGACCCTAGTGTTCCTTTGAGTACAGACATAGTTTTTGCGCCTGAATCTTCATAAAATAAATAATTTATTACAGTTTTGCAGACTTAAAACTTTTTCATCCTCTGTCATTGCGTAGCACAAAGACAAGACACATAATGCCAAAAAAAACTGCAAACCTTCACTAGTCGGAGAGGCACCACAAAAAGAGAATAAGTTAATTATCTGTATACCTACCTTATTTACTTTATTTATTTATTTTCTACTAATTGCTATAGATTTAAAACGATTATAGATAGATAGATTAACGCTTACACAAGAACCTTATACAGAGAATATATAAAATAAACAAATTGTACAATGGGCGGCCATATCGCTAAGAGCGATTTCTTCCTGGGAACCATTTGTATGGACAGGATAGTCGAATATAGAAATACAGCGGTGTACAAAAGTAGAGAACAGTAACAAACTAAGTACCTACCTATACACACACAAATTACACATAGAGCACTGAAGAATAGCAAACCCACTAATAACTAACCTACAATTAAACAATACGAACAGAGTACATAACACGTATATAATGATAAACTGTGACGAACTTACATAAAACTTGACTGAGTGCTCTTTTTCATTTCATATTCATTTATTCAGTTTCATAGCAAAAATAAACTTTGATGTATTCCACGCGTCGGTATTCAAATAGGTGTGAAATATTTGAAGCCGTTGATGAGGCAATTTAAAAATTTGTATTTGTTTGTTTTTTTCAAGGGTTTTGTGAAATTGGACTGGTTGGTGGTCGTTTTTATGCGAGCTAGATTAAAAGTTACAATGTAGTTTTAAAACTTTCGGTCATTCTTATTATAAAAAATATATTAAACGTCAAAGGTGTTGTTTAACTAAATAATCTCTTAACTTACTAAATAATTTAACTAAATAAATAAAAAACTAAATAATTTAAATACTCCATTTCATAATCCAATAATATCTATAAAACTATTGTCTCGTTATTGTACTGTCCTGCGTACCTATGCTCTTGCTATTTTTTTAACCTACATTATCCCACGGCTGGGCAAAAGTCTCCCCCATATTTTTCCAATCATCTCTGTCTCGGCACATTTCCCACCAGCCTTTCTCAAAGGCATCGAAATCGTCACGCCAACGTTGCTTCGGCTTGCCCCGTCTGCGTCGCCCATCTGCAGGCAACCATTGTGTGACGACCCCTGCCCATCTAGTTAATAACATATGTCTCCAATTTTCTTTCTTGACAATATCACATTCTAGTCATTTTTATACCTAGTCATTTTTCCTGATAGACCTAAATCGCCAAAAGCCTATTGGTGCGATAACGTTAAAGTTCGTTTATGAAAACAAAAAAGTGCGTCTCGAGATTAGCAAGTAACTTTTTTATAAGAATGACCGTATAACTTTGTTTTAGATTTTGACGACCACTCTACTGTGACCTCTGTGAGGGCACGAGTGATAAGTGAAAGTCAGTCTTAATAAAAATACTAAATAAAATAATGCTGGACATTTCACACAGCGTCATCTAGCCCCAAACTAAGCAAAGCTTGTACTATGGGAACCAGATAACTGATATACCTATTACTTATATAAACACATACATATTATAGATAGAAACACCCAGACCCGAGATAAATATTTGCAGGTCATACAAACATTTATCCCGCGGCAGGGATCGAACCCGCAACCTTCTGCGCCACAGAGGTCGTCTAACTTAGTTATTTCCCGCAACTTCTGTTGCGAGATGAGATGATGATAGAAAAGTAATCTTGTTTCTCCTCATTAACTTCAGCTCCTACATGATTATTATTAGAAAAATAATGGCATTGATTTTGCAGTTAGGTAGAAGCAACTTTGAGAAGGAGGCCAAGAGGAGGATTCAGCTGGGCTGGGCAGCATTCGGAAAACTACGTCGAGTTTTCTCGTCACCCATACCACAGTGTTTGAAAACGAAAGTTTTCAATCAGTGCGTCCTACCTGTCATGACATACGGAGCCGAAACGTGGACACTCACAGTACGGCTAGTCCACCAGTTTAAAGTCGCTCAGCGAGCTATGGAACGAGCTATGCTCGGAGTTTCTCTGAAGGATAGAATCCGCAACGAGACTATCCGACATAGAACCAAAGTTGTCGACATAGCTCAGAGAATCAGCAAGCTGAAGTGGCAGTGGGCTGGCCATATCTGCCGAAGAACCGATAACCGTTGGGGTAAACGAGTTCTTGAGTGGAGACCTCGACTCGGCAAACGTAGTGTAGGACGCCCTCCGGCCAGGTGGAGTGACGATCTGCGAAAGGCTGCCGGCAGAAGCTGGATGCGTCGAGCTGAGGACAGGGCGCAATGGCGCGCACTAGGGGAGGCCTATGTCCAGCAGTGGACTGCCATAGGCTGATGATGATGATGAATGGCATTGAATAAGTATTTTAATGTAAACACAACTATCATTCTTCTCTTGTTCTACGACAAAGTTCAAATTAACTTCTCACAATCAACTTTTTCAAATCAACCCATGTCTTACCCACCTTAATCGTTTATTGCCGAGCTTTTAATTGGTATAAAGAGGTGTTTGCGTGGCTCATTTAAGCGATTTCACACCTTTCGAAGAAACTTTACAGAACAGGTTTACATGATTCGGAGAACTCTACTTACGTACCTATCTTGGGTTGTAACTTCTAGTAAAACTTCTTTAGTCTGAGTTGCACATTTGTATTCGACAAATCCATTTTTTACAATGCCGGAATCAAGCTGTTTCTTTTTAAAATCAGCTACCAACCACTTCCGCTTGTCAACGTCAAAATATTGGTCAATGCATGAACATTAATTTCATTTTACCAATAATCTGCAAATATTTATCTCGGGTCTGGGTGTTTCTATGTATAATATATACCTATGTATCTACAAACAAAAAGTATACAAGTAGTATATCAGTTACCTGGTTACCATAGCTTTGCATAGTTTGGGGCTAGGTGATGCTGTGTGAAATGTCCACCATTATTTATTTATTTATGATTTGAAACCGCATTGTTTTTTTTAAGAAACTTCTTTTGTAAACTGAAGAAATACTCAAAACTATCTCTATCTACCTAATGGTCTGTTGTTACTTTTTGTATATTAGGTACCTACCTTATTTAAATAAATAAACTGTTGCTGTCTTATTTTTTTTTAATCTTTCAATATCTATACCTACTTACATACCTAATAAATTGTTTTAAAACCAAATGTGCACCTTACAACTTGATTCGTATATCAGGGTTCAGGTCATACATAACCTTTAGTTTAATTTACCTTTGTCGGGTAAACATACCCAACCACTATTTGTGTTATAAAGAAATTCCAAGCATAGAAATCAAACAAAAACTCTAGGGTCAAGTGGGCGAACAGATTGTTAATCCTACGTCAATGAGGGAGGGTCACTGTATTGTCTCGTTAAAATGGTTTGCTCTGGTTCACTTTGGTTGTCCTAGTAAGAAGAGTATTGTCAACCTGAACAGGGTGAGTTTTAAGTACCTACACAGTCTCTTTGATGGTTGATTTTTCAATAAAAGATACCTAGGTAACTTCAAAAATATTTTGTAATGTTAACTCAGTTTTTTAGAAGTATTCATGTTTTTCTTCAATACTACAGGGTGTTCTGTAAAGTGTGTATATTATAGTCCTTTACTTAAAGGTATCTTAATAAACCAGAAAATAAAGTGTTGGTCTCAGTAAAAGTCAGATTTTTTACTTTTTCGGATGAGAGACATTTAACGGTTATTTAGATTTTAATTTTCTTTACTTAAGTAAAATATATTTGCACATGTTACTTAAATTACTTTAATTTTTTGATGCAAACTGTAGATTTTTTGTTTGTTATCACTAACACTAACTATTGTTTAATTTCTTAGTATTATAATGTCGCTGTGTATAACAGTTGCTGCTTTGTGTGCACACTGGCGTCACGGAAGACCAGCATTATACGAGTAGTAGCTTAAGGTGCATTTACACGATGCGATTTCAACCCATACGATATCGTATCGCATGGCAATTTTTCACGTGTAAACGCTCATCGTATGCGATTTGTCATTGTTAGCGCGACGCTCGTCGGCACGTTCAGTGGGCGGGGCTTAGCAAATCGTACAAAAAATCGCATCGTGTAAATGCACCTTTAGTAACATCTACTATAACAATATGCTGAGTGGCGGCCAATTTTGTTGCCATTTATATTATAAGTACCTACGCAAATATTACTTGCCTATAAATTAAGCTTTTTGTAACTACATTTACATTTGTTTATTTTGTTGTGGCACAAAATAAACTTTATCTTATCTTATCTCAATTTCTAAATTAAGTATTAATTTTCTAACAACAAACATATAGAAGTATACATAGATACAAATGAAAAGGTCCTCAATGTGGTATAATTTTACCCCTCTCTGTACAAATTGTACCTACAATAAGTACCTACTCCTTAGCAAATTAGTACGAGTAGAATGTAAGTCGCACTCACAGATCTAATTAGCAGGTAACCTAATCAGCAGGTACTAATACTAATATAACATTTTGTAGTATAATATCAAAATTGACTTTACCAAAGTCCTAAATCACGTGACTAATTATACAGTCGCTTAAAATATCATTATACTATTTCACTTCGATACCCTTCGATACTGGCAATTTTAAGCGATTTTGTGGAGATGCTTACCTATAAACCTATATCTCTAAAGATTACGTCCAACCAACGAAAAATAATCCAAAATGATTTGTTTATGTAAAGTAACCTAATATCCTTCTAATAAGTCAAATTCGAATCGTTAATTTTTGTATATTACATGTTTTTGAATGTGAAATAAGTTTATTAAGTATCAGATTTATAAGGATTTGCAAAAACCCGGCCTTTATTAGACGGAGGTAGCTTATGTAGTTACAATATTTTTTCTGTGTGAACCTGGGGTAGGAACTAGCATAAGTGTGACAATAGCGTTACTAGTTTCTTTAATATCCAATATTCATTCAGCACTTGGGTTAGTTAAAAAGCTATTTAAGATTTTAATAAGCATCCCAGAAATCCGGAGTTTAAACCTATGACCCGTTCGATCCGTGATGCTCTATCAACTGACAGAGACCCGATCGCCCTTATCATCATTCTGATCCACAACCCGATTTAGCCCATTGCTGGGCAAAGGCCTCCCTTTGCTTGTAATTCCTGATCGTGCAGATAGTGACAAAGAATAAAAAGTCGTCAATTATATTGATTATTATATAATTATATTATCAACGGTGCGGCAGACCACGCAAGCGATGGCGCGACGAGCTGGACACCTTCAGCGACTATCAGTGGCAGGCAATAGCGTTGGACCGGAAAGCTTGGAAAACTCGAGGGGAGGCCTTTGCCCAGCAGTGGGATAGTGGGGGCTAAAAACAACAACAACAACAACAATTATATTGAGCAATTTAAGTTGCCCGTTCACAGCTCCGTAATGTAGGTAATGGTAGGTATATCGAAACGTGACATAATGATAATTCGACCATCCCCCGAGACAAGGTGGGTCATGCATGTACCAGGTTAGCTGTGACCCCTCGATAAGTATCAATCGAATTGGGTCGCGATAAATGGTTAGGTGGAAAATAAACAGGATCACTACTGTATCTGTAGGCAGAGTTATTTGTAAAACACTGGTAACATCTCAGAACTGTATTACTATGATCATAAATAACAACTTTTGTTCTATGACTTTTTACAACTACGGGTGTAATACACTAGTGGACCCGAGCGCGACTTCGTCCGCACATTGTTTCGTCATACAAACTTGAGAGATAGAACTTACCTTGTTCCAATCCAACCCATGAAAACACTGAATTCATTTTTGGATTTGCTGTCTTTGATAAATATAAATAAGTACCCATCTAAGGGGTTGGGTAGTTTTGAAAAAATAATAAATACGTGTTTCGCTATTTATTAAAAAAAAACTTATTTAGGCATCACAACCCCACAAATAGTCTTTAAATTTAGGTAATAAAAATTGTTTAAAGCATAGATAGAACGAAATGACATCGCCATTTTGAAAAGTCTAAAGTTATTGGTTGTCATGGCAACCTTAGAGCAGTGCTCTTTGTGTCAAACAGAGTACCTACTGCTAAAGTTTTTATGCAATATTCCTGTTTTCAGGAACGTTTTTCGGGATAAAAAGTAAAAATTGTTTAAAGCATAGAAATGCCATCGCCATTTTGAAAAGTCAAAAGTTATTGGTTGTCATGGCAACCTTAGAGCAGTGCTCTTTGTGTCAAACAGAGTACCTACTGCTAAAGTTTTTAAGCAATATTCCTGTTTTCAGGAACGTTTTTCGGGATAAAAAGTAGCCTATATGCTATTCTGGAGTTATACCTTTCACCTTACCAAATTTCATTGTACACTGTTTCGTCGTTTGAGCATACAAACATCTAAACAAATTCACAAACTTTCAGCTTTATTATATGAGTGGAATGGGATTTACCAAAAACAAACCTTCAAGATTTCGTTGTCCTATCTAACACATTTCAACTCTGTAATACCTCAAAATGTTTTGGTTAAACCGTATTTGCTTTGATATCAGTCAAGCTGAAGTTGACGTTTAGCTTCCTCATAACACGACATAATCCTTCAAGTAGCTTAAAGATCACGCCATGACCCTTAACTAAAATATGAATAGTAGTAGGTACCTACAGAATACTTAGGTACTGCGAAGTGCAGTCGATCGGAAAAGTGTAACGAGAAAATAATTTCAGTAACAAAAAGACAGTAAATCAATTATTAAATTACTATACAATACAAGTTCCACACGTTTATTCTTGTCAAATTTTAAATGCGTGATAAAAAAATATCTGTCGAATCATATTTTTCTCGCAGTATAAGTTAAAAGTAGAGGATTCTAGTCATAGCTCCAGAGTGAAAAGAGGGAGTCATGACAAGTTGGAAAAATATAATTACGTTTTTATACTAAAAAGAAAACCGACTTCAATGTTTGACTCGAAACGCGGTGTGACTCAGGGCGTCAAGCTGTCGATTCGATTTCTATTTGTGACATGGCTAGGAGGGAAGGTGTGAGTTTTACGGGGAAACTATCAATCCCTCAGGAATAAAATTTGTATGGGACCACCTCTGGAGTATACCCTTTCAAACATGAAAAGAATTTTGCAAATCGGTCAACAAATGGCGGAACAATCGCGTAACAAGATACAAAAAAAAAAAAAAAACATACAGACTAATTGAGAACCTCCTCCTTTTTTGAAGTCGGTTGAAAATAAAAGATGTTTATAATCAATTACATCACTTTATTCATCAATGAATTGAATATTTTTATTTCTATACAAACAATTTTAAAAAGTACCTTACATTATCATTATCAATAACCACATTCAAATAGCTACGCAATGGAAATCTTACGACAAACATCAGTCGGTTTCTTTAGTACATATACGAAATTTAGTTCAAGAGAGTACCCACACAAAGTTATATATAACTGTAAATAACATTATAATTTCAAAATATTTCCTAATAATGTTATATTGTAACAAATTATATCAACAATACTGTTACATATACACGTATGGCTATAGTGTGGTAGTATTTTCGCCCGTTTTACTAACTCTTAGCTTACGCACTTACGCATGACAGTATTTAACGATTGTGATTTTACAATTATGCGTAAGTTCGAGCTGTATACAAAGATGCTACCAACCAAAATATATACGTGAGTTACAATGTCATGTTATATTTTTTTAATTCAGGGAACATGAAAATAGATGGGCATAATCCTTTGACATAGATAAAAAATTGCCGTCTCTGCTATTTCTATAAAGACGGCATTATTTTCAAAGAATGTACAGCATAATTTGAGTACTCTCATTACATACAAATAATTGGAATTATTCTAAAACCACGGTTCTGGATTGTGATACTTAAACCATAATTACAAAAATGTAAATAAAAGATGAAATTTGACTGTTTGGTTAATCGTTTTCAATGATCATTTATATTACTTACGTCATATACGTGACCCGCGCGATGAAATATACGAGTAATTTATTTACTGAGTAGATCAAACGTGAGGGTAGCTTTGATAAAGTGACGCCAATTTTTTGCAAGGATTTTTATAATTGATCTTGATTTGAAAATACTGAAATTTTACGAAACAAGATTACGGGCAGACATTTAGGTGCTCAGTTTAAATTTTCAGGGCCCTTTGATCTCTGGAGGAGCCAAGTAGGTATACCTACTTAGTTATATTTTTAGAACTTGCCTACATTTAAAAAGCTAGCATTCTTTATGTGATTGCAAGCTTATCACCGCCTAAAAGAATACGCAATGGTTTCTTCACGATGTTTATTATGTTTAGTTTTTTTGATGTTCATTATGGACAACTGTAGTGTGGTATACATATTAGTACTATTTCAAATTATATTACGAAAAAAAAAACAGTCAAATAACCTTTAGTCATCGCAAGTTAACATTTTTCGTAGTAAGTACAAAATCTATTGCGTCTAAAAATGTATTTTTACAACTTTGAACGATGTTAAAATCAAAGTCATTAGACTTTTGTAAGCGATTGTACTCATTCGGCATCACTATAAAACTATTCTAATTTGAACTAGTCCCTACCTTCCGACTTGAGTCGGGATTAAGCCATGACTATTTCATGTTAAGCCCGAATCAAGCTGGTAGGTAGTTTTATAGTGATAATCTTCGAATTTGATATGAGTTGGTGGAAATTAGAAAGCAATACAGCTTCTGCCCGCAAACTTACACCACAAGTAAATCGTAAAGATGATGGATAAAAAGGGTTGATAATGTGATGATTAAACTTACGGTGTAAGTCAGCGAGTAAATTTGGCTTGTACTTGGTCAAAAGTAAGTTTACAAAATTGACAATATTTTGACAAATATTAATTTAACTATGTACCATACAAATCATGGTAGGTATTATAAATAATTAAAATATAAATAAAGAGTACAAAAAAGTTTAAATTTCATAACGATGGGTTTATTCTAGTCCGAGAGCTGCACGTAATAAATTTTCATTATAGTCACATTTTTTAACAATTTAGAGCCTATGCTTAGTCAACTTGAAATGCAGCAGAATTAATATTACTTCACAAAAGAACATCCGTAATTTACGGCTATCTCTCGCACTATATGCCGTTATTTAAAAAAATGACAGCAAATATCACATGGTCATTTATTTTAGATAAAATCTAACAGAAATTACGTTTACTATCTAGTTTCTAATAAAAAAGTAAGTTAAAAAAACATTAGTTTTCAAGAATTATAGTTTTACAAAAAGAAAGATGAAACTCTGTTGACTTAGATTTATGAAAATTACCAGCTTACTTACTTTACTTAAATTACAATAATCATGGCAGTGTTGTTCCGAAGGTGTACATTTTTGGCCGGAACAAAATTTGAATACCATAGATATATAAAAAATGTCCACCCACAGAAAACTAAGTACAATAATTGATCCAATAACTTAAGACTACACTTAGAATATACTTTACATTATATCGATTTATTTTCTGAATGGAATGTATCACTTTTTATCATTACACAAGCTGTATATAGTATCAAATATTAATAATTTTAAACTGTATATATTTTCAATACAAATGAAAATTTAAACAATTATTCTGTGATATCTGATACAAATTAAATTGTAAACAATAAATATATACCAAGTATATATTGTAAAACAGTATTATATAGAACACACGAATTATACTTATGTATGTAGTAGTAGGTACGTCATTAGAAGAAGAACAATCGTATGTGTAGCGTATGCAATAACAAGTAGGTAAGTTTCAAAATGGCTGAATCAAAGATCCGATTTTAAACTATCCTGAAATAAATACCTTTAATAATATACTACATTCATAATTAGTGAAGCCTTTATTGGGGTTCTACTAATCTTTGTAAAACCTCAGTTAGAACTTGGTAGCGCCATTTATACGATAACACAACACAACACAATTATTGATTATCTATGAAATATCCTTCACTCTTCCAATCCCAATCATTCCTTCTGAACGTGAACGTAAAAAACAAGGAATCAATCGTTCTACGAGTGACAGCTGAACCAGAAGAACCAGCTACGTGAGTCTTTATCCCTTTTTTCCAATATCCACCAGGACTAAAAAGTAAAATATGGAGAGGTTATTTTTTATTATTATTATTAAGCCTTATTGCTGACACACCTAACAAATAACCTTAATCTAGCACATCGAATGTCCAGCTTTCGTGTTTAGCGTGTCTTGTGACACATAGGCCTCTTCCAGCTGCTTCCATTCTTCTCTATTGTTGGCTTTTCTTAGCCAGATTGGCCCTTCTGATTCCAACCACGAGATGTAAAAAGAGGCAGACAACCTAAAAGATGATTTAAAAACTATAGGAGAGGTTATAGTTATATATTTTTATATTTTTTTTATGTTCACTGTAATATGGACCTAAATTTGTCTGAAATAAAGAGTTATTTAAATCGGACTCTTGATTCAGCCACTTTGTTTCTCACAAAACAGCGCTTATAGTAAGGACCGCGAACGATTACATTACAATATCTTAAAATTCGTTGATATGCATACTGTTAAGACACCTTGTACATTTTCCTAATATTAATCATACAAAAGTTTTAAGTTATCTCTGTACATATATACATTTACACTAAGTCCATAATGTAAGATTAAAAAAGTCAAATTAAAATTAAAATATGCTGCCACAAGTCTAGTATTCATTGTAAGGGGTGTATGACACTTTGAGGCCAGTAATTAAATTCTTATAAAAATATCATAAAGAATGACAAAGAAGGCAGGACATTATCAGAATGTTGTCTCTCTCTGATATTATTTTCGCGTTTAATTAGCTCATTTAAGTTTCTTTAATAAAATTGTCTAGTTAGTGCGAAAACAACACAAATTGAACGTAAAAAACATTGATTCTAATCTTATATAGAAAACAAAATGGCACTTTTATAAAATCTAACATTCAAGCTCAAATGTCAACTCATAATATTTTGTCAAGTCAAAATACAGGATACATATTGTGTCAAAATTAACAAATCGAAGTGACAAATCAGTCGACAGTCATTTACTTAAATTAAATACAGCTAAAAAAAATCAAAAAATCGCTTTGACGCTTACATCGATATTACAATACGTAATACGACACTGCGATACATAAACAAAAGCAAAATAGTAAAACATATAAGCGATAAGGCATCTCGGTTTTCTACCAAGCACTAGGCACTGGGCATTCGCCCGGCAACAAGGTTCAAATTTGTTCAGCACTGAGCGTTCAACACTAGGCATTTTCGCCTGTATACAGTTGTGATAAGGTTCAATTTGGCTACACGAGCCAAGCGCGCTGCTAGCACCATGACTCTTCGTGGGGTGCTGGTCTGTCATCGTCGTCCCCATACATATCGGCCAATTTGCGGAAACGTGGGCCGAAGGTGGAGAGGTAGTTGAACTTAAGATCGCCGTCGTCAGTACCTTTGAAAAACAAGTTTAAGTTGAAAATAAGTTTATTCTTTGCTAAGAGATAAAGCTTTCAATGTGTGACCGTTAACTAGCTGCGCTCCCGCGGTGTGACCCGCGGTCGCTCGGGATTTTTAAAATTTTTCGGGATAAAAAGTAGGCTATGTCTTTCCCTGGGATATAACCTTTAACTATGCGAAATTTCAGCTTAATCTGTTCAGCGGTTTGGGCGTGAAAGCGTAACAAACTGACAGACAGACAGACAGACAGACAGACACAGACAGACAGAGTTACTATCACATTTATAATAGTAAGGATAAGGATAAGGATAGTAAGGATATGGATGGATAGTATGGAAGTATGGATAAAGGGAAGTGTGTCAAAAATTTACAAGATTTGATAACAGACACTGAAACAGGTGAAACTAAATAAGTATTGCTTGTGCTAGTAAAAAAAGAACAAGCCTATTTTTTGATAATCGAATACCCTACCTACACAGCTAATTTATTAAATATAAATAAATATAACGGTGATATCAAAATCTCAGCTTGAGCCTAGTTAGTTGAGTCAACTCAAGTGCGCGTGATCACGTGGTTTTCCATACTGTAGTAGATACTCACAGCTTGCTAAAGAAGAGAGAGAGCCGCTAGTATTGCCGTCTCCCTCGTACGCGTAGTGACGGACATCGTCGTAGGGATTGATATCCGGGTCTCGATCTAGGACGGATTTCTTGTCGTCTAGGAACCCCGAGAGGTCTGGTGCTGCGCCTACAAGTCCTGTGAAAAAAAAGCATGTTAAAAAAATATGAACATTTTTTAATTTCTTCGTCGATGGGCATTCAATACCGCGAATGCAACATTTAACAAAATGCACAGAAGCCAGAATATACGCGTTTTTCGTGGCGGTAAAAAAACGTAAGGATCGGAGCATTATTGGTATAAACTTTCGGCTTTTGTGTGTAGAATCACATAAAACAAAAAAACAGGAACTTGACTGTTTCCCAAAGGCTCGGTAGACATTCTTTTAGATCAAATCACTTAGAATTTCTGAACTAAACATATTTTGCAAAAAAAACACAGCCCATCGCTAAAACTACCAGATTTTTGAGCAAAAATTTACGAACCGAAAATCTCAAACACGGGGAATTTGTTTCTGCTGTAAATATAATATACTTGACTCACCCAAATGCTCCCCTCTCTGCATAAAAGCGTCAGTATCAGGCGGTGCTCCGTCATACATCTGCCTCAGGACTTGCAGATCGTATCCTGCGTCTCCCTCACCGCCGCCTTCGTCGTCATACGCGATGATATTCTCCCTGATATCATCCATCTCTTTCTCCGGCCACGCGTCTGCACGGCGACGGTGGACCACTACAGCTAGGAGTAAGACTGAGGGAGAAAAATGGGATTAGGGGCAGTTCTATCACTGATTTGCAAGTAAGGAGTCAGATTGAGGAAGTAAGTAGAGATTAGGGGCAGTTCCATCACTTGGTGATAGTGTCATTGAATAAAACTCAGAGAGATCAGGGGCAGTTCACTGATAATTAAAATTTTTAGTTTGGAGTTCAAATTGATTGTCAGATCCAACAATTGCTGATTGTGTCAGATTTGAGTAAGACTGAGTCTTACTCGAATAAGTATGTTCGTATGAGTCAGTGGCCAACTCTGGTGACGGAGATTTTAGGCCGCCTTAAGGCTTCCATCATGGCTTAACTACTAGCCAGGACCGACAATTTAACGTGCTATCCGAAGCACGAAAGCGCTCAGTTGATAATGCCACTGGCGGTCTAGTGGCTAATACACATATCTAGTGCCTGTTAAATTCAGAAGTAGAATAGAATCAGTTAAACTGCTGGATAGCCGTAGTAGAAACTCAAAGAACGCTATCTGCCAGATAGCTGTTGATGTTCCAAATTCTAACGTAGATTACACGTAGATACACAGTACATAGTGTGTTTGTTCTTGCAATGAAATCTTTGCTTAAAACTCACTGGCTATGAGACTAACTTTATATGTAAAATCTAGTTTAAAATATACTCACTGACTAAAATGGCGATGCACACTAGTATAGCCACTAGGAAGTTGGTGTCGATTCCGAATGTTACTGCAGTGAACATACTCCTTTGGCAGCTCGGGTCAGCATTCTTGTGCACTGATGGTTCCCCTAGATTGTACATCTAGAACAAAATATTTTCATTGATTGAAAAACTAGTACTTACAAGCTAGATTGAGAGGATGGTTTAGGTGCATTCCATCCCAAACAATGTGAGCATAGGTTGCCTCCTGAGTCCTGATGCTGTTTGTAAAGAACAAGCTGCCTAAAAGGGTCGCGGTCCTTGGGGAATACTTCAATTTTTGATGAAAAGGTGCTATTTCAGACTAAAATCTATCTCTGAGCCAATTGAGTAGTTTTGCGTGAAAGGGTAACTAACATCCATATGTCCTCACAAGCTTTTACAACTGAATAAACGAATTTGAATGCGGTTTTTCCATTATTTAGAGATTTTTCACGTCCTACGTACTCTTTTTACGTGAGCAAAGCCGCAGGTAAACTGCTAGTATTTATAATAATGTAGAATTAGATAAACAAATTGAATTAAGAATGCTTTTCGCTTGATTAATTAGGGAGCGTTTTATTTCACTTAAGCATTTGGCTTTCATGAATTTTAATGGCACGTGATATGGGAATTATGTGTGGAGATAGTTGCGTGACTAATTTGTGAGATTCCCAAAAAATATACTAGTTAGCGAGTGGCCTCATTAGTAAAAGTTACTTTGGCGTTTTTTCGTGACGATGATAGGTAACGAAACAGTATTTTAATTCGGAAAGAATCGGATTTGAAACGATTTCGGAAACTACAGCCGCAATTTGTTGATGTCTTCTAGGCATGGTAGAATTTTTCTCAGATAAATAAGATCGAGAAACATTTTTGCTGTGTTGTTGAGGTAAGGACGCGTGTCCGCCTTTAAGAAAACTTGCGCGAGAAATTTCCACAGTTTCTCCAATAGTAGTTTACCTACAAGAGTATTAACTCCGTCATTAAAACAAAACACACCACAACCAAACCACAAACAGTCGGATATTTCTCGTAGATAGACGTGGCCTAAAGCTTTATCTTTTGAGGTTAGCATTAGATATTTAAAGATAAAGATGAAATAGTTTATTTTGTGTCACAACCAAAAAAAAAACAATAAAAAAATACATTTGATCATTGGTCTCCTCTAATGCCCGGTTTATATTCAACGGACAATCATAGGTAAAAACTATGACCAGTTTCCACCTCACCATTAACGGGTGGTAAGTAGATTTCCGTTGGAGTTTTGAAATGACTAGCTGCCATGTTTTTTCAAAATCAAATTGACGTGACATAATACATATTTGAAGTGAAGTGAAACAGTTGCCATTATTAAAAAGAAGAAGAAGGAATAAAAATAAGAAGAAGAAGACTAAGCTAAGATGTTACTGATTGGGCGGTATAGTCGCTCAGCGACAAAGCCCTTTTCTTTTTTTGTAAATAAAAAAAAAAGTTTGACAGCTAAACTGACGTTTAAAAAATGGATATAGAGACACCACAGAGTGTCATTTCCACACAAAAAAGTTAAGGAGCGTTGAAGGTAATTCTCCAATCCGTTAGTATCAAACTGTTGATAGTTTAAAGAACCAGTTAACACTTACGCCTGGTATCATATTAAACTGTCCGTAGGTAAAAGGAACCGTTTTGTTTTTATACGAACCGGGCATTAACCTAGTAGTTGTTTATGATACTTACATAGTCGTTGTACGTGAAATTACTAATACATCCAACGAAGTTCTGGTTGGTGGGTACGTGTCGCCATCCAAATGCCCTCGCTAGGTTATGTATGTCTATACTTGCGCCTCCAAGTTGAAGTGGTCCGTTTACTAGAAAAAAAGATTTATTAATTCACCATCTCTTATTTCTTCTATTTCTATCTTTGTCTTTTATGAAAAGACAAGGGTCAACGATTACAGACGTGCTTTTCAAAGGTGGCCATTCATTTTGGGTCCAAAAGTCAAAAGTGCCGGCCAACGCAAATAAAGGTGTCAACTATTGGGGAAGTCAATCGGAGTGTTTTTCAGTAAGGCCAAGTCAAACTACTTCAAATGATTTTGTAAGTCCAAAAATTGAATTGTATAGAAATCCAGATTTTTCAACTTAAGAAATCTTTTGAAGTAGTGGACTTCGAGACTTAGAACTAACTACTGAAAAATACTCGGACTCACATTCCCAATAGTGGTGAGGCCTTTATTTTCATTGGCCGGCACTTTTGACTTTTGGGCCCAGCCTTGTATGGAGTGTGAATGCCTTCCTTTCGTTCTTTAAAATTTTACATTATTATGTTTGAGACTAGTCTGTAATAAATGAATGAATGTATGAATATGAGTACTTTATAGCAAGTGTACTAAAAAAATAAAAATCTAAAGTCTGTCTCATAAAAAGTTAGAGTCGATGTAAAGTCTTGATTTTGTACTGTTATTATGATATTAGAATAGAATAAGAACGATAAATATGTGTAACTTCTTTTTTTGCCTTCCTTTTAATCCTGTTCGATGTAAGGCAAACAGACTAAAGTCTACTGTATTTAATGAAACCATTATCGTTTACAAACAAATAAATGGTAATCAACTTACCATTTAATATCTCTCTCGGCCCAGTCGGCGCAGCCAGACTCATGCAAGTCGACAGCTTGCATCTATCCACAAACATCTCTATTGAACTCCTCATCAACACAATCTCAATCAGATGTGGTTTTCCATCAGCCACCTGAACCACACTGTTGTTTAGTCTTGTCGTGCCTGATCCGTAGTTCACCAGGAGTACTGGGAATCCTTCTACGAGTTCCAACGACATGAAATCTGTGGACAAAACATAACAATACATTTTAATAATAAATCATTTATTTCAGGCAACACAGAACAAAATATACAGAGAAAAGAAGAAAAAGAAGAGAATAAAATATACCTTACCTATACATAAAAAAGTACGTGAGTGTCATGGAACCTTGGTGGATCGCTCGGTTGGAACGAAGTTTCAACTTTGACATGTGGCATTTGTCAAATAAATTATTTATTATAATCTTCGATCATTAGAATCCTAGAAACGTTCTTCCGTACTAACAATGTAACAATCTATGGACTGGTTCGCGACTGCGCATTTCGCACTGTGACGTTTTGACCTAATGTATGTGTCGTGACGATCGAACGCTTTTTTCTTCTAACCCCCTTCCTCGATACCGTCCGAAAAGGAACTTTGTTCCAAAAAATATTAAATAGTCGAGTCATCGACGTTTCGATGACGCACGCGCGGTGTCGTTTGACAGGCGTCCGATATACTTTCTTTTGTCGGCCAAAACCCGCTGTCCATAAAGGTACGTCGAAAGTCAATGCTACAGTTGAAAAACATACAGCCGAACATATAACCTCCTCCTTTTTCTGAAGTCGGTAACAAATGAAAGTAGCCTATGTATGTTTAGCAGCAGAAGTAAATAATTATAACTTTCTTTTAGGTTGAGCTATCTATAGATCGTTTCTAACGATCCTTAGATAGCTTGACTAATCCTGTTGTATTTTGTAAATATATGTAAATATGTAGTAGCTTAGTTTCTGTAAATAAAAAATAATTTTACTTTCTTGACAATAAAAAGAAAGAATATTAAAGTTTAAATGTCTTCAATTCTCTTGATAATAGTAGCGAGCTTTTTCAATATTGTATTTTCTTTAACGCCTTTATGATTTTACCCAATAAATGAAACTGTTGGAACACTTGGATGGAAGGAAAACATCGGGAGGAAATGTGCTCTAGAAAAAATAATATCGGTTTCGATTCGTTGGTTCGTTCCTATGTGAGGTTAGTGACCGAGAATTTGAGCTTTCTTCAGCCGATTTGAAGGAAGACGTAAAAGAATCGATCACAAACTGATCAAAGGCCTACCAATAGGCCAACAAGGCTTCAATACATCATACACATAAGTATTATATTCACATATAACAAAATTGAAGTTTCGGCCTGTGATTTTAAAATAACTGCTTTGTGTGTTCTTAAGTTTTAGTTATTAAAACTTTTATACATTTTTGTCTTTCTGTTTGTTAGGGCTTATCTCTGAAACGGCTGAACCAATTTAAATGGGACTTTCATAGGAAGATATTTATAGGAGGTTTATGGCAGCATTATAGGCTTTTTATCCCAGAACTTCCTTGGGATTTACACGGGAAAAACCGAGAGAACTAATGAGCCCACGCGAACGAAGTCGCAGGCACAGCTAGTCCACAATAAATTATTACCCATAACCCTGTTAAGGGTGGTATTAGCGTTACCTATCACGCGATGGATATAAATCATCGCAAGTCATTACAGGATCATTAAAGAATCATTACAAGCGACGTCCGAGGGAAATGTCTCACAAATGCAGCGGAGATGGCGATAAGTGAGTTGAGTCACCAAAATTACGACCATAGTGTAACGTATACAATAGAAGTGGCCAAAAACTTGAAGAAAATAAATTGAAATCCATGGTTTCTGCCAATCTGTCATATCACTGAATGAATACGGTGATGAAGAGTAATAGGGGATAGTGAAACAGAACGTGTTATTGTAGGATATCTATCAAAAACCAATATTGAATAAAGTCAAAGTCAAAGTCAAAAAGCATTTATTCAGTAGGACCGCTGGGATCACTTTGAAACGTCTTAAAACTAGGTGATTCTCCTGTTCCTTCGCGACCAATACCGTGAAGAACCAGGGCAACAAACACGGTTTGGGGCCTAGCTCTTTTAGGTGATCCATCTAAGATCTAAAATAGCGAAATGTTGGTCTACTAATATTCAAAGTTGGCTTCAGAAATATGAATTTAATTTAGGCTTACTAATGGCCGCATTTGTAATAACCCCTGTGACTTTTCCGGGTAAAAACTAAACGATAAATGTCCCATGTCCTGCTGAAAATGTAAGAAGAAATGACGGTGAACGCATTTTTGGAAACAAAGTTAAAGTATGCAGTTAACAGACTAATGCTGTTTTGAATGCAAGGCATTTCCGAAACTCAAGATAAGATTATACGACATTTTGTTTTGGAGACAGACAGAATATACCTTTATTATCTTATGATGCATCCCACAAAGGCTTTGTCTATTTAGATTTAATAGAATAGAATAGAATAATATTTATTGAAAAAGAAGAACACATATAGGGTCTTTCATTTTATACTAACTTAATTCAGGAACTGGGTTCAAAAAAAAAAAAAAAAAAATTATGTAATGATTTTTTTTTGTTTTGTTATGAAAATCTCGAGAAAATCGATAAAGACTATCCTTTCAATTGATTGTTGCTTCTTGTATAACTTATTCCATTCGTGATGTAGCTGCGCTGCGATTGGTGGAACGTCTGTTCTCCTTGAAAATCATTATGGAACAATTCGAAAAAATCAATAAATGATAAATTTTTAAGTGAAAACTTAAATGGGCTTAGGAATTAAATTGATACTGTCAAACATCTATTTACAACACAAAAATGAGGCCCTGTCAGTTTGTGTAGTTTAAAATGAAATACCCTATATAACTGTTATTTAGCATACCATGTCATGTGAATAAGGTTAGTGTGACATCTGATTCTCTCCATTCATTAGGTACAATGTAACATTTAATTACCTTCTTAGACTTAAAATTGATCACAAAAAAAAGGGCCATAATAGAATTTGTGGCCTAGATTCGTCGCAAAGGAACAGAAGTAGAATCACTTAGCTTTTCAGACAATTTTAAGAGATGAATCTCGCAAGCTTTTAACTAATCAAACTGCCCTTTCTTGTTATTTAGTTTATTAATTTTGATTTTGACTGCTATTTTAAAGATTGGCCAAACTAAATGTTCTTTCTTAAACACATACTTAGGTTCAAAGTAACAGATGGCAGATCTACTGGACGGATATGTCGCAGCCAACTGTTTAATTCAGCCGTTCAATTAAGCGCCTAGCCATTTCATTAAACGGCGCCATTCAACTAGCGGCCTGAATGATATTAGGCAAATGGCTTGGAGCTATTACTTACTTGCCTAGCCAAGTCATTTCGTAATAAAGATAGCATTATTGTTGAACGGGTTTGTATAGAAATTAATATCTACCAAATTCATAACTAGATGGCGCGACTAAGAATGAACAATTCCTAGATCGCGCTGACGAAAAAGCACGGCGAATAATGTCGTCAAATTACTAATGCTTGTTTTACCAGTTATGACCATGTTAATGAAGAAGATAATTGCTCTTAGATTAAAGTCAGTTGGTTAGGTTATGTTAGGATAGTGAAAAACTACGCGCGAGGCGAGCGGGCGCTGCGCCTATGCGCAAGAAATCTATTAAAAAACATACAACTAGCCTATTCATTAAATGTTTATATTTAGCCAGACGGCTGAATATCATTCAGGCCGTTTGTTGAACGGCGCCGTTTAATCAAATAGCTAGGCGCTTAATTGAACGGCTGATTAAACCAGTTGCCTGCGACAGATACATAAACAGCGGCTTATTAAAGGTCCCTTTTGCACGTTTTGGGTACCAAACTCTTAAAATAAGCTGTCATAAAGTCCCAATAACTTAAAGTCCGTTCAACCTATACCCACTTTGCCGAATTGGTATCTTCTTGCGAATAAACTCGGTGTTTTCTTACAACATAACTTGCTGTGTATATTGCCATATGGTAGAGCCCTTGTAGGTAATACTTTGGCCTTTTTAAAGGATCGGCGTTTTACTATGAATGATCTACAAACATCGTGAGGAAACCAGTTAGTGTTCTTATAGGCGGCGATGGGCTTGCAACCTGTCACGTATGGAATACTAACTTCTGCAAGATGTGGGCATGTATCAAATATGTGTTTGGACATGCCTCTGACTACCCCCCTTAGACATCTTCAAAGGATCTGGAATAAGTACTTAATATAAAAAGATCTGTGAGAATGTCTACCGTGCCTTAGGGATACAGTCGTGAACCTGTTTACGTTTTTTTGATCTACAGATCAGGTGGAGATTGTAAGACTCCTAAGCCAGTATTGTACGTAAAATAATTTTTCAACACACTTGCTCATAAAGTGGCTTTATGGTCACCGCAATTAGGCACATAATGACACCCATAATCAAACTGTGACTTTTTCATTACTATAACTCACTAGTGAGTAATAGAATTTTTTTTTAATTTTATTGATTAATTTTTTTTTATTTTCACTTTTGCTTTGTTCTTAAAAAAGTTTTTATTCAGAAAAAAGATCGTGTTCAACAGAACAAATAAATTAATGTTCCTATTGCTTGCTCATTTTATGCAACTTCTTATTTAAATAGATAATTTTAAGTCGTACGTGTTTAATAAATAAAACTTTCACTCAAATATAACTTTTGTTTTCTCTGTAATAAAAGAAAACTTTAAATTCCCCATTTTGTCCGTGGCAGAATAGGCGCAAACCCTGTGCGCGGCGCGGAAATATAGTCTGTGGCCGATCGCAATGCGCGCGCATAGGAAAACTGATTCATTTTTCCCGCAATAGCGAAACATTTTTCACAACTCGTTTTCACTGTTTGAAATTAGTTTTTATTGTTATTTTATTCACAAGTGTGTTGAAAAACGTCGTATGATACACGTGTGTATTGATGATTACCGTCCTCTGTTCTATTATGAGCCTCGCCTAACGGCTCGGCTCATAAAAACACCTCGGCGGTAATCACCAATGTTACACACTAGTACCATAATGTACTATTAAACCTCTCTTTATCAAACGTATGATAATTTACAAAGTTTGTGTTATTTTGTTTTGTTTTATTACCATGAGAATATTTAGTTATTTTTTACTTTTAATTTTTCACATATAATATGTCACAACAAAAAAAAAAGGTTAGGAGTGCTAGGCTATCTTGGTTACACGTTATGAGGAGGGATGAAAACCATGTTACTCAAAGAGCTATGAATATGAGTGTGGCTGGGTATGCAAGAAGAGGAAGGCCGAAGAAGAAGTGGTTGGATTGTGTAAGAGACGATATGAATGTAAAAGGAGTGGATGCTCAGTTGACAAGTGATAGGAGTGAGTGGAAGAAGAAGACATGTTGTGCCTGTTGGGGATAGTCAGTGGATTGTAAATGAAATAGCGGACTGTAAAATAGGTAGCTGGTATATTGGACGTAAGAACGCGCGCTTGGTTTGGTCCGTGGCTTTCAATGGAGTGTTGCGATGTGGTCGGTGGGGCGCGTCGCGACGTCTCGTCCCCCGGACCCCGCTGCCGCGGTCTCCTGGGCTAGTGATGCGCTGTTTGTCTCCGACAGTGCCGACCCCACTTAGCGTAGGATAAGGACAGGGAGATGATGATGATGACATATAATATGCCTCAACGCACTAGTGATCATAAAAACGTGATTTGACGATAAAATCTATCTAAAAGAAAATGAATGGTTTGTGCATTAACGTGGCTACTTAGCTCCTAAGCCAATCATTAAAACCTTGTTAGAGGGACTACAGTCAGCTCCATTAATATGTAATCAGCGCAGTTTGCCCGTAGCCTAGCAATTGTCCCTTGATTCCCACAAAAATAAACCATTTCTTTAGCTAGTCCATTGTGATCAAGTCATTACTCAGCCTCGTAACTATGCACTAATCTATCACGTTCCGTTCACATTATCTTAGTAGCTGGAACTAGTAAGTATTCTTTACGATATTGGCCTAGAACAGAAGTATAATCTACTCGCTCCTAAAAAATGTTGTTGGAAAGTAAAACAAAAGCAAGTTAAAAAGTCGAAAAAAAAACTTAGGCCTTTACATCTTTAATAGATGATTTTTACAGCGTCAGGAGGCAACCTATGCCTACACTTAACGGGACGCTGTAGTGCCTGGGACATTGTTTGATATGGAATAGGCTTGCCCAGCACCTAAACCATCCTCTCAGCTTAATCAGCCTGGCCCACAGGAAAGACGACATCAATACGTGTGGAGCTGACTAAGCTGCGGGTTTCCTCACGATGTTTTCCTTCACCGTTAAGAGCTCGTGTTAAAGCGCATATAAAATTCATTGATGCGCGACCGGGATTCGAACCCACGACCTTCGGATTTAAAGTAGAGATTCAATCCCATTCGACCAACACGGCTCAAAAAAAAGTTGATATTCAAATATCTTCTCTTATTCAAACCGTAGAGTTGTAATTTGCGTTTGGGTTCCAGTTTTTATAAGATCCAGTAACTAAAGAAGACTGAACAGGTCATAATGCCCAATCTATGTGACATGTTCATTGTTGTAAGGAGCAATATTAAATTCCAGGATTCGGAACAGTATTCCTTACAGCTTTAGGTTCAAATTTGCGTTTTCGGTGTCCTGAAATGTTCGACAATAGAAACGAAGGTTTGTGGTTTTAATCAGACGCAACATCCGAACTAAACCACTTTGGAATCGTTTAGCTAAGAAAGTACAGGCACCAGCAAAGAGGTTAGCTTTTTAAAGCCTTTAATAAAACAAGATTTGGGAGATTTAAACCTGACGTAGAGTTTTATACACAAAAATGTAGCTTATTTCACTTAAACGAATCAATTGACACCTTATTCATTAAAATAGTTTTAGCCGCTATGTCTGCTCAAAGCATATCCGTTCCTTTTGGTTTAGCTCGACTGCGGGCAAAATTATGTTTTATTTAGTAACAAAATACAGAATAAATCATTTTCTGAATTTATTTCACGCAGTCCGACGAAAAATTAAGTTTAAAGGAAGCGCTTCTTTCTTTAGTTTTTTTTATGAACTTAATTATTAAGTTGAACATAAAGCGAGGCAACTTTACAAGTTTCAAAGTTTTACGAACTTATGTTTAACAACTTTTGTGTTTGATTGTACATGATTGGGGCGGGGAAGCCTTAAATTCTTATATTAATTCCTTAAATTAAACCTTCTTAGGTATAAGACGTTTAAGGGTTTTATTGGATTTGTAAGTGCACAAAAGGAGACTCATTGAGGCGCACTTCAAATCCTGAAACTCCACACTGGTTCGAAAGAACTAGTGACACGATAAGAAGAAATGGATTCGTAGATTTAACTTCTGCCTAAGTGATAGTAATTTTTTTTAATCTGGTTTTATGGCATTCTCCATTATTTATACTCAGCTGTCAAATTAGCAAGACTTTAAAGAATATTTTTTGTCGCTATAAAAGTAAGTTCGTATGAGTCAGTGGCCAACTCTGGTGACGGAGTTCCGTCATGGCTTAGCGATTAAATAGCCGGGACCGACAATTTAACGTGCCCTCCGAAGCACGGAAGCGCTCATATTAAAATGCCACTGGCGGTCACCCATCCACATACAGACCGTTTTGAACGTTACTTAACTTCGACGATCTATCAAGAACGACTGAGCACGACCACGAGCGCTTCGTCGCTATGAAATGACATAGCAAATAAAACATTTTTGAAAAAAAAAATTGAACCGACTTCACAGAACACAAACAGAAGAACCTTCTACACACTAAAAAGAGAAAAATAAGAATATAATTTGAAGTCGGTGCCAAGTGAATACGATTAAGTACCTATCAAAAAAAGTATTCGAGCCACAAAAAATCGAAAAATAGCAATTTTGAAAATGGAGGCATGTGCCAAATACGTTTAGACCTATGACTGGGTAGACATTTTCAAAGGACCCCGAGTGATTCGATCTGAATGTCTAACATGCCTTGGGAATACAGCCGTGACCCTGTTTCGTCAGATGTCAATACGTAAGTAAACAAAATACATTCGTTTTTTCCTTTAAGATTTTAATAAGTACCTTTTAAAAAATATTTTGGCGTAAATGAAATCCCACTAGTCTAGTGTAGTTGACACAAATTAACTACACAGTAAGTCGGACCGGCCACTCGGCAAGATTGGCAATTTGGCAAACTATTTGCTTTTCAAGCAGAAAACCTTAAATACCAATTTAGATTTAAACTTCTTTGAATTAAGTTTAAAATGCATAGTTTTGTCTAATAAATTCAATTAAAAGTTTTCGTAGGTAGTATATTTTTTAGAGTTTTTGGTAAATTGATTTTGGGTAGTGATGTGCACACTCACGTTATCGATAGTAAAATATACACTCTTACGCGCTTTCTTGTGCAATAACAAGATGCTTATGTAAAGCGCATATTGTCCTTATTTAGACTAGCTCCAGCCAACGGATTCGTTGTCAAACTGAACTCTACCATCCGATAAATAAGAGCTAAATTACCTTGAACATCCAACAGCGGGTTGTGCTTCAGCGGTCCAAGGTAGAAGATGAGGCTGTTGCGAGTGTGTGACGTCACAGTGAGGGTTACGTGACCCTCGTGACAAGCAGGTGGAGACGCGTACATCGCCCAACCATCTCCATGGAAACCTATCGAGGTTTGTTCGCAGTGGGGGCCTGATAGGCCCTCGGGACACTCGCACTTGTCCGCGAATGGTGTTCCTGTGAAAAAAAGATTTATTTGAATACAAAAAACAAAAGACAGACAGCTGATAGTTGCTAAAATTATCTAAAAGGTAGCATGATTTGACTTTAAAAATATACGCCAGCCCGCTTGCAATAAGAAAATAGGGCCGGTTCGCGGTTAATAGGTGTCACAAAAGTGTCTGTACTGAGAAAAGTTTGCGCCACTTGATTTTTATGAGCAAGACAAAGTCCATGAACAATTACAAGATAATTTTGATTGTGATGTTATAAGAGACTTTAATAAATGCAATAATTAATTTTAAACTCTCGTCACTGATCGAATAAGGTTTAAATTACAAACGCTTACCTCCATTCAAACATATGAGTGGTTCATCCACATCACAAGTACATTCAGACTCGACCCTTGCGCTGACTCCAACAAAACTCGTAGTATTGGTGTACACAGACAACGGTACATTATTCTTCATCAGTACATTTCTACAAGAGTCTTCGCATTGCTCCTTCTCAATCAGGCATTCGTCGATCTTCACCATATAAATTTTCACTTGGAGTTCTTCTTCCAACTGGGGAGAAAGTTATTGTTACATCACTAATGAAGTATTTTCAAATGCATGCCAAAAAATTTACCCATGCTCAGTTTAGCTATCTATAGATTGTATAATGACTCTTAGATGGCTTGACTGATATATGACTCTTAGATGGCTTGTTTGTATTTGGTAAATATGTATCTAGTAGCCTTGTTTCTGTAAAGAAATATCTATGAAATATAAATCCATTGCCTGCTAGGCCAAGGTGGCGAACCTCACTTATGGGGCATTTACACGATGCGATTTCAACCCATATGATATCGTATAGCACGGCAATTTTCCACGTGTAAACGCTCATCGTATGCGATTTTTCATAGACAGCGCGACGCTCGTCGGCACGTTCAATGGGCGGGGCTTAGCAAATCGTACGAAAAATTGCATCGTGTAAATGCACCTTTAGGTGCAATTTTTGGTATGCATTTTAAGAACATTACTAGTCATCATTTTGTGATAGAATGATAGTTAGGTTAAACCAATAATTTTAGTCTAATATGTGTTTAATCATCTGTAAAACTATTGGATTGTGACGAAGTCATAAGAACCAAATTTTTACTGAAAGATTACGAATTTTCTTCGCAAACATTAATCTCGAAAGCTGCTAAAAAGCTGAAACTGAGTGTAGACGACAGCTTGACGTAAAACTGATACCGAGAATTTTAATTGGCTTGAGATGGCGGCTGTTCTTAGGCTAAAACGGTATAAATTCTATTGTAAATTTTTGTAACAATAATAAAAAAAAAATTGAATGATATTACGACTATTATGAAGAGCCGTGTTGGTCGAATGGGGTTGTGCCACGACTTCCAATCCGAAGGTCGTGGGTTCATATCCCGATGGTGCATCAATGGATTTGTCGTTTCGAAAAATGTATATGCGCTTTAATACGAGCTCTTAACGGTGAATGAAAACATCGTGAGGAAACCCGCAGCTTAGTCAGCTCCACACGTACCGACGTCGTCTTTCCTGTGGGCCAGGCTGATTAAGCTGCGAGGATGGTTTAGGTGCTGATTCCATATCAAACAATGTTCCAGGTACTACAGCGTCCCGTTAAGTGTAAGCATGGATTGCTCAAAATTTGATTGAAAATTGTAAATGCAAGAATTAACAAGATTTTTGGAATAAAAAAGAAGACTAAAACCAGTATTGTGTAAAGGTCCCTGAGACATCTTTATAGATCTCGAGTAGACTTGATCTTGAGAATGTCTACCGTGCATTGGAGATACATTCGAAAATGTTTTGAGGTTTTGAAACCGCGACCTTTAGCCATCCTTTAAGAAACTATGAGGCTAGATGGTTGAAAATTTGTGAGAATACATACTTTATAGCGTATATTATAAATTACCTTTTCTTGTATCCCAGTGACCATACTATCCAGCTTCTCGGGAGGGTAGTAAGGAGAGCCATGTGCAGAAAACCGAACGTCTAAAAACACGTCTTTTACAGTTGGCTTGCCGAAGACGGTGAACACATCAACATTTTCCATAGACGTGTTGTAGAGGAGCGAGAGAATGCGGTGTAGTTTGTCCTTTTTACTCGTGCCCTGTTGGATAGAGATGGGTATATGGTTGAAGATCGAAGCCGGTCGCAGACAGTTACTGACTGGCATTACAACTCAGTACGAGTGTATGGCCCATACAGCACAAATATGTGTGCCATGATGTGCACAAAATAGTTGTACCTATATTATACTTACCTCGCTTTTCAGAATGGGTAGGCACTAGGCACTTAGGCAGAGACCACAGATGTCCTATGATCCAATAAATTTTTTTTCTTTTTCACTCTCAATATATGTATTTTTCATCCAAGCACAACAATTGAGGGTATCTACTTTTATATCAGATTATTCTATACTAGCTGCGCTCCCGCGGTCCCTCGGGATTTTTTCATTTTTTCGGAATAAAAAGTAGCCTATTTCCTTCCCTGGGATACAACCTTTAACTATGCCAAATTTCAGCTTAATCTGTTCAACGGTTTGGGCGTGAAAGCGCAACAAACAGACAGACAGACAGATAGACAGACAGACAGACAGAGTTACTTTCACATTTATAATATAAGTATGGATATCAGAGTAAAACAGTTGCTTTAAACATGTTATGGTCACTATAATTTTTACTCCACATGTCCCTTGCAATTACCGCTAACTCGTTAAGTACTCTGAATGTGTCCCGTGATACTGAGCCTATTCGGGCCAAGGTTGCTAGATCACGTGGATAGGTCTGATTAATTATGTGTAAAGGGATTGGCATCGAATTACAAGACTATTTTTTATTCGTTGTGGCAGATATACGACTTGCCTGTGGGCACACCCCAAACACTAAAACGCCGCGGCAACTTACAGTCAGTTTAAACTACACACACATCATTACACGCTTCTAGTTCGTAAGAACGCGATTGATAAATAGAGAAGAGGGAATTTCAATTGGTGCAGGGCAAGGAGTGTCCATTTTATAGCTGTGGCATATGAACGCTTGCAATCAATAGATATGTTACGTTCATAGAAACCGACGATTAAAATCCGCTCGTGAAACATCTGACTCTCACTGACTAAAAACTTTCGCCCGGTTTGGACGCGAACTGAAGAAAAAACGTCCTAAAAAGACATTTGCGAGTCTTCACTTTCCGCGCGCTATAGTAAAGATATTTCAGACTTTTTCCGTGCTTCGGCGGGCATGTATTTAAGTTACCGGACATAAACACAGTTTGTGCAACTGTCTAATATCTAAATCAGAAATTTCTACATGAGTTATTGTTATAAAGTTTATACTTACGTCTGCCTCAGGCACAATGAACTCCTCAGCAGTGACGTTGACAAACCGGATGGAACCAGACTTATCAACTGCCTCTTCCGGGATCTCCTTGATGGTCACGTTAACGGTAGCTTCTACCCAATGGAACGGTACCACTGGTTCGTTCTCTTCTGTCACCTGGAGAAAAAAGTTACTTAATTTAGTAAGACAAATTTTAGGGCGTCTGGTCGCTTAGAACAAAACCCAAAGCGTCATTTCACCGCCTTTTACCACCAATGTTTTAGGTAGTCTTCCTAATGGGATTTTCTAATGGAAGTTTCTATGCAAACTTTGATATCCCATTTTCACTTCTTGATGATTTATAAGTTTACCCCTAAGAGCGTTTTCACATTATCCGATCCGATATTGGTATCGGACTCCGATACGAGGCAAGTAAAATGTATAAAATGACCCTGTCTTTCACATTATCCAATCTGATATCGGATTCATACATTTTACTTGCCCCGCCATCGTATCGGCGTCCGATACCGATATCGGATCGGATAATGTGAAATGGCTCTTAATCCTATAAAAGGAAGCTAACTTCTCTTTATAGCTTTAGCTGTTCGGCTTGGTGATGATGAGTCAGTCATGTATAAGACAAGCAAAATATGATTTATATTTCTGATAGCAACTTATCTGAAGCTATTTTCAAACTGCCAAATATAATTATTTGAAGGTGGCCAAAGAGTGTAACAGACATGTCCAAAATTCAAACAAAAATGTCCCATATTTTTAGAACAACGAGACTTGTACAAAATTGTATCGCGCAACGGAAAATATGAGAGTAGTAAAATGTCACGGCTTGGTAACGACATACGATTTAGATACGTAATCTGAAACAGGCCTATGTCCACTAAGCCACGTGATACGTGACCGGACGAAAATCTGTTTAAAAAAGAAAAACAAGTTCTCATCTAACATTTTTCTTTAGTTTCAAAATTAACTTAACTTAAGCGTCTGTCTGTATGAATTGCTTCTTTTTTAAAAAGAAACATAATTGAAAAAATCTAGTTTAAAAAAACCGCGGTGACTTCCTGTATAATTTCTGATAAGTATTACTCCTTATGATTTGTGATACCTAATCAATGTTTGCTAAAAAGTACTGATCAACAATGGCCTTTAAACTAAATGGTAACTGAAATAGAAGTCGAGTAAAAACTATTGCACGTAAATCCTTTGGATTAGAGACGTAAACACAAATAAAGTGATAGCTACGCCAAAGCACTGTTGGGAAGCAAAACTTTGTTTAGTAATTTGTTTCAGTTATAAAGTTGAATTATGGTTTAGAACAGAAAGTTTTAACGCGCTCTTTTGAGTGGGATTACCTCTGCTTCTTCCGAAGGATTCCCGGTTTGCGTAAATTTTTTTTTCGTTGATCTTAAGAATGCATACATGAGCGTAATTTTTCGAGTTGTATGTCGTGTAAAAATAATGACATAACACACCCGAAACTGTTTCTTTAGGCAACCAAATTCAGCGTAAGTGCGTAAGTACGTAAGTACGCTGTTTGGCCTCACCTTAAGAAATGACAATACTCGTACTTATTACAATTATGAGATGATTAGTGAGGCTTTTATTTATCTTTCAAAAAATCTTACAAAAATTTCTTATATTTTCAAAAAGCCTGTGGGGTGCACTTGAAATCTTTTCACTATACTGGGTCCAAGGAACTAGTGACACGACAAGAAGAATTTTCAGCGTGTCACTCATAGAGAAAAATACGAGTACTATTTATAGGAAGTCTCACCGCTGTAGTCCTTCCCACAATTTTCAGACTTCAAGATAGTGACATCCCTAGAGCAAAAAAAATATACTTTTAATAAAAAAAACTTACATTAAACTTCAGCAAGTAGGTGCCATTGGGTGTTCCCTCCTTCATAGTGATCATGCCAGTGTTGCTATGCACGTCGAAGTATGGACTCCTTTGCTCGTATGATGGTAGCCACATGAACCGCTTATCTGGCAGGTCCCAGTCATCAGGATCATCCACGAAAACTCTTCCGATTTCCGTATCTGGTGCTTCGCCCTGTGGAGAAGATGGATAAGTAAGTATAAAAAAGAGGAATAAGTATCACAAGTGGAGAAAACAATAATAAATTAATAGTAAAAAATTATTAAACACATACAGCGATTTAACATCTGTTGAAAATAAAAAAAATAGAAATCTTACATGGCGATAAATTCAAGTTAAAAATGCGACGATTTTCCTTTGATAAGAGACTAAAAATAGTCAGTTTGATAAAAAAAATATGCGTTCCAAAAAACATAACAACTGTGTATTCATAGATTTTAGGGATCGAAATACGTACCTAATCCATTATCATTATTATTTCGTCTGATTTGTTTCAATCTTGATCGGTTAATTCAATTTATTTATGAAATCATTAATATAAAACAATCTGTATCGACAAATATTCAATAACCGTTTATTTACAATTAATTATAAAAGGTTTTCCTTTTCATGTGTATTATTTAATGAGTTGGAAAATTAACTGATCCCGACCCGAATGAAATTACCTTAATAGTTTATCTACGGTATAAATAACTGGTACGCTTCGATTTTATTGCGAAAGTTTTCGAGTGTCGGGTTGGAAAAGGTTTCACGGAATTGTTTTAAATACCAGTTAACCAGTTTAAAGTCGCTCAGCGAGCTATGGAACGAGCTATGCTCGAAGTTTCTTTGAAGGATAGAATCCGCAACGAGACTATCCGACATAGAACCAAAGTTGTCGACATAGCTCAGAGAATCAGCAAGCTGAAGTGGGCTGGCCATATCTGCCGAAGAACCGATAACTGTTGGGATAAACGAGTTCTTGAGTGGAGACCGCGACTCGGCAAACGTAGTGTAGGACGCCCTCCGGCCAGGTGGAGTGACGTTCTGCGAAAGGCTGCCGGCAGAAGCTGGATGCGTCGAACTGAGGACAGGGCGCAATGGCGCGCACTAGGGGAGGCCTATGTCCAGCAGTGGACTGTCATAGGCTGACGATGATGATGATGTTTCAAATACATTAAAATTTTGGATGATGTAAGTACCTAAAACTTCTACATGAATTCATGATCCACTCAAAACGATTGAGAAACGACTATCGTATGTTATCACAGAAAAATCGCCTAACGATAAAGCTGAGAGGATAGTTTAGGTCCTGCGCAAGCCTATTCCTTCTTAAACAATGTTCCAGGCACCAGCGCGTCCCGTTTAGTGTAGGCATGGGTTGCCTCCTGACGCTGTATAAATCGTTTAGTATAAATGTAAAGGCCTAAGTTACGACAAAGTTTTCAAGAGTTATTCTCGTGCTAACAATGACACAACATAAAAAAAACTAGGTATGAAGAGAATAAAATACACATGGCACTATTTATAAGATATGCTCATGTTGTTCGATGTGACACCCGGTGGTATATGATCAAATATTCGTCAACGTTATAATTATACCTTTTTAACATTGGCCAAGAATATCTTTGGTTGTCGTATTAATGAAAAGACTAATCCTTAAACTATTTTTACGTTTATAAATATTGTATCGTGACATAAGTAGACTTTTGTACAGCCAAATAATGAAGTTTTTAAACTAAAAGACTCTAAGCTTGCGACAGATCAATTTTATTATCCTAGTGCCTCGGGTGCGGTGAAGTTAGAAACCAAGCCAGGCTTAACATAAGCCATCGTAAAACCAGTGAACAATAGAAGTGATTTAGTAATCTATAGCCTCTCTTACGAATACAACTGTATTCAGAGAGTAAATATTTCTTCAGTTGTAAAATACTCCACTGCAAAATTCGGTTGCATTTAAACAACACACGGATTGTTATTTGAAACAATCGTTGTAATTTTTAATAGACTCAGACACGCCCATCACCAAAACCACCCTCTCAGCTAAATCGACCTCATTCACAGGATCACAGGACACATGCTCCATACCTACTGACTAAGCTGCATGCAGGTTTCCTCGCGATGTTTTCCTTCACATTGATGAACGATTGGAATTTGAACTCGCAAACTTCAGATTAAAAGTTGACTGAAAAAATCTGGATTAACAGGGATAACAATACAAAATATACTTTGACCAGACAACAAGGGGTCAAAAGGAACAAGCCTAATTCATCAACAAACTAACAAATCTGGAACAGTTAAACCGTAAAGCAGATAAGCAACTTTAAGCCTAAGCCTAATTACTACGCTAACGTCATTAGGCTTCGGTGTGACGTTGAGAAAACAGGTCAACATTCTCGTTTCGATTTGTAGAATTAGACGCCGCTTACACGATACCATTCTTGCCTCTTGCCACAGAATATTAGCTATTGCTCCGATGAGTTTGAGAAAGCAAGAAGCACTTTTCGAAAGTTCTACGACATGCCGGTTTCCCTACTATATGTTCCTTTACCGTTTCATAGAACATAGTGCACGACACAAGTTTTTTAAACAGAACAATTTATTGTTGCACTCTCGATCGTCGTGTCGTGTCGGATTTGAAACCATCGGATCTAGACCACCAGTGCTCAAACCCCACAGAAAAATCGACTTAAAAATGCAAAAGCATGCAAAAAAACCTACGCACATACTAATTGTCCATGTGTTTTATGGAAATTTCGCACATTTTCATATCCGTGCGACAAATATGGCCGCTTTGTAAGCTTAGTACTCTTCATTAATTGACTGTGGTAATAATAAAAACTGCCTTCCCAACATAATCCCCATTTATACGCACCGCACTAAACCCACTTTCATTAAAGCTCAAAATTAACATTTTAATAGCAATATTAACTGCTTTTGCTCTCGGCTTTGCTTGTATAAGTACTTATTAGACACAGAAGTTTTGATCAAATAGGTCATACTAATCCAAAAAAAACCCCATTCGAATCGAATCAAAATTGCGTAAAATATGTTCAGCGTACAACGCGTTCTCAACATCACTCTGTCCTTTTCTATCACAGCATCGGTCAAATCTAGCTATCTCTATCGTGCTCAGCATTCGCACAATTCGCACGCACTGCATGAAAGCGATAGAAAACCGTGCAACAAAAAAACTTAATTATCCGTGCCACGTGATTTAAGAGTGAATAAGACAGATAATTATAGAGAATTAACTGTTATAAATAGAAATATAATACACGGATAGTATCGTAAATGTTTATGGATGGTATCGAATCAGTATCGACTTAATAATTTAGCGAGTAGCGGTTGTAGTAGAGGATCATTGGACCTTTTGCATGAAATTCTGATGCGAATTTGGACTGCGAACATTTTATTAGACCCCATTGCTATCGTGCTTCCTTTAGTCGCTTTATTGAAACATGCATTTATGTATTAATTTTCTTATTATGTTTTATTTAAAAAACTGCGAAATACTGACTGAGAATAAATGGCTTATTCCATTATGCTCCCACTCTCATGATCCCAGTGGGATCATACAAAACTTTAGAGTTCATTATGCTCCCACTATTTGTGGGATTCAAAAACTCCTCCGGTTTTATTCCATTATGCTCCCACTCTCATGTTCATGATTTTCACATCACATCATTACTTCCAGGTGTGTAGGATTATAATGGAACGATGAGTATTCATTGCTCCCTAGTGGGAGCTTAATGAACTCAAAAGTTTTGTATGATCCCACTGGGATCATGAGAGTGGGAGCATAATGGAATAAGCCGAATAAACAACATATATATCATAACTATATCTAAGAATAAAACAGAATAACAATGCATCTATTGAGTGCATTAGCTTTCAAAAAGAGGTCTTTGGTAAAAGTAAGTCATTTTAAATTTAAATTCACACGCAATTACTATAAAATCACTCTTTACCATGCACATAAAAAAAAACAAAAGATTCTCAAGCTGCTTTAAAAGAAAGTAAATTAAAACTCTTGGCTGCTTATTATAAAAACGTAAAACCTTGGTTGAACCCCATGTGGACACATGTCAAAACAAAACTGTTACCACAAAAAAGCTATGTACGAGTATTTAAGGATCGTTTTTCTAGGGACAGGTTTTTAGTTAGACTTGGTCTAAGCTCGGCTAAATTTTCTTGTAATAAGCCCCATTAGGTAGTTAAAAAAAACATTAATTTAGAACGGTTTCAAAACAAGTAATAAAATGACATCTACTCTGATCACTTTACCATTGAGGGAGTTAGGATCTTTTCACACGAATCGAGTAAGTGACAGTTTCGAATTCAGAAATACAACATACAGGCACTAAGTTTTTAACACGCATGTGGCGTCGACTGTGGCGCGTATAATTTCTGCTGCATTTTAAAATATAATGAAATCTTCAACATAAATCTAGGGCATCCTAAAGCGACATAAAAAGAAGCAATAGGAGTGGATACAGAGATGACGAGTGATGGGGGAGAGTGGAAGAGGAGAACATGTTGTGCTGACCCCGCATGAGCGGGATAAGGGCAGTCCAATGATGATCCTAAAGCGACATAGGTAACAAAAATTGGTCTTAAAAAGGCATTATTGTATTACGAAGTAAGAAACCGTACACAACATTATATATTTGTACTAGCATCGTGTAACCGAAGCTTTAAAAAGAAAATATCTAAGCGGTATTACTGCGTTTACAATGAAAAATCGTAAATTTTACGATTTTATGTAAAGCAATGAAACTCCCGACGCTTTCATATTTTATGCTCTTTAGCAGCACTGAATACAAATTGTGTAATGAAAACGCGAATAGCTGAAAGACTTGGAAATAAAAGACTAAGGTAAACTAGATAATTTCACACACAGTACATTATTCAGTAGTTCAAAAGAACAGAATATAAAGGAAAGCGTTGTTTTTTTAAGCCAAGTTCCGTTATGAAAATTAATGTTTTTAGGTCAAAAAATTATTATAAAGCTGGTCATTGAATAGCTTTATCTCGACTGATTAGCGTACATCTTTGTATAGCGCTTTCCTTTTCCTTTACAATACGACCTACGGCATTGATAGTTCAGATAGATTTCCATTGTTTTGTTAGGCCAATCGAATCATAATATATTTTTTTATCAATAGTGAACTATCTATGTTACTGTTATTAAAAATATCCTAGCCAAGTATTTTGTAACAGCTAATCAGCATATTTGATTTCAAAGCTTATTTATTCAAATCGAAATAAACAAATCATTATAAAACGCTTAATTATTACAATGCAATTAGAATTCAATTAACACGTCACATAAACAATTGATGCAATAATTGAATTATAACATTCAATGTGGGAAAATTAACAGATCATCATATTTGATGTATGCAAAAGCTGTTGGAGTGAATTCTATTTTAGAGTTTTATCTGACTTCTCATACAACAAATCCCTTTAAATTTTCACAAAAAACAAACCGAAGTAGGTATTAGGTAATCTAGCATCCCACTCATATAATAAAGCTAAAGGTTTGTAAGTTTGTTTAGATGTTTCGATGTTTGTATAAGGATCAGGCTCAAACGACGAAACAGTTTACAATGAAATTTGCTAAGGTGAAAGGTATAACTCCAGAATAGCATATCCAGAATAGGCTACTTTTTATATAGAAAAACGTTCCTGAAAACCAAAAAATATGTAAAAGGACAACGGGAATATTGCATAAAAACTTTAGCAGTACTCTGTTTGACACAAAGAGCACTGCTCTAAGGTTGCCTTGACTTTAGTGTTTTCATGAGTTGGATTGGAGCAAGGTAGTTATATCTCTAAAGTTTCTATGACGAAACAATGCGCAGACAAAGTCGCGCCCGGGTCCAATAGTTCAAAATAAAAGTACAAGGCTAACAAAGACTAGAGAAAGCTTAGAAAAAACAATAAACAATACAATAAATTTGAGCAAAAAATTTCTCTCTCAGTTACTAAAAGAAAACAAAGAAAAATGTCTTTTGAATAATGTCAAGAACTCACCTACGACTTATGGCACTAATTAGCGCGATGTTTGATATAAATCATGCATGTTATATCAAAACTTACGCTAATTATTACGCTACACACAGGTGAATCCCAAGCATAAATAATGGCGGAATCACGCGTACCTATTAGATGAACGAGACAATGATCTCGGCCGTGTCATGTCAGCACCGAGACAGTCAAGCGCTCAACGAACGCCCAACTCTCGTACTTCGCTGTCTCGCCCACTCGGTTCGGTTATTCTAGCCTAAACTAAAGTAACAGGCCATCCAGTGCAAAACAAAACTAGGATCATTTAGAATCTGTACTTACATAATATCTCCAACTGTACATCTCGTTGAAGTACATTTCCGTCTGGCGGCGCGGGAAACAATTTATCATATTACAAACACAATCAAATCTAATACAGCAAGATATAATATGGATAGGTTTATATGCAGTGGCGTAGCTACCGAAGGGCTAGGCGGTGCAGTGCACCGGGGCCCCCAAGCTCAAGGGCCCCTCGGACTCTGAGTCCCGAGAGTCCGGAAGGTTTTGTTCTTAGGAATCTATAGGTATGATTATTTTGAAAATAAAAACAACTGCATTATTAGATTTTTGAAATAGTTACCCAGAAAATGACGAATCAAATCGTAAGTTTTTAACCGACTTCAAAAAAAGGAGGAGGTTATATGTTCGGCTGTATGTATGTTTTTTTTTTTTTTTTTTTCAAATACGTTTACATTTTGCCACACCCTGCGTGTTTTGACTTGATAAAACCTAAACCGTTCAGTTAGGGCCCCGGTTTATTTTGCACCAGGGCCCTTGGCTACCTAGCTACGCCACTGTTTATATGGAGAGAAAACATCGCAAAGAGGCCAAGGAACGTTCATTTCTGTATTACCTACTATCTATTAACATCAATGTTTGTATGGAGAAAAACATCGCAAAGAAAAATCGCAGGGAATTTTCATTTCTGTAATATTTAATACTTTTGCGTGATTTTGCCAAATATGTGTCCCGTGCTGAGACATCTTTATAGTATCTTAAATGTTTACTATCTAAATGTAGGCAAATTTATTTATTTATTTATTATTAGCCCGATGTTTCCCACTGCAGGGTAAAGGCCTCCCTTCCCTCCCTCCACGTCTTCCGGTCCTGGGCCATAACAGGCCAATCTTTTTTGTAGGAGTCCAGCTCATCCCGCCATCAAATGTAGGCAAATGGTAACGTATATTTTGTGCGAAAAAAATCCATTTTATTTCAACATCTTTTGCAGGCATCAAAACTTTTCGTTTTGATTTTTCAATTAAAAAAACTCAAATAAAAGATTTAATAAACAGAATACGAGTACTAGCCAATTTGATACCGCACTGGATGGTAAAATAAACTACAAATCAGATTTTCAAAAAAAGCCACAAAATTCTATTACCTGTGAAGCAAATGATATAAAGGGATCGGCACAAAGATGTGATGCGAGTCAAGGGATCAAGGGATTTTTACCTTTCCCCAGACTATTTTGTACATTTCAACGCGTAAGTAATTGGGCCCAAGTAGAGAATCTGACAATAGGTTTGAAACCGAAACGTTTTCAAAATATAAAAAAAAACATGTTGTAGCTACGTAGAAAATTATGAACGATAAAAATTTGAGATAGGACCACACATAAAACGTATAATTGAAAAGAACATTTTCCTTTTATTAGTCGGAAAATGCGGACTTGAGACTTTATTTCCAATAAATATCTATAACCCCGGTTTCTATAATTAACGGACACTCGTAGGTAAGAGCTACGACTCGTTTCTTCACACAAAAGTTTGACAGCTAACAGCTAGCTGACAAACTTTTGTATGTGGAAACACTGGAAACGAGTCGTAGCTCTTACATACGAATGTCCGTTGAATATAGAAACCCCGAGTTAGTGGTTAGTGAGAATAATCATCGTGGGTTGACATCGAGACGAGATGACGAGGATAATAAGACTGTTTTTCTAAAACTCTACTCTACTAGTTAGTAGAGAGAGTAAGAGGCAAGGGTCAGAGGAAGCTTGAAACCGAGAGACTTCTTCGAAAACGCACCATAATAAAATAGGCAGACTGCTAGTTTATAATACGAATTTTGAACGAAACAAAACAACATTATTAATAATTCAAAATTCATTTGTTAATTTATTTGAATAAACGTAATTGCTTAGCTTAAAAGCTTATCAAAGTACTATTATGATGAAATTATTATACTTAGTTGTTGCTAAAGGCAATTTGTCAAAGCTATGTTTAAGTAAATTGTTATCTTGTTCGGAGTTAATGGTCGATGAAAATTAGACAAACCAATGCCTTGGGTATAAAACCTCCTATCATTAGTGTAATTTTCTTACGTTGAATTAAAAATGTATAAAAAAAAACAATATTAAATTTTTGACACTTCTTGTATTGTGTCTGCCCATACAGTAGAAAATGCCGGGAAACAAAATAAGGTAGATAATTTACGCGAAGGATTCCCTTTTAACCAAACTTCATCAAGTGCACTTTCATCCCATTGCTGAGCATGATAAAAACCCTCTTACAATTCATAGAGATATCGTTGACCAAAATAAACCTACTAGAGCCGTACCATGACCTCTTAAACAATTTAATTTGGGTGCTATCCAGTTTAGGTTCCTAATCTGAATCGCAAAGTGACAGTTTTCACAGAAAAGTAAACCAACTCAACGTAAAACGGTCATGGTACCGTGGTAGAGATCGAAACTTTTCCAGTTCAGGTTTTGAGTTTTCGTCAGCGTCTTATCATGTGTCATGGTACAAATCGCATTCAAAGCTCATAGTAAGGCCCCTGAACATAAAACCTCCTCCTTTTGGTAGTTGGTTTAAAACAATATTTTTTTATACAATTGTATCACACTGGGCACTTAGCCTGATATTCAACTCACCTTATAGTTATACACAAAGATATCACTATGCCCAGGTCCCATGGGATTGTCGTTCCTGTCTCCAATCACAACATGGAGTGAAGATACGCCGGTCAATCGAGGGGTCCCGGAGTCAGTGATGGCCACCGGTATTCTGTACTCCTTCCGCTGTTCCCGGTCGAAGGATACCAGGGTTGAAAGGATGTTTCCTGCGAAGACATAAAGTGAAATCATTATAAAAAAGTATTGAAAAAAAACTTAGGCCTTTACATCTATAATAGATGATTTATACAGCGTCAGGAGGCAACCTATGCCTACACTTAACGGGACACTGTAGTGCCTGGGACATTGTTTGAGATGGAATAGGCTTGCCCAGCCCCTAAACCATCCTCTCAGCTTAATCAGCCTGGCCCACACGAAAGACGACGTCAATACGTAAAAAGTATAAGTTCTTCAAAAATGTGGTTACATTAGAAACGTAAGTACATACTTATGTACCTATTTAAAACTCTTTCAAAAATATTGTGTTCCATTTTCAGCTTTAGAAAACCATAAGTTTATTTAAATATTATCAACGCCCTATAGCAATCTTCTATCTTGTTTAAATACACTATTTCACACTAAAGACGTTAAATTAAGGCAAGTCACAGTTGACATTTAAACTGACCTTTGAAATATTAAATCCCGGTATTAAGTGAAGTTTACAGCCCTAATTGTTTCTATAATAATTACATATTTTCGGTATTTAACACGGTTTATTTAGGTCATTTAGGTCATAAATGATTCAGTACATTTCGCTTTAGGTCATCGTAAGGGGAAAATATGCCTACACGATGTAAAGCCAGGGACTTCAGAGTAGTATGCCTAACATTATCGTTGTTTGAGTAAGTTTAAACTTTGACCTTTAAATAAAAATCATGGCGGGTTGGTCTTCTGCGCAAGTGATAATAATAATAAATAATAAATATAATAAATAATGCTGGACTTTTCACACAGCATCATCTAGCCCCAAAGTAAGCAGAGCTTGTGTTATGGGTACTAGAATGACTGATAAACTACTTATATACTTTTTGTTTGTAAATACATACATATTATACATAGAAACACCCAGACCCGGGACAAATATCTGTAGGTCATACAAACATTTGTCCCGCGGCGGGGATCGAACCCGCAACCTTCTGTGTCGCAGGCGGACCTTCGCCCACTGCGCCACAGAGGTCGTCGTATGATACTGAGCGCTCATTCGTTCATGGAGCGTTCCCTAGCTTACGTACGCAGAAACAACGTGCATGTGCATCTACACACACAACTATGACCAACCCGCCTTCGTGAGATACAACTGTACATATATTTACGTGGTTAGTTCATAGATAACGTTTATAATTCAAATAACGTTTATTTGTCTCACACAATGGTTCACATAAAATGTAGTTAGTACAATATAAATGTAAGAGCGAATTGTTTGAACTGGTTGTGCGAGACTGGTGCCTGAGATAGGTTTATGAAAACCTGTAATACAGATATAGATAGGATTGTATTGAGTCATACACTGTCATATAAAGTATGACTTATCAAATCCCGGCCCATATAAGTCAATGTCAGCCGCGCGCGAGTTATAAAACTGCCGTTGCTCATAAATAGAGCGAAGTTTTGAACCACAAGTCCAGAGACGTAGTGAGGACGAGGTATAAAAACTAGTAGTTACTAAGTTGAAATGGCTAGTTTTTAATAAAACTTTCAGTCGTAACTTTAAGATCACATATTAGTAAAGTAACATAAAAAAGATCTGAGAGAATGTCTACCGCATCTTGGGGATACAGTCGTGAACCTGTTTACGTTTTTTTTACAAAAGAAAAATTGTATTTTATTTGTTTTTATTGTGTAACTGCCTATCTTTCAGATGATCTTTGAAGCCTTTAGTGCTTCTACGTAACCATGTTTCGTAACCAGCTACGTAGAAGGATTTTTTTCCTATTTCGTAACCAGGCTACATACTAAGAATAAAGTTTTGTGTTTCAGTTCTTTGTTCGTAACCGGGTTATGAACCAAAGACCTAAAGATCGGAGAGATTGTATACCTACGTTGTATGATATGTTTTGTTATGATATGTTTCTAACCCCACGTATACAGCAGAAAACATTTTTGAAGTTTTTGCAATAAATTAGTGTAAAAACTATTCCCACAAAATTTTACGCAAATAATGTAAAATGGTACAAGGTGTACCTATTTGTTTTGTAGCTTGATGTGCTTGGCTACTAGCTACGACCCTGATACCGTAAGTACTACTGAAGCGAAATTATCAACACGCTACGAGAACGGAATTGAATCGGCACTTCGCAAACACGGTTAGAGTTCTTCGTCTTTTATTGCATGTTAAGTACATTAATTGATTGAAACTCTGTTAGGAAATTCGGGGAAGTTGCGGGCGGATTTAGATCTTCAAACGGAAATAGTCATTAAAATAAAATTGTGAATGACTAGAACACGAATTTAGTTCGTATTTCGAATGACTAGTTTTTTTTAATCATTAACGGTCTTGTTGACACAATGTCACAACAAAACTTTTACCACACATTCCATGTACGAGTGTTTAGAGATCGTTTTTCTAGAGAGATTTTCAGTGAGTGTTTCGCTGAACAGTTTATATTTTTTGTAGTAAGACGGAAAATATTTTGTAAGTGACATAACTTATAGTTTGTTGGTTTGAACGTAAACGATGATATCTCAATAAAATACATACTGAACTACTGAAATACATAGTTCACGTACTGAACTTGTCAGATGTGCAAAGTTATATCAAACTACACAATATCACCACCATCGTTTTAAAGCTCTACCGATTCCCAAGTGGATTTCTCCATAAACGGAAATTCCTTTAAGTCTACGTCGAACAAGTTCCGTCCAACAATTTGGCGAAGTTAAGGAACCAGTGAGTTTGTATTTGAATTGCTCTATTAGAGATACTTAGGGATTGGAATGAACTTTCCAATTTAATATAGGGAATAAAATTAAGAAGATTAGAATAGAGAATTAGATATTCATTCATCAAAATATGACCTCAATACTTTTTTTTTTATAATTTTAGTTTTAGCCCTATTGTTTTTGCATTAATTCAAAAAGAACCTTAATGCTCGTTAAGTAAATAATATTTGACAATTATTTATTAATTAACAGCAGGTCGTACATTGGTCAGAATGGCGCAAGACAGGGAATGTTGGCACAAGCGAAGAGAAGCCTATGCCCAGCAGTGGGATGAAAAAGGCTGCGTATGATGATGATGATGATTTATTAATACCGCATTTACAAATGAGCAGTTCATAAATTATTCAGTAAGATTAGTTTACATCACATTGATTGTTGGTAAACGTGTAAATTATTCAAAATATTATTTCATTCTGTTCAATAACTACATTCGGTGGTTTATCACAGTATTATTCAAACAGCTGGTAAACTTTAACTATTCATTTCTTTCAACTTTGAAAATTGTACAACTATGCAACTCACGAAAACGCTCATATCGTGTAACCATGTAGGTATTAAAGTTTTCAGACAATCAAAGATTTTGTGATAATTATCTATAAGGTTATGGAACACATCTATGCTTGAGATACGATTGTTCTGCTAGAAAAAAATCTTTCGACTCAATAGAAACGGCTGAACATTATTTTGTTATATTAGATCACTATAGTCATCACAATAAAATTATGCAAACAAATTAAATAGCTGCCATAGACACAGATATACATAACACGTCATTTACACTATTATACGTCGGGACGTAGCGTTTTACCCAGGAATTTATAAAACAATCTAAAGTGATATAGCGGCATTATTTAGTCTGTGGCAATAGAGGCTTGCTTTGACTATTGAAGTGCAAACAGATGGTAGGTTTTAGACTGATTTACTACAGCGAAACGCGATGCATCAGTTGCAAACAAGACCACATTTGAACTAGTTAACTGTGCCAATGAATTGGCGTGCACTCACTTAAAGCATTTTTGATGTGTAGTGATCATTATTTAGATAATTGAAAGCAAAACCTAAAGTATTAAGTATAGATTAACGTAGACAACAAACAAATAAGTATCTCAAGGTTTTTTTTTAATATTTCAGTGACATAATTATGACGGCTGTAGAGAACAGAAAGAAGCTACTCCTGTTTTGTAAATTACACCCAACTGACCTCACACTTCGTTTACCTGTGTCGTGGGTATAAAAAAACTAAGGCCTTTACATCTATATTACTTAGATGATTTATACAGCGTCAGGAGGCAATCCATGCCTAGACTTAACGGGACGCTGTAGTGCCTGGGACATTGTATGAGATGGAATAGGCTTGCCCAGGACCTAAACCATCCTCTCAGCTTAATCAGCCTGGCCACACGAAAGATGAAGTCAAAACGTGTGGAGCTGACTATGCTGCGGGTTCCCTCACGATGTTTTCCTTCACCGTTAAGAGCTCGAGTTAAAGCGTATATAAATTTTACGAAACGAAAAACCCATTGCACGACCGGGATTTTGAACCCACGACCTTCGGATTGAAAGTCGAGGTTTCGTGTCGTGGGTATAAGATATTACGAATACCATGGTACTACACCCAAACCCAAAACACCAGTAGATCATGCAAATATTTGTAACGACGTGAGAATCAAACTCCTCTTTCGTCTCGGACAAGCACACGCTCACTACGTTAAATAGGTAATATCGAGATAGAAACTTTTCTTTCTTCTTTTAATAGTATTTGAATATCGCAAGACACGTCTCCAGCAGAAATCGCTAATACAAACTTTCAGGCCATGACTTGCCCTTTAGCGTCCTCGAAGTTATACCATTAACCTTGACTTACCTTGGATTTCAAACTTGGAGCCGTGTTTACGTTTAGTGTTACTTGACTTTATTACTATCGTTTAAGGGTTCCAATTTCAATGGATTTTTCTTTTAAAATAAACCATGTTTTGATAAAGATATGCTCTCTCTTTGCGTTGTAGCATGATGCTGGAGTCATTTGAACCGTTTCGCTGTCACTTCTATTTGAATTAGTTTCCAGCGTCAGTATTTCCACTGAGCTACGAAGCGCTCGTGGTCGTGCTTGCTTAGTCGTTCTCGATAGATCGTCGAAGTTAAGCAACGTTCGAAACGGTCTGTAAGTGGATGGGTGACCGCCAGTGGCATTTTCAACTGAGCGCTTCCGTGCTTCGGAGTGCACGTTAAATTTTCGGTCCCAGAAGCCGTTAGCTCGTTAAGCCATGACGGAGGCCTTAAGGCGGCCTAAAAACTCCTTCACCAGAGTTGGCCACTGACTCATACGAACTTACTACTTCTGAGCTACGACCCTGATGTTTTTAAGAAGAGAGTTAATAGGCATCTTCTGGGTAGGCTCGCGCCATCGTAGACCTCTTCTTGCGTAAGTCTTGAGGTCAAGAGTCGAGCCATTCATCATAAAAAAAAAATTGCGTACTTGTACAAAAAGGCTCTTCTTAGTAACCAGACAGCGCCCAATTTTGTTATTATTTTATTTTATCCCAATATTGTTAATATTCTATCGAGTAGTCTACGTGATGTAAAACGAAAAATAGAATCCCTGTCCTTAGGCTTACATGAACAAGATCAAAATTCTGTTAATTACTTCTTTGTTTTTTGTGAAATAAAAAAAAGTTAAGTACCTTGAATTTGGAACTTGGAGCGGATATCGAAGGAGGCAGACTCGTTCAGCGCAAAGGTGAAAGGAGGTCCGTTTTCCGGTGAGTCGTAGTCTTTCGCAGTGAGGATCACCACTTGTCCAGGAGGTTCGTTCTCGTACCAGATCACTGGCTGGGTCTGTGGAGAAGAATAAAATTATTATCATCTATTATTATGAATTTCAAATATTCTTTGCTAGTAATCTTCACCGTCAGAATAAGTTAAATTTTGACGAGCCTTTTATAATATTTTCTTAGTCTCTGAAATGACCTATTTTTTAAAAAACAGTAGCTTTAATACGAATTGTCAGATGTTATATTACAGTAAACAGAGTGGAGAGCCGCAGCGTCCAGACACCGGATAAGGAACCTTGGAACAAGGGTGAACTGCGGTTTTAATCTGATATAACACACGCCTAAAGACGCTAGAACGGTACTATATAAATAAATAATAAATAATTAATGCTGGACACTTGACACAGCATCATCTAGCCCCAAACTAAGCAAAGCTTGTACTATGGGAATCAGATAACTGATATACTACTCATTTACTTTTTGTTTGTAATTACATACATATTATACGTAGAAACACCCAGATACGAGATGTTCCTACTACTCTACATTTAAAGTTCGTACAAAAATCCCATTGAACTAATGTCCCAAATTTTCCAATTTTTGTACACTTAGATTTCCAATGTCGTATCGTGTAAAATTATCTAGGAGTAAAATTATTTAGTCCTCAAAGATGTTACAAGATTGCGAGAAAGATTTTATGAAGAGCTACATTTAGATTGCGGTATCCAGCAAGGTATCATATCCGTGTACCGTCTAAAAGCTCCTGAGAGCCTTGGGATGGAAATTAAGCGACCTTCCCAATATTGGTTCGGCCAACGAAATAAGAAACTGAACACCCATAGGCATTTGCATAAAAAATTACATCCGTATCCCTGTGTTTTCTTTAAAGTAGGCCGTGGTTTTATAACGGTTAAAGTAAGTTCGTAGTAAGCAGGAGTTTTTAGACTTCCGAAATACGAAAGAACAGAAGAAGAAGAAGAAGAAGAAGAAGAATTAATTTATTTACAGGTTGAAATAATAAACGGTGAAGGAAAACATCGTGAGGAAACCAGTTAGTGTTCTTATAGGCGGCGATAGGCTTGCAACCTGTCACGTATGGAATACTAACTTCTGCAAGATGTGGGCATGTATCAAATATGTAATCAAGTATGTTTAGACATGCCTCTGACTACCCCCTTAGACATCTTCATAGGATCTGGAATAAGTAACATAAAAAGATCTGATAGAATGTTTACCGCACCTTGGGGATACAGTCGTGAACCTGTTTTGTGTTGAAATAATAAAAAGTAAGTTTGTATGACTCAGTCGCCAACTCTGGTGACGGACTTTATAGGCCGCCGTCAGGGTTAACGACTTAAATAGACAGATAAACGGGCCCGCCAAAGCACGGAAGCGCTCAGATGATAATGCCACTGGCGGTCACCCATCCACTTACGGACCGTTTCGAATGTTGCTTAACTTCGAAGATCTAGCAAGCACGGCCACGAGCGCTTCTTTCTTGAGGTTGAAAAAATATCAAGAGCGATATTTTAAAACATAATCACACACACACACACAACACAAAAGGACCAGATAATGTTTTCCGTGTCTTAAGGATTCCTTATCCTGTTTTTTTCACTTTATTCTACTAGCAAATCAGAATAAAATCTTTTCAAGGTAAACAAACAAAAGCAGTGTCAATTTCATAAAATAATAGCGTCCTAAAGTGTGTTCGACTTCCTCACCCTCGTCAAACACATTTTCAATGACAGCAAACATATAACATAAATGTTATCGCTTACATAACTCTCTCCCTTTATATGTAACAGTATCTGAAGGTGTATTATTGGTACCACAGAATCCTTCCTACTAATATTATAAATGGAAAAGTTTATAAGAATTGAGAGTCTATTGATGTATGTAGCACTACACTAACAAAACTACTGAATGGATTTAGATCAAAGGCAGAGCAGAGCGGTCGTTCTTGATAGATCGTCAAAGTTAAAAAAAATTGTCACAGACCATTGATACATAGTTAGTAACTCTTATAAACTATCCCTAAAAATAAGAATAGCCTAATCAGTCACAATCACAAAACTACTGAGACACTACACATGTGACTGGCTTGAGTATTGCCAGCCAGTGTCTCACGTCGAGCACAGATCTAAAAAACTTAGAACGGTCAGTAAGGAGGCCACGATAAATTGTCGGTCCCGGCTATTAAGTCGTTAAGCCATGACGGAGGCTTTATTTCGACCTTATACTCCGTCACCAGAGTTGGCCACTGACTCATACGAACTTGTTATCGCACCAAAATGACTGTAAAACCCGAATTGATTTATCTTAGAAACAGACGCAGCGGAACCAGCGTTTATAGATTAGGCTTGAGTGCGTCGTATTATTGGGAAATGAATAAACGCTGACTAGTCGACCGAGCGAATAGCCGAAGAGCAAATGATTTCCAGAGCGTTAGATAACATGCTTAAGTCCCTTGACGTTCATACTCCTATACCATCCAAGTTGTTGAACTTTTAGGGCCAATTTCTATAACTACTTTTATCAATAAAGTTATACATAATCGAAATAGAAACCAGAAACGTGCAAGTGCGAAAGAGTCAAGAGTCACCAGCAAATGGAGGCAAAAGTATACTAGTTCACCCATACCTGCTGCAGTTCCCATACCACAATTATCTTTCCTGATTAGATTAATATGATAAAACTATTTAAGAATCAACACTTTCAACTCTTCTTCTTATCGTGTCACCAGTTTTTTCGAACCAGTGTGGTGAAGTAGAAGAAGATTATAAGTGCACCTCAAAGAGGCTCCTTTCGTGCACTTGACACAAGCTTTCGAACTTTTTAGGTTCTACGACATGCCGGTTTCCTCACGTTGTTTTCCTTCACCGTTTGAGAGTAGGTACTGGCATAGTGCACACATTTTTAGGCAGAAAAACTCATTGGTGCACGACCGGGATTGAACCCACGATCGGAAGGTGGGAGCACTACCACTTGACCACCAGTGCTATCAACACTTTCAACTGCACCGAAATATCCCTTTATTAGTTTTAAAATCCTTGTGTTCTTCCTAAACAAATCAACCTTTAAATGAGACTTTGGGTGTCCGGGACCTTGTAAATCCTTCGAATTATTTAACCGTTATCGGAAAAGGAATATGGATGAAGACTGAATTAGGTCAGATTAACACTACCTATCTGTTTTGATTAGATACGGACTTTTTTCTTTAGGGAATTTAAATTTGACACGCTTAAATGTAATTAGCTCGAATGAAGTAGGTATAGGTGCTTAGTAGTATGTAATATTTTGTAATATTGTATGAAATATGATTGTATGGCAAAAGAAAATGAAATAAGAATGATGTTTTGCTTTTCTTTTGGCAGTCTAGCCTAAAAATTTGGAATTTGAGTAAGAAAATTTGTTTTCCCGTGTTCCACATCCACAAATGGTGGCTGTACTTGAAAAAATCCCTATTTCTGAAAAACCCTTAGGGTATTGGAATTTCCGAGGAATGATTAAGAGCGATTTGGGACGGTCTCGGTTGGAGGCTGTCAATTTTTTATGCAAATTTTAGTCTATCGGTACTTTTTGAGACTACTGTGGTTTGCGGCATTTCATTCATTTGCAAATTGCCTGACGAAAATATTCTACGTCAATGATGTCAAAAGGATTATTTTGTTTTTTTTTTTGGCTCACAGGAAAACTTTTAAAATCCCGGTGTGCGTTTTTATTTAAAATACCTTATCATCGCTTATGATTTTCTACGTTATAAATTTTTTTTAGTCGATTTTCTTTTTAGCCTTTAAACATTATTATTATCATAAACTTCTAGGTACACTGTAAATATCTTCAAAAGACCTTGCCTGAAAATCCAGTCCAGTCTAAGGTTCTTCAAGATAAAGTCGCGAGCTCTATAAATAAATCTAAAAAGCGATTCGAATTTGATTTACTACGTTTTTATTCAACCCTCGCTACAAGACCCACAAATCTTACTTCACTTAAGCTAGGTCAATGTCTAGCTTACCGGTCACTTAGGGTAGGAACCTAGGGATCTCGGCATGTCTAGATAGCTCACATCTAAGATCCTAGGATTTATACAATTCAATTCGTCTTTCAACAGTTTCAACGAGCTAGTCTTTGAATTATTCTATCTTCGAAAGCATTTCAACAAGTTAAACTTAGTTAAATTTTAGAATGAACTTCCGTTTTTACCAGACTATAATGTGATGTTTGAGCAGTTTATCTTTGAGAAGGTGTGTGAAACGATAAGTGGAACATTCCACCTAAACGCCGAATCTCCTCTATTATAAGGTGTCAATCGATATATGACAGCCTGGGTGTCACGCATATTTGTGTAGGAAACCTACGAAGTTTATGTAACCAAACCATACTTACATTGGTCAGGAAAGGCGCGTTGTCGTTGATATCAGTGAGCTCCAGAATCACTTCTGTGGTAGACCGCAAGCTGTCAGAACCTAGTCTTCCACCGTGGTCTGCTGCCATTATCAGGATCTGCCATCTACGTAAGAACATAAATATAAATATACATAACAACTGTATAGATACGGTATAGGATCTACAAGGATACGAAGGTGACCTCATGACGATCTTTATATAGTTAGGGTCAGCAAAACATTCCTTCTTCAAATCACTGTAAACGGTTAGCATGGTAGAGGCATGTCATGACAAGTGACGAACTTTTTGAAGCCTAGAGGCACGTCATGATAGGTGCCGATCTTCATGCCTTTGAAGCCCTAAAGCGGCCTAAAAGTAAAAACTCAGTCATCAGAATTGGCCACTAACTCTTACGAACTTAAGTACATCTTGTTGTTTTCTTACGAATATTTTTAAACATTGCTACGCATTGTTTAAACTAAGTCTGTTTTTTTTCATACATACATAAAATCACGCCTCTTTCCCGAAGGGGTAGGCAGAGACTACGGATCTCCACTTGCTACGATCCTGACACACAACTTTTGCCTCATTCACTCTCATTACATTCTTCATACATGCTCGCCGGTTTAGGGTACTTTTGACCTGGCCCTTCTCCAAAATGTCGCCAATTTGATCCAAGAAGTTTCGCCTAGTTTTTTTTCATGGTGTGCAATAAAGCAATATTCTATTCTATTCTATTCTACACTTTCTCTGCTAAAGCCATACCTGGTGAAACCAAGAGGCTGATCCCGGTCCAAAGGTTTCGTCAATCGGAGGCAGCCATCATTGTCTATCTGAAGAAACTCTTTCTGCTCATGTTTCACTAAAGAGTAGACGATGTTCTGAGGAGCGTTCCTATCTTTTATGTCAGGGTCGTAGGCTTCCACCTGAAAGTATCATCATCTGAATTCACGGTCTTAAACAACATTTACATGATATTATTCTGTCACAGAATATTAGCTCTTGCTCCGTTGAGTTTGAGATAGCAAGTGGCAAGAATGGTATGCCAGAATGATATTGTGTAAATAGAGTTTTATCCCACTAGGGTTTAGCACAACACAAAAAAAAATTGTATTAGATAATCTTTAAAGATTATTTTGGTAACTTTAGAACGAAAAATTTGATTCGTAGAAGGAAATGCAAGGTGGTATTTTATGGTCTAATGTAGGTGCTGAGGCGTTCAACGGTTCAGTAAGACAATTAGTGCCAGTTCATCGCGCCTGACGAAAGCGTCAATAAGCGACACAAATCCTCGCACTTATACGATTATGATCCATCATGAATGACAGCTAGGAAACTTAAACCGATACACCAAAGACAAGTATTTGCGCGGCTCCATAGATAGAAGGGAGTCTTCGTTGGTGCAGGGCGACAAGTGTCTATTCTATACAATTATGTGATATTTTTTGTCTCCAAAACGAGCAATTCTGCTTAGTACCGCCTTTATTCCGTGACGATTCCCGAAATTTTCAATATTATGTCACCGAGGAGATTAAAGTATGCTTATTCGTTTACCTTGACAATACACCCTTCATACAGCTTCTCTTCTTCAATAGTCTTCGTGTAATTCGCTAAGAACACAGGCGGGTTATCGTTCAAGTTTTCAATATTGATGATCACTTTGGCATAATCCTCGTAGATTCCATCAAATGCCCTAACATCTAAGCTGTAGCTAGTGATGTTTTCATAGTCGAGTTCGTTGTTGACTCGAATTTCGCCGGTGAAGTTTCGGATGACGAAAGCATCGTATGTGTTACCGGCGACTATGCTGTAGGTTACTACTGAAGCTGTGGAAGAAATTGGTAAAGTTGACATCAATTTTCTTTTTAAACTTACAATTATATTTTTACAAGGGCACAAAATACATATTTATAACTCTGATAATGAACGAAGATGTGTTTGACTTACCTGTATCAATATCTAAGGCACTAACAACTGTGACAAGCTCATTAATGTTCGCGTTCTCAGCAATAGATTCAGCGACATACGTATCTTGAGTGAAATGAGGTGGGTTATCGTTTTTATCTGCTATCTCTATCAAGAACACTTGCTGACCAGCATTATGCTTTCCTGGTATCAAGGCGGATTCAGCATTATCAGTGGCTATGATCTTTATATTGTAGAAACTCCGCTCTTCTCTATCGAACATCTTAAGTGTAGTAATGTTTCCAGTGAGAGAATCTACAGCAAACGGATCTGACGGATCTCCTAGTTCATAGGTAATCTGGTTATTGGCAGATGTACCGTCTGCGTCAAAAGCTCTGACTTGCATGACTGGTGTTCCTGGGTTTTCGTTTTCTAGTACACTGCCTGATCTGATTTCACTGAAGATTGGTATGTTGTCGTTCACGTCTTCTACTTCAATTTGGATTATGGTTTCAGCAGCTAATTTGTAGTTATTCTGAAAATACATTTATGTTACGTAAAACATCGAATCTAAAATTTAAGCTAAGTACTGTAACTTCTTAAAAATAAATTGAACAAAAACATGAAAAATAAAATGAAAAAATACTATAATATCTCTTTTAAATTAGAGATTTTTAGGGACGTCCTTAATACTTATTAATTTCACCTCAATCTTTCTGCATAAACAATATTGCGCTAGGAAAAATTCTAAGCTCATTGTGAGCCAAGTCACATTGAAGTAAGTAGTAGTACTTACTCAGTGTAAGTATAGTCGTTATCTTACAGAAAATACAAGACAAAGAAAAATGCACAGCGCGTCAAGACTTTGCATGCAAAATCTCAGTTTTCAAAAAGCCAATTGCAACACATTTAGTTCCACTTACCTGTATTCTAACAGTGAGCGTGTAATCTGTAATTTTCTCATAATCCAAATGGTTCCCCAACTTGATAACCGCCGTGTCTGCCTCGGGCTCCAACACAAATGTGTGCCATTTGTTTGTTTGCTCCGTCTGTCCCTGTACTAGTTCAAATTGTAACTTTTTCTCTTCAGGGATATTCGAGCTGTAAATAAAAAATAAGCATGACCCTCATACATCACACATATGAAATTATTTTATTTTCCCCCAGGGAGTAGCCCCAAGCGGCTCCCTTATACAAACTTCGAAAGAAAGTGACTGAAGTAGACACTGTTAAATTACTTTGTCGGAAGTTTCAGAATTTCAAATTCACATTAAACTCGCAATTAATTTGTACTTACATCGCCCTCACTGTGGCTATAGGTGTATTGAAATCAGAGTAATTTTCTTTTAATCTTATCGGCTGGTCGAGAACTTCTATGAAAGATGGGCTCTTCTTGTTAGACTCCACAACTTGAATGTCTAAAGTTATAGAACTTTGTTGCGGGGGATCGCCCATATCTTTGACTATCGCGCTTAGTTTGAACTTGTAACCGGGCAATTTCTGTGGAAACAAAAGGAGCTTGTAAGCATTTATAACAACAATAATATTTTTTGTAAACTTTACAAGTTATACTTAGTTTAGAAAACTTACGTCTATAGTTTTGTTCAGGAATATTACACCATTGTCTGGATCTATATAAAAATATGCTTGATCTGGCGAATTGGAATCCAAGCTATAGTGAACTATGGAATTGTTTCCATCATCTATATCTGTCGCTGATATCCTCATAACTTCTCTGCCATTAGGGAGGTCTTGTGGCACTGACTCCAAATATGACTGTGTATAAAATATCATGTTAGTTTGTTATAGGATAAACATTATCAACAAAATCCAATCACTTATGTTATAGAAGGGTAAAATCAAAATCTCAGTATAATTATATTGTCCTTAGAACAACACACATAGGGAGGAACTTAATTTCTTATTCACTAGTTAACCTACCAAACGTGAGACCTTAGCATACTATTCTAAACAGTTCTGACATGTTCTACGCGAAGCATGCCCAAAGCGTAGAGAAAGATTTCATTTTGAAAATAATAATAATCGTGCAGTGTGATAAAATGCGCCTAGGGGGAAAGAGCGGCCTAGCTAAAGAAAACACATCAACTACAAATGTGCAAAGAAAGTGTATCAAAACTCACGAACACATAAAATATATTACCAATAGCGCCTTGAGTGGCGGCCTACGATCCTAAATCAGACATGCAGGAACATGCAAGTAGAAAAATAGATATTATAAATTCAAGAATTCAATTGACGCCATTGCTTTTTAAATAAAATACAACAATATAGACAAAGCATTGGCGACAATCGAAATAGAGCACGAAAAGATTAGTGACAATTTATTGATTTGTGCGGAACGCTTTCTCTCATTGTGATAGTTTCAGTTGTTTTGGACAAACCTTCCATACGTCTCCACGGAAGACCTTGGAAAAACACGCAAGCGTTAATATTATCTGCGCCACGTTTTGAGGCTAATGAACGAATTATTTGTTAGTCACATTACAATATATACAGATAAATGAATGCTAACCTCTCTCTTCAGATGTAACTTACAAGAAAACATGTATGAAACAACAGTAAGATTGAGTTAAAAAAAAATGAGAACATGCACACTGATTATTCGCTGCATAAATATTATTCAATATAACAGATCCCTTGTATATTAGCTTAAGTTAAGCTTATAGTAGTAAAAATGGATTTCTATGTTCGTTTTGTCACTTCATTCAGGATTGATACTTACAACTTTGTCGAATACTGGTTGGTTATCGTTGATGTCTTCAATTATTATTTTGATAGTACACGCGTCGTCTAGCTGTGGTTGGCCGTTATCACTCGCTCTAACAGTAATATATGCTTCTTTTTCCCTCGACGGTTCATCATGGTCGAAAATCTGTATCATTTTGATAATATTATACACCAAATCAAAACAATCTTTACCAGAACTGGTCTTACCAATACCGATCCTGTTTTAAGGTATGCTACAATCTTAAAATTTTTTTTTCATTAGGTATATGATTCACAAGATACTAGAAAAGGATGGTTGAATTAAAGCAAATATAAATAATTATATTATACGAATTACAATGTTACTTACATCAGCTGTTGTTATTCTCCCAGTTTCGGGGTCCACGTGAAATCTTTCCTTTTCACCTGGAGTGGAGACAAACTTGTATGTGACTGTTCCTCCCATATCTAGTGGATCTCTGTCTTCTGCTTTGACCTGTTGATGACAAAACCAGTTTAAATACCTTTAACAAACATGTTTTACGTCATTTGGTCCGAAACATTGTCAAAACTGGCAGGGTAAAAACGGAAAATATAGTCTCAAAAACTCGTTGAGTTCGGAATTAAATCATTGATTTTAAATCAATTTGTCGTTGATTTTTATTAATAGATTTATTTATGTCAGAATATAGCTTCACTTGATTGAATATGATCGCGAAATCTTTTATCATTCGATGAAACCCGACGAAGCAATCATGGATTCAAATTATCCTAATCGTTTGGTAATTAATCTATTCTGACTGAATGAAAAATTATGAAGTAAAAATAGTTCACAAGAGTGTCTCCCATATTTTTGATACATTATTGAAGTCACTTTTTTATATTTAACATAAACCGCAAATAACATTGAAATAGGTACATAGGTACACATACATACCAAATACCTACATCATCGTTTGCGAACAGGTAGACAGATAAGAAATCGTTAGCGTATCTTAGTTTCAGGAAAAAGGACATTAAAGTATCCTGTGGTCTTAAAACACAAAGATTCAATCCATGAGACTGACTTTTAAGTATTATCTATAACTAATTAATAGATAATTAGGTTCCAACCAGTTTTTTTGGCAGATTAGTTTTATTTTTTTTTTCACTGCAAGGCAAAGACATCTCTTCTATTTTTTTCTTTTTGGCATAATAGATGATGTAAAAAGTGATGGAGTTCATCTATCAATGAGAACTTTAGAATTCTAAAAATGATTTGTAAATTCCGTATTGATGTTTTCACTGTATGTCTACTCTACTCCTAAGTTTCTTCTTGGTGTCTCTGTGTATATCTACTCTTATCTTAAGAATAATAATAAAAAATAAATAATAATGCTGGACATTTCACACAGCGTCATCTAGTCTCAAACTAAGCAAAGTCTGTACTATGAGAAGATAAACTACTTATATACTTTTTTGTTTGTAAATACATACATATTATACACAGAAAGACCCAGACCCGAGGTAAATATTTGCAGATCATGGCGGGGATCGAACCCGCAACCTTCTGTGTCCCAAGCGGGCTTTCACCCACTGCGCCTCAGAGGTCGTCAATAAAAAAATTCTTACCGTAAAAACATAAGTCCCGACAGGCTGCTCCTCCTTCACAGTGGGCCTGTAGCTCAGGCATTCTGTGAATAGGGGCTTGTGGTTGTCCTTGACAGCTAGCTTTAAGGTCGTCGCCGGAACAAACTGAAACCACTTTATGTTGTGCTTCTACTTCTTGTTTTACCCTCTCTTTCTAATCGACGTGGTTAGAGCGAGAGGAAGAAAGTCGTGCGAATTCGCGTAGACTAGAGTCTCCTCTAGGACCTTTAGTTCATAACTGTCTATCTATCTCTCTCCATCCACACGCATTAGTCGTTTGGGTGATTAAAACAATTTAAATGTTCTGCCATATTATAAAGAGAAAATTCATATTTATTACATTATTACTAGCTTCCGCATGCGACTTCTCTTGGTGCCAGCATTTTACATAGCCTATAGTTATTCTATGTTAAATGCTACAATCTACATCTATTCCAAGTTCAAAATCTATGATTAAAGCGTTTTTTTTTATTTATTATTATTATCTATCAGTAAATTACTTTTTGGAATTGCACCGAGACAGTCTCATTGAGATTTCGCAGAAAACTTGGTTGTTTATAGATTGATAATATAAAGCATTGTACTTATAATTGAATAAGGCAAAACATTTATTTCACTTTGCTCAGAAGACAAAAGGGCATTATTTGTTATTAATAAAAATATCATTGAGCAAAGTCCTACATTGCATGATGTTCAACTTAATAGAAAACTCATCGATCACGTGAAAGTGACTCGACGAAAAATGTTCTAATTGTGAACGAATTCAATTAGGAAACTTTGACAGAATTGATGTATAACTTCAACATGAAATGAAGTGTACAAACAATATATTTATATGTACAATAATTTATATTAAGTTTGGATTGTTTTCCAGTAAATCATTATATATTCATATATTGGTTGCTCTTTAAAAATCCTTTAGTGAAATTACCGTTCTCAGTTTGCATTTAATAAGAAATTAAAAATATAGATAAAAGTACACGGTATAAAACTATAATAAATAAATAATTAGTTTATGGTGTAATAATATAACAATATTCATTGTATACCTTGTGTCTTTCCTGTGTTGCATGTCAGAGTCAAAAATTAAGTGAAAATCGTTAGTGAGATGAACAGAACATATACTTACAATATTCCATTATGTTGCAAACAGAACATGCAATCTAAAATGTATATTTTATATCTAGAAGTAAATAAGCGTTAAAATAATTGAAATCTAGGGGACAAAGCTGTTGGGGCTGGGTACGGTGATGATGATGATGATGTACTCACGGGCGCCGAGTATGACGGCAGGTGCCTTGAATGCCTGAACCTGGTGATGTGGTGTGGTGTGAAGTCTCGAGCTGTGGACAATAAAAACTATATAAGATTTCAGAATTTATTATTTTTTTAGACAAAAGAAACTACAAAAGTAAACAGTAGAATACGAAAGTTTGCATGGAAACTTTCTCCTTTAAGGAGCATTTACACGATGCGATTATTATCACGTTTTGTTAAAACAATGCCATTCAGTGTCGCACTTACTATGACTTCTAGCAGCATCCGATGAGCGTTTACACTTATAAAATTGCAGTGCGATACTTAATCGTATCGGTTTAAATTGTTCCGTGTAAACGCTATTTTACACTAATTTGGAGATGTAACATAGATAATAATATTAAATCAGTTTCAAATTGCATAATCAACTTACAAAACATTTGTTTATAACTCGAGTTCCGACTTCCATGTAAGGAAGCCGTATTATCTAACAAAGGTGTAATATCAGATTAGATTACTGTTTACACGATACACTCGGATATAAGAAGAGCCAAGCTTCAGAAAAACGCTGACCGTTATTTGATTTACGTAACTAATCCTACTAGAGCCATGCTCGCTTTCAAACTAAGACCTCGTCGTAAGAATTACGCACACACACAAATCTCACAAATACCTAGTCTCCGGAACGACTGATCTTTTTCATAAAATCTACTGAAAGGTTTAGCTATTCACTATGGTCATGGGATTACATTTAATATTCCGGAATATTACACACCTTATAATGTGGAATTTTTCGCGAGTAAAAGCGCGGACCGTAGTGTTCGACCGTGGTTCGACCCAAACCACATTTATTTGCAGTGGGCTCGAAATAATTAATACAAAGGCTGCACGTGGCAATGAAAGCTTTGAAAAATGGGCCATGGCCATTTTACGGCCGTAATTACGGTGGTAGTTTCCTGAGAAAGAAGCTTAGACTGAGATAACGAAAACAAGTTTATACTGTGTATGTTTGTGATGGGATTACGTCTAGTCTCAAGTTTATGTGGGACATGGAATGTTTAATTTTATGATTTGCGGGTAGAAGCTAATTTTATTTCATGGCGTTTTGATGTTGCTCTTTGAATGCCAATTTGCTGTTGCTGAGCCAAGTTGACTTCAGGTCCCTACTATGAGCTCACAGCGATCCAGTTTAGGTCCTAAGCTGAACTGCTTCGCTATAATGTACCAACCATGACTTATGATAATAAAAGATACTAATAATAAAATTTAAGTACTAGACTTGTAAAAACTGAATCGTTTTGCAATATAATACTTAAGTAATACAAGTGAAACAATTTTCTGTTTAAAACGTCACGTTGTCACGGTACGAAAACTTTGCGATTCAGATTAGGAACCTAAACTGGATAGCACCCAAACTGAATTTTTAGGTCATGGTACGGCACTAGGTCCAAAGATGGATTTCCACTTTTGAGCCGGAATAAAAGTATTGTGTTGCAATGTGCTGATTTGCACCGAATCACTTTAGGTTCCTTAACAATTAGAATTACTACAATACTATAATCTCGTGCCTCGAATCGTGAAGGAAATGAAGTTCTTCTTCTTATCGTGTTACTAGTTCTTTCGAACCAGTGTGGTGAAAGGATTTTAAGTGCGCCTCGAAGAGGCTCCTTTCATGCACTTGACACATGTTTTCAAACTTTATAGGTTCTACGATATGCCGGTTTCCTCACGATGTTTTCCTTCACCGTTTGAGAGTACTGCCCTGGTGCACATTCGTTTTTCGGTAGAAAAACTCATTGGTTCACGACCAGGATTGAACCCACGACCTTACGTTCGGAAGGCGGGGCCACTACCACCAGTGCTCTCAGGAAATGAAGTAAGAATCATCTATCTTTTAATACATTTTGAGCTGACTCTATTGTTACAATTTTATCTTACAATACAGAAATCCAGTTGTGCAGCCGGCTCACAAAACCTTTAGATATCCAATCTGTCTACAGAACAACCTGAAACAAAGGCATCGGAGCCAGCGCCAATACACAAACAGCATGAATACTTCATCACAGCCGATCGGTATAAAACAATAAGACGGCCTGCATCGGAACAGCATTGTCTACGACACAGAAGTCTCACAAGAACCATTCAAGTAAGTCTACTACTAACAAAGAAGTTCTACCAGTTTATATCTCTAGCCACATTCTACCATATCCTAGTGGAAAATATTGGGGGACACCTTTTCCCATCATTGAAGCGTTCGTGGTGTAGCTTGCTACGTCATTCTTGATAGATCGTCGAAGTTAAATAAATATTCTGAACGGTCAGCAAGTTTGTGACCGCTAATGGCATTATCAACTGAGCACTTCCGTGTCTTGGAGGGCACGATACATTGACGGAACTGGTTTGCGGAGTTCTTAAGCCATGACGGAGGAAGTCGGCCTGAAAACCTTGTCACAAGAGTTGGCCACTGACTCATACGAACTTACTTTATTCTTTCCCGAATTTCCCTTTTTCTTCTTAAAAACAGTGTCTGCAAAACAACTTTCCATTATTGATATAAAATGTAGTTTAAACGTTGTGTTATGCGATTATATAGTTGTTGAAAAATATAGCACACAGCTAAATACATAAAGCTCAAAGTCCACTACAATCTGCTTCAAAGACTTGATTGTAACCGTAAACACCAAGGGATCTTTGAGCTAGATTCGGCAGCTTTGTTCATCTGAATGGGTTCTAATGAATTCAATACACTGCAGGTGGAGGATGAAGAGCTATACAAACAGTTTTCAGTCAAAGGTGTTCATGCGATTGGCAAATAGTAGTAGATCTATTGGCGACGACGAAGTGCAACGACAATTTAGACTCTAGCTAGAACAGAATAGGAGAATAAATATTTCATGAAATTATTCTAAATTAATGGACGAGTAATCATCCTTTTTTCTTGTCAATAATACTATTGTACCTATATATATATACTATTGTACTATTGACGACCTCTGTGGCGCAGTGGGCAAAGGTCCGCCTGCGACGCAGAAGGTTGCGGGTTCGATCCCCGCCGCGGGACAAATGTTTGTATGACCTACAGATATTTGTCTCGGGTCTGGGTGTATCTATTTACAATTATAATAATATGTATGTATTTACAAACAAAAAGTATATAAGTAGTATATCAGTTATCTGGTTCCCATAGTACAAGCTTTGCTTAGTTTAGGGCCAGATGATGCTGTGTGAAATGTCCAGCATTATTTATTTATTGTTGTTAGAGGGTTCAAAAGCGCGCTTCAATGAGGATCTTTTTGTGCACTTGACACCTGTTTTCGAACTTTCTACGACATTCCGATATCCTCGCGATGTTTGCCTTTACCGTAATCACAGCTGAATTAGTGAATACAGATTTCTATTAACACACTCGAGAGTTCAAATCATAATTGGACTCAATAATTCATGTAACACACGACCGTCAATCACACTAAATAACCTATTAAATATTCTCTCTAGGGATTTCTGACATCAGACATTTCATTTTGAAGCATACAAGACCATTAATTTAAGAGCACAACAGGGCTATTGTATATTCACGAAAAGAGTATTATGTGCTTGTCAAAACAGAATTCTATTCCGTTAGCTATTGAGCCCTACTTATGCCGATCACATTTTCGACTTTTGAATGAGCTTTTGTTGAAAAATATTTTTCAAATCAAGCTTTTAATAGGTGAGTTCAAAGGACCAAACACGGGTATTTTACTTTTATTCACCGACGAGTTCCATTGAACAGCTTCTGGTTCTATCATCAGATGCTCACACTGTCGCCAAACTTTTGAATTGTAAGTAGTTAAGTTTCAAATTAAACTTTTGTCTCAATCGGCAAAAAAAAATACTGAGGAGTCGGAGCAGATTGAACAGCTCCTTACTCCATCATCAGACTGGGAAAATTATTACCTTGAGGATACAGTCGTGTTCTGAATCCCTTTTTTGCCACTTGGATAAATAACTTGTAAACTTTTAATGAGTGTTGCAAGTAATGCCTTAATTCCACTACATACGTCAGTTACGGAATTTCTTCGAAGCTATGAAATATTCAAATTGTTGGATTCAGCAGAAAGAGGTTCTACCTAGAAATAGTATAATACTTGGTAGACCAGTTAGTTATGTAGGTAAAGGAGTTGCCGAAGAAAGTAAGTTCGAATAAGTTAATGGCTAACTCTGGCGATGAGTTTTTATCTCACTTTAAAGCCTCTGCGCAGGCTTAACGACTTTACAGCCATGAAAAGATCGAAACAACTATTTGTACTACTAGATTATCACTCATCAAGCCGTTACTTTTTATAGTCTGATGGCAATAGCATTTCTGCGCAATTTTACCGACTCACTTTAATAATTTATAGTGCAAAAAGTCAGTGATCGAAATACTCAATTTATTTTAAACTGGATTGGAGCTAGACGGATGATGGCATTGACAAAGTAAATTAAAGTGATTTGAGCTCTCTCTCGATAGTTTTTATAAAAAAAATTATAGAGTGGACGACATAAAAAGAATACTCATCTTGAAATACAATTCCAACTGCAATGTCTAGTTTACTCGCAATTGTTATTATGATGATTATGATGAATTGTAAATGATTTTAAGTTAGGATGCTCCCACGGATTTTGACAAAACATACTACCGATAAGTTTCGATGAATCGAAAAACCGCTACATACATATACTACCGGTACATGTAAGAACAAACTGTCAAAGCTTGTGCTAAATTGTGGTAACATTACAAAGGTGTATTATCTAAGCGTTCCCCAGGTACAATCGCGTACACAGTACCTCTTGGAGGGGAATCTATCAACAACCTAAAGGATCAGGCCGAAATTATCGTTTAAATGGGAAATAGCACGCAAGGCTTCACTCAAAGGGATAAAGGGCTTTGATGTACGAGCCTACGAGCAGGTTCGGAAAATAGAAGTGGAAGATCAAATATAAATAATGACAAATTATGAAAAATGCGAAAAGGCAACGTGATTTTCTTACGCAATAAAGACGTAATGGGTTTTTCATTGTTCACGAGTTTTTTTCATACAAGGAAAAATATCAATTGCAATATTCGAATATATTACAAACCAAAACGAATTATTGTTATCGTGGCTGTGGAAGAGATGAAAGGAATCTTTTCAAGCAGTTCCGATTAGACTAACCAAAGAAAATAATGTAAAAAATGTTCCTACGATAATGAAAACTAGCAGCCATTTTAAATTGAGGACGTTTTGCTGTCAGAGCATTCTGAATTACAGTCGATGTGCACTTTAGCTTCCAAAACCTCCTGATCGTAGATGAAAAAAAGGTGCGAATATGCTGGGCAAGTACCACTTACTCCATTTTAAACAATGCACCAGACACTACACTACAGCGTCCCGTTAGGTATAGATATAGGTTGCCTCCAGACGTTGTGTAAAAAAAATGAGGCCTTAACATCTATATTAGATGATTTATACAGCGTCAGGAGGCAATCTATACCTATACTTAACGGGACGCTGTAATGCCTGGGAAAGGCACTCTGGCTCTAAAAAAAAAAGACGTTGTGTAAATCATCGAGTAAAGATGTAAAGTGCCTACGTTGCTAGAACGTTCGATAGACAATGAACAAATTATCCGACAAACAGAATAGAATAGAATATTTATTGTTCAACTAAATGTAGATACAAGTATATCGATCTTAGTTTAAACTTATAAGTAGCTACAAGTCATTGACTTTACAATAGGCAATCAATGATCTTAATGCACTATGAAATAAGGAACCTACCTCCCGTGCTAGTTATAAACTCTGTTACGGCGAGGTAGGCCCTTCCTAGAGTTCAAACAGTTTCACGAATTTCTGATAAGACTATCAGTAAAACTATTTGATCCTGATTTGCAGATATTGAACAGCTAGAAGATATGTATCAGACAAACTCTGTAGCGCAGTGGGCAAAGGTCCGCTTGCGACGCAGAAGTTTGCGAGTTCGATCCCCGCCGCGGGATCAATGTTTGTATGATCTACACGTATTTGTCTCGGGTCTGGGTGTTTCTATGTATAATATGTATGTATTTACAAACAAAAAAGTATTTATTTAAGTACCTATATTAGTCATGTACCATAACACAAGCTCTGCTTAGTTTGGGGCTAGATGACGCTGTGTGAAATGTCCAGCATTATTATTTAATACCAGCAAGTGATAGTTAGTTTACTATTTACCATGACAGGTTGCAAGCCCAATGTAAGTGGATATGAATTTAAAACCAAAACTGACATTGAAAACAGTTAACCCTGAGTCCACGTAGGTCCCCCGAGGGGCGCCACTGTGCTAGCACGAGGCATAATTAATGTATTTGTAACACGAACCTTATTAGTGAGCGAGGCTAGTTACTGTCTTCCAGCTAAGATGAACGCTAGTTATTTAGGATATAATCCAGACGGTTTCGAAAATAGAGCGGGCTATGATGTTGTACGTGATATTGTCGATGGTGAAAATGATAAAGCTGTTCAAAGCTTGTTACCAGATTTTTTTGTAAGATTTGCAAAAAAATAATTGTGGCTATGTTAATGGTATTTGTATTTTCTAATTTTTATAAATACCTACTCTAAATTATCTAAGCTTTTTTAATAGGTTCTTTGAGATTCATATAACCAATTTTTTATGACGGTCCTCGCTATGAAAAAACTAAATTAAATGCGTGCACGGACCGCGGAAAATAATAGAATGTACGAGAATCGTAAAGGAAAAGGAACTCATAAAAATGCTCCCTTGTTATAAATGCAGTAAACAACGCTTGCACAAAAGAAACAAGAACGATAAAAAACATAACGTGAAACATTTACAAAGCAACTGGAGAGAGTCTAATTACTTGCAAAAGAATAAGCAAATAAAATTGAACAACTCATCATTAACAGACGTACCTAGAAATCGAATGAAAATATATTCACTATTTCTTGTGAAACTGTACGAAAGGAGTCTTTGATGCACGCTTTAAATCCTTTCACCACACTGGTATAAAATAACTAGGAAAACGACAAAAGAAGAAAAGAGCCGTGTTGGCCGAATGGGGTTGTACCTCAACTTTCAATCCGAAGGTTGTGGGTTCAAATCCCGGCCGTGCATCAATGGATTTTGCGTTACGTAAAATTTATATGCGCTTTAACACGTGCTCCAAACGGTTAAGGAAAACATCGTGAAACCAGTTAGTGTTCTTATAGGTGGCGATGGGCTTGCAACCTGTCACGTATGGAATACTAACTTCTGCAAAATGTGGGCATGTATCAAAGATTATGTGTTTGAGCATGCCTCTGACTACCCCCGTTAGACATCTTCAAAGGATCTGGAATAAGTAACATAAAAATGTCTACCACACCTTGGGGATACAGTCGTGAACCTGTTTACGTTTACGTTTTACGACAAAAGAATACTCTTTCAAGATTAACCTACCCAGTATTTTTCTTCTTCCTAATTTTCAAAGATGTGTCCTGTGAATCTTTACCCAAATAGTTATCGATGGAACTATAACTATATAATGTAGGTACTACTCGTAATTCCCTAGGATTTCCTCATACCGGATTTTAGGGAAAATCGCAACGCAATTGCCCAGAAATAATAAACTACAGGAAACAAAAGTATGTCACGTGACAATATAATTGTGAACAAGTTTTACAGCGTACGTGAGTGAAAATAGAAAAGGAGAAATTCCCAGGTATTCCCCGCCATTCAAAGTCACGGCGACTACATCGTGTGTATCTGACACCGGAACCTAGCTTTTTTCTCGGCGATCCTTTGTTGGGCTTCCTTTGGCTAGTGGCACAGGCCCCAAGAGGGGTCGGGGTGGCCCATTGTGTCGGGGCCAATTTGAATATTCAAGTGTGGGCACGTTCCGTAAACGATGTCGATGGTCGGGTTAAGTTTTTTTTTTCTAGTACCAATATTTATAGCATAAGATCGAGGTATAAAGACCGTTTGCTTTACAATGTTCCAACAAAAATATCTAGTAGTGATTGAATGAATCTATTTCCAGAAATCGACCATTACATTTCCTTAGACGACTAATTAGTTGCGGAATCCCTGATCCGATTTAAAGAGCTGCCCTAAAACGTATTTTTAAAAAGCTTACAGTAACTGGACTATAATCTTGAATATGCACTACACAAAAGTCGTCTGTGGTTAAGCCATTTATTTTTTCAACGATACACATGCATACTTATGTTGCAGCTTTTAATGGCTAAGTAAGTCTAATAAGCGTCCATGGGATTAAATGAAGTTATTCAAGTGATTCTTACATTGCTTAGCATTATTTTTAGAGTTCCGTACCTCAAAAGGAAAAATCAGAACCCTTATAGGATCACTTTGTAGTCCGTCTGTCTGTCTGTCTGTCTGTCTGTAAAGAGCCTTTATCTTGGGAACGCATGGAGGTATCGAACTGAAATTAAAACCGTATACTCAGGTCTACGGTCCCTTTAATCTGTGAAAAAATCCAACTTCTAAGTTAACGCAAAAAAAAGATTACAGCCGTTTATGCCGCAAAAAAACGTTATATTTCAACACTCAAGGAAATACATATCGGGTACTTTCCGTTGACGAGTATCGTCAAGTACAGGGAAAAATCTGAAAACCGTATATTTTTAATTAAATCACAAAAAAAAACAGAGCCTAATGCAAGGAATGGGGATCGAAATTTTGAAAGGAGTTAACCGTGTCATGTGGGGTATGGTATGAAAGGGCTTTATTGGCACAAACTTAAACAGATTTTTAATTATTTTTAGGATTCGATATATCACAAAAAAAAATGTTTCCCTTCCGTACCTAACAGTTTGCACTGTTATACGTACCTACTTAGGCCTTTGTACGGAACCCTCGGTGGGCGAGCCCGACTCGCACTTGTCCGGTTTTTTTATTCTTTATTATAGTATTGTAGTCACAAATATTTCCTACAGATTATATTTATAGCTGCAAGTTATATTAGCGAAGCTTTGGGCTTGCGATTTTTTCACGAATTTAGTGCTTACTAGGAAATTATGTATGCAAGAATTTCGTTTATGAAACAATAGGTATAATATTAAATAATATTGAAATGAAATGCTTTTATAGCACCAGACTTATAAAACATAGACGCTAATTTAGTCTGAAATGTGATTAAAAGTCGTTTAACAAGCAAAGTTGGATGATAATTCATAGTTTTAAAAGATAATTGTGATTTAAACTGGAAGACGAAAAGCTTAACTTTTTGAATTAACAGCAGATTAAGTGTCGTTAGTAATTAACACAAAAGAAAAACTAAGTACCAATGAAAATACAAAATGTGGATAGCAAAGTCATTAATACCATTTTTCTGGTAATATTTAAAACATTCATCGATAGTTTTCATCGATAACATGTCACATCACTAAACCAAATGTTTTGAGGTTCAAGATTATAATCAGGAGTGAGAAAGTTGCTTCCTAGGTAAGCGATAAGGCCGCCCAAGACGAGTTATTATGCTAAATTTTATGCCCGTAAATTACAGGGTACAGAGCAAAGTAAACAAATACAAAAAATAAATCTGAATGTTTTGGGGTAAGTAAGTATATTTTTACACGGTACGGTGGTGTTCTTACGTTATAGGTTAACTGCTTATTTAGTTCGTATGAGTCAGTGATCAATGTTCGTATGATCTACAAATATTTGTCTCGGGTCTGGATGTTTCTAAGTATGTATGTATTTACAAACAAAAAGTATATTAAGTAGTATATCAGTTACATAGGCTTTGCTTAGTTTAGGGCTAAATGTCGCTGTGTGAAATGTCCAGCATTATTTATTTATAATGGAAGACGTAGGAAATTGGTGAGTTTTAAGATGGAACGGGAAAAGAAAGTTCTTTTAAAAAGCTTTGATACATTTGCGGGCATCAAATCTTAATACTAACTGTGAAATACTAAATGAATACTTAATACTAATGTGAATACTTAGTTGAAATATAATTTTAAAATTTTCGTCTCATAAAATCAACTTAAGTCCTAATAAATAAAATAATAAAGCCTTACGATTTAAGTTGCTTAGATTTTGTGATTATGTGTATGAATAAAATTAGCATCTTGGGTATATTTAGAGCTTAAATTAGCAAAGAAAAGTAATAAAACTAAAATCATAAACTTGATAAAGGTTTACGCAGATTGTTGAGGAGTACCTATTTTCTTTAAGGTCAATGACCCTTTCTCGGCATTGAAGGGCATTTTCAGACGCTATTGAATCGCTCATTCTTTTATAAAATGGTTCGTCACTCGTCATCAGAACTACTTTTCACACGTATTCACGTACAGTCAGCAACAAAAGTCAATTGACTTTGTGATCGTTTTGTAAGTTATTTTATTTTATTATTTTTAGCCCGTATTGTCTCACTGCAGGGCAAAGCGGGCCTCCCTCCTCATTTTCCAGTCTTTTCTGTCTTTAGCTATAGTTGACCAGTCTGGTAGATGCATATCCAAATCGTCCCGCCATCTCCGAGGTGGTCTGCCGCGCGGACGTCTTCCGTCGGGCACCCATTCAGTGACGGCGTTTGCCTATAAAGATTTTTAAATGTATCCCAAAAAAAGTTTGCCAATTTTTTTTGTTTGCCTATAAGTCGTCAGACATGCGGCAGACATGGCCTGCCCAGTCCCACTTTAGTGGGAAGACTTTTTGGTGTCACTGACAACATTAGTAAAAAAACCTTTTGTAAGTTATGTGAGAAAAATATTATTAGGATATTTTAACACCCAGTAAATATTGATATTTCTATAAGTAATGAATATCTTCAATCTGATTAGTTAGGGCCAAGGAGGGTTTCCCACGGCCACGGTCGGATGCCCACCAGTGGTCGTCACGGACGCCCTGTCAGTAGTTTAATTGTGGGTGAATTTTTTGTACTTTCATTTTTGTAACTGTTAATACTTACAGCTCAGTTTAGAAATTGTATGAAACTGAAAATGTGTATTTTGCTAAATATTTTGTAGTGAGTATTTAGTTTTTGTAGTTAATCATCGGAAAACTACTAAATAAAAAAATTAGTTTATTTCTAAAGTTTGAATATCGATTTGTAAACATTAGTCTAACAATAAATAATATATTATTTTTAACAATAAATTGAGTCTATTCGTAATATTTTGCGCCGAACGAAATCTGTAGAAGGTAATGTTCTTCCCAAAACACTCCCTTTGAAGTCCCACAAAAACATTCACAAGAAAAACCGCCATTACCTAAAGCGAAACAAGTCCTTCCCGAAGTAAACTAACGATAAATCTGAGGTACAAAAAACAATAAATTATGGAGCAAAACGTCGAATCGCGACAAAACGAGGTGTCACTTGTTATTTATGGACTCATTTGTTAATACACTGAAGGGCAATCATTTATCTGTTGAATGAGAGGAGAGGCGGCCACGTGGCCCCTTTTCAAGTTTGAAGCACACGCGGTTTGTGTATGTAATCGAGTTTAAGCAAAATTCAAAGAGTGCTTGTGGTTGTTAAAGTTAAAATCAATAAACTGTTCAATTCAATTCAATAATTCAAAACATTTATTGCTTCATGTTAGTAGATAGATCTTAAAATATAATAATGTTTCAAAACATGAACCCCGCTGGGGCACTGCAACATTTGGTACTTAGCTTAGGTATTTCAACTTACAATCCAACTTATGTAGGTATAAGTAATAAATTGGCACAGCCCTTTTCTAAGCTTAATCTAAAAAAAACCTCTTTTTTTTTTCATTAATGAAAAAACAAAAAACCTAAAAAAAAAACTGTTGAAAATATTAACCTAATCAATGCCGACGTCTACGCAATTTGCATTGAAACATGGTCTAGAAAAGTTCACATAATCTTGAAGCAATAGTTGAACCGGTTATGAAGATTGATAATAATGACAAATAGTTTTTTTTTTAACCTGCTGGTATAAGTTCATTTATTTATAGAAACTAAGCTACTTACTACATATTTACGGTGAACTAACTAAAAAACTGTCAATGACACACCTCTAGTGGTAGAGAAATCACAGAGCTACAAGCAGTGCTTCGTTACCTCTTTAAAAAAATTAAGATTTTTGCAAGCTATCTACCGAAGCAAAACTCGATAGTCTGAGCCATCGTCGTGAGGTATCGTGTTTGTCGGTCATCTACAGATTGTACTATGGTGAGTGTTCCCAGGAGCTACAACCTTATTCCGCCTTCACCGTTCTTTTACAGGGACTTCAGACGCACAGCTGATTATCATCCTCACCTGGTTGATATTCCACTTATTAGAACTAAGCGCTTCGAAAGTTCTTTTATTATGCGCACTGCAAAAATTTGGAATCAGCTTCCAGCGTCTGTATTTCCGCTGAGCTACGACCCTATTGTTTTTAAGAGAGTTAATAGGCACCTTCTGGGTAAGCTCGCTCCATCGTAGACCTCACTCTTGCCTGTGTAAATTTGAGGTCAAGAGCCGACCCATTCATCATAAAAAAAAAGCTCTAGAACAGGCTAGCCCGTTAAGGGCCAGTTTCACCAAAGTCAAGTTTAACAGCTGGTTAATAAATCGGCCGTTAGCCGTTTGTCAGCGCAGTGAAATCTTTTACATACAAAATTGTGTTCTGCGCAGACAAACGGCTCTCTGTCACTCTCGGATTTTTGGTTGTTGTGACATATTTTGAATTTTCTACAATGTCAACTGCTAGATAGCTAACGGGCTGCCGACCAGCGATTAGATTTAGCGGCTTGTTAATGAAGATATTCCTTTGTTAGAGCATGATGGAGCACAAAGCAATCGTAACGGTCTGTTGAATATTTAATCCGTTGTTATTTCTCTTAATAAATTTGATGTCAAATTAACTAACACTCTGTTAGATAAAGTTTGGTGAAACTAGCCCTAAAGATGTCATATTAACTAACGCTCTGTTAGATCAGGTTTGGTGAAACTAGCCCTAATCCTTTTTTCCGGGACCATTTTGTCGTCTTTCCCCTTAATAACAGGGGTTTAATCATGGATGATAGGACCTAAAGAGTTTGTTTGGTGTCGCGTGTCAAATGTCACTTATTCCATTGCCGAAAGGTCGAAAATGGCTTGCGCGACCTTTACCTCTTATGGTATTTTTTGTTATTGGTAGGATTGTAAATCTTCTTAGCCTAGTCACCTTTTCACAGACCATGGTTTTTACTGTGAAAGTATCTCCAAGGTGCGGTAGGTCTCTCTCAGATCAAGTCATTCGTCAGATGCCAGATGACTGAAGTCAGATGACGACCTCTGTAGCGCAGTGGGCGAAGGCCCGCCTGCGACGCAGAAGGTTGCGAGTTCAATCCCCGCGGCGGGACCAATGTTTGTATTGTCTACAAATATTCGTTTCGGGTCTGGGTGTTTTCTATGTGTAATACGAGTATGTATGTCAAACAAAAAGTATATATGTAGTATCAGTCATCTAGTAAAAATAGTAAGTAAGTTCGTATGAGTCAGTGGCCAACTCTGGTGACGGAGTTTTTAGGCCGCCTTAAGGCCTCCGTCATGGCTTAACGACTTAAATAGTCGGGATCGACAATGTAACGTGCCCTCCGAAGCACGAAAGCGCTCAGATGAAAATGCCACTGGCGGTCACTTACAGACTACCACTTACAGACCGTTTTGAACGTTGCTTAACACTAGTGGTGAAGCTTGCTTAGTCGTTCTTGAGTTGTCGTTCTGAGCGATCAGTAAGTGGATGGGTGACCGCTAATGGCTTTATCAACTGGGCGCTTCCTGCTTTTGAGTACAAGATTGTCGAATACTCCTCACCAGAGTTGCCCGCTAACTCATGCGAACTAACTTACTAACCGGATGACAAATACACGAGCACTTTATTTTATTACATAAATTACCAAAGCTATCCCAGCCTCACCTCTATTTTGGGACCACAAGTCGAGGTCCCCTGTGACCTCCTCCGGAATTATATCCAACTAAACCTGCCCTAATGACCTTTTTATACGAATAATGACCTTTTGATAAAACTAATGACCTCTTATTAAGACTAATGAGTTGATCTTCCCTCGATGCAATTAATTGGACCTTCTGAAAGTGAAGTAAGGAAAATAGCATTACTTTATGGGTCATTGGCTTTCGTTTGCGAGATTTAGTTTTCGTTACGACAATATTGTGTACTTGAACTTTTGACATAAAAGCCATCATTTCAAATCTCAGCCGTGGTTTTTTAAACCAAAAACTAAATTTACACACGTCATCGAAACTGTAAAGAAAAAAAAACGAAAAGTAACACTAAAAGCATTTTAAATAAATAATGCTGGACATTTTCACACAGCTTCATCTAGCCCCAAACTAAGCAAAGCTTGTACTATGGGAACCAGATAACTGATATACTACTTATATACTATTTGTTTGTAAATACATATATATTATACATAGAAACACCCAGACCCGAGACAAATATCTGTAGGTCATAATACAAACATTTGTTCCACGGCGGGGATCGAACCCGCAACCTTCTGCGTCGCAGGCGGACCTTCGCCCACTGCGCCACAGAGGTCGTCAACTCAATTAGTAACCCTCAATTAGTCCCGATTAAACTGCGAGGATGATTTAGTTGCTGGGAGCATTATCCACCTCAATGATCCAGGTACTACTGCGTCCCGTTGAGTGTAAGCCCCATAGATCCTGTTTCATCATCAGCCTTTCTCATCTTACAGCTGGGTATACGCTTTTGCCATTCGCCTCTATCCTGAGTCAATCTTGCCCATGCATTCTTTATTTTGTCGACTATGTAAAAGCCTAAATAGACTTTAACTTGATATTGAAACACCGTTTTACCTAGAACTGCTAAATCCCTATTTTATAAAAGTGTCTCGCTTATTATCTCGCTGTGATAACTCGTAAGCTGAGGCAACGAAGCTAACTGGTGAAGAAAAACACTCCTTAAGCTTTCCCTTGGAGTAGAGGACTAATTACAACGCTCGGCTCTTTAAGAGTAATTTCAACGTGGCTTGGTGTAGTTTTTACGAGATTTTGCCGCAATTTCTTAGGATTTGTTAGTTTTGTCTTTGTATTGAGTACACTGGTTTTAGATCTGGGGCCTTATTTTGTAATTCAACTGGCAATGGACATGGGCTTCATTTTAAACCCATTCTGGACTTCAATTGTCATTTTCCTTTTTTTTTAATTTTTATCCCATATTGGGATGACAAATGGGAATGGATTTCAAGTTAGACAATCAGGCTGCGGATCTTGTTGCGTGTTCGATGCCAGGCGCGGGACTAGGTCGTGGAATTAATTCTTCTAGAGAGATCTTCGATTTTCTTTTTGAATTCATATAATTTCCGTATTTAAAATTCAATTTACAAACGGAATATCCTTCCTACTTAACAATGCTAATGCGTCCCTATTACTGCTATTTCCTACATCCGCTCTGTAATTTAATTTCTCCTGGATTCTGACTTTCGCAATTTCCTCACGACATTGTTTCGGATTATTTCTTATGAAGTGTTTTCTATAAACTACAATAGGAATAGAATATTCAGCAAGTTTGTTCTCTTTATTTCTCTACAGGACGCGCGACGTCCGACGGCAGCTTGTTGGGCACCGAGACAAGCAACCCTTACCTTCAACATACACTGCGTGAGCGTGAGCACTGACTACATGTGTCCTCCGTCGTGCAATAGGCAATCAGGTTAGTACTTTATGTCAATTGCTTGTTTATATTCCGCGTACAGTTTACGTAGTTTTTCTCATAAATGACGACATTTGACATTTTGTACTACCAGTTTATTTGATTTAAACTGTATTTTCATATCCTTACGGTTGTTTATTTATAGCACGTTTTTATCGTTTTCTGATTTGGCTCAATAGCACACTGGCACAAAACAAGATTCCATCCAAACGCCACGGGTTGATTATTTATACACACACATGATACCATTCTAGCAAACCATTCTTGAGTATTGCTTTCTCAAACTCAACGCAGCAAGAGCTAATATTCCGTGGCAAAAGGCAAGAATGATATGCCAGAATGGTCTTACAATGTGTGTAAGAACGCAATCTAGAACTCACAGGGCAGTCTCATTTGGTGTAAGGCGAAGAGTGTCCATTCCATCCAAATTATATTATTATTTGATATTCTCTGCTAGTCTGGCTGGACTCAGGACTAGTCTTAATCTTTCAGAAATGTATTTACACACGAGCGACAGCCATTGTTTGAATCGTACGTATATCAACGCCTAATCTGTCCGCAACCGAGCAGCTATGGACAATAATGTACGAAACTGAACAGTCGAATCTATGGCATTAAATGTCTCAAAGCTTACTTAACAATGGAAGCATCTGTGCATGTTTCGTTATCTCAGATATATTTTACTTACCTATTTACATATTTTGATCTCTACAACACCAATGACATTTTACTCCCTAAAATATCCAGAGATCGGTGATAGATCGATCTACAGAAATTTGTAGGCGGGGCTGGAGCCGTATTCCCGTTCTTTTTTTTCGTTCGTTTGATGAATATTCGGATGTTTCTTACTGCGATTTCTGACTTCAAGGGCCAATTTTTCGGTTTGTAATATTTGGTCCTAGGTTAGGACCGTGTTTTAACGTTGATCTTATGGACCGAATACAATGGAGCTCATAGTAAGAAGCATCCGAATATTCATCGAACGAACGAAAAAACGAACGCGAATATCCCCCCAGGATGTTGTGGTATGGGTAATGGGTATGTACTCATTCTTGATACCCCTGACACATCGAGTCCTAGTTAATTTTGAAGATGATTTGCGTTCGAAAAACCAGCCATTAGTCAGTTATTCCATTGCCTAAGCGAAAGCACGGTATGACTCTGTACTCGGTATATAAGATAATTATAACTGATTATACTCGAAGCTTCGTATTTCACAGAATTTGAACTATATCAATACTATTCGTGGAATATTCCAAATTGCTTCAATAACAACAATTGAACTATTCATCGTCAAAATGACACAAACTCGTCAACATTTTTACAGTGAATGTAGAGTCTTGGAAAAAAAATTACATGGAATCATTTTGGTGGGATTTCATTTATGTCAAAGATTCAGGCAATTTTGATTTATGGGAGAGAATCGCTGTCGTAGCTCGCTGGTATTGTTTAGTCTCACAAAATTAAACCAAAGCTTAAGGTCTAGTTTAGTCTGACTGGCATTAAAGTTTCTGAAAATTTCAATGAGTAAATTCTCAAACCACAGCATAATCTGGAAGTTAAAACAGACATACAGCACTGCGCAGCTACGTTGGCTCTGCAGCTGGCGCGTGATTTTATTTATGACTCCATCTTACGATGCACCTGTACGGACAGTGCAAGTTTAAATTAATTCTTGTTTTAGCAAAATTTTGAGAAAATCTAGTATTATATCCGTACCAGATTTGGCACAAAAAAGCGATTGTATTAGGTAATTTTATAAAATACATGATTATATACATCTGGGTGTCTAGTATTAGTTTTTTACGTGTTAGGTTTCGACGCCGTAAACGCAGAATTGTATGAGAAAATAGCAGCGCCATCTTTTGGTACTCGCTCATAACTAATGAAAGTCAGTACAAATCCATGTTTACGGCGTCGATACCGAATGGTGAATAAAATTCATACTTAGCACCCTGTAGCTTTCCTTCTCATGGTGACCATATTTATATCAATGACCATATTTATATCAGTTGAGTTATCTTTAAATAGTTTTGAACGATATTTTGTTTCGATTTGTAAAGTTGTGGCAATGATTAAGTAAAACTTACCTTAATGTTTTTACAACTATTTTAAAGTCTTATAATGACATTTAGATTTCCTATTCAAGTCTCACGGAGCGAGAATCTCACCACACATTCCCATTTTAACATACACGTATGTTTTCATGCAAAATGATTATGTTTTGTGGGAAACAAAACAGTGCTTTTCACTCAGCTCTCATCTGTTTATAGTTGTGATACTTTAGTTCTCTGTGGTTTGAATAAGTTCACCGTAACGTAACATTTCTTAATGTTCATTTCACTAAGATAAAACTAAGATACTTTTTCACTAAGATAAAGTTATGAAGTTTTTCTTCTTTCATATTTTATTTCCACTTTTTCAATCTTGATTGTGTAGAATACAAGCAAGCTTAAGACTACATTCTTAAGGAGAGTGGATCTATCAAAACTCAATATGTACATTTGAGACACTTTGTAAATAGTAGTCGTGTTGGCGTTGTGGGGTAGAGCCTCAAAATTCAATTTGTAGGTGAGTTTGAAAACCGGCTGATTAAGCTTAGAAGATGGTTTAGGTGCTGGGCAAGCCTATTCCATCTCATACAATGTCCCAGGTAGGCATAGGTTGCCTCCTGACGCTGTATAAACCATTTAATATAGATGTAAAGGCCTAAGTTTTTTGAAAACTGGCCACAAATCAATTATGCGCATTAACACGTGCTCAAAACAGTGGAGGAAACCAGTTGGTGTTATAAAGGCGCATGCAACCTGTCACGTTTGGAATGCTAACTGCAAAATATGGGCATGTCTTAGCACATGTATCGTGCCAAAGGATCATTAATTCCATAAAGATCTAAGAAAATGTCTACCGTGCCTGGGTATACAGTCTTGATCCTGTTTTTATGTTTGACTGACTTTTAACATTCGTTAGTACACCACAGCTCTCTATCATTAAGACCCTTAACAAAACAGCCCGTACTTAAACCGGCTCTGTTTATTTTTGTAGCATTTGTTGCCCTGAGTTGAATAAAGGTTGTAAAAACAGTGTTTAAGTTGTTTACCAAGTTTATTCATTCATCTCACTTGTAGTGCATAAACTGGGGAATGTTTCTCAAACTTCTACCAGCTGGTAAAAAATAAAAAAAACTTTACAGGCTATAACTATAGTTATGACTGCCAGATGACGAGCACCGAGTACCTAGATGGATACCTACGTTCTTCTTGTCGTGTCACTATTTCTTTCGTGAACCAGTGTGGTGTGTTATTTATAAGTGAATTGTTTATTTTTTAATATTCTTTATAGCTCTTTTTTTATATTAGGTACTCGCGGAAGACCACGCAGATGGAGAGATGATTGGATGCCCACATTAAGGAGTGGTCTACAATAGTCCAGAATAGGGATGAGTGGAGAGAGGAAAGGGAGGCCTTTGCCCTGCAGTGGGACACTATTACAAGCTCCTAATAATAGCACTAACTAAAAAAATATAAGGGTAAGTACAATGGGTATGGGTACATAACTATCTCGCACTTTTATGAAATATTGTTTTTTATTCACGGGATACTCGCCAGTGGCTCTATAATGGTGAGAAACAACGACAGTTTACTGTTATGTAACATTTTTAATAATCAAAAGGGTAAATGTTTTATTTAAACCGCGTGCCAGCCAAGTGGACTTGTAAAGTAGGCTTATTGTTAATGTGGAATAGTTGGCAAGCCAGAATGTTATCAGTTGGGCTTTTGGCCAGATCGCCACTTAATTTAATTGTGAAATCTATGCTGTTACTGTGCCTCTCCAATCTATACCGTAGATATAGTTAGCATTATTATACTCGTTCACCGAACAAAAACGACAATAGTTTGGTGCGGTAGACATTGTTTCACATCAAATCACTCAAGCTCATTTGAATTGTCTAAGGAGTACACACCCATATTAGCAGTAGTTATTATTCCATATGTGACAGGTTGCAAGTCCATCGTCACCTATGATTTCCCTTGAACTCCGTCTAGAATAGTTTTCTCAAAAACTCAATTACGCATATATTCATCTTAAATTATTAATAATTTAATAACGAGTTTGAGTTTGAAAGTTGCGATCAAGGTATTATCTTATAAGTACGTGAACTCAAAACTACGCTAAGTATGATGTTGATGAAAATGTCGCTGAAACCGACTTAGTAAATAAAAATAAATTATCTTATCTTATTTTATCTAAGCCAACACAAGTAGTAGTGAAGCATCTGCATTTTTATCTTTTATTCTGTGCATGTAGAGCTGACTGCGCACTTTTAACTAAATGAAATTTTCAATTCCGACTTTCAGAATACCTACAAAACTCTTATTTGTACAGATTCTCTTTATTTACAAACTATTGAAAATATTATAAAGAGGGGTAAAATCCTTCTAGTTCTAATGGTTCTAGTTTTATATAAATTCAATACACTAATAATAAACGTTGTGTAAAGTTATTCCTGGGGGGTTATTCGCGTTCATTTTTTCATTCGTTCGATGAATATTCGGATGCTTCTTACTACGAGCTACATTGTATTCAGTCGATAAGATCAACGATAAAACATGGTCCTAACCTAGGACCAAATATTCCAAAAAATTGGCCCTTGAAGTCGGAAATCGTAGTAAGAAACATCCGAATATTTATCAAACGAACGAAAATAAGAACGCGAATACGGTCTCTGAGCGTAAACTGTCAAAATGTATGGTTATTTTTAATTTATTCCGAGGAATAACTTTATGTCACGTTTATTGGTAAGGCTGTAAAACTATTTGGCTACTATTTGTAAGGCGCCACTGAAAACCAGCGCTCCAGCACTCTCGAGCTGTTCGAGCAAATGCTGAGGGGTAGCCGTATTTTCACCCACATAAAATTGTATAGATTTAAGTACCTATTTTGTAACTGTGTATATGTGGAGAAAATAAAACTTTATTCTATTCTATTCTATTCTATTCTATTTAAACGTTCCTCTTACGCCTTTTCCCTCTTTTCAAGCAATATCAATTTTACTCAAATATTTGACGACCTCTGTGGCGCAGTGGGCGAAAGTCCGCCGTGCGATGCAGAAGGGTGCGGGTTCGATTCCCGCCGCGGGACAAATGTTTTTATGATCTACAGATATTTTGTCTCGGGTCTGGGTGTTTCTATGTATAATATGTATGTATTTACAAACAAAAAGTATATAAGTAGTTTATCAGTCATCTAGTACCCATACCACAAGCTCAAGCTTACTTTGGGGCTAGATGATGCTGTGTGAAAAGTCCAGCATTACTTATTTATTTATTTATTTATTTACGTTTCAATTATTATAAGCCTATTTTCGATAAATCCTATAAGTAAATTAAGTTCGGATCGTGATTACATTTTGAGTGGGTAGAGGATGTTTTCTCTATATTCATAACCAATAAAACAATAGCATAATTAATTACCTATATTAAAAGAGTGTAGACTTATTAGTTTTAGTACAAACCTCCGTGGTTTCTTAGAACTAATTTAATTGTTTCATATGTTAGATTTTATAAGATTATTAATTGAAAAAATAAAGATTTTAAAAGACGTGCCGGGTTTTACCACAGCCGGGTTCCATGCTTTAAGCTGGGTACTACTGCGTCATGAATGCTCGCTTTATAACACGTTACGCCGGTCAGCGCTCACCTTCACAGAGATACATAGATAGTCATTTTTATTCATTCATGTCAGCCTATATTTCTTCCGAGATTTTGGTAAAATCTTAACAAAATATATAAAACCCCTTTTTCGAAGTAAAAAGTATTGTTTTCTGCACAGGCCATGATTTCACGCTTCATTATTTAGGCCGTGTGTCGACTGGTACGCTCAGTTGACACGTCACGTTCTTGACGAAAATGGGTTAAACGGATTTGAAGACAAAGAAGCAGAACCGAAACGTATCCGAGAAAGTAAGGATATAATGCGTCCCAAGATACGTAAAACAATGCATGTATTGGTTTATTATTCTGTGAAGTTATCAATGAAGATATTCCGAGCATTATAAAAAAAATATTGCCACAGTGATAGAAGAAAAGCATTTAATATTATGATACGCTAACTGTAAAAACTAATCTAGTACAAAATAAATGATTCGGTTTTTAGTTTTGATTTGTGTTGCTTTCAGAATTTTACTTATCTCTTGCGTCTTAAACAAGTATTCGTAAACTTCTGAGGTCATCAATTGCGTATATTAGTCCATCTGTGTACATGTTTAAATCCGGATCGGATACGGTACGGTCTGTTGTGAATAATCCTTTATCCACAAAGAAACCAGGAGTTATTATGTTTTATGGTGTGGCTGATGGTGAAGATTATTTTTGATAGGTTTTTTGTTTTTAAAAGGATTTTGAGATTTGGGTAAAATATAACCTCTTGTAAATTATTCTTATTCTACTGCATAACCTATTAATCATCGCTTTTACTGACTGTGCTGGATCAATGCTGACTGTCGTGAAGAACGTGTAGGTAGCTGGTTTAGACTTTCTTGATAGATCGTCAAAGTTCAGCATCTCTCTGAATCTATAGTGGAATTATCAACTGAGCGCTTCCGTGCTTCGGAGGGCACGGCTAAGGTTGTTACGCGATGACGCATACATTAAGGCTTAAAAACTCCGTCACCAGTGTTGTCCACTAACTAATACGAAGTTAATTCTTAGTAAAGGTGAAAACGTGTTACTAAATTATTGAAACCAACAAAAATAAAGTTAGTGTGAAATTCAACAAACTAGTAAAGGGTCAGTTAATCCTTTCGTTAATGGATCCCTCCAAAGCTTATTAAATCTTTGACCCGTGGCATTCCACACCTTGTTTTGAACTCCAAAAATTGTATGGATACTCCTAAGTTACAACGGGCGTAACTTTACACCACGTTTATTAATAAGAGCCCTTATGTATTTATAAACAAGTTTGACTTATTTACATACAAGTGAGCACTGGTGGTAATTAGCGAAAACTAATTGGGATTTATAAATATATAAATAATGCTGGACATTTCACACAGCATCATCTGGCCCCAAACTAAGCAAAGCTTGTACTATGGGAACCAGATAACTGATATACTACATACTTTTTGTTTGTAAATACATACATACATATTATACATAGAAACACCCAGACCCGAGATAAATATCTGTAGGTCATACAAACATTTGTCCCGCGGCGGGGATCGAACCCGCAACCTTCTGCGTCGCAGGCGGACCTTTGCCCACTGCGCCACAGAGGTCGTCTTTATTGAGTCGTAAATAATTTAGTAATCATAATATAGGAATGGTTTAGTGCAACGGTATTTAGATTTTCGATCTGAAGGATATGAGTGTGAATCATGGTCGTACATGAGTGTATTCCAGATACTATTTATGGGATTTACAATATAATTATGTTTACTAATGTCCCGCGGCTTTTTAACACGTTTTTATTAGTATGTTTGCATCAACCATAAGTACCCTATATTCTTTTTTTGTTTATATGTTATAAAACATAAAAGTTTATTGATCACGGCAAACTGTAAAGAATCCCCAAAATTTCTAGCATACCGTCAACTGCTCATTAACTCAGCTGGAAGAGCTGCCACGGATCAGCTAAGTAGTGGGCTTATCCCGCATGGCTGCGGTTTTGGTATGGTTTTTAGAAAACATAAAATCTTAGTTGGAAATACAGTTATACTCGTATATCTTATTAGTGATTTAAAGCTTTCAGAGTTCACTTCATGTGAATTGAGTGTCGGACGATAACTCACTCATCATCATCATCATGTCAGCCATCTAGTGTCCACTGCTGAACATAGGCCTCCCCCATCGATTTCCATAGCGATCGATCTTGTGCAGCCTGCACCCAACGGCTCCCAGCAACCTTTACCAGGTCGTCTTTCCATCTAGTGGAGGGCCGTCCTCTACTGCGGTTTCCGGTGCGTGGCCTCCACTCGAGAACCTTTCTGCCCAAACGGCCGTCAGTTCTATGCCCCTCATATACTCAACTCATTACTCAATTTTAAATAGCTTTTAAATTCTTGAGCATAGACTCGAGTCCTAAACACCATTTACAAGATACCATTCTGGCATCCCATTTTTGCTTCTTGCTTTCTCAAACTCAACGGAGTAAGAGTTAATTCTGTGGCGTAAATGGCATTTAAAACCCTATTTATTAATTAATTTATAAACTTGAGCATGTTTTTTTTGTCACTCTCATGTTATTAAAATGACATCTCTTGCTTAGCTTCTTGAATTTTACTAACTTTACTTTTAATTTTACAACTAAGTTAGTTAAGAAATTAGCCTAAGTTTAGATCTAAGATGGATCACCTAAAAAAAGCTAGGCCCCAAACCGTGTTTGTTGCCCTGATTCTTCACGGTATTGGTCGCGAAGGAACAGGAGTAGAATCACCTAGTTTTAAGACGTTTCAAAGTGATCCCAGCGGTCCTACTGAATAAATGCTTTTTGACTTTGACTTTGACTTTGACAGATTTGAGCTATTAGCCTATCTAATATGAGCAAGGTAAACGTGGACTAAACACCATTTACACGATACCATTCTGGCATACCATTTTTGCCTCTTGCCATAGAGTATTAGGTCTTGCTTGCTCTTCCTGTTGAGTTTAGGAAGCAAGAGGAAGGTATCGTGTAAATAGCGCTTAAAAACGATTCCAAAACATCAAACTAATTTTATACTTAATCTAGTTTTACCCCAGACTTATGAGTCAGGGGTAAAACAAGAAATCTAAAAGTATGAAATCCATTAAGTTTTATAAAACAGGCCGCTCCAGTCCGGTCTGCATTCCTCGATGATGCATCACGATGACACACTCTTACCTGCAACAAAGAATTCCATTTTAATAAATGAAGATCGGAAGACCTACTAAGGATTACGAAATTTTGAGCATCTTAATAGACGGGACTTTTTTCAATTTGTCTCGACGTTTCAGATCACAAATACACATACACCGTGGTCACAAGAAGGCTCATTGTGGTACAAGTATCGTTAGTTGTACAGGGTCTTTCACTTTAAACTAACTTAATTCAGGAATTGGGTTCAACAAATAAATAACAAAATATTTATGAAAATTTATTTACAGAAACTAAGCTACTACTTTATGAATTTTTTTTTGTTTAGTTATGAAAATCCCGAGAAAATCGATAAAGACTATCCTTTTAATTGATTGTTGCTTCTTGTATAACTTAGTCTATTCGTGATGTAGCTGCGCTGCGATTGGTGGAACGTTTGTTCTCCTTGAAAATCATTATGCAACATTTCTAAAACATCAATAATTGATAAGTGAAAACTTAAATCGGCTTAAGAATTCAAACGTCTATTAACAACCCAAAAATGAGGCCTTGTCAGTTTGGGTAGTTTAAAAATGAAAGATCCTGTATTATAATGGAACAAGAGTGAGCGTTTTATACCATCACAAAATAGAGGTAACAGCTAGTGGTATTAGAAGAGCTTCGTAGGGCAAAATTGTCTGTTCAGTTATCATCGTCAAAAGAGAAGTCCTGAGTCAAACATTGAAGTCGGTTTTCTTTTTAGTTTTTAAAATGTGATTATCTCTAGTGGCTCTAGCAAATATTTTTTACCTGGTCTCTAAACTTTTGCTAAATCTGGTAAGAAACTGCATCTACCTAAACATTATCTAAATTATACTCATATAAAATATTTGCCTGCATCTACTAAAGTACCTATTAGTTCGACTGTACAAATCTATTATTTTAGATGTGGTATGAAACAGAAATATTTTGTTGGTCGAAACGGAAAAATATTTTAATACATTTTGTAGCGGGTCGAAACGACGACATATTTTGGTACGAAAAAGAAATAAAATATTTGTGGAACCAACCTGTGGGTCGAAAAAGAAATACACCACATTGTCAACATCAGACGGCTAAATTCGTCATCGTATTTAGCCGTTAGCTCAAACGAAAGTGAGTGAGTGTGAATGAGCCACGAAGGAGACTGCAGAAGATCAGAGTCACACAGAGAGCCATGGTATGAGCAATGCATTAGTTCGAGTCTTCATTGCCGAAAATAATGATTGTATCTCTTTATCGGTAAAGAAAAAATCGTGCTAGCCAACTCGCAGTAGCAATTCTCGTAAATATTTGGTACGTTTATTAACCTTATCTAAACCAGATCTCACTATCTCTATTCGTCTGCTAAATGGCGCATTTCCTTCCAACGAATTCTACGACATAGTTTTTTTACTTTCTTTTCATCGTGCTCTAAATTTTCTTGACCTAAAGTAGGATACACATCCGTTTTTGTTACGGATCGGCAAGGTTGAGGGTTCAAATCCCGCATGTGTACTATTTCTGGGATGCATTTTATTTTAGAAAACATAAATATATCAATATGTGTAAAAATATACTCTAACTACGATGGTATTTTTTAAGTGATCGATAAAAAAAAATTCTATCCAAATCTAGTAAGATCCTTAGAAATTTGAATCTTATGAAGTAATAACAGAGGGAATAAAATCGCGCGACTATTCCAATATTGATTCAACATGAATAATTCAGCGATGACGATGAGCTTCTGTTCATTACTAAATAATTAGTACCGACTCATTAGTAGCTTGAGATAATTTCAATTCGATTGCAATCCTGAAATGAAGTCACGCGGTAATTTGCATTGATTAGTAAATCAATGAATCATTATCATTTTAACCTAGAGTCTAAACTCTAAAGACGAAGTAAAATTTTTTTTAAACTCCGCTTTGTAAGAAACTAACACGTCAAGTGCTCTTCTAAACTAAAGTTTAAGCTTACCTGCGGGTGAGTTGCAGATATTACAACAAAGGAATTACGCATCGTCATACAATCCTACGTAATAAATAATCCAGTACAGTACCTCTAGCAGTAGTTAATTCTGACACCAAGTTAGGATATCACTTGATACACATTTAAACCATAGTTAAAACTGTTATTTTTATTTAGTTTCAGTACTAGAACGGGGCTCAGACTTGGTCTTTGACAAAACGTCAGAAGTCCGCTCTTGGGTTCTGTTAACGGGCCATGGAGCGCAGTATCTTAGGTGTAAAACTGCGCTCTAAAACCAGAATTGTTGACGTTTGCGACAAAGCTGCCAGCCTGAAGTGGAACTAGGCCGGACACGTCTGTCGCATGTCGGACGATTTGTGGGCATAACGAGCCACGCAGTGGACCCCACAAAATATGACGCGCAGACGTGGAAGACCTACAACGAGCTGGACTCTCACCTGAGAACTTGGCCTATTGCTGCGTTAAATCGCGAAGAGTGGAAGAAGGTAAGGGAGGCCCCTGCAGTGGGACAACACGCTAAATAATATTAATAATAATAAATAACTCAACTTTCAATCAAAAAGACGATTTATTGGTCTTTGTGTATGAATCAGTCACTCCTATGGATAAGGTGGTCATAATGATGAATGTATGTAGGGCAAGTTCACAATGTCCAGGCTAGTACAGTTTCGTGTAATCTTTTTTTAATATAACTTTTCAAACTAAGTATCATGGCTACACACTTAAATAAACAAAACGCAAATAGTAAACAGTGAGTACAAAGCAGTAAATCGTGGTAAATATCTCGTTCTTTGTGCTAAACTAACCGGTGCCACAGAATATCAGCGCTGCAGGACCTCTAAGTTGCTGCAGCACACGCTGAGTGGTGTCCATTTTTGTGTCTATTAAGTGTTAGTATAGTTCCTAATTGTATTTTATGCTCTATGAAACACAAAATAAATGTTTTTCTATTTCTATTTCTAAAAGTCTTTTCGTAGTTCGCCAGATTATGATAAGCACGATCATCTAAAATTAGATATAAAGGACTATAGTCTTTTTCACATAGGAACGGTTCTGTGACAAAGCTCTTTTATGTTAATTTCTAAAATGTATAAAAGGAAATAGACAAAATACTTTTTTTTTAAGTTGTATCTTCTACTAGACTTCATTTGTTTCAAAATTTTTCTTTGTTGTAAAGCGTAAAACGTAGAAGTTTTATGTGTCCGGGAAACGTTCCTACGTCAAAAATACTACATGTACCTGAATTAAACTGGTGCTAAGATCACAAAAATCACAATACCGTCATTTATTTCTTATACCGCGGAAGGCTGCGAACAACGGAGTATTTTTGACCTTTTTTGTGCCTGGATTTTGATGCATGACAGTAAAAGGCCAGATGTTTACGACGAGTCACTGCTACAGCAAATTCAACCTTAACCCATTGACACAAGAACCATTGACCTCAATAAAATGGGATATCATTCAGTAACGCAGATGCACACTCGAAATTGGGATTCGTGAATTTCGTTTCATGAACCTTATTTCGAGACAAATAGGATATAAAATTATACAAATAATAAAGTCAGACCGTACTAAGCAGATTCTTTAGATGTATTATATGAGCTGTAAATATTCCTCTTGATATAACGTAAGAAGGATATCAAGGTAAAACAGTCAATATAATTATGATGATTTCGGAACTTCATTGAATTTTCTGTACTAACTTGTAATCGCGGCTTAGGTTGTACATACTTAAAAAAAGCATACCTAAATGTAGTACAGTACGCACAACTAATCTGTAGCTCTCTGAAGTAGCTGCGCAGAACCCATTTTTGTTGACTTGTATAGCTGCCTCGCTCACTCGCTTAGTTTGTTGCATCGCGCTATCTCGCTTACTCTACCAAACCTGTGTCTATCTATCGTTTAGTGCACCTAACTTCAGAAAGCTAAAGAACGGTTGTGCGTACTGTACATATATGAATGAAGCAATTTTCCAGTTGATTATTTAAGAAGACAACTATATATCTAGACCCACATTGAACAAATATGAGTATAAGTAAATAAATAATAAAGAAGAACTAGCGTGTAAGTATTAATTTCTGCAAATGCACAAAGGACATTTAAAAAAAACAAAAACTATTTTATGCCCAGTGTGCCTTCAAAACATTATCCATTCACAGAACTACATATAATATAATGCAAAAAAACATCTAAAGTACCTACCTACCATCTGCCCATCGGAGGTCTATCAAATTCCACTGATTCAATTTTCCGTTGCTGCAACATCGACCTTATTTCTTTGCGATACGATTCAAAGTTGGAAAGTTGTTAGTTTGAACACCTGTCGTTCCGGTCAGGTTTTTAAGCATAATGGCAAAACCACCTGGCTCTTTTCGGGATCCGATACTGGTGCCTTAAGCATCGGTGAGGTTATACTAACTAGGCCTTTTGATTTTTTAATCCATGTGGCGCGGCCCTCAGCTCCACCAGTCCACAGGCAAGCCCACCACCTCTAGGGCTTGTCTAACTAAACGTCAAAAGGAAACGTCAAAGGAAAACGTCAACTGTCAACATTACTTTTTACATAACCAAGAATTCACAATATCGAGCGCAACTCTTGTAATCGAATACATATTTTGAAGAAGTCAAAGTGAAAAGAAGAAGAAGGAATAAAAGAAGGAGAAGAAGAAACCAATAAGTGAAGTGAAACCATAAATAAAATGAAGACCTATATGATGAAGACCTATACCTAGATGATGTTTATTACCGATTGGGCGATATAGTCGCTCAGCGACAAAGCCCTTTTTTTTGTGAATAAATAATAATAATAATAACAATTATTTCAATCCTTAGCATCATTAGAACTCCCAAAATATACATACATCAACTTGCAAAAAGCAGTTATTCTCAACACATGCAGGATCGTGAGAAAGTTTCTGCAAAACGAACATCCCCAAGAAGTTCAACCCGCTACTGGGATGCACTTGGCCTAGGCCCGTGCACTCCATTACTACCGGTTTCAAAACCGAGAAGAGAGAATCTAAAAAATAATAATAATAATAACTCTTGTAATCAACTTGTTGTAATTTTATCAATAATATTGTGTAACAATTAAATTTCGGGTTTTATTTTTTAGAAACTCATGATGTGAGCTGGACACCATGCATGACGACTAAAGCGCGTATACTCGTATCTTATCTTTTTCTTCTTGTCCTGTCACCAGTTTCATCGAACCGGTGCGGTGTGGTGTGGTGAAAGGATTTTTAGCGCACCTCCAAGTAAAACAGCGTTAAAAGCGGCGTTTATTTAGCTGAATGAATGCCGCGTTTATCGCTTTTTTGTTGGAATTGATTCTTTCGAGTTCGCTAGCCATGATACTTCGTGCTAGGGGTACTGTTTCGGTATCAAATTGCCTTCAATATTGGCTTGAATAATTCAGAGATAAAAATACGGAAAACTTTTGAATTTGCTAGTATCCAACCTTACATACATTTTAATTGTACTAGTAACTATAGTTTTTATCATCATTTAGCTGCTAAGGGCAGGGGAACGCCCCACGCTACGGTCGGCACAACATGTCTTCTTCCACTCACTTCTATCACTCGTCAACTGTGCATCCACTACTTTTACATTTATATCATCTCTCACACAAACAGTTTTTAAGCAGACTTATAATTTTGAAGGATGGTACTTATTTAAAAAGTCAGAGATTTGAGTCCGCCTTAAGGCCTCCATGGCTAAACGATTTAATAGCCGGGACTCAATTTATCGTACTCTGCAAAAAACGGAAACGCTCAGTTGATAATGACCAGCCATCCACTTTTATGACATAGAATGGTGCTTCCATAGACATAAGGAGATTTTCGCAGAAGGGGTTGTTTACGCTGTGGCCCGAATTTTGTGGCTCGTTCACGTTGTGGCCTATTTTGATTTATTTTCATTGTCGTTGTGTCCCAAAACTTCGGGCCACAAATAAATTAGTAAAAATATAATATTTTGGCTTCACGTTGTGGCTCGATAGATTTTTCGTCAACAAAGGTGTTATGTACTTGCTGTAAAACATTAGGTACAACAAGGTTAGGGACAATATAAATACTATTCAACACAAAAAAATATACTATTACAATAAATACTCATTCTCAGAATCCTTATCAGTTCAGCTCAGTATAGATAATAGTACCTAATACAGCAAAATATCGTAGAAATGCGTGTTATAAAAGAAAGGGTCATACCTGCGGCATTTTTTTACCTGGTTCAGGTTAAAAAGTCTGTCCCCTTGATTAGTAAGCCTAATTAGTTATGCATTACTTTAGTCTTGACTCAGTCAGACTACATGAAAAGCGTCGATCACTTCTTTGGCGATGAAACATTCCGAAGTTGCCCGGCGCCTTTCAAACAACTATACACGATTCACGGCGATCTTGGAAGCGACGCTGAACACACCAGAATTGTGCCACTAATTTACGCCTTCACAAACAGAATGGAATATAAGACATACAAAGTCTTATTTAGTCTAATTAAATCAAAATATCCAGAATGGATACCAAGAAAGCTTAAGACGGATTTCGAAAAAGCCGTAATGAAAGCAGCGAAGAAATTTTTCCCGGACATAGAAACCAAAGGATGCTACGCACATATAATTTGGTACCTGAGTCTAGTCGATTTTGCATGCTAAACGTTATGTATATATAATTATGTTAGTTAAATATTTTAAATAATTTTAATGTAGGCATGTGAATTTATACATTATTGACATAATTTATACTGACTGTTTTTTCCTAAGTATATGTTAAATTTTTCGTTTTTGATTGAGATTTTAATAAAACATTAAAAACCCCTTAAAAACGTTTTTATTCAAATATAAATAATGGTTCACTTAATTATAAACTATTATCCAATCTGTGTATGCCTCAAGTATATAAGCCGGGCCACAACGTGAATTCGATTTTAGAATGGGCCACAACGTGAAACCAAGAATTCGGGCCACAAGCTCGTGGGCCACAGCGTAAACAACCCCGCAGAAGTGGTTGAGTACTTCATTTCGACGATCTATCAAGAAGCTACACCAAAAGCGTATACCAGCACAAGGAATCTTACCAGTTCCGAAAGGGCTGTTTTATTTATTTAAAGACCCTAATCCAGCAAATTTCAATTGGTCCGATGACGGGTTCACAAAAACAATATTGATCCTACCAACCGAACTTTGGCTTGATCGTTGTGCACGTCCGATCCGAATCCGAGAAGATGGAAAACGATTTTTATATGTATACGTGGAAGAGACAAGCCAGATAATAATACTTTTCCGGGTGTGATAACGGCTAGTTAAAATTAATATTGTAAAGAACTAATAACTAAGATGAGAGATGGTTGGAGAGGCCACCCAAAAACCATTCGCCTACGCGTTTACGCGTGTAAAATCATCCGTTTTCGGATCCGGATCGAACAGTGTAAATGCACATTTAATCGTTATTATTAATTGGAATTATGCAAACGAGATAACAGATCCTCAGAAGTTGTGTTTTTGAGTGACACTTTCATACCCGGGGCTGATAGAGTTGTTTTTGCAATCCTGGATTAATTCTGACTTTACTTTCTGTTTATTCTCTGGATTTGCAGCCGTCATTTTAAGCCACCATCATCATCATCAGCAATATGTAGTTCCTGCAGTAACTGTAGATCTCCTTATTATGCTTCTACTTGGGTGGGAGGAACTATTTATTTAATGTCGCGCTTTTTTTTCTACTAGATAAAAGATGAAACAAAAATATAAATGCTATTGTTTACAAAATTAGGTTCTTTTAAATTATTACGTTGTTATACACTGAGACACATAGACACAAAGAGCTATCTCTGAACTCCTTATAAAACAGTATGTTCAACTTCGAAAGTTTCTATCACCATTTTGTCTTTATCTATGTTAAATGGGCTGAAGTCTACAACAATTTTACGAGACTCCACGATCGTTGTCATTTCGGCGTTCAAGTGAACATCTGAAACTCCTTAAGGCTATAACCATTCCCTTTAACGCTTGCTAAAAACTCTACTTAAACCTTACTAAACTTGGTATTTGTGAGTCAAAGAGGAGAAAACAAAGACGCGTCTCTTCTAAAAAATATACTAACAAATATACTATTTTATTTATATTAGCTAAATAAATAAATTATAAATAATGCTGGACATTTCACACAGCGTCATCTAGCCCCAAACTAAGCAAAGCTTGTACTATTGGAACCACGTAACTGATAAACTACTTAGATACCGTTTGTTTGTAAATACTTACATAGTATACATAGAAACACCCAGACCGGAGATAAATATTTATATAAACATTTATACCGCGGCGGTATAAATGTTTATGACGGATCTAACCTGCAACCTTCTGCGTTCCAAGCGGGCTTTCACCCACTGCGCCAAAGAGGTATTGATGAACACTGTTCTTAAAAGCCTTTTTATAAAGGAAGTGGTATTAATAGTAATAATTGTCTAGTAATAATATCCCACCGGCTGCTCCAAAGACACTTATTTTCGCAGTCGCGTCTCTAATCGCAATTTAATTATTTTATTTCAGTTTAAAAACATCATTGAAAAACATTATCAGTACTATCTAATGTAAGTAGACAATATTTTTTTTTACATAAGTGATTTCCAAAGGTATTTTTGTTTAAATTGTTTTAAAAATCATATTTGGAGCGCAAAAAATATGTTTATCTTTCAAAATATTTGATTACTTATACAGACCTACATTTGTTCAGATTTTTGATGCTCTTCATTAAAAATGCGGCCGTGACCTGAATTATTTTCCAAACTCTTGATTTTCTAAACGAAACGTGACATTTCAACATTCCTTTTTGTCACAATAGGCCACCCTCTTAAACATTCCGAAAGAAAATCCCGTAATATTGAAAGGACCATTTTACATTGTATTTATCGTGTCTGAGCACCTAATTTGTGAATAAGACTTTTCCTTATAGCATTCTTGCCAAATTGTTTGTGACAGTGAGATTTTTTAAATGGGACCGTTCTTACTCATCATCATCATCTTCCTGCCCTTCTCCCACTCTATATGGGGTCAGCACAGCATGTATTTCTCTTCCATTCTCCTCTATCAGCCGTCATCTCAACACTCACTATTTCTAAGAATGACCTCCTCGGGGTAGATGACACAGCCATAAAGATTCTCAAGGAAATCCTGACAAACACCTATATACTTGGCTAGTTTATAGGATTTCTTTAATATTTTTTGTGCGTGTGAATTAGATATATATTTTATGCCATATTGAAGCTTAAGACGAAGCAATAAAGCTTGCGCAAGGCTTATTTAGAGCGAGATACAGGCTTTAAAAGTATTTGCACCGCGTGTGGGAGTGACCTTTGAAATTCTTGGAATAGAAGATACTTTTTGCAAAATATATTCACTTATTTTTATTGTTTATTGAGGGTAGAAGAGCGTCTGTTATGCAGATAAGATTCAACAGTGTGTAGGTAGGTAACAAAAAAATAGTATATAACGCAAAAAGAATGTGGCCCATGAGGGGATCGAACCCGCGACCTTCGCGTTATTAGCACGACGCTCTAACCAACTGAGCTAATGGGCCGATAGAGAACGAGTCGAAAGTAAGAATCCGGTGGCAATAACAAAAATATGATGATCGAAGCTCTCTCTGCTCTAAAATTAAAAAAAACAAGCAATTCCGCATAGAAATTGTATACAGTCAAAGGCGAACTCAATCACGTGTTCTCAGTTCTTTTTTTTATATTCTTTCATCAAACATTCTTTGAAAAAGCTACAACAAAATAATTCCAACCATCGGCGTTCCTATGAGAACACAAGTCAACATATTTATCAGTCAATATTTATTTTCTTTTAATATCAGACATTTACCTAACCTCGAATAAATCATCGAGTCCCTGCAAATACAGAGGTCATGGACCCTTGATAAAGATTCAATAACCTTAGATAACGACTATCATTTATGCAAATACATTATTATGTCGGTGATTGATTGACGGAAATCGGAAACGTTTGTTAGGTACATGCACATCAGTGAAACAGGTTATATAAAACACGATCACGACCATTATGCGCTCAAGGATACATTTAAGAAGTCATCATCATCATCATGTCAGCCATCTAGTGCCCACTGCTGAACATAGGCCTCCCCTATCGATTTCCACAGCGATCGAGCAGCCTGCACCTAACGGCTCCCAGCAACCTTTACCAGATCGTCTTTCCATCTAGTGGGGGGCCGTCCTCTGCTGCGGTTTCCGGTGCGTGGCCTCCACTTGAGAAGGATTACAAATTCTGTATTACGAGAACCAAATAACTGATTGAAAACTTTTAAAAATAGAACTAAAATAACATATGTTTTTTTGTAAATCTAACACAACTCCACATAACATAACGACAAACCAACATCCCTCCCAATTCACCTCTTATATGTGTTATATGGGAATCGAGCCCACGACTAACAGCGTGTAAGGTAACTCCTACCAATTAAACTATGATGGCAGTCGGTTTGGTAAAATTTCAACCCAAAGAATAAAAGTTACAAAACATGCCTACATTCAAAATGGGATTTCCCAGACAATCCTAAACGCAGCACATTAAATTACCCAACCCAAAACAAAGAGCGTATTATATCACAATGAATCAAGGCGCCGCAGGGATCATCAAGATAAATGAGAACCAGATCACGTTTGTATAACTACCACAACATAATAACAAGGAGTTCGTTATGTGCCATCATAGGAGCGTATTGAATGGATAAGCTATTAAAAGACAAGGAGTTGTCTAAAACTGCAGTATATGAGAATAGAGCATAGGAATCGAATGAAGACTTTTAGATGACAATAATAATTAAGTATACCTAACGAAAAACAATCATCGTGAAACTTCCACAAAATGATCTAAAATCTACGAGTAATATGCTCAATGACATTAAACTTGGTTGCAAAAAACCGTCGAAACAACCTTAGCAAACGAATATTTGATGAACATTTTACCACCATCCCAATATTTATATGTAGCGCGAACAATGGTTGACCGTGACATCACTTGCGGGTCAACCTCGAGTTTCATCGTATTTACTCGTACAATGTTGGACTTGTAAATATTTATCTTTTTCTCCGACTTTCATCAACCTCGAGTCCTCGATGTAAACAACAATGGTTTGTTGGTCGCTGGTTTTGCATTTGCCAAATTCAAAAAGGTACATTTCACCTGTAAAATTTAGAATGGTACCGATATTATTGCGGACCAGCAAATCCTTTAAAATATTACCTTTCAAGAATCTCGTTCCCTGAAGACCCTTTAAGATGTCGGCATCGTTTAAAATTTCATAGAAACAGCCGAACATTATTCGGATTGTGATTGTACATTTCGGGAAACCTCGATAAATATTCAATTCGTGAAACGCAGAACATAAATCTGGAGACATCTGTAAATCAAACATTTTGTCTCCGAAATTCTTTCAATCTATAATTCAGGAAGTTATCGCAACTGTGTTCTACAACAATGTTTTGGTGGGAAAGTGAGAAAACATCAAAAATATTCCCGTGAAAAGCAAGTTGAATTTTGCGAAACATTGTTTCTAAAGTTTCATGCAAATTGCGACGAGTTAGTTTCAAATTACAAATCTACTTCGAAACTTTTCTTTGAAAAGGTCGCGTATCGTGTGTCAACTAAACAATTAGTAATGAACTCAGAACTACAAAGCAGCCTACACAATGAATCTTCACATCGAAAAACAATTACCAGAATAATCTGCTTTACTCGTACTTACGAAAGATTTGACGTAATTGGTTTTACATTTACTCGTACATATTCAAAAGTTCTACTGAATTCTCATGTATAGCGATTTATAAGGTCAAGGTTGGAAGAATTTTCGTAGCGCTCTGTAGACTGGAAAAAAAGTAAACAACAAGCCCTGTACTTACATTCGGGAACAGACAAGATCCGGCAAATTGGAGAGGACTTAGCAGATTAACAAGTCTGGCACAAACACGACCATTGGAAAAACAGATAAAGGGGGTTTAGAGCAATTCGGGGTGAAATACAGGGAATATTTTTAATTAGACTGGGCTGAAAGGCTACTTATTCACGGCGATTGAATGATTTATGCTGCAAAGGGCGAGTTTTTATTTGTCGTAAAAGATTTACGAGCTTCCTAGGTGGCAACCAGGTACAACATTGGCCGCGGCCGATGGCAAATCACATAAACCCATTCTTATATTGTGCAAACGTATTAACTTTCGTGAAGGTGTTTTCAATTTTGTCGTGAAATATAAGTAGGGACTCGCATGCCAGCAGAATTTAATAAAGGCAACGTAATATCATGTTGAAGAGATCTCAGCGAAATTGAAAATTAAGAACCACTTTTGCCTTACCGCTGTTCGCGCGTTTGATTCCTTATTGTTTAATTTTATTTTTCCTTAATACGATACTTTAAAGCTTAATGTACTCTCAGATGAATTTTCAAGTTAATTTGTTAATTTGTCTCGTTAATGTAACATTCCTCGAGTTTCGTTAATTACGTAACTAAATCTAAACAAAACAAGGTCTTCAATGGCAATGTTCACAAACATAAAAGTCATTCTATAAACATCATCGAAAGCTTTTAGGCATGAATGTTTTCAAAGCTTATCTATATGAATGAATGAATGAATGAGAACTCTTTATTGTACACCTTAAACTATGAAACAAAATAATAAGTATAACAAATAATGACAATGTACAATGGGCGGCCTTATCGCTAATAAGCGATCTCTTCCAGGCAACCTTTGGATGGAGAGAAATTCAGTGAAAGAAGGATTGGTCAGGTGTATAATGAAAAGAAAATGAATTTAAAGCTGTTAAGTATAGGCTAAATACATATAGTATATACAATTAACTTATAAACTACATAATAATAGGTACATAATATTTATAAAATATAAATAAAACATACATAGGTAAACCTAAACACATAAACATACATTTAATAAATATTATAGACTACATACTTATATTTTAATATAAATAAATATAAACACAAACTATACAAAGAACTTTAATTAGACGATTCAATTCAAACTGAGAGGAAATACAATTTAACTCTGTTTTTAAAAATAGCAGGAGAAGAAGACTTTTTGACAGTTATAGGAAGTGAGTTCCAAAGATGCACAGCTTGGACGGAAAAGGAACTAGCAAAGAAACTTGTCCTATGTGAAGGGGTTTTGAGAAGGAGATTCTCTGAGGAGCGAAGATTACGTGGATTCTGGTCATGTAGGTACTCAAAGCGATCCCTTAGATACTTTGGTGCAGAGCGATCACGAAGGATGTTAAATAAAAGTGAAAGAATGTGAGAGCTACGGCGATGACGGATAGGCAACCATTTGAGTTTACTGCGAAATTCTGAAACATGATCATATTTCCGAAGACCAAAGATGAATCTGATGCATACATTTTGAAGACGCTCAAGTTTATTTAACTGCTCCTCTGTAAGGTCAAGATAGGTCACGTCAGCATAATCAAGGATAGGGAGTAAGAGCGTTTGTGCAAGCGTAATCTTAGTAGCAATCGGAAGAAAGTTCCGCATCCTTCGAAGCGAACTAAAGGAAGCAAATAGCCTTCGGCTGACTGATCCAAGCTGAGGCTTCCAGGACATGCAGCTATCCATCATCACACCCAGGTTTCTAACAGTGTCGGAAAAAGGAACTGTCACATTATTAAATTGTACCAGTGGTAGAGACTGCCAGTTGATTTTGGCAATTGTGCGGGAACTACCAAACACAATTGCTTGTGTCTTCGAGGGGTTTAACTTCAGGCCGTAAGCCTTGCTCCAGTCACTGATACGAAGCAGGTTGGTGTTGATGCAAGCAATTGCATCAGGTAAGTCATCCACTGTAGCTTGTGTATAAATTTGAAGGTCGTCTGCATAGAGGTGATAGGAAGAAGTAAGAAGATTTGAAATTGAATTTATAAAGAGTGCAAATAAAAGAGGAGATAATACGCCACCTTGCGGTACACCGGCAGAAATATGACTCCAAAGCGAGTAAGTTTCGTCAACACGTACCCGCTGCCGGCGACCATGCAAATAGCTGCGAAACCAGTCAACCACCGATGGAGATATGTTAAGCGAGCGAAGTAAGCCAAGTAAGATATCAAAATCTACAGTATTAAAAGCATTACTAAAGTCAAGTAACGTCAAAATAGTTACCTGGCCATTTTCCATACCCAATCTAATGTCATCAGTGATGTTAACTAATGCAGTGGTAGTGCTATGACCAGGACGGAAACCGGATTGAAAGGGATTGAGGAGATTATTGTTGGTTAAGAAAAGACTAAGCTGATTGTGGACAAGACGTTCTAGTACTTTTGAAAGGAATGGTAAGATAGAAATTGGGCGATAATCAGTGAGAGAGCAGGGTTTTGATTTTTTTGGGAGAGGAATTACAAATGCTTCTTTCCATAAAGATGGAACGGTACAAGAGGATATAGAAAAATTTAGGATATGAGTTATTATAGGAATGATATCATCAATTACTGGAATGATCATGTTTCTGCCAATGTTATCACTACCCATTGCATTTGAAGAAATAGATAGAATGCTCCTCTTAACATCACATGCGGTGAATTCACTTAGAATAAAAGAGGGAAAAGTTGGAGTTGGTAATAAAGAAAGAGAGTTTAGGGTGCGATTTTTATCATCCAAATCAATACTGGACGAAGAAGAAAAATGCCTATTAAGATCATCTAAGTCTAGATTAGTTGGAATAATTTGACTGCAGGACTTACCAACTCCAATAGAATTTAGAAATTTCCAAACTTTAGATGGGTCTTTATTAGAGACGGACGTGTGAATGTGGCGACGTTGAGCATCCCTACACACTCTATTACAGCGATTTCGAGCAAAATAATATTTTTCTCTATTGACATCACTAGCATTCAACTTAAATCTCACCTTTGCGGCCACTTTTTTTTGCATTAACTGTCTAATTTCATCAGTGAGCCAAGGTGCAGGATGGTGTTTAATTTTAGTAGCTCGTATAGGAGCATGAACATTAAATAATTCAGCGATGCTATGGTTAAATATTTCAATTTTTTCATCAATGGATGACGCTGAGATAACCGGAGACCAATCAATTTCCCGCGCATCTGATCTGAGCTTCTCCACATCCATACTACTAAAATTACGCTGCATAAGAATTTTGGGCTTTGCCTTAGGAGGGCGGATTTTGTAAGATAAAAAAATAAGATCATGGTAGGAAAAGGCATCAGCAGAATATTGACCATGCTTAGCAGCATGATGAAGCGATGAGACAAGAATTAAATCTAGAAGTGATGGGATACAGTTAGGGAAGTGGTGAGTAGCACCAAGGGGAAGAATGTGCAGGTTACAGGAATTTATAACGGACTCAAATTGAGCAGAACGATGATCATGCTTCAGAAGGCATGTATTAAAATCTCCCATGAGGATAGTGTGTTGGTAAGAAGGCACAAAATCTTCCAGCAACTTCTCAAAGGAAGAGAAAAAGTTGACCTGCGAGGAATGACTGTAGTAAACTCCAAGAAGAATTTTGGAATGAGGTAGCACCACTTCTATGAAGAGGTGTTCGCCGGCATTCGATGGTGGTGGCTGTGGAGACATACTAATGATTGAGAAAGGAAAATGAGTACGCAAGTATATTGCCACACCACCACAACGACTACCAGTCCGATCATTGCGAATCAGAGTGAACCCTGGAATAGAATATGAAATAGAAGGAAGGCAAGGCTTAAGAAAGGATTCAGATACCAGAATTGCGTGTAGATTGCTTACATTAAGTGAGTCAAGCATATCAGGAAAGTGGGCAGGAATACTCTGAGCGTTAATGTGAACTACATTAAAGTTGCACGAAGCTTGCGAGAAGTTATTGTCAAGAGTATCCCTCAAGGGAGGCAAACTAACAAAACTGTCACAGTCGCTACTCGAGCTATCAGACGCAATTGAAAGAAAATCATCTTCATCACTAGTTGAATCGTTACTAAGATATCGTAACATAAATAGATAATAATATACTAAAAAAATAAATACCTATATATATATATATATATATATATACCTATATATTTATATAAAACTAAGTAGATAAGTTTTTAAATACAATCTAAAATTCTACTAAATGTAGGCCAAAGCATACTTACTCCACCCGCCAGTTGAGTTCCTGGGTACATGCGTTATTAAAAATATATATAATATATAAAAAAAAAAATTCAAAGAAAAATAAACAAACCAAAAGTAATAAAAAATAGACTTTGTGCAAAAAGTTCGTACCCAAGCCACACAAAACAACAATAATAGTGACACATGATTGACTTGACAGGACAGTTACAATGACGTGAGTGACACAACATGACAGATACAGAGATTGACGGTAATTACGGAAAACAAACATCAAGCAGTAAACATTGAAAAAATGGTACATCTAAAGAAAGATTATCTCTAATAAAGTTGTGGGTAAATCAAAAGGTGTAGAAATATAATTGAAGTGAAGGTAAACAAGAAGTGTGAGAAAGCCTAGCCTACACACACAGTACTACCCACTTATGCAAAACGAATAAGAAAAGGAAACGCAATCTACTTTCTTGATGAACCTGCAGCTGCTCGCCTGGCCGATGGTGCTCGGGGCTCCTTTGCTGACGCCACAGGCGCACGCGCCGCTGCCGGCACCTGTCTCTGAGGCTCCGGCAGCATCAACTTGTTCAGTTCAGCAATGCTGCTGATGCGGTGTCGCGTGCCATCAGTGCCGATTACATGAACCATTCCATCTCTAGTCCAACAGTTCTTGATGCCGAAACGCTCCCTCGCAGCCATAAAAGCGATGTGTCTGGGCTTAGTCAAAAATTCAGACAAAGTAAAGTGACTGCCCTTTAAGTTGGTTTTAGCAAACCACACTTGATCCCTCATGCTGCTTTCTCGCATTTTGAGCAGAATTGGACGAGGTCTATCAGCGCCTAAGACTCGCCCCATCCTATGGCATCGACTTATATGAGAACTTTTGAAGTCACTTACTTTCAGTTGAGTAGTCACAGCCTTAGTAGCGACATCAATGGTGCATTCATTGGTTACTTCGGGAACGCCATGAAGAAGGAGTATCTTCCGCCGACTGCGCATCTCCTGTTGGTCAGCAACCCGTGCTAGGAGCTCCACTTGCTGCTGTAGATCTTTGAGTGCTGCGATAGTGAAGACTTTAAAGGCAGCGTAGTCTGCTGCAATCGCTTCAGTGGTTGTCGGAGAAGTAGACTTTTTCAAGTCACTTTCGAATCTCTCCATCCGGTCGTGAAGCGAAGCAATAGCCCCAGACAGGCCAGAGTCCGCCATGATGTGCAGAAAAGAAAGTGGTGTTGTGTTGTATGGAAGTGTTGCGAGTGTTTAATGGAGATGATTATTATTGGCAGGTGAAGTAAAAGTGCTTTATATTACTTTACACATATACTAGAAACATTTGAGGCCTTGAATTTATATTAATAGTAATTAAATCCAAGAGCACTTTAAATAGATGTTTACTTTAAACTACCCACCAATCGGAAAAAAAGTATATGTTGAAAGCATTCGGATAAACACACGCTCAATCAAAACAGTTACTTCGGACGTTAACTTTGCTCTACCATAGTGCATTTCTAACAGTTTGGGATCCAAACTTTTGAAAATATGCGGAATTGGTATGTCATAGTTGGATAAATAAAAATATAAAAAAAAAAAAAAAAAAATAAAAAAAAACTTTAACATATAGGATTCAGAAATCATATCTGATTCAGATTCCGTTGCGGAAATCGAACTCGCTCCTCCTACGACAGCCGAGCCGAGCAATCAATTATAATTTTGAATAATTTTAAAAATTAACAAAATAATTCAGCTCTATTTAGTATTTTGAGAAAAACAAGGTGGAAGTAAAACCGGGTTTCCGCTTCTTCAAGAAAATAAGTAAATTTCTTCAAGATAAGAAACAAAGGATCTTATTGCGTATAACACCCCCAGGAAAAATTCAACCTTCCCAAATAATTTCCATCACAACCTTCATTTCAAGACGTGGAATAAAGAAGTTTAAGCATCTCGCATAAAAATTGCTACGATTATTAAGAGTATTTATTACTTAGGAAATTCGCAGTTTAAATGCAATTTATAAATATATTTAAACTCAAGGGTTTCTGCAGAAATTGCATTAAAATGAAATAATAATAAGTTTGTAATATAAATTTTTTATATAGTAAAAAAAATTATACGTTTGAAACTTTTGTTGTTCTTCATTACATCTAGGCTATTTTTTGTTACCCTTAATTTTACAATTGGTTAACTTTGTACACTTTAAAGAGCTGCTTTATGATCATTCTCCAGAACCCAGCTAAATTGACGGTTTATTATATAAATTTAATATAGGAAATACTAAATATTTCCTATATTAAATTTATATCTATCCGAATAGAAAATTTGTCCTCTGTTTTTAATTTCGCCAACGTAATAAAGAGTTTTAGCACATCTTTTTGCCGACATGTCGGGCGGGTTCAACCACAACAGAAGCTCAACTGTTTTTAGAGCGTTTTTGTTCAGTGCAGTTGATAAATTGCATCATGCAGAAAATTAAATATTTGCGGGACAAACTCGAATGCTTTGTGGTTTTATCTTACCAAGAATATCTGGGTTCTTTGTTAAGAAAATCTGAAAGGACGATTGAGTTGACCCATTTTCTTTCATCTATAATTCACAGGTGATTAGTGAGCTGATCTGATGATGAAGTCAGGAATTTCCACATTTATAATGTAAGTGGGATGTAATAATTGACGACCTCTGTGGCGCAGTGGGCGAAGGTCCGCCTGTGATGCAGAAGGTTGCGGGTTCGATCCCCGCCGCGGGACAAATGTTTGTATGACCTACAGATATTTGTCTCGGGTCTGGGTGTTTCTATGTATAATATGTATGTATTTACAAACAAAAAGTATAGGTATATGTAGTTTATCAGTCATCTAGTACCCATACCACAAGCTCAAGCTTACTTTGGGGCTAGATGATGCTGTGTGAAAAGTCCAGCATTATTTATTTATTTATAATAATAAAAAAAAACCATTGATCTAGCACATATCCTTGAAACGCGGATTAAATACATATAATTATTAGTAATGCACACAAAATACTTACTCTATTGTGTAACAAAAAAGCCACTTTTTTAATCACAACACAACATTGAGTGAAACCTTTCAGATAAAAATAACTTGTGTTGCGTGTTCACTGAGTTTCAGATAAAAATAACTTGTGTTGCGTGTTCACCTAACCTAACCTAACCGAAGTTTCTCATAAAATCAGCTTACAAATGTCGCCTATTACATGTTAATAAAAAATTGCCTTATCCGCTTTTAATTGCTAGTTTCGTACAAAGAAATTTAAGGTTCTACGAGAAATTGCTAGTTACGAAAAATCTGAAATTATTTTTTATTGTTAGCTTTATAAAATTGAACTACATAATGAGCTAGACGACCAATAAGCTGAGGCAACTTTTAGCCTAAATGTAAGTATGTAACCCCCGGCCAGGTAGAGTGACGATCTGCGAAAGGCTGCCGGCAGAAGCTGGATGCGTCGAGCTGAGGACAGGGCGCAATGGCGCGCACTAGGGGAGGCCTATGTCCAGCAGTGGACTACCATAGGCTGATGATGATGATGATGATGTAAGTAATAAGTATTATGAACACTTTTCTATAAACAAGTAGATACATATTTTCGTCTGCCAATAACCTTCCTATTTGCTGTATCTAGTTCTGTAATAATAAATCTTAGTATAAACTTATTTCAGGCTCCCATGCCATCGGTTCACTACATAAAAACCATGCTACCTTTTTCACTCACACATAGACCGAATTTCACTATCCTAGAGGACAAAAACCGTGTAACATATTTCAACCAACCAAATCACTTCGACATCACTTACAGAAACAAAATTTGTTTAGACTCCATCAATTAATTACCGACTCTGAAATAGTTTTACCCGCAGACACTTTCGCACATGATTGATGACGTACACTTCACGTCAAACCCATTTTGGTCCTTACGCCACTTGACATAAGCATCATTAGATGGAACCCAGAACAAATACCAGTACCTTCGTATCTTCTCACTTCGTTATAATAACTTTTGTAATGCATGTAAGTAATCTAAAATGAAACGAAAAATCTGGTAGTGAGAATTCAAAATCCAATGCACTTGCATATCATTTTTTCTTTTTCCGGTTCTCTATTTTCAATGATTAGTTTCCAAGCCATTATAAATTTAAACGCAAAGCATCAAAGCTCATTTTACCGTGAATAAGTAAAGTAATTTGAGAGAGGTGACGTATGCCCTGTCAAGCGTGCAGTGTTGGCAAATGATGCACTTAGCCGTATTGGTGTTGAGTCGAATATGTTGTTTTAACCATAACCGACCCTAATTGATACCGTGGATAATGGATTGCAGGCTAATGCGAAAGGAACGCGATTAAAAAGTAGTTTTCAGGATAGATTACTGTTTTTATTCATTAGCAAATTTTTATATTTTGAGCCCCACCTGCTTTATAAGTGCAGTATTTTTTTTATCAAAGTTGCTCACTAAAATGTCGAATCACGAATTTCGGTTTAAATGACTCCTAGTGGTATACGAGTAGTATAACTGCGCAACAGTAATGAAATTTAAATAAAAGAGTGTCTCTCTTCAAAGATGTGATTTTAATTCAGCTGCATTTTAGAGTAATTGAATAGCATCAAAAATTCATGACATAATTTCATATTTTCAACGTTATGTTCATGACAATACTTATTAATTATTTTAATTAATTTAAATAGTATAAAGCTTCAAACACCCTCGCTATATAACCTAATCATTTTATGAGAAAAATTACGCAAATGAATTTATTTTTTAACTGCAATAGACACGCAGTAGACGCATACATTTTTATTAGTGCAGTGACTAATATAATAGTGAGGGGTAAGTACTAGTGATTTATTCAATTTTAGAATCACTATTGGACAGTTTGATATTTTTAATAAGTTTCACAAAAGCGTTCGTTTTTTAAAATGTAAAAAAAAGCTCTCCAATGTAGATAATATAACAGTTGAAAGTTTCTATTTTTATCGCTCTAGAACTGCAGGAATAAAATACAATACTTACTAGCTTTTGTATTCGGCTTTGCCGACGTTAATGTAGATTTTGTCAACTAATACGGGTTTTCCCTTGGGAGCAACACTGTTTCCTGGATGAAGGTATGTTTTTTTCCTTACCTGACAACGTGGATGAAAAATGTCATGATGATCGGTTGAAAGGCGTTACACACTCGAATTTAAAATATTGGTTAGGATACGTACTACTTTTTATTTTACCTTGATACACACAAAAAAGCGAAGCCGTGAGCGAAAGCGTTGAGTTCTAATTAAAAACAAAACACAAAAGATTACTTATTGCCAATCATACTCGTATTCTAAATAAACTTATAGGGGCTTATTACAAGAAAATGAGCCGAGTTTAGACCAAGTCTAACTAAAAAACTGTCCCTAGAAAACGATCTTTAAAAGAACGCTTTTTTGTGGTAACAGTTTTGTTTTGACATGTGTCAACATGGGACTCAACCAAAGTTTTACGTTTCTATAATAAGCAGCATAGCATTTTCGTTTTCAATCACTAGATCAAACCTGTCAAAACGAATAAAACCTGTAACGTTATTTGTGAAAATAAAAACTTGTTCCGCACTGAATAACACCGTCCAGCCGTACAGGACATTAAGCTGGAGACACACGGGACACACACGACCATCAATCAAACTGGGACACTTTTACGCTCACTCGCTCGCGTTCCGCGGTTTAGAGTTTTTTTTTACCGAATATGTAGCACAAAGTGTAAATCTGTGTTGCCAGTATTTATTTTATATCCTGGTTTTTTAAAGAATAAAATGAAATTGAAGAATACAGTAATTATTGCAACTAGTTTCAAGAGCAATATTTAGTTCAATTAAATTCTTTGTTATTACGAAATAAATAAAATAAATAAATAATGCAGGACATTTTCACACAGCATCATCTAGTCCCAAACTAAGCAAAGCTTGTATTATGGGAACCAGATAACTGATATACTCGTACTACTTATATATTTTTTGTTTGTAAATACATACATATTATACATAGAAACACCCAGATATCAGTAAGTCATACAAACATTTGTCCCGCGGCGGGGATCGAACCCGCAACCTTTTGCGTCGCAGGCGGACCTTTGCCCACTGCGCCACAGAGGCATCTGTTCAACACGTGTAATATACTAAAATTAATTAGAAAACACAAATGGTAAGTATTAAAAGTCATGCAATCGACAAATAGAAATGTATTGGAGTAAAGTATCGGTTTATCGAATGCTTTTACCACTTGATGCAAGTGATCGCAAGGAAAAACCATTACCGTAGGGCTGCCTCTCGCATTCTTCATAAAATCTCGAATAAATCTTACCTGAAACAAATAATAAATAATTTATCATCCAACTCAACTCAGCAAAGTTATACTATCCTATTTTGCAATTCAAATGTCCAAACTACAAAGTAATCCAAAAGCCGTAAGTAATGCCGTAAACGACATGGACCCCTATTAAGATTTTTGCCAGCGCTACGATTTCCCCATTATCGGGGAAAATGTCCCATCCTGGCAACCCTAATTACGGTGCCCCCTAAAGTGGTCGACAACGGCCGATATCACGGATATGGACTTTTGATATGAGAACATGTTATTATATGAAATGGAACGACGTAGCTTAAAAGCATAGCTCAAAAAGTAAATACAGAAAGTACAGTCTGCAAAAATAACAATAATAGGTTTCTGCGAGATGCATTGATTATGTTTACCGCACTTTTAGTTTTCTAGATTTTCACAAATAAGATTTAAATCGTAGCGCTCAGTACAATAATAAATATAATAAAAAGTTGCCTGGAAGAAATCGCTTTCAGCGATATGGCCGCCCATTGTACTCATTTCGAGCGTGTTTTATTTATGTGGTGTTTTTTATTAATTGGTGTACAATAAAGTGTTCATTCATTCAATAACTATCCAAATATTACAGAGAAACACCAAAAAACAGTAGGTAAGGCGAACGAGTACACACAACCTCTTTATAAATCGTGAGCATTGTCATCGTCATTGTCGTGGATATCGGGCACGAAGCCACGGTGCGCAGCTGCGTCACGTTTCAATAATTGAATATTTTTGTAACTCATTCAGCTCGAAATTAATTAATGTCTTTAAATAAATATATTAATTATTATTTAATAACGGATATTTATCACGTACCTACTGTTTTTTACTCATCCGTGACCACGGACGCTGCAATACGTCCGAAACGTCAGAAAAATAAAAAATAGTAGGTACAGTCAGCATCAAAAGTTGATTAACATTTGAAGTTTCCCAAATAGGTTTTTTTTTTAAGTTTATTTTTTCTTAGCAATCGAAAAGAAATGGAGCTTTAAAAAACAAACTGTTAATCAATTTTAATGCTGACTGTACGTGATAAATACCCGTTATAAAATAATAATTATGTCATCAAATCACTATAGTTTAAGAAGAATTAATAAATATAATCTATTGAATCTTAATTATAAAACTATTCAGTCTTATTATAAGCTCTTGTTAGCACTACCACCTTTACTAGTTTTAGTTTAAATAAATAAATAATGCTGGACATTGTCACACAGCATCATCTAGCCCCAAACTAAGCAAAGCTTGTACTATGGGAACCAGATAACTGATATACTACTTATATACTTTTTGTTTGTAAATACATACATATTATACATAGAAACACCCAGACCCGAAACAAATATCTGTAGGTTTAAATAGTCTGTAGTTTGAAATTACATATGAAATCATGACACGTTAAAGCTAACATTTCCAGGAAATACTAACAGTAACATTGTTATGATGTCATAAACACATGTCAAGAAAGTAAGAATTATTTCAATTGCAGAGTGAGCTATCTGTTTTAACAACCTCAACTGAGTAAGCTTATGCTAGAGTGCAACAGGAGTTTTCTTCAATACAGGAAATTTCTTGTTGATACGGAACAAAGTGAACAGTGTTGTTTTAGAATAACAGAATGGAAAATGGTTTCAATCTCTGTTATTGCTATTGGAAAACAATGAGACTCGTTAATAGCTGCTAACAAAACTACTTTGAAATAAATATTTGGACAAGATTTATTACGTACGGAATAAATAATTTATAACACAAATATGCCTAAAAATTTTGAATATTTGACATTCAAACGGCAGAACAGTTCATGGAAAAAAATAGCCGAAGCAAAATACAAAAACATCGCCATCTATTTTGTGATATTTGGTTAAATAGTGCTTCGCTTGCTCGAGAAACTATTATTTTGTGCGTACAAACACATTGCAGGGTAATAAAATGTTAGTAGTGCTGAGGTTTAAAAATGTTTGAGACTTTTGTGAGAAACGGTGACCGTCGATTTGTGATCGACTATTTAGTTTTAAGATGGATCACCTAAGAGAAAGCTAGGCCCTAAACCGCGTTTGTTGCGGTTCGTGACGGTAATTAGACTGTAAAAACTGTTTATTGCTGTCAGCCGGATGTACGAAATAAAATGCGTGGGAATTATATTATAATAGCTGCGCTCCCGCGGTGTGACCCGCGGTCCATCGGGATTTTTTTAATTTTTTCGGGATAAAAAGTAGACTATGTCCTTCCCTGGGATACAACCTTTAACTATGCCAAATTTCAGCTTAATCTGTTCAGCGGTTTGGGCGTGAAAGTGTAACAAACAGACAGACAGAGTTACTTTCACATTTGTAATATTAGTATAGTATGGATATGGATAGTATGGATATGGATTTATTTGCAATTCGAAATTTATGAATCTAGAAACAGGAAGAGAGCTTTTCTCGATGTTGCCATTATTAAAGAAAAAAGCTACTTAATTTTATGTTGCCAGTTGACATGTAAAAAAATTCCTAACTCACAAATCTATTATCAATTTTAGGGCTGTTCTTTACAGTCGCTGTATGCGGCTCCGTTCAATCTACCTAAAAAAACATAATCTGAAAATTCTGTTGTTTCTATGTTAGTATTTCGGATATTAAAAGCCTTGCCATCCTTTTAACTGACTAGCTAGACAGTGACAAATGTTTTGCGGTTTATTATTTACGAAGATTTAATTTGGATTTTCATATTACGTCCGCAATAAACCGGCTACACTTTTTGCAAAATGTAGATGAAAGAACCGATTTGGTTATTTTTGTATGTGTTACTGCATGATCCTAACTAAAATAAAATCCACTAACCATTAAACATTTTATGACCATACTTTGATGTAACTAAGAAAGGATACATGTATTTGCTTGGAGTGCAGTTAAAACCACTAATTTATGGAACTATTTAGGCATCTGGCATCGACTACAGTTAGTTAAATATTTTATTTATTTATTCAGCAAAAATTATAACACCATTACAGACAAGCCAAAGCGATGTTATAACACAATAAAACATATTATATTATACCTACATAATATAAACAAAACATGATAAATAAAATTAAACATTTTGAACACAAAATCAATCAGTTACAAGAATTCAAAATTATCTAGAAACACCTTTTTTTTTTTTTTTTTTTTTTTTTTTCGCTGGGAAAAATGCATTACGCATCCCCTCCGCCGGGGGGGCGAGAGGGGTATGTGGGACTCCCCGGGGACTCCCAGTATACCCACTAAACGACCCAGCGTCATTCCGGCGTCGCCTGGAATGGAGGGGGTCTGGGAAACCGGCACAGCCTTTACGTCCAGTCCCCCTCTGGCGATCCCCGCCCATAAGGCGGCCCCGCATAGTGGTGAGTAGTGCAAGGCGGACGAAGGTGCCCCCACACCTTGCGTCCGCTACTCACCACCAGAGCTCTCCGCTCCCTTCGTCCACTGCGCACTCTAATTAAAGAGGTGCGCGTGGAGAAGCCTCCAAAAACGGCCGCAGAGGACAGGGAGAGCGGCAACGTAACACCGACACTCCTCTTCCACTGCGGCCCCGCCGCCGACGCATCTTACGGTGCGCCACCGTTGGGTCGCGGGAGATAGGGCGAGCGGCAACGAAACACCGACACGCCTCTTCACCCGCGACCCTACCCGCCAGACGCCACCAGGGCGTCCCCGCCTGGGATTCCTTTTGGCTTCACCGTGGGCCTCCAAACGGTTACTAAGCCCCCCCATCGCGTCAAGATTGGAATCCATCGGGGGGGGGGATCTAGAAACACCTGCGCCATCCATGACTTTCGGCAGGTTGTGAGAAAATACATCAATATTGTGCTTAGAAATAAAATTAAGCAAATGAACGGCCCGTGACATTGGGTAAAACTTAAGTAAGTTAGTGCGGAACCGAGGAAGACTGAGCATGGCGGGGCGACGAATATAGGTTGAAACTTAGGCCTTTTACATCTATATTAGATGATTTATACAGCGTCAGGAGGCAATCCATGCCTACACTTAACGGGACGCTGTAGTGCCTGGGACATTGTTTTGCGATGAAATAGACTTGTCCAGCACCTAAAACCATCCTCTCAGCTTAATCGGCCTGGCCCACAGGAAAGACGACGTCAATACGTGTGGAGCTGACTAAGCTACGGGTTTCCTCACGATGTTTTCCTTCACCGTTAAGAGCTCGTGTTAAAGCGCATATAAATTTTACGAAACGAAAAATCCATTGATGCACGGCCGGGATTTGAACCCATGACCTTCGGATTGAAAGTCGAGGCACAACCCCATTCGACTAACACGGCTCTTATATAATATAGGTTGATAAGTTGGATTGTCATGCGCACTTGAATTGACCAATCACACAGCTCGGAGACTTCTGTTTTTCCACTCGAGTTTTGTGATTTGACAGTCTTCAGGTGGCCTAAGGACTTCATCGCCAGAGTTATCTACTAGCCCTTAAAACATACATACATAGGCTACATTTTGTGCTCTCGTGTTATAAGTAGAGTTAACTACTAGCTCATGCGAACTCATACATAGCTTGTGTTCAATGTTCATGCTATAAGTTATGCTTTAAATAGGATGTTAAAAGACGCCTACCGAAGCCGAAAGGGGTAGGTACAGCATCCCAACACACAACTAAATCCAAAAGGATTTTCCGGAAAAATCATTATATCCGGAGAAAACAGCGTTTGAAGATTACTGTTTGCGTATTGTACTGGGCGCGTTGTTTTACGTAGATTGCTGGATTTTGAGTTTTAACTGTTTTTTTCTTTTATAAATGAAATTATTAGGTAGTTATGGTCTTATTATGTTGTACTAATAGCAAATAACCGGAAATAACATAAAATGACAAAGCTAAGTAAAAAAATTTTTTTTGCGTTTTTTTTTTCGCTGAATATGTTTAGAATCATGGTCCGATTGCAACCCCTCAGTTTTCGGTAGTAGTCTATTTACACCATGTATATAAAGCCACAAACGTGCTTTTAAGTAAGACCATGGTCCTAATCTGCTGATAATCTTTAAGGCTCTTATTAATAAACGTGGTGTAAAGTTACGCCAGGTTTAAACTCCAAAAATTGTATGGTTACTCCTAAGTTACACCCAGCGTAACTTTACACCACGTTTATTAATAAGGGCAATGTATCTTTATATTCTTAAGACGAATAACCGCCAAATAGCCGATTTACTTAGAAAATATAGCAAAAAAATCCGTCATAAAACTGAAACCACTTTTAATCTTGAAGGCAATTTAAAACTTATATCCTTTAAAGTCTAACTTAGCCTGTTCACTTTATCGGAAAATTTAAGCACACCGCAGACTCCATATAAGTTTGACCCGCTTTATTCGTGTCGTACAGAAAGCACTTAATCTACATAACGGGTCTGGTAATGCCTGGGTTGTCGGGATGCCGATTGGCATAACAAATATTATGGTAATACATGGATATATCGCGTTTTTAGGAACTGAGCTCCGGATTTCAAGGGTTCATGGCGTAAAGAGCCTGCTTTCGCGAAACTACTTTTTGTATAATATGCAATTTGCTTGGGATAGATGTGAATAGGATTTATTTCGTTTTCAGGGAAAGCTTTGGAACTGGCATCTTTATCATCTGTATGCTACATATTTTGATTCGAAATTAAATTTTTGAACGCGTTCGAATTGCCGCGCTGATAATTTTATACTCGACAACTAACAATTTCAACAGTGCCCAAAGGTAGAAAGTCGAAATGGAAGCCTCCAATAACATAAATATCGATGTACTCCATCAAATAACTGAAATGATATCAATTTCATTTCAATATAAGCTTAATAACATAATTTCACGCTTGGTCCAAACACCGGAACAATTATTTCCTTTGGCCCAATGTTCAGTATTAAATGGACCGTACATTATTGGGGTCAGAGAGACCCCATGGCTATAAATATAAGTGTCGAGATATATTATCGCCGAGAACGCGAAAAAGTATTATATTTTATTGCTACTTAGTATTAAAAGAAAATAGCAACACTCACTGAATTTTACCGCGATTTTATGTAACAAGTAAAATATATTTTTACTTGGAGTCGTAAGTTTAGTTTATTTTTTATCGAAACAGAGTATCTTATGTTACCTAATGAAACCTCATAGCTCCTTTTCTTCATGGTGAAAAGATCTCGTAAAAAAAACAATACTGTTCTTGATTACAAGATTATCATTGAGACAAACCTGTTCCCGCTGTCATACTTAATTCTACCAGTCGCTGAGGTCTCCAATGACGTGATAATTACGTGCGCCGTTCCTATTGGCTAATTATGAAATTGTTCCCTTTCCTCCTATCCAGATTATTATAATTACACACGCCTTTTGATATTGAAACAATACGCATCTTTTATTTAAAACTATCCCGAATCATCCAGTAGTTAGGTATTTAGGCTCAAAACTAGTATCACCAACGCTAGGCAGATACAAATACATTGCATCTAACAAAACAACTAACTCAATGTATTTTTAATGTCAAAAAAACTATCACTGTCCCGTATTGAAAAATATAACAAAAAAATATAGTAAACAAAAAGAAGCAATTCCACGTGAGATATAATTTTAGTCCCAAAATTATATTGTTCAGTCTATGACTGGTGCTTTTATGAGGAATCGTAAAATTTATGGTATTTGACATTCGGATACAGGAATAAAAAATATTTTAGTACCCAGCCTATAACTTTATAGATTCGTGTAGTGGCTTTACTTTACAAATCGGATAGTTTCAATTCTACACTGTAAGTTATAAAATATAAATGACATAAGAGGTTTTATGGTCGCCTGTTATCCTTAAGGGGGTGATCCATTGGTGAACCGACGAGCCAACGCGTTGGACGTTACAACGCTAAAAACTATAGACGTCATAGTATAATCTGCCGCGAGCGATCGAAAGTCAACTGTTTAGTCCGACAAACAAACAAATCAGCGAGTCAACAGAAGCCGTGTTACACGTGTACACTAGGGAGTACACAGGAACATAGTGTTAGGTCGAGAGAGTTTGGCGTTTGTTGAGCGTCTGGTCGAGCACTCATTCATGTGTCTACATTTACCGAGCATTCGACTGTCCTAGAGAGTTTACCATTGCAGTGATGGTCCATCACTGGATCAAAAAAACTTATGATCGCCGGCAGATTTTTTATAATGTACTTCAAAATCTTTGGATTTGAACAGAAACGAAATGACAGCGAGTCAAACCGTAGTTTTGTAGGTTACTTTAAAACCGTGGTTTTGAAGGCTTTTACCAGCGGTTTTACTCTCTAATAGATCACTCCATTTACTGGTTGTACTACGCACACTTATTGATAATCGAACCTCGTATTTGGCACGCACGTTCTGTTATGGATAAGCTTTATACACATTAGTATTACAAACGTACATTTTCAGACGAAATCTATTCTAGACACTATCTCTTGTTTTTTTCTGACTTAAAGTTGAATAAAATATTCAGAGCCTGACAGAAAGTTCAGCTTGTTTGACATGTGTTACTTTAAGATGTAGGAACGTAACATGTCTGTGTTGTAATAATTACATTACGTTTTATGAAATAAAAAGAAACCGATTCTTAAAAAAAATAGGGGAAAAAGTACGCGAGTGTCGTGGAACGAAGTTTTAACTAAAACAAAAAAAAAAATTTATTAAAATCTTAGAAAAGCTCTTCCGTACTAACAATGTAACAATCTATGGACTGATTCATCACTGCGTACGTGCGTACTTCGCACTGTGACGTTTTGACATATACACGTGTCGTGACGCAAAAATCGAACACTTTTTTCATCTACATCACACAAGGTGCGTTTTGTCTATAGAGATTTTTTTATGTCTATGGTTTCGTCCATCAGTTCAAAATATTTAAATCACCAATTTTTTATGGGATCGACCTTGATGATTCCCGTTTTCAAGTCGCTCAGCGACAAAGCCCTTTTCTTTTATGTTTAGATAAATAAATAATAATAAAAAAGTTGCATAAGCAAAGTTATGCATCCACTTTAACTTCCCTATTAGCTATCGCAATCACACCCAGCCGTAGCACATAAGAAAGCCCCTTTCAACATTATCATAGGGTGAAGTGGGGCAGTGTTAACCACAGACTTGATAACCCTAATCCTTGCGTCTTTTTCTTCGCTTGGAATCCACGATGGGAAGATAAGCTCTACACATTACATAATATTATTTCCGCACGCGGTTTCGTTCGCTATAAACAAAAATTTGGCGTATACCAGCCATCTAAATGTCCGCCGCGGGATAAATGTTTGTATGATCTGCAAATATTTATCTCGGGTCTGAGTGTTTCTATGTATAATATGAATGTATATACAAACGAAAAAGCATATAAGTAGTATATCAGTTATCTGGTTCTCATAGTACAAGCTTTGCTTAGTTTGGGGCTAGATGTGCTGTGTGAAATGTCCAGCATTATTTATTTATTTATGTACTCCATCAAATATAAGAATTTTCCCCTTACCTACCAATTAGGTAGGCTATCATGTGCCACTGCTGGGCAAAGGTGCCGTCTTTATCCCAGTTCAATAATTATGTCTAAGTATATATATTTATTGTTACGTTCAAAATTGTCTGTCCTAGACCAATATTGTATTTGTTTAAACATAAGCTAACATGGATAACTTGGGATGCAGTCGTTAGGTCGGTATTGTAGATTCTTTGATAGCGTTAGAACCACTTTGATTTTCATGATCATGATTGAAGTACCTATTTAATTCTATCAAAATCCGTCTCTTGTTCAAATCTGTTATTAAAATTCAAACGTACAAACATTCACTCAAATTTTCTTGTTGAAGAATGTGAGATTCTAATATATTATTAGGATTTCGGGTCGAGTATACAAATGGAGTTCATCGTCCCTTTGTTTTAATGGTGGAGTAATCCTGTGAGTCCCTATCAAACATTTATCACCATCGCGTTTACATTGTTCAACCTACGTTCCTTCATCGCAAATGTACCGAAATATACCAAATGTTCACCCATACACGATTATAATGTATCTTTTATAGTAGAACAAGATGTTATATTAACAAGAATTATATTTATCCGTAGCGTGTTATTAAAAAAAACTCGACTGTTATCGTCTAAGATTGTCATATTGTGCCAAATGTGTCATACATCCCATGACCATGATGACTATGACCCCTATGATATAATTATGTAAAGAACCTCAAATGACTTGAATTGAGACGGTCTACTGTACTTTTCAGCAACAGTAGTGATCTTGATTTTGTTTATTACTTCCATTTTTGGTAAAATGATCGAATTTATTCAATGAATTCATGCCTTATTTTTAAGAAACTTTTGTATGGTGCTCTACAATGATCAAATGTTTTATTAGAAGGGGCAGTTCAATAGCTTCATTAATACGCATTACATTTATAAAATTATATTCATTGCGTGGATTGTGCTCGCTTCCGCCAGCTGCCTTCCCCATATTTACACACACATATCTACTATTATTACAGCTACACTTGCAATAAGATTATGAATTTTCGCTGTTTACTTTTGGGGTATATTTTACCCCACAGTTTGTTTTTAGCAAACACAACGGGGTCTCGGGAGATCAGGATATGAACGATACAACTACGAGAATTTTTTCAACAAGTTCTGTGCCCTTGACGCATTTGTACTTCATGGAGTTGGAGCGCAAGGAGCGCGTTAAGCTAGTCTGTCTGCATATGAATTGGAATGTTGCCACAGCAGTATAATTTAACTAGCAATAGCTATGAAAAATTGGTAAGTAGTGTCAAAGAATGGAAAAAGTAAAACATTAAAGTTTGGAGGTAAGCCAAACTCCTTGCGCTTACTAAGCACTGCGTAGTCCAAAACTTGGTTATTTAAGTATTTATTTTATGTATTTTATTTTACAGAAGATATCATGGTCACCACAATTGAAACATTATGAGTAAAGAACGATGGTTTTACGTTCTAATGTCTCCTAAATTAGTGTATGACTTGGATAAGTCGGTTGTAATGTTTGATGAATGATGTCGCTAATGATAAATGTTTTTCTAATAAAATATTCGACATATTGCAAAGTCAGACAGTGATTAATCTATTTTTGGGCTCTATCCTTAGAATCGTGTGCCTGAAAAGCTAATTTTCGTTAATGAAATTGGAGCATTTACCAATAAGCCCTACATAATATTTTTTTGGAGTTCTTTCACTGACTCGAAGTAGTGTTGATAAATTATTATTCTTTAATATCGCTACCGGTAAGTCAGGTCTAAATCTAGATTCTCTCTTAAATTAACTGATAATTAAGAAGAAGGCACGACTTCACAAGGCCTTGCATTTTCGTTGAGTCAGAGCTGAGGAAAGCAGACAAATCACAACACGAGATCTCCGCTTGACCATTGTGATTGGTCAATTAATTTTACTGACACAGAATCAGGATTCTGGTGCTAGCTTGTCACCCCAACGGTTTCGTCATATTCCAAGAATCACAAAGCATTCTGTCAGTAATTGGCGTCTGATGACACTTGCAATTTAAATTTGATCCTCACCCAACGAGACTCTTTAATGAGCCTTTTAATTGAGGCCCGGACACCGGTGTTCGTGCGTAGCAGCCGAATCTCGTCTTTAATGTACTGTGTAATAGTGGTTAATTTACCGTGAAAGAGAACAAAATTATGTTAAAAGTTAGCGGTTCGCAGAAAAAATTAGATTGGAATGAATTAGTTTAGACTGAAAATCGGATTTTGTACGAAAATGTTCGGATTTTGAAATAATAAATTAGTAACTACTTGAGTGGTCGAATGGGGTTGTGCCTCGTCTTTCAATCTGAAGGTCGTGGGTTCAAATCCCGGCCGTGCATCAATGGATTTTTTCGTTTCGTAAAATTTATATACGCTATAACACGAGCTCTTAACGGTGAAGGAAAATATCGTGAGGAAACCCGCAGCTTAGTCAGCTCCACACGTATTGACGTCGTATTTCCTGTGGGCCAGGCTGATTAAGCTGAGAGGATGGTTTAGGTGCTGGGCAAGCCTATTCCATCTCAAACAATGTCACAGGCATTACAGCGTTCCGTTAAGTGTAGGCATAGGTTGCCTCCAGACGCTGTATAAATCATCTAATATAGATGTATAATGGCCTAAGTTACTTGAAGTAAAGATTAAAAAGTGTGAGATCGTCGAAAAGGTGATATTTATAGTATAGTGATGGCAGTTCAGATATTTTGCCACATTCCTTCATTTTACAGAGTCTTGCGTACTTAGTAGGGATGTGACAAAAATAGCAATGTTTATTTGGCACTCCTCCACTACTTACAAGGATAAGTTTATGTATTTATTGGCATTCTATGCGTGCCAGGTGGAAAAACGTAGGTAAATATATTTCTTCTTATTGGAAAACCAAACCGTCTAGACAATATTACAGTACCTACATATTTCATACACATCTTCTACAGAACAACTGTTGTTTTAAGTACAAATTACACCTGAACATTTCAAGAATCTGAACTCGGAAATCTGCTTGTAAAACGGTAAGCAATAAATACAGAGTCCAATTTCTGGGGGCAATGTACCTAACATTAATCAGACGAGATGTATGTGCGCCCTCTGTGTCAGGTTGACGTATTGCGTAATTTTTATTATACCCCTCATACCCTTATGATATGCGTGGGGGTAAAGTCAGACGATTATCACTTTTTTCACCGAAAGCAAAAGTTGCCTTATTTATTGCTGTTAGACCTAAAAATCTGTAAGTACTAGGTGATACAGCGAACACAATATATATAATATAATATATTTTTTTTGACGTGACTACGTCTTATAATTCGATAGAGCACGCACGAAAAAACATGACGTCATGAGGCGTTACCACGCTCTGGGGCGTTCCATGTAAGGCTTGCGCAAGTGCAAGCGAGAGCGCGGAACGAGCGACAAAGAAGCACAATCGGCCTTTGCGTTGTCACGTTCAACTATTGTCAGTAAACCGACTTTACAGACAACCATTTTTTTTATGATGTATAGGACGGCTCTTGACCTCGAAACTTACTTAGGCAAGAGTGAGGTCTACGATGGAGCGAGCCTACCCAGAAAGTGCCTATTAACTCTCTTCTTAAAAACAACAGAACAATCTTTGCCTAATAACGTTCCACTATTTCCGCCATTCACTACCCTGTCATGACTAAATAATAAATAAAATAATAAATAATGCTGGACTTTTTCACACAGCATCATCTAGCCCCAAAGTAAGCAGAGCTTGTGTTATGGGTACTACATGACTGATATATTACTATAGTTTTTGTTTGTAAATACATATTACACATAGAAAACACCCAGACCTGAGACAAATATATGTAGATCATACAAACATTTGTCTCACGGCGGGGATCGAACCCGCAACCTTCTGCGTCGCAAGCGGACCTTCGCCCACTGCGCCACAGAGGTCGTCATAATACTTTACGAGTTATATGCGTTAAGAGGCATCCAATGGTCTCATATACACACACATCCACTTATCGGGACACTATAGCTCAAATAGTTCTATTGAGCAAAGACCATCTATTTTGCGCCTTTATTAAAAAAGAAAAAGAAAAATATATTGCACTTATGTTGTTATGGAAGTGTTTATGTTTATGTATTACTTATTAGTTTGAGGCGACCTCTATCTACCATCGCCTGAACTACGAGCTGAACTACAAGCTGAACTTCAAGAGATGTCAATTACAGCGACGTACTTCGGAGCTGTACCACTAGATGGCGCTGGAAACACGCAAAAAGTATAGAAAGTCTACATCGCGCAAGCAACATTTCTGAGCACATACTACCTATATAGAACTTTCCGACTATAACTGTTGGCCGAACAGGCCCTAAGGTAACTGTGCCAGTTGGGCAAACCTTAGCGAGGCGAGTACTCCCTCTTTACCATAATTTGGGGGAATACCCCCAAAAGTTATTTTTCATTTATTTGTTATTTTTAGATGATGTTGGCAAGAAGACAAAGTTAAAGCCTTGTTGTACGAAAATCGCATTGCAAGCCAAATATTCAGTAATACTTAACAAGCTTTCAATATAAAATGAGCTTTATCACCCTTTCTTTAAATTAATTATCGCGTGGATGTATTGGCAATTTCTGAACCGTCGAAACTTAAGCTGAATCATTTTGACAAATCAAATTGAGTCTTTTTGCACTGACTTAAGGTTTAAATTCTGTGCGGGTTTACTGTTGCATATGTCAGGAATTCGTGTTGTTGGAGAGAATATTCAGCTTGTACATTATTTTAACATATATTAATACAAACGAACCATTGTAATACAATACAATATAGTCCAAGTTTGAAACATTATGTAATATGTCAGGTATTTTGTTCAGTTGTCGAATTATTGTTTTTGTTGGGGTTTTATTTAAGTGAAATCAGGAGCCGTACTACGAGCTCTTATAGCCTATGACCTATGATAATAAAATTTACTAGTCTTGTCTTTTAAACGGAATCGTTTTGCAATATAATACAAGTAAAACAATTTTCTGCTTAAAACGTCACTTTGTCACGGTTCGAAAACTTTGCGATTCAGATTAGGAACCTAAACTGGATAGCACCCAAACTGAATTGTAGGTCATAATACGGCGCCTGTATAACCAATTCATGATTTCCTTTTACACTATGTCATTATCTAATTAGCGATGCTACGAGTATCTATGTATCTTGTTTCCGTCTCAGAATTTATAAGTATCAAGATTATTGTGTGATACTAATTATCTTCGAATATATTATCAAGATAATATTTAATTTTAAATATTAAAACGAAGCGCTTGTGGTCGTGCTTGCTTAGTCGTTCTTGATAGATAGATAGATCGCCGAAGTAAAGCAACGTTCGAAACGGTGTGTAAGTGAATAGGTGACCGCCAGTGGCATTTTCATCTGAGCGCTTCCGTGCTTCGGATGGCAGGTTAAATTGTCGGTCCCGGCTATTTAAGTCGATAAGCCATGACGGAGGCCTTAAGGCGGCCTAAAACTCCGTTACCAGAGTTGGCCACTGACTCATACGAACTTACTTTTTTTACTTTTATTGAAGGGTGACACAGGTACTCATAACTATAAATGAAATGATCAAAGGACTTATCATCCATCAATAGAATGTGACTGAGTTTTTGGCCTAAACAAATCCGTCATCGCGTAACTTTGCCCTATTCCACTCTGATCCACTAATCAAATCCATTAAGGGATTAGTTTCCACTGTTTCTTCCACTTTAATCCATCAATGGTTTGGTTTCCACTTTGAGTTCCACTCTGATCCATCAATGGTTTTGTTTCCACTTTGAGTTCCACTTTAATCCATTAATGGTTTTTATAGCCGGGACCGATTCGACGACGCCAGTTGGAAGAGTTCACTTGAACTTGGTCTTTGATGAATGCAGAATGCATTTAGCAGAGTGGCCACGAAGCGCCCGTATTCCAAAACGCATTGAATGGAGCAATCTCGACTCAGAGACGTTTTAGGAGGCACTTTTCGCGTTTGGTGTTATAGCCGTACGTGCCCGCAATCCTCTATTAGATTAGCAACACTTTACTGCGGGAATTTATTCGTATTTAACACGTCAACCTTCGGTATGGAAATGGGAACGATTTGAGCTTTTATCGACACTCCGTTGTGGCTTTTTAAGGTTACTCTTACTACGCGTGTTGGGTGAACCACGCGTATAGGAACGGTTTTGAACATTTTAAACCGGTGCACAATAGGTTAAATATTTTTTTCCCTTAACCTATCATGTGCCACTGCTGTTCTGAGATTTCCTCATTAATTTCCACTCCTTGCTCTTTTCCGCTCAAGGTTTTCTGGCCCGAATGCCGCGAGCGATGTAGATTGTGAATCTTTTCCTGGGTCTGCCTGGTCTCTTTCTAGATCCTTATCACTGTTTGTTTATTAAAAAAACATTAACGATTTAAAAAAAAAGTCATATGGAGTCTTCGTAGATTCCAATATGAAACAGGGGCCGTATTTCCGTTCGTTTGATGAATATTCGGATGTTTCTTACTACGATTTCTAGCTTCAAGGGCCAATTTTTCGGTTTGGAATATTTGGTCCTAGGTTAGGAGTAGGACCGTGTTTTAACGTTGATCTTATCGACTGAATACAATGTAGCTCGTAGTAAGAAGCATCCGAATATTCGGCAAACAAACAAAACGAACGCGAATAACCCCCCTTGCTATGACGCGATCTCACTCGGTGCACGTAAATCAATTTCTAAATTATGTCTGATGATGGTTTAGTCAAATAGCAGCCAGTCCCAGCCCGCACATGTCATATCATTTGCAGACGATTCTCAAAGTTATCAACAAGCGGTATCCTCAGAGGCCTTTGAAGGATTACGCGCATGGTTTCCTTTATCCAAGAAAACAGACGCAGATTACTGCATAGCTTGTATGGATTCACAATCGCATCGCTTCAGCGTTTATAGGGCTTAGTTGCTGAAGAAACGGGGAGTGATATATGCTGGTCGGAGTTTATGGGCAAGACCTGAAAATATAGATTTGCTCTCAAAAATATTATTGAGTTATTTTAGAACATTGGGAATTAATGTTAACATTCTTTAAAGAATTTTTATCTAGGTGAGGTTGGGATTGTTAATACTCGCCTTAAAATCTACAGAATCAAGAAAGCCGTGACGTCAAGGCTATATTGCAGAAGGAAGAAAGAACAGCCATGATTTCATGTTTTATTCCTCTTGTCACTAGTTCTTTCGAAACAAATTGATAAAGGTTTTATGTGCGCCTCAAAGAGCGGTAATATAGCGGTTATCAGATGCTAGGATACCGCAGCTCAACGGAACATGGATTATGTGCAGGCGACATTTCCGTGATAAATTTTCGTAGCATATTTTAGGGGTTTGCGGTAAAAGTCTTTGGAGAACAAAGGCTCCTGGGATATAATATGGTCCACAGGAGGATATACTCCTAATATTATCCACAGTTTAAACTATGTCTACAACACTTTCGAGAACGTTGAGCTCATATATCTTTTCATTGGTGGCACGTGAAAATATGATGAGAAAAGGTACTTGAAAAAATATGTTTCAATCGATAACATATCTCCCCCTCAGTATATATCGAACTTTATTTGTGTGACGATTGTTTCCGATGGGGTATAATGTCATTTTACTCGATTCTACCCTAGAAATAGGGTGACCATAGCAGGCTTTGCAATTGGACCGAGCCTCGTGTGTAAGTAAATATTTGCGTAACTATCCCGTGGCGGTTATATAGCTTTAATATTAGCCACCGTTTGGTCTAACCTTAAATCGGATGTTGTTTGCTCAGTATTTTGACCAGAATTTATATCCCAACGTTAGAGATAAAACATCCACCCGTCACATATACTCGTCGTCCTTGCACTAGGGTTTCGCGGGTATCTGAAGCTTGTATAACATCGCGAAATACACGATATTTCTAAACATCGAACATTGGTAATAGCTAAGCGCTCGTAATGTAGCTTGTTAAGCATCAAAGAATCCTCGGCACGGTTACATAAAGGGAATCCTTGTATGCCACTTACATGCTGCATATTACACGTTGATTGGTCCTGTCTGCGAAAAACATTCTTAAACAACTTCATAATCCCGAGATCTGCTTCTTGTCGTGTCCCGTGTGGTGAAAGGATTTAAAGTGCGCTTCGAAGAGGCTCTTTTCGTGCACTTGACATTGCTGCTTATTACTTAGTTGAACCCCATGTTGACACATGTCAAAACAAAACTGTAACCACAAAAAACCTTCTTTGTACGAATATTAAAGATCGTTTTTATCGGGACAGTTTTAGTTAGTCTTAGTCTAAACTCGGTTCATTTTCTTGTAATAAGACGGACTATGTTTTCAAACTTTTTAATCCTGAGATGTTTATAATTGATAAACAAATAATAATGCCTTATTCCAATTCATATTCTCTGCAGTAAGAACCAAACTTGCATCCCACGCGTGTCAGTCTAGAATTTGCCCACCGCGCCACTTAGCCCAGGTGCAATGTGAAATCAAGTAGAAAACTAACGGTTCAACTCAGGTTGCTCTTGTGTACATCATGTCCTAGTACATATAAGGCGTGTAAACCTGATCTAAGTATAAACTCCTCTAGATAGCCTAAACCCAATTAAATATACCAGTTACTAATAAGAGCGATAGAAAAAGCGGGTCTGTTGATGCAGATACTTGGAAAAAGTAATAAATATTAAGTACAGATGTCCCTAATCCCTACAGTCTAACGATTATGTTGTGTAACGATTATAAATTTATTTTATTTTTATAGGCCTATGTGTGTTGTGTGTGGGAAATTTTGGACATTCTTTATATAGAAAAAATGTATATAAACTTTAGTTAAACTTTAGCCGTGTTTGCCGAATGTACCTCGACTTTCAATCCGAAGGTTGTGGGTTCGAATACCGGCCGGGGATCAATGGATTTTGCGTTTCGTAAAATTTATATTTAACACATGCTCTAAACGGTGAAGGAAAACATCGTGAGGAAACCAGTTAGTTTTCTTATAGGCAGCGGTGGGCTTGCAACCCGTCACGTATGGAATACTAACTTCTGCAAGATGTGGGCATGTATCAAATATGTATTTGAACATGCCTCTGACTAGCCCCTTAGATATCTTCAAAGGATCTGGAATAAGTAACATAAAAAGATCTGAGAGAATGTCTACCACCCCTTGGGGATACAGTCGTGAACCTGTTTACGTTTTACTTTATATACTTACGTTTTACTTTAGTTACTCTCCTAAATTAAAATATCTCATCACACTTTTTTAAATGAAATGCTCCCAATATTTCCGCCAGTAGAATTAAATGAAAGCCCGCTGTAAAACGTTTCTATCTCGTCTTATAAAATTCTTATTAGCTTTATCTACGGCCTCTACCCCTGATGACGCCGGGGTGCAAATTACCCCACATCTTATTACCAACTACCCTCCGTATTTCACATAAATAACTGGATGGCAATAGGCAACTATTTGATTAGGACGCAGAGGGGTATAAAAGACCCCGGTTGTTCAAATGCATTTCCGAAATAGGATTTGTTGTTCGTTTGTATGAATCATCGTGTAAAATCCCATTAAAACTTAGGAATTTAATATTTGGCGATGGATTAAATTTAACGGGATTCTCATTTGGGGTGGCACGTGTCGGGTTTACTTAAAATTCGATTATTTAATTATACTTGGGACTTTGCGGGCGCCCCAAAGCGTCTTGTTAATCTTTAAAATAGAACAAATAAAGATTTATTGTGCAATTGTACCAGGGCTTTATTATATTTTGTTTACCTATCTTTGGTCAAAACAGTTCAGATAAATAAATCGGTTCCTAAAAAGTAATATTTTCAATGATTCCATAACAATTCCATAAGAAGACCTAAGTTTCATTTTCAACCAACTTCAAAAAAGGAGGAGGTTCTCAAGTCGTCTGTATGTTATTTTTTTTTTTTTTTTGTATCTTGTTACACGATTGTTCCGCCATTTGTTGACAGATTTGCTAAATTCTTTTTATGTTTGAAAGGGTATACTCCAGAGGTGGTCCCATATAAATTTTATTCCTGAGGGATTGATAGCTTCTCCGTAAAACTCTAAACACCTTCCCTCCATGTCACAAATAGAAATCGAATCGACAGCTTGACGCCCTGAGTCACACCGCGTTTCGAGTCAAACATTGAAGTCGGTTTTCTTTTTAGTATTAAAACGTAATTATTAGTTACAAAATCTAGAGACACGAAAACGTAATAAACTAACACGTACCTACGTTAAAGTTATTCCATTCTTCAATGCTATTTTTTAAGTTTACGGCGAAATATATTTTGATATTATAGTGGAGGAGTGCACTATAATAACGGTTAAGATGTTTATTTCTCAAAAGAATTTACAATTCGCTTACAGAGAAATACTTAAATATAGTATAATTTTTATGCTGTTTAGCGTAGCTTAAATAGTAGGTAATAGAGTATTTAACTTAATAACATTTTCAAGAACAGTGGGTAAGTAATAGGTATCGATCTATGTTTGGCAACTGCCAAATATAGATCGGTACCTATTAGCCAAGAATTAAAAATAAAAAATAAAAACAGAAACGAAAAAAGAGAAAAAGGTTGCACTCATAGTGGGTAGTTTTGGTTCATCACTAGGAGGCGGTCATAGTGAACACCAGAGCAGCGGGTACCTACATTCCGCGTTTTGTCACTGCATAATGTTTACTAAGGCCTATGCCATAGTGAGGTGACTCTTATTCAATCATTGTTATAATATGAAAATATATTTCGTCGTCCCTAATGCGCACTTAAATTTTTCACGGTCAAAATAACTAATGGTGCGAATCAAAGAGTGTGGTCATTACGTAGCATATGTGTAGTACCCTAAATTATGGGGTGTTTCTGTCCAGGGGCAATTGTGACCCTTGCTCTATAGAAAATACAGTAATTGCTTTTCGTACGCACCCATTTTATTTGGGGAATAACAGATGCGACAGAAAAATAATACGAATGGAATGCAATCAATGTTTTCAAGGGCTCTTACAATTTGGGTTTGAAATATCCATTTTCACACCCTAAAAATACGACTCTTTATGTAGTTTTCTAGGAGATATGACATGTGTTGTATAAATAAGATCGTGTAAGTTAGTGGTCTTTAGAGCCTTAGAGCGTAGGCAGTTTAACGTGCTTTCATGCTTAAAGCACGCTATGGAAGCATTTAGTTGTAAATGCTTGACTTAACATGGTTATGTTTTATGTGAATACATTCCATTTTTATCAACAGCAATCTCTTTCATCAATATCTGCCGTTCCACATATGGGGGTATAAAATACCCTGCTTCACGAATATTTACGAACAACAACATTATCCTTTTGCCTATTTCATAAATATTTGAAAGGCACGGATTTACCACAGTTTCATTATTCTTTGATCTAAATCAAGGCAACATTGCGATCCTTCAAATCAAAGAAACGTATTCTCCCGTAAGTACACTTCCGTAGAAAGGGTAGTTATGAGACCTACACAATCAGCTAAAAGCAATGCCTCGTAGTGGTTTGACGGAGCGTGTGACGGCCTACGGCCCATACTAATGCTGAGGGCATACTATTCCTAGCTGTCAATGTAATTACGAGAATACGAGGGTGGATTATAATTGAGCATTATAGGAATAAATAAATAAGTGAGGCGAAATATACTAATAAGAAGTTGAGTTAGGGTCAATTCACTCACACCAACATGCCACGCAATGTGACATTTGTTGTATTAGAATAGTTTATCTACTCGTTATGCCAATCTTAGAAGGTGCGTCACGTTACCGTCTGAACTGGGGCCGTATTACCGTTCTTATTTTCGTTCGTTTGATGAATATTCGGATGTTTCTTACTACGATTTCTGACTTCAAGGGCCAATTTTTCGGTGTGGAATATTTGGTTCTAAATTAGGACCGTGTTTTAACGTTGAGCTTGTCGACTGAATACAATGTAGCTCATAGAAAGAAGCATCCGAATATTCATCAAACGAACGAAAAAACGAACGCGAATAACCCCCCTGACCCTTAAACTGCTTTGTCTCAAACGAGAGTTCGATTCGTTATCATTATTTCGTATAAGTACATTTTTCATTTCCGTAAAATATGTACTTACTTACATCACAGGTAAAGTTAAGAAACCAATTAATACTCTGTGTACAAATACATGTGATATGAATGTTAGTAATTAATTATAAGAGGCCATAAATTACTGTTCGCAGTAGATCGTGATCATCTCTAATTTGGGAGGCAGCCAATAAACAAATGGCTAGGTTACATTGTAAAATCTCATATTACCGATTCACGCATCGATTTAGGTATTTGTCCCGTGATCACGCTATCAGATATCATTCGCATCAGATTACTTACGTTGATGTACTGTGTCATGGAGTGTATTTTTTATAACCAATTTTATTGCTCCCAGTAACCTTTACCAGATCGTCTTTCCATCTAGTGGGGAGCCGTCCTCTTCTGCGGTTTCCGGTGCGTGGCCTCAACTCGAAAACTGCACTGCACTGCGTTGAGTGCAGGCTGCACAAGATCGATCGCTGTGGAAATCGATAGGGGAGGCCTATGTTCAGCAGTGGACACTATATGGCTGACATGATGATGAATATTATTGCATTACCTTATTACTATATCATTTACTTTTTGAAGAAGTTCTTCGAATCGAAGCTTTCAAATGTGCATCACCATGCTGAAGTCATTCGTCATGGCTTAGCGACTTACTTTATCCTTCACGCTATCCATTAATAATAGGCGTGTATGAAGTTTTGTGTCCAGCGTACAAAATACCCCAGCTGAGTCCCATTGTCTAGAAGGGCATGCCCTGGGGTCTCAATTGTGAGCCGATATCAAATTGGCAACATTCAGACATAATTGCATTTTATTACGAGTATTATAGCCCCAAGCGGTGCGCCCGTTGAGACTATTCAATAGTAGGAAATTATCGCTCTACCCTCCATCACTTTAAGTAGAAATACTGCGAAGTGTGTTTCCTTTTTCACAAAGGAATAACAGAAACGTGATTATGATTGTAACCCCATGACAGCTATCCACATACCTTACCTTGACTTACAATCCGAAGGTCGTGGGTTCGAATCCCGACGGTGCATCAATGGATTTTACGTTTCGTAAAATTTATATGCGTTTGTTTCCAAATTGTATTTGCACTTTTCATTGGCATAAGAAAGATATGAAAAAACTATTATTCTCAAGAATTGATCATTGAATAAATAAATGATGTATTCAGACGTTTCATAGAACAAAGTCACACAGGACCCTTTAGGTAAATTCGTAGCTACTATTTCCAGTGGGCGTAAGTTATTTCAAAATTGAGTAAAAGCTTTGTTCTACGAATTTACTTTGTAACAATGAGGTTTAATTATTGAGTTTGTATCCGACAGGGATTTCATTCAGTACTACATCAATGGTGCGAGTAGAATATTCAATCGTACTAATTCTTTCTATAAATCTGTAGCTTACATAATATAATAATACTGGACTTTTCCACACAGCATCATCTAGCCCCAAGGTAAGCAGAGCTTGTGTTATGGGTACTAGATGATTGATATACTACTTAAATACTTTTTGTTTGTAAATACATACATATTATACATAGAAACGCCGACCCGAGACAAATATTTGCAGATCATACAAACATTGGTCTCGCCGCGGGGATCGTATGCTTCTGATACATTATTATTATTATTTTTCTGTATTTTTTTTCTCGAAATTGAAAATTTCAGTACTAATGAATCTCACGGGCCTTATTATTAATAGCCGGTGATGTCCCACTGCAGGGCAAAGGTCTCCCGTCGTTTCTTCCACTCCTCTCTATTGTGAGCTAATGTGGTCAAATCAGGAGAGTGAGAGTCAAGTTCGTCTCTCCACCGTCACCGGGGTTGTGATACATTAAAGATTTTAAAATGCATTCAAAAATTGCACCCATGCGGGACTTGAACTCGTGACTTTTTTTGATCCGTGGTATTTGTTTTGTAAATGGAGAGCCAATTTGGATGACGTTTCAAAGACGTAGATTATGGCTTGGAAGTTACTTTAGTTTCTTCGTTACGTTTGTTAACTACCCACGAGTTATTCGATGAATCAGAGATTGAAAAGTTTATTTTATTCTAAAATAAACTCTATTTATTCTTCAATGAAGTCCATTTTATTCTGAAATACTCATCGCGGATGCCCTTGAAGAAATTACCTGGAATAAAGAGAATAAAATCAATATAGACGATGGCAAAAGAAAACCAGACACGAAGCATATTTATAGTGAACAAGTAAATAACTAACAACTGATCCGCTTATTTATTGAGAACAAAGAGAAATGTCGCTCTATGACAAAATACTAATTATTTTAAAAATGTTCATAACCATCGCGTTATCCCGTGAGCATCAATATAAAAGTTTCAAAATAATTTTTGTCACATTTTTTATGAAAATGAAAACGTTTTTTCATTTTTTTTCTTTGATGTGCTCTAACATATTTTAAAGATAGAATAAAAGAACCCGATAACCCTTTAGTTACTTTAAACAAGACGTATGCGAGAAATAGGTACGACGAATATTGAGATGACGGTTGATAGAGCGGAGTAGAGGCGAAAAACGTGTTTCGCCGACCCCACATAAATTATGATAACGGAGGGTAGCTGATGTGTATATAGAATGAAAACTATTTACAAAGCGCGTGAGTACATTTTGATCATGAATAAAAAACGAAAAGGTTCAAATTTCGAATTCATTTGTTTTAAAAACTGAATAGTTCGAATTTTGAATTTGATGTTTTACTTCTCGAAGTTTTGTTACATGTGCCAGTACTTTAACGGCTCGTCTTACGTGGGAGATCTGAACGCGAAGCGGCGCGGTGCGGCGCGGAAAAAATAAACAGTCGATTCACTATTGAAGTGTCCTACGTCACCGGTGCGCAGCGGCGCGGTGCGATTTGAAGCGAACGCGCAGTTGGTTTGACATTTACGCGCGAACTGGTATACTCAATCTGAAGTCTGTAGGACGGACAGCCGCGCCGCGCCGCATCACTTCGCTTCGCAAACGCGTTCGCGTCAAGCCGCCCACGTAAGACGCAGGGTTAACGTACTTATTAGACAATCTTCAAAGGATCTTGAATACCTAAAGATCCAAGCGAAGAATGCCTTTGGGATATTTCGGGATCCTGTTTCATTTCGTAAAACATTTTTATTCCTGTACAAATCAAGGTTACCTGTAGAGTATTCAAATAAAGTTCAATGACTAATGTCTTGGAAGCGGATCGTTGGATTATTTAAAACTATGAAGGTTTTTACGGCTGCCTCTATTCACACTTTTTGCCGCTTTAATTAACTATGGTCGGTTTTAGAGCAAGAAAGATAAATTAAACCTTTTAGCAGTCTTTTTAAAAATAGTTGAAACATTTTGATTTGAAATCTTTGAACTTAAAATCCTACCAGCGCAGCGGTCTTTCGTAAAGATCTAAGATAGTTTTACAGTTTTGGATGAATTTAGCAGTCTTTTCTAATAAGCTTAGAAGAGACGAGACAAATGACTCAAACTTAGGCCTTTACATCTATATTACATTATTTATACAGCGTCAGGAGGCAATCCATGCCTACACTTAACGGGACGCTGTATTGCCTGGGACATTGTTTGAGATGGAATAGGCTTGCCTAGCACCTAAACCATCCTCTCAGCTTAATCAGCCTGCCCCACAGGAAAGACGACGTCAATAGGTGTAGAGCTGACTAAGCTGCGGGTTTCCTCACGATGTTTTCCTTCACCGTTAAGAGCTCGTGTTATAGCGCATATAAATTTTACGAAACGAAAAATCCATTGATGCACGGCCGGGATTCGAACCCACGACCTTCGGATTGAAAGTCGAGGCACAACCCCATTCGACCAACACGGCTCAAATGACTCAAGGATGATGACAAAAGCCGTGGAGACATTGTCATTTCATTACTTACTTAAGGAGGAACATTTTATGACGACGGTGTCTCAGACTTACCTACTTTCCAACAAAGCCAAACAAGTAACATAAATTGTACTTAAACACGTCAAATATGATTTACGATCAAATACTTCGGACATGTTTGGACCATCGCCAGACTTCTTGCAAAACCTACTCGAAATGAGAAATCAATTATGTTTTTTCTCAAGACTCATTGGACACTAATAGGGACTTGTGCCAAGTAAATAGTTCCTGGGGCCTTTATTGCCCTATTTAAGAAGTTAGTTAGAAAGTAATTTTTCGAAATCACTTAAGTGCTACGGAATTCGCTGTAACTTTTAACAAATTGGCGCAAAGAGCCATTAACCTTTGTGTTCGTTGTCCAAATGGTATTTTCGGCTTCGCCAATTTCCTTCGGCAAAAATTTACAAGCATGAGCGATTCTCATGAAAAACTAAACTGGATCAGAACCATTCAGAACCGCATCAAGGCGCGGTCTTTTCATTCGATTCTTGCAAACATATTTAAAAAAAGTGCAAATGTACTTGTTTAATTTCAATGCAATTATTTTGTACTTATAAAGAAGTGAGTGCTGAGATAACGAATAAGATGATAGAGGAAAATGAAAGAAGAATACATGTTGTGCCGAACTGCCGACCCCACATAATGTCGGACAAGGGCAAGATGATGATGATGATGATGATGAAAAGATGAGAAACGTGATTCGGCCGAAAATGTATTTCTAGTGGTGCGGTAAGGGTAACGAGTGGGTATAAAGAGTAAATTTGTTTTGGTAGGACAGTTTGCTAAGGACTGACAGATGGCCATAACAGGTAGGCGTAATGTTTATGAAAGTAGGACTTAAAATAATAGTTTTGTAATTTATATTTTGTGTCTTTTTCGCTTACATCCAACTACTGAATGTTTGTTGAGTAACAGCTTAGATTGATAATGATGATGATGAGATAAAAGGGGGATTTCAAAATGTATTTGGGTAATAGTTTGCACAGCGATTGTCTTGAAAGATAGCTTTTAATAATCAGTTGTGAATCCAAATTATAATAAATATAGCCGAATTCGGCCACAGTTCTATATCCAACACTAACGTGAAAACGTAAATCAATCAAGTACTTCTAATTAGGTTTGGGTGTAAGTACCTAGTACTTCAACCTGTTTTTCTAATTTATCTTCAAAATATTTCCTTCTTTAACCGAACCACATTGGATGAGTATGCAATAAAGAATTATCTATTTATATATTTTTTTTTAATTAAATATGCTGAATAATGCTGACCGCATTTGACCTCCCTCTGCCTGATGTTAAGCAGTAGTGAGGTCTAAGATGGAACATGCTTTCCTAGAAGGAACCTAGTTACTCTTGATTTAAAGACCCCTATATTGTACTTTTCCGGAAATACGGTACCCGGCAATGAGTTCCACATCATCACACATATCTAGTTACACAAGTCATTTTTATCAAACACAACTGAACCAATCTTTTGAAACATTTTATTGAAGCGACTTTTACAGTCGTGTGACAAAGATACAAAAGAGTCGTTTCTGCAATCACTATTCAAATTACGCGTCTCAAGATACGCCGTAGTGTGTTCCGACACAATTGTGTTGAACGGTTCACGAGTTTCCAAAGGGTAAATCAGTCAGGAATTTGTTTGAGTCCTTGCAGACGAGAGAAGTCAAAGAATTCCTATGATAGCGTGCTTGTCATCAGAATGAGGCCAAAGAAGGGATATTTTTTTTATTTTTTTATGGATTAATTTTTTTGAGCATTCATTCGATCTAATTCAATCAACCAACATCTCACTCAGCACTTTTCACTCTCTACATTACTCACGCATCTCTTCCACACCTTTAAACAGAAAGTATTTATAGAAAATGTAAAATACAACATAAACAAATCTTGTAACTGAGTTTACAGTCAGCCACAAAACTTGCAATAAATAAAACGAACCCGTAACCCCGATTCGTAACTGATTTTAATTGAATTTTTACAAACGTTTCAAACAAATAGGCCGTTTTTGCCCTCGAGGCCAATTACAGACGTGTGTTTGTGTTGTACTGTAAACTTTGTTTACTATGCGAATCAGCTTGCATTTAGAACATCCAAAACCAATCGCGCTGATAAAAGCTATACAAAATTATTTACGTTGCTTTCGATTTCGTATCGCGTGATACGGAGCCAATGAGGAGCTTCGCAAATCGCGTGATCTCTTTCATTAGTTCGCAGTCCGCAACAATGGTTTTTGTTGCCACTTGCCAGTCCCCTTATTCACCAGCTGCCCCAGTATCACGCTTATAACGTGCCACTGTTGTTGTACATTTCACAGTTGTACAATCTGATAAAAAATAAGGTGACATTGTGATAAAAACTAAATTACTTTTTCTAGATAATACGGAAAACCGTATGGTCTAGTGATTGTTCCTTTTGCTTTTAACCTCGAGTTCTAGATTGCGTTCTTAGAAGTGCGTACACAGATGCTCGTACGCTTAAATGACACTGTATCTGTGTAGAAATAATTATACGGTATTTGTAAGTTCTACTTACAAACTTCTAAAATTAGTTTAAGCGATTTTGATTTTTAACACGGTTGTGGGAAAGATGCTTTTACCTCAGCTAAAATATACCGTAGATAGAATGGTCATTGGTAAGCAGACTGGGTTTTAAATTGTGGATGCTAGATTTTTATCAAACACGGCAAGAATCGAGACGCAGCTCCTACAAAGCACCTGGTAGGTGAATGGCAGATGGAGTGAAAAGCGGAAAACCTTTGTAACGCGCATTTTTTCTCAAAGAACCCGAACGTCCCATCAGGAACCGTATTCCCGTTCTTATGTTCGTTCGTTTGATGGATATTCGGATGTTTATTACTACGATTTCTGACTTCAAGGGCCAATTTTTCGGTTTGGAATATTTGGTCCTAGGTGACCGTGTTTTAACTTTTAGTTTAGTTTAGTTTAGTTTAGTTTATTTATTAATAACAGATAAGTTACAGGTCCAATTACTAAATTTCTTATAAATTATTACATTTCTTTAAATATGCACTTAATAATTATGGTAATAGTATACCTATTAAACGTTGATCTTATTGAATGAATACACTGTAGCTCGTAGTAAGAAGCATCCGAATATTCATCAAACGAACGAAAAACGAACGCGAATAACCCCCGCATCAATGTCTGCACTTTTTTCTAGAACTTTCCGCGCTGGAGTTAATTTTGAAACAATAGAATTTTTCTATAGAATTCCCGCTTCGCGAAGGTATTTTAGGAAGCAATTAATTTTTTGTTTAGTTTTGATGTATTCAAAAATTTCGAAATATTGGTGTCTAAATTCTGTGTTTTGTGTTTTTCATTGTTTGGGGTTTAAAAAAAAAAATAAGGATCATGACTGTATCCCTTAAGCACAGTAGACCTCTCATGTCTATACGGACTTTGGCTGTTTTATTTTGAGAGTCCTAAACTAAACAGCTCCACTAGGATCATAATTAAGGCTGATGGTTCTTTATGGCATAAGGAAATACGAAACAAAAAAGAACAAAGAGAATCTATCTGCAAACCCAAGCAGTATCATAAACACAGCTCCAAATACCGATTCAAACAATGCAAAATACAAAACAAATAAATAAACATAATCAAAAGCCACGTTAATTGGCGCCACACATGCAAGGTACGCTATTCCAATTCTGGAAATGAAAACTCAAAAGGAATGGCCAAAATTGTCGACGGCATTCTATTCGCACCAGGTTTTAGGTGTTCTGTTCATTTAGCGGACAATGTCCTCTATGTGAAAGAACACAAACGACACTCGACAAAACTTCTTAAAGTCGCTGTAAACAATACTAACAGACAATTTGGTACACGCGGATATCTATGTTCGTAAGAATACAATCGAGAAATCGAGACTGGAAGTTTCATTTGGTTTATAGTGTGTTCATTTGGTTCATTGAGTAAGCACAAATAACCCCAGTACTTAAGGAATCTTGATATGCCGTAAAGAACAATTTACACTTACGAAATTTTGCTGACGTGCCAAAAATAGCTTTAATATTTCTATCTTAGTAGTAAAATATCGTCTAAACATCAAAAACTTATTTGTGTTAAGGATAACCATATAATATCTCTAAAGCTTGACATTTATGGCCATTATTTTGTGTCCCCAGGCAGTTCTGCTCAAGTAAGCAGAGAAGACCAACATCCGTTGTCAATATTCGCTATTTCCGCTCAATTCGTCCGCTCAGTACGCATTCACCATGACGGTGAGCGGGGAACGTTTTGTTTCTGTTCTGCCCTGATTGTCGACGGTCAGCTGAGGATCCGAAGTAACTGTAGAGACAATGACATCTGCAATGTGATATTGCCATAAAGCATGGACTAGGGAGTAATGAGGACACCCTTAGCCCATTTGGTCATTTTTCTCTAAAGTTTTCTCGTGGAAATGTGGCCTTAATTCGGAAACAGTTAGGTAGGTTGTTTGTGTACTAAAACTATCACCATTTTACACATGTTTAATCTAAGAGCCGGGTTGGCCGATAGGAGTATCGTCTTTACAGTCAATCAAAGGTTGTAGGTTTGAATTCAGGAGGTGTGCATCAACAGATTTTTCGTTTAGGACAATTTTACGCTTACACGTTTTCTAGACAACATAACTAGAAAATCAAGAGCATGTTTTTACATCGATAAATGTAGCGTCGAGTCATTTTTAGATAAATTAATTCAACCGATCGCTGTAGCGTCGACACATTTTTAGACAGATTAAGTAATAGGATTAGTGTAAACTAAACTTACTTTTCGTTCGCTAAAAAAGTTAATCCAATCTGAGCAAACACTAATTCGTCCTTGAATCTGAGATAGCGTATCTAGGAGATCAGTAGAAGGTTGATTTATAAAGAAACTTCGCGAAGTCGCGGAAATTCCACCATTTGCAAATAAAGTCAATTAAGTATGCAGAAGCTTTCACAAGATTGCTCCGACAGAGACAAATCCATGATGATTCAAAATAATGTTTTCGGATACGGAAATATATTCGTATTTCGATGCTGAGTCCCTGGAGGCAAGCGATTTAAAATAAATCAACATAATTATATTTGCAATCATTCCAAAATTCGACAATACTTTTTATTTTTTATCCTTAATAAAAACATTGAATGAGATGTTTTTATTACGATCAAGGAAAATATTTAAGGTCAAAACTGCTGTTTACAAATGTTCCCCAATTTATATAAGGAACACTCGGTCATCCCTTATAAAACATGAACCTCGAGTGTTCCCTGAAGAGGGCAGTCCGATCCTTTTACTGAGTTGCAATTTTGTGAATGTGGGAACTGTTTCGACACTCAAGGGGAAGGAGAGGTTACCTATTTACACTACTTACGCGGAGTAAGTGATTATGACAAATGCACCAAGACTGATATAAACATAGTAAACATTTTAATGTTATTGTTTAATTCGAACCACTTACCATTTCACGCCCGAAAAAAATAGTGGAAACAAGCTATTTTATGCAAGGTTCACCCATAACATGGCATTTTACAGCGTGTTACATATTGGTCAGTTTGATATCAAATAACTGAAGTAGGAATGACAACTAACTTATGTAGTAGGTAAATATTAAAAATTCGAAAAAAAACTAACCCGTTCAGTAGCGCGCAATATCAGCCTGTCATAGTTCACCGTAATAAAGTTCAACGAAGCTAGTAAAATGGAAATTTTATCGACACTTCCCAATTTTTGGCTACAACAAAAACCTGATTGACACCAATTTTCGGAACACATCGCGGTAGTTTCGCAATCATTTTTACGGTTCGTAGTCACGGTCCAAGTAGGGTAAGGTGCTATTATAGCTATAACTATAGGCGCTATAATATGGATTGACTTTTAGCAGTAGCTGAAGAAACTTGAAGAAATACAAAAAAGTAAGTAGGTACATACGTATTTAGGTTTTGATACTACATTTATGTGCACTAGGTCAGTTCTCTCAGGCGACGAAGGAACGTCTCAGATATTTTAAATAAAAAGTTCGAAAACATTTGGTAACTATAACAAATCCTTTCGCCACACTTGTTCAAAAGTGTAACGAAAAGAAGAAGATACTCCAGCAATTTGTAGATCAAAACTTTCTCGAATCATACTAGAAATTGAAAACGTCGTTACATTTAATAGAAAAAGACGATTTCAACAACTCCCTAGCTTCGAAAAGAAAGGTCTATTAATATATCAGTAGGTCGACAGTTTCACTTAGTCCTGACTGATATACGATATCTGATCCTATATGGGGTCCTTCCAAGTCGTGTCACGGCGGATCAATAAATATTTTGCTATCGCTCGCATCAGATCTCAAAGCGAGCTCGAATTTCGAGTATTGCTTTGCTGTGCTCTTCTTGCATAGTAAATAGAAATAAATCTATTCCGATTGGACAATGATATAGCCGGGTTAAATCCTCTCCAGATTTTATAGCTCAATGATAAGATGCATTTGAATACTATTTTATTTCAAAACTGTTCAATCGAAACGACACAAATGAATAAGAATATTTTTTTTTATTTTTTTTTATAAATTACGCTGGACTTTTCACACAGCATCATCTAACCCAAAAGTAAGCAAAGCTTGTGTTATGGGTACTAGAATGACGGATAAACTACTTATATACTTTTTGTTTGTAAATACATACATATTAATATTATACATAGAAACACTCAGACCCGGGACAAATATCTGTAGGTCATACAAACATTTGTTCCGCAGCGGGGATCGAACCCGCAAATTTCTGCGTCGCAGGCGGACCTTCGCCCACTGCGCCACGGAGGTCGTCATATTCAATGAAACACTATTTTAAAGTACGTTTACTAGCAAATTAATACGAGAATTATGATAAAATGTACTAGTTATGAATATAAGAGCACGAATTAGCGATTCGCTTCTTTCATTTGTCACATCAGCTCACTAGGACGAGAGTTGGCCACTGACTCATACAAATTTACTTTTTTTTTACTAGGTCGTATCATCATCTAAATAAACTATACATCAAGCACGGGTCGTGAAATCACTTGCACGGGACATGAATTCACTAGCACGGGATATGAATACAATAGCACAAGACATGAATCCTAGCACGGACCTCCGAACCATCCGAAAATACATTTTGAAACTTTTTTTATTCGAATCTCAGTTACTACGGGAGTACTACGGGAGCAAACGCTAAGGATTATCTATAGAAACAGTTTTAACGAGCCGGTATTTTCTTTGATTCCAAGGCAAGGACTTAGTGTTCAAAGCGATTTTCTCTACAAAGACGTTGTTTCATTAATGCTTTAGGGCGGTAATTTGCCTGCAGCTGCAATCTTAAATTACTGGTGAAGTTTTGACGCTTTTGAGCTGTTTGAGATGGCCAAAGATTTAGCCTTTACAAATTCAGTGAATGTCGTAATCCATGTTTTTGACAAAAATGTCTAAGTTTCAGGATAAAATGAATGGCAGACAGTTATTTTATAAACTCATGAAAATTATACAGAAAACGAGATCACATCTGAAAATGGATCAAGATTTTGAGACAAGTTTCTGAAAATTATATCCCCGATCAACTGACTCTTTGTCTTACTTCTATTATTTAAATGTCTATATAAATATTAGAATACAATGTACGAATTGAAATACGGGTAACACAGGTATATATCAATATTTCCCCATACGCATACGGTTCGTCAATGCTGTCAAATAACAGACAGACATCCCGAAACAGTCATTGTTCCTCAGCGTTTCCTACTCGTAAACAATGTGTAAAATAAAATACAATGTTGCCCTATTGTTCACCTTTCGATGCTCAAGTTTTATGACGGAAGTCAAATTGGCAGGAGAATTTATTTTTATACAACTGAACACAAAAAATGTGAAGAATATGGTTGGTATTTTAATATTGGAGTTATTTTAGGTACCTGATTCGGTCAATGACGATCTGATAACTGTAAATATTGATAAACTATACTGTCTTTATGAACATTATCATCATCAAATTGAAGATAGTGTAGAAAAGGGCCAGGTCAAAGTCAATGTAGTATCCTAAACCGATGAGATTGCATGAAAAACGTATTAGAATTGAATGTGGTGAAAGTTGCAGCACTAGACTAAGCTAAATTATAGTTTTAGTGACCATATACGTGGGAACTCTACGTACTTTAATTTTAAGTAAAGAAAAGCTATGGATGATGATGATGATAAGTATTATAACTGGTAGGTGCTAAAGTATGTAGAAGACGGGTTAAATGTTTAAGTGGCAATAAACATGGAAGCTCTACGTGCTCTAATATTTATATTTATAATTCGTCTAGCAATAGGTATGCAGAGTTCCTTCGCAGAAAATTTTATCCCGACAATTCTATTTCAAGACTTTCCTCCTAAGCTTCTCTGATAAAATAGAAGAAAAACTAAATTGGATAAGGAATACAAAAAACAGCGTTAGGTAATTGTAGCAAATATATGTATACGAATATGAAAATATTTGTAGGCTGTTTATATACAACGTCATTTATTATTCACCTGTTATTGATAGTTGATTTTGAATTGTAATACTCGTAATAATGAGTTTAAAAATACTATAAAGTGTCTTAAAAGCTGTGGGATGCAAAAAATATCATACGCTCAAAATTAAAGAAGGGGATTCTGCATAAGTCAGTTTTGCTGCTACAAAATATCGCGACTAAGATCACATGACAAATTTGGCTGCATTTCTAACACTCAGAAACGCTTTATGTAAGAAACGCTGAATTTCTTTGATTTGTTCGCAAGATACGCTCAGTGAACTTTGTCATCTAAAAATTGTTCCGTGGCCTCTTCACGAGTGCTGTCATTATCGAGATCTTCACCAAAAAACTCTCATCTCTCACATTTTTCTCTAACAATTTATCTACTGTCCCGTTAGGAGGACAACGAAATCCTTTCCCCGACCTCACAAATCCACGACCTCACGTCCCGGCTTTGTCAAAAATATCCCTTTATTAAATAAATATCTGTTCCGCGTGAGTGGTATAAAACAACATCAGTTGAGTTGTATTTTAATTTGCGACGTCATTCCACGGAATATTTTTGAATAACATTGACGATTTCGATGCGAAATTCGAAGCTCGCGGAAACAAATAACGCTGGAGCGGGAAAGAAAAATAATAGCAGAAATTTGCTTTCCTTTATCTGGACAGGCGAGCATTTTTCGCCAGATGTATAGTAGAGTACTTTTGGTAACATAAAAGGCTCATCAATAACGATGTTGCTCATCATGAAAATGGAAGTGACAGTACTATTACTTAAGAAATTAATATTTGAGACGGCTGTCACGTGTGAGCTGAGGTGACACAGACATAGTGATAAATTTACTGTTTCCGTAGAATTCTACATTACAATACGTGTTCGGCTTAGAGTGTGTAATCCTTTCGTATTCAAACACGTTTTGTATCGAACCGAAAGTTCCACATAGTGAGAGAAACAATAATTATTTGAAACAAAATAGACCTAAAAATTTCTGCCTTCATTTGGCTCATATTCGTAAAACAAATAGCAGTGTGTGAAATCCAGCTTCTTTTGTTTCTGTCCACTGTATTATTCGAAAATAAGACTAGTATTCTCCTAATATCGTTCGTGTAGTTTATTCTGGCCGTATTTTCCCTGCAACCTCCTCCATCATGATAACCTCTACGTTTTCAACAACTTTTTGATATGTCGACCGTCATGTTAGTGGAAGTTCTTTAGAGGATTCTGGAGTAATTTCAAGCAACTCCTGAACTGGCTATTTGTACAATAATGCACTACAAGCCGTCATTAGTTCGAAGCAAAACGAGCTGTTCTAGTGAACATGCAACAGCAATGAAAATTCTATGCTACTTCATACGCTACATTCGCATAACACATTTTATGAAAACAGCCAAAGAAACAACAATATTTGAAAATGGAAATGTGTCATGAGCTAGAAAGAAAAGGGAAGTAATCAGTTTGAGCATTTTAAATAACTTTGATGTGTTCTCTTCAAATATTTTAAAAATCATCCCTAATTTGCGAGGAATCTGGTTTTTCACTCGAAGGTTCTTACAAAATGTTATTTTTATTATCATGCTAATTTAGCTACATCAAAGCGAAGCTTCATCGCGTTATTGCTCTAATATCATTGATGTAACATATATTATACAAATTGATGCCCTAGTTGGAGTACATAATGATTATTAACATAATGATCTATCTTCTTGAAACGGTGGAACGGTATAACGTCTTCAATAAGATCAAGACTTTATATCGACTCAAGACGTAGTAAATTGCATGTAGTAGACGACGCGTAATATAAAGCATACCAAACATTTCATCAATAGCAGTTGACCTAGTTAAGTTCAAAACTCAAATTCAAATGCCGAGCGTTATCAAACTTTCATATACAAAGTAAGGAAGTAAGTCCACTGCCTAATGGACATTGAAGATGGATCTGAAGTCCCGAGCATTCGTCCTTTACTTTCGTCCCCGAAAATTTATTGGCTATGAATTTTCGGAACGTTCTCCTTTTCACCGTGGTCGTCACAGATGATTTATAAGGGGAGCCGGAAATTGATTGGCTGATAGGCCTGTGTCACTGAATCGGACCTCTGATGGCTTTTGGCCAACTCTCACTGAGTGTACTCACGAGTTTTGAGAGATGTCTTTGAAAATATGCCTTGCGATCAAGCAACATTAATCAGACTCATTATTGTCATTAAAATGACTCAACATTTAATAGTAAAGTCTTTGACGAAGAATTTACATTGTTACTTTTGATATATTACAGCACTTACAAAAGGAACCGGTAAAACCATCAGTTTGAAGTGAAACTTCATTGGGTTAATAAAATTTCTTCTGTGGTCCTGTCCGAAATATGTCCGAGAAACAAAGCGAGAATAATATCGCCACAACAATGGCTAGACGTAAATATCAATTTGAATTATCAATAACAGTCTTGTGGATTTATGAGGGATCATTAGTCATAGTTGGAGTTAGCCTATTGTGGTTTATATCTTCATCGGAATTGTTCTTGAATGCTAGTTCAAGAATATGGTTACTGTTATGGACTTCGATTGAGATTGGTCCTAGTTTGTAGTGGAAGTATTTGAATGCTATTCTATGAAAAATATTTTAGAAGCAAAATCTGTTTTTAAATACTTATGTTAATATTTTTTAAGAAAATTACACAAACAAATCCAACATAACACAAGTACTTATGAATAAGGATAAGTAGGTAGGTAAAATGGTAAATATCAGGTTTTATAATTGAAGAAGCACCCTGAAAGTGCATCTAAAAACAGCGTCAGATAGCTCAATTCAGTTTGACAGACAGCCTGCATTCTCCTATAGATTTTGAGTCTGCATGCAAACCATATTGAATTTGAAATCAGCGAGAGCTCATTGTACGTTGCGAGCTGATTTGAAGTGACACTCGCCTTAGGGTTCTCATAACGACACTTGGAGATGTTTGTTTCGATTTTGTAATCAGTGACTACTCACGTCACTTTTGCATACTAAAATTTTTTTTTTTTATGGAAGAGGGGGCAAACGAGCCAGTGGCACACCAGATGGTAAGTGATTACCACCGCCCACAGACAACTGCAGCATCAAGAAGCACTGCAGATGCGTTGCCGGCATTTGAGGTAGGAATAGGCTCTTTTCTTGAAGGTGCCTAAGTCGTATAGGTCTGGAAATACCGCTGGCGACAGCTGATTCCATAAGTCATAATAACATAGAATAAATCATAAAGAAAGCCACACAGTATGTGACAAAGAGAGTGTTGAGTATGATTATGTTAAAATGAAATACCTTCTTAAGTTAAAACAGGCACTTAGAAAGATACCACACATTTAATTTTTAGAAGGGTTTAACGGTTTTCTGCATTTACTTTCAATTAGACCCGACATCTTAACATGTCAGTTTTTACATGCCATTTGACCTTGAAAACGTTACAGCCGCCATATTGAGTCTCTACAGCAAACGATCCCAAGTACCGAACGGTTGGCGCAATGCAGAACTTAGAATTTTACACAAGTTTTTTATCCATTCCACTTCGTTAAGATGCTTGAAAACTAGACGAGCAAACGACAAAAGTTTCTTCTTTTTATGCTGTTCAACATACAGGTTTTAAAGGGGATCTCACAGCATCAATTGCAGTTTGATGGATGTCAACTCTGGCTTGTTTCGATAAACTTTCTGCTGGATTTTCTGTTCATCTTGTTTAGTCTACAACCATAGTTTCGCCTTGTCCTTCCTCTTTTGTGGCTTTATCTATGTTTGTTTGACTATTTTACGGCCATCGTTTCTTAGGAAACTTGACATCGTGGACATTTACTTTGTATTTTGTGTTCATTGTCTAATTCGGTCAACTATAAGGTCTCTTTTGTGAGGGGACACGTTACTGCTTTATTATTTGAAAGACAATTATAACTGTTTAAATACAATTGGTTTCGAAATTACACAAAAGTTTCTCTGAATTATGGGGCTACCAAAACCTACGCCTTTATTCAAGTTATTAGTTGCTGTCCTGCTGCAGGATAAAGGCCCACTTGTTCTTTAACTTTTCGGGACTACAACTTCTACCAGTTCATATTAAGATTCTGAGTAAATCTCAAAGAGCCAGCAGACCTTTTCCACGAAAAACGTTGACGCGAGCACTTATATGTTCTTAGTTAAACCACACAATCAAGGTAATGCCAACATTCGAGCAAAAATGGGTCAGTTGAACATTTCGAAGTGTCATCAAAACTTCTGAGAGCGAATTTTCCAACATTTGATATCGACAAATCGATATACTAAAACCAGGTCAAACAGGTATTTTTGGTCTTCCCTTCGAGAATTTCGGGAGCCCAATCACGTCTGTAGATTTTAGATTAAAATAAGGAAATCGTATATTGGGTTCGATGGAAACAAGCAATTTCCGTTACCTATCCCATACCTTCGAATTCCACCTTGAAAACTGATGGCCTAGTGGTATACTTTCTACTTTCGATATGTAAGTTGATACTTCAAATCCCAGTTATGCATTGAAATCCTTACTGATAATATAATGAGGCAAACTGGAGGCATGTTATACCTCACCGGGACGCTGTACAACCTATCGCGACGTAGGCATTAACACGAGCGCTGAACTTTAAGGAAATTCGCTTTGTTCCACCTTGTCGTTTCTATATAAACTTTTTATCAGTTTCCTTTATCAGTGTGTGCAACGTGCATTGAAATAACTCAAACCAAAGTTAGATAATAAAGATTACGACAACCGCATTGGAATGTTCTTATTGCGATCGGAAACCACTCCCCACAAGGATCGCGATAAGGTAACGACTAAGCATCTTATTCATGACAACTGCATCTACTACCGCGAAATATGGCTGATTATTCTCTTGCTTCTTAGCTTAGGGAGGCCTATACTCTTGCTATCTCTTTAGTAGATATGGAAATTTATTGAAAACAAAGACATAAGGTCGAAAGTCCAGTGACTTATTTTATCCTTTCAAAATCAATCTATTCAAATCACCGTCAGTAAAATGATGCACCCAAATATGGAGCAAATGTCGCAACAAATTGATGACCACATTAATTCAATTTAAACCAGCCTCCAATGACTGGTCCCACTGCTTTTCTAAATCATCGTCTATACTGTTCCCTATAAAGAATATTCAAATGAGTGAGGGAGAAAGATAGATGTGCCCTCATAGGTTGATAAGGGACGGCAATTAAAGGAAGCGTTGAATGACCTCGAGGTCTCGGGTTACTTCGTTGGTCTTCGGGATAGCTCGTATTCCGTATCTTAAGATCTCGGAGCGCGCGCGCAACCCTTGAGTTTTCTTTAAGTTGGTCTTTATGTTGCTTTGTGCAAAGTTTGAATAAATGTTGCATTTTTGAAGCTAGGTTTATTATTGAGTCTTGAAATATCTGTCGTAAATAGGACAAAATTATTTTTGCAGCAATGAAGTTTAGCAACTCAGCACTGACTCAATATTGCCCTAGGTAGGCACTACAGAGCGTCCCGATAAACGTAAGGTTTGGCGTTGTGTAAGTATTTTAAGTATAAACGTGACTTGCATTCGTAAACACAGTGAGTGATTTGTCACGCTATTTTGTCCTAATTCAAAAAGCAATTAAAACAGGGAATGTACAAGTTAATTTACCAGCAAATTAGCGATAACTCAAAATCATTACTTATCTAGCAATTAGTTTCAATTAGTACTATGCTATGGTGGCAGTCACGTAAAAAGTAAAATGTCGTTATATGTTTCTTGTCGTTTCAAGATTTCATATTATGATGTCACTAAATGGGTGACGGCATTTTAGCAAAGTAAGTTTGAAATCCTTTCACCACTTTGGTTCCAAGAACTAGTGACACCACAAAGAGTAGAAGACAAGTACTTAAATGTCGAATGCCGGTTTTAGTCATCAAGCCATGACGGTGACGGTCCCTTAGTGGGTCTAAAAACTCCGCCACCAAAGTTGGTTACCAACTCATACGTACTTTTTTGGACCCATTTTGTGCACCAGAAGTTTATAAATATCGCATTTTATTTCATGCCAGGAAGATACGATATCAAAGACGAGCCGTACATTTTTACGGTGAAAAGCCTCCAATGGTTTACTTTTGATCTAAGGAATTCGGACAAATATCTTCAAAGGATCACAAAGGTAAAATAAAAATGTTTCAGGTACAGTGAAGTGTAGAAATTTTCAATGGTAAAATATAAATAATTAGCATAATAGATCGTTTGAGTGAGAAGTGTGTGGTAAGATAGATTTTTAAATAACTAAACAACTTGACTCAAAATATCTTAAGTACTTGTCTCTAAGCTACTACATATTTACATATATTTACAAATTACAACAGGATTAGTCAAGCTATCTAAGGATCGTTAGAAACGATCTATAGATAGCTCAACTGATCCAGGTCACTGTCAGTCGGAAGCGTGCCCAAAACACTGGCGGCATTACCACGCTTGTCTCTGAATATCTTTGCTATTTCTTATTTACTCAAAACAAGCTGAATGAAACCATTTAGAAATGACCGATGTAATCTATTCAGCGGCTAACACTGTAAGGTAAATAAGGCTTTCTTTATGACGCTATTCCTCATGGTTTTCATTGACACCACTTCTGTTAGCAGGCATCCACTACACTGTCGTCCGACCATCGGGAAGGCGATACTTTTTCTCAGATACTAAAGAAAAATACTACACATAATTGTATCCAGGCCACTCTAGGATTTAATGAAATAAACCGAACTTCAAGAAGTATGATTAACAATGACGTCATAACCGGTGGAAATCAAAAAGAACGAATACCACGGCGGACTAAGCGCGTTTTAAATTAAAAAGAGATTTAAAAAAATGAATGTCAGTGTTCAAGCGTAACGTAGAGTAGACATTGTAAAGAGGGATGCTTACTACAGTTTCAGTTAACGAAAATACGGCACTACGGTACTTATACAAAATAATTACGTTTTAATACTAAAAAGAAAACCGACTTCAATGTTTGACTCGAAACGCGGTGTGACTCAGGGCGTCAAGCTGTCGATTCGATTTCTATTTGTGACATGGCTAGGAGGGAAGGTGTTTAGAGTTTTACGGGGAAACTATCAATCCCTCAGGAATAAAATTTATATGTGACCACCTCTGGAGTATACCCTTTCAAACATAAAAAGAATTTTGAAAATCGGTCAACAAATGGCGGAACAATCGCGTAACAAGATACAAAAAACAAAAAAAAAAACATACAGACGACATGAGAACCTCCTCCTTTTTTGAAGTCGGTTGAAAATAACCATACATCGCATGCATTTGCAAATGACATGCGCTTCGGTCCGTTAATTAGATTTATTGACCTATTTTAAGATTTTACTTAGGTCAATCGTGCACAGTATTACTTTTGCAATGCCAGGCCTAACAAAATAAGTACTTATGAAAATGGAATTGAAAATCTTACGAAAATTGCCTTGGCATAGTCACATTTTTGAATAGAACTCTCTGTACGGCACTTACTCTGCGATAACGAGGTCGGCCGTGTAGTACAGCTGTCACCGTGTCAATGACCTCATTACCGCGAATGATGAATGTACTGAGCTGTTAAAAGACTTTTGCCTATTAGAGCCCATTAAGAGTAGGGTATTTTCGGAATTATCTCGGTAAGAGCATTTATCAGTTGTTTTAAAACGCAGCTCGGATTTGTGTAATCGTTTGGTTGTGTGTTTTAAAAATAAAAAAAAAGCCTACTTGAACAAACCTACTTGACAAAAAAGCCGTGTTGGCCGAATGGGGTTATACCTCAACTTTCAATCCGAAGGTTGTGGGTTCGAATCCCGGCCGTGCATCAATGGATTTTGCGTTTCGTAAAATTTATATGCGCTTTAACACGTGCTCTAAACGGTGAAGGAAAACATCGTGAGGAAACCAGTTAGTGTTCTTATAGGCGGCGATGGACTTGCAACCTGTCACGTATGGAATACTAACTTCTGCAAGATGTGGGCATGTATCAAATATGTGTTTGGACATGCCTCTGACTACCCCCCTAAGACATCTTCATAGGATCTGGAATAAGTAACATAAAAAGATCTGAGATAATGTCTACCGCACCTTGGGGACACGGTCGTGAACCTGTTATTTTTTTTTCTTGCCTACTTGAACATACATTACTTATTGAGAGCGTGTGGGGTAGGTTAGATAGCCTGCTCTTTCGGTTTACAAACACACACACACCCATACGCTCACACAACAAAGTCATCATACTCGTAATACGACAAATGTCCAAGCATCTTTGATAGACGATCTGAAGTCAGAGGTCACTAGCCAGGAGGTCCGTCAAGCATTACCTTAAACGATGATTCACGATCGGCCATACAGCCACATGGCAGCTCACGATTTTTGTGCATCTCTCTTTAAGTCGGTTATATGAAATAGGTTTAATTCTTTTTCTTGTCTTGTCACTATTTATTTGAAAACATGCATGTATACAATAGGTTCCGTTAAAAGTAATCAATAAACGTCGATATTTATTCATAAAATGCAATATACATTTTATAATTCAATTTTAAAAATCATAATTTTTCGTCTATTCCGCAATGGACTAAAAACGCCGACGGCCATACTGGTTCCGGACGTGACGTCACTCAGCTTAGAAAATTTGATTATTTTTCAAAATCTTTGTACTTTATCTTTGACAGTCGTATTGTTCACAAACCATAGTGACGTCACAAACCTTAGCAGCATGGCGGCTAGCGTTTCCGCGCGACTATTAAAAATCATAAATTAAAATGCATTTTTAAGGCATTTTACGGTTTAAAAAAAATTAAACGAAAATTCTACTGTTTTATTATGACCTCAGGATTGATTTAAAACAGTTTAAAAAAAAAAGAGTAAAATAGCCTAATGGCGTTCGTTATACAATGCAAAATGACTTACATAAATTATTAGCCGCAACTTCAACCGAAAAGAATAATCAATATAACATGTTAATTTCAAGTTAAATTCCAAGTTTTCAACGTGTCGTGTATTTTCCAAACATTTTCGTATGTCCGCGCTATGAAAACGTTCTAGCTCGAGGAAGTCGACGAACAGTGCAGGAATGTATTCCCTAAGGAGCGAACTGCTCACGTACAATAAAGTTGGAATGCAAAAGTTTGGCTGAGTGTATGGAAGTTATAGAAAATACGTGTAAGCTTCACTGTTTTATTAGCTTTTAAACTAATAAGACTATGTTTGTGACGATAAAACGAAACTGCGAGAGGTTTGTCAAAGGCCTTATCCAGTGGACAGTCTGCTGTCGGACCCCGTTCCGACTAGACGTGTTCGGTTTTCCTGGCCCCGTTCAGGACTACCTGCCGCGAGCCCCCGCGCCCGCCGCCCCCGCCCGCTACGAAGCCGCGCGGCACGGTCCGCGCGCCGCTTCGTCGCTCTCCCGCGCCGCGTTCAGTGCGCGATTCGCCCTCGCCGCGAGGACAACGTCCCTCGGGACGCCTTGTTTCTCTGGCAGCTGAACCTCAGAGCGTGTTTCTTTGACATCGAACCACCCATTCAATGTTTCATTAGTCCTTCTCAGGACTAGAAGAGCGCCCTTTTCAGGGCAGAAATCCACATAACCAGCTGTGGTCTTCTGGGGATACCTAACGGTGCCAACTAACCAGTTGCGAGGTGTTCCTGAGTTCCTGAGTTCCCGAGTTCCTGAGTTCCGGATCAAGATCCGGCGTTGCTTAGGACTTCGTCGTCTAGGGCCCCATCGGTTAGGGTGTTAGTTAGGCGTCATGGCTTCTCGCCCAGCGCCGGAGGTCGCCCGTGAGGAGATCCGCTCCATTAAGGAGCAGATCGCCATCCTCACGCGGAGGCTTGCGGCGCTTAGCGCTGAATACCCAGACGACGTTCCCGTCGCGTCTGCGTCCGCGTCTAAGGCAACTTGTGCCGACAGGGCCCTTCAGGCCAACCCTAAACAAGTCCCGGCCCTTATGGCCAAGCCCGTCGCTATGGACGTGGCTCTCCCGGCCCCTCAGGCCAATAAACATCAGGCCCGTGCACTAAACGCGGCCTCGGAGGCCCCCGCGCCCCGCGAAACCCCGGTCAAGGCTCTTCAAGCCGCGACCACCGCGTCCCCCCGTCCCACGCCCTCTCATGCTGTCCCGGCCGCGTCCGTTCTCGCCATCGAGTCCGGTGACTCGATGGACGGTTCTGAGCCCGAGCTAGAGCCCGAATCCGAACCCGAATCCTCCTCCGACGACGGCTTCACCGTTGTTCAAGGGGGAAAACGTAAACGCTCCGCCAAGCCACCGTCTAAAGCCCCTCCGGCTAAAGCCGCCGCCGTGCCCCGCGCCGACCCGCGCTTGGCCTCTCAGGCCTCTCAGGCTACTCGGGCCCCTCAGGCCAGCCAGTCCTCCTCTCAGCCCTCAGCTAAGAAGGAGAAATGCCCGCCTCCCATTTTCCTCCGTCAAAAAGAAAAATGGGACAAAGTTTCCACCGCCTGCCGGATGCGAAACATCGCGTACACTCACGCGAAATCAGTTAAGGACGCTATCAAGGTCCAAGTTAGCACCTCCGACGACCACCGCGCGCTAACCAAGTTTCTCCGCGCGGAGAACATAGGGTTCCACACTTACGCCCTCGAAGACGAGAAGGTCCTCCGCGTAGTTATCCGCGGTCTCCCCGTCGAGCAAACTCCCGATTCCATTAAGGCCGACCTTCTGGCCCAAAACTATCCGGTCCGCGAAGTTCACCGCATGTACAGCGGCCGAACTAAAGTCCCTTACGAGATGGTCCTAGTCATCCTAGACCTCTCTCCGGCAGGTAAGGCCGTCTTCAACCTGAAGACGGTCAACAGCCTTTCCGGATTGAGCGTCGAAGCCCCCTATCGGAGAAGCAATCTCTCCCAATGTCACCGTTGCCAGCTCTACGGGCACTCCGCTCGTAACTGTCACGCCCGACCTCGTTGCGTCAAGTGCCTGGGCGACCATGGCACTCCTGACTGCACACGCACTCCGGGTGTACCTGAACCTCCCAGCTGCGTGCTCTGTGGTACCGAGGGACATACCGCGAATTATCGCGGTTGCCCCAAGGCACCAAAAGGAGCTAGCAAACGGGTTGTCCAGAGACAGCCGGAGCGCTACCCTCCCACTCCTCAATACTCAAAGGGCACTCCTAAAGTGACCTTAGCTCCCCCTAGGCCCCCCACGTATAATGCGTGGAGAAATCCGCTCCCAGGCACCAGCCGAGGCTCTCAAGCCAAAGCCAGCCCTCCTCCCAAACCGACCACAGCCCCTCAGGCAAACCCACCCACCCCTCAGGCACCCTCTGGCCATACCGAAATGGTCAACAACATTCTCGCGTCGCTTAGGCTTATTCTAACTCCAGAATTCATAAGCGCCATTCAGACCCAAAACTCTCCTCTCTCTAAACTCCCATAATGGATTTAAGAACCGCTAGAGTTAAACCCCGTTCCGTCTCCATCGCGTTCTTCAACGCGGATGGACTTCAAAAACAGACAGACTTAGTTTCCGACTTTCTCTCCCGACATCAAGTAGACGTACTGTTAGTGCAGGAAACCTTTCTGAAACCAGCCCACCGCTCACGAAGGATCGCCAACTATCATATGATCCGTAACGACAGGCTGGTTTCACCGAAAGGCGGTACTGCAATCTATTTCAAAAGATCCATTCACTGCGTCCCTCTCGACCCTCCTCCCATGACAAACTTAGAAGCCTCCGTATGTAGATTAGCCATGTCCGGCCACCCTCCTCTCACGATAGCCTCTTGCTACCTTAGCCCGTCCAAAACCTTGCTCAGGAGTGACGTCGAAGCACTCCTTAGCATGGGAAGCTCCGTCGTCTTGGCGGGAGACTTCAATAGCAAGAACGTCCTTTGGAATTGCGTTGCAACCACTCCCAACGGTCGCATTTTAGAAGACCTCTCAGACCTACTTAACTTTGACGTTATTCCGCCCCTCGATCCGACCCACTTTCCCAATGTCGTAGGACACCGACCTGACATACTAGACATGGCACTGCTTAAGAATGTCGCCTTACAGCTTCGTTCGATAGTAGTGCTGCACGAACTTACCTCCGATCATCGCCCAGTTCTCATGCACCTAGGCGTTCCCCAGTCCCCGACCCCCCAGACTAAGACCGTCTTAGACTGGGCTAAACTTAGCAGCGCCCTCGGTTCCATAAACTCGCCTGACTTGCGTAGGATCCCGGACGATATTAGCTCCCCCGACGACATTACTATTGCAGTCGACTCCCTGACCAGCCATGTCACCTCCGCTATTAGCGGCGCATCGAGGCAGGTTCCTGCGATGGAAGACCATCGCAGGGCCCTGCCTGATGACGTGAGACGGCTGATCACGGAGAAGAATGCAGCGACACGACACTACAGCTCTTGGCCCACCGAACTCAATAGGAAAAGACTTCGCGCCTTTGAACGTCTCGTCAAAAGCCGCATTAACGATTATAAAAATCGTGACTGGGACAATCGTCTCTCGGGGCTCGAGCCAACTCACCAAGCCTATTGGGATTTGGCCCGTTCTCTGAAGGCGGATAACTCAGTCTCGATTTTGCCTCCTCTCACCCGTCCCGACAATACTATCGCGTTCAATGACGATGAAAAGGCCGAATGCCTAGCTGAAAGCCTCGAATCTCAGTGCTCCCCTAGTTTAAACCCGGTCGATCCTGTTCACCTCGACACGGTGAACAGTGAAGTCGAAAGACTATCCGCTCTCCCGCCCTCTGCGCCTCCTCTGCCCTTAGTCAAAGCCGCGGAAGTTCAGATGGTCATCAAAGGTCTCAATACGCGTAAAGCCCCTGGAGCTGACGGTATCAGCAACAGGGTTCTTAAGAACTTCCCTCTCGCCCTTATTTATCTTCTCGTCAGCATCTTCAATGCCGCGCTAGATAACTGCACCTTTCCCGACGCCTGGAAGGCTGCCACGGTCATCGGCATTCCCAAACCAGGCAAAAACTTTACGCTGCCCACTAGCTATCGTCCCATTAGCCTCCTTAGCTCAATAGGTAAAATCTACGAACGTATCCTTCTAGCTCGCATTTGGTCCGTCATAAACGAACTAAAACTCCTCCCCGACGAACAGTTTGGCTTTCGAGCCAGACACTCGTGCCCTCAACAGGTACTCCGCATCACGGAGTTCCTGTATTCGAAACTCTACGACCCACTCTATCCCGGCCCAGCGGGGGCTGTCTTTCTCGATGTAGCGAAAGCTTTCGATAAAGTCTGGCATAACGGCTTGATTTACAAGCTGTTCAACTTCGGAATGCCAGACAGGCTCGTGCTCATCATACGAGCCTATCTTCAAAATCGAAGCTTTCGCTACCGCGTCGAAGGCACTCTCTCTAGCCCTCACCCGGTGCATGCTGGGGTCCCTCAAGGCTCAGTCATCGCTCCCGTCCTATTCACGCTGTACACCAGCGACATCCCCCGTTCCGATCACGTAGAACTCGCTTTGTTCGCTGACGATACAGCCTTGTATACAGCGAATCAACACCCCCGGATTATAGTCCATCGACTAAATAGAGCCCTCAGTCAGTTAGGCGATTGGTTTCGTAAATGGCGCATCGAGGTGAACCCGACGAAAAGTGCAGCAATGCTCTTTACGTCGGGCCTCTTCCCGCGCGATATGCGAAACAATTGCATCTCCCTCTACGGCGAACCCATTCCCTGGGTCACCAAGTCCAAATACTTAGGTATCACCTTAGATGAGCATCTGAACTTCGATGCCCACATTAAAGTAGTCAGTCAACGCGCTAAGTTCGTTCTTAACCGTCTACATTGTCTTCTATGCAAGCGGAGTAAGATGTCCCTTAGAAATAAGGTGACACTTTACAAAACTTGTATACGTCCAATCATGACCTACGGCTCGGAAGTTTTCGGACACGCCCGCGCTGTTCGAAAACTCCAAATAGTTCAAAATTCGTTCCTTCGTAAAGCTACCGAAGCACCCTATTACGCGCGCAATGTAGATCTCCACCGCGATCTAAATCTCGAGTCGATTGCTGCTTTCATAAAACGCGCCGCTCGGCGCTATTATGACTCAGCCTCGCATCATCCGAACCCTCTTGTCTCTTTCATTCCAGAGTATCCAGTTGTCTACGTGAGGCCAGAGCGGCCACCCGATGTCGGCGCCCGCAATAGGCGGAAGTTCGTGTGCACCCCCAGACGGCCAAGAAACGTTCTTGGCGATCCAGATGACGCTATCACTCTCGCCAACGGTGAAGTGATACCGTCATCTAGTGATGATAGATAGGTAGGTAAATTCTCTCCGGCAACAGCCCAAGCCGAGGTTCGTACCTATTAGAGGTGCCCTTGCGCATGTTGTCGTAACTTCTCTCTAGGCGTCTCGGCACCTTCAGTGCCCGCCATAGTCCGGTAACACTAAAACGGCCTCATAGGCCATTAGTATTAGGCCCTCCGAAAAAAAAAAAAAAAAAAAAAAAAAAAAAAAAAAAAAAAAAAAAAAAAATTTGTCAAAGGCAATTAGACGACCTCTGTGGCGCAGTGGGCGAAGGTCCGCCTGCGACGCAGAAGGTTGCGGGTTCGATCCCCGCCGCGGGACAAATGTTTGTATGACCTACAGATATTTGTCTCGGGTCTGGGTGTATCTATTTACAATTATAATAATATGTATGTATTTACAAACAAAAAGTATATAAGTAGTATATCAGTTATCTGGTTCCCATAGTACAAGCTTTGCTTCGTTTGGGGCTAGATGATGCTGTGTGAAAATGTCCAGCATTATTTTTTGTTTTTTTTTTTAAATTATAATTCTTGTCGTAGCACTCCTAATTCTTTCGAACCTTTGTGGTGAAAGATAGAACTTGATATAATGTTTTCCAAACAAGATTCTACCTACACATGTTACACACAACGCCAATTAACTAGAACTCAATTGAACCTATCTCCATACATTCGAACCACAGATTCGAACCCTACTTCTTTCGACCGGCGTTCAATGTTTGCGTTTGGCCCGTCATGTGGGTTTCAATTGTATTTGATTTTCGACTGTTAGAAGCGTATTGGTATTTGTTCTGTTGGAAGTTTTAGGTCACAGTTACTCAATACATGTCATGTGGAATTATTTATGTATGTTATGTATGTAATTGTATATGTGTATATGTATTTCATGACCTAGATTTCGTTTGGTGGTCCTTATAGAATCCATCAGGGTAAATTCGCAAAGTGCTGATAAGCGGAGTTGCTTACCTGTTATATATATTGATGCTGTTCTCGTTTATTGTTTTTTTCGATAGATAGATGCTATGTTTCTATGACTGTTTGTTTAACCTTCATAGTTCTCAAATCAGCAATCGCATAATATATACATTCATCTTTTATCAAATATTCATAATAAAATCCTAAGAAATACCCAAATATATGTACTTACGTACGAAATTCTTATATTTTATTTCGACCCGAACAGCGCCTAATAAAATTGATGTTCTTACCTGTGAACAAAAAGAAAAATATAGAGGAAAGTGACACAGTGACCTGGATCAGTTGTGGTATCTTTGGATCGTTTTGCTCCTTTGATGGCTCAACCGATTCATTACTCTAGTGTACTTTGTAATGTATAAAGAAATAGCTAAGATTCTGTAAATTATTGGTATACAAGTCATAAGCGATATTGTCATCGACAGCAACTGAGCATCTTTTACAGCCTTTTGTGGTCCAAAAATATATTTTTTGTACAAGTTTATGTTATACGATCTAGCGTCTCCCACGGGTCTTAAACCAAGATATAAAACCGTATATCAACTATGTTAGGAGCATCTAAAAAATACAGTCTCTGCTTGTACTTTATGTTGGTAGAATCTTGTCTTTTACAAAGTATTTTCGTCATAAATAGACCTTAAAATCTTTGCTACATGATTCATAAAAAGAAGCAACCTATGCCCTTGCCTACTCAACGAGAAGCTGTATTGCCTGTGTGTGAAATTTAGCAGCCTTTAGACGCACAATCATTCGCGAGTGATTGAGCGTACAGGATTGCGCGCGGGAAAGCCTACACGCAATCGCGAGTGATAATTTTGATGCTACGCGTTCTTTCAGTTGCAATTACTCGTTAGTTCTTGTCAAAACGCTATCGTGCGGGTAAGCCTGTACGCGCAACGCGCAATCGCTTTTCGAAGCTTGAAGCTACGCGTTCTATAACATGCGATTGGTTGTACCCCTCGCGAAAGAATGTGCGTCTAAAGGCTGCTGTGGTTTGAAATGGTAGGCTTACCCAGAACCCAAATCAACCAGTTTAAATCTAAATGAAGCAAGTTAACGTATAACAAACATAAATACTTTTTGCAAATATTAGTAGGATAGTTAGCTTAAGCCTAACATGCCAGTAGCTTCGATTGCTACTTGATCAGTAAGTTTCGAAAGATTGATCATCATAAATATAGGACGACACGCATAGTTTTGTACTACTAATAGGTATAATCCAACCGATCAATCAACGTCCACTGGAATTCTATCAGTTATAGGTATTTATAAGTTTTGATCGATTGCGATCAACACTACTGATTTATTTAGGAGAATCTAATGTGATAGAAACTAATCCATCAAATTAGCACTTAGGCATCTTAGGTAAAGTACTAATGTTTTTTTTCCAACTTATATCTATCTTCATTCACCTATTGCTACATAATAATTATAAGTACTAATGTATGAGTGGGTAATAGCGCCTGGACTTCTCTGGGTTATAAAGAGAACGTATTTTTTAAATAAAGGCACATTATACAGGCATATTACAGAAGTTTCACCTGCGAGATCTAGTCATAACGGATAGTGCACTATTTCAATACCCTGCGAGCGAAGCGAACGGGACACAAAGCGAGCGAAGCGATCTAAAAATGTCCTAGATTTAAGAATCCTTGCTTACGCACGCTTTCGTTCATTATGAACCCTTACCCGTTAGTGTGGTTAAGCCATAAACATACTCACATAGATTATGTAGCCTCATCATTATAATTGCACGCATTAGGACAGCAAAGGGAGACGAAGTTAATTTACATCCACATCTTACTACCCTTTTGTGTATAATCTTAGTATGGGCCTTCGTAAATGGTTAGGGTGAGAGATATCTAAGCTCACGGGTTAGCATTAAAATAATTTTATAATTTATTGTATACCGCATTCAATCAGAATTTATTTCCGTGTGTGTACATTCCGTGTCGTGTCACTAGTTCTTTCAAATTAGTGTGGTGAAAGGATTGGGAGAGCAAGTAAGATGCTTCTTTTGTGCATTAATATGTATAAACACCTGCTTCTATGCTACTAATCAGCGCAATATTTGTATGTATATAATGACAATAGTGCGCTCTAGACGTAGATAGTATCACTATAATTTGTTGTGTGTTGCCTGAAATAAATGGTTATTTATTATAATTTTATTTACTATGAGTTTCACGCAATATCTATTACTAAGTAAATGTAAACAAAGACATTCTGCTGAAGCGTAAATACAGTTGTGATGCAACCTCTTGTCTTGAACATAAACAAATATCTCATTTTAAACCTACCCTTATTTATAGAGGCTTTAAACTTGTGAGAAATTTAGCTCAGCTAAGCTATAAAGCGTTGCTCTTCCGAGATTAGCTAACGCTCATTAGAGTAAACTTTAACGAAGATAAACTTTTTCAATGGGATTATTTAGTTCAAAATACCTACGTCATCATGCTCAAAGTTCAAAAAAAAAAGTTCAAAAGCACAGAAATAGTCTCTAGTCAAAAGAACTATTCCGTCTAACCTTAGACAATCTAACCAAAAAAATATAAACCGTGTTTAGCGAAGCACTGACTAAAAAATATCTCTAGAAAAACGATCCCTAAATACTCTTGCATAGAACACTTTGTTGAAGTAACAGTTTTGTTTTGCCTGTGTCAAAATAGGGTTTAACAGATGCCTAACTTTTTTGTAGTATGACCGTAGTTCCTAATAGTTTCGGTGACTTCATATATCAAACTACGTACTTATCTCGAAAATAAAGATGAATAAATGAATAAATGATAAGATGTATCTTCTTTTATTTCCCTTAAAGTTGTATGACTAAAGTACATCGATGCAATCCTAGCATGTAAATTCTTCCGGGGGTTTTTATTTGCTATTTATTCAAGCTGAGGTTATGACCTGTGGACGTAAGAATTTTGAGTATACCTGCTACGTAAAGATACACATTTGGGGTATCTGAATATACACGGAAATATACATTCACCTTCTTCTGGTATATTTTTAATTTCGAGAAGAAACTGTTGCTAAGAAATGTTCAGACAAAGCGACTATAATTGCTCCTTTTAGATATCGCTTCCACATCAAGCGATAGGTTATCCTGTTGTATTTTATGATCATTAACTAGCGAAGATACAACTTTAACTCAAATCAACTTGTAACTTTTATTTAGGTAACAAAAACTAAAATGATTTTTTTATTTCATCAAACGATTCAATATTTTTCTCCTATAACTCTGCGTTTGTTACTGACACGTACCGTGACCGTACGGGGAACAAAACATGCTTGTTTCCTGTACGTATATTCATATCCACATCGACAACAATTGTCTACAGTTGCCCGTATACCATAATAACAGGGTTATCCTCAGCAGGACAGCAAATTGCTTTAATTCAAAAACGCGGTTCCGCGCCAAACGTATTTACATTCTAGGTCGTCTTGGTGTAAATCATTTGTTGGTAATTCCATTCCAGCTTGAATTCGCGTGTAGCTCTCTTTCTAGCTAGAGTAATCTGTGAGAGAGGTAAAATGTCACACGTTTCGTAAGGAACAAGCCCGTAGACCCTGCTACGCAAGCCCCCCGCCACTTCTAGAAAAATTAGACATAAGGAAGATCCCCTCATCAACTTTAAAAGAGCTTCAAACGGCTGAACAGATTTCCATGAAATATGGCTAAGAACACTAGGAATAAAATTATCTATGATATAAAAAAACTAAACGAAAATCGGTTCATCCGTTTGGGAGCTACAAGAGAGAAAGAGCTACTAGCTACTACCCTTCTCTTTTTGCGTCGGGGGTTAAAATACTTAGTAAGTGATTTTAAAGAGCATTTACATGGAAGAATTTCAACCGATACGATATCGTCTCGCACTGCATTTTTACGTGTCATCGGCCATCGGCTGCTAAATGACATCGGCTAAGCAAAACGAGCCAAAAATTGCATTGTGTAAATGCTCCTTGTCCCGATCTTTTCCATCACATCACAATGCGGGTAGAACTGCGGGTACAGTTGCGGGTTGCGGGTTCGATCCCCGCCGCGGGACAAATGTTTGAATGACCTACAGATATTTGTCTAGGGTCTAGATGTTTCTATGTAAATTATCATATGTATGTATACAAACAAAAAGTATATAGTAGTATATCAGCCTTGTAGTACCCATAACACAAGCTCTGCTTACTTTGGGGGCTAGATGATGCTGTGTGAAAAGTCCAGCATTATTTATTTATTTATCTATTTAGATATCATACTTCATTCTTGCAAAAGTCGGCTAAACTACTACTGCAAGTTACAATATTTGGAATACTTTCGAGTACTCGTCTACGAACATACGTACTTATAGCTGACTATATTACTATGTACGTTACTGAAATGTCTGTTTTTCTTCTCGTCAAAATTCCTCACAAAGTACCTACATCTGAGACGAGACGTTCACTACGGCTCTTTTGTTAGAAATTTCGACTCATATTTTATTATTTAGCTCCTAGATTACAATATAGTACGTTATTCGTTCTTTGGCTGTAGTGGTATGGACGAATTTCTGAAGGCTACGAGTTTTAATCCGTATCATATGAATAGGGTTAGGAGCGTTTGGACCACATCTCAATTTGACTAGTTAGCTGTATGATCAGTTCGCAATAGACTATTCGCTATATAAAATCGAAGCACAGAATCTTTCAAAGAAATAGATTTTGGTATAGGATTTTATCGCGTTTTTACCTTTATTATTTCCCGACGTTTCGGCGGTGTTGAAGACTTGCAACAGCCGTGGTCGCGGGCGAACTGGAAGTAGGCAGCGGAGCCGACGAGAAGTGGCAGTTATATAGAACTACCCTCAACTAATCTTCAGAAACAAGATCGGCCACCACAGCACACTACACTAACAGTATCTTCACACCGAAAAGTCACATTACGACGCGCTTTGCATCTACTAATAACGGGATTCCATGCAGTTGGGAGCTTGAAACCATCCTCACGATTGAAATTTGAATAATAAAGGTAAAAACGCGATAAAATCCTGTAATAAAATCTATTTCGAATGTTGAATTGTGATCGCGAAAGTTTAAGAACGACTATCCTTCAAAGAATCCTAAATGCTTAGATCTGAATTCATGTCTACCATGCTTAAGAAAATATAGCATCATATATGGTACTATTAAACTTGTTTAGAAGACTTGATTCGAAACCGTTGCACAAGAGAGAAAGTTCAAGAATTTCTTTAGTACACGAAGTTATTCTCCAAATTATCAAATTTCTAGCAAATTCCTCGCTGTTTCAGTCTCCAGCACAATATTAAATTTGAATCTTTGCTAAGTTGGGAATAATATCATCATTATCATTTGCCTAGTCCTACGTCCACTGCTGAACGTAGGCCTCCCCCATCGCTTTCCACAGCGATCGATCTTGTGCAGCCTGCACCCAACGGCGCCCAGCAACCTTCATCAAATCGTCTTTCCATATAGTGGGGGGCCGTCCTCTGCTGCGATTTCCGGTGCGTGGTCTCCAATCGAACACACGGGAATAATATAATCGTGGTTTAATGGATAGACGTTCTTGAAAGGCAAGTTTTAGGGTCTAGTGGCTATCTTTGCTGAGGCCTCCGTCACTAAACAAACGGAAGCACTAAGCTGTTCATTCCTAGGACTCATTTATTATAGTCCACGTCACGTAACGTTATTTTACTTACGTATAACAAAATATTAGACATGGTAAGGACGGAAATTGAGTGTACAGTCGATGAGGCACAAAACAAATCGAAAAATGGCATTGGAAAAGTCTCAGGGAAAAGTAATAATTATATACATAATGTTTGTAAGGTAGGTACTCAGGATGCCAATGCTCTTGATTCTGTTGAATACTTCTCTTATTTAATTTTCTTTGACAAACATGGTCATAAAAGGGTGAACAGGCTCAACTATTGATTTTGCAACACTTTCTCACATAAAATTATATTATTGAAAGTTTAACGATTGAACATCAACGTGTAAGCCTGATTTAATGATCAGTCTATTCATTGAACCACAACAATTCGAATGAATAGTTAAATTAAAATCAAAATGGTCCCTTTCAAACCTAAATATCAACCCATTTAATGTAAATTATGACATAGTCAAGATCATACGTACTAGTCAAAGATGAATTTGTCTGGTCTAGATGTGACCATATATATAGCTATAGTTTTATTTCTCTAGTCATAGGCCATAAGATCACTACTTTATAACAAACAATTTTAAATGGTATGACAGGGTTAAGTTTAATGTACGTTTATTATTAACTTGTTCTTAACTGGTATAAACGAATATAATTTTTCAAAAATTTTGTTCGGAGCGCGAGCGTTATCAAAACCCAATGAAAAACTTAACCGGTTTATTGCGCAGTCTGTCTGTCAACCGGTATGATTTGAATTTTTTTTTCGGTTTCCAAGCCTCGCGCGTGTCGTCTCTATCCCATTAAATCTTTGACGAATGCTCGTTCTTGCAGGATATTTAGGGCTGCCTCATAGTTTACATAATTAAATTTGCAAATGTTTTACATTAATTTCACAGCCAGCAATTTTACGGGTATTTATCATACCAAACTCACGTAGAAAACGGGTTTCGAACTGAACGATTAAATCTGTGATAGCGCGGTAATAACATTATCAATCAGTTATCAATGAAGTTTTACAAAAGTAAACATTTTCATTCCACGAATTTTGTGTTCACACAAAGGGGAATTTATCAGGAACCTGCAATTTTTTACGGGTCATCGTATGCCAATTCGCTCCCAAGTCGCCGACGTTGCTCATAAGGCTGCGAAACTCAGCAGTGGGACAGTGCAGGCTAGAAACAAACAAATATCGTATGCCAAACTCGCTCGGCCGCTAAATGGCTTCGCTTAGCAAAACGTGCCAATTGCATTTTATGTACTGTATGTGTGAAACCAGATTTCTACGTAAATGCACCTGCTAGTTGTAAATATTCAAATCGGTGTTTGCGTGAAGCCTGAGCAAATGAAAGTCGATTGACTGTGTTTGGGAGTTTAGGGGTCTTACAGGAACAAAGGGATGCGTAATTGTTACTTAGGCAGGGTATTAGGGAAAGTTTTGCTCGATAATTATAGGCTAGTATTGGGACCCTTTTCGGCATTGTTTCTATTCTGTGACATGTCAATAAAGACTGGCAGATTAGCAAAACTAATTAATTAGTTACGGAATTTCAAGTTTAGCCTCATTATTCATTTGTGTGAAGTAAAATGTTGAAGAGATGGCAACATATTTTGCAGCCCTTCGAGATTAGGAGATTTTTACTTACATTATTAATCGACATGGTAAGCATTGCTACCTTTAGAGCAAAAAATATACATTTTAAAGGTTAAACTGAGAGAATCTAAAGCCAATTCACTTTGATTGGCGAAATATAGCACCAGATTTACTTTAAAGATTTTCTCCAATGTAGAACACTACGAAGTTACTCGGCGATATTGTTGCCAGCGAAATTAATTGAATACTTTCAAAAACTTGGGATTCCGCATTGACGAAAACTTGGAATTTGATACGAACCAGTAATTTATATTAGAATTTCATGACGCCGGGACAATCTATATGCAAAATAGGTGTAAACAAACAGCGACCATACATTCCGACGTAAACGGTTCTGTGAAGTGTTTGCCGTTTTATAAAACCGTTTATTCAGTTTATTAGTAAAATACATTGTGTAACACTTTCAATGTTTTGTTTTAGGCTATTTACAACCAGAATGGTCAACATATTTGGCTCTTTCATGGAATAATTTGTATTGACTATAATAACAGTTCCAGTGCAAAATATTGACCAACTCTTCTTCGAAATAAACTAATTCCACAGAAATTCGCTTTGTAACATTCTCCGTAAATTGAATTAGTGTCATAATTAATTTATCTTCTATCTATCTATTTAGCCGGTAAAACGCCACTTCTGGTGGGTTTAAGCTTCTAATCCTAAAAAATTAAACGCAAGTTAATTTAGAGCTGACAATGTAGCATTTTTATTCCAAAATCAAAATGTACATTTTCCGCTCATCGGAAATAGAGATCCTTTGTAAAAGAACCAATTATTTTTTTGCATGACCGAGTTTTCATTACAGTCGAATTAATGTCTGTTTTTATTTTGTGTACCCAAAGATCGGTCTTGATGGAGTTCGCGACCTTCCAGTTTTAATTAGGAAGTTATTCATGGACTCCCCGCGAAATTTCATAAAAAGTTGAATGAGACAGAATTACCATACCAAATGTCGCCAGTCGCCACTTGTTGCAATAAATTAGGGAGTACAATAGACCGTCAAAACTCGGGTTTAGTGGGGAGCTACAACACAATAATGGTTCGTTAAATCACAAACAGAACACGAGGGACGATTGAGCGACATATTTTAGTTGACTCCCCGCAGAGGCGACTTGAATTTTGATCGCCCTAATTTGGCAACCCTAGTTTTTGTGAGTTTAGTTAGACAAATGAACTACGGAACCCCTAAAAATGCAACCCGTAGATCCGGAAGAATGATTTTGAATGGTGTATAAATTTGAAACAGGTGTACGAAGGGTTCAAGTAACCGGTTTAGGAGATACGATAAAACATAATGGCAGGAGTAAGTACGTCATGAATCGATATTTTATTACCGCCATAACAAAAAATAGTAAGTATTTTTTGCATTATGGGATACATCATATTTTGTTGCAGCTATAAAATACGAAAGGCTGACGTGAACATCATGAATCCATGATATAGGTAGACGTGGTTTCCTAAAATGCTATAGTTTAGTACGGTTTCTAACTTAGCTGTAGATGTTTTGAAATAGGATAATCCTTTGCGTGCAAAAACCAACCAGAAAGTATTCGAAATCTCGCAAATGGCAGCTAAGAAGTACTATCAAAAATCCACATCAGAGAAATGTTTTCTAAATAAGGAATATAACTATTTTAACAGGAAAATAAAATAAAGATTCGTTTGAGTGGGTGTCTTAGCATTGGAGGCGAAGTATGACTCAATGTTGCTAACATGGAGGTCTTGTATAGCGGTATCAACTGCAAATACCTAGTATAGATAAGCATAATTATGTAGAATGCTACTAGTGTAATACCAGTTGCATTCTACATAATTATGTTTATATTATGTAGAGAAAATCAAACGAATGTTTTAAATGCGAGAGTTGGTTGGATGTATGGATATTTGTGAAGAACTTTTTTTTTTTTCAAAACACTTACTGAATGTATTTGGAAGACCGTCGTTTACACGATGCCAATTCTTGCCTCTTGCTTTCGATCCTGCTTTTGCTTCGATTGAAGATCGTAGAAGTTTGTTATAAAATACACTTTGAATAACTCAAAAAGCTATGCTTATTAATAAAGAGTAATTTCAAGTAATTAACAAACATCGCTCATAAAATAGGGCACTGAACTCACAACTTTGTTCCGCAACCCTTCTTAGGGCACTCATTTAAAACCGGCACTAATTCAGCAACTCGAGTGTTAGGGGAAGTTTGGACTAGTAACAAGTCACTTATTACCAGAACATAGGACTAAAAGATGTTTTCGTTACTTGATGAATGAATGAATGAATGAAAATTATTTATTGCACTCCATTAATAAAATTAAAACAAAAGAAAAACCAATTAAAAATGTACAATGGGCGGCCTTATCGCTAAGAAGTGATCTCTTCCAGGCAACCTTTGGATGGAGAGGAACACCAGTGAAAAGAAGATTTTGTTTGTATTTGAATAGGTCATTACTATTTTCGAGAACTCGTGTGCGTGCTTGCTTAGTCGTTCTTGATAGATCGGAAACGGTCCGTCCGTAAGTGGATGGGTGACCGCCAGTGTCATTGTCATCTAAGCGCTTCTGTGCTTCGGAGGGCACGTTAAATTTTTTGATCGTACACTTTCCTGGAAAGCACAGATGGACGTGACTAGTCGAAAACTGTTTGCTTCTGCAGGCTCTCTTCGTAGGTTGCAAAACTTTCTTCCCACCAGTACAAAGACTGCGCTTGCACAATCACTCCTTCTACCTGTTTTAGATTACGCCGATGCTTGCTACTTAGACCTCACGGAAGAACAGCTCAATAAGCTCGAGCGCCTACAGAACGTCTGCATTAGATTTATTTTTGGTCTACGCAAGTACGACCATGTTTCTCACTTTCGAGCCAAGCTTAAATGGCTTCCTATTCGCCAGCGCCGGAACATGCATATTCTTTCTCTATTATTCTCTATACTTTTTAATCCTTTTTCTCCTTCCTATCTTAAAAACAGGTTTGAGTATCTTCATTCTTCACACGATTCTCGTACGCTTAGGTCATCTGAAAATCTTTTACTCAAAACGCCTGTCCATAACTCCACCTTTTATAGTAGCTCCTTCACAGCCCAAGCTGTTAGCTTGTGGAATAAATTACCTCTGCACATTAAAAAATCAACTTCTCTCAACACCTTTAAAAGTAAAGTTTGTCAATATTATCTATCTCGTTTATATAACTAGCATTGTTTTTAATTATATGTACCTTCTTGTTTTTAGTTAGTTTATGTATTAGTTTATTAAATTATTATTGTATGTATTAGGATTAATAAATTATTTGTGTATTATTATTATTATCTAAGTAATTATGTTTACGCGATGTTGCAAAATCACTATTAGTAGTACCTACCTAATTTATATTATGCAAACTGCCTTCCATTAAGTCGTTTATGCTTTTCTCACTTAAATGGTTGCCTGGAAGAGATCGCTTTCAGCGATAAGGCCGCCAGTTGTCTACCTATAAGTTAAGTGTCTTTTTTTTTTTCTTGTATGTCTTTTACGTGTGGTATGCAATAAAGAATTATCTATCTATCTATCTATCTAAATTACCGGTCCCGTCTATTTAAGTCGTTAAGCCATGACGGAGGCCTTAAGGCGGCCTAAAAACTCCGTCACTAGAGTTGGCTACTGACTCATACGAAGTTACTTACTTTATCACTATTTTATAAGCTTGTGGTATGGGTACTACAAGACTTATATAATACTTACTTATATAGATAGGTAATACACTTTTTATTTGTAAATATACATACATATTATACATAGAAAACACCCAGACCCGAGACAAATATTTGTAGAACGTACAAACATTTGTCCCGCGGTGGGGATCGAACCCGCAACGCCCCACTTCGCCCACTGCGCTACAAATACACGTTAAAACTTCTTTTGCGTCATTTATATTTTATATTTACGGAGAAAGAAATATGAAAAGGAGCGATGTAGTAGAAAAGTACACCACTCATACAAACCAACGAGTGATTAACGTTCAACGAATGATAGCGCCGTGAGATTCTGGAATCTTGCCAAGGAAGGAAAGCTAAGGATATCAGAAAATGGGCTACCGTCTTCAAAATAGCGTTTTTCGTCTAGTTCTCACTGTTTTTATACTCATATTAATCATTATCATTTAATTTGCCCCTTATTTTATACAACGCTGTATGGGGGTCAGCACACACAGCATAATTTGTTCCTCCACTCCTATGATTCAACTCCTTTCACATTCATAGAATCTCTCACACAACCCAACTTTTTTTTCAGCCTCCTTCTACTTGCATACCCGCTTCTCATATTCATAACTCTTTTATTCAGATCAACTTTAAATATTCTATTAATATTACCTTACGTGACAATCGGGACATCGAAGCGGTTCAAAATGTTGTCAAATAAACAATATGAAATTCAAAAGAGGGTAGATATATATTTTTTGTGCTGGCAACCATACTTTTTAGATGGTAACTCGACGAGAGAAGCATGACAATGACAGCGTGTGACGGGAGTTCCGGCGGCGGTCGGGTGGTTGGAGGTTGTTGTTGAAATATAACGAAGTAATTGATAAAACATTGGAAGAAAGCTATGAGTTAATATTTGTCGCGGTCAAATGCTTTGCGAAGAATCTCACGAATACTGGGAAACCAAAGACGAAGTTTATGAATGAACGTCTAATTCAATCGAAGTAGTTTCATTATCTACGTGATAAAAATGTGGAAGAGTCCAAACCAAGGTTGCTTTTTGAATTTCCTTATTTTAACAGGATAACAAAAATAGTAAAGCCTTGTATGGACTAAGCGTTCCAGTGTACGCGTACACAGTACCGCAACCGACCGACTGCGTGTCGCGTACTTAGAACGCGCAGTCCGTACAAGGCTAAACAAATAGTTTGGCATGACAATCTTATGGCTACGGTAGATTCAAGAAAGTTTATAAACTACTGCGTGAGTATAACAAAGATTTTTAAACTTCTGAAAACTTTCCTTCTTTTCATTTATTATGTCCTCTGTGCTGGATTTACATATTAAATTCTATATTTTTACTGATTCTAAGTTGGATACTTCCTGCTTCGTTAACAGTAATTAAGATTCATTCTCACGTGCGTTTAACATAATAATTATGCTTAGTGCATCATTACAAACAATGCTTACAATTTACATGATGTATGCTCATTATCTGAGCTTTTACAAATATACATATAACATTATATGCATGGAGCCAGTGGATTTATAGTGAATAACTACGCGCGAGGCTAGGCTCTACGCGGCCGCCGATGCGCCAGAAATCTATCTAAAATTAATAATAATAAATAATGCTGGACTTTTCACACAGCATCATCTATCTTTAGAGATATATTTTGTAACAGGATTTTATCGCGTATTACCTTTATTATTTCCCGACGTTTCGGCTGTATTGCAACAACCGTGGTCGCGGGCGAACTGGAGGTAGGTCAGCGGAGCCGACGAAAAGTGGCGGTAGTTATATAGAACTACCCTCCACTAATCTTCAGAAATAAGATCGGCCGCACGTCCACCACGGCACACTACACTAACAGTATCTTCACACCGAAAAGTCACATTACGACGCGCCTTGCACCTACTAATCACGGGATTCCACGCAGTTGGGAGCTTGAAACCATCCTCACGATTGAAATTTGGGTACTTCTTGATTTCAATTGCCTCACGAATCATTCGCTTGTAATATTGTCTTTCGTTGGCAAGAATCTTCGGATCATGAAGCTCAATCCAGTGATTAGGCCCTGAATCCACTACGTGCTCAGCTATCGCCGATTTATTAAAAAAAAATTGATAAAATCCTGTTACAAAATATATCTCTAAAGATGAATTGTGATCGCGAAAGTTTAAGAAAGACTACAGCATCATCTAGCCCCAAAGTAAGCTTGAGCTTGTGGTATGGGTACTAGATGACTGATAAACTACTTATATACTTTTTTGTTTGTAAATACATACATATTATACATAGAAACACCCAGACCCGAGACAAATATCTGTAGGTCATACAAACATTTGTCCCGCGGCGGGGATCGAACCCGCAACCATTCAATTCCATAATAAATGAATAGCCTAGGCATCCAGCCAGCCAGATCATTAAATGCTTTTAATTAACCAGACGGCTGAAGTTGAACGGCGCCGTTTAATCAAATGGCTAGGCACTTAATCAGACGGCGGATTAAATCAGTTGGCTGCGACATATAAAAGGCCGTTATTCAATCAAACCCACAACCTTCGGATTGAAAATCGTTTCATCATACTCGGTCATCACGGGTGATTTTTACTGAGTGTTTAATTTAATTAGGTAATTACGTGCGTGTACCAAAACTTTGTCAGAATGTTATTGAATAAACAAAATCGTGTTTTTGTAACATGACCGTATCATTTAACAAATAAACGTAAATGGAACATTGAGATCAAAGGCTCGTAAACACCAGTCTAGTACTTTTAAATAATACAAATTAACATTAATTAATTGCTTGTAAATAAGCATCAATTTATCGCTTGGATAAATGTATTAGTTTATGTTTCAATGCAAATAATTTCAATTTGTATGTGTTTAATGCTAATAGATTTTTGTACATATAAAAAGTCATAGAACAAAAGTTGTTGTTTATGAAGATAGTAATACAGTCCTGAGAGGTTACCGGTGTTTTACAAATAACCAGTAAGACAGCGTAGTAAAGTCAGTGAAAGGTCTTATTATTGTCCCTTCCTCGTCGTGAAAGGGGTGAATTGTCTTTACAACCATGGCGCCCATTGTCCTTACAGCTATGGTGACCACAGGAAACCGTCACGCTTCGCGCGCACTCCTTGGTTTTGACTTCCTCTACTCTGCGGTAAATTTGATCACTGATCACTCATATTCAACGCTCAATTTTCGTATACCCTTTTCCCGCCTTTCCAGGTATTAAATTCACTTGATGTGATGTCTATCAGTGAACAAATGGTGATGATCACTACAAACAGTTAACGTTTGTTGGGTGTTTGTGTGTAACGCGCGATCATCTGTGTGCTTATCTAAGCTGGGCCGTGTGAAGTACTGACAGGGAACTAAGTACCTATTTAAATCGTAGAGCTAAATAAAATGTTGGGTTAAACCAATTATAATTTATATTATCCAGCTGGTGGCTTATAAACTGTACAGTTGGCTTAAAGTATGGTGTATAAAAGATATCCCGATAAATTTTTTTTTTTTTTTTTTTAATTAAATAGGTCAGCATTTGACCTCCCTCTGCCTGATGTTAAGCAGTAGTGAGGTCTAAGATGGAACATGCTTTCCTAGAAGGAACCTATTTACTCTTGATTTAAAGACCCCTATATTGTACTTTTCGGGAAATACGGTACCCGGCAGTGAGTTCCACAGTTTGGCAGTGCGTATGAAAAAAGTGGACTCAAAACGCTTTGTACGAACTCTGGGAATATCAACCATGTACAAGTGGCGTCTTTCGGGGAACCTGTTGGTCCGATAAAAGAATGGGGATGGCGGAACTAAATTATGGAGCTCTTGTGCACACTCTCCGAAATGCAGTCGATAAAAGACCGATAGACACGCGACTCTACGGCGATGCTCAAGGCTTTGAAGCCGAGACTCGACCAGGTTGTCATCACCTATTAGCCTCAATTGGCTCGTCTCTCAATCGACTCTAATGCCTGTAGATGGTGCTTTGCAGAGCCATCCCAGAGGTGAGCACAGTACTCCATACAGGCTCTAACCTGTGCTTTATACAAGGTGAGCAACTGTGCAGGAGTAAAGTAACGCCTCACCTTTGAGAGGATACCTAGCTTTTTTGAGGCTATCTGAGCTTTTGACTCGATATACGAGCCGAAATTTAGCGTCGATGATAGAGAGACACCAAGAAGCTCGAGGCGGTCTGTTATCGGTACGGACACATCTCGAAAAGAAGGAGCCAGCTGGAAAGGTCTCCTTTTTGCAGAAAATAGACACGCCTGCGTTTTGCGGGCATTGAACTTGACCAGGTTGGCATCACCCCAATCGGAGACAGCTTTAAGAGACAAGTTCAATCGCTCGACCATGGTCTCTCTGAGTGACATGATCTCAGGCCCACTGGCTCCAGAAGAAGACGTGTAGCTTTCAACAACCTTGCTGTCGTCTGCATACCCAAAGATACCAGGCTTCAACAGATCGTTTATATGCAGCAGGAAGAGCGTTGCTGAGAGCACTGACCCCTGGGGAACACCGGCATTAATTGCCATTTGATCGGACGAGCATCCGTCAACTACTACTCGTAGCGATCGATCCTTCAGGAAGTCAGAAATCCACGCACAGAAACCAGAGGGCAAGCCGTAAGATGGAAGCTTACTAATAAGACCGTCATGCCAGACCCTGTCGAAGGCTTTAGAAATATCCAGAGAAACAGCTAACGCTTCTCCGTATTTCTCGATGGCTTCACTCCAAATTATGTCGTATGACGAATTACAAGACTATGCATCTTTATATTTAGTTTGTGAAATAAGTTTTACTATTACTATGATAACTATATTATCGACTGGATCAGAATATTACTTTCAGAATTTTTACGCGTCGCTTTTTGCCCTGCACATTCCAGCACATTCGCTAGATTCAACTCGCTTTGTCAATTCAACGCGTAATATGTACAATTTGGGTTAATTATTTCTCCAACAGTCTGATGTACTAGGAATTCCACAACACCTAATGAGGCTTTGACGTGGACCACACTACAGAATACAATAGTTTCTATACAACAGACGCTATCACACTCTGAACGAGCTAAGTTTTGGCAATTTTAGTTAAACTTTTTGAAGGTTTAATTTAAAAGCGGATGCGATATTTCGTTGTGAAGGTCATGAATTTAAGTCCTAGATATACATTTATGTGGGTACGGAAAAGTGTCAAGATGAAACCCGGTCACTAGACAGCTTGACTATTTAGATATAGTGAATAGGATACCTAAACGAAATCTAGGTAAAAACAGTATTTATTGACCAGGTTTTGCACGTTATTTTTCTTCGATTCTAAACAGCCTCTTAAGACTAAGTGATCCCAGCAGGTTCTTTTGACTCTGAATAGACGATTGACCTATAGAAGTCTCTGGGATAAAAAATCCATGAACGTAAAAATAAAATGCGCTAAAACTAGTTTTGCCACTTCCGATGCGCTCGTGTGTGGCCTGCCTAGGGGTTTGCATGAAATCGGATTGTTTATACCGCCGGTGTCGGCTTGTCCAATATTGACCACCAACACGGTGAGGCCTAGGTGATTCCCACAGGTACCTGTTTTTCCAAGGATAATACCTATAGAACTAATGTTGCTAGTATTTCTTCGGGACTATACAAGCCTTTGCATCAGGACTATTTGTTGAAATAGTAATTTTACTGTGTTAAATGATATGGCATACGTTTCCCAAGATAACGTCATAGATAGGGCGAAGTGGAGAAAATTAGGAAGGCTGTCACCACCATGTGAGATGAATATTCAGGAAGAGAGTGAGATTGTATGAAGGATGTTAGGGAAAATAAAAAAAGTTTAGCTTATCGGTCCTGCCTATCGTGTTCAAAATTCGAACGATAAAACGCCATTTAAACGATACCATTCTTGCCTCTTGCTTTCTTAACTCAACGGAGCAAGAGCTTTTATTATGTGGTAGGAGTCAGGACGGTAGGCCAGAATGGTATCGTGTATATGACGTTTAACTTTACTTCGCCTAGAAACTACAAGTTTAGCAATTTTACCACAATTCGAGCACATTCCTGAAGATAATCTAGCTGTACTGATGATTGCAATGTAGAGTTGGACCAAATAAACTGTTTTTATGAACGGCTATGTTCGTCAACGAGCCAACCGTTTCTTCATCAATAAAACCAGTTGAAAATATTAAACCTAATCGGCCTTACAACGTGGTAAGTTATGACAGGTATAACCTAAGAATAATCATTCGTTTTACAGTTTATACCTGAGTTAGATAGATAGATAAAAGATTTATTTTACACACATAACATTTCAACACAGACACAAAAACAAAGACAAGTAACAAGTAGGTAGGTGCATACGTGCATAGGTAAAAAACAAACTAGAAAAAATACAAGTAGTCGGGCACCTACATAGGTGGGTGCAACAGTGGTATGTGTGCTGTTGTAAGCCAAAAAGGTCCAGTCTCTATACTACGTTTATAAGTAAGGCCGTATGAATTCCGTCAACGTTCACAACTCACTATGAGGTACTTATTTACAGAAACTAAGCTACTACATATTTACATATATTTACAAAATACAACAGGATTAGTCAAGCTATCTAAGGATCGTTAGAAACGATCTATAGATAACTCAACTGATCCAGGTCACTGTCAGTCGGAAGCGTGCCCAAAAACCTGGCGGCATAACCACCCTGGATGGCAATGCCAAATGCTTCGATATTCTGTCAATGTTCTGAAAACGTTGACAGAATATCGAAGCAATACTTTAATCTAATGCATAATCAGACCATTGAAAGTTATTGACGATTTAACAGCTATTTTAACCTGTCGATGTTAGACGTAGAGTAACGTTGTACAATTTTAATCGTCAATGACACACCTCTAGCAAAGATCTGAAACTGGAGCGTTCAGAACGAGCTAAATTGGATGATTCCGCCGACCTAGACCCGTTTTACATCGATCAGGTAAATAAACACGATGAGTTACCGGTTACAAGCACTTCATACGTGTTCATGTGAACCTCGCTTTACGTGCTATGAACTAGCTTAAATCGATACCAGATAGCAGTATGTATAGGTAGGTTTTTACATCTTAACTTGATATTTACAGCGACAGAAGCGACAGGACTCTCAACGGGACACTGAATAGGACCTTCTTCTTCTTCTTCTTCCTGCCCTTATCCCACCTAAGTGGGGTCGGCACAACATGTTTCTCTCTTCCATTTCCCTCTATCACCCGTCATATCAGAACTCACTCCTTTCACAAACATATCCGCATTCACACAGTCCATCCATCTTTTCTTATGCCTACCCCTACCGGTATATCCATCCACATTCATACTCAACACTCGTCGTGTTATATGACTCTCATCTCTCCTCATGACATGCCCATACCACGCCAACCTTCCACTTCTCAATTTGTCAGTAATACTACTACTGAATAGGACCAATTTATAAAAAAAAATCTGTAGGACCAAATTATAAGCTAGGTGATTCTGGTCCTTAAGCGATCCATTGTTGATCAAATTAGCATTGATTTTAAGTTTAAATATAGTTTATTCTTATGGCTCATTAAACTGCGATGTGGTTTATGCGCTGGCATTTCAGCTGATTTTTTTTATAAATTGGTCCTACTCAATAACATTAACTTTAGGTTTTAGAAAGAAACTGCCTATTTAAGTTAAAGGTGAAATGAATGTAATGACCGTTTGCATGTGACAAGATAATGTATTTATAACGAGAACGAAGCTTCATGGCAAACCGACTATCATGAGCATAATAACATGGCAAGAGTGGGTCACGTTCACGGCTTATTAATTTCAAAGTGGTACATTTTTACCACAAGCTGATAAAACAGCATAGATGAAGTGCAAACCCTATAAATCTTAAGCGATTAGGCGCATTGTTTTACCTTTTAAACAACGAATAAATCACGGCATATTGTTTCTGAATGCGTAAGATCGGGAACGAAGCACATCTCATCATCACTCAGGAATGAGCACTCAGCACACAGAAACAAATCTGCACATACAGTTAAAACCAACAACACGAGATAGAGCAACTAAATAGTATTTCATCCGTGAATGTGAAATTGTCTGTCCCGGCAATTAAGTTGCATAACCATGGAGGCATTCAAGCAGCTTCAAAACACCAGAGTCACTGAAAACGAACTTACTTTTTACTTTTATAAACCTATCCCGATAGTTTCAATACCTAGTAATTCTCTGATATAAAGGCAAACCCTTTAACAGCCACAAACACCGAGGTACACCGTAAAAGATTTTCATTAGTCCTCTCTGAAAATTGACACGTAGATCGATATCCCGAACGCTTCCGCGAAAGGATGGTTCGGCTATAAATCCTGCATTCGCTATTTTTCAAACGTTCCATTCGATTTTTCTCGATTTAAGTTTTTCTGGTCTACGGCTGTGAAATGGCGGTGGAAAGATCTCATAGCTCATCAAAATGAAAACAAAGAAAATACATATGAGATCAGACGTTTTGATAAGAAAGGAACTTTACCTATATTTTTGTTCAAGGCTGTATTACCCTTACTATGCCTTTGATCAAGGAAACCGTTGCTCCAACCGAAGTTTTTTTTTTAAATCAGATGAAGATTTCGACGAACCAAAATCTTTAGTTTAAATGAGTAATATAAAATATTTTTTCACAGAAACTTAGCTATACTCAATATTTATATAAGTTTACAAAACACCATAGAATCAGTCGAGTCTATGTATAGCTCAACTGATTCAGGTCAGTAATATAAATATAATGTTTATTCAATCACAAAGTATTCAGCTCAAGCATGTGGATGAACAAACGATTGATACCAGCTATAAAAATACCAACGCAAACCGATGCAGGAAACCGCAAATCTATAATAACTATTCAATCAACACATACACACCACGCCTCGTAACAAGCATTGAATGTTATGTACGATCAAACATTCAGACGTACTCACAAACTTATTTATAAGTAACAGGGTGTCTTTAAGCTTGTTTCTACCTTTACGTACTCGTATCTTAGGGCCGTAAGATCAATAGTGGTTTAAACCATCAGATAGTTTAATCTCCTGTCTCCGATTATTTCATAAGTTCAATGGTAGATAATCGACCATTAAACTATCAATTAGTTTATACTTGAGCTGGAGTCGGGTTAAACTGCCACTCGTAGATAAAACCTTCAATCTTCACCAGCTGTTTGTTTGAACCTCGTTTGAACTGGATTTCGCGTATCGAGAGTTCAAAACAAAACTACATAGTGTAACACTCTTTAGACAAAACATACAAAAATACTCAACCATCAAGTTGTAGAATGTGTCAAACTGTCTAATTGTTTCCATATATTACCGATTGGGCGATATAGTCGCTCAGCGACAAAGCCCTTTTTTTTTGTGAATAAATAATAATAATAATAATAATCATATATATAGGATGTAAAAGGTACCATGCTAAATCTATGGTTTCCATTATTTACATGAAAGAATGAACGAAATCGGCGAATGTTGCCATGTGTTTAGGGCTAATCGAAGTTTATCTAATCTGTCCATATTTTCGATTTGATCTTATGAGAGTAGATTAAACCATCGATGAAATTTAATCGTAGATAATATAATCCATAGTTTAAACCACGATTGATCTTACGGCCCCTAGTACGTTTCGCTCTCGATGCCGTTTATCATACTCCTCAATAATCCACGAGGCTGCCTTCTCAAGATATAATGCTACCCTGTGACGTCTTATTATCCTTAGTATTCAATTGATTTACTAGTAAGGAAAATACGATCAATTATAAAGTTAAGGTAAGCTAATTGTTTTTGGAACCTGAATAATATGCAACGCCAATGATGATGATAATGTTAGGGCTTGTTTCACGATGTATTAGTACAAAGAGGTCCCAAGGATTCCCTGTATCGTGGTTATCAGAAACTACCGCGTACCATGGATCAACCAGACCCGCAAGAACTGTCAAGTGTCAACTTGAGGCCAAATGACATACCGAGTTGGGCGAGACCATGATATAGAAAAGGTACTATGCTAAATCTATAGGCGAGACAGTACAATGCATAGCAAAATTATACTAGGCCGAGTGAATTGGGCGTTCTTTGAGCGCTCGGCCGAGCACACGATGTGTGTGACTCCATGTCGAGCACTTATTCGAAATCACTGTCTCGCCTATTCGGTACGTTTAATCCAGCCATAAGAGAATATCTAATACATTAATCGCATGGTCTTATAAAATGTGTTTCCATCGTATCCCAAGTTTCCATAGCACGTTTCAAGTTACTAGCGCCAATGAATATATTACTGGATGTTATTTATTCTGTGTCTAACACAACTCCCAGGTATTAGTGCTAGCGATTTAGTATTCATGGTAAGCACTGTGTGTAACCTGATTATAGTTGGGGAGTCGGGGTTGATATTGGAGCATGATCTGAGAGTTTCCGACAGGTGAAGTTTGTACCTGAATTGCTAATAGGTGTAATTAGGGTCTGATTTTTGGTTACAATGCTGAAACAGATTTTGACTGTTAATTAATTAATAGTTTTACGTAACGTAGTGGTTGGGTAGTAGGTAGTTGAGTTAATATCTAATTGATATATTCTGATCTTCTGACCAAAAACAGAAAGAAAGTCCACCGGTGTACACTGTCCGGATCGTAGCAAAGTAGAAGTCTGTAGTCCCTACTGATTTCCCCTATGCTACGATCCGTAGTCCCTACAGATTTCCATGTATAAAAATATGTTGTATTTGAGCTTGCCATAATGTCATAATTTCATTTGTGCTTAAGAAGAATCCTCTAAAACAATAACTAAAGTTACAAAACTAGTTGTTCTGTGTGGCCTAAAAAGCAGTCACGAGTTAGACTCATAAACTTATTACTTAGTTGTGTTTGCCACTGTCTCTCAATCTATTTATTCTAGAGCATACGGATAGGGAACAACAGTAAGTGCTCTGAGGAAGTGAAAATGGGTTATTAGCCCCATAAAGGGCTGCAAGCTGTCTACGGCTGTGGAATAATAAAACTTGATTGAGTCCTGGTTCACTCTAAATAGCTGTAAATGGGGGTTACAAGGGAGTTTCCACTTTGAATAATTTATCCTACTAATATTATTAATGCGAAAGTAAGTGAGGATGGATGTATGGGTGTTTGTTAATCCTTCATGCAAAAACTATTCATTGGATTTGGATGAAAGGCATGTGAAAGACATTACAAACAAAAAGTATTTATGTAGTATATCAGTTATCTGGTTCCCAGAGTACAAGCTTTGCTTAGTTTGGTGCTTATTATTGCAGAAAATAATGAGAGCAAAAATTCTTCTCACATCCTAGAAAAAAACATGTGTAGAGCTTACTTGAAAACTATTTGTGTAATTCTCGTTGAAGTTTTTGAAGGTGAAGTGCAAAAGTTAGACACAAAGGTGCTTCCATTGTCCAAAGTACACGTTATCTTACCTGAAACAATACATTTGTCGAGTATAGTAGAAGTAGACCGAGGCGAATCGGATCAAATTAAGCTCGCGTAAACGTACGCGTAGGTAGGTGCATTCCCACTCGCAATTCTGCGCCTGCGGCTCCCGCTCGTGATGACCATTATATGTATAATGGTGGTAATTAAGTTCTAGCGTAAACCGATATAAGCTGAACCTCGATGTACGTTTTTGCGAGACTTATATAGGCGTGAGACAAGCCAAAGCTAAAAGGCAGGTGCGAATAAGATTGTTTTGAAAGTAGGTATGTGGAGTTTTAAACACCACCATCTGTTATAACATAATATGATTATAATAAAATTCGCGTTGTTGCTTTAAATTAGGCACCATCTGCAGTTGAAATGCGTAAATAGTATCATAATATATTTGTATTTGAACTACGTTTTTGAAGCAAACTGGAATTTTTATTGAGTATATTAAATAAGGACTTTTGTAATTTGATAAATCAAATGTGATTAGCGTAAAAGTATAATAAAAGTTTCTTATTCAATAACAGTGTGATGGTGGTCTAGTCGTAATGGCCCCGCCTTCCGATCGTAAGGTCGTGGGTTCAATTCCGGTCGTGCACCAATGAGTTTTTCTGCCGAAAAATGTATGTGCACTATGCCAGTACTCTCAAACGGTGAAGGAAAACATCGTGAGGAAACCGGCATGTCATAGAACCTACAAGGTTCGAAAACACGTGTCAAGTGACGAAAGGAGCCTCTTTGAGGCGCGCTTATAATCCTTTCACCGATTCGAACACACACAGATTCGAAAGAACTGGTGACAAAAAGAAAAATAGTGTGATATCGACGATAAGTTTAGGTTGAATGTACGGATCAAACATATTTATGTTCATACGTATCATTTGATACAGGGTTGGTGCAATGAAAAGGTTTTACGAAAAATCGCACATTATATTCAGACCAATGAATTCGATAAAGTCTCTATTCAATATCAGTTTATGAAAATTTAGAATATATATTAAGCAAATTTTATTTTTATTGAAAAAAGTGGATAAATAGTATTCTTTGGAGTATAGATTATCTTAGTAATATTTAAAAAATAAGCAACGTTATTTTACTACATAAAGATAGGTTACGCAGAGAAATGATAAATTAGTACTATACATAGTACGTATAGAATTCTGTGAGGTTACGCTCATAGAATCCTACGTTTATAATCCGTCCGTGAAACTTGCGACTGTCACTGACTAAAACGTCGTCCTCTTTGACGCGGACTGAAGAAAAAACAGACCAATTGGAACATTTTCGAGTCTTCACCTACGCGCGCTAGTAACATATCATTTTTTTTAATATCATTGGAAAGTAACATATAAAAACCTTACGGCTAGAGGTCGATAACCGATTCTGAGTTGAACTCTCTGGAGATTACCACCATTTTGCGCGTTTTTCAATCGCGTGCGGGTTTACGCAAATGTCAATATTGATTGATTGTATCGTCAACGTGGGCTATAGCTTTCTAACTTCTGTGCGAAAAATATTTTACTGTAACAAGGTAAAGTAAGTCCTTTGATAGTAGGTGGTGGAACTTATCAAAGGAGAGAGAAGGTTGAAAAGAATTATGGGAGATACCTTTGCCCAGCAGTGGGACAGCATAAGTTGAAAAAACAGGTTAAAATGTTCACAACGTCACCCTTTTCTTAACACGTTCACTGTAATCCAATAAGCTTGTTTTTTTTACTTCTATTTAATTTCAAATATTAAATTAAGCCATGACGCCACGGATCGGTCGTGAGTTCGAACCCCAACATGCAATTGGGCTGCATTTTAAGTCTAAATCATTATTACAACAGTCTCAAAAGAGTCGGCAAACTCAATTGGCAAGTGTAAACCGAGCGGGATTAAACCTGAAAAGCATAGAATCCTTACCTAGATCTTTGCAATTCAAAGATTGTCTTCGTCTCGTGTGCCACAGCATCCGTATGCAAACAAGACATATCAGAACGAATAGGGTTGCTATATTCAAATGTCAAGTATAGCCAGAGATTTTTTATTCGTTATAAACTAGCTCGCTACCTTCGGATTTTTCACAATTTTAGGTTAGTAGTAGTAGGTAGCCTAGGTTACTGTCCAGCCGTTTCGGAAATGAGCCAAAACAAACAAAAGACAAATATTTTAGAAATATGTTATTTGTTTCAAGTATCTTATTATCCTTGCATTTGGTAAAAGTTGTATTTGTAACATTACAAACAGACATTTTGATATTTTGTCATTTGTCTATAACTATATTTTATGGTAAGTTTAAAGGAGCTGGCCGTATATCGAATAAAACTATGCAACTGAAAAAAAGTGGTATTCAACTCAGATTTATCCTCAATTCTGCGAACCCTACCCTCAGTGCGAACGAGCTCAATCATGATATCGAATAGACTCAATCGAGCAATCGAATGCAATCGGCTCGTCTGCTAAATATTTCCTCTGCTTTGAGCGGTCTGTTTGCAATGGCGACAACCGTATATCGTGAGCTTTTATTGACCGCAACGTATTTGACACTGTTTTTGAAAGCGTTGCATTTCGCAGGTTTACCGTCTGACAGAGGTATCTCTGAGTCTGAGAGAGATATGGTAATAAAGAAAGATATTAACTAAATTATGGTAGGAAGTAGAAATAGAAATGTTTATTTCGTTTACAAAAGTCACTCATATACGAACATGGTTGAAGTCTCCTTTTAAGTAGAAAATACTTATATGGAACTTTGCTATTCCTCAGGACTAAGTAACCCGAGAAATAAGTCATGAAAGTTTGTATAGGGATTTTATTCCGAGATATATTTAGGCCAAGATTTCACAACAAAACATTTAATGTAGACGAAATCACGTGAAACAACAAGTTTAAAATTTTCGACTCAAACACAAAAGATACTCGGATGAAGTTATTTTATTTTTATTCACTTCATTTTTATTCTGATCAGGTAGCTACTTACAGCGGAATCAAATTGTTATCAAAAGGCGGACAACAAATCGCTGACTGATTTTAAATTTGAAGTACATTCAGCGATTTAATTTCATGAAAATTTAATGGATTCAAGTTAAATCCTTTATGCCTAAAGTAAACAATATTTTTACTTTAAATTCTAGTGTTTAATGGACCTCTGTCGCCGACTGTACCTCTTTCGTTAAGATACGCGGGTTGTTATATTACATCGTAATTCATAACGTAGTGGTAACTACTACCCATAGTGTTACATATCACAAGATCTTCCAGTGTTAATAGCGTACCCTTCGCCGCATTTACGCACACATGATTATACAATAAACGACACTTTATCTATGAGTGTGTGTGACCTCTGCTTGTTGTGTCACCAGTTCTATCGAACCAGTGTGGTGAAAGGATTATAAGTGCGCCTCTAGTGCTCCTTTAGTGTGTGTGACAGTGTTTGTGAGAATCAGCATTACGACTTATCCCCAAGGCACCACGAGAAATACTCTCAATTATTTGGTAAATACCAAAGTTAATATTCCATATATGACGGATTCCATCGCAGCCTATAAAATCCTTTACATACAGACTTTTTTCATGACGATTTCCTTCACTGTTTATATAAAAACGCAACGAAAAATCCATAGATTGGCCAAATCAAACTAGCAAGTATAGGATTGAAAGTCGGGAGTACATCCACTAGGCCAAAACGAACCCACCCGTAATCTGTAAATAATAACTTCGGCTAAGTTTTATCAACCCGAAATCAGTCGAGCGCGCCCGAAGTGTCCCGAATACCAAATGACGATATCTTGCGTACGTTTGAACTTGCCTTTTATCGGATTAACTCAAGCTTATGGTTCTTGTGAATTCGCAGCCGGAATATGACGGCCATTTGCTAAAAGAAACATGCTGACGTAATGGAATGTAAAGCAGATCGCACATTTAAGAACATCGTACGCCCCGCATGCTCTTTATCCAACGTATTTTATTAATGCTACGCGTACGATGCTGGCAAATGTGCAATCACCTTCAATACGTCAATACGTCGTTCTTTAGAGTGAACCCCAGCATCGATGTTTCGAGTAAAAATTATAAGCACTAGACATGTGTTTAATGCGTTGTAGTATCTACTTTGCTAGCTCTTCAGGTTTTTGGGAACAAGGCTGATTAACCAGGCTGTATGATTCTAGATTGAGAAGACCTAGAATCTAGAATCATACACGCACGTTAGTAAAGGACGACTTTTTTCTGTGTTTTTTCAAAGATTTTCAATATTGAATTTCACTGTTACAATAAAAACATCGGATTAAATACGACAACAAGCATTCCGAAATAATGGTCATATTTTCTTGGCTAACCAGATTAAACAAATTGAAAAGCCTTTCTCGTTTTCCGTAATTATTTTAAGCAACGTGCTTCAGAACGCTGTCACGTTTCGAGGATTTTTTTCGCGTGGTTGGTTCCTTCTAGGTCACTTACTATCCTAAAGATTACTTGAAGGTTAGCAAGGTTATGAGGATGGTCTTAATTTTTCCAGCAATTGGACCTTCTTCTCTTGTCGGCGTAGCTGATGCATCCTTGGACCAATTGGTCTAAATAACAAGTTAGTTTAGTGAGGCTTCCTTTTTAATACATGATGTTGTCGCCACGCCCCGCTAGAGGTCGCTGGCTTAAACAAACTATATCGAACGAATGCAAATATTAGTAAATGATTTTTAGTTTGTATAAATTAGCAATTAAAATTAGTATTAAATTATTTAATAATAAGTTTAAATAAGTATTTGATTTAAAATGATTGTAATAATTAAGTATTTTAAAATAAGTAATGAATTGTTGTAGTACTGCCATTTTGTAAATAATTATAGAAAGGGTAGATGTACCTCGATCATCCATTGCTTTATAAACGATTGTACGAAGAGTGTCGAGTTAGTTGGAAATTATACATAGTGAAGTTAACATCTCTCAGTGGTTTTATTTCATCAGAAGTGCGGTGTATTCACGTCAAAAATGCCACGAAGTCGCAAAAAAACACGTGGTAAGCGAAGCAAGAGGCGAGCTACACCCAGTAGCTCGTCATCAAGTGCAAGTTCGTCATCAAGAAGTAGCTCTGCCTCGGATAGACGACGAAGTAGGAAATCGAGACGAATCAGGCATGAGTCTCCCTCAGTAAGTCAGAACATTATTTTATCTGCTGTGATACCAGAATTCGACCCGTTAGTGGACAATATTGAAATGTGGATTAATGTAGTAGAAGCTAATGCTCGCGCTTTCAGCTGGTCTGACCGTGTCATGCAATACCAAGCCTTGCAAAAATTACGTAAAACCGCTAAAACATGGTATGATTCACTTCAAAAAAATACGACACGTTGGACCACCTGGAAGTGGAAGGATTGGCGAGATAATTTATTAGATACCTTCAAAGTTAAACGGAACATGTATAGCTTGTTAAAAGATTTGTTACAAAGCAAACCTACAGATGGTCAATCTCTGTACGAGTTTTATTTTCAACAAAAATGTAAGATTGATAAAATGAGGGTAGGATTTTCTGAGCAGGATATTATTTCGATAATAGTAGGATCTATTGGTGACAAAAATATTAGCACAGCTGCAGAAGCTGGCAATTTTAGATACTGTGATGACCTGGCTTCATTCTTGCATAGTAAAATTCACTCTGAGCTTGATCAGAAACCCGTTCAAAAGCAAAATAATTTGCACCTTAAGAATACAGCCCGGTCATTCAATACAAACACTGATAGAAAAACTGAAAGTTCTTCAAACTTTAGTGCATCTAGTAGTTTTCACACGAATAATTCAAACATAACTTGCTTTCGCTGTGGTGAAGCTGGTCATAAAAAGACGAACTGCAATCAAAAGGATAATGTGAAATGTAACTTCTGTAGTAAGTTTGGTCATTTAGAACTTGCCTGTAGATCAAAACCTAGAGTCACTAAAGTAGAAAAAGAAAATGAAGTGAAGTTCATATCTGAACCTTCCCATAATAATAAATTCTGTAAGGACGTTGAATTGAATGGGTATAAAAAGCGGGCTTTCATTGATATGGGTAGCAGCTGTTCGTTAATAACTTCTTCTTTAGCTTGCGAGTTAAATCTGGTACCATTTCAACTTAACACACCAGTTTTACTTACGGGATTTAAAGTGGATTCTTGCTGTAATGTTTCCCAAGGGGTTCAGATAAATCTTACGGTAGATATGGCAGAACTAACAGTAACTTTCTATATTTGTGATGAATTAGCTGGTTTACCTATTCTGATAGGTAGGAACTTCACTGAAGACAAAAGCATAATGTATGCTCGTGTAGGTGATACCTTGTCGTTTTGTCCTTTAAATATTGATCAAGTAGCTATGATTGAATCGTCTATGTTTAACTCAGACTCCACTGAACACGTTAAATTATTAAACGATATTTTTTCAAAATACACTGGGGTTGTATCGAAGGATTTACAAACTTTAGGTCAAACTTCTTGTGTAGAGCTAGATATTGAGCTAACAACTAATAAACCTATTTGCCATCGACCGTATCGTATGTCTGAGTCTGAAAAATCTGCAACTAGGGATATTATTGACGACTTATTGAAAAACGGAATAATTCGAGAAAGTAACTCTGCATATGCGAGTCCAATTATATTGGTTGATAAGCCTTCAGGAGAGAAACGCATGTGCGTTGATTACAGGTCCCTTAATAAAATAACTGTGAAGGAAAAATATCCTATGCCTTTAGTGGAAGAATTAATAGACAAATTAAGAGGTACAAAATGCTACACTTCATTAGATTTGAGAAGTGGATACTATCAAATTAATGTAAATGAGAATTCTATTGCTAAAACAGCATTTGTTACTCCTGACGGGCATTTTGAATTTAGAAGAATGCCCTTTGGCTTGTGCAATGCTCCGTCTGTGTTTCAAAGACTTATGAATACCGTTTTAGGGAAGCTTCGTTTTGATAGGGTTTTATGTTACATGGACGATCTCTTAATAGCTACTGACTCCATGGAAGAAAACATAAAAATTTTAGAAGAGGTGTTAAAAGTTTTACAAAGTAATAACCTGACAATAAATCTGTCTAAATGTCACTTCTTTCAGAGCTCTGTCAACTTTCTTGGCTATGATATATCTGCAGATGGGGTAAGTCCTGGTAAAAAGAAGCTGAAAGCTGTAAAGGACTACCCTGAGCCAAAAAATATACATCAGGTGAGACAATTTTTGGGACTTATCTATTATTTTCGGAAATTCATAAAAAATTGTGCCATTATAGCAAAACCGTTGACAAAGCTCTTAAAGAAAGACTGTGTGTGGGAATGGGGTGCTGACCAAGTTGCAGCGGTTACTAAATTAAAAGACGAATTGTTGCATAATGCTTTATTGTCAATTTTCGACCCTAAATTACCTATAATCTTATACACCGATGCAAGTCGTGAGGGCTTAGGCTGCATCCTTACACAGGTAACAGATAACGGGGAGAAGCCAATACAGTTTTACAGCCGACAGACTTCTAATGAAGAAAAACGGTATCACTCTTTTGAGCTAGAGTTTTTGGCTATAGTTGTAGGATTGCAAAAATTTCGTCACTACTTATTGGGATCTTCCTTTAAAATCTATACAGATTGTAACGCAGTAAAATATACAATCAATAAACAAGAAATAAACTCTAGGATAGGTAGATGGGTATTATTAACGCAAGAATTTACTTTTGATACTATACATAGGCCAGGTACGCAAATGCAACATGTTGATGCGTTGAGCCGCAACCCGGTGGGTAAATCAGCTCAAACATGCACTGAAAATGTGTCCATTATCACCGAGGGCGATTGGCTTTTGTCCGTTCAATTGCAGGACCCTCGTATATGTGTAATCCGAGATATGTTAGAATCAGGCGAGGCCGAGCTTAACAGAAAGGTATTTAATGACTATGAACTAATGGGGAATAAGGTTTATCGTAGGACTGAGTTTGGTAGACGGTGGGTAGTTCCTAAACAATGTATTTGGCAGGTAATACGAGCTAACCACGATGACGTGGGTCATTTTGCCGTGGACAAAACAATCGAAAGAATAAAGTCGCTTTATTGGTTTTCAAAAATGAAAAGAATTGTTACAAAATATATAAAAAACTGCCTCAACTGTATTTATTCGAAAAGTGTCCACGGCAAAAAGGAGGGAAAATTGTTTCCTATACCTAAATATGCTAAGCCATTTCACACGTTGCACATAGACCATTTGGGCCCTTTTGTTAAAACCACTCAAAAAAATACTTACCTTTTAGTAACAGTCGATTCATTTACGAAATTTGTATTTATTTCTCCTGTGCGTAACACTAAGAGTAAAGTTGTAATTAACGAATTAGATAAGATATTCAAGGTTTTCGGCAATCCTAGGCGTATGATTTGTGATGCAGGGAGTTCGTTCACATCGAAACTATTTACAAAATATTGCCAAGATAAAAACATTCGACGACATGTAATAGCAACTGCCATGCCACGCTCAAACGGCCAAGTCGAGCGTTATAACCGTACCATTCTAGATGCATTAAGAAGTATGGGTGCTAGTACTGATAACAATAAATGGGACACGCATATTGCCAGTATTCAACAAGGTATCAACAGCACTATTAATAAAACTACTTCTGCGACTCCTAGTGAAGTATTCTTTGGGTACAGGCTGCAAACCGATTCTGACAAATTGATTGATGAACATGAAGAGGAAACGTTTGTTGACGTTACTTCACTAAGAAATACTGTCAATAGCCGCATCCAAGACAGTGCAGAAAAACAGAAACAGATGTTTGATTCGAAACGTAAAGAAGCCCGTATTTACGATGTTGGTGATTTGGTGGTTATAAAAGTACCTAGTCAAACAAATAACGGACAGAGTACGAAGTTGTTACCGTTGTTCAAAGGTCCTTTTCAGGTAACAGAGGTACTAGGTCATGATCGCTACAAGGTGAGAGATATGAGGGGCTCTGAACGCTCTAACAACCGCTATGAAGGGACCACTTGTGTCGAAAACATGAAACCTTGGATTAAATTATCGGACCTAAACACTGAAGATCTATGACCCAGATGTTGTCAGGTATTCATTTTAAGTACTTATTTATCTTAATACACTTATTTGTGTAGGTGTTTGACTTAAATATCTAATAGTAACAGTTAATGGTTTAGTAAATTATGTTTAACTCGTATAAGTGTGTCTAGTACATTTTTCTTCGAACCTGGTACATGTTTTTGGTATCTGGATGAGTACAAAGTTAACAGATTTATTATCTTGTGTTGGTGTTATGTCTTGTGGTGAGTGCAACAAGGGTTGGCCGCAGGCATCCCTAAAGGAAACCGCAAGGCATAATATTAGCTATTACTGGCCGCTGATGGAACAGTCACTAGGTACCTAATCCAGATGCTAGATAGAAACATGTGCTAGGTACCTAATTAATACCTAACGATGGGCAGAGGAACCGTCCATCTGCTGGCCGTTGATGGAATAGCAGGATGGATGGTGCTCTGCAAAACATTAGGTTTTATTGAGTGGTGTAAGGTTAGAATTTTAGGAATGCATTCCTAATGTATTTTTGTTGTTCTCAGAAATTGCACCAGACTACGACGCTATCCAGGGACGGATGCGTGAGCAGGAAGGCCGGATGTTGTCGCCACGCCCCGCTAGAGGTCGCTGGCTTAAACAAACTATATCGAACGAATGCAAATATTAGTAAATGATTTTTAGTTTGTATAAATTAGCAATTAAAATTAGTATTAAATTATTTAATAATAAGTTTAAATAAGTATTTGATTTAAAATGATTGTAATAATTAAGTATTTTAAAATAAGTAATGAATTGTTGTAGTACTGCCATTTTGTAAATAATTATAGAAAGGGTAGATGTACCTCGATCATCCATTGCTTTATAAACGATTGTACGAAGAGTGTCGAGTTAGTTGGAAATTATACATAGTGAAGTTAACATCTCTCAGTGGTTTTATTTCAATCACACATTTCAATATGTAGAAAATTAGGTTAGAAAATGTCATCATCATTCTCTTGCCCTTATCCCACGCTAAGTGGGGTCGGCACAACATATTTTTCCTCCATTCACTCCTATCACTCGTCAAATATGTATCCACTCCTTTCACATTCATATCATCTCACACACTCCAACACAATCCAACCACTTCTTTTTCGGCCTTCCTCTACTTGCATAATCTCCAGAATAGGTTAGAAAATGTATATATACAGTATAAAATAAAATATTGAGTTTAGTTTTTTAATCTGGACAGGAAGCCATAGGCTGTACAAGCACTTAACCAAAACTAGGTTATCTTGGCTCGGGCTTCAAGTTAAATGCTCTATCGAACTCAATATTTGGAACAATATTGAGTTCGATAGAGCATTTAACTTGAAACACAAAAGGCTCCATAAACCGATTCCCATTATTTGATACTTGAATCAATAAATGTAACGAAATTTAGACGAGTAGATTTAGTGGGTTTTCCCATTTTCCCGGCTGAAATATCATCGGGGCCAGATAACGGGGCAGACCCCTGACCGTCACTTTATCTTGGATTCTATCAGCTTCTTTTCAGAACCTTTGGCACCGAACACAAACTATAGCTCACTATAAACTACACAAGCGGTTTTGAAACATAAAATCAGCTAGCGAAAACTTAATATTGCATGAAGCTTTTATTACTGTGATAGGAAATCATAGATCTCACAATCCATATTGAATTTTAAACATAGATATATACAGTTTATTTTTCTTTGTATGGATTCAAGTGACACAGGTTTATCAGAAGGAATGTATTTCAATAACACAATGTAAGGTTTGACCCTCTATATTTGTATAAGAAATGGGTCACTTTTCTTTGTCCCTGTGAACTATAACATGTAATTTTGGTACTGTTATTTCGATATTTGTAAACTACAACTAATTATGTTAATGGGCTACAATTTTTTTGTTCAATAACGCACTCTGATATTACACCTAATGTAGGGGTAGGAACAATAGCAAGCGTTTGTTTTTGCTGAAAAAAGAACTCTTAGGCCTTTACATCTATTGATAGATGATTTATACAGCGTCTGGAGGCAACCTATGCCTACACATAACGGGACGCTGTAGTTCCTGGGACATTGTCTGAGATGGAATAGGCTTGCTGAAAAAGGAAACGTGTATTCCCTATTTTCATTTATATTACTAAAATATGTTGTGCATTTACTCTCATTTGGATAAAAAGAAGATTTAAAATAAGAAACATTATTTATGAATGTTTTTTTACTCGTACACAACTGCAATAAGACTGACAATAAGACTACAATAAGACTGCAATAAGAAGTATACACTGCCCTTTTTTAATAATTTTACATTAAAACTAATAAACGGCTGGTTCTCAAAAAAATTAGATATGATTATATCAGGAAATACTTGGATATGTTTACCGTTACACTTGTTTAGACATATACTTATGGCAAGGGATTACCATAAGCCCTACTCATCGCAGACACCAAAAAACAACATTCTAGCATTAAATTCGCGACTCATAAACTTAACAAAGGCCTCCTGAAATCGTCATAAAAATGCTCTTTCTCAAATTACCCCAAACCTCCAAACACAAGCATTTACGACGTGATATCCTTAAAAAGCGTTTGTTCTGGCACTCGGGTACTTATTAGAATTGCTAATAAGGGTCCTTAATCCGGTGGTCGGGACCCTAGAAGGACATTCCTGGAGTGTATCTGAATCAATAGGTAACGATGGGAAAAAACAAAGCTCATAAGCTGAATGGACAGTCGAATACAAAAACATCAGTTGTGGTAATGGACATTTGTTTACTAGGCGTTAAGATATTGAGAGGATGAATGGTAGAAAAGAGAAAGCCATAAAAATATAACTCAGATTGTTTTACTGGCAGATTGTATGAGTATTTCAGGAGGATTAGCATTTTTGCAAAGCTCTTTATGGGTAACGGATTATTCTTTCTTGGGTAATTATAGACATGAACTGAGGTTATTATTACGGATTCCCTGAATTATAAGCCTTATTTTCAAAACTTTAATACTGTGTTGATCACACTTTGCTGACACTCTTTACAGTTATTTCATCAGTATCAACCTATGCTGACTGAATAGTAACAAAAAAGCTTTTCACTTCGCACCTTTTTGAATTTCAGTAATAGCAATGCCGTGTTTGTTTTATGATTAAAAATGTGTGCTGACATTCGTCTGCTGGGAATAAAAATATTTTATGAGCGTAAAACTAGTTCTATGACCTATGCGCTTAGCGTGTAGTGTGTGTCATAAAACTAATAAGTTTTGTACTGAACTGTACCTACAATAAACAAAGCTGGCAAATGACTGTATAAAACCTTGTTGGCCGCGTTGTAGATTGATCTAAATGGCATAGGTTCAAAACCCCGCCATCACTGGATTTACCGTTTCAAAATGTATATGCCGTGATGAAAGCTTCGACTATATAGACAGACAGCTCCCTAAAAGTCAAAGTATATCTTGTTTTGTAAAAGGTCTAGAATAAATATTAGGTTAAATATTTACCTACCTCAATATTTGACTAAAATAGATGATAGGGACCGAAAAATAAATATTATACTCCACAATATTCTTTTATATTCATAATGAAGCCCAACATAAGCCCGTAAAATTGTTTCGATGTAAACGTAACAGATATTTCATCTCCTCTCGGTTTGGAGAGCAGACCTAATTTTTTGCCGTCACTTGAGAACTGTTTCATTATGGAGAAATTTTATTATGTGCGTACATAATCTCTGATTTACTGCTAAGGAACCAAATAAAAACTAGTGTAAAAAGCAAACCACAGAGCGATAAATTTTATTTATTTATTTATTTATCGATGATAGACGAGCAGCTGTTGCTGATATGTCTATATCTCAGTGTTGAAATAGTCCGATTGTTCATGATTGGTTAATCTTTTTGAGCGCTGATTTATTAGTTCGTAGCCAGTTGTCGAGCTTGTTCTTAAACGAATTGACCGAAGTAGCCGTAACAACGTCATTTGGTAGTGCATTCCAATTGTGAACCACTCTGTTGCCGAAGAAGTGATAGGCGGTAAGTAAGCGGGCGGGGTCACGAATGAGTTTAAGCTGATGGCCACGTGAAGTCTCTGTTCGTCCTTTCTTCTCAAGATGTCTCGAATGTCAGGCAGATTGTACTGGTTGGTCATTATCTTGTAAGTTTCAATAAGATCTCCTCGAAGGCGTCTATCCTCAAGCGTAGTGAGGCGTAGTGAGAGTAATCTATCCTCATATGTTTTGCGACGTAGAGCCTGCGGGATCTTGGTGGCCTTCCTCTGTACACTTTCAAGAAGGTTAATGTCTTTTTGGAAGTAGGGATGCCATATTTGGAATCCGTACTCCAACAGTGGTCTTATGTAGGTTTTGTATATCTTTCGAAAAGTATCAATCGTTACTGTTTGGAAGGACCTCCTTATGACATAAAGAAATGAGTTCGCCTTCTTAACAGTCATTGATATGTGTTCTTCCCATTTTAGATCAGATGTGATATTGACTCCCAGGTCTCTCTGAACACTGATTGGGGTTAAAACGCCTCCATCTAAGGTGTATGATACTCTAGGGTTATTGTTGCCTAAGTGAAGAATGTTACACTTTGAAGCATTCAGTTTGATTATCCAATCCTTTGTCCATGCCTGGATACGATTTAGGTCTTCTTGTAGTTGTCCTGCTTTGATAAGTGGATTTGCAAAGAACTTTGCATCATCAGCGAAAAATGCACACTCAGACTCTATGAGTTCTGCTAAATCTGTTATGAATATTCCAAAGAGGTGAGGAGCAAGTACGGAGCCTTGTGGCACACCACTTACAACTGGTTTTATCTGTGACAATGAATTGCCAACACGAACTTGAAATGTTCTACACAATAGGTAGTTTTCTATCCACTTGAGTAGTTGTCCACGTATTCCAAAGTGTTCTAGCTTCATTAAAAGACGTTGATGTGGAACCTTGTCAAAAGCGCGTTCAAAGTCAAGGTATACTATGTCAATAGGGTTTTTGTTGTCTAGTTCTTTGCTCCAACTATGAACACATGTTAATAGGTTTGTGATAGTTGATCTTTTCCGAACAAAACCATGCTGCTTCACTGTTATGATACATTCTTTATTCAAAAATAGTGTCAGCTTATCACAAATAATTCTTTCCATTATTTTCACTACCACACTAGTAAGACTTATAGGTCGAAAATTCTGAGGTTGAGTCTTATCCCCTTTTTTGTAGATTGGAGTGACTATTGCATGTTTCCAGTCCTGAGGAAGGTATCCAGATTCAAAGGATTTAGTTAGTAGTTCTGTCACGACTGGAGCTAGAATCTTTGCAGAATTAATAAGAACACAGCATGGTATTTCATCTGGCCCTGGAGATGATTGGATCTTTAGTTTGGAGATAGCCTTTTCAACATCCTGCACTGTAAATGATATATCGCTTAAATCGTTCTCCACATAAGCTGAAGAAGTTATTTTAGTTTTTGGGTCGATAGGAGGTTCCTCGGAGTATGCTTTTAGAAACTCTTCTGCAAAAGCATCTGCTATTCCTTTGGGGTCCGTAACCAGGTCTCCGTTGCAGGTTCTAATAGCCGGAGGGGTGCTCACTTTTGAAGTAGTGCAACGACGAATATAAGCATAGAAGGCTTTATCCCCGTAATCGATTAGTTTAGATTCGTATATGCTTCTTTGTTTCCTCGTCAAAGCTACACATTTGTTGTTTACTTCGCGAAAGCTAGTGTAGTCATTATCCGAGCCGGAAGATCTATATTTATCCCAATAAACCTTTTTATCTGCAATCAGTTCCAAGGCACACTTATTAATCCAAGGCTTGTTTTTAACTTTATTTTTAATGACTTTTTGTGGGGCATGCTTATCAGTAGTGGTATTAATTGCTTTCAAGATTCCTGTCCACAATTCCTCCACGTCACGGGAGGGAATCAGTGACTGTACCAGATTCTCTTCCAAATCCACATTATAGTTATCAAAGTCAATTGATTCAAAGAATCTCCTAGTTTTTGATTGATTTTTTGATGTTTGTACATAACATTGTAGGCTAAACTCGAGTGTAATATGATCACTTTTACCAATTGGTGGTCTATATAATATTTCTTTAATCAAGGATTCCTCATTTGTCATAACTAGGTCCAGGAGTGAAGGCATGTTGCCTTGCCGAAACCTGGTAGGTTGGCATACCAATTGTATAAGATTACTATTGATGAAAGCTTCCTTAAACAGTTCCGCTGAATCAGACTGTGCATGATCTACATTGATCGGCCATTTTATTGATGGGTAGTTGAAGTCTCCAGTGATTATTAGTGTATTATTTTCTGATGCTGATACAAGATTGGCCAGTAATTTAGTGTCTCTAGGTCTCCACACTGCGTCGTCTGTGTCATCTGGTCGATATACCCCCACCCCCCAAATAAAGGACATTAGGTAGATAAGGGAAGACAAAAACATGCAGATACCACGCTAAAAAAGTATTAGAACATAAATTACATTGAAGTGTTTCATTCAAGATAAGGCACCCTTTGGCTTGGAACTTTATAACAGCTATTGAGGTCTTGCTGGATACGTCAAAGTGAGCTGATGTAGGTCAGCCTTGAGTTCAGCAAGTCCAAATCACTTGCAATACTAAACTTTAGGTATTAGTTTATGATAAGGGAAGGCAACTGATCTCTGACTTTGAGATAATTTAGAAAACAAACATTTCTAAAAATGAATCAGGTTCACGGCTAAATATCATAAGAGATCAAGTCATTCAAAATCCTTTGAAGGTAAGGCGACCAGAGGCATATTTGGCACCCCATATATGTGCCAACAAAGCATAAAAAACCATTACATAAATATTTTTTAATTTATTATTTGAACCCAATTGCTTAATTAAGTTAGTATAAAATGAAAGACCCTATATTTGGCACATACACATTTTGCAGAAGCAATACTTACGAGACAGTCTTAACCAATTGGTATCCTCACTATGTTTTCCACGTAAGAGCTGGTGTTAATGTTAGTAGCCAAATATTACTAAAACAATCATTGTTGATCGGATTTGTAAAACTGTAATGCTTTGCTAAATAACAAAGTATGAGTATAAATAAACTAACAATAGTACCTACTTATGTTCTGTCGCATGGCGCCTATTTGTTTAAGGGACAACATAAGCTGTTCAACGGTTTTTTTTTCTGGGATAAATGGTTCCGTGTTGCCTTATACAAAGTGCTTTTTCACCAAAGTAACTGTTTTGTTTCTAAGAATATTTCAAGAATTTAATTAGGTAGCGACTCAAGAATTTCAAGCACGTTTCAAACATCGAGTGGTTCATTCCTTTCATAGCTAGATACTCGTTAGTTTTTGTTTGAAAATACAAAAAATCTCGGCAGAGATTTCTTTCTAAAACATGTGTCAAGATTGTCAAGTGTGTTTTTAAGAGTTTTTCGTTTAACTTTTTCAGTATTTAACACGAATGCCACCAACGCACATGGAATTCATGCGGTACCTGGTACCATAAATGGTGGCAGCGTCTTATAAAAGTTAGTTTCTATGGATCAGTGGCCGACTCTGGTGATTGAGTTTTAAGTCTGCCAAGGCTTTCGTCACAACTGACCGACTTAGAAGTGGAGACATACGAAAGAAATGAAGCCCGGAAACGATCAGTTGTGTCTGCCACTAGAGGATACCCATCCGTGCTGTGACCGTATGACAAAGGTCGCTTAACTTCGGTGATCAATCAAGAATTACTCAACAATGAGTGCTTTAAAATTACAGTAGGTCGAAAAATCTTCAATGTTTTGGAATTGTTTTGGTGTAAAGTTTTATCTTAGTTCGAAACTTATAAATGCAAGGTTAGCCGCTGGATTAGGTTTGAAGTGCAATCGAACTCGTCTTGAACTTGAGTTCTCCAAAGTTTCGAGAAGGGCAATAGGGGCGAAATCGAATTGAATCCTTCGATCTTTTATGTTTTCAATCAGAATATATTACGCTTTTGACCTGGTTTTACAGATAATAAGAAAAAGTGCCTCAAATGAATGTAGAGGGAATTTTAAATTTCGATGAATTTTCTATAGCGGTTTTACTTTGTAACACGCGGAAAGCAATATTATTTTAGCGCCCTGGCATCAATCAGAGGCGGAATAATAAACGCAGTTGAAAGTGATGTTTTTTGTTACAAAATGGGAGATTATTTAGAGGATTAACTATCTGACCTTCTCTTGCTTCTGTGAGCGTTTGTTCATAGTTTGAGCCCAGTACCATTATGGGAGTGAAAAAATATGCGTTTTAGGAGATATCCTTATCTCCTAAAATTATTATTGTAGGCCAGTTCAATTCGGCTAGTCTAAGAAGATAACTCATAGGTTAATACTTATCTTTCTGTGGATTATTCGTTTACGCGATCAAGTAAAAAACTCGTCTTCAGTACGCTTACCATCCCAGTAATATAAAAGCTTTAAGTATAAAATTTATGGTATCCGCAAAATAATTTGGCTCCGTTTTCAGTAGATATTATCGCACACGCGTGTTTATGGAGACGAGGCGCGGTAATTGCTCGCAAAGCGGCTGGCAAATTATACCTGGCAAGAAGTATGGCAGTCATAACGCTGGAATTACTATACAAATCGCGGACAACGAAGGAAACATACTAGAATAGCTTGAAGGGCTCTTCAATTTGCAAGGGCTTTTCATAGTGACCATTTTTGCAAAAGGTTTCGCAAAAACCGCCATGAGCGGCAATGTAATGAACCTAAGCGGCATAGGCAATGTTAGAACCACGAGAGAAGCCGAATCTGTGGTGATATGTTTCTACAAGGTTGGCATAGATGTTGCTATGATGTCAGCAGGTTTTGCACAAACGCACGAGTACCCATCGTGCTATGAACGTCTAGGCTGTGATGACCCTTGCTATTTGTTAAGCTGTAGAAAAAGAGTCAATGTTTTTTTTTAAAAGAGTCAATTCTTTTTTTTACAAGTCACACCCTTAAAACGTTTTTGATTCTACTATTTAGTTCAGGACCGTGTAACAATTTAATATGAGCACAAATCATAAAAACAAAACTGAATCGGAGATAAAAAGGCGACAATATCTAGCATACAAACCATGTTTGCAATATTGTAGAGCAACTTGAAACAATGATTTCCCGCAAAAATATTTAGTGCATTCTGTGAAACCTCAAAGCTTTGTGGCCGTTTCCAGCAAACCAAGGTGGAGTAATACTCCTGAGCTAGTAGCATTTGTTACCCACACACTACATATTGTATGCGGTTGAATAATATCCTACAACACACTTGGGGATAAATTTCATTATGCCTTTATGTTTGAGAGCGAGAAATTCTTTTGTGCCTGTTGTTTTACTCAGATTTTTTATTTCATTTAAATTCGAGACGGCGAAGCACGATCCTTTGTACGACTGTTTTATATTTACGAGCCCAAGGCCGTTCCTGTTTTATGTACCACTTTTAGGACGTTTGAGGGTTTAGTTCGCTTTTCTATTGAGACCCACCTTATCAGGTTCGACTTAACATTGGAGAAATCAATATTCACGGGTAACCTAAAATTGTCCCGGTTGAGGGATTGTTCGTTATTGTCCCTATGTACCTACCTACTTACCTACTAGTAGGAGGACATAAAAGAAACGAAAACAATCAATTGACAACTTTATTCCTAATAAAACTAGCTCGGCCGTATGGGCTAATAGTGGGTTACGCAGGCTGATTCTATTACGTCGTTAAATTAACTAAATGTGTCTTCCTTTCGTCCCGTTCAAGTACTCTCCTGGAGTGTGCCGTAGGAGTGGCAACCGGAGATCCGTCTGCTTGGCAAATCCAGTCGGAAACGAGACAGCTCGCTTTAGAGTCCGGCCGGAAGCGAAGACAGTCTATTCTAGACTTTGGACCCTGGAATGCCCGTCAAGCTAACATTAAAGCCAGGTCATAAAATTGGGGTGAGCTCCCACGGCAGCACAAAAGCGGAGGCACTAAAATGTTCATGATGCCGTGGAAGTTCAAAATCAGAAACGGGAGAATGAAAATGATGATTACGTTACTACATGACATGATTTTTTAGAAAATGAGAGGGTTGGCAAAGATTTGTGAATGACATGAAAAATGAAGTAGAATCAACGACAAGAACGAAACAAAATCACGATAATTATATCCATTAAGGTAGACATTATTTCAAAGAAGAAGGCAATCAAGTTCCTTTGAAACGATAAGAAACCTTTAGAAAAATCTACGGTGTAGCGTTGTGCTGTGTGCGTTATTAAGTAAGTATCGTAAGGATTTTGGCATCTTCATTTTCCTTTAGATTGATAAAACCACGAAAAACTTTGACTTGGATAATATAGCCTATGTTTTACATACATACATACATAAAATCACGCCTCTTTCCCGAAGGGGTAGGCAGTGACCACAGTTATGAGAGAGAGAGAGAGCCTATGTTTTACGCATTCTAAATGTTTATTTGACTGCACCTGCCGTCATCACACCAAAAAACAGGATATCTAACACAAACCTATATTTTGTTTTGACGTGAGCATGACGCAGTACCTGAACCACGAAACGGGCCTCAAACTATCCAAGAACAATACTTACACGGCCAAGCGATCATAAATTACCTGAAATGCTGTACCAGAAGACCCTGACACACTCGCGATTACTATATTTTCCAATGGTCTTTCTTAAACTTTCGCGATCGACTTGTGATACATGATTTTAATGGTTTAAATGTCTTTACTATTCTTATTGCAACACAGCCGAAACGTCGGGAAATAATAAAGCGATAAAATCCTGTACACGTATTTTTCAAATCTAAATAATAAAAAAAAGGTAAATTTTGTATTAACAGTCGTAAAACCCACGTTCACTGGTGTCACTTCTGGACACATGTACCACATGGACATGCCTCTTCATACTTGGCCATAGGGTCTTAAATGACGATCAGTAAAAAAGTCTAGTATCACATCTAATACAGTCGTGACTGTTTCGTTTGAGTTCGTCAGTGTCTTCTGGTAGAAAGGTATGTTTAGATGAAACAGCAGAAACATAGCAAGTCATCCTGCTACATTACTCATTGGTACGGGCTCTGTCGTATTTCTTGTATGTAATAGAAAGTAACAAACGTTTTGACTGACGTGTCTAATATGGCACTTATTGAGAATTATTGATGAGTTGAATGGCTGTTATTAAGTATTGGCTTGTAGTAATAACAGAGCCTAATGATGGTCTATAAAGAGTTACGATTTAGGGTAACTGAAGGAAAATATTTAGGATTTCTAGTGGTTTACAAATCGGAGGTTTACAATGGAAGGAACATGAGTAGAATCACTTAATGTTAGGGATATTCAAAGTGATCCCAGAAGCGGTCCTCCAGAAGAAATTATTTTTGACTTTGATTTTGAAACCTTCAGAGAAGCTAAACACTCGGTTCCCGTAATAAAGACGAAAAGTCACGGACTTTAAAGGGTGAGCAGCAAGAGATGTGCAAGTATAAGTGCACGAAAGGAGCCTCTGATGCGCACTAAATAATCCTTTTACCACACTGGTTCGAAGGAACTTGTGACACGACAAGAAGAGGGGTAAGTAAGTAAGTCCCTGTAATAAAAATGAAAAGTCGAGACCAACTTGTAATAGGCGAGCTGTCACTAGCTGAAATGAACTCTATTTACAGGCAAGGACGATTTAAAGTCCTTGTTTACAGGACAACCACAGCGCTAAGACACCAAGCAAAGTACAACCACGAACTAACATAAAACAGAAAAATTCAGTGAACTACTTGCAGTTGAATAAATCAGCATTGAATGTATTTCCTCGACAAATGAAAGAATTTATCACACAATCACACTTCTGTCTTTCAATGTAAAGTGAGCGTTCTTTATTAGGACGTAAGACTTACTTTTAACTCAACTGAAATTAAGTAGTATTGAGCTTGAAATACGATCCAGTATCGAATGATTACAAATTATTGTTATGACGTTAAAGTGGAACTTCCGTGAAGTACAGTCAATATCAGATTTACGTTACGCCTAAGGTAGTTGAAGTAATCAGATGAACATAAGATACATAGATTGTTGTAAGTGACATGGCCAATACGTAGGCATAAAACCTCGCCTTATGATTCTTCAGGAACAAGTGTAACAATTATTTTTCTTCTTTGTGACCAAACTCCAAACATCGACATTAATTGTTTAGCCAAGAAAGGAGTCAATATGGAGATGAAAAGTGATAAGAGAGTGAAAGTTTGGTAGTTATACCTATGTAAGTAATAAGGTTAATTCTGTGTGATTGGGTGACCTTCTGTTCACTTATATTGTTTTGTTTGTTTACGTTTTAACCTAATTTTTTCTATATTTAGTTTCTGTTATTGTTTTAGTTTTTTTTGTGTTACCTATGTGCCTAATTTTTAAGAAGACAATTTGTTGTGACGACCACACGCATGTGGGTTTAGTCTGAGTGATTCTGACGCTAACTGTACATTTCTTCCTAGCTCAGTTTTCACATATGGAACTTAAGACGGGAACAATGAGATCGAATCACGGTCTCAATGGACTCGAATTACTCGGTTATTGGCAACTATTCGTTCTAATTCAAACACAGTATTGCTAACTCGCTCCTGGCACGTGTTAAATTGAAAACAAACATTTGTTCTGGGTATTCGTTTAATTTGTAATCGTGAGTAGAAAATCGCATCAAACAATATTTTCGTCTCCATGTTTACGGAAACTCGGATGAGGCGTGACATAAGCTTGAACTCAAGATTCAAGCTTATGTTAAAATTCTGGAGTTTATAATAAAATTATGTAGAATTAAGAAAGTTTTCCCACCCGTTTACGTCTTTAAAATTTGTGTAACTCGATAAAATGTCGTACTAATTCTAAATTAATTATGGCTTAAATCGTTCGCGGCAGAGAATGTCGCCGGAATAATTGCTTGTCTTGTAGCTTTTCGTCAAAATAGGGGGAAACTTGTTTAAGATGTCAGTACTGGAATTGACATAATTGGAATACCGCAGACAGGGAATATTTTGTTCGTTAAATTGGTTCAGAAGCCAGATGAATTTTCGTTTGTTGGGGGAGCATCTACCGCATCAAGAGCTTGTATTTAGTTATGAATACTGTGATTTCTTGCCATGATTCTTCACGGGATTTGTGAGACTGATTCTATGCATTTTTGAGGTATTCCTATAGATTTCCCCTTTACGTTTAAGCTTCAGGTCATAATGGCGGCCACTTACAATTAAGAACTGATGATCAGACATTGCCAGTATCGATTTAGAAGCGAAAAATCGTTCGAACTGGGGCTGGAACTGTATTGAGGCTTTAGTTCAACAACACTGTTTTAAAAATATATTTGTTATGAACTTTACTTCACTAAACGCGGAATTGAACCCACAACCAATAGTTATTTCAGTAATGCTCTGGATCATGAATTTACCAAGCACAGGTTTAATTAGAACCAAATTTTACTTTCTCATGGTCTCGACCAAGATTTTAATTACTGACACCCTTTTGAAGTTGGATGAGATTCACCAATTTCAACACTAACCTGCCTCGTACTCTACCAGCTTTCAGTCTAATTTGAACGCAATTGTTGTAATGTTAGGACTCAATTTTGCGTATTTTTTATGGTCAAAAAAAAAACTATCTACACACTGGCTATAACAGTGTCATATAAAATTGAGCTGTTTCACTATAAGAATAGGTTCAAAATAGCTTGCATGGTGACCGTTTCTTCAAGTTTTGCTGTTGATTTGATGTTTACAAAACGTTTTGGTCAATCAACATATCTATCAAGCTTTACTTAAATCTTTTCACCACACTGATTTGAAAGAATCTATGACATGACAAGAAGAAGAAGAAGCTTTTTAGCACATTTTACAATGAACAAATTAACCGGAAACCGCAGTAGAGGACGGCCCCTACTAGATGGAAAGACGATCTGGTAAAGGTTGCTGGGAGCCGTTGGGTGCAGGCTGCACAAGATCGATCGCTGTGGAAATCGATAAGGGAAGCTAATAATGTGTTCGCGAGTGAATCTTCTACTTAAAACGTCCTTTTTATTCTGTGCCATTGATACAAAGTGTCTTGACTTAATTAATTTCTAAGGGGACGATAATTCCCCGAACGTTAATGAACGTTTTATCAAAGGGTAACCTAGTAGAAACGCCATTTAGCTTCAAGTTTCAATGAATAATTTTGTTACATTAGATTTAAACCATTTCTGTTTTTATTTGATAAAAATTTTAGAAATTTCGTTTAGCACCAGGTAGACAACCAGCCAAATAGTCTGATGATCTTGTAAAGGCATTGGGTTGGGTTCAAGTGGCCGTTTTAATTAGATTGTCATTGCTAGCGGTCACCCATCCGTTTTATCGGCACACATCTACGACCAAACTTCACTTCAAAATAATTATTGATGATATACTTTTAATATATCCTGATTTGGTTAAAAATATACTAGTAGTACTAGATGATGGTGAGATACTTGTAATATAAATAACGCTGTCCCAAAGACCCCAGAAAAAGTAAATTTTATATAATTTAATAGTCAATGTTACCTTTTTGTGATGTACAGCTATAATTTTTATGATTCATATGTTGGGTGCCGTTCTTCGATGTATGTTTATCTCATAACCCACATATTACGCTTTATGTGACCATTTTCTAAGTTATGGTTGTTGTATATTGTTGTAAAAAAAACTTTCCGCGCTTATTTTTGAGGCAAACTCATTTTAGTGCTAAAAGGAAATACAATATTTTTTCAAGCTTTGATTTGGCCGGGTCAAATCTTACAAGCTGAATCTAAACCACTTCCAGGTGTCTGATTGAGCTGAGACCCCACATAATGAAGGACAAGGGCAAGAAAATGATGATGAACGGATTCTATGAGTCAGGAGAATTACTGTTTAGCCATTGTGGTCCCAATGAAGAGCAAATACCTACCTTCTCTTCGCGGTCCAACGCTGTAACAGGCCAGGTGAGAGTCCAGCTCATCCCGTCATTTGATACTAGGTCTTCCACGTCTTCGCGTCACATTTCAATCGAGGAATTTGTTAAACACAATTCCTCAGAAAGCCACATCTAAAGTCTTGCAAAATGAACATTACATAGGAAAAACAAAATTAGGTATTAGATGCATAGCAACTTTCGATTTACTTTGTTCACTTTCCCTTTAAAGTTGGGTATCATTAGTGGTACGTATCCGTTTAATATTTATTTATGTATATAGTTTTTATCATCTACAACGTTTCCGGACGTCTAGACACGTTGCAGACGTTAAGTAAAAATTATTATCATCCGGTACTTAAACATTACTTGTATGAAGGAAGGAAATGCCACTTCTAGCTCTGTAGCTAAAAAAAATTGAACTTGATGAAATTGTTGAAATTGAATTGACTGTTCAGTGTTCTATCCTACCTAATATTTATGGTAGGAACTTATGAAAGTTTGTATGTTTACATGTTTAAATAGTGGACCGCTTTTTATGACAATTAAAATATTGTAGTAGTTAAAAAAAACTGAGGCGTTGCAATCAGACCATAATTGCAAAAAAATGTTTGACTTATCTACGTAATTTTACGTTATTTTCGGTTATTTACTACAAGTACAAAGAAAAAACAATTAAAACTCAAAATCCAGCAATCTTCGTAAAACACCGCGCCCAATACAGCAATCTTCAAATGCTGTTTTCTCCGGATATAATTTTTTTTTCGGAAAATCCTTTTGGATTTGGTTGTGTGTTGGGATGTTGTACCTACCCCTTTCGGCTTCGGTAGACTTCTTTTTACATCCTATATAAATTAACATGAAGACAACTATAACAAACGGTAGAAAATATCTAAGACCGTTGGGTATTCATTCAAGATAAAATCTGATATACATACGATCCAAGACATCTAGGAATAGAAAAAACTGGGCAAGCTTATTTCATTGACAGCACAATTATTTCACGTTCAATGAATAGTTTGACAATAAATAATCAAATTCAAATTATTACTTAGAAAGGCGTAAGTTATATTAATCGATTCACCAAAAGTTGACGCACGATCACCTATCGGTTTACAATTCAATGAATATGAATTAAATTGATAGATTAGTAAAAGGTGACTTGAAATGGGTCACCTCAACGGTGATTAAGGTTCTGACCTTTATAAATGGGGTACGAAAATAAAAGAAATCAATGTAATATTAAGAAGGATTTCGGGTTGAACGGTGGAATATTTAATATGACTGTTTTCAAAAATCCAAAAGGTTGCTCACTTTTCTCAATAAAACAATGATAGTAATGAGAGTGAATGAGGCAAAAGTTGTCGTAGCAAGTGGAGATCCGTGGTCTCTGCATACCCCTTCGGGAAAGAGGTGTATAAATAAATATAGTATTTCAAACTACAAAAGTAACGGTAGATTCCCCTAAATACAATAATTTTGCAACATTCTGTATATGGCGGTGTGTATGAAAAGGTTGCGGGTTCGATCCCCGCGGCGGGACCAATGTTTGTATGATCTACAAATATTTGTCTCGGGTCTGGGTGTTTCTATGTATAATATGTATGTATTTACAAACAAAAAGTATATAAGTAGTATATCAGTCATCTAGTACCCATAACACAAGCTCTGCTTACTTTGGGGCTAGATGATGCTGTGTGAAAAAGTCCAGCATTATTTATTTATTTATTTATTTATTTATGAAGTTTCGCTTCCAAAACCTCCTGATCCTAAATGCTGTTTACACCATAAAACACGTGTAACTGAAAACAATGATGCGTTGTTGGCAGCGACCTATACTGCGGAATAATGGACTAAACAAGCCGTGCATTTAGGTTGTTTTCATTTACAGTTGTATTCTACGAAACCCGTTCAATATGCACACGTTTAGTTTTGCAGGCGAGAAGCCACAACACAGCTTGCGCTTTATTACATTGTAGGTATAATAGTTGTATATTTTAGGCTATTTAAGTCGTTAAGCCATGACGGAGGCCTTATGGTGGCCTAAAAACTCCGTCACCAGAGTTGGCCACTGACTTATACGTACTTACTTTTACTGAGTGCCAAGTGGCCAAGTGTCAAAACATTATCATTATAAGTATAAATTAAACAGTGCCAAGTGGCCAAGAGTCAAAAACTGAGTTCGTAGAGATAATAATGGCCAGAAGGCCTCCGTCATGGCTCAACGATATTATAGCTAAGATTGTCAATTTAACGAAAGCGTACATTTTTTACAGAGTAACATATAAACTTAACCTGAAAACTTAGCTTAAAAACGGAAGAAGGTAACAAGGTAGAAAAAAACCTAAGTACTCTTTCTAAATGTAGTTCAAAGTGCAAAACAAACTCAATTCAAGAAAACTATAATTTCGTACATTAAAAATTCTGTTCGCGTTATCGTGTATGACCGTGACACCATGCGGGCACCGTTTCCATTGTACCCCGATATTACAATACAAGTAGTGTTACAACGAAAAGTTACAAATGATAATTTTTAGTGCTTTGTGGTTTAGAGATTTTTAGATTTTATTATCTGTTTTATTCAGATTACTGAGGCTGGTTTATTTTGTTTTATGTTTGCTATTAATTCGATGAAATTTCTGTCTATGCACATAATGGATCAAAAGTATATGTGGGTGATAAGTAATTTTTACTTTTTTTGTATAACTTACTTTTCACGATAGGAGTAGATTTTAATGCAGACACATTAATGAATTAAAATAAAGAATATTCTACTCGCAATTTCTCCTTTTAAAATTATGTACTTAATGTAAAATAATTGTGCAACTGTTTGTGTCAAGTGGCAGGCCATGGCGCTGGGCCGAAATGACTGGAAAACTTGAGGGAGGCCCAGCAGTGAGACAGCGAGGCACATCTTTTTACCATATAACCCAGTTAATAATTATACTCAGACTTCGCACGTTCTTAACGTTTTCTGTCTACGATTCTCGTACCTCAATGTAACCGGTTACAAGCAACCCGTTGCGACTACAAAGGTTGTCGAGCGGCCGGCGGTCAACGACCTCGGCTGACCGTCGCCTGCGCACCTTCGCCACCACGTGGAGCTTTAGCACAGTTCTTGGGATTTTTATACTGAATAACATAGTAACCTTCGTCTGTTAACATTCCGACATATATTCAACAAAATGACAACACATTTAACACCGTCATTCCCAGCACATTTAAAAATATAATTCATTTTTGCAAAACCTCACTCTTTGATATGACATGTTTGAGAAAAGTGTTCCTGATGAGAAATGGCGGCGATTCAGACCAACTTGTATTTTTTTGCTGACTTTTTGTATTTTTTTTTTGGGTAAAGGTTCAAAATAAACCTTGATTTTCCTAAGAAAAAACTACTACTACAAGAAAAGATAGCTAGTAGCTACTTTTTCTTAGGCAACTTAAAAACTCTGCCATCAGAATTGGCCACAAACTCGTACGAACTAACTTAGAAAGTAATAATTTTACGTTTTATTCAATGGTTAAATTAAACTTCACAAAGGAGGTTGTACTTCGCTGGTTCTAAGGCTCCATAATCCGTCCCAAGATCACAATACAAGCTTTCACTGGAGAAACCAGTGCGGCAAGTTTCTGTTTAAGCTTTAATAAAGCCTTAGTTTAAAAGGTTGGGTAAGAGCAAGTCCAAAACAAGAAGACCTAAAGAGTAAATAAGTAAAATCAGGTAACAGTCAGTAGATATAAAAAGTAACATACATACATAAAATCACGCTTCTTTCCCGAAGGGGTAGGCAGAGACCACGTCTCCACTTGCTACGATCCCGACACACAACTTTTGCCTCATTCACTCTCATTACATTCTTCATACACGCTCGCCGGTTTAGGGTACTTTTGACCTGGCCCTTCTCCAAAATGTCGCCAATTTGATCCAAGAAGGTTCGCCTAGGCCTTCCCCTTCAAAAGTAAACTAAAAAGTAACCTATATTCGTAATAATTCGTACTACTGCCGATGGGAGTTTTTGGGTCAAGACCATCATACATGGCGTATCAACATTAGATATCGCTTTAAAAATGCGAATTTTTAGTACAGCTCTAAGTAATAAGTAGCCGTCTCCAACCTAACTCTATCGAAAAAGCTGTAGTTTTTAACGAGCACTATTTCATTAAGCATTAAGTGAACAGCACGTCTACTCCTCGAAAATTTTGTCAACTGCTAACTTTCGATGCTTCTAGAATTCTAATAAGTACTTTCTATGGACTTTACAAATATCGAATCACATACATAGTATAAGTTCTGCCCAAATGACATTAGTTACGTGACATTAAACTGAATGAGACCTTAAGAATAAACTTATAGTACAAGCTTTGCTTAGTTTGGGGCTAGATGATGCTGTGTGAAATGTCCAGCATTATTTATTATTTATTTATTATTATTTTATTCATCCCTAGATGACCCTAAAAAGTTTGTAGTTGCTCTATACTTCAGATCATGATCAATATGTTTTCAAATCAAGAGTCAATAAGTAAGTAGGTTCGTATGAGTCAGTGGTTCTGGTGACGGTGTTTTTAGGCCGCCTTAAGGCCTCCGTCATGGCTTAACGACTTAAATAGCCGGGACCGAGAATTTAACGTGTCCTCCGAAGCACGGAAGCGCTCAGATGAAAATGCCACTGGCGGTCACCCATCCACATATAGACCGTTTTGAACGTTGCTTAACTTCGACGATATATCAAGAACGACTAAGCAAGCACGACCACGAGCGCTTCAATAAGTTACATGTATGTGGCCAAATAAGCATTCGTGTAAGGATATTTAGATACGAAGCTGCGAGCAATAGCTTTATAATAACGTTTACCAATTTTACCTTTTCTAACACATCATCATCATCATCATCATCATTCAGCTTATGGTAGGCCACTGCTGGACATAGACCTCCCCTAGTGCGCGCCATTGCGCCCTGTGCTCAGCTCGACGCATCCAGCTTCTGCCGGCAGCCTTTCGCAGATCGTCACTCCACCTGGCCGGAGGGCGTCCTACACTACGTTTGGCGAGTCGCGGTCTCCACTCAAGAGCTATGTCGACAACTTTGCTTCTATGTCAGATAGTAGGGGAACAAAGTAGGGATTCAAACACAAAGGCTTTCCTATCCCTGAGCAAATTTCCTGATCTTTAAATTGTAAAACTTTATTTTGCAGTATAGTAGGTAATTTTCACAAAATAAGAGCAACACCTCCCATATTCAATTAGGCACTTAACTTCCAACAGCCCAGTCCCACTTTATACAATGCCCCTAAGAAAGGTCCCGGGGGCTTAGAAAAAACTCGTAAATTTTGCGACCAACAATATTTTCTACTTGAAAACAGGCTAACGGAGTGGACGTGGAATTCCGCTGTAAATCACGCTTAAACTCGAGTTGGGCCGAAATTGAGTGGTCTAAGCCTTGCAGTGTAAACCGTCTAAACTTCTGCCAGAGGATTGGTTTATTACTATAGAAAATATGGATTGAATTGTCAGAAATTTGCAGATTTGCGACATTTGATTATGACACAAGTCTGCAAATATCTGATACCATCTATGGTTATATATGACCTCTACTTTTACATATACACATAAAACGTGGTCGTGACGAGCACTACCATTCTTGGAACTACCTTTTAAAGCTCAAAATAACAGGATCACGACTGTACCCGAAGAAATCCTTTGAAGATGATGACAGCAAGGAGAAAATAAGCAAACCTTGGCTTGTTTATTTTTCAAAATAAGTAGCGTAATCCTGATTGTAAATTGGCAGTCACTCCGGAAGCTCTAAGAGCGTTTAGTATAAAATCGGCAACAGAGAAAGTTACTTTCGTTAAGCGTCGAGTGTGTAATTAGGGTGATTTTTCCTCATTCATAAATCTGTGCAAATGACGATTTGATTTTCCCATTGAATTATTATTCCTTCGTGCAATTTTATAAACTTCATTCAAGCTTGTTATATTACCTTATTTCAAATTAGCTCAATATGGCCAGGAGTCCGAAACTAACAACAGAGCAGAACAAGTAAGGGACAGTACGGTAGTTTATGAAGAGATATAAGGGAAGAGTGGAAGAAACTATGCAACACATACGTACGTATGTATATTTTATGGGTCATTAATACATCAAGCAAAGAAGCAATAGGTCCTTCTGCCTATCATGACTGGTAGTTGGACCTTTAGACACATACTGTCTAAAGGTCTCAATCTGTGGTATTACAAACACTACACGACCAAATTACATATTTTTATTCATGCATCCAATGCATGTAATCCTCGCCAACGTAGAAGCAGAGCTCGTTTTCGCTTGCAAATTCAAGTGTCATTTCAAAGTAATTCGTTTGGTCTTTCAAACGTGGTGTACAGGGAAAAGTGAGCTTTATCTGCGTTAGTGGAAATACAGGTTAGAAATGAAACTAGCCTTTGAAACAGGTTTTGGTCGTGGTCTGTGTACGCCTTGCTATTGTTTAGTGAAATCACTTTGTGCTGGTAACTTAAAGCCACGCTTTCCAAAACTTCTACCACCGTCATAGAATAAATTACGTTTAAAGTTTTGAAAGAAAGAAGAAAAATAAACTTCTTATATCTTAAATAATGATAAGATTAAGTAAATTCAGTCATACTGTTTTTGAATCCCTCATACACTCCCATACCTAGACAAAAGTATTTAAATAAATGTTCACGCACGCTCTCTCACACACACATTCACTGACACACTCACACACACACACATACACACATTTATCATACTCACTTACACATACACACTTTCACTCGCATACTTATACATTCACACACTCGCTTATACTGACCTACACTCCCCCAAATCACTTGAAACCTTCCACTGAACTGCGATACAATACCCTAATTCATAGTTGCTGAATACCCCTTTTGTCTTTGTATAAATGTAATTTGAAAATGCACAATCACATCTTTGGATATATCGAACAGTGTAATAGCTGTGGTAACTTATTAGATATTCAATGTTGGTCACCACGACACAGGGTATCCTAGTGTGGCGACCAAAGTTAACATAAATTATTAGATACCTAAGCCTAGATTCTATGTATGTTTCTTTACTTGTATCTGCTGTTGGAAACAAATAAAATAAAATAAAATAAAATAAAAAAATATAGTTTTTGTTTGTAATACATTAATATTATACATAGATACACCGAGACCCAGGACCCGGGAAAGTAAAGGAAAGTTGAAAAACAAAACTCAGGGATTTGTTATAGCCATACGTACCAATTGCTGTAATAATAACTATGATATAGCGGTAGCTACTTCTCATATTATAAATCAGAAATAGAGTTTCTCAACCATTAACCAAATATTATTACTAATTTATATTACTATTGTAACTGTTGTATATGATGTGGAGAAAATAAAACTTTATTCTTTTCTATTCTATTCTAAATCAAAACACAACAAACTGCATGCCCATCAAAGCAAATAATTTTAAGACTATTTTGTCGGAACATCTTAGGAGCTAGTAACTTTCATCTTTAAAAAGAATATCGTTTTACTAGATCTATATTAAGTGTTTAAGAAGAGAACCGTTAGCGGGTTAAGCGTCGTTTTCAGGTACTTTAAGATAAGCAACCTTTAGAATAACGGTGAATTTTTCAACATTTTAAGTAACATCAATTTGATATCATCATGTTAAAGAGAAAATAGCTTTTATGGATATAGCATATAAAGTGGCAGTGGGCGGGGCACATAGCTCGTAGAACTGACGGCCGTTGGGGCAAAAAGGTTCTCGAGTGGAGGCCACGCACCGGAAACCGCAGTAGAGGACGGCCCCCCACTAGATGGAAAGACGATCTGGTAAAGGCTGCTGGGAGCCGTTGGGTGCAGGCTGCACAAGATCGATCGCTGTGGAAATCGATGGGGGAGGCCTATGTTCAGCAGTGGACACTAGATGGCTGACATGATGATGATGATATAAAGTAAGGACAGGCGATACACAAACCTATCAAAGGAAAGAGATAGATGGAAAGAATTGAGGAGACCTTTGCCCAGCAGTGGGACAGTATAGGTTGAAATGCTTTTTATTGTTTGGATTTTCGTTCTTGAAAAGTAAGTTCTTGTCGTGTCACAAGCTTATTTGAACCACTATGAAAGGATTACAGATATCAAAAATATTTCACCTAAAAAAAACTTAGGCCTTTACATCTATATTAGATGATTTATAAAGCGTCAGGAGGCAATCCATGCCTACGCTTAACGGGACTTTGTAGTGCCTGGGACATTGTTTGAGATGGAATAGGCTTGCCCAGCACCTAAACCATCCTCTCAGCCCACAGGAAAGACGAAGTCAATACGTGTGGAGCTGACTAAGCTGCGGGTTTCCTCACGATGTTTTCCTTCACCGTTAAGAGCTCGTATTATAGCTCATATTTTTACGCAACGAAAAATCCGAGCACTTTGATCCACGGCCGGGATTCGAAAGTCGAGGCACAACCCCATTCGACCAACACGGCTCTTCTATTCTGCCTAATAGCAGACAAATACAGAAAAAAAAAAGTTTCATAAAACCACATGTAGCATGTCATGTCATTCAATAGACCGCAAATTACAATAGCCTACAGTAGGTACAACTACCATGTTTATACTAGATAGGTACAAGCGTGTCAAGGTTCGACATTCTAACTGGTTTACACAGACTTACGTAACGGCTTTACAGAAATATCAACAACAAAATTCAACCGCAAAAAGAATCAAGTATTCAGGCAGTTCTTAAACAGACAAACGGTTTGACATTTTTTTTAAATTAGTCTATTGTGCTGATGGTGAGAGATGGTTGGTGAAATATAGGGAAGACATTTGCCCAGCAGTGGTATTGAAATTTTGATTTTTGACAGCTGAAAAAATTTAGGTAATTAAGTACTTATTCTTTACTTTGTTGCAGTAAGTAGAACAGATATTGTCATGAGTGTGAAGCAATTAGGTAACTAGTAGTATCAATGAACACGAACGAGAATGTGTGTTGAGAAAATGTCTTATTAAAATGTTCGATTCCGACGGGATTCGAACCCGCAATGATCAGACGACCCCTTCTCAAGCCGAAGTGCCTTGAATCACTCGGCCACAGAATCAGTAACGTCGCATTCTAAATGAAATACTTAGGTTTGGTTTACACTACAAAAATTTAAAAAAAGTATGCGAGTGTCGTGGAACCTCCGTGGAACACTCGGTTAGAACGAAGTTTCAACTTGGAAACTTGGCATTTGTCAAATAAATTATTGTCAAATATTAAAATCCTAGTACTAACAGTGTAACAATCTATGGACTGTTTTGCATCTGCGTACTTCGCACTGTGACGTTTTGTCCTATGTATGTGTCGTGACGGTTTTTTTTTCCTAGCCTCCATCCTCGATACCGTCCGAAAAGGAACTTCGTTCCAAAATTAATGTAGGTTGAGTTCATTACTTCTAATTGAGTCGGCAAGCTTGAAGAGTTAACCTTTATTACTTCAGGGTGCACAGCACAAAAAGATAAGAGTACCAGTAGACATTAGTACCACAAAAAATGTGGGCCTCGACTATTTTCGTCTAGCTTTTGAATTTCGAACTAACACGATATTTAAACAGATAATTTTTCTCGTAGTTTCTAGGTTTTATCAAGTAATTTCGGTGACATTTTACTAATGAAGCCTTGGGGATACGTAACAGGAGATTTGGCAAATGGAATGGGGAGTATTGAAGAAGATTTCATATTTGACGAAAGATTTCCGTTGGGAGTTTTGAAGACACAAGCCGCCATGTTTTTTTTTCAAAACCATCATGACATGACTTGACATGACATGACATGAATACATACCGATGTCGGATCGGATAATGTGAAACCGCTCTAAAGCCGCGTTGACACCATCAGAGTATACTCTGACAGAGTGGAATCTGATGGCTACTAGGACGCTACTCTGCTCGTGGCAACACCAATCAGAGTGCACTCTGATGGCTACTAGGACGCTACTCTGCTCGTGGCAACCCCAATCAGAGTGCACTCTGATGGCGGCGGCCAATCAGAGCGTCCTAATAGGTATCAGTGTCCACTCTGTCAGAGTATACTATAATCGTGTCAACGCGGCTTAAGTGGGATAAAATTAAAGTTAGGATGAGACCACACGAGCGTACCTATGTTAGGATAGAATAGGTCTCCCTGCAATTTTATCGATTGTTATTTTAAAACCAAATAAACAATTTCACCTCGCTGCATTCCCATTGCATAGAACTAGCCATTTGACAGGAAGATTTTACCTGAAACAAAAAACAAATCATAAGTCATTTAAAAACGATAATAAATACGGTGCGATAAAAATAAAAATTTTATTTTAGCTCCGACCTCTGAACCAATCGAAGACCTAGCTAATCAATTGTAACCATAATAAAGATGCAACACTATTTTCTTTTTATACAATCATTCTTCATAGGGATAATTATATCAGTGGACTATTTAACTACCGATGATGATGAGAATGTTAATTTAAACACGCTCCTTTAAAAAAAGTGGCGGACGAAGCCATAGACAAACTCCACGCTGGATAAAAACCTATCAGAATACTTTTTGTTACAAAATCTGAAGGAGACCTAATTCGTAATTCACGTGCCGCATGAACGGAAACCAATAAATAAAACAGTTACATCCGAGCGTAATCCACATTACGAAAGCTCACTAGTGATGTTAAAATGAAATTTTGACCGGTTTTCATTGTTTTCGATAAGAAAACAAGGAAATGTACGCTTAAAAGTTCCCGATCAAATAATATAAAAATATAGTATTTGAGATAGTCTAGTAGTATTACACTATTTATTTATATACTTACAATCAAATTACTACTTAAAAAAAATATTTTTTATTTATATTTCAACCTGCGCTACAACCTGACAACTGACCTAGATCCTAGCTCAAAACAATTGACTCATCATAATCCGCTATTTAAAGAGAAAACTTAGAAACTGTTCACCGTTTCCTAAAGTTTCTCCGTCTTTTTCTCAGGACAATACAAACCGTATTTCATACAGACAGACGATAATTCAATTAGAGTTTAGTTAGTCGCGGCCCCGATAGCGTTAACGGGATTCCGGTAAGTCGTGTAACATTTATGAAATAGGGTGTTGGATAAGGATATTACAAGCTCGAGTGATGATTTTCCCTCACTGTTACGGACAAATGATCCTTTTGTAGGGATCATGACGCTGCAAGCACTTTCGGGAATTTCCCTCAACGATTTTCGGATTGCGCAACATTATGCGATCTGTGTACCTTTAAAATCAGAATGTCAGCATGAGAAAACATGTCATGGGGTTTCAGTCCTTGACTCTTCAAGGTAAATGTAAACTTATATTAGTCTCCTGCGTCTTGCCAGACCAAATATATGGTGTTTTGACGAAAGTAGGTTCGGTATTTTTCTAGTTTTCATCTAAGCTTACCGTATTTGACTGTGATACATATTTTCTAACTACTATGAATGACGCACAAAATCGATGATATTAAGTGGCTTTACGATTATCAGACTACCTATTGTTTGACAACCGATTCTATAGATCAAAAAGCGACGCCTCCAGCTATTACTATGCTCTATTGCAATTCAGCTCGATTATTCATGAATGTCAAGCGATTGATCGGAGTGGACTGATTATGCGAATCAGCGGAACATTCCTATACCTACTTGTGTAGTGATGACATTCGGTACACATTATGCTATCAGCACAGAATACAGATATGCTATCAGTTACTCGACCGCGTTGAGAATTTGTATGGGAAAAGAAAAGCGCCATCTATTGATACTCGTTATTATCTAAATTGATCCAAATCTGCGTTTACATTAAAGTAATCGAGAAGCCCAAAAAAACTCGCACTCAGCACTTTACATTTTGTGTCGCGAAAGAATAAGAGATCAGACACTATGAAGTCAGTGGTTCTACTGCCGTTACACGATGCCATTCTGGCATACCATCTTGCCCCTTGCTTTCTCAAATTCAACGGAGCAAGAGCTAATTCATGTGGCAAGAGGCAGGAATGGTAAACCAGAATAGTATCGTGAAAACGGAGTCTTAGTTGCGAAAAGTTCCGTTATCAAATGAATTATATACATGAATGTAGGTTTACATAAAATACCCAACAAATATCATAATACTATTAACACTATTAACGGGATATTTACTATGATTCAATGTTTTTTTTGCCAAAAAACCTACCCACTCGCAAAGACCAGGGGTGTTACTATGAACTCCTATTGCCTGGCAGTTTTCGAACTAAATGTCAATTTCGAATAACCCGGTTCACTAAAGAAACTTCGCAACTTATCATGTTCTCTCGCTTGCACACTAGTACAGTCACAATGTGTAAGCGAGAGAGCATGATAAACGCCGCAATTTCAGATTTGTTTCTTTATGTCAGAATTGACAAGCAGTTCAAAAACTGCCTGGCAATAAGAGTTCATGCTAAGCCACCAGTTCATCCGTGTTCATAGCGTGTGCAACGGCGCCGAAATGTCGGGAAACTCAAAAAACATTTAAGCATGGTAAATATCCCGTTAATAGTGTTAATAGTCGATAACCATGATAGTTTAACAAGTTAAATAGTTATAATACTTATGCTATATTTTTAATATAAATCCTCGTGTTTAGTGCATCTGAGGGACAAAGCTTCATAGCGGTGTGGGTGTGATACAACTTCATGATAGAGGGTTTGGAACAACCCTGGGAGGGTTGTTGGGAACTGGCATTTCGTTTGATGCCAATTTAGCCGTAAGCAAAACCTCCTTTGACAGACCTTTACCAATCATGATGAAATTCATAGTGCATTCAGTTATCTTATTGTTATCTATTAATTGTTCTCAAATTACTGAAAATGATTACTATTTTAAAACATCCGTTTCGTTTTGTATTTTTTTATTATTAATGGGTTGGATCTTGACTTCGAAACTTAAGGTAAGAATGAGGTCTACGATGGAGCGAGCCTACCCAGAAGGTTCTTTCATAAATAATATCATACACGAAAATGGAAAGTTTAATTGAGCTTTAATATTTAGATTTAATAGATTTAATGATATGCGCGTTCGCTCTATTATTACCCGACTGTCAAAGGAAGGGTTATGTTTTTAACTAAACTGAAGCTAACTGAGCTATCTATAGATCGTTTCTAACGATCCAATGTTTGTATGATCTACAAATATTTGTCTCGGATCTGGGTGTTTCCCATGTATGATATGTATGTATTATACATATTATTGATAGAAACACCCAGACCACGAGACAAATATATGTATGTAGGTCATACAAACATTTGTCCCGTGGCGGGGATCGAACCCGCAACCTGCTGCGTCTCAGGCGTACCTTCGCTCACTGCGCCACAGAGGTCGTCAAAACTTTTTCTTCGAAGAAAAACCAAAGCTCTCCTATCACTTAGTTAATTACTTTTTTTCAAAGCAGACAAGTCATTGTCCTCTACTTTACTATAAGGGCTAGAGAAACGTAAAATATCTATTTTCTTTTCTTAAGAAATGTAAATTTAAAATTATGAAAACTTGTAACATTAAACGTCTGAACAGTTTTTAATCTAAGTAAGTAAAATTCAAAATACTTACTTACATAGTTTACTTACACAAAAAAAAATATTATAATCGGGTCATCTATTCGGAAATTATATAAATATTTTCCAATAAAATTTGTTCTTTTGCAGATAGGATGTACATTTGCCAGTTACTTTTAACTTTATTAATAAACTGTTTACTCAACCCGAAGATCAAAGAAACATTAATTAGATTCATCAATTTCGACTTCAAAAAAGGAGTTCGTTACACGAAACAGATACTTCAGAATTTATTTTATCTCTTTCGGTCGAGCTTTTGAAGGAGGGTAAATGTACGATACCAAATCTGCCATTATTCGTTCCTGCGGTCAATTGTAGTTCAAGCACCTAATTCGATTGTTTCGAGTTTTCGTTTCTTTTAAGCGTATAACTAGATGGCGACACACGTAATAAGACCTCGCTATTTGTGTTTTGTGCAAGGACGAATTAATATTATTGCTCGGTTTTGCGCGAGTCGCTATTTCATGATTGTTATTTTTATATAAAAAGTCACGAATTTCTGATTTATATTATTAGGAGGATATTTCCAGATCATGCAAACATTATTCTCGTCGCAACAATCGAACTTGCATATCGTCTCAGCTAAGCACTCGCTCACCACACTAATGTTAATAATTGTTTTACTATCTACAAATGGCTCGGCGCGGCGCCAATGATTAATCCAGTACAGGACACGACAGTCCACGTGACTCAGTGACCACGAGATCGTGACTCACGGATTCCTTATGACTCAAAAGTCAAGTCATCTGTCTCTTTCTAATCAAAAACAATCTCTACGAGTCAGAAAAGGACCATTGTGACTCTGTGATCAAATCTGGGTTATAATCAACCACAGAGTAAGTATGAAAGTGCTTTGGTTCTAATTTTGAACGGTAATGTACATTAGCGTCTTATATTCGGAACTAATCGGAATTATGTTCATCCGTGTTCAATTTGAAGAGTTATGTTGAATCACGAGTATGGGTTTGATTGCACAACTTTTATTTTAGAGTTCAAAAAACCAATGAGTCATCAATCGGGTTTTCGAAGGTTTTAAGTACTGAATAAATCATCCGTTATTTCTGATTTCATTAAGAAATTCAAAACTTTCATGATAAAAACTTTAATTAGATGAAATAAATCTCGTGATAAACTGAAAGGTAATACTATAGGTACTTTACTCGCTCGAATTGATCAATTCGAGCGAGTAAAGTAGCTTTGTGTTCCATTGTAGCTTTGTGTTCACATCAATAAAAATCTCAATGGTAGTAACCAAGTCCCGGAAAAAATATTGCACCTACTATCATTTACTCTGTACCTCTATTGTCGGACAAAAAATCTGATGAAAATGTAACACGAAGCTGGCGTAAAAGATATAAAGGGGAAAACATAGTGCCTAAACGCGAGCGATAAACATATTGCAATATGTCAGAGGACCGCAAAATTGTCGTAAGCGCCATTACAACATTATTAGGGTACGAAATACGATGCGACCCAAACTATTACTTGGCCTTAGATGACCAGAGAAGTCTTAATTGTGAGGTATGATCGAGGAAAAACCGAGATTTTGCTCTTTTAAGGGCTTTTTTTACGATTCGCGGAAACTACGCCTACTTTTATAAGTAAAATTCTCATAATTTGTTTTCAATAAAAGCCTCTTTGGTAACGTTTCGCTAAAACACGGAAGCTCAAATGAAATCGATAATTATGAAACGTTTAAAGCCCCATAATTCCGCTCATTACACGTTCTTCACAAAGTGTAGCGAATATACGATCCGCATAAAGTAACCAGCAAATGAAGTGAAGCGATACGATGTAAGTCAGGAAGCCACGCGTCAGATGCTAAGTGAATTATGGCAGTAGTATTGTATGTCAATTGTCGTATAGCACGTAATTGCTGCGTAACTCTGATACGATGCAGTGTCTTTAGTGAGTTCGTAAAAACAATACATCACTTACGAGTGTGTATAGTATATAGATACTACTCAAACCTACAATGGTTTTCAGGTACAATATTATGCTAATGTAGTTATAAAAAAAAAAAGATAGTATCATCTGGATCAGAGTGGAACTCAAAGTGGAAACAAAACCATTGATGGATTAAAGTGGAAAAAAATGTGCAAATGGATTTGATTAGAGGATCAGAGTGGAAAAGGGCCTCTGTCCTACAGTTTTCAAATGCTCTAGTAAATTGTTTGAAATATCATAAAGGAAAAAAATACTTACATACAATCTAGAAAGACCAGTTATATCCAGCCAGATTTAATGGAAAAAAAAAACATAAAGTCGAAGGAAATGTCGCTTAAAGCATAGAGCTACCAATGATAGAATTAAAGAGCAATCATTTCGGAATGTTGCTATTTGAAACAAGCTTAGTCAAAGTTCTTCCGTTGAAGTCTACCCAGTCAAGGCTTTTGGTCCATTCAAAGCTAAGCCGAGCATCTATTTCCGGCGTAGTTAGCTCCTGCGGTTTCCAAGTGACGCGCCATCGGTCCAACTATCAGGAAGCTGGTGAATAGTTTGAAATCCTACTACAATAAACTGTATATTATATAATCCGCTTAATACTAAAAAGCAGTTTCAGAGGCAAAGAGAAAGGTGGAAATATTAAATTACTTAGCGAGATATTCACAGAATAGAATGACAATCGCAAGAGATATTCTTTTGTTTCATTTTAAAATTTCGAGATGAAAGTTTGTGCTTTATTTGGTGAATCTATATATCTAATTAGTCTATTTAATGAGGCCAAAATAGTTTTTTGAGTTGTGTGATTTACGCTGCATTTGGTTTCATACAAAGTTCTGTTAGAGTCAAACGTCGACGCAGAATACATTTTCTGTTTGCTGATTGTTTACGCGGCTCATTTTATGCGACTCACAAACTCAAAAATTTTCGAAAAGTTTGACTAGTTTTCTGATTATGTTGAGTGAGATAGAAAACAATAGCAAAAATCAAACGGCTCTCAACTGTTACTGCAATCGATAGTATACGCGTATCCTATTTCATAACACAATCTTTCACCTTTCACAGCTTATCCGTTCCATATCAGTTCACGTGGCAGCCGATAAAGGAAGACCTGTTGCTTTTTAGAGGTTATAAAGAAAATTCACTTATAGAAGCTCTAGTAAAAATTGTTATTGTGAACTCTGACAGAGTATTATCTGTTTCAACCTTGATAGTTTAAATGCAATTACGCGTAAGCGCATTGGAATGTGAATAATTATATGAGAATGAAAGAGATACAATACTACTGTAAAACTATTAGATAATGGCTCAAATAACAAAATACTATGTCCACACGTAATCTAATCTATCTTTACAAGAAGATTACATAGAACTAATCAGAAAATCAATTTGAGCTTTGTGATTCGGACTGTACTGACAGTGTACACTGTACAGATGCAATGACATTTTCGATCTCAAAGCGAACGTGCTTAATACTTTATGGGTGATTGCAAACAAAGAAATAGCCTAGATACTGTTGAACTAATGTCACTAAGAATTTGCTCTGATGTGAACAGGTAAGGATCTACCTGCCTAGATTAAAGATAAGGATTATGTCGTAATATCAAGTTTAGATAAAAATGAAGAATTGTTTTGTAACGGTTGCTTGACTTCCTAATCTCTCGCTAGACCTAGTATGTAGCTTGATTATTGTAAAAGTACTGTGAACGCAGAGTGGCGGCGGTAGTGTCACTTATCGACCCCCCACCACTGCCCCACTCGAGGACAGAGTCATTGCTGCTGAGCTCGATCTCTTTCCTTGCAACCACCAGACTGAACAAATCTCAGAGCAACGAAACTGTCACGTTCACCGTACCTACCTAGCCAACTCGAATATTGTACCTACTCGACGCTTCTTTCGCAATAAACCTGAGCTGTATCAACTGTGTGGTTTTCCTGAGTACCCTCAACGATGAATCCCGTACTAGGAGACGCTGACGAAGAGCCTTCCGCAGCTTCGCCACGCTCGCGCCGTCATATAAATAAATAATGCTGGACTTTTCACACAAAGTACAGAGCTTGTGTTATGGGTACTTTACTGACTGATATACTTTTTATTTATAAATACAATACTATTATACATAGAAACACCCAGACCCGAGACAAATATTGGCAGATCATACAAACATTTGTCTCCGAACCCGCAACGTTCGGCGTCGCAGGCGGGCTTTCTCCCACTGCGCTACAGAGGCTAAGATAATTATGTTTTATGTCAAGTCTGAAATTCGGTAAGGACTATAAAAACTCCGTCATGTATCCATATCCATACTATAATATTATAAATGTGAAAGTAACTCTGTCTGTCTGTCTGTCTGTTTGTTACGCTTTCACGCCCAAACCGCTGAACAGATTAAGCTGAAATTTGGCATAGTTAAAGGTTGTATCTCAGGGAAGGACATAGGCTACCTTTTATCCCGAAAAAATGAAAAAAATCCCGAGGGACCGCGGGTAACACCGCGGGAGCGCAGCTAGTATTCATCATCATCATCAATAACCTATCAATACCCACTGCTGGGCGTAGGCCTCCTCTCTAACCCGCCACTCCTCTCGGCTCCGTGCTATCCTCATCCATTGCCGTCCAACCACGCCGACTATGTCGTCTGACCAACGGGCTGGTGGTCTGCCCCGTGGTCGATGTGCGTCTCTTGGCCACCATTCTGTCACTGCCTTTGTCCACCGGCCGTCATCTCTTCTAGCCAAGTGTCCTGCCCATCTCCACTTAAGGCTCGCGATCCGCATACCTACGTCTACGACCTTCGTACGGCGGCGTATCTCGACGTTGGGTATGTGGTCGAGAAGCGAGTATTAAATATATATATTATATCACTATCTCATACAAACTTACTTTTTCCGGTAAAGACATCAGTAAAATTTCAAACTACTGATTTAATGGATTTGAATGATTTATAGACTGGAATAACACATAATATAGGCTATTTTAGCAGGCAAAGTGAAGTTTTCCGTAAGGGTAAAACCGAGTAGCGCAGCTAGTGCAACATTATCATGCTGCGACATAGGTACTCATATGCCTAGTTCGGACTAGGCTAGTATTTTAGTTGAGTAGCGAGTAATTTAGTAATAAAAATTATATACTACTAGACTAAATTAGTTTGGTTTTCAGACACGTTTTGGTATTCATTACTCGCTACTCGACTAAAATACCAGTCAGGTCCTAACTAGGCATTACTCTCCTTAACAACTCATTAGTTATTCCTACACTTATATCATCGTTACAAAAGAACAGCCATTAGAAAGGGTCATTAACCTTAAGCACGGTAAATACAAAACTTACATTACTTGTTCCTCATTCCTTATTTCTTACAAAGTTCCGCGCTCAGGCCTAATATTAGGTGCCTTGTTAAATTAATTGTATAATTATTCATCACCCGAGAAGGGTTCTTCTGCAAGTTTTCTTAAAATAAAAAGGAAAACTAAGCAAATAGAGGTACAAATGTATAATATGTATGTATTTACTAACAAAAAGTATATAAGTAGTATATCAGTTACCTAGTTCCCATAGCACAAGCTTTGCTTAGTTTGGGGCTAGATGACGCTGTGTGAAATGTCCAGCATTATTTATAATTTTTTTATTTAAATAAAAAGTAGGTAAGTGTAAGTAGTAAGTTCGTATGAGTCAGTGGCCAACTCTGGTGACGAAGTTTTTAGGCCGCCTTAAGGCCTCCGTCATGGCTTAACGACTTAAATAGCCGGGACGGACAATTAAACGTGCCCTCCGAAGCACGGAAGCGCTCAGATGAAAATGCCACTGGCGGTCACCCATCCACTTACAGGTCGTTTCGAACGTTACATAACTTCGACGATCTATCAAGAACGACTAAGCAAGCACGACCACGAGAGCTAGGTAAATACTATCATACTAATATTTTAATTGTTTTATTTGCTTAGTTTGGGGCTAGTGAAGTGAATGCTGTGTGAAGTGTCCAGCATTATTTATTTATTTATAGGATGTAGGTTGAAAACTCTTTTACGCAAAAACTACTGAGTGGATTTGGATAAAGGCACCGAGATGGTTAAAGTCGGGAATAAATTCAATTTATAAATAAAGTGAAGTATTCTTGAGTAAAATCGTAGAGCGCAGCTAGTAACAAATACATTTTGAAATCCGAACTCATAATCCTGCTATCTCATTTATACTCGGAATAAAGGTAACATAACTTATAAACAAGCCAAAAGTTCACCAAGAAACTAGAATTCTAAACTAGAGTTTAAACTGCTCCGTGTCATCCTCGATTATTGTTTAGTGTACCGCAGCGTAACATTTAACTTTCGCCCGTGCTATTTCCATTGCCAACTTAGCCTATTCCACTTCGGAAATCGTTTCTCCATATTTTATGTTGAAATTGTGCGGGTACTTCCGCCCACAGAAAACCATAGTTTAGGTGGAATTTTCCCTACTTATGTTTTCTAAAAAAGGTTACTACCAAGAACATTATTCTTGGTGCCGGTGCCACAGAATACTAGCTGCAGCACCTCTAAGTTGCTGCAGCACACGCTGAGTGGTGATCATTTTTAACCGACTTCAAAAAAAGGAGGAGGTTATATGTTCGGCTGTATGTATGTTTTTTTTTTATGTATGTTCACCGATATTTCTGTCAGTTGTGGACCGATTTCGAAAATTTTTTTTTTGTTTGAAAGGTTATACTCTCATTGTGGTCCCATATAAATTTTATTCCTGAGGGATTCATCGTTTTCCCGTAAAACTAAAACAATCACTGAACTTTAAGAAAATTTTGGCCCGATTTCCAAAATTTTTTTTTGTTAGAAAGAGGTAGGTATACTCTCAAGTTGGCGCCATATATTTTTTTTTCCTGAGGGATTGACAGTTTTCCCGTAACATTAAAAAAACCTCATTCTCACTACACAACACACCCTGACTCACAATCTGAGTCAGGCATCTGAGCACCGACTTCAAATTATATTCTTATTTTTCTCTTTTTAGTGTGTAGAAGATTCTTCTGTTTGTGTTCTGTGAAGTCGGTTCAATTTTTTTTTTTCAAAAAGTTTTTGTGTATAGTATTAAGTGTTAGTTATAGTTCCTAATTGTATTCTATGCTTTATGAAACACAAAATAAATGTTTTTCTATTCTATTCTATTCTTCGCGGTTTGGGATCTTGAGAATGAAGAATTAGGAATATTATGGGGCGAACCATAGATCAGACCAAAAGGATTGTTTAATACATGTTCAGCACTCAGCTATTGAATGAGTCAGTCGGAACTTCATTTAAATATCTTATTTTTATGTTAAATCAAGTTTTAACTAGCGTCTCGGCCATGTTTTTGCCTACTCCACTTTCAAAGCCCAAGGTCAGAAAAGCAGTTTAATTCCACGTTCATGTATAAAATCTATAACACCTAAGATTTCACACCTCAGAGCCACAGATAAACAATAGCTATAGACCATGCGTTTCAAACCGAAACAAATTTTATGAAACCAACGAGAACGTTTTTGGGAACAGTTGTAGTATCGCAACCTTTTTTGTTCTGTTCGTTTGACCTCAACAAAACAATATAGATATTTCTCGCAGATGGTGTAATTACACATATTTTGTTGCGTTTGCTTTGTTCCTAAACTCAACTCACCTAAACTAGTATGAAAATATTGTGGCTGATTTTGTTCTCTGGTATATGACTTGGCGGGAATGAAATCGCACAATGTAGTCTACATACTTCATAGGGCAATAATAAAAATAGTTTTAATCCCCTCTTAAAGATAATACTCAGTGGAGCCAGAAACACAAGTTCGAACTTAATGGGCGGGCCGAGGGTCACGCCATGTTTGCAGACCTAAAAATAAGCCGGCTTTTAGTGAAACTTTTACTAATATTCGAGTAGTGAACATACAGTGCTATTAAAATACAGAATCGAACTGTCTAGGCATCAATCTTAGTCATATAATAGTCTTAAGGCATCAATGGATTGATAAGAGCCTTAAATTAACTACCACAAGTGTCAATGTGAACAGTAACACTAGGATTGTAGGTTCATATCAAGATACACTGTCGTGTATTATCTAATATGAGTTGGTGTAAACTTTTTTGCATAGGTACCTAAATTTCTACTTCGAACAAAACTCATCGTTTTCATTAACAAAAAAATGGGAAAAAATAATAGCACTTGACTTCTTCTTCTTATAGTGTGACCAGTTCCTTCGAACCAGTGTGGTGAAAGGATTATAAGTGCGCCTCTAAGAGGCACCATTCGTGCACTTGACACATGTTTTAGAACTTTTTAGGTTCGACGACATGCCGGTTTCCTCACAATGTTTTCCTTCACCGTTTGAGAGTAGTGGCATTGCACATAAATTTTTCGCACTTGACTAAGACAGGTCAGTCAACAGCAAAGTTGGGGCGGGGCGTCGAGGCGCGGGCTAAATGGACGTGTGCTGAGCGTCGAGGCGGCGGCGTGTATGTCTTGTTTCATTCATTCAACATGTCATCTTCAAAATATTAATAGAGACAGGTGATTAGGAGTCGCGGAAGGGGCGCGCGCCTCGCCCGCGCCGCGCCCCCGCCTCGCCCGCGCCTCGACTCTTGACTTTTGTATGTTTTTTACTTTTTTTTAACGAGATTCGCGCCCGCGCCGCGCCCCCGCCTCGACTTTCGTTTCTGTTAGCGACACGCCTTATACAATTCTATGAACAAGTCTTGTGGTATTTTAAAATAAAATCCACTCCACGTTCATTCCTAGTTCTCTCCATTAGTTCAGAGCGCCGAGGGATAAATATAAAGATAAACAACTCGATTTATACGAACACATTAAAACTTTTCCTAGCTCTTTGCTTTTTACAGTTGACCTTCCGAATTTAAGGTTTATTTTCTTCCTTTTACTTCTAATAGAAACGAATGATATAAAACTGAACTTCTAAAAGAAACTCGGTTTTAAAAGTCGAAATCAGAGTAGCTATACAACCAAGTTATAATTTTCATTGATCATTAATACATTAACACACGTGTAGTAAATATGGTTCAGAAATTTATAAAATATCGAAGTGCCTCAAAGCACACACACATTGACACTATTCATAAATTTGACAAAATACCTTCACTGTTGTTTTAAGTAGTACCTACGTACGTAGCTGTTGGTATATTTGCGTTAAAATCGTAGCTGTATTAGACCATTGGACTTATTAAAGAATGTTTTTTTACCATAAAACGGCCGTTAAACGTAGTTTCACGCAATAGGCACATAAGGTGGTAGAAAATTAGCCATATTCAAAGCACCATTATGAGTCGTAACTAGAACAATATGCAAAATCTTGCGTGTCAAACTCAATACTAGTACTGTATGTAGCGTATAGACATGGGTTATCAAAATGCTGGAGTCCATTTCAAATAACATTATTTTCAGACTGTTAGTAGTGAATTATTCATAATAACTATTTCAATATTCAAATAATAATTCTTTATGTAAAACTAATAGTAGAAATTACCATATTAGTATCAATGCGTGGAAAACTGACGCGAGTAATTCTACCCGCATTCACCCGCTTTAACACGAATTCTGAAGAGATGATAATCTCCATATTCGTTTTCTAGTAATGTCTGAACCGCTCAGCATAAATACCGTATTCAGAAACAAACGAGCAAAACCAATATAATATACTTACCAGAAAATATTGTGTCAGAAAGGTATGTCCGGCTGTTCACATCGCGAACTCTCTACCAGTTTATGGTGTTACGAAACTATGCGTATAATTCATTTAAATTGTGGTTCCAACTTTGCATTTCGGTTCAAAAGAACTGACTTTTATATCCTTGATTTATCCTCTAAGTCTGTAGTCCAATTATATACAAAACTTGTAGGGCTGTAAATTAGATCGGGCAGATAAACAAAGCTTATTAGCTTCACAGTTGTTTTGGAACTAAGCATGGTAACAGCTATAATTTTTCCACTCTTCGGGCATTCTTACGACCCTTGAAATAATCAATAAGCATAATCAATACTTGAGAAAACCAAAAATTATGGTTTCTTTCATCATTAAGATTGATGTGTACGTGTAATAATTAAATATAGAGAAAATAATTTAGGTAATAATCTATTTTCATTACCTTTTACATTCTAACCAATTTACAAGAACAAGCCTTTGTCATAGGTGTTCATGTCTGCGATCTCCCAGTCATTTGACAGCCTATCCAAAGCGCCCTAATTAAGGTAACAACCAATAAAATCTCGCGTGCTCAAGACCCGTTTCACGCAGGCATTCACGGGCGCGTAACTTAGTTAATATTATTTATACTGTGGTTGTGTTGAAGATACGAGCAACAAGTCAAGAACAGTTATGCTTAAAGGATACAGGAGTCAGGCACAGACGATGTTAGAATGGCAAATTTTAGACTGTTGGGCGACTACGGAATGGTTAATGTGGATGTTGTAGGCACGGAAAATCACGGAACATGAAGATGTTAGTTTGTAATACGATACAATTGTTGTTGTTTATTATAGCGAGCGTAGACACATCTACGCTCGCGGATAAATAAAAGAGTGAGAAACATGGGTTTGCTTTTCATGTTTGTTAATAATTAATCATTTTTAAAGAAGCGGTAACACGTTATTTCCAATAGGCAAATGAAACATGAGATAGACGGAGAGAACGTGGAAGTGAAATGAATAATCAGGATTTCACGAGTAATCACAAAACAAGTCTCCGAAAATGATTATCTTGTAAATGCTTCTACTTGGAAATGTCTCTCGCATTAAATTACAGTGCTACTTGCAGCCACACAATACAGAGAAGCGCAACGCATTAATTAATATTAAAGCTAACACAATAATGTATTCTAGCCATGCGAATACAATGATGCTCTGTAGTTTACAAAAAACCCCGACTAATATGCAAATTGAGTAATAAAAACTACTTGAAGTTACAATAGACACAGAAGGCACGAATTATGACTTTGAACTCAAAAACTTTGTAAATTACACAAAAATCCGCTTGTTTTCTGTAAAAGATGCTTTTCAGAACATTAAGTTCAAACAGATTTACAACTTTATTTCCTAGAGCATGTTTGTATTTCATCATTTAATTATGAATCTGATCTAGAAGATGCTAACATGTCTAAGGTCCACCCCTTTATTTTCAAAGTATCTTGGCTTAAAGATCTAATGGAAAGTCTACCGTACGTAATATGGTGATCCAATTTTTGAAGTGAAAACTTCTTTGGGCACGTTGGGCATTTTTGAGATGGGAAAAAACTATTGAAGTCGAGACCTGTTTATTTTCAAAAGAACTCGGACACTTCACAATTCGTAGATAAGGAAGACACAAATCATCCCCTCTGATACAACATTGATACTCCTAATTTCCTTTTTAATTGAACGTCATAAACTTCTTAAGAAACGGTCCCTTTGTTGGGCCAGTGCTTCGCAAACCTGGCTTATAAATTCCCTTTTGTTTAGGGATAATGACCCATGATTTTTATGAAAAGGTTTCTTTTAATTTTTCAGCCCAATTCATCGCCCTGCTATCTCTACAGGAAAAGAGAGGTCTTAAATAATTTTACACGATATTGGAGTTTTGTTTTAGAAAAAATAGATCAAAAGTAAATTATGAGCAAATAATTGGAGGCCTATACCCAGCAGTGGGCGAAATCGGGCTGCGGATGATGATGATGATGAAATTATGAGCTGATTGCTAGATATTTTTCAGAAAAAAAAAGTTATTTGATGACAAACTGTCATTCGAATATTATAGGTAGTCGACAAGTCGTCTACACGATCTGTAAATTCCTTTCACTTTGAAAAAGAATGTCCCAATAAACATCTCCAAACATTATCTATTGTGTGACATAAATATCTACTGCATTGTACTGTACATAAGACCATCTATTCGTTACGGTCGTAAAACCACTCCAATAATCTAATAACAAGTTATTATTGGAACACTGCTGGTCGATTCCCCATGATGATTTGTCGATCACTTCTATCCTCAAACAACATCAATACAAGTTATACAAGGCATCAGTCTGTCATCGCCAACCATTAATGGTATTGGAAACATAGCCCTAATTAAGTCGTCCGTGTTAATTTATAGCTTGTTTTCCACTACTCGAACAGCTATAATCAAAATAAATCGCTTCCCGCTAAGACACGCAAGGGAATACAGCAAATTGGATTGGAAACTAAAGATTCTTTATTCGATAGCCTTTCTACGTATTCGGTTTCAAATAATTGTGTTGGGGAGTTGTTATTTTCTTTGGGCATTGAAGTTCTAATTTGTTGCGAAGTAAAGAGGATTACTGGCATCGATTGGGGAATTTACCGGCAAATACCTATTGACTCTTTAGTTTTAGTCCAAAACTTCGGCAATCAAATTGGAGGTCAAAAGAAGTTCTAGCTTTCTAGGTGCTTACTAGTTCTGTAGATGGTTCACAAAGTACATAAATCCTTAATCTTTTTGATAGCCGTTGAGGGACGACCGCTTTTGAGTAAACATCTTCGAGCTAGATGAACGATTCTGCGCGGACAGGTTTGTAGCATGAACAATCTATAAGATGAAGCATAACATAGCTTCATGTTGGAAAATGAAGTTTATTACATCCATTAAACTCAGCAGTGCAGAAATTTCACCAACATATTTTACCTTCAACTTTACGTGAGTCATTTTCCAGTGAAAAGTTCCAAAATCAGTGAATACAGTTCACAATATTTCATAAAATAAGGGAATAGCGTTTTTCTGTAGCTACAACGGTAAGGGAACCTGCCCTCCGTGTCCCATCTCAGAAATCCACCCTGTATGTAGATATCCTTAGCTCGGTAAGAATCAGCAAAAACAACACAACAAGCAATACACTACATAAATCTCTATACGTAAGTGGATTCAGCCCTAAACGGCTTGTTCCACAGGAAGCAGCCCCAGCCTGTTTACCCGATGCTTATCTTAAGGATAGCGCAGAACTTATTACAGTATACTGTGTGCATCTATTTATGGTAGTAAGAAGTAGCTGAACAACTTCTCAATTAGTCCTTAAATCTGCTGGCGTAATTATGTTAGTTTAAAAATAAAACCAAAGGTTTGTGTCATGGGCATTTTTTACTGCACTGGTGATTGTAATAATAAAATAACGATCTAAAAAACTATGAATTTAAAAATATAGTTTATCTGGAATGGCTACGTAGTTTTATAATACCGATTGTTTGAACTGATGGAATTGTATTGAATTGAAACTTGTGATATCTTTGCTATGCACTTTTGTCATGTCTTTGTGATTGCACGGGTTGTTCAGTTATTTATGAGGGCCAAGTGTATATTAACCGACCACTACATGAAGCTATCGATTGTGGCCGGGAGCTACATTAGGTTACTCCATATTCCATAAGCGCTCGATAATTTTAGAACGTCTTCCTAATGGTGCATATGGTAATGCGATATGCATGAAATGCATATTGAGATGTACTGTTCAAGTTATATGTATACGTACTTATATCCTTTTATTTGGTTTGGTTTTTTTTTATGTTTGGTTACATCAGATCTGCAAATATTTATCTCCGGTCTGTTTCTAAGTATAATAAAATAATATGTATGTATTTACAAACAAAAAGTATATAAGTAAGTAGTAATATCAGTTATCTGGTTCCCATAGTACAATGCTGGATATAAATAAATAAATAAATAATGCTGGATATTTTCACACAGCATCATCTAGCCCCAAACGAAGCAAAGCTTGTACTATGGGAACCAGATAACTGATATACTACTTATATACTTTTTAGTACAAGCCTGCTTAGTTTGGGGCTAGATGCTGTGTGAAAAGTCTAGCATTATTTATTTATTTATTCACTCTCAGGGGAGCCTTCGCCCACTCACTACGCCACAGGTAGTAAAATAGGAGCAATGGTATGCTTTTTGCAAACAAAACCTCATTTAAAAACAATAGCACGCTTTAATAACTCGTTTCCAAATTAGTCAGACATCAGAAAGGTGCTAATTGGCCGGAAAGTGCGGAAAGTTTTCTAAGAGAAAGCGGGAAGCGATCTGATTACAACCCAGGTAATGAGCTGGAGCTAATAATCTGTCACGTGATTCACTGCTTGATAGAAATAACCAAAGAATTTTATCACGACGTACTACAGGGATGGTAGATTGGTAGATCGATATGGTCCTTTTAGATTAAAAACAAATTAATTTTATTACACTTTAATTTTATTTATATGTATTGATATTGGTGCACTCCGCAGTGTTACTCGAGGTCTTTTGGAAGTTTCACTATTTTATTTAAATAACAATGAAGTTTCTTCTGTGTATAGAAGCATTTTAAATGGCGTTGGACAGGGCACTTGCCCAGGCGTGAGGATGGCAGATGTAGTAAAGCCTTGACAGATTGCCTACTTCGAGAAACCGAAGTGCAGGCAGACCACCAGCCAGACGGGTCGATGACATTGAGAGGATAGGGGGTAAGACCTGGATGAGACTAGCTCGTAATCGGAACGAATGGCATATAATGGAGGAGGCCTATGCCCAGCAGTGGGCGGACACGGACCGATGATAGAAGCATCAATCTCACACTATCATAGATCTAAGTTTCATCCAATTCTGTTCCATATTGTTACCTGATTAAACCATACATTTCCTTGCGTTAATATTGAGCTTTAATAGGACCGTAGTCGCATTCCATATCCAAGCTCAATATGTTTGCAACGCAGAACTACTTACCATCTGCTATTTGTTTTGGTGTATTGTTCTCAGCCATACATTTGAGAGATATACCTACTCTATTATCTAAGCTTCCGTACATAGAAACTGTTGGACAAGCTGTGTCGTCTATTTAGGGATGTTCAAGGGTTATTCAAGCAAGATATTACGCGATATTATAATATCTCATATTATAATATCGCGTAATATCTACTCTCTCTATTTATATCTAGATATCTATTTATGTTGACATGACACAAAACCATTTATTTTAAATCATTTTGTAATTGACTAGCTTGTCTCACATTTTAAAACTAATTTTACAACATGTTTTGTTTTATTTCAAAATGGCGGATTTAATAATATTTTTAATCATCAAAATCTTGCAACCAACCATTTTGCAACATTGTTAAACCATTTAGTATTTTAATTTTTAATATGAAATGTCTAGATACGTCTTTCTACAAAGTGTGAGTATAATGTCTACCTGTATAATGTGTAAGTCTTTTTTAAGTCAAAACTCCCCGTTTAGACATCAAACGCGCATGATTGACTTGATCTTTATGGTCTACCACGATGGTGATACAGTGACCCTGTTTCGTATAACTATTTTCGACTGAGCACCAGACGTTAACCTGTTCATTGAACACGTTGAACCAAATACAACCCGATTTAGTACCCCCTCCCTACGGCCACTAGACAAAGTGCTTCCGTCTAGATTGTTCCCAAGATACGTACGCTTACTAATTTGCCTCTACGCACGCTTGTCACGTACCGACCGTATCGTATGACAAATAGTTCTGAAGGAAATTCCCTATTTTTGCCTTTTATCAACTCTGCCCACATAAATTAAGCAGTTGATGAAACGTCTGTGGATAAAACCTTTGAATCTAACGTAATTTTTGTTTGTTTGTTAGACAGAATACGTAAAGTTACGATATATAAGTAGGTCCGTGGGTATGTACTGTACTGTCAGCTGCTAAGTTTATTCGCAGAATCAATAATGCAGCGACCACAGCCTACTTTTATACCTTACCATGACTACCCTCTAAGGTAGAATTGTGGTAGAAAAAAAGTGACATTTGATTTTAATCAAAAGCGTCTTTTCTGCCGCCGCGATAAAACTCATAATCGTCTATAAACGTTGTAAATTAAATTTAAATTTACTTTATTGTACCGTCTTGGTACGGTAGATTTCCATACGTTCCTCGCATCGTAAAATGAGTCTCGTAATTAGGTACTGGGGTGTTCTAGCCGAGAGAATAAAGATGGCGTCCGAGACGCTCGCTCGGGGGCATTCGCAGGACGGCGTGAAACCGAGCGGACGTGCCGGCGTCAAGCTAAATCTATTTATTGTGTTTTGTTTTGGATCCCAATTGTTATAGATATCCCTAATATGGGGCAGAGCCCCACACGTACTTTCTTTTTGACAGAACTCTTGCATGAAACTGTATCAAGAACGAATGATACAGTATACAGCGTGAGGTAACCTTAACAGTATATCTATCAGGTAGACAGAACAGAGAATATGAGGTATTAGGTAAATCTATTTCCAGAGAATATTCTCCACCGCAAAACGTGCCAACTTCCCCCGAAACATTTCCCAGTTAAATCATAGAGCTACCATAGAGTAAGGCCATAAATAAACCTCGTCGTCTCTCATTTTTGCAATTTTCTGGTAGAACGTTTTTCGAAATTGTCATTGAAGGTATTATTAATATCCACGGACCAACCCGCATCGGTTTATTTAATTTTCCTAATTGACAGGGGAACTGTTAAGGCTCATAAAGTATTGACCGCGACTTCAGTCACTTCAGTCAGGCACGCTCATCCAGTACGCAGGCTCTAGGGCGCGCGTCTTTTAGGCGTTCATTATTTAGTCATTTGTACACTCTTCGTGTCTTTGTACGTGTTATGATTACTTTAAAACATAGTCGGTAAATAACACTTGAGGTTAATACCCACAAACGCATTTATATTTGTAGGAAACCGAGAGGAAATGTCCCAGAATGAAATGGAACAGGTCAGACAATTCGTCACTTAGCCGTCTATTTTATTTTGGTGATAGTTAAACTGTCAATCAACTCAAAGTGAACCATTTTCAAGTTGTTGCTACTACTACGATTTCATTTTCATCCATTGTTGATGAAAAAAGTCGCCCAATAAAGTCGCGTCTGATTAAATGCCTGGGTACCATTTCGCGCTGTTTCGTCATAGTTAAGTAATGAATGCGCGCACGATGAGATTTTTATGTTAAAGAATTGTGATTTATGCTGTGTTAACGAAGGTACTCAGAATATAATTAAGGGTCGTCGTTACCCCATTTTCAGTACACGAGAGAGGCTTGGTTAATAACAGAGTATCTAATATTACAAGCTTCGCTCTATACCATCGACTGCTATGTAACAGTCTACACGCGAGCTGATTGATATAAAGTATGCAAGCTAGTTAGTGCAAGACCGTGAATGACATAATCTTAAGAGGAAAAGATACCCAGCTCTTTCTAAACGTAAACAAACGTAGTAGACTGTTTCCTCCCTGGATAATGACAGAGCAAATATTTTTGTACCATAAAACCTTTAACTACCATTACCATGCTCCTGTTTTTTTTAATTCTAATTATCATAAGAACAGCAGTCTTAAAAAGCTACAAAAATACAAGAGATGGTCATGGTAGTTAAAGGTTTTATGGTAGAAAAATATTTGCTCTAGTGTCAATAACCAGGGAGGAAACAGTCGTTACTCGAACGTCGTACGTTTGTATGGAGAAAGAGCCGGTATGCTTTCCTCTTAAAGCAGTTCAGCAATATAACAGTGCGAGATCAAGCTATGGATATTAATAATAAATAATTCATTTAGTTCAGTCATCCGAAGACTTTTATATACACCAAAATGTCAAAATTATACCCGAGAACTTCTTAAAATAACGTCTTCGAAGCTATGTGTAAAGTGTAACTATTTTATGCAAATAGGGCTAAAGAAAATCCAGGCTTTATTTTATAATGTAAAACAACCCAGATTATGGTTCGTGACTGGCCGTCCTAGGTTTATGAAGATTTATTGTTATTTCTGAATGAATGGCACTGAACAATCAATTCTCGCGGGAATGACAAGTTAATCTGCTACAGAGTCGATGTTTCTTAGATGATGTAACCGTTAAATTATGAACGTAAAATATTATAAGGACTCACACCCATTTTCAATCTTGTCTATCTTTGCTACACTTTTATTCTAAGTTTATTACCATACAGTCATACACTAAACACAATGCATGAACGTGTGACAGCATAATTTTGAAATTTAATTAAGTATATTTTAACTTTTAAAAGTCGAATTTAGACATAAAACCCATGAACTTAATCGGTAAGGGACATGGATAGGTGGTAGCCCAATCATTGTACAGAAGAAAGCGTCACTATTGGTAAATTTCTACTAGATTTCAACCTGCATGCCTCGGGGGAGGCTCGCAGGCTGGACGTAATTTGACGGTCCTCACATTTATGAAACCAAGACGAGTCTTTCTCATTAATATCCTGACTATGAATTAAAACGTACTACTGTGCACAAAATATAGGTGAAAGAAAATTAATAACGAACTAAAAATAAACGCAATATTTTTTATCAAACTCGATAACTTTACCTATTGTTTGTTTGATTGTACTAAACTATGCTGATGTCATAGATCTAGCTAGATCATTTATAATGAATACCTTATTTCTACAAACAACGATACAATAGGCGCGGACTAGTAAGCCGATTTGTTTGTCAACCAGTCAGTGATACCGTTTGCGTGGTGTTTTCTGCCTACCTTGCCTTTATTTTAGAAAATAGAATAGAAAAACATTTATTTTGTGTTTCATAAAGCATAAAATACAATTAGGAACTATACTAACACTTAATACTATACACAAAAATGGACACCACTCAGCGTGTGCTGCAGCAACTTAGAGGTGCTGCAGCGCTGGTATTTCTGTGTGTAATTTTAACGCACTTTTTTTTAGTAAATAATAAATAAAATAAATAAATAAATAATGCTGGACTTTTCACACAGCATCATCTAGCCCCAAAGTAAGCTGAGCTTGTGTTATGGGTACTAGAATGACTGATAAACTACTTATATACTTTTTGTTTGTAAATACATACATAGTACATTCGACATCGACGCGTGATCCGAGAGCTGGCACATTTTTGGCTCAAAGGATTAGCATTGCCATCTAACGTGGTAATGCCACCAGTGTTTTGGGCACGCTTCCAACTGACAGTGACCTGGATCAGTTGAGCTACCTATAGATCGTTTCTAACGATCCTTAGATAGCTTGACTAATCCTGTTGTATTTTGTAAGTATATGTAAATATGTAGTAGCTTAGTTTCTGTAAATATACTATTATTGCATTTTAAAACATAATTAAAGTGGATTCTTTCCACTTAATGAATGTTTGTTTTGATTAAAAATCTTGAGAATAGTATTTCTTTGATAAGCACCAATCTGTAGAGGCAGATCAAACGTCAGATGAATTGTATGACGATACGAGCATACATGCATTGTATAATAGTAGAAATCGAACACAAATACAGAGTTGAGATACTGAGATGCAGAATCTGATTGAGCTGTACGTTTGCATCGTAAGCCTTCTTAGGAAACCAAAGCTGGTCTAAGCTCTTTTGTGTCTACTTCAACCCTTTTAGAAGTTTAGATCACATATACCTAGAATACATTTTAAGTCTAGTAGATACTGGCGTCGATTCTGTTGTTCACAAACTAAACTTAATTAAACTAAAACTTGAACGTTCTTATTTTGTTCTCAATAAAGACGAAAACGGCATGTCACTTATGGTGACATTACTAAAATTATAATCAAAATGGCGTCTTTGAGCTTCTGTAGCAGCTGTTTTACACAGCACGCAAAATGGTCTTGACTAATTCTACCTACAAATACTTAATTTTGACTAAAATTTAGTAATTTTAGGAATGTCACTGTAATAGTCATTCTATTTTAGATTTTATCGTATACAAAATTAAGAGCGAAGCATTTTAGTTTATTTAACTTTAGCCAGTGAACATCAGAATCGACGCCACTGACTGATTAAGCACAACTCTTGTGAGATGAATCAGGATTTCACCTGGGTTTATAGTATAACCTGCCTGTTTATATCTCTATGGGCCCTCTTCATATTCGCCGATGATAGACGAATGTCAGCGGTCACGAACGTGTAGAGGGCCTCATCGCCTGTATTCGCCTGTCATCGTCTATCCATAATATTTCGGCGAATAGTTCGGCAAATGTGTGGCCGTAAGGTGATAAGGCAGGAATCGGGATTTCGCCTGGCTTATTCCTGTGTCCATCTGTATAAACGTAAGTGTTTTTTTTTCTAAAGTTGGATCCGGGGCTTTCCTTCCTCATAAAAATCGAACGTAACTTTACAATAAAGTTATGAGTAAGTAAATTTAATATTGCAAGGGACTTAAGTCCTATGTATTGCGTCTTTATGATTCATAGAATCTGTAGTAAAGGACTAAAGCTCATTTTATGGGATCAACTTTCATAAGCCATCTTTTTATAGAACACCAAATATTACACTTCATATTTGGCTTCCCGGCACCACTAAAAAGTCGGCTGTCACATAACTTACGTTTATTGATTACGTTTACGAGTAGTAAACAACTTTACTTCGGCTAGCTTATGACTGCGGGTTTCCATTGTACCCTGAAAAATCTTGATCTCTTACATCGAGACTGGACTACATCTTCGATTTTTAAATCTTAGTAATTTTAGTTGATATCCAAAATTACGGAGTACCATGGAACATTCCCGAAACAACTATATCTGCAGATCATTCAAACATTTGTCTCGCCGCGAGAAACAATTCATATAAGTACGAGGGAGTTGGCCCTCATACGAACTTACAAGAGAAAATAGAATCTTACGATTGATGAACCAATCTTAGTAAGATATTAAGTTACGTGCGATTGATGAACTATAAGTTACGTGTTAGAGTGTATGTATCGTACACTAATACATGTAGGGCTTGTGATGCATTATGGTGTAGGTAGGTAGTTGGTGTGACTACATCGTTTCCAAAGAGTTTGCAATGAACGCGTTTAAATGAGAGTACAAGTCCGGATATCTTTGTCTTCCAAAAACAGTGGAAACGCGTCGACTCGGTGATAAAAGTAAGGCAGGCTTATCTTCAGTTTTTATGGTACATTGCGTACACGGGCTGGCTTGGCATAGCCATTGAGTGTCTCGTTAAGAGGCCACACATGCTGGTTACTGGCGGCGGTGCAGTTTTCACTGCCATTGTGCACGTGTAGCCAAGATCTGTTTGGTCTAGCATGTATGTTGATTGACTTACTCTTGTGAGAAACCATTGTCTAACCTACATAGGTCAATGACATCATTGACTATATTAGATCCTTCTATACATCGACAAAAGTTTTGTCTGATGAGTCTCGGGCCTGATAAGCATTATTTTTGCCAAGTGGGTCAAGATTATGGCTCTTTTAGAGGGAAAGAGTCGAAATCCTGTTTCTAAAAAGCATTCGCTAAAATACTTCATTTCAGAGAATCTAATACTATACATACCATATAGATTAAGTGTGGCTCTGTTGTTTTTTTTGTGAGACCATTTATGCATCATTATAAGAACATTTTCTAAACCTTGCTGCAAAAATATTTTCAAATGCACTGACAAAATCAAGTCTTAAACAACATCAACTAGCGTTTCTTTTTCGCATAACGTAAAAAATAAAGTGAAAAATCTGTGGAAGTCTTTGACGAGTATGCTGCATATTTTACTGTCCTCGTCGTAGTCTCAGGAAGTCAACATGGCAAAAAAATTGCGACTCGCATTTAAATTCACCGACATAAGGCATGGCTGAGAGGTTTTTTGCATTGTGTCACGTAGCAAAACCCATTATATCATCTAGCTATACCTTGGCTTGCGGTTTTCATCGAATACCTTTGTATTGTTTTTGTACAAAGGGTCCTCGTTAGATAATTTTATAGGAAAATAAATAACCATTACTGAGTAATGGTTTATAAGGTATTGTAATTTTCCTAGGCTCATTAGTAAAAAGTTTTGGTGAGACATTTGTCCCCTAAAAGTTATGCTGGAAGAAAACTCTTCGTAGAATTAAGCTCGCCTTTGTTCTCACATTAGACCAAAAAAACCAAGTCCCAACCGTTTTCACACAGTTATTGAAACTCGAGCTATTAAAAATTTACTTCGATATTCAAATCAGTAACATGTTGGTCACGCTTAATAGAATCCAATGAAATATGGGAAACGAGATATCATGAGAACTTTTCAAAGCCGTTGTTTTCAATTTAGGATTTTTTTGAAAATACTCTTGCGGATCGCTGATTCAAATAAATTAATCGTGGCGCTCATTAGGGGAGGCCCATGTCCAGTAGTAAACTTTTCTACATGCTTATGATGATGATGATCGCGGTATTTTAATATGCCTACATACTCGTGAAAATAAGATCAATCATAGAGTTTTTTTCGTCTACTATGATAAGAAAAAAAATCAGGATCTCCCTGGGATGACGTCACGTCACGACCTAGATTTAAGCTCCAAAGTGGATACGTCGTAATGTATCCACATATCACTATACGAGTAGGTATGCATTTTCTGCTTTGTAATCTGTTCAATGCTTATGCGGACGTGAGATAAATTTATCATAGGCGTGTCAATAAAATCATTTCCTGGAATCACGGAGACGAAATGAAAAGAAAACAGGTGGGGAAATTGGGGAACGTAGACTTCGAGTACGAAATCCGTCATATTCATTAAAATTAGCAATTCGTTACTTTTCGTTTTTTGTGAGGTTTACGATACTAATAAAGCTATTCCATTTCTTGGTAGTGAATCGGTGACTGCTATTTTCAACCTTATGTTTATACCTGGAGGTCGGAAAATCTAATTGTATAAACCGCTTGAAGTGGAAAGGGTTGAAACGATAACTCTTTATTTTAGGTATTACCTTTTATTAAACCAAATAAAAACCGGTACCGATAGACGTAAATAACAGCTTTGTTTTGAACTGTTTCATTGCTATTGAAACATCTGACTCGAATAAAATTACCTATTCAGGGTAAAAGAGAATGAATTGCATAATACTAAGAAGTTTTATAATATGAAATGAAGGTAAAAAGCAAGTATGTAAGCAGACAAAAGTAAAATATATAATTTATGAGTCGTTATGACATTTTATATTATATGCACAAGACCAGCAGGAGTGGCGTGAAAGAGTAGAGGCCTATACCCAACAGTGGGTGTTACAGGCTGGTGAGTAAGATATATAGATGAGTCTTTATTTGGTATCCCTCCCATCCTATCTGTGTTCGATTGACACGATATGTTCTCTTCTACCACTCACTCTCACCTTGTCATCTCTGATAAAACTATGAACATTAATTTAAATGCAAAACACATAGCATACATAGAACTTCCTTCTTTTTTTGAAGTCGGCTATAAAAAATAGATAACCGACTGTTACATAAGGAGACACAAGGGGGTAGTCACGGTTATTTGAAGCTCACTAAAGAAATCAAGGCTTATGTGACCTCCTAATTCGCTTTTATTGAGGAAGCCATGTGCAATATACTTATACTAACCAACACTTTACAGCCTGGAGGGAAATAATAAAGCGAAAGCTGTGGCGAAAGTAACCATAACGAAGCCGAAATCACAAAAATTCTAGCAGTTTTAGACAATGCAGGAGCCGTACCATTAGTAAACATTATTATTAGTAAACAATTCAGTTTGGGTTAGCACCCAAACTGGATAGCTCCAGTTTAGGTTCCTATTCTGAATCGCAAAGTGACAGTTTTCACAGAAAAGTAAACCAACTCAACACGTAATAAACGGTCATGATACGAATTGAGTGAACGAAACTTTTCCAGTTTAGGTTCTGAGTTTTCAGCGTCTTATCATACGTCATGGTACGAATTAGCGAAGCAGTTCAATTTAGGGCTTAAACTGGATCGCATTTAAAGTTCATGGTAAGGCCCCTAGACTCAATTGGCTAAAGGAATTTAATATACATTTTGCCCCTTTGGCTACCAACCAAGTTCGCGTCAGCTAAAACCGAATTGTAAAGCGCTCAAGAACTTTAAGCACTTGGAATTCCTCAATGACTTTGCGGTGTACCTTCCCAATAAAATTAAGCGGGCAATTGGCATGGCGAGATAAAAAGGGTTTAACGGTACGTTTGGCATAAATAAACGTGTGGTAAGCTATTTCACGGAGATAAAAAGTTTTTCAGATGAAACAATACTGTTTTAAGCCTGTATACATATACGTATACATACATGCATACATGTATGCCTCAGCTTTTTAGAAGTATGTTTGTGTTAGTCAGTGGCCAACTCTGGTGATGGAGTTTTTAGGCCGCCTTAAGGCCTCCGTCATGACTTAATATTTTTTTAATAGTGATGTAATGAAAACCTGAGCTAACGTAAGCAAATCTAAAACACGCTTTGGCAATAACCATAGATAGCAATTTGCAATAAAAAATAAGGCATGTTTAATAGAATAGAAAACGTAATCTTAAATTACTGAACTAAAGAATATTAAAAAGAAATGCTAGAAAGGTAATTGCTTCCTCTTTGCAAGTACTTATTCCAAGAAGTTCATGTTTAAAGTACTTAATCAGCTTCGACTTCGAAGAAAGAGTAATCAATATAGCAATAATTTATATTGATCACTGACTGGCAGTCTACGTGCAGCCTGAATCCGTACAGCATCAGTATTCAAGAATTTAATATATTTAACAAGTTCAGTGCTAGCGATCTGTCGATGTTCATGACGTGCTGTGCGATCCCTTACATCGGGCGCCACAAAGTGTTTGATTGTAGGTATTCCTTTCATAACACATGAAGCACTGGTGGTCTAGTGGTAGTGGCCCCGCCTTCCGATCGTAAGGTCGTGGGTTCAATCCCGGTCTAATGAGTTTTCTGCCGAAAAATCTATGTGCACTATGCCAGTACTCTCAAACGGTGAAGGAAAACATCGTGAGGAAACAGGCATGTCGTAGAAACATGTGTCAAGTGCACGAAAGGAGCCTCTTAGAGGCGCACCTATAATCCTTTCACCACACTGGTTCGAAAGAACTGGTGACCCAACAAGAAGAAGAATAACACATGAGAGAAAAAATATTCCTTCTTCAAGCAGTAAAAATGTGAAGTAAAATACAATATGAAAATCATGTAAGAACCTACTGACAAAGGAGAAGATAGTGACGAGTGGATAAGGATTTCAACTAAGAAAGTTAATTTTACAGAGAATCAAGTTAGTAAGTATGGAAGTTTAGTATCTACCGATTTAACTTCATTAATGAGAACTCAGAAGTTTCACACGTGAATCAGTCAAAGACGTTATACTCCAACTGAGTGAATCATACGACTCAGATAAAACAGTTCCGTTAAATGACGGCGATTAGGTATAAGGTAGAATTCTAAAAACATAACTAGAATTCTATAAACAATTAAGTCGTGTTGGCCTAGTCGATTTCCAATCGGATGGTTGAGAGACTTCGAATCTCAGCCGTGCATCAATGAATTTTGCGTTTCGTAAAATTTACACAGCTTTTAACGGTGCGGTAAAAGAAAACATTGTGTTGTCTCTTGGCTCTAAATCATGTAGAAAAGATGTAACGGCGTTTTTAAAAAGAGAGAAAATAAAGCAGGTCGGCAGTAATAATTTCTTAAGCCTATTGATCTTAAAACTACCCTAGGTATAGAAAACTACGCTATCCTCACGTGACATTCTCTGTCTTACTCAAATAAACGTAGGGTTCCTAAGGGAATCCCCACGCTAGACCGTAAATGTTGAAGAAATCCGGACAAATAATATTGAATAATTTGTTGCTTATTTGTATGCCACATAAGGTGAGTTGATGGCATTTATTTTCATAAACAAAATAATGATAACCCTAAACTCAATATTTTGTTGTATAACAACCAAAAGTACTTTAAAAGCAAAACCATGGAGACGATTTTGCAGATTTTTTAATCATATCTCCTGTTCCTTAGTTTAGCGAGACGAACGTTGCGAGCGAGAACGATAGAAGCAGACAAGGTAGGTGATAGGTGATATAATACAATCTTATGAATCTTATAGTTCCGTAGTTCTCGTAGTTCAGCGAGCGAAACAGGCGATACACTGGACTAGATTGGACTACTGAACTAAAATATCTAAGTATCTAGTTCAAATTATGTTACGAATGAATACTGATTGTAGCGATGAGAATGCATAGGCAAATGAACTAGAATAAACTACGGAACTAAAAGATAGATATACTTCGCAGCGATCAAAAGATGTCTATCGTTTAGATATATTTTGCGCATGGCTTAAACATACGGTGATAATATTACGGTAGATGATTCAGAGGAAACTCGCAACAGTATTCCAATCAACATCACCGTAGCACGAAACAAGAAATCAAAACTACACTCAAGAATGAGGGCGATGTTCTACTTTCCGTTTAGAACCGGTTTTGGGACCAACTTCAACCGCTACCCGTACCGATTACTTACCATATTTCGGAGGTAACAATATTTTGAATAAACAAACCCAACCGCCATTTGAGAGTGCTCAGGTTTTTTGCATAAATAAGATTGTTTTCACAAGCTTTCAAAATGGTACCTTTAGGTTTTATGGAGATCTGGGCGGCTGACCACGGGATAAAGTTATGAGTACGGTTTACATAAGTTGGTGATAGCAGTTCAAAGGTAGATTAGAAGATTAAATACCATATTTTTTTTTACGTTCCATTGACTGTATGAAAGTGAAATAGTCGTCCTTCACTAGAATTAATTTAAAAATCATGCTTTATTGGTATAATCGTGTAAACGAAACAATGACCTATAAACCGCATCACTTGAAGAAAACTAGCAAAGCACCACATCACTTCATAAAAGGAAAGACAAGGCGTGGTCGTGCTTGCTCAGTCGTTCTGGATAGATCGTCGAAGTTAAGCAACGTTCGAAACGGTCTGTAAGTGGATGGGTGACCGCCAGTGGCCATCTGAGCGCTTCCGTGCTTCGAAGGGCACGTTAAATTGTCAGTCCCGGCTATTTAAGTCGTTAAGCCATGACGGAGGCCTTAATGCGGCCTAAAACTCCGTCACCAGAGTTGGCCACTGACTCATACGAACTTACTTACTTCATAATCTTCTTTACGTTTAACCAGTACCATTTTAAGCAGTCATTGCATGCAATACTTTGGATTTTCACTGTAAAAATTGATGGCTAGATAGACATGTTTATTGTCATAGATTGAATAATAAATTCGTGGCAATCGGCAATCACTTGGCGTGCGAATCGTGTCACACCCTGGCACGACAAATGTAGCTAACACTACACTTTACACTAACTTGCTTCTTCTTTTTAAAAACGACCGTTATAGAGCTCTAACGGCCGGTTTCTCGAACGCTTTTTAAATTGACAAGCCGATTAAAGGAGGCCATTCAGGCTCCATACAAGGCTCTACAATACTCTGATTGACATTCCCAATAGTGGTGAGGCCTTTATTTTCACTGGCCGACACTTTTGGCTTTTGGGCCCTAAATGAATGAACACCTTTGGAATACTTGGTCCTCATTGGTCGAATGACTGATTTGACCGAGTTTTTTTTTACGTTTTCTTATTTAAAAATGGTTTTAGTTTATTAGGGAGTTAAGATAAATTAGAGATAACCACATTATGTCTGACTTATAACAGTTCTCGTTTTTAAGAAACCAAAGGTTTATAAAATACTTCAGCTTGCTTGAATCGAGCCCACGGATTGAACTAATATAACACGTACAAGAGCGATATTGAAGCTAACTCAATTCCTAATACTCTATCGAGATTTGTTGCCCAACTTCATCGCAATATTGAATCTTATTCAAGAGAATTAAAGCTTCTTTTGCACTGCTAGTTGATTTAAAGTGACACCTGCACGGCTAAATGTATTCAAACGCCACGTTTAAATAAAAGTTTGAATTTAATTCCACAGAACATGGCTTTTAAGCGTAGAAATAGCAGGAACCTTTTTTTTACTACTAACTATTTTGGCGATTAGGTTATGCATAAAAATAAGTTAATAGATTTAGGTATTCCGATGGTGAATTTATTTTAAACACGCATATATACATTAAATTTTAGTTTACCAGGTTTCTTTTACTCATACATATTCTTATTCTTAATGATTTATGGGACCAGTAGAAAATTACATGTACAGTGTTACATGATATCGAGTGCCCGTAAGGATCTTTAGACCGCTTCATAGAACCACTGTCTGGAGAGGTTTGAATTTTAAAAACTAAAAATTTATAGTTTTTTTTGCGGATGGAACCGTATCTCACGTTTCTTTTGACCTCAAGAACAAGCGTCATCAAGTCATGAATCTAACCACCGTTAGGTTTAAAGCATTATTGTGCATTTGTACGAGCAACTTTTCAAGACAATTGTTGCCCGCTAGGTATGAACATTTAAAGGAAAATGGATGCGGAAAAATGTATGTTAGGATAGTAGCATGTGAAAATCTGAGGTAGGCGTGATTCAATTTAAGTACATTAACCATGTTGTCTGCTGAGTTTCTACTCTAGAGTAAAGTAAAGTAAGGTTAAAATGTATTTATTGTTATTACAAGTGAGTTGCTTATTCTAGGGTTGGGAACTCTTCATTTAAGTTAAAAAAGTAAACTTGTGTTAGAAGAGTCCCCTCTTTCTTCTTCTCTTCTCTTTCTAGAAGCAATAGTTTGTTAAAATAGAGCTTTCATTCAAGCACTTATGTAGTTGCATCAAAAAGAGTTGCTTAGAGTTGAGCAACATAAAGTTACTAGTGTAACAGCGTTTATGAGTCACTTACCCCCACTGTTTGTTTGATTTTCCTTATGTTTTTCTTTACCAAGGCATGTGAACATTACAGTCGCACCATTGTATTGGAATAAATTACAATGCACGCCTGTGTAATCGATTTTTGCTCGGAGGTAATGATGGCATTATCGCCTGCAGCACCACATGCACACAATTTGAAAAAAAAAAATATACGACGGGGATACAGACGATATTACTAAGAGAGTTCTTGAGATAGCAAATTTTATCAGATTCCCTATTCACTGATAAAATAATGACGAATTTAAATAGTAATGATATCAATTTTATTTAAAAATTGATATGACAAATAGTTCTGTGGACAAATGTCTCGAAGACAGCGGAATAACATGTACATATTTTATTGAAATTTCAGAGGAGACAGGTCAAAAAGGACGTTGGAGAAGAAACATAAATATATCGCGTGAACATGAAAATATGAAATATATTTTTGCGTATCGATAATATCGCTTTTTTAATATCCATCATCGATCTATAAATTGATAGCTAGTCTATTATATCTATGTTAGTAATTTGGTCATCAAATTTAATAAGGTAGGGTAGGCATCACATAAATAGATAACGTTTCGACGCTTACATAACACTTGAAGGTCAAAATACACGTAAGCCTGCCACGCTGGCAACCTTAGCAAAGGTTAGTGAACTACATCAACTACTCATTCAAGTACCTACTAATATTTCCGTACATTACTGTTTTAAGGTCATCGACCGAGCAGTAAATCAGGAGGAATTAAAAGGGAGGGCAGACCTCGACAAATCATTGTGACTCAGATCTCGTGGCGACGAAAATATCTTAAGGAATTACGGAAAGAAAAATAAACGGAAATTGAAATTATTTAAACGTGATTTAGGCGGTTACGCCTATTTACGCAAAAGCCTTGAACCAAGCCTAAATTAGTCTGATATTATTAAAACACTGTTGTCATATTAACAGCCGTTTACTTAGTTGGCTTTAATTTTAAATTGTTTAGTGAATTTGTGGTAAATTGGTTGGGAAACAATAACCTCGATAGCCGACAAATCGTGGCGGACAGCTCGACTGTGTCGCGAGAACCTATCTTCCAGTTCGATTCTCGTTGTGGTATTATGATACTCGTAGTTTCTGATCAATCTCAATGAGGACTATGTTAGTAACAGATGTTGCTCATTCCAATAGTCGACAGTTTTCTCGTAGTGAACTAAAAAGCTGACTCAGCTTTGGTACAATAAACGCACTTATCTCGTCAAATCTAAATGTCACAGACCATTTTGAGTTTTGATGCATCCTTTACGTGTCTCGGTTGTCATTACAAATGGACAAAATTGACGTCATCCGCTGTATCGGGCGATGTAGAGAAATCTGGCTGCATTGGAATGATGTTGCACAATTTCTAACTTCGTTTTTGTTTTTACCGGATATCACATACACTAAACACGCGACAGTAATTGTTTGTTTTTTAACCTTACTTTAAAATGTTGCTTAACTTATAATAATACAATTCAGCCGTAGTACCTAAATTGTTTAATATTATAGTCATAGGGCAACGGGAAACATCAACGCGCCCATTTTGAACATTATCCTTTATCTCATCAAAAAAATACCACTTAAAAATAAACAAAAAGTAAAATTAACTTTGAATAAATTAGGAGTCGTTTTAAACCGTCCAAAATAAAACCACTTCAAGCTTTTCCTCCAATCTGACAGATGCGCACCAGATTATAAGGTAGACTGGCTAACAAAGGAACTGCAAAAAAAAAAAAGGACCGCGCAAGTTTAACAAGCATTAAACGAAGTGTTTTTTTCGAGACAGCAGGTGCCTTAGAGCGGCTGCGATTGGTCGATGTGGGTAGTGCTGTTATTCTGTGTCATTGGCTGGGGCTTGTTTCACTTGAGTACCAGATGTAGTTCTGAGTCCAGACACATCACAGTGTTAGGTGCAGTAGATATGTTTCGTATGATAATATGTGAAAAGGAACGAGTGAATGAACGAGGTTGCTGAGGAAATGTTAAAAAGTATCAATATACCTAAACAATTCTTGTAACGCATTTTTGTATTTTATTAGTATTTGATTTATTTGATTGACTGAACTGACTGAACTGAACGATTAAGATGGAATTTCATATGAGGGATATTTTTAAATGAATAAAAGCTTTTAGAGAGAAAAATAAGTACGCGAGTGTCGTGAAACCTCCGTGGAACACTCGGTTGGAAAAAAGTTTTAACTTTGACATTTGGCATTTGTCAAATAAATTATTGTCAAATATTAAAATAGAAACCAGAAACGCTCTTTCCTACTAACAATGCATTAATCTATGGACTTTTTCGCGTCTGCGCACTTCGCACTGTGACGTTTTGACCTATGTATGTGTCGTGACGGTGAAATCGATCGCTTTTTTTTCTAGCCTCTATTCTCGATACCGTCCGAAAAGGAACTTCGTTCAAAAAATCGCCAGGCGATGCTTGGTTCTCTCAGTACACATCACCAAAAACCAAAAAATACGCTCGAGAAGTGAAACTTTATTCCATAAGGTAAGCAACTGATATTACGATATATTATTCTGTGGTTTCAAGGGCAGACAACCCCTATGACGTGAAGTAAATAATAATACACATGCTTCGATTGTTTCCAAGACTTTATGACCGGAACATGCAACGCTAGGGAACAACTTTGACGTTTCATATTTCAAGTGGCTGGTTTTATAGACAGTGCCATAATAGACAAAGTAACGATATTGCTCCCGGGAATTTTAAGGTTATTAGAAAGTAGTTCATAAATCTAACGGAAATACGAGAACTTACAAGTAAGTCAAATTGTGAGAGGTCTTTTAGTTTGTGGGTAAAATGCGACTTTGAAGTCATCTTTGTTTTCTAATGCTAGGCAGTAGTCTAGTAAGCTGACGATAGACCTAAGTAAGTAGTCCAAATTCTAAATACTGAACTAACAAAAGTTCTATAGTGATGTTTGATTTCAGTTTTCCTAGTTCCAGCCATTCTCAAGTTATACAACTCAGCAACGAACAGCTATATCAAGTTTAATAGTAAAACATTGAATATGACTGACAAAAAGTAAGTGTAGAGCATACCCACAAAATACTTTATGCGTTACCAGAAACCATGAAATAACAGAATACTTCATTTGTAGCAACTGTAGCAAGTCCAGAGCGTAAACTCAACCTACATTGTTACTTTAAAGGCTTCTGGCTGCAATAAAAGTTAAGTTGGCCGTGCGATACCATTCGATCTGTGAGTCAGACTTTCGAAACTTCAAGGCTGACTCAAGTTAGGTCATTCCGTGCCGTGCTCAGTGTGTTCCAAAACATGATGAAATGTTACAGCTATCTTTTATATCTCAGACGTCACTACGGATGAAGGTCGCAAGTGGCGCATGGGCGCATGCTTTTGGGGTGCATTTTAAGATCTCTCAGTAGTGCTCCTAAACGTGTCACGGAAATGAAGAGAAGTAAGAAAAATTTCAAAAATACCTCAGAGACAAGCTTTAGCAAGCTGCTTGTTTTGTGTTGACTGTTGATTAGTTAGGTATTTCCACCAAAGTTGGCCACTCTGTTCCGGTTACTTTTTTAGCACAAACTCGGAAGAAGCACGAAAGAAGCCTCTTTGAGGCGCACTTTGGCTCGAAGGAACTAAGAACACGTCAAGAAGACTCGAAGTAAGAGTGAGTAAAATTTATACATCTAGAGCTACTGCCTTCTTTTTGTAAAATAAAACCGTCTAAAACCTACAATTCTATTGGTATTTTACATATGCCAGAGATTAAGTTGGCCTCAAAGGAATCGTGAAGCTCGGGTCGGTCACGGATCGGTGAGGACTAAACCCTCAAACTTAGATAAATCGTAGCCTTTGTTTCCGAGCCGGCGACCGCCAATGTCCGTACAGAAGACAACATAAACTTTGAAAAGTTTGAAAATGGCTAACCCAGTTTTGGCTTGAGAGAAACATACGGTTAGCGGTTAGTTTTATGGATAAACCAAGAATAAACCAGCGTTACAGCGTTGGTTTAGAAAAGTTTAATGTAAACTACATTTTATCATCCTTTAAGCTCATAGGGATCTTTATGATTTTTAAAATGCATTTCTTGTATTCATGCAGATGAGAGCTTTTTTTTTTAAATACATAAACTTCAAGTTTAAGACAGTAACGAAGACCTTAACTCTGAATAAAAATTCCAGGACACAAGCTTCCTAACAAGTTTTATCGAAATCTGTTCAGTCTAACCGTGCAGGGTTTTTAACCGTAACAAATACATACAGACAAACTTTCTAATTCAAGTCAATATCACAACCTCAAGGATCTAGTGGTGTTGATACTTTTTTCTGTGTCACTGTTCTTTCTGACCAATGCTAGTGTGGTGATAGGATATTCGCCTCAGAGCCCTTCGTACATTGTAGGTAAGAGCAGTAAGAGTAGCATAATGAAAATATGTCTAGCGAAAATTCATAATTGTGATTGCTCCCCAATTTGTGCGCAAGTGGTTTAATCAAAATGCGAGACTACGTACTTTACGAAGTATAAACCCCCACAAAGTACCTACCCATTTTCAAACTTGTCAAGATACCTCAAAACTTTGAAGAGACTTTAATAAAATTTTCTTGTTCACTCCACTGGAGCGACATCGCTTCCGTTCGATGCTTAATACTTTTCAATTATAAATTTAAAATGTGCTTTCTCCCACCACACTGGTGTTTTAAACGTCACTTTTGAAGCTTAGATTTCAATTTCAACCAGAAGTAAATTTATAGAGAAACTATCTGCGCTCCCGCGGTGTGACCCGCGGTCCCTCTGGATTTTTTTTTTCGGGAAAAAAAGTAGCCTATATCCTTCCCTGGGATACAACCTTTAACTATGCCAAATTTCAGCTTTATCTGTTCAGCGGTTTGGGCGTGAAAGCGTAACAAACAGACAGACAGACAGACAGAATACTTTCACATTTATAATAATAATAGTATGGATAGTATGGAAGTATGGATTATGATTTTGGTGTTGCTTCTTGGTGCCGTATTGCAAGAACATAGTAGACGAATAATTTTATAAGAGGTTTGGTAAGCACCACAATAATAAATATCCACCTAATGGTTGCCTTGTTGACACTCCTTAATCGTTTATCATTGGAGCTGATAGGAAATCAATACCGCAGCGAGAATGATAAGAGTAAAGCTTGGGTCAAACTACTGCGCATTCACACGTCTCAAGTCAAATTATTGGGTAGGTCAGTCTCCAATAATTTTATTTAATTTCTCCAGTTCACATAACCTAGTTTATTTCTGAGATCAGACTTGGTACCTAGTGTTAAGATTTGTTGTCGAACTTTGTCGAGCGCGATGGTTTAGATGTAGCTTTATAGTAAATCGAACTAGGCAGTAATATTAATCTAATGATTCAATGTTAAGCATACAACATGTCTAGTGTTATTAATAATTTCTTGGTTTTATGCCTCAAAGAAAGAGTTTCCAGACACATATATGTATAATAATAACAAACACGGAAGAAGGCATTTCTTTGAATGCTTGGAATATAATCAAGGGGTCAAAAGATAAAAACATACGTAAACGTATCTGTACTGACTGTATCCCCGTAGCACGGTATACATTCTCTCTGATTTCCTATTCAAGATACTTTGAAGAAAACTCGCCCAATAAAAACTTAAAGAGCCAACCCTAATTTTAAACAAAACAATCAATTGATATTTCCATGGACAGTTATCGCGAAAATCATTTAAATCAATTTGTTTTCATTTTCGGCTGACACAACAGATGAGATCAAATAGAAAATGAATTTAGCGCCATTCATTACAGCAAATCGAGCGAACAATTATACGAGCGATATTGTTTGTAGGGCTGTCAGGAACAGGAGGGCGCAGCGGGTGTCTGGCAACCCTGGAATCCCTGCGTAACATGTCACTGTTTCACGAAAACATGTGTCGGGTGAGTTGCTCTTACACACGCTGACACGATACAATCACGACGCTGCGTTGGTTCAACTTCAACACGACTTGACTACAACACGATTTAGATTTTAATAAAACATTAAAACCCCCTTAAAACGTTTTTATTCAAATATAAATAATGGTTCACCTAATTATAAACTATTATCCAATCTGTGTATGCCTCAAGTATATAAGCCGGGCCACAACGTGAATTCGATTTTAGAATGGGCCACAACGTGAAACCAAGAATTCGGGCCACAAGCTCGTGGGCCACAGCGTAAACAACCCGTTTTTAAGACAATTTGACTTCAGTTTATGTCTATCTGAAATAATGTGCATTTTTTAAATTGCAGTGCTTGGTATCATACCTTATTGGGTATGATAATACCTACCGGAGATGTGATAATTTTAGTATTACGCAAGTGAGCTAATAACACACAAAAATGTAAAACACCGCCAACATTATGTGATGAAGTTTTACCCAATGAATAAAATAAATAAATAAATAAATAAGAACTTTATTGAGGACACAGTGTTACATGAAATAATTATATGCTAAGTTTCGATAGTATTGTCCTACAATCGGCGGTTTTATCGCTCAAGGCGATTTCTTCCAGACAACCTTATACTTATACTAAGTAATACTAATGCTAGGTAAATGTAAGACAACAGACAATAAAATCACATACTGTGCATAAGCGATGTTTTGTTAACCACTGCTAAAAAGCCTTAAATTAGAAATGAAGTGATCAAAACACTCAATTATGACTTAACAGGGTTCCGTGCAGCGATATCATATGCAAGAGCCTACACAGAACACGTGTCACAAAAAACGTAAATGTTTCGGCGCTCGCTCCACATGTTTCGGTAATCGTCCATATCATTCAAGTAATAAAATACAAGATGTTGGTGCGTTGTTGTTTGAAAGATGCCATTTTAATTATGATGAATGTTACAATGATTAATGTTTGGAGGCATCGCTGATGAAGACAATGTTAATGGATTAATACCTGCATGATAGATTACTTTTCTTTGGTTCTCTTTTACAAAGGATTGTGGAATTTGGTTATTTATTTATGCGTATTGTCCCGCTGTATGGTAAAACCCTCCCTATTTTCCCGTTTTTCTTTCCAATTTTGGCCTGTTATATTCTGGTAGATATACTAGGATGAACAAACAATTCGTTCCGTTTTTTCTGTGATGGTTTAAAGTTTAATTTAGTTAAAAAAGATTTTTTATATTGTGTCACGATAATAACTTCAGGATATATGTTACAATTTGTCTGTACAGCAAATATCAGCACCAGCCGGATAAAATATCAACACTAGCATTTGTCGCAGGGTCATCAACTTTTGTATGTAGGTATAGATAGTAAATACGTAGTAATAACATACAAAAACTTCTATGTTCTCTGCAGAATCGTCACTAGCACGATTCACCTTCCAGTCACGAACACGAAGCGAACATCGATGACCAGCAATGCAGACCTCTATCTTTGAATTGCTGAGTAAGATCTTGACATTGTTCTTTTAGTAACAACGTAGTGCATTGTGGCATTTTTGTAATCCAGAAGGCATGCACACAAATTGATAGTGGCCGTAAGTGTAATAAACGCAGTAATAATACATTGAACTTTTCACACAAGCAGAAAATGTTATTTATCTGTAAAGGATATAATGTCTAGGATAAGCTGCAATATCGAATAAATCAAATCAACCAGCTTACCTAACACTGGTTTCAATAAAGAAGTACTGAAATATTTTGCGGGCCCGCACAGAGCAGTATCAAAAGATGAAGTATTTTATATCAATTTGCGCATTCGTGCGAAGTATATTTAAGCAGCTCTCTTTCCGTATCGGTCTTAGCTTTTTAATGGCGCCATTTATGGAGGATGGGGGTGAAATATCCGTATAAAGGAAAACGAACCAAGAATTCTGATGATGATTAGTTGTCGTGAGACGAATACTAATATTTTTCTTTAGAAATCAAGGTCTACACAAATACACACACACTTCAACAGTTTCTTATATTATGGGAATCATTGTTATAACAGGCGGTTTTTTGGATGATGACAAGTAAGATTTGAAATATTGATAAATTAAACTTACTGAATATGGCAAAGAGCTGTCAATTTAACTCAGTATTCATAAAAACCTCTTTGAGGCAACTTAAGCTTTTTCACCTTACTTTGTCCAAAAGAACAAGTGACAACAAGAATGAACGAAAGAGCAATAGAAGATTTAAAAAGCCCGCAATATTCTTAAAACGGATTCAGCATCAAATTTTGTGGACACTGATTGGCCATTGTGGCGAGTAACAATAAGCAATCATATGGGTCTAGCCGGTATAGTGCTAATGGGAGGTTCGACGCACTTCATTTTACGGCTCTCGTTAGATGGCACTTCAGGCTGCCCGTCAGTGTGCCTGACAGATACTCGTCGCAACAATCTGAGAAACACGGACATATTTTGCCGCGTGCCAGAGTGCTGCTATGATGTGTGGATGTAAAAACTAAGCAACGCTATGTGTAATGTGACCGTTTCTACTGATGCTATTTAGTGGAACGAGTAAGTATAGTATCAAGATGTACCGCGAGGTAGTATAGAGGAAGATGCACTCGAGCTATGCGATAATGCGCTGCATCAACAGAGGGGAAGACTTGGGCACTTACTGTAAGCACATTCACTTCTTTCATCTCAATCCCAATCTTTTCTTAAGTCTTCGTATTATATCCATCCACATTTATGAGAAAAACGGACACTATTCACAAATAACTACTAAACAAAGCTCGAGTGTACTTTTGGAGGACTTTTTCCTGAACACAAACTTTACGCCATTTTCATTGCTGGGAAAAGAGTCTACGGAATTGTAGGGATAACGAATTTGTGACCGACTAAATAAAAAGGTTTGCAATCGAATACAACTGGTATTCGATTGCAATCAGGATTTAACTAAGAATCGTTTTCGTTGGATATTTCCGAGTGAAATTATGTCTATCAAGGGTGTGAGAGATATTTGACGCATGCATACACTACATTTTAAAGAAGTTAAACTTTATTTAAAAAATGATCACAAACATAAATTAGCAAAGGAAATGAAATATAAAAACCCCATTTCCCATCGCACTTAAAAATGCATTTTTACAATGTCAAAAGATTAATTATTCTTAGAAAACCCCTTTACAATAGCCATCTAACGAGCCCATCAAAGCATTAGCTACTGGACAAACTAGTTCTCCCATTCAGTTGATATCAAGGCATTGTGAAAGCAAAAAGCAATCGGAAGTCATCGGGAGTCGTTTCAACGGATTTCAAAGAAGATTGGAGTCGACACCGCATTTTATATTTTCCAGCTTTGATTTCAGTCGTTATTGCTATAAAATATTATTTGAAGTATCACTTGCACAACAGAAATGATACTAAAATAGTTTTATATTCTTTTATTCCTTTCACGTATGAAATGCTAGCGTCTGCAAAAAAAACCGACCAAGTGCGAGTCGGACTCGCGCACGAAGGGTTCCGTACTTACCATTATCTATATATTTACTTATTTTAGTATTTGTTGGTTTAGCGGCAACATAATACATCATCTGTGAAAATTTCAATTGTCTAACTATCACGATTCATGGGATACAGAATGGTGACAAGCGGACGGACAGACAGACAGCGAAGTCTTAGTAATAGGGTCCTGTTTTACCCTTTGGGTACGGAACCCTAAAAAGACCGATTTTGCGAAATGTAAGTGGCACGCCGGCCGTCTTTAAAAGAGTAAAAATCCAGAAGTAAATACCCTACCCTATCTACTAAAGTATATCTAGTTGTCCTGCGCATGTGGATAGAAGTAAGTAAGTTTGTATTTTGTATTTTGTATGAGTCAGTGGCCAACCCTGGTGACGGAGTTTTTAGGCCGCCTTAAGGCCTCCGTCATGGCTTAACGACTTAATAGCCGGGACCGACAATTTAACGTGCCCTCCGAAGCACGGAAGCGCTCAGATGAAAATGCCACTGGCGGTCACCCTTCCACTAACAGACCATTTCGACGATCTATCAAGAACGACTAAGCAAGCACGACCACGAGCGCTTCGTGGATAATACAGCGGTATTGATGCACTGTAAATAAATTCATTTAGTGCGTTCGAAAACCAAACAGGAATCTTCTATTTTAAAATGACCCAAAATGGAACCCCCCGAAAATCAATTAAAATTCTGTCACTGAGGCAATCCAGAAACTGTAGAGTTTATTTTTAAAACTCGCAATAGTTCGCTTTGTGGCGTAGTGTGCCATAGGGGGACATACAGACAGACGTTCTGTTAATAGGGACCCATTGTATTAGTGGCGAAGGCGATTAATTATGGAATTATTGGCAGGGGATCGTATTTTTGGTGACTGTAAAGTTTATCGATCCTAGTTGATTCTATTCTAGCCGTATACATCTCATAAACATTATTCCTGTGTTGAAAGGGTACAACAATAACTAAACTGTTTTACACGTATAGACTGTTTAGGTATTTATTTATTTATATTTCCAAGATTTGTATTGTAAAATAACAAAAATAATTGGCCGGTAGAACCTTAATTAGTAAAATTTTTACCTGAACTAGATGTTTAAGGCGGCATTTACCACAAAACATTTAACTATTTTGGTCGGCACTAATTTTTTTAACTGATTTTACTTGTTTTATTGTAGGTCCTAGTTTATGGTATAGGGTAAGTTATTCCATCTCAAACAATGTCCCAAGCACTACGGCGTCCCGTTGAGTGTAGGCATGGATTGCCTCCTAACGCTGTATAAATCATCTTGATAGATGATTAGATGATTCTAATATAGATGTAAAGGCCTAAGTTTTTGTATGTCCTGGCTATAAAGTAGGTATTATACAGTCAACCATGCAGTTACGCCATGACGAAGGCATTAAGGCGTTCTCAATTCTTTATCATCAGAGTACAGCATTTATACTAACTCATACAAACATAATTTTTACTGATTTTTATCAGAAACCATACAATTAAATAAGACAATTGTTTGAAGTCTTCAAAATGTCGACCCAAAACTAGGACCAAGAATTCCGGAAAATTGGTCCTTGAGGTCTACCAATCGCATCATCGGTCGTGTTTCAAGGAATTTATGGTTTAAAATTTTATTTTATTTAAAGACACTTCATAATTTTAAGACACAATGTCACTTAAATGAGAACAATTCTAAGTATAAGTGAATGTCGGTCATTTCCGTGCAAGTTTGTTATAAAGTACATAAAGGTGGATCGTATTGGAAGATATGCTCATTTAACGCAGCATATTAAGTAAGGTGTGATTTGGTAATATGAGTCTGTAGTTTGTTTTTGAATACATTAAATAAACTTACACTTATGTTTGAAGGTAGTTTGTTATGATCTGTGCGCCTTCAGAGACTATCGTTTCTTTTCATAGAATTTGTCGGGAACATTCGAATTTGGTATCAGAGTAGAGGGAGGGCCAGCAGCTTTATTGACTAACTTGAAATCCATTCCCATTTGTCAGCCCAATAGAGCTCAACCAATCACATAAGACGAAAATTACAATTGAAGTCCAGAATGGGTTTCAAATGTCAAAATGAAGCCCATGTCCATTGCCAGTTGAATTACACAATAAGGCCCCAGGTCAGGTTGGTATTGCCACAGTGCACCCGCGGGAGGCATATCGACATTGTAGCTCTAATAGGGATCCATTGTGTTTACTCAGGCTTAATTACAGTAGTTTCTGTGCACACTGTATTGCAATAACGCTATTTTTCTAAAAATAGCTCGGTTACGTTGATTTCTCTATGCAAACATCAGTTAATACGGAAGGGAGAACATGAAAGTGGATACAAAATTGTCGTATTATTTACCTAATGTTTTTGGAACGAAGAACCTTTTCGGACGGTATCGGATGGGGGCTAGAAAAAAAGGGCTCGATTTTTGCATCACGGTGCGAGAGCGCAGTCACAAGACAGTCCATAGATTGTTACATTGTTAGTACAAGTAAGAGCGTCGCTAGGATTTTATAATTTAATTGACAAATGCCAAATGTAAAGTTGAAACTTCGTTCGTTCCAACTGAGTGTTCCACGATAATCACGTACTTTTATTTAATGTTTTGTATTTGGTAGCAAAAACTAAATTTCCTCATCATTATCATCTTTTTGTCCTAATTTTACTAAATAGGCTCAGAACAACTGCATTTGCATCTTTAGGCAGAAATCAGATTTCCACGTGCTACGAATCCTGATGATTCTAATATCGTGTCGTGTCCGACATTGGCGAACGTAGCTAAAATTTATATAATTCAGTTATGTGGCTTGCTCAACAATATTCGGTTTCATATGACTTTCATTCTTCAAAATAATATGATTCATAGTGAATCGTTAATCTTTTGTTACTAAATTTAGGGTACCTCAGGAATTACGACAGGGCTTATGTGCCCGGGACACAAATGAGCCCTTATATAACTTGAGGTCTTATAATAACCAAGAGGGTCCTGTATATTACGATTGAACGTTATTGTAAACTTTTCGCACGCTTTGAAAGAACTACAACACAATGTTATATTTTTGAATCACCAAGCGATAGTCGCAGCTTAGTTAGCTACACACGTATTGACGTAGTCTTTCCTGTGGGCCAGGCTGATTAAGCTGAGAGGATGGTTTAGGTGCTGGGCAAGCCTATTCCATCTCAAACATTGTTTGAGATGCACCACCATGCACTAGGCATGGATTGCCTCCTGATGCTGTATAAATCAACTAATATAGAAGGTCTAAGTTTTTTTTGAAGTCAAAAAAACTATAATATGCCACCTATGTTCTTTAGACGTTCTAGGACGTACCTGTTTGATCAATAGTAATAAGTAGGTAGGTAATTGTAAAGTAAGGTAATACTGAGGTAATTGAAGTTAACGAAATGACCGATGCTTATTGAATAAAAAAAGCAAAGAGAATTGAAAGTGGAAACCTAGACAGAACCCTGTTATCGGATTGAAAATATAATCCCTCCGGATTCTCCTAGAATTTTTCGCTCTGCGATTCTAAGGCAGTAAAACCTAATGGGCTATTTGAGGGAATGGAAACACATTACAATATAATTGCGAGAGTTTTTCAAGAGCAATAACAATCCATGTTGCAGTTGCAACTTAATACACCTTGTATTGTACACGATTAGGACGCTACTTGGCTATTGGCGTATCGTAGTTAATAAGGGTCAACTCAAAGAAAGTATGTTTTTAAATTGCATTGATAAACATCAAAAAATCACAATTACTTTCAATTGCTTTGTTATTTCAATCAATTTATTTGTCAAAAGAACAAATTCTTTAAAATAAAGTACATTTAAAACAAAACTCCTTCCGTACCCTATAAAGACAACATGGCAACAGAAACACAAATAAGCGTGGACATTTAAATTTGTTCTCGCCGGAATTTATTGAGAGGAACGCGCCAATCGAGGATAGGAACTCCTAAATTAGGTTAACTCTAGTTTTATTCTTTGAATACGGCGCAGTGAGGTTTTCACACCCAGCTCGAAACTTGGGTACTGGTCTGGTAAATTGGTCTGCGGATTTTAAAGGGTATCCGAATCCGACTATCGATGTCGCGCATTTTTAAAGGCGCTCGTTGTGTCGATATTCTCTAAGTTGACTTTTAATACAATAAAAACAAGTATCTTTCGTTAGGGTTAGTCATTAATATTATGCAGAGATCACATGTTTTTATGCTTTCATCTAATCTTTCGCAACATTCTCAATTTTGTGTTGTTTTTTACATTGAAGAGTTTTTTTATATTTAATACAGATATTATTAACTTTAGATTAAGGTCATGTTTCATCTGATGACGGAGTCATCTCTTAAAATAACATTAATGCTTCTTCGTTCACATTTTTATTGGATTCTTTTTATCCCAACAAATAGAACACGCTGTATGTGTATATATTGTGTATCTCAAAACGGTATCAAGACTAAGTTGTACCGTTTATAAAACCTTCTGCGCTTACGAGAACATAGGATTTCCATTAGGTCCGTATGTGCTCAACTTGACGGCTGCCATTTAGGCTGATCAAATTACCTTCTGACACTTCCACTTTGTAGGAAAGTTTACTCACCCTGTATAAAAGGATGGGTAAAAAACATTACTACAATTTTCAGTTCTACCGTCTATTACCGAGGTTACATTTTAGAATGTAATGTGAAAAAAAATCGAACGTTTCCTACTATCTAGTGCTATCTATTCGAAACTTGAAACCGTAAATCGTAGCAATTACCAGCCAATTAACCCGGACGAATTTGAAATCCATCAAAATCAGCGAAGTTTCTCGCGTGACCCGTCTCACGTAACTCTTCAGTATTACTCGTACCAGTTTCTTATCATATCGATAACGGGTAGTTATCAAGAATTTCTTGTATTTGACCGCGCCCGAGCAACTAACGTGTTAATTTACAAGCGTCAAATAATAGGGCTGCCACGTGTTATTTTGATGATAAAGTAGGTTAGGTATAGGTAACTGCTTGAATATTTTTATTCAAGCAGGTACCTAACCTACTTTACAACGCGATAATTGTGCCTGATCCGGCAAAGGAAATTCTAATCGGGTAATTGAAGAAATGTTACTAAATTACATATAATATTAGATTTAGAATGTCTAAAGATCAGCTTAGGGGGGATTCGGTCATGACATGAGTCTGTTGAAATATTGAAAATTAAGGTGATTTGTCATGCATGCAATTTTAGCCGGCCGCGAAACATTTTTCAATGTATTTGGTTGGATGCACGTCTATCAGTTCATTATCATTACCGTGCTTGGTAATAAAACCGTGAGCTGAGCTTTATTTTAAATGCAATTTACTTAGTGTCTCGCTTTAAAATGCCAATCATATCATCAAATTTCAGGCGTCATCAGAATTATAGGCTTTTAAACGCCGCTCTGATAATTTTCATTGGCTTTTCACCATTATTGGTAATTTCGCCTGTAAATTGGAAATTTATTGCAGAAATAACTTCATTATTCGTATAGCAAAATCAATTTGCTGAGGAAAATTTCATTTTCACCTCCGATAGCGTCAAATATAGGGCCAACCCTGCCTTGTGTGCATACCAAAGTTACAACAGTCATTGAATAGTCCGGTCGTGATGACGTCACCGCTCAGGCAGCCGTGTCAGAAGCCATACTTTGGCCACCGCCGAGTGCCGACCTCTGTCGACTGTGACTAATCGCTAAGTGCGGTTTGCATTGCCGGCTAAATTTACGATTGCTCGGAACAGTCGAAGCTAGAACGGCGATGGAAAGCAAATAGGAGGGAGGGTTATAATAGCTTTTAAAAGTGAGGTGAGTGCAAGGAGCATAAATTAAGGCTAATGAATGACTTATTGTGTGAGGGACAGGAAATTATTATTGAACGTGAGTACGAGGGTAACATGCTTGAGCTTTGTGGTCGGTTTGAGACCTTGCTTTTAATACTAACCAATACGATTTTCCACTTAACGCTTTGTTTGCAATGAACGCTACTCAAACAGAACATGTACTGCCGTCAGAAATCCTCGTTCACACAACATAAAAAACATGTAATATACGTGTATTTTACACCGTATGTTGTTTAAAATGTGCGAGAGATCGACTCATAGAAGTAGTGTGTTTTGCAAACGTAAACGTTCACGACTGTATCCCCAAGGTGCGGTAGACATTCTCTCAGATCTTTTTATGTTACTTATTCCAGATCCTTTGAAGATGTCTAAGAGGCATGTCCAAACACATAATATTTGATACATGCCCACATTTTGCAGAAGTTAGTATTCCATTCGTGACAGATTGCAAGCCCCTCGCCGCCTATAAGAACACTAACTGGTTTCCTCACGATGTTTTGAATTACTATTAATAAAAATATAGCGACAGTATTCAACTTCAATGAGAAAGAACTATTTACATTTTAACATACTAACCTCTTACTTATTCATCGAAACGTGCGAGTAACTGGCGCGCGCAGCAAAAAATGCAAAAATAATTCGCGTTTTAATTCATAAAGCCCTCATTAAGATCACACGTGGTAATGGACGGAATATTTTCGTTCCGACCACATTCATTATTTATTTACTTTCCGAGAGAAAGACTGTCCAATTCGTTTTCAATGTAAATGAAGCATGACCAAGTGCCTTGTTATTTCTTTATCTGCTAGGACATTGACATTTGCGAACTAGCGAAAGCACCAGTGTGGTGAAAGCAACTAATACACAGTAATACCGATAAAATGGTACACTATTCATAATGGCGAATAAATAAAAACACATTAAATACCGCTAGATTTGTCATGACAATGGTGAATTTAAATCTTTTTGAGTAAATTTGACAAATGACTTTGGCTGTTACGCTCTGGTTTCAGAATAAATTATAAGATGGTTATGATAATAATCTGCAAATGTGTTGAAAAACACTTTATCTGACACAGTCAACAATCTCAAACCCAAGTGATCTAACTGTCAAAGTGAGAAAAACCGTACGCAGCTTTCACAATTCAGAACTAACAAACAGATTATTCAGGAGATCAACAGATTATGTACTTTTCACCTCACTAGCTTAAAAAGAAGGGGTTTTGCCGCGTAAAAAAACAGTGAGCAAAACTCTGCTGTGGGTGATGTGATCGCTAAGCGACAAAACTGTTAAATAAATTAAAAAAAATATATTTTTCACATTGATAAATCAAATTCAAAAAAAGAACTGCATAGCGACCGTTCCCCCATATCTGTAAAGAAGGCTTATTTCTTGCGGCAACTCGAATACATTTGAATGTATCATACTCACGCGAACTAAGACAGAGCCGAGTTATTGAAAATGTAGTGATTCTTTGAGTAGGAGTTTACCATACTCGGCGTGGCATTGTTCTCAATATAGGAGTGATTCAGAACAATACGGATTATAAGTTGGGATACAGAAGTCCTGAGTATCTAGTTTGTTACGCTAAGTAACACGTAGAGCCTAGCGTCTCTTCTCTTGCTCTTACTAGGTCGATCGGTTTTGTACTTAGGCTTAACATAAGATGACTGAGTGCAAGCAAATATTGCCTACTTGAATTTGATAATACTAAGCGAGATGACTAGCATGGACAGACAGCGTCACCAAGTAGTAATACCACGGATAATACCCTCGTACCTACGAGGCGCGAAGGTATTCCGTGGCGCAGGTTAAGGCTGCGTTTCCTAAGATGTGCGAGGCAGCTGTGCGGTGCGAGGATGTGTAGCGAGGCTGTGAAACGGTGCGCGGATGAGCGGTACGAGGATCGAGGATGTGTAGTGGGCTAGTTTCTGATGCGCGACTGTTATTTTTTAGCTAGCACACATCCCTCGCAACACATCCGTAGCACACATTTTTCCCTTGTTTTGCATGTACAAAAACCTCGCTCCGCTGAGCTGAGCTGAGCGAGGCTATGTTCTCATCATCATCATGTCAGCCATCTAGTATCCACTGCTGAACATAGGCCTCCCCCATCGATTTCCACAACGATCGAACTTGTGCAGCCTGCACCCAACGGCTCCCAGCAACCTTTACCAGATCGTCTTTCCATCTAGTGGGGGGCCGTCCTCTACTGCGGTTTCCGGTGCGTGGCCTCCACTCGAGAACTTTTCTGCACCAACGGCCGTCAGTTCAGTTAGGCTATGTAAAGTGGTTCTATTAGTTCTTAAGAAACACATCCTCGCACATCTCTGGTGGAAACGCAGCCTAAAACTGTTAATTACGGAAGTTACCAGTGACGCTGACTGTACATAGGTGTAGATACTTAGATAGGTGTATTGGTTCTTTAGTTGACTCGAAGTTGACCGGGTCATGAGGTACAGTTAACAATAGGTTGGTCGTGGTCACGATCACCTTTCGCGGTAATGACTTTATCTGACATCTTTATTGGCCTTCCTTTTGTTTGGTTACCCGAGCGAAAGGGTAAAATTACCCTCCGTAATTCGACTAGGTAATGAGTTAGTATCTTGATGACATTTACTTACATAGGTAGTAGGTACATCCCATGGAACACAACTTGACCTAGTACCCGCTACCATAGGTTTTCTATCCCACATAGGTATGTCAAATACCTACCTACCTATATGAATTTATATTGAGTGTGAATTGAGTAAGTTTTTGTATGGAGAGAGAAACTGTTCCGTTTGTGGTTATGGTTACCAATTTGAACCAGGCTTCTATTGGCGGGCCACTACTGTGACCCCGATTATCTCGTGGTCATGCTTTCTTAGTCGTTCTTGATAGATCGTCGAAGTTAAGCAACGTTCCAAACGGTCTGTAAGTGGATGGGTGACCGTCAGTGGCATTTTCATCTGAGCGTCTATATTCTGTGGGTAACCTAACTTACCCAATTTCTCTCAAATAATAAAATGCCAAAATAACAATCTCGAGAGACTGTTCCAAATATTCTCTTTAGGAGGAAGTTATTGAGAAAATAAATTTCATTTGACGTGATGTTTGTGCTCATTGGCTCGACAAACCTTTGTTGTACAATATGATAAGAAATATCTAAGTCGGCGGGATTTTCATTGTCTTTCGCCGTTTTGAGATGGGTTCGGTTCGTTTTTAAGTTGTAATGTTTTTATTTTTAAAGATACTTACTTAGGTACCTACCGTAGTTACCATCTAGGTATAAGTATAAAATTAAAATTTTGGTAAGAAAAAAAATTATAATAAAGTACCTACCTACCTACAGTTCGCCCAACGGATCTAGGCTCTCGTGAATTTAACCGTTTGTCTGCGCAGAACACAATTTTGTATGAAAAAGCGTTCACTGTGCAGACAAACTGCTAACATCACGAATGCCTAGATCCGTTGGGCGAACTGTACTTAGTAAGTATTTTCACTGAAGACAATTTTGTTGCTGACCATCCTAGGTACCAACTGAATAAATAGGTAATTCTGCTTGTACGATTAGGTACCTGACCCTGTGGTAGGTGCAATATCCTGTCAAAGTGTTCAAAGTGTGTTTCAAAGTGATCCCAGCGGTCCTACTGAATAAATGCTATTTGACTTTGACTTTGACTTTGTCTATCTACTTACACCACGCTATCATCATTATCTACCTGTACTTGAAACGTGACTCATGAATTTCTCGCAAATACAGGTAGGTAAAATAAGTAGCGTAATTCAAACAACGTCACGTCCTTTCTAAGAATAATGGCCAGTCTAGAGAACTTAGAGAAACTATGATTTCGGGTTCCGAAACTGTTCCTAGAAGCAAACAAAAGGCTGTGAAACAAAGGCTGCGTGCACACAGCGTGGATCGCCCGCCACAAGCACAGGTAGAAAGAAAAATTACCTTTTGTATACTGCGTCGACGCAACAGCCAACGAACACAACAGCAGCGCGGCAAACATGCCTGTCTCACTCCCGCGCACCATGTTCTCAATTCAAACTTTACTACGATCTCAAACACGTCACTATTGTAAAAACTTGTCACAAACTACAATAACGCTCTCTCACGATGTCTTGTAGCACATACACACACTATCTCACTATATAAACGAACACCCATTTGAAAAATATCCGTTTATCCGATAAGGTAGGCTGCCGTTTCACAGTCGTGGGACGCAAGCAGGTAAGACGATAGAGCCTATTAAATTACAATGACTTAAAACTACTTAAACGAAGCGTTCTAAGTTATCTAAGCACTAAACTTCAGTTCCGATACGGCAATACTCCACGTTTTTATGTTTGCTAACTTCACATATTTTCGTAAAATTATTTCGAAGTTGAGAGCGACAACTGACGCGACGCGAGACACGACCGCCCGGGCGCATCGTTCGCCTCAAACTGACGTGAAGTGAGCGAACAATCAACAAGTTGCGAGAGCGCGCGGGCCGTTGCGCTCGCGGAGCATGCGCCTTGTGCGGCTATCTTCATACCCGACAACACAACATTGTTGACACTCTCTACTCCCCTCACTCCGCCTGCCTTTAGCTGCCTACGAAATGCCGAAGCCGGCCGGCAAACTTATGAACCGGTAACACTGGTTTGTTTTCGCGCAAAAACGAAGACAAGACTGCGACTCGCGAGGCTGGGTTGCCTGTTCAGAGGTTTATTACATACCTAGCTACCTGCCCTCGTAGTATAGTATGGCGATTGTCTAGGTATGTAGCGGAGAATAGATTAAAATGACAGTTTGATATTAGAGTGTGGATAAAAAATACTTTTCCATTACTGTCATTTTTATCTATTCTCCGGTACCGTCTGGCAAATGAAAGTAGACCCTGAAAAAGAGGCGACAAATTCAAAAATATAAGCGTGTAACCCCATAAGGACATTTGGAAGAACACAACTTGATACTTGGTTATTATTTTCTAGTACCAAATATAATAATTATATTAAGTATATTATTTAGAGTTATTAATTAATGGGTTGTCACGCTTATATTTTTTAATTTGCCGCCTCTTTTTCAGGGTCTACTTTCATTTGCCAGACTCTACACAATCGCCTTGTCCCTTAGCATGGCGATAGCGCTGGGGTTATAAATAAATAAAATGGAAAATTCTTAGCTAATGTTTTTATTAATGACCTAGTAGGTAAGTAGGTACGCCTATGTTAACATTCGACGTAGCAGTGCTCAATTTCTACTAAATTAGAATCATCTTGGCAATCATCGTGGGATCTAGCGCTGTTATCCTCCTGCAAAAATAAAATTATTTTTAGGTAGGTAAGTCTAAGTACCTACCTAGACCTACCTACTTACTTAGGTAGAGAAGTACCTACCTAGGTAGGTCATGTAGGTGGGTGGTAGGTACCTATCTACCAGGTATCTACCTTCCTATTTGTAGGTCAAAAATATTGTTAGACAATATTTTAGGTAGGTCTGGTACCTAGTTACCTTAGTACCTACGGATGGTTTCCCATTCGAGTAAGTAGGTACTTACCTACCTAGGTAGTAACTACCTTCTCATCGTTCATTCTAGGTTCATTCAGTGGCCTTTGACCTCAAAAAAGTGACCTAAAGAAATTTACCTACTTACACAGCTCTAAGTACCTACTTTTACATGATTGAGGCCAAATAGGTACACTTACATCAGCATAAAAGACCCTAGGCCGCTGCCGCGTCCTAGACTTGGCCCCGATGCCGCAGCCGCCGACGTCGGGCATACACGCTGACCATTCACCCCACTCGCCGAGATAACATCTAGGCATGCTAGAATCTAGTTTCTGTCTGGATTCGCTAAGCATCGGGTAAGGCTGCGGATCGCTGTTTAAAAATAGACACTGATGTAATTTTAGATGAAATAAAAGATATTTAAGTACCTAACTACCTACGTACAAATGCTACTATCCATTGAGCTAGGACACATTTCTCTAAATCCGTGAGCTAGGGGTTCAATGATGCTATCAGTGTTTTTTTTATGCCCCAGCGGGGTTCATGTTATGAAACACTATTTTATTTTAAGATCTATCTACTGACATGAAGCAATAAACGTTTTGAATTTCAATTTCAATTTTAGGTATGTAGGTATAGGTAGGTGGCTAAATTAAGTAAGTAGCAGGCTATTTTCCTTTTTCCAATCGTAACGATGGAATTAGCAGCATGTAGTTGTTGGGTGAATCACAGATTGCGAATGCAATGCATTTACGAATGATTTATAGGAATACCTACGAAGTTAAGAGAAACTTACTCAGAAGGTTCTTCTTCTGCGGTCTCTTCTGGCTGCTCATCATCAGCACCTAAAAAAAGAGCATTTATGTACTACGATGTTATTTGCTGTGCTACACACAAGGCGCAGCCGACTAAGATGATGATTCCAAGCTAAGTGATGCTAACGGCGTTAGTACACCGACGCATTCGCATGCGATTCGCATCGACAGATCGCATCCGACAAGGACGCACCTATGTCATTAGCTATGTGCTAGAGTGAGACGTGGGTTCTCATCGTTTCGCATTCGCATCGCATGCGAATGCGTCGGTGTACTGACCCCGTAAGTGACAGAGATAACATACCCTTCTTGGCAGTGGGGTAAAAAATTAAAACATAGTGCACAGGATGATAGGCATAGGTAGGCAACGCATTTTTTTAAGTTGGTCATGATGACGAAGTAACATAGATCTTAGCATTTTGATCCTACCTTCACATTCAGACTCGTCCCAAGGGTAGACATCCAGCCGCCTCACTTGCAGCAAGGCAAACGGCTTCAGGTCGTTCAGGTTCGTCTGGTAGAACGGTGATGCCCTGTTGAAGGAGCCCACTTCCACGCGCTCTATGTTATCCTGGGTTATTGATGTTTCTGACTGGAAGATGGCAAATCAAAAAACTTAATGAAGCTATGTTTTGGGAACTTTACATCTATAGATGATTTATACAGCGTCAGGAGGCATTCCATGCCTACACTTAACGGGACGTTGTAGTGCCTGGGACATTGTTTGAGATGGAATAGGCTTGCCCAACACGGTTGGACTGACTAAGCTGCGGGTTTCCTCACGATGTTTTCCTTCACCGTTAAGAGCTCGTGTCATAGCGCATATAAATTTTACGAAACTAAAAATTCATTGACGCACGGCCGGGATTCGAACCCACGACCTTCGAATTGAAAGTCGAGGCACAACCCCATTCGACCAACACGGCTCATAACATGTTTTGGGAACATCATAGGGAAATTATGTGTCAGTGTGGGTGAGATGTGCAGTGTGCATTTTCATATAAAGAACCTCTCAATCTTCCGCACCGTACCTACCTACCTAGGAATAATGCTATTGAGCTCTTTGACGTACCGAAACAACGGAAATTGAAATAATTGGTATCACTACCTAAACTTACGCAGTAAATGAATACTTGCATACAAAAAACATTATAACGACTGGTAAATAATGGCTCCATGGCGATACGTACGATACCTATCTATAACTAGAGATAACCACGCAGAGGTACTAATAAAAACAATACAACAAAAGTACTTAGATAGCTACTAATAACCTTCCAAACATCTCAATCCGAAACTCAATAAATCCTTTCCACGAAAGAGAAAAATAAACCCCCGAATGGTGTTAAAAACGCATTCCAATGTTTTATGCCCGCCGGGAGACTAATATGGCAGCTCTTAGATCAGGAGCATCAGTCTCCGTCGCCAGCCTGTTGGGACAGTGTGAACTTGATTGATTGATGTCTCGATAGTGCCACCAGCTTTTACAATAAAAGGTTACTTTTAAACAAATAGTGTTTCCTTTTTTTACAAAGTTTATTGTAGGTATAGCTACATATCTGCGTTTGTCCTTGGTTTGGAACGATTTAGTAGCTATTCGATAGGTAAAGAAAGCTTTCCTGTAAAAATTATAGTGAGCAAATTATTTTGTGTAGGTAACTCAAAAAAAATATTAATTCAGAAATTCGTAAATCATGAACAAAATTTTTGCAAATAATTGAAAATTACCAACTCACTCCAAGAGGAAGAAAAAACAACTTGTTATTAATTTTTGTTGCTGACCGTACCTACGTACCTACTCTTACAATGCAACAATTTATCTTATCTGGGAAAGGAGCCCTTCCCGGGAACCAAAGCTGTGGACTTAACCTAACTATAATAAAATACCTCATAAGACACTCCACTCCTGGTACCAGCGTCCCACGGGAACAGCGGAACCTCATAATACTCCAGCCACTCATCATTGACACAGAGCTCGAACTGCGTCATGCCCAGGAACCAATCAGGAGATGGCCTCATGCCAACCACCATGGAGAACAGATGGTGGACCCTGTCAACCCTGAAGAGAGAGTGCGATGGCTCGAACATGTATGGGTGGTGGCGGCGTTTGCCACGTATCAGCGTTCTGGTTCCAGAATTTACGTCCATCTGGGTAAGAGATTTTAGATTAAGACACTTTCTTAGTGGGCGTTTGTTTGTGGTGTGGCATAGCTGTTTTTGGTAGATCGTTGAGTGACCCATTCACCCATTTTGACCGATATTATTGGCAATAATAACTGAGCGTGAACGCTTCTTCCGAGCGGAGGGCTGGCTACAAAGTCGTTAGGCCATGATGGAGGCCTCCAAGCGGCACGACTTCTTCGTCACCAGAGTTGGCCAATAACTCCTAAGGAAAGTTCCTTAAAAGTAAGTACTTTTGCTGGGGTTTAACTAACTGATTTTGCTGTAACAAACTGTAATATTTAATAATATTTACCGCACTAATAATCTCTCTCTCCAGCACAGTAGTGTTGCCATCCTCAAGTAGTAGCCTCAAGCCCTCGCTGGCCTTAGAGCCCGCCTTCCACAGGTAGTAGTTGAAGTCGTGGGAAGCTCCAACCATGTGGGTGTAGCCGTTCTCATCCGGTTTGGTTGGGTAGTGTCGAGGATGGGCCACGCGAGACCATTTGCCATTCAGGATTACCTAGGCATTTTCGACGTTCAAGTCAAAATAAAAAAATATTTTCTTTTATTTAGTAGGACCGCTGGGATCACTTATAAAAGGCTTCGAACTAGGTGATACTACTCCTGTTTCTTCGCGACTGTGAAGAACCAGGGTAACAAACAAGGATTACGTACGGCCTAGCTTTCTTTTAGGAGACAGTCAAACTCCAGTAGGGAGCCAGTCGAACAAAACAACACAAGTGAGGCTCGTTGTTTACCTAGGCTACGAGTATACATAGCCTCAAGATACTTTTAGTTATCAAAGTAAAATAAGTACTTACAATTAATTAGGAATAATGGTGTCTTATCATAATGCTCATAACCCATGTTACCTATGCGGGGTCGGTGTGCGTAATTTTCTTACATTACGTCAGCCGTCATTATATTTCACCCCCTTTCTTACTAATGCCTTCAAACAGCAATAATTGTATTAAAAATCGTATAATAACTAGGTACCTACTCATAAATCACTTGTTGTAATGGTGTGTTTTCTCTACAATTTACAACATTTATTTGGTGACAAAAAAATTATACCTACCCATCATTTAGGAGCCTATCATGTCCCTCCCCTTCACTATATTTATTAGATACAAAGGATTGGGTAATTTTACCAAGTAATTTCTATAGGTGTACCAGGCGAACATAAAATACAAGAAATCTACCAAATGTTGGCTAGGTTTGTGTAGTGCCCTTGAAAAGAACTTCGGCTGGTCAAATAAAAGTAAGTAAACTATGTATAAAATGTTGGCATTCTACTTATAATCCTTTGATTCACCTCATATCGTGCTTCTCCGCAGATATTGCAATCCATGACAGGAGGATATGGTGAGCTATCATGAGCTGGACTTTCTTCCTTCATCAGCGTCAGAGTCAAGGGTCCACCTTGGTACCAAATCTCCTCACTCTCCGCTACCATTGCTCGAATCCTCACTCTACTAGTTTGGTGTGGTGATACCCAGTGGATCTGTGGAAAGTTTAATATAATTTTATAAAGAATGAAAAATAAAATTTGTAAAAGATTAACAGTAAGTAGGAGTACCTACCTATGTTATTTTAATTAAAAAAATATTTTTAATTAGAATAGAAATCATAAAAATATTTGAGATGCCAATGATGATGATGAAGTACCTACTTATAGCGTACATACCTCAACCTTCATTTTATCAGAGTTATCGAAGTTCTCAACGGAGTTGGCGCACCTCTCGCTGTGCCGGGACTGCATGATGTCCAGGGTCTTCAGGCTGCCGACGTCCTTGGGTTCGAGAAGGCTCTTCACTGACTCGTCCACGTCAGGATCCTCGGCGGTGATCATAAACCAGCGGAAGGAGCGGTTTGGGAGAGAGGATGTTATCGATACTAAAAAAAAGTTTTGTGAAATTTTGTCGTCATACTAGAATTCCTAAAATTCCTAAAGGAATGAAGTAGGGGCTTGAATCGTCCAATTCGGAAGAGAATTTAATCTCAATAAAAAAACTTTGAAACTTAACTAACCAAATTCTTTTTGGCATTTTTGTCCATAGCATTGTTATGAGCAAAGTTAATATTCACGTTCTTATGTATGTAGGTAGGTTAGGTACCTATCGTTTTCATACTTTGCATGTAGGTATTTCGTGAGTATTTATATGATATCTACCTACTTCTTGCTACACAATGTTGTACTGAGACGTAATTTTTTCGTACATCTTACTTTCAACGTTGGCTCGAGGCGAGCGCCTGTTCAAATCGTTATAGCAAAGCGTCCTGTATCTTGCACCAAAATAATGCCTAGATGCGAAAAGATATTCACTAATCTCGTAATAAAAATCTAAAATACTTACAAACGTAAGTCTGGTCCGCAGTATAGCTAAGCTTGCCATCTTTGATAACAGGGTTGGCGATTTGAAGGCTGAAAGGGTGGTTGTCATCACGAGGTTCCTTGTCAACGGCGTCCGGTGGTGTCTGGTCACATTTACCCGGCTGGCCACGGCAGTACACAGCCGAAGCTAGGATAAGGAGAATGTATTTAAACCTGGAAGAAAAAAAAACCCTTACCTACATTTGATTTTATAGAAATTGTATGTTGTAAAAATTAAATGTTTGTTTATTTTTCCGACGTTTCGACGTGATGGAATCTCGTGAGTGAAGCTGCGGGCTAGAAGTTAGTCTACATCTATGTTAGGTATGACGTCATACTTAGTTTATATAAGACATCAATGTATGTTTTTTACTTTGTATCTGCTGTTGGAAACAAATAAATTATTACTTAGTACCAACTAACGCACAGAGTGTGGCCACTCTCGTAAACAACAACACCGATAAATAAAATAACAATTTATGGGTATTAGTTGCTCTCAATCACTTTAGAAGTTATACAGACTTAATCTCTAAAGAAATAAAAAATAAATGATCTCATCCGGATAAGAATATGAAGAGTTATCTTCACCACAAAATCTTCAACATGACCAAGTAATCTTCCAGTCAAATATGAGCAAATATCAACTTAAAATAAAGCTCATATATCATTCCGCGAATATTTTACAATGAAAACCAAACAGGCTGGTCCGAAACAAAACAACGTTTATTTGCATTCGTAGAGCTAATACAATACACAACTAACTTACCACAACATCGATACTGTATCGTTGCATTTCAGTCCAAAACAAACCATTGAATAAAGCACAAATCAAAATAAACAAGACGCACACATTTGAAACTGGATCACGGCAAACTTTTCTCGTTTTATTCATCAACTGTAACTTGCTTCGTAAATGTATTTTCACGTATTATAAGAATGCAAATTGAATTCGTTGAGGTTATCGCGTCAACGTGGTCTCCTAGAAATAAACGCGTTCGTTTTGAACTGATTGGAACTCGGCCAAGCTTAAAATAATGCATCTGTTAGAAATGAAACTCGTATTTTCGGATGCTGATGTTGGACGCCACAATACGTTGCAGTGAAAACCTATGAATTCATTTAGTCCTAAGGTCAGGCGCTGAAAATTGCGACACAGTTTTTACTACTGCAATTTCGCAGCGTTCATTGGTAATAATAGTACAAAATTGTCAGACAGTAAACTTTATTTACAGAAACTAAGCTACTACATATTTACATATATTTACAAAATACAATAGGATTAGTCAAGCTATCTAAGGATCGTTAGAAACGATCTATAGATAGCTCAACTGATCCAGGTCACTGTCAGTCGGAAATAAATAAAATATATTGTCAAACTATTTCACAAATAAATAAATTACAAATTAAAAAATTTAGAAGACAAAGCTAGTGTAACCTTTTTTAGTCTTGATGGTACGTCTTGCGTCTTGTCGTTGTTCGCACAAAACTTTCAGATTTATAATTAGTAAGATAGGAAGTAGGGTAGGTACTACTGGGAGTTCGTATTCTATACTTTTCCTTTTAGTTATTTTTGTTGTTTTTGTGTAAAAAGGCGCCTATTTTAGCTAGTTTGCGCAAGAGCTTTCTTTTTTTTTCTTGCCTGTGTAAGTCTGAGGTCAAGAGCCGACCCATTCAACATAAAAAAAAAAAAAAAAAAAGAGCTTTTACAAGGGTCAAAATTTATACTTTTTAAGTGGGTCTTAGGTAACCTTTGGGACAGGATATGAAATAATTGTTGTTCCCTTAGTTGCCGAGGAATTAAAAACTGGATGTTTAAATCATCCAAGAATGTTATTGTACTTTGCCTTTGCGGGATTCGAATCCACGACCCCGCGAATCCGTGGCGATGCTCTACCAGCTCTAATGGTCATTGACGCTATGCCTCAAATGTGGGAGAAGGTATTTACTTTTATGTATACAGAGTGTAAAAACACTGTTACCGAAAACTGAGGGGTTGCAATCAGACCATGATTCTGAACATCTTTAGCGAAAAAAAATAACCGATTTTTTTTGACTTAGCTACGTCATTTTATTTTATTTTCTAGTTATTTACTACTAGTACAACATAATAAGGCCATACCTACCTAATAGTTTCATTTATAAAAGAAAACAAACATTAAAACTCAAAATCCAGCAATCTACGTATCAGCTGTGCGAGCTCGGTTTTCTCCGGATATATTTTTTTCGGAAAATCCTTTTGGATTTGGTTGCCTACCCCTTTCGGCTTCGGTTGACGTCTTTTTACACCCTGTATAAGTGTAATCAAAAAAATAAATATAATATTCTATGATTGAACTTTACAGCTTTTTTGTGGAAGGGTCGTCGGTTCACATCCCGTTACGAAACCCCAAATTAAATTTGAAAAGGTAATCTTTCGTCGGTACCGTTATTATAATTGCAATTTATAATTATCTCATTCGATACTTTGCGGTTTTAATTACGCATAAATATTAATTTAATACAATGGAACTTTAATACCATTATTCAATTAATTGCTTCAATTCCAATGTTATTTCGAGTTTCTCCATGTTTATAAAATTGGGAAAGTTTACCTACTTAGCAACAGGTTACTTAATAAAAATTCAGTATAGATTTTACATCTTTTGTATTCTGGTTGTGTTTTTTGATACATACTGTACCTATGTGTCAAAATACAACCAGTATACATTCAATAATAATAAAAGTACGTGAGTGTCGTGGAACTCCTAAAGCCGGAGTGCCTTACCATTCGGCCACAGAATCCGTGTTGTCACAATCGAAATTTTTGATAAGCTTATAATTATTACGATACCTACCCGTTGGACAGACACAGTCAAGACACTCACCGGCCTACCAATACCTAAAGCTCTAAAGGCTGCCGAAGACAGGGAGACATGGAAAGGCATGATGCATCGAGTAATCAACCAGTCCAGACTAGACACGACCTGGAATGAAGATAACGACTAAGAAGAAGATATTATGATATATCATATTACGAGTAAGTACCTATATCGAAAAATCCCGTCGGAATCGAAAATTTTGATAAGACTTTTCATTTCTCAATGAAACATTATTTTTACTTTAAAATACACATGAAATACGTTCACGTATCGCATTTGGATCGGAATGGAGTGTCCATGAAATCTGAATGCGCCCGAGAGTCCCGTATAATTTTTGCAAAGAAAGCTTGAGATGCATTGAATCGGGTTTGCGTTAGCTTATTGTTATGGCTAGTTCACTTCATGATATTAAAAATATACTACGAGTATACCTACCTACCTATAGATGTTCTAGCGCGAAAGAAAGTTAAAAGAAGAAGGACGCAGAAAGTTGCGGGAAGGATCCCCGCCGCGGGACAAATGTTTGTATGATCTACAGATATTTGTCTAATGAAATACCCGCTCTGCTTACTTTGGGGCTAGATGATGCTGTGTGAAAAGTCCAGCATTATTTATTTTATTTTATTTTATTTTGTGACAGAGAACTTTGCCGAGCAGAGAGAATGACATAAAAAAATATTTCTAAAGTGAAGACTTGTAAATATCCCTCAGGAATGTAACGTTAGTAAAAAATAATATAGATCCACTTCGAGAGTATACTCTTGCAAACAAAAAAAGAATTTGAAAATATCGTCAAGTATAGAACCTCCTTTATTCGAAGTCGGTTAAAATGAATCCTAGCTGTTCTTACTTGGCTGTGGTAATACTTTTCGCAGCATATGGAATTATATGGAAAATGTGGACGCTGGAATCATACTAACTGTCTCTTACAATAAATTGAGAATAAGAACTTTATTTTTCTCTTTCTGGTTTCCAACTCAATTTAAAAGGCCAAGTCAAAATCATAATCAAAAAGCATTTATTCAGTAAGACCGCTAGGATCACTTTGAATCGTATTAAAACTAGGTGATTTTACTTTTCTCCTGTAAATAGTATAATCTTATTGTTTAGCTGATTATCTCAGCTTTGGTAAAACTTTTCTTTTTCGTGACGAAAAAACGTCGGTCATCCCCACACAAGCTGTGACCGCTAAAAAGTTGTCGTTTCCAGAATAGATTTCTTGCTTACAAAGCCAATTACCGTATGCAATTCGTATTTTGTGTGTAAATCAACTGAATTTTGGTATATTTTTTATCTATGGAGAGGTCCGATCTTGCCATGTTTCTTTCAGTCCAGAATATACCTTCATGACAGAGGAGGATGGATGATGAGCATGGAATGGAAGTTACTCTTTAACGCAAATACTACTGAACAGTATCGGATGGAATTTGTCATACTGATAGATTATAATGTGCTAGCACATAGACTGCTTTTCCCTGTCTTCCTCAAACATTTCCACTAGTCCCTGTAATATATTCTTTACTTCATTTAAATTGTAGCACAATTGAAACTGCATTGCCTATGTCGTTTCAGTATACTGATGTATTTCGCAAACAAACGTCCTCGGGGATCAAACGCCACATTGGTCAGTTTGTATAAATAGTGTAATGATACGTGGTTTTTCCAACGGAATAGTAATGAGCATTATCCCACGGATCATTCCCGAATTCGGATATTCTGATCCTAAAGGACTTTTGTTAAACTGTCTCCGTTATATGACGTCTGTTACGTTATTAGGAGTATCTATATTTTTTAATAACTAGTCCAGATCTCACCCGCCATTTAAAACAATGAATTCAAATCATGGGAGTTGAAAAAGTTAGAAGAGTCTCAGCCTATTTCTAACTACCATGGCTCTATGGTAGAATAGAGTAAAATGACATGTAAGTTAAGGCAGAATAATTTTATATACATTTTCAACGCTTTCTATAAAAGTGAAAATATAAGTACTTAAAATACTAAAAATATTTTTTTTAAATGTTTCATAATAGGTAGAGTCGATGTAATGTATTTATGAGACAGTCCTTTAGACTTTTTTATGTGATCAAAATTTTAACCAATATCACGGCCGCTAAAATACACTGGCCGCTTTAAGATAAATAATGGATTACCCAGTTTGGCGTTAAATACGCAATTTGTCGTTTATTTGTTAGATCAACTTAAATTATTCAATGTTTTAATTATTGTTCACTATTTTTGATATACCTACCTACCTATGTAGTTTTTTAATATTATACGTATTGCGTGTTTTGCCATTTAGTTTTTAATATTGTTTTAATTACATTTAAGAGCCGTGTTGGTCGAATGGGGTTGTGCCTCGACTTTCAATCCGAAGGTCGTGGTTTCAAATCCCGGCTGTGCATCAATGGATTTTTCGTTTCGTAATATTTATATGCGCTTTAACACGAGCTCTTAACAGTGAAGGAAAACATCATGAGGAAACCCGCAGCTTAGACAGCTCCACACGTATCGACGTCGTCTTTCCTGTGGGCCAGGCTGATTAAGCTGAGAGGATGATTTAGTTGCTGGGCAAGCCTATTCCATCTCAAACAATGTCCCAGGCACTACAGCGTCCCGTTAAGTGTAGGCATAGGTTGCCACCTGACGCTGTATAAATCATCTAGTATAGATTTAAAGGCCTAAGTTTTTTTTTTACTTACGTTTACAAAACATATAAGATGTTTAAAAATCACATACCTACTTCATATCTTCTTATCTTAAAGTAAGTATAAACAAAAGCAACCGGTTAAATGCTTCAATCATCATCATTAGCACTGGGAAGTAGGAACCTGTACTAAAACGGAATTGAAAAATATTGAAATTTTAAACTACTTCGGTCTTCCCATTTCCTACCATCAATTTTCTTTGCAATAGGACATTAATGTTTCTACAAACCGAAAGAACATAAAAACGGGAAAATATCAAACGCTTACAAACGTATTTACCTTGTTTGATATTATCTCAGGTAAATATTCAATAAATATTGAATTAAATGTTTGTTGGAGTAAATACATGAATATTGCTGGATATTCCGCGGCTAGCCGCTCCCGCGGTTCACCGCTAGTGCGTGCGTAGGGGGGCTTACAGTCTATTCACGTTAAAAAATGTATAACGTATATTCCCAAGCTGGATAATTCATGAGATATAATAAAACTAGAACTAGAAATAGTATTTACTACCCGTAATACATAGCCTCTAAATACAGTAGTAAATAAATAAATTACGCACTTCAGAGCTAATCGCTCCAGTTGAAACACAGCGCGTTAAATTGACAAGGTCATAAAACAGTCATTCAGTAGTCGTATAGCAGTCGTATAGTGGCCATATTAAAGGTATTGCTAATTTGCTTTTATAACTCTATTTAATGCGGAACAGCGCGAGAAAATTAAAAAGAACCATTAACTAGTCGGGTTAAAAATATAATTATTGTTACGGTTTTATAAATTAAGTTCCTTTAACTAATTTAAATGGAAATACTAAAATAGATGGGACAAGAAGTCTCTTGTCCCATCTATTTTAGTATTTCCATCAGCACCATACTTTAAAGGAAAACACAATTCCTTTTGTACAACAATATGCTAAGACATGTTGCATCTTAAATCTAGATTAGATTCACAAGTTTCTCAGTTGACAAGCAATGCAGAAACATTTGCACTCCAAACGGCATTAACAAGTAGGTGAGGCCAGTTCTGTAAGTCCGCACAGAGTCTGTCGAGTCACGTTTTATATTGAAACAGTTCGCGCGGTCGACAGTTGCACAGACTGAACCTCGCAGCGTCTTTCAACATACACTCGGACAGCCATTTAATATCTATATTATTAGCGTGAAGCAGACTCGGAAATGTCCCAACGACGTTTTTCAGCGTCAAGGGCGCGAAGTCAGCGACGGACATAGTTTAAAGCAAGGTTTAGATGAAGCCAGTGTTGGCCAGCCAGTACACTAGCAGCCAGCGCTGGCTTGTTATTGGCCTCGTATAAACGACGTATAAGTGACTTATTTTCAGAGAAATAGCCAACAGGTTGATTGACGAGACCAATAACGGACAGAAGATAAGTAACGAGGGAATGCCGCCAGCGCCAGCCTTTTGGGCACTTCACCTGCGATCGGTGATTTAAACTGATTGAAGCTGTTAATGGTTAACCAAATAAATAAATGTGTAACTGAATAAAGTGTAACTCTCAAACGGTGAAGGAAAACATCGTGAGGGAACCGGCATGTCATAGCATCTAAAAAGTTCGAAAACATGTGTCAAGTGCACGATAGGAGCCTCTTTGATGCGCACTTAAAATCCTTTCACCACACTGGTTCGAAAGAACTGGTGACACGATAAAGTAACTGAATAAAGTGTTTATTTTGACCGAGAACATGTGAAAAGTCTCTCCTAAGCGCGTAAAGTTTTAAGGCACCTTAACATGAAAAATAATAAACTGATAGAGCGTAGAAATTGAAATAACTAGCAAAGTGCTAGTAGGGCTTAGACTCTGAGGGTTCTATGCATTTTTATTATAAACTAGCTATTATATTTTTATTTTCGAGTTTCTATACTGTCCATATTTTATACTTTATAAATATTAAAAATGTAAAAGAAACTCTGTCCGTGTGTCTGTTACTTTTTCACGCCCAAACCGCTGATCAGGATAAAGGTATCACAGGGAGGACATATGCAATTTTTTTTGCTCCTAAAATTATCAGTATCATAGGTCGTGAAAGTTTATTTGGGAAAACGATATATCACCATTCATCATCATCATCAGCCTTTGTCATCCCACTGCTGGGTATAGGCCTCTCTGCGCTTTCGCATATCACCATTAAAAGGAAACAACTATTTACACTATGGCATGTATATTATAGGTTTTACTAAATTTATTTACAATAGGTATACCGTAACGGGCTGTTATATGATGTACGGATATGACGCACATCCTGTAAGAGTGTCGCCGGAAGTGACGTAAGCGTGATCAGCCGAAAATGGGGAGTGATTTCCCTTGCTTTATTTCTTTTATAGTCGTTGTGGTATATGTTTGGTTGCTTTATTTACGAAGCGATGGTAAGTTTTGCCTTAAACACAACTATCCTGGCTCATCAACCTCGAAATGGGTCCTGGCATCCAACACAATAGAACGCCATCAGTTTCTGTCTTGCGCCGCTTCCATCCAGTCCAGTGCGAGAATTTGAAGTGAGAATTTTATCTTTTACGTAACGGTTCATTTCACGAATCCATTGACCGTGATGTACAATGCTCTAATATAAAGGAATTGTTCATTTAAAATGACATGTTTAAGTGTGTAACAAAATATAATAAAATAAATTATTGTTTTTTTTCTCATCGATAAAATCTTTTCAAAGTGAAATCCAGAATGAAAATTTAGGGCATGCCCATTCATTCCAAAATATTTCACGGGTCGCTAGTATTAGGTAATATAAAGATATACCATACTAATATCAGAATCTCCAACTGCGACATAATCCGGCCAATTCATCGAATCCATTAATCATTTATCCAGCTTCGGTTACGTTAATATTGACATAATCTCCTTGTTCAGTACAATAAGCGGTCATTCGGAAACTATTTCAACTCATGCTTTTGTTAAACTCAAAGCAGAGAATATCTAATAATATTACGTAGAATAGTCTGTGTTGGCCGATTGGGTTTGTCTTGACTCGTGGCCGTCGTTCGAATCCCGGACGCGTATTAATGAATTTTTTTTAAATTTATATTCCTTAAAATTATCTGCTCTAAACGGTGAGGGATCGTGAGGAAACTCACAGCTTCAACGTATTAACGTAGTTATGTTACCGGCTAGTATACAAATCATAACACCGAATGCATGAGACTGCAAGCTTGCATTCTCTAGTAGCCAGCCGGGAGTGTTATCTCCACCGCCCACACAATCTGTGCCTGCAGGCCCATAGTTTTAAGATTAATATTAATCATTCGTCTTGTGAATAAAACTCGTCACAGTCGCTTCAATTATTTTACTTTAATTTTAAAAGTTAGTTTTTAAAAACCCAATTGACGTTCCCGTAACCTTCACTGGCGCAGCCGGGGCAGATTTCCCGAGTTTTCCCGCGGAGTTTATCGCGAGTTTTCTCGACTTTTCCGACGGATCGGATCTGTTCGAACCAAATAATTTTGTACCGAGAGGCGATCAAGCATGATGGTGACTGGCTGGTGAGTAGATTTTTTGCCATCCTTTCCTACCTTTTCGTGCATTTTATTTTGTTATATTCGGAATCGAACTTTTTCCATTATAACGTACTCTGGTTTCCTATGTTGTGAAATTAGTTAGATATTAAGGTAGAGCTAAGTAGACAGTACTAGTGCATTTTTAGGTACTGTTAGGTCTTGGTAGTATTTAAATAAACTCTTTGAATAGCCAAGTTATAAGTTTAGTTAGATAGTGTTTATTTTAGTGTGATCATTTCTCACGTTAAGAAATAGTTAGTAAAGTATTAAAAATGACGACTGTAACTATAATTCCAAAGGAAATATCGTGTATTATACCTAGTTTTGGTGGAAATAAACGCCATTTAAGCTTATTTTTAAGGAAATGTGATTATGTAATCAACAAATACCGGGGAAACGCAGAGCAGGATCAATATGTATTACATATTATTACAAGTAAACTGACTGACGAGGCCGCAGCATTAGTTAGCGAGCGAATTGATATTGTGACCTGGGAGCAACTAAAGACGTTGCTAAATCAGCATTTTGGTGATCCTAGAAGTGAGGAATGTATAGCGATTGAACTAGAAACGTTAAAAATCAAACAAGGGGAGAGTTATTTGGACTTTTGCAATAGGCTCCAATCAGTTAGATCAGTATTGATTTCTAAGGTGAATCAGCTTTTGGATGCTAGTACAAAGTTAAGTAAGACCAGCATTTATAACAACTTGGCGCTTAATGTATTCTTATACAACTTGCCAGAGAACCTGCTGAGAGCGGTTCGTATGAAAATGCCAGGAACTCTAGAAAAAGCTTTAGAGTATGTACTTGAGGACGTTAACTTTTATGAACAATATAACATCCGGCATAAAATGTTAAGGTATCCGTCCTCTCCTTTCACACCAACGCAAACAGCGGCGAGATCTAACCCCACACCTTTATACGAAAACGTGTCCTTCAAGCCTAGTGGCTTTAGGCCAAACTTCAATGCACCCCCGCAGTTCAAATTCGGTATACCAGGCAACAGTCAGTACAGGCAACCGTTTGTAAACAGGTTTGCACCTCAACAGGCTCCAACTGGTTATAGGCCAAACTTACCGACTGGATATAAACCCCAGTTTATGCAGCCACAACAACCTGGCATGCCGAGGTTTATGCAACCTCAAGGTTTTAACACAAAGCCACAACAGTTTGTTGGCTATCGACCACAGCACTTTGGTTATCGTCATCAGAACCAATTCGGGTACAAGCCCCCTAATAATCAATTAGAAAGCTCAGACGTGACAATGAAAACAGCACCTGCCCAACATCAACATCAGGCTCCACATCAGCCTCAAGGCTTCCGTTTAAATGAACATGACGTCTATGAAAATGAACAGTTAGGTTATGATTACGATGATTGTTATGCAGAGTATTACGATTCTCAGATGGAATCAGTTGTAGAGAATGAACAGGAAAATTTGGTGACTGAAGAAACCGTAAACGAAACTGAAATTGAAAATTTTCACGTACTTGCCTCAATAAACCATCTGAGGTAATAAATTTGAATTGCAACATTAAATTAAAATTGCCGTACGTGTATTTGCCTGAAATTGACGGGAAATTTATGATAGATACAGGAAGCACGCGATCCTTTATCAGCCCGCGAAAAGCTCACCAATTTTTCCGTCAGTATACTCTGTGTGAACCATTCACGGTCATAAGTACACATGCCTCGAGTAGTCATAATGAAGTTATCGAAATTCCCCTAATGCCATCTTTTCGATGCGCCGAAATTCATAAATTCTATGTTTACGATGTTGACGCGCAATATGACGGACTTATAGGTAACGACCTACTGATACAACTAGAAGCTGTTATTGACTTAAAACATAACAAGCTCAGGACCAAAACAGCTATCATACCTATAGTACAACGTATAGCGAATCACGTTATAGAGTTAGCCCCACGATCTGAACAACGAGTACAATTACCTGTAAATTTGTACAGTGGCGAAGCTTTATTAGCGTACAAACAATTTAGTGAAGGGATCAGAATGCCCACTGCTATAGTTAGGTGTGAAAATGGATATGCCACTACCATTATCCAGAACTGTTTAGAGACACAAATGACTTTGACCGTTACAGCTCCGTTTAAGGTAGAGAAGTTCAACTCTGACGGCGTAATTAACGTTAACTGTTTTAATGATGTACAAATGAAAGACTTGGAAGTAGACAACATTTTAGAAGAGAACTTGAATAGACTGAGACTTAACCACATGAACGACGAAGAACGAAAATGTATATCCGAACTATGTAGGGAATATAAGGATATATTTTACAGCGACAAGCTTCCTCTAAGCTTCACGAGTAAGGTAAAACATTTTATTCGAACAAAAAACGAAGACCCTATTTATGTAAAGCCATACAGACAGCCTCCGGTACAGATGCAAGAAATTAGAGAGCAAGTAGAGAAATTGTTAAAGAATAACGTCATACAAGAATCACACTCACCTTGGAACGCACCTGTACATCTAGTGCCAAAAAAAATGGACGCTTCAGGTGAAGTAAAGTTTCGAATGGTCATTGATTATCGGCGACTAAATGACATAACGACTGACGACAAATACCCGCTACCCAACATCACTGACTTATTCGATAAATTAGGCAAGAGTAGGTATTTTACGACTTTAGATTTAGCCAATGGCTACCATCAAATCGAAATTAATGAGACTGATAGACAGAAGACGGCATTTAGCACTGAAGCAGGACATTACGAATTCTTACGTATGCCATTCGGGCTCAAAACAGCTCCTGCCACATTCCAACGAGCTATGGACAATATCCTTAGGGGACTCCAAGGATTACATTGTCTTGTATACATGGACGATATCATCATCTATAGTACGAGTTTGCAAGAGCACATAAAAGATTTAAGATCCATCTTTAATCGACTGAGAGAAGCTAATCTCAAAGTCCAACTCGATAAGTCCGAGTTTTTACGTACAGAAGTATTATACCTAGGTCATACCATCACTGACGAAGGTCTTAAACCAAACGACGACAAAATACGGGCGGTCTTAGACTACCCACTTCCTCAGACTGTGACAGAGATAAAGAGTTTTCTTGGTCTCATAGGCTATTATAGGCGTTTTATCAAAGATTTTGCTAAAATCACAAAACCATTGACAAATTGCCTCAAAAAGCGAAATAAGATCATAACAGACCAAAAGTATATAGATGCGTTTAATCAATGTAAGGAACTTCTAACACACGCACCTATACTACAATACCCTGATCCATCAAAACCTTACATACTAACAACCGACGCATCAGCCGTCGCGATTGGTGCTGTTTTATCGCAAGGAACTGTAGGTTCCGATAAACCTATAGCATATGCTAGCAGGACTCTTAGTGAAACTGAGATGAGGTATAGCACTATTGAGCGAGAACTCTTAGCTGTTATCTGGGCCGTCAAACATTTTAGGCCCTACCTATACGGTAATAAATTTATAATTTATACTGACCATCGTCCTCTGGCTTGGCTTGATTCCCTTAAGGAACCAAATAGTAAATTGACGCGTTGGAGACTTCGTCTTCAAGAATATGATTTCGAGACTAAGTATAAATCGGGCAAGCAGAACACAAACGCTGACGCTCTATCACGTATTAAAGTAAATGCTATGGGCTCTGACTCATCTGACGGATCAATGGACGTAAATGTAGACGAAAAAGAACTGAGACTTCAAAGACACATTCAGGACTTGACTGAAGAGATTAGTAATTTGGCTAAAGACAAGCAGACAAAAGACGAGGAAGAACCACCCATAGAGACTATAGTACTATCGGATACATCATCAAATGCAGAAACTGTCCGCATAGGATCTGCATCGCCAAATTATCCGTTGCCACCGTTATCTAGTAGCACGGAAGGTAGCAACCCTTTAGCAGAAGATCGTGAATTCAAAGGGATTCCTATCATGAATGAGGCAGTTGACACGAAACCAAATCAAATATTGGTTTTTACGTGGTTTAGGAAAGAGATACAGGTAAAAAAAATTGATAGAGAAAAGCAGAAAGTTCTTGAAGTATTTTTGCCTTTAGATGATGACGAACTAGTGAAGCAGTTTTTGAAGGAATACATCAAACCCAAAACAAAATACTTCATTTACTTTGAAGACGACAAACATAGAAATACTTTTAACAGCGTATTTATAAAATTGTTCAAAGAAGGTATGGTTGAGATCTATGAATGTACTGAAAGAGTCATTTTTATAGAAGATGAGAATGAACAAAGAGCGATTGTATTGCAACATCATGAAGGGAAAACCTGTCATAGAGGGATTAAAGAGACTATGGTTAGGATTAAAAGAAATTATTTTTGGCATAACATGCAAGATGTAACATCAGCTGTGATAAACGCGTGTGAGGCTTGTCGAAAGATGAAGTACGACAGAAAACCTATAAAACCAAGGTTAGAGTTAACCCAGACTCAAACAGCACCGTTTCAAGAGATATTCATCGATATATTTTCAATAGAAAACCGAAGCTATTTAACTATTGTAGACGCATTTAGTAAATTAGGACAAGCGCTAGAAATTGAAAATAAATCAACACCAGAAGTAGTTCGTGCATTAATTAAATTCTTTTCAATGTACGGCATTCCCAATAAAATAAGCAGTGACCCTGGATCTGAATTTAACAATGACTTAATGAAAGAATTTGCTAGCATGTACAAAATTCAGCTACACATCTGTACACCAAATAATCCTAATTCGACAGGTATTGTTGAACGATTTCATTCAACATTGATAGAAATTTATCGCTTAGCTAAGTATGAACAAAAATGTACCGACGCTGCTTCGATTATGACATACTCTATAATGGCTTACAATAACACAATTCACTCAACAACAGAATTGACTCCATTTGAAATAGTTTTTGGACATACCGACTCTAACAAACTATTTGATGGAGATTTTGAAAAAACATATATGCAGCAATTGCTGAATGACCACGCTAAGAGAACAAAGTACTTGTATAAATACCTTTCAGACAAAATGGTAGAAAAAAAGGAACGAGCTAGAGAGAATAGGTTAGGAGAGCACGTAGAGTTAGAAGCAGGAGACATAGTGTATACGAAAGATATTAATACTCGGAAGAGTAAGGACAAACCAAGATATAAAAAAGCTATTGTTAAAGGAACAGTAGAAAGAAATGTAGCTTCGATGCAAATAGGGAAAAGAAATACAAGAGTGGCAATTAAAAACGTTAAACGCCCTCCACAGGTGGTGTTTGCTCGTAGTGGCACTACTTCCCCTGTACCAGGCCCTTCATCTTCAAAGGATTGAAAACAATCCAGGAATTTTACCTGTTAAGGAAGGCAAGGCGTTCAAAGAAGAAGATAAGTGGTTAATAGTTAAGATTTTAGATTTAAGCGGTATTAGTAGAGATTTAGAATTTCATTTAGATAAGTATAATGAGTTTATTAGATTAGTCGAAATGCATAAACCTTTTGTCCATGAATTTTTGGGCATAAGGACTCAAGCAGAATATATACGTAACATAACTGTAGTGAAATTCCATCAGTTGGTTCCGTTACATGTTAGATATAGGAGAGGTATAATAAACCCGCTTGGATCGTTAATTAAGGCAGTTTCAGGAAACTTAGATAATGATGATGCTCTAAAATATGATTCACTTTTTTCACGCATTAACTCCAAAGAATCGGCTCTTAATAAAAAAGTAACCCTGATCACCAAAATGTTAGATAACTTTGTAAACAGTACAGAAACCTTACAGGAAAATACAGTTATATTAGATAAACGATTGAAAGTTATTGAAGAAGTTATAAAATTCAAAGATTTCAAAGAAAACACCTGTCTCTATCTCTCTTATGTTTCAAATATGTTTGACACATTCTTGAGTATGTTTAGAACCACCTATGTAACTCTAAATGAAATAGAGACAGCTTTGGCATTTAGTAAAGTATCTGTACTACATCAGTCTATTGTAAATTCAACCGAATTATTATATATACTGCGATCTATAGAGCAGGACAATGGCTTAGTCTATAAGGTACAAGAAAATAACTTGTTAAAATTAGAAAGGCTTATCACGGTTAAAGCATATGTTAAAGGAAACCAGATAACGTTTATTTTGGAAGTGCCACTCACCGATAAAAGTATATACAATTATTATAAATTTTACTCATTACCTATTTACAAAGATTCCATTAACAAAACTGTTATTATATTTCCTGAATTCCCTTACCTTTTGGCAAAAGATTCCAAATACCTGCCGGTTACGAAGCCATGCGAGAAAATTGCTATGGATAACACTTTCCTGTGCAATGGGGACAACATGGCTCAATTCCCATCATTGACCTGTGCAGAACAGCTTTTAGAATTCAAGGAAAACACTACTGCATGCGTACCATACGCTGTAGATATTGAAAAAACTAGAATACAACGAATCAGTTTGGACAGTTGGATTGTTTTCACGAGAAAACCAACGGTACTAATAGAAAAATGCAGCCAAGATAACATTAGACAGTTGCTTTTTGGTACTTATATAATAACAATAACTGAAGGCTGTGAGGTCTATCTAAATCAAGAAAAATTAAGTTATCGCAGAACGTTTGCAGATAATTTTCACTTCAAGAAAATTCCAATTGTAACTCTACCAGAACTGAAATCCATTAAATTAACAGATACAACATTGGCTACTGTCAACATTAAGAACCTTGATTTGGATGAAATTAAACAGTTTTCCCGTATTCTAAAACTAAATGAAAATGTGTTCAGTGAAAGTGAAAACGAATTTAGTGGCGTAACCGTGAAAAGTGTTAGTTTAAGCACCCTCGTATTATACTTAATTTTAATCATTGTTTCTATTGTTTTTATTGTGTATCGCTTTTTGTTAATGCGAAATAATCGGACCACAGAATCTGCGCGTACCGATAATTTCGCACTTGAGGAGGGAGGAGTTATGTTACCGGCTAGTATACAAATCATAACACCGAATGCATGAGACTGCAAGCTTGCATTCTCTAGTAGCCAGCCGGGAGTGTTATCTCCACCGCCCACACAATCTGTGCCTGCAGGCCCATAGTTTTAAGATTAATATTAATCATTCGTCTTGTGAATAAAACTCGTCACAGTCGCTTCAATTATTTTACTTTAATTTTAAAAGTTAGTTTTTAAAAACCCAATTGACGTTCCCGTAACCTTCACTACGTTGTCTTTCCTTTGGATGAGGCCGATTAAGCTGAGAGGATAGTTTAGGTGCTGGACAAACTATTCCATCTTAAACAATGTCCCAGGCTCTGTATAAAAATCATCTAGTTTAGATGTAAGAAAGCCTTAGGTCTAGTTTTTTTAGAATGAACACTCCTGACCCCGCGCCAATCAATCGAAACTCCTTGCCACGGTCGGTGTGCATACAATGTACATTGTATGCACACCGACAGTGGACACTCGAATTTTTCATAGAAAGTTTTTTGCAATTTTTACCCTCTTAGGGGTTTAATTTTCAAAAATACTTTTATATAATACCCCTACGGCATCAAGATGAGCATACCCACAAAATTTCAAGTCTCTACGAACAGCGGTAGAACGTTTTCTGTAAATGGATACATCTTTTTGAAACGGAACATATTTTTGAAAATTTATGCTGTTTACATTTTTTTTTTATTTATAGTGTATACATTTTTCTGAAAATTTCGCGTGTATACATCTTATTGGCCGTGACTGTACCTAAGTATTACAGAATTGATCCGTAGCAGTTTCTGTTGGAAACGCTACGAGGTTACGGCGTAGCATATTGCGTAACGAACTATGCTTTTGTTCTAAGTAGCTTGCGTGCTATTTTTGCAAATGAACTTTTGATATTGTTTTTTAGATTCGCGACTTGAATGAGCCACACAGAAAGATGACACTTCTAAGTTCTACTTTTTCTGCAATTTCTCTCGGACGATAAGTATACTATGCACAACGGATCTTTAGCTTTCTGAAGTGAGGTGAAATAGACGATTGCGCAGGTTTGGTAGAGTAAGCGAGATAGCACGATTTTAGGCGTCATGAAAAACGGGACTTCAGAGAGCTAAAGAACGATTGTGCGTACTGTACTAGGGTATTTTGTTTAAATCCTGTTCAAACATTAATGGTTTTTTTTATTAGCTCATCGTGTCCTACAACTAGGCAACTTCCCTTTCCTCTCTCAAGTCATCTTGGATCATTGAATTATAATATATATTATTTATAGTTAAATCTCGACTAGCTGGATAACATGTGAGTTTGTTCAGCAAGCTAATAAACCCTGTGATATCACACGTCGTTACGACACCAGGAAAATATGTCAAGGAAATATCTCCTTAAGGGAAACTCGGGAACAGGAAAGGTTATTTATTTACACCGAATTATAACAATGTATCGAAATATCTTTTATGAAAATTTGAGTTTGTTTTTTTAACATAAAAACTACTAAGGACTTTCAAAATTAATATTCACCAGGAAAACATTAAAAAGTTACAAGTTTATATTTACCAGTTCTTTCGAACCAGTGTGGATTTTAACCGTGCCTCAAAGAGGCTCCTTTCGTGCACTTGACACATTTTTTCGAACTTTTTAGGTTTTACGATATGCCGATTTCCTCACGATGTGTTCCTTCACTGTTTAAGAGTACTGGCATAGTGCTCATACATTTTTCGGCAGAAAAACTCATTGTTGCATGACAGGGATTGAACCCACGACCTTACGATCGGAAGTTGGGGCCACTACCACCAGACCACAGTGCATCTGTAGCTATTATTTTGGACTTGGGATAGTTCCCGAGGGCAAAGATATGCAACACACTACCTAGCTCTAGTAGAGATCTAAATAACTGTTTTACAGTGAAAGCATTATGAACTTGTAGAGTCTTGCCATTTGCCAACCAACTTTACATGGGTTAGTTTCCAGGAATGACATCCATCTTCATCATTGGCAGTTCAAAAAAACGCCACTTAAATCGGCTCTGTGCTGTTCTCATCTAATATTACAAGCAACCGCCCAAAGATCGCGAAATTTAGAATTAATTATGATAATTATTATTTCAGCCATTTGTGTCCCACAGCTGGGCAAAGGCCTCCCCCCACTCCCTTCAGACATCCCGGACAGACATCTCGCAACATCCCTCCAGTCCGTTAGAAACTGGTCGAGCTCATCCCTCCATCTCCGTTTTGGTCTGCCGCGTCGCCTTCTCGCTGGGTCGGGGCGCCATTAGAATTAATTATAAGTAATTAATATTACTTTTCGGTGTAAAAGCAGCCGCGTAATCGTTCTTGTGCAGCTGAAATCGAAGGCTTACCCAACTCCGTCATTATGTAAGTATTTACCCAATGAAGACTTAGGAATGATTAGCCCATGATTTACCCTCAGATGACTGCCTAGAAATGCTTAGTTCAGGAACTATTTATAGGAAGTATTTATAAATACTCAAAGTTAATGCTCGATTTATATTCTAAATTCAAACTACACAACACTCTTCTGTAGTTCTTAATTCAAACTTTATCTACGTTGTTAATTTTTCTAAAGATAAAAAAGTCTGGAGACATTGACACTGACAAATGCCAGAGCGATACATTCGATTACACTAAGTATTCTAAATTCAAAACATTCCTGTGATTATATTAAAATGAATTTGTCTACCCTATGGTCCAAAACACCCACATGTTTGACGTAACCCTGCTTGACGAAGGCCATGCCCAGGGCTGTTAATTAACCCAACCACTGTGAATAAACATCTAGAAGTTACCGCTATTTGTCTTACAAGTCACTTGTTTAATTTATAATTATCTTCATTAGTATAATTATTAGTTTGGCTAGATGGCGCTGCGTGTAACGGAATATTTATACTGCGTACTTCTTACCGCCTCAGATTTAATTTTTCGGTTTATTCCATTGTTTTAATTGTTATTCTGCTATTCGTATATTAAATAAAAATAAAATAAAAATAAATAAATCGCTACAGCTGTTCTATAAGTAATATTTATACTTAGCATTAAATAACCATTCCTTCATTACTCAACATTTGAATAACCGTACATTTTTAATCACAATTTTTTTTTTAATCTGACCCCCTTAGACATCTTCAAGGGATCTGGAATACAAGATCTGAGAGAATGTCTACCGCGCCTTGGGGGCGCAAAGGTCGTGACCCTTTTTTTATCACTAAAATAAATTCAACCCACAAAAGTTCGAATTTGTGTTCAAAATCAAAGGCAACTTGTAACGTATGCACATTGCCACAGTAAAAGCATAGCAGAATATAATATTTCTCGCTAGATACAGTATGCAAAACAAGGACAAAATGAACACTATTTCGTATTTGGTTCAAAAACAACACATTCTTCTTTTGCTCTCGGCAGTAAAAGCTCATCGCAGTATCCATCCGCGCCGAACGCGCCGAACTGTCAATTCAATAGAATATGCTGAGACGTCAGAAGCGAGCCGCATTTTCTGACGTCATCAGTATTTTTCTATAGAAAAAGACTGCGGCGCGTACGACGCGGACATAATGTGCGATTAGCTAATGTCGTTAAGCCTACAGGTGCCTTAAAACTCAGTTGTGCATGCATAAAACACTAAAGTTACATCCTACCTCATTGGAACTTACACACACACTTTTTACTAAAGATTTGTAGCCTACATTTTTTGTGCTGAATGACATTTCTACAGTAGAATTTTCAAGATGTTCTTGGTAAGAGTTGTTTTACTGCAAGCTTGTACAATGTACAGTGCGCATCGTCGGGCCGTCAAAGTTTGTCGCTCACGTGTTAACAAAGTACAGTGCGGTTTGACTCCAGCTCTCTAATTATTGGCAACACGAGGCACCTCTAAATTAGCTTGCACTGCGACTTTGAGAGTCTACTTGTAAATAAGAGGACGTTATGAACTCTTCGATACGTTAGAAGTAATCATCATCAACGAAACTATAATATTTGGTATTTTGCCCATTTTGGATATACGGAGCTGTGGAGCCAGTTTAATAAACTGGCTCAGTAGGTTAGCTACTAGTATCTACTAGCTCTGCCCTCCACGTTGTAGGTTCGATATTTGTATAAGGTTTGTTTTTCTGTCTGGTTACTGGTTGTTATAAATACTTATTTTTTATATCCATACTAATATTATAAATGTGAAAGTAACTCTGTTTGTCTGTCTGTCTGTCTGTTTGTTACGCCCAAACCGCTGAACAGATTAAGCTAAAATTTGGCATAGTTAAAGGTTCTATCCCAGGGAAGGACATAGGCGACTTTTTAAATCGAAAAAATGAAAAAATCCCGAGGGACCGCGGGAGCGCAGCTAGTTTGCAATAAAAAACTGTGTATAATACGGTCACTTGGTTCCGATAAAACCTACTTGCTTTGCTTAGGCTAGATAATGGTGTGTGTATGTCCTCCTGTATTATTTATACTTTTGCCTATTTTGAATTAATTTATTTGTATTAAACTAAAATATTATAGTTACCTGATCTTTAAGTAGGTACTTACTAAAATATTAATGTTAATTGAATCCGAATTACTGTAATATTGATTGATTAGTGATGGCTTCAGCCCATTAAACGGAACTTAGTAATTAGAGTGCGCAGAGCGTGGCAGAGAGTCATATAATACATCTTGACAAATTGGAAGGTAAATTACAATAAACATCTATATCAACTAGTAAATCATTCAATTGCCCGTGAAATTGAACCTGAAATATACTTGACTGGTTTGATGAATTGTTTTGTTATATTCCAATAACATGGTACACACTAGATACACGCTTTTTGACTCTAAACTGCGACCCTAGCAATCATAGATTTAGCATGGTACCTGTTTAATATACGAGTACCTATATGCTAGCAATGTTTAAAATCTAAATCGAATTGACACTAGAAAATCGTCAGTTTAACATAATACCATCGCGTGCCACGAAACTTGACATAAAATTTCGGTTTCGGTTTCGGTTTAAAGAGTTTATTTCTCATAAGAACAAAAAATACAGTTCACTTATAATGAGAGTTAATATTTAAGTTAAGAAATACGTATACTTATAATCTTTAAGCTAGTGGCAAAGCATGCAGAAATCTAAAAAACTAAAAAAGTAAGTATGCAGTATTGCATCTATCTATCTATCTAATCAGCCCACATCCATCCACTGCTGAGTATAGGCCTCCTCATTTTCACAGTATTATCATTACAGCAGTATTCCATATCTTTATATAATGCCATTAGACGCAGGTGGAGTCATAGCGTTTTCTGTCGATTCGATTTCTATTGTTATTTGTAACATGGCTAGGAAGGGCCTTTTTTTAAAAAAAAAGCTTACGAGCTTTATACATATCAAGTATAAATTACGGTTGTCGCTTTCAAGAAAACACGCCAAAAAATGGACGATCGAAATTGTCTTTTGTTATAAAATTATTTTGAATAGAACAAAGGAAGTTGATATTCTATCAAACCTTATTAGCCATTGTCATTTCAAGCTTTTCAAGAGAGTTTCTATCGACATTATAATTAGAACTTATGCTCGTATTTCAAGTCACTTTACAGTAAAAATTTTAATCCTTGGATCATCAACACACATGTGCAAAATATAGATATGTATCAAATATGTATTTGAACATGCCCCTTAGACATTTTCAAAGGATCTGGAGTACATAAGAAATATCTGAGAGGATGTCTACCGCGCTGCGTTTCAATATTTCAATAAATCATTGCTAGAGCTTTGAGTAGCCTTCAAGCTTATTTTGGAAACAGTCTTCAAACACAATCAATTATCATAACTAACAAACTTCATTGCTCACATAACCATGTTATAAAGTTGGGGCGTGTTGGTTTAAAGACGTATTTTCATCTTTCAGATTGATAGTTCCATGAGAAAAATGTATTAGTGCAACAAAAGTTAGGCCTTTACATATACTAAATGATTTATTAGAAGGATATGCCTACATCCAACGTAACGTGCGCTATAGTGCGTGAGACATTAGCAGCCATTATACGCACAATCTATCGCGAGTGATACAGCCAATCGCGCGCGAAAGAACGCGTAGATTCAAGATTCAAAAAAATTATCACTCATGATTGCGCGTACAGGCTTTCCCGCACCATTGCGTTTTGACAAGAAATAACGAGTCATCGCGCGCGAAAGAACGCGTAGCATCAAAATTATCACTCGCGATGGCGTGTACAGGCTTTCCCTGTACGCCCAATCATTTGCGAAAGATTGTGCGTGTAAAGGCCGCTAATGTTTGAGATGGTAGCCAGCACCCAGTACCTTAATCATTCTCTCAGGGCTAAAAATAATGATATGACAAATGTTTGAGATGGAATAGCCTTGTCCAGTATTTAAACCATCCCCTCAGATGCATATGGTATAAACTGGTGAAGGAAAACATGAAATTCAACGGTAATGAAAATTTTTTTTTTTTTTTTATTTTTTTTTTATTTATTTATCTTATAAAATCTTACATATTAAACAATTAAATTAGTTCTAAGAAACCACGGAGGTTTGTACTAAAACTAATAAGTCTATAATATGAATACCTATAGGTAATTAAGCTAAAAATAGTCTAATTACAAAAAGAAAACAAAATTTTCGTTGTTACATATAGTGTTCCAGATTTAGGAGAAAAAACTTTTTTAATTTGCTTTTGATATTTTTTCCCGAAATACTATCTATTAACTCTTTAGGCAAACTGTTAAAAAGAGTTATAATAAAACGAATTAAAATAATAGAACTCAACCTAACATTGCACCTTTCATCTTTCATTTCGTTTAATAACCCCGAGTTTAAATATATAGAAAATTAGATCAAAGTACTAGAGTAACTTGTAATTATTGTTACAGGAGAAGAAAAAAAGGTCAAAAACGGACTTAATTAAACGTTCCATTGGGTCGAGATCGCGAAGTAAGAAAACACAACAGAGGCAAAGAATCTAGCTAAACCGTTTTGTAAGCAAAAACTGTGACTTTTTCTACATTGCATTGGACCCGTTAGGAATCGTGGACCTCTGGGAATAAGCCATCTACAGGATAGATTACTGCAATGTAGAAAAAGGAAACCTTTTGGAAATTCAGTTTTAGTTTTTTGGTTCGTTTTTATTGACATCGTCCTCATCATTTTAAACTGGGTACTGACCAACGTCAATCAAAGGATCTTGAACGTTAAAAAAATCAGAGTGTCCTAACTACATAATGTACCTACAGCCTCTTTTAAAACCAACAATAAAAAAAACTTAGGGTTTTACATCTATATTAGATTATTTATACAGCGTCAGGAGGCAATCCATGCCTACGCTTTACGGGACGCTGTAGTGCCTGGGACATTGTTTAAGATGAAAAAAAAACCTACAATAAAGTAAGTAAGTTTAAGTTTAGGCATCACCATCTTTTCTGCAACCGCGTTAAACTTAAATTCGTCATAACTTTATTTCATTTTACTCTATTCTACCGTAGAGATGTGTAAGTTTGGTGTTTATTACTCTCTGTACATGATGGAAATTAGAAAGTGAACTTCCCAAGGCTCTCGGCTTCTTTATTAATTAATAGCTTAAATTAAAATATAACCTGTAGCTGTAGGCAGTTTGTTAGCGGGAAACAGCCAATAATGGACGACTGTGAAGCAAATCTTATGAACGGATATGAATTTAAGTCGTAGTTATGATGAGTCTACGATGACTAGGGTGCTTGTAAAAACAATTGAGTACAGTACGCACAACCGAACTTCAGCTCTCTGAAGTTAGGTGCACTAAACGATTGCGCAGGTTTGGTAGAGTAAGCGAGATAGCGCGATGTAACAAACTAAGCGAGTGAGCGAGGCAGCTATACAAGTCATCAAAAATGAGTTCTGCGCAGCTACTTCAGAGAGCTAAAGATTGGTTGTGCGTACTGTACTTACAGATTTATTTGAATAAAGCAGTATTAATGTATAAACTCCTCTCAAGTTGTGTTGAAGCAATGGTTGAAGTATTGTACACAATAGCCAGCAAACAATAGCTCCACTATTGTGTACGTAGATTCCACATCTACACGATAACACAAACCTACAATTGTATGCTCACAAATAAGGTCAACAAGAAAAGTAAGTAAGTTCGTATTGAAGAAGATTCTGTTTACTTCTATTGGTTGGGAGCTAATAAACTATTTTTTATGAATAAAATTAAAACTTGCGTGTGCACAGAAGAAGTTATATTTTTCGAGAGAATGAATGAATGACAATAATGAATGAACTAAATAAAGCTACAGATAAAAACAAATAGAAAAGAATTACACATCATTCAACTTAATATTTCCAACATTAGTTTTTTCATTATGAGTGGACAACTCTAGTGACGGAGTTTTTGTTCAATTTTCATTAACATAGCGCATAACCGCGCATAGCGTCACCTCCAACTCTATTCTCCCTGCCCTCTAACGAACTATCGTGGAAACTCTTTCGTCCCACGCACTTTTACAAATTTTAATTCTCACTGTTCTATGCATGTTGACTTATTTTCGACAAGGCGCAATATGTTTAGAAAACTTATTAATGATAACTTTTTTGCTCAAGCTTAACTGGTTCGGAAAATATCCCAAAACCCTTGAATCTAATCTCATAGCCCTTATACATCGTGATCTAATTATCCTAGAATAATCGATTCATATAGCTCTGTTTCTTTCTTTCTTTAATTTTTTTTTTTTATAATATTTCAAACCTAATTCATTATACTTTAGGTAATTACCTTCTTATGTTAGAGGAGACTATAATTTTTACTTCCACTTCTATTGTACCTATTAGCGAAAACTTGTTAAGGTTTACCCCTGTTAATTTTTTACTGAATGTTCTATGAAATTGTTATAAAGCTGTTAGTTTTCCAATAAAATAAAATAAAATAACAAAATCGCTAAACGCTTATAATAGTTGGCTTCACGAACAGTTTCCATGTTGTTATTTTACAAATTCACATGAATTTTCACATCACCATGAATTAGTTACATCAATTTCCATATTTTTGTGGAATATATAAATGTAATTAAACTATAATAAAATACGAGTAGAAAATGGGCCAGTTAAATAATAAATAAATAATGCTGGACATTTTCACACAGCATCATCTAGCCCCAAACTAAGCAAAGCTTGTACTATGGGAACCAGATAACTGATAGAATACTTATATAATTTTTGTTTGTAAATACATACATATTATACATAGAAACACCCAGACAGTTGGATACAGAAAACTTAAAGTAGGGTTCGATTCCCGCGACAGGTCAAATTGTTTATTTTGACAGCATAGATTTTAACTTTGTGGTTCTTGTTCAGAATTTTTAAGGTTCGTGACTGCTGAGTAGTTTTATTAATTCCAAGGCTATTGGTTCAGTATCATATACCTACTCGTAAGCTCTATAATTAGTGTGTTTCTTATTTTTTGTCTGTATACAGGGTGTAAAAAGACGTCTACCGAAGCCGAAAGGGGTAGGTACAGCAACCCAACACACAACAAAATCCAAAAGGATTTTCCGAAAAAATCATTATATCCGGAGAAAACAGCATTTGAAGTTTAGTGTTTGCGTATGTACTGGGCGCGTTTATATACGTAGATTGCTGGATTTTGAGTTTTAATAGCTTTTCCTTTTATAAATGCAATTATTAGGTAGGTATGGTCTAATTATGTTGTACTAGTAGTAAATAACTAGAAAATAAAATAAAATGACGTAGATAAGTCAAAAAATTTTTTGCGTTTTTTTTTTCGCTAAATATGTTTAGAATCATGGTCTGATGGAAACCCCTCAGTTTTCGGTAGCAGTCTTTTTACACCCTGTATGTGAGACAATATGGACTGAAAATAAAATAAATTCCCTTCGCATACCTAGGTTATATTTACCTCGGTCGATATTCTCTACAAATATTCTACAAATTCCACATGGAGCTGATTGAAAGGCAAGTAGTTGCACCACGCGTTAAATTAGAAAGAGTCGTATTATGCCGGAGCTCCCCAATCCTCGCTCCAAATCCTTCACACAAAAGACCATTCTGAATATTTAAGCGTGCGTGCATTTAAAAAAAATGGTTAAGTGCGAGTAGGAACATTATTCGCTTTGGTGGCTGCAATGTTTGTCGAGGTAAAATAGTTTTCAGTACTACACTACCTACTACAAAAATCAGAACAGAAATTGATTTAATTGCTAAAAATAAGAGACATTTTTTTTATCTTTTTTTACATATGAAGTGATAAATGATTTTCTTGTGGATCTACGGAACCCCAAAGGCAATACCGCGGCTATTTCATGAGTTCCATGAGTGGTGTGTAGTGCATTTAGTCGGTTATGCTATCGATTCGTTGAAAGCTTTTCAGTTTGAATGCGTTTGAAATACGTTTAATTTGTACTGAAAGATACATCGAACGGAAAAGCCTTAATTTTTTGTAAGACATATTCTCTTTGAGCTGGTTTTTTGAATAAAAACTTGAATGTATCAATGCTTTACTGGATAATCTAATTTGGTAAGCTGCTGTAGTTAATTCTACTTATAGCATTAAAATACTTTCCGAAAAAAGTAAAGTAGAAACCAAAATATGTTTCTATAAAGTTTTAGTTTTATATTGTAAGTAGGTATACACTTTTTAGATGGAAAGACGATCTGGTAAAGGCTGCTGGGAGCCGTTGGGTGCAGGCTGCACAAGATCGATCGCTGTGGAAATCGATGGGGGAGGCCTATGTTCAGCAGTGGACACTAGATGGCTGACATGATGATGATGATGATACACTTTTTGAAATACAACTAATTTCTTTAAAGCTGTATAAAGCTCGGGGGTACCTAGTCAGAACATTTATAGCAAAACCACTGCAAACTCATTGTGAAAAACGGCACAATGTAATACTTTCCCGAAATTAGTTTCTCGAAGTTTCCATCAGATTTTTGTCGACAATCAAACGCAAGTCCCACCCTATGAAATATATGAATTGAATGCGGTAGTGAATTTTTAGTCTGTATATTTTGAAACTGGGATAAAGCAGACTCCATTGTCCTGAAGTCCGTTTATTTTTCGAAACGTGCTTTGAATTTTTAAAGTCGGCTTTGAAAATCTCGTGACATATTTTCGATGATATATTGTTATGTAAATTGCCTTGTTGTGACGTAAAAAAAACAAGTGTAACTAGCTGTTGTAACAAGCAGCTAAACACCGGACGTGGTTTTAGAATTTCTTTTGTAAAACACGAAGTGAATTTCTGTTGTTTACTCGCTAAATCACTCCACAATGAATTCATAGGCTTTTTATAAACTAAACTGCTGGTAAATTGATGATAATGTTTTCAGGCAATCTCAAATTGTGGGGAGGCCTTTGCCCAGCAGTGGGACAGTACAGGCTAAAAACAACAACCACAACTACAACTTATTTTTATTCCAAAAATGTGATCAAGGCATAATTAAATACAAAAATCAGTACTACCTTTGAAAATAGTTTAGACTAGCTGCGCTCCCGCGGTGTGACCCGCGGTCCCTTGGGACTTTTTCATTTTTTCGGGATAAAAAGTAGCCTATGTCCTTGTCCGGGATACAACCTTTAACTAATTTTCAGCTTAATCTGTTCAGCGGTTCGGGCGTGAAAGCGTAACAGACAGACAGACACAGAGTTACTTTCACATTTATAATATTAGTATGTTAGACATGGCATCGACTTGGACAACCCCGGACCAGGAAACAACTCCGTGTCCCTCCTAGCCGCGGGTATAGCGAACGCGGCCTACGCTGATGGTACAATGGACCCTAGCACCATCAACGCCCTTGGAGCGTTAGGTTCCGGTCTATCTGTGTCAGTCGCGGCAGCTTATTCAGACAGTGGAGATAGTAATGGAGCTCGGTCAGTGGACAATGCTATATTATATATATGGATAAGGACTGAATAATTTTCTGATCACATTTACTTATAGAATAAAAGATTGCACTTATCGGCCATATTCACAAGTCACTTAAAACTAAAATTCTCCTGAAATTCTCGATAATTCTTACATTTTGCTCTCAAAAATACGCTGAAAAGCACTTGAATATGTGATTTCCGCATAGGTTTTCAATATTCTCTATTAGAACTGCTGTTGAGTACAGGATTTGGCTTCGCCAGCATATTTTCCGTTCTCCACTCCGATGCGAATTTACAATGCAAAACCATGCTGTCTACGACTCTACGTCACACCAGACCTCCGGTCACAGTAGACTTACATACAGTAGGTAACTGCAAATAGCGAAGTCGGATATAAAGAAATATCCCTTGAATAGTCGAAATAATCACGTTATATCATAATATCTGGTTCTATTTAATCGTTCTGTAACAATTTTATTATAGAAGTTGAGGATTTTGCCTTGCATACTTCCGTGAGTAAATAAAAAAAAAACAAAGATACTTAACAAAATATTTTGACGTCTGCTAACGCCAAAATTACGATTTATTACAATGTAAACAATAATTTCCTTACATTACAAACAGCGGCATTATAGACTTGGAATACATTTACTCGTCATCATCACCAGCTTTTCTCATCCAATCACAAGCCTCTCTTCACTTTTGCCATTTGCCTCTATCTTCTTGACCCATCTTGTCTGTGGATGGATTTTTACTACTGTTAGCAATATAAACCGTGCCACAGCTATTTTGGTATTTCTGTTTTGGTTCCTGGACCGGCACAAGCTGACACTCATCACCGCAGTTCTGATCGACCTTAGCAGGTCATACGTTTTTAATAGATCTATGAGATAAAGTTTATCTCAAATCTATAACGATTAAAACATAACGAAGTGCTTCGAGAAAAGGGTCGTAGTGCCTCGTTTTTTGGCTTGTCGTGGCAAGGCATATCAGCATAACTTCATCACCAAGTTATTTATGACGTCTAGAAAAGGTTTAAGGTTTAATATCATTTTATTCACAAAAAGACATTACACTGTAACAGTTCGGTGCGGATAAGTCTGCGATCACCATAAAGGTCAGATGAAAAGATCGTTGCATTAATGTGCAATAAACTTATTTGTTAAATTGTTAAAAAAAACGAGGAACATACGCAGGTTTTAAATAACTGAAGGACCATTTCCTCCATATTAGCGTGATTGAAACTTACACGAACAATTATTTTTACCTCGGTGGGGGCATTGCCCTTATATACGAGTATTAGAGTATTCAAAAGCACATTCAAATTTCCACATTCATTCACTTAGCAAATGCCCATTTAGATTTAATTAAGCAGTAAATACTGAAACACGACGACAATGTGCAATGAATCAAATATGTAGCGTTTCACACAAATATTTGCATACAGGAAACTAAACACGAAGTTACACCAACTTGATACAGAAAAAAAATTAATTAGTTGGAATCCGAAAAAAGTTGGTTTCTGTTATTAAATAAATGTGCAAATAGAGGTACGTAAGTTAACAAGGCATTTCGCTGACTATTCCTTCTAAGTCTTAAAATATTCTAATCACTAGCCGAATGTCTACCGTACTAATAGAGGATACAGTGATAGGCCTGTTTATTTCAATGCAATAAAACTTTTCGCCTCACAAATTGTAGGTCTTCGTTACCTTACGGTACAGTTTGGTTACACTAAGCGTGTTTCGAGTGTCTCGGAAACTCGTTCAATCAAAATTTAAGTTGATATTGGAAAAGTTTTCCAGATTGATGCGTAAGGTACAGCCGACGCCAAAAGTGCGAAACACAAAACAGTATTACGATTAATGTTTGTAGATTTGTTATTTTTAAGTACCATTATCGTACCTAAACTAAATAAACTTAGTTCTATTTGCAGATGACTTTTAAAACCTGAATAATAATAATGTTGATCTCAAAAATGAAATCACCCGCATGTGGAAACTGCAGAAAGTCACTATAGTCCCGATAGTTCTATCATCAACTGGTATTATCCCTACACAAATTTTCCAATCTCTAGAGTTCTTAGATTTACCAAAACACACATTCATTCTTTTACAAAAAGCAGCTATTTTAAATACATGTAGAATAGTGAGGAAGTTTTTACAAACGGAACACCATTCAGAAGCTCAACTTTCCACTGAGTCACACTTGGCCTAGGCCGTGCGTCCCAGTTAGCCTCGGTTTAAAAACCGAGTAGACTAAGATCTAAAAAAAATAATAATAATGAATAATCTTCTTTAAAAAACTAGAGCAAAATAAAATAAAAAGTTGATATGAATGAGTCTTGCACTACTGCTAAGAAGTTTGTCGAAGGTTTCGTTCAAAATCAAAGTAACGCACATTACCAATACATCAATTTTTATCGCTTTATTTTGGCTGTCTGACTACGTTTTACTGCTGACTGTACAAAAAACTTGAAAGAAATCGGCGGTATAGATAAGTCCTCTTTTTTACGAGAAACTCCAGACAAACTAGGATCTGTTTTCGGTGTTTGTTTGCGTTAAACTTAAGTGGATAAACTTGTTTTTCGTTGTTCAAGGGAAATTAAATTACATTGAGGCAATCTACCGAAATTCGCTTAAGATTTTCGATACCAATTTTTTCGTGGAACACAATGTCTTTTTTTTTATTGTTCAAAAAAATCTCAATTTGTGCTATATATGAGAATTTTGTGTAGTTTAAAATGAAAGACCCTATACAAGCCTTAAAGCTCATGTAACACATCAACAATCTCCATTGTGCGAATTGAAACGCACAAATTGCAATGTTACAATGCAGGATCCAATGACTCGGCAAACACTAAACACAGTGAGACCGGCACAGATTTACAGCTGAATTTACTGACTTTGACTGTACCTACTCGTAGTATTGGGGTAGGAAATCATACTATTGTCACTGTCCCATTAATATTTTAAATCTGAAAGTTTATAGGTTGTATATTACCACAGAGAGTTGGCACATTTTTGGCTCAAAGGATCAGCATTGCCATCCAGCGTGGTAATGCCTAATGCCGCCAGTGTTTTAGGCACGCTTCCAACTGCAGTTGTCTGTGGGCGGTGGTAATCACTTACCATCAGGTGTGCCACTGGCTCGTTTGCCCCCTCTTCCATAAAAAAAAAAAAACTGACAGTGTCCTGGATCAGTTGAGCTATCTATAGATCGTTTCTAACGATCCTTAGATAGCTTGACTAATCCTGTTGTATTTTGTTAATATATGTAAATATGTAGTAGCTTAGTGTCTGTATTACACCTACATTATTACGTTAGTGTTTTAATGAATAGATTTGGCTGAAACTTGGTATTCCTACATAAAATGTAGATCAAAGATTGAAACAGCTAGGTTATTTAATGTTGATACTAGAGCCGTGTTGGTCGAATGGGGTTGTGCCTCGACTTTCAATCCGAAGGTCGTGGGTTCGAATCCCGGCCGTGCATCACTGGATTTTTCGTTTCGAAAAATGTACATGCGCTTTAACTCGAGCTCTTTTGAGCTCAGTGAAGGAAAACATCGTGAGGAAACCCGCAGCTTAGTCAGCTCCACACGTATTGACGTCGTCTTTCCTGTGGGCCAGGCTGATTAAGCTGAGAGGATGGTTTAGGTGCTGGGCAAGCCTTCCATCTCAAACAATGTCCCAGGCACTACAGCGTCCCGTTAAGTGTAGGCATAGGTTGCCTCCTGACGCTGTATAAATCATCTAATAAAGATGTAACGTTTACTACGCGAGCACTGCTACTACTGAGCTTAAGTGTTAGTTCTAACCAATTCTAGAGTTTGAATGTGAGAGAGAGAAATTAATGAATTAACACATTACTAAAGAAAGAAGCTGTTTTTTAATCCACTGTGTTGGTGGTCATACATAGGTTATTATAGAACATGTGTACTACAAGTCCCGTGTTAGCAAAGCTAATACATATCATGTAAATACTCAACAGTAATATACCTTGTTTACACGCAAAGTGTATCTAATTACGTGATAGGTATCTATTAGTTACTAACTTAGGCCCTTACTAATAAACTTGACATAAAGTTATGTCATGCATAACCTATGAATAACCATACAAATTTTTAGTTTATGCATGACATAACTTTATGTCAAGTTTATTAGTAAGGGCCTTAGTATTCAAGGCATAACTAAATTGACCGAGTAAGTATTTTTACCTCGGAAAGTCTTACCTACTCATGAAGTGCCGTCAAAACATTTGTTGCTAGATCTTCACCTTTCTTCTCTCTCATTCGTGTATGGTTCTCATTATTTGGACGTAGCAGACGCTACCTCATTAGACATTGATGGACCGAAAAAACTACAACTAAAGGCATAGACGTCATCATCATCATCTCCCTACCCTTTTAAAATTTTTATGTGGGGTCCGCACAACAGATCCTTCTCTTCCAATCTGCTCTATCAGCCGTCATCTCAACATTCACTCCATTCTTACCCATAACACCTTCTACACAATCCAGCAATCTTTTCTTTGGTCTGCCTCTTCTGCTATATTCATTTAAACCTAGCATTCTTCTCGTCACAACTAAAGACCCGACAGTAAGAAGATTATGATCTATGGGAACCGGTTACGTTATGGGACAACAAGGACCGTTTAAAAATATAACAACCCTTTTCATAAAACTGTGGACAGAACATCTCTGCATCTAATTTAGGAGTATAATTAAAAAGTTCGCAACGCTCATCCAAAAAAACGTTTCAAGAAAATAATTTTCACAATATTATAACCGAAATTAACGACGAACAGGCGAGACGCGAATAATGGGTGAAGCCTCGAAACTACCAATTCTGGACTAGACTTGTCCATAAAATCCGATAATTTCATATTTCATAGAAGGTTTTCAACCCCGTAAACGCGAAGGTCTCTAGATAAAGCGTCTCTTCGTCATTATTTCATTGTATATCGTATACCAAAAAACCGAACTTTAGAAATCAGGAATTAGAACGAATATAACTGGTAGAGTTAACGCGTGAATTAATAAAAATTATTGCTTTTTAAAGACTTTTCACTGAATTTAGTCCAGTAGTTACACTGCCCTAGTAAAGCGGAGTGACGTGTGTTGTTTTATAATTTCACTCGTTTCACGTTCACACGGATCGCATCTTTCCTTAAAAATATTGCGTAATCTGTGTTTTGGTGGAACTAATGGTTCATTCATGGAACTATCTAGATCTTTCATTGTTTTTACTTAGGTACTTACAAACTTTCAAATATAAAAGATGACCTTTTACAAAAAATAACTATGAGGAAGCGATTAAAAAGAATTCTGTGGATGTGACATGACAGCGAACATGAAACTTCGCCAATCTCACGAGAGCTTCAAACTTGAAGTGAGCTAGCTACTGAACTTGCTTGAAGTGAGCTAGCTAGTGAACTTCGAAAGTTCGAACACAACACGTAGGTATGCACAATTAGACCCGTGCATCAGTTTTTAATTAACTCAAAGGAGCGTCCGGAGCTGGGTGGCAAGTTTTAATGAAATTTATTAACAACAAAATATGAAACTGTGAAGAGGAAAACTTGAGTGGAGCTTGAAGTCTGTTTTTGTTGAGAAATTGTGTAACGTTCATGGAAGCGTGTATGTGAATTTAAACCAGGTTTGCTATTGTCTGATATGACAAGTAGGACGATATAAAATGTATGCTTATTATAGTCTTTCTTAAACTTTCGCGATCACAATTCATCTTTAGAGATATATTTTGTAACAGGATTTTATCGCGTATTACCTTTATTATTTCCCGACGTTTCGGCTGTATTGCAACAACCGTGGTCGCGGGCGAACTGGAGGTAGGTCAGCGGAGCCGACGAAAAGTGGCGGTAGTTATATAGAACTACCCTCCACTAATCTTCAGAAATAAGATCGGCCGCACGTCCACCACGGCACACTACACTAACAGTTTCTTCACACCGAAAAGTCACATTACGACGCGCCTTGCACCTACTAATCACGGGATTCCACGCAGTTGGGAGCTTGAAACCATCCTCACGATTGAAATTTGGGTACTTCTTGATTTCAATTGCCTCACGAATCAGTCGCTTGTAATATTGTCTTTCGTTGGCAAGAATCTTCGGATCATGAAGCTCAATCCAGTGATTAGGCCCTGAATCCACTGATGGAGATGGTTTCAAGCTCCCAACTGCGTGGAATCCCGTGATTAGTAGGTGCAAGGCGCGTCGTAATGTGACTTTTCGGTGTGAAGAAACTGTTAGTGTAGTGTGCCGTGGTGGACGTGCGGCCGATCTTATTTCTGAAGATTAGTGGAGGGTAGTTCTATATAACTACCGCCACTTTTCGTCGGCTCCGCTGACCTACCTCCAGTTCGCCCGCGACCACGGTTGTTGCAATACAGCCGAAACGTCGGGAAATAATAAAGGTAATACGCGATAAAATCCTGTTACAAAATATATCTCTAAAGATAATATGCTTATTATAAAAAAAAACTAGATTTACATTGTAAATTTACATTACCTACAAGCAGAATGACTTTAGGGTCTGTTTTTACCCACGACAGAACGGAGATGTAGTATGCGTTTGGGGTGAGAGGTTGTGTGTTTGTGGGTGCACTTTTTTATTTCCAATGGAGAATAAAAAGTATCAAAACGTTTCCTTTAGTTTAGCTAGAGAGCTAAACTAAAGGAAACTTCGTTATAATAATTGTATTTCCATTAAAAACCACAAAGTACATAAAAAAGAAAGCTAGAGAAAATATTTCCCTATTTGAAAAGCGGAATAAATAGGAGTCCCACTGGCAGTCGAGTGAAAAACTCTCGGGTAACTCACCACTTTACAAAACAGGGTAATATATCGCCCAGTTTACCCGCCATTTGTTACAGCTTCATATTTTGTTGTTGAATTTCATTAAAACTAGTATGAAGTGTAATTGTTGGTTGAGACTACAATACGTGAGTCTAGCGGGGGTTGAGCTAGACATATAAGTACTAGCTTTTATTCGTAGCTATGTTATAATTTCTCGTACATAATACGATTGCGTTACACGTTACTATTTAAGAATGTTTAGGTAGAACCAAGCTGATGGTATTAGATCAGGTCGACGGCAAAAGACCCCGCAATCGCTCACCTACCCGTTGGACAAACACAGTCAAGAAACTCACCGGCCTACCAATACCTGAAGCTCTAAAGGCTGCCGAAGACAGGGAGAAATGGAAAGGCATGATGCATCGAGTAATCAACGAGTCCAGACCAGACACGACCTTCAGCAATGAAGATAACGACTAAGAAGAAGGTAGAACCTAGTATACTTACTTATTTTAAGTCTTACAACCGCACTCAGAGTCGTCTACTCAGCTACTCAGTCACTATCAGCTTCTTAATCAAGGTTTTACGTATATTTGGAAAACCTTTACTAAATAACAAATTTAGTAGCCGTGACTCTGAGTGGGGCTGTAAAACTAAATCAGTATACTAGGTGCACATAAAAGTATTTAGTATTATGGGCTTAATTGTGTTTTATATTAATGTCTACCGCGCTTTGGTGAAACAGTCGTGATCCTGTTTAATTTTAAGTCAACTCAACAAGTCAAACTATTAATAACCTCCAAAATAATGCGTAGGAACCAAAATGAGTAAAAGTTTAAATGTACTTGGGTCACTAAGCTCCACGCTCTAATTATCCCAGAAAACGATCAATCATAGACGACCTCTGTGGCGCAGTGGGTGAAAGCCCGCTTGGGACGCAGAAGGTTGCGGGTTCGATCCCCGCCGCTGGATAAATGTTTGTATGATCTGCAAATATTTATCTCGGGTCTGGGTGTTTCTATGTATAATATGTACCTATGTATTTACAAACAAAAAGCATATAAGTTCTCTGGTTCCCATAGCACAAGCTTTGCTTAGTTTGGGGCTAGATGATGCTGTGTGAAATGTCCAGCATTATTTATTTATTTATATTTGATATCGACTTTTAATCCAAGTAATCCAAAAAAACAACATCATTTCCCTTTTCAGGAAATTGGGAATGTTAGTAATGGTTAAAATATTCATGCGACACAGTTGGTAATGCGTCACGTGACATGTACAGTAGTACACGTGTTGAACAGTATGTACAATACAAATTCTAACCGTACCTGAAGCAATGTTCTGATCGGTCAATAAGATGGCTGACCGCCTAGTAGCATTATCAACTGAGCGCTTTCGTGCTTCGAAGGCACGCGGCATTTCCGGTCCCGGCTTTTAAGTTGTTAAGCCATGACGGAGGCCTTATGGCGGCTTTAAAACTCATACGAACTTACTGACCTACTTACTTAACATGATCACGACTGTGATCCCAGACGAGTTGACAATCTTTTAGATCTTTTGTGTATTCCAAATGTCTAACTGGGTAGTCAGAGTAAGTAATTTAATACAAAATAATTTTACGCGCTTTACTGTGCACAAGGCAGTCTCAGCTTCGTCACTTTATCTGCATTGTGAATAAAAAAACTTAGTTACATAATATTTTTTTATTCTTTTTAAGAAGTAACTCTAGTAACATTAACCTAAAGTAGGTATGAAATAAATAAGGTGCAAATATGGTAAAAATTTTTTTTTTGGGATTCTGAACCTTCGATTTTTATTGGATTTTTTTTCTATTATTACCATCTCTACTGTATTAGTCAGTGTTTATAACGTGCCATTGTGTTTTCTATGATGTATTTTTTGTTTTTAACACCTCAGCACTTAACGTGATTGGTTGCATACAATGTTCTACAAAAGATAAGCATCAAACGATTCGTTTTTACTTATGTCTTCCTACATATAGAATATATAGATAAAAGATTACACTACACTATTTTTGTTCACAAAATTTCTATGAAACTCTCTCAGTAGTTTATCTCTACCTTTTCGCAGGGCGCGAGGTGGCATTTTCTCAAAAAAAAATAGTAGTTTAAAAAGTTAAACCAACACAACGGAAATTATTTTTTTATTTCCTGAGTAACCTTTTAAATTGTTGATGTAGTCAACCTGTAAATATTTATTTACAGAAACTTACTATTAACATTTTTAAATTGCTATAATGTAATTTTTAATAGGTTATCGTGTAATACTATTTCTTAATTAAGTAATAGATCTCATCTAGATTATCGCATTAGATCATAAAAATGTGTGTAAGTAATGATAATTCAAAGTGAATAAATAACTGATAACAGATAACTGAATTAAACCGATAATGTTTTTAAAACAATCCTACCCACGACACGGCCAAAGTTTATCTCAAAAGGATTTCGCAACAGACATCGATATCAAGCAAAATACTTTCCAAAATAAAATCCAACATTCAATTTCGTCAACGTTTTCATACGTGTGACTTGGAGTGATCTCCAAATACTGGGGTGCAAGCTGGCAATATCGCCGCAATATCCGTGGAGAGGCTAAGTAGTCTAAGTCAAGTTTTATGAGTTGCTGTTCAAATATAAAATATTGCAAAAGTACCAACCTTAGAGATAGAGATTTAGAAATAGAAGCAAGTAATTTTGTTAAAAAAATACTACGTTCAATTGATAATCTTACCTATCATCTTACCAAACATTGTAAACTGTTTCGTCGTTTGAGCACATCCAAATATCCAAACATCTAAACTATCAGCTTTATTATATGAGTGGGATGGGATAATTTAATTTGGCATATTTACGCTTATAATATTGATTTGTTTATTTTTATATTTTTGAGTGTGTATTATAATAAAACATTTTTGAAAAAAAAACTTGAACCGACTTCACAGAACACAAACAGAAGAACCTTCTACACACTAAAAAGAGAAAAATAAGAATATAATTTGAAGTCGGTGCCAACTATCCATTTACATCTAAGAAATTCAAAAGAACTTGGGTGCAAAATTGTATCCTGGTACGCTATCGCTCAATTTCTTTTTTTGATAGGTACTTAATCGTATTCACTTGGCACCGACTTCAAATTATATTCTTATTTTTCTCTTTTTAGTGTGTAGAAGGTTCTTCTGTTTGTGTTCTGTGAAGTCGGTTCAAGTTTTTTTTTTTCAAAAATGTTTTATTTTTCACTTTTTAGTGTAAGTAAATAAATACTAGAAGGGAGGCCTATACCCAGCAGTGGGTGAAATCGGGCTGCGGATGATGATGATGATGAAATAAATACTGTGTAAATAAAAGTGTATGTGTAAATAATATAGTAAGCTACGAGTACATTAAGACTTTGCTTATCGTAGCTTAAGTAGGAAAGGATAAGAGAAGTCATGGGCAGACCTACTAAAGGACACACCGGAGTTCAGCAAGGGGGAAAACTATCAATCCATAAGGAAAATAAAATATGGTGTAATACCCTTTCAAACTATTTAATGTTTGACTCAGATTGTGAGTCAGGGTGTGTTGTGTAGTGAGAATGAGGTTTTTTGAATGTTACGGGAAAACTGTAAATCCCTCAGGAAAAAAAATATATGGCGCCACCTTGAGAGTGTGTCCTTTACACTTTCTAACAAAAAAAATTTTGGAAATCGGTCCACAGTTTTCTTAAAGTTCAGTGATTGTTTTAGTTTTACGGGAAAACTATTAATCCCTCAGGAAAAAAAAAAATATATGGCGCCACCTTGAGAGTATACCTCTTTCTAACAAAAAAAAAAATTTGGAAATCGGGCCACAATTTTCTTAAAGTTCAGTGATTGTTTTAGTTTTACGGGAAAACTATTAATCCCTCAGGAATAAAATTTATATGGGACCACTATAAGAGTATACCCTTTCAAACAAAAAAAAAATTTTGGAAATCGGTCCACAACTGACGGAAATATCGGTGAACATACATAAAAAAAAAAAAAAAAAAAAAAAAAAACATACATACAGCCGAACATATAACCTCCTCCTTTTTTTGAAGTCGGTTAAAAATACAGGCTGATGTTATATTTAGATACCGTTGTACGAAAAATATTCATCCAAAGCGATATTGATTCTTTTTGTGTTCCGTTTAATGAGTGCTGACTGTGAGTCCATTATTGTTATTGTTTACAAATTGTGACTTTTGATTGCTAAGTTGAACCAAGTTCTTTTATTATGCGCATTGCAAAAATTTGGAATCAGCTTCCAGCGTCTGCATTTCCGCTGAGCTACGACTCTGTTGTTTTTAAGAAGAGAGTTAATAGGCACCTTCTGGGTAGGCTCGCTCCATCGTAGACCTCATTCTTGCCTGTGTAAGTTTCGAGGTCAAGAGCCGACCCATTCATCATAAAAAAAAAGCTATTACTTAATTGTGAGGAAAAAAATGAAAATAGTTTGCCTCTGTAATACTTACTCATTTTTTTTTGCATTACGATTGATATTTTTTATTCTGTATTTATTTCTATCAGGTACCAGCAACTATGATCATGTCTAGCCTCTTCCCTTGCTTTAATAATAAATGGTTTCTTTGAAGGATTCATCTCTACCGATGCGATCGTTTTTAATCCATTTGCAAAGTAACAATTAAAAAGCGTGTTTCTTACAAGTAGCGAAGGTTTTGTAAAATCCCTCGCTTTGGCCAGCTGAAGTTAATTAAGTTAAAATACTCGTTGTTTTAGAAGCCCCGTGGTTACTCGCAACTCAACTTTTTACTTGCAAGCCGAGCCAGTCACTTGACGGTGAATTAAATTAAAAAACTAGTTTTTCCTGTTAAAAGGAAAGCTTTTTAATCATTTTTCACGCGATAAAATGAAATTTAATTTACATGGCACGTTTTTTGTTCAGCGTTTTGTGTGATTTACAGCATGTTAGAAACAATGGTCTATTAAAAATAGGTAAATCATATTTATTTATTTTACTCATTAAAAATAAGATTAGGAATTTTCGTAAAAAAGATGGCTTGCCCAGCATCAATAAAATTCCAAAACTATGTATGACATTGCATTATTAGCAGAAATGTACAAAAATGTAGCTATTTCAAAATCTTAGATATTGAACGTAAGGATTTGTTTTTAATTTGGATCGATGTTTCCTTTTCTTTTACGTAAAATAGAAATAAAAGAATATTTTCACTTGTACCTACTTAATATTCCCTTGAAGTACCATAAAATTTTCAGAGCATTTAAAATACCTGTTTTAATAATAAATCATTTCACAAAGTCCAGTGAGTGAAGCGTGGTCGTCCAATGTCCAGCATCAGAACAGTTGAAATGTTTTGCTAATTGTACAAAGAGTGTGCAAACAAACATTGGCTTTTGTGAACGCTTCGAAAGCACATTTTAAATGTGAACTGTTACTTGTGGTCGTAGTGGTAGCGTTTAAATTTTTACCTACTTTTTAAATCATTGAAGAAAAATGGACATTATCAATGGAGCTAATCATATCATATCGATCAAAAAGGTATAAGTACCAACATTTTGTGATAGCGTAGAACGTCGTAATCTATTAAAGCTGCTAAGTCACAGGAGTTTTAAGATTCTTTAACTAATAAATAACTTCAGATGGGATCAGTAAGCATAGAACATATGACATGGTATTTTTAGAGGCGGGTGGCGAGGCATTATGCTAAGTTGAAGTATTATTGCTGATTAGTACACATGACATTATTTTAATATAACAAATGTCAACAGTCGTGATACATGACTCGCTTTCTGTTGTACGCCTTGTGAATTGCAAATAAATCACAGTTTTTATCTAAACTTAAAGCGCGCTCAAAACGCTTACCGCTACATATCGCACACGTGTTTCAGGTAGCGTCATCACACTCCGCAATTACAGTACCTTTGACGTGCGAGCCGCAGAGAATGACATTATGGAAGTGAAAAATATTTCGCTGACAATTTGTCACGGCTGATGGATGGCTGTCATTGTACTGGAGTCTGCGGAATGTGCCGTGGCAGTTGCTACACTGTGAAAACAAGATTACAACAAACAAGAACAAGATACCTTAGGATTATTGTACATACGGCATGTTGAGATGGTTTGGGCATGTAGAGCATAAATTAAAGTGATCCAACCAAACAGTCTGCTTTTCATGATCTACGGTAGAACAGAGTAAAACGACATAATTTTGTTATTCCAACAACGAGAAAAGGTGTTTTTTCCTAAACTAAAATATATATTTTCTCTAGAGGATATTTATTATGTCGTGGTAAGCAGGCAGGTGCATGTGGCGAGTGTTCATGGGACATCTGGAAGGGAAAGACCTAGTATACGAACAAACTTGGACCAATCATGACACTTTAAAGATGGGTCACGTAAAATACCCATATCCAGCAAGGTTTCACAAAACTGAATGCACAGCTAAGTCACAAGCAATTTAGTTTAAGGCTATAGTTTAGTTACCATTTTAAGTAGAATTCTTGTGCGTTAAGAAGTAACGTGCACTGTACAGCCCGTTCACCCATTAGCGCTGCAAACATGGCTTGATTTCGGGTCGCGTTTAAATTGGTATCTACATAATGTTATTATCATATTTCATCTGCTTTTTTCGCGTTAAAATTGGATTTTGTTCATGATCCTTGTTTTCAAATAATAATAAAAAATGCCATTAAAAAAGGTCAAAATGTCGTTGAAGGAGACGTTACTTGAAACTTTTCTGTGATCCAGCACTCAAAAAAGGTTGTGGGCACACCCGAAAATCGGCCAAGTGCGAGTCGGAACATGAACTCGCTCATGATCTATAAGATGCACCTTGTTTTTTTTTAATGTATCAAGGAATTCGTGTGCCAATTTTGGTCAAATCGGTTGAAAAATGCGACATGTCGACGAGAACAGACAGACGGACAAAAGCATTTTTAGCCAATCTCGAAACTGCTCGCTCGGTCAATTAGGGTTGTGGGCATGCCCATAGTGCCCACTATAGCGGATCCGCGGCTGTGTAAGTAATTCAGTATAACTGTTACTAACAGCAAGACGTAGTATGGAAACCAACATATTGTGTTCACGTTGTGGTCACGCATTTAATCAAGGCAACTAAAATAAGGTTGGGGCAAATTTTTACAACACTGAGGGCAGCTAGCGTTTTCTTTGGAGTGAAAAGTTTGGTTCTTTAAGAATATAAGTCTATTTTTAAGCCGTTATGGATTTAAAAAAAAATTCTATGAAATGTCACACACAACAAAACCTGTATACATTTGAAACATACATGCAAAACTACTGATGTTTTGCATGTGTATCAAATATTAGACGTACCTCTGATTACCCTTATGAAATAAGTAGGTATTTCATCATCATCATCGTCCGCAGCCTTTTTCATCCCACTGCTGGGCACAGGCCTCTCTTCGTTTGTGCCCACCTTCCCTATCCTACGCCAGTCTGACTCGTGTACGACCTGCTGTTTTTATAATGTCGTCGACCCATCTAAGCTACTTATTCATAATATTTTTAATTGTATTACTGTATTCGTCCGAATATACGGCCTTACTGCTAACTTTATCTAAAATGTGTTTAGTAGCTTCAGTGTCTGAAAGTTTTGCGTAACTCGATGTAACATTTTTTCAAATTACAACGAACTTTCGTCCAACTGTTACAGTAGTATCTCACGAAGGCGGGTTGGTCGTAATTGTGTGTGTAGGTGCACATGCACGTTGTTTCCGTGTGCGTAAGCTCGGGAATGCTCCACTGACGAATGAGCGCTCAGTATCGCTTACGCACACAGAAACAAATCTACACACACAATTAAGAACAACCCGCTTTCGTAGGATAGAGCACTGTATAAGCAATACTAAATTGTGAAAAAAATGTAGGAACTAACTTCTTAACTCTATTACTTCGTCCATTACACGTAGTGGCAAAAGAAATAAAACCGTAGATGTAATTTGAACTAACTGAATAAAATGATGAAAGTAGAAACTTTCAGTTTGCACCTTGCACGTGGAGAGTTTGCAATTGATATTTTTTTTCATCTCTTTCGTTTTACCTAACGACCTAAAAATTTACATTTCGCACCACCTTCTCGAAAATTAAACATTATTATTTAATTTAATTTAATTAAAATTGGCCTTATTACAAAAAGTTAAACCTAAGTTGAACACCATGTTGACACATGTCAAAAAAGCGTTCTATGTACGAGTATTTAAAGATCGTTTTTCTGAAGACAGTTTTTAAGTCAGTGCTTCGCTAAACTCTGTTCATATTTTTTGTAATAAGACGGTATACGACCTACAAACCTAGCCGTAAGGTGCCGTAAGTAACTCATTAATACTCACCCCAAATGGCGTGCGGGAGTTATATACTATGGACTTCCATTACTCCCTCTCCGCAGGGCAGTAATGCGATTTGAATTTGGAACTTCAACATTTCTATGAATATATTTACCAAACAGTCCCGCTCCAAATAGGACTTCAACGAAAAAAAGAAAAATTTGGCCTCCAAACTGTTTAACGGTTTATTGTTGTTGCATATTATGCCAAAATATTTTACGGACATATACTTTCATAAGTCATAAAGCTATATTTACGTCGGTACATAAGCTATTCATCCAGTTATAATGCTGATACAATTACTATACTGAAGCTATGTCCTGCAATACAATAACATAAGTCACACTGTTTGCATACACTAGCCATTAATCATTGGACTGTCGGCGCGTCATATCGTGGTAACTTATAATGGCTTTACTAACAAACATTTATTGTAGCTAGCCTTTACCTAAGTACTTGAACAGGCATTTAATTCAACCTGAAATGTTTGTATTGTATACTTTATTAATAAAAATAAATAGTACAATTACTACGCCGTAGACGGTCTACAAAAAATATTATTTTTTTTGCTCTATTGTTATTGGCCTTATTACAAAAAAGTTAAACCTTTGTGAACACCGTCTTGACATATGTCAAAACAAAACTGTACCACAAAAAAGCGTTCTATGTACGAGTATTTAAAGATCGTTTTTCTAGAGACAGTTTTTAGTCAGTGGTTCCCTAAACTCGGTTCATATTTTTTGTAATAATATGGTATGAGTTTATGTCGTCAGGCATTTTAAGCGTGTGATGAATGTTCTAAACAATGCGGCTACGAATAATAACTTCTTATAATAACTTTTAAACTATCAACGTTCCTGACATTTTTAACACTAATACTTATAATGATTGTGAAAATGAAATGGAAGAGAGAAACATGTTGTGCCGACCCCACTTAAGTGGGATAAGGGCAGGAAGAAGAAGAGACTTATAATGATTGTGATTGTGCGATATTACCAACATCGTAAAATAAACACACCAGTAAGTGTAGAATATAAGTGGTTTTTTAATCACTTTTGGCGTAAACTATAATATTTTTAACATTATGGACAATAAAGCTTGCAAAAAGTAGACGAATCGGACTCGTTGTACATAATACGGACAACTTTTACTTTTATGGAAAATAATACAGGGTTCCCTGTATTATTTTATAAAAGAAGTCCGAGACTAATAAGGGTGGATTTTATAACATAACTCATGGATGGCTTATACTTAAAGTATTATGCTCAGTTATAAAAATAAACATAGGTAGAAAACCTGAATAAATTGCATAACTTACAAACATTAGTCTTGCCGCAAGAGCACTCGCACCTTTTATTGCGTCAATTTTCAGATATCTGGCTTAAAACAAACAAAATAAATTGGTATAGCTCCGCAAAATATATATTATACTTATAAAACGCTGATTCAGTTTAGATAAGCTGGATTTTGATAGATTAATCTCGAGTTCTGAATAAATAAACTATTGATATGAAAATAAACAAAATCGAAATTATAAATCTCATTTAATTTCAATCTAATTTCCAAACATATCCCTAATCAAAATTTTCACCAAATTATGTCAAACGTTCATTACGCTTTGTTTATCCTGACGATAGTATAAACATACGATGTAATATGAACATGTTTTGATGACTGTGGTTACAACGATCGATTATTCTCGTAGAATTATTAATGATAGTATTTCCTGGATAAGGCCAATAAAGCTGAGAGGACAGCTTAGGTCCTGGAAAAACCTATTCCATCAAACCACCTCGACATGGCGAATGAACGCTCTTCTGAGACACAAAATGTGCGAGTTCGATTTTCGTGACGAGAACAAAGTTTGAATTTTCTGAAGTTATTTGTTCCAGGTTGTGGTAACATGGTGCTTATAGCTTCTGATTTTCATGACACTTTACATTCTGGTGTGAGATCAGGAGAATTTATATGAATGGTTATTAAAAAAAAACAATGTTTCTTCCCGATGATTAGAATGGTTTTGGTGCTGGGCAAGCCTATTCTATCTCAAACAATGTCCCAGGCACTGCAGCGTCCCGTTAGGTGTAGACATAGGTTGCTTCCTGACGCTGTATAACTCATCTATTAAAGATGTAAAGGCCTAAGTTCGTTTCTTCCCGATATTTTCCTTCACCGTTAAGATCTTGTTTTGCGGATATCTACAAACTCAAAATCTACCACACCGATCATCAAAATGTGAACTAGACTTGCATCCAACTAACTTACCAAGACTTCTTTTCCTTATCCTTCCATACATAAATGGCTGAATCCGGAGTGCGCTTGCTTTCAGAGCAGATATTTATCGAGACTAGTTAATTCAGTGGTATCGCGACACCATTATGTGTCAGGAGCACTTAGCTCAACAACCGGCCACAAATGTGGCTATGAAACAGCGGACAGAAAATACGCACTTATTAGTTTCGGCAAGAGGAATATTGAAGGGTTTGTACTGGATCCTAAAAAGAAATCAATGCTGTCTCTCTGTCCAACCTTCGTCCAGCTATATCATGTAGGTACCTACCCTATCCATTGTACGACTTTTGAACAACCATCTGGAGATACACAAGAAAATGAACCGAGTTTAGAATAAGACTAACTAAAAAACTGTCCCTAGAAAAACGATCTTTAAATACTCTTACATAGAACGCTTTTTTGTGGTAACAGTTTTGTTTTGACATGTGTCAACATGGGGCTCAACTAAGGTTTAACGTTTATGTAATAAGCAGCACAGTGTATAATGGTTGTTGTTTTAAAAAAATTAAGAGATATAAGAGACCAAGCGATGAATGGGCTGGGTATAAAATATTTTTTTGGAATAGATAAGCGGAGGGACTAGATATCATTGAATTTTCCATATCGGTATATCGGCTTCCAATCATTTCACTAGAAACTGTAAGTAGTAAGATAATATGGTGTTTATCATAGCCAAATACCCTGAAGAGCGTTTCACAGAAGCAAAGCGTGATTAACTTCGTTTTATCGATTATCGACTTGGCTCAGATAACGCCAGAAGTGGAGCCTCAAGTTACTCCGAGACGCTTCAAATTATAATAAGTTATAGTGCTTATAACTTTATATGAACGAGAAGTTTCTGGGATGAGGGTGTATCGAGTCTTGAGATTGAACTATTTTCTCCCTTATAATAAAATCTACGAACGCGTCACAATGGGGCACAAATACTTTGTAGAAAGAAATCGTTATTCGTTTTTTGTAAATGATAAGTATGAGTAAGTATAATAGTTTTAATAACTCAATTTTTTTTCTCTTAGTACTTATTCGTTCATGGTTTAACAAAATAACTTTCTAGAAGGGGTAAAATAATATTGACCTTGAATGTCAACATACCTAATCCTCAAAAATCGAAAACTCCTGGTGAAACTACGAATTGGAATTCAATTGGTGTATTTTCAATCTACTATAATTTCAATACTATACTAATTTACTTACATTATTATATTTTTTATTCTAAGCAAAACATCATTCAAATGACAGAATTATTATACAACAAAAGTATTGTATACCATCCATTCAAATTCTTTCAAGCAAACGCTTCTGACACAACAATGGCCAAGATAAGGCTGCGAGTGAAGGACATTAAAAATAGAACAGGAAAATCAAAGTCCAAGGAATAAACCATTATTGTAGTAAACAATGCAACCCCCCTTTGCCCGAACAAAGATATCTACTCACATCGCAACGGTAATCGCTCGACAGATTTCATTCATAATGCCGAAGGATCGACCGATTCAAGTGTCTCAGCTAGTGATGTCAAAAGTGTCCGATTAGTACTATGTCGAACAGCAATTTTAGCAAAGTTTGAACATAGTTGAATGTCTTCAGCATGGCGGAATTATGCAGCGAGGTTCGGCTTCGGCATATTGTGGTCTTCACACATTATTTTACAAAATAATAATGATTATTTGATGTACCAAGTGCATAGTTTTATAATGCCATTCGGTTTCGGACACGTAAATTCAGCAAAAGCCATCTCAGTTCGTAGTTGTTTTTTCAAATCTGCAGAGTTTCAAAAGCCAAGAATAGATGTGATCTTTTTATTTTTCTAGATTTCCTTACGTATTTCAAGCCAGAACTGTTTCTGAGTGCAAACGCTCGATCGCGTAATGCATTGTTTTGCGGCGGGAAATTTATTGAACGATTGATGGATGCTTCACATTGTTTGCTTTTGCTTCATTTGTAACGAACCCTGTGTTGTTTGTTGTTGAGCAGTGTTGGTCTATCTAGTGGGACTTTCAATCCAAGGGCGAGTTTGAATCAGCGTCAGAAAACAACATATGCCTACACTAAACGGAAGGCTGTAGGTAGTGCCTGGGACATTGTTTGAGATGGAACAGCTTAGCACCTATACATCCTCTCAGCTAAGTCGGCCACAGGAAAGAAAACGAATACTTACGTGTAGAGCTAAGCTGCTAGATAGTCTTTCTTAAACTTTCGCGATCACAATTCATCTTTAGAGATATATTTTTTGTAATACGCGATAAAATCCTGTTACAAAATATATCTCTAAAGATAAGCTGCTAGATGATGCTGTGTGTAATATCCCAAAATTCATTATAAGTACATAAGTAATACAATGTTTATATTCTTGATATTGAGATCAGCGCGTTCATATTTATCTCTGGTAGAATCCAGTATAATTTTCCTTTGGCTGCAGTTGAAACGCGAGCCCCCGGGCGCAACTGGATAAATAATTAACTTGAGATATCTCCGATACGGGTGGAATTAATTTATACAATTACTGAGAATTTTCGAAAAAAACGTAATTCTTCTTTGATAGTCAATATTATACAGTGTATTGTGTGAAACTCAACTTTCTTAGCCATATATTCTTCGCTGGTTTGAGCTCGTATCCCATGTGAATCTTCCTTCCTTTTTTGTCTTTCCATTTTACTCGACAACTAAGATAAATTATCACTTTGTCCTCAATCGGTCGGTTTAAAAGCTGTTCTAAGTGTGAACTAATTAGATCATAGATCGTTAAAACAGGGAATTTGTACTATTAATCTACTCGGACGTTCTGATAATACCAGCACATAAACCCATTAATTTATCAATTTTGATTAGTCGCGTAGAAATGCAAATGATGTTGGCAGCAAATTGGCCAAATCATATTGCCGGGGAGCTGTCATGCGAAGTCACAAATCCCCTAAATCATTGGATCTGGATCCATAACCAGATTAGATTGGGGCTCGGCTGACGGACGACTGTTGGTTAATCACGCGGAAAAATGGAATGTTTTCTTTATTCAAACAAAACTAGTGACTCGGATTCTTTAAGCTTTGTGGCGATTGAGAGTGTAGCTTACCTACTTAAACGTTCTACGAAGTATTCTTCGACGATCACATTATTCTAACGCACATGCTGTAAGTCTTGTAGTATATGCATCCTGGCCACTTTTGTACTTTTGCAATCAAATCAATATTTTTGAATTACCGTCGTAAGAGCACTGAGCATCATCAAACTCCAAACTGAGCAGAGCGCAAACCCAGATAACTGAAAGAATTGTTTTCAATACGCATTATAACTCATATTTAATAGAAGCAAGTGGAGATCCGTGGTCTCTGCCTACCCCTTCGGAAAAAAGGCGAGATGTATATAATTTATGTATATAGAAAACACCCGAAGCAAATATTTGCATATCATACAAACTTGTACCGCGGCGGGAATCAAACCCGTAAACTTCTGCGGCACTGTGCCACAAAGGTTTATAAAAAATGCGATAACAGTTTTAATGTAAACAACAGCTTCATCGTCCACAATGTTCAACTTTTATTAGTATTGGAAAAGTTTTATCCACGTTTTTTGAAACTTTTATTCGATGTAAGAGTGGTGTCTACCTATTCGTGTAGAGGAGAGGGCCAGATTGACTTCATAGGGTGACGATATAAAAATAAGTTAGGTACTTCACAAACTAAACAGGATCACGACTGCATCTTGGTAGTTTTTTCTGCAGGGGTATTTTAATTATAATTTGTTGGAATGTATTCGATATCGGAAACTACCCTTCAAATTTCGTTGACAGATTCTAATATCGAATACTTATTCGAATCAGACGGTCGGGTAGTTTACGATTTTTCTCTGAGGTAATTTCCGATCTGAGGGGTAATTTATTTAATATTAAAAAAAACTCCAGATCTGCTAGGGAATCCTATACAACAACTTAAATGATAATAATGTTTGACATGTCCATGATCTAGTATCTATGTTCGTAGCCTGCTCTGAAAGCACTATACGCTGTATCTAGGACAACTATTATTCACGTCAGACGTCTTAAGTATACGTTTGTGAAGATATTGACCTACTTTTCAGGACGAGATTTGCATAAAATCCAAGGCTTTCTAAGAACTGGGATTGTTCACGCAACGGTCTACGTTTCAGGTGACTCTGAGGAGTGAGGATCTATTTTACAAAATCCATGTACTCGTAGTCCACCCATACACTCGTAGTCCCTACAGTACATACAAGACGATCTTTGCGGCGCTGTGTGCGGTGGCTCGCCTGTGACGCAGAAGGTAGCGGCTTCGTTTCCTGCACAGGGACAAATGTTGGTATGATCTGCAAATATTTTAGGGTCTGGATGTTTGTATACTGTATAGTACATGCGTGTTTCTGGATGCCCCCTTAGACATCTTTCTCCTCCTTGTGTCATTTCCCCAATGCTGGGGGTCGTGACCCATAACGGAAGTATCTTCTCCGGTACGATGTTGCACATTGATATCTTCAATGGATCAGAAATGCCTAAAGATCTGAGGGAATGTCTACCATGAATGGAATACAAAAGTGATGCTATTTCGTTACAAAACGGCCATCGGTTTTTGAAAATGTCGAAGCTTGAATTCAAGAATCTTCGGATCCTGGATACTCATAGATCTCAACTATTTTTTATTCGTTCCCCTTTTTAACTTTAGCTTGATCTTAAAAATAACTTTTGTTAGAAAACTCTTCATTCAGTTCAGAAGTTGAATCATTTATCTGGAATAGGAGCGTATTTTACACAAACCTATCAATTTTATTCAACGAGGTTTTGAATAATTGCTGACTGGATGCTATTTTTATAGGACAAGCTGAGAGTCTGCATTGCTAGTCATTAATTTATTTTTACTACCAGCTCGGCCAACACGGTTGAGTAAAGTATAATCAAATAAATGTATGCAAAACTCCACGAGTAGATCACATTCGTTCTAATTTAACTATTCCCGTTGCGTTTGCTCTAGCATTTCGGTGCAAGCTAGAACAGTTAGTTATTATTTATTGCTCAATATTACGGGCCGCCACTTACACTGTAATGTTGCAAATTATGTGCATATGCTAATTCGCAACGACCCGCGAACCTAGCATTCATGCAAGTCTGCCATTGTAATGCGACCAGAAACGCAAGCGTCGAGAATACGGCCTTGAAAGCGGTTTGCAATAAATGCAAACAGGTATCAAGATACGAGTAGTATAACCGGACTAAGTGGAAACAGCTTGTTTACAAGGCTACGAAAGCCTTTCAAGGACCCGACCTTCAGCTATGAAGAATACGACCAGGATGATGAAGTCTGACAAACAAGTGCGTTTCATTAGATTTTCTTGAGATGGCGAGTCGAACTGGACATTGAATGGTCTTGAAAATATGGGGAGGAAAACTGTTCTTGAACGACCAATAATCTGTTGGATGGCCTTTCCTATCCGTCCTTCTTGAGAGCATCTCGCTCTAGCAACTACATGAGTGATTCAAAATCAATAATTACCCGCACCATACGCGACGTATTTCATAAAATGCAGTAGGTATTCGAATGCTTATGACGTCATAAATGTAACGATGATGAGCTTGCTTGACAGTGCCAAGTTGCACTACTAATCTTCGATACTATGTCATCTGGATGGGGTTATTCTGGTTTCAATTCATGATACTCTTTGTTTAGGTAATGGCAAAGTGCAGCTTGTGCTTGGTGTTTATGATTGCACCACACTGTGGGGAAATTAGTGTTATGATCCACAAACAGACCCACTGTACGATTACAGGGTTTTACTAATATTATATGTTTTTCGTGACTTTCTTTGTTTGGTTTTCGAAATGAATTTAATTTTGTTTATTGTACGTGTAAACATATAAAATTCACGTCTCTTTTATTCAGGGTAGGCCTCAGGTAGAGACTACGGATACGTGCAGACTATAACCTACTATTATATCTATAAATGCAATACAACTCCTTTAACTAAGTTTCAGTTTATTTCAACTTTTGTAAAAAGTGACGCGCTTAGCAAAGCTAGATCAGTTTGGCAAGCTAGTCACTGCTGTCAAAATTTTAGTTTTTATTTTGTATTTGTTTACCTAAATAATATTTTCGTGTTTTATATATTTATATTCAATTAATAATAATAATAAATAAAAAAATATATTTATATTTTACATTCAATTTAATATCTTACGTATTTTTTCTGGTCATACTTTCTGTTCGTGATGTCACTTTTCCTCAGGTCTAGTCTGAAAATCAGCGTTACTTCGGGCATGGAGTAACAATAAGCTGAGACTGGACCTTTTTGGCTCACTACAGCACACAGACCACTGTTGCACACACCTATGTAGGTGCCAGACTACGTGTTTGTTGTTTACCTATGCACCTACCTACTTGTTACTTGTCTTTGTTTTTGTGTTCATGTTATGTGTGTCAAACAAATCGTTTATCTGTCTATCTATCTATCTATCAAAGTTTTAAGGTTTTACGGTAGGTGTCAGCTCAGACGTATGTATAATTAACGTACAAATATCTGAAAATAAACGTTTTATTTATTTATTTATAAGCTACTATGTCCTTCGCCGCGCCGTTTCAATCCAATCAACTATACTAAGTTGTAGATTTATCTTGACTTCATCACTTTAGTGGTATCTTAGAGACATTATATCATAGTGTCCTAATAATGTGTTCTAATAATTGTGTCTGTAAATAGATTGTCTAAGTAGATAGGTAGATGTGTTTTTTTAGTTTATAAGTACTAACATACTATTGATGTTAATATTGTACGTCCGAAAAGGGCAAACTGTTTGTACATTTATTTGTTAACAAACCTACCATCTTTGTTAAATTCAACAGTTTACAATAAAAACTTATCTTATTTTATCTTGAAATAGATTAAAATATTGACAATTCATTTGAAAAAAAAAACAATCTATACAAAATGCAAAATGTTACAAATCACTTGCTTCGATTCTACGTATGTATTGAAAATTAATAAAGCAATACAATAAACATCGTCCCGCCCCATAGATAAGGGAAACTACGTTTTTTTAACCACTAAGTGATTGCTCTAACGACAGCTTAATGGTCCTGTCGAATTTCTGAGGAAATATTGATATTGAATTTCAGGATACGCTGTTTATTGGAAAAGCAATGAATACAGTTTGTTATAAGTTATATTTCGTCGTATCGTACAAACATGAATGTAGGTCAATGCTGTTAATATTTATCTGTTTATAGTACTTTTATTAGTAGCTTTTATGGTGCTTCATTAATCGCGATACTGAGTTGCGACTCATACATACATACATGAAACTTTTTTGTAAGGCAGAGACCGTTGTGTATACCTGCTACGATCGTTTTTGTCTCATTTACTTTCATTACTATGTCCACACAAACTCGCCAGTTCATCATACAAAAAATAAAAATCACGGTAGAGATTACAAACCAATCGCTACGATCCTCACACATATCTTTCATCTCATTCTTTCTCATTACTTCTTCATTCTCACCGATTTTAGATTTTTCAATGCTTCTGCTATTTTTTTAATAAAATCGAGGGTGTATGCAAACAATATCAACATCAGGCTACTTATTTGCAAACGCAAACAAAGTGAAGCCAAAGTTCATTCTTTTGTCGTTGTTAGCGAATTTTTCGGAGATTTTCTATAAGCCTGACAAAAGCCTCACTGTCTCTCTCACAATGAACTCTCCTTACAATGCTAATATTGTCAAGTATTCATTTCATAGCTATTATTCGCGATAAGCGATTTAAATCCCTTTGTCCGATCGTTTAAGTTTGGCACATTTTTGTAAAGGTGTGTTACTTACCTACAAGAAAATTCATTTCGTAAGTGATTTCAATGACCACTTTTGCAATTTGTACCCCTATGGCTTGTTGCTCCTTCACACTGAATAGATCTAAATCTATATATGCAATTAGGATGAACTGGACGATTATCGCATACTTAGGCTTTTATTAGGAAGGAAGGAAGAAGAGGAAGGGGAAGACCGAGGATAAGCTACATGAGCCAAGTGAAGGAGAAGGTAGCTGTCATGTCGTATAAAGAGGTCAAGGAAGCAGCCCTGGAAAGAGATACATGGAGAGGGATTCATCAGTTGTGCCGACAAGGAGTAAATCCTTAAATAAGAAGAAGGCTTTTATTAATGAGACATTTTATCTAGGAAAGTGAAATATTCCCTAAATTATTCCTACCATTGCAATAAGAAAACCGGCAGATGAAACTTACAAGTTGTGTCAAACTTATTCTCGACTTGTTTTTGAGCAAAACCTTTTTACCTCTATCAATACAATTTTGCTGTATTATTCCTGTACATACTTCATTACATGATTAATGAAAGAGAACAATTTATTGGTTTTAGGAGATTTGAAATAAAGGAAAATACGACTTTATCCTCAAGCCACAGTAGTTTTTTTTTTATTTAACCTACACTGTTCCTCTGCTTGGCAAGGGTGTCCCCCATATTTTTCCACGACTTTCGCTCACTTGCGGCCACTGATAGATTATTCTTTGGAAATGTCTAAAGGGGCAAGGCATATTTAAATATAAAAGGGGCATTCGTACTATTTTCAGAAATCAAATAGAAATATAATAAGGTTGTAAGTAGTATATTATGCTAGCTCGCTTGCGAAATTATTACTGTTTACAAATTATAGACCCCCATTTTAACGGTATGCAATCAGTTTATTTAATATCATTGGTATGCAATATAAACCTTCACAGTACAACTTTTATTAATCGAACTCGTTTAAACATTCTTTATTTGAAAACCCACTAATAAAATAAAGCTGAAAGTTTGTGAGTTTGTTTAGATGTTTGTATGTTTGTGTTTCAATCACGCTTAAACCAGTGAACCGATTTGGATGAAACTTGGAATAGGCGTAGATAGTGACCTGGAATAGCTTAAAGGGTATTATAATGTTAGTACAACGCGGGCGCAGCCACGCGCAGTAGCTAGTTTGAAATAAACCTATCCCAATATAGGCGGGATCCATTTACAAAACATAAATCCTCCTTGATTAAACACTTCGCTCGTCGCGATATGTCACGTGTCAGTGGTTGCGTGACATTTGCGTGACGCTGTCAATGTCACGCCATGCATGATTTAGAGTTTGAGTGCTATAGCGTTATTCCGAGGTTATTTTTGAAGGGTTGTTAATGCCCGTCATAACTAAAGTGTTAATAGCTGAGTTTAGTTTGGTGATTAAATATTTGGACGAAATAATGAAAGTGTTAGCGCTCTAGAAACAATGTAAATATTTGTATTGTTTTAATAATTGTACAGAAATTTTATTTTACAAGAGCTAAAATATATTTTTTTAATACAACCCTGCTAATAAGCGCCAAAGATTAATAATAAAATAATAAATAATAAATAAATAATGCTGGACTTTTCACACAGCATCATCTAGCCCCAAAGTAAGCAGAGCTTGTGTTATGGGTACTAGATGACTGATATACTACTTATATACTTTTTGTTTGTAAATACATACATAATATATTATACATAGAAACACCCAGCCCCGATTCAAATATTTGTAGATCATACAAACATTGGTCCCGCGGATCGAACCTAGATTAAAAAAATACATCTATTTATCCTTATGGATCAGTACCTAAGGTCACCCATCCTTTTAAGTGACCGTGATGGATGTTGCTTATTTTCGATTTTCCAGGCCAGTAATTGCACTGAAAATGTTTTAATGTTGTTTTACGAAATTAACACGCATTTGGGTCGAGTTTACGATTCTCTACCTGGAATGTGTTCAGACATATAAACATACGCTTACAACGTACGCTTTACACATAATTGTAATTTTCAGTTCCGCATTGCAGTTAAATAACTTAAAATAATAGGTATTACTTTATGTTGTTGCATTTCAATATCTGTCACAAAAATAACTAGTTTTATACGTAACAAAAACTAAAAAGAAAACCGACTCTACCAAAAAATGGGGTAAAATTAAGCAATAAATCAAGTCTTAATTTTACAGAATTAAATACGCGTCAGATTGCACCTATAAGTATGTAAAGACATAGGTACGAGTATACTAAGTACAACGGATCTTCAGCTCTCTGAAGTTAGGCGCAATAGACGATTGCGTAGGTTTGGTAGAGTATTTTAGGTGTCATCAAAAATGTGTTCTGCGCAGCTACTTCACAGAGCTAAAGAACGATTGTGCGTATTGTACCTTCTAAAGATTTTTTTCTAGTTGTTCGAGGTAGTTTGCTTGGAACCCTTGAAATACAGGCAATCCAAGTACACTAAATGTTGTCATTTCAATAATCCAGTCGTGCATCTTTGCCTACAGAAATGGGTCAGAACGTCGCTAAAACAGCATTGGGTTTCATTGCATGTCGCGGTGCTACATACGAAATGCATTGCCTTGCTTTGCTTTAGTTTATAAAGCTGTACACACTGGCAAAGAGACAGTGATGCGACAGCAATAGACATGATGTCAGTAATCAAGAATCGCCAAAATATTTAACTGATAAGCTTGACTTGATAAGCTCCTCTTATTTTTTGTCGGTTAAAGATAGGATTCAGAAGGATTGAGAAAAATGCATTTATTGTCATAATAATGTCGAAATTATTAAATTATTTAATAAAATAAATCTACAAAATACAACAATCCGCCATTATAGCTGTACGTACACCAATCAGAGCACGTGACGTCATTTTCTAGTACAGACCTTAGATTATCCATCGCCTTGCTGTACAGACCAAAACTGTGCCTTTGTTTCCGATTTTTTTCACGTAGTATTTGATGTTCCAATCATATCTTCGGCCTTTCTCTACGGGCATACCCCAGCCACACTCATCTCAATAACATACATCCAAAACCACGCAGCTTGTATATTATACACTAGCTGTCCGCCCCGGCTTCGCACGGGTTTATTATAGGTATTTAACAAAAATTTAATAACAACATGGCGGTCCCGGAGCGGGATGTATGATCCTTTAAAGTTTAGAGGTTAATACGTAGGTAAGGTCTAAGGTAGGTAGGGGAGTATTGGGCAGTAAGGCAGGTTTGGACACCACCAGCAAATCCCCGTGTTATGCCGGCCATACACCATCATGCCAATCCACCCCCATACATGGTCAATTCTAACTGATAAAATTCCGATTTGACGATAGGCATGATGGTTTATGGCCGACATGACACGGGGGTGTCCAAACCTCCCTACTGCCCAATGCTCCCCTACCTCCCATTTATATTTCATTGATATATTACCACTCCCCTCTCCCAATCCATAGTTTCCAGACACTTTTTAAACTATCATGGGTTTCAACATTTTTAACACAGTTAACGGGATATTTACCATGATTTAATGTTTTTTGAGTTTCCCGATATTTCGGCGCAGTTGCATACGCCATGATCAATAGTATCTATGGTATTAATCATGGTTAATATCCCGTTACCTGTGTTAAAAATCCCAGACACTTGTCCTACCGTACTAACCGATATTTATTCTGTGGTCGCGATGTATCTTACATTTTTAAACTCATGATAACTTTTGAATAAAATGTCCGATTTCAATCAATCAAAAAGTAATCGACGGGTACTGAAACAGCCTTTATTACGAAGGAATTTATTTGGATAAGAATAAATACCAAAATAAGAATAACGTGGTCTGCTTTTGGTCGGCATTTTTATTCACTTTTTAAATTATAAAAGTTGTTATTCTGACACAACCACAAAAGTTGGACATATGCTATCGCTGACTTTTTTGTAGATATTGATACGTTCTTTAATATTGTAGAACATTTTTTTGTTCTATCATCAATAGTTTTCGCAGCGCACGCGATATGAAGAATTTTATGTTCAAAATTTTTACACCTTTGGTTACATTATTGAAATTTTCATAAGGATCTCTAATTTTTTTGAAAATAATTTATAGCCTATGTTCATCACAGATAATGTAGGATTCTAATGGTGAAAGAATTTTTCAAATCAGTCCAGTAGTTTCGGAGCCTATTCAATTCAAACAAACAAACAAACAAACAAACAAATGTTTCCTCTTTATAATATTAGTGTAGATTAGTGTAGATGTAGATAACAGCAGCTGACCACTTACAAAATTGTAATAAATGTAATTGCTCCTACCAAACTACGCGGTTTACCAACCTGGTGAACTAGTCCTTTAATCAGTTATTTCGACGCGATGTCAATCATGTTCGGTAAACCATTATGTGTTACAGTTTTTGAAGTGAAAAATTCAGCGCGTTGGGCATTTTTTGGGATTGGAAATAACCATTGAACTCGCGAAACCGTCACCTTTACCTCGTTCAAGTTTTCACTTCTTTCTTTTATTGTCTATTCCAAATTTGAAGAGGAATTCAATTGCTTTACTAGCAACCAAAAAAACTTGCCAGTTTCTCCGGAAATCGGTCGCCTATTAACGCGTTAGAGAATTTTACTGAGAGATTGTGAATTTTTGTAAAACCACTTTGCGAGAATTATCGTCATTTCGTCTAAAAACGTGTAATAAAGTTGGCCCAGAGTCTCTCGTTTAGGGTACTTTTTGACGTAGCAATAACAGTACAATAGTCTGGATGCCAGAGTATCGAATAGTAGTTATTTTATTTTTGAAATACAATAATTATATTTATAAAATGAAGAAAATGGTTTGAAAACAAAGCTTAGTTATAGCCCCGTTTTAATGAATCTATGAAATATCGGACGGAATCGAATGGGGGCTAGACGAAAAAAAAATTCGATTTTTGCGACAATTTACGATACATGTATCGTAAAGTGTCACAGTGCGAATTGCGCAGTCGCAAACAGTCCATAGATTGTTACATTGTTCGTACGGAAGAGCGTTTCTAGGTATGACAATAATTTATTTGACAAATGCAAAATGTCAAAGTTGAAACTTCGTTCCAACGAGGTTCCAACCGAGTGTTCCTCGACACTTACGTACTTTTTTAATTTACAGCTGTTTTTTAAGTATTTTCATTTATGCTACTTCTAGTCTAAAAAGGGCTTTAAGGGAAAAATCCCTTTTTGCTCAAAATTGGGTAATCGTTGCTCGACAGGCGGTGTATTATTTTTAATATTGCCTCTTTGGGGGAAGCGCTGGAGATGTAATGTGAGCGTAAAGGTTGTGGCACACCAAGTTTACGATATCCCAAGTGAATCTTTTTTTAAAACGTGGTTTTTACTACATTTAAAAAACAAATGAAAACCGACTGCATTGTTGTTGAATTATGTTGAAAATTACAAGAATTTTATTTCAACGGGAATAGAAATTCCTCAGGAATCAAAATATAAGTTAGAGATCACCGCGAGAGGTGGATTATACCTTTAAAAGTAATATAATATTGAAAATTGGTCCACAATTTCACACGGCTACAAAAAAGCTGTGGGCGAGCGCTCTACGTGAATAAGTCAGATGTGTCGCCACCTTACCACAGAGATGTGACGCGTTGCTTTAATCGCCCGAATGCCGACTCGCACACTTATTGTCCTTAATTGGATTATGTGCTTTTAAACGTAAATGTCCTCGATTAAAGCCTGTTACATAATCTTGAAGCTGAATTTTATTTTGTATAAGATAAAAACATATAAACACGTACGAGTATGTGTTAGTTCTATGCTAAAATATTTGTTGTTTATTTTAAATTATATTATTATTATTTCAGCCATTTGTGTCCCACTGCTGGGCAAAAGCCAGACATCTCGATCCCCAGCAACATCCCTTCAGTCCGTTAGAAACTGGTCGAGCTCATCCCGCCATCTCCGTGTTGGTCTGCCGCGTCGCCTTCTCGCTGGGTCGGGGCGCCACTCGGTGGCTACCTAAATGATATACCTACCGAAAAAAAACTAAAAAAATAACACATTTTGTGCCGACCCCACTTAGCGTGGGGTAAGGGCAAGGGAATGATGACCGAAAAATAAACTTCAGTGTGAGAAAATTACAAGTGTTTTTCAGTTAGGAATAATTGATTTTTATTCGATTGAACGAGAAAAGTAAAGCCTATAACAAAAAGTCAAAACACTATTAGTTCCGACAATTTGATAGTTTATATTTTTTATATCATTGTATAGCACCCTAATATTGGCTACTAACCGTTTTACACAGTTTCAGAGGCGACAATTTGAAATGCACAACGCTATCACAACTTAGTAACGTGACGTGACACCGTGACAGCGTGACACGTGTCATGTCGTCTAGCCGTGACAGATTCGCAAATGTGAACGTGGATTAGAGAACTGTAAATGTATGTATTAGTGCAATATCGTGTATAAATTATATATTAAAAAACGGAAACAGAATAACGGCTGTATCACAAGGCGCAGGCAGTAGACATTCTCTATAATTCATAAAAGCGAAACGGGAAATAAAATAAGGTAATTTTACTACCCATTATAAGTTAGCATTTATTTCCGTATAAATAATCAAGTATAGAAATACAATCTCGAAAAGTGGTGTCAGTTCGTTGTGTCATGCACTCGAGTGCGACGATTACGCTCTGAAGATAAATGATGCCCTAGATCTGTTGAAATGAAATCTGGAGACCACGTGACCTGAATCCTGGCTTTGTTTTGTACAGCGATTAAACATTGCCATGCTATTTTGTCGTTTGGTAAGGAAATGTGGCGAATGTATGCGAACCTTTTTTATCATCTATGCATAGCTTTGCAGTTTTATAAGTACTTTAGTAAGCTGGGTCGGTAAATGCAAACGATTTTAATTGTTTTACATTCTAGATAACAATCTCATTCATAAAACTGATGGAATAATTGCCTGGTTTTGAATAAATTAAGTATTTTAGTTTTTAATTTTTATTTGAATAATGGGGCCAGTCCCGTGAAAAATAGTAAAAAATGACTATTGATCCATCATTGTATGTTCACATCAAAAATGAAACTACAGTGCATAGCTTGTGGACCAAGTTGAAGTCATTGTTTGACGACTCTGGTTTTACCCGCCGTATCAGTCTACTTAGAACCCTAATCTCCATTCGTCTTGAAACCTGTACCGCTGAGCTTTTGTGCTGTGTCCACCAACTGTGTCACGTAGGCTGTCATGGAGTCACAGTTTTCAAGACGAATGGAGATTAGGGTTCTAAGTAGACTGATACGGCGGGTAAAACCAGAGTCGTCAAACAATGACTTCAACTTGGTCCACAAGCTATGCACTGTAGTTTCATTTTTGATGTGAACATACAATGATGGATCAATAGTCATCACCATCTTAGCTTTTGCCTTCCTGTTGTCTTGCTCACTTAGGTCTTCGCTTTTTGTCATGTCGATGCCTTCCAGGATGAGAAAATTTTCCACCGCAAATGCCCAATCGTCGTAGTTATCTCTACCCTTTAGCTTTGGGACATTTACTGAATAATTTGCTGATGCCATTATCACTGTGCTGTATAAAGATTTCAAACTTTTTTACTATTTTTCACGGGACTGGGCCCATAACCTAATAAAACTCGTGTATGATTTTGAACGTACTGACGCTTTATTAATGTAGTTGTAAGTCATACAGGTGGCGTTACAGTCAATCACAATTGTTTTTATACCACAGATAATACATTATTTTAACAATTATTATGTATATAGATTATGGATTGATAATTTAATTATAATCTGATTATAATATGACTTTATTTACAGAAACTAAGCTACTACATATTTACAAGCTATCTAAGGAACGTTAGAAACGATCCAGGTCACTGTCAGTCGGAAGCGTGCCACTCTAGATTGAAAAGTTCACAATCTGAAATAAATGAATAATAATAATTTATGTGAGAGTAGTACTGAGTGTGTTACTTTTTCTCGCCCAAACTGCTCAACTGATTTTTATATAAAAGTTGTTGCCTTAATATCTATTTGTCTAATAGTTATATTATTTTAGCTCTAGGTCAATTATTACATGTCACGATAGAATAACTAATTTGTTTTGATAATTTACGACTGCATTATGTCTGACGTATCTCCGCACAAGAATGTCTCATCAGTGTGTATTAGATTGGATTGAATTATGTATTGAGAAATTGATATATCTTAGCTGAGTTTGAACAGTAACCCTTTGAACGATAAAAAAGTACGTGAGTGTCGTGGAACACTCGGTTGCAACGAAGCAAAGAGTACTTTTCTATACTGGGAATATAATAAATTAATTGTCAATTAGGTATCGTAGAAACGCTCTTCCGTACTTACAATGTAACAATCTATGGACTGTGTTACGGCTGAGCATTTTGCACTGTGACGATTTGACATATACATGTGTCGTGACGGTAAAATGGAATAAAAAACCAAATTCAATTTTTTTCCTTCGAAACCGTCCTAAAAGGAACTTCGTTCCAATTGTACCGCAGTTAGGGGACGGACCCGTGCTTCACCTAGCTTCTCCACCTGGGTGGAGCACAGGTCCCTTACAGGGTCCCGAAATAAAGACAGGTGCTTTGCAATCAACATCATAATGACTAGATTTATGTTTATTTGGATCTTATTGATTAAGATAGATATTATTAGGTAGGTTCCGAAGGTCGTGGGTTCGAATCCCGGCCGTGCATCACTGGATTTTTCGTTTCGAAAAATGTATATGCGCTTTAACACGAGCTCAAAACGGTGAAGGAAAACATCGTGAGGAAACCCGCAGCTTAGTCAGCTCCACACGTATTGACGTCGTCTTTCCTGAGGGCCAGGCTGATTAAGCTGAGTTAGGTGCTGGGCAAGCCTATTCCATCTCAAACAATGTCCCAGGCACTACAGCGTCCCGTTAAGTGTAGGCATAGGTTGCCTCCTGACGCTGTATAAATCATCTAATATAGATGTAAAGGCCTAAGTTTTTTTTTTTTATTAAGGTAGCGCAGCACGGAACCGAGAGGAGTGACGGGTTAGGGTGATACCAGACTAATCGATCGATTGTCGATCGACGGCATCGATCGATGGTAGAATGGATTAGTCGATCGATTGGTCTTGAAAGAAACTATCGATCGACGTCGACTAATCTGTATATCATCGATCAATGCCGCCGATCGACGATTGATTGATTGGTCTGGTAACACCCTTAGAGAGGACGCCTACGCTCAGCAGTGGGTATTAATAGGTTATTGATGATAATGATGATTATGGATCTTATAATACAAAGTTTGTTTAGCATGGGGGTTATCAGCTGTATCACCACTCCATATCGATGTGATTCTGTGTAAGTAGTAATTAATAACTTATTGCCTTATATTTTGTGACTTCGATTCTCTGTTTAAAACCTATAGATACGTACCAACATCTATATTTTAGAATTTTATGCTGTTTTGTATAAAACACTGCAATGATATTCATACAATTCTGCGGCGAACCTGCGGCAGTGTCTGAACTTATACAAATGTATAAATACAACGAAATATGCAAAATAATGCAAACAATTTTGTTGTTCTCGTGTTCGTAAGCTTGAATTGCTACGAAGCTACGCTGGTTCTACGAAATGCTACGTTTGCTACGAATACGCAATTTTTAAAAATATTATTTAAAGTTGTCCACCTACAAAAAATAATCAGATTAATTTCAAGAAGTATCGATTCACTCTCTTCACTCAATTTGTAAAAAGCTATGCATACATATTACATTATTTTACTAATTCATCCATACTAATATTATAAAGCTGAAAATTAGAAGATTAATGAGTTTATATGTTACACACTGTGTAACATATAAATATATCGTTGCGTTTTGGGCTGTGTAATACACAGCCCAAAACGCAACGATACGGCGATCTAATTTATTCTGTGTCGCCATCTATTATGTAGTAAAATGTCTGTCTGTTTGTTATCTTTTCACGCCTAAACCACTGAACAGATTATGCTTTTTAAAAATTTTAGAACATTCTTGCAGGTTTCAGTTCTATTTAGAGGTTTTCAAGTATGTTATTTAGCTGACGAAGTCGCGGGTACCAGCTAGTCAAATAATAAAGTCAATAGATTAAAACAGATTGATAAACGTTCTTCAGTTTTTCAGTCTTTTCAGCTTAATTTTTTAGATAAAAGATATCTGACTGACGATTCAAAAATCAAGGCTTAAAAGTTTAAATGAGGAGCAAATTATAGCGCTTTGATATGTACCCAGATAATAGAAGGAGAATTTGCGGTTGAAGTCAAGCAAGCTTAAGTTTAAAGTTAGTTCACAGGCGGTTGGTATTCTGGAAGTTTGTTGACTTCGTACACTGGCCGTGCCCAATATTTGTCAAATAATCACTTATGGGCTGTATTAACTGGATTATTATTATAAACATTATGTACAGTCAAAGTCGATGTCAAAGGCAAAAAGCATTTTTTTTAATTCAATGGACCGCTAAGATCACGTAGAATAGAGCTTACGAATACTCCTGTTAAATATTTTTTTACATTTTTAAATTTCGCGTAATCCTAGTCTACAAATATCTAAACGAATAAAATTTTAATTGAGCGGAACAAAGTTACGGGAACGTTTGTAATGAAATGAAATACAAAATGAAAAAATGGGCATTTGCCGAATACAGCCGTCTCCTGATTAACCTCTACTTAGTTATCTTTTATCGTTGTTAAATGTCGGGTGTAGTGTAGACGTGAGCCTTCTTTGCGTGAGCCTATTTATTGTACAAAACCGCGTTTGGAAGCTGGTATTACGGTGGATATTTCGATGTTTGTTTAGTTCATGTTATAGTTGTCTACAATTTTGAACGAACAAGGAATTAGCCCAGGGCTTAATCAACAGATATTTGATAAAAACAGGACGTGAGTGTCGTGGAACACTCGTCGGAACGAAGTTTGTACGTTGAATTTTCTGTCATTTTCGACCTTTCCACCATTCGACCGTTCGACCTTTCGACATTTTGACTTGATGTACTTAGGTAGGTACTTAATTTATAATTATGTTTTACTAATCCTAGAAACGCTCTTCCGTACTAACAATTGAACAATCTATGGACTGTTTCGCGGCTGCGCACTTCGCACTGTGTCGTTTTGATTGTCGTGTCGGTAATGTATGTGTCGTGACGGTAAAATCGAACGCTTTTTTTCTTCTAGCCATCTCGATACCGTCCGAAAAGGAACTTTGCTCCAAAATTTTAAAAATTCTTAAAAATACTTTATCCCGGCAAATATTAATCAATGTGTGAACCATATACGAGTAGGTAAGTAACACTACTGCAGTTAGTTTTCTTAGTTCGATATGCTCCATAGAGCGTCATCATTAACCACTGGTATAGGTTTAGTTCCAAAACTTTGCTTTCCTAAAAACTATGGCCGTTATGATAGGTCCGCCTGCGACGCAGAAGGTTGCGAGTTCGATCCCCGCCGCGGGACAAATGTTTGTATGACCTACAAATATTTGTCTCGGGTCTGAGTGTTTCTATGTATAATATATATGTATTTACAAACAAAAAAGTATATAAGTAGTTTATCAGTCATCTAGGACCCATAACACAAGCTCTAAAAGTATATAAGTAGTTTACATCTAGTACCCATAACATAAGCTCTGCTTACTTTGAGGCTAGATGATGCTGTGTGAAAAGTCCAACATTATTTATTATTTATTTATGATAATAGCAAAGTCGAAACAGGATCACGGCTGAATTTCCATGACACTGTCGATCAAGCAAGCAAGTTACATATAGCGTTTCAAGTCACCACATACCTACTAGTGGTTCCGTGAGTAGTAGACCTCGCGAACCAAATTGATTTTCAGGTGCTTTGTATTTTCCAATAGGCTTACCTACCATACCTATGCCTATGTAAACTTTTAATCAATAGAAGGATACGTCTTAGTGATTATTTACGTTCCTTTGGTCCTAGGGGGTCGAATCTGGTGTCTACGGGTTCGTCTCTTAAAGGCGGACAGGACTGCGTAGTCCGATTAGTATACGTATAAATTTTACGAAAAAACGTCCTATTTAACGCTAAAACAAACTTCCCGCTGCTATCCCCCCTTCCACCTCCCCTTTTGGATTTTTTTCATAACATCTTGTGTAGAATGAAGTCCTTAATGTGCCTTTCAAAGATCAAACATTCGTCGCTAAAAAACGCTACAGTAAAATTCCCCCTTTCCCCCCATTTTTTGGCCCCAATCAAAAATCGCAATCGACAAAAGTTTTCTAATCAATCAAGAAACCTGTGTGCCAATTTTCGTCAAAATCGGTTGAAATATGCTACTAGGCGATTACTGACGGACAGAAGGACAAAAGCATTTTTGGCCAATCTCGAAACTGAGACGCTTCGCTCACTCGGTCAATTAAATCAAAATTATTTCATTTGCATTGATGTTGTGTTTGCATTGGCAAGTAGCAACTAACAAGCACAGTATTGTAAGCCGATCGAACAGTGGCAAGTCCACTTTTAGTTTGCTTACCTAACACTTGTCGATTTACTTCTACTTGTTACACGCCACTGTCCTTGACTAAAAACTACAAACTAATAAGAGGAAGTAAGTATTTTAACGCATTTACATATATTTACAAAATACAACAGGATTAGTCAAGCTATCTAAGGATCATTAGAAACGATCTGACTGAACCAGGGAACTGATCCAGGTCACTGTCAGTCGGAAGCGTGCCCAAAACACTGGCGGCATACAATGCTGATCCTTTGAGCCAAAAATGTGCCAGCTCTCGGATCACGCGTCGCTTTGACCAGACGCCCTGAAAGAATTTTGAAAACCCGAAGGGCTCCAGAACCTCACGGACCTAGGGTCTCAACCCCAAATGGTTCAAATATATAAACCCTATCAAGATTTATATATTTGCGCCTTTTGAGATCCTCAGCCGAATCTGCCGCCACTCCAGGCCTAATTAATTTTGTTGTTTTTTAACTAAATATCTTAATAAATTTTAACATAAGTAATAATTACGTCCACAGACGTTGTGGAACGGCCTCACTAACTCCGTGTGGGTCGGGGCCCGGTTCGCGCCCTGTAACCTCATTACCGAACGAAACTCAACCCGAACACCGCACCCGCAACTTTGTTTACTTACTGTTAAATTGTTGTCAAAATGTCACATGATTTTGCCAAAAATTAAAAGTTGGGCCTTTATTTTCTACACTATTATAGTAGGCAGCTTTTGCCTACGTTTAACGTGACGCTGTGATTAAGGAAGGAAGTGTTTCTCAGTACTTTTATGATGTACTATCCTCTTAAATAAACATAAGCCATGTCACTAGGAGTATCTAGGTACAGTCAGCAACGAATGTCGATTAACAGTTTTACTTTTTAAAGTAGCTTTGGTTTTCGAAACGAAGAAAAAATAAACTTTTTTAGGAAATTATTATGAACCAAGAATTCTTCAAATATTAGTTATAAATGTTGGTCATGATGTACGGATTTTGGAAATATTCAGATTTGTGAAACATAAAATGTTAATTGACTTTCGTTGCTGACTGTAAGTACAGAGGAAAAAACTTATCTGAACCGGTGACAGATAAATAAATTTTACTGTAAAATTCGTTAGTTGCTCTTTTGGCCACTTGTTCAGATAAGTTTTTGTAGGTATACCCAAACATTAATCTGAGATTACAATACTTTCCAGCTATTTATAAAGAACCTCATTCAATTAACGTTCCAATAAAAGCATTTTAAAATTTTAAATTCAGAATGCAATTCCTATTTAAATATAGAACCGCAACCGCGCAACACCAAATTACGAAATTGTGTTCGGATACAAGAACGCTGGCATTTCCAATCCTTTCGAATGAAAATAGTTGCGAGAAGCGTTGATCCCAAGAACAGACACACGTCTGCGAACTCCGAGGTACCCCAAGTATTCCACGGGCGGTGTCCGACTGCAATAATGTGGACGTGACTGCACTTGCACAGTATTCTACTTACTGTACTAACAGTAGCTGTACATAGCTTTCCTCTTGACTTAAAAATATTTTTGTAATTGTAATTCTCTCTAATTACAGAAACTAAGCTACTACATCCATACTAATATTATAAATGTGAAAGTAACTCTGTCTGTCTGTCTGTCTGTCTGTTTGTTACGCTTTCACGCTCAAACCGCTGAACAGATTAAGCTGAAATTTGGCATAGTTAAAGGTTGTATCCCAGAGAAGGACATAGGCTACTTTTTATCCTGAAAAAATTAAAAAATCCCGAGGGACCGCGGGTCACACCGAGGGAGCGCAGCTAGTATTTACATATATTTACAAAATACAACAGGATTAGTCAAGCTATCTAAGGATCGTTAGAAATTAAATAAATAAACAGCATCATCTAGCCCCAAACTAAGTAAAGCTATGGGGAACCAGATAACTGATTATAATACTTTATATACTTTTTGTTTGTAAATACATACATATTATTATACATAGATACACCCAGACCCGAGATAAATATCTGTAGATCATACAAACATTTGTCCCGCCGCGGGGATCGAATTCGCAACCATCTTCGTCGCAGGCGGACCTTCGCTCACTGCGCCACAGAGGTCGTTCTAATGATTGTATTTTCATGTTTTTTTAACAACTAAAATGTATACTTCAGCCTATTGATTTGCACTTCAGCCTAAAATCAAGCAATCCTCAAAAACTGAACAGACGGTACTAACCTAACCTTGTTCTTGTTGTGTTGGATACACAGCGCTCATACAGCGCTCTTCTAAATGAGTCTGTTTCATTAATAATAACAATTCTACTGCCCATAGTATATTTTTACTGTGTTAATAGTACTACTGTAAATTGATACTGAGCTGTTGGTTGGATACGCGTCTAAAATTCTCTACCTTTACCGAGTTTATTCTTTAGTGTGATGAAGATCTTTTTAAACAAATAGGCTTTATGTGTCACTAGCTGCACCACGCGGTGCTACTTGTGAATACAAACTATGTACTAAGTATATCATCCCATAAGAATGTTCAATTACTTCAGGATAAGTAAATAGTAAATAACATACATACATACATATTTAACTAAGTTATATTTAGTGTAAAATTAGTCTAGCATTTAAGTTTTCTAATATGTTTTGTAAGGTTTGAATAAAGCTATTATTATAATTTATGTTACCTTTAAAGCAAACATACACATTAGTTTTGTAGATTTTGCATGAAAACTACAAACATACACATGATATACCGACAAACTTTCACATATTATACAATAATGTTAGTAGGATGAAAACTAAATTTTCTCCACAAACATTATGAATGAAATCATTTCTGGAAAACAAACGCGTTCAGACTAAATGCATAACTTTGCTTTTGCTTTCGGACAATCTAAGCATTTCAAATGGAATCGGAAACCGTTTGGAAAGAAAACCTATGGATGCGCATACTTACTGTTTACTTAAATTCTGACGGTGTTATATTTTAAAAAAAGTTAATGTCTTTATTTCAGTACAATTCAAACTTTATCTCGACTCTATCTTATTAAGAAACACATCAAAACTTTTGATCCAAAAGGTGTTAGTAAAGTTGAAATGATGTTCGATGTTTGAGAAGTAATCACATCTACTGACCCAAAACCTCGGTAACTTACTGAAAACTAGACTTAGAATATTACGCAACATGATTGCGTTGTTATACGAAAAAAACAGTTATATTGTGACTGTGGACCACAATAGACTCAGATCTTGATAAGTATATAGAAGATTTAGAGTATTATTTTGTAAAATGAACTCACCTTTCAAATCTTTCAGAAATCCCTTTAAATAGAAAACATAGTTCAGACCATAGACCACAGGTAAGTGCGCAAAACGCTGGCAGCATTACCTCGTTGAATCCCTAAAAATATCGATTTCACGGGAATATTCACTATCTAATAATACACCGCTGTTTTGTAACTACACTACAAACTACAAAAAAATTAAGGACAGTTGTAGAAAATTGCAGAAAGTTGCAGATGCACAAATGATAATGGCATGGTCAGATTTTTTTTTATTTAACTATCACAAAGTTATCGAGGATTGTAGTCAACCAAAAACAAACAAAATTTTATGAAAACTGTACAAATAAGTAATACAGTAAAACCGCGGTAGTTAGCATAAATGCATGTCTGACTCGTCGCGTCTCCTTTAAGGTTATAATTATTTTTTTTGAGTTTTATTTACATAAATGTCATCAGTAAAATATACCGAGACTACGTTTAAAATTTTTTTGGTAATTAAAATATAGGGGTGTAGGTATATCATCTGATCACCTATCTGCTATCACTCTATATGGTCTGCCTTTTAATTGACCATCTCTGGGACTGGAAAGTATCGCTGATACTTGTTTATCTTTCTCCCGCAGGAATCTACACTACCAATGCTTTACAAAGCTTGTTTGCTACATCCACTGCATATATTAAACCAGTGAATAGTAACCTCTAACACAAGTGCAAACAGCTCTTTGTACTCACATGTAACATGATCCTAACTCTAATCCCGTCCCAAAGGTGCACCAAACTTTAAAATGAGCCATTTTGAAACAATTTCAAACAGAGATTTCCCCACGGTCGTCACTCCATCCACTCGCAGGACATGGGGATTGAAACTAAGGAGTATGCGCAGCGTAAACGCTTTGATGACAACGTGTACCTAGGCCTCGATACCCGCGGCAAATAATAAAATAAAAATAAAAAAGCCTTTATTCTACATACCATAAAAATACTTTAAACATTCAATTTATAAATAGGTAATTTACTTAAACTTAAACTATTATAATACTTATTTTCTACACTATTCTAATATGAAGTCGCCTCAGCCGCGTAGGCCTCCCCCAATTTCTGCCAAGTGTCCCTCTCTCTAGCCTTTCTCATCCAATCTGGACCACAATGTTGGGTAAAGATGTCCCGCCATCTCTTCTTTGGTCTGCCTTGTTTCGTCTTGGCTTCCAGTGGGATCCACTCTGTCACCTTTTTTGCCCATCTGCTATTTTCCATCCTGCAAACATTTGCGCCGCGGGTTTGCAGGACCCGCGGCAAAACAGATAAATAAAACCTAAGAAACCATTTTGATAATAACGACCTCTGTAGCGCAGTGGGTGAAGGCCCGCCTGCGACGCAAAAGGTGGCGGGTTCAATCCCCGTGGCGGGACCAATGCTTGTATGATCTACAAATATTAGTCTCGGGTCTGGGTGTTTCTATGTATAATATGTATGTATTTACAAACAAAAAGCCCAAAAAAACTATTTAAGAAAACTATTAGCGGCATTAACACGCTGGATGGAAAAAACAATCATAAACTGTCTGTTCAAATGGATATAAATAGCCAAGGCTCTAGATCCTTTCATTACACCATCTACTGCTTCTTCAGTATTTATTGCAGTCCAATAACTACCTACTATAAACACTGCCACTATTTCTGCAGTGACATTGTAAGTGGATTTTTCCCGGCAATATTTCTGCTTAAAGTTTCCGAATCGAATCTAACTTTACTTTAAGTCTGTAAACTTCGATGTATCTTTTTAGATTATATATTTCTAGCTTCTAACCGCGGCTATATATGCAAGTTTTCTTGGCGTGTCACTGTTCTTTCAAACCAGTGTGGTGAAAAGATATCCTGCATAGTGATTCTGACTTCAGCTGAACGCATTAGGGTCGGAATCGGTCAGTTCAACCGACCGCAACCAAATTGATCCAAAACTGACGTTTCTTGCACTGAGATTGGTTGCGATCGGTTGAACAGCTGACATATTCCGACCCGAATGCATTCCGCTGAAGTGTGGATCAAGGGCCTGTTAGGTAGGTATGGTACAACTTTCGCCTCATTTGCTCATACAAATTAATTCATAAACAGTATTTAAACCAATAACAAGTAAACCAAGTCGAATAAACCATAAAATAGGTTTATAAAAGTTACAAGAAGTTTGTTTTGTTCCCGAACTTTTTCAATAAAAGCGGTTTCGTATCTGTAACTTTGTTGGTTCATTGATTGTAACACGCGACATCATAGAGAAACTATTTGTTACGCGACATTTTCTTTAAAGCATTTTATTTATTAAAGTGTGTTTATTTATATATAAAAAGAAAAGTATTCAAAACGGCGCTAATGTGTTATTAAAAAAGGGTTATTTTGGTTTTCGAGGTTACACCCGATAAGATCAGCGAACAAAAAGCCAATATCAAAAGATCAAAAAATTGCGAAAAAATAAAAAACCATTGGTAAAAAATGTTTTCTTTTGATGAGATTGGCCTTTTTTTTTTTTTTTATATAAAACAGAATGTAACAAAGACAAGAAGTCTTTGTTACATTATTTTTAGCAATCTTAAAACGCTAAAAACCACCACTATCGATAAACCCAGTTTTAAATTCAAAACAGACTATAATTTTTTATTCAATTATTAAGCTTAGGGTATCTACTTATCAGAGCATGTTTCGCACCTACAGTATTCTCAAACTTTCCAGTTTCAATTTAATTTTCATTCACAAACTACGACTTGACTTCGAGTTTGCACAACACACATGCCACGTCCATTTTATGAAAACCCGCGAAGAAAGCACGTTTCTTAGCAATCCCGAAGGATCAAGAAATTGAGAAGGTCACATTACACTGGTTCTTGATGCAAATTTGGGCTGCATCTTCAATGTGCAACTGCATTGTACTTAAACAATAACATTTTATAAAGTACCTTAACTGCTAAATACCTTTGATATTCAGAAGTTTGCGCTCTTAACCAAAGTTGGTAAAGTTATTTTCCTGTTGGGATACGAGGATGCATTTCGGATCTTTTTTTGAAACTTTGCCCGTCTGCGAGTGCTGGTGAATTTTTTACTACTCTATTTTCATCTACTTACACGTTGTCATGTTTTTAAACTAGAAGAATTACATAGGAAAGTATTTTGCTGTGTAAATTGTGCAGAGCCTGTTTGGAAGCTTTATTTAAATAGTCTTACTTATCGGATTCCATGAATGAGTCAATGCGTGTCGGTGCTTTTACGCTGTTATTAATTTGGGAATGAGCGATGAGCGTGCGTTGAAATATCATTACGCCGTACAGTACGCGACGTGCACCTATGCAACCTGGGAACAACTGTTAAATGCTAGGTACTTACTAATAAATGCTAAGAATAAAAGTGTAAATACAATACATACATGCTATATGCTCCATCTTAGACCCACTACCACTTAACATCAGATAGACCAAAAAATACTGATAAAGACTGGACTAGACTGGAGGTCAAATACTGACTGCTATTTAAAAAAAATACAACACAACTAAATAAAAAAACTGAACTAAGTAAAATGTCTAACGCTACCTGCGCTAGACATTATACTATAGGAAAACAAAAAACTTGCTCTTCTTATTCTATGTAGAGCAAAATATTATTTTAATGGCTCATAAAGTGAGCAGATGTCCTATTATGGTAGTTATGCCAAGAAAACACATAATGTTTTAATTATGGCGCTTTTAGATTTAAATTATAATTACAGCCAAGTACAGGGACGGTTTTCATTGTCAAGTAAAACTTATACCACACATAGGTAGGTTTAGTAATAAGAAAAATTGCATGTGAGTAAATTCAATACTTTATTTTACAATTTTTAAAACCGGTTAAAAAAACACAATGTTTTCTACTTATTATTAACCTACTAGTTTTAAGATAGTTGTAGAAGTAATTTGCCCCACCAGCTCTACTCAGAGATCATAGTTGTCCATGTATTCATGAAGCTACTGTGAACAAAGTTTTTTCTTACGTACACAATGAATTTCCGCCTACTACACCCCGGTCAACGCTTTTGTAATTAAGATAATGCGAACATTTTACGTGCGCTAATGATAATGATACCAAATACAGTCATTAATCATATCTATCGATGCGTCGCGGTCGGACAATAGATGGTGCTATCTATAGGCGATCTAGAACGCATTTCACAACAATAGGAGGTTGCTGTTGGGTAATTGGAAAAGCTTACTAAAATCCTAGATAGATATAGATAAAAACATACATTTTATAATAATTAATACTGACTTTGTACCATTGAATGAATGAATACATAAATGAAAACTGTTTATTGTATACGTTAAATAATTATCCCACCAAAACATTCCATGTAAAATTGGTTGACAAGACTCTACCTTCTATGTAAAAAAGTTATGAGATCTCTACTAGTAGAGAAAACCCTAGCTGATCTCAAGTTGGTGCCTCACGTTTCGCTGTTTGATGATTAGTCTATCGAGGACACCACATCCTGAAAATTTCAGCTTTCTAGCAGAATCCGGACCGAAGCTATGACTGACGGCCTGAAGATCTGGTATGTATGTTGGCTATTTATTCAATAGTACAAAATAAACCATCATCTCGCGACAAACACTACCATTTGTTATTGTTAATTACTAATCCAGGAATGAGTAATAGTAGCAACCTGCCGTTTGTAATAGCCAAATTATTCAAATGATTAATGGCAGACCCCGAATCGTAAATCTGAATGTTACTATTGTCTAATAAATAATCAATTAAGATCTTCCATTGTGTGCTCTGTTTTAATATCTGTGGATAAATCTATGCGATCCCAATCGGTGTTTCGACATTTTGTCCTTTGAATGAGCTGATGCTCAATTGATTGTAGCAATAAGAAATTGTTAATCTTAGCCTTTCCGTTTGGTAACGCCACGCCACAGTGAACAACCGCATTTGTAATTGTAAAAAATGTGATTTTCATAATCTTTCCTACCCTCATCATCGTCCACACCCAATAATATTTTTTTTTTTTAATTAACCTATTTCGTCCCACTGCTGGGCAAAGGTCTCTACCCAAATCCCTCCAATCATTTGGTCGGCCGAGGAAGCGTTGGCGGGACGATCTCGACGTCTTCGAAAGAGAATGGTGGGAGATCTCGAAGGAGAGAGATGATTGGGGGGGGAATTATAAACTCTTATTTCCAGGTACTTTAGTTTTGATTGCACCGTAAAGTACCTAGAAATAAGAGTTCATAATAACCCCCCAGTTCAATGCAAGCGTTATAATCGACGACCTCTGTGGCGCAGTGGGCGAAGGTCCGCCTGCGACGCAGAAGGTTGCGGGTTCGATCCCCGCCGCGGGACAAATGTTTGTATGACCTACAGATATTTGTCTCGGGTCTGGGTGTTTCTATGTATAATATGTATGTATTTACAAACAAAAAGTATATAAGTAGTATATCAGTTATCTGGTTCCCATAGTACAAGCTTTGCTTAGTTTGGGGCTAGATGATGCTGTGTGAAAATGTCCAGCATTATTTATTTATTATTATTTATTTATAATCGCAACCCTACCATACAATGTTCGCAGACGTAACCCTGAACGAGTTAAATTTCCGGGCGGTGCACGTGGCGGGTATGTTTAATTCCGCCGCGGAGGACGTTCCGGCTCCGTCGCGTATTGGCCAGCAGGGTTGGCAAATCTGTATCATCATCATCATAATCATCGTTTCAACAACATATCCAAACGTAAAAAAACATAATTTAGTGGATTAGAGTAGAATAGGGCCCTCGTTTTTATACAAGATATGTCAAACAAAGACGTTAGTCACTGGGCTGTAGGTAAAAATCTACTCAAAGTTTCAGAATTCAAGATTATTTCAACGTAGTGTAAGCTCTTTGTAAGTATTTTTTGAGATAACAGGATGTAAGCACGTCGCTCTAAGATTACATACTAGTTCTTATGGTGTTCTCCTTTATTAAATGCTCGTGCGAATGAAAACTCTATGATAACCGGGATTAGTGTATATGACAGAGTTTTCAATATTTTTAGTTTTTCGTTTCACTATTTAGGCCTTTACATCTATATTAGATGATTTATACAGCGTCAGGAGGCAACCTATGCGTAGGCATAGCGTCCCGTTAAGTGTAGACTTAACGGGACGCTGTAATGCCTGGGACATTGTTTGAGATGGAATAGGCTTGCCCAGCACCTAAACCATCCTCTCAGCTTAATCAGCCTGGCCCACAGGAAAGACAACGTCAATACGTGTGGAGCTGACTAAGCTGCGGGTTTCCTCATTATGTTTTCCTTCACCGTTAAGAGCTCGTGTTATAGTGCATATAAATTTTACGAAACGAAAAATCCATTGATGCACGGCCGGGATTTGAACCCACAACCTTCAGATTGAAAGTCGAGGCACAACCCCATTCGACCAACATGGCTCTACCAATATTTAGAACTAGTATAATTGTAAACATTTTACGAAATGATGACAGCTTTTTCTTCTCATCGTGTGACTAGGTCTTTCGTGTATAAAAGTCCACGACCACGACAATCGAAAGTTGTCAATCGGAGAAAGAAAGGATATAAATAGATAGGATACGAATAAAATCGAATTGGATTTGCAAGCACAAGTGGCAACCCTGTTTAATGTGAGTAGAGTGCAATACGGAGAGACCACGAGGGCGCGTTGTTAACTCATCTAGACTAGTTAAGAAGTTCCAAGACTGGACGTGGTGAATTCAAAATTTAGCTCCTTTGTTGCTACGATAAACCGAACCCAATAATTAGAACGTGTGAGCTTAGATTCGATTGAGAATACCAATTTATTTATTGTAGCTTTCTGTATCAAAGAATATTTTCCAATTGATAGTAGCTACGGCGTATATTCCACGTTGTAGTTATATCGCATAAAAAATTAAGAAGTATAAAGTAGAACTTTATCTCAGGTGAATGGATCTTTTAATGTTGGCATTATAAACCAAACTAAACTCACTTTCTTTCGGTTGAAGAATTATCGTACATAGAGAGAACTGAAAAAAATATTTACTTTTGACTAACTAAAGCCTTCAGTTAGAACGTTGGTAGATTTCAAAATTCAGGTTGTATTATAAAAAAGCTACATTTTCACTCCTAAAAACTTTTCACCCTACGCTACCCAAAACGAAACCCTAGTAAACCTACATTATCTGGCAGATAGGTATTTCATACCACAGTCCTAGTCAAATAACTTTAATGAATTAAAAAGTTAATGTCGGTGAAATGCACGGCATTAGTTTCAGGGTGCGAAACAGAAAAATCCCTATAACAATGTTTGTATACAAAAAAAAAAAAGTATCACAGCTAGATTTCAAAAAACATCCCAAAAATCGCACTCCTGCGAGATGAGAACTAAGTATTTATAACCTTCATCAATCCGTGACGACCAACTAAGCTATTTCAATACCTTTGATGATCCTTAGTGTTTTTGTGATTTTAAGTATTAATGTATCTTATTTATTTTTAAGGATCCACAAGGGAGAAATAAACGAAGACATTTTGTCTGTTTGTTCCAAATACAAACAAAAGGGCCATCAATAGGTATTTTTAATTATCTCCAAGTAATTTACTGTTATGGTTCCCATGGGGACCGAACAGAAGAAATAGCGTCTTTTCGAATAATTCCTGTTCTTAGATTAATTCTACCAAGATTCAAGTAAAACTAGTTTATTTATTTAGTTAAAAAGCGTAGCAGAATTCACGACTAGGATTACATATCAAAACGTAAAAAATCTCCAATTTTTTGCAGTTAAGGTCATTTCCTTATTGGTTTTTATTTCTTTTTTATGAGATAAAAATGTACACTTAGAAACACACATCCCTTCAGCTCAAACGCATACCTTACCTACTACCTGTCTCCGTTCTGTCGCGGGTAAAAAAAAATAGAAAAACCATAGATATTTTTAAAAAACTTTTTTTGCTTTTTACTTTTTTACTTTTTTTAAAACAAATACCTAAGGGATAAACAACAACAGTGGACATCTAAACAAACTGAATAGTTTGTCTAGTATACCGCGTACTTTCTCTCTGTCAATTTGCGGCAATAATATTTGCTGAGCTTTTGACAGGACGCTTGTAATTTGTACAAATATTTGTACCGCTTCCATAATGCAAGATTTGTGGCAAATCTTACTGAAAGAATTCAATTAACATATTTCATTTGTGAAAACACTGTTTACTTTTACTAACTTAGTACATTTTTATTGATGACAATAAAAATGATTTAGGTAAGCACTTGACAACTATATTTTTACCAGGTGGGACTGTCAAGTCATTATGGCTAATAGGTTTTTTTTTATAATAGGTTTTCGTCTCGTTTTCGTATATTATTGTCATACTTTAAAGTTTGATGGCTGTATTTCACATTGCAGTATGGGCCCCCCTTAACAGCTAATTACAAAGTCATTCAGTCGAAGGTTTGCCTCCTCAACTGTTTTGACTACCTACATACGAGACGATGTAATCAATGACGTGCGTAACGATGAGTAGGAAGAGGTAGAAAATGTTTTCTAAATTCTCATATTTATTTGTAAAAAACACAAGAAGTAGAAATAGTACTCGTATTATGTCTACAGTATTTTATCTACACTATTATGTCACATGATACGATACAGCTATGAATAAAAAAGAAACATAATAGGAATCGAACTCTGGTGGCTGTCTGTTGGAAGGATATTCTATAGTTTTCGGGTATCACTAAATTCGTTGTTTCTGCAATACGATGACCGTAATATCGCAAGAAAAGAACTAAACATGCCAAGTCCATTCAACAAATATTGATGATCTCTATGATATGATTAATTCAGCGTCATGAGGAAACTTATAGATAGCTAAAAGCGATTTCTTCCTGGCTTCCACCTATATTTACTTCACCCAACTGTACGTTGTTGTGCTTAGGAAATTGATACTCATGTTACGCAATTGATGAGATCAAAAGGCATGTGAAAATCTGTGGTTTCTGTATAGTTCCACGTAGCGCTTAAGAACTTCTAAACGTCATTTTATGACGGTCGTAGTATCTCTACAATCCGTCGATATAAGATTCGGCAGCCACATCGGCACCATTCTCCGCCCAAACTGAATTTGCAATATTTTCTATATGCCAACGCCAAATTCCTCGAATCAAATCAAACTTACGAGATTCCGCCCCTAGAGACGCGGCCGCGGACTCCTACGTGTATTTGCTTGTCTGTCTCAAATAGGCAGGATGGATGAGCAAAAAATACAGTGTGAACTTTAGAACTAATTTGTTGTTAGCAACAGTGAAACGAAAGAGTTTATTATTTAAAAGAATAAAATACACACAATTTTACAGACTTGTCTAGTATTTCAACTGAAGAATATGAGATTATTGATTATATATATTCATTATTAGATATATATTTATTTAGTATTTTCGTAAGAAACCTAAGCCTAGTTTTAAATTTTGTTTATTTTGTACCTACCTACTTTGTTTTTGTGGAAAATATCTCTGTACTCGGAGGTGGGCGTTAATTTCCGCGACACAGTTTTTCTAAACTAATGCGGACATTATCGTTTCCTATTTTTTTGTTTGTACCATGTTTTTGTTTCCTAAATAAAAAAATTGAAAATTTGAATTTGAATTAAACTAAATTATAATTGTACAGAAATTCATAGCAAAATACTGCGTAACTTTTACTTCCTATCTAAAAAACATATTTAACAAGCCAACTTGGAAACTACAATTCAGCGTAGGAGACCACGAGTCTATGTTTGCACGACCAAGATTCATCTTTTCACAAGCTCAAATCATGTTTACTATTTTTACGGTTCCTCTAAAATCCACGTCTTGGGCCGGGACTTGGAGTCCAAGAAAATATTGAATTTGATATAAAGTTTCACTTCGCCCCGACCAACTTCCTCCGCACTTCACTTATGGAATTGCTTTTCATTTTGTAGCTAGTAACAAATTATGTTTAGCGTATTCAGTAAGGAAGCTAAACTTGCGTAGTTTTTTGAGTTGTCAGTCGCGTTTATGCTGCATTCGGTGCCATACAGACGCAACTCAAGTACGCAACTCACGACCCTTAAAATTACGCTCATTTGGTCTCACCATGGTGTGCATGAATAGCTAGAAAGTTAGTTACTTTTGAGAAACTTCTATATATTCTCTCATCTGCTTTTATATATTCTACGAGTAGAGCACTATCTGTAAAATCATTATAAGAAAGCATTTTTTTGTGAGATTAAAATACCAATATAATAATAAGCAAATAACAATATAATAATATATTAATAATAAAAATCAATTGTATAAAAGTTGCGAGATTATAACAATTACTATGTAACAGAATTTTTCGAAATAATAATGTTTTGAAAGTCTAACGAAAATATTTTTCAACCTGCAAATATTTAAACCATTTATGTAGCAGACTAGTGGAACCCCGTGACTTCGTTCACGTTGTAGTTACCTTACATACCTATCAAGTGAGTGTCACTCTCAATCTGACCCTCAATAGAACTGTCATCTCACTTTAAAAAATGAATTCCAATCAGACTAAATATGACTCCCGAAGAAACTGTTACTCTCTCTTTTACCCCCTTTGAAGGGTAGTTTAAAAAAAAAAGATACAGATATGTTTAAATTATTCATACCGATTTCAAGCAAATCGGACCACGTAGAGAAAAAACCCGTACAAACTTCTACACTCCATACACCCCGTTCAAAGGGTCGGTTTGAAATTATTTGAATGCAGACATTTTTTAAATGCGCTACCAAATACTGATACCGAGTTTCAAGCAAATCGGACCACGCACACCATGATTCTAGGTTTCATGTCTCTAAGTACCAGGAATACGATTTTTCATACAAAAGTTTTTAGCCCTTTTTATCCCTTTAGGGGTTGAATTTAAAAAAATCCATTCTTATCGGATGCCTACTTTATACAAGGAACTTATCCTCCAAGTTTCAGGTCTCTACGATTTGCTGTTTAGGCTGTGCGTTGATCCGTCAGTCAGTCATTCAGGACAAAGCATTTTATAAGTATAAATGCCGTCATTCCAGCGTCAACCTGGCATTGGAATCTTCCTTTATAAAAAACAGTAGGTACCTGCACTAATTGCCATTGCAACTGGCCTTGAAACACCAGATTTACTCCAGTTATCCCGACAAAACACATAAAAACTAACTAAAGTGCTTGTAAAAACAATGGATTTGCATTACAAAAGCTACATGTGCACCGTAATGAACAGTAATTGTTTAAATCCACAAGAAGAGAATACGCAAGAACTTACAAACAGTTAATTACATTAAATACAAATGTTCTTTCAGAGCATAGGGACTGACCTAATTACATGTTTTAGTTGGCTAAAAGAGCCAGTGCTAGGAAGTAAATGAATAGTTCAAAAGCAATACGACAAATTTAAACGAGTAGGTACTTATAGCAAACCTCTATCATCTAACTCTACAGTAGAATAGAGTAAAAATACATTTTGAGTTTATTCAAAAGTATATTTTTTACAACCGTGATAAAACGGCTAAAGGCTTTGAAATTATCGAACAATTAAAAACATCAACTTGACGATTGACGACCTCTGTGGCGCAGTGGGCTAAGGTCCGCCTGTGACGCAGAAGGTTGCGGGTTCGATCCCCGCTGCGGGACAAATGTTTGTATGACCTACAGATATTTGTCCCGGGTCTGGGTGTTTCTATGTATAATATGTATGTATTTACAAACAAAAAGTATATAAGTAGTTTATCAGTCATTCTACGAGTAGTACCCATAACACAAGCTCTACTTACTTTGGGGCTAGATGATGCTGTGTGAAAAGTCCAGCGTTATTATTATTATTTTATTTATCAACTGTTCATGAATTTTCAAATCTGACCGTACTAGCGCGTAGAATAAAACTGCTACCCCATACGCTACACGGATCTTAGTCCACGTACATAATTATGAAACGTCAGTAATCTACAGCAGAGATGCTACCTACATAATGCATGATTACGCATGAATGCTGAACTAAGACTCTATTCTTAGTGCAGTCTACTGCACTAGAGTGCTGTATCGCTTTATACTAGGCCCTTATTAATAAACGTGGTGTAAAGTTACGCCAGGCTTAAACTCCAAAAATTGTATGGTTAATCCTAAGTTACACCCGGCGTAACTTTACACCACGTTTATTAGTAAGGGCTCTAATGTATGAGTATAAGTGGGACAGGTCTAATCTACCCACAGTCTTTACAAATAAAAACTAAAATCCGATTACGTAGAGCTGTTGATAAAAGATGTCTATCGCTGGACTATAGTAAAGAATCGATTGACGCCTCATTCATCAAAGTTAGATGAGTAGTCTAGACGCTACAGATTGTGTAAATACCTACTAACATTAGTAATATAACAGGTCATTTAACTCAAATCATGATATGAAACGTTTAGGAGAAGTGTTACTGCACCCTGGGGTCACTAGAGAATATTTTATTTGTTCTGCATAAGGTGAAAGCTCCGTGACAAACGTCACGAATAGTGAGGAGCAACAAAGATCACTTTCGAATTTATAATAGTAGTTAGTACATTAGGATACTCGGCAGTAGAATAATGCGACTGGAGTATGAAAGACTATAGAAGCAGAACTAGCCAGTTTTGCAAATGAATGCGCACTGCACAGAATCCCCAGTGACGGACAAAAGCGAGTAATTTGTGACACAGCCCGGGATTAGTCGTTATTAAACCTGAATATAACATCACAGGGCAGCTTCCGTCTGCCGCTGAGCATACGCAGTAGGACATCTTTGATTAGAATCGTGACACTGTGACCGGTGTTAGGTGTTACACAATTCCATACGAACACCGTAATAATTACCTACAAACACACATTTTGTACAAGTGCGTATGCATACACTCTTTGCACAAAAGAACGAGAGATCTTGAGGGGTGCAATGCAGAGACTCTCGATCAGTGCGAGGAGTGATACTTCGATATTTTTCTGCCTTTGTATAAAGTTCTGGAAATATTTTTTTATAGATAGAACATAAGAAATAAGAATGAGTTTTTCTGATGCAAATGCGAAATTATAATATTTTAATAATAATATTTTGTAAAACACCCGTAACCTCTCAGGACTGGATTACTATCATCATAAACAACAACTTTTGTTCTATGACTTTACCTACTAGTCGAAATAGTATTCTTAGTCTTACGTGCGGTTGTGGTAAGTGTTTTTTGGAACGCAGTTTCTTTTCGGACGATATCGAAGAAAAAAAAGACAGAGGCTGGAAAAAAAAATTGTTCTATTTTACCGTCACGACACATGCATATGTCAAATCGTCACAGTGCGGAATGCGCAGCCGCGACACAGTCCATAGATTGTTACATTGTTAGTACGGAAGAGCGTTTCTAGGATACCTAATTGAAAATTAATTTATTTATATTCCCAGTATAAAAAAGTACGGTTTGCTTCGTTCCAACCGAGTGTTCCACGACACTCACGTATTTTTTTTAATACAACAATAATTTATGTACAACGATATTTTGAAAAAATCCGCAAATGTAATGCACCGCTAAGCTACTGTGTCATGTTTGTTTTGAAACTTTAGAGAAAGCACGTAGGAACTTGCGCGGCAGTTGATGTCGAATCAAATTGTTAGCGAGCAAAGTGAACATGTAAATAGTTTGTGCAATGCAGCATGCTGACGCAAGACGAGGTGACGAGCGAAGTGTGCATTTCAAATTTAGGTGGTACGTCTGTACCTACCTACCTAAGATGTTATACCTAGTAGAGTACTTAGAATATTATATTGGAATCCACGTTATCGCCTCTTTAGCCGTTACTATCGTCCTGAGGTTGAAACAAACCACTTTAGATGCCGAAATAAAGACAGTTGCTTATAAGTGTCCGTTGGCACTATCTGCACTGTGTCCGGCGTCCGGCTCCGGTGTCCAGCCAGGCATGCGAGCCGTGTCACTCGCCAATGTGTAATTACGTTTCATTCGCTCTGATGAAGCAGTTAGAATTAGCTTTGTGTCATTGGAAACGTTCGCTGTCAGTTTGGTGACCGCTAATCAGGCGTGTCATTTCAATCGCGCATTAATGATCTTTCAATATTATTTTGGTAAGTATATAAGCATATTCTTGATCGAAGGTATAAGCCAAATAACTATATACATACTATTAATGTTATTATTGAACGTCCGAAAAGGGCAAACTGTTTGTACATTTTATTTGTTAACAAACCTACCATCTTTGTTAAATTCAACAGTTTACAATGAAAACTTATCTTATAACGTAGCAATAGCTAATGTCTACACCGAAGTGTGTCTAGTTTTGGAATAATTCAGATTCTTGTTCCACTACGTTTGAAAATGTAATTATACGAGTAATAGTCTAACGATATTGTGACCTTCAAGTGTACCTACAGCAGACATTATTCGAAACTATGATAATGTTTTCTAAGTAATAAAGTCTGTATTTATATTTGAAACAATATTAATAATAATTTGCTTTTGACTCAAAGTCCTAATTCATACAAATATATGCAAATTCAAACCGAATAATCTTAATATTTCTTCGCAGAGCGAGATAGTACGAATAGTCGAATATTTTCTAAATATGGCCGCACTTTACAATATTTCAGTTTATCGTGGACCGTGAGATAGGCAAAATTTATATGCCCTACAATAACGTTAGCAAAAGATACAGTCTCCTTTTAGACAAGTGACTGTCGATGTATTTCCCTGAAAAGATTTTTCAAATAATGCACATACAGGCGTTTATGAGTTTTATCTCTGTATCTAAGGAGTTTATTGAGATAGTTTTTCCGGATAAATTGGCAAATAGATCCTACATAAAATCAAATATGCCTTAGAGATCAGATAATTATAAAATTAGTGCTTATTACACTTTCGCGTTTACGCTCTTACTAACTTTCCATAAAAAATAAAATTTGTCTAGGCATCAGGTAAGAGGTATTTAATGTAACTCTTATCAAAGTGTGCCCTACGCAGTTAAATATCTAAACCTAATAACTCCTTTGATGTACCTGATTTATTATTTTAAAAAAGCAAAAGACGATAAATAAAAAATGGCTAATTCACCACTTCCAAGGCTACATCAGAGTATTACGGAAATTAAGTAAACCCTTAAAAAATAAAACAAACTCTGTTTATTTAGTGAATGAACATTAAAATCTAAGCCGCGGCTCTCCGGGGAAATCTGCTGGTTGCTCAAAATGTTGACACGCTGCCGGCCGCGACAACCTTATTCTGTCATGTTTTACCGGGATTATGTAAAATATATGAGACAGTATTTCGTTCTCGAGCCACGATGAAGTTCGAGATAAAATCTCATCTGGAACACCCAAATTTTAGGAGGTACTCAGCTTACGCCTTACAATTGCTTCATTTTAATTATGTCTAAAATGCCGGCAATTTAAATTATATCTGTTATTTTTTTTTTATTGGATAACATTTCGGTGAAAACTTTCTACCTACAAAGTTATGAGGTTTACATATTTTTGACGTGACATGAATACATATTTAAAACTTGACATTGGCAGAATTATACTGTTAATACAGTTAGTTGCCATTATTAAAATGAAGAAGAAGAAGAAACCAAGAAGTGAAGTGAAACCAAGAAGAAGAAGAAGATCCCTTTACTAAGCTAAGATGTTACGGATGTTACTGATTGGGCGGTATAGTTGCTCAGCGACAAAGCCCTTTTCTTTTTTTGTTCATGTAAAAAAATAAATAAAAAAAAAGAATAATGTAGTACCTACCTAAAGGCTACCAACATGACTTCAAGTAGTAAAGTAGGATAAAACTGCTTGATGCAGTGTTTCGATTTTCAGACTTCAAGTTTCAACTATCAAGAGTATAAACTTAGAACCAATACCGTAGGAAGATCTCTGTGCTACATTTATACTATAGCAGTTACTAAAACAATACTTTGAAATAGAGAGCTCAAAACACAAACACACACTATACAGTAGGATGACTTAAAAACTTTAACAGTATGAATGACAGCTTATAAGAATAAGAATAATAAAGTTTTATTTTCTCCACATTATACTCGTATAATACAGTTACAATAGGTACTTAAATCTACATAATTTTATGTGGGTGAAAATACGGCTACCCCTCAGCATTTACTTATGTACTTAAATAAAAACTTTGGGGCGCGGAGTGTCCAATCCATACGTAAAATTACTAGATGTTCCAGTATTATGGTAAGTCCCATCACTGTCAGATAGTAATCGGGGGACATTGTGGCTCCTGTCACATTAGGTAGAGCTCGGGTTCACTTGTAATCAAGTGGTGCTGCGTTGCTATATGCCATTGCTCTGGCTTATTGTAGAAGTAAGTATTAGTAAGCTGTCCGTCTTACTACATACCTACTTGAAGTTGAAGTGGTGAGCATGAATGTTGATAGATACACTGGAATAGGAACTACCCTAAGAAAAGATGCGAATGGTGTGAGTGCTAAGATGACGAGTGACAAAGGAAAATGGAGGGAGCTAGATGTTGTTCTGACGATGATACTTACAACTGCTTAACTGCAACAATAAGCTCTCTCTCAACGGTATCTGAACGGCTGAACCTACTAGTAACTAAAACTAGCTAGCACAACTACTAGCAAGAGTTAAAGCTAAGCAGTGTAAACACAGCATCATACGTTGCAGAAACACGCGCACTTAGCGTATTTCCCTGGGCGCACTCGCGCCTTGATTGACACGGGACAAATCCTCCTCGATAGTTTATACCTACCGATTTACATATTGAAATTACGTCAGTTTATTCCGGGATTGTGAAGGTTTCGGTAGAAATTGAAAATATCCATATTTATTCGGGAGATAAAAACAACTTACAATGTGCAATACTGTGCATATCCCCCGATCTGAGTTTTAAAATTCGTATTGGCTTCGGGCTTCGTAAAGATCAGTATTCATTCATAATTATTTATTAAATACCATTAAATGGCCACTTCGAACTACCCTATTGTACAATTAAAATAAAATAAACTGTACAAAACTCAGTCTCAACTTATTTATTGCACAGTTTAATACGATAATTTAACCAATAATCTTTATTTACAGATGTAAATAAAGATACGTGCTTCGGAGGGCACGTTAAATTGTCGGTCCCGGCTATTTAAGCCGTTAAGCCATGACGGCGGACTCCGTCACCAGAGTTGGCCACTGACTCATACGAACTAACTTACTAACTAGAAACTAAGCTACTACATATTTACATATATTTACAAAATACAACAGGATTAGTCAATATTTTTATATCTATTTTCACGGGGATTCTGTTTAGAGGGTATGTAAGCTTTTGTCAATGTATGTGTTATTATGTGTGTATTTTGTAATTTTTATGTACATATTGTAGAAGCTTTGTTTCTGTAAATAGACTATTTTATTATTTTGAAAACTCGGATTTTCGAAACAATTAAAACTTGTACCATGTCAGATTTGAGAAGTTATCCAAAAGTTTTGGCAAATAATTGTTTCCGTATTCTCCCCGTATCCTCCATATTCAAGTCATATGTACTTTCGAATACACGTGAAGGCTTTAAAGCTCGTCAGTGAGTACCAAGTTTCAGTTTTCCCTCATTATATTTTCCCCGTATAAAGTGTTAACGAGAAAAACTTTTCATCAGTTCTGTTAATAGTCAGAAAATAAAAAAGTTTATAGTATTAAGCCTCATTTTTCCCGGAAAATTGCAGGAAAATCTACACAAAGTGAATACCATTTTTAAGTTTTGTATTTCCGGCATGAAATGTAATTCATATTTATTAATTTATTCATTAAAAGGTACAAGTATGGCATACGTTATGTCTAATAGTGTCTAAAAACATATAATAAGTTTGCCTAAACACTAGGTTCTCAAAGTATTGTAAGGAATATTGAAAAACTATAAAGTAAACACATTTTTGTAAAGAATAGTCCAGCGATAAGCGCACGCACACATAGAAGCAGTCATAAATCATAATGAAGACAATGTTATCGCATCGGGCATATCTAAAAGGTACAAAGAGTACACTTCTTGAATCAGTAGATGAAATAATTCGGATGGCAGACTGGTGTATTTACAAGCGGATTATAGTGATTACCCACGGCTCATCGTGAATAAAGGTATCTATTTATCAAAACGCATTCAACCACATTACAACAAACCCACTGTCTACAAAACCACAATTGGTTTATAGCTAGGTAAATATAGAGAGAGCAAATTAACTTTACCATTCCATTTTTTCAACAACTTTTCTTGTACTCAAACCTCAAATGGTATCATAGAGTCTTTCGATCCCTACAAGAAACTGGAACCGATTGGCATCAAAAAAATATTTTTTTGTCTTATGGCATTTTTGTCGCTGACTCTACATATTTTTCAAAATCTGTGAATGCAGTTCAAAATATCTCCAAAATGTAGGGAAGGTCTCCTAAAAACGTTTTCCTGTAGCTACAACGGTTAAGGTACCATCTCAAACATCCATCCTGTATACACATGCAATCGGTATAAAACTAATATTCACGAGTTTCCGTATGCTTTACGATCAACGTCACAGATAGTAGGAACTCACGCATATTTAGCGATGCTTCGTTGGCGATCGGCCTTCGATGTACCAACACATGCGGTCCGTTTATGCATCCGAATGAATAGTTTATTCGATGAATGTGGTGTATTCCAATCAAAAATTTAAATTGATTACATTCCAGTGAAGCGGTAGCGAGCTTAATGAATAAAAATGTTTTCGAGACGGCCCCCAATCAAGACCATTTTATTTTTGCCTTTATTTAAACCGATATTTGTGAGGAGAATATTTTATTTGCTCGTGTTTCGGGATTTTATAAAATGCATTTCGTATAAGGGATTTATTCAAAAACAAAACAAAATAATATTATTGTATAGGTAGGTACCTACTGATACAATTTCTGATCTGAGATGTACCATTTCCAAGTTATTTGTTATTAACAGTATTCCGAGAACGAAGAAAGGAAAAATATAATGTATTGTTACATTAAAGTAAGTAGGTACTTATACATATACCTATTGCTGTATCAATGAATCTCTAGACCTTTGAAAAGTTTTATCTTGTCGGTGGCATCGTGTCAGAAAACTATGTTGACCTCACCTCGACTCCAAAAACAACCCTCTATCGCCCATTTCGGGTATCATCGATGTCCTTCGGAAAACTTTTAATTTTATCGGCAAATTCTTGGAAAGGCTTTGACGGTGTTTGACTCGAGATCAAGTGTAATCTCGCGATTTACATTTTGATTTTTTTATTTTGACCTGTGACTTGATCGGGAGTGTTTTTGACTACAAGATTTTCTTGAATTCAAGCAATGAATGAATCATGCTATGACAAACCAAGACCATGCCGATGATATCGATGATTATACTATTTATACTATTAATTCTAAAACTGATAATTTGAAAGTGAATACCTACTTATTTATGTTATAAAGAGCTACACGCAACGCTAGCGCGTTTTAATTTGTTCTGTGTCGCCATCTAGTGAAATAATTATGTGTTTGAGTATGCTAGCTAACATAAGTAACCTGCCTGCAGGCTCTTGCTTGATAGACATCACTTATCGCATCTGCCCGCGGGCTTGAATATTTCATAGCTGCCGATTCTACTAAACCTCAATGCAATGCCCCCAGGAACTATTGTTTCACGTGTCGCTGCCGACTGTGTCTCAGCATACAGTTGGTCTAGGTTACATTGAAATTTACCAAATGCATGACCATACTTTGCAGTATTCATTGGACATGCATGTTCGCTTTGATCTCCGAAGAACAAATTCGTCCTTACAAAAGAAAGAACATTGAAGGAGATACGATTTTCAACAATAGGTTGAATAATATTTCTACAGTGAAAATACCTATGCTACATAGTAGACATCTGTTTCTGTAGTCGATAAATGGACAGAGCTGCTTAGGTCACGATATTTTTCATCGCAGTTCAACAACTAAAAAATGATGTCGTATTTCGTAGCAGCGTAGCAGCAGTGCTACGAAAATAGTGTAGCACTTACTTCCATATCCTAAAAATAGTGTTACATACATAGGTAGATATGTAACGCTATTTTTAAACAAAGGTTTTTAAACCAAGAAGTGAACACAGGTAGTAAATTAGTAAGAAAAACATTTTGTTATGCTTACTCGTAGTACACTGACTGAAATTAAGTTTCCTTAAGTGTGATTTGATTCAACGCCTAGTTCAAAGTGTTTTTTTCGACAAAATAATTTAATTTTCCCACCCATTAATAAATAACAGAGTAACTCTTACTCTTCCCTATATACTAGTATAATAATAGAGTTGGGTTATAAAATGCACCAGTGCGCATTACACATGTCCGGAGAGTCGGACAAGTGGCGGCCCTATTCACGGACATTCCCATGTAGCTAGAGTTGGGGTAATACCGGCTTTTGACCTGACAGAGAAATATTTTTTTGTAAAATTTTAGTTTACAAATACACAGTAAACTACAAACAACTCTTACTTCTAGACTTGGTAGCTTAGTAGCTTTTGACTGGACAATGACAGATTCTTAAAAAATTACAAAAATATTCAATAGGTTGAACCCTGTTTTTCATAACGGACTTCTACGTTTTAGACACCGCTATTTTGGAACTACTAAAAAATTAAGGAAACTGTTCTTAATTTTTTAAGCAGCAGATGCAGAAAATGATAATGGCATGGTTAGATTTTTTTATTTAACTATCACAAAGTTATCGAAGAGTCAACCAAAACCGAACAAAATTTTATGAAAACTGTACAAATAAGTACTACTTACAACAATCGCGTTCGAACTCTCATTCATACTATGCTCTCGCATCATCCTCAGTCAGTAAAACCGCAGTAGTTTTCTTAAATCCATGTCTGACTCGTCTCTTCTCCTTTTTAGGTTATAATTTTTTTTAGTTTTGATTACACAAATATGATCAGTAACAGACACCGAGACAATGTTTAAAAATTTTTTTGTAATAAAAAAATAGGGGTGTATTGTATATGGCTGTTGCTTTATTGCTATTACTTATAATTGACTGATATGAAGGTCATAAGAATATTAAGGATCTAAATTTTTCCTCAGCCATGCATGATTTATAATGCACTTAGAATTTGTAGGCCCAAAAGCCACAAGTATCAGTGTTAAAATGACTCAATGAGATGCAAGAACAGTTGAATTTACAAAGATATTTCAAAAGTAAGCATGTTCGTATGAACTAGTGTGCAAGCTACTCGTATTGTCGACCATAGTAACATATCGACTTAATAGTGTTGTGTAGTGTGTAGTTACTTAATAGTGATGACATAATTTCGACTAACATTTACCGACTAGTCTATTTTTCACCGGCTTTTCTCCGAGACCAACTCTACCAACGAACACGGGACATTCCACACCCATAAGCAATTACTCGAACAATTGTCCTTTCGTAAACATTTAGGAAATCTTTTGTGTCTGTTATAATAGTCGCGTTTGCATCGGACATCGGTTTGTTTGTTTAGTTTTCATGCTGCAGTTATTATTGGTAAAGGTGCTTGTTCGGCCGCGGAACGTGTGGAAAGGTATACTCACATTTCGAAATTGGAAACCATTGTGAGATTGTAGTATGATTGGATGATATTGAAATGGAATATTTCACTGAGTGAGAAGCCCTTTTTGATTTATTTTTCAAAACTAGCTCGCCTTGTATCTATTGGTATTTGTTCAAGAGTAACAATGATGTAGGTTAATGAACTTCCTAAGTATTATTGTTAATTTATTTGGTTATTTTGTATCTATTCAAACCTTTGAAACAATTGAAGACTGTGCCTTTATTCCTTAATTCTTTATTCTTTATTGCACAAAGAAATTACATTATATAGAATCTTAAAGAGAAGTAATGGCAGAGGCGAGCTTAACCCTAAAAAGAGTTCTCTTACAGCAAACCTTTATAGGAGAGAGAGAGATGCCTTCACTTCAACCAGTGTTATTCTCTTATTCCTTAGTACTACAGATTCTAGGCTCTTGAGATCCGAAAACGCCATTTACACGATACAATTCTGGCATACCATTCTTGCCTCTTACTTTCTCAAACTAAAAAAAGCTAATATTCTGTAGCAAGAGACAAGATTTGAATGCCAGAATTGATACCATTCTGGTAAGTGTAAATTGCGTTTTATCCTAGAAATAAGATAATTTCATAATAAACTTAACCCCAAAATACCAATACAAGCTCTTAATAGCTCTCGATAATTGTACTTAATTGAAAAGTGAGACCAAAGTTTTCCAATTTAATTATTGCAACAACAACTTCTCAGATAATTATAACTTCACCTGTAACTTCTCTTAAGGCTCGGTATCCATAGAGCATAGTCTATGAACGGTGATACAATCTTAACGAACCACGATTTTTATTATTTACCTACATGACTCTGAAATTAAGATAAAAACTAAAAAAAATACAAACTGGTGAGTTGAATACCCAAAGTGCGGAACTTCGTTGTCTGTTGTTTTGCATTTTACCTTGTTTTAGTATTACTTATTATAAGTTTAAGGTTGTCTGGAAAAAATCGCCTCGAGCGATAAGACCGCCGATTGTAGGACATTATTCTTGAAACTCAACATATTTTATAATTATCTCATGTAACACTGTGCAAGTTCTTATATATTTATTTAATTTATTTAAAAAACTTGTACAGTTCTGAGAGAATTTAAAAGTCATTTCGTGAATTATATGTGTAGAAGCCAAAAAATATGTAGCTTACCTTACTATGTTTACTTTTTTCTATAAGAGCTATTGGAAATAGATTAATGAAATATGAATAACATACCTATCTATTATCTAGTTTGATGTGTTAGTGGTTTCAGCATAATAAAAATGGTGACAGTGGGATCGGGCGCATTCTAGTTCCGTTTCTTTATCGCCTACCTAAACTAAGAAAGTCCTGAAAAGCAAGCGTGATTACTCTGGTCATTACAAATCGTAAGTACAATTTTTCCTTATAGTATACTATGATCCAGAATATAGAAATAAGTATTACGCCTCCTGTAACTGCAGCCTTAGGCTCCGAAACATACTTAATTAATTCTTCTAACAAATAACAAAACTTTTGTGTGTTGGCACAAAACATTATTGGTATAATGTTTTGTGCCAACACACAAAAGTTTCAGATTTGGTAATCTGGACTATGATTTGTTCTGTGGCCCAACACAAACACCCAATCAGACTTATGTTTGTTGTTTGAATGTTGACCGTATTGTGGTCAAATGTTAAAATAAGGACACACAAATTATTCCTCAAAGTCAAATTCAAGTTTAAATGTATTGCAGAACTAACAATGAAACAAGCCAAGCTGTAAAGTTTATGAATTGCAAGTTAGGTACTTGTTGAATAGGTCTAACTATATGGTTCTTGATTCTTCTACTCTAATAAGTTGTGTTTTGTATTCATGCAAATGAATACAAAACACAACTTATTAAAGACGTAAAATTTGAATTGACGAGTGATACAAAACAAAAAGTGTTGTGCCGTCCCGAATTACCTAATTGTAGTTATCAAATAAAAATTTTTGAAAAAAAAAATTGAATTGACTTCACAGAACACAAACAAAAGAACCTTCTACACACTAAAAAGAGAAAAATAAGAATATAATTTGAAGGTGAAACTGACCCTTACAATAATTAAAATGTTAAACAGTTGCTTAAACTAATGTTAAATAAAAGATGGCGTATACTAACTTAGGTCATTGTGAACAAAAGCAGTCTAAAAACTCTATCGCCAGAGCTGGCCACTGACTCATACGAACTTACTTTATTGTGAACAACCATCATGGTAGTCTGTAGACATTTGTATCTACAATTTAGCACAGATGCTTGTCTTAGCTTCAGCAATTACATACGAGTCTAATAACAAGAAATATATTGTTATTAGCAGACTTGGAATTGTGATACAATCGAAGTGGCCCACAAAAGCGTCACTCGGATAGAATCCCTCGGTTCGTTAGGCGATCCGTTAAGTGATATGCAATCGGACACACGAAATCTCATCTCCATCCGAGTCAAGTCTCTGACCGTTGGATGGATTGGCACATCTGTGACGCCAGGGCCGGACCGGATCATCAATGACCAAATTAAATTCATTGTTAATTAAAATTTTCCCTCTTTTTAATCTCTAGGCAGCTAGTGACCAAACAAAAGCTAAGCCAGCTTTCAAAATGATCTAAACGTAGGACTGAAGTGAGACTGAACTGCCAGCGAGAAACCCAAACTCACGATATCATTTTTATTCCTCTTCTTATTGTGTCGATCCATGAATTGAATTTTGAAAATTGAATGTTGCTTCCATTTTTTACCTGCGATCACTGACTACTCGTTTTAACCTGTAGCTACTGTCCAACTGCTGCGAAAAGACCTACCATCGAGTTTTCCTGGCTTTTCGATCGTTTAGCGTAAGTATTTGGTTTTAGAATGATTACGTCTCAGACAATAACCAATTCGACCCGTTCTGCCTCACGCCCTCACTGCCTTCAACCAATCTAGTTTCAATTTGAAGCTCCCTCACATGTCTCTACCAATTTATATGTAGATTTATACATATTTTTTGCAGCTCCTATGGCAAAAGCGGTCGGTATTATGCCTATTCGCTGGCAAAATTCCAGTTGTTACAGTTTTCGGATATAATAATTTCGTCCGTGGTGTTGGCTGCCTATTTTCAACCGACTTCAAAAAAGGAGGAGGTTCTCAATTCGTCTGTATGTTTTTTTTTTTTTTTTTTGTATCTTGTTACGCGATTGCTCCGCCATTTGTTGACCGATTTGCAAAATTCTTTTCATGTTTGAAAGGGTATACTCCAGAGGTGGTCCCATATAAATTTTATTCCTGATGGATTGATAGTTTCCCCGTAAAACTCCAAACACCTTCCCTCCTAGCCATGTCACAAATAGAAATCGAATCGACAGCTTGACGCCCTGAGTCACACCGCGTTTCGAGTCAAACATTGAAGTCGGTTTTCTTTTTAGTATAAAAACGTAATTATTATGCAACTTTTTATTTACCTATCATTTTAAACATAGATCGGAAAATAATCATGGCAAGATTGGACCTAAAATTTTCCACAGATAAAAATATACCCAATTCTGTTGATTTTAGGGGAAATAAACACCTATATTAAAAAAATGCTAAAGATATTGTAATCGCAATCGACGCTAGATCAGTTTCATTGCTTACATAATTTCATAATTAAAATTCACCAAGAAGAAAATCAGTTTATTTTTAAAATCTTCACTCTAATGAGGCTTTACAATAACAAGGCTGGGGTCACGTGACTTGACCTTTCAGTTGAAGTTTAAAAAAATAGATATTCTTTTAAAAATATTTTCATTTTGAGAAGGGAGACCAAAGAGGCTGAGTCTAATCGGACAGTTTATGATCGAGGAGGAGTTAAAATTTAAATTTTGCAATTTTGAAATTTTTGGTTATTGAATAATTATTCTGCTCATGATTTTTAGAGTCTTGATAAATTAAGAAGATTGGCGGAGATATTTGCGGTTTGCCCAGCGTCTGCTCCTATACAAATATATCCCATACATACAATAATACCTATATGATTAAGTAAAGTGAAAAGACATCATAGCTTTTACTTCCCTTGAAAATTGTTTCTTCAATGGCCAATAGCGATCACGTACGAGGAAGATACTGTCCGGAAATATTGCGAAAATGTTGCACAAGTGTGCAAAAGACTTGGCGCTATCCTAAAAATAATTACTTTGTGTCCCATTTTTTGTAGCCATTTCTATGTGTAGGATACGGTATGTCGCACGTTTTGCTAAGCTAAGTCCATTCAGCGTGCGGTCTCTAGTTAGAGTTAGCGCGTTTACACGACACGGTATACCATATGACACCCACATTCTTATCATGGATGATTATTGAAATTATTTTTTAAAAACTAAAACAAATTATTAATTAATCTAAGGTATTTAATTTGAATAGGTTCAAAGTAGCATAGCAATAGATTCATTAATTCTTTGAATTAATTTAACTTTATTTAATTCCTAAGTAGGCTTGGGTACTAAGTACCTCAAATCAAATCAAATAGTTTATTTCTTGGTACTGTACAATTTTGTTCAATTATAAACTAATTTAGCTATATTAAAAATACTCGTAGTGTCGTAGTTAATTTTTCAGCGTCAGTTACCTTCGCTTTGCAAGCTCGGCCGCGATGAAATTGATATAAAATCACCAAAATAAGCTGAGCTCTCATTTCTCTTCAGAATTAGAGAAGATAACGCAAACTGAGATACAGCAAGTATCTACGTAGCCTGGACATCTCTAAAAAGAAAGCTGATTTAGCGATATTAATAATTTTACCATCGAAACGTCGAGTTTCGATAATTTTTTAATAGATAAGTGCTTTTATCATCGCGATAAAAGGTTAACAAAAGGTAATGAAGTTAGCGGTTTTTGTAATAGCTTTAATCGCCGTTCAATTCTTTAAAAAGATGAAGCTTAGGTATAAGAGTGGAATATAATCCACCGTGGTAGTGGATTAGAGTGAAATAAAAACAGGAGTTGAATATAATCCACCGTGGTAGTGGATCAGAGTGGAAGAAAAAGTGGAAACAAATCCCTTAGTAGTGGATTTGATTAGCGGATCCGAGTGGAATAGGGCAAATGCCTTTACTACTGATAGACCGTGAATAGACCGTTCTCTTTACTGTAGTAAGACTTTGAAAGCTCCAGTTTTGAATTCATCCATGCCATTCTACACTCTGCGTTGGTTCATCTGAAGCCCACGCCCATCTCTAGAGATGGGATCAAATTTCTATAAAATAAAGAAAAGCTAGAGAAAAGAAGACCTAGAGTTTTCCCGGCAGCCACAAACTAGACCTGTCACAGGCAGGAATACAGCCTGTTGTTGGTAAGCGAACGTTAAAACGAGACTAAAAACCAACTGAAATATTGCCGTCCCTTTATGAAACGTCCGGCAACAAGAAAAATAGTCCGGCGATTTCACCAATAGCATTAAATAAAATAGCGACCAATTACGTAAAATGTAATGCCGACTATTTACAGAGAGGATTTATTTTGGCCGTTTAATCAGAGAGGTTTATCTTGATTTTGTCATCTGTTTTGCGTGGGTATCTGCAATTTCCTGTCAACCCGTTCAATTGGCGTATGGAGCTGGAAGTATTATCTAGCATGATAAAGTGGTGTGGTTGCTGGTCACCCTGAAAAATAGCGCTCTCTTGTCGAGGCGCGCGACTGATGGCTGTTTTGATAGGTTTCTTAAAAGTATAAGGGTTTGTCATAGAGTGCAATTTTTTTTTTTTTTAAGGTCTCCAATTACCTTTAAAAAATATAGAAAACCTTCTCCCTAGACTTGCTACAAATCGAATCGACAGATAGCTCCACCTGCGTCTAACGGCATTAATTCTTTGATTCATTCATCATCATCATCATATCAGCCATCTAGTGTCCACTGCTGAACATAGGCCTCCCCATCGATTTCCACAGCGATCGATCTTGTGCAGCCTGCACCCAACGGCTCCCAGCAACCTTTACCAGATCGTCTTTTCATCTAGTGGGGGGCCGTCCTCTACTGCGGTTTAATTCATGCATTTCCCTTTAAACCTAGGTTACCTAAAGTTTATCTTGGTTAAAGTGTCCAACCAACGCAATGACAGAGATAGAATCAAACCCGAACTCAAAATAGGTACCTAGCGATTTTCCTCGATTTTCATAGGCTAGCTGTAAAAATATCATTTTTTTTATTCTAGTTGTAAAAATACCGGCTCGTAAATTGCCAGCGAGTACCGTTTCTGTAGTAAGTCACACGATCTCGTGAATAGTGGTCCGATACATTTAAGCACGCTCTGATTTACTGCGGGTCATAAATAATGTCTCTTCACCCACTATTTCGTATGGAATTCATAATATTTCAACGTTCCGAAGATGAGCATTGGACTCTTTGCTACCATATGTACCATATGTAGGTATGTGGAAGGCAACCTTGCCAGCACGCGACGAGACGCTGAATGAAATACCTACCTGATTAAAAAATACTTACCAGAATCCGCTAGATACCTAAGTACTGAGGTACTTAGGTAGGTATAAGTAAGTAAAACTTTCTTGAATAATTAGGAAGGGTTCAAGAAACAGGACCAAGTTTAAATCCCAAATGACAACTAAGAAGAAACAATCATTTTCGGTTTGAGCACAAATTAAATTATAATTATAAGCTGTTTACAAGAACGTGGAGTTGTGTAAAGTTCATTGTTCAAGTTTCTTGGGCACCTATTGTGCCAGAAATGTCTGGGTCTTGGCTCTTGGGCTTAAATTCGGTTAGAATGTGGATATTTTAAGGTAGAGCAGTGGCGTAGCGTGTCTTGGCAGGGCCCCGTACAAAAAATTCTCACAAAAGAAAAAAAATGTCTGCATAAAATTAAAATAAATATTTATTCATCATAATTATCTATCTATCTGTCACTTTTTCTAAAATTTATACAAACAATTTATTCATTCTCCTTGCCTTTCGGCAAACTGATTTATTAAATTATTTATATCTGATGATAATTTTTGGTTACGCAAGTCCGGGGCCCCCGTGGCCCGGGGGCCCCGTAATTGATAGGGCAGATACGATTGATAGATAGCTACGCCCCTGAGGTAGAGACATTTTGGGTTAGGTAATTTGCATTACTTAGGTAAAAAAAAGTTGTTTTTTCTTCAACTATTTAATCATCATCATCCTCAATTGCTGCCTATCTGATCTACTCAGACGTAGGTATGTCCTATGGCCACAACTATAATAGCCTAGCTTTGGGATGTGGGGGTAGTAGGGGAGTTCTAAGTCTCTTCTATTTTAATAAGTTATAGTAGGTAGTAGGTACCTACTTAGCAGCAGTGAACTTAAACAATGTAATGTTGGAGGCAGTCCACTAATCTCCATACTTCCGATTCGAAATTCAAAATATTACCTATTCATGTTTCCTTTCTTCCTCTGTGCCCCGCTTCAACTCGATACAATATTCATAAACCTATTCTACTCGATTGTATTCATATTTCAAACTAATATAAATATCGAACATCTTGTTGTAAGAAGAAGAATAAATAAACAGTCACATACCTAGGCACCTTGTTCTGATTCCGCACTAAAATTCCTAGGTAAAGTATACTTAGGACAAGTATTATCGTTAACTTATTTAACAGAAATTATATACTTACCTAACATGTCAAAAAAAGTTGCTATATTCGTTATCCGTGCGAATTTCGAAAGCGGGCCATAAAATACCCTGGGTCCTATTTACCTTCGGTAAACTTATTACCTATTATGTAAGTACCTAAGTACCTACTTTTAACTATTACTTACCACTATTACCGTGGAACCACAACACCCAGTCGCGGAATCGGAAAAAATATCTCCCATGCAAAAAGTCCCGCCAACAAATCGAACCCGCGCCTCTTGAGTCACGTCCAAGACCTAGGTAGGGGAAGGTCGCTCAAAGCAATTTTAATTAGCACGCATATATTCTTGTTTTGAGCATTTGTTTTATGATAGTTGGCCCTATTTTTTATGAAGTAGCTTTACATTTTTATTTTTTTATTTACATGAACAAAAAATAAATAAAAATTTTTGAAAAAAAAAATTGAACCGACTTCACAGAATACAAACAGGAGAACCTTCTACACACTAAAAAGAGAAAAATAAGAATATAATTTGAAGTCGGTGCCAACTATTCATTTACATCTAAGAAATTCAAAAGAACTTGGGTGCAAAATTGTATCCTGGTACGCTATCGCTCGATTTCTTTTTTTGATAGGTACCTAATCGTATTCACTTGGCACCGACTTCAAATTATATTCTTATTTTTCTCTTTTTAGTGTGTAGAAGGTTCTCCTGTTTGTATTCTGTGAAGTCGGTTCAATTTTTTTTTTCAAAAATTTTTATTTTTCACTTTTTAGTGTAAGTAAATAAATACTGTGTAAATAAAAGTGTATGTGTAAATAATATAGTAAGCTACGAGTACATTAAGACTTTGCTTATCGTAGCTTAAGTAGGAAAGGATAAGAGAAGTCATGGGCAGACCTACTAAAGGACAGACCGGAGTTCAGCAAGGGGGAAAACTATCAATCCATAAGGAAAAGAAATATTTTGTACTACCTCGGGTGTAATACCCTTTCAAACTATTTAATGTTTGACTCAGATTGTGAGTCAGGGTGTGTTGTGTAGTGAGAATGAGGTTTTTTTAATGTTACGGGAAAACTGTCAATCCCTCAGGAAAAAAAAATATATGGCGCCACCTTGAGAGTATATCTCTTTTTAACAAAAAAAAAATTTTGGAAATCGGTCCACAATTTTCTTAAAGTTCAGTGATTGTTTTAGTTTTACGGGAAAACTATTAATCCCTCAGGAAAAAAAAATATCTGGCGCCACCTTGAGAGTATACCTCTTTCTAACAAAAAAAAATTTTGGAAATCGGGCCACAATTTTCTTAAAGTTCAATGATTGTTTTAGTTTTACGGGAAAACTATTTATCCCTCAGGAATAAAATTTATATGGGACCGCTATAAGAGTATACCCTTTCAAACAAAAAAAAAATTTTGGAAATCGGTCCACAACTGACGGAAATATCGTTTTCTTAAAGTTCAGTGATTGTTTTAGTTTTACGGGAAAACTATTAATCCCTCAGGAAAAAAAAATATGTGGCGCCACGTTGAGAGTATACCTCTTTCTAACAAAAAAAAAATTTTGGAAATCGGGCCACAATTTTCTTAAAGTTCAGTGATTGTTTTAGTTTTACGGGAAAACTATTAATCCCTCAGGAATAAAATTTATATGGGACCACTATAAGAGTATACCCTTTCAAACAAAAAAAAAACTTTGGAAATCGGTCCACAACTGACGGAAATATCGGTGAACATACATAAAAAAAAAAAAAACAAAAAAAAAACAAAAAAAAAAAAACATACATACAGCCGAACATATAACCTCCTCCTTTTTTTGAAGTCGGTTAAAAAGAGCTTTGTCGCTGAGCGACTATACCGCCCGATCAGTAACATCTTAGCTTAGTCTTCTTTTTCTTCTTGTCTCACTATTATTGCGGTAAAGAAGTTAACAGGTTTTTAAAATCAAGCATGGTCTGGTCTTGGGCAAAATGGGAATGGGTAAAGCGAGTAACGTTATGTATTAGATATACCTACTTATAATGGTTAAAACAAATAAAGTTTTTCTTATGTAAAGTTTAATAATTAAAACAGTGTCTGGGTACGAAAATAGATGAAAAAAGTTAAATTTTCATAGTTTTTTTACTTCTTCTTCCTTAGCTTACCCGCTTTGAGCGACCTTTAACGAGGTCGTCAAGATGGTATAGCTGTATGTTTTACTTATTATGCTCAAGTAAATAAAACTACATAGGTAGGTAGGAACCTATCTAACCCTAAAAAGCCAGGGCAAAAAGAACCAAGTTGAAAGTCAATAAAGGAAACGCTACACTACCTACCTCGAAATCACAATCAAAACGTCCTATCAGGACAGCAAACCCCTTAACAGGTTACACCTTTGTGGGGTTAAAATAATAAAGTCCTTGGCACATCTTGCTCCAATTCGTGCTAATTAAATTTTGGGGCTAACCGTACCTACCTTATTAAAATTTTACTATAATATTACGCATTTAACTGTCAGAGCATTTGTACCGAAAATTAACGGTAGGGTAAGTAGGTAGTACGTTGGTATGTACCAATTTACTTAATCCGAGCAGAAATAAGCACATTGACAATTTAATCTACCTACACATTAGGGTACCTACCTAGCTACCAACCTCTACCTACCTTCTATCTATCTACTGTTGGATCTCGATAAGATAAATACAAAAAAGTAAAAAATATTTTTTGTTTGGTTCTACATAACAAAAATACATAATTTAAACATACGTAGGTAAATCGATACAGGGTATGAAAGGGAACTTTGCAACGCCTATGTAACCTAGGTAGGTAGCAGTGTAATTTGCGTGAAACACAGGTTTTCGTATTTGGACAAATTAAATTGTTTCACCATTTCAGGGATTATCTAACTTCGATCAAGAATATCAAAGTACCTACCTACCTAACATTTAAATTGGGTTCCTTTCAGTTTATTCTCATTTAATATAAATACCAATAAGTAACACAAGGATGAAACCTAGAGCGATTTCATATCATAGGTACCTACTGGGCCAATTCATCGGACTATCATTGAATTATGATTAACAAGCCGGAAGTAACTACGCTGGCAACCGTCCAAAAGCTGAATATGCCATAAAGACACAGATGAAAATATGCTATGAGACACAATAATAGTAGCTTAATCATGTCTATGAGTCTGGCAAACAGAGCGGAAATATGATAACTGGGTTCACGTCTCGATATGTAGAACATAGCTTTTGATCGTTAGACGTCGAAGGGCAACGGTTCCTTATTTATTTTATTACCCCGACGCCAGACCTAGCTTCAAATGTTTGAACAAATGTTTGAACACATGTGTGGCACGACACTTTGCCTACAAACTCTCGTGCCACACGGTGTGCGGCTTTAGGCAAATAGGTACCTTTAGGTAGATAGGTAAGTACTTACTTAAAAAAAAGTGCTTACTTAAATAATAATATGCGTATTAATAATATGCTGCTAGGTAGTAGATACCTATGGTACCTAGAAAAGCACAGAATACCTTCCTACCTAGTGCCTACATAGGTAGTTACTAGTTACATATCATAGAAGTTTCAACCTCTATGGTGTCAACATAATTCTATCCGCTGATTCGACTGTCCAGTAATTTGGAGAGCAATCCACAATCCACAATCCACTGTTTGTTTGTTGCTCTGATTCGTAGGTAAAGCCTGACGTGACTTGACTTCTGATCAACAAAATCAATTCGACATAATTTTTGGAAACAATTTGTTTTAAACGTTTTGAGCATTCGTTTTTTTAGTAGGTACTTAGGTATATTTTATTTTTTATTATTTTAGTCAGTATTATCCCACGGCAGGGCAAAGGCCTCCTTCCCTTTTTTCCAGTTTTTCCTATCCATGGCTGCAGAGTGAGCCAATCTGGAAGATGCACATCCAACTCGTCCCGCCATCTCCGAGTATTAATTAGGTAGTGAACGAAAATGTCTGATAGATAGCAACTAATTAATTGGATGCAACCTTTTTTCATCCAGCTAGGTAGGTACCTAAGGTTATTACCTAATTTTTTTCAGAAAGGAGATAATTATAATGTAGTAGCACTACCTACCCTAGTAAACGATTGTTGAGTTGATTAAGTTAATGATTGTTGAGCTATCTAAGTAAAAAAGTAAGTTCGAGATAGACCAACTAAACTAGCTACCTACCTATGTTGTAGATGTAAGTAGTATGGAGAATATAAACAGAATACTCCATTACAACTCTTTAGTGCATCACAAAACCAAAAATAAACCTACTAAATGTGTAGGTAAACACTTGCTTGTTGATGCATCGTAGCTTTTAAACAACAACAACATCCAAATGTATGTTAAAATATTTAACCAAATCCCTCCAGTTTTCTGGAGGGATAAAAATAAAAGCCAAAATAGTCTCAAAATTTAAAACCAATTTTAAAAATACCTAATTAGAAACAGCTTCAGTAGGTTAGTAGTAGTAGTTTGCAAGAGTACCTAAATAAGTGCTTTTTAGTTAGCATAAGGCCTTGGAAAGCCCTCCCGGCCCTCCCTAGTTTCCTGTTAGTCACACAACAGTCAAATTTATTATTTTTGTCATGTCAATGTCAAAAATTATAACCTCGCCTCGACGAACAACGAAAGTCTCAAAAGTCAAAACAAACTCCAACCAAAACTTCTTCAAAGAAAATAGGTAGCAAAAATTATAGAAGCGAACGACAGGCACCTAAAATCTCTTCTAAAACTTCACGATATTCTTTTGAATAATATAGCAAAAAGAGCTTTTCCCAATCCTTTTATCAGTTTGTTGAAAATGGCATATAATTTGAAACCAGCTCGTCTCTGCCGTCCCCTAATTATACAATCGCGAAATTACTGTGAAAAAACTATTTACCAACGCGAGGAAGAGGGGCCCCCGCCTCGCTTAGTCCACGGCAAAGCGTATCCTGATTGGAGAAAACCTTGGATTCAAAGAGAAGGTGAATGGAAGAGCAAGTTGTCCGTCTTTATTGAAAAAAACCCGAACTCTGATGTATTGAATGCCATGTCCCAAGTTCCTGACTTAACATTCGATAAAATAATACTTTGGTGGAAGTCCATGAAAGAACTGCAGGAGATACACAATCAGAAATTCCTTCCGGAACGAGTTGCAGTTCTTGGTTCTAATTTAGCTGCAATGCATTTCTTTACATTCAGACAATCTGCTGTAAGGTAAGAAAAACCCTGTAAGTAATGGTATTGAGAACACTATCATCTTATCATCATCATCTGTCCACTGCTGGACATAGGCCTCCCCTAATATGCGCCATTGTGCCCTGTCCTCAGCTTGACGCATCCACCTTCTGCCAGCAGCCTTTCATTATCGTATGTCCAGATCTTATGCATTAAAATAATTGGGTATTTTATTTAAAAACTAAGAGTTTAATATTATATTGAGTAAATCTTCAGCTGTAACATATTATTTCAGGCTAAAAGGTTCCAAAGATTGGATTGTCGGAGACGCAATCACACTAACTCTGCCAGATCGCTACGAGGATGGTTATTTTGTTGAAGCTGTTGACTGCACTAATTTCCACTACAATGGAATCAGGTATGAAGGTTTACAAAATCTTTCTGGGCTAAGTTTCCTCAAGTGGTTGTGTTTGAAGAATTCAAAATATGTTGATGTGTGGGGTCTAGATAGGATTGCTGGTCAGAATGGGAAATCTTTGGAATATCTAGATATAAGTGGCTGTAACTTATGTGTAGGCGGAGTATTTGCTTTAGCAAGAATGCAGGCTTTGAAGTTTCTTGTAGTTACTGATCCTGGTGATAATATAGATGTGCAGTCGGCATTATCCATGTTAGAACAAGGTAAACCTGATTTATTAATCAAAACAGTATAAATATGAATGGATAGAAGTTATAATTTATTGAAAGTGTTGAAAAATAAAACTTGTTGATAGTATTCTGCTTTTTATTGTTGAAACACAATAAATAGGATCAAAATAAAAGTCTAACATTGTTTTCGAGGTTTTATTGTTTTTAACATAAGTTCGTACTAGTTATGATCCAATATGTTTGAACAGACTGTCCATAAATGTTTTAGATAATTTTCCTGCACACTAAAAGATATCCACTATTGGTCTCTGATGTGGTTTTGTTTATAAAAGTGATACAAATGTGATTTATGTTGCAGAAACTGGTTTCCTACATTCTGATTCAATCTAATGAACATCAAATTGAACACTTAAATCTAAATAAATCATCTAAACAGTTATTTACATTAAGGCCCTTACTAATAAACTTGACATAAAGTTATGAATAACCATACAAATTTTTAGTTTATGCATGACATAACTTTATGTCAAGTTTATTAGTAAGAGCCTAAGACTTAAGTAAATAATTATAAGTACTAATGTCTAATGTAGAAGAAATAAATAACGAATATGAAATGCTTCATTTAAAATGTTATTTTGAAATAATTGCTAGAAACTCTTAAATTATAACATTTTGTTACCTATTTATGCAAAAAATTCAGTCTAATAAAAACTGCCTATTTCTGTTGGTTATTGACTAACAAACCTTAGATTGAATAGAAATTATTCAAATTATTACATAATATAGTTCTCTGTCTAACCTATACCCACTATCGTCATTTTCTAAGTTTTAGTTACAACACTAAGTTTTGAAAGTCAATAAGGCACTAGTAATATGCAGAATATTTTAGAATTTTAACATCATCTGTTATTAAAAACCAAACAAAACACATTCAAAACTAGAAATAATGTAACGTCAAGAAAATGGACAGAAACAAAATGGAAACAGTACAAACATCACAATCATAATCTAACGAAATCATCATGATAAAGGTATTTTAAAATATTGCAACAAACATGTATAAGATCCATACAAATAGTATGCTTTCATATAAAAATAAGCTCTAGAAAAATAACTCCTGGAGGAGATTCTACAATGGCCAATAATTAGCAGAAAAAAAGAATATCAAAATCTCTTGCCATGTTAATAACAAAATGTCTTACAAACATTCAAGGCCTGTTCAGTTCAAGGCGAGATCAGCATCTACTGCGGTATTTTGTTTTTGAAGATTTTAAATTCTTGTCGTATGAAGGGAATTAACCCATCCTATCAGCATAACACACATAACTGGAACTATTATCGCATTGTTCAATACAGGCCTAAATGAGTGTACAAAATACAAATTAATATGAAAACATACTTTGAAATGTGCATTTACTTAAAAACTTGTTAGCCGTTATTGAATCTATGAATATAACATTACCTACTTCGTAAAATGAATCGCACATTCACTACCTATTCGATAATTTCGTAAAAATTGATGAACATCAAAGTAAACACTAACTTTATAATAATTTAACTATTAAGTAAACATTACTTTAGATCGATTTTAGATCGAAATTTCAAAAATCGTGCATCGTTTCATTTATCGTATGATTATTTGGTTATCGGTATTCTTGTTGTGTGCACTTAAAATTGATTATCAAGAAATAAAGTGAGAATGACAGTGCAGTAATGTAACGATTATAAAAATACACTCGTCTAATAACTATCTTCCTTATTTTGAATTAATTACCCAAAATAAATCAGGAAAGCTATATTCATTAGGCCAATTCAGGTCAGGGCTTCAATACTTTTTGTATTTATTTAGCCTAACAAGGTACAAAAATATAATTAATTCAAATTATGGACGTATTTTCTACATGTTTGTATATAATGTATTTCTAACTGGTAACAGCGGTTCTATTTATGTATGTGAGCTGTTTCTTCATTGCTCTGAGCAAGACAATGCTATCGAACAAAATTGACTATAACCCTCAGAACATGATGAAGTTACAGATAAAAAATTGACTATTACAACAAGTTCGGTACCAAACCCCGCATTTGAACTGATCCATCTCTGTGTATATATTTTGGTGTATAACAAGATCGGGCTTCGGTACACATTGTCCTACTATATTAATAAACAGTGCGAAAATATCTCTTACATTTTATACTTTTTTATAAATTCTTTATCATTTCCTGACTCCTAAAGCAATTATCTAAATACTATTAACGCCGAAGAGATCATTCAAAAATACAATTTTGATATACATAACATTTGTATTGGCCGAAACATTTTCAATTATTTTTTATCTATTCATTTAGCAATTATCTAAATAAAACTTAATTACTTTGAGAGCCGGAAATCCTTACACCTAATTGAAATAAGACTAATATTTACATTGAGATTATAATAATGTATTTAATATTGATTTATCTAGTGTCGTTAATGATTTGAGCTGTTATTTTTGTCAAATAGTTAAAACATCGCTAAGTATAGCAGTTATATAATCGAAGGTTACAATTTTCCAAGGAAATTAAGAACTAATGTTATTTATTTCGTATCTCAATATTGGTCATTCAATCATGGCATTCAAAAATTTTAAAATCACCGCACCCCGTTGTAAACCGTACAACAATTAAAATAAATAAGTAGATAATCATAATATAACAAAAAGAAATTATTCATTGGAAGACTAACATCACAACATAAATATTAAAACGACACGAAATCAACCAAGACAAACGCATTTGCACCAACATTTTGTAAGCCTTGTTTTATAAATCACTCTGCCATTAAACATACCCTACATTGGCATCATGTACACAATGTAATAAGAATTACTTACACCCCAGCTTACACGCAAGACCACAGAAAACGTGTACGCATGATTTTCTTGCTATAAAATACACCTAAAACTCTTAGATTCATATACACAACCCTACCTGCCCCTGGTCTCAAATAAAAGGCCTAAAAACAATTCCGATACATCCATAAATGCAACAAAAAAATCCAGAAATTTCACATGTTAAGGATTTTGTAGTTCCTTTAAGCTACCGAATGAAATTGTTTAACACCTATGCCATCAATAAAACACTTATGCTTATTTACTTGCCTACCAGATTTATATTCTTACCAAGTTACATAAACAAACTACATTTTACTTGTAGAATGAAACACCGCAAATTTCTAGCAAGCCAAAAATTGTATATTTATACTTCGTGCGATTATTTTAAAGTGAAATGTTTAAATTAATTCACATTCTGTGAGACTGCCATGTCCAGCATTGGAATCTCAATTTAATTTATACTTAGCACGTTGATCGGTCTTGCTATCTATAAAAAGTATCTATTTATTTAATCATCATCATCATTCCCTTGCCCTTATCTCACGCTAAGTGGGGTCGGCACAGAATGTATTCTTCCTTCATTCACTCCTATCACTCGTCAACTGTTCATCCACTCCTATAAATTTCATATCCTCTCTCAGACAATCCAGCCATACCTTCTTCAAATATTTGTATTTATTATAGCAATTAATAACAGTTTAATTCTACAGCAAAATGCAGCATGTCTATTAAATATATCCGTCTAAACATACTCCTGTCTCATTTGGCCGAATATTGTATGAAAGAGAGATATTATCAATCGTATACGCAAACAATAGAGATGCAGAAAGTATTGTAAAGTAACGCTTAATATTAAAACGATCTACTTATCACACTTGAGATCGTGCTCATAATGACGTTGTAACTTAACTGACCTTGGTCAACCCTGTCCAAAGTTACTTTTATGAACAGAGGACCAAAGTGTAACCCCACGTTCACACCAACTAACAGGTTGTATAGGTATACATTGAAACTTCAAAACACCATTTTAGATACCTGTTTCATACACGCAAATATTTTTTTGTATGCTAGATTAGTATAAAACATAATAGAGTTTTACATAAGTACTTAGGCACTTGCTTTGAGTGATGAGTGATGAACAAAGAACGAAAAAGCTGTAAGTATACATTACTTCATGAATTGTCAATTGGTGAGAGCGGGGGTAAAGATAATAAAGATTTTTTCAGTGTTTTGTTTTTTTTAATATGGCGTAATGTATAATAATTATAAATATATGTTTGGGTATATTTAAGCTATAAATAACTTCAATCTGAATACATTCATCTTCTTAAACACAATATCTCACATCACGTATCCTCACGGACTTATTGCTACCAATTATTAGTTTTTTTATAAGATTTTTCTGGTTTTATTAATAATTAATTAATGCATAATAAAATACTTTACTTGTTATAATCTATATCGTTTGATAATCACGTTTTATTACCGTGGCTTTTAAATGTATTGTGAGACTCGTCTTTATTGGGTTAATTTTGTACATAACTTCTTTAGCCACTTCCTGGCTGTGAACTATTGCACGTCCATTAGTCATGCACGGCTATCAATAATTCAACTAGATTTGTTATCTTACAAATATCATCGTATTATTCGAATAAAATCTGTAATCGAATTTTTTCGCTTCTACTTAGGCCATAATCATCGAATAACATTTTTTCCAATCGAATGATGTTTGTAGTATAATCGATTCAAAATTATTAGCAGTCGCCCATTTCTAATTAATTTAACCTAATAAAATAACATCTTTAACATTTAGTTATAACATTTAAATTGATTTATAACAATGACATACATTGGAGTCAAAGGTAAGTTGTGTGAGAACATTACAAAATGGTATAATGTGAATATATACATTTTTCTTGCTATGTACACAACAGGCCCCAGTTTTGTAGGTGAATGTACACAGTTATCATATTATTCATCATAATCAAATCTCTCAAATGCTTGAACTTAGTTGAAACAGATTATGACAACCACATATCAAAAACTGCAGTTGTGTTGTGGAGGCATCTTGTGATACGCCATTTTCGGTACCATTTGCATACGATTGTTGGATATTAAGATGAAGAAATGATAGTTCACTTCCATCACGGTTTAGTTACCTGCATACCCAGAAACACTATTTAACTTTAAACAATCTGTAAATTACTATCAGTGACAATAACAAAGTTAAATTTAAATGTGTAATGATAAGAAATTCTTGAGTATGGGGTATAAAATATTGGTCTTTATGGTATAAACAGAATAGCGTATATCACTGACTTCTATACATTGATTCTTACACAAGATTTTTTTAATAACTGAAATTCGCCGCAACTATAATGATCTTGGACTAGGCAGAGCTTTTGTTTTTATTTCTTCTCACTCGTATATATGTAAAGTAAAAAGAGATGGCAATAGATTTTCACCGTTGGATATGAATCTTATGATGCGTTTACACACTCGCCAAACCCTGCAAATTCCAAGCGCTTATCGTGTTCTCTGGCCTTGCACACTTTGCTTGACCTTGGAAGTGCATAAAACGTAGCATTATAAATCCATTTAATGTGTTTTAGTAAAGAAGTCAGTGATTATTACTTGACAGTGTGTATCCGTCTCGCTAACTGGCTGTTGAAGACGGTTGCAACGCGGCGGAAACGGCTGGAGAGTTCACATCTGAAACAAGTTGTTATTTAGCTTTGTCTATATATTTCAAAAAATATAAGTTTTAGACATCTTCCAACATGATCTCTTTCAAAAATTAATATTAAGATTAAAACTTGCATGATACCAGCTTCCTTCTGCCCGTTGCTTCACTCGCGTGGTATCAACATTTTAAATAACCTCGTGCTATTCCAGGCTACGATCAATATCTATTCAAAGTTTCACCTAAATCCGTTCATCGGTGCGCTGCGCTTATGCGTTTTTGAAACACACTCACAAACTTTCAGATTTATAATATTAGTTATCATCATCATTTGTCAAATGACGTCCACAGCTGAACATAGGTCTCCCCCATCGATTTCATCGATAATAATTTATAATTAGAAGTTGGCACTTACTTGTAGGTGTGTTTGCTTCAGAATGAGGCGTCAGGTTGGACTGAGCCATCAGCTTTTGTCGAACTTCTCGTATTTTCAGCTGAAGAGACATCTTTGTCGGGAATATATCCATATGAGTCGCCTAAAGAAAATAATTTGTATTAAAAGTTGAGTGAAGAAAAATATGTTTGTGATCAGTCAAGCTCAACATCTAATTAATCTTGATTCTTTTTATCTGTTACTACACTTTGTCACAAATACTTTCGTCATTTGACACAATGTTTTCGAAACTTTTATTTAGTTAGACTATACGATATGCCGATGCCAGTTTCCATTCTCACAATGTTTTCCTTTACTGTTTGAGGTTTTGATAGTTTACGAAACTACATTTCGTTTCGTTTTCTCCCATAAGTTTACTATAGTTCTTCAAAGCATCCGCTAGGGGCGTTGCAATTAAATTTATGAAAGAGGGTACTGGCTAGCTTAGTGATAAAACTCACCTGGAAATGCGTAGTAGCCTGCGTCGTCGGAAACATGCCGTGTTCTTGAAACAGCTTCAACACAAGATGGCGCCTCTGTTCGAGCACGCGGCGATGTCCCGCCTCCCCCCGCGCGCCCGCAGCCCCCGCGCCCCCCGCCGAGTGCGGCGTGCGCGGTGACATGTCCTCCAAACCTTCTGACGCTGGAAAAGTATTGGATGCTTCACAAAGGCCTGCGCAGATCAAGAAGCAATAATCGCTAAAAGCGATTAAGCCCCACATTGTACTTCGCTTTTCATGTTGTATCTGTGTTTATATTTTGTAATGTGGATCATTGTGTACCAGTACCAATGTGTACCATTGAGTGTTTTCTATCTATATATCTATATACATTGCAGCATTTAGAAATATAGAATGCGCGCTCGCGCCCTCTCAGAATGGGGAGTTCAGGGACTTATGTCTTCTAGACATTCCAACACCGGACACAGATAAACAAGTATTGTAACAGTTAGCAACAGATGGCACCTCTGTTCGAGCACGCGGCGATGCCCCGCCTCAATATTTGAGGAATTTTCATACATCACCTAGCCCCAAACTAAGCAAATCTTGGTATTTTGGGAACCATGAGTATTTTAATTCGTTTAGTTTCGGAGACTAAACTACCGTAATCCATTAGCCTTTATCGACAGATAAGACTTAGTCGGAGTCGTTTCCGATATTGCGACACTCTATAAAAGTTCCTTTGGACGTGCCCCCGATAACCCCTTTAAACATTATGGTTGCTGACTTTTTTTAATTCAAGAAAAGGAAACGAAAAATGTTTGGTGCTATCCAGAAAACACACACCTCATATTAATTCCTTACATTACAAATGTACAACAACATGAATGCAATTTGAGTTACATACCCAATATTTTATTGAATTACTTATTTCTTCTCACAAACGAGCAATCTTTAATTTCCGTTTATTAATAAGTATACGCAGCGTGCCTCACCTCTAAAGGTATCCAAGTTGAAATCGGGACCGAAGAAAGTGTTTCCAACAAGTTTGTTAGTAGTCGTTGTATGAGGCGTCCCGTACGATATAGGAGTTGGAATCCCGTTGCCATTCGGTGTTTCTGTTTCAAGAGGCGTTGTCAACGTGGTCTCTTCATCTGTGAAAATATGTTATTGAATCTGGAACTATCGTGTTGTGTCATGAACACGATAGTGTATGCGTAATGTAGTCATAGTATAGCAATTATCTTCATCGTGTAAAAATTACTTGAAATGTTTGTCTAGTTCAAATCTTGCAAGCTGAATATGACAGTATCTGATTTAGCTGAATTCTAGCATACCTAATCTTCGTTTAAAATACAATAACATGGTGACAATGATCTAATCCGATGGAATTAGGAGCTGTTCAACGGGAATCCACAATAAATAGCAGTAATACTCTTGCTCGTTTGAACTAGCTAAAAGTTTGTTTTGAAAATATTTTATTTACCAAAACCCTACTTTGATTAAATCACTGTACCTTTCATATAGTTTTAGCAATTTGGCTAATGGAAAACAGATTGATAAGGTGTCAAACATACCTTTTCCTATAACATTGTGTTTCTTCCTCATGTAAAGTTGGGGACTTCTCGGCACCACCATTCCGCTAGGGCTGCACGCTTCCGGCTTGAAGCGAGGCAACGTGCTGAATTTTTGTTGGAAATTCACTGTTTCTAGCACCCTGGGAAGTAAAATATATATTTAGTAAAGGCGACACATACAAAAATAAATCGTGATATTGCTTTGCAGTCTTTCATTTTAAACTAATTTAATTCAGGAATTGGGTTCAAATTAAAAAATATTTATGTAATTTTTGTTTTGTTATGAAAATCCCGAGAAAATCGTTAAAGACTATCCTTTCAATTGATTGTTGCTTCTTGTATAACTTATTCCAGTCGTGATGTAGCTGCGCTGCGATTGGTGGAACGTCTGTTCTTGAATATCAATATGCAACATTTCCAAAAAAAATTTAATAAATGGTAAATTTTGAAGTGAAAAGTTAAATCGGCTTAGGAATTAAATTGATACGGTCAAACGTCTATTTAAGACCCTGTATAGACAAAGTAACATACCTATCTCTTCCATCCTCATTGCCCTTTTTGAACAGGCTCTTCTTATGTCCAGGGCTGGGCAAGTCTGCGTGTTTGGGAGAAGGCGGCGGTTCTTCTTGAGATTGTATCGGGAGCGGAGTCGCGGGGCCCGGCCCGCTTTCCGAGCGGGGTATATGGTGGTCACTGCTGTTTGAACCGGTTGATGTACCTGTAAAGTATACAAATGATTAACAAACAAGCCCTTTGAGAAAAACAATCAGTGAGAGCTAGATGCTAATTTAAATGCTGAATTGATGAATTATAGCTAGAACAGAACACTCTCGACAAAGTCATCTTTTAAACACAAAAAACTAAATTGAAATCGGTTCGGTTCGTTTAAGAGCTAGGATGCCACTAACAGAAACACACGGCCAAACTTATAAAAGCCTTTTTTTTTTTAGAAAAACAGAATAACGATTTCTCTCATGTCTTTGAAGGATTCTATCCATCTAAGGGAGTAGTCAGAGGCATGTCTAAATACATTTGGCACATGCCCACATTTTACAGAATGCATTCCATACATGACAGATTACAAACCCATAGTTGCCTATCAGAATAGTAACTGGTTTCTTCACGATGTTCAGTGTAAATTACCTAACATTATAAGTCTCCTCCTTCTTCTTCTGCCTGCCCTTATCCCACTTAAGTGGGGTCGGCACAACATGTTTCTCTCTTCCATTTCCCTCTATCACCCGTTATATCAGAACTCACTCCTTTCACAAACATATCCGCATTCACACAGTCCATCCATCTTTTCTTAGGCCTACTCCTACCGGTATATCCATCCACATTCAAACTCATCACTCGTCGTGTTATATGACTCTCATCCCTCATGACATGCCCATACCACGCCAACCTTCCACTTCTCAATTTGTCAGTCACTGGCGCTACTTTCAAACTTCCCCTGATGTACTCATTCCTTATCTTATCCATTCTAGTTACTCCACACATCCATCTTAGCATTTCATCTCTGTCGCATGCACTCTTCTTTCATCCGTCACTTTGGTTGCCCAACACTATAAGTAAAACATTATAAGCAAGAAATAATATTGTAGTCTTACCCCGACTAAGTCGCTTCTGCAATGGCGCCCTTCCTAGCTGAGCTGGCGTGGGCGCGAGCGGGAATGGTCGTGCTTCTTCAACTGGGGTTTCCCATTGCCTATAAAGGGTAAGGTAAACGTAAATAGGTTCACAACTGTAACTTTAAGGCCGGCAGAAATCCACTGACGTCTTTAGGTACTGACGTACACAGTTATTTACTATAGTAACGTTAGTAGTAACGTTAGTAGTAACGTCACTGCGCAGAGGATGTTAAACTGCAGGAGTAACGCGGATGATTCACGACTGATGTGATGCATATTCGAATCGTAATCTCCGAATATGCTTCTGTGTAGCTCTTGTGTAATATAAGTTAGGGTTAAATTATGTTAAAATAATATAAATCAAAAACTTACGGTGTAGGTTTAGGCACAGTATGGTTGCTTTGGGATACTATCACAGATTGTCCACTTTGTACATTGCATAGATTTGGAGTCTTGGTTTGTTCAATCTCTGTAACAAGTTCAGTTGTTCTATTATTTTTTCTAATGAAAAAACCTTCGATAAAGAATATTAATTGATCGAAGGAATAAACATAAAAAATTACAGCCAGTTCTTTGCGATTGGTCAGTTCGCGTATCAACGTATGTTGGCAATTTTACTGATGAAATATGACTCAGTATATTTGCAATTTAAGTAAGTATTTTGCAGTAAAGAATAAATCATTGGCAATCTAGCCGGCTAGACTCTGAATACTGATTACCATGAAATATCTTGGCCAGTAACGCCGAGCTAAAGGTACTCGTAACCGGGCTAATTTTGACTCGCGCAAGGCGAATCCAAAAATTTTAATTCACCCAAAACTGCTCAACGCGCCTAAAGAAGCTTTCACTTCAAAAATTACCAGCATAATGCAATTTTTGTAGCCCGTTTACATGCCTCTTTAGTTTCACAGAAATTGATGCAAAATTGCAGCAATTATTGCACTGAAATAATCTGTGGCCGCAGTATAATTGCACCAAAAAATTTTGAAAAAACTAGCCCGTTTAAGAGCTATTACGACATGTGGGTATTTCAGCTTAAGTGTTGTACCTTGGCTTTGACTAAACGCAGGCACGTACAGCCGTTGTAACTGTACGTAATGTAGGGGAGTGTCGGGCGGCGGTTCTGCGCCTGCATTCGGCTTTAGTATCAGGTTACCTGACGCGTCCACTGATAATGTTAGTGGGCCTGACATGGCTGGAACAAATAAACTTATTTAATACATATTTTGTTTTATAGAATATAATAATATTTGTCAAACAGTACACAGCACAAGCTACGGTTAGAGGGTGGGGAGGTAAAATACGTCGAAGACTACTTGTACCTAGGTCAACTTGTGTCTTTCCAAAGCAGACAAGATCTTGAAATCGCAAGACGTGTAGAGAATGCTTGGAAGGCATACTGGGCCATGAAACAACTGATGAAAGGTACGCTTCCACTTTCACTAAAAAGGAAGCTCATGGACGTATGTGTTCTCCCTATCCTCACCTATGGCGCACAGACCTGGTCTCTGACTGATCAACAAAAGTCCAAACTCGGGGTTTGCCAGCGGGCGATGGAGCGCAGTATGTTAGGAGTCAAACTTACCGACCGCGTTCGTAACAGTATACTGCGCTCCAAAACGCAAATCGCAGACGTCGGACAGCAAGCAGGTAGATTGAAATGGGATTGGGCAGGCCACGTCAGCCGCATGTCGGATGCGTTGTGGGCGAAGACCACTACAGACTGGACGCCTCCTAACGGAAAACGACCTCGTGGTAGACCACGCCGCAGATGGAGAGATGAGTTGGATGCCTACATTAAGGAGTGGTCCACAATAGCCCAGAACAGGGATGAGTGGAGAGAGGGAAGGGAGGCCTTTGCCCTGCAGTGGGACACTACAGGCTCCTAATAATAATAATAAAAGATGGCGAGTGGGCACGTGAAGCTGGACCCTCTGGGAGCTCGTGATCGTCGTTTAAAGTCCGGTAGCACCTTACCACCTTCCAGCCGCTCACGTCCTGTTGCCCCCTTGTCGCACGAGCGACTGTTTTAGGGGGGCCCAGTAGTGAGTTGGCGAGTCTCCACCCGCCATTTTTACATGTTCGTTAACATTGTTTCGGCGGGTGTCATAGTTCCCATAGTTTCCCCAGTACCCAGTCCACTACCATCCCAAACCATAGCCCGGTAATTAGTTTTCCATATCCTCAATAGTTCTGCACAAACCGGAGACTGTTCCTGAATGCATTTTTATAGTGTTGAAGGGATAGTAGCCGGTATGTGTCTCCATCACACAAGATCAACAGTGTCAAAAAGGCCTCTGTGTGTTGGCTTCGGCCCCATGCATGCCTATCAAAGGTCCGGGACTCTATAGTTCCGTGATGTTAAACTTTGACAAACATAATAATAATAATATTTGTGTATAAGTGTGGTGAAATCTAGCCATTGACGACGTGAGCGAGTAAGTTCGTATGAGTTTGTGGCCAGCTCTGGTGACGGAGTTTTTAGGCCGCTTACGGCCTCCGTCATGGCTAATCGACTGTAAAGCCGGGACAAGAAGTTAATAATGCCACTAGCGTTATCTATCCACTAACGGACCGGTCAGAATGTTGCTTCACTTCGATGATCTGTCAATAAGGACTGAGCGAACTTCACTACTATTTGTTCAGTTTTTAGCTGACCCGCGCGCGCCTTCGTCTGCGCATTGTTTCGTCTTTGGAATCTTTGGAACTGCCTTGCACAACCCCTAAGGGGAGTTTTTCAATTTATACCGAGTTCAGAGTGAATAAAATTTTCCATAAAAACTGGACCACCCTGTATACATTTTTCTGTCATAAGAACCTTCTCCTGACAATAACAAACACAACAAAGAAAATATTAGTGAAATCGGTCCAGCCGTTCACGCGTGATGGCGTGACCAAGGGATATACGGATTCATTTTTATATATAGAGATAATCATACGTTCGCAAGAGTTTGTGGCCAGGTTTTAGGCCGCTTAATAACCAGGACCGACAATTTAATTTTGTATTTAGTTACTAGGTGTAAATCAAGTCAATTGCAAGCAATGGTCAAAAACGATATTCACCTGACGAAGCATCTCCAGCGCGTTTAACAATAGTAACACTTTTCACAAGCGCGTTACTCATCGACGTCTGCCCCATCCCTGCTTGCGACATCGACACTATCGACTGCGGCATCGACATCGATATCGAATGCGGCATCGATACCCCACTCGATATAACTTGTACATTACTATTCGTTGGTGAGTTTATTATGGAAGCTATAGCGCTGTCTAATGCAGCTTGGGTTGAAAGGCTTGGGGCGCTCAGTGATATGCCTTGAACGCTACTCGTAAGGCTTTGAGTGGAAGGCATCGATGGGTGGGGAGAGTTTGGTACGTGTTTGTTGACGGATGAAAATGCTGTCCATTGTCTGTGGTTGTCCCCTGTGAAAAAAATATTCATTAGGACACATGCGATAGTTAAAAATATAATTGTTACGGCATTAAACAAATATTATCAGGACTATCATAACCTACAAATAAATTTAATTAACCTCACACTCGCTACTGTTTGTTCCGCATGAGTGCCAATTTTGGGATCCATTTTAAAATAATACAAGTAGTGTAAGTCTAGTTGAAGCGGTTCGATTCTGTCGATTCCTAAGTCGTGGGTTCGAATCTAGGCGTACACCAATGAAACCACCACCAAAAAAATATGCACTATGTCAGTCAGTCGGAAAAAGTCGGCTAGTCCTCAAAATGTCCTCAAATTGTGAAGGAAGACATTCTGACAAAACCGGATTAGAACGTAAAAAGTTACACGTGCACGAGTCCTCTTTGAAACCCACTTAAGAACTTTCACCACACTGGTTTCAAAGAACTATTAACAAGAAGTACCTGAATCAGCGTGTGTAGATTTGAAAGCGCCTCCCGTTGGCTGGAACACTTTGGAGCCGCCCGGACTCGACGCAGTAATGCCTCCAAGCAAGTTGTCTGATGAGCCAGCTCTGTAACACATTTAGGGATTCACTCCATCTTATTTCTTCAGCGAAATAACATACTTATTAGCAACGCCATCTATTGCATTTAACTGGAACTACCAACTCCCCATACACGTCCCCCATGATTGATATAGAAATTTTTTATGTCATAAGAACCTTTTCCTGACAATAACAAACACAACAAAAAAAATAATGAAATCGGTCCAGCCGTTCACGCGTGATGCCGTGACCAAGGGAAATAGGGATTCATTTTTTTTTATATATAGAGATTTCGATATTGTAATTGATACTCTTTTTGGCATGGCGGGCGAATGAGACACGAGATGTGTTCGGTGCTCGCAGATGTTTTTTTTTTAAATCTAATCTAGGCATTCACGAAGAGTGACTTGCGCAATTACGCTTTTACGTTCATAAGTTCCAATTATGAATTATATAATTTATATGTGATAAGCTATTCACCTGGCTTTGATCGGCTTAGGTCGCCTTGTGTGGTCGTGATGAGTCAAATAGTCCCTCGCCTCGATGCCTTCTGAGTCGGAGTCAGTGACTTTTTCTCCGCACTTTAGATCAATCTCTAGATTTGGTTGGATCGCCGGTGGAGGTTCTTCGATAGCCGCTTGGTTTATTTGTAAAGGCTAGAAAGGTATGATATTAAATGGGGTAAATAATCAATCTGAGGGCAAATCTAAACGACTATATACGGAAAAATGTTAGTAATTACTTAGATTAAAAAAAAAAATGAATTAGATTTAGTTATTCAATTGGTTTATACAGGGTGTAAAAAGACTACTCCCGAAAACTTCAAGGGGTTAAAGTACCCATCAATATAAACAACTTTTTCTAAGGAACCAACACTGTGAGCGCAAAAAAAAACAGCTGTTCCATACAAAAGTTCAATACGTACTTGGCTAAAATGTATGAAACAGCTGTTTTTTTTTTTCGCGCTCACAGTGTTGTATTCTTAGAAAAAGTTGTTTATATTGATGGGTACTTTAACCGCCTGAAGTTTTCGGGAGTAGTCTTTTTACACCCCGTATATCGCTTATTTGGATTTTCTCTCTGATACCAAACAAATAGGTACTTCAAAGCAACTATGGCTGGATTTTAATGGAATATTCAAAAACCCTTTCATGTAAAATATATTGCGGTCATCAACGAAAGCACTCATATCATTTTTTTTCCATATTTCGACTAAGTATAAAGAATATCCGTCGTTCATCATTCTTTATAATTCGACTTAAAAAGCTTTTATTACATTTTGTACGAATTAGTTGAAATATCACAAAATTATTTGATTTGATTGCTTGACGATGTAAGCTACCATCATGCTAGTATTTTTTTTTTTATTAGTATATTAGTATAGTATTGAACAAGCTTTACCATCTGATCATCATCACTAAGCTGCGGCGAGCCGATATGGTTGTACGCAGCGACCGTCACCGGCACATCGGTGTTGATCGTCAACACACCACTGTTCGCCACTTCCGATGGTGTCCGAGGGCTCTGAGAATAAACATCAATATGTCATCATCATCATCATCTTCCTGCCCTTTTCCCACATTATGTGGGGTCGGCACAACATGTGTTCTTCTTCCATTCTCCTCTATCAGCCGTCATCTCAACACTCATTCCTTTCTTACTCATGTAATCCTTCACACAATCCGTCCATCTTTTCTTTATCTCTCTTTTCATTATTGAAAACTTTTGTTCTTCTCATTAGAATTAAAGTTACCTGTGGCATAGAGCCAGTAGGGTCCCGGCTGCTCGACGATTTCCGACGATCCTTGTTACACCATTTCCATTCTGGGTGCGCTTTGAAGTGAGCTTCCTTCACCTAAAATAAAAGTTACGTTTTAAAAAACAGACTTCAATGTAGGGTTGACAATTACAAGCGAGGATGAGATTTTCCAAGTTTTATGGGAAAAGTATCAATTCCTGACAAATAAAATTTATATGGAACTATCCAAGTATACCCTGGTTTGGTATCTGCTTGCCTTCGACTTTTTTTTAACTTTTTGTCTACAAATCCCCTGCCTCCACTCGTATGAGATGCTTAGGGGATTTTTAGTCAAAGGGGCTTAAGAAAAAAAAAACAGTGGCACTCCGGGAGTGCCGACAGAAGTGAAAACTTGAACGAGTGTCGCGACTTCAATGATATAAATAAATAAAGTATAATAAAAATAAAGCTTATAAATATAATTGCTTTTTATCAATAGTACTGACCTCGCTAGCAAGTTCGTTATACTTCTGCTTCTCCTCAGGCTTGAGTGAATACCACCACTCGCCGAGTATCTTGCTGACAGTGCGGTTGTCTTGGTTCGGATGCATTTGATGCACAATCTGACGGTGACGTTTTGAGAATATCATAAACGCGTTCATCGGACGTCTGATGCGACTACGCTCCTTCTGCAATATAAAAATATAATCAACAAAAGCTTCTAAAAATAGTTGTATGAATCTTAAAACAAACACTTTCTCAAGTTGAGAGTGCATTCCACTAGCGACCCGAGAATATGGGTCGCTAGTGGAATGCACTCCCAACTTTCAACTAGTTGATTTTTCGTTTCTGAAAGATTTTATTTAACAACACGGCCTCGCTCACATGGTACCTTTTTAGTAGTAGTAGATTAATATGCTATCCGAAACCACTATTATACTAATAGGTGTACTATTTAAAAGATCATTCAAATCGGTCCACTACGGTTAAGACGTTATTGAGACACAAACATCCAGACATCAACATTAATGGTATAGTAAAAGATACAGTTCGCCCAACGGATCTAGGCATTCGTGAAGTTAACCGTTTGTCTGCGCAGAACAAAACAAAATCCATACTAATATTCTAAATATTCTAATGCTGAAAATTGGAAGATTAGCGAGTTGATATGTTACGCAGCCCAAAACGCAACGATAGCGCGATCTAATTTGTTCTGTGTCGCCATCTATTATGTAGTAAATTGTCTGTCTGTTTGTTACCTTTTCATGCCTTAACCACTAAACAGATTAGGCTGAAATATGACATGGATAAAGATTATGTCCCAGAGACGGACATAGGCTACTTTTTTTTTTCAAAAGAAATAAGAGTTGAAAGTTTGTATTTGGGGTCTTAAAGTTCCAGTTAAAGGCAACTAGATGGCGTTGCTAACCTATGGCTGAGGTCGAGATGACGCTACTATTGCTTTTTTTTTTTAATTCTTGAAAATCTTGCAGCTTTCAGTTCTATTAGAGGTTTTCAAGCATTTTATTTTGCTGACGAAGTCGCGGTTTTGTATAAAAAAGCGGTCACTGCGCAGACAAACGGCTAACTTCACGAATGGCTAGATCCGTTGGGCGAACTGTAATATAGTAGGATTAGTAGCATTAACCTTCTCGTTAGTGCTAGCCGGTGAGTTGAGCGCGGAAGCTTGCGAGTGACGCTTGGGATCGTCTACCGCGCCCGGAGACTCCTCACTTTCAAACACCTCATCGTCTTCGTCGGTACACATCGATGTCACTGGATCTAGAATAAACATCTGTCTTTTACAAAGTCCTGCATAGCAATTCATACTTCAGCAGAAAAAGCCGTGTTGACCGAATGGGGTTGTATCTCAACTTTCAATCCGAAGGTTGTGGGTTCGAATCCCGGCGTGCATCAATGGATTTTGCGTTTCGTAAAATTTATATACGCTTTAACACGTGCTCTAAACGGTGAAGGAAAACATTGTGAGGAAACCAGTTAGTGTTCTTATAGGCGGCAATGTGCTTGCAACCTGTCACGTATGGAATACTAACTTCTGCAAGATGTGGGCAGGATCAAATATGTTTGGACATGCCTCTGACTACCCCCCTTAGACATCTTCAAAGGATCTGGAATAAGTAACATAATTTTTTTTTTATGTTACTTATTCCAGATCCTTTCCAGATCTTTTTAGATCTGAGAGAATGTCTACCGCACCTTGGGGATACAGTCGTGAACCTGTTTACGTTTACGTTTTTACTTCAGCAGAACGCATATGCGAAGAAACCGTTCCGCTGTTCAACGGAACGCAACCAATCGTAGCAGGAAACGTCAGTTTTGGACGGAACGGTTTCGTTCTAAAGTATGAACCGCAGTGCAGACGTGAGTATTTGATTACTAGGAACGTCGTCGAACGAAAATAGAAACTACTTGGTGAATATGAATAGTTCAGATTACATATCAGAAACTAGCGACGTAATTAGTCGGGTAGTTTCCGATAATAAAACCTTTTCGATGAATTAAAATACTCCTGTTGGGCCAACACTAGCATTTCCCGATCAAGTATAACATTGGCACAACTCCCAAGATATTAATTATGTGGTAAATTACAAATAACATACAAAAAATAACCACAAATTTCGATTCTAGTTACTACGCATCTTTCACCGGTTCATTGAACTATTAAAAAAAGTTTTTTTTTACTAAGTCAAATGTGAGTTCCTCAAACCTAATAAGGTTTTCAGGGAAAATATTATGATTAGTAAAATTAATCCTCCCAAAAGTCGCCGAAAAACCACTCACCACCATTCTCAGTCTTGATATCCTCCGCCTTGATATGTGCGGGCGTGTGCGGGGTGTGCGGGGTGTGGGGTGTGTGCGGGGTATGCGGGGTGTTGGGGGTGCGGGGGGAGGGGAGCGAGGGCGCGGGGGGAGGGGAGGTCGCGGCTAGCAGGGGTACGAGGGAGTGCCAGGGAAACGCCCCCGTTGACATGTTGCCTGATACTGGAACAAAAGGTATTGATAAATATCATTTTCGTGGTTTAAATTAGTGCACGAACGGAGCCTTAAGGCGCACTTATAATCCTTTCACTATACTGGTATAATAACTAGTCACACGACAAGATGGTTTAAATTTAACACTAACAAATAATTATAGGCGCCTGAGGAATGTTAGGTGAACTTTTTGTGAAAAATTATATCATTGCTATTTGTATATTGCTATTTCTATGTATGTATGTATGTAAGTAAATAGATAATTTTTCTATGTACCCTATCTATAGTCAAAATAAACTGTAAATTGTTTGAAGATACTGTCACATTTGAATTTGATTAAAATGGATGTTTCTTGCAAAACTTACCAATAATCGCAGTGTGCGGAGTGGGGGGGGGCAACACTGGTAGCAATTGATTAGGGTGCACGATTACAGCACTACTGTTCACATTGTTTACCTGAAATAGGCACATTATATTACTTATTTACATAAACGATATATCTATAAAAATAAAAATGCTATGTATGTGGGTAACTTAAATTACTTGCTACGATCCTGACACACATTGTTTGCTCTCATTAGATTTTTCATAAAACAAATATTTTTGCCACTGTGTAAGGTACCGTCAGCAAAGAATGTGGTCTACCACTTTTGACAACAGTTTCTGTGAAATATAACTATCGCTGGGCTATCGCTAAGGTTTACTTTTCTAACTGATATAATAAAATAAACTTTGTTGTTTCATGCATGGCATTCAAATGAACCTCAACCGTAGGGCCACAATTTTTGCAGAGTGTAAAGCTTATGTTCAAAATCATGGCCACATCATAAATTTAAACATTTTTAGAAAAGAAGTAAATAAACATTGGAGTACATAACTAATATACACAAGAAACTGCAATAATATGTCTACCCCTCTGAACATGAGTGAACTGTCATAATCTCTGCAGCCATTGCAAAAATACTCAAGGGATCCTAAAGAACTCACATTGACATGGTCACCATTGTCCATCCGATGGTCCATTTCTGGTTCGTTATTGTTGATGTGTTGGGCGAACTGATTCATCTTCTGTTCAGTCTGAAAAGGTGTGAGAGCGTTTAGTAAAATTTGTTATAATTAATTAGCATCAGCCTATTAATAAGTTCGTATGAGTCAGTAGCTAACTCTAACTTAACGGCTTACCTAATAGCCGGGACCTAGAATTGAAAGTGCCCTCCGAAGCACGGAAGCGCTCAGTTGATAATACCACTGACGGTCACCCATCTTACTGACTAATACACGTTAAATTTTTTCATCAATAGTATAGTAGATGATGTTACTGATTAATTATAACACTGATATAAAATTGGGAAAAACATCACCAAAAGTACAACAATAAAATTGATCTGTTAACTACACCATGACCACCTTGTAAATGAGATTTCGCTAAAACACTTTTTACTTATCTCTCTCTGAGTGGAGAAAGGTAACAGTTCTTAAAGTTATTTTAAACTATTGTGTTAGACAAAGCAATGTGGCTACTATTGTTACAGCCAAAATCTATTGTTAGATTTGTTCTAGGAAAATCCACTTGGGCGTCCATTACAAGGATATTACTAGAAATCTACAATTTTAGTATAAAATGGTGCGAGGAATGTTTGTACGATCGTTTTCAATCTCACGGCTGAGTCGATTATTATCGAACTTAACAATTTTTTACCCGACTTAAATTAGGTAAATTTATCATTCCCGATATTGTATTGTCATTTGATTTTTTAAATTTATTTCATACATTAGCCCGAGCGTAGACGGGGCTGGCCTCTGATAATAACTAAATAGGACACAACCTACGTATGAGATAGTGTCGCGAGTTCAAAAGGATTATCTATTACTCAGAATTTGAAGTGCAATAATCTGCATGCGATAACGTAACTGGGTCGATAAATTAATAGAATTTATGATATTTTTGTTGCAAATTTAGAACGTACACTACTTAGGTACTTATGTTCTTATTTTTTTTATACAGAACATACACAGTGCATGCACCTATTGACATATTGCACTACTAATGCAACGTAGAATTTATAATGTTGAAATCGATCTCATATACGTAATTAATTTGAAAAAAGGCTATAGACGGCCGAATCAGTTTGGATTCAACAAAAAAAAAACACGGATTCACACACAAGTATAAAGAATCCATACTAATATTATAAATGTGAAAGTAACTCTGTCTGTCTATCTATCTGTCTGTCTGTCTGTTTGTGTTACCTTTTCACGGCCGAATCACTGAACAGATTAGGCTGAAAATTGGCATGGATGAAGGTTTTATCCCAGGGAAGGACATAGGCTTTTTATCCCAAAAAATTCCCGAGAGACCGCGGGTCACACCGCGGGAGCGCAGCTAGTAATGTACATAAAGGGAAAATTCCTGCATTTTTGATGCAGAAAATAGAAAAATGATGCACACGTGACATGAAGACGTTCTAAATAAAAGTGCAACTTACTTGAACAGTCTCCATCGGTTCATTCTTGATCAGTACAAACTTTTTCTCATTCGGGATCACATAGAACTTCTTCAACAAGTCTTTAGCGTCAGTATCGACGACAGACAACAACCTCGTCGCTTGAAGCGGAGCTGGTTTCACAATCCTCTTATCTTCCATCATTCTATTCTCACTTATCTCCGGTAGTCTATCAATCATGTTGCGTAAAACATTCGATTGGGGTACAGAGTGGTCTTCTTCGTCATAGTCCCGTTGAAGAAAGTTGTTCAATGGCGATAAATCTCTTCTATATTCGTGTATACCGTTCCTTATATGCATCGGCTGACGGTAGAGTTCTTCTATTCCATTATTGAGTGGAATGTTTCGGTTTAGGACTAAGTTGTGAGGGAAATCGTTGGTGTTTTGTATCGTGTTTTGTATGCTTGTTTGTATGTTGTGTATACTTGTTTGTATGTTAGAGTTTATGTTGATTATGCTGGTAGGGTGAGAAAGGGAAGGGGCACTGGTTTGTATAGGAGTTTGGTGGCTTAGTGATGATTGTACGCAGATGTTTGGTTGAGATACGTTGTTCATAATGTGGTTTGTTTGGAGAATTGGTTCGTTTCGACTCGGCGGTTCTACCTGCGAATTAATTTTAGTTATAGCATACATGTAATTGATATAGGCTGTTGCTATACACCCCTACTTATTATTACCAGAAAAAATTTAAACGTGGTCTCGGTGTCTGCTACTGATCACATTTATGTAGTTCAAACTAAAAAAAAAAAAAAATGAGAGAGACGACATGGATTTATGATAGCTACTGCGGTTTTACTGACTGCGGATGATGCGGGAGCATAGTTTGAATAAGGTTTGTTGTACCTATAACTAACTATAACTATACTTATTAGTATAGTTTTCATAAAATTTTGTTCGGTTTGGTTGACTACAATCATCGCGAACTTAATTCTGACCATGCCATTATCATTTTCTGGATCTGCTGTAATTGTTCTTAATTTTTTTTTGGTAGTTACAAAATAGCGGTGTATAATGGTGTGTTTCATAAAAAAATTAAGTAAGAATAATGTCATAATTACATAACAAAATCATTTTTTATGAAACACACTATTCATATATTTGGATTGCGTCGAACGATTTTAATATATTGTCTTCAAGGAATAACAAACTTGAAAAGGAGTCGGAGATACAATTTCAAACCCTTAGCACAAGCCCAGTCTTTACAATATTAATTTAAGTTACATTATGTGAACTGGCAAAAATACCTGATAATGATAGTTGGGTCCCGGTGAAACTCTGATGACGCTGGTAGCCACTCCACTTACAGGAGAACTCACTCTGCCAGGCCTCACCAGTTCAGGTCTGTTCAAATAAAACATTTTTTTAAATGGAAACTACCGACACAATTCGAGGCATAGTTACGATAACGAATCAGCCTTTCGAACATATTAAAATGCCCACGGCTCTTTTTTTTATACATTATTTAATTATCCACTACGAGTATAACACTTTTTTTTTTCATTTATAGTAAAAACAGGTAGAATATAAGATGAAAAGTTTGACTTTCATTTTCCCCTAACCAAACCTACCAATCCTCTCTTCTCACAGTACAGTCAGCAATGAAAGTCGATTAACAGTTGGATGTTTAAAATGGCTTTTGCTTTCGAAAACCAAGAAAAATCAACTTTTCTTAGGAAATGATTATGAACCAAGATTTTTTCTTCAAATATTATTAAAAATGTTGGTGTTACGTACATGATGTTACGGATTTCGGAAATATTAAGATTTGTGAAACATAAAATGTAAATCGACTTTCGTTGCTGACTGTACATACAGTACTTTCAACGGAACAATTTTGTATGAAAAAGCGCCAAAGACAAACAGCTAACTTCACGATGCCTAGATCCGTTGAACGTAGTGTTTATTTTCAAGATTTTGCTAAACTTACCGTATAAGATGATGGTGCGTATAAGAAGGCTGCGAGTGCGGTGGTTGCGGTGAAGAGATGGGCACAAACACGTTACTTCTGAGGCCACTGTGCGGGGAATTCCCGCCGCCCACGGGAGACGCGCCGGGGCTTCCCGATCGGGAACTGCCCAGGGATACTGGAAATAAAATAAACAATTATAAATCAAGCTGGTAATCAATTAATAATTTTTTTTATTAAATCCTATCCTTCTCCTACTGCTGGGATATCTATCATAGGTACCAAGTCTAGCCCGGGTAAATAAAATAATCGAGATCAGAATTTAGATTGAACTAGAAGTTAGATTGGAACTTAGATTAGAACAGAAGTCAGATTAGGTTGAAGTTAGATTAGGCTAGTGGATATTAGATAAGAAATTAGATAAGATTAGAAGTTAAATAAGATTGGAACAAGATAGATTGGATAGAAGTTTGATTTGAAGTTAAGATTAGGTCAGAAGATACATTAACGCAGAAGTTAGATAAGATTGGAACCTAGATTAGACTAGAAGTTAGATTAGATTGGAACTTAGATAAGTTTAGATCAGAAGTCAGATAAGATGTTAGATTAGACTAGAAGTAAGATTAGATTACAAATTAGATTAAATTACAACTTAGATTACAGAATTTAGAGTAAGAGAAAGATAGATTAGACTAGTCTAATCTACTTAAATATAATCTAAGTTCTAGAACTTAGATTATATTTAAGTAGATTAAAATGCAGATAACTTACCCAGCATATTAGCAGCCTCCGTCTCATCAGAGTCGAACCGCCCAGTGACGCGGTAGTTTGGCGGAGTGGTGTCTGATTCACGAGATGTTTCATCACCTTCCACTCCCGTACCACTTGATGATAGAGATTTACTGCTGCTTCTGTAAATACAATTTAAATAAATAAAAAACTTAGGCCTCTACATCCATACATTTATACAACGTCAGCAGGCGAACTAAGGAATCACTCATCGGGACGCTGTAATGAATACCTGTGACATTTTTATAGGCTTGCCCAGCACCTAAACCATTTTCCCACAGGAACGACAACGTCGACAACATAAAAAATAAAAACATTAAACATTATCATCATCCACAGCCTGACATCTCCCAATACCTTGTTTATTAATTTTGTGCCACTACACAAAAATATGCTGGTCGTACATTTGTCAAGGCCAAAGTTTTCTAGAATTAAAACAAGCACATGGGCTTGCAACCCGTCACGTATGGATTACTAACTTTTCTAAAATGTGGGCATGTACCAAAAACTTATTTGAAAATGCATAGTATTGTAGGGGTAGGCAAAGACCACGAATTTCCATGGATCACGTGATCATATTTTTATAATACCTTTGCTGTGGCGTATGAGCGGATCCTTGTGCCAAAGGTGTATTACTGGATCTCGTCACACCTCGCAACGACAGATGCCTTGAACAGAACCCGCGTCGTTGACTCTCCTTCGTGCATCCATCCTTGGAACAGAGCCGTCTCCATTGCTTCCCGTTAAACTTCTTACGGATGCCAGTTGGTGTTGATACTACATCACCTTTCTTGTATTTGTGCGGGGTTGCCGCTTGAGATCTAAAAATAATTAGGCTAAGTTAGGAAGGCTACAGGTATTTTAGTCAATATGTGTAGAACTAATTAGCTGCGGGGTTATATCGTGTGAGTAGGTGTTACTGTCTTAATAGAATAGATAAATAATCTATAGCTTTTCTATGTAGCCGGTCTATCTATATATTCTATTAAGCCAGCAAAACCCACTGCTGGGTAAAGAAAGGACCTTCTCGACCACGCCACTCCTGGCGGTTTTGTGCCATCCACTACTCTCCTATTGGATATATAAGGATAACAAAAGTTTAAGTAAAAAGTTGACCAAAGGGTTCCCTTTACTTAAGAGTAAAGTACAGTACGCACAACCGATCTTTGTCTGTCTGAAGTTAGGTGCACTAAACGTCGTTTCATCATCATCTCCCTTATCCTACGCTAAGTGGGGTCGGCACAACATGTCTTCTTCTTCCACTCACTCCTATCACTTTAATATTATTATCTTTATTTATCGTTTATCAATCGTTAAAAGTAGGCGAGATAGCACGATGTAACAAACTAAGCGAGTGAGCGAGGCAGCTATACAATTGTAAGTTCATATAAGTCAGTCTCAGTGGCCGCTGGAGACGGAATTTTAGGACGCCTTAAGGACTCCTTCATGGCTTTAACTTAATAGCCGGGACCGACAATTTAACGTCCCATCGAAGCACGGAAGCGCTTAGTTGATAATGCCTGGCGTTCCCATCCACTTACTCCGAACGTTGAAAGCTTCGACTATCACTTGAAGCTTACCTAGGAGTAGGCGGTTGAGATCTGGGTGTGAGGCAGCGCTCCAGTAAACTGGATGTGCTGCCCCGACTTTGTAAACTGCTACGTTTGCTGTTACTGCAGTCTGCAACAAACAAAATCATCATTATTACCTCCCTGACTCATCATCATCAGCCTATGGCAGTCCACTGCTGGACATAGGCCTCCCCTAGTGCGCGCCATTGCGCCCTGTCCTCAGCTCGACGCATTCAGCTTCTGCCAGCAGCCTTTCGCAGATCGTCACTCCACCTGGCCGGAGGGCGTCCTACATTACGTTTGCCAAGTTGCGGTCTCAACTCAAGAACTCGTTTACCCCAACGGTTATCGGTTCTTCGGCAGACATGGCCGGCCCACTGCCACTTCAGCTTGCTGATTCTCCTCCCTCCCTGAGTATCGTACTTATATTTATATACAGGGTGTAAAAAGACGTCTACCGAAGCCGAAAGGGGTAGGTACAGCATCCCAACACACAACTAAATCCAAAAGGATTTTCCGAAAAAAAAAAACATTATATCCGGAGTCGGAGAAAATAGCGTTTGAAGATTACTTGCTGGCTTTTGAGTTTTAGCCGTTTTTTTCTTTTAAAAATGAAATTATTAGGTAGGTATGGTCTTATTATGTTGTACTAGTAGTCTATAACCGGTAATAACATAAAATGATGTAGCTAAGTCAAAAAATAATTTGCGCTTTTTTTTCGCTAAATATGTTTAGAATAATGGTCTGATTGCAACCCCTCAGTTTTCGGTAGTAGTCTTTTTACACCCTGTATACAAGGATTTTCTCTTCCACTCTTCTCCACCGATGTTTGAATATTCACTCCTTTCCCACGTCGTTTTACACACAATCCATCTATCTTTTTTTGGTCTCTAACAATATACCAATGAGAAGAATGGATGGTTGTATCAATGAAATTCGTCCCTCTATTATTTTCTATAACCCTATATTTCTTACTTCCTTCGTCGCCACCACTTGCACCACCTTTCATTTTTATCGAATAAACTTTGATTGCCATTCCCTCTAATTTTTTAAATTATAGAAAAGTCGTCACTTCTTCTACTCATCGCGTCCCAGTTCTGACGAACCAGTGTGATGAAAGGATTTTAAGTCGTCACTCACCCATATGAGACACGTCATTCGGAAACATGATATCTTCCCTGCGGAGATCGTCATCGCTCTCCCCGTAATCGTCGAAGGCACGTTTCCTGATATCGTCGATGGATCCGTTTGAGAGAGCGCCTACATTCACCACGCCAGGACCGGCTCCGGGCATCGGCGATGACGTGTAGAAATTATCGCTACCCATCTGTGTTTTAAGATATGTTTATGATAAATTGTATGTAGTTGATATATGATAGCTTAAGGCAATTCTTTTGAAAAGTTATTGAACAAAGTCAAAGTCAAAAAGCATTTATTCAGTAGGACCGCTGGGATCACTTTGAAACGTCTTAAAACTAGGTGATTCTCCTGTTCCTTCGCGACCAATACCGTGAAGAACCAGGGCAACAAACACGGTTTGGGGCCTACCTAGGGAACTTCCTGGGTATCGGTGAAAAGAGTACCCATTGAATGAGTAAAAGCAAGTAAAGAAAATGTCCAGACAGCTAGAGTAACCATGTTTTCAGCTGACTGAAGTCTAAGGTGCTAAGACACTTGATCTCGAAGAATTTCTCATCCAATTTATTTTTGTCTGACAATAATCTAGTCTGTTGTGTTAGGTCCTCTTGGGAGTGCTTCCAAAAGAGCCAAAGTTTTAGCAAAAAGCTAACATTTTAGCTAGTGTGTAAGCGAGATAACAAGATAACAGAACACTAGCTGCTACTCCAGCTAACATAGCAACGTTTTTTTAGTGCAATGCAGTTCAAAAACCGCCGGGAAAGAGTTTATTAATCCCCCTGATGTCACTCATTAGTATACCAAGCACAACGGATCTTTAGCTCTCTGAAGTTAGGTGCAATAACGATTGCGCAGGTTTGGTAGAGTAAGCGAGATAGCACGATTTTAGGCGTCATCAAAAGTGTGTTCTGCGCAGCTACTTCAGAGGGCTAAAGAACGATTGTGTGTATTATACCTGCATAGGTGTCTGATGCATCCGTAACTGCTGTGAGTGCAGAGAGGAATGTGATCCTGCATCCTCCAGCTCGTCGGCCCACGGCGGCTGCAGGAGTCGAATATCGGCGCGTTTCACTTCCAGTTCTAAGGAGTCCTTGCACTGGACGTCACCGATCTATTGGATTTTGTACTTTAAAGTTATCTGCGTAAGAGCCAGATTACAATCCCTAAATACCACAAGGTGAGGTTGATGGTAGGTACAATATAATAGTTATAAGCGTAAGAGAATAGAGGTTTTGGAAGTATTGCCATTGCCTTATACATTTTTGTTTTACTCTAGTTACTAAGTACTCACCCTGACAGTAATCCTTCTTATAGGCGAGTTAATCACATGCACCACAAAACCTTTCACAAACACATTTTGCACATTTTCCCGGCTGGGATCCGAAGTCCTGACCACGCATGCGGAGCCAGTCAAGAGGTGGCTCATTTGTGGGCACGCGTCACTTATCACATCGTTTTTATTCAAACCGAACACGTCAAAGTATTCCACTGGCTCGTTCTCATAACCGTCTAGTTCCACGATCACTTTACAACCTTCCGCCTGACGGATCACACCTGGTATATAGATACCCCTGTGCTTGGCCAACACCCTGTGATCACGCCATTCCGAGATATCGATGTTCGGGTATAGGGAGAAAGGTTTGATGTCCTGAGGAGGCGATTGATGCTGGACAATCGGAGAAGGCTGGAGCACTGTGCGTTGGTAGCTGGGGTTCGGGTGGTATTCCACGGGAGGAGGGATCGATACGGTGTTATTGTTGGCACAAGTTGTTTGAATCATCTCTTCTAGGACCGAAGGGTCGAATTTGCGCTTCTTGGGCAGGTTTCTCACAGGAGCCTGCGTTGGCGTTTGCTGGGCAGGCGGCTGTGGCGCATTACCGCTGCTGGCGGTACCAGGGTTGGTTGGATTGGCCATCGTTATGTTCGGAGTGGGGTGCGAAGAGGATTGAGAAAGGCTCACTGTGCCAACGCTGCTTATCACCGAAGCAGGAATCTGTTGATAAAACAGGGAAATTAAAAACGGTCATTCGATACGGAACATATATACAGTAACATAACTTATTGTGTGTTCATTGAGGAAAACGTTTGAATGTGGATATCTTATTTACTATGAATGTAATTACAAGCCTTTTAAGCAGAGCGATAAGAGGTTCCATAAATAAAACGCTATTAGCAGCACTACAGTGTTAAAGTAGTAAGTATTCGTTTTCAGTATGTAGAAGGATGTAGCTAGACCGAAGTATAATTTAAAAATTCAATAGGAAAACCTTTGGAATAGTAGCTTTATTAGTAGCGCTGCAGCACCTCTAAGTTGCTGCAGCACACGCTGAGTGGTGTCCATTTTTGTTTATAGTATTAAGTTAGTATAGTTCCTAATTGTATTTTATGTTTATGAAACACAAAATAAATGTTTTTCTTTTAAGGCGGTCGCAGACTTATCCGCGCCGAACTGTCAATTCAATAGAAGAAATGCTGAGACGTCAGAAGCCAGCCGCATTTTCTGACGTCATAACATACTTGAATAACCATAACTACCTACATAGATCTTTTTGCATGTAGCCTTATATGCGCCAGTATGGATACTGGCGCTTCCGTTCTTCACTGTCGGTCTCTGCTTTTAAGTCATGCCATGAGGAAAATAAGGCTAAAAACACCGTCACCAGAGTTGGCCACTGACTCATACGAACTTACGAACCGATCAGTTGCTTAACTTCAACGATCTATCATCACGCCTTCACGAGGACTGTACTTATGTTACGTACCTGATCGTCGATGTCTATGGAGTGCGTGCGATAGTGCGAGGGAGCGGGCGCGGCGGAGGCCTGCGGCTGCGGGGCGCCGCCCGCGTGCCCGCGCTGCATCACCGCCCCGCTACCACTGATCACTCATTGCTCGGACCTACCACCTGGAACAATGGAAAATAATATAAGGCCTTTCAAGAAGCTTTCCGTTTTCAACTACTCAAACGTGAACAACTCTGACGCAACACAAAAAGAAAGGTTATTTAAGTTTATAAATAACGATATGTTTATGAGTGAGTTTACGGTATTTTTCTTTTTGTCGTGTCGTGCTACTTAGTTTTTACCCGACTGTCAAAGGAAGGGTTGTTTTTTAAAATATAAGGGCGCCTGAAAGAGGCTCCTTTCTTGACGCATGTTTTAAATCTATGGCATAAGAACGGATTTTAAAATCAGTTTTATTTTGGTTTGTTTTAAGTTACGATTCTTCGTTATTCTCGATTCGAATGCATTCAAATGAACTGTGAACCGCTCAATCGCCTTGCTGAACATAGATCATTAGTGATAATTTACTATTAAAACCTCACAAAATGCGATTCTCTCGCATAGCTGCTACTAAGTACTAAGCTTCAAGCATTTCGTGAAGGAACAGGAGTAGAATCACCTAGTTTTAAGACGTTTCAAAGTGATCTCAGCGGTCCTACTGAATAAATGCTTTTTGACTTTGACTTTGACTTTGATTTGCAGAATTAAAGGGATTACCAGTATAACACATACAACCGACCGAGCGTGTTTAACAAAATACGTAGGCAAGTCTGGCTAAACAAAATAAGCAAACGCTAATGAATAACAAGCACAAGAGTTCGATTAAAAATGCAACAAATATAATGAATGGAAGTAGCCACGCCCACTTTATGAAAATGTCACGTAGCAGTGTATTGAAATTATAGAAGTCACAATCACACGGCGAATATCACAAAAATGTTCCGTAGTTCGTTGCTAACTCAGGCCATAGATAGCCAACGTTCATACTCGCTAATACATCTGGCTATTCCGTGGTAAAAAGCTTTACCAACTCTACAAAGCGAGCTAATTCTGTTCCATTTTTAATGAGACAGATCTAAAGGTAGACTTACCATAGAATCTAGAACTTATTAATGTGGTTAGACACAATACAGGTTGCTTAATGTATTAGGTATATTATGTGAGTCGCGATCCGCTTGGTAACATCTATTTTAGGATTCAGATTATATGAACATACTCTTGTTTTTACTTAGCGTAAGCAATTACTTCTCACGTGTTCGCATCGAGCTGAAACGTGAGCTATCAGAATATCGGATAAGAGGCGAGTGGGAAGTGAAATAAAACGAAAACATTTCACCACTTTCGAGGGGAAAGACGCGAAGCATCATTGAGCTTAGCTGCATCGTCCCTTTTAAGTAATTGGCTCGAAATTCACTGACACGTACTGCTATGTTGGCATAGGTCAAAAGAAACCATGATACAAGCACTGCATATATCAAAAAGCATGGTTTTTATTAAATTTTGACAAAATGTAAGGTTATTTGCAATGTTTACATGAGCCAACTTTACGGAGTTTTAGGCTGCTTGAAAGCCTTTAGCCTACTTAGTAATTTTTGTCCGGTTAAGAAAAAGGAAAAATTTATGGGATAAAATAACTTGTTTATGTAGGTACATATACATTAAAATACGACACAGGTTCACGACTGTATCCCCAAGGTGCGGTAGACATTCTTTCAGATCTTACTTATTCCAGATCCTTTGAAGATGTCTAAGGGGGGTAGTCAGAGGCATGTCCTAACACATATTTTGATACATTCCCACATCTTGCAGAAGTTAGTATTCCATACGTGACAGGTTGCAAGCCCATCGCCGCCTATAATAACACTAACTGGTTTCCTCACGATGTTTTCCTTCACCGTTTAGAGCACGTGTTAAAGCACATATACATTTTACGAAACGCGGAATCCATTGATGCACGGCCGGGATTCGAACCCACAACCTTCGGATTGAAAGTCGAGGTACAACCCCATTCGGCCAACACGGCTAAAAAATACGACAATATTCATTAATGAGGACGTTATGAAAGGAGCAGGTGTTTAGCACCAGGTAAAAACACTTACATCAGTATAAGACTTATAGGAATGCACAGGTTGTCTACATTGAATTACCTACCTATTTTAAAAATATGAGTATTGAAGATAGCCCCTATATTGCACCGCCAAGCGCCAGTGCATAGGAAAACATCAGAAAGCGCAATGCGAAAAGATAGATGTTTCTATTGGTTGAATACCTACATAGGTTTGAATACTTCTTCAACTGACTAATGAATTCAAGAGGCAACGAACCGCGACTGCAGGTGGACGGATTTCAGTGACCTCACTGCTCAATCTACTACCATAATGATGTCACTCGCGGTCGAATGATGGTAATCGTAGATCTATTCACGGATGACAGGATTACTCCTAGAACTATGATTTACAAGGTTGCGCATTTTTATCGTAAAGTTTGAGAATCTTCTGGTCACTTTCACAACATCTTTATCATTTATTACCTGTGATTGATCAGTCATCTTATTTTATATATGGATCCAGAATCAAGGCAAAGCAATTCTTAGTGAATCCTAGTTTGTAAATTATGTTAGGATACATTATTTGTAGCTAGTTCAATCACGCTGTAAAGGTGATCACGATTTATTAAACATGGTATATGAATAAAGTATACTTGGACGAACAAAATGTGGTAAACAATATGCTTAACACGTTGCGTGTCGTGTTTTATATTGACAACAACATAAAGACTGGGAAGACCAATCTATTAATAAACACAATAACGGCAGCTGTCCTATTTATTTATTAAACTATGCATTGTGAACTCGGAAAAACGAAACGTAACGCAAATTTAAAAATTAATGAATTTAAAATTCAGTCCGACTTCTTTAAGGGGTTCTATTGAATTTTTATTCCAAAACTGAAAAAGCTTTTGTACTCAACCCATATCCATTTGATATCGATCCCACTTCTTTTCAAGCAAATGCATGCAACATTCGCGAGATAGGTTATTTTTAAGTTAAATTAAAATAGATTCAGCTCGGATCAATGACCTAGGGCTAGAGGTCTTCACCTTTTGTTTCGTTTTTACAACCCGGAATAGTTAGCGCGTATCTGCTTTAATAATATAGGAGGCACTAATATAATTTCTAACTTTTGCGTTGCGGAACTCCGGTCGATGTTTACCCAAACTAATATTGTGAATCTATCTAGCCTCTACAAAATCGACAAATTTCAACTTATTTAGAGGAAAATACCTTAAAAAAGACTTGGTAGTTTTAGGAATATGCACCTACCCTATATCTACCTACATCTATCATTTTGATCGAATAAGTCATACTTTTCTTTAGCAGTAAGTAGATAATAATTATTGCGAAATAGTAGGTATAGGTTAGTTAGTAGGTTAGGTACTTACCTAGGCTACTACTTAACTGAACAGCTCATCAGGCTACAAAACTTGAACAAGTTCAAACATGTCTGGATTGCGGTCCGATATCCTGCTATAATCAATGAATCTTAATGTAACTATGGTAGGTACAGGTACCTAATTTAAGGTATTCATTCATAGTCTGAATGGGTAAAGAATTCTTGAATGTGCCTTTCTGATTGAAAATCACAGTATTTAAACAAACATCTATGTAATTTTAGAACCTAATTTACTTCATTTAAAGATCTATTACATTTTTTTGCCAGAATTATACATAATACTGATAATACATAGTACCTACCTACTTAAATAATTTAAATATATACAGGTGGATTTTTGAGATGGGCCATGGAGGGCAGGTAATCTACCTTAACCGTTGTAGCTACAGGAAAACGCTCTTAGGAGACCTTCCCTAACTTTTTGAGCTATTTGAACTGCATTCACAGATTTGGAAAAAATGCCAAAAGTAAAAAAAAAAAATATGCCAATCGATTAAGTTTCATATAGGGATCAAAAGACTATGGGGATTGGAGTCATTTGAGGTTTGAGTCAGAAATCGTCAAAAGCTTTTTCCATACATTTTGTAGTACCTACTACAAACCTAACTACTAAAAATCGATAAATTAACATGGTTTTTTTATGTATATGAAATAGTGATACTTTTATTTTAGGTACAAACTTAAGTATATATAGTTATTCCACGTTTAAAATAAAAATTCGTAGGGAATTTAACTTCTAAGAACAAAGAACATTTCGGTCATCCTGATTGGGGCTGGATTTTCGCATGAATGGATAGTTTATTGACGTCAGACACATAATACGGCAGAGTAACGTAATACGCGTCTTCGGTTTTCATATTAAGTAATTAATAATCTCAAATATTTTATATTCAAATATTTAATTGTGACCTATAAGTACCTAGGTACCCTTGTGAAGACAAAGCTTTGTTAAGCTCAGTTTAGGAATGAACTAGCTTTGCTCAGGAAGCTGTGAGACAAGCCATGCATGAGTCATGCCTTTAACTAGTGTGAAATTTGTAACAGGTTTTGATGGCTTGATGGTCCTTCACATCCTTTGAAGTAGGAATGTATTGTTGGGTGATCATGTTATTATTTTCTGTTTTATTTTGAGGTAATCAAGGTTGGTTTTCGATTGGATCATAAGATATTTCTTATGCCATACTTGCAATAGCAAGGATGGGTCTCATATAGTGATTTCTTATTTGTCTGAAAATGTATGATAGAGAGCTAATCAGCTAAGCTATGTATATGTATATTTAAGGCCCTTATTATTAAACATGGTGTAGAAAGTAACGCCGGGTGTAACATACAATTTTTGGAGTTTAAACCTGGCGTAACTTTACACCACGTTTATGTATTAATAGCCTAAAAGCCTTAAACCTGGCCTAAAACTTGAAAAAAATATATTTGGATTGTAGCAAGTGGAGATCCGTGGTATCTGCCTACCCCTTCAGGCGTGATTTTATGTATGTATGTATGTGTATGTATGTTATAATTGGCTTTTAAATACTAAAATTGTACACTACATTGTTACATCCAACATACTGTATTAATCATACATTAGTTACACCCTGTGGTTATACCATTATTAACATGTGCCTGAAATTGGTCTTATTAATAGAGAATGCACATTACATGATGCAATGTAGCCTTAACAAGCCCAACACCTTGTGCAGGTGTGATCATACATGTTATTGAAATACAAATTAATGTGCAATTAATGCCTTGCAAAGGGTGTGGCTTGGTTCTTTCATCATCGGCCAAGCTTTAGTATATATACATACTTTAAAACATCGTACCAGACAAGAATTTAAAATTTAGTTAGAGTTAAAAAGTAAAATAACAGTTTTTATGATATTTTAAAGGGTTCAACTTTTTTATGTTTTTAATAGGCCAGTCTATTATTATGTCAAAAAGAAATTTAGAAGGACCACTTGGAAATACTAGTGAAGCAGGACCACTGGTTGTTACTTGTTACTGGTAGTTTCATCACCATATTGTCCCAATTTCAAAAGCTATAAAGATATGATTAAAAAAATTGGAAATTATTAAAAACCTGTTGTTTTAAAAAAAAGTAATACTTTACTTTAGTGAATTGAATTTTAATTTTAAGTAATACTTATTACACAAATAAATATTATAATATCAGCTAACTTTTTAAATCACATCAATATTATTGTTATTAAATGATCAAGAAAACTGTAGGTGTAGGTATAATAGGTAATGTAATGCTATGAGCATGCTAGCGATAACATATTCTTGATAAAAAGTTTACTAAAAATAATAAATTCATCATAGACTAGGTGCTAGACTCTAAACTATTTAGTTAGATGTAAGGTACCTACAAAATGATACCCAGTATGGTAAATGGGTGTAACCGACTCACCTGATCTATGCCTGACAATTTGACAGAGCTATTACACCACTGGGAAAATAACCTTATTGTCTTACTAAGTTTTTCATAATAAAAAACTGGTAGTGCAGTACTATAGCAGTGCAGTGGTGGCAATGTGTATCAGCTGATAAGAGCGATGAAAATGCGAGTTCCGTACACACGATCGGCGCATGCCTACTCAAACTCAAATCAATGTATAAACCTGACTCTCGATAGACGTACCGACCGATACCGCAGTAGGTTTAGCACGATTAATAAGTACTCTCTCTCTACACAAGCACGACTGCGCTGCTCTATGCACAAAATCGAATATCATTACTGTTGCATGTTTATTGTCATGTCGGCCTACATGCGCATGATGCGCAGACATTATTCTACTCAAGCTAAATGGCCTTACATTATCCAAGGGGTGGACAGGCAGGTAGGTACTCACCGTCGCTTTCCATTGTCCCGAACGTGACGCACTGTGTAAACAACCAAACCACATAATAAAACAAAATGGAAGCCCGACTCGCCCGCACCGAGATGAGAAATTTTATGACCGCTCTCGAGTTTTGTAGTTAGTTGTAAAACGACGTTTGTTACTATCCTCTAGTCGTAGTATTCTATCAGTCGATCAGCCCCCCTCCAATTTATAACACCGTCACCAGATTAGATGGCACACGCACGATCACTAAACAATATGTTCAATAGTTCACAGTTTAGAAACACTATAAATGAATTAAATAAAAGAAGATCTACAAAAATTTTAATAATCACTTGAAATTATTAATCATTGAAGCGTTTGACGTCTCGCCTGAGACACACAACACCCACATCAAAAAATCTACATTGGCGACTGGCTGTGCCGCTGTGGGCGAGTAGGCGAGCAAGGCGCTTTCAATAATTTCCACTCGAACATATCCCCGTTTCACTCTCTCGCCATTCATTTAATTATTTCTCAATATGTGCAACAGAGACAGAGCTATATAAATATCTCCTATGTATGAATAGAATCGGTGTTGTGAAGTATCCCTCTCTGGCGCGGTGATGGCCGAGCCAAGTTGAATGGACCCGAGAAGTGCTCAACTCAACCATTGGATCGATGCCGGTCACGTGACACAGTGTAGCGCTTTCGTACGAAACCCGCGAATAGTTAAATGAAATTGCGATTATTATCACGCCTATTTAAATTGCTAAGAAATAAATAAATTAACCTATGTTTTATAAATTGTTTTTTCATGATATGATAAAAGTCAGTTATAAAGAACATACTTAAATACCTATCTCTTAACCACTCACTTCCCTATTTTGTACCTACATCTGTCTGTATTATAGGCGTTATGAAGCAACGCGAGACATTGTTTGAGATGGAATAGGTAGGCATGCCCAGCACCTAAACCTTCCTCACAGGAAAGACAACGTACGTGTGGAGCTGACTAATAAGCTGCAGGTATCCTCACCATGTTGTCCTTCACCATTATGAACTCGACAAATGCTAGATAGTCTAGTGTACTATTTATTTATTTATTTAGGCGATACCAACAGCATACATAATTCACATTATTATTAACATTTTATGAGTCTTTTTTATAGAATGTATGCCAATTATAGGCATGCACAACATTTGTAGTAAAACTATAGGAACTGATGACTGATTTAAATACTGTACTTAAATAACAGATTCAATGGATTTTTCTTATACATTATGCGCTTTAGCATCCTTGGTTGAGACCTATCGGTCCGTTAAGTATACCTACTTATCGCTATATTTTTATGGGACTTGGGTGATTGTACAATAAAATACTTGCACAACCTGCTGCGGATCCAGCCCTGAAAAAAGGTTGTGGGCACACCCAAAAATCAGCCAAGTGCGAGTTGGAACATGAACTCGCTCATGATCAGTATGTACCTATAGTGCATTCCTACAAATGAGATGTAAACAAATAGATGACGCCCTGACCAAGATTTTGTACAGTATATACCTATATAGGCACTATGGGCATGCCCATAGTGCCTAGGTATAGTGGATCCGGGCTTGCGGATAGTTCGTACGCTAGGTAGGCACTCTTATTGGACAACGGAGTAAATACTTAATTTAGGCTGCCTTGAGGCCTCCATCATTTTTTATAAGGACCCTAGTGTGATCCATCTAGCCCACCGATAGAAAGAGGTGTTTTCTCTAAATGGTACTAGCCCACAGTAACTATCCATTTAGACTGAATAGTCTATTGCATTTAAAATAGGATGAGATACTATAAAACACAAACACCTGCTGGTTTTCAATATATTTATTGTGTACGAAAAATATAACCTACATACTTAAAATTAAGTAATAATGACTATAAAACAAGCCTGTTACTACTAAAATAAGAGTTTCATTTGTTTGAATCATCTTTATTTCCATTTTTTATCATTTAGGTGAATTAAATAAATCCTATTCAAAACTTAAGCGAGGAATGATAAGTCACACACTCAATACAACAATAGTAAAGTGCAAAAAAAAACATAAATTGAGACCACATAAATTAATTTTAACAGAACTTCCATGAGATTTTCATCTTAAGTAAATCTTGTAGGTGGTAGTCTTTTCATTGTAAATGTAACTTAAAGACAGCCACAAACAGCCACAAGATTCAGTTTGTATTAGCAAACTGCGTAACTGTAAGTGTGCGATTTTACCTAAACCAGCATATTTACCCTCAACTAGAAACTAAAATTGTTCACAACATGTTATCATGTGTAGCTGTTTATTAATACATAACTATATCAAGTACTAGGGAATTTAATCTATAAATGTGTAATAAGCAATCATAATATTGGCGGTGTAAGCGCTTTGTTAGCTTATTCTGATTATCAAGTTAAACTATTTTTTTAGATGCCGAGACCAAAGACGGAGACGATGCAATACATTGTCTTGTTCTCCCAGCGCACTGTGCAGGAACCATCAGTGTTGTTGTCCCAGAAGCATGAAGATGCCGTGTGTAATCCCGCTCCACTCTTCTGCATAATTGTGCATGTCACTGCAAAATAAGAGTCACAATCCATACTCCATAACAAACCATACTAATATTATAAATGTGAAAGTAACTCGTCTGTCTGTTTGTTACGCTTTCACGCCCAAACAGCTGAACAGATTAAGCTGAAATTTGGCATAGTTTAAAGGTTGTATCCCAGGGACATAGGCTACCTTTTATCCCGAAAAAATGAAAAAACCCGAGGGACCGCGGGTCACACCGCGGGAGCGCAGCTAGTAATAAATAGAATGGTCACTAGCCCTAGGTTGCTTGTATGTTGATTGTATGCCTATGTGCATTTAATACCCTTTTCTTACCTATGTATTTGTAAGGCTTTTGTAGCTTCGTCAATTGTCCCAAACAGGACTCAACCACAGCAGAAGTCCATTGATTTACTTTATTGTGCTGATAGGCAGTGCCGCCAATGGCATTTTCAATAGCTTCCTTAATAATTTTGCTCACATCGTCCACAATGAATTGGTTCTGAAACACGTCATAGAGTAAGTGAACATACACTCTATTGTGCATTCTCCAAGTAAAACTCTATTGAAAAACTTACTTCTTCGGCTAAATCGTTGCATTCTTTTACGTCCATGATTTTGAACTTATCCTACACAGAAATGTACGAGATTTGTTCCAATCTTTGCAAAAACAACAAAATTTTTGACGCTACACCAAGCGAGTTACAAACTAAAATTTGACGTTTGTTTGATAGAACAGTTCATTTTTCTAGGTTGGTAATTGGTAGGTAGCGTTTTTTTTTTATCTCTATGGGCGCAGCTGGGCCTCTATGAGCTGGGCGCAGCCGTATATTTTGTCTATGGAATTAAGGATGCATAAAATAACCGAGAAAACCGGTAATTTCAGCAAAATAAAAAAATAAACCTATCTTCATGCCTCTCATCAATATCGTGAATAATAATGCCTGTTCTTTCTTTCACCACACTGGTTCGAAAGAACTGGTGACATGATAGGAAGAAGAAGACTGAGCTAAGATGATAGGGCGCTATAGTCGCTCAGCGACAAAGCCCTTTTCTTTTTTGTTCATCTAAATAAAATAAAATTAATGTTCTGCCCATAGAGTAATAATGTTCTGCCTTATTGTTCTGCCCATATATATAGGGTACCAAAAGGTTCCATGCTAAATCTATGGTTCTGCCCTCGTGTGCAAGCAGTTATTTACACGGGCAAGTTCAAAATCGATGTCAAAATCAAAATTGATTGAATGGCTGTCAAGCAAGCAAGTGTCAAGTCAAGAGTGAAGTGAAGCAAGAATCATTGTCTGTCCTGTCTTGTCTTTTGCGAAACGAACATGGATATTCCAATTCCGTAACAAAATAATAAAACTATGGCTTCATCCGTGCAAAATAGTAGAGTTTCGCGTCCAGGTTTTTGTGGGTGTTGTAGGACATGTAACAATTATTGTTGGAGAGCTTTCAAATGGCTCCCAGTGCTCTTGATAGTGTCCATCATGAGCTGGTCGTACTATGCCTACGTTATCCAGTTGTGCATTTGTAAGAATCTTCTGAATACTATTACCAAAGATTATAAAGTTTTTTAGATTCATCAAAGAATTCTTTCGCAGTGACGATTCAAAACACAATCCAGCAGTGCGTGTATTTGGTGTTGTATCACATACTTTTGATCATGTTTGCCTGGTCATACTGGAGAACTATTTTTGCGGATATCAAGCCAATTCCAGATAAGGTATGGGCTTTATAAAAGTATGGATCTTTCTAATTTGCCTTCTATTTGTTAAGGGATCATTAATAAATTGCAATACTTTCCTATATGTACTTAGATTTCAGTAGAGGCTTTGCATTCCTTAGCTTCAGATCTATTTCTTACAACCTATGTGTCGAGGGCAGATTCTAGAGGTATACTACTCACAACTGTTCTTTATCTCTGAAGTCTGATTCTGATGACACCTAAAATCATACTATCTCGCTTACTCTACCAAACCTGCACAATGGTCTATTGCACCTAACTTCAGAAAGGTAAAGATCCGTTGTGCTTAGTATAACAGATGCACTATATTACTCACAGTGTACCTAAAGTCAGTGTCAAATATAGCGGACTGAATAGGCTAGGGAAGGGTGTTATTACAGTTTCGTTTCACTTGAATAGTTCAGTAATATAATAAGCTAAAAAAAAAAGTAATATTGTATTATGGAAACCGCTGACAACTTGTTCTGCATTCATTCATATGACCAACAAGTTTTTGTTTTCTGCAGACAGTTTTAAGAGTTGAATGTAAAAAACAGAAATAAAATCAGTTTCTCTTTCCAAATCTTGCTCTCTTGATCTTAGCTGTGAAAGTAGGTCAAGTGTTTTGTTTCAAAATATCTATGTATAAATTCTAACACATTCTTATTAAATTCATGCATATATGTATCCATTAGGAATCTTTGAATGAAATGCAAAACATTCAAACAAGATTTCTTCAAATTGTTCTTTTCATTACCATTGGCATTATTCACCTTCAGGATGGTCCCAACCAAGGAATGCGATGGTTTGTTAGTAATGTACAATTTGTCTCTTGCCTTTAAACTGATCAGTCTTGGGGACTATAAGCAGATGAGATGTGTGCTTGTTGCCTTGTAGGGCGTTTCTCCCAGCGTAGCCAGCCCTTTATTTTTTTTTTAGTCAACATATACTCGGGGATAGTGAGTTGTCCCACAAGCTGGTTTGGGTGTTTCTCCAGTCTTAACTTGTATTTTGCCTTTAAATAACCTAAATTTGACAATTTGCTCTCATTATGTCTAAATAACCTAAAAGTACAGAAACAGTTCAATACACTATGATAAGATAAGAGAAACCGTTAGATTTTGAACCGTTGGAAAAGTTAGGTTTGGCTAAGCTGTACTGTGTTGAGCTACAAATGCTACAATTCTTACTTGTGTAATACAGTTGAGCTACATACTTAAATGTGTCACATCTATTTCCTGAACATTATGTTTCGGCCGGTTTCTTGAACGCTTTTCAAATTGACAAGATTAAACTTGGAATACTTGGTCCTCATTGGTTAAATTTGACCAATGATTAATTAATTTTGTTATTTAAATATTTGTTTCAGTACAAGCTACCAGAGTCAGAGCTTGAGAAACTGTTGAGTGCAGAGTCTGAAGATGCACAAAGAAATATACTAGAAGGCTTTGCCAAAGACTTACCCCTAGTCACTAGGTAAGATATTATTATGATTATTCAGCCGTTGTCGGTCGTCACACTGCGGGAGTGGGATGACATAAATGACATCATTTTAATCTGTATTAAAGGTATAATGTACAGGATTGTTTTTATTTACTAAAATAACTACATATTTAGCATACTAGTATGCCTGAAAACCATAAGAGGTTTGAGTAGGCACTTACATTCGTCTTATGTAATAGGAAAGCTTAGGTAGGTTTTTAACTAGTTAATTGTTAACTTTTTGTGTCTTATGCAATACACACTAAAACTTTATAGCAAAGTTTGCCAACCACGCTCACAGTATTGCAATGGCAATAAGGAATGTTGATCACATAAAATAATTGTAATAGCTAGGTTTTTCCACTCCTGTTCTGTCACAATTAATATATACCTAGTTTATTTATTCGGTAATCAATAATCGTCTAAGTAAATTAAATCTAAATTGTAGCCTAGATAAAAATTATAGAATTCTTAGTAGTATCATCCACTCAGATCTAAACATCACTCTTCTAAGGGTAAGTTCCTACACACATTTATATCATCAGTTAGTCATGTGATAGATTGCAAGCCCATCGCCGTTGTACCTACTACAAAGTAATACTCATAAGAATTATTTTTCTCAATTCTAGACTCAGGCTTACCATAAGAAAGTACAGCGCACGTTTTTTCAAAGTGGAAAGCAAAAAAGAAATCTTACAAAACTTCGCGGATACTTTACCTGTCCTCACGAGGTTTGCCGTAGCCTAGAATTGAGAGAAAATAATACATAAATCATCCTCATTCCTATACATACAACATTCATTATTACTTACATGGGTTTTCCATTATTTGTGAGTAGCGCAGTATGACGTAGTTAGGTATAATAATGGTCAAGTTTATTGTTGTATTGATCCACATTATTAGTCAGAATTCAAATTTTAAGTATGTAATTGTACATTTGAAATCGATAATTAGATTTGTTGGTCCTACTGATTGTAATGTATTGTTATAACAGATACCTATCCGAAACCACCGAAACACTCTTTATTTAAGAGAAATCGACAATGATAGGTACGGAGTTTTCATCAATGTTACATTTAGCGTCAACAATAACTTATTATTCACATTGAATGAAATTATTTGTTAGTTGAAAATATTAGCCTGCCTACCATGAACACTTTATCAGTACGGTAAAATACCACGGCTACTGGCTCATACGAACTTCCTTGCGGTAAAAGAAATTAAAATGACATTTTGCTCAATTTTGCGTCTTTTTAAAACGAATCCCATTTCCAGAACGATGTCTGGCTCCGTCCGTTACTGCAACCGTTGCGTTGTGGTTAAACCAGACCGCGCTCACCACTGCTCCATCTGCCAGCGTTGCGTCCTCAAGATGGACCATCACTGCCCTTGGGTGAACAACTGCGTTTGTTTCCATAACTACAAGTTCTTTATGCTGTTTCTCGGATATGCCCTGATATACTGCCTGTTCGTTATGTCTACGTGCCTGCCGTATTTTATACGGTTTTGGAAGGTATGTAAAATATGCATGAAAGTATTATCAATGTAATTTTAATATTCTTTTAGACTTGTTGATAATTTTTTTTTGTCTTTAAACCAAATCTTTGTCCAATAAATCCGTTAATTTTTGTTAAGTGTAAATGCTCTTTAGAGGTGGCTTTCTTTAGAGATATGAAAAGCTTTTGGTATGGTTTCGATTTAGTTTTTGATGTAAAAACTAGGACAGAGTTCAAAATAAGTTTCAAGTACTCGATTTTCTTTAGAAATCAGAATCGATTGTTGACAAAATAGCATAGAAAGCGATACTATAATTTGTGTATCACAAATTGGTGTGCCTCAAGGCATAATGTTGGGACTTTCCCCATTTTTTTAATCATACGATTATGCCATTAATTTTTATAGAAACCCCAATTAGGCATGGACAATTGATAATTTCCTGTTCATGTCTGACGTGTTTATATGAATTATATTTTAGTGTGTGAATACTTTGTGTGTTTACTTACAAACACTACAATATTTCACCACGTTTATTTACATTCTTGTGTTATTGTTTACGTCAAAGCTACGAACTAATAATGAATACAAATGTTATTGCTGTTTTCACAAGCGTTTGTTTTTATCTTGAAGCTAATATTAACTTACTGTGTCATATACTAAAATGTTTTCTAAATCTTCTCTTTACAAGCTGTGTTGTTTTTGTACTATCAGTCACGACTGGCCTAAGTGCGATAGACATCAACTCAGATCTTCTGAAATTCAAGAGCATTGGGGAATACTTAGGCAGGAAAGGCACAGTAAAATATACATTGTTGTATACCATCTTTATTGCAAGCCTTGCTGCCTTTTTTCAAGATTACAAAGTAGATTTTTTAAACGTATGGCAGGTATTGATGTAGATTGAACTAATAGAGGGAAATGTAAGAGAAATAATATGTGCCGGTCCCACATAAAGTGGGACAAGGGTAGGATAATGATGATCAATAAAAAAAAGTAAGTTCGTATGAGTCAGTGGCCAACTTTGGTGACGGCGTTTATAGGCCGCCTTAAGGCCTCCGTCATGGCTTAACGACATAAATAGCCGGGACCGACAATTTATCGTGCCGTCCAAAGCACAGAAGCGCTCATATGTAAATGCCACTGGCTTTTACCCATCCACTTACGGACCATTTAGAACGTTGCTTAACTTCGACGATCTATAAAGTACGACCAAGCAAGCTACACGAGCGCTTAGACTTCCAGATGGTGGATGACAAGGTAGTTTCTTTTTAAAACGTACGGCAATTTGTGTAGATTGTTCGATGTTTGAAAATGAAAAATATTTATTACTCAGTACAATAACAGAAAACAATAGGTAGGAACATAGTAGCAATAATAATCACTAGATATTATTACCTAACCTATCAAGTGTCGTACACAAATATTTAAGTATTTACTGAGAAGAATAGAGCGGGAGAAGCTTGCCTGTGGCCCGTAATAGGGCTTGCCTGTGGTCACACTAGATTTGATCTGGGGGGTTATTCGCGTTCATTTGTTCGTTCGTTTGATGAATATTCGGATGCTTCACAATACGAGCTACATTGTATTGTCGATAAGATCAACGTTAAAACACGGTCCTAACCAAGGACCAAATTCCAAACAAAAAATATTCCGAACCGAAAAATGGACCCTTGAAGTCAGAAATCGTAGTAAGAAACATCCGAATATTCATCAAACGAACGAAAATAAGAACGGGAATACGGCCCCTGTATCGTGGGTACCTATTGCGATTACCAACAGATTCAACGCCTCGGTTAGTGTTAAGCAACCATTGAAATGAATAGGTAAAATGGAGTTTAGAAATACTTATTGTGATTTACAGATGTATCAGGCATACAAGCTTGCCCACTGCGATCGGTTAATAGAGAAAGGCACTAGTCTCTCTAAAATGTGCATGGATTTGATAAATGTAATATTATTTCCTTAATTTTCCATCATGTAGCAAGAGTAGTTAGCTTCTCAAATGCAAGCATACGTTCATAAAATCACATTAGCGGCCTTCACACGTACAATCTTTCGCGAGTGTTTGAGCGTACAGGATTGCGCGCGGGAAAGCCTGTACACGCAATCGCGAGTGATAATTTTGATGCTACGCGTTTTTTCGCGCGCGATTACTCGTTAGTTCTTGTCAAAACGCAATCGTGCGGGAAAGCCTGTACGCGCAATCGCGTGTGATAATTTTTTTTAAGTCTGAAGTTCGCGTTCTTTCGCGCGCGATAGATTGTACGTGTGAAGGCTGCTATTGACTGTTCCGTCACAAATTCAATGGAATAACACTACAGAGTAAATACTAGTTGTTGTAGTCATTCAAACAGACTTGATTATTGCGAGGTATTGCTGTAGTAAAGATTTTATAGAAGCGAACTTCCTTTATATTCTTGAAGAAAATAAAAATAACAAATACAACAACGAATAATAGGAATATATTAAGAACTTTGTTTAATAAAAAATAATGTTTTGAATCGATCCCATTTATATTCGATCTTAATTTAGCACGGCTTATTATATCAAAGAAATAACAAAATAAAAATGAACACCATTAAAAAATGGTGTTCTTGTATTTATTTATTTCTTTTATATTATATATTTGTTTTATTTCTTATTTTTTTTTTTTTTTTTGTGGTTGTATTTTGTTATTTCTACCAACCACCAATATTATAAATTTGAAAGTAATTCTAAATAAAAAAATGAAAATTTTAAAGACATTATTAAATCTTTGTTACCTGTGCATTGAGATCTATTTCAAAATAATTTCTATGAATTAGATAAGTTTAAATAGTTCACGCTGGGACGATAGCCGCAGGTCAATAGGTTTATTGCCTGCTCTAGATCGTTGTGTAATTCAAAGTTCATTTCACGTGAATTCAAAACACTTCAATATATCAAAAGATTTAGAAATTTTGTAATTCGTATAAAAACCAACAAGTCCAAGTTAGTAGGTACCCAGACCATAAATGTAGGTATTACTTTTCGATGATAATATAACATGTAGGTAAGGTAAAGGTAATTCAAAATCTACAAGAGCTATTTTAAATAATCGCGATGTGCGATTAAAGATAAAGTATATTACATGTAATAATTATTACGTTTTTATACTAAAAAGAAAACCGACTTCAATGTATGACTCGAAACGCGGTGTGACTCAGGGCGTCAAGCTGTGGATTCGATTTCTATTTGTGACATGGCTAGGAGGGAAGGTGTTTAGAGTTTTACGGGGAAACTATCAATCCCTCAGGAATAAAATTTATATGGGACCACCTCTGGAGTATACCCTTTCAAACATGAAAAGAACTTTGCAAATCGGTCAACAAATGGCGGAACAATCGCGTAACAAGATAAAAAAAAAAAAACATACACGACGAATTGAGAACCTCCTCCTTTTTTGAAGTCTGTTGAAAAACAATAATACGAATACAGATAATTTTGTGGAGTACGAGTATAATGTGAACATACGTCATATAAACTTGATTCATGACTAAGAGTGATACATGCATAGATTAGATAGTATCTCATACCTACACATATATATCTATAGTTCTGCACACAACACGGCCACACCTTATATACCATAAATACAAAAATCAATCAATAAATACAATCATTCAATTTACCCTCATAATTCCACATTGTTTAAGTAAAGTTTTCTGATATCGCAGTGGGAATGCTTATTATTTTAAACTGAATTAGTTGTAAACTTTTTTATTTAAACAGTGTGGAACAAATCAGTCTATTTCACACTAAAAAGGCATTCTGTTGTTCCATGTTCATGTTCAAATAATTTAAAATGTTGATTATGGAACAATCAAATGTTTTTAACTGCATTTGGGAACTATGCTTATTGCCAGTACATTATTTACCTTTTTAACATTGGCAACACCAAAGCCTTCATCAGTAGGTTTTATTAATTCCATGCAAAGGCTAGATTTGTTCCATTTTCAAGAGATTTTGTAATAAATAAATACTTTTTGTATGAAATGCTTTTTTTCTGTAATTCCAGGGAGACTTCGGAACAGCAGCTACTGTTGGACGATACCACATCGTATTCGCATTTTTTGTCTCTCTCATGTTCGCTATCTCGCTCGGGTCGCTTTTCGGCTACCACTGCTATTTGGTTGCGAACAATCGAACTACATTAGGTTTGTATTTTAAACTATACATATATATTATATTTAAATATTTTGTTTCATGGTTTAAGGTAAATTCTCATTCATTCATTCATTCATTCATTCATTATACAAATACAATACCTATGAGTTACCAAATCTTAAAAGTTCAAAGGTTGCTAGAAAATAATGAATGATTTTAAAATAGTCTCAAAAATGTTGGCAATCTAAGACACTTTAGTAAGGCAGGTAGTAGGTACAAATGAAATTAGAATACTTAAGTGGCTGCAATACCATTTCCTAATTTGTCATCCCTGTGCCTCAAGCATCATTTAATTTACCTAAGACGCTGTAAATTTTGTAAATTTATTAAGTAATTAACGAACTTACGAACCTCTGTCAAGAAAAAAGGATCGATTGTTATATATTTTATTAAAATTCGCGCCATAACTTAAAAGAGGTGCTTAAAACAAATTTGTTTTCAGATATGCTTATTTCCTACCACCGAATGGGCAGCCCTACCCGTCAGATAATAAACTCTATGCTTAAAACATTGATCAATGGTAATTGCAGTCACTTACTGGTAGAAAGTAAAAAGTAAATTTAAAAAAAATATATAGATTTGTATGTAATATTAGACGAGGAGTAAATCCTTAAATTAAAAGAATAACATTATTTCGATGTATAATTTTATAATAGTTTTTTTTTACAGATGAATTTAGCTTAATTCGTTCTCCATAATTTAGTATTTCCTTAGAAAATAAGTATGAACTGGATAAAATGTAGTTAATGTTATGAATTTAGTGTATTCGAATAATTTATGTATACCCTCAGATAAATTTATACTAGTAGTATACGGGTGATAAGATTACAAAAACAGACCTAATAATTCTAATACTCATTCATACGAACTTATTAGGCCTTATTATAAAAAAGTTAAACCTTAGTTGAACACCATGTTGACACGTGTCAAAAAAAAACTGTTACCACAAAAAATAAATAAAGAATGCTGGACTTTTTCACACAGCATCTAGCCCCAAAGTAAGCAGAGCTTATGTTATGGGTACTAGATGACTGATAAACTACTTATATACTTTTTGTTTGTAAACACATACATATTATACATAGAAACACCCAGACCCGAGACAAATATCTGTAGGTCATACAAACATTTGTCCCACGGCGGCGATCGTACCCGCAACTTTCTGCATCGCAGGCGGACCTTTGCCCACTGCGCTACAGAGATCGTCAAAAAAGTGTTCCATGTATGAGTATTTAAAGATCGTTCTAGAGACATTTTTTAGTCAGTGCTTCGCTAAACTCGGTTTATTATTATTTATTAAATTTATTATCGGTATTATTTACTTTTATCTAATTTCAGAGGCCTTCCGCGCGCCAATGTTTCGCGGCGGTGCAGACAAGAATGGCTTCTCCCTCGGCGGCTTCAACAACTTCAAAGAGGTTTTTGGAAACAGTCCGAACCTCTGGCTAATGCCGATATTCACCAGGTAAGAACTTTTTTGATTTGTTTTGCGATGTTGGCACTACTGGGACGAGTGACAAACTGCAATCTAACTTTAAAGTTGATTCTACTTATTTGTCAGTAATATAGCGCTTATTACTCACGTTTGGATTGCAGCAAGTTTAAGCTCCAGTGGTGTTTCTTTAAAGTTTGTTTTTGCCTAGTTGGCACTACTGGATTGTATAGTGTGATATTGTGGGGAATAGCACGTTTTGTGTTCAGAAAGGGCGGATTTTGATTTCGCTAAGAGTTGATAGATGAAATGTAATTTAATAATAATACAATATTCGTTTCGGTTTGGGTGAGAAATTAACACTTTAAAACGATTATTATCTTAAATTCACTTGAGGCAAAAATCTTAAGAAACTGAAACCATTGATTACTAATCTATATTTCAAAAATTAAATTATTAAGGCTAAGGCTCCACGTACAGTACGCACAACCGATCTTTAGCTCTCTGAAGTTAGATGCACTAAACGATTGCGCAGGTTTGCGCGAGTAGGCGAGATAGAACGATGCAACAAACTAAGCGAGTAAACGAGGCAGCTATACAACGCTGTCTTTGTCATCAAAAATGGGTTCTGCGCAGCTACTTCAGAGAGATAAAGATTGGTTGTGCATACTGTACACGTGTTGGTTTGATTATCTCAGAGGGCTTTCATTTTGTATATTTATTAAAAAAAAACTTCATTACATTTATCAGAATCCGCTCCTGATCTAGCATCTAATATGTGTACCTAGCTAAATATGTGTGGGTTTGTGTGCATGTAATATTCTGTGTGACAAAAGAAGTGAATGACTTAACAATTATGACTTCTAAATAGTTTGGGCAGTGAAATGCATTTTTGTCATCCATGTGCAGATCGACTAACATAATGTGCTAGGTCAAGGTTTTGAAAATGGCAAAAATCTCTTATGAAAATACAGGAATATTCGTGCATTATTGAGGCTAAAAATAAATCAGCCATTTCATCATCATTACTCTATCATTGCCATCATTCAATAAACTAACACATTTACAGGAGTAAGCAACATAATCATTAAATCTGTATATTGGTTAGTACAAATTATCTAAAGCTTAGCTTAAGCCACGTATGAAGTGCAAATAAGAACGCATAACATTCATTGCAAACATGGTTTGTATCATTTGAATAATGTGGCGTGGACGAATTTTGAATTTTTTTCAAGCATGTTTGGAAAATGGGCATGAAATTCTAACCTTTGGATGTCATGACATGATAGTGTCATATAAACAAGCATGTTCAAATAATTGATTTAAAACTTGATCTTGACTCCTTTATTCATATTCAATTCAATTTTGCGGAGATCATGAAATGGTAGTCGCTAAATTAGGCGACTGTTTGAATTTTTCTTAGTCCAATTAATAAATGAAGGGAGGGTAGAGAGATTTTTGCCCTGCAGTGGGAAACATCGGGCTTATAATTAAAAAAAAGAAAAAAATAATAAATGGTTAAACTCCAAAGCATTATAAAGAAATATAATCTATTGTTTCACTTATTATATGCAGTAAGCCAATATGATTAATTGAGACTGAAATATGATTCACTATTTAGTTTTTAAAGTATAGTTCCTTTTGATATCAATATTTTGATTTATGGGACTCATATCTCTCGACTCTTCCAATATATTTGTGGAGTAACTTTAGGAAATAAAATTCGTCCCCACCACTCATTTTGAATGCGTAATTTTGCTAGCCTCGGTGACGGCTGTGAATACCCAGTGCGCATGGAGCACCAACTGCAGACTTTCACGACCCCCCAGGAGGCCCATAACGGCTACGAATCCATGGGCACCACGCGATCCAGGTCAGAATCTGAATCCAGGGAATCGCCCTCAGCCGACTCTCGACACATACCTTGAGAATATTCCACGCTATTCCAATTAGGGAGATTTTACGTCTACCCGCATTTTATTTTTATTTTTGTAAGCGTTCTTGCCAAGTCCTGTTTTGTGTGTTATTTTTATCTACTCTTTTATACTGTCTTTGTCGATCACATTACAAGTCTTGGTGAGAATGGTTAGTATTGTTTTGTAGGTAGGCATACCTAAACGCCAATGATAGATGAATTATTATGTCCAATTATTATGTACTTTAATTATGTTGATAATGAAAAAGTCTGCCTTTTCTGGGATGGGAAGCCAATTTTTGACAGTTACTTTATGTATAGAAAACGAACATCGAAAACATGGGGCAACATGTATGAATAATTTAATTTTATATTATTATAGCATTATTCTAGCTATAGATAGTATTAATTTTAGTCGCCTTAAACAGATATTTTATATTTATTATATAATGTATATAAAGTATCTGAGGAGTTAGAGTAGCTTAGTAGTTTCAATTAAATTGTTGTGCATGAATATCTAATCTTAAGAATGACATTGGTTCATGTGACTGCATATATAGCAACTTACATGACGTTCTTCTATAATGTGACAAAGCTTTAAAAATAATGGCAACTACTGATTAAAAATTCACGGTGTATAATGTAGGTACAAATATGAACGATTTTTTAATAAAATATACTCAAGTTATGTGAGAAAGTATTGGCTGAAGTGTGTTTGTAATAAAATTATTATTTTTATAGAATTATTGAAATATTCCAATTTGAAACATGTGCAAAAAGCTTTTTATGCATTTATTATTTCTGTGCTATATACAACACACAAGACTGATAAAAGTTAGAGAATGTTCATATTTTGTAGGTAAGTATTTTTGTGCACAATAAATGTTTTGTTCTTTAATTTTTGTATTTTATTTTTTATATACTTTAATCAGGAAGCAACGCTAAGCTTGTATAATTAGAATTAGTATAAATTAGCAAGCAATTGGATACGAACTAATTCAAACGAATAAGGGTGAAAATCGTCTGTGTGCTGTATATCACCACATCCATCTATTCTGAGTATTAATTTTTCTTTCTCTTACGCATGTCTTTCGGTGCTTTTAACTTTTTATCTTCAAGCTCATATCCATTCTCTTCTTTATTGTTAAAGTGTTCATCACATTTTATTTATCATAAAATCGTCTGTTACAATCTGTTGCAATTTTCTCTCCTACAAAGCTCAAATAGAAATAAGTTTGTTATTCCTTTTAGCGTGGAGATGGCGAGGGAGAGTGAAAGTTGGCGACTTTGTCCCGGAAAGGGCCGGACCGTCCCACAAATAGTATAAGGAACAATGCATTTAAATTTTTCACGCTCGTATTTTATAATTAATAAACGTGTTCAACTATAACATGCTTTTCATTCATTGGCGATTCATTGAAGTTAAAATTGAGGTCATTCACTTCTTTTTCTAAATTTTTAAAGGTTAAGTCGATGTCCTTTTGCATGCTAATTGTTGTTTAGAGGCTGGTAGGCTGTAGTTGTAAATTGAGTCGCATTTAGGAAGCTTTCGACACTAGCAATTTGTGTTGACACGGATGCGATATATAACTGGCAACTTGAGAAGAAATTTTTCACAGGAGTCAATTTTATAAGAAAAATCCAAAGATTTAAGATTCAACTGTCAAAAGTTACTTCTTGTGAGCCGCCTGATAGAGTTTAAAAAAACGTAAGTATGACAATATCAAAATAGAACATACTTAGCCTTGAATATGTTTGGAATATGTTTCTAGGCAAATGAAAATGTTTTGTATTATTAGTTCTCAACGCAAACCCTACACTTGGCAGCATATTGAAAGCTGTTCTAGCAATTTTACTTCAGTTCTGACACATTTGCTAAACACATGCAATGCAAAATCAACATTTTATAGCCAACACATGCTTTCTGAACATAGCTTCATGGCTCATTTCAGTTTTCATCAACATTTATATTCAAACAAGTAATTTAATATTCTTACACTTAAAATTTTACTATAACGAAACAAGATTACCTAATACAATATTTGTAACTGGTGTGAATCCTAATAACTAGGCACCCATCTATAGTCTATAGTGTAATCAATTTCCTCAATGTTAATAGATAAAACTTTGGAAATGTGCGAAATGGCAATTGCTTTGGCATGATTTAGGACTGAATATCATCTCAGTGGCTAACGTGAAGAAGCTTTATTTGTTATTTACATCTCATCAGTATTGTTCTTTATTAAATTCAAGTTTGTATTAACGAAATCAATGGTTCAGTTTTGGCGACGGCATCGTGTACCCGTCACGCAGCCGGGAGGAAGAATCCGAGTCGCTGCTCAACTGTGAGCAGTGGGAGAGATGGGGTGAACAACCTCGCCCCTTCGACGAGCACGACGGCTCTTCCTTCGACGAACTCTGAGTGTAGCCCCCTTTGCAGCGCCGGGGCAACAGGCGCTGCGCCCATGGATCTCAGTGTGATGTGCTGAATTGTAGTGCTAATCAGCTTAATGACAAATGTGCTTATGGGCTTAGTAGTGCTAATAATCACCTCATTGAGAATACTTGTGCTAAAACTATTGCAGACAGTTACAATACGCAAATTTGTGCTAATGGACTCGTTAACGTATCTGATAATAACAATTATATCAATATGAATGCGTATGAAACATGGGGAAAGAATAGGGACAAGCTCTATGAGATAAATCAGAGTCTATATAGGCGTTCTCAGTGCAATGTTAATAAAAATGAGATAACTATCACGGATAATATGAATTATAATAACGAAGATACACTAAATACAAACAGATTCCAAACCAAAGATGATTTGCATAATCGAAATGACGAACAATCTTATGATGTAGAACGTAAAAAAGTATTTGACGTCAATAGCAACAGTCTCAATCCGGTCAAAAACAATACTCGGGGCGATCAAGTTAACACCAGTGACACGTTAGGTAAAAACATCGAAAACTCCACAGGAGATAAATATCATGCCGTGGATCGTAATGAGGATCAGTCTTACTGCGAACGGCTGGCTTTTAACACATTTGTAAGAGGAGTATTCGTCTGGAAATACCACACAAATAAAGACGAAGCACGTGCATTCCTGCGTAGCGTAGACTGTCTAACCGGTGCAGATATAGATACGCTTTTGAAAGGCGAGCGCAAATCTAACTGTACGCGTTGTCAGTATTACTGCTTTCTCACATGTTTGACTTTAACTGGAGCTATGATGCCGCCCACACCGTCTCCTTATTTGTTGCCGAGTAGTAACACCAAGTGGGAGAAACAAAAAAGCCCAATGTACCCCACAAAGCTAACTGAGCGACAGTATTATGATTTGTATGGCGATTTCCAAATCGCCAATGATGTGAAAAACTACCGAAATAAAAGAGAGGTCATTGTACCAGACAGAATCGATGAACTAAGCGTTCTAGTAGAAGAAGAAATGCGTAAAATCATTCATACATTTACGAGCGATGTATTTACTACGCTAGTAGACGAATATCTCAAGTTATTTGAAGAGATGGTCAAGGGTCTAATTTTGTTAAAAGAAACGGGTATAACTTTGGAAGATATTTGCTCGATCGGCGAGGAGAGTCATGCTCATTACTGCCAACAATCTAACTGCAATACGGACATGGATGCTAAAGTGACTTTCAGTCAACCTTATAATGCAATAGAATTCGAAGAACTATTATTGGAGCAAGTAAAACAATTCAGACACAAAGAAGACGCAAAGTGTGCTCATAAACACTCTGAAGAATCAAATCAAAGCCCAGTTGGTAGTAAAGGTTATACAAATTGCGAGTGCAAAATAGGCGTGAAAGAAAATCCGTATTTTGACTTTCTTTCGCATATCAAACCTTCTAGTAGCACTGAAGAGTTTGATCGAATAATATGCACAGAGAAGCAAATGTTTTTAAAGAGCTGCTTAGAATTGTTACGCGACAATGACTACTTTCGAGTTCACAGTCAATCATCTTCTGAATCTGTTCCTAATGCGCTTAGCTCCGATAGAGATCGTAGAGGTACGCATGATATCATCGAAGAGGAAATGTATAAAATGTCAGTAAGTATATACAACAAAACCGTTTGTCACGTTCAATCAACCATATTTGCCATATTCTTATCAATGAAACAAGGACCGGGCAGGAATAGATTACTTCCACCGACTCCGAAAACAACACATTCGGATAGAAACATTGAAGTGAATGAGTGTACAGTTCAAATTAAAAACGCTCTGTCGGATTACTTGAAGGAAACAGACCAATCAGCTTCTTCGGACGAGGTTTTCATACACAAAGATAATGTTCAAGATAACCCAACTCTGAAACAGTCTTATACGTACGGCCCTGACCGAGAATCCCAATCCATACCGCTAGTAAGATATGAAAGTGAAATAAAACGTAGTGATCATGAAGACAAACGAATACAATATGAACCAACAAACAGAACACATTTACGAAATAAGGAAGTAATTCCATCTAGACAAGAAGAAATCATGCAGCAACATCCAGATTTGGAATACGCAGACACTAGTCGTCATACGAATGTGGAGCGTAGGCAGTATCACCCTACCGATTCCAAAGAAAGTACGACTGGAACTAATCTGCAATACTTTACACAAAACGCTGCTCAAACACATCAATTATCACAAAATAGGCAAGAAACAACATCGGCAGGGTTCCAAGAACAAGTGCACACCAATAGAAATAAAACAGTCATCATACCACCATCACAAAGAGAAACTGAAGCATGTTTTTTCAACAAATCACTGTTTAAAAAGAAAAAGAAAGATGCGAGTGTCGTGTGCGTATTAAATTATCATAAGCCTGAAGTATCACACGTGGATGCTATCGTTTTTCTGAAGAAAATGGAAACGGAAGGAGGTGTTCTTCACTATCCTTACTGCAGCGAAAACACTTTCCTTACAAAAATGGAGAGCCCATCGTTTTATTTATCCGTATGCTGCTCTGATTGCCACCAAGAGCTAGCACCACCTCAGAAACTAGAAGCTTTCAAATCTGATACTAAAAACTTACATCGATCTAAGCTAGTCTCGCACATCATGGGAAAAAATCGAGATCCTTTTTATTTTCCAGTACGATGTGGTAGTTGCAGCCACTTTCTATGTGAACCTCAGAGAGGTAAAAAAATATTCGTGCCTTTCCATTCTGCAACTAAGGGGTATATTTGCGCCTCACGGCTTAAGTCCCATACGTGCGAACCTAATTTCTCCGAGAAAGAGTATACAGGATGTGCAAGTGACGCAATAAACATTTCTGCACAAAATGTAAAGAAAATAGACGAAGATACCACGCTATCTCATGATTCCAAGATAACATCGAATCATAAACGAATGGTGAGAAGTCACTCTTTACCGGTCCTGTGTAGTAAAGATATTGATTTCAGAGATTCAATGAAAACTGAAAAGGAAACTGCTCGCATGAATAAATCGCAAAAATTTGAAGACGCTGTTTCTAACATACTGAATATATGGACGTATGAAATGATAGATTACGAAAAAGGGGCCAATACCCCTCATTTAAGATCTCAAATTCTGAATTATAGAAAAAGTCTTTCAATATTCATCAAGAAAGATATAAGAGAGAAATTGTATTATCGGCACATTCTCTCTGTATTCAAGCGTGTGGAAGAATATGAATCTCCTATTTTAGATTTTAAAAAGCATTTATTAACCCAAAAAAGCACGTTCGATTGCAAGTCCATAAGAAAATCTCACTCTTGCCATTCAAAGCTTAGTTATGAAGCTTCTTTGGCTACACGTCGCTCTAAATTTGAGTCAATAGAATACAAGAATAATGTCACAGGACCTAAAAACTCGCGACAATTACCGGATACCCAGAGAGGTGTCCATCAGAGTTCATATTTGAGACCAGGCACTCGAAATAACTTGACTAGACCACTTTCTTTGCATTCTGAACTCAAACTGAAATCGCCGGCCGCTCATCGTCGTCGTAGTTGTTCGTTTGCGGAGACTGCGTATAAGGCAGATTTTTCCACCCAAATGAACGCATGGAAAAATGAGTTACAAGAACTCCAGAAAAGTATTGAGAGTCCGGAATTGGGTTTTGAAACTGTGAACCGCAAAAACATGGTAAGACCAGTTTCTCTACATTCGGAATTGAAACAAAAATCAGTCATAACTCCACATCGGCGTCGCAGTAGCTGCTCGTTTGCAACAGAATCTCGATGTGACGATTATACCACCCAGATAACTGTGTGGAAAAATGAATTGCTGAAACTACAAAAAAATGTTGAAAGTCCATACCTAAAAACAGACACTGTAAATCGCCACAACATTACGCGACCACTGTCTTTACATTCCGAAATAAACCAAAAACCGTCAACTCAACGCCGGCGTAGTTGTTCATTTACTGAGTCCGTGTACAAAGACTCGTCTACACAAATTAATGCGTGGAAAAGGGAATTGCAAGAACTTCAGAAAAGCGTTGAAAGCCCCAACATGAGATTTGGTGCAGTAAATCGAATCACATACACTAAAGCAAACTCTTTGCGGACAGGTCCCGAACGAACGACATCTGCTACACAGCGCCCTAAATCAGAGTCTTTCATAAATCAATTTTCAGCTCAAATTAACAAATCTAAAGTCGAACTATTGAGACTTCAAAAAAGTTTTGAAACTCTGCGTATGAGGACCGAATCAATGCATCATAAGCGCTACACCGAAAATATTACAAATACCATGTTCAAAAATGCAGCTGAGGCTCCAACTCGCCAATCCGAACCTGTTATAAACAATCAATATTCCTCTGAATTATACGCATGGAAAAACGAGCTACTAAAACTACAAAAAAGTGCCGAGAGTCCAAATCTTAATTCTAAATCAAGGGATCGGAAAGCCAATATAAGAGCTGGCTCTTTGGATTCAGAATCTAAACGAATAACATTGACTGCTCCTCCTCTCAAAGCTGTATTAGAAGATTCTTTAACAGAATTAAAAACGTGGAATCACAAACTAAGAGAGCTTGAAAGAGATGCGACGAGTCCCCACTGGGAAACTGGGAAATTAAACCGCAGAATCAAGACTAGAGCTCTCTCGTTACATACAGAACCTAAGCGTCCAACTAACTTACATGGAAATCGTCCAAAATCTGAATCTGTTTTAGATGATTTTTCAACAGAATTAGAGACATGGAAACATGAACTTTTGACACTCGAAGAAGACGCGAGAAACCCACAACCTGAATCACAGAATCTTAGGAATATGGCAAAATCTCGCTCCTTAAATTCGGAACCTAAGGCATCAGCGCATAGAGTTAATTTTGATGCTAAAGACAAAGGTGATCCAATTAAGAGCGCAGTGATGACTCAGGCAAAGAGAAACGAGACTAGTCTACCCTCATCTCAAAAATCTCCAATACAAAGGTACAGTTCCACACCTCGTCAATTGCCTGCTATTCCCGATAGCAAAAGCAGACGCCATTCTCATTACGAAACTACAGGAAATTTCGTCAATTTACTCTCAAACAGAAGGGCAACTCGTTTGAATACGCATGCACGTCATCCCACTATTACATCAAGTAACTATGACTGTGCTGATCCATGTTTGGGTCCTCAAGATGAGTCTTCTAATGGATTCTTCAATCTGAGACCTGATGAAGGTGCTACTCGCGCTAGGTTCTTTTCACAATAAACTGTACAACATTTTTAGAATAAGCACCTAATTCAAATAATCCCGAAAGTTATTGTTACTCAGAGAAAAAACCTAATAACACACGAGAATGACGTTAAAACATCGTCGATTTAGATGTTTCATTGAAGATAGAGAGTCTGAAAATGGACAAAAAATTATTAGATCCTGTTTCGAAATGCATTTAAAATTTAGTTCGACGGGCTGGCTAACATAGGTTAAAAAATATGGAGTCTGGAGTACTTCATCAAAAATACCTATGTCTTCATAGGTATAAAAACTTGAGATCTTTCTCAAGTTTTTAATGCTTTGAAATAATTATGCTTACAGTACACATTTGCATATTGCTATTCTGAAGCGTTGTAAAATTGCTGGTTTAGGTGTGTGTGTGTCGCACGCAGGCTTTGTCGTGTAGTTGTAGGCAAACTATGGGTAAAATGGTGCTGCAAAATTAGAATGGTGAGCACAGATTTGATGTGAAGTTGTGATATACAAATTGTATTTAATAGGAAATACTAGGGCAATGGTTTATCCTAAGCGTAACGAAAATTGCTAAAATTTAAAACCGTCTGAACTGTACTTTGATGTAGAGTAGGAATAGAAACAATTTATGGATGATAAATGTATGTTTAAATGTGGTGCGGTTGAGTCTGTCCGGTCGTAAGAAAATAGGAGCATTGTCAATGACTTTAAAAAGAATAGACAAAATAAATAAGTATCTGACAGAATTTTGAAGAAATGAACTCCATTATTTTCGGTAGAGCTATAAATATTTTAATAATTGACTTAGCAAATCTTTTTATCCTTAAATATATTTTCCAGAATCATGTCTTTCTCTTGTCTTCATTTTTATCCAACTGTCGAAGGAAGGTTTATGTTTTATTTTTAGAGGACTCTTTCACCATGGACGAACAATAAACAGAAGTTAAAGTCTGTCAAAACAAAGATGGTGGGAGGGGTCTAAATAAATATAATATATATGCATTGTAAATATGCTTTCGAAAAGACTGCTAATAAAATATATTTCTAACTTGTATAAAATACCTATCTATTTCTATCGCAAAACGGACTGATTGTAAATCTATGTGTCTATTATATCAAATCTTCATCCATGTCTAGAAAATTTTGAACATTTTAATAAAAGATTAGGAAGAGAGTTAACAAGAGAATCACAAACACTAGCTCCTTATCCGTCATTCAACACAGAAACATTCTTTAAAATGTGTTAAAGGGAGAATTACTAATTAAATGTGTAAGAATGGTTAGTATTTATGTGTAGAATTAAGATTTAACGAAAATATGCCTTAGATCACCCATTTTAGAAACGTATTTAGATTGCAGTGTCAATTATGCAGCATAACATCAAATTCAACGCATATCGCTGCAAACACGAAAAATTCAAAGTATAACAGACCTTGCTATTTAATTATCAAATGTTTGATAACTCCTTTGACTAGGTACGTCATTTACATCGCATTAAAGAAAATTATTTCTCGCATATGAAAAAGTTTGATTTGGAATGTCGTGTCGATCGATAGACGGATGTTTAATTAAAAACCTTCATCAATTTTAATGAAACAATGGAAACTTATTACAACACGGTCAATACGGATCTAGGCATTCGTGAAGTTAGCCGTATGACGTTCGCAGTATCTCATACTACCATAATTATATGGTCCGTACTGGCGCATCGAAATGGCTAACTGGACATAAATAATACATCGGCCGTTGTTGTGATAAGATTTTGTGTGTTAATTTCAATTGCACTTCATAAGTATTTGAACTGCCAGATGATTAGAAAATTAAGAATAACAATATTTCTAAAGTATGGAGGATGTGTAACTACCAAATAATTTTATTATACGATTAGATTAATGGTTAAATATAATGTTCACAATGCATCTTTCAATAATAATGTTAAAAGAATCACAAATGTTAAGGACACTAGTCATTTTGTTACAAATCTTAATTGAAAGAGTTTATGAATAATTTTACTGCGTTCTTTTGGAATTTCCATCACTAAGGAATTTTCAGAGCATTTAAATAAGTATTACCAATTTTACATTCCAATTATGTATTTCCGTTCCAATAGGTACATAAGGTACTTAAGTTAGCTTTTTTTACTACACTTAGATTTTCTTTTATCTGACTTAATTTCAAATAAGAAATATTTATAAACAGATTGAATTATTCTATGAATGGTGTAAGTAGAACAAAACGTATTATTTTGTGATGATACGTAAGTTTAAGTACAATTTATCATTATTTATGTGGTAAATAAATGGATTAAAAATAGGTACTTACCTTATTTTATGTCAAAATAGCCGTTTTCTTTTTTTATCATTAATTGTAACTAATCCTTTCGCTCCGTCTCCGACACAATTGCGTAGCCTAGCTATGAAATCAAACTTCTGTCCATAATAAGATATATATTATTTCCTGGTGTGCTCACTATGGCTGGCGGGCTCCTTGGTGGCAGGATGTAGTCGGTGAGTACCACGGCAACTGGTCTTTTAAGTATGATCGTTATACTAGAAACATGAAGGGACCTAATATCGATCCTTGTGGTACACCCATGTCAATAATCGACCCTGAAGCACAGAATACAGAGAGTCTGAAATCCTTTCACCATTACGTGCGAGATGAGTAATCTGAACATCTCTATGGTGAACTGTATGCTCTTCATGTGTCGTAGTGCCCACGGACTCTTGATCAGTCAGTTAAACTTTTAAAAAAGACGAGTGATACCAGTGAATTCTTATAAGAACTGCTATCTAACACATTGCGACTGTGGAGCTCAGAACTTTACTCTCGCTCTTCAAATTAGCTCACTATAGAGAAGAATGGAATAAAGTTATTATTGTGCTACACACTACTCATCCTACTAAAATGATTAAGCTGAACGTTTGTTCGTGTTTCAATCACGCCTAAACTACTGAACCGATTTAGATGAAACTTGGAAGACGTAGATGTGATCTAGAATAGCCTAAAATGGTGGTATCACGCTAGCGAAGCTGCGCGAAGCTAGTAGCTAGTAGGTAAGTACTAAAATAAATATTAAGGTAGGTAAGTATTGAATTAGTAAAAAAAAACGAAAATCTCATTAAAAATATTTATTCATTAAATTGGTGGGAGTAAATACAAAATTATCTTGATTAATCACAGGCGTGTACAGATTATTTCACAAATCATAACCAGAGTACAAGTACGCTCAGAGCGTACTCAATATAAACGGTAACAAAAGCGAAAAATCTAACAATAACATTTGAGTAACGAAACGAGATTCTTATCTAATAGTATCAACACAAAATAATAAAACCTATTTTTTAATCTATTCAGCCAGAGAAAAATATAATAAAAAAATATCAAAGTAGTTGCCTTACAAATTATCCGGAACTTCAAGAATAACAAACGCCGCATAGAGCCTGGTACAGAACATGGCACATTTGTATTTTCTAAAAACATGACTTTGGATAGCTTTTTAATCAAATATCTATTTTGAAATCTATAAAGCTTTTACAAAGTATAATCCACAATGACTTCGCCATTTGAAAAAACTGCTGCATTTGAATGAGTAAAAACAGCTTCTTATAGTGAACAACCACGCACGAGCCGAGCGAAGCGTGCCGCGGTAGCGGCCGGCGAGTGCCATATCCGTGGTTTTTATGTTCAGTAGGAGCATCAGGACATGGGTGTCCCGGTGTTCCTACCAGTAGGAGAATTTAGTAGGAGCACGAGGAAGAAGCGGTAAAAACGTTTCTTTCGGGCAATAAAATAAATCAAAGGTAGAGAATAATAAATGCATTTCAAAAACAGAATCAACTGTTTTTCTGTTTTGTTTTACTTTAAAAAGTTTAGATGCTCAAAGCTGCCAGCATTTGCCTGACATGTCCCGCGTCTTCTAATTTCCACATATCCCTAAAGGCGCGAACACACGTAGCCTCCTTTTCAATATTCTTCGATATTTGATGCGCTCGCTTGGTGATTTCTTTGGGCACTCCGGCCAAACGGGCTGCATTGAAACCGTAGGACTTCGGACATGCCCCAGGGCTCAGTTTGTAGAGGAATGTTATTGTTTCTTCGGGAATGTGGTCTTCGTTGTCTGCTGTTGCCTCGTCCGTTTCCACCATGCAGGCCTGTTGGTAGAAAAATAAGATGTCTTAATAAAATAAAAAAATATTTACATATTTATAAATGTGTAAGTTGGATGTAAGTTCGTCTCCTTTATGCTGAAACGGCTGAACGAACTTGGATGAAACTTGCTATAGAGGTAGCATACTCTGGATTAACGCATAGGCTAGGCTACTTTATCTCTTTAAAGAAAGTATTCAAAGGATCTGGAATAAGTAACTTAAAAAAAAAAAAGATCTGAGAGAATGTCTACCGCGTCTTGGGGATACAGTCGTGAACCTGTTTACGTTCATATTCCCTAAGGAACCGCGGAAAACGAGAGCGCATTACTTATACTAAGCACAACGGATCTTCAATCAATCAAAAGACCTATTTTTTTTCTAACCTTCATCCTCGATACCGTCCGAAAAGGAACTTCGTTCCAATAAATAGTGATATTAGTGGAAATGAGGGGAAGTTGGATAGTCTTTTTCTTATCGTGTCACCAGTTCTTTCGAACAGTGTGGTGAAAGGATTTTAAGTGCGCCTCAAAGAGGCTCCTTTCGTTGGATAGTGTAAGCTATATTCTCACCATATGACCAAGCACGACCCCAGGATGTGTTTCCAAATGCCGCACTAAAGAGTGGTAGTGCGTAGAGAATATGACTCTGCAACCGCGTGACGCGAGCTCCGCACAAACGCCTGACGCTATAGCCGTGCCGTCGTATGTTGATGTGCCGCGACCTGGATTTAAAAGTACGATTAAACTTAATAAAAATAATTTATTCAAATAGATAGATAGAAAAAATAATAATGCCGGACTTTTTCACACAGCACCATCTAGCCCCAAAGTAAACAGAGCTTGTGTTATGGGTACTAGAATGACTGATATACTACTTATATACTTTAGATATAGAAATAGATATAGAAACACCCAGACCCGGGACAAATATCTGTTGATCATACAAACATTGGTCCCGCCGCGGGGATCGAACCCGCAACCTTTTGCGTCGCAGGCGGGCCTTCGCCCACTGCGCTACAGAGGTCGTCATATATGGATAAATGATTTATTTGACACACATAACATTTCAAAACAGACACAAAAACAAAGACAAGTAACAAGTGGTGCATAAGTAAAAACAAACTAGAAAAAAAGAAAAAATTAATGAACGAAATAGACAACTGAAATCACTTAAAATGGCCGTAACTAAGTTAGTGATTAGTACTCCTCAGTGTTACCAGTTAGGGTTCCGTACCCAAAGGGTAAAACGGGAACTCTATTACTAAGACTTCGCTGTCTGTCTGTCTATCCGTCCGTTCGTCATGAACCGTGATAGTTAGAAAGTTGAAATTTTCACAGATGATGTATTTCTGTTGCCGCTATAAAACAAATTCTAAAAAACAGAATAAAATAAATATTTAAGGGGCTCCCATACAGTAAACGTGTTTTTTTTGCCGTTTTTATAGATAATGGTACGGAACCCTTCGTGTGCGAGGGCGTGATACATGCCCAAATTTTACGTATTGAACTACAGTACGCACAACCGATCTTTAGCTCTCTGAAGTTAGATGCACTAAAGGATTGCGCAGATTTGCGCGAGTAGGCGAGATAGGACGATGCCACAAACTAAGCGAGTGAGCGAGGCAGCTATACGTTTTTGTGCGTTATCAAAAATGGGTTCTACTTCAGAGAGCTAAAGATTGGTTGTGCGTACTGTACGTTAATATTGTTCTCACCAAGTTCATCGAGCAGCACAAGCGACTGCAGTGTAGCGTGCGACACGATAGCAGCCGTCTCGTTCATTTCCACGAGGAAGGTGGACTGCCCCGAGAGGATGTCGTCGGAAGCGCCGAGTCGGGTGAAGATACGATCGATCAGTGAGAGGCTGCATTCTTGAGCGGGCACGTAGCTACCCTGAAATAAATAGAATAAATAAATAATCTGGACATTTCACACAGCATGGGAACTAGTAACTGATAGACTTTTTTAATTTATTTGTTGAACCCAAATCCTGAATTAAGTTAGCTTAAAATGACCCGATGACTTACCAAATGTGCGAGCACTGCTAGCAAGCCAGCTTGCCTCATAAGAGTAGACTTGCCGCCCATATTAGGCCCCGTCAATAGAAGCAACGTGTCATCTTCTCCTAGCTTCGTATCGTTGGGTATGAAGTCATTTGCGATTGGAATGCATGGGTGACGGCCTTCCACTATGTTTATGTATGGCTGTGGAGAAATTCAATTATTTACTGAATGGCCTTGCATATTATCGACGACCTCTGTGGCGCAGTGGGCGAAGGTCCGCCTGCGACGCAGAAGGTTGCTGGTTCGATCCCCGCCGCGGGACAAATGTTTGTATGACCTACAGATATTTGTCTCGGGGTCTGGGTGTTTCTATGTATAATATGTATGTATTTACAAACAAAAAGTATATAAGTATCAGTTATCTGGTTCCCATAGTACAAGCTTTGCTTAGTTAGGGGCTAGATGATGCTGTGTGAAAGAAAATGTCCAGCATATTTTATTATGTATGGCTGTGGATGAAACACTTATATACTGAGTTGTACTGCACGTAACTCATGTTGGGGTTAAAAAAATTACGGTGTCCTTTTACCTGAATTTTGGCATACTCATGAGTCTTCAATAACAATACAATAATATATCAGCTGGAAAGAACCAGTGACAATGAAATCGGTGTACTATTTTAAGGCCTTTACATTTCTATAATAAATGATTTTTTATTATGAAGGGTTGGCTCTTGACCTCGAAAGTGACACAGGCAAGAATGAGGTCTACGATGGAGAAAGCCTACCCAGAAGGTGCCAGAAGGATTTATAAAGACTCAGGAGGCAACCCATTTTTTCAACCGACTTCAAAAAAGGAAGAGGTTCTCAAGTCGTCTGTATGTTTTTTTTTTTTTTATCTTGTTACGCGATTGTTCCGCCATTTGTTGACCGATTTGCAAAATTCTTTTTATGTTTGAAAGGGAATACTCCAGAGGTGGTCCCATATAAATTTTATTCCTGGGGGATTGATAGTTTCCCCGTAAAACTCTAAACACCTTCCCTCCTAGCCATGTCACAAATAGAAATCGAATCGACAGCTTGACGCCCTGAGTCACACCGCGTTTCGAGTCAAACATTGAAGTCGGTTTTCTTTTTAGTATTAAAACGTAATTATTTTATTAAATAAATTATCTTATCTCGACGACCTCTGTGGCGCAGTGGGCGAAGGCCTGTATTGTGCCTATAAAATAAAAATAAAATCAGTTATCTGGTTCAAGTAGTGCTTAGTTTGGGGCTAGATGACGCTGCGTGAAATGTCCAGCATTATTTATTTATTTATCTTAACCTATGCCCACATTCAATGATACGCTGTAGCACCTGGGACATTGTTTGAGATGGAATAGGCTTGCCCAACACCTTACCGTCCTCAACTGAATCAGCCTTCCACTGGAAAGATAATGTTGTATGTGTACAGCTGATTAATCTGCTGCTTCCTCACGATGTTTTCCTTAACTGAGCTCGTGTTAATGCTATTTTAAGAATATTTTTGTTTACCTTAGTCCCAGCATCGTAAGTAACCTCAGGCAGACATATTTCAGTCTGCTGCCTTGCAAACTCAGCCAATGCCAGACAGACATCCAAGATGGCGGCGCATTTCACCGCAGCCTCCCATTGGCTGTACGCGGCAGAAAACTTCTCGAACATTCGACGGTTGATGTCCTTCAGTACTACTCGCTTTTGCTCTTCCGCTGCTATCATTCTGGACAGAAGCTCCTGAAATTAAATAGAATTTTAACGTAGATTGTAAATATATCGCCGCGATGATTTCTTTGAATTGGTTATACTGTATTTCTAATTTGTTTCAAACAAATCGTTTGGTTCAATAATACAAGTGTCTTCTTTTTTGAAAAATCATTCGGGTCGATTTGTGTCAAAAATAAATTTATTTACAGAATTATACGAAGCAACTACCATGTAACAAATGACTAAATATGCAATTATGTTTCTTATAAGTCGATTTCTTATAAGTCTTATAAGTCGAGGGTATGTCTCCTTTAACGACTATTCTCTAACTCTCGTGCCTTCGGACTTGGCCAACACATCAAAAAACCACCCTGTATAACGGGAAGGAAGTTTTATGTATGCATAAGAAATAAGAATACCTTAGTCTCAGCTGTTGAGAACCGTTTGAATCCCTTCCTTGCGCCTTCGAGCTGGTAATCAGAGCCGGCCTTAGCCGCCGCGGTCTCAGATACCTCCAGTTGGTAACGTTTCTTGTCTGAACCCACGTAATTAACCTGAAGAGTATTAAAAAAATGTAAACATGGGTCACGACTGTGTAGATAAGGCAGTGGGAGGGTAACCAGGCTAACCAGTGGACTTTCGATGAAACTTTGAATAGATTTAGTTTTTTTTTTAATTATACTTTTTCGTAGCGACGTCGTACTTATCTTTGGTGGACTGGAATAGCACTTATTGGCTTTGTAAAAAGTCAGTAAATTATCAACAACTTACCCTACATTTGAAGTATTTCTCCTGCTCTTTCAAATAGTCCTGCAACTCATCTTCTATTTCGCTTATAGTTTGCAGCGTCGCGTCGTATTCTTGGTCGACACCTTTGCCGGGCAGAATGCGACCTTCCTTCTCAGCTTCTTTCATGTTGAATGCTTCCTACAATTAATAATACTTAGATATTTCTTTTACCCGACTACCAATTGGCAAAACTGGTATATGAACTTAACAGTATGTATTAGTCATACGGTTCCCATCGCTCACTTAGTGGCTAAACGATGCTGTGTGATATGTCCATCATTAAACAATTATTTTATTAGACACATACACTTAATCATTTGCTATTCAAGCACACACAAAAATGTGCAGACAATGGAGGGTACAAAAAACGTACGTTCCTGACGTTCACCGTAGTGTCTAAACTACGCTATTTTAAAAAAAGAGGTAAGTATTAACGACTCTTTAAAATAAACATGATCCGGATGATATCATGGAGGGCAGGTACCTTAACCGTTGTAGCTACAGGAAAACGCTCTTAGGAGACCTTCCCTAACTTTTGGAGATATTTTGAACTGCATTCACAGATTTTGAAAAAATGTAGTCAGCGACAAAAATGTCAAAAGTAAAAAAAAGCCAAAAGTTTCATGTAGGGATCAAAAGACTCTATGGGGATTGGGGCCATTTAAGGTTTGAGTACTAGAAAAATCAGAAATCGTCGAAAACTTTTCCCATACATTTTGTACCTGCCCTCCATGGCCCATCTAAAAAATCCACCTTTAAGACTATTTCTTCATGTATGTAAATCTTTTTCACTCCTATTTACTATTTACCTTGGACCATGCTCAACGCTAGGGAGAAAGCAGTTGAGGTGGCCTCATACTGGTCAAAAATAGTTTAAACATTGACATGAAAGAAGAACTGACCTTGAAAAACTTCAACGTATCCCTATAATCTGGGTACCTCCCATCCGGTCGAAACTGCATTATCCTCTTCAGCAAAACCGAGTCGACATCACTGAAGAGTTCCATCAGTTTTAGCGCAGCATCGAAACCATTGATAACTGATATGAAGTCCAGCACTTTACGTTTTGAGTATGTTTTCTCTTCGTAGAATATAGCGCGCGCGTCCGGGTGTGTTTCTGAACGTTTGAGGTTACCAAGTGCGTGGACTCTGAAAAAAAAAAAGACTTTATTATTTAGTATGGCAATGTCTCTTCTGTAAGATCCTCAAATTAGACATTTAATTTGAAAAAACCACGAAACAGTTTCGCTTCTGTACTCCAAAGCACGGCATTTTATAAGGTCAAGTCCACTCACGATTCTCTGAAGATGTCGGAGGTATGCAGAGGCACGTACGTCTAAATAATTATATTTACGCTCCCGACTGACAGTGACCCGGATCAGTTGAGCTATCTATAGATCGTTTCTAATGGTCAAAGTCAAAAAGCATTTATTCAGTAGGACCGCTGGGATCACTTTGAATCTTTGATCCTTAGATAGCTTGACTAATCCTGTTGTATTTTGTAAATATATGTAAATATTATGTATTATCACATTTTCATTTTTTTTATTTATTATCAGTGGGATCACATTTTGCAGGCAATATTGTTCCATATTGTTTGATAAGTTGCTTTGCTAGTATCCTACTAGTATGTAACTGATGGTTTACTCGCGATGTTTTCTTTCACCGATTAGAGCTCGTGTATACGCATACATTCATTGATTCAAGGCCTATTCGACCAACGCAGCTCTATGATGAAGATAGTCATTAAAATGCAATTTTCTCAGTTGTAATATAAATTATAAGTATACTAACTTAGCCAACAATCTTTCCAAGTCAGGCAAGGTAGTGAGAATGGCTTTAGCATTCTGACATAGCTCTTGATCTTCAAAAAGCGTCCGGACCGCCCCCTGTCGCTCTTTTATGACATTAATATCGCAGCTTGGCGCACAAACCCATTGGTAAAGCAATCTGAAATAGTAACATATTTGTTATAGCCTTTCCTTTCACCACACTGATTCGAAAGAACTAGTGTAAGAAGATGAATACAAAAGCCGTGGTGATGATGACTTTTTAGCCGATTTCACGGCTGCTTTCTTTTGTAGGCGTATTTAACTTGGTATATTTAGTGAGGCGTCGTATTTCTGCCATTTCATGACTAGAGTACCCTATTTTTTAGAAGACGTACGTATTTGGGGCATCTAGGAACCTCATTGATATAATTAAATTACAGCTTTTGTAATTCGATCAAGCTACTAGCCCATACCATTCCATTGTTGGGCAAATTTCAAAACGCAGAAACAGTGTGAAGAACTACTCTGACGACCTCTGTAGCGCGGTGGGCGAAGGCCCGTCTGCGACGCAAAAGGTTGCGGGTTCGATCCCCGCGGCGGGACCAATGTTTGTATGATCTACAAATATTTGTCTCGGGTCTGGGTGTTTCTATGTATAATATGTATGTATTTACAAACAAAAAGTATTTAAGTAGTATATCAGTCATCTAGTACCCATAACACAAGCTCTGCTTACTTTGGGGCTAGATGATGCTGTGTGAAAAGTCCAGCATTATCACTTATAAAAGTGATTACGTATTTAAAAAAAAAAAAAAAAAAACTAGTATTTGCCCTGAAGTAGGACGATATAAAGGATAAAAATAAATAAACAGAGCCATAAAAATCTTACCTTTTCCCAAAAGCAGTTGAGCAATAGTTCAATCTATCATACAAACATCCCTCATCTTGTACAATCCTGAGATTCTTCAACGTAATCGCATCTAGCACCATAGTCCCACCACCAGTCCAGCGACTTTCAACCTTATCCTCTTGAGATAGGGTCCGGTTTAGCACGTCAGGTGGCGCGTAAGACGTGAACTGAGACATTCCTAGTGTTTGTATGTCTAGAAGACAGTCGGTTAAGTAGGATACACAGCCGCCTAAAGCTTTTATTGCGAGATGATTGTGGGCGGCGGGTGTCAGGCCTAATGCGTCACCTAGGAAGATAAATAATATATGAATAATTGAATGAAAATACCTACCTACAGCACTAAAATTTTTTATCCCAGAATTTCCACGGGATCAGCATTTACCTACGCGGGAAAACCCGAGATAACTAATGCGTACCACCCATCTTAATACTTGAACCGATTTTAATAGGACTTTCACTGGAAGATAGAGGAGGTTCTAGGGCAACTAATAGACTACTTTTTGTGCCGGAATACACGCGGGGAAAAAACAGGAAAAGCTATCCTTAGTTTTTCCTGTTTTTCCCGGGTATATTCGCTCACGCCACGCGGAAGCCCGAACAAATTTTTGCAAAAACGATTTACAAAGAGAACGTGAACGTGATGCGAGGCAGATACTAACAATTTATTGAAAGGATAATCTTTATCAACATACCTTCATGTAGAAACTCTTTGATCCCCTCAGGCCATTCTCCTTCCGCATTCGTCCTGTAATACTTCTCGGCTAATATCTTGAGAGTTTTCTCAGGATTCCACATTGAGATGAGTTCGCGACGCGCGCTGTGACAATGGGTGGTGACGAGTTTGCTTGTACGAGGCGAGGTCTTACGGTCGTATATCACCTGGATACAGAAAACAGTATGTAGGTGTACACATACACGCGTGGAACACTCTGTTAGAACGAAGTTTCAACTTTGACTTTTTTGTCATTTTTGATAATTTTTGAAACTTGAAAATTTGTGAAGTTATCAACGAAAACATGTTTTTTGCTTCTCTTGTAAAGTTGTCTTTTTGCAGTTATGCAAGGCAACAAAATAATTAACAATTTTACATGCAAGAACTCCTAAGGGGAATTTCTCAGTGGTGATTTCGAAATGAAACAAAGTTCTTTAACATCCATAAACTTACCAAGGCAGGTGGAAAATGTGCCAATGTGGTGAGCAGCCTGGACGAATGCTTATCATCTTGGAACTGACCGAGATGGAACAGCCCTATCGACGTATCCACAAAGCAAACGCCGTACGTGCTGCATCCGTTTAGCTCCTGATAAGAAATATTATAAGCCTTGTTGTTATTAAAATAAGGTACAAACTTCATAAACACGAAATATTCAATCAATTATATGCAGTCAGTGTCGCTTAATAAATCGTATTCGCGGTAACCAAGCAAAACTATTGCCAGTGCTGTTTCTAGGACAAGATAACCTAATACCTATGTAGTAGATACAACTACGTTGGTTTCACATTACACTTCAGTTCCAGTAATTGCTACTCGATCGCAAATGGCGCAAGTCACCCTGTTATTTTTATGTTACCTCTTCAGCTATAGCCATCATATAGGCCGCATTGGCCTCGCCCGGTCCGGAATCTTGCAGGCCGCAAACTTGAGTGCCCTTCAGGGTGACCTGGCAGATCTCACGGCGCACCACCTTGTCAAACTTGCTGTTTTTATTTGCTGAAAAAACAATGTGATTAGATTTTTTCCTTGACGTGTCTATGGCTTTTTAGGATGGACACAATCCTTACAAAAAATATGAGCCGAGTTTAGCGAAGCACTGACTAAACAACTGTCTCTAGAAAAACGATCTTTAAATACTCATACATAGAACGCTTTTTTGTGGTAACAATTTTGTTTTGACATGTGTCAACGTGATTATATTTTTAGGCCACTGCAGAGCAAAAGCTTCCTAGACTTTCTGTCCCTAGCTGTAGTTGGCCATCTATATAATCCCACATCTACCCACTGTAATTAGATCCATCATCATCATCTTCCTGCCCTTGTCCCAGATTATGCGGGGTCGGCACAACATGTGTTCTTCTTCCATTCTCCTCTATCAGCCGTCATCTCAACACTCACTCCTTTCTTACTCGTATCATGCTTCACACAATCCATCCATTTTTTCTTTGGCCTACCTCAACTCGTAAATCCATCAACATTCATACCAAGCACTCGCCTAGTTACATGACATTCTTCCCTTCTCATAAGAACATCCTTTCATCCTAATTTTCACGCCACTTTTGGCTTCTTTTTGGCACTTATAAAGAGGTTGTGTATAAGCGCCTAAAAGTATACCATTCTGGACAAGCTCGTCTTACTATCTACATAGTGCTATGTAGACTTATTGCTGATTATTACAAAAACGTTAAACCTTAATTGGGTTCAATTAAGGTTTAACGTTTTTGTACATTTTGACACATGTCAAAACAAAACTTACCACAAAAAAGCGTTCTATGGACGATTATTTAAAGATCGTTTTTCTAGGGACAGTTTTTTAGCTAGTATTAGTTCTCGGCTCATTTTCTTGTAATAAGCCCCATTTTATTACAACTAAATATTTAAACATATCCAAAAACTTACTGATCCTACACCTCTCTTGCATCATATCTGGGGTTTCTGTCTGCTCAACCCTCGCCACTTTATATCCTTTCGCGACCAAAGTCGCCGCCATTCTGCCGTACGCACTTTCAGGGAATCCTGAATGCGCAAATTCACCCTGAAATATAAACTCTATTAGCATGGAAGAAAGATTATATTCGATGAACCAAAAAGTGTGAAGAAAGTCTGTTTATTGTAATGTAAACTCTATTTTTAGTGAAATAGGGTTGATATTTGTTTAAGTACCTTCATATAGGAAAATCCTAGTTCATTAACACCGACTGCGGCGTCCATATGGTAAAGCTCGTAGAATTTACCGACTTTGAAGAACAGAACGCAGTCGAAGTGAGATGATTTCATCTCCCACCATTGGCGATGTGCCTAAAAATAACAATAAATAGAACTTAAGGTATGGAAGTATATAACAGTTCATTTTGAAGTTTGCATTTTTTTTTTCAGTCTCCTTCGAATCTTGCCTGGGCATTTAGCTAGAGTTTTATCCTGCTTCCATTCATTATTTAGGTGACATTATTAATAGCAGAAATGAAGGGGGAGGCTTTTGCCCAGCAGCTAGCAGTGGGAAGCTAATGGCTGAAAATAATTAGATAATTAAAATAATACAACGAGATTATGCAATCCTGCTCGAGATTGATCAAGCATTTGTTAAACAAGAAATTCTACCTTTTTTTATTATTATTTATTACTTCTCTTAAATTATTTTCTATTGCATTACTACATATTTCTAGTTTCTACCATAACTACCCATTACTCAAGAACAAGAGTTTTTAGCTACTTACAGGTGTCTGCTGCTTGAAGAAGTCAGGTGGCACATAAAGAGTCCTAGGGTCGTAATCTGGATGGTCAGGTCTTCTCTTCTGAGCGTCTTTTATCTTGTCTGGCTTCAGCCATTCTAGTTTACAATGAGTCCAGTTTCCTTCATCAGTTGTGGTTTTGTGCTCTTCAGCTATTGTTGTGTGCTTTTCTGGTTTCTCTTTCAAGGGTGTGGCTTTGGGAGTTCTATTCCAAAATAATATTATAATCATTTAGACATAGACATGTACATATTTATTCACCAATTTATTGGCACACAATACAAATTTATGAAGATAGCCGGTACCCGCGACTTCGTCAGCAAAATAACATACATAATAAAAATAGAACTGAAAACTGCTGTTCAGAAGATTCTCTTCTGAAAATTTTAAAATAAAAATGCAATAATAGCGCCATCTCGACCTCAGCCATAGGACAGCAACTCCATCTACTTGCCTTCAACTGAAATCACTTTAAGTCCCCATACAAAATTTCAACCCTTATTTCTAGCCCTCCATGATTAGTTTTGAAAAAAAAAAGTAGCCTATGTCCATCCCTGGGACATAATCTTTATCCAAGTCATATTCAGCATAATCTGTTCAGTGGTTTAGGCGTGAAAACGTAATAAACAGACAGACAGACAAAGACATTTTACTACATAATAGATGGCGGAAACATTAGATCGCGCTATCGTTGCGTTTTGGGCAATGTAACATATAAACTCGCTAATCCTCTAATTTTTTGTTTTTTTTCAAATCAAATCAAGTTTATTCAGGAACAGTAACAGTGGCTTATGTATACTTTATAATATAAGTATGGATTAGAAACAAATAAAAAGAAATTAATGAAAAATTGTACAAAATATAGATTTTGTGTATTCTGCAAAACCCCTCATACCTAGTCACTGAACCCTCTTATAAATTATGTTGTTAAGCCATGATGGAGGCCTTAAGGTGGCCTAATAACTCTGTCGTCAGACTTGGCCATTGACTTGTACAAACTTACTTACCCCATGAAACAACAATTTGTGTATTGTGTGTAATATTTGCATTTCAAGTTGAAACAAAATGTTCAAGAAGATATTAATCATTTCATCAGAAAAGACATATAACTCAATAGAATCTGTCTGCAAATAAACTTACCTATTCCCAAAGGAACTCTTAGAAGACTTGCTCTGAGGAGACTGATTCGCTTCATATTTGAAACTGTCATGTAGTTTCTGTTCAACTGACAACTTTTCTTTTCCCTTCGGCGTTTCCATCTTGTTATCTGCTGGGAGGAATGGGTAAAATATTCAAACAGAGATTTCTACTTCTAGCTCCAATGTAAATAGTGTTCAATCAATAAGATATTGACAATAAGCTAAGGTATTGAAGATCAGGTTTCAGGTTTCAGGTTTAAGATGTATTTATTTCTCATAAGAATTTACAAATTCACTTACATGAGAACAAATTAAAACTTTTTAGGGCTAATCGTACATTAAAAACAATTTAATAGTAGGTAGGTAGGTACTGCACTAATGTATGACTTACGTGGTATGCCATGCGTAGGTAACTAATACCTATTATCTAAAGTTAGTTATGTACCTACTTAATTACAATTTGTAGTACATAAATAAGTATAAAAGTTGCCAAGTAAAGTGAACAATTTTAAAGACGAGAAGAAAGTGCAGGTAGTTTTAGATAACATACAATGAATACAATGGGCCGGTCGTCCAGCTACAAGGAGTGAGCGTAACTGGAAGAGACAAATTCTTATTATGAGCGAGAGCTTTGTGTTTTTTTTTTTGTAGTGTTTTAAGTTTCCTAATTGTGTTTAATTTTATTTTTTTTCTTTTATGATATAAATATTTTATTTCAAGATGTTTTGAAGTAGTAAGTATTTGGCATACTTATCTACATTAAGATATATACAGATAAGAAAGATTTAGAAGATATTTAAAGTATCAGAGAACTTTGCACAACAATGGGCCAGTATAGGCAACGCTTGCCGGTTCCTAGGCAAAAGTAGAAAATTCTATACAAGGTAGTGTTTAATACTTCAGTGGAACGTATCCGCGACAATCCGTTCCGTGGAATTGATCCATAACTGATGTTTTCTGCACTGTGATTGGTCTGTTGAATAGCTGGTAGATTCTGATCCGAATGCGTTCTGCTGAAGTCTGAATCACTACCCAAATATATATTTTCTTTGCTTTAAAACTAACTTGTTCTATAGACAAACCTTTATTTTCAGTGTCAGAATCATCAGAATCAATTGGATTGAGCCGGATCCTCTTCCGTTTCTTTGATGGCAAGATTGGTTCTTCATCATTACTTTCTTCTTTTGGTGATGGTAGTGGCCTTTCTCGCTTTTTTTCTTTAATTCAAATATGATTAAGCAGAAGTTGAATGGTATAGATCATATTGATAGGTGTAGGCAGGTATTCTTTTTAATTTCAGAGTATTTTCCCTCACTCAGTAAACTGCACTTAGAAAAATTATTTGTATGACCTCCCCTGTGTGGTATTGTACAGTAAGTGCTAGTTTCTAAACATGAAACCACCGGGGCTAACGATTTCAGCACTATTCAGAGAGCCTATTGACTAAATATTGAGTGCATTTTACTTTTTGTTTGATGTTTAAGCTCACGGACGATCGTACTGTAAGACTACTGTAAAAGTACAGTAGTCTTACAGTACGATTTAATTGTGAGGTCAACTTACTTTCAATTTTCAAATCCTGATCAACATCCATCGATGAATCCAGCGTATGACTTTTCCCAGCATCTCCATTCTTTAGCTTCTTGTTCGCTGGGGGAGTCTTAGTGAAGTAATTGAACAGAGTATTTGAGGAACCTGTACTGCTGCGCTTCGACATTTTGGGGTTTCTTTTCACAAATTATTTTTGATTTGAAATGAATAAACAAAAACTTTTCAATCAACAAAGCCAAGCAAGGCGGGCGGCCGGCATTCGGCGCACTTTTTGACAGCTGAATGACAAGACAGACAAGAAAACACAAATGTCAATTTCGATCCAGTGCAGCCATATATATATAGGATGTACCAAAAAGGTACCATGCTAAATCTATGAGTGCAGCAGTGCTGTCCTTTTCCCTCAAGAAACAGAAGAGAACTTTGTGGAACTCATTTGGTGGAACTTTGGGCTCTTTCGTCTATACCCTTTTATATACCTACCACAGACAAACTTTATGATTTAGGCTATATTACTTTTTCCAAAAAATTAAGGTTTTTTCCGTATTTAACTATGTTGCACTTATTTGCGCGCCGTTGTATGAAATTCGCACAGCAACGTCTCTGGGTTGTAAATTATAATAAAAGTAAGCAGATTCTTTAATTATAATTTTTAATTGAAATTTTACCATAAAGCGCTATTTAAAACGCTTTCCAAATTACAGATTACATCATTGGTCGCAAAAATGGCAGTAGGTAGGCGGTAGATTTCTTTTTTATTACAACTTGTCTCAATATTGTATGTACCTAAAAACATTCCATAAACCAACTTGTGCGCCGTCACAAACTTTTGTTTCATGCAGGTCCTTAATTTTTTTACTACAATAAAAGTACCAATGCAGTTGAATTAATGACGTTTAAATGTAAAATATTTGTGGAATGTCTTAATTGACAGTTTTTAATGAAATATTTGTATCAAAAAATAGTACACAAGTAACAAGAATTAAAATGTTACAAAGATACTTCTTTTCAATCTAAAAATCCATATCTACGTACTGTTTCTATTAGAATGAAGTAGTTTACAAAATAAAATATTCTTAGTTATATTAACTTAAAAAATAAAATCAATTCTATAAAATAATTATTTCTCTGAAATAAGAATAACATAATGACGTAGATATCTAAACTAGGTACTAACTTACCTAAATATTTTTAAGAAATAAAGAAAGATCCTTTTAAAAAAGGGTAAAAGGAACCACTAATAAAATGATTTAATTTAGAAATGCCGACTCTGAGTGTAAGTGGTGAAAACACAGGGCATATATTTATGTTAATGAATATGTTATGATAAAGGTAGGTAGGTATATTAATTACGTCTATTTTAATAACTTAAGAAGGTAATTACCGGTTGCTGCTATTAAATATAATTATATCAATCAAATGCCTTGGTAGCACGGTAGCGCACTCTCAATAGTAATCTATTATTATAAGAATCTTTGTCCTGACTGACTGACTGACTGACTGACTGACTGACTGATTGACTGACTGATAGACAACGTACAGCCTAAACCGCTGGTCGTAGAGACTTGAAATTTTGAGGGTATGTCCGTCTTGGTGCGTAGGGGTGTACTAAGAAGGGATTTTTTGAAATTCAACCCCTAAAGGGGTGAAAAGGGGTAAAAACGATTGTATGAAAAATCGTATTCCTGGCACTTGGAGACATCAAATTTAGAATTATGATAGTTCAACGCTTTTAATGAAAGTCTACATTCAAAAAAATTCAAAACTACCCCTAGAAGGGGATGTAGGTGGTGTTAATGTTTGTATGGGGTTTTTTGAATGCGTGATCCGATTTGCTTGAAACTCGGTCTGATTATTTAAAAATGTAAATAAAAAATGTCCGCACTCCAATAATTTAATAACTACCCCTAAACCGGGGTGAAAGGGGTGTTAAAGTTTGCGTGGGAATTTTTAATACGTGGTTCAATTTGGTCAAAACTCGGTATGAGTATTTAGTAGTAGTGTAATAAATAATATCTGAATGTTTTTTTTCAAAATCTACCCTTCAAGGGGGGTGAAAAAGGGGAAGTACAGTACAGATTCTATGGGAGCCATAAGTCTATTGGGTATTTGGGTATAAGTGGGGCCATAAGTGGGGTATTTGGGGAAGGGAAAACGTATAAGGGATAAGCGGGAAAAAGTGGAATGAAGCGGGATAAACCGGTAAAATGCAGAATAATTCGGAGGAAAAGCGGGAAAAAGCGGAATAATGCGGGGAAAAAAGGAATAAACAGGGAAAAAGCTGGATAATGCGGGATAAACCGGCAAAAAGCGGAGGAAAAGCGGGATAAACTGGGAAAAAGCAGGATAATGCAGGATAAAGCGGGAGGAAAGCAAGTTAAACTAGGAAATAGCAGGATAATGCGGGATAAAGTGGGTAAAAAATGGGAAAAAGCGGGATAAACCAAGAAAATGCGGGAGAAAAGGGGGATAAACCGGGAAAAAGCGGGATAATGCGGGATAAAGCTGGGGAAAAGCGGGATAAACTGGGGAAAAGCAGGATAAAGTGGGGAAAAGTGGGATAAACCGGGATAAAGCGGGGGAAAAGCGGGATAAAGCAGGGAAAGGTGGGATAAACCGGGATAAAGCGAGAAAAAACGAGATAAGTAATGTGGGATAAAGCGGGATAATTCGGGATAAAGCGGGGAAAAAGCAGGAAAAAACGGGATCGAGCGAGAAAAATGGAATGATGCGGGATAAAGTTTGGGGAAATGGGATTATGTGGGATAAGTGGGAAATAACGGGAAAAAATCATAAAATCATATTCCTGGCACTTAAGAGACATGAAATTTAGAATTATGATAGTTCAACAGTTTTAATGAAAGTCTGCATTCAAAAAGCTACTCCTAGAAGGGGGTGTTGATGTTTGTATGGGGTTTATTGAATGCGTTGTCCGATTCGCTTGAAACTCGGTATGAGTATTAATTAGTGTAATTACAAAATGTATGCATTCAAAAAAAATTCAAAACTACCCCTAGAAGGGGGTGTTAATGTTTGTATGGGGTTTTTTGAATGCGTGGTCCGATACGCTTGAAACTCGCTATGAGTGAGTTTGAGACATTTTTATATATTTTTTTATAAACTCCACTATAAAGGGGGTGAAAGAGGGAGTAACAGTTGCTATGAGAACCATAAGTCCTAAAAACTTGGAGGGTACATTCTTCTTCTGCTGCATTTTAGGATTTCGTAGGGGTGGGGTGAACTTTTGTATTTAGGGGGTGGGTTGAAAGGGAGGGCTGTAAATAATTCCTGAAACAGGCGGTGATTAAGTATGTGTGGAATTTCTTAAGTGGGAGTGAGATTGGAAGTGGTGTTAATTCATTTATGGATTTGTGGATGGAGTGAGAATGGTAGTGGGATTGATGGATTTGTGGATTTATGGATTTGTGAGTTTATGGGGGCGTCAGATTAAAATGTGAGAGTGAGATTGTGAGTCACATTAAGAGTGAGAGCGAGATAACGGTTAGATTGAGGGTCAGATTTAGAGTGAGACTCGGACTCAGACTCAGTCATCAAAGTTGAACTTGCAGTCACAGTCACTCAGTTTAGTCAATGTGATGAAAAGCTTAAGCTTACCTACTCAAGTGATAAGGGCTATGTTGATATGTACCACGTGAACGAAGTCGCGGGCGTTTCGCTAGTTTAATATAAAAGCTTTAAAATACAATTTCATTAGCAAACGTTAAGTCGGGATTTGAAGATTGCAAATATTTATATAAATCAAATTAAAAAGTTTGTAGAATTATAACTTCAAACAGTTATTTTTTTGTAAATGTTGTATATTCTTGGGTGTCTACTGAAAACTTTTCCACATAAATGTAATATTTAATATACTATAATATATATAATAATGCACCAAAATTCAAAGTTAACAAAATATAGTAGGTATCAAAATATTTTCTGTAAAAAAAGCTCCGAAGAGACATTTTAATTTAACATTATCTGCCGGAAACGAATCGTTTTGTGATACATTTAGCTATAATGTCCTTACAATACAACAGAGTTTACATTATAATCTGCGGCTCAGGCACAGATAGCGCTATAGACTTATGAGGCAGCACTTGACCACCGTTGATGTAAAGTTCGTCTTTAACAATAACATCTTCACCGAGCACAGTGCAGCGTTCCATTCGCACCCATCGACCAACCACAGATCGCCAGCCGACGATACAGCCATCGAGCCAAGCATGCTGGCGTATTACCGCACCGCGAAGAATTGTGCTGCGTTTTATGCATGCCCCTGGAAAGGAAAATAAATAATTGTGTGTATTGAGATGCTGTAACTACCCCTTTCGGCTTCGGTTGACGTCTTTTTACACCCTGTATATTATATGTAGCATTGTAAATCAAAATTGGTGGCTGCTTATAAACTACCAACACAAAGAGGAACTGGACATTGGAACACTGCCTGTCCTATGGTTTATGAGTAAGCAGTTACAGTAGATCTCTTAAATCATGACGCATCAACCACTATGAGATGGCAGGTCCAGACTCTCACTATAAAAATATAATAAAATAATACTATACCCGCTATACCGATTCTTGGAGATAAGAAACGCAAATTTTGGTATGGAGACTTGAAAACCTCAAAATAATTGTTTTAGGGAAAAAGAGAAGCTTTACGTTTGCCAGCTTGAAAGGAGGAAAATAGAAGCAGTAGCTACTAACTTTGAAGGAAAATGATAAACATACAAAAATGGTTCAAAAAGTTAAGGAAATTCAGTTTTCACAACTTTTGCAGTTTCATCGTTTTATTTGTAAATTCTTGTTCGACATGTTTTATTCTGAATAAACATATTTTTACTTTTTAATTATGCTTACCATCCTCAATAACAACGTCAGGTCCAATGGTAACATTCGGTCCAATCCGACAACCAGTTCCAATTGTGGCAGTGGGGTCTACAATCACGTTTCCAACCACGCAGTTACCTTCATAGAGCTTACACGAATTCTTTTGTCGTAAGCTGGTTAGGTATAAGCACATTCCTGAAAGTAAAAATTAAGAATAATTTATATTAGGTTTTCTTTTCCAACCAATCTATAAACATCATTGTGAATTATTGGTGAATCACGGCTTAAACAGTGGAAATAACCTGATTAATATAATATTGAAAATGGTCATGGTTAGATTCATTATCAATATAATGTTCTAGTCTACATTTTGTACTGATTACTATCTTCAATATTAAGCAGCAGATTTTTTTACCTGTCAAGAAATCCTTTGGCTGTCCCACATCCATCCAAAATCCTTGCAATTCCATTGCATTGAGTTGACCATCTTTTGCCATGAATGGAAATACCTCTTTTTCAATAGACATAGGTCTTAGTTCTATTCTGTTCAGAACAGAGGGGTTCAGAATGTACATTCCTGAAATAAAAAATATTAAATGTAAAAAAAAAAAAGTCTATAAGTAACATGTTATTAGTAACTTGTTACAGTTGTTACCCTAAGACAGTAGTTACCAATTATTAGGATTATTAATTTGTATGCAACAATCTAAAGTATAATACGCACAACCAATCTTTATCTCTCTGAAGTTAGGTGCACAAAATGATTGCGCAAACGTTTGGTAGAGTAAGCAAGATAGCACAATGCAACAAACTAAGCGAGTGAGCGAGGCAGCAGATACAATGCTGTCTACGTTTTTTAGGCGCCATCAAAAATGGGTTCTGCGCAGCTACTTAAAAGAGACAAAGATTGTGATTGTGTGTATTGTAAGTGTGAATGAGATAGGTAGTTTACCTGCATTGATTTTATTTGAAATGAACTCCTGTGGTTTCTCCACAAAGCTCTCAATTTGTCCATCTTCTTTATAAACCACCACACCATACTTAGACGGCTCTTCAACCTTGGTCACTACTATTGTACCTTCCTAAAGACAAAATTATACTTTTGATTCTTCAAAGAATTCAAAGAAGGTAATTTTTTAAAATAATTGATATACAAAGGAAACATGCTTGCGAAATAATGATGATAGATATTATTATGATAGAGTATTTATTTGAAAACTTTGAATGCAGTTGTCATTCTATGACATTCTTGAACCTAAAGTATCAATCAACTGGTACATTGCTGATAAGAGAAATGCAGTAAACTACATTATCAATGAGGTCAACAATTATTATACTTTATTTGAACATACCTTTCCATGATTTCTATGGAATTTAGCCAGCTCTTTGAATGGAAAGTCACAGATCACATCAGAGTTCAGGACAAAGAAAGGTTCTGGACTTGTGCTCAATAGATCTCTTGCCAGTGCTAATGGCCCAGCAGTGCCGAGCGGCTCCGTTTCATGTGAGAATGTGAGGGACACACCAAGCTTGGATACCTGCTCAGTTAGTTCCTTTTCCATATCCTCAGCCCGATATGACACAGCTAATATTACCTAAAATTTATATCCTTGTTAGAATCTGATTGGAAATAATATAAGTTGATTGCTGATTAGAAATAAGTACATATTCTTATTGCTTCATGTCATTATGAAATGATAACATCTTCACCATTTTACTTAAGACTTTCTGCAATGATTTTATTTTATTTATTTACTAGGCAACGCCAATAGCATACTTATTTCATATTTAAAATTGAACATGATAATATTCTAATACCTGAGTGACCCCCGCTTCCACCAAAGCTTCAATCTGATGCATCAGGATAGGTTTGTTTGCAAACTCCACCAAGGGCTTTGGCCTACTCAACGTCAAAGGTCGCAGCCTAGTCCCATAACCACCGACCAGGATCAACGCTCTTATTTCCCCTAGCTTCTTATCCGTTCCACACATTTTCCCAACAAAATCTCTTATCAGTAAATACTAGAGGAATGCCGAAGCCGGACCGCGTCACTTTAGAAGGTGACGTTATTGTGCACAGTATTTGTAATTATACACGTGGCGCTGCTGTATTGATGAATTTCAGTCGAACGTCGGAAAACTTTGTTTGTAATAGTTTACGATTACGAATTTCTCAAACAAAAACACTGCAAACTATGCAAAATTACACGTCACAACACAACAAAGAATGAATAAATGAATGAATGATATTATGTGTGAGTGAGTGAATAAAATGAAGCACCATTTGATGTATTGCCACAGATGTAATATGAAATGTCCAAAATTTTTTCCGGTTTTTATTCAACTGAATTATATTTTTACCCCATCACTAGAATGTTGCATATGCAGAGGTTGGCACTGTTGGCAGCATTGATTTAGTACTGTCAGTGAGTTGTCAATCAATCAGTCAGTCAGTTACGTAATGGCTGGCAAAAAGGCTGTCAGTGTCACAAAATAATTTTTCGTCCTTCCCTTTTCTAAAATTCAATTTTGTAGTTACAATGGCAGTTTCAGTACGGATTTTCTCTCGCCTCAAAGGTAAATACTTGTGCTTATTAATTGTTTTCCGACGCCTAAAATTTTTGATCCAGTTACAGATATTTGGTAAAAAAAATATTCATGTAACCTAAATCTAACCTTGTATTAGGTATTCCCCTCTCTCGCAGTAACTATATTCACCGAATATTGATATTATAGAGATACCCTGCTCATAATCAATGAAAATAGTCTCATTACGTAGCGCCAAAGTCATGCTGTTAGGTCCAGAGTAACCAAGACCTTCAGCTATAAATACTTTTCTATTTTATCCCAGTTTGTTATCTTGTCACTGCGAACCGTGCGAATGTTATAAAAACGAAAAGAATTACGATATTTATAATAAAACAACTGTAATATTATAATAAAACTAATTGAATAAAATTTTTCTCAATCAACATCATGGATCAATAGAGTTGACCTTTAGTACCTTCTTGCTATTGGTTGAATTTCAAATGAAATTCTAAACAGGACGTTTTCAAAAATATGTTTACAGTGTAATAAAATTTATCTGCATTGCAGTCACTTTATAAAATGTTTCATTCATAATGTATGAGTGTGTAAAAAAAACGTAAACAGGTTCACGACTGTATCCCCAACGTGCGGTAGACATTCTCTCAGATCTTACTTATTCCAGATCCTTTGAAGATGTCTAAGGGGGGTAGTCAGAGGCATGTCCAAACACATATTTGATACATGCCCACATCTTGCAGAAGTTAGTATTCCATATGTGACAGGTTGCAAGCCCATCACCGCCTATAAGAACACTAACTGGTTTACTCACGATGTTTTCCTTCACCGTTTAGAGCACGTGTTAAAGCGCATATAAATTTTACGAAACGCAAAATCCATTGATGCACGGCCGGGATTCGAACCCACAACCTTCGGATTGAAAGTTGAGGTACAACCCCATTCGGCCAACACGGCTTTTAGCTTTTTAGTTATGAGTGTGTAGTATTTAATGTTAAAGTACAAAGTTCTGAAATATTGAAATCAGTACAAACAAACAATTGGCATGCCAATCAGTAGTTATCATTGTGTCCAAAGTTCTACAGTGTTGCTGTAGCAATAATCTTACATCACAACAATAGTACAATAACTTCGAGATAAGGCATAAGAAATTGAGTATTTTGTACTATTTATGTAACTGATAAGATGAATTTTACAGAATCATTAGGCTTGCGTTTTATGTAATCTTTGTTTTCTATGTTACAACCTCCTTAGCATAGTGGGTGAATGCTTGGCTGAGTGAGCTAAATGTGGTGTGAATGAATATTTTGGTGAAAAACATGCTATTTTACGTGACTGTTACATATTTTTAATCCATTTCAATTTAGTGACCTTGGTCAAGTATTTTACATGTCTGTCCCATAGGATAGAACACATTCCTTCAGAAAATGATATTAAAAATGTAAAAGTGAAAAATACTATCTAATTTTGTTCTTAGACGGCCTCAAACTGAGCAATGTCAGATTCCAATGCGGAGGAGGAGGAGGTTCCAGCCCCTACCATCAGACTCGTAAGAACCTTGTACTCAGAAGTGACACTAAGGTCATCGTCCAGGGTTTCACCGGCAAACAGGGCACTTTCCACAGTCAGCAGGCTCTCGATTACGGCACCAAAATTGTTGGTGGTGTATCACCAAAGAAAGCGGGATCACAGCACCTCGGCCACCCTGTTTTCAAATCTGTGAAGGAAGCAAGAGAACAGACGAAATGTGACGCGTCTGTGATCTATGTGCCCCCACCTGGAGCTGCTGCTGCTGTCCTGGAGGCTATCGAGGCAGAGGTTCCACTCATTGTCTGCATCACTGAGGGTGTGCCACAACATGTAAGTACAGTCGTTCCAACTCACGAAGTCGGGTTGATCCAAATTGTGTGCACATGCAAGTTGTTTCCGTGTGCGTAAATTCAGTAAACTCTAAGCTGGGTACTCACCTAGCCGTGTAGCATGTAATGTATCTGATACTGTATTAACCTGCAAGTGTGTACGGCTCGTCCACGGTCACCGCGTATCTATCTACGAGCTCCCGGATCCGCAGTGCTCGTGACGATAAAGTTCAATTACATTTAATACTTTTTCATCTGTCCACTCTATTATGAAGACGTTTGTTTGAAGCTCGCGCCTACGTGCTCAATACACAAGCGGTCGTGTCGCCGTCCACGAACCGCCACTCATCGAGTTACTGCCAGCTTACTGCAAGCTTAATGCTACTTGATACAGTATCAGATACATTACATGCTACACGGCTAGGTGAGTACCCAGCTTATGGACACAATTTGAGGCAAACCCGCCTTCGTGAGATGTAATAACTATAATTTACTTACTTTATTTCACTCTGGTGACTGGGGTGCTAGTTATGCTAATAATACTTTCATACATTTCCTCATTTTTCAAGTAGGTATCAACCTATTGTGATGGGTCGCAATCCTATCACTGCACGCAACGTGTATATCTAAACTTCATTATTCTGTGTCCTGAATATTCAAATTGGTAGTTGACCTACTTAGTAGTGGTAGGCTATGGACATGCATCTAAGTGAGTTCGTATGAGTTAGTGACCGAGTTGACAGAGTTTTTAGGCCGCAGTTATTAGTAGCATTATACATATACAAACATTGACTACCTACAAGCCCTTTCTAACTAAGTATCAAAATTGATGGGGTAACTACCGAAATCCTACAACGGCTTCCCGGGGTATTAAATTCCCCTGATCACATTAGAGATTTATTCTAATTTAGCTTTAAACATATTCCAGGACATGGTACGTGTGAAGCACGCTCTCATGCGACAAAGCAAGTCCCGTCTCGTCGGTCCAAACTGTCCCGGGATCATTGCGCCTGAGAAGTGCAAGATCGGCATCATGCCTGCAGCCGTCCACAAGAAGGGAATGATCGGAGTGGTCTCCCGGTCCGGTACCCTGACTTATGAGGCGTGTCATCAAACCACTGCGGTGAGTTTTACGAATTGTTTTTCGTTTAGAATTAGTTTCTGCAGCTGATCTTGAAAAAAGAGTCCAACAACAACATAAGAATTACCATGAATTAAACTTATATTTTATTTCCTTTAAATTAAAATGAACTGCCATATAGGTACACAACAGTAATAGCTATTTTTGATAATGCCACAGAATCCAGAACGTAATAATGCCTCGGTTTCGTGAGTCTTGATTTATTTCGATTTAGTCCATGTAGGTAAATGAAATAAATGTCGAAAAAGTACATGCGTTTAAATCGGTGAAATATCCAAACTACCTTCGCAATTTATTGAACCAATAAATTGTCCATTACTCTTGGCAAAGGAGCAAAAATTATTCAACTATCCCACTTTAAGCGGTTACTATACCTACTAGGTACCTAATGAATATAAAATCTAGAATTACTCATGCCTATTACATTTTCCTTATCTCAAGCCAAGATTATTTTGTTTTCACTGAAAATTGCTGACCTTGTGGTTTATTATTTTTTAAAAGATACAACTATTTCAGTCTTATCAGAAAGATTGCTTTGTTGGCGATACATATTACAACCACACGACCAGCAAATATGCAACGAATTGACGCCAGAAATCATTAACATATTTTATGTAACACAGCCTTGACCACCATTTCACTGATTAAACAATATTAACAATATTAACCTTGGACTCCGTTTATGGATCATTGAGCTGATCATCTGATTGATCTGCTTGACTACATTATCATTTTTATAGCTGTTTTATAGCATTATTATTATCTAATCGGTACATATGTAGTTGGTACATCTTTGTAAATAAGCTGACGATTTTATTAACACGATCACGAACGACTGTATCGCCAAGGTGCCTTTTGACACTTCGGTAGGCACCTTCAAATATATTTTGGCACATTTTGCAAATGTTGCATTTAGAACAGCAGTATTTTCTTAAGAATACTTCGGATTGAAAATCAAGAAAACAGTCCACTAGGCAAACAGTTCCTTCTTTTTTTTCGTGGTACCTTCTTGCAATTCTACGACTCGGTCAGTTTTATGTGGTACTTAAGAAGTTAAGAGTCTATTCGTAAAAGCATAACAACTATAAACAGACAGATGATCTCGGTAAATAAAGGCATATTGAACGGCGATTAAGGATCTATGTATATTCATTCGAACTTTATTCACAAAAAACATGTCTAATTCCTCTCTAAAACCTAATTCCAGGCGGGTCTAGGCCAGTCCCTCTGCGTGGGTATCGGAGGTGATCCCTTTAACGGCACCGACTTCATCGACTGCCTCGAGGTGTTCCTCAACGATCCTGACACTAAGGGCATTATTCTCATCGGCGAGATCGGAGGCAACGCTGAGGAGCTCGCATCGGATTACCTCATCCAGCACAATTCGGTAAGTAATCATTCAAATACACAACTAGGTACTTACGGCTTTACACAATACACCTGTATTTTAATGTGAATATAGGTTGATATACCTAGTTGTTCAATCTCACGAAGGCGGGTTTATTAGGTTTCTTGTCACGCGTACAGTCGGCGCTGATATAATCATAATCTTTATTACAATGAAGTAAGGATACTAATGTCACCGCTGATTTCTCTCCGCGCTGCCTTACCTTAATACATACTTATCCTTAATACATTGTAAAAAAGATTATGCTTTCTATCAGCGCTGACGGTCAGCGTGACAAGAAAACCAGCCTAAATTGTATGTGTAGATGCGCATGCAGGTTGTTTCTGTGTGCGTTAAGCGGGAACGCTCTATAGACGAATGAGCGTTCAGTATCGCGTACACAGAAACAAATCAACACACACACACAAATAAGATTTAGACATTGTTTTGAGAAGGAATAGGCTTGCCCAGCACCTAAATCATCCTCTTAGCTTAGTCAGCCCACAGGAAAGATGTCAATACGACACGTGTGAAGCTGACTAAGCTGCGGGTTTCCTCACGATGTTTTCCTTCATCGCTAAGAGCTCCCGGCCGTGCATCAATGGATTTTTCGTTTCGTAAAATTTATATGCGCTATAAACGAGCTCTTACGAAATCGGTTTGATTATCTTGGTAGGGCAGCTAAAATATATAGATAGAAAAGTAGACACAATCAATCATGTTATAGTTTTTAAAATTTTCCTACACACAAACAAACATACTTACCTAAATTTAAAAAGTTTATTTTGCCAAAGCGAATCATATTTTTTTTTTTGTACTTATCCAGATTTTGTTTGTCCTTGTACAGAAAAAGGTAAACATGCGGTGATCGCCACTACAATGGATGTTATAAGTTAATTTTTATTTACTTGACTTCCGCATTATTGTAGCATGATTAGACACATTTATTTCATATCTTAATTTGGTACTGCACTTGGTATGATCTCTATTTCTTTAGTTTTCACTTAGCATATTTATTTTACAGCATTTGTTTCATTACTAGTAGTTTTTCCAAATCAAATATTTTTTGATAGATGTATTGTAATCTTCTTCCAATTCTATCAAACTCTTTGATACATTTATCTTAGGTATCTCGAAGTTATCATGATCTGCAATTTTGTATTACATTCACAATTTAAAACGCGTAGGTTAGGTATACATCATACACTGTTATCTACACTATTACTACTGCATTTTGAATTCATTTTTGTAACAGAACTGTGTTTGTTGTCCAGGGTCAGAAAGCCAAGCCTGTAGTCTCATTCATCGCCGGTCTGACGGCGCCCCCCGGCAGGCGGATGGGCCACGCTGGAGCCATCATCTCCGGTGGAAAGGGAGGCGCCATGGACAAAATCAAAGCTTTGGAAAAGGCAAACGTAATAGTCACTCGCTCGCCAGCCAAAATGGGTGTCGAACTATTCAAAGAAATGAAACGATTAGAAATTGTCTAAGTTACGCTTTTACTACACGTATACAAGTTATATAAATTGTCTACTCTGTATAGTCCTTTTAGTGATTATATTGCAATATTTATTTTCCCCTGTTGTTTCAGTTGTACGTCGTATTTTTATGATTTCAGGGATGAAAGACTAATTTCGTGACACTGGTAGGTTATTATGAAACTGTTTCAATCAATCTTAACCATTTGTTGTAAGTGTTAGAACTCTTTGAAAATTCGCACTAAATTGTTAGCAGTGCACGCTTGTAGATAATAAGTAACTCATATTTAATATGTAATATTAAAGTATAAGTGTTACTCCTATTTATGATCAAATTTCCAGTTTATTATATTAAGTTATTGGATTTTTGACATTTTATCTCGTTACGCTTTTGTCGTATTTCAATAAAATGGCTAATAAAAATTATGTAAACTTGAAAATACATGCATCAAGAACAGAAAGTGGTTTGATTTGGTACTTAATTAATATTTAGAATAGAGGTTATTATTGGGTAAGTTATTTATTTATTTCTTTGAGGTTACACCTTAGATGCAGTAGTTTTAACATAGGTACTTACTACAAAAGTATAAAGATAAACACATTTCTACAGTGCAACACTTATAGAAATTAATACAGATCTTTGTTAAAAAAACTTACTTCTACACAATCACAAAAATTAATTATGCCAATGCTTAAAATAACAGTACTTACCTATAAACAAATTTGCACTTTGCAACCAGGTGATACTAAGTTTTTGGATCAGTTACCTGTACCACACTTTGGAACTTGGGTACCTACCAAGTTATTTGGAAATTGAATCAAGTTTGGCCAAGGATAATGCCAAAGATTCGTCTTTGAGTTTCGAGTTATTTTGAAGATGTAAATTGTGTTTTCACAATTTAATTTAGTCATTATTATGATAGTGGTTTGTATTGTAGGTTAACACGTCTGAGACGCGTATGTTTTATGTCTAATATATTATTTCGATTTTTTCCATATATTAAGTATATTTCATTGCCAAAATTAGTTTTGGACTCAAGCTAAAAGGCGGAGTAGTTTCCTAGCCACAGTGACAAGTCCAGCTCATCACAAGAACACTTTAATAGAAAAGGAATACAGAAATAAGCTTTTTATAACCGTATTGTTTATCAAACAATCAAAAATCCTTAATTAATAGTAACGGTGGGTAGTTAATTTTTTTTCTAAAATCCTACCATCTGCGTCCCCCACCACGTCCGCCGCCCCTTCCACCTCGGCCTCCGCCCTCTTTATCCCGGCGCACCTTCATAGCTTCAAACCTTTCAGCCATTTCCTCTAACTCATCAGGAATGTCCTGGTTTGCTTCTTCAAGTATTTTGATCAAGTCTCTTGCATGAGCCCAATCTTTTCTTGAAACAAATGACAACGAAATTCCGGTCTTGCCAGCACGCCCAGTTCTGCCAACTCTGTGGACGTATTCCTCAATATGGCGCGGAAAATCTAAATTGATCACATGGGTCAAGTCTTTTATATCTATGCCTCGAGACGCGACATCTGTAGCAACTAGAATATTAACAGTGCCATCAACCATTTCCTCCAAAGCTGCCTCTCTGTCGCTTTGATCTCTGTCTCCGTGTAAAGATTGGCATTCAATTCCTTTCATAGCCAGCTCTGTGCTGATGTGAGTTGCAGTAGCCTTTTTCCCACAGAATATTATGACTTTGTCATTGGGCTCCATGTTTTTGATGAATTCAAATAGAGCAGCCTCCTTGTCATCTTCCTCAACAAATTGAATTCTCTGTGTGACTGTATGGACGGCAGCCAAGTCGAGTGATCCGACATTGACTTGGATGGGGTCTTTCATGTATGACTCTGCCAGACGTCTCACTCCGCTGGGCCATGTGGCAGAGGTCATGACTGTTTGGCGGTCGGGCCTCACATCATACAGGGACTTGCGAATCTGTGGCTCAAAACCCATGTCCAACATCCTATCTGCTTCATCTAACACAATGTATGAGAAATTGATGATGTTCAAATGTCTTGCCATAACAAGGTCATTGAGGCGGCCAGGTGTAGCAATGACTATGTCAACTCCTTTAGCCACCACTTTTATCTGCTCTCTACGATCTCCACCTCCATACAGACACACTGACTTGATGCCTTTGTACTGGTACTTGGATACCTCTTTGTCAATTTGCAATGCAAGTTCTCTAGTTGGAGCCATTATAAGAACAGTTGGGCCCTCTCGCTGCTCCCTAGGTTGTATCTGGCCTTCAATGTGAATAAGAGCTGGAAGGAGGAATGCTAATGTTTTCCCTGTACCTGTCTGAGCAATGCCGATCAAGTCATCTCCTCTCAACAAAATGGGCCATGCCTGACTTTGAATTGGTGAGGGTGTCTTGAAATTTTGTTTATAGATCTCCTGAAGTATCTCTGGGTAGTGCTGGAAAGCTTGTTCAAATGTCAATACAGGGTTAGGAACTGGTCTCATTCCAGGTTTTTCATCAAAGGTCCTCTTGACTTGGATGTCATTATTGGCTTTACGCCAGCGGGCTACTTCAGCAGGATTCATATTTGCAACTTCTGGGTCTTCCTGGTAAAAATCTTTGACAATTGGAGGTAGGTTATTCCATCTCTCTTGTTGGTGGTTCTCATGATGAGCATTCAGCTTACTCCAATCAATGACCTGAACACCGGCTTCATTTTTCTTGAAGAAGTCAGCTGATCCATTACTGCCATTGCTGGTATTGTGGTCTTCCTTCGGGGCTGGCGGGGCTCTGTCTACTATGAGATCATTTATCATATCCTCAACTTTGGCAATAGCTTCTTCAGAACCAAGAAGAGTAAGTTCAGTGTCAGATCCGTTGGCGCTGCCGATTTTGATTTTCGCTTCAGATTCGAATTCGAGATCACGTATTTTAGAGCCTCCTTTGCCGATGATACGCCCAACTTTCTGTGAAGGCACAAACATAGTTTTTCGGGGGCCATTTTGACCGCGGGCGCCGGGTCCGTTGTCACCGCGATTGTAGCGAGAGTCACGGTTGTCATCGCGCTGGCTTTGGTCACTAGGTCCTCCGCGAGCCCTCCAGTTACTTTCATTGCTGCGGCCTCGTATACCTCCCGAAGACCCTCTAGCGGTGGGGCGAAACACTCGGGCATTGTAATTCAATCTTGGTTCCGGTTGCGACTGCTGCGCTACCGTTGGCCCTGTCCCTGAATCACTTTCCCAATCATCATCGTAATCTCCCATGATTTCAAAGGAGAAAAGTGCAAAGACGATTAAAATCAAGCAGCGCGGCTTTTTTAGCTAGAAATCCGTGTTGACAGCGCCTGGCTGCTGATTTTGAGAAGAAAATTGATTTGATTGTTTCATTATTTTTGTTTTGACATGACTGACACTGACACCTCTTGATTTTGTCCATGGTATCGACCATTTGATTTAGTTCAAAATGTTCAAATAGTTTGTGATTTAGTTAGTCTGTGGCAAGCTACGACGAGAGGTGGGCGGTCGCGTCTGCGCTCCTCTTTCGATCGCCGTCGAAATCAATCAAGAAAAAATTATAATTTTATCAAATCAACAAGCTAGCAAACCGAAATCCTGTAGCTAGAAGAATTTGCCGTTTTTAAGTCGATATTTTTCAATCATTATCAATACACAAAACGCCCGCTCCATTCATGATGCGTCTGGTCATCCCAACTAACTGAAAACTCTACTTGGTATCAAAACGTCTCAATTGGATAATTTGGCAAGATGAGTGGTTGGGCTAGAAGAATGCATCGGCGAGCAGCTACATTGAGTAATGTGGTAACGTCTTGTGGTCATCCGAATTCGCTGCCGTACCCGAGAAGACTGGAAAAAGTGAAGTTCGGTGCTCCACTCCTCGAAGTGTGCAAGGATGACATTCCTGGGCCTTTGCTCGTTAGTATTGTGGTATCTTAGTTACTATCAGTCGCTCGAATTTGTCCGATTTTCCCTATATAAGTGGTGAGACGTGAATCCTGTTGGGTTGATGTGCAGGTCCTGATCCTGAAGCTAAACAAGGAGGCGCCGTTACGTCGGGATGTGTTCCGTGCTCCGGGCCATCAAGGAGCTATGAAGAAGCTCATTCATTTCCTGCAGACAGGTCGCCTTGTCAATGTTGATAACTACTCTGTTTACACAATTGCTAGTGTCCTCAAAAAGTTTCTAAGGTGAGTTTTTATCTTTATCTATTTGTTGTACATCAATTGATTTGTGAGATTTCTTGATAATCGCCTATCAATAGTGTTTATCAGCAATAATGGTGTGTAAGACATCTGTATGTGATTATTCTATTCTTCATTTATGAAGCATGTACACTTCGCTCAACGGATCTAGGCATTCGTGATGTTAGCCGTTTGTCTGCACAGAACACAATTATAAAAAGCGAACTGCTAACTTCACGAATGCCCAGATCCGTTGAGCAAAGTGTAAGTATAATGTAAATTGTAAATAGACACAAGTGCATTTAGTCAATCTTTCCTAGAGGTGACTATGATAATAAATTCTTTGAGACTATTTTTCTCAGTCACATCCATACAAATATTATAAATGTGAAAGTAATTCTTGTCTTTCTGTCTGTTTGTTACCTTTTTACGCCCTTACCGCTGAACATATTAGGCTGAAATTTGGCATAGATACAGGTTGTATATCTGTTGTTGTATACCAGGGAAGGACATAGGATTTTTATTACAAAAAAATTATGTTACCGAGAGACTGCAGATCAGACCGCGGGAGCGCAGGTAGTTTATAATGAACATTATTTATTTGTAAATCAATCAGATAATTTCAAATTCTTGGCCTAAAATAAATATTTACACGAAACAATAATCATAAAAATACATAAGTAACTAAACTAAATATAACAAACAGTGTTAAAATCGCCGACAGCAGGTAATGTGCTCAAAAGGCTGGCGGCATTACCTCGTTGGATGGCTATACTTATTCTTATTATTATATAATTCTTGGTCTTAACAATGAAATAATCAATATATTTTTAACAGGAAAATTCCGGGAGGTGTTTTTGGCAGGAATGGAGAGATGCATCTGTTTGCTGCTGTTGAATTGCCTGATGAAGAGCAAATTGATGAGATACGCAGGTAAGCATTTAAACAACCGGTTTATAAGGCCTTGACGTCCCGAGCGGAGCATCCGAGCCTGTGACTCCTTACTACATTTTTCCTTAACTATAGCCATTTATTACATTATAGATTTTCCCCTCAGAGGGGAGCTTGAGAAAACTCACCCTGAGTTAAGTGGGAACAATCATACACACATACTTTCACATGCAATATTAGTGTGAATAACCTGTTTTTTTTATAGTCACATCATGTTGTGAACACAATGTCATTCTAGCAATCTACACTGCAAATTCGCTTCTCACATTTTCAGCTCACAAAAAATGCAATTATTTCCAAATAGCTCATTATTGTATCATGCCTCCATTGTGATTGTTTGCCATAATGTCAGGCATCAGACTTTCACAATACCGCGGTATTATACCACAGAATACATAAACTGGGCTTGTACAGTCACAATCATAAGTAGATTAGCAAGTAACATTCAAAAATATCGTTACAATGACAGGTGTGAAAGAGTTTCAAAAGTACCTTAAATTGGGCGTAATATTTTTCCAAGAGTTCCTACACTTATTTGATTTATTTGATTAGAAGACGTGGGTTTTTTGTGTTTGTTTTATTGTAATAATATCTGCACATCAAAATGATTGTTTTGATGTAGCCACGAAGTAGTAGGTTCACATCACAAACTAGAAAATAGGCAATAATTAGTCACCTACTTGTATTGTATTTGATCACAAAGGTGCAGAGTTGTTTTGGTCTCGATTATACCGAGTATGAACCCTCCATCATAGTATAGTCAGGAACAATGCTTGTTTATAGTATGGACCTGAATTTTGATGTGTGCGCGCATCGTAACGGCACCGTCGAATTATGGAATATTCTAATTATGCCCCTTGGTTCGAATTCCAACATTTTTGATTTTATGTTGAATAATAAAATCATGTTTCTTGAATATTGTTTTTGGGTTAAGTTACTGAACCAGAATATAGATGAACTAGGAGATGAACAGTATTAATAGATTTTGTCATGAATCATGTCATTTTGCTTAGTTCCAAATCTGCTCGCTCAAAGCGTAAAACTCGTAATTTGGGTTACTTATTGCGAAATTCACATTTACGTTTTTAGTGTTCCAGGTAGAGCATGCTTACCCACGTCACAAACTCAGGAGTACAGTAAAGCGGACTTATGTAGGTCGTCGTGAATGCTCCAAAAGGGTATTACAAGCTCCCTTGAGTTAGAAAGTTCAGAAGTCTAGTAGTGTTTGTTTTGTGGTAGTTAACACAAGAATTAGGCATCCGTCGTAATATCTCTGATTACTCGACCTAATAAAACGTGCTCTGCAAACGGATTATGGGACATGCTCTAGTAGACCTTTTAATAGGAAGACGTCACGCCGTCATCATACCGAAAATAGATACTATAAGGGCCGTAGGTCATACAAATCATACGGCCGTCACAAGAAGCCTATTGTATAATAGGAGTAGCATTGAACCGCGTCAAGCAACGTGCTCGCCCATGCGTTCACAAGCTTTTTAGTCCAAGTTGTTCACGAGTAGGTACTGTTACAGAAAAATGTATGTTTTTAATAACATTATAAACAGTGTTTTCTGGCTTTTAAAGCTTCCAAATTGCTGTACTAAGCTACTATCTGTCATCATGATAATCCGTTGATGCTACTTCTGACGTCTTCAATTGCATCAGTCTATTTATAATAGTAGTGAATTCGAGAGAATTTTACTACAAAACTCATACGAACTTACTATTTTTTACTAAGTAGGTACTGGAAACAATATAATATATTCAAATCCTACTCAAAAATATCTACATAGTTCAACACTTCTTGTCTACGAGTAGTTCAATGGTGTATGCATGACATCGCGCTGAACTAATATTATAAAGCGTTACTTTTTACTGTTTGAAAATTTCCGCGTAAGTTAATAGATCTAATATATTGATAAACAATACATTTAAATGACCTCTGATGATTTTCCTTGTAACCGCAAACCGCAACGATAATCGTCAAACTATACTGAACTACCAACCTGTCTGATGAGTTACTTATACTTATGGCTTACTCAGTCTAGTTGAAACTAAGAGCAGTTTATTACATATGGGCTTATTTACGAATGATAGCATTCACAATTCCACACGTTGATTTGATAACCAGAAAATCAATAATATCAAGATTGTAATGTAATCGAGACTGTAAAGTTCGAGAAATGCGAGGAGAGTGTTGCAAATATTTATGGAGTCATACAAAATTAAGAGTTACGTATGTAGTAAATACTAGTAGTAAAAGTTATTTCTGGTGGCCCACTTTAAAGTTCCCTGGATACGACCGTGCAACTGCAACTGCACAATGTACACTCAATCACCGTGTTATCAAGCAGGTGGTGCATTCAGGAACGTGTCAACGACCTCTGCTCACATTATGTAAATTTTCCTGTACAATGTGGATCATTGATACCATTTGTGTGGCTGTAATTACTTTAATCGTTGTATTTTTTGTAATTCAGGCCATGAATGTACTTAGTGTTCTTAGGACCTTCACAACCCGAGTTTTCTAAGTGATGTACCTCGACCCGACCATAAGTACCTTAATAAAGAAAAATAAAAATGTCATAGTTTCATATTTCATCGACCAAAGATAGTTATGCCTTAGTGTACCTATTCCGAAACAAAATAACAATGTCTTTTGTATCCATAGGTAGGGACTGTCTCTCAAATAAAAGCAGCCACTGATGTACAGTCCCTACTTTTATGATTTAAATCAGTTAGAAAACACGGATGAGAGTCTTTAGAACAATATGTACATAAAATCTAGGCCTGAATTGACAGTAAGCTTGTCCTCAGAATACTGATGTCGCTACCGGTCTGCACACAACGACTCCTAGTGTTGCTGTTTGGCACTTTCAGAGTGATGGCGTCAAATGCTGACAAAGCAGGTTAGTCTGAAGTAGTTGTTGTTTTACCAGCTTTAAAAGGGTCCAAGAATATGTACCTTAAACGAGCTTAAAAATCAGTATTTTCCGATTGTATTGTTACCAATGTTCACAGGAAAGGATGGTATCAATAATAATCGCAAGCCATAATAACGCTTATAGTGTGTCTTTGAATTTTAGGAAATACCAGTTTCCACTCTGTTTTGTTTACACATACCACTAGACAGCTTACGCAGTGTCATCAAATATTTTCTTTATCTCAACGTGAATATGTATTACAAGCACTCGATTAGGATACAAGTTACTAATACATCATACGAAGGTCTATCAGCGGATGTAATATGACGTCATTGAATTTCCCACATTTCTCAAAAGGGTTAGCTCTATTAGACTTTGAACATGTGCTACTGGTTACCATATCTGATGCACACATGCCGTTAAGCTTGCCTAATGGCATTAGCGAGTGCATTTTACAATGACTGGTAATGGGTGGAGCGATGTTCTATCTATCATGTAAGAATATACTACAGACAACCCGTTAACGCCACGAAAATCATTATTCTACGACTCAACGTATTGCAATAGTTGCTTCCTGACATTGTGTCCAGTTTGTATAGGTACTGAGAACGTAACATTCCTTTGGCAATACCTGTGAAGTAGTGTCAAGAGACATAATACACTGTTATTTATCGGTTGTCTTGTAAATACGGAAGACAAACAGTCCACGCATTATACGCATCTTAAAACTCAATAAAACAAAGATTAATAATCGCATGGTTAATGTAACACATTGCATCACGCTGCCCACGCGAGCTTGCGTGTCATTCGCGTAATTAAAACTAATTATTTTCGGTTTAGGCGAATGTGCCTTTATTCTTTATTCATTGTAAGTTTAGTTGTTTGTTATGGTTTCCTTGATTTTTATGTTTGTTTTAAGATTCAGAATCATATTTATCTTATTGATACAAGAATCGAGACCGAATGTAGTTTCTAAGTACGGAATGCCAGACAGATAGTCGTGTTCCCCCCGTAGAAGTGCATGACAAATGAAATATGACTTTAATTTGATTGGAACATGGCTTAAAATCCAATGCCTAGTCTGCAAAAGATCCATAATCCTTGGCTGACGCACAAAACGACTTGTCTTGAATTCCGTTTAGTAAAAGTTGACTTATGGAAAGGGTTTTTGCGGTGCGCCGGCTAATACAATCTGTATAAGGAGGTATCCTGCTACTTATACATTACACTTGATCTTGGTTGCTCGGAGCTATCAAGTCAGGCTTTATAAAGTGATGTTTAGTTTAACTTTTCAACAGAAACATTAATCTGCCTATATTATAAAGAGGTGAAGTTTGTATGTAAGAGATCTCTGTATCTGATTATCCGGTTGCAAGATCTGCAATTATAAAACTATGTTCATATAAGTACCTTGTGTAGCTTCCTCTAAATTCGAAAAAACAACAACTCGTTTGGAAACCATGTCATTTGACGAATTATCATACAATTATACGAATTTCGTAATGAATATGAAGTTCCCAGGCTCAAATTAATGCATGTAACATACTTCACTTGGCGAGGTATCATCAAAGACCTATCCCGTCTCATTAACCAGTCGATTAAATGCTTCGATGCCCCTCCATTGCCTCGGGTTGGCAAACAGACATGTCGACATTTCCGTTCCCTATGTAGGGAAGATCGACTTGACGAAGTCGCCGACTACGTATAAGTCCCGCTGCGATTGTGAGAACTTAAAAGGATCGCTTGTACACTATATTCGTACGTCTTTCAAGCGGGTGTACGTCAATCATCGTAAAGTAGCATACAAAAGAGACAAAATGTACAGACGGTGACGACAATCGCTTCTTAGGATGTTGGTTCTTATCCCCTTTTGGATGAGGCGTCAATGATTTTCATCAAATTATAGAAGAATCAGAGTAGAACTGCTTGCGCTTTGGTATTTCAGTATATTGCGAAAATTGAATGCGATTAAAAATATTTACTTTTAATAGTAGATTGAATATCAAGAGTTAATTTGAGTAAAAAATAGTAAGTGAATGGGATAAATTATGAAATTACACAACAATTCCATTTACGTTCAATACTGAATGAATTCATCAATTGTTAATTTAGCTACCGCATTCTTAATGTAAATGGGACTGTAGCTCGCGTGAAATAAAACAGAAAATTCTGTTTTTGTATTCACTTTCAGTCTGAAGGAAAACGACTGATGATAATTAAAACTCGTTTTAATCGAGGTTGCTAATTAGTTTTTTAGAACACAAAAATTAGACTCGTCGCTCAATTTGTGTCTATTACGTACATACTGTATTGACACGCTACATTTAATATCCAGGCTAGGTACAATAGAGGAGAATGAGCAATGTCGACAAAAGTTAAAAACAAATAGTGCTATTTTTAGGGGAGGGATGTTGTCTTTATGAGTGCCTTTATAAATATATCTACCCCTGATATCTGTTTTTTTTAATTATGAACATAGTCAAGTTTTGTTTACCAAAACAAAATGAAACTTTCAGGTACAGGTATGACATCTGAAGCTCTGGGCGTGTCAGTTGCTCCTTCCTTCTTCCACTCTTGCGTGTCGGACGGCAAAACAGCTACAATGGAGGACGTGCAGAGATTCAAGGTCAGTTACAACATACCATCTAGACGTAGGCTTGGGTCGGGAGCTGGTGGTAGTTCGCTTACGTCACAGTTTCAGTAGTAAATTCAGTATAGGTGCAAAAGGATTAGGCAAATACAGAACTATGACAAGTATTTCAGCAGTACCAAGTATGCTAATAGGGTTGACATGATTTGTCTTGATAAAAAACTGAGTCTGAAATAATTTAGGTATTCAAGAAACATAATTGTTTTTTTATTAATTATTTTTGTCGACTGATCTCTTTAGCACTACACTATGACAATATAGAACTACCAATATCTCCCGGTCTAATAGGCTAGGTATGATTAAATGAGCCATGCATCGGCCTGGCAAGCAAAGCGACGCGTTTCCACTTTGATTTCATGCACTAGATACTACGATTATGCACCCGTACGAATGTAGGTAACGTTTGTTTTGTGCCTATGTAATATGTAAAATAAACAATGTTTTACACTATTCTTGGAAATTAACAGTAGCTCGTCTAAGTTAATACACAGATCTCTATTGTTTAAACTTGAATAGCACTATTATAGTAAATTTGTAATTTTTTAAAAAACTGCCCATTTATTCAAAGTTATTCAAAAATATGATTAAAAAAAAATTAATGCAATAAGTATTTTTTGTTTTTCATAACTATTTGATCAACATAGATGTTAAGGTAGTTTTGACATTAATATCTTTGGTTGATGGTAAGTAGTATAATAAGATGACTCACAGCAATGCAACGTAAATTATGCGTTATAGGACGAGTGCGTGTGATGAGAATTTTAATTATCATCAGGTGATACATCAATTGGCATAATTGTCAATTTTAAATTTTTACCATAATTACCATACAATCGCAAATTCTAGAACATCACAACTTATATTTTTTAAATAATTTTCGACGACGAGGGTTCAATAATACATAATCGATTATTTCCATACGAACTGTTGACCTAAAATCGTTACGGTCATTGATTTCAAAGTTCAATGCTTGTCCAAACGATTTACTTTTTTTACACGGAATAGATAAAACATTTTGTTTGTGATTGTTTCGTGAGCTTTTTACAAATTGAATTGCTTTTCAATTGAAGTGGAAACGCGGTTTTGGTACTTCCTACCTACATTTGCAGAGATATTTTGCCGTGATAAATACCTCATTGGCAAATATTATTATTGTAAATGTACTATATGATTTTTAGTTTCATGTTCAGTTCAATCATTAACAGGTGATTAAAACTCAGTTAAAGATAACTTGTAATGATAACTGCCGAGAAACTGCCTGTTATTGTGTTGGTGAACAATAGCTTTCGCAAGCTAATAGATGTACAGATGTATCATCTGTACCAATGATGTAACTTTGCTGTAAAATGTGTGTAAACAGCTGAAATATCAGTAACACAGATAACATGCATTGAGGTTGCACTAATGGTGACTAACACTAGATGAAACTGTGTGTTGGCGTTATCACGTGATGTGCTTTTCAAATAGTAAGTTACATTTTCAATGATATGGATTGAATTTTTGCAATAATATTAAAATCCGCTATTCAGATGACAAGGCTAAGATACTTTGGATCAATTTTATTGATGAAATTTTTGAAGAAGTGCTAGGTCAAAAGTAACCTATGTATCATCAACGTTATAAAAATTATATCTGATGATAATATTGTTATGACTAGCATAAAAATAATATTATTCCTCCCAATTGTGTCTGAATTATAAGTCCACGTGTCTAACATTGTATTAAAACAATAAAGAGATTTAGTTAGCATGATAATTATGATAAAGTTGCAAAGAAATTGCTTCTTATCATGGAATGTCAATAAACGCGTTATCAGTTCACACTACAGTAAGTGAGATTTCTAATAGTGCTTTGTTATCAGATTTGAATAGTCTTCGCACGTTTTGAATGAAACTGATTTCATAAAACATATGTTTCAAGTAGAAGTGAACTGAAGTCTAGTAAGCAATCGCTATGTAAATCTTACTCAAAATCAAGATGCCTTTATTCAGTAAGACCGCTGGGATCACTTTGAATCGTCTTAAAACTAGGTGATTTTACTCCTGCTACTTCGCGACCAATAGATCTTTTACAACTATTCGACCACAGTTCGACCATATCTATAGTCTTTTTCACATAGAAACGGTTCCGTGACAAGGCACTTTTATGATCATTTCTGATATTATTAATAAGGAAACGGACAAAAAAAATTTTAAGTTTTAAGTTGTATCTTTTAGTACACATATATCACAAGATTTCATTTACTTCAAATTTTTTCATTGTTGTACAGCGTGAAACATAAAAGTTCTATGTGTCAGGGATACGTTCCTACGTAAAAAATACTACAGTCGCAGTATGACTCTAAATAGTTTCGTTGAATCCGGCCTATAACTGAAAACATAGTCATCACGTGATAACGCCAAATCTAGATGTAAGAAACACTGCCCTAGTTTGTAAATAGCTTATACAAATGTTCACTAAAATTGTCTAAAACATGCGGCAAAAGGCTGAAGTCAGCGTAAGTATGAATAAGAGTAGATCTTTGCAACCTCTGTACTTAGCAGGTTTTTTAGCTTATATCACGTATTTATTTGGCTAATGTCTGGTTTCTATCCTACTTACCGTCGACTTATCACCATAGCAACTTTGTTTTTGACAGATATGAATAATGTTGCTGTGGTGTTAAAATATAAATTAAGTTTAAACCGGGCACTATGGGTTGCTTAAGGGTGAAACTACCTAACTAACGATTGTACACAGCCCTAGCATGAGCAAATGAGCAATCGACCGAAGCATAATGATGATGACTATCTCTGACGTCATATGAGTAATTATGTCTAAAATATGACAGATGACAAACTATATTACATCTGTCGTAAAACCAATAAAAGTAGATGAACAGTTTCTTATGCTGTTTGTGTTTAAAAATGGATATAATGTTGAAATATTCGAGTAAATTCATTGTTCATCAACTGTTGTGGCTGAAGGTAGATACAAGGTTCTTGTATTATAAATGGAAGGACAGATTTAGTATGTATGGTACTCTTCAACACAGTAGAATATACTCGTAGATCAACTCGCCTTTGAACTTCGACTTTGCATAGTTGAGCTTCCCTGCTTTTCGACAATGTATGAAACTAGATATTATGCAATGGATGGCATTATGCAAAGGATTCCCGCTTCGTTCTATAATTGTAGGTTAAGATCCCTATCGTAGATTTTTCCTTCCTCTCTGTTGGAGCCCACTGCTGGGCAAACACCTCTCTTCTTTTCTTCCATCCCCTCGGTCATCATCTTCTGACGACCACGAGGCCGTTTGCACCTTGTTGAATCCACAGTGGTTATTTTAAATTCTTCCTCTGTAAAAAAAAATAACCCCAACTTGTTTTTCATTATATGCAAGAACTTTAGCAGTTTTTATCTTCGAGATCAGACCTTCAAGTGCAATAGCTGTCTGTTTAAATAGTTAGAATTATTTCATAACCCCAATTTGTATAGCCTTGTCTAAATTAGAATTAGGTGTTGCAGTATGCTCTTATTATCGTGATTCTAACATTCTTTAGACTTTAAATGGTATTTAACGAATAATTCGTTAAAATACAATGTAATATTTTGACTGAAAACCTGCACCATAAGCAGCTTGATTTGTAGCGAAAGAGACGTTTAGTTAGTTCGGAATCATTCGATTTTTCGACGCTTCAAATTACTTTGAAACAATTCCAGTAGCACATTGTATGCTTTTTAATTCACATGTAATTAACCTTCATTACTTTATCACCCCGTATAATTATCACTAAGCACATAGAAAAATTACAGTCTTAAAATCCTTCCTAGAATTAGCCTAGTTTAGTAATTTGAGATAATCCTTACTAGAAGCCTATAAACTTCAATAACCTTCACTGTAATGCCCTACGCTTATCTCTCGCCTCATCTATTGAACGAATGGTACCTAATAATTTGTGGGCCAATGCCGCGGTACTTCAGCTGATAAGAGCTTGATTCATTAATTTATTCGGTTACTCACATCCTTGCTGACTAATGTAAGCTTAATTCTATTATGAATATTTATATTAGCTACGATAATGTGCCTATTCAAGCGAATACATTCATTCATATTAAGAACAATTCGGTCATTCAAACATTTTTATAAAAAAATAGTTTAAGTATCTTTTCTATAGCCAGCTTGCATTAAATGTACGTAAAAATCATAGAAACAACCTACTTGATACTGGCAATAGACAAGGGCTCATGATTGGCATAAAGGGCTTATATTTTGCTCTAACATAAGGATCACTTTTGCTTGTAAGCTACCGAGTATTGGCTGTGTTATCGACCAACGAAAGCTCGTACATTACCTTATCAAGTTTTCCTTTTTATATAAAAAAAAAAACAAATAATATGATCTCGACTATATCAGACATAGACATTATCTTAGATATTTTATGAATTTCAGATCCTTTGAATGTCTAGACAGTCTGAGGCAAGCTAATACATAAATTCCTTTACATATTCCTTTATCACTCAGGACAAAACTAACATAATTTCACCACCAGGTGGCGACACGTATAATGCGGCAGATGATAGAACAGTTCAGTGCTGGTGACCTGTTCGGTCGGGATAACTACGAGTATTACGCCAGAGTGACTGGCCGTATCCTGCGAGTTAGGGATGAGTGGATATGTTCCTTCAGGGATCCACCGCCTCCGAGGCACCATCGCGATCAGGAAGCTTATGCTAGTAAGTAATTAACAACTGTTCTATTCCGTGACAACAACTTTTTTCCATAACCGTTTAGATTTTCCCCTCAGAGGGTCGAGAAAACTCACGCATAAATGTAGCTAGTACGCAAATATATGACGCATTGTGAGTCATGCGATATCTCTGATAATAATGTGACTAAAATAAACTATGCAACTTCCAAAACATTTTTAAAATTAAACGGGTAGATAAAAGTGACTGATTCCTAATCGCTTGTTGATTGTAGGACTAGCGGCTGAGTCGCAATCACAGGGACTAAAGTGTAATTTGAAACCAAGAAAGTCCTTTGGCAATTTGGAAGCAATATTTGTACAATTTTCGCTGTCGCTTTGCTATTGCTGATAAGCAATAACCCTACAAAATCTAATATTTTTAGATCATGCCATTTCAAATGAGAAGTGTCTATATTCTAAAAATATAAAGTTCATTATACCGACCATGTAATTGGCTATGCCACCCATTCTACTTAAACACTATCTTTATTAGGCCATCCACATTGCAACTACAAATTAAGTCCAATTGAAGATATTAGATAATCCTGTGTGAAAATCTTTGCTGCCGTCTGTCTGTCATACCAAACAGGGAATTTGAGTTGTTATGAGAAAACTGAGTCACAATCGACACATTGTTTAATTCTTTTTGCTGTTTGGTAAAAAGCGTCGTGTAATCTACACCTCTATTGATATCAGATAGCAATCCTTACTCTTACAAGTGAAACGAATGAATTTAAATTATAATGCTTAGGTTCTTTTCACCGCCATTGTTTGCGACTCTCTATCACTGCTTTAAACACAACCACATTACAATAACAATTAAAATGAAAAATATAAAAAACTGATTGAATTGTAATTTGTTTTTACAGGGCAGCTATCTTTGGAAGCAGAGAAGACATGGCTCCAATGCGAATGCGACCGTTGGGGAAACAAATTCGCCTTAGAAGGTAAATGATAATTTTTAGCCGAAACGCTAGAAAGTTTATCAATATGCTCACCGAAAAGATACTATTACATTTAGATAAATTCAACGAACTCGCGATCAGTCATAATAAATGGTGTACAATCTGAAACCAATTCTATTTTTCTTTGCACAATATAATTTAGAAATAAATTAAACTAGATTGTCTTCCACAGGTCTCCATAAAGAAAATCGTTTAAGTTATTAATAAAAAACTTTCAATATTATTAGACAAAATGTATCATATTTGGTGAGTCCGAAGTAGTAGTAACATTGTCCACTAAACTTATTGATATCATTTTAATTTGGTCTACGGTAGCACTGTTGTTAGTTGATGTTGATGAACACATTAATTTTTAATTGCGTAAATATTTTCAAAAGTAATATTATTTGAACTAATTCGGGCTATGGAAGTAACAACTCACATAGATCTCATTTCTAGTATTTTTGTAAGTAATTTTAAAATCTTTTATTAATATAATTTATCGTCTTTACAAGTATTAACGTTGACCTTGAGCCTTTGAGTGATGAAATTGTATGCAGATATCTCCATGAAAATTATGCATGCAAGTACCTTCTAAAGTTTTCTAAAAATATGTCATCTTTGAAGTCACCCAGGCTTTTTTGGATTAGACTAGAAGAGAAATCTCTATATATAAAAATGAATCCCTATTTCCCTTGGTCACGGCATCACGCGTGAACGGCTGGACCGATTTCATTAAATTTTTTTTTGTTGTGTTTGTTATTGTTAGGAGAAGGTTCTTATGACAGAAAAAATCTATATATTAATCATGGGAGGGCGTGAAATAAGGGTTGAAAGTTTGTATGGGGAGTTGGTAGTTCCAGCAATAGATGGCGTTGCTAATAAGTATGTTATTTCGCTGACGAAGTCGCGGGTACCAACTAGGTGTTTATAATTATCAGAATCTCATAATATTTTTGACTTCCGAGACCACATGACTGAATCAATTCAAAATCATACGACTTTACTAATAAACGTGGTATAAAGTTACGACATGTATAACCTAAGAATAACCATACAATTTTTGAGTTTAGACCTGTCATAAGTTACTACGTTTATTAGTAAGGCCGTTAGTGTTTTTAAACAACTGTCTCAAGAAATTACACTTCACAGGCCTATCCAAGTCAGAAGAATGTCAATCCATGCCGGCACTAATGGGCGTGGTGGGAAGCGGCGGGGCTGGCGGTGTGCTGGGACTTGGGATCATTCCCGAACACAGTCTGCTCGACTCGTGCACTCGTTTGTCTATATCGCTTGAGGAAAGCGTTTTTAAAGTAAGTCTTTAACGTGACTAGATTTAAAGATCTTGATGGCCATGGCGTGTCGGTTTTACTCGGAGAGGCACCTCCTCTCTGAGTAAATCGGTTTGATTCCCGTGGGATTAATTGCATAGTGCTGCAGATATTTGTCTACGTGTTGTAGTATGGCACCTAATCAAAAAGTTTGATAGACAGACACTGAATTCTAGTGTAAAATCAGACCTACGTATATGACATGTGACTGTTGGATAATGTCTTAGGGCATGTCCAAGTACATTTTGCAGAAGGTTGCTTTACATGTGACTTGATGTTCAATTCATCGCCAAATAAAGCAAATCAAATAAAGATCAAAAGATGTACAAAACATAAGCTTCAGTTAAGTTTTAAGTGTTACGCATCAAGCTTTTAGTTTGTTTGATGGTCTTTGACTAAATCACAAAAATCGGACCTCAAGATTGGCCAGAGAGCTATGGAGCGCAGCGTTTTAAAGATCAAAAGAACCGATAGAGTCCGTAATAGAAATCCGATCGAGAACTGGCATAGCGGATGTAGGTACGAGGACTGCACGTTTGAAGTGGGACTGGACAGGTCATGTGACTCGAATGCACCCAGAACGTTAGGCGAAGATTGTCACTCAGTGGGTGCCTGAAAACAGTCGAAGACGACGCGGCAGACCCAGGAAAAGGTGGCGAGACGATCTGGATGCATTCGAGCCAGACTGGCAAACCGTGGCTTTGAAGCGCAAGAAGTGGAAGCTAAAGGGGGAGACCTTTGCCCAGCAGTGGGACACGATAGGTTGAAAAAAATAAAATGGGTGACCGCTAGTGGTATTATCAATGAGCGCTTCCGTGCTTCGGCGGGCTAAAAACTCCGTCATCATAGTTAGTCACTAACTCATACGAACTTAAATATTATTTAATTTGAAAAGTCCAGCATTATTTATTTTATTTTTATTTATTTCCAGGTGTCAGTCAGCTCATCGTCTCAGTCATCTCGCAGTAACTCCAGCCCCCACATGACGCTGGAAGAACTCCGCGCTATCAACAAATACGCCGAAAGCACTAAGAGCCTCTCATACCTACCTCAGGTAACATCATTACTTATTCTATGACTTTCTTTGAACTTCTGTTCTCCTGGTAATCTTTTTTGAACGAACAACTGTCCCAATGGTTATTTTGAACAAATATTATGGTTTAGTCCAATGGTGTTGAGTTTCTGTTTCGTAGAGTATAAAGTCTTGATTTTTGTACTGTAATCAAGATTATAATGTTAACTCTCAAGTTTCTTTATGATAGATCAGTCATGCAAACGCGAACTTCTGTTTCGTTATTTTTTCATATGAACTGGAAAACATTCGTGATAATTCTTTGATGAACTATATTACAAGAAAAGACGTAAGGGGTACGGGTAGTTTTTAATTAATAAATAAATCATAATATTAAATAAATAAAGGTTACATACAATCAAACACTTGTAGGAAGGATGTCTGTCTCGCTCATTTGTATTGCAAAAGTTGAAACAAAATGATAGACAAAACTTACGATTTGACTGTATGTGGCCGGAACAGATATTGGTATGATTTCTTAAATCCCATCTTCTAGACCCACTGTTGACTTAGACTCTGAGTTGAGATTTGATTATTTTCAAAATTATCTTTCTCCTACCTTCTATTGTAAATTTTGGTATTGGGTAACTAGACTGTAAAAATATCGCTTCCCTAACAAATTCGAACACAGAAAATGGTTGGCACACTGAATTATTCCACAAATTAATTTATTTTTCAAATTCTAGCGCTCAAAAAAGGGATTTTTAAAGAAATGGTGAACACGTTCCTTAATCACCTGTAGAACACATACATCCCTTTGTATAACTTAAAACGCGAGCCATTGACAAAACACGCGCGTAATTTGCACGCGTGTGTACGTAATGTGTACGCGAACATGAGCGCGTTTATAACGATTCATCTTTGATATTTAAAGAGAGATCACCGGGTTTGAACACTGAGTTTTACTTGAAGTCAATTATTGTTTGAGTGAGTGCACAAAATCCTCCCTCGGTGTTCAAATCCCGTGGTCATAGTACAATTTAATTTTGCCAGTGGCCCGTTTTTGATAGCTGCATGGCCACTGTTGTCGCAATGTGTCCCTTAAAAATTAGGTCATCCCGTGGCTTTTCTGTTAGCATAGTCTTTCCTCTCAAAACCTGTCTTGCCCAAGTCTCTATACGCCAAGATATGTCATGTTTTACACGAGATGTTCGGTTGGTGCCTTTTTCACTAAGACATGACTGAATATTGTTGACTGTATCAATGTTTGTCACAAGTTTTAAAAAATAAGATTTGTTCAATAAAGAGTTTTAAATCAAGTCTTGCTGAAAAAGACATAGGCACGTGTTCCGAATCACATGCTGCGTTTAATTCTACCTGAAAGCTTGTAGTGGCACTTTGGGTGCGAATTATGATGTCAATTTAAAAAAATAATCATGTTAGGACATGTAATAGTTGTATACGACTAAAATACAGGATCTTTTATCCTAATAATTTATTTAATAGTTCTAATATGAAATATATATTATATAAATGTTAATATTGAATATGAGTAGGGTTACCGACCCTACGGTATTTTTTTATAAATGTCTAGCAATGGTTGTATTTATCTTATGAATATTATGTACTCACGCAGTAGATACCCCGATGTTCTAGTAACTAACAGTAGAAAATGTAGTTACTAATGAACTAACATTCTTGTTTCATGTTAACATACTAACTGTTTTATTAACTTTGGTGGGTAGTTTCAAATTCATTGTTTTCATTGATTTTAACCACCGTGCCCTAAGAAGAAATATTTGATGGACAAAACATCTTAGAAATTCATATAAGTGTCGTAGGGTTCTTTCCGGGAGGCTGTGTTCTGTTATAAATAAAGTAATTGTCAATGTCGTGCGAATTAACTTTATCTCGTTGGTGCAAACTCAGAAATCAAAAAATCTGGGCAAATTCAAAACATCAAATCGTTCATCAAACTTCGAAATGAACCACGGCCTCTCGGAAAGCGCAGCGAAGTGTAAGCTCTCAACTCCTTCGAACCGGCTTCAACACATTCCTTTGGGTTTGAACCGGTACTGGGGATAGTAAGGGCCTATGATCAAGCGAATTAGAATCGGGCGAGATCGGGTGACATCGGGTGACGTGTGCCGGTGCGTAGGTGCACGAGCGGCAGCGGGCGCGCATGCGCACTCGCTCGGAATGGTTCCTGCAGCCCGCGGCTTCGTTGGACGCGGCGCGCTCCCGGCCCGGTACACCCACCCTCCCCGCGAGGGCCGGCACGCCCCCGTGCCCCGCGAGGGAAAACACCGCGCTCTACGTGCTAGTAGCCTGCCTAGAGTTTTTGTTCTGACGCATCATTGGTACTGTGACTGTGATTGGGTGCTACTAACGGGCGCCGTGCGGTGGGCTTTGCTCTCCGATTAGGGTTCGATATTGGTCAATAAGAAAACAAACAAAAATAGATTCAAGTTAGGCCAATGGGCGGCGTTCTCGCTTTATAGCAATTTTCCAAAGCAAAGTGAACGACAACGCACAAAGGCAAACAGAAACAATTTGAAAATTGGAAATAATCCGAACAGGTGCATAAATACTTCAATAGAAAATAACAAGTTGTCAGATAGGATAACAAGTCGTTACGCAACCGATTAAAGGACAGATCGGATTTATACTAATGCATTCAATATTAGGATATCCAGAGTCTTGTATATTTCAGGATTTGAAGATATAGATACTTAAATGAGGTTTAGAGAGAGCAAAGCCGTCGCAGCTTATACTCACACCACGGTATTTATGGGCTCGCTTCACGCTTGGTGTCGCATGGTCCTCCTATATACCAGCACGTAGCATGTCTGTTTAGCTCGTTCTTACATTCATCTTTCATCCTTTTCGAACACGAATATTTTGTGTATTTATGTGTTTTTTTCAATTTCCTTTTAGATAAAGTAGAGGAATTAGTGGTATAATTGTTAGTTGCTTTTTATTTTTATGTCTTATCATCGAATATTTTACATTATGTATGACAGTAGGTACTCTTTCCTGGAAAGAGAAGTTCAGATGATAAAAATACTTTAGAAAGTACTCAACATTTTGTTAATTTATTTATACTTTTGCACAAAAAATTACATACATAAAAATTCAACATAAATCTGCAATTTTATTATATGTACAGTATTATTACCGGCAATTGTTTAACTAAACTATATTTATATAAACACTAATTTAATTTACAGTAATTTCAGTGAACTTACAGTTTTTTTTACTGTTTTATTTACACACATCATTAATCACTTTTAAAGGGTCTTGTGACAGTAATACGATTGTGATTGGTAATATGTTTTATTGCCCGTTCTTAAAGATAAGAAATCGATCGATCATCACTTCAAGTTTGATCGCCACTGGTTTTGCGATTCATTTCCACATTTCAGATATCATTCACGTTGCCGTTGTGTTTTTGTTGCATTTTCAAATAATATTGATGTATTTTAAATATTGGTGAGCAATGGTAATATGAAGCTTAGTTTCGGTTTATTTATCGCTAAAGTGTTTGTTTTATATTATCGCTAAAGTGTTTGTTTTATATTTGCTCTCTAATATAGCTGGGATTAATATTGATTTTTGATTTATAATTAGTAATTTTATCTTCAAATTATCACATTTTCTTTGTAATTTGATTAGAACTGTGAAGTTCCAAGTCTGAATTATTTGTATATTTGTGTATGGCACAGAATAATTGATGTTCGAAGGAAATAATTTATATCACCGGCTATAAATGATTATGTAATCTAGTAAAATTTTTGGAAATGTGATAATTTGAATACAAATTCTTACAGATAATCTGGCAAATATTCAAGGTTTAGTTTAGGGATGGTTTATGCTTCACTGAGAAACCAAAGAATTTTGCCATTTTCTTCCTTATCACCAACATGAGCCGATGTTACAGTTTCAGTTTTTGTTGTCATCTGCTAGGTGACAACAATTACTGCGTGGAATCTACCTGTTGTCACAAATATGTGGCAAAAATGTCATTGAAAATAAATAGTTATTTGAGTTACAGAAACAAAGTAAAAAATGCTGACCTATTTAATTTAAAAAAAAAAAAAAAAAAAAAAAAAAAAGTAATAATATAGTTTTCAACACACTTGCTCATAAAGTGGCTCTATGGTCACCGCAATTAGGCACATAATGACACCCATAATCAAACTGTGACTTTTTCATTACTATAACTCACTAGTGAGTAATAGAATTTTTTTTTAATTTTATTGGTTGAGTTGCTTTGTTCTTTAAAAAGTTTTTATTCAGAAAAAAGATCGTGTTCAATAGAACAAATAAATTAATGTTCCTATTGCTTGCTCATTTCATGCAACTTCTAATTTAAATAGATAATTTTAACTCGTACGTGTTTAATAAATAAAACTTTTACTCAAATATAACTTTTGTTTTCTCTATAATAAAAGAAAACTTTAAATTCCCCATTTTGTCCGTGGCAGAATAGGCCGCAAACCCTATGCGCGGCGCGGAAATATAGTCTGTGGCCGATCGCAATGCGCGCGCATAGGAAAACTGATTAATTTTTCCCGCAATAGCGAAACATTTTTCACAACTCGTTTTCACTGTTGAAAATGAGTTTTTATTGTTATTTTATTCACAAGTGTGTTGAAAAACGTCGTATGATACACGTGTGTATTGATGATTACCGTCCTCTGTTCTATTATGAGCCTCGCCTAACGGCTCGGCTCATAAAAACACCTCGGCGGTAATCACCAATGTTACACACTAGTACCATAATGTACTATTTCATTTAAAAACAATTATTATTCACTTTTAAACTAAAATGTACGCCGACGTCCTTTTCTGGTAATTTCTGTCCTATCCATACATAGGTTACCAGGAAGAGATCGCTTTTAGCGATAAGGTCACCCTTTGTTACTCATTGTGCTATCGAGACTTTTATTTTCTGTTTGTGTTACCGTTTTTATGATGTACAATAAAGTTATAATATATCTATCTATAAAAGTGTGGTTCAGATAATAATCTCAGTTAGCATGAACCATCCTTACATTTGTTTCCACGCAACTTAAGGGAAGTGACATCTCTTTGATTTTGCTTGTTTCACCATCTCTGATCGCAGTTGAAAGTTCGGCTTGAAAATTGTGAAACAACCAACAAGCCAATTAAATTACATTTTGAATTTACCAGGTTTTTTATCTTCCTCTAAGTAGCGTACAACATATTTAATGTCTGAATGACGCATTGGCATGTAATCATGAATGTATGTTAATGCGGATACTCAGGTTTGTGTATATAAAGAGTTTATGCTTCACTGTGCCTTTAATTTATCATTATTAAAGAAAAGTAACGTACATTTTGAAATTGGCGCCGTTTAGCATAAAACACATATTTTTTTTAACATTGGTCAAGTACAGTAGTAAACTGATCAGACAGCGGCGAGTCGACATTGTCTATGGCTTCTCCCTCCCTGTACAGTGCCACAAACTTATCTGGACTGGTGGCTAAAAGACTAAAGAATTTTACTATAAAATTTATTTTTCTGCCAACACCAAATGCGATTACAGCGCCTCTTACCGGTCCAGATAAGTTTGTGGCACTGTATTTCTACTTGTCAACTGTCCTTGACCAATGTAATGACCTTAGGGCCGTTTCACATCTGACGGAAAATGCGTCAAGCGTATCAGCTATCTTCGTTTATCATCGATTTAGTATCTATCTTCTGACTACCCCTTTATACACCTCTTTGACGAACTCTGTGGCGCAGTGGGCGAAGGTCCATCTGCGACGCAGAAGGTTGCGGGTTCGATCCCCGCTGCGGGACAAATGTTTGTATGATCTACAGATATTTGTCTCGGGTCTGGGTGTTTCTATATATAATATGTATGTATTAACAAAAAGTATATAAGTAGTATATCAGTCATCTAGTATCCATAACAAAAGTTCTGCTTACTTTGGGGCTAGATGATGCTGTGTGAAAAAGTCCAGCATTATTTATTTATTTATACAATTTCAAAGAATCTAAAGTACTTATATAAAAAGATCTGAGAGAATGCGTACCGCGCCTCGGGGAATACAGTCGTGTATTTTTGTTTGTTCTATCGTAACGCAACCGATACGCAACACATTTCCGTCAGATGTGCCATAAATCGAATTTACGAAAGCTATAACAAACATTTGTATGTCAGGTAACGAACGTCGCAGCTCGCGGCGTAGGTCCCGGCGCGCGCGCGTGTGCGGCGGCGGCGCCTCGTGTCGTGTCGCACACTCCGACACTGAAATCCCGCTCGCTCTCCAGCCTCGTCAAGTGACGGCCTGACCGCTGCCCGCCGCGCATCTCGACTGCGCTTACCCCCTGCAAGTATACACGCAACAGGAGGTAGCGATTTAGAATGTGCGGCTGAAAATTTACTGCGAATTTGAGCGGTTTTTATAGGCATTGCAGTCAAACGAGCGCGGTTGTTTAGGCATGTTTAGGCACCCTCTGCGCACACGCATATCCAATATAGCCACCTACAGTAGTGATATTGGATATGCGGCTTATACCAACTTGTGTGTATACCACGTGGTTGTTTACCGCATTCGAACTTGTGCAGCTGCAAATTTACGGCGAATATGTAGAGGTATTTATGGGTATAGCTCGCGTCGCGTAAAAAGAACGCTGGAAAAAAGTGGAGGAGGTAAGATTGCGCATGGGGTACACTCGCGCACGAAAGTCTGAGTACTTTCGTGCGCGAGTGTACCCCATGCGCCTATTGTTTTATTTTTGAACTAGCCTTACGCTTGCGGCTTCGTGTATTGGTAGGTACATTCAAATATATTAGATTTCATTATCATTAAAAACATAATTATTTAATTCCGTATAGAATGTTTAGTCTAATTAAAAAACATTAAAGATAATGTTGAAACTCCTTATAGGATTCCAAATCTTTTGAAAATTTACAATTTGTCTCACATTAGACTCGGAACGTTTTGTTGCCCTTACGGTCTGTTTCATACTTGCATTGTTTTATATTAGCAAATACATTATTATCAGCCTCACTTTTCATAGAGCAATATACGTCATAAATATTTTTCTAAATTTAATATGTAAAACCATTAAGAACGTACGTAATAAAAAAAATTTGTGCGCGATGGTATTTTGAGAACAAACGAAACGTGGACACAGCGTGGAAGGCAAAGGCCAACTGACGAACCAATAGCGCGCTGGCAAACGTGTGGCGGGGACATTCCCGCCCCGCGCCGCACCTCGTACCGTCAAATGGACCCATAAATCTCCAATGGTACAGCTTGACGGACAGCGTTCTTTTTACAGTTCGCCCAACGGTTCTAGGCATTCGTGAAGTTAGCCGTTTGTCTGCGCAGTGAACGTTTTTTCATACAAAATTGTGTTATGCGCAGACAAACGGCTAACTTCACGAATGCCTAGATTCGTTGGGCGAACTGTACGTGGCGCGAACTATACCGCATTCGAACATTACTACGGTTATAGCTTCATCGATAACTTTGTGCAGTTACAAGTAGTAAAATGCGATCGATAATAAACCTATAATTTTCACTTGTTCTTGAAGAACGCTGAAAGTCGTGTGAAATCAATTATATAAAAACATGCAAGGCAGCTTGAACTAAGCTATCGAAATTACAAAAATACGCTCTCTATAAAATTTTTAAGATTTGCATTTTTTTACATTTTTTATTAGGAAAGTCGTGCGCGATTTTATCAGTAAGAAATCTAAAATTATTAACTGTTACGCTCTAGTATTGTGTAGTTATACAGTATAAAATAATCACAGTATATAATTACATAGCTATGTGTATTACTACAGGTATTTCTAGAATATAAAATGTTTGAGTAGGCGAGTATGAAATAGTGAAAAAAGTATAGCCGCGGTAATAAAAAATCACAAGACGATTAATGATACATCAACGACATGCAAACGAAGCTTCAATTATTCATTCTTATGATTAATTGTTATGTGTTAGAACAATATGTCAATGTCTACATTACTACTAAACATTCCTGTAAATAAACTGATTAATCAATAAAGTTAAATCTTAGTGAAATACCTTGATATCTTTGGAAGTGCGTGTTACATTTTAGATAGGTCTTATAAAATAATCATCTCTATAATATTCCATATTTCAAATAGCTCTTGATAAGGAGCAAGTTTTCGACTTGTTTTTCGCATTTTTTCTACCTCAGTTGTTGCTTCCATTGTAAGATTTGAATGCAATTATTAGATAAGAATCTTTAATCTCAAATTATGCCAAAATTAAACAGTTATCTTGGCTCTTGTCATAAAAACTGTAAGACTGAATAATAATCATTTAACCTACATGACTTATTAAGTGTTCGGAATTGTTTGATCACTCTCAAATTCAGGAGATACAACCAAATGTCTATTATCAAAATAGTACAAAAATTCTATTAACATTTTGGATGATTTTATCATGTAAATAAAATATCGATTGATTATAGTTTAGGTGCTAGTTTTGTTCTGAAAATGTCCTACAAGAATCTTATTAGTTACATTTTACATTAAATTGTTTAGTTTAATATGTATTAGGTTATTCAAATGTGTGACTCACAGAGTTATGTTTATCGTTGTAAATAGTTTAAAGTCAATTTGAAAGATTATTCTCATTTGTATGCACAGCATTTCGCACATTAATATAAAATCTTTGTAAGAAAATATTTTTAAGACTGTTTTAGGTTAAAAACTTCCAATGCAAGTCATGTTTTTAATGAAACATGAATGTGTTCGAGAATAGTGTGTTCCGTTATTTTTGTATAGATAAATAACATATTATAATACGTTTGGGGGATTTATTAGTGTTGTGGATATAGAAAGGCAGCTCAAAAAATGTTGTTTTAAACTAAGCAGTGAAGTATATCTATGCCGCTGAGGTTTGGCTGATCTGTGGCCATATTATAAAGTACCTTAAATTCTTAATCTCCCATTTACTAGGTTAATAGGCCCCAAATGAAAGAATAATTTTAGTTGAAGTGTGTTCATAGAAGTATTTTATTCGATGGGATAGACAAATATCTCGTTAATTTAGTTAAAGTTATTGGAACTGATAAATTGAAAAAAAAAAATATCTTATAGTTAATTCGCAGTTGTTAGTATAATTTTGGTTTGTATTTGATTGACTTGTCCAAGTTCCTGTGTTCAATCAGACAAGTTTAGATCGAAACATTGATTGATTGATGATCGAGATGTGGGTTGTTTTGTCATCACAATTTTAAAGCGCTTTAGCGCCAAACTATTTATGTGGTAGTAGCAATATCACCAAACCCAATTTGTAATTATATTAATATTAATATTGATTATTATCTTTATAATACAAGCACGTCCTTTAAAACTAATACTTTGTAATGTAACATGAAATAGGAGCTAAAATTTTGTATTACTTTGCATTATTATTGACACTTACGGTAAATATTTAGATAGTTTATTTTTGATTTTATAAGACTGTTCATATACTTACTATTATTGTAATTTATTTTATTGTTATTAACAGTTGAATACAATAGTTTTCACCCCGTAATCCATCTTGTGGCTCACAAGTAGTGAACACGGGTAAATTAAGTATCATTCCACCGATGTAAGTATTGAAGTAACCCAGTTCTATAGTATTATTTTGTTACTTTAAACTATTTATTAGTCATATAATCCATGTTTATATCAAGAAATAGGTCACTGCGGTCTCAATGTCCAGAATAAGTGCGTACTTATTCATTTTCTGAACCGCATCGTGGGTTTAACGTGGAATTGATTGTAATTCCTTTTAGTAGGTAGTACTTATTACTTTGTTTATATCCATAAGTTCAGTTTATTATTTCACGTTATTTGCACATTTCTACACAAATTATGAAAGATGACACGAAAATAAAAGTTTAACAATTTGTGGTTATTTTATTTATTTACCTTCAATATTCAAACGTTAAAAACAACTTCTTCATTACTAGTACAACATCATTGGATATTAAATCTAATTGATGAATCACTTATTGATTTGTAAGGGATGAGTTTCAATAATTAAAAACTAAATTAGAAATATAAATATTTATCAATTCATAGTGCGAATTTATATAATAATAACACATTATGTATTTCACATATAACTTCTGTATCTCACAGGAAAATTTAGCTAGCTCTACCGATCTTCAATAATATTCATCTCTCAGCCTTGACATTCTCTCCGTTGACATAGACCCTCAGTATGTTCCTGTCGTCACCGACGTAGAGAAACCGTTGTAGGCGCGTTTCCGAGTCCTAAAGTAGATAATAATTATAAGTTTTATTTAAGGCTCATTACATGCATTTAAAAGGTACGTTTTAAAAACTACAAGTGAAGTTGAGATTTTTAGATTTACGGGAAAAATATGAATCCCTCAGGTTTATATGAGACCATCTCGAGACAAATCTCTAATTTTCAAACAAAAAAAAATTTAAAAATTTCGGTGAACATACATAACATTGCTGCTTTAAGCCCGGCTGTAGTGAACAATATGTCCTTATTACTTAGAGGAGATGCTGCATTATGGATGTTTATGGAATCTTCAAATCTCTTTACTTTTTTAAAAAAGGAGGCATTCTGAAGTGAATTACAAGTTAAAATATAAGTACTCCATACCTTAGGCGTAGGCAGAGCGGGCACGGGTCCTGCGGGCGCGTGCACGTCCACCAGCAGCGCGTCGAACTGTTTGCCCACCGCCAGGCTACCCACCTTGTCTGACACGTTCAGAGCTACGAATAAATAATGCTGGCTAATTCAGACACCTTCAAAAACATCACGATATTCCCTAGCTAGGCATTTAGGTAGTTATTCTTTAAGATCTTTAGTTTGTAATCCAGCATAGCGGTTCATACGTATGCGGAACGAATCCGCGACGAAACTATCCATAGACTTCCTACAAAACTGACGTTTCCTGCACTGCGATTGGTTGAACAGCGGAACGGTTTCGTCGCGAATAGGTATCGTTCCACTGAAGTGTAAATCGCTAATGCTGATCCTTTGACCTACTCCTATCTTAGACATGATCAAAGGAGGTAGTTAAAGGCATGTACCAATACATATTTGGCTTAATATGCCCTTATTAAACAGAAGTTAGCACTCCATACATAACATACTAGCTGCGCTCCCGCGGTGTGACCCGCGGTCCCTCGGGATTTTTTAATATTTTCGGGATAAAAGGTAGCCTATGTCCTTCCCTGGGATACAACCTTTAACTATGCCAAATTTCAGCTTAATCTGTTCAGCGGTTTGGGCGTGAAAGCGTAACAGACAGACAGAGTTACTTTCACATTTATAATATTAGTATGGATCACAAGTAGCTCTATTAGATTACTAACTGGTATTCTCACGATGTTTTCCTTCACCATTTAGAGCTCGTCTTACTGCGCGTTTCAATTATCTGAAACGAAAAATGCATTGACGGCTGGGATTCTAACTCGCTAGGATCAAAAGTGCTCGTGATAATTCGATTTCAGTCAATGTTCCGCGTATCAACCTGTAATGAACAAACTGAAGATTTCAAAACTTACGAGTTACTAACCTTTTGCACCTCCCAATGTACCCAAGTAGAATGCTTCACGCCATGAAATGGTTTCTCCGTTGTTGTCTACATACATCGAAACGTCCATCGCTCGACGCATTACGTCCAATATTGATGCTGTATCACCAGCCGACACATCTAAAACAATGATCATCGATCATCTTTTTTATTGCCTTGAGTGAAAAGAAAAAACTTTTCTGAAATTTCCCTTGACACTTACGGTAAATATTTTCTCAGATCTTACACTTGAATAGATAGCATCCGCCCGTGGCTTAGCTCGTGGTAGGTAGGTACTAATGGTTTTACCACAAAAAAGCTAAGCATCTGTTGAACACCATGTTGACACTTGTCAAAACAAAACTGTCACCACAAAAAAAGCTTTAGGTGCAAGTATTTAGAGATTGTTTTTCTAGAGATAGTAGACGGTAAATGCTTCGAGACGGCAACTTTACGGGGTAGGTAGGTACGTACCTACGTGATAGTAGAATTCGGTTTGACTTGGACCATTATTCAAACCACACTCTTGCCAAAAGTCTATAAGTAAGTATTGTATTTACCTGTCCCTAATCCCACAACAATGTTGTTCCGGATGAGTTTCAATACGGGACACAATCCGGAATTGATCCGTGTGTTGGCAGCGGGACAGTGGGCGACGGTTGTGCCTCTTTCTGATAACAGCGCCATCTCTGCGTCAGTCAAATGCACTGCGTGAGCCAGGATACACTGAAATAGATTTTTTATGAAGAATGCGCATAATTTAGGGTTATACCTACCTAAGTATATTATTTTGTGTGTACCTATTATTAGCTTCGTATTGTGTTGTTCATACTTTTTATGTTACTTTCTGTTCGTGAAATCACATCTCAGGTCCAGTCTGAAAATCAGCGTTACTCTGTGCCTTCGGGCATGGAGTAACAATAAGCTGAGACTGGACCTTTTTGGCTCACTACAGCACACAGACCACAGCTACACCCACCTATGTAGGTACTTTTGCACACCATTAGTTACACCTACTTACCTACCTACTGTTTAGTACCTACCCTTTTCACCGTTTATTTTTGTTATGAATGTTTTCTAGTTTGTTTTTACGTATGCATCTACCTATCTAATTTTTACTTTCTTTTGTGTCTGTGTTGTAATGCTGTGTGTCAAATAAATCATTTTGTTTAGTGTGTCAAAGAAACACGACTGTATGTATACTATACGAGTAGGCACAAGATATTTTCATAGCTCAAGTCACTCGAGATCTTTTGAAAATGAGTAATCAGACAGAGATACAGTACGTTCAACGGATCTAGGCATTCATGAAGTTAGACCGTTGGACTGCGCAGTGGCGTTTTTTTATACAAAATTGAGTACTGCGCATCGAAACGGGCAGCTTCACGAATGCTTATATCCGTTAAAACGTACTATAAGTCCAGTCGTCCAAAAACATTTTGCAGAAGTTAGCATTCTAGACGTGTCAGTTTGAGAGCCAATTGACGACCTCTGTGGCGCAGTGGGCGAAGGTCCGCCTGCGACGCAGAAGGTTGCGGGTTCGATCCTCACCGCGGGACGAATGTTTGTATGACCAGATATTTGTCTGGGTGTTTCTATGTACAATATGTATGTATTTACAAACAAAAAGTATATAAGTAGTATATCAGTTATCTGGTTCCCATAGTACAAGCTTTGCTCAGTTTGGGGCTAGATGATGCTGTGTGAAAATGTCCAGCATTATTTAATATTTAATTTAATTACATAACTTTTCATACGAATGTTTTTTTTTAAATTCGGCGAGAATTGATTACTCAATATGTTACCTTGTTCTCTAATAGATTATTCTTATCATAGAACTCAGCGAAGCTGCTGCAGTTAGGATTGCGTTTCAACACAAGCGTAATTTCATCCAGGTTTTCCGAAATGTGACTCTATAACAAACACCGTACGTTTAAATGACAAAATAATAAAATAGATAGGTAAGTATTTTGTTTATTTAATTTTGTACATGCACACAAACAATCTCCGCCTCTTTCCTGTAGGGTAGGCAGAGACTACAAATTTTCACTTGCTACGATCCTGACACACATCTTTGCTAACAACAATTTTTACTTCATGGATAATGATTTTACGTTTGCAAATAATGTACAAAATTTTAAACTTCGAAATTTGATCTTAATACCTTCAGAAATAACTCCCATAGAAATAAGTGTCTTTCGAAAATACATTTTATACTCACTTGAACAAAGCAGTTATATTTCTTAGCTATCTTCGCCAATCCGGCGACCAATTCCTGGTCACAGCTCACTCCACCTCGTGGGGTAACCACCGGTTGCACCAGCTCATTCTAAAAAATATAACAAAGGTTTTAATAAATATAAATAAACAAATAAATATTATTGTTTATTTACCAATTTTTATGGATCTTGCATTTGTGTTTGTCATATAAAAGAGATGACTCACCTAACTTTTAAAATAGGCAAATACGGTGTAATGAGTCAACTTGGCTAGACTTCGGTTGATTAGCTTGTAAATTATGACCTATGGATGGCATATTATGTGCGATAAGCTTAATATTTATCACGCATGCAAACTAGAAAATTTTATGAGTTTGTTTTTCGGCGATGCTGTAAAAAGCATTCAGTTTTCTTTACAATTTATTAACATACCTTAAGCTCTAGAACTTTCTCCACAAACAGCTCTGCTTCAGCAAGAGTTGTTTCCGTATCCTGGTAGTATCCTGCAGCATTCTGTAAATTCATGCTCACTTTGCCCACTAACGCCCTCTGTCCGTACTTGATAGCACTGTTCACGAGTTGCATCGTACCTTCGAGGTGCATTGTGCCGAAATAACATGCTGTTGTTGTCCCGTTTTTGAGAAGCATTTTCTGAAAATAGATTTAGTTAATTTAAAAGATAAGTTATAAAAAAAGTAAAGTAGGTAGGACTATTCTTGTAGGTCAGTCAGCAATGAAAGTTGATTAACAGTTAGATTATTTAAAACGTCATTTCTTTTTGATTTTTAAGAAAAAAATAAACATTTACTGGGAAATTAAATTTGGACTGAGACTTAATCTTCAAATATTTGACAAACCTACTGATTTCGGATACATTCAGATTTGTGAAACATCAAATATTAATCTACTTTCGTTGCTGACTGTACGTAGCACCGCTGTAAACTTTCAAAAGCCGAAGGCTTTATTTGACTTATATAGCTATATACAGGGTGTAAAAAGACGTCTACCGAAGCCGAAAGGGGTAGGTACAACATCCCAACACACAACCAAATCCAAAAGGATTTTCCGAAAAAATCATTATATCCGGAGAAAACAGCGTTTGAAGATTACTGTTTGCGTATGTACTGCGTTTTTTTTTCGCTAAATGTGTTCAGAATCATGGTCTGATTGAAACCCCTCAGTTTTCGGTAGCAGTCTTTTTACACCCTGTATATAGCTAAGGACATGAGATGCTTGCAAACCCACGTTTAAAAAAACAAACTGGTTTTCTTAAAATATTTTCTTTTGCTGTTTCATTTCAAGTCTAGTTGGCATAAACTTTTATCTTTCTATTAATCTTCGTATGACACAAATGCTCAATAATGATTAGCACTAGCTGCGCTCCCGCGGTGTGACCCGTCGTATAAGAAGATGGGATATAAACCTTTATCCATGCCAAATTTTAGCCTAATCTGTTCAGCGGTTTGGGCGTGAAAAGGTAACAACCAGACAGACAGAGTTACTTTCACATTTATAATATTAGTATAGTTAATAAAGCTTCAACGAAAGCAAAGTCAACCACCGATAAGTACTCATGTTTCATTCACAGTTTTGATGTCCGACAGTAACATAATCCACTCTAGGATTTCCTGGCTCGTGTTATAGATATCGGAAACTAGCAGTATCTACTTTCTTTTGTACTTTATGCCCTAGATTCTAAACAAATCGACTTTTCATATCGACAAATCATGTTTCAAAAAAATCTGCTTCTATTTTAACCTTGAAATGCCAGTCAAAGAAATTATGATACAAAAAATTACTGTTTCTAATTAAAGTTCAGAATACATTAAGATTGTCCTGTGCTTATGAACAAGCACGCGTTCCATTAATGATTTAAGCTATGCTAATGTAGGTATTATTATTAATCTGTAGGTACTTATTTAGAAAAATGTTGGATAAAGTATTGCATAATATTGCAAAACAATTTTTTTTTCATCTTTAAACTATGCTATTGAGGTCAATAAATAGGTATTTATATGGCTTATTAGTTTACAAATGATACAATTATTGCAAAAATACAGTACATACCACAACTTTATCGTACACTTCAGTGGCAAAATCTGTGTCGTTGTACATCATTTCTAAAGGATATGTGTATTTTGGTAGCCACTCCAGCAAAGGCCTGTCCAATCCTAGGCCGATGTTGGGGAACTGTGATGCATGGGTGTGACAGTCCACGAACCCTGGCATGATGAACTGGTCCTGACTTAACTGGGTAACATTGAAATCGTCGAAATATCCTGAATTTTGAAGCTCTTTGAACTTTTCAAGAGAGCCTTTGCTGGTTATCTGAAAAAAATTAATAAACATCATCATCTACAGCCCTGACTTCACCCACTAGTAGGTAAAGGCCTCCATAAGCTTGTGTCATCCACCACGATCCTACAATGGGTCTAAGGGTCCGAAATAAGCACTGCTAGTCAAAAATAATAAAATGAACTTTAAACTTTAAATTAAAACACAAAATTAGGTAAGTATATGTACTTATAAACAAAATTAATTTGATTGGCATACTTTTTGAGTTTTTTTTTAATAATCTATTAATATGTGTCGTGAAAATATTATTAAATTAAACTTGGTACTTACGGTGCCATTCTCCACGCTCAAAAATCCGTCATAAATATCCAATTCCTTCAAAGATTTAGACGAAGCAATAGTTCCGACAAACACCGTCTTTTTGTCCGTCATTTTAGCGACATGCGTGTCTTCCCTCCTGCGGCTTACTCACGATTGAATCACTTTGCACAGGTATGAACCTATAGGTTTGTTGTAAAACCACGGTTGACTAAACCGGTCGCATTTTTTGTACCGAAATTGAGACGCTAGATTTAGCTGTACACTTTTATCTACAACGAGCTTCGTAATATTTTTTTTTTGTAATAATCGCAGTTAATAGTTAAAAATAATTATTTTGTATATTAAGCAGGATTTTTACAAAAGTACTAATAGGATAAGTTAAAGTTCGGAGTTAAGGCCCCAAACCGTGTATGTTGCCCTGGTTCTTCACGGTATTGGTCGCGAAGGAACAGGAGTAGAATCACCTAGTTTTAAGACGTTTCAAAGTGATCCCAGCGGTCCTACTGAATAAATGCTTTTTGACTTTGACTTTTGACTTAAGCCCAGCCTTGAAGGCATCACAATTTTTTTTATCATTAGATTGCAATATATGGAGGTGAGCCCCGAAACTAATTTAGTATCTAAATGGCTAATTAGATATAATTATTTTTAATAAGTACCTAAGGATAATGACGCTATTGGAATTGATTAGTAGATATACGATGACTTACCAAGGCGGTAATCGATGGTAGAGCTAAACTTAGTGCAGTTACTAGCTGCACGCGATAGATAATAGCAAATTAATAGTCATTTACAATATTGTTGCAAATGACTCATTTCGTTTCATTGTGTTCAAAGCAGTGTTGACCTTGTAAGATGTACTTTGACTTAGACTCACTCATAGATTAAAAAAAAAAACTGAGCGCTTAAACGGACTAAACATTTGACTTAAAGCTCGTGTTGACAGTTGATGCTTGTTTTGTGAATAGGGCCGATTTTGTTGAGATGGTTTAGGTTAGCAAACTTTTTCAACTATATTCCAGTAAATAGTAGCCCATTTACTGTAGCTATATAGCTCCTTACCCTGGGTATAGCATCTTAGTAAATACCTAAGTTTTATCTTCGTGTTTACATGTCAGAAGGTCAATGCTAATAACCAAGCTGTTACATAAAACTTGTAATAACGTCACCGTTACTGCTCGGCTAAGATTAGAAAATATTTGACCTGCGACGAGAATCAAACCCCATCATTCTTATTAGTTTAGGAGGTAATCTTTGAAACTAATTAAAAATCTTAACTTTTAAAATGAGTAGGTATAAGTACCTATGTTATTCCAGACAAAAATACTTAATAATTGTTATTAATCCGTCAAATAATAAATAACATAACGTCAAACACTCACTACAATGCTAAAACTGAAAAAACGCAACACTTTATTAAGTAAAGTTTTCTGACTTTTAAGTAGAGTACTAAAAGAAAACTGCACAGACATCCCTAAAAATGCATTTAATAGAACGCCTATCACTCCTCTCAAGTTCTTATCAATATATAACTTAAGGTTTATAATAACAATAAGTTAATTATTATTGTAATGAGCTCATTACCACTCATTAGCATCGAAATGAACTCGACTTTTTGAACTATTTTTATTTAAGGTCTGATAAGGGTTAAGAAAAACATTATACAGGGTGTTGTTGAATATACGATAGTTTTCTGAACAATGAAATAATAGTACATTATGGTATAAGTGTGTAACATTGGTGATTACCGCCGAGGTGTTTTTATGAGCCGAGCCGTTAGGCGAGGCTCATAATAGAACAGAGGACGGTAATCATCAATACACACGTGTATCATACGACGTTTTTCAACACACTTGTGAATAAAATAACAATAAAAACTCATTTTCAACAGTGAAAACGAGTTGTGAAAAATGTTTCGCTATTGCGGGAAAAATTAATCAGTTTTCCTATGCGCGCGCATTGCGATCGGCCACAGACTATATTTCCGCGCCGCGCATAGGGTTTGCGGCCTATTCTGCCACGGACAAAATGGGGAATTTAAAATTTTCTTTTATTATAGAGAAAACAAAAGTTATATTTGAGTGAAAGTTTTATTTATTAAACACGTACGAGTTAAAATTATCTATTTAAATTAGAAGTTGCATGAAATGAGCAAGCAATAGTAACATTAATTTATTTGTTCTATTGAACACGATCTTTTTTCTGAATAAAAACTTTTTAAAGAACAAAGCAACTCAACCAATAAAATTAAAAAAAAAATTCTATTACTCACTAGTGAGTTATAGTAATGAAAAAGTCACAGTTTGATTATGGGTGTCATTATGTGCCTAATTGCGGTGACCATAGAGCCACTTTATGAGCAAGTGTGTTGAAAATAATTTTATTGGAATTAGATGGTGCCAATTTAAATAATGTCTAGAGAATACCTACTGTTACAAAAAGAAGATCAATTGATGTCAACTATTGTGATAGATAACAAACACATTGATATTTCTATGTAATTTTTGAAAAGATCTGACTGAATGCATCATAAAAAAATATAGGTACTTACCTAGGTAAATGTACAGTTCGCCCAAGGGATATAGGCATTCGTGAAGTTAGACGTTTGTCTGAGCAGAACACAATTTTGTATGAAAAATCGATCACTGCGCAGACAAACGGCTAACTTCACGAATGCCTAGATCCGTTGGGCGAACTATAACTTCTACTGCGCCCAGTCGCAATTATAGTATACTAGCTGGTACCCGCGACTTCGTCAGCAAAATAATTCTCTTCAGATACTTTTAAAAATAAAAAATGCAATAATAGCGCCATCTCGACCTCAGCCATAGGACAGCAACGCCATCTAGTGGCCTTCAACTGGAACTTCACTTTAAGTCCCCATACAAACTTTCAACCCTTATTTCACGCCCTTCATGATTAGTTTTGAAAAAAAAAGTAGCCTATGTCCGTCCCTGGGACATAATCTTTATCCATGTCATATTTCAGCATCATCTGTTCAGTGGTTTAGGCGTGAAAAGGTAACAAACAGACAGACAGACAGACACATTTTACTACATAATAGATGGCGCCACAGGAAAAATTAGATCGCGCTATCGTTGCGTTTTGGGGAACGTAACATATAAACTCGCTAATCCTCTACTTTTCAGCTTTATAATAATAATATGGATTGTATATATGTACATAGTTCTAGCTATGATAGGCCGTTCACAATGACAGTGATCGAATTGCTAGAAAATACACAAAATATTACAAATCGAATCAACAAGATAAGAACGGAAAAATACCTATTTATTTACTTACCTAATTATGGAACTTTACACGTAAATAGCCAATCGATTTCAAAACACTGTTTGCTCAGGTATTTGTGTTCAAATTTTTTTATGATAAAGTTAGTTACCCCAGTTGCATTATTACTTATTTTTCTACAGTAAATTCAACTTTATGTTGATCAACTTAAAACTGATTTTGAATTTTAAGTAAAACGACCTTAAATAAAGTCAAAATACAAATAGGATAAGAAAAATTTAATGCGTTTTTCGGCCACTATTAAAATTTCAATATAAACATCACATAATTATCACAGGTATTGCATGAATGATTTGTTTTTGTATAGTCAACATCAAAAATAGTGATAGCAAAAACATTTAGGGCCTTACTAATAAATTTGACATAAAGTTATGTCGTGCATAAACTAAAAAATTGTATGGTTATTCATAGGTTATGCATGACATAACTTTATGTCAAGTTTATTAGTAAGGGCCTTAATGTTTCTATAATTTTATACAGCTGACATTATGATTTATCATAGGCATTGCAATTCATTGTTTGCGACTCGCGCATAAAGAAGACCCACGTTCACACCAACAAACAAGTTGTTTATGTACTTTGAAACTTAAAAAAACACTCGTGTAGATACCTGTTATATACAAATAAATATTTTTTTATGTCTAAATAAAACTATTTCCACGACAATTTTACCTATAGGTCCTTGCTTTATAGGTGCGACCTACATACATACAAAAATAACCAGTGCCACTCCGGGAGTGCCGACAGAAGTAAAAATTGAAAGAAGTGTCAAACGCCGTGGGAAACGCCGACATATCCCGATGTTTGTCGATCTTTAACGAATGGTAACGGTTACGTTACAGTATCGCGAATTCAATAATTTTATTCGATCTCAAAAATTCCCGTGTAGGACAATATTAAATACATGTTTTGTTGATTGGTGTGAACATGGAACCTTTGCCCCGAGCGAAGCCGCGGGCGGACGTTACTTATCTATAGTTCAAAGTAAAATAAAAAAAACTTAGGTCTTTACATCTATAGTAGATTATTTATACATCGTCAGGAGGCAACCTATGCCTACACTTAACGGGACGCTGTAGTGCCTGGGACATTGTTTGAGATGGAATAGGTTTGCCCAGCACCTAAACCATCCTCTCAGCCTAATCAGCCTGGCCCACAGGAAAGACGACGTCAATACGTGTGGAGCTGACAAAGCTGCGGGTTTCCTCACGATTTTTTCCTTCACCGTTATGAGCTCGTGTTAAAGCGCATATAAATTTTTCGAAATGAAAAATCCATTGATGCACGGCCGGAATTCGAACCTACTACCTTCGAGGCACAACCCCATTCGACCAATATAGAAAATACAATAACGAATACAATGGAATGTTATAAAATAAAAGTATAGATATCATACCACAAGTATTGAAGCCTCTAGATCTTAAGTGTTGTAGTTTGAAGACCCCTAGACCTTGACGGAGTCCAAGTCTTTCACCTTCTCTCCGTTGACATAGACCCTCAGTATGTTCCTGTCGTCACCGACGTATAGGAACCGTTGAAGGCGAGTTTGCAAGTCCTTTATAATAATAATCATTTTTATTTTAAGCAACTTACGTGCATAGAAAAGTAATATACAGTAGGTGACCCTTAGACAATAATCCTTAAAAACTAACATTACACAAACTGTCAAAATTTAAACACATTTGGCTTTATTACAAAAAAGTTAAGCCTTAGTTGAACACCATGTTGACATTTCACATGTCAAAACAAAACTGTTACCACAAAAAAGCGTTCTCTGTATGAGTATTTAAAGATCGTTTTTCTAGAGACAGTTTTTTAGTCAGTGCTTTGCAAAACTTGGTTCATATTTTTTTGACAATATCATTTTCAATGCAGTTTAAAAAAAACTGAAAATGCAGTTTTAGATTTTTACATCTTTAGGACCCAGTTAATATACATACCCCAGATAATATACATAATACTGGTTAGTATTATGTATATTATCTGGGGTATTAGGTATTCTTATGGACGGCGATGAACCTGTCCAGATGGAATATTAACATCTGCAAAATGTGGGCATGTATCAAATATAATATTTGGACATTATGCCTCATGCCTCTGACTATTCCCATAGCCATTTTCCAAGAAACTAACCTAAAGATAATTAAAAATGTACATTTCATTTACCTTAGGCGCAGGCAGAGCGGGCACGGGTCCTGCGGGCGCGTGCACGTCCACCAGCAGCGCGTCGAACTGTTTGCCCACCGCCAGGCTACCCACCTTGTCTGACACGTTCAGAGCTACGAATAATAGAAAGGATAACACTATGTTTACACCAAAAAACATGATGTTTTATACAAGTATTCTGCAAGTAGTGATAAAACGAAATAAGTTTTATTTATACATGTTTATGTACAAGGAGTGGGTGCCAAATAATGTCTGACAACCTCAAAGGATCTGAAATATAAAAGATCTTAGAGAACGTCTACGCCTTGGGGATAGGTAGTCGTGATGATCGATTTTAGAATACAATAATATGTTTTGTAGCTTGGTGTGAACGAAGGGTAAGAAAAACTATAATAGGTAATTCTCTGACAAATAATACCTTTAGCGCCGCCCAGGGTAGCCAAATAGAAAGCTTCAACCCATGAGAGGGAGTCGCCAGAACAGTTCAAATACGTTGACACATCCATCGCGCGGCGCATTGCATCCAATATCGTTGCACTATCACCGCCGGCAACATCTGCATATTATGGAATTAAATACAGCCTTACTTATTAGCACAGATATTACATATTTATAATATTTTATAAATGTGTAATATCTGCATAATTATCAAATATGCCCATACTTAAATTATAATAAAAACTAGCTGCGCTCCCGCGGTGTGACCCGCGGTCCCTCGGGATTTTTTCGGGATAAAAAGTAGCCTATGTCCTTCCCTGGGGTACAACCTTTAACCAAGCCAAATATAAGCTTAATCTGTTCAGCGGTTTGGGCGTGAAAGCGTAACAAACAGACAGACAGACAGTAACTCTGTCTGTCACATTTATGGAGTATGGATGTGAATGCAACTGCGTCTGTGTGTTACATTGCCAAAACTTATACAGAAAATACTAAACAGATTTCAATAAAATTTGGATTTAATATACATTGCACAACGTAAACTTAAAAAACGATGATGCGGGTAATTTTGACCTCTCTGTATAATGTCACCAATTTTATACAACTGTGTTCGTCTAGCAATGCCATTCTATTCCAGCTGTCATATACACACTCACTTCATATACTTGTTAGGACTTTCATTCATCCTTCTCTAATGCCCTTAGTATGAAAAAAAAAGAAAAGAGCAATTTTAAATGATTAAAATCATCAGTGGTGCCATCTAGTTTATAAAACGTTACCTGTCCCCAGTCCAACAGTGAGATTGTTTGCAATAAGTTTCTTTAACGGACACAATCCTGACTTCAGCCTTGTGTTTGAAGCTGGGCAATGTGCGATGGAGACGCCTCGTTTGGCCAGAAGTGCGATTTCATCGTCACTCAAATGCACTGCGTGAGCCATTATGCACTAAAACATAGCTACAACGTTAATTTATAAGAATAAGAATAAGAATAATAAAGTTTTATTTTCTCCACATCATATACAACAGTTACAATAGGTACTTAAATCTACATAATTGTGTTAGGTTCTGTTTACTTATGTTGATTTTTGTACAATAATAATATAAATTGCTGTTTTGTAATGGAATCTAGAAACTCAATTGACTTGTATCTAATAAATAAGTTTTTATTATTTAGTATTATTATTTTAATGGTCTGTAAAATTAAATGACAATTTGTTTAATTATTTTGTAATGATTATTATATTAATTGTAATCATTAATAATTGTAACTTTATAAAGTCTTTCTAGAAATTGTATCTATTTGGTTGGTATTATTGTGCACGCGGGCAACACTTCCGGCAGAAAAGATGGCGACAGTAGATCTGGAATTTAAAATGCGATTCGGTTCGTGGCGCTTGGAAGAGTTGCACGGGTGCAAATATCTGGGGAATAATTTTTAAATATCTACCACGTGGTTGTATTGTGTGCTGTGCTCTGTATTGTAATTCGAATAGTCAGATGAAATAAACGCTGTTATTTTGATGACCAGAGGAGTTTATCTTACAATTGTATGTGGGTGAAAATACGGCTACTCCTCAACATTTGCTCCAACAGCTCGAGAGTGTTGGAGCGCTAAATTTCCCTATACTTTCGTGAATCATGTTAGATGCTCAAAAAAACAGAGATACCTATTTTACTAAGTTGATACCTATACAGCGTAAAGGTCTATTCTAACTATCCCTATACAGGATGCTGTAGTGCCAGGGGCGTTGTTTATGATGGAATATAATAATATTAGTTATATAATTTATAATTTATATTTTAACTGCCCCCGGATGTCATCTCGTAAGAAAAAGATGTTTTGGACGCCTATTTCTAAAACGAATTACACAAAAAATATGTATATTAATAGAGCTTGTGAAACTTATAATGAATATTTTTCAAATATTGATATTTTTAATATTACTTTGCTGAAATTGCGCAAAGAACTTACTGATACATTGCCAGGAATAACTTTTAAGTTTTAGTAATGTTTGCTTGCCTACATTGGATACTATTTTTAAGATTTAAGTACTTAATTGTCTTTAAGAATGATGATATAAGAACTATTTTTGTAACTTCGTTTCGTAATTTTTCTTTTTGTTTTTTCTCTCTCTATTGTTTGATATTTCTGTTCACTTGCATAATATGATCTACTTAACGGTGGAAACTTGATTGGTTTATGTGTTTTTATATGCCTTATTTAAAACTGCCTCAGTAGGGCCTCTGGGATCACTTTGTTTATTATGAAGGTAGCTTTTATGCTGGACTATATAGGCAAATTATCCCAAAAAAATAATCGAAACATGTCTGTAAGTAGGTATGTATCTAAATTGACGATATTTTTACGTATTTTATTTTATTTTTTATTTTATTTTATAAGCAACTCCTAGCTGTGTGTTACAAAAAAATGCTTAGTTTAATCACGTGAGTGTTGAGTGTTAGGACTCATTAACTTATATTCTGACTGCCTTACTTAATGATACAGTCTAGGAAATTTACCTAATAACCAAAGTGATTAATTGACTATCAGCGAAAGTTATAATTTACTTAAGTGATAGCGTAGAAAAAATTCCACATGGAATGTTTGTCTGTCCCTCATCTGAGCAATCAGTTTTAGAAGTATACCATTTCAATCACACTATAATTATACAGGATGTAAAAAGACATCTACCGAAGCCGAGGTGGGTAGGTATAATATCCCAACACACAACCAAATCCGAAAGGATTTTCCGAAAAAATCATTATATCCGGAGAAAACCGACCTCGCACAGCTGGTCGAGCGTATGTACTGCGTTTTTATACGTAGTTTTAATTTTGGTTTTCTTTTATAAATGAAATGATTAGGTAGGTATGATCTTATTATGTTGTACTAGTAGTAAATAACTAGAAAATAAAATAAACTGACGTAGCTAAGTCAAAATTCTTTTTGCGTTTTTTTTTTCGCTAAAGATGTTCAGAATCATGGTCAATCAGACCATGATTCTGCAACCCCTCAGTTTTCGGTAAGTAGCAGTCTTTTTACATCCTGTATTGTATAGACAAATAGAATAGAAGCGTTTTGTTAGCGTTTTGTTATGTTTACCTTATATGAACCTACCTTATCGTTTAAAATATTGCTTTTATCATACACTTCAGAATAGCTTTTGCATTTAGGGTTCTTGAATAAAACATACTCAATTTCTTTCAGATTTTCCGATATGTGACTCTGAAACAATGCAAAGGTATATTAAACATCTGCATCATACATTATTTAATAACAAACATTTCGCTCTGTTAAGCATCGCGTCCACTAGGCGGACGCATCGCATCGGAAAAATCCGCCTCCTATACATTTTGTATGAAACTGCGTCCACTGCAGGCGGGGCGGGCCGGGCCGCATCGGAATCCGTCGGCGGATCGCTCGGCGAGCGTATTTTTCCGCCGATGCGGCCCGGTCCGCCCCGCCCCGCCTCTAGTGGACGCAATGCGCGCCGCATTTTTTGTAGATCGTTGCTGCGAGCGGACGTATTTATTGAGGGAAAAACCGTAAAATGAACGAAAAACGACTAATATCGTTAATGCAACAATATTCTGAACTTTATGATAGGTACTGGAAATAGAAAATATCACGATGTGTTGAGGAGAAATAAGATTTGGACTGAAATTTTCTTGCATATGGTGAACCCTGACTTTATGTTTGTGACGTTTATTATTTTTTTGCTCCTCATCCAACAACATAAATAAAAATAACTTCATCAGAACCATCCATCGTCACATACAACCGCTTGCTAGCTTGTCTTATGTAGGACTGGCTGTAAAAATCCGCCGATGCGGCCCGGCCCGCCTCGCATAGTGGACGCAGTACGCAAAAATGCCGATGCGGCCCGGCCCGACCCGTCTGCAATGGACGCCTAGATTTTTAATCGAACTTGCAATTCTTGGGTCTTGCGCTCGCCACGCTACCGAGGAAGGGCATTACTCACAGCGCCACCTAGCCTAACACTAAGCAAAACTTTTATAAATTGATTCCCACGTGCGACACATACGGACAGTGGAATATTGTAAATAGAATATTGTTAAAAGCCTGCATTCAAGAATTGAAAAAAATGCCTCATTTGAGAGCTTCACTCAAAAAAAAAAAAATCTAATAAGGCAGACCCATGATGTGTTTGTAGCTTATTTGAAGGTATATTATACTACTCGCAAATATCGCTAACTCCTAAGCTGTAACTGATAAAATGAACTTACTTGAATAAAGCAGTTATACTTTTTGGCAATATTAGCCAGTCCACTCATCAGCTCCTCATCACAGCTCACTGCAAATCTCGGTGTTATAACCGGTTGAACTAGCTCATTCTGCAAATAAAATTCTGATAATTATTTATACCTGTAGCATATTTCTGTTGCAACATAGCAACAAAAACAATTGAATGATGAAATGTCTTCTGTTTAAAGAAAAAAATATGGAACAAAAATATATTAACAGGCATACAATTTATTAGATGATGGCTTTGATAGCAACACAAATCTGCTAATAAATAGGTTAAAGGTTAGTCTCATTGATACGGGAACACTGATACAACTGATATCTTGTCAATGAAATATGATCTTTATGTTAAGCTCTTTAGATTCTTAAATTTTATATTAAATTGTACATTGTGTGGACATTGCTGTATTTTATGAATGTTGAGATTTATTATAAAAATAAAAATAAAATAAATAATGCTGGACTTTTCACACAGCATCATCTAGCCCCAAAGTAAGCTTGAGCTTATAATATATTATAGATGTAGGGTACTTTTAGTTTTCATGCCCAGCCCACTAAACACAATTAATCCTAAGTTGCTATGCAATCTGCTTGAATGGGTCCATTTTCTAGCAATCTTTAATTAAGATACTTCCCTATCTGTTGTATTCTTATTGTTGCAAAGAAACATAATCTATTCTACTTAACAGAATCTACCTATGCATGGTTCCTATAAAAATAAAATGGGTTGTTTTACCTACGGACAGTTAAATATGACACCAGGCGTAAGTGTTAACCGTTTCTTTTAACTGACAACAGTTTGTTACAAAGTGGATTGGGTTACCTTCAACCCCATAACTTTTTAGTATGGAAATGACACTCTGTGGTGTTTCTATATCCATTTTTCAAATGTCAGTTTAGCTGTCAAACTTACCATCCGTTAGTGGTTAGGTGGAAACTAGTCGTAGCTTTTACCTATGACTGTCCGTTGAATATAGAAACCGGGCATTAATATATATTATACCTAACATAAAAGTAAAGTAAAGCTTACTTTCAGCCCTTGAACCTTCTTCACAAACTCCTCAACCTCAGACAGCTCTGTCTGTGTTTCATTGTAGTACCCCTCATCATTCTTCATATTCATGCTGACTTTGCCGACCAGCGCCCTCTGTTTGTACTTGATGGCACTGTTCACGAGTTGCAGTGTACCTTGTAGATGTATTGTGCCAAAGTAGCAAGCTGTCGTTGTACCATTTTTAAGTAGCATTTGCTGAAAATATTTAGTAGTTTAGACAATAATTGTTAATAGACTACTGTTACTGACTGAATTTAATATAAGTAGTTAAGCTAGGGAGTGTACAGTAGAGTCTTACAAATCCAGCACTATTAAAAACGCGGATCATTGGAATGTAAGTGATGGAAAATGAAGCAAAAAGTAACATGAAATATATCAACATGATTTCCATTTTATCTTTCAAAACAGATACATGCAATTTTTGTGATAATTTTTGAGCTTATGTACAGTTGGCAACGACACAGTTGGACTTTTTAAAATGGCTTTTTTTTTGGATTACTAAGAAAAATAAACTTTTCTTGGGAAATTATTACTATCCAAGACTTTATCTTCCAATATTAGTCAAAATTTTGGTCATGATGTTACGGATTTCGGAAATGTTCAGATTTGTGAAACATCAAATGTTAATCGACTTTTGTTGCTGACTGTACCTATACCGATGCGAGAGGCGAGGGTGCCTGATTGATCTGGTAACCCCAAGCTTACCAGACTACTAAATGCCAGATTAGTGAGACTATACTGTATTCAGTTTTTTTAATCTGACTGAGGTGTATTATTCTGGATTTCGTTATTAGACATTTCAAACAGTTTTCTTAAAACTATGTTACCATTAAAATATCTATTGGCATAGCAGTTTATCAGTTCTATCTTACCACAACTTTATCATAGACTTCAGTGGCAAAGTCTACATCTTCATACTTCTTTTCCAATGGAAATGTGTATTGAGCCAGCCATTCTAACAGTGGTCTATCCAATCCGAGGCCAATGTTGGGAAACTGAGGAGCATGAGTGTGGCAGTCCACAAACCCTGGCATGAGGAACTGGTCCTCACTTAACAGGGTTACATTGAAGTTGCTTAATGCTCCAGTCTTTTGAAGTTGTTCGTACTCCTGTGTGGTCCCGACTTTAGTTATCTTAAAACAAGAATGTCTTAGAGAAATACTTCTTAGGTAAGTTACTTTAGGTCTTAGATAGAAACAGAACTTACTATCCCATTTTCGACGCATAAAAAGCCTTCATAGACGTTAAGATTCTTCAATGAATTAGAAGAAGCAATGGTCCCAACAAAAACTAAATTCCTCTTCGTCATTTTAGCTCTGTATCTACGCGAGTACTGGCATGTGAAGATAACAATGTCGACTTAGATCACGTCACACTTACGATAGTATACAATGTTTATGAGTTTTACTTATCGTTTCAGTTATAAATCGACAGATGGATGGAATGGTCTAAAAAACCGGTGCGTGCGGCGCGGTGTTTACCTTCGTTTGTTTTGTTTTTTTAACCAATTAGGTTTTGACACTGACGTTACATAAAGCGATGACAGTGACAGACAGTTGATGGTGACGACGGAGGGAAAGGAAAGTATGCGCTGTATGGTATGCGCCAATCATGCGCATGCCAAGCAAGACACGCTGGCCAACTGCCAAGACTGACCTGGCCAAGCAAGACCAGCACAGCACAGCCAGCGCCTGCCACCAAATAGTTTAGTTAGTTTGCCAAAGTTTTAGGCATAGGTTTTAGTCGCGCTTTTATTTCGGTCAAGCAAGAATCCATCCACAATATTTGTTCCGGCATGAGGCGCAGCTATCAAATCTTAGGAAAGAAATCAATGTGAAAAGATAGCAACTAAAGGCCTAAAGGTAAGAAGTTACATAGTAACTTAGCAGCTTAGTAACAAGACAAGTAGGTAAGTACCTACTTATTTATACAACTTTTTCTTCAAAGTACCTAGGTACTTAATCCGTTCCCCACCCTGGTTCGAAAGAAATATACGCAGGTGAGTGTCTACCTACCTAGCTAATATGTACAATGGCTCCCGTATAAAGCGTCGGGATTCTTCAATAGCCAAATTAGCTACCCACACGGCTGTGCATTGCTGCCCTTCTTTAGTAAGAGACAGTGACACCACTGAACGGAACAAGATTACCTAGGTACTACGTAGCGTACATGGTCTACATACTATACCTACAGTTACCTTGCTATGTGGTTGATGAAGATTATAATGATGAAGCCTTTTTCAACCGGACCACAATTATGTAGGTAGTACTATACGATGACCCCATAACAATGAAAATCGGAGATTAGTACAGGTTCCTCTACCTCCTCTACCTATTTTACATGCTACAGTGGGTTGTAAAGAACAGCCTCTTCTAGTTTGTCTGACACCTCTACCGATATAATATAGGTAAGCATTCGTCTACGGTTTGCTGTAGTCAGGTTTAAATGGAAACTTACGAGTCATGTTCTCACAGTAGTAATCCGGTACATGATTTGGTACCATGACGAGTTCGCATGCTCTGCTCCTGCCTGCCAGTTGATGAAACAGTTAGATCGAGCGCTTTGTGTCCAGAACACAGACCTGGATAAAGCAGCACGGGCTAAATTCTCTTCCAGGCAGTTGTCGATCTTTCGGGATTCCTCCAATGACTGAAAGTTAATGGCACTATATCATTAGGTACCTACCTAGGTGCATTTTATTTATGGCTTAAATTAATTCAGCTTCTTGGCTTTGGCTGAGTTCAATAACTGCCCTTAAAATATGTATCACACACAGCGGATACTTTGAGTTCTTACTTGATTGAACAAAGTAGTAGCTGCTGTTTTTCGACTAGACAGTTTCAAGGTATTTGCTTTTAGAAGCATCCAACGAGGATATAGGGAACGCAACAACCGAGAATCCCTCTCCAGTCTTGCGAGTTCACGGTCCGCTATAGAACGCAGTTCCATCACATCAACTACCTGAAACCAGTAATACCTAGGTATTAAAAACTTAAAAAGCCTTGAAACTTACGTTAGGTCAGGTATGTATATAAAAAAAAACTGTATTTGGGTTATGTGATTTACCTTCTTTAGATCATCCACTTTTCTTGCCAAGCTCTCCAGCATTCCATCTGCCAACCTCATTGCACTTATGAGAGTGGTCAATGATCCGTCGTCTTCGTCACTCGATGCCCAGCTCAATGCTTCAGATTCAAACCGCTTTGCTTTTTTCTCATCATCCGATCTTAGCCAATATGTCCAAAGACCGACCACCAACCGTCGTCGACCTGAGCCTGCAGATTTACCCCTGCTTAGTGCAAACTCTGCAAAGCGACTTATTTCCATAGGGCTTTCTAGTTGAAATCCAGCATCCAGTATCATATCAATGCAAAGGGCGTAGTACCAGGTCTCACTATCTTGGGAAACTTGACTATCATCAATTTGAAGAGCTAGTTGTACGATATCTATAGCTTCTCCTATTCGTCTTCGACAAAGTAACACGTAAAACATATCCGGTATTAGGTCTAAAGTTATATTGTTTGCTTGTAGGAAACGACTTACTGATAGAGCTCGAAAGCCTGATCTTATAGCCGGGACTAGCTTTCCTCTCGCTAATCGTGCCCGAAAAGACTCCATAAATACTTTTCCTACTGCGTACAATTCATTTGCTTGAATTGGACGTTCTAATTCTCGCAATGTTTGGCTCAACATCTTCTCTATTTCTGCAGTGGCTTCTGAAGCTCCTCTATCTACTTCAACTGCTATAGCGTTGCTGTATGCTTCACACATATCTACTACGGGACATTCTACTTTTTGGACGAATTGCAGAGCTCGAGCCGCTGCAAGCTTAGACATTCGTTCTTCCCCCAACATTATGTTCAATGATGTTGCAACATTTAGGCAGAAAACCGAATCAGATTGCAGAATCAATTTGTGTGACTGATGTTTTTTTCTTTTCATATTAATGGAATGAATCAGATCTCTAACTTGCAAGAAACTTGTGACTTTATCGATTTTTATACTGTAAACCTTCAGCGCACGATCTAAAGCTATTTTTGATGCTGATAGTCTTCCACTCATCAGACAAGCAGCAGCTCGGTATGAATAAATTTTACCCAAAAATCTTTTCTTTAAAAACTTATCTAGAGTTTCATTATTTTCAGCACACATCTTTTCAGCTTCCTCGAGTTTTGGATATACAATGTCCATATTATTGGCTAATAGGTTCAAGTAACTGGATGTTATCAAAAACTCAATAGCTTTGATCTTTAGTTCAGCCAGCAAAGCGTGATAAATAAGTTGTTCGAAGATAGATATGCGCAAATTAGCACAAGTGCATTTAGTAAAATTTGTTTGTGAAACATCTTTTTCAATTTTTATACACAACGGTTTTTTATTATGTTTTTTTGTAGCCAAATCTTCGCAACTGTCTTCCACGCCCAATTTCGACCAGTCATTTGAATTTTCAGCCTCCATTACTGCACGGAGCATGTCGAAAATTTTGTATCCAGAAAACTCTTCTGAAGTTGTTTTTGCATAATCATTGGTTACTGTAACTCGTTTAGATCTTCTACTGGTACTAAGAGCATCTTCGCTAATCCTAGATTTTAAAATAGAATTGCCTTGAGTCCTGGTCCTATTCAAGTCACTTTCATTTGAATAGTTTCTTATAAATAATTCTTCGCTATTAGATTTGAATATCTGTGTATTTTCCTGTTTTGTTTCTTGCTCTTTGTCCATATGTGGTAATACATAAGAAGGATGTCCTATATCATTGTGAGACTCGATATCGCTGGAAGATTGGCCTTGCATTACTGAGTTGGCGGTGCTGCGACTGCTACTAAAGGAATCTTTATGTCCGAGACTCAACAGAGACTGCACTATCATAACGGTTCCGCCACAATATGGACATTTAAGATTGTTATTCTCCAAATAATTTATTATGCGCGAATGAAATTCTTTCTTCTGATTCATTGGAAGTAATTCGTAATAAGTCTTCCTAGAATTCTTATTTTTAAATTGAATAACTTTACAAAATGCATATTTGGGTAGGTTTTCATTAAGTTCAGGGTCGTATTCAAAGCAGCAGTCACATGACAAATTTAAAGTTGCATTTGATGTAGGAGCATCTACTGTAGACCTACGACTATATTTTACTTTATTAGTGGTTGCACACGTTAAAATCCGCATTGCAAACAGACGTTTGATGGCTTTGGCTGTGGTTATAGGATTATTTTCATACATTATGCTTTCTAGAAGATCTCTTGACACCACGTTTCCAATAACAGATGCAATTTTCAGTAGTAATTGCTGATATGGTGTTAAAGTATCTATCTGTATCATTACTAAGGCATCCATGTTTTGCATGTCGATATTAATTGTTAGTTCTTCCTTTCGAGTAACGACACAAATTTCAATTTCTCCTGTAAAATCTTTTTCTATAAATCCATCAAGAGCTTCTTGGTTTTTTACGTCCAGTGCTTGTGGGTGTAATAAATTTGAATCTGGAAACTGCAAATTGGTTTCAGACCATTCTTCGACTTCATTTTCATGTATTTTTTTGAGCTCTAGCGCACCGTTCGAAAATAAGTGGATTATAAAGTTTTCTACAAGTCCAGGTATTCCATCACATTTCGATGTCAGTGCATCACAAAGTGCTTTTGGTACGGCGTTAACATCCAAAATTTGACAAGCTAAAGCTGGAATCATGGAAGTTGAAATAGGTCCCAGTACCATTTTTCTGATACTATTGTTTATAAAGACACTGTATAGCCAATTTTGGACAGAGCTGAATTTTCCGCGGGTAACGGTCAGTATGGTAAATATTTTCATAGAAGAGAACATAAGCGCCAAGAACTCCCAAGAGAAAGGATCTAAATTCTGTAAATCATCCAAAAATATGACATGGGTTCCAAGCAAAACTTTGATTAGCTCTCCAAAAATGATTCTAGACTTTTCTTTACGTTTAGTTTCATTATATGAGTTAATTCTTTCATGGTAAGCAAATTTTACTTTTAAAATGCTATTCAAGTGACACAAGTCTTCGTTATACGCTTTCATAGTTTGTACAATTTTTTCTTCTTTGGCAAATCCCATAACAGGCTCATGGAGTCCCAACATCTGGTTGACGATTTGATTTAATGCTAAATAAGGAGTAGCGGAATGAATTGAAGATAATGTAACAGTGGATACGTTAAAACCAGAGTTTCTAGCGTTTCTAGCCATCCATTCCAGCAGTCTGGTTTTGCCAATACGTGATTCACCGACCAACAGCAATGCATCAAAATCCCTGAATGACTCACGACTATCACTCAGCCAGTTCTGAAAATATTCCATTTCATCATGTCTGTCAAGAAGAGGTGGCACCATTGGTATATCGTATAACTCCTTCACTCGAATGTCCTCAGTATACTCATAGATTTTTCCAGATTGTTCTATACCTTTCAGTTCAGTTTTGGGTTGCAGTGTAAAACCGTTGGTAGACATTTTACTTTTTACAAAAGTGGCTTCATCGCATGTGATTTTATTTCGAAATCCACACATGAGTCTGGCAGCTTTGTTTACGATAGAACCAATGACTGTAAATTCTCTTCTGAGAGGATGACCAACAACACCGCAGTAGACTTGACCTGTTGTTACACCAACGGAAGCTTCTAAAACGCCATCCAGAGTGGAAACAGATTTTTTTATACTATACCCACATTTCAAAGCAGCTTGAGCTTCGGACTCGTGCTTAAAGCCGCGTAGCCCAAAAACTACTAAGATCATAACATCTTTATCAAATAATATGATTTTATTCACACAACCCATAGACTTGTATACGATCTCACATGTTATTTGGTAGGCATTATTTACGATTGTAATTAGTTGTAAAAACGGACACTCCCTTGGCTTCAGAGTGATAAACACAATAGATACTTGTCTCATCTCAGTGAGGTACTCAAGTGGCTGGTGAGCATCGATTTGCGTCAAAACAGGCCTTATCATAAACTTCCGAATTTCTGAACCAGTGTTCTTCTCTCCGGCTGTAAAAACTGTTTTACGAAGATTGAATATGTCATTCTTTTTTATTATTTCTGCAGGGGTTAGGCTTTTATTGGGTTCCAGAAGGAAATCAGGAAGATTTTCTACTGCATTGAGTGGTCGTTTTATTTGCTTGACCATGGTATTAAAACCTAGGAATGGTTTAGTAACGTCACTTTCATGAGGATCGTAAAGAATGGATTTGATCGTGACATGGCCATCATCATGAACAATATGATCATAGTTTCTGGAGTAGCAATGACCCCAGGCTGTTTTGGAGAGTTTTACATCTCCTGAAGAGCAAGCACTTTCCGCAGCTTTAGCTTCCAGTACGGGCAGCCCGATTATGACGTAGTTCATATCGATTCCACTACCAATAGGAGCAAACATGAGGTTACCGGCGGCAATTGCCAGTTTCACTCGGAGGCTTACTTTCACATCTGTTTCGTATGATGAGTAAGAGTGTTGTATCAACAATGCGCAAGCGATAACGTTGTGGATTGTATGGCATAAAAATGTTCGTTTGTCAGTTTTCCATAGAGCCAAGAACGCATCTCCAGCAAACTTCAATATGTCCCCACCATGTGTATAAATCAGTTCTATAAGCGACCCAAGGTAGGTGTTGAGGGTTACAGTAAGTCTGTAAGTTCCACCTTTGGTGCTACTGTATCGCTCTGATAGTGCTGTGTAGCCGGATACGTCAGCCATGAGAAGAACACCGACAAAGCGTTTAGGTTCAGTTTCATCAAACCTGCAATAGATTTAACAAGACTGGTAATTCAGTATGTTTACCTATCAAACTTCTGCATTAGTATATGGTCTGGGCTTCTGCCGAATAAAATATTATAAAACTTACTTGTCTAACAGCAATATCTCATTAGGAACCAAAGTAGCAAGTATAAGCGTCTGTCGCTGCGTCAACTGCACTTCTACATCTTGGTCTACATCCTGATCAGTTTTATCCTCAGAACTATTCTTTTCAAAGAAATCTTGCACCCAGCTTTTCATTTCATTGTATTTTGGTTTGTCATCTTCAGAATCAGAGTCTACAAGTTCTATTTCTTTCCGAGAGGCTCTTCGGCCGTAGCTTCGCCATTTCTCAATGTTCACAATGCTCATAGAGTTCCTTCTGGAACGAGCGCGTCCTCTCCCGAAGTTCATTTTAAATAAATATTTATATTTTTACTGAAATTTTGATCATCATTTTGGATTATCACTTGAACTTATTAATACGTAGGTACCTATCGTGTATTCATTAAAAATCTATTAGGCTTCGAAAATTATACTTTAACAGTAATAACATCTATTTGCGCCACTTTGACACATTATTAGGCAGAATCAGTGTCATATTTTTGTGATTTTGGAGGTTAGGTCCAAAGAGTGAAGTTATTTCATATGGAGGTTAGGACTCAGAATAAAAAAAAGGTTTCATTCCGTCACCGTTTATAGCTCGTGTTCAATGATGTACTTACCTGTTGCTGCTTATTATAAAAACGTAAAACCTTAGTTGAACCCCATGTTGACACATGTCAAAACAAAACTGTTACCACAAAAAAGCGTTCTGTACCTACGAGTATTTAGGTAAAGATCGTTACTTCGACGACGACTACGTTTCGAACAGTTTTATAGTTAGACTTGGTCTAAACTCGGCTCATTTTCTTGTAATAAGTCCCACCTTGTTTATTTAATACTAGCTACTGCGCGCGGCTTCGCCCGCGTGGTATCAACATTTTGAATAGCCTATACGCTATTCCAGGTCACTATCTACGCCTATTCCAAGTTTCATCCAAATCGGTTCATTGGTTTAGGCGTGATTGAAACACAAACATACAAACATCCAAACATCTAAACAAACTTAAAAACTTTCAGCTTTATTATATTAGTAGGATCTTTTCAATTCTTATTTTGCAATTTCTTGTTCAATTGAAATGCGCGGAAAAGTCGGGGCACTACCACTCGACCAACACGGCTCTCATTTACCCTAATGAACTAAAATTAATACTACAACAGTGCTATTAAATCAGTTTGTCCTCCACGCATTGCGCTCATAAAGTAGGTAGGTACTAGGTACCTACAAAGTGTAAAACAGTCCAGTCGGCCGACAAGCGCAGTCTCCGTTTTAGCATTGACCAGTTAACACTTCCTATGTGGAAGAAGCTGCGATGGAGCCTAACGGACATTCCTTTCTGGACAAGGTGCCAAAAATTGTGAAGGAGGAGACAGCTGATAATCTACCATTGATTCAATTCGAACATCCTAAGGAGTTGGAGGTATGTAGGTGCTTAAAGCTAAAATGTATTTGATCTTAACTTTCTAAACTTTTCACATTGAAAGACGAAGTTTAGCACTTCCGAGGCAATGTTTATTTTTTTCGTCTCTACGTAAATAGTAATAAAAAAGTTGTAGTGATTAACAATACGTGCCTATTAATATTGCCTAAGAGGTGCCCTATCAATTATCTGCAATACCTAGCTAGACACTGATAAGTGATAACTGATATCTAACACTACGCTAGACGAAGAAATAATCAGGTAATTAACTATAAGGTACGTAACGTACCTAGACGTTTTTAATGAGACGTGTGTGAATGCACGAAAGGAGCCTCTCTGAGGCGCTCTTAAAATATTTTCACCACACTGGTTCGAAATAACTGGTGAGTGGTGACACGATAAGAAGAAGGACTACTTACGAATGATTATGTTGTAGGTAGGTATGCTCACAAACGGAATAGGTACTTCAACTAACCCAAGTATGTAAATAACGACACACCTGTGATAAAATGTGGGTCGGTAGGTACCGGACGTGCGTGGAAAGGTGTGACAAAACAAGGACAAAATGTGACATTCTGCCAATTAGGTATAATATTTTGGTTGTTCTAAGGCTCTAACTTCTAACGGAGAAATTGTGAGAACAGTGGAAAGGACTTGAAACAAAAACTTACCATTATTATGAGGTGTTGTGATATCGTTTTGTGTGTTAGGTACCGAGAAGAGCAAGTATTCTTCTTGTCGAATGTCGTGCGTGTCACTAGTTCTTTCGAATCAGTGTTGCAAAAGCATTGTTGCTTTCGTGCACTTGACACCGTATTCTCGAACTTATTTAGGTTCTACGACATGCCAGTTTCCTCACGATGTTTTCAATCAATTAAACTCTCAATCAAATATGCACATTAGAGTTACTGTATAGACTGTAGGTATAGTGTAAAGGTAACCTGGACCTACTAATAAGTTGTTTTGTCTAACTTTGGAATACTTCTCATTTGAAACCCTAAAAGGAATGATATGCAATGACAATACAAGCATTGTCCATTTGTATTTGAATTTGAGTCAAGTGTAGGCCGTTTGTCTGCGCAGTGACCGCTTTTTCATACAAAATTGGGTTCTGCGCAGACAAACGGCTAACTTCACGAATGCCTAGATCCGTTAGGCGAATTGTACCTAATAAGAAGCAACACGATCTTCGATGTTTTCACAATAATTACCTAGATCAGGTGCAAAAACTGAAAAAGGCATAGGTACTTACTTTTACCTAATAGGTCTAGGTCTAGTATGGTCGGTTGGAAATATATAGGTAGTTCACGGTAAAATTGAGCGTTCCTAAGTAAATGTTTGTGTAGGTTGTCTATACGAACCTTAGTAGACCTCCACAAATTAATGTCGCATTGTCTGCCAAAGTGCAGTAGGTTGATTCGATACTGGGGTATCGAAGGGTAAGATGGATGGGTCCTATCAGTATCTCTGGCTGCTAAATGCACGGGTTAATTAATGCACTGATTGCAGTTCTGCCCTCTGACCCCTGAATCACAAGCTTTGTCGATTAGGTACCTACTAAACTTCCGTTAGGTATTTTTTGTTACTCAATTTTCTTCGAGCATCAATCGCGGTGTCCCTCTCTCTTTGTTCTGTATTATTCATTCCTTTATTTGTATTATCACTATTTTTAATATGTATAAATTACATAATATATTACGCTTCCGCAATAATAATATTGTTATTAAACATTATTTGTGTCGTGTTACCAGTTCTATTAATTATTATAACTATCAATCATCACATGGATACTAACTTAAGCGTTAATATTTTTATTGTTTATAGTTACACAAAACACGGTATACTTACCTAAAGTATACGAGTATATTGTCTGTGCCTAAAGTACCTATGGTAATTTGTCAGTACTTACGGTAACTATCACGTACGTTGTAACAATCATTAGTTAGTCAGTCATAACATTCATTATTTATCCCTACTGTTATTCAAATGTGGTCAGCGGGTCAGCACAATAGTTCTCATTTTCCAGTGTCCCATATCAATTTTCACTCTTTTCTTACATATCATGATTCACCATAATCTATTCATCTTTTTATCATGTACCTATGTACGTAGGTAATATTTTATCGGAGTTCAATACTCTGTGTGGGTGTAGTTACATATGTGATAAGAAAAACACTTTGAACACTTCAATAGTAAGCGATATTCATAACGTAAACAAAATGGTATCATCATAGTGATTATGTATTATTATGTTTCTAAGGACCACGGGAGAATTTTCGCTGAGCTTTATGGAGAGCAAGACCTATAATATATTAAAAAAAACATGGTGTTATGTTACGCCAGGTTTAGTTTAAGGGCCATAGAGCTCTACGTTAAGCTTAGTACAGTTCCTCCAACGGATCTAGGCATTCGTGAAGTTAGCCGTTTGTCTGCGCAGAACACAAATTTGTATGAAAAAGCGGTTACTGCGCAGACAAACGGCTTACTTCACGAATGCCTTGATCCGTTGGAAGAACTGTACCTACCTACTACCACACTTCATTTCATTTCAGTCCTAAACCTACTTCCTTATTTTTCTAGGTCTGAATTACATAATTACCAATTCCTAATTGCGATTGCGTAGAGTAGGTACCCGTCTTAATACAGTCAGCAAAAATCAACTACCAAAAAGAAGGCGCTTTAATTAGGAATCAATTTTTTACAGAAAATTCTGGACCTTGACGTCGTCAAAGGTGTCAATGAAGTGGAACTGGAGAAATGCATCCGCAAAGTGCTGCAGTACAGCGTCAAAACTAACAAAGGCATCTTCAAGAACCAGTTGTTTGGATGCACTGATCCTTATGGACTGTCAGGCGCGTGGATATCAGAGGCTTTTAATACTAGCCAGTAATTATTTTGTTGTACTTATTCGCCTATAATGCCTTCACTGACTTGTAGCGCCAAGGGAATACGTTTACTAGGCTTGCGGTTGGTATATCATTACCACGGATTGTGATAATTACCTAAGCTTCACACGTATTTACGTTGTCTTTCCTGTTGATAAGGTCGATTAAGTTGAGATGATTTAGATGCCTATTCCGTCCTTCCTCCTAAAATGTCTGTGGTGTGTTGTGGGAGGCTGTAGCATCCCGTAGAGTGAAGGCAGGTTGCCTCCAGACGCTGGTTATAATCTAGTAAATATGAAACATGCTGTATTTTGCCTTTACTTTGAGTGAGCTGAGGATGTTTGCCTTAGATAGAAACTGACCTCGCATCACATGCTTAGTGCTAACTATGGCCATATACGTACGCTATTGAGCCTGGGACCAAGCACATAAAACTATAGCCTATTACAAAATCGATTGGTTAATTCCAGGTATACATTCGAAGTTGCCCCCGCATTCACGCTCATAGAACTTAAACTCTTGAGCCACATGCTCAAATTATTCGGCATTCCTAACGGCGATGGAATCTTCAGTCCTGGTGGCAGCATGTCCCTTCTGTATGGGATTGTGGCTGCAAGATACAAAGCCTTCCCTGAAGTCAAGACCAAGGGCATGAGAGCTCTTCCTGAGTTAGTACTCTTCACTTCAGAAGATGTAAGCAGTAGACCCAACTAATATTATTTATACTCTGGAATCTGGAAGTTCTGTGTTTTAATCACTGTTTGTTTGCATGTCTGTTTCTGATTTGTTCGCGTTGGGTAACCTACCAAAAGTCCATTCTATACGATTATTTGACACCTCTGTAGCGTAGTGGGCGTAGGTCTGCCTGCGACGCAGAAGGTTGCGGGTTCAATCCCCGTTGCGGGACAAATGTTTGTATGATCTATAAGTATTTGTCTCTTTACAAACAAAAAGTATTTTAGTAGTATACTTATCAGTCATTAAGTAAGTACCCATAACACAAGATCTGCTTACTTTGGGGCTAGATGATGCTGTGTGAAATGTCCAGCATTATTTATTTTAATATTTTTGATTTTATTTCGCGATCGGTCAACATTGCCATCTTTGATGACCTTTTATAAAGTGGAAATAGTCCCCTATTTGGAAAATCTGTTGCCTTGTCGTGTCCCTAGTTCTTTCGAACCAGTGTGGTGAAAAGATTTTACGTGCGCCTCAATGAGGCTCCTTTTGTTGCTTAATTGTTCTATGATTTTAAGATGGCATCACAAGTTTGTTTATTCCAGAGTCACTATTCAATCAACAAAGCAGCCCATTGGCTTGGCTTTGGCACCGAAAGCATTCGTTTCATACCGACCAACGACCGTGGTCAGATGATCACTTCCTTACTTGCCCAGTCTATAACCAAAGAGAGAGAAGCAGGAAGATATCCTTTGATGGTGAATGGGACAGCAGGAACAACGGTTCTAGGGGCTGTTGATGAGTTAGATGAGATAGCTGATGTGTGCGAGAGGGAAGGCGTTTGGCTGCATGTGGATGTGAGTATTTGAGCCCTCTCTGTATTCCTTGCCTAAATTGGTGAGTCAAGATTAAAATTTACCTACCACCACCACTACCATAGGTACCTTACCTATGAGGCAAAGACAAATCTTCAAACATTTCGGTCATGATGTAAAGTTTCGAGTTGTGAAACATCATTAAAATTATGCTGCTGACTGTACCTATATGATGTAGTTGTAGTACTAAGTCTATTTTATTAAAATAAATAAATAATAAAATAAATAATGCTGGACATTTTCACACAGCATCATCTAGCCCCAAACTAAGCAAAGCTTGTACTATGGGAACCAGATAACTGATATACTACTTATATACTTTTTGTTTGTAAATACATACATATATAAATCTTTCAAGTGGAATAATAATCTGGGTAAATATGTATAATGAATACTGATAGAAAACTTGCGTCTATCACGAGTTTACGACTTGAATTGAATTGACTTGAATTTTACAATTAAGTTTTGTTGTTGATCAAGTTACTCGTAGAAACGGTTATGAAATTTTGACCAAAGCAGACATGTCTTCGGTAGTATAGTGGTAAGTATCCCCGCCTGTCACGCGGGAGACCGGGGTTCGATTCCCCGCCGGAGAGTATCCTTTTTCCTTTTTGCACTGATATTTACTATTTTTGCACTGATATTTACTATTTTGATATTTTTTTTTTATATTGTTTTGTTACAGCGGTAAATAATATCAACTTTGATACAATTTCAGGCGTGCTGGGGCGGTAGCTTGATATTATCACAAAAATACAAAAGCCGGTTGAAAGGCATTGAAAGGTAAAACCTAATGTAGAATTAGTATTTAACAGTGTAGGTAACTAAACAACATGGTACTATTTGTGCCATAATGTCTAGTAAATGTGCCTGGTAATTGAATTCATAGTAAATAATTAAATTAATGTAAGACTATGAAGTATGAACCCCTTGTGCTAATTTCAGAGCAAACTCCATATCATGGAATCCGCATAAAATGGCAGGCGCACCGATGCAATGTTCCGTATACCTTATCAGTGAGAAAGGTTTGCTACATGAAGCAAATTCAGCTGCAGCCAAGTATCTGTTTCAGCAGGACAAATTCTACGATATTAGTTATGATACTGGAGATAAAGTTGTACAGTGTGGTAGGAAGGTAAGGGAATATTATTGTTTTCCGTTGAGCTATCTCCAGATCGATTTTAGGGTTCCTTAGATAGCTCAACTTATTATAGAGCATTTTATAAACTTACGTAATCATTGTCGGCCCCTATTTAAGTCGTTAAGCCATGACGGAGGCCTTAAGGCGGCCTAAAAACTCCGTCATCAGAGTTGGCCACTGACTCATACGAACTTACTTATGCCGCATTATGTAAATAATGATGTTCAACAAAATCTTGCAAATTTGATTCAGTTTTCACTTTGTACAGCCATTCGCTAGCTAAAAACATTCCATGTTGTATTTTCACAATTTTAAACGAGAGTAAACTTTCAGATAGATGCTTTCAAACTATGGGTGATGTGGAAGGCCCGTGGCGACCGTGGATTGAACGACTTAGCTGACCATACAATGCAAATTGCACAATTTTGTCTCGACTCTGTGTCCTCCACGCCTGGCTTCAGACTAGTTACCACAACGCTACAGTGTCCCAATGTCTGTTTCTGGTATATTCCCAAGTTTATGCGGGGAGTGGAGGAAACTGAAGAGTGGTGGGCGATGATGCAAAAGGTAAGAAAAAATAATCAATTCAAATCGTAGGATTATGCCTGATAAACTTGAGCGAGCAATCCACCATGTATTTTTGCTTGATATAAGTATAGATAATTTATTTGCTTGAACAAAATAACAAAATAGTTATATGGACCTATACTAGAGTCTGGCAAATGAAAGTAGACCCTGAAAAAGAGGCGGCGAATTCAAAAATATAAGCGTGACAACCCATTAATTAATAACTCTAAATAATATACTTAATATAATTATTATATTTGGTACTAGAAAATAATAACCAAGTATCAAGTTGTGCTCTTCCAAATGTCCTTATGGGGTTACACGCTTATATTTTTGAATTTGCCGCCTCTTTTTCAGGGTCTACTTTCATTTGCCAGACTCTAATATTAGCATAGAAATGTAACCTATGATATAATTTAGTACTCGTACAGATATAAATTGAGATACTTATTAAATTAAATCGCCAAAGGTACATACCTATAACGATGACAACTATACATTACCTACTCTAAAGCCAAGTTCAGGGGTGCAGGGGTGTCATGATAATACAGAGTTACTGAATATTGGATTCCGAGTGGTGGCTGCTGAGCGGTGGTACAACCAGATAAATGCTAGTTTTATGTAGTGGAGTTTTTTTTGCCATTATCTCTTAGGTTTTGATTAGGGGTAAGTTTTATATTTACAAAAAAAAAAAAATACAAGGTTTCATCTTTCCATTTCCATTCTTTCCAGATAACACCTAAAATCAAAGAGCTCCTTACTCTAAACTCTCGCTTGATGGTGGCGTACTCTCCCCTACGAAGGTACAAAAACTTCTTCCGTCTTGCGTTCACATTCCATCCAGCGTTAGACGAGAAGCAAGTCCTGGAAATGCTGCGAGCTATTGAACAATGCGGAGAACAAATTACACGAGAGATGTTATGATACCATTATAAGAAATATTTTGGTTTTTGTAATGCCTTTTGGTCTTTGAAATGCATCGATTGTAATCATGCGAGAACAAGTTGCGTTTACTACTCCCGCAAATTAAAAAAACTGGACAAGTGCGACTCGGACTCGCCCACCGAGGGTTCCGTACAAGGGACTAAGTTGGTAGGTACGTATAACAGTGCAAACTGCTAGGTAGGTACTACCTAAAACCAAAGTTACATATGAGAAGGGATTTTATTTTTTATTATTATTTTTCGTCATAAATCAAATACAGATTTTTAATAAAAATTATTAAAAATCTGTAATGAAGCTCTTTCATACGATACCCAACATGACAAGGTTAACTCACTTCAAAATTTCAATCCTCATTCCTTGCATTAGGTTTTTTTTATTGTGATTTAAGTAAAAATATACCGTTTTCAGATTTTTCCCAGTACTTGTAGTCTAAGATGATATTAATTGCCAAATTTCATAGTTCTAGGTCAACAGGGAGTACCGTATGAATTTGATTTACATGAGTGTCGAAATACGCGTTTTTTGCGGCATAAATGGCCAAAGTTTAATTTTTTCACAGCATAAAGGGACCGTAGACTTGAGTATACGATTTAAATTTCAACTCTGACTGACAGACAGACAGACAGATAGACAGACAGACGGACAACAAAGCGATCCTATAAGGGTTCCGTTTTTTCATTTTGAGGTACGGAACCCTAATAACGGTAATTTTTTTGTTCTAGAAAATGTTTCTATAAGATTACATAGAATGCTTTATGTAGTGATAGTGTTTGTATCTAGGTTAGTTAAAGCTGAAATTATAGTCATCAATATTTAATCCAAAAGCTTATTTTATTTATACTTAACCTTTGTACTTATCCGTTTATTTATTTTTACTTGATTTATAGTTTTAAACTATTGATAGTACATAGCCCACGTTAAGTCGCATAGTCAACTGTACAATAGTCGGCAAAATTGATAAATCAAAACAGCGCGTTCTCAACAATCCACCGCAAGTACTTGTCGACCCGGGTGTACATGCCAGGATGGTTGGGTTCTCCGCAGCGTACACCCCATGATACCAAACCGATGGTCGCCCATCTTCCGCTGGCCATTTGGTACATTAGAGGACCTCCGCTGTCACCCTGTATAAATTAAAAAGTAAACTAATTCAAATGTGACTACGAAGAAAATGTGTGGTTTTTTGAATTACTGACTGAGATAAATAGAAATTCAAGATCCTTTGAAGATGTCTAGGTCAAAGCAGTGTCCAAATACAATTGACACAATGCTACATTTCGCAGAAATTCTCATTCCCTAAGCCCATTGCCATCGCCCCGCGCCGATTTCTCTGCGGGACAATTTTTGTCTGTGTGGAGCTTGCTGATTGAAATTGTCATCCTTTTTTATAAAGATTTTTAAATGTATCCCAAAAATTAGCACCCATGCGGGATTTGAACCCACGACCTTGCCGATCCGTGGCATCGCTCTAACCAACTGAGCTAACGGGCAACCGACGCATGAGTTGAAATTTATTGGGAGTACATACTATACAGCATTGCGCTGTGAGCGCAATTAAATATTTAAAGATTTTTAAAAATTTTTAAATGTATCCCAAAAATACATTAAAAATACATTTTTGGGATACATTTAAAAATCTTTAAATATCCCTAAGTGTGCGGTTAACACTATAAAAATATAATCCTTATCCTTTTTTATAGGCCAGCAAAGTACTAGATTGTGTATATAGAACAGTTATTACCTGGCAAGCATCCTTTCCTCCCGAGTATCCTCCAGCGCAGATGTTCTCGTCAAATACAGAGTCAGTAAACGAGTCTCGGCACGTTTGCTGCTCCCAGATCGGTACTGATACTTCCATCAGAACGTTGCTATGAGGCCCTCCGTACCATTTCGTTCCCCAGCCTGGAATTAAGAGGAATTTGATTTCGGTACAATATACGAACGGAAATGCTTTAGAACTTGTTTAAACTTTTGAACTTTGAATAAAGCGTTGATTTCCTATGTTATTTATAGTAAAAAGGTCTATTAGTTCGGCCTCTTTGGTAACATTGAAAGTGCAGTCCTTCTCACTTTCGTTCCATACTTAACAGCTTGCAAGCTCAACACCGTACCCGTGGTAGCGGCAGGGTTCTCGATATTTCCTTTCATCGTTTATATGTTGTGTGTAATTTGCATATAACTTTTCCGGAGAATTGGAAGTAGGTATGGCCAGAATTCGAACCCATATTCGAATTGAAAAAATCCACAGTCCAATTCTGCTCAGAAAAAAATCAAGAGAAAATCGGCGGCTTATGTAACTTGGCTTTCCCGTGGTTCCAATGAAGCTGAGAGGCTAAACAGTCTTACCAATAATAACAGCGGTCTCGTTCACGGCTTCAAGTCCTGGAGGTGGAAGACAGATCGGCCACACGTAGGAATTAAAGACGGCTGGTCGGTTCAGCTTCAGAATCGCGATGTCGTTTTTGTAAGTATTGTTGTCGAATCCGAGATGCATTCGTTTCTCGATAACCTTGAAGTTGTAGGAGCGAGTGTCGTTGCTGCGTTTGAAGTCGTACTCCCCGAGACGGACTTCTAGCTCATCTGCTTCCCAACTGGGTGAAAACATGAGTAGTAACTCAGAATTCTGGACACTTTAAGAAAGCCAAAGATTTTTTCTCCCTGTGTTTGTGTAGTGTAGATACAGAGAAAACGATCACGATGGGAAGAATTCAATATTTTTGTCTTTTTTTCAGTGTTAGTCTTAACTTTTTTTAACTCAAACGTCATTTTACTCTAATCTACCGTGGATAGGGTGGACCAATCATTGAACCTGGACTTTAGAAATTAATAAGTACCTACTTACTTCTAAAAGTCCAGGTTAATTATTGATTGTGAGATTGACATAGGGACGAAAAAGCATAGAGGCTGATAAATACCGTCTTAAACAATGTGCGGCGGTCAGCACATGTCTGTCGGTGATGAGAACTCCTCCACAGTACTGTTCGAAGCCGATAGGAGTGATGGATGCCATCCAAGGCCACTCGCGGGGGTTGGCAGGTCTAGAGCCCATTACGCGGGCATGGGGCCTTGTGCTGAGGCCGCAACCTGGACCAGAGAGATATGTGCAAGTAGAGTTACTGTTCTTTATCTTTCTCGTTTGTGTAGTTCAGAGTTTCTCTTGCAAAAAAAAAACGTAACCCACTAAGTATAGGCATCTGTGGTATAAGTAATGACCTAACCTCTGTTCTCTGATTTTGTGATCTTTGCAATTATATCATTGTCTTCGTCCCTCGGCGCGGTGGCGGGCAGGTCTCCAGCCAAACCTTCCGGTCCAGATAACTTTGAATTATCTGGGCAACATGCTCCTATTTTTCTAGAATCACTGAAAAATATTTTAAGAACTAAGTAATCCCCCTTCAACAAGAGATACCTAATATCCTATCTTGCTAGATTTTGCCTAACACAGTTCATAGATTACCGACAAAATGATCTTTATGAGTCACTGAGTGAAGCAATGATCGCAAGATAGGTGCTTAGGTAACTTCTGAGAGCCTAACAATAAACGTTTGTTCGTTGGCCTCCCACGACGAACTTATCTGCAATGATTGATTAGCCGCTCAGAGGCGCGTGCGGAGAAATCAATAATCCGTGGGCATTATAGATTGCTGCTACCCTACTTTAGAAACTGTGCTAATCATTCAGATGCGGTAAAAACAGCGGGATTGGATTGTGATGACACTGATGACAGAGTGATGGTACTTTTCCTGCCTGGCAACAAGAAACTGTTTGGATCTGAGCGAAAGTCCTACCAATGTGCCTTGGGAATACAGTTGTGATAATTTATGAGTTTTCGTTACCATGACAGTATTATATCGAACTTTTGCCCTGTCCCGTTGCAGTTGGTTGCATTGCAATGCTTTTAAAAAGCAATGATTCAAAAGAAGATCTTACGAGCTATCCATAATGCAGAGGTAATCGGCAAACTTAATGAAGTTGTTCTTGAAGTCCTCCTGCATGCAGTGCTGTATCGGCTTGCACACGCCCGGCTTGTCATTTGGAAGCTGACAAGGCTCTGCTGCACTGTTGCTCTGCAAAATTAATGGCATATTTGTCTTTGCGTTGGTGACAGATGAATCTTCAAGGTTTTATTTGACCCCTATCCTAGGAGTCAAATAAAATTCAAGAGTCTCTGAGGAGTCAAGAACCAATTGTTTAATCGTCGTTGCTTTTGGTTGGGTTTGCATGATACGAGTATACCTAAAAAAGAGAGCAAGTGGTATGAAAAGTATCTTAGAACTTTGAATGATTCAAGGAAATCTGGCCACTGCTGACTCTACGAACTTACTAACTTTAGTAAATCTAGATATGTTAATTGGTTAGAAACATGGCATCTACGAGGTAGTTGTTGCAAAACATAGGTAAGGAAATCACTTTGGCGCCAGAGATCGCCGAAGAAGTCGAATGGCTCATAAAAGTAGGTGCCGCCGGCGTTAGATAGGTAATTGAAATAAACATTGGCATAATAAAACTGAGCTACCAGAAGTAAAACGGAATAGGTACTTACCTACGAAGACCTACTAACAAGCTAGAAATAAAATGTTACCTACAGCAAGTTTTCAGCGTCTTTTTTGTTCTTTCTTTTTTGAACATTTCATGATTGTGCATTTGATGAAAATCTGCGTGAGCGATTTTATTTTATGGTTTGCTGTCAGTAAAACATATTATAAGATGCGCAGGCGTCACTATCGCAGTTCGACACCGCTTGATTGATGGGCCATAAAGCATTTTTATCTAAAACTGCTGTGCGCCGTTCATTACGGTTTCTGCCAAAATTGAACTAATAGATTATTTTGATAGTTCAATAGCCTTTAGTTTTAGAAGGTGGAGCATGTTAAATTTGATTGGTGGCCTAAAGATGGCAAAAAGATAAAGAAGTCTAACGACAAAATAGGTCGACGATATCATGAAATCTGGTTTCACGACCTTACGACCTGCAGCCTTGAAGATTGGGACAGGCAAATAGCAGAAACGTTGAGGGGCCTATGATTAATTTTAGATACTCGGGGTTTCTAATGGTCCCTTTGTGTATTGTTATTATTGTGTAGGTAGGTGCATAGCGTTTAATATCAATAGATAGATTATAGATAAGAAAAGTCCTTACTTGACCAGATTCCAGTTCAACAAAACGTTTGTGTCTGCCGCTGCCGATGTGCATGCCTCCTTGTGAGATTACCTCCTGCCATTTTGGATCTTGGAGGTCAGCTAAGGGTTTAAAATAACATTAGGATGAAGAAGTCAGTGAGGAATTGCAGCTGATGTACCTAGCAGTGGTCCAAAATGGTTAAATTTTGGACGTTATAACGAACAAGATGTCGATATTTTTTTTATCAAGGTTTATTATGAAAATCTTACCTTTCCAATCCACATTAGCACTCGCAGCCGCAACGGTAGCCAGTAAAATCAACAACATTGTTTCACTATTACTTCCCAAAATGTGGGTTTTATATTTTGTTGTGATTTAATCCACTGCCGAACGACCACTGGCAGGATGCTGGTAATAATTGCTGATAATATAGAATCATCCACAGGATGTCACTGCTGATAGTATTTTGCAGTTTATGAGTATGAGCAGTTAGTAGGAACCCGCATATCTGCAAGGTCAAGGATTTCGGTGAAAATTTAAATTGGCCTTCTAAATTTTTCTCTAAAAAACAAAGGTGTAACAATTGGTTTAGACTATTTATTATCAGTCATACAATTTTATAAGTAAAGTAGGTACCAGGAGTATTATTGTAGGTACCTACAATACCGAGATATAACAATTTTGATATTCTTATTAAGTGTTCTTCATCTCAACATTTTTTTTATCAAGAGACACTCTCTTAAGACGATTTAATAGTAGAGTAACTACGTATTTAATAAAGACTTAGGTATTGATGAAGATAACATGGCTATTTATTTATGAGAGTTGTAGACGCTACTAATACATGAGTAAGTCGAGTATTCTCAGCAGCCTATGTTAAAAAGCCTATGAACGCATAGTAATGTTGCATAATTTGTGACATTAGAATCAACCACCAGCTGGAAAAACATTACTTACTAGCGTATGTAATTAGGTGTGTCACATTCTATCTACACACCTACAGCGCCTACCTACATACGACAGATAAATGCTATCAAATAAGAAGGTATCCGCATAGCTTGCTTACCTAACATGACCACCTTACATCGACAGCAGAATAAAATAAAAAGAGTTTAGGCAAAAGCAGCCACAATTAAGCTCATAACCATCTTAACTCTATTCTACCGTAGAGAAAGGATTGACAGGTTTTTTTTCTTTTTTTATGGAAGAGGGGGCAAACGAGCATGTGGCACACCTGATGGTAAGTGCCACCGCCCACAGACAACTGCAGCATCAAGAAGCACTGCAGATGCGTTGCCGGCCTTTGAGGTAGTAATAGGCTCTTTTCTTGAAGGTGCCTAAGTCGTATCGGTCTGGAAATACCGCTGGCCACAGCTGATTCCATAAGTCTGTTGTGCGAGGCAGGAATTGGCGTGAAAACCGCACAGTTGTGGACTGCCAACCATCATCATCATCAAGGTCATGGTAAAGCAGGCAGATTTAAAGGGTAGGTGAGAATTAAATTCTTGCGAGGCGGGACAAATGTCCTATATTAAATCTTAGTCATAATATTGCACCTACTCCCTCATTCATTGCTGTTGACGAATGAGGTGAATACGCTACAATATTATATTCATCGATGCTGCTGTCGAAATTGCTTTTCTACGTTATTACGCTTGTTCTAACAGGTGGAGCAGGTGGATTAAATAGTTTCTGATAATCTAAATACAACAATTATATTATTTACTCTCAAATAAATAAAAATGCATCAAATGAAAATACTTTATTCAATACCGTAGCACTATCAGCTAGCAGGATTTGCCTGATTTGAGTTAACTTACAAGCACAATAAAATTATACTCGTAAGTCATTGTTTAGAAAAAATCGAAAGTGAATAAATGCATGAACAAGGTTTTCTTTTCGTTATTGCGTTTGTTGTTAACTGAATTGGCAGTGTACTTAGTAGGTATTTACGAGTATGTTAGTTTTACCTGCTTACTGACTTTGCCAGTGGCATTATCCATTCACAACCTGCCTACGTGCTCCCTTCACTAACCTGGTGTCTCAGGCCGAAGGTATCGAAGGACGTAGACGATCGGAATAATTAGGATAGGGTGTGACCCGTTATGATAACCAATAATTGATACTTGGTTTACGACTTGGGCAGTAACAATGTTACATAATGATGTGTTTGGGTGCGTGCGACTGAAGAAGTTAGTAATTCTAATTGACCTTACCCTAAAGTACCTAAGTAGGTACAATTATAATCACACACTCATCATCATCATCATAGTGGATGTACGGAAGTACTTATTTCACTTCAAATGTTTTTAAGTGTTTTCCTTCTATCAAAAGGTGTTTGTAGGTAATCGGATCGAGATTTTTGTTAGACCGTGGATTGTCATTTCCCAGGCTATATCCATCACACAGGTAAAAATCGAAACTGTACTTTTTACAGTTGTGAGAAATAACTGCTGAAAATTCTTATATTTTCATCCTAAGTTAAGCCAGATTGATTAGGGGTATCGTAGAGTAAAAGGTGGTAAGCCAGGCTGATGCTGCTGGCTGCTGCACTAATAGGCTTTTTTCCGAATGAAGTTGGTAAATTGAAATAGCCACAATGTGGGCGATTCAATCAAGCCGGTGATCGGTATGCAACCTGTGGGCCGCATTTGCATGGCCAGTTGAGCAAGGATCTGTCCTGGCGCCGGTGCCCACCAATTTGCTGCTTCCGTATCTGACGTGAAGGCAAAGGTTTCTTTGGAATACACCATAAAAGTTTGTAACTGGCCACAGGTAGGTAGGTACTGTACTTACCTATTCTATAGGTACGATCGCTGAAGACGAAGCAGCAGAATGAAAAAGTCACGTTGTAGTCATATGTATAAGCAAAGTAGACTTGGATGTTCATCTGTATTAATAGATGGCATTGTATGTAAGTTTGATTCGATGATTCAAAGATCCTAATGATCCTATAGGTACAAAGATACAAAGATCTTTTGTAACGCATAACTTGTAGGTATGACTATGTTTACCAAACAGCAGAGACATTCCTATGCAAACAAAGTCTATTAAGTGATTCATGCAATGTAATGTTATGCATGCAATATTTTTTTTGTTTTGAGAGAATAGACGGTAGTTTATTATACTTAGGTACTCGCACAATAGAAAATATAAAAATACCTATTATATTGATCGTAGTACCTACCTATCTTCAACAAACTTCATAGGTAAGTAATACTAGGAGTCAGGACCTAGTCTCTGATAGAAACCTATCAGGGCAGGGACTACTAGGTATTTGATTCTCCATGTCAAAGTCAAAGTCAAAAAGCATTTATTCAGTAGGACCGCTGGGATCACTTTGAAACGTCTTAGAACTAGGTGATTCTACTCCTGTTCCTTCGCGACCAATACCGTGCATGATGAAAAAGGAATCATCATCATTATTTTCATGGACTTATTTCGCTCGTCGTGCCATGGAACCTCAATCACACCACAACATCCGGAGCAAATGTTCATAACATAATGGTTGCCTGGAAGAGATCGCTTTCAGCGATAAGGCCGCCAGTTGTCTACCTATAAGTTAAGTATCTTTTTCTTGTATGTCTTTTACGTGTGGTATGCAATAAAGAATTATCTATCTAATATATAAAAATGCAATGTCCGCTACGAGAAAAGAGCTGGCACCTCTTGCTCCAGTAAGGTAATTGCCCGCCATAATGCTGCTGATGAGGTCGTACAACTGAGGTCGTATACAGTATGATTATAATTTAGGTAAGTGGAAGTAGATAACAAAGGGTAAATGACACGAAAACCCACGCTTGTTTTCAGTAAAAAAATATGTGTACCTAAGTATGAAAAGTTGCGAAGAATTTACCCTTCTCCAGCACAGGGTTGAAATGTGCCGTGCGTGCAGCCCGATTACGTAGGGTACCTATTTCATGTTATGAATGAATCGGTTATCGGTTATGTTTAATAATGTTTGAGTCAAACATTATTAAAATGTAGCTTACCTACTCAAAATGCATGCGTAGGGCGTCAAATATTTGACCATTACCATACACATGACTAAACAATTGGCCATTGCTCAAAGGAATGCCACTAGCATTGGGTCCTCAAAGGTAATCATTTAAATAAGAAGTTTTAGTTTAGGTACCGAGGTACCTACAGCGCTGTTTCTTCCTGAGGTGTACCTAATCACCTTCATCATCATCATCTTCATGTGCGTACCTACAGCTTCTTGTTAAAACATGAAAAACGTGGGTAATATTTTTCGTTGCCCAGCAGTGGGACACAAATGTCTGAAATAATAATAATATTTTTCGATCCCCTGACGAAAAGTCGAAAGTTTCAACATTTTGAAAAATTATATCGTTAATATAAAAATTAAGTTCGTGATAAATCTGAGAGTTATCATACCAAACATCCTGTGGGTTTTACTTCTTTCCAGCCGACTGCAATTAAACCCCTCATTACATCGAAAAGTCTGGGAGAGTTGACAATGATTTTATTAGCAACTCTTGTTTTTGCCAGTGCAAGTGCAAGTGTGTTGAAATGTGAGTGATTTATACATTCAACTTTACTTCTTCGAGCTCTTTTCGTTTTCTGCGCACCAAAAAAACATATATTTTTCAATGACTTGCTATACCATACCTACGTATATCCGTGACCTCACGCCTGATTCTAAGCAATGGTAATAAATATATATATAATATATATATATAATACACAACAAGAGTCATAGGACCGGAATTGACTCTGATTGGATTCAAGTCCACGACCCAAAACCACGACCATAAAAACTCGATGACACCATCATGCTCAGTCAGCCAAAACGGTTACTTATTTTCGGGTATTTTCTATAACTACGGTAAGTATTTTGTAAGTTTGTGCATTATCGTGTTGAATTTTGTTTAAGCTGAGCCTAAGCAGCAACCATGGAAGGAAATGACGGTGGAAAGCAATGTGCACAGAAGATTCAAACGCTACATTGAACTCGATGAGAAAGATGTAAGTTAAGGACCTTCTTGATGATGAACTTGCAACTTTTGTTTTCGAGTAGGTAGGTACCTAGTCTAGATAGAATTTTATAAACTTGGTACGATTACAGACAATATAATAGGTACGATATACTTAAGACTAGAAATCTGTAAAAGATTCTCTGTTTGCCAGACCAACATGAAGCCAGTAATATGCGACCTACCTGACGGAAACCCAGGTGTTTGCAAGCCGATGCAACAATGCGTGCCAGACGAAGACACCAAAACCAACTTCCAAAAATATATGAGCTCTCTCTGTATTCTCGGCAACTCGTAAGTTTTGTATGATCTAATACGTTTTAAAAACTAAAAATGAAACTATTGGAAAATTGCATGAGATTTTATGTTTACAACCAAATTCAAACCTCCACAAAGAAGTTAATACCTTCACATTCTTCTAGATGAGCAGAATTTGTAACAGGGTGTATTTTTTTTAGTAAAATAGGGATCTGTTGTCCTGATAGAAGCAAAGAATTTGGTGCCGATGGTTTAGCTGGAGATCTGCCGGCTATTGCCAGTATAGAAGAGAACAGCGATATTCTGTTAAAAATTGACCGAGCTGAAAATAGAGGTAAGTAAATAGGTAGGTAATCTACCGCGAAGTTCACGAAATCAAAAGCCAAAGCAAGAATCTAAAGTTGTAACAGTAACCTACGAGTATCTCTACTTACTTTATGTACCTACTAGACGTTTCGAAATAGTATAACAGCCACCATGTCTATGGTGGCTGTAGAGGCTGTAGATGAGTCTTCTTCTACTCCCAGAAAAGTCATACATACATCAATGCCTCTACTCGTGACCACGGTGCAGCTATAGGTAATTGCCATCAAATATAAGATTTTCCGAAGACGCAACCTTTCCGTCCCGTAGGTAAGTACGTTCATGATCTTTGAAATTAGACTCAGAGACAATTTGATTCAGAGACACTCTCTTCGTGTATTTGAACTACTTACTCAACACACATTTAACCTTTATTCAGGATGTGGCTTCAGCACTCGTCCACGTGACCAGCTCGCCAGTCCTGGGTCTGCTGATGCTCGCGTGTGGCCGTGGATGGCTTCTATCACAATCGTTGGCATCAAGCACTTTTGTGGCGGAGCTCTTATCACAGACAGGCATATCCTCACCGCTGCACATTGCTTTCATAAGTACGTAAATGGACTAGAGTCTGGCAAATGAAAGTAGACTTTGAAAAATCGCGGCAAATTAAAAAAAAAATGCTATCTTGCTTGCATCTAGGTTTACAAAAACCTAGCTTTTTTTTTAATTTGCCGCGTTTTTTCAGGGTCTACTTTCATTTGCCAGACTCTAATATACATCATAGTCACACCTCACGTTTAAGGATCATCATATATGCAACCCAATAATTACGTTTTTATACTAAAAATAAAACCGACTTCAATGTTTGACTCGAAACGCGGTGTGACTCAGGGCGTCAAGCTGTCGATTCGATTTCTATTTGTGACATGGCTAGGAGGGAAGGTGTTTAGAGTTTTACGGGGAAACTATCAATCCCTCAGGAATAAAATGTATATGGGACCACCTCTGGAGTATACCCTTTCAAACATAAAAAGAATTTTGCAAATCGGTCAACAAATGGCGGAACAATCGCGTAACAAGATACAAAAAAAAAAAAACATACAGACGAATTGAGAACCTCCTCCTTTTTTGAAGTCGGTTGAAAATCATCTTAACCACAGACGGGGAAGGTCGCGAGTTCTTGTCCCACATGGGTGTTTTGGGGATGTATTCTTTCTTATTCATTTTTCAATATTTCATTTGTCAACTTCGTGTAGGTATCTAAATTTCTCGACTTTGTAGAAAAGTTACTCCAGCGCGTGCTCTGGGATTTCTAGCTCTACTATTCTTGGCTTAGATATCTTTGTTGTTTTAAGTCGTTTAGGTAGGCACCAGTTTTACTAAGACAAGGTTGTCTTTGATGTCACCTTTAGTGATCATCGCCTGAACATATTTTATGCTTCAGCTGGGCACCCAAAGACCTGCAAGTTCGCTTAGGCGAGTATGACTTCAAGAAGACAAATGAATCTCGTACCTACATCTTCAACGTGGTCGAAAAGATTCAGCACGAGGAGTTTGACAAAATGACACGATGGAACGACATAGCGATCCTGAAGCTGCACCGGCCAGCTGTCTTCAACGCTTATGTGTGGCCTATCTGCTTGCCACCGCTTGGGTTAGAGCTTGTGAATAAAACTGCGCAGTTGACAGGTTAGTGGAGCTCACTTTTTTCTGTCAACTTTAAACAGAAGTTTTGGTCAGAATTTAATATTGCCCAATATTTAATGACATATGCCTAGCAATAGGAAACTAGATGTATGAGAGCACTATAGTTCTTTTCACATAGGAATGGTTCCGTGTCAAGGCTATTTTATGTTAACATCTAAAGTTATTGAAAATTAAATATTCAAAATCCTTATTTTTTAAAGTTATCGTCGGTATCGTTTAGTATTATCGCTAGATGTCATTTATTTTAAAAATTTTCATTGTTGTACCTACAGCGTGAAACGTAAAAGTTCTATGTGCCAGGGATACGTTCCTACGTGAAAAATACTATAAAAGATGAGAAGAATGAAGTAATTTAGTATTTGTTTTTCAGGTTGGGGAACAGTAAAGTTCGGAGGGCCCATTAGCCACGTTTTGAAGGAGGTAGAAATGCCGATATGGGATTACCAGAAATGCACGGAGAACATCGTCGAGGCAGTGCATGAAGAGAACTACTGCGTTGGTTCTTATACCGGAGGGAAGGATGCCTGTCAAGTAAGTTTAAGGGTCATCCTCTGTGACTTACGTCAAGGACAAAAAACAGAAGACACATCCATGCAATGATGACGTCTAAAGAGTTAGGCACCTATGTATTTCTAACGCAAAATTTCGTAATCCTCATTTATATTTCAGCCTAAGCTCAATCAAGCATCTTATTTTTAAACCGTTGCCTTTGGTAATTGAGGACACGATTCGCGCTATAGTGTAGTTCAGTTCAATACAGAAATCATGAATTTTCCAATCACAATGCTAAAGCGGAGATTTTGATTTCTCCGCTTGGAAAGGCTCCCTGAGTGCCTAGAGTAGGCCCCAAAGATATGAAGTTTGTTGCTACACTGCAATGTCAATCAATCTCTTTCAGTACGATAGCGGCAGTCCATTGATGTACGAGATGCCAAGTGGGCGCTGGGCTGCCATTGGAGTCGTCTCGTGGGGCGTGCGCTGTGGCGAGTTCAACCATCCCGGTCTCTATACTCGTACGGATAAATATCTCAAGTGGATTGCACAGAACACGCAGTTTTGATAAACTCATATTGAAACTTGTATTGAATCTCGAAAGCAATAAATTTTAGACTCATTTACTTATTCACATTTTTATTAGGTTTTGATGAACTAAAAAGTCTCATTTCCACGAAGATGAAGCGCAAGAAGACATGATGATGCAACGACAAATACTTAATCGCCAAAAACGCGGCCATTAAACATGTGAAAGACATAAATTTAGACTTTTTGTAAAAACATTTTTGTGGTCTGCCGATTAGGGTTCGATCGAGGTGTAATAAGTACAACTTTTTTCCTTTACACAATAAGTTGTGTAAGTAGTGATTAGACCTAGGCCCTTACTAATAAAAGTGGTGTAAACTTATTCCTCGGAATTAAATAGGAATAACCATACATTTTGACAGTTTACACTCAGGAATAACTTTATACCGCGTTTATTAGTAAGGCCGTTAGTATTTAAAATTCAAACCTTTAGGCATTAGTTCATTGGTTCAACCTATCAGAAGACAAAAGGCTTGTTTTCTAACTCTATTTGGAGATAAAAGTTAAGTACCAGTTTATTTTCTTTTTGCCGTCTACCGGATTTTAATTCAAGATCTAAATTAATCAGCCAACAAGTACCAGTGTGTGTAGTCATTCGATGGACTTCCGGCGCAAGACGTGCTCGCAGACGCTACAAAAACTGCGCCTGCGCATAAAATCCTGTTTGATCAAATTGAAATCAACGGACTTGCTAAGTGGTAATTAATACATGATTGGTTATTTTTGTCTGCTATAAGTAGGTCATTTATAGTTAAGGCCAATAATTGATAGCTTTACATTACGGTCTAACCCACCGATAAAATGTCTAACCCTTTTTAGTTACTTAATAGTCAAGTGCGTTGCGTTGTTGACATAAGTACTTAGGGTTGGTAGGTACTAAACTAATATTATTATGAGTAGGTATTATTTCCAAATGGAAACTAAGCAATTATCTATGCTACAAATATTGATAATATTATCAATACCGTTGTAACTGGCACATAACAATTCAAATAATGTACGACAGACCTGCTAACCAATAAGTACTTACCTATTATAAGTAACTACTACACTACCACAGAACACAGTGTTCTGTGCCTACTACTGTGCCTATTGGTGATTATTTATCAATATTAACGAAAGTGAATGTTTCAATTACAATCGAAGACATCAAAATGCTTCATAAAACTTCTCAATACTTATACAGAGAGTAGATAAGTAGGTACATGGAATAACAAAACTATAAAATGTTAAAATACTAGGCCAACCTACGGTTTTACTAACACTTAAAGTTACGGTGCTGCTTTACAGCTTCTAGTTCGAGTAAATACTAAACTTCTAGGCTTAGCTCATTCCTAGCCCCCCGTCTTACGTGGGCATTTTGACGCGACCGCGTTTGCGACGCGAAGCGACGCGATTCGATGCGGCGCGGCGCGGCGCGGCGAAGCTGTCCTACGTGCGCGCGAATCTTCCTACAGATTTCAGATTGAGTATACTAGTTCGCGCGTAAATGTCAAACAAACTGATCGCGTTCGCTTCAAACCGCACCGCGCCGCTGCGCACCGGTGACGTAGGACACTTCAATAGTAAATGGATTGTTTAATTTATTTCGCGCTGCACCGCGCCGCTTCGCGTTCGCGTCAAAAAGCCCACCTAAAACGAGCCGTTAGATGGTGAATACCTACCTACTACACAAAAAACACAGTTCAACAACAGCGTGAAATTGCTGTCAGCGGAGATGAAACCGCAGCGCAAATGCCACTGAACTGTTTATCTTTTTGTGGTAGGTAAGTATTAGCTACTAATAAAGGACTATTTTTTGCGGATAGAAAATCTGCTCACAGACATCTTTGGGGGTAGATGGTATTTTCCCCAAAGTATGGTAAAGAGGGAGTACTCGCCTCGCTAAGGTTTGCCCAACTGGCACACTTACCTTAGGGCCTTTCGGCCGACAGTTATAGTTGGATAGTTCTATATAGACTAAAGTGGCCAGATAACTTCGTAAGCGCGATTCAGAATTTTATATACATTTTGCGTGTTCCTAGCGCCATCTGGTACAGCTCCAAAGTACGTCGCTGTAATTGACACATCTCTTGAGGTTCAACTTGTAGTTCAGGCGATGGTAGATAGAGGTCGCCACACATCCATCCAATTACGCCGAGGGAACGTACGTAATAGAGTTTATATAGGGTTGTCGAACACGCACCGACCCACTAAAAACTACCCGATGGCCTCTCTAGGTTTTGATGTCTTAAAAGGTGCACGCGACACGTCGTTGTAGCCCTTTGTTTACTTACCTAATTATTTGGTGAGAACCAATCCTTAGAACCAATCCAAAACTAAGATGGAGACTTCCACAATGGAAGTATAATTTTAAATTACGACTTCCTTATTAGCTCAACGCTCTGAATGGTGTTTTGAACGCATCTCCAAGAGCACAGATAATGTACACAAACTCAGTTTGTCTTCTCATTAGAGTTGGCAGCCCTGTAATTACCACTTCCGAGAAATGCTTCCATCTCTTTCTTCTCTAACGTGTAAAAAAGATAACAAAATAAGTTAGCCTGCTCGGCCTACTTTATTCCGTATTTACTTTCCTTATGTAGGTAGTTACTTAGGTACTTATTATGTTCTTCATAAACTTAAGTCATCTGAAATACCTACTTAGGTACCTACCTACATAATGTTATTAAGTATTACATATTTACTTAGTTATATTTCCTTCTCCCTATAAAATAAGCATGAGAAAATGTCTCCTCTCTAGTCTCTACAAATATGGGCAGAGATAGTAGAACATCTATTTTACAACTGTAACTTACTTTACAGTTACCTACCTAATGAGATGTAGAATAAAATGTATTTAAATATTTATTTTATTTTTGTTGAAAAATCATAAGTAGGTAATCATAATGGATTGTGTAGGCGAGTTGCTTCACAACACTCGATAAATACATTTTAAATTCAACCAGCGCCATAAAACTTCTTTATTTTCAAATCATTGTTTCAGAATGAAAGGCTGTAGCTCTTTTTATTGTGTTCTCGAAGAGTACAATGGCACTAGCAAAAACGTTTTTGAATCGATTTAAATTCCGGTTCCTCACCGCAGTTGCCATCAATAGTGACGGGACACTTAAAAGACGGTTAATATAATATCACTGAGGCCGGAAGAGTTCGACTTATGAATGAAACAGCTTGCGCACATTTTATCTGTTTTAAGGGTTAGGTTATGTTAGCATATTACTCTGATGAATGAATAAATAGGGTCTCATAGATTTTTTCAAGCTTTTAATCATTTGTTATAACATAATAAAATGTAGGTAATATCATTGTTTATACTATGGAATTAATTGAAATAATTCATATCTATAATATATAATAATTCACTCACGAACTACAAATAATAATAAAGGATTGCAAATTACATTGCATTGCATAAAAACATTGCAGTTTTGGTCTATTCCTAAAAAGCCGGACTATTGACTTGTCCAGCTTTTAAGTTTGTGTCGGCGGTAGCTAGGGACTTTTTTTAAGTAGTGACTCAGGAGGTTTTTTTCGATTTTATGTTCGCTTATGTTCATACCTACAATTTTGCATGAGAGTCCTTGCCAACCTCGTGGGCGTTTTGCAGACATGATATTCAAATAGTTATTGCTAACATAGACTAACAATAAAAATCACAGTGGGACACCGTAATCTGATGCTAAAATATCTTAAATTATTATTTCCTTGGCATGATTCCTGCGCTCTCAATTCGATGATTGTCGCTTATTGACTGTTCGTTTCAACATGAAACAGGCGAAGAATAGAGACATCTCGATTTAATGTTTAAATCACATTCATAGGTATCATTACGCATCTTTCATTGCAATCACTATTTAGTTAACAAAGTGGGAGTTGCGGATTATGTAGGTTCTTTTGACTTAGATCACTGTTGAGGAGACTATGTTAATAAGTAGGTAGAGTAAAGAGTGAAGCAATTGGTAAAACTTTCTGATGCTACTTCTATCCTGAATCAAGGTATCGAATGTGTGAATGCATGTCAAACGCGTGTGAACGTATCTTGTAGCATACGATACATCACCAACCTCTGTCATTACACATTTAAAAGTAACACATCTTCCTTTACACGTCGTTGGGCTGTAATTTGCTTTTGAAATAATTGGCTCTAAACAAGATAATCATTGCTTTCGTTTCCGTTGCCTTAAACCAATGTTTTGTAACAAGTTCCGTGTAATAAGTTAGAGAACACGACACATAGTTTCATGGAGACCGCTTAGTTGAGAAGTTCTCATGTGTCCAAGGCACTTAAATTAAAAATCTGTCTATAGTTATTACGCGCTGTATGTTGAAATGATTCGAAAGTTTGAAAGACGGAATTTCTCATGAAAAGACTAGGTGCAGCATAGGTATATTGACTATATTATAATGAAACTGTCTAGTAAGTATATCTGAAGATAAACCGCAGTAACGGTCTGTAATTTTATTTTTAAATCATCCAATTAGCGCGTCGCGCCGTCATTATTTGCTCGTCTAAACGTCGTCAATATCCCGTTCGGTACGTCACCAATTAGAAGATCTTTTTGCAGTGTACAGTTAGTTCAAGGCGCGTCCCGATATTCCGTACATGGAGAGCTGGGCCGGAGCGGGAATGCAGGTTCCGCAAGCTCGGCCGAGGCGCCCATTCATCCAAACGTGATCGGAAACTTACCAGTTTCTGTCTCACGAGTGATATATCTTGCAATATATTTGCTGAAAGTTCTAGGTTGATTTCCTGTGCAGAAGTAGTTGAAACATGCCTTTGTTGACAAAGATGCAAATGGCACATCATCATCATCAAGTAGGTAGAGTATACTGATTCATCAGTGCTTTTTCACAAATAAAGGCAAGAGACTGAGTAGGTAAGCCATTTGGTCATTCGCGATTGGTTGCGATAATTCTTTATCACATCTTAAGCACGTAAGACGCGAGGCTACTCACTCGAGCTGAAGGGATGCTGATTGAGTTCTTTCAACTGTGGCAGACCATTATCTTAACGAGTTATGAAATGTTCTCGTAATTTATCTCGACATCGAAATTGTCCGAGGTCAATCCCTTTGAGATGCAGATGTTTTGTTCCGGGTTAACACTGGAACCTGGTTCTTTGGTTGTGTAAGGTGAAATTTGTGATTTCGCAATACGAATGACATCCGCAAATCTAATGTTGTTTTGATGCAGGAAAAGTAAAGGATTATGTAATGGCAAGCAACTATTTCGTGACGAGTAAATTGGCTTGCACAGGTAATCGATGTTTCGTTTCTTTTGAACTTTGTATGCCAAATGGCGCTCTAGTTGAAGTTATGGTCATCAACTAGAGCACCATAATATTATGGTACATAATGATAATGTTTGCAGTTATTTGTAGCAGGAGTTTATTGTAGAACCTAGTTGTAAATTACATTCACTGATTTTGAAACACATTTCTAAGGAAAACCAATCTACAAGACAAGTGACCAACCGTTTTGTGGGGAGTAAGTATAATAGATATTCACCACATTTCTACTTTCGAATACTACTTGTTAGTTGTTACCGTAAGTACTTGTGCCGTAACTGTCAGATTTCAATTGCATCGTCAATTTTATAAATTGGTTTGTTGCTTTCGAGTTGGGTGGTTGAAGTCCAACTGGGGAAACGAAATCGTCATTATTTTCTTTTATCGTTGCACTATTTCTTTCTATGTTGCTTTGTCTAAAATCGTGTTTGTAAATCGCCTCTCTTTCATATGAATGCAATCGAGAGTCAATAGGTTCTTCTCCATCTTAGATCTCTGTTGCTTAACTCTAGGCAGAGTGTGGTCGAACGTACACAGGATCTTGATCATATCCTAGGCACAGTCTCAGCACATTCAGATCAATTCACTTTAGGTCACAAAGATGGTCCAACGGGGTCAAACACAAACATATTTCTTCTTCTTGTCGTATTCATGGTTCTTTCGAACCTTGTGTGGTGAAAGGATTTTCAGTCACTGCAAAGAGGCTCTTTTCGTGCAGATTTTCAATTAAAAAAACTTGAGTGGCATCTTGGTGCGGGGCAAGAAGTGTCCATTTTAAAAGTTATATTATTAGCGAGAATAGCTAGCTGGCTTCAAGTACCACTGAACATGGTGCCATGGCCATAAGTGCTGTAATGACGGCTTCTCGGAGTCAGTAATAGGCCACGTCCGCCATGCACCTATCCCTCATAGATACGTGACGACTGACTCGAAACCGCATCATTACGGGACTGCCGAGTGAGCTGTCTCTAATTACCATTGAATATCCTTGGTTGGACATGTGGTGTACACCTACCTTTGTAAGATCAATAGTAGTTGGTATTAGATGCGCGCGATCCCTAGTTGTAAAAAATATATCAAAATGTTGGAATCGGTGTTTTACCTACATACTTACAATTATTATAGAAACCAGCTCTCTCTTTGCTACTAAGATATGCAAATATTATAACATTTGATATTTTGCTCCCTTTACGCTTGATAATCGATAATCAACATAACATGGCCGACTTTATAGGTCAAGAGCTAAGCGTGGGATTCCCATATCAGCGAGTACCAGCAACCTTAAGTTATCAAGGGAATGCAATACAACAAAATGCGTTAAAAACTATGATAAGTACCTACTTATTATAAACAGTTTCGATAGTTAAAGAACACAGATTTCTTAACATTTTAGAAGATATTTTGTCACATAAAGCAGTAGGTCACCTAAACATCCAATAAATTCTAAGTGATCCCAGTGGTTTTAAGATGGTACAATAATATTTTATAAGTAGGCACCGTGCCGTGCAAATGAGGCCACAGCCTCATTACTTACCTCACACGTAGGGATCTCTAAAATTTTGAAATTGCCACGGATCGATTTGTATGTGTATTCAAAATCTTAATCATTGGGTAGGTAAATGGTTGAGTATGTCAATATAAGGTATGTATACCTACTGGTGTTTTTTATGATATAGTTAAATAATATAGAGTGCATTTTCTTATTTACGATCACAGAAGAGAGTTGGGTTAACGACAGTTTGATTAAATAAACACGCAGTTAAATTATCTTGCTTGGCAAGATATTTTCTCCTGTAGTAACTTTATTGGGCAATTACAAGTTACATTTAAATAAGTACATGCTGATTTATTGGGGGTTCTTAAAAAGCTGATTACAGAAATGTTTAAGATTACAAGAGTTCCCACTACAATGTAAGAAAGCTGGAGCTTTCAATCAGAGTTTTTTACACAGTTGTACCAAATTCAAAGTAGGTATTTATTTATTTTATTATTTTTCATCTAAAATATCATGAGGATGGGAAGCCAGGATTAGTAAATAGCCGTAAGTTTGTTAGTCAGTTATACTGTTTGTAAAGGAACTCGGGAACGAGATATTTACAATGTGTACCTACTGCAGTAAACCTCCCTCAAAGTTAAACGCGTTGGTGTTTAGAGTCATGGGAAAAAACAATACATCCGTGCTTTTACATACCTATGATATTCCTGCATTTTCAAAGAAGCAATGACCGTGTTATTATTGCCGTAATGTTAATTGATAGCCGTCCAGAGTCTTCCAGAAAATAGTGGTAGAGCTTTTCTTTTTTGGCTTTTCTTGGCATGGGAAAAGTTGTGCGAACCATACGAATGAAGCCGCGGCAGAAGCCAGGTTAAATAAAATTAAAGATTTCATTTACCGATCTGTAATCACAATCATCATTGTCACCAAGATTTTGAAAATTAAAGATTACCTAAATATATAAAACTTGATCATTTCTTTATTTAGCTCCGTTCCGGTGCCGCCTACATGTGAATAACTTCGTAAACATTTCAATTAATTTGGCAATACGATAACCGGATGGAAATTACCATAAAACCAGCATAAAATGAATCCTTTCATAATTTAATAATCTTTACGATGAGGTGACGAGGTAAATTTATGAAATTAATTCTTTATTTTAAAGATTTGATTAGAAAGCCGAATATCTACGTACCTACGTAGGTATTTAGCGTCTTATCATATTTATTATTAAATTGTTAAGAAATATGTTTTTAACAAGGATGAGTTGTATTGAAATAAAGATTGAGCCTTTTTATGTACCTAGTCGTTGATGTTTATCGACTTTTGAGGATCACTATTATTATAAGCCTCGAGTAGAGATGTGCTATAATATATTTTTATTATTATGATACTAAAGTTAAAGAGACTTCGTGACAAGGCTGAACCAATTTAGATAATACTTGAAGTAAATATAGATCGTAACCTAGTTAAGTATATAGACCTCATTTATGCCGGTAATACGAGCAAATCAGTGGGTGGTTGTTTGTCTATTATAATAAATTAACGCTAAGTAGGATGCAAAGCAAACAGGACCAGTTTTTTGTTAATATAAAGATCATAGAAGATAGTGAGTCTAAAAGTATTAATAAGTTTAGAATTTATCTTTAATTTTAGAATTACAGTAACTCTGTGACGTCAATTTGGTTTTTCACTTACTAAACTAAATTTTTATACCTACCTACCTAAACATGTAGGTAGGTACCTACGATTTTAGTGTTTAAACACACTGCTGCTTATTATAAAAACGTAAAACCTTGGTTGAACCCCATGTTGACACTGTCAAAACAAAACTGTTACCACAAAAAAAGCGTTCTATGGACGAGTGTTTAAAGATTGTTTTTCTAGCGACAGTTTTTAGTTAGACTTGGTCTAAACTCGGCTCATTTTTCAAAGTCAAAGTCAAAGTCAAAGTCACAAAATTTCAAAAATTCAGTAGGACCGCTAGGATCACTTTGAAACGTCTTAAAACTAGGTGATTCTACTCCTGTTCCTTCGCGACCAATACTTTTCTTGTAATAAGGCCCACTATGCCGAAGTTACCGACCGAAGTTCGGTATCGAAAACATCGTGAGGATACCAACACGACCTACAAAGCTCGAAAACATGTGTCAATAGTGCACGAAAGGAGCCTCTTTGAGACGCACCTAAAATCCTTTCACCACCCTGGTTCGAAAGAACTAGTGACACGATGAGAAGACGTGTGTTTAGACATTTATGTTGTACATTTAGTACAAGCTAAAGCTGAAATTGGTATTTTATTCACCACGATATTTCAGTAGGTATCGGATTGCTGCCGTATACAGTTTCCCGGTCAGTAGGTATTGAGTCAAAACTTATAAATTCAATAGGCTTTCCGAATTAATAAAAACATTGCCTCTGCGTTTGTTTCCAGTGTGAAGATTGCCATCAGCATCAGCTTTGAATATAAAACGGTTTCGAATTTGATTAAAATAACAATTTCAATGCACGTCCATCCAACGACAAAAATATATTTTAAGTCTCATTTAGAAACTTTAAATTGATCATGAGATATTATAGGGGAATAATACTTACGTCTTATTTAACTATTGGTTTTGTTAAATTTTTTTGAGGAGGTAAAAATAATATATTAAGATTTTCTTCTACTGAGTGACTCAAATTAAAATCATGCTTATCATAAAAATATTTATTAAAGTGAGTGTGTGTTCTCTAGACTATTATCTTACACACAAAGTACCTACCTACTTAGACTTTTACTACTAACCTACTTTTAGGTACCTACTATAGTTTTTGGATTTTAACGTTTATTTTTAACTGTAATATCAGCCATGTAGATTTAGTTCGGCGCCATCATAAAGATATGTTTCGACTCAGAATTCTATTGTTTAGACCGGTTTATTTTATATATACAATCTCGTCAAATAGGTGAAATTTCCGTAGGTAGGAATTTAATGGCTGTTCTTTTGACTAATATTCACGTTAACTCGAAATGTCCAAACGCGGCGCCGGCGCCGATTCGCGTAATCTGAAGATTAATGTTGTCATTCTGGTTATGCTGATAGACTGGGAACACAACATGCATAATCTTATATCATCAAGAACCAAGATGCTAAAAGGCACGCTTCTAAAATGTTTACGACCTTGGTCCATCCGGGGCAGATATAAGAGAATAACTTGTATTTCTTAATCTTGGATAAAGCTGGTACTTCATGACATAGCTTTACAAGAAGTTGTCTCTTGGTCTATAAAAATCACGTTTTTATTTATAGTTGCTATTAAGTTTCGGGTGTCTGGTTTAACTTAAACCGAAACTTAAATCAAAATGAACCTGCCTGTCAAAAGTGTACAAACCGTTTTTGACAGGCAAGTTCATTTTGAAAGTGCAATTTGATGCTAATAATATAATAGCTTCATGTGAGTGGTGGCCTTGACTGAAACAGAGTACCTTACCTGTTTTGTGTTGATTTTAACTTCAAAATGAACATATTTGCAGTAAAATAAACCCTAAGTCATTCATCATTGTCGCTTCTTTGTTAAGACATTTAGCAGTAAATATTAAGTAAATAATAAATAAACAATAATAAGTGATATTTGTGAAAGCGATTAAAGTCATCAGTTATTAATACTTAATCTTATGTGAAAACAATTTCGCAGATAGAGATGTTTAGCTCGAAGCTCACATTACAACAAAACGTCATCAAACACCTACAACTAGGTAATAAAGATATGCCCCAGGCTTACAGAAGCGGATGAAGTGAAACTATACCATCGCCAATATCACTTGACCCCTCCGTTAATAAAGCTTCCAAAGCTCCGTTCCCCACCGCAGTTCAAGATACGCTGGTTTCTGATGTAGAAAGCTACTCGCCATATCGAGCGAGTCGTCCATGCCAGTTCCATATTAAATTTCATATTTCATACTTTGCTGGTAAAGTTAGGTAAGTACAATGATGCAAGTTACTGCACATAACAACAGTCCGTCAAAATTTCATTCTAAATCGACTCTGGTTGCTTTTGACTTTCAAAAGGTGGGTTTTTAATCTCAGCATCTCAATGGATCCTGAGTACTTTTAATCTTAGAAAAATCGATGTCAGAAAAATGGTTGGTGAAACATGAAAAATATAAAACCTACTTCGTTTCTGCTATGAGCAGGTAATAATTTAGTTCCTTTTAAGTTGTTATGAGCAGCAATAAAGTTGTTCACAAAATTACCAAAATTACGGAATGCACGAAGACATCACGATGCTCGTAAAACGCAGTATGTGTTAGCTTTAACACATAAACAGATACTTTTGGAACCTAATAAAAGTACCAATGCAAGTGATAGGAGTCATCATAGGAGATGTTATTAGTTTTAGTTTTTATGAATCATAAATTCACAACAGTCATATTCTTTTAGGTAGGTTTCAGATTTTAGTTTCATAATAACAATTTTCTTATCACAAATAATCACCACCTCGTTCTCTAAGACAGTCTTTACATAAACGATAAATAAATATTGGAGGACATATTATATTATTGTCACAAAGCGTCTAAATCACGCCCCAAACTATTCAAAGCTTTTATGTTGATCAAAAATACTATTACTCAATATCAACCATTATTACCGTATCGAATCGCACATCGACTATAACTTTAGATAAATAGATACCTACAATAGTTGTAAAACATTGCAATCAAACGCAGAATGATCCGTGTCAAGGTAGGCTGCACTGGAGATGGTCACGACCAGCCTCTTCGGTTACTTATAATTAGTTAAAGTGCTTTGTCTGTACACTTTCAGATGATTGTTTGTTTAGAAATCATCATTGATTTTGACTTGGTATGGGTATCTTTCCATAAAAACATAAATAAGTACCTAAATAAACATTTTTTCGTGTCATGTTTTTGAAAAAAAAACTGAGGGACTAGTGGATCTTCAAATATTTTAAATCCCTGACAAAAAGATGCACTTCATTGACTGAGATGACCATAATCATTTTGAAATATTGAAAAAATCCTTGACCTACCACAACATCCAATAAAATGGTGTTGGTTTTATCGCAGTTGCCGTACATACCTACCAGTCGATAGTACCTAAGATATCCTAGTGTCTAGTAGAGAGGACATAACTACTCCAGAGACATCTTATCCACAATCTTAGAGCAATAAATTTAACCTACAACATATTTGAAGATATCTAAGGAATTTGATTTAGCTAATACCCCGACGTATAAATAGCTAGACGTCATTGCCCAGCCCCTGTAGTTCCGTAGCAGTTGTCCACTTTCAATATTCTATTATGAATACCCGTTGTTGATAGCAAGACCTTGTTCTGTGGTGAGACTAAGGTGGTGTCTAGTTTTTGAGGCTGGTATGACATGGTCTTCTAAAAATGAATGACCGTAACTTGACAAGCATGGCTGCTCACAGATTTTTTTGCCCTCAGCCTGAATTTAGAAGACGAGTGAGGTTCGTTTGAACAAAATTTGTTCACAACAAAACTTACCAAACTTCAATACCATTTAATGGTATTGAAGTTTGGTATGTTACACAAGTGGTACAGAAAGGAACTTTATTTATTGCTCATAAATTCAAAGAATTGATGGCTTCCAAAATTAAATAAATTGTAGGTTGTTACAAGCAATCTAGTCAGCGGTAATATGACGGTGGCCAGTATTTTAGTATATCCTGGCCTTAGCTCCGGGTCGGGGAAAGCACTGACTTTGTCAATTATCATTTGTTACGGCGATAAATTTACTTGGGGCCATTTAGATGGAATCATTGTCTCTGTTTTCCGGTTTGAAAGCCGGTGTTTTGTACCTCGTCTACACTCAAGCAATAGGTACCTACCTGCGTATACCTAAGTACATAAAATATCCAGCTAAGTCGGAAGAGGGATATCTTGGTGACTTTTCTATCATGTGGAAAAAAGTGGACACCGCAATGCTTAAGCATTTTGGACATACCACTGGCTCTGCTTGACATTGTCAAAGTATTTGTCAGATGTGTACCGATTTATGGAAAGGCAGGTAGGTACGAGTACAGCAGCGGCCACCCTGCTGACTATCAATATAAATATTTATATAGGTACTTACTCCTAATAGTTATACATATTGTTATCGAGTGTTTTGCGCGAGAATGCTCCTACTTTGATTATTAGATTCAGACTTTAAAAAATTCCAGAGGTCTTTGGGTTGACTAAATAAACTGTGAAAAAAATCTTACTGACTATTCTAGTGGCGGGTATGGCCTAACCACTTATTTCAATCATTTGTACTTGTTGACCACAGAATGTATAACCTGCAATAGTACCTATAGAAGAAAATGACCCCACAGAATGAGAAAATGGCAGGAAGATGAATGCATTAAAGACTAGGCTAATTGCAAAGATTAACTCGTCAAAATATTAAGGACGACACCATAACATTAATCTTATAATGGCAGTTGGGGCTTATACTCGTAATATACCAATTACAAATAGCAAAAGTGACTAGTGTTCACGATGTGAAGCATATTTTTTTTTTTTTAATTAGTGTCTAACTATTATTATTAAACCCTAATAATATTACAATCTGGCCAAGTAGGCCAATGAGCAATTTGTCTCTGACATAGTTTTATAAAGAAAAATATAACTAAGAATGTGTCCAACGGCACTTTTCTTACTGTCTCTAGTTAAGGGGAAGACAGTTTGTTCATGTGTAGATAAGGTTTATAACAAAGTTTGGTCGTTCCAAGATTGTTAACAATGGTTGTATTGCACAAGTTTCAGTTTCCATTGTAATTGTCTTATCGTTTTGGGCTATCTATTAGTTCACTAATTGCTTCTTAAAAGGAGATAAGTACTGTGGTATGTTATTGTGGTTCAGAGTGGCTCTGGCTCATGCATCATTAGTTATTCGTTTGCCTCTGGCATTTTCTTGAATGAGGAAATACAATCATAATTTTAGAAATGCGTGTGAGAGAAATCACATGTTTTAATGTATTTATTAAATGTAGATAGGTAACCTTGATGCACGTTCATAGCTTTCCTTGGATTGGATGACATCTGGTTTAAAAGTAGCTTTTAAATGGTTTTATCTACAACCTGCTTGTAGTTGAACAGACAATCAAACTAAAATGCCTATGGCATGATTGAAACACTTACAAAAATATTAGTAAGATTCATCATGGTCATTTATTTCTTACCAATACTCAAAACAAAGAAACCTTGATCAATCAATACTGATATTTTCCCCAACAAATTACCCAAGTTTAATAATAAAGCTGTTGACATTGGTTGTGTGGTCTGCCCACCACGAACAGGACTGGCACGCACCAAAGTTAACCAAATAGCTAATTAAAGAAATCACAATGTCAAGTAAAATACAAAAATTATTGTCAACGAGGCAACGAACATACCTAATCTTCAGTAACAACAATGCATTTTTTTTGCTCCGATAAATGACGAATCCAGACAACTTTAGTCTATGTGATGCACGAAATAAGGTTTGGAATATGAAGAAGAAATCTTTACAATCAGACCACAGAGGACCTTTGTGATAAAAACTCGCACAAACGGAGCCTTTGTAACAAATGGTGCCATTGGCGTTGGCGACGTATTGTATGCTTGCATTTTAAGGATTCAATCGCAATTAGTTACGAGACGGTACAGATGAGAACCACATGGTACCAGGAAAGATGATCACGCAGAGAGGAGATATAGATAAACCGAAAAACTTTTTAGCTATTTTACAAACATGATTGGATAATAATTTGAGAAAAATTTAAAAAAGGTCACAAAAAATAGACTTATAGGTTAGAACTAGGGGTCAAATCTTAATTTTGTCCATATTATGGCTCACTTACGTTTAATAGGTACCTACCTACTTACTTATACTAGCTTATGCTTTGAGATATACATAGGTAAATACTATTCCTAAATCATCTAGGCTTTCTGTTTGGCCCAGAAATTTCAAAACCCTGATGCGAAATTGGAAAGTTTCTAAGAAAACAATTTGAATGTAGGTATGCTCTGCCTGCTTATTGATTCTGGACTCGAAGTAGTCCAGATTGTCAGTGATTAGAAACTGGAGTTGGCAAGGGTTTCCAGCTACTGCTTATCTATTACGCATATTCAATGAGGGACGTAGATCGGAGCCTTACTCTTGACACTATTCGGTTCCAATCGTGACTCTAGGTGTGGTTTGGTTCAAATTCACAGGATTTGTTTTTTTTCACATGTGAATGTTATAGGTAGGTAGGTGAGCTGTGATTTTAGACGATAGTTTAAGATAGTTTATTTATCCACATCATATACAACAGTTACAATAGGTACTTAAATCTACATAACTTTATGTAAAAAGTAAAGTAAAGAAAGAGTTTATTTTATTATGTTATTTTTAAAGGAATGGTGTTATAAAAACGTATCCCCCGCGCTAGATTTAACTGTGTTACGGCAGGATACACTTCTACCTCATTAACATGATTTATTAAATACGAAAAAGAGTAAACAATGTGGTGACGGTTCGTCAAAATACTTAAATTATCTTTGTCAAAAGTGACAACTAGGTTAAACTATTAATAGCTAGTAAGTACATTCAAATATCAAAGAAACAACAACAGAGAAAATAGTAAGCAGGCAAAGTTATTGTATAAATATTTAGATGTATTTGTTAGGTATATGCAATGTTCTTTGATTTTGGATCAAAACAAATAAATAAAAAAAATATATATATATATTTAGAATTTATATATTAGAACATTGGGTATGTATAGGTATCTATATTATAAAAGATATGAACTATAGGTATAACATAATTATATATATTAATTCATAATAGTGACGGGTGTACAATATATTTAATCAGAGTAAAGATAATGCATATAAGTTATTTAATAATAGAGATTAGGTTTTCGGTATCATTGTAGTTTAATTCTTGCAAGAAATTATTAATCATTTTTGCGCAAGCAAACTTAGTTTGGTTTCTTATTGGTATTACTTTGTTAATACGATTGTATAGTAATGGAGCTAAGAATGTCAGAAAACGTTGAGCAAAGGATGTCCTACAAGCAGGAACCTCAAATGCTTCGTGTGCTCTTCTACTTGCGACGTTATCGATTCGCCCAGGAGAACTTTGTAGTTTTAGTACAGCGCACTTATAGCACACAGATAGCTGTGACGATAGGTGGTGACAAAAGGTGAACCATAATTATTAGCCACGTCCACATCGATATGCAAGTTATGCAACGCGTAAGAGAAAATCTTAATGAGGGATTATAAAATAGTAAAATATAAAAAAAAAATGATTTCATGATTGGAATCGAGGCGAGTGTCAGGAATAACCCTTCTGGACAAAGCCTGATTGAGGATTGGGGTTACCTATAGCCGGGCAACTTGAAGGTGTAGCACGTATTTGATTCGACACATCTTGCTACTAAATAGGTAGCTGAAAACTAGTATGTACCTACTCAATTTTTTTTACTCGAGGATGAATCGAAAATAATTCTTACACCGAGATTTCTGTTTCTTTTTTAACTCGGTGTTTGTCATCCATTGTAGGTAAATGCTGATGATAAAGTAAGTTCGTATGTCTTAGTGGCCAACCTCTGGGTGACGGAGTTTTCAGGCCGCCTTAAGGCGTCCATCATGGCTTAACGACTTTAATAGCCGGTACCGATAATTTAACTCAGATGAAAATGCCACTGGCGGTCACCCATCTACTAACAGACCGTTAAGAACGTTGCTTAACTTTGACGAACTAACAAGCACGACCACGAGCGCTTTATACTGCTGATGATAGTATTCAAGACTACGCCAAAACGTAAACAAAATTGTTATTCAACTGTTGCAACCAAGATTTGCGAAAAGTTAATAAAGTTACAGCAGACATCCAAGTTTGAACAAGTCACCCAAGAGCATCTGCCCACACAAGCCAGGTTCCGTTAGTTGCTACGAAGTGTTGAGGAATTTTGTTACAGAAATACTTTCCGGTCACTCAAATTGAGATTTAGAACAAATCTAAACTCGATACAAAGGTTGATTGCAGATTGCGGATAACAACATGTGGAACGAATTTATTATCATGGTGTTAATTTGTGTTTTCGGTGAAGATGCAAATTGAAATAATTTATAGATTTACAAACCGAGTGATGCAAGTGTTTTAGCTGTGAAAAATAAAAGACTGTACCTACAAGAGCTTTTTTTTTATTTAAGGGTTTTGTAGCTTAGCGACCACATCACCCTAAAAACAAAACATCTCACAGGATATTCCTGTGAAAATGTCTAAATTGACAGAGACGTTTCCAATATTTGCATGCTAGGAATATTTGTATATATATATTATCTGTATATATCTATTATATTATCTAGGAATATTATCTGTCTTTGCGAACCAAATTCAGATTTATTAAAAAAATAAACGAAAATATTATTACTTATCGATTTATAGTAAGATAACTTAAAAATAAAAGGAGATAGATTTTTAACGGAAAAGATTAAGTCGCCTAAGACGGCTTTAATCAACCAGCGCTTATTTTATCTTTGACTTATCAGTAAGATCCGGAGCATATTGTGAGAGCAAGGTCTTAGCATCTTCAGATAAGATAGGGTAATCCGATACAGATTTGTTACGCTTTGCCGCTTCCTCCGGCCTTGGTCGTGATTTAGTGTCCAGCTTATAGCTATATCGAATTCCGGTGATTTATATTTAGTGTATTTTTTAGGCTGTGATGGAAGGTTAGGATAGTGCCAGAGAATATTATACCTACTACTGATAGAATGGACACTAAAGTCAGTATTCTGTGCCACTTAGCAAACGAGACTCCTTCAAATTCTCGATTGCGTTCTTTTAAGAGAAGCGTGTTACACACACACACATAGTTATCCTGCTTAGCATACTTCACTCTTGTAATACTGGATGGATTTGTAACCTGTTATGTATGTATACCACCTACCTGTAACTTTTACTAAATAAGTATTTTGACTTGCCTTCAAGATCGTTTGAAGATGCGGAAGGATCGTCATTGCTTAAAAGTCTGAGATTATTAACGAGGTACTGTACTGTCGTGACCCTGTTTGGTTTTTCCGATGTTTTGAGGTAGTAATATAACATGTATATTACACTGAAGTAGATAAGTATTTCCATACGCGAAGCAAGTTTTTTGTGTCTCACAAAAAGTGCACTAATTTTTATAAGACTTGAAGGAAGTAGGAAAAAAATGGTGGTTTGGTAAATGTGTTTATAGACTTCTGCGGTGTTTTTTGCTGATGTAATCTTGATTTATTTTTGAAGATTATACTCGTTAAACAATTTGAACATCTGGTTTAATGAAATAAGGAAGGTTGTTTTTATTTATTAATAATTTTAAAAGATTTTTTTAAATCAATGTTGCTTTTTGCGACCCTCGTTTCCATCCTTTTAATATTTAAGGAAATCATTTAAAATGTGGTGTGAGTAGGTACCCATAGCCTATTTTCTTTACCACAAAACTCCGAAAGAAGCTAAGGTATAGGTAATGTCATTATTGTATAGCTTTCAACCACTACAACTAGTGTAATGTAATGCCAATACAAAGGCCCGTCGTGCATAACTTGTGATAATAATGACAGTAGTTATTGCTTTTCTACATTTCAATATGAATGTTTACTTATGACTATTTCAATAACAAAGAGAATAATTGCTAAGTGCTGTTCTACAGGTATAGAGGCATTTGCTGACATTTTCACACTTATTCAATTCAATTCAAAATCGTTTATTTTCTCAACATTAGGTTATTTATCCAACTACTAGTTCTATGGAAACGTTCGTAGTTTTAAAATCATATAAGTAATAATATCAAACCTCAATTTAGATTGATATCCCCAGGAATCAAATACATAGTTGGTAAATAGGTACTCGTCTGAGATGCTCTAGTAGTATTTTTCACGTAGGAACGTATCCCTGATACATAGAACTTTTACGATTTACGCTGTACAACAATGAACAACTTTGAAGTAAATGAAATCTAGTGATAATTTATAAAATTGGAGAAAATAAAACACAAGCCTTGTCACGGAACCGTTCTTAAGTGAAAAGGACATTATTGCACCCTTGCTCTTGGTGCGAGTTAGTTTCTAGCGGTTTATTTACTTATTAGGTAAATAAACTTTTTTTTAAATTGTATTTTGGTTTTATAAAAAATTGTATGGTTTGCAGTTGTTTTATGCGGGTCTGGCTGGTTGCTGTTATACCATGGTATTAGTCATTTTTAGAATTCTAGTGTGGTGTCAGGGCTATGACTGTTAATGTGACTGGTTATTGGTTGACTGTGAATATGGTTGGTAAATTATTTTTAAAATATTATCTAAATTGAAAGTACTTACATAAGTTTCTCAGAAGTCTTCACACTCTTCACACAGGCAGACATAAAATATGATGTTGTGATATCAAAATGGTATTGCCACGAGGCCAAAGTTACGATAATTTACATATTTGCAGGTATTTTACTGCGTAGGTTATGTTTTTATATTGTAAATGGTTCTTTGCATACCACCCACGTAAGAATTTATTGTTGAAGTGTCAAGTTGTGACATAATTATAGCAATGAAATGCTTTGAAACCAGAAGTAATGAGTGCCGGAATGATTATGGAATTATGATGATTATGGAATTATGTATTTTGAAAGTGCAATTTGCGAATGTGGGTTTTGAAATACTTATGATATGTATAGGTACATACCTACTCAACATTAGCAATTATACCTAATGTTTAATACTTGGGAGATGCTATTATTGCAAAAATGTATTAGCTTCCAAAAAAATGTATTAGCTTCCAAGCTTTGATCAAGAATAGGTACTATAGTGTAAGGTTTCTTAAAATAATGTATCGATTGGCTACTATTTTGTATAATCTTATCCTATCTCAATAATTGTTACCGTAAATTATAACTTGATTTTAGATGCTGGTTAGTACTATTGTGAAATTTTTAGTTGAAAAACAATTATTGTTGAACTGTATTTACGGAAGTGAACCCACAGATTTTGTTTGAAAATGATTGGACATAAAAATATTTTACTTTAGTTTATTTCATAATGTTTAATTGTATTTTACAATACCTTATGTATAATTATTAATAATAATTAAGTATTGTATATTTTGTAAATCACTAAACGGATACCGGTGTGGTGGTACGACAACACGTGGAAAAAACCTGGCTTGGCGGCCATCTTGTTGTTTACGAAAAGCTCTGCTTGATAACCGTTGCGAGTGTCGTGCCAGCCTCAGTTGTTTCTCGACAGCCGTACCGGCAACTAGTAATAATAGTGTTCAATTTGTGTCGACAACGAGTGTTCTAGAAAGTAAGTACCTACTGATAAAATTTGTATGCCTAAGTCTGCTTACTGGCTTTCAGTCTTTTATATTGGAAATAATTGGTTAAGATGTTGTGCCTTAGCTCTTTATAAAAAGATGCTGTTGCTATTGCTAATATTATAATCTGATAAAATTGTTAATAGTGTTTCAAATTAAATAAAACAATATTATAACCTTTCAAGTAGTCTGATTTCCTATAAGTCAGAAGTGGGATGACCACGTGCAGGCCTTGCCATTATTTTTGTGTTTAATTCAACTATTTCTCTTTTTGTTTTTAATTATTTTAATTATTTTTATTTATTATTATTATTTTTGTTTGTCAATGTTCAACATCTCGGGACTATGGAATCCCGGTTTTTTTTTTTTTTATTCATTTATTATTATTATTTTTTTTTTTTTTTTTTTATATTTTTGTCAAAAATTAGTTTCTCTTATTGAGGGACGGGGTTTAAAAGGGGGTACATTTTTGTGTTATTTTTGAGCTACAACGCATAGTTTTCGAGATAAACAGCCTGAACCGATGTAACGCCCTGTTTTCTTTTACATGCTTTCAAGATGCCACATAGCCAAGAACGATCATCCGGTTCACATCGATTGAGAACACCTGATGATCGAAGTCGGAGTCGAAGCCGCCATGCTCGCCACCGCGAGCCAAGCCGCCGCCGCAGCGTGCGAGAACTGAGCTACAGCCCGCTGCGTGTGCGAGGCCGGGAGCATGCACCCAACCACAATCCAGTCCGGGAGACGAGCCGCAGTTCGCGCCAACGCGAACGCGGATCAGCACCTGCTGGACTGCGCCTCGAGAGGCTACAGAAACCCAGTCCGGAGCAATCTGCGCTGCAACTCGGGCCTCTGCCCCGAGACGACGAGCAGCATGGTCGCCCCCAAGGCGACGACCAGCATACGCGACGCCGAGAGGACAAGCGACAGCGAAGCAGCGATGAACGACCTTCTCACCACACAAGGTCACGTAGCCCTTTATTTACGTCTAAAGATGTAGTTAAATTAGTGCAATCGTTTAAAAATAATCCATCATCGCAGCCACTGAATGCCTACTCGAACAATAAACTAGACTTTAAAAACATATTACCCGAATTTAATCCAAGCACCAAAAATCAACGCATGGATGTTTGGATTAATAAGGTTAATGAGTGCGCATCTGTGTACGGCTGGGATGATAGGACTACCGTTCACTTCGCCATGCAAAAACTACAAGGACTGGCGATGACTTGGTATCAAAGTCAGACCACTATACTTTTCTCATGGTCTGAGTGGCAAGATAAGCTTCTAAAAGCATTCCCCTGTGAGCAAAATTATGGCCAGTCCTTGGAGGAGATGCTTAAGCGAAAAAGCAAAATTAGTGAGCCTATTGAGAATTATTTTTACGAAAAACTTGCGTTAATCAATCAGTGCGAGCTAACGGGTAAACGTGCAGTGGATTGTCTTATTCATGGTTTAAGTGACAAAACGATTAAATCCAGCGCTCTAGCTATGCGATGTACAGAACCTGATCAACTGCTACAGTTCTTATTAAGCAATTCAGAGCCCTCTTATCAAACTCCACCCAAGGGCACTACGGAGAGTTCCACTGCAGTCCCCAACCAACTGAATAGGTCAAACCCTAGACAAATAGGTACATTTTGCTATAACTGTAAGGAGAAAGGTCACGGATTCTTGAAATGCCCTAAAACTCTTATCAGATGTGATAGCTGTTTATTGATAGGACATAGGGCTGAAAACTGTCGAAAAAAATCAAATGCACAACCCACGAAGGCTTCTACGGTGCAAAAAACAATGTGCATATCAAATTCTAACCCAAGTGGTAAATTTAACAGAGATGTTAAGGTTAACGGCGCAATTCTAGAAGCTTTCGTGGACTTGGGCAGTGAAGTAACGCTCATTAGGGAATCTGATGTTTTAAGCCTAGGTGTACCTCATGATAATGTCACCTCAGTGATGAAGGGTTTTGGTAATGGATTAGTTCAGTCAAAGGGTTCGGTACACCTTAACATTGCAATAGACGGGGTAGCGGCTACAGTAGTATGCAAGATAGTAGAGGATCATCTGCTTCACAAGCCAATGCTTATTGGTCAATCGTATTCAGAACAGCCTCATATAGTTATTGTAAAAGATGCGACTAAGTTGCAATTCCTTGATATTGGTACTGAGATACCTACTCTCAATGACGCAGATAAGCCACCGATTCGAGTTAGGACTTTAAATCACAGTATCCTTTACGGAATTGCAAGCGTCAGGGCCGCAGCCGAATGTGAATTTAGTGGTAACGTCATGATCGAAACCAATATCGTAGGCAAGCCGAATGAACAGTATATTGTGCTAGGTGGGTTACATCAAGTTGTGAACGGGCTTTTGTACGTTACGGTGTCACCATGTTCTATACCATGTCAGATTCAGGAAAACTTTGTCTTTGCTCGCGTTGAAAGGATTGAACTCGTCAATAGGGTTGTCACAACTACTCTAGAGTCTGACCAAACCAAGGAACGACCTAGATTTGACAAAATGGATGAACAACATTTGCGAATAGGGAGTTCGGTAACCGAAGACCAAAAATCTAAGCTAGTTGATTTACTTCAGCGTTATGAACACTGTTTTGCTTTTGAATTGCACGACGTTGGCTGTACAAATGTAACCGAAATGAAGATAGAGCTTACTAGCACTCGTCCCGTCATATATCGTCCATATCGACTTTCGCACAATGAACGGGATACAGTACGTTCTATGATAGATGAAATGATTCAAGCGGGAGTCATTAGGGAATCCACGTCTAATTACGCAAGCCCCATTATTTTAGTACGTAAGAAGGACGGAAAAACTAGACTTTGCATTGATTACCGAATGCTCAATTCTATCACGGTTAAAGAACGGTACCCTCTGCCAATAATTGACGACGAAGTGTCTCGATTATCTGGCCAGGCTTGGTATATCACCTTAGACTTGATGTCAGGGTACTACCAGGTTCCAATTGCGGAGGAACACAAACATTTGACAGCATTTGTCACACCAGACGGCCAGTATGAGTTTAATCGTATGCCGTTTGGTCTGGCAAATGCTCCTGCTGTCTTCCAACGCATGATGAACCGCGTATTAGGATCGGCGCGATTTAGCAAAGCCACCGTTTACATTGACGATGTATTAATTTATGGCAAGGATGTAGACGAGACCTTAAATAGGCTAGAGGAAGTTTTAAAGTTGCTGGACAACGCGAACCTTAAATTAAATTTGTCTAAATGCAGTTTTCTGCAAAATAAAATAGATTATTTAGGGTATGAGATCAGTGAGTCGGGAATGAGACCAGGTACAATCAAAATTCGTTGTGTATCCGAATTTCCTCGACCTGAAAACGTGCACTCAGTTCGGCAGTTCCTTGGACTCGTAAGTTACTTTCGAAAGTTTATTCAAGGTTTCGCCGAGATTGCTGCACCCCTTACGAAGCTGTTGAAAAAGGATGCCATGTGGGGATGGACAGATGCACAGGAGCAATCCTACAAATTACTAAAAGACAGACTGGTAAGTCGACCAATTCTGGCCATTTTCGATTACAGTGCAGAGACAGAGCTCCATACAGATGCAAGCAGAGTGGGAATCGGAGGAATTTTGTTACAGCGCACGCAAGGTAGTACAGATCCTTTCAAACCAGTGGCATATTACAGCCGGCAGACGACTCCAGAAGAAAAGAATTTTCACTCTTATGAACTGGAGACCCTGGCCGTGGTATGTTCACTTAGAAAGTTTAGAGTTTACCTTCTCGGAAAGGAGTTCAAGATCGTCACTGACTGTAGTGCCCTTCGGTCAACATTTCTAAAGCGAGATCTCATACCCCGAATAGCACGTTGGTGGTTAACTTTGCAAGAATTTGACTGCTCTGTAGAGTATAGAGCTGGATCTAAAATGGCTCATGCGGATGCGCTATCCAGAAATCCAATTAGGGATACTGATGACACAATTGAGCTTACATCAGTCATGGCTATAAGCGATGAAGATTGGCTCCTTACACTACAACTAGGAGATTCAGAACTAGAGAGAATTCGCGATATTCTTAGCAGTGATCTGGACTTGAAAGGTCTTGAGTACATTAGGGAAAACTTTGTTATTCAGAACAATAAATTGTTCAAGTATCTGGATGGTGACAGGTCTAATGTTAGATGGGTAGTACCCAAAGGCGCAAGATGGCAGGTATGCAAACGTAACCATGATGATATCGGACATGTAGGATATGGGAAAACTCTTGACCGCATTAGAAAAACTTATTGGTTTTCAAAAATGACTCGCTTTGTGAAGAAGTACGTTAAATCTTGCATTGATTGCTCGTACGCTAAAAAAGGGACAATTACTGGGGAGGGGCTGTTGCATTCTATTCCTAAGATTGAAACACCATTGCATACCTTGCACATTGACCACCTTGGGCCTTTTGTGAGGTCTAAGCGAGGTCACACACACATGCTTGTAATAGTGGATTCGTTCACCAAATTCGTGTTTATAAAAGCAGTAAAAAACACCAAAACTGTAGGAGTTATAAAGATTTTAGAGGACGTATTCGATACGTTTAGAACACCAGACAGAATTATCAGTGATCGTGGTAGTTGTTTCACTTCACATGCTTTTAAGAAATTTTGTCTTGATAGGGGCACTAAGCATGTGCTCAATGCTGTAGCCAGTCCGAGATCAAATGGTCAAGTAGAACGATATAACAGGACCATCTTGGACTCATTAACTGCTCAGAACCTTAGATATGACGAGAAAGATTGGGACACTAAGTTAGGCAAGATACAGTGGGGTCTCAATAACACAATTCAAAAGACTATAGGTAGAACTCCATCCGAAGTTATGTTCGGCACGATAATGAACAGTGAGAGAAATCCCGTTCTCAATGAACTTACTAATGCTACTCGTGAATCACATGAACTATCCGCAATGCGTAAGGAAGTTAAAAACCGGATCGATAGGGAACAACTCAAACAAAAAGAATATTATGACAAAGGGCGTAAGCCGGCAACCATTTACAAAAAGGGAGACCTAGTTAAAATAGTTAAGACAGTTTTCCAAAATGATGGCAAAAGCACTAAACTTTTACCATCATATGAAGGACCATATAGAGTCACAAAAGTCCTTGGTAATGACAGATACAAAGTAGCTCCAATCCAAGGTTTTGAAGGTATGAAAAATAGACGCAAAACTACCGTTGCCTCTGATCGAATGAAATCTTGGATTCATATAACATCCTTAGAACTGGGTAACGAGGATGAACCCAAATCTTTAGATATCAATGCACATGATGATGATGATGATGATTGATGATAATAAACCGATAATATAGTGGTACTTTAAGAAAATGTATTTTTGTTTTAGATTGGTGGCTACGGACTGACTCGCCGTGATGCTAGAACTGGGTTACAGGCGATTTCCAAGACCGAAAATTGATTGATTCGGTTTACTGACTTGGTATCGTCGGTCGTCTGCATCAACGGCGAGGACGAGTCCGGGTAACACGATCTTGTAAAATCTATTTATTGAAAGATGGTAGCGATTTGCCTAGACCGAGAATTGATAGGTTCGGTTGATTGACTAGGCATCGTTAACACCAAAAGCGAGAACGATTCCAATACTTGAAACCTTTCATCATGAAAACGTGATATTAACTCTTAGAATATATATTATTATTATTTTTTTTAAGTAGGTAAGTAAAATTTATTTTGTAATTACTTATTGACAGTCTTCATTATCCTATTATCCTCTAACAACATTGCCGAGTGTAAGGTTTCTCTGATTGTCAGGTTTTCAACAGAAACATACATGAGGACATGCATGTTGTCATAATGGCCGAGTGTAAGGTTTCTTAAAATAATGTATCGATTGGCTACTATTTTGTATAATCTTATCCTATCTCAATAATTGTTACCGTAAATTATAACTTGATTTTAGATGCTGGTTAGTACTATTGTGAAATTTTTAGTTGAAAAACAATTATTGTTGAACTGTATTTACGGAAGTGAACCCACAGATTTTGTTTGAAAATGATTGGACATAAAAATATTTTACTTTAGTTTATTTCATAATGTTTAATTGTATTTTACAATACCTTATGTATAATTATTAATAATAATTAAGTATTGTATATTTTGTAAATCACTAAACGGATACCGGTGTGGTGGTACGACAACACGTGGAAAAAACCTGGCTTGGCGGCCATCTTGTTGTTTACGAAAAGCTCTGCTTGATAACCGTTGCGAGTGTCGTGCCAGCCTCAGTTGTTTCTCGACAGCCGTACCGGCAACTAGTAATAATAGTGTTCAATTTGTGTCGACAACGAGTGTTCTAGAAAGTAAGTACCTACTGATAAAATTTGTATGCCTAAGTCTGCTTACTGGCTTTCAGTCTTTTATATTGGAAATAATTGGTTAAGATGTTGTGCCTTAGCTCTTTATAAAAAGATGCTGTTGCTATTGCTAATATTATAATCTGATAAAATTGTTAATAGTGTTTCAAATTAAATAAAACAATATTATAACCTTTCAAGTAGTCTGATTTCCTATAATAGTTATAGCGTGCGTGACGTACAAAATTAAAGCTAAATTCTGCCCGCGTGAAAAAGTTTTAAGTTAAACCGAATTACACTGTTTCCATCTAGTAATAAAGTCACAAATCCTCAAAACATTATCTTATGCCTATATAGGATCATTCATCACGAAAATTTTCAAATGCTAAACAAAATAACGGCCCTGAGCTGTTATTTACCGAGACGGTTTTGCTGCGTTACGCTTTCCAAGTCATGACATATTTTGTATTTTTATTTTATTTAGGTAGATTGTTTTCTTTGCTAAGTTAAGTCCTTCATGTTATTGGTTGCGAAGGAACAGAAGTGGAACCACTTAGGTCATAAGACTAATCTATATTATCTCACAGGAATAAAAGAAAGTTTTTTTTTTAGGAATAAAACACCACTTCTCATTGTTATTACTATCCTATCCTACTATTAAATGGTTATTTATTTATAATATTTTAAATCTGGAAAACTGACAGTATGTTTGAGTTTCAATCACAAATTACCCAGAGAACTGGACTAGGTACCCACCAATTCAAAACCTACCAAGTGAGCGAAGCTCGTTTAAACTAAAATCAAGTTCTATGTTGGTATTTCAATTCCCATAGCTTCTATTAAAGTTATCTAACTTTATTTTTTAACTGAACAGACAAGGGTTAGTTACTTTAGAGGTCGTTCAGACTTTTTGCTTCGAAAGGTCGGTTTTTGTTTATTATTTTGTATTTAGACGGTCGTTGGGTCGACTCTGATGAATGAGGTGTCAATAGATTTGTCTTGGTTTACGTTTGTTGGAGGAAGTGGAGGTAGAAGACTTCGAAAATGTTTTATTTTGAATTCATGTTGCAAAGTTTACTAAAAAAATTATAATTTAGATTTGTGTTTCAACTCTTAATTACGCCACAACCGCATGCCTAATTTCAATCAAGGTTGGTGTAGATCATTTAATATAGACCTATGTCGAAAACTATACCTACCTTTAATCCAATTTTAGAATACATAAGTATTAGTATAATTAGAAGCTACTAGTAGGTTTTAGTAGAAGCTACTAAACACGTACCTACTAACTAAGCTAAACTACACCGCAATCTTAACACCTTTGATGCTGTAATGAAACTGATACCTATATGACTTTCAGATCTGTCTTCTTAGTTGCAAGTTAAAGTTAAACTTAAAGTTGTTAAAGCTCGAAGCTGGTCCGCGGTCGGTGGCCCGCAAGGACGTTGGTGCGCGGGCAGAGGCAGCGTTCGACGGCGTCTTGCCCAATCAGATCGTAACCTGCTATGTGTGGGTGAGGTCTGTGCGTACATGGACCTTCTTGCTTCGGATTTGGTAGGGAGCTCAGATTTGCCCGAGTTTTAGGGTAATTTATTAGTTTAGTAACTTAACTTTTCAGTTACCTTGGCTATGACAAAGCTGTTGCAATGAGTTTTCAGTAACAATTTTTTTTTTCTTGTTTCTGATTTCTAGTTCTAATTTCTATGTTATAGGTTGGTACAGTCAGTAACGAAATTCGATTAACAGTTGGACTTATTAAAGTGGCTTTTGTTTTCGAAAACCAAGAAAAAATATTTAACTTTTCTTGGAAAATATTACTCGTATTATGAACCAAGACTTTATCTTCAAATATTAGTCAAAATGTTGGTCATGATGTTACGGATTTCGGAAATATTCAGATTTGTGAAACATAAAATGTTAATCGACTTTCGTTGCTGACTGTACTACCTACTCGGGTGATTTTTTCGATGAATTCTTTAGAAATTGCATTTTTTTTGTCTAAGTTGATAATTTTTCCTGAAGGACTAAGTTTTAAAGGGCGTGATAAATGCTTGTTTTATTTGACCTTCAAGCGTTTAGAGCCGGAAAATGTTATCGATGTGGGAAATTAGTGAACTGTTCTTTGCACGTAATCAGATTATCACCATGATGGAGTACCATTTTCTTGTGTACAATAAAGAATTACAGAATTACAGAGTATTTAAGTTGTAAATATATTAGGTGGATTTTTGATTGGAGCTGGCAATCTTATCAGCGTCGCGCGCGCGCGTGCTACAAGTTGTGCCCGATTCACTCACACTGTGACGTTGCCTTGATTGTAAAGGTTGTGTGCTGTGTTGAACTTTTGTTTTTTTTTCTTCCGTTTGTACCCAAGCTGCCACTTGCTTGCCGCGCGTATACCTGTGTTACAAACTTTATAAAAGAAACATTTTAGTTTCGTGTGTAATAAAACAATCTCGTTTGTGTGTTAGTGAAATCTCTCTGAAGTGAAGTCCAGATGTTAGAGTAAACGGCAATAACCTCGTTTTGTGTCAACAAATAATAATAAACAGTGTAAGGTCCCGTACAAGTTACTCGCCTTGTTTGGAAGTGATGAATTAAACAATGATCCAAACTGGAAAACCTGGATGATGGCTTCGTTCAATGTTGGAACGTGAATTTCTTGAGTTCACCTACTTATCGTTTATGGTAAGTAAAAAGTTTAATGTTTCGTAACGCGCGGATACGGCTTTTTTGCTTGGGCCACAGCGCGCCTTTTTTCTTTTTTATTAGTTACTCGTTTTTCGTTTGGCAAAGATGAAAAGTAAGTTAAGTCATATTTTTTGAGTTGAAGTAAGTAATTAAGCGTCTAAGTATGTTTAACCACTTACACAGGTCAGCTTTTCAGAGGAAATAGGTAATTAATTTACAATTAACTATTTATGTCAATGATCCTGATACTAGGTACATTAAAAAGGAGTTGAAATTGCGTGGTTCCTACGCAACTTCAACTCCTTTTTAATACCCAGTAGCTACTCAGGTCTATATAGGTACATAAAAATGTATGATACAAAACCTGTCGAGTAAACTAAGTGTAGGTATCTACGGTGAAGTAGCCTTCAGAAGGCAAACATTAATATTATAAGTGAGCTATGATTTAAGGGTAGATTTGTAGGTATGATTGTATGTTTTAATAGGTCTAGCTAATAATAAGCAGGTAAGTATGTACCTACTTATACGTTCAATAGCATCTTACTCTAATCTCTTTTAATTAAATATTTTTTCAACACACTTGCTCATAAAGTGGCTCTATGGTCACCGCAATTAGGCACATAATGACACCCATAATCAAACTGTGACTTTTTCATTACTATAACTCACTAGTGAGTAATAGATTTTTTTTTTAATTTTATTGGTTGAGTTGCTTTGTTCTTTAAAAAGTTTTTATTCAGAAAAAAGACCGTGTTCAATAGAACAAATAAATTAATGTTCCTATTGCTTGCTCGTTTCATGCAACTTCTAATTGAAATAGATAATTTTAACTCGTACGTGTTTAATAAATAAAACTTTCACTCAAATATAACTTTTGTTTTCTCTATAATAAAAGAAAACTTTAAATTCCCCATTTTGTCCGTGGCAGAATAGGCCGCAAACCCTATGCGCGGCGCGGATATATAGTCTGTGGCCGATCGCAATGCGCGCGCATAGGAAAACTGATTAATTTTTCCCGCAATAGCGAAACATTTTTCACAACTCGTTTTCACTGTTGAAAATGAGTTTTTATTGTTATTTTATTCACAAGTGTGTTGAAAAACGTCGTATGATACACGTGTGTATTGATGACTAGCTGACCCGCGCAACTTCGTCTGCGCATTATTAGGATTCAAGTGCAGGAGTGTTACCTAAAGTTTATTTTGCACTGTGTTTGAAGTGAATAAAAATGAATCAAATTTTCCATACTAACTTTAACACCCTGTAAAACATCCATATGGGTTGATTTTTTTTAATTAGATAAGCATATATTCAAGTAAAAAAGCTAAAGCATCTACGTTCCAAATTTCATTACAATCGGTTAAGTCGTCACGTCTATGAAACTGCCTATTTTAATTTCCAAAACGCTAAATGATCTGTATTCTTGATCTCGCAACGCTACCTAGTTGTGAAAATAAAAAATATAGATTGCGTTGCTAGCGTTGCTAATCAACGCCAAGGAAAAATATTTTATTTTCTAGCTGGTACCCGCGATTTCGTCAGTAAAATAACATACCTAAGTTGAAAATCTATAAAAATTATCGAAAAGTCTAAGCAAAAATCTCCAATAGCTTTCAAAACTCAAAATGATCGTATCTCGACCTCCGCTATAGTAGAAACGCCACCTAGGAGAAAAAAATTAAAAAGCAGTTTTGACCTCTGTGATATAGATGGCGTTCGAACCAAAGCCTAAGAAAAAGTATTTTAATATACCAAAAAAATCTTAATTTCGTATGTATTGATGAGTGGAAATATACATGTTACATGTTTTTAATTAATTTAAAAATCATTTATCATACAAAATGAGAAAAAAAACAAAAAATCTGCAATGCAAAAACAGAGCAAAAAGTGGCGGTCACCCATCATCTTTATGACCTCGCCCAGCGTCGCTCAACTTTTTTCCCCATACAAACTTGCAACCCATATTTTCACGCCCCCTTATAAATATTTAAAGAAAAAAGTAGCCTATGTCCGTCCCTGGGGTATAATCTTTATCCATGCCAAATTTCAGCTTAATCTGTTTAGCGGTTTGGGCGTGAAAGCGTAACAAACAGACAGACAGACAGACAGAGTTACTTTCAGATGTATTATATTAGTATGGAAGTATGGATTTAACAAATATTTAATAATAACATGGCGAGGTTAATATGTAGGTAATGTCTAAGGTAGGTAGGGGAGTATTGGGCAGTAAGGCAGGTTTGGACACCACCGGCAAACTCCCGTGTTATGCCGGCCATACACCATCATGTCAATCCACCCCCAAAAATGGTCAATTCTAACTGATCAAATTCCGATTTGACGATAGGCATGATGGTTTCTGGCCGACATGACACGGGGGTGTCCAAACCTCCCTACTGCCCAATGCTCCCCTACCTCCCATATATATTTCATTGATATATTACCACTCCCCTCTCTCATTCCATAGTTCCCAGACACTTTTTAAATGGTTTTCAACATTTTTAACACAGTTAACGGGATATTTACCATGATTTAATGTTTTTTGAGTTTCCCGATATTTCGGCGCAGTTGCATACGCCATGATCAATAGTATCTATGGTATTAATCATGGTTAATATCCCGTTACCTGTGTTAAAAATCCCAGACACTTGTCCTACCGTACTAACTGATATTTATTCTGTGGTCGCGATGTATCTTACATTTTTAAACTCATGATAACTTTTGAATAAATTGTCCGATTTCAATCATTCAAAAAGTAATCGACGGGTACTGAAACAGCCTTTACTACGAAGGAATTTATTTAGATAAGAATTAATACCAAAATAAGAATAACGTGGTCTGCTTTTGGTCGGCATTTTTATTCTCTTTTTAAATTATAAATGTTGTTATTCTGACACAACCACAATAGTTGGACATATGCTATCGCTGACTTTTTTGTAGATATTGATACGTTCTTTAATATTGTAGAACATTTTTTTGTTCTATCATCAATAGTTTTCGCAGCGCACGCGATACGAAGAATTTTATGTTAAAAATTTTTACACCTTTGGTTACATTATTGCAATTTTCATAAGGATCTCTAATTTTTTTGAAAATAATTTATAGCCTATGTTCATCACAGATAATGTAGGATTCTAATGGTGAAAGAATTTTTCAAATCGGTCCAGTAGTTTCGGAGCCTATTCAATTCAAACAAACAAACAAATGTTTCCTCTTTATAATATTAGTGTAGATTACCGTCCTCTGTTCTATTATGAGCCTCGCCTAACGGCTCGGCGCATAAAAACACCTCGGCGGTAATCACCAATGTTACACACTAGTACCATAATGTACTATTATAGGCTTGGCTCTTATTAATAAAATAACCTTAACATATTTTTTATTGTTTCCTCAACTTTTTCATGGTTTATTAAGAATGTTTATTAGTAAGTAACTAGATGTTTCTCTTTTCTTTAATTTCTCACCATAAAGATATCACAATAAACTATACGTAGGTGAAAAAAAATATATGACATTTTGAAATGTTACTCGCAAAAGAAAGTGATAAGTATTATTTTAAGTGAATTCGTCGCATGTGTGGATCAGTTGGTAAGCTCTGAAAAGCGCGGCTCAGTTTATAGCTATTGAAATTCTTAGTGTGTTTTATTTGCATTGTTTTTCCCTCCTTAGTATTAAACAGCGTATAGTACAATACTGTGACAATACAATGGTGAGCTATTGTAAACGTGTTGCAAATCGCATTGCAATTTATACAGATAGACCTTTCGTGCGTGATGGATACGATTGTTTGTTGGGCATAGAGGTACGGACACCCACAACCCCATGAAAAAAGCTAACTAAGTCAAACTTATCGAGAAGCTTCTACCTATTCTTATACAAACTTATATCTTTAATAGATGATTTATACAGCGTTAGGAGGCAACCTATGCCTACACATAACGAGACACTGCAGTGCCTGGGACATTGTTTGAGATGAAATAACTTAGGCCTTTACATCTATATTATATGATTTATACAGCGTCAGGAGGCAACCTATGCCTACACTTAACGGGACGCTGTAGTGCCTGGGACATTGTTTGAGATGGAATAGGCTTGCCCAGCACCTAAACCATCCTCTCAGCTTAATCAGCCTGGTTTAGAGTTTTACGGGGAAACTATCAATCCCTCAGGAATAAAATTTATATGGGACCACCTCTGGAGTATACCCTTTCAAACATAAAAAGAATTTTGAAAATCGGTCAACAAATGGCGGAACAATCGCGTAACAAGATACAAAAAAAAAAAAAACATACAGACGAATTGAGAACCTCCTCCTTTTTGAAGTCGGTTGAAAATAAAAATGTATTGTCAACCTTTGTGTCACATTGGGCGTGTTCTACGAGTACCAGCTCGATACTCGACTCTTTCCCGATTATAACACCAGGAATCCTAATGCGAGATCAAATACATAACATGTTACCTTGGTTTAATTTAACTGTACACAAAAACTCCTCAAGTACGGGACTGCGGGTGTCCAGGCATCTATTAATCATATACTTGTTAACTAGGACAAAGAATACATAATAGTTGCAGCGTATAATTTGAACTACGAATGATGTGAAAGTGGAGGCTGATTCGCAAATCAGAAAGCTTTTTAAGTTTTTACCATTCTAATTCAACCAGTCACCAATGTTGTGCAAGTCTATAAGTTATGTCATTATATCCTATGAAGCAAGCACGTTTTTCATTGAAAAAATCATTTATTACCTACATTATGAAGAAAGTATATTCGTAAAAAGTACGGATCTGGATTTATTTATGATATATGTATGTTACGTACTTCTATGACCTCAAATACAATTTTGCAACCAATAGTTACCAAAGGTTAGGTAATAAAAACTGGCACTAATCAACTTTTGTTGGTCTTCTAATTAATGTCTAAGTATTTTAGGATAAAACTTACTTCTTTTATAACATTAGTTACTGCGAATCTATTTACGATAATAAAAAATAGTTATCGTTACGTCTTTTTGTGTTAGCATAGATCTCGGGCGTATAAAAAAATTATGGTCTGTGTCTAAAAGGTTATAAAACAAACTTTTTGTATATAACCTTCTTAGTTCGATTAATAAGTATGCGATGTATGCGTTTTTAAAAACATAAATACGACTTTTTATCTTAAAACAGCTCTATAAAAACCAAGATTTTCAGAATGCGAAATTGTATAGTTTTTATAGCTCTTACTGCAAATCTTCTTACGTCTAGGTCTTCACCTTACTTTCTTTCTTTCGTAGTATCTTGAACTTTAACTAGTGCATACGTTTATCAAGCGCTTATCAAACAGCTTGAGTTTGTAATTTGGTTGCGCCGTTGTAGTGACCTAAAAATGTAATGTGGGTCGTCTTAACGAGGTGGTCCAACATTGAGTGCTACGAGTCAGAGAATCACCGAAGATTATCAGTTGCGTTGGCAATGAAAGCAGATAGAACTTTTTTAAATCATTAAGTCCTTTTCGCTTAGCAAATATAGAGAAATCGAACCACACGAATTGGGTAAGATGACGACTGATGCTGTAGCTAGTTTAGAATAAGTAGCAAGGTAAAACCTCTTAAGTGTAGTAGAATAAACAAGGTATCAGAATAAACTCGTATGAAACCCGCACTCCGCCGACCTTTCCTGTAGGTCGATGCCTAGATTTTTTGCGTGCGTGACCTGAACCAGTCTTGACTCTCGATCTAACAATACTCTTCCAGAATAGCTTACAGTAACTACGCAGTGAAACACAGTTTAGCTGTTAGTTTGTATGACCCACGCCACAGATGGTGTACCAGTTTGTATGTCATTGGGTTCAACGATTGCTGTTGTTCCAAGAAACAGTGGCTTACTTGTTTGCCCTTGTACAATCGGCTACCCTGAGAGCGCCATTGTTCTAAACTAGGGATGTGAATTGTCAACTGATCTTGAAAAACATTGTGGAAAGTTGATTTTAATAAAGATAGCTTTTTAATCCTGTTGTATTTTGTAAATATGTATTTGTAAATATATGTAAAATGTAGTAGCTTAGTTTCTGTAAATAAACAAATCTATAGTATTTACTAAAGAATTAGAATACTTAGGTAACTTACCAATAAAATAACGCCTAGTTAAAAGCTTCCTCCTCATGAATTGTCCAGTCAGAACCCTTGATATTTTTTATATTTTTTTTTTATTTTACTTACTACTACTCAATAGAATGTTCATTATGTTTAACTCGAAACACAATGCTTCATCACATCAGTGGAAAGTTTTTTACGTAGTTTCACGAACGTTCAAAGAACCTATTGAAAATTATATTTCATTTACTTACCAACCTTCTGGGTACAAGCTTAGGGAGGCCAGCAATGGGTGAAGTCTGTGGATGATGATGATGATATCCTAATCATCACAATTTATGCACTTTGTGCTAGTAGTTATGGTTTCAAGGCTCAAAATAATAGCCTACTTTAAGGTTTCTAGCCATTAAATCAACATTTGACCCTTCTCACCTCAATTTTACTACTTTTGCTTGCAATTAAGCTGTACTAGACCACCGATAAGACATTAATAATTCCTATCTCACAGAATCTTTTTTTTTATTTATCTATGGGTTTTGTTGCTTAGCGACCACATCACCCATAATGAAACAAAATTACAACTTAAAATCATAATAAATTCTACTGAATGCCTGCCCCCGTTTTGACGCATGATTACAGACATTACTTAATACTTAGGGCTAGTTTCACCAAACTTTATCTAACAGAGCGTTAGTTAATTTGACATCAAATTAAGTAAGAGAAATAACAACGGATTAAATATTTAACAGACTGTTAAGATTGCTTTGTGCTCCATCATGCTCTAACAAAGGAATATCTTCATTAACAAGCCGCTAAATCTAATCGCTGGTCGGCGGCCCGTTAGCTAACTAGCAGTTGACATCGTAGAAAATTAAAAATATGTCACAACAACCAAAAATCCGAGAGTGACAGAGAGCCGTTTGTCTGCGCAGAACACAATTTTGTATGAAAAAGCGTTCACTGCGCTGACAAACGGCTAACGGCCGATTTTTTAACCAGCTGTTAAACTTGACTTTGGTGAAACTGGCCCTTAGGATACTACATACAGGATCACGGTTACTCGATATTTCTTCGGCAGAGAGTATCTACCTATACTACAACTTGGGTATCGAATTAAAAGCTCAGCCACATCCCTATTCTAGCTCGTACACTACTGCTAATGTTTACATACTTCGGTTACGTTTCAGTTTACTGTAGTATAATGCGGTGGACATGACTTCGCGCACGTAGCCTCAGATTATTTACAGTGTATATTAGTACTATAAGCATTCTGTTATCTTTACTTACTCGAGAACCTACGTAATTATTGTATTGATTGCTGGTATTGTTTATCATAACTGACGGCTACAACAACCTGTGATCCTAATCAAAATTATGTTGAAAAGCACATTTATCTTAACCTTTCTTTTTCCTTTCTTAATCTCTTTTCTTTCTTTCTTTGATAAACTTCTGTTTGATTTATTCTGGTTTAGGTATCTGAATTTATAACTCTGCTCACCTAAACCATAATTTTTTAGTCTTTCATAAACTTTCGCGATCACTATTCGCGTGCCCGTGTTACAACACAGGCGAAACGTCGGGAAATAAAATAAGGTACGCGATAAATCCCGTTTCAAAAATACGTAGTAATAATAAACCATTATTATCTTTATTCTTCGTTTATTAGGTACCTATTATTAGCATAAAAATTTGCAAAGTTTGCATTGGGACCTGTCTCTTAGTGACTGTACCGACTCCATAAAGATCTTCAAAGTATCTTAAAAAACTAGATTTTCGCAAATGTCTACTATGTTGTATTTAGCGTGCCTGCGTGTCATAGTTGTTTCCTTCATACTAACTATGAGTTACTTTTCTGTGCAGATCTGTCAAAGAACCATAACTGTTAATTAACATAAAAATTTGCAAAGTTTGCATTGGGACCTGTCTCTTAGTGACTGTACCGACTCCATAAAGATCTTCAAAGTATCTTAAAAAACTAGATTTTCGCAAATGTCTACTATGTTGTATTTAGCGTGCCTGCGTGTCATAGTTGTTTCCTTCATACTAACTATGAGTTACTTTTCTGTGCAGATCTGTCAAAGAACCATAACTGTTAATTAACCATATCAGCAATAACTTTACACTACAAATGGTGTCTGAGAATACCACTTAAGTGCTCATCAGGAAGATGTTTACGATGTTAGTTTGACAGGGATGAATTACAGCATAAATGCATATCTTAAACTGTCACAACCCAAGTCTCAAAAGATTTTCTTTCTATACTTTTTTAATAAGTAAGATTTTCTATACTTTTAATGCGTATATATAAACAAATAAGTAGACACTATGACCAACTATAACTATAAGTAGACCCCGACGGTATGACTCCTGTCCCTTGGGAGAGGGGAAGGCCTTTGGTGTGGGACGCTACTTGCATAGACACCCTTGCGCTTTCACATCTACCGGGGACTTCCGTTAGGCCTGGCGCGGCGGCAGATTTGGCTGAGGATCTCAAAAGGTGCAAATATATAAATCTTGATAGGGTTTACGGACACGGAAATAGGTCCATGGGGTTCTGGAGCCCTTCGGGTTTTCAAAATTCTTTCAGGGCGTTTGGTCGAAGCGACGCGTGATCCGAGAGCTGGCACATTTTTGGCTCAAAGGTTCAGCATTGCCATCCAGCGTGGTAATGCCGCCAATGTTTTGGGCGCGCTTCCGACTGACAGTGACCTGGATCAGCTGAGCTATCTATAGATCGTTTCTAACGATCCTTAGATAGCTTGACTAATCCTGTTGTATTTTTATAAATATATGTAAAAAGATAATGTAGTAGCTTAGTTTCTGAAAATAAAAGTGTTCATATATGAGTATAAAAAAATAGACACTTATCAATAAGAGAACTTATTTCAGAGGTCAATATAGTAACAACAACAGCTCTGATTAATTATTATGACTAGTTTTAATTTAAGTGATAATTTTAGTAGCATGATAGCTATTATAAAAAAACAGCCATTAGAATTTGTAGGTAAGTGCTGATAGTATCGATAACTTATCAGTTAAGATGTTTACTACTAGTTACTATACTGACATCGCTTCTATCAATCTAGGTCAATCTATAGGATACTAAGGGTATTATCAATGGTAAACCACTTAGGACTGTTTGTTTTTTGTATATTTTATCTGTAAACATGATGCACCTGTGTAGACTAATGATTAGGGATTAACGACTGTAACGTATGCATAATGAAGCAACCATTTTGTAAATTTGTTGTAAATGAAGAACGATCATGAATCCTTAACTCTGGGAAGTTTGTAAGTTTGGATGTTTGATACTGTTTAATATTAAAAAAAAAATACATAAAACTTGGAACTAAAAACTAGATCTATCTAGTTTTTTAAGAAATTAAATTCTATTACTAGGGTATGGACTGGATAAAATGATGTTTATTTTCACTGATCAAGCGAACCACAGCCTTATTGATTATTCATTACAAATATTACAAAACACTGACCTTAGTTTTGAAATAAATGATTTATTATAACTAATATTAAGATCAACTGATAATATAAATTTAATAGTAGAAGCAGGTAGCCAAACTTGCAATAAATCACCTCATCGTATCAAATTAGAACACCTTATCATTAATTTTGTTTGCCCATAATGACAAACACACCTATATACAGTTCTTCCAACGGATCTAGGCATTCGTGAAGTTAGCCGTTTGTCTGCGCAGAATACAATTTTGTATGAAAAAGCGGTTACTGCACAGACAAACGGCTATCTTCACGAAAGCCTAGATCCGTTGGAAGAACTGTACTCAATTTATAAAGTACTGTTGATAAGCCAATGAGATATAGGTACCTTTTTGATGTATTTTATTAATTGAGCAGATATATATATTTTTTTATGAGAATCACGTAATAATGCATCGTCATCACATTCTGTTTTTTACTGACTATCTAACTCCAAGAAGGTTTGAAAAAGAAAATGTATTTTACTCTAAGGTCAACTGAGATACTACGATATTTTGCGATCTTTATTTTTATCGATAATTATGTCGTTTTGCTACAAGAGTGTTCTGATTGGTGCCTCTTAACATTAGTTTCGTCTGTAGGTATTTAGCTTGTTGTAACCTCACTTCTTCGATTCCAAGGGAAGAATAAATTTATTTACAGAAACTAAGCTACTACATTGTTCAGTACCTACAGCGCCATCTTTTGGTCGGTCGATGGAGGAACTGCGTGTGACGGTTTGTAATAGCCGTCTCAGCTGTCAAACGTCAAAGTCATGATGACAGGTGCCATACATGATTGATGTCATTCAACTAGTGAATGATTTAATATGGAATCAAGTCTTCAAGCAAGGAACCAATCAATTTTTGACAGATAAGCGTCAAACTCTTCAAGCCTCAAGAAATGCTAACGTGGTTTTTTGCGTATAATAACGGTCAATTCTACAACTTCAGAAAATAAAAATATCGTAGAAAATATAGTTTTTTCATCATAGAAGCATACATCCCACGTTCCTGCACAAACATTGGACCTTCGGAGCCGGACTAAAGATCAAACCAGACGAATACGAAGGCGTGGATTCGAGAGCCATCAAAAGCGAACGGTCAGGATATCCTATCTTTTACCCATCCTTTCCCTGAACTGTGTTAAAATATTTTATTGTGTGCATTCCAGTTGCTGTGCGTGGCCTAGCGGGTGCCAGCTGATCGGTGCCGTGTGGTGTAAGGTGTTGCTTGCGTGAGTACCTACTTTCCGTCCTCTCATTCCCACCAATATGACTGAGGAAAATTCAAAATTAACTGTTCCTTCTCGTTCTCCTACTAGGACTAGGTCTAAAGACGAATACCTATCCGAGTTAAAGAAACAAAGGGGTCATTTAAAAGGGCGGTTGACACAATTTAAAAAGTTCGTTGACTCATTTAGTGGTGCTAGTTTGACAAAATTACAGGCAGCAGAATTAAAATTACGATTAGATTCAGCTAGTGAGTGTTTTAGTAAATTCAATAATCTAGGAAGCGATATAGAATTGTACTCAGTAGCTGAAGATATTCCTAGTCATTTCGAATACATTGAGTCAGTAGAATCTTTGTATTTTAGCACAATGGCTTCGGCCAAATGCCTAATCGAAAGTTGTGAGACTAGTGATAATTCGAAAATTACTAAGTGTAGTCATGTAGCCACGGAAGGTTCAACACTATCACACGTTAAATTGCCGTATATTAAATTAGCCACCTTCAGTGGAATGTACGATGAATGGTTAGAATATAGAAATTCTTACATTACAATGATTCATAATCGTATGGATCTAGACGCGATTCATAAGTTCCATTATCTGAGATCTTCACTCAGCGGTAGTGCATTGCAGGTGATTAGTGCATTAGAGTTCACTGCGTCTAATTACATTCACGCATGGGAGCTGTTAGAAAATAGGTTCCATAATCACAGGCTTCTAATACATAATCACATAAAGTCCCTGTTTAATATTGCATCTTTAAAACAGGAGTCAGCAGTGCAGATTAGGAAACTTATAGACACAGTTCTGAGGAATTTACGAGCTCTAAAAACATTAAACGAACCTACTGAGTCTTGGGACACGTTAATTATATATTTAATCGTTTCCAAGTTGGATTCCTCCACAGAACGAGAGTGGGAGAACCATAAAGGGTCCCTAGATTCTAACGTTAAAGGTCTGAAGTTAGAAAACCTTCTAACATTTTTACGAAACAGGGCGGATATGTTAGAGATGATAAATGCGAATCATACGAAATTGCAAGGTAGGCCTAGTAGTGCAGCGAACAATGATACTACTAAGAATGCTCATCAAGTCCACAGCTACGTGTCGACTTCGAATGATGACGTCTCTAAAGGCAAGCCGTTTAACAAAATGTCTAAAGCGAAACAAAGTTGTGTAAAATGTAACGGTAAACACAGTCTTTATGCGTGCTTTAAATTCCTAAACTTATCAGTTAATGATAGGATTATATTCGTGAATGAGAATAAGTTATGTATCAATTGCTTGAGGTCAGGACACTCGTTCAATGATTGTCGCTTCGGATCTTGCATGCAATGTAAGCGAAAACATAACAGTTTACTTCACCTAGACGAGCAGGACGAGAGTAGTAGCTATGCGAATGTGTGTGTGGAGCAGCTTCCTACATGCGCTACTACATCTACAGCTTTGCATGCATCAGCTGACTGCGCCGCGACCGAGACGGCCAGTTCAAGCTTATCATTAAATCAGGTTTTGCTTTCTACAGCTTTGATTGAGGTAGCCGATCAGAACAACAAATTTCATGTTGCACGAGCTCTTCTTGATAACGGTAGTCAACATAGCATAATCACTGAGAAATTATCGAAACGTTTAAATGCGCCTTATTTACAGTCCACAGTATGTATATCAGGAGTGGGGAATAACCTCACACATGCGAATAATTTATGCGATATAATGATGCGCTCTAAAACAAGTGACTATAAAATGCGATTAACTTGTTTAGTGCTACCATCTATAACTCCCTGCTTGCCGTCAACAAGCATTGAGTTCGACTACGTAACTATACCTGACAATATTCGACTTGCTGATCCTCAGTTTGCTACGTCATCAGAAATAGATTTGTTGATTGGAGCTGATAAATTCTGGGAGCTTTTATACGAAGATAGGATAAGACTACCTAACGGTCCATTTTTGCAAAATTCTAAGTTGGGTTGGTTGATTTCGGGTCCTATAAATAAAAAGCACATCACACAAGGTCAGGTTCAGTGCAATTTCACTGTGACATTAGACGAAAGGTTACGTAAGTTCTGGGAAATCGAAGATTTACCTCATCAGGTAGATAGGGCTTTCACTCAAGACGAACGGAAATGTGAGGACCTATTTATTAAAACCACAAAACGCGAAAAAGATGGTAGATTTTCGGTTTGCATTCCGCTAAGGGAACCAGCTGATACGCTAGGTGATTCCTATAAGTTAGCGAAAAAGCGTTTTTTGGCACTAGAACGGAAACTCGACCGTTTGCCACTGTATAAACGTATGTACTGTGATTTCATGCGCGAATACGAAGCGTTAGGTCATATGACCCGCGTAAATACCTATAGTGAGCCTAGTTTCTTCTTACCTCACCACGGAGTTTATAGGGAGCATAGTAGCACTACAAAACTACGTGTAGTATTCGACGGCAGTGCAAAAACTACATCACAAAAATCATTAAACGATATTCAATTAGCAGGGCCTGCTCTGCAAAACGATATATTTTCTATATTACTACGTTTCAGGCAATATAGATATGTAGCATGCGCAGATGTAGAAAAACTCTTTAGGCAAGTTCTCATTCAGCCTCAATTTAGGTCATTGCAAAACATTGTTTGGCGCGAAAACCCTACTGATGAGTTATGTATCTATCAGCTTAACACCGTAACCTACGGAACGTCATCAGCTCCTTATCTTAGTATGCGCTGCATTCGACAATTAGCATTGGAATGTGAAGATAAGGAAATAGCTCGTATTATAAAAGAGGATTATTTTGTAGATGATCTATTGACTGGACATGATAGTTACGAAAGTTTAATGTGTATTTGCGAGAAAATATCAAACATAATGTTATCTGGTTGTTTTCCTTTGCGTAAATGGACTTTTAACTTCGATCCCATACATCATAGTAAAGATCTATGTATATCTGAAGGGCTTATGCAAAATAAAACTCTCGGACTTGGTTGGTATAATGATAGTGATCAGTTTCATTTTACATCAAAACTCGACACAAAGTGTGACGCATCCACTTTAACTAAACGCACAATGTTATCAATAATCTCTCAGATTTACGATCCGTTAGGTATACTTGCTCCAGCCGTGATTATGTCAAAAATATTGTTGCAAAAATTATGGCTCTGTAAAATCGATTGGGATACTCCTGTGTCAACAGAAATCGCGTTGGACTGGAGTAATTTCATTAAAACATTGTTTTGCTTAAACGAATTGAGGGTTCCTAGACAGATAAAGGGTCCGAATGATGATCATGTGGAATTACATATTTTTTCTGATGCGAGTCAACAAGCTTACGGTGCGTGCGCGTACGCACGTACCTACAGTAACGATACAGATATAACCATAAGATTAATATGCGCTAAAAGTAAGGTCGCTCCTATAAAGACGATAAGCATCCCACGTCTTGAACTATGCGGTGCACTTATAGGTGCTAGGTTGTATAAGAAAATAATTGATTCTTTACGCCTGACTTTCACTAAAGTTTACTTCTGGACGGACTCCACTATAGTTATGGGTTGGGTTCGTATGTCACCTCATTTACTGAAAACTTTTGTTCAGAATCGAGTTACAGAAATAAATGAGTTAACCGGGGATTCTGTATGGTTACATGTAAACAGTAAGGATAACCCTGCTGATTTACTATCGAGAGGACAAAACCTAGACTTATTAATAAATTCCGATCTATGGTGGAACGGTCCCAGTTTTTTAAAATCTCACGATTTAAAATGTAAAAATAAAAATGATGCGAATAATAACGAAATAAATTCTAATTTACCCGATCTGCGAACAATAACGGTAAGTCATGTCATCCATTCATCCACATGGGGCCAAGAAATTTTTCTTTATGAAAGGTATTCGTCATTCGAAAGATTAAAACGTGTAGGTGCGTATGTACTACGTTTTATTCATAACTTGCGTACGGCGCGCGATCGCTCACAAAGCTACAGAACCGGTTTGCTATCAGTTGCTGAATTGCAAAACGCTCAACGCGCTATAGTTAGATGCGTACAGATGCAGTCCTTTCCAGACGTGTATTCTTGTTTACAAAATAACTTACCTTTGAAAGATAATAAGCAGTTTAAGCGTGTGTTGGGTCTTAATGTTTTTATGGATAAACATGAATTGATTAGAGTCGGTGGTCGTATTGGAAATGCGTCTAGTTTTGATTACGATAAAAAACATCCAGTTTTATTATGTGCAAAACATCATTTTACGCTTTTATTATTCAGATGTGAACACAAAAGGTTATTACACGGCGGACCTTTACTTCTTCTGTCTAACATACGTGAATGCTGGTGGCCATTGGGTGCAAGGAACTTGGCTAAGAAAGTTACTCATGAGTGTGTGACCTGCAATCGATTTAAAGGTAAAACTTTATCACCTATAATGGGTAACTTACCGAATGAGCGTCTAGAACCTGGTTTCCCATTCATTCGTACCGGGGTAGATTACGCTGGGCCAATTTCAATATTAAATCGAAAGGGACGAGGTGCTCAACTTTCCAAAGGCTACATTGCTTTATTTATTTGTTTAGTTACGCGAGCAATACATCTAGAACTGGTAACTAGTCTCACAACAAACGATTATCTTCTTTCTTTAAAACGATTTATAAGTCGTCGAGGTAAACCTAATATTATCTTATCAGATAATGGAACTAATTTCGTAGGTTCTAAAAAGGAACTTTCCTCCTTTTTAAATAAATCCACTCAAACAAACGTTATTGATTCCCTCTCTAATGACGGAATTAAATTATTATTTACGCCTCCCTATTCTCCTCATATTGGTGGTTTGATGGAGCGGGGAGTACGCTCTTGTAAGTTTCATCTACGGCGAGTAGTTGGTAACGCTAGGTTGACGTACGAGGAGTTCAGCACAGTTTTAACACAGATCGAGGCTGTCCTGAATTCCCGTCCATTATCACCTATGTCCACAGATCCAAACGACTTGTCCCCACTTACCCCAGCTCACTTCCTGATCGGACGTCCGCTGGTGGCTCCTGCATGCGAAGACCTGGCAGCCAGAACGACGGCAACGCTAACTCGATACCATCGAGTCGAACAACTGCGGCAGCACTTCTGGCGGCGCTGGTCCAAAGAGTACGTGGCGGAACTACAGACAAGGACGAAGTGGAAATCCAACAAAGACGACATAGCCATGGATACGATGGTCCTGATTAAGGAAGACAACATGCCACCTCTCAGATGGAAACTAGGTCGCATTATACGCGTGTTCCCAGGCAACGACGGCGTTTCCCGTGTCGCTGACATACGGACTGCAACTGGCGTCATCCGGCGGTCATTTGCGAAGATCTGCCCGCTGCCTGCGCAGCCGGAGGATCCGACTTCCTGATGTTTTGATTGAAATCAGAAGCTTTCAAGGCCGGCGGTATGTTCAGTACCTACAGCGCCATCTTTTGGTCGGTCGATGGAGGAACTGCGTGTGACGGTTTGTAATAGCCGTCTCAGCTGTCAAACGTCAAAGTCATGATGACAGGTGCCATACATGATTGATGTCATTCAACTAGTGAATGATTTAATATGGAATCAAGTCTTCAAGCAAGGAACCAATCAATTTTTGACAGATAAGCGTCAAACTCTTCAAGCCTCAAGAAATGCTAACGTGGTTTTTTGCGTATAATAACGGTCAATTCTACAACTTCAGAAAATAAAAATATCGTAGAAAATATAGTTTTTTCATCATAGAAGCATACATCCCACGTTCCTGCACAAACAACATATTTACATATATTTACAAAATACAACAGGATTAGTCAAGCTATCTAAGGATCGTTAGAAACGATCTATAGATAGCTCAACTGATCCAGGTCACTGTGAGTCGGAAGCGTGCCCAAAACACTGGCGGCATTACCACGCTGGATGGCAATGCTGATCCTTTGAGCCAAAAATGTGCCAGCTCTCGGATCACGCGTCGCTTCGGCCAGACGTTTTCTAAATTCTTCTTGCGAAGACTTCCTACATATAAAAGTACCAACCTATCTATTTTTGATATGAATTTAATGAGCTCTTGATATTTGGGTCGAAGCCATTGAACCTACTTGAGATAGACGCAGCATAAACAATAGTTAGTGCCGTTTGAGTTGTATAAATGTTGTTTTATCTTTAAAGAGGTCGACCTGTTGAAATACGTTATGGGCTCGAGTGAAATAGATGCCGAAAGCATCACCTTTGCCAATAGGCTATCCTACATGTACGTGAGATTTTACGATGTTTTATTCTCTTACATGAATAAAAAAGACTTGTTTTTACAAAATAGAACTTTAGCAGTGTTCTGAGATAAAAAGGACCCACACGAGAAGCATCAAGTTTCAGCCTTATCTTTACAACCAAAGGAGTAACGTATTCTTTTTTATTTTGCACTATAAGCAAAATTCTTGTGTAAACTTTACATAGGCATAATTTGAAGTCTTATTCTGGAACGTAGAAATATTGCATGAATTGAGAAATGTGAGAAGTGTGGTTTAATACTTAATAAAAAAAAAATGATACATTAATACTTAGTCCAAATGCTTTGTGGTACTAAGTCGTTTCCAACTCTGGTTTGGTTCACTAGTGAGACTAAAGTAGTTTTAAGACACGTACAATCGTTCGTTAGCTCTCTAAAGTAGCTACGTAGAACCCATTTTTGATGACGCCTAAAATCGTGCTATCTTGCTTACTCTACCAAACCTACGCAATCGTCTATTGCACCTGAGCTAAAGATCCGTTGTGCTTAGTATACGTGGCTGTTACTATAATGCGAGGGCTTGGTTCAAAAGCATTGATTTGTTACATCGTAAGTGTAATGTTACCCAGAAAGTAAAAGTAACCACTGACAGATATTTTCAGCTGATTAGTTCTACTTGGTGACTGTACCTACCTAAATAAAAAATTACTAGTACCTACCTACCTAGGTTACTATTATTTCGTTCGCAGCGAATAAATTCACAAACATAACATTTATTTTATTTTATCAACCGACTTCAAAAAAGGAGGAGGTTCTCAAGTCGTTTTTTTTTTTTTTTTTTTTATCTTGTTACGCGATTGTTCCGCCATTTGTTGACCGATTTGCAAAATTCTTTTTATGTTTGAAAGGGTATACTCCAGAGGTGGTCCCATATAAATTTTATTCCTGAGGGATTGATAGTTTCCCCGTAAAACTCTAAACACCTTCCCTCCTAGCCATGTCACAAATAGAAATCGAATCGACAGCTGTCGCCCTGAGTCACACCGCGTTTCGAGTCAAACATTGAAGTCGGTTTTCTTTTTAGTTTTAAAACGTAATTATTTTTATTTTATTTATCAAGGATACCCAACTCGGGTACCTTACATACAAGAGTTAAAACAAAATGGTCTAAGTATTCCCATAATTACAGGGTATCACAACATGCGTAAAAGAGGACACAACAACTTATTTCTAGATAGGTTTGCATTAAGTATAATAATATGCTTATCACTCATGCGACATTTTATTGTGTACCTAAGCAAGAACAGTCCATGGCCCACACATTAATTTCTATTTGCTAGATGTGCTAATGAATTGATGACGATATGAAATTAGATCATGTCTACCACGCATGCAGTCACCATCGCAATTACCTAATTGATTTACTAGGGAATTGAGTTGGTGGTGTGATTTTAATGAATACAATAACTACAAAATTTTTGGGCTAATTAAAAAACAAAACGAAACAGGATCATGTCCAGTGATGTCCAGCCCAGGCAAAATGTCTACTATCAGATATAGCGATTGTTCCATTGGACATGCTTAGAGAATAGATACCTATTTTGCCGAATGTAGAGTGGTAGTAGAGTCACGGTAGAGTGCTCGTTTTCAGCCTTAAAATGCTACAAAACAAAATCGTGAATAATGGAATAGTTGAGGGAAATTAAACATTTCGTGTGAGCATTACACGAGTACAAAGTGTTTTACATTAAAGATTATCCGAGAGAGTAATAATGCAACTTAACTACCTGACTATATATACAATATAGTCTATGTACTATATAGAAAGCACCTGTTGGAAAACAAATTGTCCATTGTGAGAGTGGTCACTTTAGCATATCAATTACGTCTGTGGTACGGAAGCCCATTAATTGATTAGTGGCTATAACCATTTATACTGACTAACGGCAAACTAATGGAAACCAAGCTATAGTTGTTCATCAATTTGTGTTTCAACAAAGAAAATAAAAGAAATCGCTAGCTTTTAACAGAAACTAAGCAATTAAGTAAGTACATTAATAACATTTACTAAATAAAAAAGAATCAGCGAAGATATAAATATCGTTAAAAACTATCTAGAGATAGCTCAATTGATCCTGAGCCTATAGACAAAGTAACAATCGATTGTCGAAAGCGAAGGTAGAAAAGTCCAATTGTATGGAAGTAATCATCAATGTTGTCGATATGTTGATGGGAACGAACTGTAAGTACATTATCCGTTGACAACAGATCACGTGACATATTTAGGGCACAAGTCAACCCCATATTTTTTTTACTTTTCCACCTTCGCCTTCGACAGTCGATTGTTACATTGACTACAGGCGCAGGTGACTACCAGTCGGAAGCGAGCTCAGATAATTTTTTCATATAACTTCGTGTTGAAACTGCTTTACTAGCGTGAAATGAAAACCATAACAAACCAAGGTAGGTTTATTACACCACTTTCATAAGGAGAAATAAAATGAAAGTAATTCGTAACAATAAGGTGTGATCATTTTGTTATTGTGGGCATTCAAAGTTATGTAATCTACCCACCTAGTCAAGTCACCCACATAAAAAGTGTAGGAGTACTTTCGTTGTAGCTTTTGTACTAAAACAACTGATACGGATTTGTTGAAAGTACCTATCACGGTTAAATATTTTTATCTATTTTATTTATTGTTTATTTAAATGCACCTACTCTTGCACGCAAAATTTTGATAATGTTAGTATGTAATAAAAACGGCCACTATAAACTTTAAAGTAAGTAAATATATGTGGTTCCGTGGCCGAGCGGTTGAAGGCACTCCGGCTTAAGGAGGATCGTCTGATCGTCGCGGGTTCTAATACCGTCGGAATCCAAAATTTTGATAAGACATTTCATTTTCGCAATGAAATACCTATGTGTGGTATAACACTTTAAATTAAGAAAATATAGGTATATATAATTGTTTTTATCGACAACAAAACATCTGTTTTTCTGTAGTTTCGGGGATTTCCCATGCAAGAAGTGGGTAGCGTCAATAGGCGGTAATCATGACACGTGTTGGAAGTAGGTAGAAGTTACTTTAGCTAAACATGGTGATATTTTTAAATATCGCGGAATTTATAAGATTAATTTGGGCGTCAGAATCATCATTCAAAACTATCAGTTGTATGATGAGTACCTCAACGACTTTGGAACCTCTGATCCATAGTCCGATGCATGCTAATATGACCTTTATTTTGTTGGTGAAAGGTTTACAATCACAAAAACGAAATGTAACCACATAGAAACTGTTTATTCTGTGTCATATACCAGATTTGAATTTAAAGCAGTCTTGAATGTGTATTAGATTTATTGACTGAGTCTATTTAATTGAGAGACAGGTGTGCTTGATTGATTAGCCTTCTTTTCTCCGGATGAAGCTAGAGTTTACAAGCTTTGGCTTGAGTCTTGAGTACCGTTGAAAATTATCTACGGGAGGTATTCGAACGAAGTTCCTTTTTGGACAGTAACGGATGGGGGCTAGACGAAAAAAGTGTTCGATTTTTGCGTCACGACCCATGTATATGTCAAATCGTCACAGTGCGAAGTGTACTCACGTACTTTTTTATGTTGACTTCGATAACTAAGTGGTGGCCGGTTGGGATAGTGCTCTATCGATGTCATGGATTTGTGGTTGTGAATCATTCCATGATATCTTTTTCAGATGAAGTTTAAATATAGTAGACGGTACGTCGGTACGGGGTGTAGGGGGGGCCCTACCATCTCGCTCCCCAAGCCAACCTCACCTGCACGTGGTGCACCCTGCTGAATTACAAACGAGTCTCTGGCGACTCACCGAGACGCACTGGCCAGCGTGGTGTTTTAAGGCTAAAACCCCTCATTCATTATGAATCACGCCAATATAGTACGGCCCTCAGTCCCCGGCAGCCCCGCTATTCCGAGTTCTGGCAGCGGCTCCGGTTCCGGCGGGGCAGAGGGTGCGAAGAATCCCCGGAAGTTTTCCAGCTGCCAACACACGATGAAAGGCGGTGGGAAAACATTGGGTTCGACTGGCACAGGAGCGGAAGCAGTGGCGTGAAAATGAGGAGGCCTATACTCAGCAGTGGGTGGATGTGGGCTGATTAGATAGATAGATAGACGGTACGTATAGTCAGCGTCACCAAATTGGTAACCCCTAGACAGTTTGTATCTGCCCGCCTCAAACGAGGAAGTTACTAATTGGTGACGCTAATTATTATTCTACAACAAGGGTACCTAGTGTTTTGATGTTGTACCTACTGTAATTAAGACCATGTGCACTCTAAATAATGAAACATAGTGATAGTTTTGGGCCATGTCTAAATACATACTAGCATTTACCAACATTTTGTAAAAGTTTCCATTCCATACGTGAAAGGTTGCGCCCCTCGCCGTTTATTAAAATACTCACTAGTGTAGATAATCACGATGCTGATGTGTTAATCATGAATAAACTTCATCATTTTAATACCATTTGATTGAACATGAAATAATAATAAAAATATACGGGCTTCAACTGGGTAAAAGTGGTTTAAGCCGGATACCGGATAGTTAAAAGATATCCGTTGCGTTTCTAGTTTACTAATCACTTAAGTATGTACCTACCTACTTATTTAGGTATTTCTGTAAATGTTTACCTTTTATTTCTATTCTACTTATTAACTACACACCTTGAAATTTATTTTCTTCATAGTTAATGCTACCTATCTTCTTTTAAATAATACCACTGTCTGTGGAGGTAGTTTAAGTACATTGCTTAACAGTAAAGTTAAAAATAAATAATAATAAAATAAATAATGCTAGACTTTTTCACACAGCATCATCTTGCCCCAAAGTAAGCAGAGCTTGTGTTATGGGTACTAGATGATTGTTATACTACTTATATACTTTTTGTTTGTAAATACATACTTACATATTATACACAGAAACACTCAGATCCGACACAAATATTTATAGATCATACAAATTTTGTTCCCGCCACGGGGACCTAACCCGCAACCTTTTGTGTCGTCGATTCGACTATAAATTATTGAAATATCAAGGCACCTAAAAGTTTTCGTGACCTAACTGATCCACACACAGCCGAAATTTAAGTCCTAGAAAAATGAAACTGAGGTTTCCTCTTATCCATACTATCAATACCAATATTATAAATGTGAAAGTAACTGTCAGACAGACAGTCTGTTTGTTACCTTTTCACGCCCAAACAGCTGATGAATGAACAGATAAATAAAAATAAAATAAATAAATAATGCTGGACTTTTCACACAGCATCAACTAGCCCCAAAGTAAGCAGAGCTTGTGTTATGATTAGACTGTTTGGCATGGATAAAGTTAGTATCTCAGAGAAGGACATTTAGGCTACTTTTAACCCGAAAAAATGAAGCTCGTGAAAAATCGTCACACCGCGGGAGCGCAGCTAGTGGTTTATAAACCTGATGTAAACAAGCAAGGACTAGAGTCGCATAAAAACCAATTTATTGAACCCATTAGACTTCTGCTAATCTTTGTCTTTTCTACAAAGCACACCGCCTGATGTTCTCCGTATTCTCAACATTAGCATAAGAGCTTTGAAAAGGAAATGATCTTAAGACCCACCGCAATGCCATGACAACGAGTTTACTAGGAATCTGCCATAATTCATCAGTGTGATGAGCGAATTGAGTTTGAGCTAATGTCGGTCCCTACCCAGAGTCACTAACGTCTACTTATATCCGTTGCTTAGTAGGTAATGGTTTTATATGGATAACCTTTATTTACTAAGAAACGATTTAGGTTCTTAGCTGTTAGAATAGAATATAATAATATTTATTGAAAAAGAAGAACACAATAACTGTTATTTAAATGTAAATAAGGTTAGTTTGACATAAAATCTACATCATATCATGTTAGTGACTCTGAGTGCGGCTGTAAGAGAATAAGAACTTTCTGAGCAAAGTAGTGTAATACGCACAACTGATCTTCGTCTCTAGTTAGGTGCTCTAAACGATTGCGCAGGTTTGGTAGAGTAAGCGAGATAGCACAATGCAACAAACTAAGCGAGTGAGTGAGGCAGCTATACAAAGCTGTCTTCGTTTTTAGGTGCCATTAAAAATGGGTTCTGCGCAGCTACTTCAAAGAGACAAAGATTGGCTGTGCGTATTGTAAATAAATGTTGGTGGATATTATTAACAGTCCCATTATTTTGAAATAGGAATTTACTGACTTCAAAACATGGAGACCGTTAGGTACTTTTATATGATTGTAACATAAAGCCGAGCTTTTGCATCTAGGAAGTAAGAAACTATCATTATGGATGCTAGTAATACCAAAGGTCTGGTCTAAAGCGGATCTTTAATCTTCATTTTGTAATAAAAGCGATTCTAACTTACCTTAGAATTCCACAAGAACTACCTATATCGCACTAACATAATATAGCTGAAAGTTTGGGAGTTTGTGAAATAATAAAATAAAATAAATAAATAATGCTGGACTTTTCACACAACATCATCTAGCCCCAAAGTAAGCTTGAGCTTGTGGTATGGGTACTAGATGACTGATAAACTACTTATATACTTTTTGTTTGTAAATACATACATATTATACATATAAAATCTGGAACACTATATGTAACAACGAAACTTTTGTTTTTTTTTGTAATTAGACTATTTTTAGCTTAATTACCTATAGGTATTCATATTGTAGACTTATTAGTTTTAGTACAAACCTCCGTGGTTTCTTAGAACTAATTTAATTGTTTAATATGTAAGATTTTATAAGATAAATAAATAAAAAAAAAAAAAATAGAAACATCCAGACCCGAGACAAATATCTGTAGGTCATACAAACATTTGACCCGCGGCGGGGATCGAACCCGCAACCTTCTGCATCGCAGGCGGACCTTCGCCCACTGCGCCACAGAGGTCGTCATCGGTTAAGATGTTTGTATGTTTGTGTTTCAATCACACCTAAACCAGATTTGGATGAAACTTGGAATAGGCGTAGATAGTCCCCTGGAATAGCATATGCTATTCAAAATGTTGGTTCCACGCGGTCGAAGCCGTGCGCTGTAGCTAGTTTAGAAATACATTTACTAGGTTTTTTATGCGTTTTTACCTTTATTAAGTAAATGTAAGTATTTCTGATATGAGTTGTGATCGCAAAGCGCTACCGCTTGTATCATAAGGAAGTAACCAAACAAGTTAAATACATCAACAATCTATAAACATGTAAATGACCATGGTGTTGTCATCAGTACCTGACAACCGTTAAGTGGAATGTTATACTCCAAAGAAAGATAGATCATTGACAGACAGATAGATACAAGTGGACGGATTGACGGGGACCTGATAAAAACAGCATTTAAAGAGCTCTATCAATACTAGAAACTTTCATGTTCGGTGACGAAACTTTGAACAACTGAAAATTAGGCCTAGAGTTTGTTTAACTTGTAAAAATTGCAATAAATATACATGTAAAAAATCTATTAACGACAGTTCTTTTACAGTCTACCGGTTCTTCGCGTGTAAAAATTAAACAAACCTCAAACTTATAAAACGAATTTGGAACAAGTTAATGTTTCGAACCTTTTTAGTTTGTTCTGTAAAAGAGATCGCATACAAAAATAATAAATAATCTACAATTCAAATTCCGTAAATCATAGAATGTTATATACGAGGGTAGTCCTTATGTTTATCTATTCTCTGGCGTAAATAGATACGGTTTTATTGAATTTTGACTTGTAAAATTACTTACAACTTCGAAATTTTGGATGTGAATTAAATTTTATGTTCGAGTTGGTATTATTCTTCTAGCTGTATTTATCTGATTATAAAAAAGCGAGAAAATTCTATTTACCAAAAACAACTAAAATTAATTTTATTTGTTCCAGGTTGTCCATAATTAAAACGCAAGATGTGGTCAGCACTCCACAAAGTCGCTGCAATTATTCTACTCAGTTCGCTCAGCAAAGGAGAACTGCCTGAGGACGACTTCAGGATAATAAACAGACAAGGTGAGTTTACAAAGAACTAACGCTCCACCCTTGGTCCCTCTGTAATACTTGACTTTTCCGGGATAAAAAGTGATCTGAATAAGCGTTGTGCGTTGTTGTCTGTGTGACTCTTTCTCTGGACTTGCAGACATTTGTCAAATCATTGATTTGTGAAATTGTATACTCGTCAAATCTTTATTTGTCAAATTAAAGACACGTCAAATTCTTGATTTATCAAACTAGAGACTGATCCAAGCCTAAATGTGTCAAATAATACTTGATTCGTCAAGTTCTTAAATACACAATACTTGGTTCGTCAAATGAGCTATTACTATTAGTGAAGCACGCTATAGGACAGTTAACATAAAAATTAAATCATATAATTTTATCCAAATTCAATTAGTAGTTGTTGATATTTGATATTTTTGGAATATAAAAAAAAAGTAACCTCACTTTTCGTATTTATAATATTGGAAGTAGGGTATTAACCGTCCGTCCGGGCATACGTAAACGTACAAAGTATGACAGAACAGGGGCGTTCAAACGTTAAAACACGGCCCTAGCCTAGGACCAAATATTCCAAACCGAAAAATTGGCCCTTGAAGTCAAAAATCGTGGTGGGAAGCATCCGAATATTAATCAAACGAACGAAAAAAGGAACGCGAATACGGCCCCTGTACAGAATAAGAACCTAGATTTATATTCTAGTGGCAACTATATTCTTGGTATCTAACCTAGGTAGTAAAACAAAGGACCCTCGATCCAGTTTCTCAGAACTACAATAACTGTAATGGACTACACTTGTCAATACAACTACTTAGTAATTGTTTGATAACTCTGGACTACTGAGAGGGAATTTTAATTTATGCTACTGATTGGAAAGCTTTGAATAATTATCGTTTACTACTGACTGATTGATAGGTACTTGAGTATAACAAAATGCCGACGCTTAGTAATAGTTTACAAAATGAAAACCTTAAGTTTACGAGGAGAAACTCAAACAGCGGTGCGGTAGATTTTTTTCTGTTATAAGGAATTCAAGGGAAACTATTACTATTTGCAATGTTCGTCTTTAAATCATTCTCGCAAGATAAACATACATAAATCTAAAAGCTAAATAAAGGCTCGTGCAAATCTTGGTTTGTAAACCATAAAAAAGAAACCACGTTAGATTTCTCAAGTCATATTTCACAGATTTTCGTCGTATTTTTAAAGTTATGCATGAAGGTCACAAATATGTGGTTATAGCATTTAATTAACAATCATAAAACCGCCAAATATTTGCATCGTAATCTCCATTACATGGTTTGTTTACTTACCTAAGTAATGTTTGCGATGCTCTACCGTTAATTTGTTTGTGTATGAGAAAATACAACATGGAAATCGTCTAATTAGGTAACATTTGTGATGTCAATCTAAAGCGAACCGTATGTTTTTGACTTTAAGGTGAAATATCTTATAATTTTAACATAGTTTTAAAATAAAAAGTATTCGTTTTAGCAAGAAAACAAGTTAATTCATTAATTCAATGTGATCTGTAAAAGTGGTTCCCACGGATAAAGCCTAGCATAGTTATGTGTACTAATAAACTATGCGATTTACTTCCAAAATATTGTAATAATATTTGTAATAAATAAAAATGTAACCAGATTGTAATCTCTGTTTTATCTATATATAATATTAGTTATGTTAATAGCCTGAGTTTTTTATTTATGCAAATTGAAATTATTATTACCGACATGCTCGTATGAATAGTTTTTATTTTTAAAAGCATATATAATAGGTTTATAAAATTAAGGACATGAAATTTGTAAATGTTTAATCCATAGAGGTGTGAGAGTGAGAAATTGAATCAATTTTAAAATTCGTGTTTACGATTTTAATCAATTCAACATTTTAACTTGTTGAACATCTTTTACAATACGTGAACCTCAATTGCGAGTGGCATGCAATTATATTTTACTATTCATTGGCATGCCGAAAGCAAGCAAGTTTGATTCTCGTGGTGGGACAAATTTCCTGTAGAAAGATACCGGTAGGTTACATGGTAGGTATCTCCATGTAGTTTCTGATATTCTCAACATAATATTTTATCAATATACCAAGAAATATATTAGATGTTCTCAGGCTATAAACAATCTAAAATCAACATTCTATCATGAATCTTCATCTTATTTCTCTCCCAAATGTAAGCCTAAAAATTTTTTATTTCGTCCCATTTCTGGGCAAAGGCTTCTCCCATATCTCTCCAACTATCTCTCTCCTTCGAGATCTCCTACCATTCTCTCTCGATAGCGTCGAGATTGTCGCGCCAACCTAAAGTCTAAAATGAAAGACAAATAGCCTTGTAGTAAATAAGTAATTATGACGATTAAAATTACCTTATTAAAATACAAAACTAAGCTAGTTCAAAGGTTATCTATACATTGCTGTAGTCCAAAGATAACCTAGATGATCCAATCGTTGTAACTTTATATTTTGTAAATTAGAAATAACGGAAAATAAACATTTTATAATGCGTTTCCCAATTAAAAAACGTGCCCTAATAAAAAAGTCCAAAAGTAGCTAAAATTGTGTTTAAGTATAAAACTTGAAAGTTGTTTTTGCTGCCTGGCGTCAACTGATACACAAGTTAATGAATTACGGAATGCATCACTTTAAATTATGTCTCAGATTATCTGCACTAGACAACATTTACGATAGCGTGGGTTCAAATGTAATTATATGTCAATAGATTTATGTTTTAGTAAAATATCACAATTATTTCACAGTGCGTGTAGTAGTTGAGAAATCCTTGAATGGCGCCAGTAGGTACCGACTACTTACTAGAGACAGGCTCTTGACCAAACCAATCGAATATTCTAATTTCAAGTCTGGCGTCTATGATTTCAAGAATGATTGAACCGTCACTTTACGGCTGCAATATTTTTTTATTTTTCTCATAATTTTGTTTCACTCCGGCTACCCTGGAAATCTTATGACAATGCAAACAGGATCATGATCCTATATAACAGAAATAGGTAATTCTAAGAGAAAAACTAATTTTTATCATAGCGCCAATTATTCTTTGATAGTCACCGAGCACTGTAGAGGTAGGATAATAATCATAGTAAGTGGACTAGCTATGACAGCACTGTTATCTAAAGAACTAAGCTTCAATCTACGTTACCCTATCGACAGGTTCTTGACCAAATATTCAAATTTCCAGATCTGCTGGCGTCTAATAGCGATACATTCGAAGATAAAAGCACTGGATCATTTTCGCAACTGCTTTTCGATGTGGCAAGGGACCAGGTGATCGTGGGCGCAAGGTGAGTGCCTTAGCTATTTATAACCTAGCGTTACTTTATCGTTTGCAAATCCACTCTGCAATTATAATCCGTGAGTCTGTTAGTTTCAAGTTCTACGAGGTACCTGAAGGGGGCATTGAAAGCTTGAGTACCTAAAGCTTTTGTATTGACTGATTAAAATACTTGGAACAAAATTTTCATTCGAATTAAAAATTACGAGATAATCTTCAAACGCATTTGAAAGATATTTAACCCGCCACTTAATCTGAAGATGTCTAATGATTTTTAACGGTTTACGCTTAGCTTCTGTACCTATCACTGCTTCTGACGTAATTCATTAAAATTCCCCTTATAATGAAAGTCCTACCCAAATGCATTTGACTTTAAACCTCGATTAAATGTAACCATAAACATTTGACACCGGTTTGAGCTAGCGCTGGCCATGTTACATCACCGGTACACATTCTACTGCAAAATGATTTGGTGGGCAAGTCTGCCTACGACAATCCCGTCTTAAGATCTATTTCACAATCATATAAATGTGATAGAATTCCTATCGTTCGATAGAGAAAGTTTGGTAACATTCGTGATTTGATGTGACTCCTTAGCTTTGTCATTTCACGACTTTGTCAGCAGCACGACTAAAATAACAAAACAAAACGTTGACTAATTGAACTTGCCTATGCGTCTTCACCAGAGATGTGATTCCGAGTTTTTAGTTTCTTTTATTTCTACTAGCTTATAGCATCCCATTTTCGCCAGTCAGTACGACCCAGTTACCTCGTCTTCCGTCTATGTGCCACTGTATCACATAACCTAATCAACTAATTTCGATCTGAGTAAATGGTGCTGCGGGTGTAATTTAGGCAGATCGTGAAATGGCGTCATTGAACGATATATCTAGGCATATCATGAAATGGCTAATTTAGCGATCTGCCGCCGACATAATGCAAAACGGCTGTATAGACTACCGCTATATCTATATTCTTGAAATAAATATTAAATTGCTCTTAAGATTAAAAGCCTAATCGTAAAATTAGATATAATAGCTACGCAATTTTTTATAGCTGATCTGAAGATGCTGATGATTATGGTTATTGAAATTGATCGGCCGATGTTAAACAAGCCTCTCTAGGACGCACACGTCGTCACGAGGTCAAAATCATTATCAAAACTCAAACACATGAATTGTTTTTTTAATAGACTAGTACTGGTTTTGTTAAATTCAAGAACAGCAATCCTAATTGAAACAGTTTTTTTGTTTTTGCCGAAGGCCGACTTTAGTCAATCTGACGATCTGGTAAAGGTTGCTGGGAGCCGTTGGGTGCAGGCTGCACGAGATCTATCGCTGTGAAAATCGATTGGGGGGCCTATGTTCAGCAGACGTCATTTGGCTGAAATGATTGTAATATACTTACTTAAACTGTTTAGATAATATAAGAAAGGTCGCAAACATAGGCTCACCATCACACCAAGCTTGTTCGTAAAAGATAGATTCGCTTCCCGCCTTTTCAGCCGTGACATCCATCTGACACTGACATTACCCATGTCACTATGACATACTGCTTATGTGTGTGAGACAATGTATGGTATTCTACTGGATAGAATACAAGTAAACACTACTATGATGATGAATATCTGATTAAACATGAAAGTGTGTTTGAGATGATGAGAAGAAAACGGCTTTATAATGAAACGTAATAAATAAGGTCCATAATATTTAATTTCTACCATAAATGACGACAAAATTTAGAACTAGATAAATCATACGCAAGATCTAGTAAATTAACGTTATCAACATTTTAATGTTGATAAAGTCGGTCTTAATGGCTTACACAAACAACCTGAGTCATTAGGAACAGGTTAACGGTTTATGTTCCGGCATGTGCTGGCTTCAGCGGGGCGACGAGCGAAGCGGGGTATCGTATTTTTGAAGAGCGGGGTTTCGTAGAAAATATAGGTAAAGTTGCGAAAATGAACAAAAATTAAAAAGAAGATTACCCACTTCTAGGATTACACATACAAATGATTCATAAAAGTAAAACAAAGTATTTAAAAGAAAAAGAATATTAAATGATGGTGGCAAAATTGTCCATAAGCTCAGCATAATGCTGCAGCATGTCGCCAAGCTGCAGTGCTGGTCTTCAGCTACGGCCAGGGTGAGTTCTGCCGGGAAGACTGCCGAGTCTTGCACACATTTTAAGTAATAATAATACAATAAACAAATCGAATTTATTTATTTATCCATATCCATACTTCCATACTAATATTATAAATGTGAAAGTAACTCTGTCTGTCTGTCTGTTTGTTACGCTTTCACGCCCAAACCGCTCAACAGATTAAGCTGAAATTTGGCATAGTTAAAGGTTGTATCCCAGGGAAGGACATAGGCTACTTTTTATCCCGAAAAAAATGAAAAAATCCCGAGGGACCGCGGGTCACACCGCGGGAGCGCAGCTAGTTATTTATACTTACAAAGAAATTATCTGTTGTCGTTATATTGAAACCCTTTTTTATGGATACAACCTAAAATACTGAGCTTAAAGTTTCAACGCTTAGCTCGACGCCAAGATAAGGTCATAGTGTACACCATACAGTCATTTCAAGTACCATGTTAATTAGCAGGATGTTTAAATGACCCGACAAAAAACTCCCGGAATGCAGACGGCCACCTGTTTCAAAAGTGTTTAATCCGCAAATGTAAAGATCTCATATGGAGATTGGAGAATGCATGAAATTGCCAGTAACGGTTTTCGATACGGTTGAGAATTGGCAATAAATACGATTTGCTCATCAAATTCATTAAGCATTTTGTTACCCCTTTACCTGTTTCTCAAGATTCCGTTTAATAACGGTGGTGAACGAAACAATGAAATGCACTTCTAATCATCAAAAACTTGGAGGTGACTTTTTTTGGTAACATGCATCAAGACAAAGAACAATTAAAGCCATCCCAGCCAATAAGTATTGAATTAAAGTCATCCCTGTTCTTATCCCACCTATATGTGGGGTCGGCGCAACATGTTTTTCTCTTCCACACTACTCTATCAGCTGTTTTCTCAACAATAGGTTCCTATTGTTAACACACCGGCAGTGTAATTAGTGTTCAAAATAATTTCAACGGGTTTTTCAATGGTTGGTGAATTCATGGAAAAATAATCTTGTTAGAGCTCAATTTCACCTAAAAATACTCAACATTAACACTTGGTAAGTATGATGTACTACTCGTATTGCAGTATAACATTGGCAAACACTATAAAGATTGTACGTTATTATACAATTAAAATTTTATGATAAACTCCACTACACGTACAATAATTGAAATGCCAGAGCGTAATCATTATCAGAAAACACTTGTAGATACAAAGATCAAGCCCTTTGTTAAAACACCTATACATACAAAGAGAGGTACGTACTACTAGGTGCAGCATAGTATAAGTAGGTACAAGTCAATACAAAAGTATCAGTTAATATAATAAGTAAAAGCTAAAAATAGAAGAGCAACACGGACTCTAGATATTTTTAAAATAACTTTAGAAGTTGCCTAGAAGAAGAGTTCATAATTATAACTTTTTTGTTGTACAGTAGTGACTATAAGAATGAAACTTTCCTTTTTCATCCTGCTATGTGGTAAAAATGTATATTTAACAAATGCTTACTAGTATCATGTAAAAAGCCAAAAATTTTGTTATAAACCGACAGTTTCTGATGATATCAACGATTTTAAAACACTATGGGGCTTATTACAAGAAAATGAGCCGAGTTTAGCGTTTAACTAAAAAACTGTCCCTAGAAAAACGATCTTTAATAATACTCGTACATAGAACGACATTTTTTGTGGTAACAGTTTTGTTTTGACATGTGTCAACATGGGGTTCAACCAAGGCTTTACGTTTTTATAATAAGCAGCCATGTGCACATGCTCTTTTCGTTGCGAGTATAGGTGTTCAAAGGCACAGATAACTAAAAGTTGATTTTATGTACGTTAGCTCTGTGGCATACCCTTTTAGTTCTGGTCTAGGTATGGTGCCTGCAACGCGGAAACCGATCTGACCTCAGGGTCATAGTTTCCGGATGTCGACAGGCTGCTCTCATCTTAGAGAATCGTGCTTGCTGTTTCATCAAGAACTTCTTAACGTCATAAAGGGTGTCTGATGTGCTAACATTGCACACTAACTTTCATTTTGTGATAAATTTTTAAATTCGAAATAGCTGGCGGAAATGGCGACGATCAATTTGGAATTAAGTGGTTAAAATTAAGTTGATTATGCTAATAATTAAGTTGTAAAGGATCCTGGGTGCAGATCTTTATTAGAATTAGTTTATTTGGGCTACGATTTTAAAATTATGCAAATTGGGAAAATTACTTTATTTATTAAATTATTTTCTCATATCAAAATTTGTCCTTTGTACCTAATTTAATACGGCCAGGATGCGAGCGAAATTAATACGAGGATTATTTGAACCTAAAATAAACGCCCATAACTTTCCACATTGAGACAAGGCTCAGTTATGGATCTAAATTGTTTTAACAAACCAAAATGTAGAAAAGTATTTTGCAACATTATGTCAATAATGTAAAGACCAATTCTTTGGTAAGACGTATAGTCTGTTACGATTGTTTGTTCACGTGGAAACTTAACCTCGTAGATAGCACTGCAGCTAGGTAATGTTCAAGACATTTGTGGTTATGTCACTATTTACTGTTAGCAATTCAATTTCTCTTAGTTTAAGTTAGGAGACATTTTAGTTTACCAAGCTTAAAACTTATTTACCTACGGAAAATACTGATAAAGAAATATGGTCATGGATGGATTCAAGTTAATGAATGCCTTGAGGCAAAAGATCATTTTACATGATGAAGGTTTTGATTCTGTAGCTATCTTAACGCCTTAAATTATTCCAGAAACCTTCAATTTAAATTTAACATGTAGGTAGGTAACTTTAGCATGGCAACAATCATATCGCTTACTTGACCAAGGTAGTACCTTACATAATTTTCAAAAATGGTAGTACAATCAGCCCAAATGGGAAAGCAGATCCGATATTGTGAAACTCTTCAGTCCTTATTGAGATAGAATAATTATGGCTGTCCTTACTTCGAATAAATTAATACATTATATTGTGTAAAGTAGCTGCTAGGCAGGAATTTATTAATGGACATAATTTTCTCACCATATTAGCGTGGGACACCTACCGGCACTGTAACGGGACATCAGCTATGCCATTTGTTCATTAATAATAATAGAGAAACAAATATTTAAAATATGTTAATGGAATGCATGTTAATTAAATCTGAGAACTTATTTGACTTAGTTTTGCAAATAAAGTAACATTTTGATATTGATACATGTCTCGCGTTGTACACCCTATACAAATGCATCGACCTAGCTGCTAGTTTCATCCACTGTGCAATATCTACCATTTGCAACTTATGAGTTAGAACTTGATACTTGACGCAGTAATCACGATTGTGCAGTTACAAGTGTATATAGAATTTCACACGCGCGAATAGATAAATGCATAGATTCGTATCTATTTGCGGTCATCTATCTATTACTTGTATTCAGTTTCATGTTGAAATAATGATTGGAATATAATGTTTTGCACGCGCAACGAAGCGTGATAATGTATCCAATTGAAGGTCACATCAGTCAGAGTAATACGATATAAGTACAAGACTTATAAATAAATAATAAATAAATAGATAGCATTTATTTAGGTTTGGCTGAAAATAAACTTGCATCTTGCTTGCACCAGTCTTAAATTTCATTATTTTCCTTACCAGGGACGCCATGTATCGGCTTTCACTTCGAGAATTGCATCAGATGGAGCGAGCGGACTGGCTCGCTTCGCCAGAGAAAACTAAGCTCTGCCAAGATAAGGGGCAGACGGAGGAAGACTGCCACAACTACATCAAAGTCTTGCTATTTAATGGCCACCAACTGTTTGCTTGTGGCACGCACGCATTTAATCCAGTTTGCAGTTGGAGAGAGGTTGGTATCTTTTATAAGATGTGCTTAAGCCTACCTTGATAATTATGCGTAGGATTTTTTGTTATTTTTATAAAAAACTGACAAGGAGAGGTTGACAACCTTTAAGTAAACCCTTTAAAGAAAATGTAACCGATACAATTTACAACACAAGCAGGGATTTGTGAAGTTATTCTTTCATACTTATGCAGTGACACTTTTACCTACATGCAAAAGTGTCTACTGCAAACGCCTTTTAATCCATTAACCCTTCACACTTCCAAGCCTCGATAGGTAAACTTAGTGTGCAAGCGGGAGAACATAAGCGCATAAAGCATAATTTTATTTACCAGCTGGGTTTGCCAAGTGTGTAAACGCACCATAAGAGGTGTGATTCAGTACGCCATCATTTATTTTCAGCTGGAATCACTGAATACAGTGACGGATTATATGAGTGGCGTCGCGCATTGTCCCTACAACCCTCATTCAAATGTGACCGCCATCCTCACTGGGAATGGGGAGTACTACGCTGGTACTCCTACTGATTTTAGCAGCTCTGACTTTGCTATCACCAAGTACGTACTAACTTGATTTTATTTTCAATGGCATTCGCATTTGATTTACTCATAGGTACCAATAAATTCCGCGATTTACTAATTCATGTCAGTATGGTTATTTGTACTGAGTAAGTAATTTCGTATGAGTCAGTGGCCAACTCTGGTGACGGAGTTTTTAGGCCGCCTCATGGTTTGATTACTACCTATTGATATAAAAATCTTAATGTGTCTTACTTTTGGATACTATGATGGGTTCAAAATTCTAAAGTTAAGCCATGAAATCTGTTCTCAGGAGTCGTGGAGCCTCTCACCGAGACATGGGTATGCTCCGGACTTCACAGTACGACTACAGCTGGTTGAACGAGCCGCAGTTTGTTGGCAGTTTCGAGGACGACCATTTTGTTTACTTTGTTTACCGGGAGATCGCTGTGGAACACATGAACTGTGGGAATGTAAGTTCGAGCGATGCTAGTTATGCTTTTACTAAATACTAAAAGATACAACTTTAAAAAATATATTGTCTATTTCCATGCGCATTTCAACTGCAAATGTTTTATTTGCTAAAACATAATGGTCTTTACAATGGATGAATTGACGTGGTAGGTATGAGGGATGAGAGTCGTGTTACATGACAGATGTGGGTTGATACATCGGTAGGTAGACTTGAGAAAATATGAAAGAAGTGTACTTATTAGGATGAGGAGTGATAGAGGAATATTTTTAATTTACTTCATTCATCACCTTAAAGAATCTATGTTTTTTTTTTACAGATAATTTACTCCCGCATAGCTCGAGTTTGTAAAAACGATTCTGGAGGCGTTCTGATGATGAGGGAAAACTGGAGTACGTTCATCAAAGCTCGCATCACGTGTTCTGTGCATGGGACAGTACCTTTCTATTACGACGAAGTTCAGGATGTCGAGTATTTGCCTCAGGAGAAGATACTTGTAGCAACTTTTACTACCCCTGTGTAAGTATGTAATTGAAATTACTGAACATGGTTCTTCGGTTACAACCAATCATTACTTTAAATATTACAAATTTGGAAGTTTGGATTTGGGACTAATTCCTGATTCGACTTCGAGCATCCTGGATTAATATGAGCTAACTTTTATCCCGGAAAATGTATTCTAAAGAGACCACGGGTAACATTGCAGGGCGCAGTGATTTGGTGGCATAATTATTATTTTATGACGGGTATTAATCACGTAGGTACCTACTGTTTTTTATTTTTCCGACATAGCACACAGACGCAGTTAGTTTGTATAAAATTTACACAAAACTAACTTCCTGCCGGCTTTGCTCATATGTAATGACAGGTTGCAATCTCATCGCCGCTTAAAATATAACAGAGTATGAAATAAAAACATAAAATACAGGGACGTCGTGATAACAAGTGAAAGGATATCAATTGAATTAAATATAAATAGCCTGTAATTATTTCTGTACGCTTATTATCCAATCTCCGCAAATGGAAGGTCAAGGTACAAGTAATTGTCTACACTACCACAGCAAATTGACTTGTAATATTTACATACCTTTATGGCTGTGCGTAAGGAGTCAGGGGCCAAACGTTAAAACACGGTCCTAGCCTAGGACCAAATATTCCAAACCGAAAAATTGGCCCTTGAAGTTAGAAATCTTAGTGGGAAACACCCGAATATTCATCAAACGAACGAAAAAAGGAACGCATATACGGCTCCAGTTTACAAAAGGTCGTCGTATTCGATATCATAACCTTCCTAATAAATAACTTAGAATTAGAACTCCTAAAACGATAGATATGAAAATGGAAGAGAGAAAAAATGTTGTGCTTAGGGCGTAGGCCTTGGTAGATTAAAAGCTTGGAAATTATGGGGTCATCATTATTCATAGCATTCAACCTTCGATCCAAGAATATGCCACTGTTGGATGTAGGCTGTTTACGCTATTCATTTTTGTCCTGTGCATCACACATCCAAACCATTGTCTTTTATGATGCTGTCGATCCATCGCACAGATCACAAATCAACGACACGAGAACAAGCAATGACTGTGTTATTTTGTCAACAGAAACAGCATAACAGGAAGCGCAGTCTGTATCTACAACATGTCTGATATCCAAGCGGTATTTGATGGTCCATACAAAGTGCAGGACTCTCCCACATCGACTTGGGAGACTAAGATACCAACGCTTCATTTGAGAAGCCGATTTAATTGTGGATCTACTGAGTCTAGGTAAGTCCCAACTATATTCATAATTTGATCACTCATGTAATGAAAGATCGTGTCACCGTAGAATTTGGTAAAAGTAGCTAAAAATAATTGTTCCAGGTTTTCTGTTTATTTTTAAAGATTCTGATACTATCTTTGATATAGGTTAATATCATAAATTATAAATCGTCGTTGAATATAGGCTAAAAAGAAAAACAAACATTATTAGAACATTAATAGTATTCGCTATTCGCTGATACGATTTCAGTTAGACCAATTTAAAATTCAAACACAGTACACTGATGATTAAGTGCTTGCTCATATTTCTTTCAGAACCCATGAACCAATAGAATACAATCGTTACCACCTCATGGCTGAACCAGTCCAGCCAATCTCTAGACAACCGGTCTACCAACAGACCTCTGTGAGATTCTCCCATATCACTGTTGACGTCACTAGTGCAAAAAACATAGATAAACAATTCGTATTGTTTGTTGCTACTGAATCGGGCAATGTCTTGAAGTTGTCAGTACTGCCGAGGTTCGATGGAGCGTGCTTGGTTGAGAAGTGGAAACTGAATGATGAAAAGGGATTCGATGTGCTGAACATGCAATTTGTGAAAGAAACTGTAAGTCCTCTTTTGTGCTGTACCTACTTGCTTGTGCACTAATATTTTCTGCTTTTCTTGTTCCTGGAGGTGCTTTAATACGAGCTCTAAGCGGTGAAGGAAAACATTGTTAGGAAACCTGCAGCTTAGTCCTAGGTTTTATAGGCTTGCCCAGCACTTAAACCATACGTTTGGGTGCTAGGCAAGCCTATTCCATCTAAAACAATATTCCAGACACTACAGAGTTTCATTTCAGGTAATTTGCCCCCGGACGTTGTATAAATCATCTAGTATGAGATGTAAAGGCCTAAGTTTTTTCCATCAGATGTCAGTATACATCGGCAGCAGCACTAGCGTCCTTCGAATCGGCAGCGAGCGTTGTTCCCGCTTCCAAAGCCGGACGGGTTGTGTTGGGGCGGGAGACCCGCATTGCGGGTGGGATGATGCGAGAGAGCTTTGTGTGGGAGCCGGGACAAGAGTGCGGGATCCCTCGTTTGTTCAGTCTACTGAAGTCTGTCCGCCTCAAGATACGCCAGGTAAGACACCAGTACACCAGTTACGCAATAAAATTATTCTGATTCTGAGCGACTCGTATTGTGTGACGATGCAAATTTATTTTTCTAAAAGCAATTTCCTAATATTTCATCTGTTTTAATGATACGCGACAAAGTCAGTATTACAGTAACTAGGTAATAGCTTAGGTATGTACTCGTACAACTTGTTTCCAATAAAAACCTACAGAAGGTATTAATTGGTTCTACGCAAACTGCATTATGAAACAGGTACTTTATTAACCAGCCTACACCTAATCAGACGTCGAGTGGGTTGCGGTCATAGTAAACAAGCAGAATTAAGTGCTCTCATCCATTTGCCCATGACATCATTGGGCTTATCGAAACGCTTATCTTGATGCACGCTATCATCGAACAATATTTACCATATGGATCTATAAATAGGAACAACGTAATGTTACGTTTTTACTTAATTATTGAATAGTGATGATGTGTTCCTACCTACGTCGACAGATTTTTCTCAGGACAGGCATATTGAACTCGCTAAGTTGGGGCATCCATCGTTGTTCTGCCCTTTCATGCTCTATTTAGATACTCTACTCTGTCAAAATAATGGTCTTGCGCATTTGAGAAGTGTTACCTTACAGGAAGACAAACATATTTGAAGGAGATGGCCTTCTACGGCTTTTAGCTCGTCTTGCTTTCTGACCATAGCGAGAAGAGTCTAAAATAATTGTGTCCTTAAAGCGCGGTCGGTAGTATTTCTTTCAGATCTAAGGCATTCAAGATCCTTTGAAGCTATGACAGTAGTCAGAGAGCCAAGCAGATGATGGTAAAAGCATCAGCCCTTGTCTTTGCAATGGTACAATTTCTCTCCATGTTTATCTTCATTCTCCTTTTCTTCTTCATAAATTTATACAAGTCCCTTTCTTTCAGTGGATGGTGGTTGGTCCGCGTGGTCTGAATGGGAGCCGTGCATGCAAGATGGGACCTCACACTCCGACTACGGCGAGAAACCTGACATGTGCATGTGCAGGAAACGGAACTGCAACAATCCAAGGCCAGTCAATGGCGGGCAGAATTGCAAAGGTAGGTGACGAGGAAATAACGTAAAACTTATGTTGTAAATCGATTAAAAGTAATTAGGAGTACTTAAAAAACTCTTTATCAATTAAAAGCAGCTAAAGCAATACTTGAATTCCTTTAAAAATTTATAAAACCTTCTTTCTACAACGCCACTCTTCTCGGTCCTAAAAATGCTAGGAATTATTTTCAAAGGACTATTTCTTAGTTCATAAAACCTTGGCAAAGGAATTTAAAGCTACATTCCGACATTGTCTTTGTTCGTTTGCTACGTATTTTGTTTCACGGACTGTTAATAAAATAGTTCTTTGGTTCAGTTAGGTATGACTTTTCTGTAATTTTTCCTATACACGTCAAAAACTAATTCATCCATTTCCAGGTGTAAGTGTATCAGTAACGAACTGTACAGTCCACGGTGGCTGGTCCAGCTGGTCGGGCTGGTCGGAATGTTCTGCCACCTGCGGCATCGCCATGAAGTCTCGCAGACGGACTTGCACCTCCCCAGAACCCAGGTTCGGAGGCCGAGTCTGCGTGGGGCTGGACGCTGATGATATCTTTTGCGCTAATCAACCGCCTTGCCCAGGTATGTCCAAAATAAATCTAGTGTGCGCGTCAAAAATTTTAACTTGAGCTATTTCAAGATATATAGAAATATGTATTAGGTAACCTAGATGGTTCATACATACATAAAATAACGCCTCTTACCCATAAGGGTACGCAGAGACCACGGTTTTCCACTTGCACAACTTTTGCCACAATCACTTGCATTACATTCTTCATCAAGCTCACCGGTTTAGGATACTTTTGACCTGGCCCTTCTCCAAAATTTCACCAATTTAATCTATGTTTGTTCGCCTAGGTCTTTTCCTGCTACCTGGATTGTTTTTGCTATATTTTTGCTGTTGTCAAGATCCCGTTTTTTTACTCTTTTCATAGACACCATATCCACGTACAAAACCGACTAAACAATTCTTCCAGATCCAGCCCTAGCCCCAGTAGATGGCGGTTGGTCTGCCTGGGGTCCCTGGACCCAATGCACCAGTGCTGGTGGCGCTGGTTGTGGACCTTCTGCCGGCTGGAGGGAGAGACGACGAACCTGTTCCAACCCCGTTCCAAGACATGGAGGATCTGAATGCGATGGAAACAAGATTGAACGACAAGTCTGTGATATGAGACCCTGTGAGCTGAGGAAAGCGACAGCTTGGACGCCCTGGGTCCAGATTCCTGGTAAGTTGGGAAAGAGAATTTTATTTGTGACACTGGTAGGATTGTGATATCAAATTGAGTGTCAGGTCTACAAAGGTCATTGCACTGAGTTTAAGATAGGAAGTAGAAAACCATGAGTTTATATTTAGGTCGTTGTAGGTAAGTAGTAAAAAATAACTTTGATGAAAATAGACGGTGATGGTTAAGACCAAAGACTCATTTAAATTTATTTTTCAGGCAACACGTCAGACGGAAGTTATAGTGAGAAAAGATTCAAGTTCCTATGTAGAGCGCCATCGCCTGAACAAATTAAGGTAAGACACAATCTTTTCTGTATCTAAATACAGGGATGGGATGCTCATCTGATTTCAAACCTTATTCAGAGATGGAACAAAGTCTAAAGTAGGATAAATCTACAATCTTATCACTAACCGTTTTTCCATATTCCAGTTATCAATAGCACGTGAAGAAGAACGCTACTGCAATGCCCGTGGCACTTGCAGCAACACTCCTCCCGAAGAAGAGACTGGTTGGGAAGACTGGGGACCCTGGGAGGCTTGCACCGCGGCCTGTGGTGGTGGACAGCAGACCAGGAGAAGACGGTGCAGAAGACCGCCCTGTGATGGACCTGATGATATGCTGAGACCTTGCAATACTCACGCGTGTTCTGGTGAGTTTATTAAAGGTTTGATTATCCTAGTAGAAAAACGTAGGTACTGGATAGAACGATGGATAGTGATACTAGGATGTGATAATTATAAAAATAATATCATGATTTTACAAGCATGGTCAATCCCATCCCATCCCACTTCCCACTCATATAATAAAGCTGAAAGTTTGTGAGTTTATGACACAAAGAGCACTGCTGTAAGGTTGCCATGACAACCAATAACTTTTAACTTTTCAAAATGGCGATGTCATTTCGTTCTACTATGCTTTGAACAATTTTATAGACAGAAAATACAAAAATGAATTCAGTGTTTTCATCAGTTGGATTGGAACAAGATAGTTCCATCTCTAAAGATTCTCTGATACCTTTTTTATTATCAAAATCTATGTTATTCTACCCCATTGTTATAGTTTATTGATTACCCATTTGTTGTTTTCAGGTGAATGGTCCTGCTGGAGCGAGTGGACAGAATGCAGCGGCAGTTGCAAAGGGCGCGGAGCGACGGGACACCGCACGCGCTCGCGCAAGTGCCTCTCACCGCAGGGGTGTACGGACGCCGCTGCGGCGTTGGAACGAAGAGCCTGTCTTACTAACTGTCCAGGTGAATATAGAATGCATATTACTAATCTACACATGCCCGAGACTTTGCCCGCATTGAATAGGTAGGTACTGTTATCTCGTTTCTCCATATAAACTTTCAGGCGGTGAAAAAAAAGCGATTTAAGTTCTGGAAGAACTGAAAGAGAAGGGTCATAGACTTTGGGATGCAGTGAAAATAATCCTAGCGTCTACTTTTTTGAAAAATGGTGAAAATCATCATGGTGAAAATAAGGATTTAGTTTGAGAAACAGTTTTAAATGCGGACGATGTCACACAAAACAACTACAAAAATAATAAAATCAAAAAGGGTTTCTTTGTTTTCATACAAAAGAAAAGTTGTATTGAGCTGCAGGTTTAAACACAAAGAAATATTAATCTGAGAGACTACTATGGAATATTCTATGAATTAACCCAGCAACTTTGCGAAATTATAGTTGAGTCTATCCATTCTCCTTTAATTTAAACCACAGTACACTCGAAAACTTAATTTTAATTCCTCTTTCAGACTCTGAAGCAGGTTGGGGAGAGTGGGGTGAATGGGGTCCATGCGAGAACGGGGAAAGGGTTCGGCAAAGGAGTTGTGAATCAGGCGCTTGTCTTGGCGCCCAATTACAAGCTGCGCGATGTGGGACTGATGATGATGATATTGATAATGGTTAGTGGGTTTTGAGGGTTGGTCAAATTTAGACCATAGGAATCTAAGTCGTTTGAGGACGTGCCGTGTTTGTTAGGAGAAAAAGTTAGGAATATTTATTTAAATAAGGCTGGCATAACACCTATTGTTCTGGGCACATCAAATTGTGAGCGATACCAGGCTTAAATGATGATAATGATAGTGGATTTTAAAAGAGTTTTCTGCACTATATTCATGAAGTAAACTTTGGTGTCTAAAAAAATTCACCCTTTTTTCTGAACCTGATGTTTTGCAACAAAAAAATCAAAAACCTACAATGATTTTTCGTTATAAGTGATTAAAATACGTATAAGATTATACGAGCAAAACAATGAAAACTGTTTTTTTTTTCAGAATTATACGCGATGCCGGCATACAGTCAAAATGTGGAGATGGCTTCGTTCGTGACGATGGCTCACGGTGACTCGCTTAGTGTCGGCACCGTTGTTGGCTGTGTCGTCGCTGCTTTTGTCATGGGTAAGAAATACATTTTTTTTATTTACAAAAAAAAAGAAAAGGGCTTTGTCGCTGAGCGACTATACCGCCCAATCAGTAACATCTTAGCTTAGTCTTCTTCTTCTTCTTGGTTTCACTTCACTTCTAGGTTTCTTCTTCTTTTTATTCCTTCTTCTTATTTTTAATAATGGCAACTGTTTCACTTCACTTCAAATATGTATTACGTCACGTCAATTTGATTTTGAAAAAACATGGAGGCTTGTCATTTCAAAACTCCAACAGAAATCTTTCCTCAAATGAGAAATCTTCTTGAATACTCCCCCATTCCATTTGCCAAATCTCCTGTTACGTAACCAAGGCTCCATTTATAAAATGCCACCGAAATTACATAATAAAACCTAGTGAAACACGAGAAAACTAAATAAAATAGCAGAGCCAACTAGCTCCTTCAAAAATGGCGAAAGAAGTCCTAATACATTTTAATGTTGGTTATTGTATGAGCGTAAGTTTCTATCAACACTAAAAACCTCAAATTCAAATAATTTCTTTGTAATACACAGGTTATATTTTTTTAAGACCACTGTCATCTACCCTCCTAGTACCAATTTATACAATTTGAAATCATATAGGAAAATTTGGGACTCATGAGCGTTTGAATGGTTCGGATGTCTGGGGTCGGATCTCAAGGTTGATAGCCTCAAGGTCATTTCGTTGCTTAACTACGTCAATAGATGGCGCTAGTATACTAAAACAGCGCCACAATTTTGTTTTTAGAGAATTTCTACATTGTTATCAAAATTTTACATAGGGGAATAAATTAAAATAATTTCTATTGATGGTAACTTGGTCACTGCGTTATTTAGGTTCCATTGAAATTAGGATTTAAAAAGTTAAAAAGGAAAGTCCTGGATCGCGCTATCAAAGTATTTTGTTGCGATAAGAATATTAGATCGCTTGAACTTGCCAACTTGTGTCTATTGAAAGGAGAGACGGTTAGCACTCCCCTTGACAAGGATGGAACACATAATGGTTATGGGCACAAATTCATAACCGACCCTTTTTTTGTTTATCGACGATTTAGGAATCTTTTAAAATTAACTTACCTCTGAGTCAATGTGAAATCTGTAGCTAAAACACAAGTATTTTAAGGAATTACATTTAGTTAGCTTTATATTTACGAAACGCGAGTAATTTAATCAAATATGCAGTCAATATTTTGTAGTTTTCTCTATATTATTAAATACATTTCTATTGTTATATCGAAAGCACTAATACTTTTTCCGAGTTTTTTTACTTCGATCGAAGTTGCCCATTATCCTCTTAGCAAAAAACAAAGCGTGTATTTTACGTATTTCTAGAAGATTACTTCAAAAAAATTGTGATTAATTGATATTTTTGTCATAGGCTGCCTCTTATGCCTAGCAACTGTGATAGTTTGCCAACGCCGCGGGTCCCGTATGCCTTGGAGGAAGCAAACCAGGGTTCCATCCAGTCCTCACTACATCACCGCTAAACAGAACAGCTACGTCACTGTGCCTTTGAAAGATGTGGTAAGTTAATAACAACAGTGAACTGATGTTTTAAAAAGTTTTATTATTAATAATCGAAGATTAATGATGATTAAAAAAATGAATATTACCCGTATGAATAATAATATTTTATGAATAATACCCGCGACAGCTTAGGTAAAATGTGAATAACATCATCGCAAATTATGAGAAAGGGAGAGTGAAGTACGTTAGGTTTGATATAAAAAAATGTGTTTTTATCTCAGAATATCCACAGGATAGAAGTTGAATAACTAAGAACCACTTGAACCCATACCAATTTGAATAACTAAGAACAAAAGCCGTTTTAGTACTGCGTTTAATTTAGGCAACCGAGCTGACCTATTAAAATAGCGTTCTTTGAACCACGCATTTCTACTCAAAGGGCAGAATTATCACAACATTAAATTTACTCATAACTTATTATATATATAAGTTATTGATATTAATATTCCAACCGGTATCGTGATTTGGTTTTATATTATTAGTCAAAATACAATTAAGTACACACAATTATCTGATTTTCAGCACCTATGCATTTTGTTTTATTAATAATACTGCATTTTGTATCAGTTACTTAAATGTTTAATGATTAAAAACTGCTCAGTAGTTTAGGAGCGCTCACGGCTCGTTATTGTATTGCCCTCTCTAAAATGAGAAAAATATTAATTAATTAGTCGCTCAGTTTTTGATTTGGGTCGCCTTAATATCGCTTAAATCCTGAATCTGAAGACGGCATTGTCTTCCCAAGTTTGGATAACTGTATTGTATTTCAATATGGAAGCTTCACAAACTTTGTTCCAGGATCAAATAAAAGTGATTAATTACGGTATAACTAATTAGTCCGAAAGGTCAGGCTTAGAGGATTAAATCGTTACGAGCCTTTGTTAAAAAGTCCGCAATTATTTTGCTAAAAAAACGCTGAATGAGGTAATTTTTTGCAAACTCAGCTTAGAAAACTGTTGGGGTAGTTAGATACTTAATGTAATACATACAATTATTTGCAATTCACGAATAAATAGTAAATGAAATAAGCTAGCTTCCGCTCTTGCCTTATATTTCAGTCTTTCGTGAAACCTACCGTGAAACCTACCTAATAAACCTACATTATTCCAAAATATATCAAAATACCTACATTCCTTATTTTATTAGGTTCAGCATTTCATATCTCATCACATTTTGTCCACAGCCTCGCAAAGCTAAACGGCAGCCATCTTTCACTGGCATTGGAGGACCGAGCGGCATCGTGTTATCGAAGAGTAATAATCTATCCAACGCAAACAACCATAACACGGCCTTAGCCACCCCCAAACTTTACCCCAAAGCTATAGCCAACGAATATGACTCTGTCGGCACCTTGAGGAGACATTCCAATCAACCAAACAATAAGAACAATATTGACGTTGAAGAGGATAAGTTCTATTGAACAGAATTTGAGGGATTCAAAATAAGACGTTGGTGCTATGATTTCTCTTAGAAAACTTTGGCTAAAAGGACGAAGATTCTGGAATGAGCTTATAATTATAAGTACTCCGAAATACCTAAAGGTTATTTCAGTGACTGATGATGACTTGAACATACGTTCGAAAATCTCATTGGATATGGTCAACATTTTTGACAAATCACCAGACGAAGAATTTTAAAAGCTATTAAAGACTATTATGAGAAATAGTTGGAAAGTGGTTATATTTGTAATGGAATAAGTATTGTATTTATGAGTGCCTTATCAAAGTGATATGTTTCGTGATTTCGTATAAAGATTTGAATTGAACAGACAAAATGCTGGTTGGAGTTTTGTGCATGACTTTATTTTTTGCGTGAGTGACAATTATTTGATCTTGGAAATTAATGTTGTTTTAACCAAAACAAAGGACATTTTTGTTGGTTTGAACGGGATATTATAAAAGTGACAATGTTGCATCTAGCGCAATTGGGATCTCTGAAAAATGTTGTTAGAAATTATATTATATTTTGTATCTATCGTCGTATTGTAATGCATAAAATATAAACTCGAACAACATTAGGAAATCTTAAAAATACTAAATAATAATGAATTGTGTGTGAATTGAATGTGATTTAGATTATACTTTAATCATAGAATAATCTCAGTGCCATTTTAAATAAAGCGAAATATTTTTACGTCCAAATTGTAAATTAGATTAAGTTACGATTTTATAAAATATTTTATAAAGTGTTAAGGATTTTAGATATTTTAACAAAGTGTAAGCTAATATGTGCCATGTAAATAAGTAGCTAATTAATGTAAATACAACATTGCAATTATATGTGTAGGTATTGATATCAATTTTATATTTTTATATCAATATTGTATTAAGCAGTGCCTTTTAGAAATGAAAATATATAAGCTATAACATAAAGTTGTTGCATAGAAATTAAAATATTGTTAGAAATAATATTGTGTTCGTGCGAGTTTACAGAAAGTGTTTCAAATAAATCAATTTTTACTTCCTGCAAATTTCCATAAACAAAATTCATTTAATCACATAGAAGCTATAAAAGTATATTTATGCTTAAAATAGATACTATATTTAGTTGGAAATCCTTCAACGTTTATTATCGGCTCATGTTGAGTCTTCTCTAAGACATTAGTGATAGACTATTTATATTTTTATATAAAACTAGGCCTACAATATAACCAGTGAAGTACTAAAATAACAAATTCATATTATTAAGTATATGTTTTATCTTTGTATAAGTATTTTTATAATTACAGCGAGTAAAAATACTATAATGAAAAACTTATAAGTTTCAAAATACGGGTTTCTCTTTTTAAATCCACTTTGGGATCTCTTCTATCAATGACCAATCCAAGCAATTAGTACGGCATTTAGAAATCAAACGGTCGTCAATCGGGCATTTGCTAAATGTAATGGTTTTCAATTACCTTTTTTTTATACTTACAGAGGTATCAAAAACATCATACTATTAAGAATATATTATCATTTAATGGATATTCTATTTGTATTATATGAAAACCGGATGTTTCGCTTGTGTATATAAGTGTATATGGATTTACGTGTCAGCGCTGTGGTCTGCTAAAACTTTCAAAGCTGCCATTAAAAAGGTTAATTACAAATAAGTATTTACTACAAATAAATAAATACAAAACAAAACAACTTTTGACTATGCGTTGAGTGTATTCAAAAAACGCTGTAGCGAGAAATAAAATACGATATTAACATTGGTTGAAAAAGGTTAGGTAGGTATAAAGCAATCGACTACCCATTGAGCTTCTTTTACTACCAAATACTCGCTGTGATTACTCTTTCCCGATAGCTCCTGTATATTTTATGAGGCTTTTATCTCCAACGAACCCATCGCTTAGGTAAATAATGTTCTGGGTATATTTACCGCTATAAGAGCTTTATGTAAAGAAAACGCTGTATTTTGTTATTTTGCTAACTACTTAGTAACAATAAAGACTGTCTATGATACTTTGTAGTTTGTTTTATTTTAATGCAAAGTCTGTTTCTGAATACCTATATGTCTTTCATGTTAAAATCGTCAGCTACGCTACATGGCAATAGCTACGAATTAGGAGTATAAGTATAATTATAATTTTTCTCATGATGAATTTTGAACTCCTTACAGTTTGACTGTAAATTCACTAAATACGTTTTCCTAAATAATATATATACCTATATAAATAAATAAATAATAATGCTGGGACAGGGAGAAATGGAAAGGCATGATGCATCGAGTAATCAACCAGTCCAGACTAGACACGACCTTCAGCAATGAAGATAACGACTAAGAAGAAGAATAATGCTGAACTTGTCATACAGCATCAAAGAAAGCAGAGCTTGTGTTATGGCTACCACATGATACATAAAGGTACTACTTCACCCACTCACGTTATTTCGTTCTAGATATATTCCTATATACTTAACCTGTTTCCAAAGTATTCAACTTTAAGAACACTATTCCCATCATATACCTAGGTACTGCCATTTTCCAATACAAATTGTTACTTTTGCGCTGTAATAATTTTGTTCATTTTTTCTAGTTTGTTTTTACCTAAGCACCTACCTACTTGTTACTTGCCTTTACTTTTGTGACTGTGTTGTAATGTTATGTGGGTCAAATAAATCATTTGTCTATTTTTTATCATCATCATCATCATCAGCCTATATCAGTCCACTGCTGGACATAGGCCTCCCCTATTTTTTATACGTTAGCGTTATAGAGTAATAATAAAAATCATACTGGGCACTCTGTCTGAAGACAAACGTTCGATACTCGTCCTACAGGGATTTGGGAGCTAGAGTCTTCAGCAAGATATAGCCACTATGGACGCCGCAATATAAACAAGAAGCTTTACCTCGCCCTTATGAGCCCTTAATATAAGGGCTAGATAATAGCTATTACTGTACTGATATCGTCATCATCTCAGCCATCTAGAGTCCACAGCGATCGATCTTGCGCAGCCTGCACCCAACAGCTCTCAGCAACCTTTACCAGATCGTCTTTCCATTTAGTGGGAGGCCGTCCTCTACTGTGATTTCCGGTGTACTGATATAACCATAATAATTGGTAAATGTATAACTATTTAGGATTATTATTATACTTCACTAGTTCTTGCCTCCAGTTTCGCTTGCGTGATACCAATTGCCGACATTTAAATAGCCTACCATTCTAGGAGACAATTTATCTATTCCAAGTTTCAACCAAATTGGTCTACTGGTTTAGGCGTGATTGTAACTCCAACACAAAACATCCTCGCTCTACCAAATTGAAGTACTAGGCAAACATAACCATGGGAAGTTCTTCTGATTATCTGAAAAAATAGAAGGACGTCCGTTCATCCTAATTAGCGTGGCTTCAATACACCGAGTAGGCGGCAGCTGCTACGTGCCTAATGCGCTACGAAAGCGTAGTGCTACGTGAACTGCGTAGCTACTGCTGTTTGTAGAATGTAACCAAAGATTGTAACAACTAGCTACAACACGCAGCTTCGCGCGTGCGGTTCCAAATCACTATTTTTATATATTTATATTTTTGACGACCTTTGTGGCGCAGTGCAGCAGATCGTTGCTGGTTTGATCGCCGACGCGGGATGAATGTTTGTATGATCTGCAAATATTTACCTCGGGCCTGGGTGTTTCTATGTATATATATATATCAGTTTTCTAGTTCCGATAGTACAAGCTTTGCTTAGTTTGGGGGGTTCTGACGCATAATAATCAATAATTCAGAATTCTCATATTGACCAAACACATAAACGCGAAATGTCCAATTCTCAGAATGATCAATACGCATAATAATATATCTGTGTGAAATGTCCAGCATTATTGAAATTGAAATTGCTAAGAGGCACATGCCCATACTATTGTATACCTTGAGGAATACATTTAAGACGTGACGAAAATGAGCAAAAGCTTAAACCTACTAACTAAAACTATTAACACAAACAATATTATTATTAAATAATTATATAAGACTTGAGAGTTGGAAGGTTATTTGCATCTCTGAAGATGCAAATAAACGACCTTGTGACTTTGAAAGAAAACCGCATTTGAGAGTGAAAATGTACAATAGTTTTGTTTGATTGATCACTTTAATGATCTACCCTCCATCGTTATTTTTAAAATACTTAAATAATACAATCAATAATCATCTTAAATCAAATACTTAATTAAACTTATTACTACATAATAAAATACTAATTTTAATTGCTAATTTATAAAATCATTTACTAATATTTGCATGCGTTCGTTATAGTATTGTCTATTGCTATTAACGCTTGACTATTTATGATTTTTAGGGTTCCGTATCCAAAGGGTAAAGCGGGACCCTATTACTAAGACTTCACTGTCCGTCCGTCTGTCTACCGTCTGTCACCAGGCTGTATCTCATGAACCGTAAATTTTCACAGATGATGTATTTTTGTTACCGCTAAGTATAACAACAAATACTAAAAACAGAATAAAATAAATATTTAAGGGGGCTCCCATAAAACAAACGTGTTTTTTTTGCGTTTTTATAGATAATGGCTAGCACCTGGCTGGTTTTTTAGGCTTAAATTAAGTTCAATACTTACTTAGTGAAAACCTGTAATACGACACTCGTCTCATTCTTTTGAGATACGAAGAAATATCCAAACGTTTCATCCTAATATATAAACAAGCTTCCTAAATAAACATGAAAATGCTACCTCTAAACTATCACTATCAAAGTAAACAAAATACAAAAATATTGTTTACCTGCCTACACGTGCCTACACCCACGTACATTAGTACTAGGTGACTGTACTCAGACTGAGAGTGATCTTACAAACTTACTGGTAGGTAAGTACACTTATAGTTACATTAACTTTAGTTTAAATAATATTCTGCCTTATATGACCATCAAGACACGAAAGTCAGAACATAAGTTCTACGTTACAGAACCTAAAGCTTCATTATCATGATCATCATTGGCAGCTCAGATGATAGCCCACTGCACACACAAGCCTTCTTTTTCAAACGCCACTCCAATCGGTCCTATGTTGTTCAGGTCTTTCCTTCTATGGTCTCTATGTCATCCACTCATCTGGCTGCTAGTGTGCCCTGGCTTTTCTATATATTACTACTAATTGCATAGGTGACAAGCTGAAACTCGATATCACTAGGCCAACGCAGCTGATGATAATATAATGATAAATGTTTCTCCCCTATTGGCTAGTTCATAAGACTAAGGATAAAGCCACACCTGCGCGACCGCGCAGTACGCGATATGGGACGATATGGGACACTGTTTTTTCTTTCAAGATTTCGTAATCCAACAATTTTAAATAACAATCTAATAAGCATGATCTTCATTCGCTCGTACAATTCTTACTTGACCTCAGTTTATTCGATGCAGTCATTTCGATGTTGACTAATTGTTAGACGGACATGTTAGATTGACCATAAGACAACCGAACCTACTAGAATTAAATGAAATGAAATGAAATGAAATGAAATGAATGAAATGAAATGATTTATTAAAAATAGATAGAAAGCTTACAGAAAAGTCCAAAGCGCTTAACTATCTTAAATGAACATAACTTAAATATACTCTTAAATTGTTATATATGGAGCATAGACTGTCATTGAAAATGTCGATATGCTGGAACTCGTGGAGAAAATTATTTAGTAGGTTTAAAGCACGTAACGTTGGCGCGTTACTTGCGTGAAAGGTTCGTGTAGAATGACAGGAGAACAACTTATGCCTACGACGGCCACAGCGCACATAGTTATATTAAACATCCAACCAACCAATAAAATCCACTAACGAAATGGGCGACCGCAACCTGTATTCTGTGCAACAACGCGGGAATATTTTCGTACATATTCGTCCCGCTTCGCAGTCACTTCCCGCGTCGCTAACGCGCAGGTTTGGCCGCACCATAAAGGCAGGCTGAGCGAATGTTTCTTTGCGAACAAAGTCTCATGTAATCCTCTACCTAACGCCTTATAAATATTAATTACATACACACCGTATAATTTTGCCTCCAACTAGGATAAGTGAGTTTGACAAGGTTGTTTTGCTTACAGAAAACAAGGGCAGCATATTTTTCTATTTCTGTGTATTTTCTGGTCAACGCCCAATTTGGTTACCGTCCTTATAAAATGAATAAATGATTTTTATTTTATTAATTTTTAGGAAAATGTATCATAATAATTATATGATAATAATTATGATACATTTATCCACGGATTCTTTGCTCAAAAAAGCCAAAGAGACGAAAGAAAGTTGTGAAAGTTGTGTAACAAAATAATAGTTGTTTTTGGAAATCAAAGAGTTTTGCGAAATCAGTAAAACTGCAGTGTGAAAATTACTTATCTATTACGAGTATTCTATTTATTGTTTCGCCGCAGTCTTATACCAAAGGGATTGTGTGGGATTCTTGTTACATTCGTAATACCTTACTTTTGTACTTTATATAACAGTTGTGCTAGTATATATTCCAGATGTGTGTTATACGAGTACTATGATGAATGCTATATGAAAAATAAATGCTCTGTTAGCTTATAGTTCTACTTTGTCTAAAAGTCACTGAACTCAAGGGCATCATTAGTCAGCAATTAAAGTAAATTACAGCTTATTAAAGCTTCTCGTTAAGTATGTTGAAGGCTGGTAGTGTATGTTTACTAACTAATTTACTCAGAGATGGTGCAACAGCGTTCTCTTATTGACACCCTTTTACAGGCACTTTATACTTTTATAGAGCAAGCATTGTATAAAACGTTGGCAAAACGAATAAACTGTTCTAATTTCATACATATACAATTGTCATTCGCCAAGATAATAGAGCCCAGTCACGTTTAGGTAGCTGAACCTATTTTATATCCCTGAATCTTGTCATCTGAAATATAACTGACGGGTGCGCAGAGAAATATTTTAGTTGGGTTGCCATCTGAAGGGTTTATGTGGCTAGTGGAGTTTTATTAAAGAGCCCAAGTTTTATCAACCCTTCCTGGGATTAAACTTCAAAAAACAGTATCTCGTTTGAAATTATAAGCCCCCGTTCGAACCAAGTTACAAAATATTGTATCTGTATTATATAATTATCCGTGCATGTGTACTACAATTACATAGGTTAACATACACTTTTGTCGTTACTTGTTCAAACGTAAAGCATCGCCAAAAATTTAAATTACATAAAAAATGTGGCTATCCTAGTAATATTTCAGAAAACTTGTGAAAAATGTTTTCTTGTATCTAATAAGGTGCTGTAAGCTAGGATTATGATACAAAATTATATTTATATAATTACTAGGTGACCCAAGAGACTCTCCTATCATTGCCTAGAATGGTTTCTAGCTGTATATTTCAGCATAATTAGACGGGAAGCACTGCTCCGCAAATGAGTCGTACTAGATATACAAGCCTGTAATTACCTACTCGCAAATTGCCAACACGTGCCGCTTGTGTTTGACTCATCCTTTGGGACGCTTAAATGACATTCATACAAATCGCAAAAAGGTATAAGTAGGTACTGCTTACGGACAATTTTAATAAAAGTTGTTTAAAGTTATATTCCTTAAGAATTTGTATCTATTCTTAGTTTAATAGAATCTGTATGCTTGGCTTATACCTTTGGGCCCTTATTAATAAACGTGGTGTAAAGTTACGCCAGGTCTTAACTCCAAAAATTTTATGGTTTCTCCTAAGTTACACCCGGCGTAATTTTACACCACGTTTATTAATATGGGCCTTGGTGAATAAAACTCCATTTACACGATACAATTCTGGCATACCATTCTTGTTTCTTGCCACAGAATATTAACTCATGCTCCGTTGAGTTTGAAAAAGCAAGAGGCAAGAATGGTATGCCAGTATGGTATCGTGTACCTACCTGGATGCTGTTTTATTTACGCAAACTATTTTAAAATCCCTTTGTTATCACAAACTTTCAGACAATAATCCGATATCTAATTTCATCGGCTATTCCCAATCGATACAATAAAGAACCAATTTATATTTTAAAACTTTGTTCGCGTATATTGGTAGAGTCAGCGACAATACTCGTAGTTGTAAAAAAATTGTAAGATTTTGTTTGTTGTTTGTAAGATTTTCTTTCGGATGTTTAGTTACCTTCATATTATATTGTGAGTTATAGGTAAAAAATGTTGTAGTTAATTATAGTTTATTTGATTTTTAGGTCTTTATACTGACTTTCTTGAAAAATTTTCAGTTTATAATATTAAATTTTAAAAATTAGCATAATTTGAACACTACATCTCTCTCATACACATTCGCCTTTTACCTAAACCTGTTTTTTGGTTAAATTTTACCCATCCACATCTCTCTACATATATAATAGTTTACTATTAGTCAATAGTTTACTAAAAAACCTACAATCATTCGTACCCTATAATAAATCGACCTTTTATTGCCCCTTTCGTAAAAACTTTTGCCGTTGTCTGTACCGCCGCGCCGGCCGCCGGGCCAGTTAGGAGTAAACTTGCCTTCCAATCCAACTTCAGTCGCACTCGCTATCGGGAATGCGTTCTGAAATAACTATTGTTACAAAAGTCATCAGGTGTAAGGGGCTCTAGGAAACTAATTCCATGTGCTGACCATGAATCCTACGGTATATTGCTTTTTTTTAACTTTCATAACTTTAATATATTTTTATATTATACCCTACATGTCAGATGGTTACGTTACTAGCATGTTTGCTTAGGTACCCAGGTATGTTCTACTATAGGCAATCTGTTCGTTGATACTAAAATTCGTTTGAAACCAAAACATTCATCATCATCATCATCAGCCCTTTTCATTCCACTGCTGGGCATAGGCCTCTCTTCGCTTTCGCCATTATTAAAACCGAAACATTATCAAGTAATAATTGCTGTCATAGTTGTTTGAGGTTTGCAGTAATAATTTGCATATATTCTTTATAATTAAAACTATAATAAATCGGAAAAGTATAATAAAATATAATTGGTGTACTGACTACTTACAATTTTTTTATTACACAAAAAATTATTGCTTTCCACAATTTTAGTGTATATTTTTATAAGCACTGCTCTTAAAGTTAAGTACTTAAATATCGAGAAACTAACTTAACCCTGCGCTTAACTGTTGCAATAAAACCGTAGAATGCTGTCGTCTAGACACAACGTGCCTTAACGGGACGCTAGGGTGGCCATCTGGCTTCACTCTTGAACATTAATATTTATGTACTTTTAAATGAAGCATACTGAACAAAATGTTTTCTATGTTGCATGGCCGGGATTTAAAATCGTAACCTTCAGATTGAAGTCATACCTACAATAAAAATGGGAGTGCATCCCACTCGCCACAAAGGTTATCGGACGACTCCATTTAACAGTCGCTTTCTTTAAAAAATATCTTAAATATCCTTAAGTAAGATTTGGAACTGAAAATAGATATTTTCTTTGCTTCCATTTTGCTGTAATTGGGGGCGCGGGTGTAAAAGGTTGTTAAGCGTTGTCTTTTTACTTTTAACTTGAGCAAAATTGAGAGAAAAACAATATTTTTGGGCGCTCAGCCCGCAGCAATCCTGGGCTTATTAAAAAGGTAATGGTTTTACGAATTCTTATTTATTTTTATGAGATTGTTCGACGGATATTTTATGGCTTGCGCGAAGATTTTTTCTCGTGTTTCATCTTCCTTGACTACGTAAACTTTTCTTACTAAGACTTATCCATCGGTTTCACATGCTTATAAAAGCGTTAGGTATCTATATAGAGTAGTATCTATCTAGTTAACTATAGTCCTTTTCATATAGGAACGGTTCCGTGACAAGGCTCTTTTATGTTCATTTCTCAAAAAAATCTTAATAAATCTTATAAATCTTGATAAGGTTTATATATTTGAACCATTTGGGGTTGAGACCCTAGGCCCGTGGGGTTCTGGAGCCCTTCGGGTTTTCATAATTCTTTCAGGGCGTCTGGTCGAAGCGACGCGTGATCCGAGAGCTGGCACATTTTTGGCTCAAAGGATCAGCATTGCCATCCAGCGTGGTAATGCCGCCAGTGTTTTGGGCACGCTTCCGACTGGCAGTGACCTGAATCAGTTGAGCGATCTATAGATCGTTTCTAACGATCCTTAGATAGCTTGACTAATCCTGTTGTATTTTGTAAATATATCCATACTTAATATTATAAATGTGAAAGTAACTCTGTCTGTCTGTCTGTCTGTTTGTTACGCTTTCACGCCCAAACCGCTGAATAGATTAAGCTGAAATTTGGCATAGTTAAAGGTTATATCCCAGGGAAGGACATAGGTTACTTTTTATCCAGAAAAAATGAAAAAATCCCGAGGGACCGCGGGTCACAACGCGGGAGCGCAGCTAGTGTAAATATGTTTATTTCTCATATGATTCAGTAGATTTCATTTACTTATTTCAACAGCGTAAAACTAAACAGTTCTATGTGTCAGGGATACGTTCCTACGTGAAAAATACTATAGTTAACTACATAGATACGATTGATACTAATCTAAAATATGCCTAAATAATTAAAGTAAAAATATTGAACACTCTAAGTAAGTAATTCTGCTAAATAAGTATAAACTTATTCAACAAGGTGAACGGAACGTGACCTACAACAGAAACGCGCAAAATGAATAACCATTTTGCGAGTTCCTGTTATAAGTATTTATTAAAAAAAAATTAAAATGTCTCGAATATAAAATGCAAGATGGTTCACCTCGTTGAAGTTTCGATAATGTGGCTATCGATATTCTAATGGAATGCTTGACTTGAATATTATTTGAACGATTATTGAAATATCCACTCTTACAAATAACAAATTAAATTTGCTGGAGAAGTTTTCTGGACGTTTGGAAATTATTCTATTCAATCAAGTACCTCTACTTCTTGCTATTTTTGGATGGAACATTTTCTGTAAGTAAAAACAAAAAAAAAAAAATTATAACCCGATTATGATCAGATTTAAGTAATTTCAAACACAATATCATGCTCGCCTAGTTTCTTTTCTGTTTAATAGAGTTTTTTTCCTATATTATTATTATTTATTCAGACAACATGATCCAATTTACACACAATGTCAATACACACAAAAATTAAATTATATTGGAAATGTGATTTTGAATAAGTAACGAATTGAAAGCTCGGATAACATTAATTTCACCTTTTAAAACTTTTTTTAGATATTCTCATTCTTATATTCGTTCTGAAATTCACTTACCGAAAGCTTTCACCGAATAATCTAGCATAGCACATATATTATTACCTAATGCTATAGTTTGTTGGTAAGTATGTGTGTTTGTTACTACCTACACGCTGAAACAGGTGACTTGATTTAGATGAAATTTTCAGCTTACTAGCGCATAGCCTGAATTAAAACAGACTACTTTTTATCCCGAAAAAGTGAAGTGACAAACTTTACACTAGATGATTTATACAGCGTCAGGAAGCAACCTTTTTCCTAACCTAACTGGACCCTGTGCCTGGGAAGTATTTTATAAAAAACATCTACGTTTATCAACAGTGTATTTTTGTATTCCCGAGGAAAAGCAATGGGCGCAGCTAGTATTTTCATAATGCCTATTTCTTGGAACTCCAGACTAAATTTACCAATTGATGCGATTCGATAAATCAATCACTAGGTTTCATATATAAATTGGTAAAATTATATCTCCGTAACGTTATCTGAGCGATAGACGAGTGCTTGCTAAAGTTGCGCAGGGGAAGGTATTGAGAGGCAGTAAATATGATTTCAAGTCACAAAAAAGACTTGCAAATCTTCATATGCCATGATATACTTAACCTACTTTCCTTTAGCCTTGATTTTTGAGCTCGTTGCTACGAAATAAAAGTTAGATACTCTAGCTTTACATAAGTTGAGTAGGGCACTGGTGACTTGTAGCACAGGTTTTTTTCTATACCTTTTTAAGTCACAAGTGTCTCACAAAATTGGTTTTTATATCTACAACCTTTTTTGGAATTTTAATGTATAATTTTTTTAGATTGAATATTCAGTTCTGATGTTGTTTGCGAGAGAAATAAATAAAACTATTATATATATTTTTTAATTAAGTTTTGGGTATTCAATTTGTGTTGTATGGATTTTAATTACCTATCGCTCTTCCATGTGCGATATCCTTTGGTTAGTTTATGAGTCATAAGAAAAACGTTAAAAAACAGCAGAAAACCTAAGTAGTCCTTTCCGGTAAAGCTTTCTCCATTAGCTGCATTTAAATGGCACTATAGGAAACTCCAGCTCAGTCAGAACTTAACTACCCTGGTTTAGTTGTCAGCCAACTTTACGTTCTTGAATGAGAAGTTTTGCAAGTTTAAAGAGTTTTCGAAGTTGAGCGTACTGAAACGAACTATGCTTTTTGGAATACAACAAGTGAAGTTCGTCTGAGGTTCAGTTCAGAATATGGCTAAGAGTTTCTTCAGTCAGATAGGCACTATACTAGAATATGGTAAGAGTTTTTGCAGTCAGTCCAATCGACTTTTTCTGATAACAGGCTTTGAAGCGAGAGTTATTATCATAAGTACTTATTTTTATATTATGCCAACATTTTTCTGAAGTTAGTATTTTATAAAACACGAGTGTAAGCCTACCGTTGCTTAGTTAGATTATAGTCTTGTCTTACTATTAAATTATTCGGGATTTTCTAGTCTCATGTAAATGTCTGCATTACAAGAATATTCCACCGTGTTCTTTTAAATAAATCACAGGCAGGTGGCATGAGATGACATCTTAGCAGTGCGTTCACGTAATTTTGATGTAGGGGTTTACACAGTAGATGATAGTGCTGAATAAACGTACGGTTTTTGAAAAACAAGGGTTACTATACGATTACGGTTTACCCATTGAAGAAGAAGAAGAAGTAGAGTAAAGTTTTATTTTCTCCACACCATATACAACAGTTACAATACGTAATTAAATCTACATACTCGTAATTTTATGTGGGTTAAAATACGGCATTGGTTACAATAAGCTATAAAGAATGTATTCTACTCTTACCTACCTACTTATTTTTAGTTTTTGTTAACACATAAAGCAAGTACCTATACTCACACATAAAATTGGTACCTACGTAGGTATACATTATGTAGGACAAATGTAGAAAAACTATAATTTTGCTATCACATGAAATCCTAAGGAAGGTAATCTTTGTTGTGAACGTTGGTTTAGGAGGCATACATAACCCCCCCGATGGATTCCAATCTTGACGCGATGGGGGGGCTTAGTAACCGTGGTTTGGAGGCCCACGGTGAAGCCAAAAGGAATCCCAGGCGGGGACGCCCTGGTGGCGTCTGGCGGGTAGGGTCGCGGGTGAAGAGGCGTGTCGGTGTTTCGTTGCCGCTCGCCCTATCTCCCGCGACCCAACGGTGGCGCACCGTAAGATGCGTCGGCGGCGGGCCCGCAGTGGAAGAGGAGTGTCGGTGTTACGTTGCCGCTCTCCCTGTCCTCTGCGGCCGTTTTTGGAGGCTTCTCCACGCGCACCTCTTTAATTAGAGTGCGCAGTGGACGAAGGGAGCGGAGAGCTCTGGTGGTGAGTAGCGGATGCTAGGTGTGGGGGCACCTTCATCCGCCTTGCACTACTCACCACTATGCGGGGCCGCCTTAAGGGCGGGGATCGCCAGAGGGGGACTGGACGTAAAGGCTGTGCCGGTTTCCCAGACCCCCTCCATTCCAGGCGACGCCGGAATGACGCTGGGTCGTTTAGTGGGTATACCGGGAGTCCCCGGGGAGTCCCACATACCCCTCTCGCCCCCCGGCGGAGGGGATGCGTAACGCATTTTTCCCAGCGAGAAAAAAAAAAAAAAAAAGGAGGCATACATAAAAAACAATTCATACGAAATAAAATTAACAGTAAACTTTATCTGGCTTTCACTTCTACGCCTTTCTCCTAAACCTGAAATCAAAATGAAGGCATCGTATACCACAATATTGAAGTAAATATTTTTTCAGGTGAGAAATGTTTGTTTTGGCTGTAAAGTACCCAACCTACGTGCCTACGGCGAGGCATACATAATATTCGGTATATTGTTAAGGGACGTGGAAAAAATGAAATTTCGGTTCGTTTGAATCACTTTGCTGTTTACGTATGAACACTAAACAAAAACGTTTATTTCACAAAGAAACTTATAGGTGTATTTTATCTCTTTTTAGTTTATATTTAAAAATTACGTTTTTATACTAAAAAGAAAAACGACTTCAATGTTTGACTCGAAACGCGGTGTGACTCAGGGCGTCAAGCTGTCGATTCGATTTCTATTTGTGACATGGCTAGGAGGGAAGGTATTTAGAGTTTTACGGGGAAACTATCAATCTCTCAGGAATAAAATTTATATGGGACCACCTCTGGAGTATACCCTTTCAAACATGAAAAGAATTTTGCAAATCGGTCAACAAATGGCGGAACAATCGCGTAACAAGTTAAAAAAAAAAAAAAACATACAGACGAATTGAGAACCTCATCCTTTTTTGAAGTCGGTTGAAAATGGGTAGGTACTTTAAAGAAAAAGAAAGAAAAACTTTTTCGTGAGTAAGTTCGTATGAGTCAGTGGCCAACTCTGGTGACAGAATTTTGAGGCCGCCTCAATGCCATTTTAGTTGCTTAGATGAAGACATTATTTTGAAGTTCTAGATGAATATAGGTATCTTATTGCAAGAGACTACATAAAAATGTGATATTTTAACTTGAGTAAGTTAGGTATGTATTTTATAATATCTTGTAAAAATCACTAATGATTTTAAATTTGAAATTATACATCCCCCCCCCCCCCCCCCATTGATATGGTTGTAAGTTTGTTTAAATTAATTCTTTGAATAATTCATAGCCCTGGTCTCATACGGGACAGTTTCCAACTTCGATTATTATCTTTAGTAATAGTATAATACAACTTTGCCTCTACATCCACATAAACTTATACGAGAATACCTAACTTACCTTAATCTTCAAAGTGACTTTTGTTCCTCAATACGGGTCGCTTGAGGTACCCTTGATATACAGTATTTGAGCCAGAAGTTCACATTTATACAATCTTATATTTTATTTTTGATTTATCGATGACGCAACGGAAGAAATATATCGTTTTTCAAATTTTAAGACAGGAAATTGCAAGTATTCAATGCTACTTTTGAAAAAAATTCTGTGTATGTTACGTCGCTTTAAAAACTGGCATATTTATTACATTCTCTATCTAAATATCGGTTTTGATTTTCCGTTACCTTCATGCTATATGTAAAACATTTGTTTTGTGTGGACGTGTAGTGAATTGTATTTACCTAATTAAAATCATTTCTTCATCTTGTTTCAAAATGTGCCAATCTTACATTAAGCCATAGTCCAAACAGATAGACTAGGTAATCCCCCCCCCGATGGATTCCAATCTTGACGCGATGGGGGGGCTTAGTAACCGTGGTTTGGAGGCCCACGGTGAAGCGAAAAGGAATCCCAGGCGGGGACGCCCTGGTGGCGTCTGGCGGATAGGGTCGCGGGTGAAGAGGCGTGTCGGTGTTTCGTTGCCGCTCGCCCTATCTCCCGCGACCCAACGGTGGCGCACCGTAAGATGCGTCGGCGGCGGGGCCGCAGTGGAAGAGGAGTGTCGGTGTTACGTTGCCGCTCTCCCTGTCCTCTGCGGCCGTTTTTGGAGGCTTCTCCACGCGCACCTCTTTAATTAGAGTGCGCAGTGGACGAAGGGAGCGGAGAGCTCTGGTGGTGAGTAGCGGACGCAAGGTGTGGGGGCACCTTCGTCCGCCTTGCACTACTCACCACTATGCGGGGCCGCCTTAAGGGCGGGGATCGCCAGAGGGGGACTGGACGTAAAGGCTGTGCCGGTTTCCCAGACCCCCTCCATTCCAGGCGACGCCGGAATGACGCTGGGTCGTTTAGTGGGTATACCGGGAGTCCCCGGGGAGTCCCACATACCCCTCTCGCCCCCCGGCGGAGGGGATGCGTAACGCATTTTTCCCAGCGAGAAAAAAAAAAAAAAAAAAAAAGGTAATCAACATTCCCCCCCCGATGGATTCCAATCTTGACGCGATGGGGGGGCTTAGTAACCGTGGTTTGGAGGCCCACGGTGAAGCGAAAAGGAATCCCAGGCGGGGACGCCCTGGTGGCGTCTGGCGGATAGGGTCGCGGGTGAAGAGGCGTGTCGGTGTTTCGTTGCCGCTCGCCCTATCTCCCGCGACCCAACGGTGGCGCACCGTAAGATGCGTCGGCGGCGGGGCCGCAGTGGAAGAGGAGTGTCGGTGTTACGTTGCCGCTCTCCCTGTCCTCTGCGGCCGTTTTTGGAGGCTTCTCCACGCGCACCTCTTTAATTAGAGTGCGCAGTGGACGAAGGGAGCGGAGAGCTCTGGTGGTGAGTAGCGGACGCTAGGTGCGGGGGCACCTTCGTCCGCCTTGCACTATTCACCACTATGCGGGGCCGCCTTAAGGGCGGGGATCGCCAGACAGGGGACTGGACGTAAAGGCTGTGCCGGTTTCCCAGACCCCCTCCATTCCAGGCGACGCCGGAATGACGCTGGGTCGTTTAGTGGGTATACCGGGAGTCCCCGGGGAGTCCCACATACCCCTCTCGCCCCCCGGCGGAGGGGATGCGTAACGCATTTTTCCCAGCGAGAAAAAAAAAAAAAAAAAAAAAAAGGTAATCAACATTCATCGCATAGTGAATAGGTTCAATCATCGTCATAAACTTTCCTCGCTGACTGTACAATCGTACTCCGCAAATAGTTTTACCAATAGGTTCCTTATAGCCCCTATATTACCGGGAATGTTTCCTCCTATCCGTAAACACAATTTTTTTACCCCCGTAATGGCAGTCAAAGACTTTTTTGTTTACTTATAAAGAGTTCTTTGGCAGAAAGCCAGTCTCTGGTTGAGAAGTTTCTAAGGGACACTTTCATTACAGGCTTCTAAATTAGTGAGACAGGTACAATGTAAATCTAAAACTGATCTTATTTCTTTTATTATTAATTTCTCTTTTTTTGGCGAAAATGGGGAAAACATAATCAAAAACATAATCATTAAAATGTACGTGTGCTTGTACTTCTTATGAACGGCTTGTTAATGTGTCTTCTAATTCATAACTTATTATTATTGTACATACGAGTAGTTATATTATCGAGTGCTAGAATCTCTTGATATGAAACGTAGCTAGTAAGCGCATTAATTATGTTTGCATGTTCACACAGACATACAGTCTACAAATAGGCGCCTGCTAAAATGCTATTTAATCCAATTATTTTATGGTTGAATTTCCAATGCATTTGTATTATTGAATAAACATTGGTTAAACCATGTTTGAAACCGTGGCAGTGTGAAATTAAACCACAACTCGATGTGGTTTGTCACTGTTTCAATTCAGCGTGGGGAAAGCTGTATGTATGCATAATAAATAATTTTCGATTCGCAATATCTGCAACGCTTTACCTGCAAAATACGCCGACCTAGCTCTACGGATCATTGGAAAGGTGAAACAACTTCGATTTACTAAACTACACCATAAACCACAATAACAGAAAAATAAAAAGTACCTACGCGAGTGTCGTGAAACACTCGGTTGGAACGAAGCAAAGAGTACATTAGAAAAGTACTACTGGGAATATAATAAGGAACAGGAGTAGAATCACCTGGTTTTAAGACGTTTCAAAGTGATCCCAGCGGTCCTACTGAATAAATGATTTTTGACTTTGACTTAATAAATTAATTGTCAATTAGGTATCCTAGAAACGCTCTTCCGTACTAACAATGTAACAATCTATGGACTGTGTCGCGGCAGCGCATTTCGCACTGTGAAGATTTGACATATACATTATACACGTGTCGTGACGGTAAAATGGTACTATTTTTTTTTCCAGCCTCAGTCTTTTTATTCTTCGATACCGTCCGAAGAGGAATTTCGTTCCAAAAATTGCTCAAATGTTCATGTATCGATCTAGACCAAATGCGATGTAGTCATATCAAGATTTGGTCATAGGTATAGCGAACTGGTCATACAGCTAACTAGTCAAATTGAGATGTGGTCTAAACGCTCCTCCCCTTACTGCTTATAAGTGAACTTTAAAATAATAGTAAACACTATTATTTCTGGGCATTTTATTAACTACCTTGCAATTTAGTAACAAAAAGTAAGAAAGTTCGTATGAGTCAGTGGCCAACTCTGGTGACGAAGTTTTTAGGCCGCCTTAAGGCCTCCGTCATGGCTTAACGACTTAAATAGTCGGGACCGACAATTTTACGTGCCCTCCGAAGCACGGAAGCGCTCAGATGAAAATGCCACTGGCGGTCACCCATCCACTTACAGACCGTATGAACGTGGCTTATCTTCGACGTATCAAGAATGACTAAGCAAGCACGACCATGAGCGCTTCAAACAAGACTGTACTATTTTTTTTTTTTTTTAGTAGCCCGTAGGGATCCCACTGCTGGGCAAGGGCCTCTCCCAAACATTTGGGAGGAATTGCCATAATCGCCACGCTTGGCAGGCGGGTTGGCGATCGGAACACAGAAGACGGGCAGCAGCGTCTCTGAACCGTTTGACATCTTACTGTACTATTAGTAAAAAGAATTCTACAATACTATCCATCCTGACACGTGAGTAAGAAAGTCTTTGACGTATAACTTACGCTTCTTCTGAACGTAATAAACAGCTCTTTTTAGTATCAAAACTATTGATCATTGTTTAAAAGGTACTTCTGAATAAGCGTTGTTTGATAAAGCTAAATGTTTTATTAAGCTCAACTTGACACTGAGTCTTTAAACGGTTTCGTGCTTCCGGGTTCATCGACCCGAAAATTGCTGTAAAGGTTGCTATGATATTCATTTCACCCTTTAATTTAGATTAAGGATTATTCAAATTCAAATAACTCTTTTTAAAAACTGTTTAACCTTAGTGAAAATAAAAAAAAGGAAATATGCCTTTTTTTATTTTCACTACCTCGAAAATTCATTTAGGTTATACATTTTTGCTTATTATAAACAACCGTTTAGCCAAATTTAAAAGTATTGTCTAATTTGCACAAACTCTCTTAAAACTCTTAGCTTAAAAAAGGCATCTTAAAAACAAGAGATTTCTAAATTAAAATATTTCAAAGACCTTTGAGATAAAATGGGCCTGGCCTTGACCAAGACGAGTAATAAACTGAGTGCTAATAAGCTAAGTGCAATGAACGTCTAAGACTTGTTTTCAAGACTTCTGAATATGATGAATTTAAATGACGGTTTTCTTTACATGTATTTGACGAAACAAAGAAATAAGATAAAGAGAGACATGAATTTACATTTTTTTTTAATATAGCCCAGAGTTATATAAATCAAAACATATCTTGATATACCTACCTAGTTTTTGTAAACAGTGGTGTCCTTTCACGGCGTTCTCAGTCATAATATTTTTTTGGCATGTATATAAAAAAATATATTATTTTAGTTTTAACGATGTAAAAGTAGTAGTCACGATGCACTCACTGTCATTTTAATATAATTTCTATGTGAATAAATGCAGTTAGTTTATCACAGAGAATACATACAAAGCGTAAGGTGTAAGGGCAGGTTCCGGCTGGGAAAATAGTTTTAAGATCTTCTGTATGTACCTGGAATTATGAATAAATGATTATGATTATGATTAAAATGATGAGTCTATTTCGTTTTTATTACTTATTTTTGTTTTGGTAGAAATTATCAAAACTAAAGTCCTAAAAACAAAATATCATTAGTTCCAAGCTTAATGCTGACAAATTGTCAGGTTGGGAAAACTAATGGCCGTTCCATGGGCAGACGAGATAGGACTGTAATCCCGTAAATAAATAGGTGTAACGATCTAGCCAATGCATAAATTTGTCTAATGGCAACAGTTTTATAAGCCAAGATATAAATAAATGCACATATACATATATATTATACATAGAAAACTTTGTACAATCACCTTCAATAAGATACTCCAAACCTAAAACATATCTTTTATCTGAATTTAAGACATCTCAACAAAAGATAAAGTAAATAATTTAAACACGAAATGACTACTATAAAAGTACCGTTCTATTTTAAGTAAAAACAAGCTCATTTAGTAGAATTTCTAATTTAATTTTGAATTGTCGAGCCTGGCTGAAAGGGTTGAGCAAATTCTTAATTATGTTTACGTAAAAATGCGAATCTCGGGGAATATCTAGCGTAAAAACGTACTTAAACCCCAAGTTTCAAGCACAATAACTTGTTCTCGACTTTGACGAATATAGCCATATATCACAGAGTTCATTGAACCTTTGAACTTTGTCACAAGCGGATATTTTTCTAGAAATTTATGTTATCCCAGAATTTATCTTGCGGCTAAGTCAGAATACACCAACAATATATTTTCTTGTTCGCCTTTTCACGTTTATTTTGTCGTTTGTGTAAGAATACCTTTCCGATTATTTAGGTATATGAAATGTAGGTTTTCTTCAAAATATTATTTATAGAGATATTTGATGTATAATTTGAATGCCTTGAGTTCGAGCTTCTACAAAATCAGATTTTAATTCATTTTCTATACAAACACGGGCAAAACTGGGGCGGGCCGCTTACTATAAGAAAAGGAAGTGAGTGAATAGGTACCTAATACAGAATCAAGTTACATACGAACCTTATATTTAAATGACCCTTTCTATTTCAAAAGGTTGAACAAAGGGTTCATATGACCTCTGGCCTATTCATACATTTCAGAAATATATTGTCATTTTACCCGAATCCGCCATTCATTAGGCATTTTATTGTCGTCACACGTCATTTCCATACATGAATATTTAAAGTCTTAAATCGAGCGAGACTTTGTTGACTTTAACCTTTATTATTGTTTAAACTGAGTTTTAATGAAATTTATATATTTAAATCACTAAATGTCAATGTCAAAGTCAAATTGTGCCTTTAAGGTTTATTTTATCGTAAATTGTATAAAGAAAAAAAGACACTCATTAATTTAATTTTGTAAACAAGATAATTAATACTAGGTACGGTGTTTACATTCGTGACAAACGCCTTAGGGAACAAATATCTGCAAATAGTGCAAATAATATCTGAAACAGCACGATGCGGTAGTAGTCTGAGTCACACAAAAACAACTCGGAAAAGTATCCTAATAATTTGTAAAGTTTAGATTTTTCTCTCCATTCCAAAGATTTCTTATTTCACTTCAACGTATCAATTTACTACTAAACTACCTGCATATTAATTTCACCAAGTTATATTAAATAGCTTGACAGATGTCATAACCAATTATCCCTTCAAATTGATCATGGGAGACCAACAGTACACGAGAAACCCCATCGATCACCGTAGAAGCTTCAGTCGTGCTCCGATCGTAGACCGCTACGCCAGCGTAGCACCTCTACGCTCGCTACGCCGCGATATCGTAAAGTGCTTGTGTTTTTGTGAAAGCCGGCAACTTTTTTAAATGTAAGTTTACTATAAATGAACTTTTAAATTAAAGTATTTTCTGATTATTTCATTTATTCATTTAGGAAAGTCGTAAATGAATATGTGCTTCCGGGTCCAATTTTGCCGGCGTTGGAAATAGGTCAATGATCGCATGGCGGTGTTTTTACTCGATGTCATTTTCAAGGGATGCTGTTTAGATAAAAATGTGTGGATTAACATAAGACTTGGATTAACTAAACTCCTATGGGTTATCAGTGCGTTTCATAAAAAGTAAGGGTTGATTAAAGTCTTCATTTTGTACTGTAATTAAGAAATGTAAAATTGACAATGTACACTCTAATTTTTTTTAAATACACCTTATTTAATGGATGTATCTTAACAAACTACAAAGATTACATCAATTGAAAGTTGATACCATATCACAACAGTTCTTGTAAAAAATACTATAAAATACACGTGTTTGTATATTTTATTACAAAAAAATCCGTGAATTTCCCTGTGGGAATCTCCATATGGTTGAAATCACAGAGCATTGATAGTTTAAAGTAAACACAAGCCTTCTCTATTCTAAATTGAATTACAGACACGATGATAAAATATACAACGTCAGAGAGTCTTCAGAGATCCATATGATCTGGGGCTTTATTGTGTAATTCAACTGGCAATGGACATGGACTTCATTTTAGCATTTGTAATCCATTCTGGACTTTAATAGTCATTTTCTTAATATGTGATTGGTTGAGGCATATTGGGCATGTATCAAATATTATGTGTTTGGATATGCCTATGACTACCCCCCTTAGACATCTTCAAAGGATCTGAAATAAGTAACATAAAAAGATCTGAGTCTACCGCACCTTGGGGATACAGTCGTGAACCTGTGTGTGTGTGTGTGTGTGTGTGTGTGTGTGTGTGTGATTGATTGAGCTCTATTGCGATGACAACTGGGAATGGATTTCAAGTTAGACAATAGGGCTGCTGGTCATTCTTTCTTGATCAAAGCTCATACAGATATGAATATATGCTTTTCCCTAACCTTGACCTCTTGTTCAATGTTCTGGCGATTTCCCCTGTTGGTAGATTATTCGTTAATAATCTGACCTAATACTTCCCTAAAAGGAGTAGGATCACTTTGTTTTAAGTGACCAGTCCCAATAGTCATCTCTGAATAAATGCTTTTAGCCTCAGACTTTGAAAGTGCTTTAATGCAAATTGATTTACTGAAATTCAGTTACTACTGTACAATACTCACTCAAACCATCTAAGGATCGTTAAGAACGATCTAGAAATTGATTATCAGTATTTCCACTTTAACTTAGTATTTAGTGAACTAAAACTGATAGATCTATTTTTGTATTTTGAGATTTTAGTTATGTATAGCGTAAGCCCCTGACCTTTTATGATAATGACGTTGCTAGTGGCCTATTTGCCAAAGCTTAGCCGAGCCATTACCGGTCTTATGGTGCTTATAATGATTTAATCGCCAATTTGTATTTTACATTAAGGTTTTCTTTTTACGCTAAATTATATGTTTAAAAAATTTGCATAGATGAAATAGATTTACCAACTAGATTGACGTATCTTTTATAGATTTCTTTATAAAAAAAATATAACACAGCATCATTTAGCCATCGTTTTTGTTATTATTATTATTCTCTTGTATGTGTCTGTTTGAGAATAAATGTCTTATAACTTAAAAACTAACTAACGCTGCATTTGCTTAAACTTAAACATACATAGAGTGCGTACACCGCGCACCTTATTAATATTAATTACAATTTCGCAAAGCAGAGAAACAAAAGCGATAAGGCCCATTGTACCTATTTATTATACATGTATTTCTCTTTGTTTTAGTGTACAATAGAGTGTATATTAAACTAGCTGCGTTCCGCAATGTTACCCGCGGTCCCTCGGGAAACAGTTTTGGGATAAAAATGTGTATTTCCGTAGCCTATTAACTATTTCATAGGCTACGGAAATATATTTTTTTTTTAAATAGTCCAGACAATATGTGCCAAACATCCAATTTTCTGTGTGAATCCATTTTTTTGTGTGAAAGAGTAACAAACATCGATAATCCACACACACACACACAGGTTCACGACTGTATCCCCAAGGTGGGGTAGACATTCTCTCAGATCTTTTTATGTTACTTATTCCAGATCTTTTGAAGATGTCTAAGGGAGGTAGTCAGAGGCATGTCCAAACACATAATATTTGATACATGCCCACATTTTGCAGAAGTTAGTATTCCATACGTGACAGGTTGCAAGCCCATCGCCGCCTATAAGAACACTAACTGGTTTCCTCACGATGTTTTCCTTCACCGTTTAGAGCACGTGTTAATAAAGCGCATAAAAATTTTACGTAACGCAAAATCCATTGATGCACGGCCGGGATTTGAACCCACAACCTTCGGATTGAAAGTTGAGGTACAACCCAATTCAGCCAACACGATTTTTTTTATCAAATCATTTATTGTGTTGATTTTACTAAAAGGTCTTAATTTTACCTAGCTTCAAATATGAGCCCTACAGTTAGGCCACTATAATTTATATGGATTGGATTTACTGCTAGGTGGTAATTTGACGCTCCATCCAAACTAACGCATTTATAAATTAGTAAGTAGGATTCTAAAGGTTATATTTGACTCGGGTAAAGCCAGAGAGTACCGATTCTCTTGTATAAAATCCATTAGTCAAGGAGGCGCATTCATCATTGCTATTGTATAGTCTTCTGAATGTAATTTACCTTTATAAGCGAATGTCTCTCTATCTCAGTAAATCAAACTGGAAGTAGTGCCTTGTTTCCCGTAATGGAATATTTATTGCATTATAGTACATTACAATATGAATTATGAATATGAGTGTGGCTGGGTATGCAAGAAGAAGAAGGCCGAAGAAGAAGTGGTTGGATTGTGTTAGAGATGATATGAATGTAAAAGGAGTGGATGCACAGTTGACAAGTGATAGGAGTGAGTGGAAGAAGAAGACATGTTGTGCCGACCCCACTTAGCGTGGGATAAGTTCAGGGAGATGATGATGATGATGATTATAGTACATTACAGAAGCTTACGTATAAGACATTTCCTTTTGAAATATTAAAAGAGTACAGAACATAAAATCAGAATTGTATTGGATAGCACAAACAAATGGAGGCCTATGCCCAGCAGTGGGCTAAATCGGGCTATGGATGATGATGATGAAATCATTGGGATATTACTTTCAGGACAGGTTTATTCATTCTAATTCCTATTCATTGCGACACACAAGTTTGATAAAGTAAAATGTTTTGATTGTATTTCCTAAGTCAAGTACAATTTATTTCACAAATTAGCCAAGGGAATACGATTACGATTCCCGCTAAGCGCGGTTTGAATGAGACAGGTCACAGAGTATAGTTCTCTCTCGCTCCTACCTCTTTCATTACAATGTAAAACATTCCCTAGGTTTCCCGTGACCATGAAGGTCCAATACTGGCGTGACAAGGGACAATATATTATACAAGGTCATATTAAACTTTCTTACGAAATAACACGCAATCTGAATACTTTTTCTTTAATGTAAGGGCTTTTTTATGTCGGCAAGTTCTGAAATATGTTCGGATCGCGTGCAGGACCAAACTTTCAGGTGATGGACTTCGAAAGCGTGATAAGATTTAAGCTATTGAAAGAGCGGAAAATATACAAAACATTTTTCATGTATAAATGTTAAAGAAGGAACATACAGCATAGACGCACATTTTTGACAGGCAGTTCTTACCTTTTTTTTTCTCAAAATCGAGCCTATGACTCGTTTAACAACATTTTCATGAAGAACAAACGTTTGATTTTCCCCTTTGAGGGTCGAGATTTTCACCCTGTATAATTGATTACCCACTACCACAATAATAAGGATCTTAGGTGGGCCCGTCCTTCAATTCATATCCCGTCAGCTTGGACATAATTGAAATATGACTGTTTTGGTCATTATGTTTTGTTATAAATGAGAACTAAAATCAGTTGTTGTTTTGTCATCTCCCTACTCAAGCTTAGGCCTTTGGCCTGAATGGGGTAATATAGTCTGAAAATAAATAAAAACATCATAAGAATCCATTTTAGGAACTACAGAAATGGAGTTACATATGTTTATATAAATCCATACTTCCATACTTACTTATACTTACCAATACTTACCAATATTATAAATGTGAAAGTAACTCTATCTATCTGTTTATTACATTTCACGCCCAAACCACTAAACATATTAGACTGAAAATTAGCATGGATAAAGTTTGTATCCCAGGGAAGGACATAGGCTACTTTTTATCCCGAAATAAATGTGAAAATCCCGAGAGACCGCGGGTCACACCGAGGGAGCGGCTAGTACGAATTGAAATAAAATAATACTGATTGAACATAATAAAATAATAAAGTACATTACCTATTTGAACCGCAAAAGCCAAAATTACATAAAACGAGACAAAAAGTTACTTATTTGCTCCATTTCTTTGCATTTGAAAGGTTTAATTGGATTTTTATTGACGGCGGCTCGAAGCCTTGGAACGTTCAATTATTTGCATCTGATTAAAAGGCTTTCACGGTCTTTGTCATTTTGCTCTTTGATCTAAAAAGAGCTTCTGCAGCTTCTTAGAAGCTTAATACAGTTTATTTTATGCATGACCTCAGTTTAATAGAAACCGCAATTTATATACGGGCTTTTTAATAGCTTCGTTTGGAGGGAGCATTAAATCGACCGTTTGGTGTCAAACAGACCATACATTTTTATTAAGACGATTAAATTTCAGAGGAAAAAGAGGATTGGTTTTAATAAAAAATGAAAACTGTGTAAAATATATCCATCAGGAGGCAGCATATACCTCAACGGGACCCTGTAGTGTCTAGGACGTTGTTTGAGATGGATTTTAACCAAACCAATCTCTCAGTTAAGCCTTTTCTCTGGATGATTCACGGAGACCATGATTCATTCATGATTCATCCTATTCCTTGCCCTCCCAAGGACGAATTATTATTTTATTTTATTAGAGGTTGAGGTACAGTTCTCACACAACACGGGATGTGAATGACCTCATAGGTAACGTACTTTCCTCTTGTTTGGATGCTGGCCAAAGTCTCGTACTTATTAAATGTTCCATTCATTATTACCTGAGCCAGATCTCTTCCATTGGAACTACTATTTTATCTGGTTATGGAGACATGTGCGGATCAAAAAAATAAGATTTTATTTTTTTCGTGTGCGTATAAATCTAGATCTTCTTGTAGTACCAATAAATATTGTAAACCAGCGTGATAAAAAAAAAGTAAGGGATTGATACTAAAAAAGTTTGTATGGAATGTGGTGACCTTCCAACCATACTAAGGAACTACATACTCAACTTATGAGCTTTGGGTCCAAACTTTGAAAGAATAGAGAAATGTCTATTACTTATATTGTTTTAATTGTTATGAAAGGTCATAGACACCTTAATAACTGTTGTTGGTTAGCTTTCATTATCTGGTCTCATCAGTATTCAAACCGAGCTCCAAAAGGTAACAATCTATCTTAGACAATATGTGGGCAGTAAAAGACGCAAGTAAAACCTGAACCAAATACATCTATAAGCATTAGTTCATCGAACCAGAAGTAAGAACACCTGTGTTGACCTGATGTTGTGTATGACCAGTTTTACCAACAAAAATAATCTTGTGTGAAGATTATTATATTATTTACTAGCTACTGCGCGCGGCTTCGCCCGCGTGGTACCAACATTTTGAATAACCTATATGCTATTCCAAGTCTCTATCTACGCCTATTCCAAGTTTCATCCAAATCGGTTCACTGGTTTAGACGAGAATGAAACACAAACATACAAACTTTCAGCTTTATTATATTAGTGGGATTACAATTCTTCACCTTTGGCCTTATACGAACTTAATTACTTATTACTTTTGTTTTAATTGATTTGAAAATTCGTGATAGATAAAATATCTACTCACACATAAAATGCTTGTTTTCCCTGAATCGAATCTGTACTTCGTGTAGTCAACCGTAAAATCGCTTGTGATAAGCCCTATTTAAATATGTACCTAACACCTAAACCTAACATTAACATATGAAGGCACATTCTCCAAAGGCATGTCTCTTGCATAAATTAAATTAGTAGGTACGTGGCCCACTCAATATAAGCATACGTAATTAACCCCGGCGTTTGGTTCTCGCATCGTTACCCGCAGCCATCCATCTTCTACTAAATCTTTATATTATACATTGAGCTCCAGTAAATGGGCTAAAAATCAGGTTTCTAGGTGATTACAGCGGCAGCCAGGAGAGAGACAACATAACCTTACAGTTACTAGGATATTGTTGAGTTAGAGGAAGTTTCCCTTGACCATAAACCATCCACTAACTTAAACGTGATTTTTTTCCCGTTTTTATAGATAATGGTACGAAACCTTTGTGCGCATATCCAACTCGCACTTGTCCGGTTTTTATTATTAGAATCTTTTGTTGCAGGTGGATCGAATAATCAGTCAGCCTTATTTACAGTAAAGACTAGGTAAATACGCTTGGAGCTGACCAAGCTGTGGGTTTGCTCTCGTTGTTTTCTTTTAATCATCATGGTGGACTATTGTTTCATGTGCTCGGTGTAAATTTTTTTTCACCGAAAAATCCATAGATTTACGTTTCGGATAAATAAAGTTTAAAGTTTTTTTAATATAATCAATATTTAGATGGTAGATCATTACTTTTTGGGCTATGAGAATAACAATAACAAACCCGAAGTCCAAAATTAGAAATCCTCGCTAAGTAATGAAGAATGAAAGTACACACAAACTTTTTAATAATTTATTAAACTTTTGGAAAAAGAAAAGCCTCCATTAGGTATGTAAATGCAGTCTGCACTTAGGGCGGATCAACAAATTAAGGCACTTTCCACGCGCGCCAGCACTGGCTGAAGAGATTATGCCTGCTGGAATAGATAAGCTAATTTTTAGCTTAGTTTCAACCGCTCGACAGTTTGGCACACACTAAAAGACAGGTAATAAAATAGAAAACATTTTATTAAACCTTAAAAAACCGACATAAAGCCCGACGGGGAATGGGTCATGGTCTGCCGAGGAATTAGTGGCGAGACGATCTTGACGCCTTCGAGAGAAAATGGAGTGAAATCTTGAAGGAGAGAGGTGGCTGAAGGGTATAGAGGAGACATTTTTGCCCAGACAAAATAAATAAACTAAAAAAAACCGACATCTCATCACTGTACATTTCAGGAATGGACAGGAAATAATAGGAAATAAGCTTTCATAAAACGCGTGAGTGAATATCCGAGCAGGATGTCAATAATGAGACTAATGCGATAGAGAGAGGGATAAAGGGATAGATTTACAAGGTCTAACAAAAAAGTATTTTATTATGTTTGTAAAACTTAAGTATTCGCTAATTCATCATCATCATCATCATCATCATCATCATCATCATCATCATCATCATCATCATCATCATCTCAGCCATCTGGCGTCCACTGCTGAGCATAGGCCTCCCCCATCGATTTCCATAGCGATCGATCTTGTGCAGCCTGCACCCAACGGCTCCATGCAACCTTTAACCAGATCATCTTTCCATCTAGTGGGGGTCCGTTCTTTGCTGCGATTTCCGGTGCGTGGCCTCCACTCGAGAACTTTTCTATGGCCGTCAGTTCTAAGAGCTATGTATACCACTGCCTCTTCAACTTGCTTATCCTGTTCGCAATTACATTGTATATTATGTGAGAGTAGTTAAATGGACGTTTCCTACGAGTAATATAGTCTAGGAGCGCCACGCATAAAATACTACGTAAAGTTTATGAGCAATTCGATGGCTGTATCCAGTAGTAATCTAATTGATTACACTAGACTGTTCTAAGTACAAAAGGTAGACATAAAGTCTATTCAATAGTACAAAAAAAGTAGTGCGCTTTCAAATTGATTAATCAATACCACACGAAGATACCAAGTAAATATTATTACAACCACGGATCAATACTTTGATATTTAATATTTTTTATAAATGATAATAATATGAATCCATTAAGAAAATGTCGTGTGAATACGACGACTTGCTAGTTCTCTAGAACGCTACGTAAAACTTTTACGGCACTGCTACAGAAACATAATCACTTTAATTATATTATTATATTATTTCATATTTAGTTGGAAAAGTGTTCTAAAAACTTAAGAGCTACTTAAATTTTGTTTTAATACAATGTAAATTTTCTTAGAACCAATAAAATCAATTATTGATTAAATCATAATTATAGAATACTGGCGTAGATTTTCTTGTGCACTGACTAAACTAAAATTGTGTTAAAAACATCGCTAATCTCTTATATTTAAACTCTTGCTTGTACAAAACCGTACATCATCATCATCATCAGCCTGGTGGACATAGACCTCCCCTAGTGCGTGCCGTTGCGCCCTGTCCTCAGCTCGACGCATCCAGCTTCTGCAGGCAGCCTTTCGCAGATTGTCACTCCACCTGGCCGGAGGGCGTCCTACACTACGTTTGCCGAGTCGCGGTCTCCACTCAAGAACTTGTTTACCCCAACGGTCATCAGTTCTTCGGCAGATATGGCCAGGCCAGCCCACTGCCACTTCAGCTCGCTGATTCTCTGAGCTATGTCGACAAATTTGGTTTGGAGCCACCGAATTAATGAACAGAGTAGTTATACTATTTTATACCAATGCCAAGGATGCTAAAAACCTACTAATAAAAAGCTATAATTTAAAGCAATTTATCGGATACCATTTTATTGAAACCTCACAAATTATAACTTATATACAATTTATATAGATTAACACACATAAATTGTTAATTGATTTTCGTTGGCACACTTCTCACTGTAATCCAATACTGCTTTGCAGCGAGGCTCAAAGTTAGTTAATAGTATTACAAATAAGTTTGTACCTCTAGTTAATGTGAGGTCTTATTTTTTTTTCTAGCTGCAGTACTTCTAGCATTGGTCATAATGTTGTCGCAATAAGTCCTTTCTAACATTGGTAACTTTATTATATAAGTATGTGGCGACCTCTATCTATCATCGCCTGAACTACAAGCTTAACTTCAAGCTGAACTTCAAGAGATGTCAATTACAGCGACGTACTTCGGAGCTGTACCACTAGATGGCGCTGGAATCACAGATAAGCATATTCCCATACAAATGATGCAAAAAGTATTGGAAGTCTGATTCGCGCAAGAAATCTTTCTGAGCACATATGACCTATACATAACTTTCCGACTATAACTGTCGGCCGAACAGGCCCTAAGGTAAGTGTGCCAGTTGGGCAAACCTTAGCGAGGCGAGTACTCCCTCTTTGCCATATATTGGGGGAATTCCACCTACCCCCAAAAGTATATCTTAATATTTGCTAGAATAAACGATTTCTTTTTTTTTACTGCGCAGTCATTTAAAGGTATGTTTGTATGAGCCAGTGGCCAACTATAGTAACAGATTTTTAGGCTGCCTTAATGCCTCCGTTATGGCTTAACGAACTTAACGTCCCGGCTAGAGAGCCGGGACTGACAATTTAACGTGCACTCCGAAGCACGGAAATGCTTAGTAGAATATGCTGGACATGCTGGACATTTTTCACACAGCATCATCTAGCCCCAAACTAAGCAAAGCTTGTACTATGGGAACCAGATAACTGATAGAATACTTATAATTATACTTTTTGTTTGTAAATACATAGGTACATATTATACATAGAAACACCCAGACCCGAGACAAATATCTGTAGGTCATACAAATATTTGTCCCGCGGCGGGAATCGAACCCGCAACCTTCTGCATCGCAGGCGGACCTTCACCCACTGCGCCACAGAGGTCGTCACATGCCACTGGCGGTCACTTACTGACCGTTTAAAATGTTCTACCGAGGACTAATTAATGCTAAGAAGCAAGCTACGCTATGAGCACTTGTAGTGGTGGTGGAAAGTGAAGTCGGAAGTGGCAGTTTGACTTTGTTGTTCCAATCATTGTAATTGTTTTAACTATTGATATTGACTGAACAGATATTGTAAAACACGTACATGTATAACGTGCTTGGGGGATACAGCCATGTTATATCAGACATACATTTTACGAGCACTTATATTATTTACTACATCTCGTACGAATACAATTCCCTAGACGCGTGTACGTCGATGGAATGAAACGCAAACGAACCACAGAGTTGTAAACGAACATGACGTAAGTTGGGCAATTTCGATAACCGATTCAGTTACACTCATTTCTACCTATAAGTAGGCATTTATGTTTGAAGACGATCTAGAATCTAGAAGATATTTTTTTAAGATAAGATAGTGCATGAAATGAACCTCTTTGATGCATGATTCACACATTACCCGTTTTTGAAAGATTGTTTATTATAGACCTCTTTGCTGATATCCTGTGGAGATTAACTTTACAATATGAAGAATCTTAAGATAAAGCTATTTATGACGTAGGTATTCTAGATATACTAAACTAAAGTAGTATGGTAATATCAATTTACTTTCAAAACGAAACTAATTAATGAATCCAATTGCATATTAATACGAGCACATCTAATTAATCTGATTCAAATTACCCGCGTCCTATTGCACTATTCACATATTCAGCTTGTTTGTATGCATTATTATGCATGGCGTGTATGATATTGTGAGAACAGTTCAGATTAAAATCAGATAGAGAGTAGCTTTGCCCGCAACGAAATCATTCTAAAACCTTATTTTGATTAGAATAATTCCAGGCTCGAGAAACTCATCTGTCGTAGGTATACCAGTAGAATGCTAACTTCTACAAGATTGCTGTGACAAATATGTGTTTGGACTGGCTTTATACATCTTCAAATTAATAAGATCTCATTTTTACTAAGGACCTAACACTTGATGATAAAAGAGTTATAGACATACATAGATACATAAAATCACGCCTCTTTCAAAGCCGAAGGGGTAGGCAGAGGCCACGGATCTCCACTTGCTACGATCCTGACACACAACTTTTGCCTCATCACTCTCATTACATTCTTCTTACATGCTCGCCGATTTAGGGTACTTTTAAGGTTACTAAAGGTCGCGGTTGGTATCGCTGTTGACGTGATCCAGCATATTTTTTCTTGTATTGAAGACTCAACTTGTAGCTGTTATTGTTTGAGACCAAAAGGCTCGACGCAGTTGGAAGAGTATTGGAGCAGATGAGGCATATCCGAGGGCTTCGTAGCCGCACTGACCTTTAGTTACTCGTATATCCGCCTACAATTCCGCCAGTCAAATAATATGAAACCACAGACCCAAAATAACTGACAGCATTTATGTTTATCGAAATGTGTATGGTTTTGATCCATTTGTACCTACAGTTAAACCGCACATTGGCATAGTTCATTAATTATCAAAAGTTTGACTAACTATTTTAGTCGTTAAGCCATGACAGAGGCCTTAAGGCGGCCTAACAACTCCGTCACCAGAGTTGGCCACTGACTCATACGAACTTACTTACATTTTTTAGTAGTGTCAACCTTACACTAAATAGTGTAATGTTTGGGATGCATTTAAAAAATCTCTAGGTAAGTAAAGATATTGTAAGTATATTATATTATAAGCTTAGTTAAACTAAAATCCCTGCGACATTAAACTTATATTAGAGATCTTTTTGTCTTTAAGCAAAATAAACAGTTTTATGTCAAAGATAAAAGTTCCGCGTTGGGCGCCAATTAAAAGTTATACCACGAAACGAACAATTCCAAGTATCCCGTAATTCATAAAAGACAATAGGCTTCGAGAGTAGGTAAATTGCTACTAAATCGGCGTGAGGCTAATTTGAATATCGGGGTTTTTATAAGAAAATTAAACCAAATCGTCAAAATCGTATAAAATTATACGATTATTATTGTATAATCCGTCTCATAGCGAGATGGAATCAATATAATATCCTAACAGTTTCATAGCTATAGCTACAACTATGATCATCTTGGCTATTTAGATAGTTGCGGTTATTTAACCACATACCTATACTTAAGTACGGATTTATAACTACTTATAGATATGCAAGCTACTGTAGAGTAAACAGTATTTCTACGGGTCTCATCGGAAAATACAATAGCAATTGTTATAAAATCGAAACACTACGTTGCGGTTTCAGCTTGCAGAACGATATCGTGTTACAATAGAAATTGTTCAGGAAACGTCACAAAATAAAACGTACTCGTAGATATACCTACAACGTACAGGCTCCCGTATACATCGGGATGGCATACATGTGTTTTAAACAGTAAATAGGTTAAGGATAACTTTAAAAATGATTGATTGGATTCACCATACCTACCTATACAGATTTTGTGTATGTTTGTTATTATAACAGAAAATGTTAATAAGAAACAGACAATTCGATCGATTCCGGGTGCTTATAATGAGCAGATTTCTTCCGATTATTGGTACTCGGTAGAGTAGTCAGGCGTACGGAACGGAACTAAACCTACGCTCCGTTTAACTTTAAGCTTTAGTTTACCGGTGAAACGTACATATAAATATATACGGTTTACTATAAAATGGTCTCATTTTCATGATAAATCCAGTTACTATTCACAGAAGGTTTTCTATGGTCGAATATTATTAGGATGTACTTAGTCAATGATATTAAACATCATTGGATGTAGCGGTTTAGTTTTTACAAATTAATTGTTTATCAAAATCATTCACCTAACATTACCTCTAAAAAAAAATAATGTATTAGCAAGTCGTGTCTTTTGGTTTTGCTGTCGTCACAATATACTTTTTCTAAAATTTCCTTTGTAGCTCAAAAAATGTTCTTTACTTATATTTCAGAATTTGCAGCTCATTACAAAACAATGTTTGTCCTTTTGTCGTTTATTTATACAAAACATGTACTCTAATGACAACCCCTGGGGCATAGTAGTCTTTGCTACACGCAGTAAGTTCCGGACCAATTCCCGGATAATCAACTTTACCAGGGCAATGCTAAAAACTTTATATAAATGAATTTAGTGTTTGATATTAGATCTACCGCTCATCCATAAATTTTCAAAATACATCACTATATTATCAATTTAAATTTATGTACCCACTGTTAATAGCTATGTCTACCGCCTACACATTAATTTGGTTCACCCAGTTAGTCATCGATAGATGCTAATGTATTCACTCTAACTAACTTGGACACACCTATTTACAAACAAGGTACATTACACTACCTATAGGTACCTATAGGTACCTTTAGGAAGTGTTTGATTTTTTACAGTTTTGATTTTCTTTCATCATTTTATTCAAAGCATCATACTGTGACAGGTTGCAAGCCCATAGCCACCAGTATTTAAATGTTTCACAAACTAATAATGCATATATAATTTGTACAGCAGTAAAAACTGTTCTAGATTTTCACACACAACACCAAACAACAAGTTCATTCCCGGCACAATTTTACCCACAGTAAAATAAACATGCAAATGAGCACGGAAATGAATTAAACAATCTCCCTTGCTTCATTTGCTGCATCTACTTTATGTAAAAACAAACAAACAGGATCGATCACAACTGTATCCAACACGGTAGACAGTAGTAGACACACTCTCAGCTTTTAAAGGTTTTATGTTTCTTTGAAAATGTAAATGTGTTAGGCGCGGGACAAACACAAGAGGTCACTTTTGTATAGAGGGCGTGGCGCCACTTCTATACAAAAGTGGCGCCTTGTATTTGTCCCGCGCCTAAGGGTTCTCTGAGTCACGTCCTAGTATACCTATTACATATTTTGCCTTAGGCACATAAGTGAAAAAAAGACTCAAACTCTTTCATCAATTGAATAAATAAATAAATAATGCTGGACATTTTACACAGCATCATCTAGCTAGATAGGCTAGATTCTAGCCCCAAACTAAGTACAGCTTGTACTACATGAACCAGATAACTGATTTTATTTTTATTTTATAGGCACACAATACACGATACAAACATAGATAAAATCAAATCGCTATAATACAGTTTAGATCTGGCTTGTACCAACTTTTGAGCGCACAGCAAACCAATGTTAATGGTGTTTAGTGTTGAGTGAAGAGAACTGATATACTACTTATTAACTTTTTTGTTATTAAAAACATATATATCATACATAAAAACATCCAGACCCGAGATAAATATTTGCAGATCATACTAACATTTATCACGCGGCGGAAATCAAACCCACTGCGCCACTTCGTAGTGCAGTGGGTGAAATCCCGCCAATAAAAGTTTCTATGAGTTAGTGGCCAAATCTGGTGATGAAGCTTTTAGGTAGCCTCTAATCTATGAAACCACAACAAGAAAAAATTTTGCACCATTTTAGTACTGAAAATATTTTTTTTGCGGTTTAAAAATAGACATTTCAAACGTAACATTTCTACTTTGATGAGAGTTGAGCATGAACCATTGAAATTGTTGAGGGGAACGAAAATATTAAATTACTTTCATGTCGTTGAGAGACAGATTGGAGAGTTTCCAGGGTAGCTCCTGAAGTTATTTCCGTATTTTTTCCATTAAAAGTATTCGTATGAGTGGCTGATTTGATGCATTTATTTGAGTAAAATGTATGCTGTAATCAAAGTTAATGCCAAAAAGAGTTTATTCAATAGGACTGCGGGGATGTGTTATACTTTTTACCTTTAAATTATGATGCTACTACACTTTTCTTAAAAATTTTACAAACATGATCTGGGGATTAAATATTACGTTTTTGAAGTGAAAACTTCTTTAGCGCGTTTGGCAATTTTGGTTGGGAGAAAAATATCAAGCTCAGTCACGTGACTGTTACCGTAATAGTGTGACGACACCAACCATTTACTATACTTACCTTAATTTTGTCATACCTTGTATCGTCATCCAACCTTACTTACTACTCAAACCGATAACGAAACCTCGTTCAAGTTTTCACTTCTGTGGCACTGTTTTTTTTAATTATAGCCTAATCGTCATCATCCTCCACAGTGAAACTTAGCTCACCATTAGCCTCCCTTTGTTTATGCCATCCAACACGACCCTGTGCTAATCTATCCATCTGCGACCCACCGTAGAAGCTTGTATTTAGAGCGTAACCTCTTTAAACAAGCCTACCAAAGCAGATCATGCCAAATTCTAAGCGTTTAATAAAAATACAAGCGACATTTCTTTGAAAATCGACGCGCTACAAGATATCACCACGGGGAACAAAGGAGGTAAATCTTGTGCACGCTAGCTTTATTTATTTAGGCTTCTATTTTAGATTCAGTTTCCAGACGAGACAAACGCTATGTCATTAAAGCATACTGGGTTTCTACTAAAAGCGAGGAATGCTGTTCTTGAAATTGAAGCAGTGTGCAGAAGCAGAACAGTTTGAGCCATTTAATAATTATTAGGCAAGTGGAAGCGGTTTAAGTGTGATTACTGAGTGTCTGAGAAACTTTAGAATAATTAGATAACGCAAAGGAAAATGTTTTAAGAATGAATATTCGAAAACATTTCCTATGTTCATGCTCAAAGATGTCATTTGATTAAGTTGAAGCAGTTAAATTAAGTTCGTGAGAACTAGTGATACGAAGAAGGAGAAGAATAGATACATTGTTCATGGAACGTAAACGCCTGTGCAATGTCCTAGCTAGAGAGCATCTGGCACATAAAATCGTATTGCAGAAGTCTGTCTAGAATTTATGAGTACAAGTATTGTGATAACAATCGCGGGACAGCGGAGCGCAGCTAGACATTAAATCACGGCCTTTTCCCGCATGAGTCGGCAAAGCACACAAATTCTTGTTTGTATTAAACAAGTTACTATCAGAATCGATTCGAGTGTCGCGTGTAAGCTGTTCGACTTGGCTGTAACTGCCTCTCAAAGCTGTGAAATCGGAAGCCAGCAGGCGACACGTTGCAGTCTGCAACAAAGGACCTTTTCAATTACATTCACTTCTCGCGTAACAGCTCTTTAGATTGTGAAAAATTTGGTTCGAAAATAGTTCGCAAAAACAGACAGATTTGATAAAGTTTAGGTACTCATCATAGTTCTCAACTTGACTTCGCCCATGTTCTGTTTTTATTGTATGTAGCGTCAGACGCGGGTCAAAATAATTCATTTTTACTGTTTTATTTGTGGCCCAAAGTTTTAGGACACAGTAATAATCAAAATAAATTAAAATGGTTCGTAATATCAATGGGCCACAAACTTTGGGCCAGAGGTGCTTGCCTTGTAAGAACCGAGATCTCTCTCTCAAGTTTGAGGGGTTAATATTAATAAGATATGTCCAAATACACGTCTGGCACAGAAAAACAGTTTTTGCAAAGAAATAAGCACTCTATACGTGACAAGTTGCAAGCCCATGCTACCTATTAGACTTCAACTGGTTTTCTAACTATATTTTCTTTTTCTGCGATCTGACATAATTTTTGCGCGTCACGATGGGTAAGCCCGACACTAATGTAATTTGGCTTGGCGTCGGCTATCCAACAGTTAGAAGGGATAATAATTTCTAGCAATTTTTATAAAAATACTTTTTCCAATTTTGTGGAACTACAACCTACGTTTAGGTAAGTACATTTGTTTTTAAAGCCAGCGCCTATTTTTTTTAAATTTTATTTTATGATACCCGAATAACCCAGCTTTTGCATCGGATTTCGTAAAGTTCGTGTCACGCTGCGTATTACCTGAGATGTGTACGCGAGTGAACAGGCATTTCCTAGGCGAAGTTCACTGACCCGTGACGTGCAATTCATGTTATTTATTCAAAGACTTGGGTTCTCTGCAGTTTTGGCAACCGTCAAGTTCTAGCCGTAAAGTTGCCAATATTGTAATTCGTCATCTTTTCTACAGACTACACAGACTACGCTGTATTATGTAATCCTTTGTACCTTTCCTCACGGTGCTTTGCCAGCCATTTTCATTTTTTAATTTCAAAAATGAAAATTGTTGCTAAAATCTTTACGATCACATCCCGGTTTTGAACAGAAAATCTGAACAAAATAATTAAAGTAATTACCTATATTTAAAAATGTGTGTGTGAGAGACAAAATATTGTCATTTGACCTGGGGAAGAAATATTCCAATTAAAAACATCAACCATCTGAATAAATAAGCTAAAATATAATATCTTGAAAAATTCGGTTACTTTACAAGTTACAACCTCTTGAGTTGTGAATTGCAATTTATAACGATTACATTGTTCTTGCGGAAGACCTCCGGGAGTAATATAATAACAGATCCCTTTTCAACAAAAAAATACGAATACTTTTTTTGTTTTAACCAACTACCATAATATTCCTACCTAGTGCTATTGTTTTAAATTGAAAGGATTTCTAAAGTGTACTTAGGTTCAAACTCATTAAGCCTAGCTCAAGGCCCAGGTTGAAAAGGGACTAGATTTTCTAAGTTGCTTATTAAATATTTACTGAATCCGCAAAGTAACAAGTTAAAATGAAAACGGTTGAATAGGTTTCCATGAATCTAAGTTAAAAACAAATTCCATCACAATTGTTTTTGTGTCGGAAGCTGAAATATTGGTATTCGAGTGAAATTCTGAGTTCAATTCAAATCTTGCGAGCCAATTTTGACCCAGTTTCATTCGATTGCGTTTCGTCATCCGTTTTGCGTGTCGCTTCAACGGAATCCGATTTCAGCCCATCGACATTTTCATGTAGGTACACATTCGTATGCTTTATGAGCAAATCGAGGAATCTGCATTTTACGAATTGTTAAATTAAATGCCTAGGGAGCTTTGTTTTACGAGAATTACCAAGTGTTAATAGCTGTTTACAAACCAGTTAATGTCTTTATATTTTATGTGCCAATAACGGTACCGATGGTCTTCCTAAAAGAAATAGAATCTAAACGGTGAAGGAAAACAGCGTGAGGAAACCAGTTAGTATTCTTATGTCGGCGATGGGTTTGCTTTTGCAGAAGTCATTGTCACAGTATTTATTACTGACTTCTGCAAAATCTCATGAAATGTGTATTTGGACATGCCTCGGAATACCCTCTTCCTTTTCTCTTCAAAGGATTTGGAATACATAAAATAATCTGAGAGAATGTCTACCGCACCTCGGGGAAACAGTCGTGATCCAGTCTCAATGTTTAATTGTTAGCTAACTACATATTTTGCAAAAACTTCTGACCGATTGCCCTCGTATTCTCGTATCCCTCGTATCTACATACAAGTCTCTACTTAGAACGAGGAACTCAATGCAGAAAATAATTTAGGTCAGTAAACTTTTTACATGAGTAATGTGTATCAACTTTCAAGTTCTAGGTTCGTAACAAGATTGCGGTAGGTTTGAGGCTACTTTTAGTACCTATATCTTGTCCTACAACTTATAAACCTACATAGGCAGCTAAAAACATTGTTACTATTTAAGACCTTTTTTGAATAAATATTTTCATTTTCATTTTCATTCATTGCTCCATTAATCGATGATTCACACCCTGATCTAGTGACACGAAAGGGTTAAAAAAGCTTGTTGGTTGTTTCAGAGGCATGTCGCTGGTCCCTCCGGGGGAGGCGGATACGCCGAGCCCACGGCGCGCCGTCAGTCCCCTGCTGGAGATGCGCAGACCGCACTGCACCCTCGCCTGCGACTACTGCGCTGCTGTGCTCGAGGACAAGTTTAGACGTGAGTTTCATCCGAGACTGACATTTAGCACTTTAGAGTGTTGACGTCTGTCAAGAGTACCTAGAAAAGAAAGCATGTTGTGCCATAAAACCCCACACAAAAGTAGAATGAGGGTAGATAATAATATTTTTTTTTAAATAATGCTGGACATTTTACACAGCACCATCTAGCCCCAAACTAAGCAAAGCTTGTACTATGGGAACCAGATAACTGATATACTACTTATATACATTTTGTTTGTAAATACATACATATTATACATAGAAACACCCAGACCCGAGACAAATATCTGTAGGTCATACAAACATTTGTCCCGCGGCGGGGATCGAACCCGCAACCTTCTGCGTCGCAAGCGGACCTTCGCCCACTGCGCCACAGAGGTCGTCACAATTATGTATCGAACTTGCTTACTTAAACAAACATACGTTTATCAAACTCAAGACTGATTCGATTTCAAGAAGCCAATAATTTTATTGCGAAAATTACTAATCAACACTAGTTGAAACAAGTGAACAATTATGGCGATCAGTTTCCATATACTCGTGAGATAAATATGAAAAGAAACTCATCGCACTAGCAAAATTAATTAATCTATAGATTATTGACCTTTGATCTTCCAGCCGATGGGCGATGCCCGATCGCACGTGGCGGGAGGATGGTTTTAATGCTCCCCGGACACTAGACTAAGTGTCACACGAACGCCACAGTTCATCTTTCTATACCTTCGATCAAAACAAGTTCTATACACAGACACAACATACTGTAATTTTTGTACACGCACATCTTTAGGTACAAAAACACATGCTTCTTGTTCGTAAGAACGCAATTGGGAACTCCAAGTGTTGGGTCCGATTAGTGCGGGTAAGGAGTGTCCGTCCATTCTATACGTAGTATTATTAGATGTTCTCTGGTATTAGTTTGGGCATGATCGATGTTATTTGGCTCAAGTAATCTCATCGGTCACGAGCCCAGCGAGTGATCAGGCGGAACAGAACTTTGTGTAGTTGCATTCGAAAGTGATTAAGCCTTAGGTATTACAATACAATACTCAGAAATTATATTAAATCCGGATAAAGATAAACCATACGATGTAAGAAATAATGTGCGGATCGTAACTCAAAAACTGAATTAACGTATTCTGATCGTTTCTCGGTCTTCGTTCGTTCGTTTCGATCTACAAATATTTATCTCGGCTCTGGGTGTTTCTAAGTTGCTATAATATGTATGTATTTACAAACAAAAAGTAAGTATATAAGTAGTATATCAGTAATCTAGTTCCCATAGAACAAGCTTTGCTTAATTTGCAGCTAGATGATGATTTTAGTATTTATTTATTTATTACCACTTCTTATCTATTTTTACAGGCTTTACCTAATGCAATAGTGTGGCCTAATTCAAACATTAATAGTTTATTGTTTAAAAAGCACATCTTTAAAATAAAAAATAATTCTTGTAAAATATTACTGATAGGATAGGATTCAAATTTATGTCCATTTAAAATAAAAATCTAAAATTTCAAAAATTTACTTATTTATTCCTAAAGTTTACTTATTACCATAACACAACACAAACAGTGCAGCCTTTTTGATGATGTGTAAAAATGTCCAGCATTATTTATTTGTTTTATTTATAAATTAAATTTAGCAAAATAAAACAAGTAAAGCGGAACGGACAAAAAAATTTTGGAAATCTTGAATGCAGTTATACAACTCTTGAGTTTTGTGAGCGTGGATGTAATACCTAACTAATAATTTATCGAGAATAAATAAGTGTACCACAGCTGCCACAGTATTACCTACGAGTATTACAATTGGCAAACGAAATCACAACATATTTTTATCTAAGTATGAGTTTTACCTCACGTATTTTAGGTACCTAAGTACTTACTAGTTTAAGTAGTATATTATATCTGGGGTATAACTAAATAATGATCCTACCCCAAGCATGTAGTTTTTGTACCTTTATTAGTAGAGCTCACCTAGATTTTTTATTCATTGAATTGATAGCCGAGCAGGGCCGATAAAACTCTATGTGAATAGTGATTCGAATAGAATTAATTAATTTATTTTTTTACGACCCAGTTTTGGACTAGGTACTACCTTTAGACAGGCAATCAATTAATTCACATAGATCATCATTATTCAGAGCAACATCGGGACGGTCCGCTAGAAACCAAAATATACATACGTATAGAACATACCTCATAAAATTTTCATTAGACTGATAAAGTAAACCTATTTTCGTATACTTACTTTTCGAATAGAAGTCCTGAATATTTCATTAAACACTTGCAACGTGGCTTGTGCTTAGATAATTATTAAGTATATCACCGCACATTTACTTACTTACTTCTAAATGAAAATGTGCATGCACGGCTTCCAGTACAATTTATCGAGACAGAACAGCAGGTGCTTCCTTGGAATCGTGCTATAGCTTACAAGGGTAACTTTTATAGCGGTTTCATGGACAATATTTTATCTCTTGTCTCTATAGTAATTAATATAGCTACCGCAAAATCGTTAAAAAATAAAATGATCTCAATAGATACTAAATTAATGCAATGGATTTTCGTGCCAAATTGTGGTATAAATATTAATCATATCTGACCGAGTTTGTCGTATAATTAAGGTCAAAGATGAGAAAGATCGTATTCTGATGATGGTTTACCTAATTGTGGGAATAATGGGCCATGAAATTCTGAAATTGGTATGTCTATTGTCTACTACTTAGTCCAAGCGTGATTTATACAAAAAACATACATGAATATTATGACAATCGAAACATACTCTCCGATTTATACTATAATATTAGAGCATCTTTGAGACGTACTTATAAGCCTTTCACCACACTGGTTCGAAAGAACTCGTGACACGACAAGAAGAAGAAGAATAGTAGAGACTAGGAGAGTAATAGTGAGACCATATTAGCATTGCTAGGACGTAAATGAGACAAAATGTGTTCGAACTTACCCTAGTTAGTAAGAATTCTGGATCTTTCTGGGATTGAATGTAAGTACAGTTTTCTCTCCAGGTAACGCAGACATGAGGAACCGAGGCACCTCCCCCCTCTCCGCGTCCCCCCGACAGTCCTTGACGGGGGAGCCCCCTTGGACGCTGCCGGACGATGACCGACCCGACTTCTCAGCGCTGAAGGAAAATATACAGAGGATCAACAAGTAAGAAAAATTGGTGTATTTAAATAAAATGAAACTAAAAAAGCGCGTAGGTGACAATGAAAGAATGTTTGATAATATTTCTAAGTATTTTAAAATGATGCCATCACATTTTCTATTAAGTAACGGAATTCATAGCGTAATTTACTTTAATTTATGTCCCGGTATTCCCTGTTACAAAAGCTGTGGTCGCGGGAAGCGGGAACTCTTCCTTTGGGACATAAATAGAGAGAGGTATAATCGTACTATACGATGGATCGTGCCAATAAATAACGAATGGTTAAACTTGTTCCGCAATATACGTTACGAGGAAAGTCAAAAGTTACCAATGACAGCTTTATCCACAAAGAGGGGGTTTTTTTACCATTACACCAGTCAAGATAATATAAGCTACGATTTTCTGTAATACGAGGAAGAAGCATAGATCTATTGTGCCTGTTTATCTTGTAATAACTTATGTAAAAGTTCTATGTTTTAACAGAGATTGCGAGACCTCAACCCGACTGGATATGCTGCTGACGCAGGTGGAGCAGTACGCGAACAATCTTGAGGCTTTGGTCGAAGAACGTACCTCGGACTATCTCGAAGAGAAGAGAAAATGCGAAGAACTGCTTTATCAGTTGCTACCCAAGTGAGTAATGAGTATAATACGCCATTCTGGTAAGTATATCATTCTTTCCTGTTGCTTTCTCAAACTCAATGGAGCAAGAGCTAATATTCTGTGGTAAGAGGCAAGAATGCAATGGTATGCCAGAATGGTATCATGTAAACGGTGTCTAATTCAAGATTGTTGCATTTGTGAAATTAGGCGTTTGATGCTCTGTAGGTAGATAACCTTCTCAAAAAAATTTAATGGAGTGTTAAACTTCTTCTTCTAATTTAAGAGTTCGGCACTTGTCGGCACAAGCACAATGCATCTCATCTTGGATGATCTCTCTAGAAGTCTATAGCAACCTCCTTGACCTCCTGATACCTACGACATATTTCATTATCAGAGTTTAACAGGAAACGGACATAAAACAATAAATTATCTCTTTGAACTCATCATGGAACTTTGACAATTATTGACGTTAAATGGTAATAAGCTGTGACCTACATTAAAACAGCAAATTAAATCATATTTCAATGTAAAAGAGACGAACCCGGAAACATTTCAGCTTTTCGCAATGTATCATCATTAAAAAATCATTTATGAGCAATATTCACAGGCTTTATGAAAGGCTGTTGAAGCGCTGAAGCGGATATTTAATAAATTAATTTTTAAGATATTTTTTCATGAAAGTAAAATAAAGTTGTCGTTGCAAAGCAGCGCCAACTGACACCACTCGCGCAAAATGCTCGCACAAAGCAATGTTTTTATTTTTATCATCATAGAATAGAAGAAAAAATTAAAGGAAGACGAAGAAGAGGAAGTCTTAGAATTAATTTCATTAATAAGATAAAAGAGAAGGTCGCTGAAAGAAGTAAAACAGATCGCGTTAGAAAAAGAAAAATAGAGGAAGTCATCATTGCACCGACAAGAGCCGAGTTCTTTTCATTGATCGAGTTATACCCAATGATCTTTGAGAGTAAAAAGATCACTGGTTATACCTAATTTGTATGTTTTCTTAGGTCCGTCGCCTCACAACTCATAATGGGCCAACCAGTGATGGCGGAGACATACGACCAAGTGACGATCTACTTCAGTGACATCATTGGCTTCACTCAACTCTCAGCGGAGTCCACGCCTCTGGAGGTGGTTGATCTGCTGAACGATCTTTACACGAGTTTCGACTCCATTATTGAAAACTTCGATGTTTATAAGGTTGGTTTTTATTAAAATTTTTGTAGATTGTCTTTGTAGAGATGAGAACTTTTTAATCGCAGAAAGTAGTCACACAACGGACATTGGTGTGTACGGACATAGTGCGAAGCGTCGGTGAAGATATTAAAAAAGTGATGCAAATCCTGATAAATCTTAAACATTAAAAAAACACAATGAAAAGAGGAAGATTATTTCTTACATTGTGTAAAAATAACAAAAAGAAGGTTCTATGGGATACAAAGGAAGGAAGCCCTGACTAATATCTTGTCATACCCTTTTGCAAAAGGTCGTTCATTCATGGATTTATAAACACGACCTATAAGCTCACATTTTCAATGGATTTTTAATCATTTCTTGCTTCTGTTCCATTTGTGGCTGCATATTAATAATAAGAGCCTTGATAGACTAGCTAGAGGGATGTACTCTCGACATTCAATCCGAAGGTTGGGGGTTCAAACCCCTTGTGACTTTGAATGTATCCTTAAGGCACTTGATCTTTCTACTTTCCATGAAAGAGGATTAACGTCTACCGTGCCTTTGAGATACAATTGTGATAACTGATAAGTTTTGTTTCCCTATAGAATTTAATAGAAACATTCCAGTGCACAATTCCTATTGAACTTATTTTGAAATTTATGAAATCTTTCAAAACAATTCATAAATCCTACCTACAGATGAGTAAGTAAAACAATAATACTTACTGTTTATTATAATACTAAATCGAAATGCCAATCAATCACTTAATTAAATTGATGCGTCAGTTTGCCTACTCATGATTGATCAATACAGCGAATTAGATGCAGTCAATGGTTTCGTCTTCGTGGAAGTTACCACATGAGATTATTGTTTTCCTACTCATATCATACCTAAATCTGTAAGTTTTTCAGTAGTCTGGATGTTTGTTATTGTAAGTGTTTCAATCACGCTTTAGCCTTTTGCCAGTGAAGATTTGTGTTTTAAATAGGTGTACTTAGATAGCGGTCTAAAAATAGCATTTAAAAACTTGGTACCGCGAGCGAAGTCGCAGATTCTAGTATAGTGGAAAGGTCTGTATGTTTAACTCACGTATTATATTTAAATCTTTTTCTGTTTATAAAAAGTTTTGTGTGTGGCTGCTGATTTAGCCAAAAACGATTATGTTACTGTTGTAACTGACACCATAGAATTTCTTAAACTTTCGCGATCAACTGTTTAAATTTTGGTAGTTAAATGGGAATTCATCGCGTTAATGACTGACGCCACCTAAATCATTAATGATGTTTATTCGTAGGTAGAAACCATAGGAGATGCGTACATGGTCGTGTCTGGCCTGCCAATGAGGAACGGGAACAGGCATGCAGCAGAAATAGCAAGAATGTCACTCGCTCTTCTCAACGGAGTCCGAGTAAAGACTGTGCCACATCGACCTGGAGAGAAACTGCTGCTGAGGATTGGGATGCATTCAGGTAAAGTATTTATTACAATCTGCACGAAGAAATGAGTGTGAATCAATGAAGTTTTATTTTATCGAATGAAGTGAAGGCTGTGCAGGCTCAAAAGCAGAGGAAGTACCTACTACCAAATCTGTGGTCTCGGTTTATTCCTCCAGTATTAGGTAGGTATACTAAGCACAACGGATCTTTAGCTCTCTGAAGTTAGGTGCAATAGACGATTGCGCAGGTTTGGTAGAGTAAGCGAGATAGCACGATTTTAGGCATCATCGAAAATGGGTTCTACGCAGCTACTTCAGAGAGCTAAAGAACGATTGTACGTATTGTATGTGCGTAGTTATTTCGTGTGGCAGCTTCTTGAGGTAATGAATAAAATTGATTTCTGTCAGGCCATTACTTAAAATGAAGCCCGAGAAAAAAATAGGCATGGAGTGTTTCAGAATATGAAGAAATATTGTTCGCTCCCGAAGGAGCAGAAAGACAAAATATTGTTCTGACATAACAGCCCCCGAAGGCTTTGTGGAATAATTCTCAATACAAAGAAAAGCTCTTAGTTTTTCTTAAATAAAAAAGTGAAATTCATTAAAAAACTTCGCAGGTAATAGAAAGATCATGCAGAGAGATAAAATAACAAATAATTTATATTTTTTTATAGTGATAAACTACACTCGGTATTTTGATTCATTGGTAAGGCACTCCGGTTTTGGGAGGATCGTCTGATCGTTGCGGGTTCAAATCCCGTCGGAATCGAAAATTTTGATAAGACTTCATTTCTCAAATAACAAATAATACTTACACATACAAAATGCAGACGATTTTAATCTAAACTATATATAAACTATGTATGGTATGTTTTGAACCTAAGAAAACCTTCGGGTCAATTATCGAGGACCAATTCCTTTGGTTCCTTTAAAATTAGTTATTACTTCAGTCTCGCATCTAAACTGTTAATTATTGTTTGATCCGTGCCATAATTGAGTTCGACGAAGTTAAATTGAAATTATGGCTATCTCAACTTTTTGATTGAATAGTTTCGGACTCAATAATAATTTTGTTATAGTTGTTTACCGCTTGTAGTATAGACGTTATGATCAAACTAGGTTAGCATAACATAATGAGTTTGGAGTTTCAATTGTACCTAAGTTTCTAGACTATTGGGGCTGGGCTCGTGTTTACTGGGCTAAGTTAATAAACATGACACTTGTATTTGCATACTAACCCAGGTTGACGCTGTTGGGGGTAATTTGATAGCATTTATGGTTCCTGGGTTAAATTTGTAATTACATACCTGTATGGTTTACAAAGTTTTCACCCGCGGCTTTGTTCGCAGTTATTTTGTCAATCAATTCGAATTGTCTCTCGAGAAAATTTTATCTGGATAAAATGTTCTGTTTCGTATCCCAACGTGACAATGTTTATGCCTATGATGATGTGTGAGTAGTAATAGTCAAGGTGAAAAAAATAACAATCAAGCAAACTCACTCTTATAATAGCGGTTAGAAATAAGTTACTTAATATGCAAACAAACATACCTACCTATTTATTTGGATGTCATATTTATTTGGATTCATTGATAAAATGTATATTTCTTCTACAGGCCCCTGCGTGGCCGGTGTAGTGGGCCTAAAAATGCCTAGATATTGTCTCTTTGGAGACACGGTGAACACGGCCTCCCGGATGGAGTCCCACGGAGAGGCTCTCAGAATACACGTCAGTCCGAAGACCAAGGAAGTACTGGATTTGTATGACTGCTTTGAGCTGGAGTGCAGGGGAGAAATTACTATGAAGGTATTTTAAAATAAATGAACGTTCACATTGCATATTCTAGCTTTAAAATGATTATCAACACAAACATCATTATGACAGATTAACGGATCTAGAATAAGTAACATAAAAAAAGATCTGAGAGAATGTCTACCGCGCCTAGGGGATACAGTCGTGAACCTGTTTTTTACATCATTATGTTATCTACAGTAAGAACCAAAGCTCTAATTCTTCTCTTTTCTTTTTATAAGAGAGTAAACCTACACGTTACATAACATTGTAAGGTTGATATTACCTGCACTGAAACTGACTTTCTTCCTCAGGGTAAAGGTAAAATGACTACATACTGGCTAATAGGTGAAAAAATGCCAGTGAACCAAGAAATCCGATCCTATGACCAATCGAACCAAACACATTCCAACTTAGTCAGTAACCCCAGCATCACTTTCCAAGGGCCTGATAGTCCAGCATCTCACTCACTCACCCACAGCCACAGTCCAGACCAAAACGGAAAAGAAAACAGACCTCAGGAACTACAGAGTGAGAAAGATAGAATCAAACACGAGATAGCAACATTCGTCGCGAAAGACCTCATCAACAACATAGATATGGCTGTACGTGAGTTCAGAAAATCACAGAGTGCTAACTTTACTTACAAAGAAACCAAGACTGTTATCAATGGGAATGGGAAAGGTATTATAACGCCCACGTATGATAAAGAGCTAGTTATAAGCAAAGGGAAGGTAAGAGATGTAGTCAACAGATTTAACAGTTGCGTCGCTGATAATGGGAAAGCGAAAACAAAAGCTATGAAAACTGAAGACTGATACTCGTAATATGAAAACTGATGGAATACTCAAAAAACTGGCTTCACATTAGGTACTCGTCGAAAATGTTCAGTATAAACATTTTCCAACTTGAAATATTAATTAACATTGATTAACTAACTGGAATATTGTAGTGTAGATATAGGTTTTAAACATCTTTTCTAGTCATTCCGTGAAAACTATTTTCTATTATTTATAGAAACCCACATCACCTAATTAAGAGAGTAAGTATATTTAGACGAGTAAGTAAAGTAATTATAATGATCTCATTTTGCTTTACTTTTATTAAATTGGATTTTAGAAAACTAGGTATCTGATCTTATGTTTTTGACTCGATTCCAAATTCGCAGCGCGTAAATAGCCTAAACTTAATTTTCCTAAATTTAAGTTTAGTTTAGACGGAGGATTTCTTTGCGTAGCTTATTACTATCCAGTGTCCAGCGTAGATTCCAGACAAACAAGTCGTATTCACAAAATTATTGTAATTTATTCAGTGCGTCTTCGTGCCAAGCACATTTATTGAATTTCATTGTACTTGTATTAGTCTAGTCAAAGTAATTTAGAGTAAAATAGATAACATTATACTAGGTGTTAAATGGAACTGTGTTGAAAAGTTGAATTCTGTAAAACTAAAAGATAGAAATAGTTATCAATGTGGATGAGAAATATTGAGCGACTTTACTACATAGTCCACAAATTACTTAGAAATGTTTTGACATGGGTGACCAATGCCCTCCGAATTCTAGAAATAAGAGTAGATGAATTTATTACACATACGTATGTAGATATAAATCGCAAACGCGAACCAAAGAAAGATGTAGTGAGAATTATTGTAATTACGAGAAAATTGTATTATACACTTAGGCCCTGTAGTGTTTTTACTGACTTTTTATACTTCAGCGTCTTTCTATTACAATGTATACCTACCCTTATCTAGAAGTAAGTTTAGTTAATTAGTGTGATAAAAGTCTACTTTTTAATATTTTCTTGTCAGAATTCAAACTGACCATAACGCTGATATAACGGACCTTCTGATTACGCTTACGTAAACTGTAAATATAATAAATCTATGTATTTTTAAATAATTTTGTTAGCATCAGAATTGATGGAAAATTCTTATTAAATAGTTTTAGATGGTTTCAAGGCTTCGATATATTCCTGAATTATTTACACTTTAGGTATAACAATAAAAGAAGGCGTTCTGTAAAAATAATAGCTGAGATTTAAATTCGTATCCTTGGAGAAAAGTTTAGATGTTAATCTCAATCCTAAGAAATTAAGGCAAGTGTGAATGTTTCTGAAACTGAAATTTTAAAGTGTGAATGTTTGTTTCTAAAACTGTTTTTATTTTATTTTAGAGCTATGTGGTTTAACCAAAGTTTTGTGATATTATTATTGTTATTCAATGTTATCAAAAATAATTCGAGTTTCTTTGTAGCCTAGTACAAAGCATGTCTGTTGCAAATTGTGTTAATTTTTATAAATAAAGTTCCTAAAACTAAAGAATTGTTTTTGTATCCTCTACTTGTAAATCATTTCCGTTTCGGGACTCATTTAAAATCAAATAGTCCTTGCCTGGGGCGCTAGATTTGCTCAATAAAAGTCTTACTGTTATGTTTTTATTAGTAAACATTTTTTTTATGACAGATACAGACTCAATTTAACCCAACATACCTGCAATGCAGTTGCAATTTTCCCGCTACGCCGCACCGTGATACACTGACTGTCCTTTGATAAATCAAAGACTAAAAATAGTCTTACATGCGTTATCTTTATTCTAAAAATTCTTACGGAATTAAAAGGAGGAATTTGGAATTAGGAAAATTGGGAAACATAAAATGAAAGTGAAGCAGCAGGCAAAAGCTAGTACATAATTAGTAAATGAGTTCAAGGCTTCGTGCCTTAACTCATTTACTAATTTAGTAAAAAAATTAATTACCTAAGTACTTAAGTAAAATTTTTAGTAAATCGCTGCAGTTTTGTACTTCAGGATCGTAAATCATTTCACAAACATTCACAACCATTTTTCAAGTCGATCTTTATCTGCGCAATAAAACACTCGAGTTTCTGCGTAAAAGCCCGGATGCTATACGTCACCCTCTTTCCAAACAAATACAACCAAAATAGGAGCAAAGTGTTGGAATTAAGCCACGGTTTCCTGCATGAGCGGACAGACGTAGGGGAACGGCCGTCTTGCTCTATGTCCCAAGTTATCAAAATAATTTAAATGACCTATGAAGTTATCCTCTTTTTCATCACAGCCTAATTTTGCCTACTGCTGGGCATGAGTCCTTACCGTTTATGGTCCACGATTTTAGTTATTTTCTGCCCATGTTCAATGAGTTATATTAATAGTATTATTATAGATGAAAATAGAATTCGTACTTACAGGAAAACCTGTAGGTATTACAGTAGGTAAGTATCACGTTGTGAGGTTACGTAAAACCGCGACTTGTAAATGTTTTTTTCTGATGATAGTAACTACTCTTTGACGCTTCCAACCAGACGGCCGTTAGCATACGGCATTATAGGAATATAAGCTTAAAGGCTTGGCTCAGTTTGATTTATGAAGACCAAATATTAGAGCAGAAACTGATACACTTTAACTACTTACCTAAAACGTACGATAACGATATTCCAGTTCAATTTGATGATGGATAGGGAGCAGTTTCACTATATTAAGCGGTAGCTCGTGGTGTAGCTTTTTTTTTATGATGAATGGGTCGGCTCTTGACCTCAAACTTACACAGGCAATAGTGAGGTCTACGATGGAGCGAGCTTACCCAGAAGGTGCCTATTAACTCTCTTCTTAAAAACAATAAGGTCGTAGCTCAGCGGAAATACAGACGCTGGAAGCTGATTTCAAATTTTTGCAGTGCGCATAATAAAAGAACTTTCGAACTCTTCGATTTCTTTCTTCTTTTCGACTTTTTAGCTTTAGCTCGTTCGGCGTGGATACTAAAAAAATTACCGCTTAGCAATTGTGTATACCGTGTGGCCTGACCCAACACAACTTGCGCCCATGTACATCATGAGTATCGAGGGGGGTATTTTAATTATTCGTCGGCAGATAATCGGAACTAAATAAATAAATAACGCTGGACTTTTCACACAGCATCATCTAGTCCCAAAGTAAGCAGAGCTTGTGTTATGGGTTCTAGATGACTGATATACTACTTATATATACTTTTTGTTTGTAAATATATACATATTATACATGAAACACCCAGACCCATATTTGTAGATAGACAAATATTTGGCCGCGGGGATCGAACCCGCAACCTTTTGCGTCGCAGGTGGGCCTTCGCCCACTGCGCTACAGAGGTCGTCAGTACCCCACGCATTGCAGTGGTAGTTTCCGGCACCGACTCCGATGGCCACGTAATTTTCGATATCGAATCCGACGGCTTTCCGGATTAAAAAATCCCCCCTGGATTCTTATTTTATACATTGGTGGGCATTGGGCATATTGAATGACTTGCCATACAGGCTAAACCTTCATGCAAGGTTCATCAACATTAAGGTTTTATTGACTTAAAGAGAGGAACTCTCCTTGTGTAACAAGTAAATTCTCCGGATTTATGTTCGAATACAATTTTAAAAGATCAAGATTTATTGTACAAAAAATGAGACATTAAAGTTATTTTAGTCACGGATAGAGAAAATGCATTTGCTCATAAATCACAATAGAAAGGATAATACGCCACGTTCCGTTCCCTGGATATTTCAGTGCGCTGTGATAGAAGCTTTATTATTATAATCAAAGGACAATGCCCATTTTTGTATAGGGAGCCTTACCAGCTTGCGTCTAAGCAATTAACGTTCAAAAGTCTTGATTTTGTATATCTTTTAGTTACCAATAAGAATTTTGAAAATAGATTTTTAGTACAAAATGTATGGGGAAAGTTTTTGACGATTTCTGAAATTTCTAGTACTCAAACCATTAATAGAGTATTTTGATCCCTACATGAAATATAATCGATTGGCACTAACTTTTTTTTTAACTATTGCTTTTTTTTTTCGCTGACTGTAAGTATCTTTTTAGAAAATCTGTGAATGCAGTTCAAAATGTTTCAAAAAGCCTTTAATGTTCCGTCTTAAAAATCCACACTGTATATTATGTATTTTTTGAAGTGCGGTTCGGAAAATGATTATTTTTATCAGTAAATTATAGAAAAACAAAAAAAGTACTATTGGTTTAATATATCCGGGACGCAACATGGTACGGGGTAAAAAACATACAAAGGTCTGTAATTTATCTCAAATTCCAAAATGTTATCAAATAAAAATACATGTAATTTTACCGTAAACTTTGTTATTCTTAACTCATACTAGGCGAGTTTTTTTTTTTTGCTAAATCATGTTTTAATTGAATCAGCAATAAACGCAACATCAAAACATGCAGTGGTTTTAGCTTCGCTTCGTTGCCCTCATAATTGAATGTCTAGTTTTTTCTTATCCGACGTGATTTAAAGAAATAAAATATTTACGTTTCAAAAACTAATAGAAAACTGACTTCAATAAACAGAAAAAGTTACAGAAATTGTTTTTGAGGTACAGCAATTAGTCGTAACTATTACTAAGTTTAGGTAACTATGGGCACAGACCTATAGGTAAGTAATCCAGTTGTTTTGAAAATGGATCCGTGAAGACCTCGTTGTGTAGCGTGTGTGAGCTAGTTCACAAAACTCGACGAAGTCATTTGTCACCACATATGAAGGATTATAATCTTCGGATCCATCGTAGTTTGGCACGTCTCGCGAAGTTTTATTTCGGAATTCCATCAACGTCCTCATTTTTTGCGACTAAGCGAAAAACGATGAGTGTCTTTATTCCGTAGATAATCCTGATATTCTTTCCTAATAAAAAGGTGCACGTATGTATCATATTTTTCTCTACATCGACTTTTTTTACTAGAAAATAGAAATATGCGTAGAGCTGACTAAGCTACAGGCTTCCTATCTCGTGTTGTTAATGCATTTAACACGTGTCGCGCCTTCTTGAAAAATCTAATACAATACTTTTAGCCTTATCAGCTTCAAAGAGCATCACACATCACATCCATTAAATGTTTTGCATTTATTAATGTAGTAAGAAATAAAATAAAGACCCCTCACGGTGATCACGTAGACACAGAATAGAAATATCTCACATGTTAAATCACCGTAACACTCACGCATTGTCAGCTTCTGAGTAGAATTAATGTTTTCAGTCACATGGGAAAGGAAGGGTTTCTAAGAAGGCGAGATGTTTGCTCAGCAAAGTATTACGTCCCTTGCAAATTCGGAATTTTACGTAAGACTCCTTTGAAAACACCTCAAGCTTGAAGGTTTTTGGTCCTCGAAAACGACAATATTGACTGGGATGATACGGGACAGATGAAGTTTGTAGAGCTATATTGGACTGGTATTTTTGATCAGAAGGCTTTCGCGCACTCGTTAATCTTTGGTTTAGATAGGAAAATACAGGATGAGTAATTTATATTTCCCAGACAGATTATTTTCTATTGTACTCTGTGATGCTAAGCCTATCTGCTCTCATTTAGGTACTATCAAACTGAAAATGAGATCTTTCATGTTTCATACCAGAACCTACCTACATAGCCTTTCGACGGCAGTTTGACTTTTGGTTGGGTCCAAAATTATCTTGATTGTTTTATCAGTGAGCTACAAAGCTTAGCTCCCGTCTTCCTAACAACACGAGATACATTTAATCTCCAACGAAGGTAATGTTTATCAAGATCACAGCATGTTCAAGGACTTAATTCATCCGGCCCAGTCGATGTTCGATAAATCGAATTGAATTCGTGCTGCGAATGATCGAACTAGCAGGCAGCTCTGTTCTTCTGTTGTGATTTCCTTTTGTTTGTATTTGTACAGGGGTAAAGGTGAAAGCACATTTGCTAGCGTTGTAATCGTGACGTCACAAGCATTGACAAAAACGTGACTCGACCAGATCCGAGCCGAGAAGCCAGAATCGGAAGGCTTCCACAGGTACTCTCGAATTTTTGGAACGAAGTTCCTTTTCGGACGGTATCGAGGATGGGGACTAGAAAAAAAACCGTTCGATTTTACCGTCACGACACATACATAGGTCAAAACGTCACAGTGCAAAGTGCGCAGACGTGAAACTATAATAATAATAGATTGTTACACTGTCAGTAATTAATATTCGACAAATGCCAAATTTCAAAGTTGAAACTTCGTTCCAACCGAGTGTTCCACGGAGGTTCCACGACACTCACGTACTTTTTTAGTTAGTTTTATATTCTACTAGCTGGTACCCGCGACTTCGTCAGCAAAATAACATTCTTGAAGAATTCTAGAACTGAAATTTGCAAGAATCTTCTGAAACTTTTAAAAATGCAATAATAACGCCATCTAGTTGCCTTTAACTGGAACTTCCAACTCCCCATACAAACTTTCAACCCTTATTTCACGCCTTCCATGATTTATATAGAGATTTTTTCTGTCATAAGAACCTTTTCCTGACAATAACAAACACAACAAAAAAAGTAATAGTGAAATCGGTCCAGCCGTTCACGCGTGATGGCGTGACCAAGGGATATAGGGATTCATTTTTATATATAGAGATATAGCTGCCAGTCCTGAGATGTTCAACTTTGGCTAACCTAATAATAACTGCGGTATACGTCTTGAACCTCTTTCATACAAATCAACAAGTCCTAAAGCATCTTGCGTGTCCATGTCAAGGTCGGAACAATAACACGGCATCGAGCCAATGCGAGGCAATATAAAAGAAGTGCTCGTTAAGAGCCGCCGGCAGCTAATAAGGATTCCGACACGACGAAAGCATTCTACAATAAAAAATAATTACCAATGGACCTTGAGCGGGCAAGGACTTCTATGATTATTCGTACGCCTGGCTATGTTCGTGTGAACCTTACGAATCAGATAAAGCCCCTTACTTATTCAGTAGGTACTTAAATAAAATTGACGTCGCTGGACGGCCATTTAAGAAAGTTTAAGCGTTGCTTGGTGAGTTGTTGATTGATTTAAAAGGGAATAATGAGTGAAATGCGTGTACCTACGTGTAGGGCACGAAATGAGACACTTTGAAGTGCTTTAAAAATCCATGCAGCAAAAAGAAGAAGAAGATCAGTGAAACAACACACAGTACACAGTGTCTTTCATAGACATATTTTCAGAATTGAATATAGGGAAATCAAATTCATAGTGTCAAAAACCTTCATCACAAAACCTGAAAACAATTTGAATAAAAAAAACATGAACCCTCGTCAGCGCCAACTCACTAGTCAATATAGAGTGGTGATCGTGAGCTTTTTTCGAGAAGGATTGAAAGCTTTGAGCTGCAACAAAGAGACTACAGGTTTTCAATTTATTTTTTAAGACTGACCGCACTATGAAGAGGAGTATAGGAGCGCGCGAATTTGAGTCACGTGACTCATCTAGGTAATGCATTGCGGACACAGACAACTATATTGCGGATAATAGTAAAATGTGTTTTAAGCTACAAACAAACTCTATAAGAATTCATTTTTACGATCTTCATATTATGAACAGCGAAAGGTTCTTTGCGATCGCCATTTTATTCGTCCATCAACCTTCACCTTAAATATCGTAAAACATGAAAATAAAATGGGTGAGGCCGAAATCATGTTATAGAAATCTGACATTGAGGTCTCAGCGTCCTTGGAAAAAACATATAGTTTGTTTTCACCCGACTACGGCAAAGCCTTAAGAAGGATTAAGATCAATCTATCATAATTATGTGTATTTGTATTGACATGCGTTTCACTGTAGTAGGTACTTTCCTAAACTAATCCGGTTTTGATGATCGAGGTCAATCAATATGGACTATTCCAGATGACTAAGCTATTGGTATTTATTTTTGTAGAAGTAGAGATTTGGAGCTTGGGTTTTTAAGTGTTTTAAATTTATTAAGTGCCATTTAAAAGTATCTTCTACTTTAGTTTGAATTTGGAACTCATTCAATTGTATTTTTTTACAACTCAACTAAACAATGTAATTTTTCTGTAAATTATGAGTTATAATGCAACGTTCAAACGGATAGTTGGTTGGGATTACGAAAATAGATATTTCACTTTGGAAAACTAATTAGATAACTTCAAAGGATCTTGAATGCCTAGAGTTCAGACAAATATCGACCGTTGGGGTTACAGTCGCGTCGTAGTTCTATTTTGTTTTTTAATTTCATTGAATTTCATTCAAAATAGTTAATAATCAAAAAGTGAGTGATTATTAATTTGATGTTGAATCTATCACAAAATTGATTGGCAATCCTTGGGGCTAGCTGGCGATAGTGCTACGGAAATAATTTCCAAGCGACCGGATCTAATTTCATTTCAACGGAATTTAGGCTTTTCATTATTTCAATTGCGCCTTTAATATGAAATTTCAGTGCTAAATAAGTTTTGTATTTAGTTTGTTCTTAGATAGTCTTTCGAAATCCGTCCTTCACTCTCTGTATTCTGTAATAACACTGTAACACTATACCCGTTCCATGAGTACGTAAAAAAGACGAGTGAAGTCGTCTTGCAGTGGCGTAGCTACCGGAGGGCTATGTGGTGCAGTGCACCGGGGCCCCCATGCTCAAGGGGCCCTCGGACTCTGAGTCAGAACCCCAGAGTCCGGAAGGTTTTGTTCTTAGGAAAGGTATATTATTATGAAAATAAAAACTGCATTTTTAGATATATTTTTATTTTAAACTCAAATCATCGCGTAACTACAGTCAGTCCAGAAAATGACGAATCAAATCGTAAGTTTACAAAAAATTCAAAATACGTTTACATTTTGCCACACCCTGCATATTTTGACTTGATAAAACCTAAACCGTTCAGTTAGGGCCCTAGTTTATTTTGCACCAGGGCCCTTGGCTACCTAGCTACGCCACTGCTTCCTAGTATAAATTTACTGTATAAACAAACTTTAAAGTGTTACCCAACCAAATGACTAATAAACTAGCACCAATGAACCGATCGTAAACCCGGGACGAGAGATTGCGAGGCGGCAAGTAGGTTACTGTGACGTCACCAATGACATTTACTGGCTACGTCACTGGACGCTACAGAATAGCTATAACTTTGCTGTAACTATCTCAATGTAGCTGTGTTTGTTCCGTTAGATTTTAACCTTTGAGAATGTAAAAATCCACAATTACACATCCTTATAAATTTATAATATTACCAGAGGCACATATCTAATTAGGATGTGTAATTGTAGATTTTTACATTCTCAAAGGTTAAAATCTAACGGAACAAGCAAATGTACCAGGAGCACCTGGTACATTTGCTTCAAAATCATTTAAAACAAAAACTGGGCTGTAGGAGACTAAGATAACAAAATGTTGAACGATTTAAAATACTACCTAAACATTGATATTTATTAGTAGCAACTTATCCACACTTAACTAGAAGATTTGGACAAAACTATGGTCAAAACCACATTGTCAAGTCCTGAAATTTTTGGCAAGTTTTCGCCTCAAGGATAAATTCAATCTTGAAAAATCTGCCTTGAGTTCGGGAAACAAAAGGGGACAGAAGTACAAACTCATGACGTCATGACCATCTTGTACCAGCTTCATATTTTTGTTGTAATCATACAAATGTAAAAGGTAACAAAGGAATGAGAAACTCAATCCAATTTCGGGAATGCCGTGGAAGCCGCTGAAGTATACTTTTTGACAATTATTGTCTGAAATTACTTTGTTTATTCGGAAGTCAGGTCGGTAAATAAGATTTGTTTGTATAGTCAGACAAAATGTTTCTGAAAAAATTGTGTATTTTATTTCGATTCCTCTAGGAGTAGTTTGAGATTTAATAATTTAATTGCAACAATTATGTAATATTTTTTTATTCTAAAATTCCTATTAAAATATAAATAAAATATTATCATTAAGACACTGAAAACGATACAGATTATTTGCTTTTTGTCGCTTCCCCTAGTTTCTAGTTCAGTGTTCATCGCACAAATGTATTTCCGGGTCTGAATTGAATGACCTAAGCGCAGAAGGAAGAGCCAACAGAGATGCGAAACCTCTTTACTCTCTTTTTTTATTAGGGGTAGTTCGATCGAGAACTTACTTGTACTGTGTCCGAGAGAATAATTTGTTTTATTATTACACTCCACCTATATTGCCCCGTTTTACGTGCCTTGGATTGATATTGTGCGCGTGTGCAACTGTTGTTATTTGTAAGGGCGATTCTGGACTGCTGGTAATTAATTAATGGTAAATTGCTGAATCAATTCTACACAAATTTCTGTGCGAGGGTATTCTGGAACTCAACTTCCGCCTTAGTTTTAAACGCCACCTAGCGTCGAGTAGCTGCACTTTTGCCGGTGCCATCTAGCTAAAACTTTTGGAACTGCGATTTGCAATATCGACCATGGCCAAGTGTTTGGCGTGCGGTAAATTCATTTCGCCGGCAGGTGCCGCTAGTTGTACCAAGTGCTCAGGTCTATTCCATAAGCCCTGTGTTTCGATTCCGGAGATGTCCCCTGTAGGTAAGGGGTGGTCTTGTCCTGAATGCACCCCTAGGACAAAGAGGAATGACAGCACTCCTTTAAGATCAGCTGCCACCGCCGATGCTGCTTCCACTGCCACTGATGCTGCAGCCAAGCAGGGCGCTGGTGACGCCTCTGAATCATCCGCTGCACTGGTTCATGATCTTCAAGCCATGCATCATGAGTTTTCCGAATGGATGCGGGAAATGCGTGCTTTCCGACAAGAGATGACGGAAATTCGGGCCACCCTGCTTGGCCTTTCTACACGAATGGACAACTTCGAGCGACGGTTGGAGGCTGTTGAGCAAGAACGTAAGAACCCCCCGCCAGAGTTGGCGAGTTTACAGTGCAAGGTTGCTATTTTGCAACAGGAAATAAATGATCGAGACCAGGACGCTTTACTGTCAGACATAGAGATAGGCCATCTTCCAGAGGAGAAGGGTGAGAACATAGTTCATACCGTTACCGTTCTAGCTACTAAATTGGGCGTCCCCCTGCTGGAGCAAGATATCGTGTATGCGGAACGTGTAGGAGTGGCGCAGGGCGCGGGTGCCGGAGGAGAAGCGCCTCGCGCTCGTCGCGTCGTCGTGCGGCTTGCGCGGCGCCACCTACGCGATCAACTGCTACATAGCGCGCGCGTGCGGCGTTCACTTTCCGTCGTTGACGCTGGCCGAGACCCTAGTGCTATCGCTGGGGCCACTGCGCCACCCCTTGCGCCACGAGCTCGCATCTTCCTCAATGAGCGCTTGACGAAAGTCAACCGATTGCTCTTCCATCGTGCCCGTGAGGAGTGCCGCCGACATCAGTGGAAGTACTCGTGGACAAAGCGCGGCCGTGTCTACGTGAGGCGAGCTGAGGGCAAACCATCGCATCTGATACGTTCGGAGGAAGATTTTGAACGTGTTTTTGGATCTAACTGAGTTTGTCCCAGTATATGTTTACATTATGCTAACTGTTTTCATCTATTTAATTTGCTCTACACCTACTTTTTATATGAGATTAAATTCACTCATGTCACTTATAGAACATATCTCTATATTCCTAGGCATTAATATGTTAGTAATAAGTTTATTATACTTTAGGCTCTGGTTTTTCTTTTTCATATATGTGTTACAATCTAAAACAATTTACAATAACAAAACTTGTGTTTTAAACTATTATTATTTTCTAATATTTTTGGCTCTATTATTATATTACGTGTTTTATATTTTTTGTGCAAAAGTTATAGTTTGTTGGTCATTTTTTGGTAAATACCGGCTCATTATTTTTTGTATTTCCTTAAATGTTAATAATGGTTTATAGTCATTTGAAAATAGGTTTGTATAATCCTGGATCACTGTGCACGAACCATGACAATATAGTTGCATCATTTGATAAGTACTCGATGGACCTTGTGGCTATAAACGAGACCTGGTTGTCTCCCGGTAAAGATAATTGTGCCCCTTCTATACCTAACTATAGACTACGCCATATCCCGCGGCCTTCCTTTGTCGCTGAACGAGGTGGCGGTGTAGGTTTTTATGTGAAAAAAGGTATAACAGCACGAACTTGGGTCCATCCTGTTGATCCATTGCACGTCTCGGTAGAGCAAATGTGGCTAACTATGACTGTAAAGGGTAAAAAACTCTTAATTGGAACAGCTTACAGACCGCCTCGTTTAAATGTAGATATGTTTTTTGATGCCTTGACTGATGTAATAAATGCGTCTCCTACTTGTGACAATATAATATTGCTTGGGGACTTCAATATAAATGATAACGGAAAGTTACACAAATTTCAAACATTTTTAGACAGTCTTGGTCTCTCCCAATTAGTTACGATGCCTACTCATTTCACTGAGACATCGGAATCACTATTAGATGTTGTATGTACTAATTTAACAATTAAAAATATTACTGATGACCCTGTAGGGCGGTCAACTGGCCATCATTTGATAATCTGTGAATTTAAAGTTAAACGGGATAAGATACCACCTACTATACTTACGTACAGACCTCTGAATAGCATTCTAACTGACCTTTTTGATAATGATCTGCAGTCAATTCAATGGTACTCTATATCATCCTTCAACGATATCAACAAGATGGTTGAGTGGTTTAACTCTAGCATCCTTACCCTGTTTGATTTACATGCCCCTGTCAAGACTACAGTAATAAGGGATCACGGTTACCCCTGGATCACATCTACTATTAAACAGATGATAAAACTTAGAGACGACGCACTCCTCAATTATCGTAAAATTAAGTCCGAATCGAAAAAAACATATTATAAAGATTTAAAGTCAGTAGTAAATAGAGCACTATTTTCGGAAAAGGTCGCATATTTTAACCAAAATATCAACAGCAATATCAAGAGCCCAAAATTACTGTGGAAAAATCTAAAGTCGTCTATTTTGACTTCTAATTCTAACAATGAACTTCCTTCCAATTTTTCTGACCCGAACACTATTAACAACCACTTTCTTAACTTACCTGGAACTCTCCATATTAGTATTTCACAGCTAACGTTTTATGAATTTAACAGTTTCAGTGAAGCAGTTTTTAATTTATACCCAGTTGGTTGCGAAAATGTCATGAAATGTATAAGTTCAATAAAATCAAATGCAGAAGGTACGGACAGAATAAACCTAGAAATGTTGCTTATGACTCTACCTACTACACTAGAGGCTATAACTTTGATTATAAATGCTTCTATAACTAACTCTACTTTCCCTGATGCCTGGAAGTCCGCAACGGTCCGTCCTCTGCCTAAGAAACCTGACCCCGAAGCAATGAAGGACCTTCGACCGATTAGTGTTTTACCGTGCCTGTCAAAAGTATTGGAAAAGATAGTCGACATACAACTGACCGATTTCCTTGAGAAAAATAATATTCTACCTGAGGTACAATCAGGTTTCAGGAGGGGGCGTGGCACCCAAACAGCTCTATTAGATGTAACTGATAACATCCTCGCTGCACAGGACAAGGGTTTGATTACAATCTTGGTGCTGTTAGATTTTTCAAGAGCTTTTGATGCTCTGAATTGTACCTTGTTGATTTCTAAACTCAGATACTATGGCTTTAGCCATTCGGCGATCAAATGGTTTGACAGTTACCTCAGTGGTCGATGCCAACATGTCAAGCTGAATAAACCTGATGGCTCTACCGTTTTATCAGACGTAGTCTCCATAGAGCGGGGTGTGCCTCAGGGATCAATTTTAGGCCCTAAGTTATTTATAATCTACTCGGCAGACATCGTGAATTGCATCAAACATTGTAGGTTTCACATGTATGCAGATGATGTCCAACTTTATATTTCGTTTAGGCCAGAAGATGCTGTCTCTGCAATTGGTAAACTCAATGAAGATCTTGATAGAATTGCTCAGTGGTCGCATGATAATAGTTTAGTCCTCAATCCCGAGAAGAGCAAATATATGATCCTAGGAACTAAACATAAATTAAATAGATTCCAGTCACCATTGTCTGTATCGCTAATGGGTAAAACTGTAGAGCGTGTTTACGAGGCACGAAATCTTGGACTAACCATGGACGCTAATCTTAGGTTTGAAAAGCATATAATCTCATCCGTTAGATCTTGTTTTTATAAACTCAAAGTTCTATATAATATTCGGCCGTATCTGAGTGAGGAGTTGCGAATTCAATTGGTGGAATCCCTCGTACTTTCCAAGCTTAACTATGTTGATATAGTGACTGGTCCTCGCTTGCTTCGTCGTACTCAACGTCTCATACAAAGAGTACAAAATGCTTGCGCCCGTTTTTGCTTTAAAATTCCGCCCAGAGAACACGTAACTCCTTTCTTAAATCGTAACTCTATTTTAAAAATGAGGGCTAGACAGAAACTACACCTTGCATGTCTGCTTTTTGGAGTTGTTAAGTTCGGAGCTCCGGCTTGTCTCTTTGAGAAATTATCAGTTTTTTCTAAAAGATCTGTCCGGAAGTGCTCCAAACTGCTCTCCACACCGCGGCATCACTCAGCTGCATTTAGAGGCAGTTTCAGGTACGCAGCATCAAAATGTTGGAACAACATACCTCCACCAATAAGAGAACTCCAGGGCATACAAAGCTTCCGAGTTAGGCTTAAAAAGTACCTTATTGAGCATCAAAAAGCAGTAGCGGACCTCATAAATGAGGTATCTATATTATAGTTTGTATCAATATTATAAATTCGTATCGCTTCTTGTTATGTTTCGTGTTCATGATCCTCTCTATGTAAAGTTTGTTTTTATTTTATAATTTATTTTTTCTCTTCTTTTTTTAATGTTCTAAAATAGTAAGTATATATTTTACGAGCCATTTATGACAGATTCTGTGTTTATTGTTACTATTTTTGTTGTATGTATATTTTAGGAGCCACCTAAGCTTAGTCGAGCTAAAGTATATTTGTGTTTCACCTTTGTTTGCATTATTTCACATGTTATGTTGAATTGTCGTTTTTTTGTTCGTCTATTAATGTAGGTCAGAGATTTACCTTTTAATACTGTTCACCGTTGTTTTTTCTCTTGGACATAGGTATTGTATTATTGAATAGAGTGGTTCTGACGGAAGATCAGCGTTGTGTCTTACAAACACAACATAGTGCTGAGTCAGACTCCATTGTAACATAAACTTTGTATTTACTTGTGTACTTTTAATCCTGTACTGTACTTATATTTGTCTATGTTGCAAATAAATCATTTCATTTCATTTCATTTCTTAAATGTATATTTGAACCACCTGCCGCATATCCGTGGAAAAATAAATCAAAAATCATTATCTACTCTACCATAGAGGAAGCTGAAAGTTACAAGTTTATACAGCTGACTGTATTTTTACACGATCGGTAAGCTTGGTAAAATAAAGGGAAAATAATAGCCTTCTTACGAAAGGCCTTTGATGGGCAAGTTTTACCGAGCAGTCAGAAAAATGAGGAGTTATTTGTTTTCATTTGTTCAGCTGAATTCGGCACTGAGTTCAAAGGGTAATGTCAAACGTCTGGGTTCGGGATTATAGGCTTTAGAGGGCCTATACAATGTAACAATTGATTTAGCGAAAGCGATAGTTGAAAAGGATTCAACAGATTTTTTTTTGTTTCGCGTTTATCTGCGGTCAGTCCCAGGACTATGAGCAGGTGTGGTGTGTGCGGTGGTCTTTTTGAGAAATAGCTCCAGTGATCTGTTCCTCTTTTATTTAACATGTCATTACAAATGCAAGTCGATGATGTGTTGTCTTTTCAGCCTTCTAGGGTAGCATATTGAAATCAGCTGTGAAGCCAGGTGATTTGGGTGGTTGCTGGATTCAACAGATAACGCTAGAATGTATGCAGTTTTGGCAATTAAAGCCAATAGACGCAGGTGGAGTCTTTGAAATCTGTTTTGATTTCTACATTCGCTTTCGCTAAAACAATTGTTACATTGGCTACAGGCCCAGTTACTTGATTTTCAATCTCAAGGGTGCAAGTTTGCATCCTGGACGTACGTCAATGCTAAACTACTGCTTATTTCCCTTGTTTACATATCCAGCACAATACATTATGTACTGAATTATTTCACCCAAGAGCTAAATAACAAAACAACTAAAATAAACGTCTGTTTACCTTGAAAAACTCTTAAACAGCCTCTTAGAGGCACTTCTTTTTTCTTATCTTGTCTTTGTGGAGTGTGCTTGACAAGACGGCATTAAGCCACAAGATATTAAGCTCTATCTTAACTAAGTAAAGCGCAATTTAGCTTGCATTAACTTGTGCAGTTCCAATGCATCTGTGGTAAACGGTTTTCGAGGACTTTTCTGCAGTTTACTGGGTATTTTTTTCTTTTATTTAAATTCAGCTGAAGGTTGGTTTTCATGGACTAAGTTAGACAAATCGTTTTAAAAAAATATGTAAGTATATCTCTCAATGCCGTCAGCATTAAGTTTGTTTCTTATACTTGATAATAATAAATAAATAAATAATGCTGGACTTTTCACAAGGCATCACCTATTTTATTTTATTTACATGTACTTGTACATGCCTCTGACTAGCCCCTTATCTTCAAAGGATCTGCTGGAGTAATTACATAAAAAATTTCAGAGAGAATGTCTACCGCGCCTTCGGGGCACAGTCGTGATCCTGTTGTTTACTTGATAAGCGCTCTATACATTAAAACGCCATTTACAAGATACCATTCTGGCTTATAATTCTTGCCTCTTGCATTCTCAAACTCAAAGGAACTAGAGCATTCTGCATTCTGTGGCAAGAGGCAAGAATGGTATGCTAGAATCATATCGTGTAAATGAAGTTTCGTGCCAATTCTCTCCAGTCAAAATGTTAACAATTTGAATGACGTGAGTAAGAAGATACCATAACACTTTTATAACAAATCTGAGAACGTTCGCTATATCTTTCATAGCGATATCTTTTCATAGCATTCCTTTGTGATAAGCTTCTTACGACAATAGAGCTCGCATAATAAAGGCATTATGTTTCATAAAACTTACATTATACATACGGTAACAAAGGACACGAGACAACCTCAAGGCATGATATAATATGAGAACTATAATATGAGAAGCAGTAGGTATTGTTGCGATATTGTAACCTTATTTTGAAGTAGCTTTTTCATGCCGTGTTGGTCGAATGGGGTTGTGCCTCGACTTTCAATCCGAAGGTCGTGGGTTCAAATCCCGGCCGTGCATCAATGGAATTTTCGTTTCGGAAAATTTATATTATGCGCTTTAACACGAGCTCTTAACGGTGAAGGAAAATCTCGTGACGAAACCCGCAGCTTAGTCAGCTCCACACGTATTAACGTCGTCTCTGACTCTCTGATTAAGCTGAGAGGATGGTTTAGATGCTGGGCAAGCCTATTCCATCTCAAACAATGTCCCGGGCACTACAGCGTCCCGTTAAGTGTAGGCATGGATTGCCTCCTGGCGCTATATAAATCATCTAATATATGTATATAGATGTAAGGCTAAGTTTTTTTTTTTGTGTTCAATTTTTGACTCGATCATAGTTATATTTTTAACCGACTTAAAAAATAAGGTTTTTTAATTTGATTGTATGTTGTGGTTTTTGTAAGTATTATTGTATCCAATTCTTGATTAAATTTGATTAAAAAATAACCATGGAAAAGGAATAAATAATGCATGTCATTTCACACAGCGCAGCGTCATCTAGCCCTAAACTAAGTGACCTCAGTGGCGCAGTGGATGAAAGCCCGCTTGTGACGCAAGGTTGCGAGTTCGATCCTCGCCGCAGGATAAATGTTTGTATGATCTGCAAATATTTATCTCGGGTCTGGGTGTTTCTATGTATTTATTGTTTATACACATAATACCTACAGTATGTATTTACAAACAAAAAGTGTATCTGTGTGAAGTGTATGTAAGTATATCAGTTACTTGGTTCCCATATAGTAGGTACTCGTACAAGCTTTGCTTAGTTTAGGGCTAGATGACGCTGTGTGAAATGTCCAGCATTATTATTTATATATTTTATTCCATTACCTACTAATAACATTTTTGACACGAGCTTATTATTTGCTATAAGTTTTCCACATAAAAATGTCAATAGTTCAATATTTTACTCTGTGTACACACACAAACAGCAAACTTAAGACCATAAAAGAAGTCATAAAATTTAAGTGACTATTTTATCTTCAACTTTGAGACATAATCATCAAAACTATGCCGACATCCAATTATCTTTAAGCAGATAAAAACTATGGTAAGAATAACACTTTGCCAGAGATATAGTTTTGTCAAGCGGTGCTTGACTTTGTGGGCAGTTGAAAAATAAAAACAAATGACAGACGTCAAAATACGATCTGTCAGTAAATTAGAGGGGTAGTCCTAGATGCTTATTTCGTTATTTCTGTTGATACGGAACCCAGCGTGCTCTTCCCACTCGCACTTAGTCGTAAGGATTTTATTTCTCTAAGGAAGTATTTCGGCAGAAAACTTTATTGAAAGATCAAGAAAATAAGTGAGAAAACAGTTATGTTGAAGTCAAAGACAGACACTATTTATAGGTTTCTATACCTAATTAAGAAGTCTCGTATCATTGTGCTAAGGATAGTAAAGTACAACGTCTACATCGTCTCTACAAGCGTCTTTTTATCAAATGTCAAAACGATTTTGATGAAAAAACATTACACTGTAGGTAAGTGTTTTTACAAAAACTGTTGAATGCCACTTTCTCGCCTCTTACTCAATCCTCTTGATTGAATAATTAACATTTCCAAGAACTGTTTTCAGGTTTATCTCGATTTATCCTAGTTGGTTTTGAATCTATTGATAATTATTTTGAGTTGAACCATTTTAGAACCAGTTGTTGTTCGATTAACCTAAGTTTTTGCACACCTCCGGTGACAATGAGCTAAAAGCGAGCTAATCTCATGTTCGAGAACCAGGTGCTGTTCAAGATAACTTTTCAGTAAAAAAATTACCTATACTTATTTAAAGTTAAAGCAAAGTTCTGCATAATTCTGATAATTACCCAAAAAACTTTTCTGTTTTAATTGTAAACTTTTTGGTTTCGTCAACCAGTAATTGAATTACGACATTCAATTTAGGTTTTCCATTTGACTGTTCACGAAAACTAAGTGATTTTGGAGCAGGCTTGTGCAAATATCAGAATCAGCATTTGCAATCAGGATTAAGGAAAATCGATACCGAAAATGTATGGTAGACATTCATATCGCTTTGGAATTTAAGATTATTTAGATTATGATAATCTATAATATCAATAGAAACTACGTTAGCTAATGATTCAATTCTAGTGTTTCAATTCATTACGATTTCATAATTTTTTACCTATTACATGTTAGTTTTTAAGGCTGAGTGTACCGTAAAAAGTAGGGTTCGTGGCCAAATGGAGTTAGGAATCTGAAACTCGACAGAAAACATTGTAAACTGAACAAGAACAGTGGTAACTTCGGTTACGAAACCAAAATTTAACTAAACTTTATTATAGGCATGTTTTGAGAGCCCTTTCTTGAAGTTCAGAAGTTCTGTTTTCCTTCTGAGATTTCATTAAATAAACATATGTACAGTACGCACAACCGATCTTTAACTCTCTGAAGTTAGGAACACTTAACGATTGCGCAGGTTTGGTAGAGTAAGCGAGATAGCACGATGCAACAAACTAAGCGAGTGAGCGAGGCAGCTATACAAGTCATCAAAAGTGGATTATGCGCAGCTTCTTCAGAGAGCTAAAGATTGGTTGTGCGTACTGTACATAACTGATGAGTTTACAAAAATCTTTAAACAAGGCTGGTCTTCAGTCACAAAATACTATAATAGTACTAGCTGGCTAAAACATTACTAGCTGCTGGCTCGTGGCCTTACCCAAATTCAATTCAATTCAGTTTGGTTCGTTTCAGATCAACTCAGCTCTGGTCTGCTGTCCTGGACCAAGGTCCTAAGCAGCTGTTTTACAGAAAGCGTATTATCCACGAACGGCAATGTTATTTAAATAGGCGACTTAAAATTCAGCAAAGTTTGCTATCGAGTATCAATATGTATGGTAAACAGAATGTCGGCAGCGGCCAATTTAACTTTTCCGAATAGACAAGAGTCAACTTGCAGTTCGATTCTGTATCCTAAGAGTTTTTTTATTTAAAACATACATACTTACATAAAATCGTCTTTCCCATAGAGGTAGGCAGAGACCACAGGTTTCCATCTGCTACAATCCTCTGACACCATATCTTATGCCTCATTCACTCTCATTACATGCTTCATACAAGCTCGCCGGTTTAGGTACTTTAGTTTTGCTTACTGTGGTTAGACGCAACGGGGACTATTCCATGAAATCTACGATGTATCGGGGATGTCTGAAGATTAGCATGGCGATTCAACACATTTTCGAAAGCAACCGTTGCGGGAAGCCAATCCATCTGTTGAAACTTGGCGAAAATCTGCATCTACCTATCTAAAGAGGAAATATTTGTCTGTTTGTTTGTTTGAATTGAATAGGCTCCAAAACTACTGGACCGATTTGAATTCAGTCACCATTAGAATCTTACATTATCCCTGATGAACATAGGCTATATTTTATCTCTGGAAAGTGAAGTTTTCCCGAGGGACCGCGGGTAACAGCTAATGTTATTTAATTTAGAATTTAGTGGTCGTAATTTCTTAGTTACTACTAGGTACGATACTTCTTTATGTTGCTACTTCAGTTCAGAAACTTACAATAGGTGGTAAACAAAATATTCAGTAGCATACGCTGCCTTTAGTTGTCTCGGGACCAACAAAACTAATTAAACTTAAATTAGTTTCCATACTCTGTTGCTTGCTAGGTTATATCAAGAACTATTTTATTGTTTATGCGTGTCATTGTCATACATTCCTTCATGTTCCAGTGTTTAGGAATTTTCTTCTATAAATGGCAGGCTTAGTTTGTTAGAGCTTAGAAAAAAAGGAGAATCATGGTTTGGTAAAAGACTCATGTATGATTCATGCATGACTATTTTACTAAGACCTCTTCTTTTTCTTATCGTGTTAAGTATTCGTTCGAAAAGAGGAAGTAAGAGGGTTTTAAATGAGCCAAAAACTCTTTTTATGCTCTTCAAATGTTTTCGAGCTTTTAGGTTCTATGTCATGCCGGTTACGTCTGCCTTCATCAGCTAGTTGCCATTACTTAATAAAAAGAAGAAGAAGAAGAACGATTGACAATCAGAACATTCTGGATATATAAATTATCATTGTTTGTTCCACGACTGTATTCAAAAAGGATTGGAAGACCGTTCCACTAGACCACTAGTGAAAAACAAAAGCTAGTAGTACTGAAACGTACGCAAACAAATGTAGGAAGTAAACTTACATATCTTCATTCCACCTTCCATATACTACGTTGTCATCGGCAGACGGTTCCTACAGTCATAGTTTTATGAAATTACCAGCAAATTAATTGGACATTAAGCCCAGCGGCCCTAGCCATAATTGAGTCACCGTGCAACGACACTCTTCGCTGAAATTGAATCATGTTGTACATTCATGTTGACTAAAATGAGCAAGAAAATGTTTTTGCAAAGGCATAGGTAGTATTCACTTTATCCAAACAATTGTTGGTGGTATTATTTTGATTTCTACTAGCTCGTAAAGAGGAATTCATTCATTCATTCTACTAGATCTTTTATATTCTTACCACATTCCGTAAAAAACTTAAGTCAGAGAGACCCACTACCTACTGATAAAAGAGAAAAAATATGATCAATAAAACTCCTTGACAAATTCAAGTCTCTAAATTTTTATTTCATGGATTCTCAAAGCTACGTGTGTACTTTCAATGTACTATAGAATGTATATAATTGTGAAGTACGCGGGTCCGCAATTTCCTACACTCAAGCCTACCGAGAACGACAGACCCTTACAAAACTTAATCTGCAAAGTGCCATTAAATTAACAGAAGGAAAATTGAAGCGACCCGAGTGACCCCGTTATTAGAAATCGGAAAACACCAACTTATAAAAAAAGGTTCCTTAGTGGCTGTTTCCGCACCGTCAATCGAATCTTGCAGCGTTTTGACCTACTTATTGGCTCGAGTGGTGGTATTTCAAATAGAGAATTTACGTATAGAATGGACACTTCTATAGTCCCGCACCAATCGAGACTTTTTGTTTTTGATTGCGTTCTAAAATGATTGCATTGCTCACATAATTAATTATGTGTGTTTATACACACATGTGCGTATCCAAATATGACACTGGATTTTTTTAAGCAAAATTACTACAGCTGCATGCATGTTGAGTGTATGCATAGATTGACTCCACAAGTTTTATATTTAATTAAATAATATGGTGAAGGTGTACCCAAATAGCCTGAGAAAATGATTAAAATAGGTAGGTGTGCAAAAACTTTTGAAAATCACTAGTCAACCGACTCATTTGTCAAAGCGCAACTTCTCGTTGAAATGAAACTGCTAGGAAAGTTTAGAACTGATGTGGATCGTTAGTGGTCTTGCTTCATTTATCTACAGCCCCCGTTTGTTAGAGGCATAAAACTGTACAGTAGAAGAATTGTTGAATAAAAATTGTGAATGTTTATTCAACAATATAAACTACAATAACAATAACAACTAATAACAATATGTTATAAACATACTCTCGCTAAAACTACCGAATGATTGGATGAAATTTCTTATGAAAGTCGCTTATACCCTGGATTAACAGATAAGTTTTGATCCCGAAGTATTCCCATAGGATTTGAACCATTGCCTTGGCAAAAGTTGATTAAGGTGACTATTTTCTGTTTATTAAGCTTATAATTGACTGCTGGAAATGGTAGGTACATATATCATTAGCCTATCATCATCATCATTGGCCTCTTTATCCATCTATTACAGATTATTTAGGCGGCGTCAGTCAGGTCACGCTACAGTTATTAAGATTTGAACACTTTTGTTCGTGACTAAAGAAGCCTATTCATTAGCCTATATTTTCTTCTAATAGGTACTTACTAGAAAAAAGAGATAAAAATGATATTTGAGGGCGATAGCTAAGTGTATGTTTTTTAACAAATCTTTCAATTGATACACCCCTGTCTATATCTATGGGTCGTTTTAAGGTTAACAGAACAGTGATTTTTGATTACCTAAAATTTAATAAATTATTTGGAATATTTTACAAGTAGATAGATAGATAGATTATTTATTCATAAAAAAGTACTTTACAAATCTAGGTTAACAGTGCCTTTAATCCTATTTTAACCTATTTACCTATTTTATCTTAGGTGCCATTGTTAGTTGGATGCTGTATTCTCAGTTCAAATATTAGGGAAAAGTTCAGAAGCGAATGAAATTTCGAAGGCTAAGTGTCGTTTAGAAAAAGTTACCGATGCCATAAGTCACATGCATGACTTGTGTAAATAAAATTACTGGTTTATCAAAAGATAAATGCATGAATGGAAGCTAAATGGTTCTAAGGTATACAAAAATACAAAAAGCCCTCTGTAACTTTCTCGTTTATAGCCGTTCGTTCTAAAGTGTAATTTCATGAATAATGACATTATCTATTTGATGGTGCCGAATGTGTTCACCGACTGTGAAATTAGGAATGTGTTACGTCGACGTCACGTCACCTTCGTTCAACTGACAACGACAGATTTCAAGTATTTTCTGCTTCAATGTGTACTGAGCCTTGCAATCTGCTATAGTTGCTTTTTTTCATAGATTGGGTTACAAAACTGACAAGCACCCCAGATTAATTGATCACTGATGGTACCTGTAAGTATGACTTTGTGCCTCTGTTACATTAATTAGAAAATTATAAAAAATAAAAAACTTATTATTACTTATCTACAGAAAAAAAACTGTTGTGATTGTAACTAACTTGAATAAATTAAAATCGTACTATGAATAAAAGTTTGGAAAAACTCCATCAATAAAAGCTTCTATTCAGAATTTCAATTTCGCGAAATCCACCCTTTCAAAGAAATAGCTTTCATTGAATACTCAATAAAGCATAGTCTTCACTACCTGGCGTTCACGGATATTCACTGCGATCCATTAGGATTAAATAAAATGAAACACGAGGCTCGTCGATATTCTACTAAGCTGCGTCACAATCTGAATAATATCAGCTCTATTTTTGTACCGTATTTGTTAAAGAAAGTCCTAGTTAAATACAAATAACTTTAATTAATATTATCAACTATGTAAACCTAAAACTATATACAAACAGGTAACAAATTAAGGTGCGTCATCTCGTACTGGCAGATACTGGTTACGTCTTCTCTGGGTCAGTCGCCGTTTGGGTTGCGCGGTCACGGTTTCTATGGATGTCCTCGATTGAGCTGCTTCCAGGTTCAACGCACTGATTGGAACAGGCGTCACTGAATACCCAGCAGCTACTAAAGCCGCAAACTCCTCAGGAGTGTAAGCTTTGTTGTTTTTAGGAGGGGGAAGCTGTGACCGTTGCTCCTCCAGGCTTTGTCCGTGCTGGACAATATCGATGTTTGATTGATCAATGTTTTGCTCCCTCAAAACTGGTGGCTTCATCTTTTGCGATCGGACAGGAATATTCTTACTAACGTATATCGCTGAGTGTGGGGCCTTGGTCGGTGACGGCTCCAGTTTAGGCTGAGCAATTTCATACCTAAGACGCTGCTGTTCATTCGATCTGTATAGCGGACGTAGTACAAATTGTTCGCCGTAATGTTGGGCGGTCTGTTGAGGAGCTTCTGGGGCTATCGGGTCGTAAATTTTTACTGAACGTTGTTTTTCTATTTCTGGAATGCGTTTCAGATAGGCGACGGGTCTATCACCGTTGCTGGAGGCTGGCAGGCGAAGCTCCTGCCTGATGGGCTGTGCTCTTGGGAGTTCCACGAGTCTGTACTGTTTCGGTGCTGGTGGGGCTTCTTGTTGCTGGTATTGTGACGCCTGAGGTGCTAGTCTGTAGTTGAATTGAGCTCTGGGTTGTTGTGCTAACTTGGGGGCAGGTACGATCTTCAGTCCTTGGGATTCAGGTCGTTCACGCTCATACAGGAACTGATCAAGTTGAGCTGACTGCTGTATGGGAACGTATCTAAGAGCTTGGGCGAGTCGCTGGGGTTGCGGTGTTGGGCGATACTGAGGCTGCTGTTGTGGTTGCTGTTGCTGGACGTTTGTGGTCTCGATGAGGTACTGCTGAGGGGCGGCCGTTGGCTGGGGTTGTTCTGCACGTACTTTGGAACGGAGTTTGGTGGGCTTCTTGCTGGGCTTTGAGATGTAGCGGTCAATCTGGAATTAATAAGACATTTTTATTCTGAAACATTTCAAAAGTTTTTAATAGTTTTCTTTATTATGATAGAAGGATAATTCCACACATATGATAACAATATACTTCTCAATTTGTTGTATTGAGCTTGTTTAACTAAAATAAAGTGTAAGTATTTTTTTAATTATCAGATATTATGTTTTATTTTACCTGTTGATATTGAGGCGCAACACTTTGAACTGTTGAGGATTGCTGTGATTGAGCTCTGGATTCCTGAGGCCTGACTTGTCCTAGTAAGGCCAGAATCTCTTGGTTGAAGTTTTCTCCAGAAGAACTGGATCCAGTATCACTGACAGATAAAGCGGCTCCAACTGACGCTTCACCGCCGTTCAGAGAGAAGTGAGGCCGCGCGATGACTGCGTGAGAGGGTGGGGCCTGAAAATACAAAATTAAAAAGGTGAGTATAGTCTGTTAGCCAAATTGTTGTAACGTTTATGTCTCGCTATTGTTTAAGATTATTGTTTTTTAAGTTGTAAAAAGCACGCCAGCAATGTTTAGCTTTACGTTAAAAGATATTAAATAAACGCCTTTTACCTGACGTCCTGATTGGGATTGTGACTCCAAATAGTAGTACTGCTGCTGAAGATTCTGCTTATGCTCTTGTTGAGGATTGCCGTATAAATGCTGCAAGTATTGGTTGCTGGGAAGAGGAGCCTTTCTTTCTGGTTGGAGATCTAAGAGCTCTTGAGGGTTCAGGGAGAACACTTGTCCGGGACGGTACTCTTCATCAGCCCGACTGAAAACAAATACTGTTTGTAAGAAATCAAGAGATAAAAATGCGAAATATACCTTGATCTTCATCGACCGGCATGCAAAATTGACCCACATGTTGGAATAATGGTTTATCGTCTTAATTACTTATTTATCGAATCTTAACTCGATAGCGTAATTTGAAATGGTTTAAAAGGACTCATCCTTTTAAACCATTTCAAACATAACACCTAGTTTCTTCATTCCTCTATACATGCAACGGTCTATTAACTATAGAGTTTCTATAAAAAAATTGACTTATCTAGGAAATATTACCAAACGCTATTAAAATAACTATTCCACTAGTAACCTTGACTCTGGCGCACTGCCTTCTGAAGTAACAGGAACAGGAGCGACAGGGAAACCAGCGGCAATCAGACTATTGAACTCTTCAGGGGTATAGCCCTTGCTATTCTTTGGGGGAGGCAAAGATTGCTGAAGAGCTAATCTCTGTCTGTAGTGGTGAAGTCCAAGCTCCAGACGGGCTTGGTGGATCTTCGCTTGTTCGTCTCTCAGAGTAAATGGAGTCGGCGAGCTTATACCCGCCAGATTGTTGTTGACGTACACAGGAGACCCGGCCGCGATTGGCGGGCTTAGGGTATTAGGATATCCACCAATAGAGTTAGATGCCGCTGCATCGTAGCTTAAATCAGGAATAGGCGTGACGGCATATCCCGCAACTATTAAAGACGTGAATTCTTCAGGTGTGTAAGATTTGCCGTCACTAGGAGGAGGTATTTGGGCTTGACGCCGATCTTCTAGACTAATGCCACGATGCTCGATATCCACTTGTTGTACGTTTGGAGGTTGAGGCAACTCGCTGCTTGTTTCGATTGAGTTTGAGCTTTGTTCAATTTTGCTTTGCTCTGCAGGCGCAGTGTTGCCTTCGACGACTATCGGATGCTGTCTTGCGGGACGATCTACTTCAGCTCCTGGATCCTCAGATGGTTGAAGTGATGTCCGATTCCTGAGATTCAGACCTTTTCCTTTAGTTCTTCATGTTATGTCTGTTATTGATGCCTCAGGCCCCATGATGTTATCGTAAAGATATGGTTATTATGACAGAAATCTTATCATAAGAAATAAACTTAAAATTAAATAAATTGTTATGATGAAAACCTTCCAAGCCCTTTAAGAAACATAAGTGTTTCATGAATGATTTACAGCCAATTGTTATACCAAAACCAAATTGAGTATTAAATTTTATACTATCCTCGTGTAGGATTTTAATTTGTTAGCGATTCTAGTAACCAATGTAACTTTCGTGCACGCTAAGATGATTTTTTATTTTGAAATAAATTTTGATAATGTTAAGTTAATTTTGAATTTTGTAGGAGTGTTTGATACGCTCAAAAACTTTTCACCATTTGATAAAATATTTGGCGTGTTGTGAACTTTGTCTGTCCACACGTAAGGACTGCCAGAAAAGTAAGGTGTTTTAGAAATCTACGTCCTCGTTCCCAGAAATCCTTACTTACCTACTTCCTAGAATCATCGACCATAAAACATGGCGGTCGGTACGTGTGGAAAGAATTCGTTGGACCATGAACTATGAAATGACAAGTCCAACGTTTGTAGTTGTAAGAAAAGCCTACCTCAGCGATGATTTGTCATCTTCTTGTAGCTCTTCGACAGGGGCTATCTGCTCCTGAAATCACAAATAAGAAATGTTAGTTGTGAGATTTGTAACAACTTTATATGTGAGTAGGTATACGACCAAATCTGAATACGATACATATATTATTATAAGTATACGATAGTGCAAACAATTATAAACTCGAATTGGATTTTGATCGGAAACTTCAGGAACCGTTTTCTGGTGTCAATGTCCTCTAGTGGATATTGGTGTTTTTTAAATTTCCTAAACAAAAGAGATGTTACTACATCTCTTTTGTTTAGGAAATTTAAAATAAGTTAGGTACTCCTAACTTATGACTATTGGCCACATCATACGACCAAAAAAATACAAAGCACCAATACACCGTGGGTAAAAACCTTTGTATAGGTACTTCACAACTTCTCACGGAAAAACATGTCCTAAGAATTGATTGGTCGCCGCAAATTAGCGATGACAACAGCATGTCATAACACCTTGATGGTATGTAATTATGTATTACATTAGATGCGTAGAGTGAAAGCTGAGGAAAACCAAGACAATGCGAGTTATCGCTCATTTTCGAAACAAGGGGCGGAGCATGAGAAGGCTAAGTGGCTTAATCAACGTGTGGGGTAAAATTGTGACCCGATACAATTATACTAAATGCTATTAATGGTGGTCGCAGACTTATCCGCCCCGAAACTGTCAATTCAATAGAAGCAATGCTGAGACGTCAGAAGCCAGCCGCATTTTCTGATGCCATCAGTATTTTTTGAATAGAAAAATGACTGCGGCGCGTACGGCGCGGCCAAATGTGCGATCAGGTTTAACTCGAAAAACGAGCGTATTTTATTTCCAGCAACGAAACCATTAAAGCAACGAAATCTAGGTCATAGGATCATCTTAATTTAAAACCAATCCATTGTGTGGTTCCTATTTCCTGATAGCACTAACATAAAAGCTTTTCTAGGTTCACGAACAAAATTCGTATAAAAGTTCTCAAATCCGAACGACAGCGAAAATCGTTTTGGCAAAGACTGGGACGTTCCTCAAACCTCACTCTGGTAATTTACGTTCCATTTCAAATATGGCATTGCGGGGAGTTTAAATATGTAGTAGTAAAATATTTGTACGATTCATCCCATGATATATCATGAGCAAATTAAAATATAAAAAACATTTGAGAGCTGTATCAAGTGATGCTTGTGTATTTTGTAAATACTTACAATTTATTTTGAATATTTATACTTATTCAAAAACTGAAGAATACTCTCCAACGTCGAAGGCGAAGGTGACAAGACAAGTTAAGACGAGTCTCTGGGTTCCATCTGAATCCTCATGATTGCAATACAACATAAAAGTAATAAGTAAATGATTTGATTTGGTTTTTGAAATTGCAACTAATGAGCTCTGAAACGTTCACACGCTCTGACATCCAAAGGATACGCTCGTCTCCTTACGAAACGTTTGTGAATGGACACTAAACTATTCAAGGATATCCACGTTTCCTGCGCAATGCGTGTCGATGGACAATTTTAGGTCCACTTTGGATAATGTCCTTGCATTTGCATTTAGTACAGTCGACAATTAACGTTATACCTACGTCAGATAAAAGCTTATATTTTTGATAAAATGCAATTTAAATTTCAGTAAGTAATTTAGATATTGCTGTTACTAAGCATCCGCTAATTCTGTTTGTTCGCCCGTTCCTCTGTCTGTTGTATCTTTTGAATGCTGAAGAAGGTTCTTGACACAGAGTACCTAAAGTTCTAAAACTGCTAAAATCTTAATATTAGAAAAAAAATCAGAACAATAAAAATGGTCATACCACACATTTATTACATGCAGATAAAACACCTAAGTTTAAAAAAAGTTAAGAACTCACTGCCTTTAGAAAATATTACCTACGTTCATAAGGAAAAAAATGCATTAATCCAACAAAATTAAGGGCCCGATATTGGACAACCCTAGCCAGCCAGCCTAGCCTAGCCAGTAAGCAATAGGTTTCGGCCTAACTGGCCGGGTCGTGACGAAATGTGGGGCACGAGGGAAAGGGCAAGACTTTATCTTGTTGCTATCACAGTTCATTTGACTCGTAAAGAGCAAAATACAGTATCAATAATCTTTCCCTCTGTTAAACCAAGAACTAGGAAATGCAATAGTTAATACTAGCTCTTTGTAACAAGAAGAAAGATTATTCTAACCTATTAATACAAATGCGAAAGTTTCTGAGTATATGTAGGATGTAAGCCTGTTTATTTATCTTAACTAGGAATGGATTTGGATGTAATTTGGCACAAAAATATATAGTCTAGATAATTAAGTTTTTATACTAAAAAGAAAACCGACTTCAATGTTTGACTCGAAACGCGGTGTGACTCAGGGCGTCAAGCTGTCGATTCGATTTCTATTTGTGACATGGAGGGAAGGTGTTTAGAGTTTTACGGGGAAACTATCAATCCCTCAGGAATAAAATTTATATGGGACCACCTCTGGAGTACACCCTTTCAAACATAAAAAGAAATTTGCAAATCGGTCAACAAATGGCGGAACAATCGCGTAACAAGGTACAAAAAAAAAAAAAAAAAACATACAGACGACTTGAGAACCTCCTCCTTTTTTGAAGTCGGTTGAAAAGCGCATTAACTTAACTAACTTACTTATCTGTGGTTTTATTTCAGCTTTTTGTTAATCTGCGTGCATTGGTTGAAGTGTATTGCTTAACACCGCGGAGCGCAGCTACAATTACTAAATTTAATCTCTTTTTCCCCTTTTACCTATCTAGATTAGATTTGTATTATTAGATACATAGGCCGTACTAATAAACTTGATATAAAGTTATGTCATGCATAACCTATGAATAACCATACAACTTTATGTCAAGTTTATATTTAAAGGGCCATAGTAAACTACTGGTTGACATATTTCTGTAACGCCTTGTAACATCTCCCACATTTTACCGGCAATTTTTTTTTTTTATTTGATTTTAGTATTTATTTAATTTAGGTTTTACTAATTATTAATTGAAGCATTTCTGTTTGTGCGGTTCCTTGCAGGAGCATAGTGAAATATATCTCGGATGTACCTACAAAGTTTATGGTCGTAGGAAGTAATAAAAGTATTTCATTCTGGCATTTCTCCAAGTTCAGGCATTTAGTCGGAGTCTCAGGGGAAAACCTCAAAAGACTTCTTTGAGAACATTTTTGTTTGAAGCCTTATATCTAAATTGGTTTTATGATTACCTCCATGTACCTATTCGATATTGCAAAATTTTAGAATTTCTCTATAGGTAATTAATTGAATAAAAAAACAGGACCAATAGACAATCCTATATCCCTAGAGCGTGGGGGAAAACCCCTCAGATCTGTAGGTAAAGCCTTCCTTTTGTATGATCTCAAGGCACGCTCAAATACATTGCCTCATGTCTACATACTGCGGGAGAAAAGCACATGCACATTGCACAGCACTAATAATACTATGTACCTACTTCAGCATCAATCGAGACCAGGAGTGACTATGGAGTTTTGTTGAGTGTCCGAGGTGTGTATGAGAGTATTACTGGTATAAGCATAATCAGGAAGACTCACTTGTTTAGCAGATCTATAGACGAGATGAGAAAGGGTGCCTTCTTGTGACTGTCTCTTTTCTTTACTTGGCTCGGCATTTTCGGTTACATCTGTGGCGCTTGCGCACAGGGCGATTGCTGGAACAAATAAATAATCAATTTAAATTTCATACACTAGGTATACATGAAGCCTATAGAAACAGGGAATTATGGACACAATACCATTCTTGGCTTTTTAGAAATAATAAGAGGTAATCTTGAGGTAATACAGAAATAGTGTAACTGCTGACCTATCATAGTGGTTTGCTAGTTTTTGAGGTTTTGGATGTAATACCTAATGAGATAGGTACATACCTAATGAACTTATTTTTTATTTAAGTAAAAAGAAAACTATTGATAGAACGATAGATGTAAAAAAAAATATTGCAGTTTTCAGTTAGAGTTGATAAAGCTAAAACTAATGTCATATTCTTGTTTATTGGTGCAAAAAACTGCATATTTTATTATCTGCAGAGTACCTACGCTCCAAAGCAAATAGCATTAAAAAATTAGTCGCAGATCGAAGCAGGAATCTCGTGAATCCATTAACATCGATTCACCGATTCACAGATTCCACGATTTGCACTACTTTATTGCATTAGCTACACTGTCTGACTCATAATGAACCATAACAAAAACAACATAAGACTCCATTCCGTTTGACCGATGGAGTCTTGCAAGTAAATAGATTAAGTTACAGTCAAAGTTTTAAACTGTGGATTTTAAGGATGCGACTTTTAAACTCGAGTGTACTTAAATTGAAAGTTAGAGATTTTTTAAATAAGAGAAAACTTGTGGTGGCTTGCTGCGGTTATGTTTTACCGTTCTTGTGGCGTACTGCAGTAATAGAATAAGTTATGAAGGTACGCTTCTCTTTAGATAGAGCTGGGTTATTTGCCACCCAACACGTATAGTTGTTATACTTATCTCACGAAGGCGGGTTCTATAGGTATTGTGTGTAGATTTGTGTCTGTGTGCCAAGCTATGCGCTACCGCTCATTCGTCCATTGAGCGTTCCAACCTCGGAGTATAATTTTCTTAGGTTCCAACACGCAGAGTTCGCACATAGAAACAACGTGTGCGTGCATCTACTTATACACACTAATTAAAACCAACCCGCCTTCATGATATGGAAAAACTACAGTCCCCACTGGGAGTCCAGAATATGATAAAATAACACTTGTTATTTCTTAGAGTGAGTCTATTGAATTTTATGAAAGTTTACATAATCTACAGCCTCACAGTTTTGATGAATAAGAACAACTTAAAATCAACCTCAATATTCAATGTGTTAAAATCGTTTCTAGCTCCTGGGTTACAAAGGACATTTCGTAATTAAGGTATATTGTTATAACTATTGGAAACGGACTGCGAAGGTCAAAAACTTACTGTTAGCAAAAAAATAAAACTTGTTTTTTTTTTTTATATGTTTGCATCCTTTTTTTATCCCGGAAAGGTGAAGTTATCCCGAGTTACCACTATAGGGCGTAGCTAGTACGAGTACTATACAATATTCTACACTCGTCAAAAAGTATATTTTTAAGTACCTAAGTACCTACTTACTGAAATCATTTTTAAGCTCATTTACATGGTAATTAAATTCAAAGGGCAAAAAGCTAGATCAAAGTTGAAAATAAGTACTGTAAGTGACTACGTAGTCTACTTGGTTTCATAAAAAAACAACTAAGAAGCAAAAGGCATATTAATGACCCTTGAAGGAAAGATACTAGGAAATTGTTTTTGCTGTCTGTAGGCACATTGACACAGCCCGGCAAAGTACGTAATGTCAGATGTCAAGAGCATACTAACGAAGTACGAACAATTTAAACAAGGCTTAAAGAAATTATTTTATTGTAAAGATCATTAGTGATAATTGCTCTTGCATACACTCATACAGACGCTACCTAGTGGAGTTTTGTGTTTTTTTTAATGAGAGGTATTCTAAAAAAGTGCGAAACATACAGCAGTTGTCCGACCGCGAGCGTTGAGTGTTGCGTGTAAGCGTTATTCCTACCTAGTTCTATCGCTGGGCTATAACTTTTTCATCGCTCGGCGTGAGTTTTGAACGCCGCGCGAGTACGCTGAGCGATAACGCCGAGCGAATAAATTTGTCGCCGCGATAAAACTATTACCGCCGGCGGTGTGAACGGCCAGCGTTGGACTATAAATATTTGTGTCTCTTTTATTGACACGGAATCTATATCTTTTGTTCGTCTCTTGAGCGATAAAATAGTTGATCGCTTACCGCTCACTTGCTCGCGGTTCGACAAGTAAATATCTCCCTGCCAAAGATTCAGAGAATGACAGAGAGTGTCACTCTTCTTCACAAACACTAGTAATCAATAAGATCAAGCATCTAGTTCTTTACTTGCTTGTTCTTGAATAAGGGTTCATTTTGACCTGGCAATAAAATCATATTACCAGGAATCCAATAAAATGTAAGTAGCGCCACAGATAAAATAATACTAAAGTAGCTTTTTACAACAAAGGAATTCTAGTAAACAGTAACGCCTACGACTCATCTCTATAAAAATTCCACTAGAGAAAAACAGGCGATTCGACCCCAATCAGTCTATCCGATTATTTCCGTTGTCGCAATCAGCAAACTCAATTTGCTTTTGTCGAATGCGTATCTTAATAAAACATGTATCTAGAACGAATAATGCAGTTCATTAATATTAATATTGGACAACATAACTAACTGAGAGATGTAGCTTATTGCCTCTATCTTCGTTACCTAGTGTGTATGTTGCCAATGGTTTTTTGTTTTGAATTTATTTTATTTTTTTTAATCTTGAGCTTAAAAAAATGCATATAAATCTGGAATCAAAAATTAAAATGAATCATCACGCATGTTTGAGTCACGTGATTTTTATATTCAAATGATAATTAGTCGAATATATTATTTTTAAAATCATGACATAAGTTATTTTTTGGGATCGTGGCCTCATTTAGTCACTAAAAATTACCAAAACAGACAGTTTTTTCTAATGAGTCATAATTTTTATTCGATTTCATTACTTATTTATCTAGGTACTCTTACTTTCGTAGATTCTATTTCATAGAAACATTGCCGTGTTTAAAAAAGTTTTGTCGTGTGTAGTAGCCACTGAAAGTGTGTTGAAAGTGATCGCGTGCACCGTTGGAACGCAACTAGTAAAAGTAAACTTCCTAATCGCGCATCTGATAATTAGAGCTGGCAGAAGTCCGGCTATTGTGGTATTCCCAGTAATGCACCATAATTTAGATTGCCAACTCTGACCTATGCTGAAAGCTTCTATCAGGTTTCATGATTGAACAGCGAATGAGCCAAATCATCGTTAACATCAGAACCCTGTGGCCACTCACGTAGAGAACTGGATGCTATCCTAATATTTAGTGACTCGTAGATGACGCAGCCTGGTGTGCTTCTTTTTATTTGTGACGGCCTAGTTTCTCAAACAGTTTATAAATTCACCAAAAGTTTTTGCAAATTACTCGGTAACGAGTACACCAACAGGAGGAGGGGTACAACTAACTTATAGGGGGTACCCTGTCCTCGGTAACGAGGACAGGGCGCAATGGCGCGCCCTAGGGGAGGCCTATGTCCAGCAGTGGACTGCCATAGGCTGATGATGATGATGATGATGATGATGAGTACACCAAAACGGATGAAACTTTTTTATTTTGTAATAACATGTCTGGCACTAAAAATTTTTTACCGCGCAGCACTACAAGTGATTATTAGAGCTACATTGTGGAAAATTATTAGATACTTACACTTAACGTGGTGTGTCTTGTATTGTATGTGTTACACAATAAATGTAAGTATTTACTGAACAATAAAACGATATCAAATCTACTTGTAATGGTTCATTTTATCATCAGCTAAGAACTGGGCTAATGATGATTATGATTACTTTTGCGTTTCCGGCTTTTAGTCACATTCTTTCCGGCTATGCAGATCGTAACTAGCGCTGAGTCATGGTAAACGAGATGCAGTCTACTGTGCCAACTGAAGGTCAAGATTCACTCTCTATTGTTACTGGCTATGATTATTCATGTGTTTTAGTTACTAGCTAGGTAACTTACGGATATATTTTTTTTATTTCACTATGAGGTATTATTTTGTTCAAATAACAGTTACTAATGCGAAATCTATGTATTTATAGTCTGAAATATTTACATTATTTTGTAGAGAGCAATAAGCAAGGAAGCGTTTGCAATATGTAGTAATGATTTAGTAACTATAAAATATTGTGTCTAATAAAACTGTGACACACTATCTATTTTTTATTTATTTGTTTTAGCAAATCGGTAGGTATTATGTTGGTGTCCAAAGATAGTCAAATATGACGATAGACCTAAACTTAAATAGTTGTTGTGTTGGTTGGATGGAATTATAAAGAAGTAAATATGAACCATAAGTTAGGCATTGGTATTCTATACAATCCTGTTTGTTTTTATGTCTTGTGAAATTAACAGAGTATTAAAACAGCTCGTTAACTGTTAACTATGCGTTTTGAAATACGTTATAACTTAACCTTACAGTGACATTGGTTAACTGGGGGTACTTTTTAATTGTAATAGTTGAATACTAATTTCCGCTCGCACCTTTTCTCATTTTTACTGATATTTTAAATAGCTAATGTTATTAAAAGCTTAATAACCTAAACTTAAACTTATTAAACTTAAAGGCTTATAATAATTTACGCCACATTTCGAAATAACTATCTCCTGTTGGTAAAATTATGTATGTGAAAAATTTATTTAAGTTTTTTTTTGTAATATCCTTGATTGAACTCATAGTAAACATTATCATTATCATAATCAATTTCCATAAATAGTTTACCCATAGAGTATACTGAGAAAAAAAAAGATTAAGAACGGCTGAATGTGTTGTAGGTACTAAACTGTTGAAGTATCTAGTCTCGTAAACTAAAGTTGTACGTCATATTAGGTAGGTACTATGAGAGTAGGATTACATATCACTGATGCGAGTAACTATCTCTATCTAAACGTGCCTCTAGATCAGAATTTGTGATTATAATAAACAAGTAAGATGAGCATAAGATAAATTAGAGTGAGATAAGAAGTGGCCAGTGAAGATGTTTTCTGTAGATAGCAGCACATTTCGGGTATCTTTATAAAAATTACAGGAATAAGCTTAGATGAAAACATTGAAATATTTCTGCTTTTAAGATATTTTTTGTAAATTATTTTTTCATTACTCAATGTTAATATAATATCACTCATACACTCATACATAATAAAATATCTATTCAATTTTAAACTAAAGAGAAAATATCGACTGCATGTTAAGTGCCAAAAAGGCTTGTGGCATTTTACCTCGTAAAATTTCTATTAAATTCTTTATTTAGAACCTTAAATGAATACGAGTATTAAGTCAGTCACGGTGGAATTTTAGTCCCTCGGTGGCATAGCCAATGTTGGTAACACGTGAGCGAAGTAGGTAACGTCGGGCTCTGCTAGTACCTACCTATAACATAAAATCTTATTGTAAACACATTTCACGTTGAATAAAACGCTTCATCCTGTTAAACCCTGGTTTACGTCATAAGCCACTTACTGTAGGCACTTTTACTTTGTGTCCTAGTAAGTGCTTTCCACATTGTATGCTTTTAGAATGTTGCAAGTCCTGTCGTATATCAAAGATTCTAGATTATATAAATAAATAATGCTAGACATTTTCACACAGCATCATCTAACCCCAAACTAAGCAAAGCTTGTACTATGGGAACCAGATAACTGATATTCTACTTTATTTACTTTATGTTTGTAAATACATACATATTATACATAAAAACGATTACACATATGTTTATACTGTGCCTTATGTACGGTTAGATGCTGGGCAAGCCTATTCCATCTCAAACAATGTCCCAGGTACTACAGATTCCCGTTGGCATAGGTTGCCTCCTGACGCTGTTTATATTTACATCTATACTTGATAGATGTAAATGTGTTATGTATCTATGTGAAAACTGGTTATCAATACCCTCTACGGTGTTTATATAAGAATGTTAGGATTCATGGCAGTGATAAAACATCTTATTTTCACCCAAGCTTGTCATCGCAACTATTATTACGTTTCTTATCTCAACAGATGAGCGGTTGAGATAAGAAACAAAGTTCGTCAAGTTTCTTCCTAATATATTATGTACTTGGATAAGTGAGACTTCAGAGATTTCGTAATACTTAAGAGTAAAAGAAATCGATTTTTTTTGTGTTTACCATAGACCACCTATGATATTGAGCGCAGTGAACATTTTTTTTGGGTCTGTCTTTACTTTTCGATCAAAATTTATTATCGAAGTGTTTACTGATGGGAAATTGTTTGTTGTTTTTGACAAAATGTCTTGGTTGATTATTTATTCAAAAATTGTGTTCTGTTTTCTTCTTCTTCTTCTTATCGTGTAACCAGTTCTTTCGAACCAGTGTGGTGAAAAGATTTTAGATGCGCCTCAAAGAGGCTAGCTGCTCTCAACGAGTGAATGTCCCGTCCTGTATAAACGCTGTCTACAAACGATATGAAAAGTAAATTACAATTGAGTACAATGCCAGTAAGTAGAGCAAGAATCCAAGTCGAAAACAAAAGCGTTTCTGTGCGTGCTAATTGCTTCAGTGAGCGCATAGTTTGTCGCTCCGACATGGAAACCGTTGCATTGAGCCACTTGACAAATTAACCATAGACTCATCAATTTACGATTTAAAATTTCACATCATGTGACATTTGTAACACAAATTGCCTCCTTGGTTTTGAAACAGTGATTATTACTGGCTCCGTAGTTTCAAAACTGAAATAGGCACTTACTTACCTATGTTACAATTACAAACTACCTAGGTGACATTTTGAAACGAATTAATGAATCATATGTTAGGTACCTGTCTTTGATCGTATTTGTGATCGAAAGTTTACCTAAGTATACTATATTTTCACTGAATAAATGTGACAAGAGCTTACGCAATTTACCATTACCTTTATCAGTCTAGTCAAAAATTAAAATGGCTATATTTTCATAGTATACAAGGTGTAAAAAGACTACTACCGAAAACTGAGGGGTTGCAATCAGACCATAATTCTAAACATATTTAGCGAAAAAAAAAAACGAAAAAAAATTTGGCTTAGCTACGTCATTCTATGTTATTTTCGGTTATTTACTACTAGGACAAAATAATAAGACTATACCTACCTGATAATTTCATCAATAAAAGAAAAAAACAATTAAAACTCAAAGTCCAGCAATCTACGTAAAACAACGCGTCCAGTACATACGCAAACAGTAATCTTCAAACGCTGTTTTTTCCGGATATAATGTTTTTTTCGGAAAATTCTTTTGGATTTACTTGTTTGTTAGGATGCTGTACCTACCCCTTACGGCTTCGGTAGACGTCTTTTTACACCCTGCATATATAAATTCATGAAAGAGTCTGAGTCAGTTCGTATAACCTAACAGTAATCACAGTGGGACTAAGAAACTAATTCCAACCCTAAGTGGTACAGCTGGGTACAATCGTAAAAGCACTGTTGCGAACATAAATCACTGTCAGCCTCATTGAGACATCCCTTGGATCAGAAACGTGAGGCGAAGTGACCTTTGACCTGGTACGAGCCATTCTCTGTGAAGATTGAAAACTATCTCAATACGAAAACTACACAAAAAGTTCTAAGCGACATAATTCGATTATTTGTCTAAAATACATTTCTATTCCTTTAAAAGATTGCATCTAAAGTTCTAAGAAATCTGAAGCGGTCCATCTAGGACCAGAAGTCGAAAAATATTGTAATTTAATTCCGACTGAAAATGACCTGGATCAGTTGAGCTATCTATAGATCGTTTCTAACGATCCTTAGATAGCTTGACTAATCCTGTTGTATTTTGTAAATACATGTAAATATGTAGTAGCTTTGTTTCTGTAGGTATTGTTATAAAAAAAATATAAATCATAAAACACTACTTATACATTGTTTCGCAACGCACCCACTTAAAGTTGAAAATAAAATCTCTCAAAATTAACCAAAACTAAACTGAGTTACCAAGAAAGTTGATAGAACCTATTTAACTTCTTTGAGACGTTACTTAGGTGTTTACGTAAATAATGTTATGTAACCCTTGGTTCTAAGTAAGCCAAAAATAAGAAACTGTTAGTATGTAAACTTGTAAAATGAATGATAATTTCGTCAGAGATACATTAGACTACACAGAGCACTATTGACCAAGATCAGTCTTTAATTTACGACACGACTCTTTATTCTACATTCTGTACAGTTCCTAATAATGTATAAAAATAAGAACAATATTTTTATTCTTCTTCTTCTTCTTATCGTGTCACCAGTTCTTTCGAACCAGTGTGGTGAAAGGATTTTAAGTGTACCTCAAAGAGGCTCCTTTCGTGCACATGCCACATGTTTTCAAACTTTTTAGGTTCTACGACATGCCGGTTTCCTCACGATGTTTTCCTTCACCGTTTGAGAGCACTGGCATAGTGCACATACATTTTTCGACAGGAAAAACTCATTGGTGCACGACTGGGTTTGACCGACCTTGCGATCGGAAGGCGGGGCCACTACCACTAGACCACCAGTGCTCTCAATATTTTTATTACTAGGTAGGTATTTGTAAAAAGTACCTACAAAAAAAATACTTGTTTTACATTAAAAACGCTTGTAGGTAATACACGTGAAGCGTGACGTATATAAAATAAGAATTTATTAAAGAATGAACTCGTAAAATTTTGTTTATTAGTTAATTGTGTTCCTTCGGTTATGGCATCACATCAGTGTTTCAAGACAAGCATTTCAACATTCTAGTAATGCTTACAATGTTCGTACTTTTTACGCATAAAGCCTACGCCTATTGACACGTCTATAATTCTCACTCTGAAGTTTATGTTAAAGTGTAGTATGATAAACATGGAGGCGATTAAATCATTTCCTAAGAGGAAATGCGTAGCGGTAATCGGTCGGCGTTTCTAAGGAAACGGTCCGGGAAGTGTTCCAATGACAATAATTATAGGCCGCGTACCTACTGCGATACATAACACTATTCAAAAAAAATTACTTAGAATAGTTGGTCACCAGAACCATAACTATATTCCTACGTACACACTAAAATACATACACAAACTCTACAGTAGGGGTAAACAAAGACAACAGACCACGTGCTACGATCCTCACATACATTTTTCACCCTATTCACTCTCATTACATTCTCCATACAAGATAAGTCAACTCAGCCAGTTGCATCCACTATTGACCACTACAATCGAAGTTCTGTACTACGAGTACATATAGGTTACAACTTAGTTGAGACTGGTTTTAGTTATGATTCAAGAGACATACTATAGATTAAAGCCGTTTCAATGTGTCGGGAGATGTATAATTGTATAATTCTCATCAAGAATGTTACTGGCTACAGACAGGGCGTGTGAAACATTTGCAAGAATTTACGATTGTATCGGTATTTTGAGCCGTTATAGATACTTCAATTATTTGCTGAGGAATGTTAGCGTGACCGCAGATTCTTTGGTGGCTTACAAGAAACGTTGAACGTTATTTGACGGATGTAACTTATTGCCTTAATGAGACTATTATAAAGTATTTCTATAGTAGATGCAAAATGCCAAAGATGAAGATGAACATTTAATTTTGGTAACTAAGTCATACATATTAATGTAAGTAAGTACTTACAAAAAAGTACGTAGTACCTATTCTGAAAAAAGTATTAAAACTAATACTTAAATATTTATTTTTGAATAATTATATTAAATTCAAACTCTCTTCTTTCATCGTGTTACAGTCGACTACTTACATCGAACCCTGACAGCGTTCAATTTAAGTCAGAATGAATGTTTTTCAAGAAAATAATATTATAATTATTCAGCATCTACGAAATTTGTCACCGCTTGTATACAGCCGATTTTATCAAAAACCCAACTACAAAATGCTTGGAATCGACATTAATAGTGTTGTATAATTAAAAGTTTGTTTCATAAAACTGCTCGTATTTAAACTCAAGTGAGAGTGAAAACTGAATTAAGAAAAGTGTTTTGATAAGTGTGTCAAAGTGGCATATTAATAGTGTTTTTATAATATGTAGTTTAAAAGGTAATAAAAACTTAAAAGGGCCAATGTTACGATGATCAAATATTTTTCTATTAGAATACGGTTTGAAACTTTTTCTATTCAATAATTTAATTTACTTTTATTGCTAAAATTTCAAATGGATGGTATCGTAGTCACGAGGGTACCACGCTAAACTAATTTGGCCTTAACATCTAAGTAAAGGTACCTGGGAGTTGTTTGAGATGTTGGTTGAGATGGCGTGGGCTAAGAATATAATATATAATAAGACCCAACGGTGGCGCACCGTAAGATGCGTCGGCGGCGGGGCCGCAGTGGAAGAGGAGTGTCGGTGTTACGTTGCCGCTCTCCCTGTCCTCTGCGGCCGTTTTTGGAGGCTTCTCCACGCGCACCTCTTTAATTAGAGTGCGCAGTGGACGAAGGGAGCGGAGAGCTCTGGTGGTGAGTAGCGGACGCAAGGTGTGGGGGCACCTTCGTCCGCCTTGCACTACTCACCACTATGCGGGGCCGCCTTAAGGGCGGGGATCGACAGAGGGGGACTGGACGTAAAGGCTGTGCCGGTTTCCCAGACCCCCTCCATTCCAGGCGACGGATTCCGGAATGACGCTGGGTCGTTTAGTGGGCTAAGAATATAGCGATTCATACAGACCTACGAATTCTCTTAGCTTAATCGGCCTTGTTCACAGGAAAGACCACATCCCACTTATATAATAAAGCTGAAAGTTTGTGAGTTTGTTTAGATGTTTGTATGTTTGTATTTCAATCACGCCTAAACCAGTGAACTGATTTGGTACCACGCGGGCGAAGCCGCGCGCATTAGCTAGTAAAATATAAATATAAATAATCCAAAAGCGTGTGTAGTAAGTAGGTATACCCACCTCAGTTATTCTTGCAAAAGCTAAACAATGTCTCTGACACTGGGTGTGCCAAATTGATTGGTCGCTATTGACGGCAAAACAAATGGTTTGCCTTGATTAATTCAGAGATAAATTAGAGGCGTTTGCTTCCAATACTATTTGTTAAGACTTAGCATGAATCAGCGTTTTAGATGGCTATTTTAATTCAAAGTAAAAATCAAAGTTTTTTATCTTGACGGTATTTAACGTATTGATAATATTTTATTTGCTATATTAACAAGCTATAAGTATATAATAATATATTATTTTACTATGAACCGTGTTGGTCGAATGAGGTTGTGCCTCGACTTTCAATCTGAAGGTCGTGGGTTCGAATCCCGGCCGTGCATCAATGGATTTTTCGTTTCGTAAAATTTATATGCGCTATAACACGAGCTCTTAACGGTGAAGGAAAACATCGTGAGGAAACCCGCAACTTCGTCAGCTCCACACGTATCGACGTCGTCTTTCCTGTGGGCCAGGCCGATTAAGCTGGAGAGGATGGTTTAGGTGCTGGGCAAGCCTATTCCATCTCAAACAGTGTCCCAGGGACTACAGAGTCCCGTTAAGTGTAGGCATAGGTTGCCTCCTGATGCTGTATAAATCATCTAATATAGATGTAAAGGCCTAAGTTTATTATGTGCTAGAAGTAAAAGTGTTGCCTCAAATAATAAAACAATACTGCTTTATATTTTTCTTTAATTACAGCATAATTGTCAGTTTCAACGCCTTGAGACCGTGTTACTATTAAACAATGATAACATCTAGTTACAGGGTGCAAAAGTATGTTATTATGGATATTACATCTTACCGTTATTCAAAATCTTGTCTATGTATTGAAATAGACGTACGTCTATTTCATAAGTACTAATACAGAAAAACTTTTACTACGTTTAAAAATCAACATGAACAAAATTTTTCATCGCTGCATTGTAGCAGTAAACCAATTGAACCTTCGGACTGTGAGGTTTCAAAATGTTAATACTACCTATATAATTTTCGGGTGGTAATAAAACCGTCAGTTCTTCCGCCCTGTTCTTTGTTTTTGATAACTATCTTTTTACACCCTATATTTTGCCATGTTAATGATACCATAACTCAAAATATTTGTTAGAACAATGATGTGAATCAATTTTGCCTCGAGCCTCGTGAAGTTCTTTATCCCACAATCATTAATGGAGTTGAAGGCCATTTGAGCAATTATTTCCAACACTTTCGGGTAATTTGACACTTTCAGTTTTCGTGGGTCATTTCTACCGAAAATTACTTGAATTTTTATTCGAATTTGAAGAAAAGTTGTAGTTAAGTTTGCAGTTTCTAGTACAAAATGCCAAAAAAAATCTAAGTACTTAATAAAAAACATTTCAGGGGGTTGTTTTAAAATCAGGCTGAGCAACTAGTTTGTAGACACTTATTGACTTGCAAATTGTTTTCATTTACATACATATTTTAATTGTTTCAGCAATTTTCCGCGTGGAAATAGAGTTTGTTTTAGTGAATTTTTCTTTAATATGCATGTTACGGTTTAGTGAGAAAAAAACGGCTGGTGTGTTACGGTACAATGTGAAAAAAAGTACAATAAAAATTAGCCAAAACCAGTAAGTATTCAATATGGTCTGAATTCGGCTGACCGGTAACTCTACAGGGTGTGAAAAGACGTCTACCGAAGCCGAAACAGCATCCAGCATCAGCGGTACAGCATCCCAACACACAACCAAATCCAAAAGTATTTTCCTAAAAAATCATTATATCCGGAGAAAACCGACCTCGCACAGCTGGTACATACGCTCGCGTATGTACTAGGCGCGTTTTTATCCGTAGATTGCTGGATTTTGAGTTTTAATTTTTGTTTTCTTTTATAAATGAAATGATTAGGTAGGTATGGTCTTATTATGTTGTACTAGTAGTAAATAACCAGAAAAAAAAATGTATCTAAGAAATTTTTTTTGGGTTTTTTTTTTGCTAAATATGTTTAGAATCATGGTCTGATTGCAATCCCTCAGTTTTCGGTAGCAGTCTTTTTACACCCTGTATAAATGAAAAATTCATATTTTAAAATAAAAAGCAACAATAACCCAAGGTCTCACCAAACACGATCGACATTTATACCTACCTCAAAATAGGATATGGACTGCAATTATCGTTACGATAAAGTGGGTCGGTTCAATCTTGCGGCTTTTTTGTTACTCTATAACCGCACTTATATTAAAACCAATCAGTTACAGATATAAGATATTTTTTTGTAAGTACTTAATTCAGCTGGGAAATCATGAATATTTTATAGTGCAACAAGTAAAGACATTGCTTAATTTATTTAAAAGGTCATTTAAAAGGTTTTGAAAAAATAATGGATAGCGCTATCACTCGGCCCAATAGTGTGCATATTTTTTTAAACATTTTGCTCTTAGTTAAATGGATGGTATTTATTTTAAATAAATAAATAACGCTGGACTTTTCACACAGCATCATCTAGCCCCAAAGTAAGCAGAGCTTGTGTTATGGGTACTACATGACTGATATACTACTTATATACTTTTTGTTTGTAAATACATACATATAATACATAGAAACACCCAGACCCGAGACAAATATCTGTAGGTCAACAAACATTTGTCCCGCGGCGGGGATCGAACCCGCAACCTTCTGCGTCGCAGGCGAACCTTCGCCCACTGCGCCACAGAGGTCGTCTAAAACTTCTTGAAACAAAATGCAAAAGTAGGTGCAATCAATACAGATCAAGTCAAACTGTTTAATATAGCTATTTCACACAATCTGTCTTTCCCTACAAACCGACGACGTGTACTGGGCCAGGTCAGCACACCGATCCCGTGCTATACGATTCGGCTGATAATATGATAAATATAAAAATTTTGCTTCGATCAAAATTTTGGGTAAAAAAATACTTATAAAATAATGTGACTGGAGTTAACCATCAGTCGATATGTAACATGAATATTTAGTTTCAAATAGTCTAAAAAGAATATCACGATAATTTTATAAAAGCCCGGAATTAGTTTTTTGTGTTATTTTTATTGGTAGGTATTAAAAGCTCGCTACTTATTGATTTGTCCAATTTATTCAAAGTCAATGTTTATAAATAAATAAATAATTTGAGACTTTTCACACAGCATCATCTAGTCCTAAAGTAAGCAGAGCTTGTGTTATGGGTACTACATGACTGATATACTACTTATATACTTTTTGTTTGTAAATACATACATATTATATATAGAAACACAAGACCCGAAACAAATATCTGTAGATCATACAAATATTTGTCCCACGGCGGGGACTCCTGCGTCGTAAGTGGATCTTCGCCCACTGCGCCACGGCGGTCGTCAAACTTATATATAAAGATTTTTATTATTATTAAATATCGTTTATAAATCGTGTTAATTAATTTGCACAGTGCCGAATCAACCGCATCGTGCAGTGAGGTCAGGGGGCTTGTACGTCAATGTTGGCACCGCGGGTCAGAGGTTAGATGTGAATTCCGGTTTCGGCATGTTGCCAACACCGAAGCTAGCTTGATCTCGTCACGAGATTTAATTAATTTGGCTATATCTATAATAGTAAGAAAGCAAATAAACATGGAAATGAAATGAAAAACTATTTGATTCTCTCGGCTAAATGGGTCCAAATAACTTGGGAGTTTATATTTTGAAGATTTGAGGCCATGAACTTCATCGAAAGTCCCGCAGGATGCAATTTTTGGGATGCATTTTAAAAACTTTAGTGATATAAAAGTGTGACGCTAACACTATAAATTAGGCCCTTACTAATAAATAAACTTGACATAAAACTATGTCATGCATAAACTACATTTTTTATGGTTATTCATAAGTTATCCATGACATAACTTTATGTCAAGTTAATTAGACAAAGTTTGTTAAAATAAAACACTCGAACTGCCGCGATACAGGCTTAGCCTAGTGCGGGGTTCGTATTTATAAAAATTGTTATATTTTATGTATAAGTTTTTATGAATAAATAAATTTAAATTAGTAAGGGCCTTAGTATTTAGTAATGTAGTAGTTAAACGAAATAGATTGAAAAAGTGTCGCTATATCAAATCAAACAGTTTATTGACAAAAGTACTTGATTTATTTAAATAAGCCTGCTGTGATTCTTTTTCTGTCAGAAATGAAGAATCACGACTGAATCCCTTAAGCACGGTAGATATTTTCCTTACATCAATTTTTTTTTTTATTATCCTAAAAATGGGAAAGTAAGTGAAATACATTTATTAAAACTGCAGTACTTATAATAATAAAGCTGTAGAAACCATAACTAAGTTTTCATTACTTACAGAAACTAAGCTACTACATATTTACATATATTTACAAAATACAACAGGATTAGTTAAGCTTTCTAAGGATCGTTAGAAACGATCTTTAGATAGCTCAACTGATCCAGGTCACTGTCAGTCGGAAGCGTGCCCAAAACACTGGCGGCATTACCACACTGGATGGCAATGTCAATTTCATTACTAATAATGCTGGACATTTTTCACACAGCATCATCTAGCCCCAAACTAAGCAAAGCTATGGGAACCAGATAACTGATATATACTACAAATATACTTTTTGTTTGTAAATACATACATATTATACATAGAAACACCCAGACCCGAGACAAATATCTGTAGGTCATACAAACATGTGTCCCGCGGCGGGGATCGAACCCGCAACCTTCTGCGACGCAGGCGGACCTTCGCCCACTGCGCCACAGAGATCGTCAACTGTTTTTACTGTACGGTTACTGTTCAAAGTATTTGAAGCTGGCTGCATCTGACTAACTGTGTTAGAAACTACAGCTATTCCAGCCTAATTTGAACTTTAGTATAGTTTAAAACAACAAAACAAGCTGGTTAGTTTGTGGGTTGAGTTTGATACTCATTTGTGGGGCATTTGCGCTTTATATGTGATTTTAGTTTTAAACTACTTTACAGGCATTTATTTAGTAAATCCTCCGAAATAAAATTCGCGAGTTAGAAAGTTTTTTGTGTTTTTCTTGTCGCGCCTCAAAGAGACTCATATCATGCACTTGTGTCCTGCATGTTTTTCGATCTTCTTGTTTGTTTTTTTTTTCTTGTCGTTTGATAAATATAGCTGACTACTATAAAGCATAAATATTTGTACACATACATTTTTGGACACAAAACCCAATGGTTCTGCTGGATTTGAACCCTCAACCTTAGGATTGGACGGTAGGACCACCACCGCCACTCCACCAATGCTTTCACAGTATCAGGATTGATAAATATGTTTTCCCACCATGCATGTGAGCGAGCACTCTCATAAATTGACGGACCTACATCTCCAAAAGGTCGAGGGAATGAACCTCACAGTGTGGGTGAAATTCTAATAGTTCCCAGGCAAGGGTCGAAAGCTCCTAAAGGGTCAGTTGTACAGTCAGACACTAAAGTATATTTTGACTTTTTCAGTTGAAAAAAACAACGTTATTTTTATTTTCACCTGTCGACCGTGGGCACCACATCTAAGCCCGGAAAAACAATATGCAGCTAGCCAAACAACCAAACATTGCATATACCTTGGACAAGAATATGTTGTACTTAGGTACTTTACTTACACACTGCGAAACTAATAATTTTTGATGAATTAAATAGGCTAAATAATATTGTTATTATATTATTTAAAAAAAAATTTGGAAATCGGTCAACAATTTAGGGAAAGATCGGTGGTTTTTTGAGTTTTACGGGAAAAGTATCAATCCCTCAGGAATAATTTATATGGGACCACCTTGAGAGCACCGTTCAACCAAAAAAAAAATTTTGGAAATTGGTCCACAATTGACGGAAATATCGGTGAGCATACATACAGCCAAACATAATAACCTTCTCCTTTTTTTGAAGTCGGTTAAAAACTGATAAGTAATATTGTTCAACTAGTAAAGTGAGATCATACGAGTAGTATCCGTGTCCAACTCTGGTGATAAGTTTTAGATCAACGTGTGCCTAGTATCCAGTTTTACGCGTTCGGTATCAACGCCGTTAACGCAGAATTGTATAGGAAAATAGCACCGCCATCTTTTGGTAGTCAATCATAACTAATGAAAATCAGTAGGTACAAATCCGCGTTTGCGGCGTCGATATCGTATGGAGAAAAAAATCATACTTAGCACACTGAAGGCCTCAATAATTGGTTTTGTTTCAACTAGTGAAAATGATAAAGTGACTACAAATATTGGCCAAAGGAAAAAAAACTATTTCATATAACGTAACATGTTATTGATCTTCTGTGGGCGAGTGTACATCATCTCGGGCGATAGTTGCTGAACTGGTTAGTTTGCGTGTTAAAGTATAAGCGTAGCGAAATGATAGCTGTATTAACTTAGCGCTTTAAGTTTCTCGAAACACTATGACATTAAAATCTATACAAAAAATTAAGCTAACATTTTTAAAAATTATATATTTACCTAACCCTATTTATCAACCTAAAAATAAATTTAAGGTGCTTTCTGGTAAGATCGGACTATTTTTGAGGAAACCTAAAGAGTCTTAGAAAATATTTTATTGTATCGCCTCTAGTGACTCTTTTACAACGCCATAGAAACCAAACTGTTGCAAAAATACAGAGGTTTCATTTCTTATTTGTAATGTTTAGATAAACACAACGGTTGATGTTTTATGAATGATCAAACAGAGCAAAATTTTTCAGAATGGCAAGTAAAAGATCGGACCGTATTAAGGTAAGACCGGACTACCTTATAAAATCACCTCTGTAACAGCTAGAATAAGCTCTATCACAGGAAAATATTCGGACTTACCTAATAAAAAACATAGTAAAAATTGTTATTGAACTGGTTTTCAAATTTAAGTTTTAGCGAACATTTAATACATTTTTTTACTCCAAATGTCCGATCTTACCCCGCATGCTTCAAACATAGATTTTTGTGTATCTCAAACTTTTACATCTAAAGGCTCATTAGACTCATAATTACAGCAGACAGACAATTAACATAATAGAAGTAGTTAACCTATACTGTCCCACTGCTGGGCAAAGGTCTCCCCCAATTATTTCCAACCATCTCTCTCCTTTGATAGGTTCCACCACCCACTATCGAAGGAGTCGAGGTCGTCTCTCCAGCGTTTCGTTGGCCGTCTCCAGGGTGTTAAGATGTTTGCCCATTTTTCGCTGTGCATCCGGCTCACGTGCCCTGCCCAGTCCCACTTCAACTTGACTGTTTTGCGCCCTACGTCGACAATACCAGTCGTTGAACGCAGCGTGGTATTCCAAACTCGGTCAATCCACTTTAATTATTATTCAGTAATATAAATATGCAGTATTATAGCACGTTCTGTCAACAAATCTTAATACTTACGTATTTTATACAATCCAGAACAAACAAGAAATCAATAACAATCAACAACTAAACATAACAAATACTTCTTTAAGTAAAAACAAAAAAGTAAGTACTTTTACAACATTATTAGTTTACTAATCTAACAAGTTACATTTTAAACATCATAAATGTAGGTAACTTTGATAACTTACTTACTTGTGCGAAAACAGCCAAGACATCCGTACAAAAGCTTGCGAAAGTGAGACGTTTGATACAGACAAATCGAATATTGAAAGTAAAATAAAAAGCATAATAAAGGAAAAAGTTTGAGAAACACTTTAAAGTGAAAGACCGGCGGATTATGTCCGATCTTAACCTACGAGGTTAAAGATCGGATCTTTGTCTACAAACGTCGTAGACATGATTGTATAGTACTAATCAATTAGTCTTACATTGCAAATGGCAATAAAACAGCAAAACTTCAAAAATAAACAAAAATTACCTACCAAATTGCTCACAGAACGTTTCAGGTGGAAGATCGGATCATGTCTTTTTCCACTTTTGGTACATCCTTTTTTTGAACGACAATAGCACACGTTCTGCTGGGCATAGCGTAAAAAGCAGACTGTAGGGAGGGGCACAACAAAATGGCGCGTACGGTGATGTTGCCATCATTTAAAAATATTGCTGAATTTAGTAGTTACATGACTTATCCGGACTTACTACTTGTCCGGTCTTACCAGAAAGCACCTTAATATTAATTTCATCCATTGAGTGGAGGGAATCTAAACAATAGTGCTTAGAATAGTCAAATTAATATATTCTAAAGAAAGGTACAGCCAGCAAAACTACTCTACTAGTATGACTAGAATTCTGTTGGTACAGCAAATTGCGTCAAAGCGCTCTCTCATCACACAGTAGGTCTCAACTGCACTAAGCACTTTACGCCCGACTGTACCGCAATTCAGGTTTGTTACTTTATAATATCCTGGGAATTAGCCATCGGGAAGTAGGCGGCGCGCCGGAAGATTGCGGTCTACCAAATGCTATGCACTTTAAATAAACTTGCACAGTACAATGAGCTTTAACAGCTTTATACATACGGTCAATATTGGCGTAGTCGAAGTGGAGTATCAGCGAGTACAAATGCAATTTTGTATTTCTGTTGAAGTAATTCTGAGCTGTCGTGCATGGCATCAAGTTTAAATTTCGGTCGTATGCGCGTATCAAAATACTGAGTGGTAGTATACTTACATCGAGTGAAACATACTTGTCTGCGATCTATGGTTCTGTGTCTTTACTAATTGCCAATAGGGGATTGAACAGTTTATGCAATGCTGAGCAAACTGAGGTAACTAGACTATTAGTGCATATCCTATCTGATTATACCTTTGCGATTATGTAGATAATTGCTTGAATAGATTAGCTTATTACCGGTCAATTACATTTGAAGGAATACGTAAATCTGCTATACTATTAGCGAATGCTTTTGCGAAGTTTTTTCCATACAATAAAAAACATTGTACTATTTACAATAAAAGGTATCGTGGTATCAAGGTTTGTAATAAAAGGTATCGTGTATCTACATAGTTCAAATCAATCTTTTCACTATATTCTATACCGGTAATGTAGAGTCAAGTTGGCCTACATTTCAATATGTTTCTGTTTTTATAATTTCACTGTGATGAACAAATAAATATAGACGCCACAAAAATATTTTCCTTGACTTTGATTTATTTGTAGGTCCTCTACCTCTACCTATTTGATAGTGACGCCATTTCTAGTTTTGGCATGAACTAGATCCGTCTTGAAGATCACATATTCAGTCGATATCAATTCAAATAACCATAAATTGCTTATAAACATGTTTGAAGATTTTAGTGATGCAATTAATTTAGTTTTAATGATCACAAAGTTGATAAATGAAATAAACGCAAATTTGAAACCTTTTGTACAAAATAGGATAATCCAGTCCCGTTTCAATTTGGGCCATTTCTTTAGCAAGAAGGAAATGTATATTCAGATATAGTGCAGTAGGATGGATTTTATAGTAGCAAGACCATGCAAAATGTGGTAGTACCATGGCGCACGTTAGTTTTTGATATCCACGACACAGATAATCTTAGTGTGGGACTGATCCCACAAAAATAGTCCTATTTTATAAAAGTCAAATTATCTAAATTAGGACACATCCGCACTGATAGGTCAAAAGTAGGCGTTACATTGAGTCATCCATATCATCAAGACCAATGACATAACTAAATATTCTGATATTTATCGGTACAATATTATTCCGATGACTTTTATGGCGCAAGAAGATGCGATCTAAAACGTAACGTGTTTCACAATGAGAGTAAGGTTTTATATACATTACACTACACATGTAATATTGATCTTTAAGAAAAAGTTTAGCTTAACTATGTAGATATTAAAAATCTGTCTTTAAAATTCTTACAAAAAAACTAAGCAGTAGCCACCTACTAGCTGCTTACCAGTAAGCAGTATAAGGTGAAGTAATCCATATTTGTGACCCAAAAGCACACACAAAACTCTTTGAAGAATTGTTATTTTTTTTACTTTTAATATTATTATTAAATGGGCTAACATTTGCATTTGGCAGCCTGACGTGAGGCGACGCGATGCCGGCGCCGCGGATGGCCAAGGAAGCGCTGGAGAGATGACTTTGACTCCTTTGATTGGTGGGTGGTGGAAACTATCAAAAGAGAGAGTTAAAAAAATCTGTCCACATTCATTCTAATTATACGAGTAGGTATTATGGGCCACAGTGTACGCGTAGCCTTATGCTCTCAGTTCAAAGCCACGGCATTTCTATTGACACGTTTTTTAATCGATTGTATGCAAAGTATTCCGTATCACACAAATATTTCTCTATGTCACGAAGAAGTTAACAGATTAATTCTTTGGCGAGCTCAGCTAAGATGCAAAATGGTTGCATTTTCATATTACGGATTAGATATTTCACAGCTCTACATTTTTAATAATAAAAAATTACATATTACGAGAAATCAAATTAATTTATTTACCAAATACGTGCAACATGGTTGTTAAACGACTTCCTAGAACATTGCAGTAAAAAAATACAGACAAGATGATATCGTGCTTTATCCCACGAAATATCGAAGGTTCTTGCAGTACCAGCAGCAATTTGCACGTTTTTCGTAATCAGAGAACAATACTGGATGCTGGAAGAGCTGATAAAACAATTAAAGATATCGATCGATTCTCACGACGGTCCTCCACAGTCTAACATACTTGATGCTGTTTCACACATACGAATTTTAAAAAATTGTGTTGGGCAAGGTCTAAGAATATAGGTGCAAAGAAAAAATTTGTTAACTGGCAAGGTCAGTATAAAAATGCATAGCTATTATAATTTGCTTATACTCATAGTTTAGTTATCCTAACCACAGACAATATACTAGTAAAAAGTCCTAACCAAAGAAAAATATTAAAATCATCATAGAGCTTTACATCTTTTTAAATCGCTGTAAAAAGTATACCAACTATGGTGGCTAAATAAGCCGATACAAGATATTGTGAGATTAAATTATTTCTAATTTAAATAGGTAATACCATTGTTGAGTTGTACCTAGTCTGTAGGGGAGGTAATTATATAACTACATTATAACTCATTACATTGTGCTCTAGTTGTACTGGGAAATTCATACACACCATAATAATATAAACGATACTTAAAAGAAGGTCACAACTTAGTTTTAGTATCGTAAAATTGTTACAGAAATAAACGATTTTCATTTAATTTTCAATTTTATTAATGTATAATAAACAAGGCGGGTTGGTCTTATTTGTGTGTATTGATTTGTATCTATGTGCGTAAGCGATACTGAGCGCTCATTCGTCCACGGAGTGTTCCCGAACTTATGCACACAAAAACAACGTGCGTGTACGCACAATAAGGACCAACCCGACTTTCTAAGATAGAACAACTGTATGTAGATAACTATTGAGTTAAATTTATTCAAGACATCTCAAGATTCATTGAACAGTGAAGATGTATTAACACTGAATAAAGGAACCGTCTTACTTTGGCATATCAATGGGGTTACAGAGCGGTTCACTGAATATGGATTGCAGAAAACAAAGTGGCAATACACTCTAATAGCAAAGTGAAATTCGTATCAAAAATAAATACTCAGTATAGCTTTGAGTTGCTTATTAAATATTCAGGGCTATCAACTGTATTTATTTATGCTCGTAACGGCATTGGTCAAAAAAACAGGAGTCAAATCTTCACTCCTGAATAACTGCTTTTAGACTTGGACTGGCTCCGGTCTGACTAATGCCCAAGTCACAAGAAACCGGCTGATCACACAAATTGGTGCAGTGATTCATGTCTTGAAATTTAACCCGGATTTTAAAATCAAAATGGAATGGCACGTGCTTTGCTTAGATTTCACCTAGGTACAAACAACTATTCTGAAATAAACATGAATGTTTATGTCCGTAAGACGTACTTGAGGCGTGGTAGCTTATTATCTAGGAAAGCAATGCCACTATTGACAATGTTACATGGAAGTGAACAATGGTGTCGTTTTTGCGCGACCATAGATAGTCAACGCAACGTTTTTCTCGCACGACAATTTTCCAATACACTCAGTGTCATAAAATATAAGAATTTGTAGGTGTATACATTCCCTACAAACTTACTAATTTACCTAGATACCTATGTCATGGTTAGGTTTAGAATTCAGACTGGTGATAATCTGATTTCATTCAACATCTTCTAGACTCTCTGAAAAATGTTCATTACATAATTATCACTAAAAGTTCTAAGAACTATTAAAAAAAAAACTATTCAAAGAACTATTTTTCTATTTTAAAATTAAAGCTTTAAACATTTTTTTTATAAACTTCTGCCAGTGATGATACAACAATTTGTCACAACAACAATAATGACATTAGCGTTGTTATGTCGTACCGAATCGGTGATTCAAGCGATTGCATCGAAGTAATTGTTGTAATAATGGAGTGCCAGTTATTAATCCCAATGGGATAATGTTGATAAAAGTTTAAATTGTTTGTGATGGATCAATTTCGCTGATGTGATGCTGGTTATTTTGTTGCGAGTTTCGGAAAAAATATAAATTAGGTACTTACCTAGTTGTTTTTTTTTATTTGAGCCGTCTTTCTTATTTGATGTGTTCCTTTTGATGTTCAGTGTCACGTTTTGAAATAAAAAGACTGAGCTCCTTTTCTAATTTCATTTTCATTCATACAAAGATGTAATAATACCTTTGTAAATTGTATAGAATCAAGACTGCCAAAGCTATAGTTACCAAAGTAGAGCGTTTTGCGTTTCGACATAATTAGATGGAACGGTTGAAAATATATATTATTTTTTGACTTTTTGAATAGAAAAGTACTTACAAAAGTATTTTTGCGCAAATTACTAATGCGCCCAAGAGAGTTATAAATACTAATAATCTTACTGAGAGGTGAATAATGCTATCTCACTTCGATCGAATTTCTGTATGTACGTACGTACCTTCATACTCGTATATATTTATTGTTCTTTTTTAATGTTTAACGTCGTAAAACGCCCCGTAAAACATTTAAACCTTACGCAATGTCGGTTTTGTAGCAGAATAAGTCATAATCAATAGTTCCCACACAAGTTCACCAGCCTTGTTCTATTAACACAATGAATCCATTTAGAACAATGATTCAGAATGTTACTCGCTTAAAGTTACCTTTGTCCTTCATTCAGCTCTAAAACAGTCTTAATCTAGCTCTTGCTTTAAATAATTGACACGATCTATACAATGAGATCTGGGTTGAAAAAGGTATGGATACAACCTTTTTTCAACCCACATCTTGGCTGATTGTGACATACACCCTTGGTTACAAAATTGTAAGAGTAACATGCAGTACACTGTACAGTTTTTCACCATGTGCGACTTCTAGGCAAAAATATTTTTTTTAACACCCAACATTCTCAAATATTGTCCTACTCCTACTACCACTTCTTCTATGATGCCACAACACCCAGACCTAAAACAAATATCTGACATATGCAAAAATGTTGCCCTGCCACGAAATTGCATGTCTCACAAATTATTGTTGTGAATCACAACATTAAATTGTGTTTCAGCAATCGCCCGCTACATGAAACTTTACTTATCTCAACCCTCGAGGCTCAACCAGCTTTTTCCATGGTTAATAAATGCGTTGGTCCTCTAATTATGCAGCTTGCACTCTCCTTATTATCCCAGATGTGGTATATCGCTCGTGATAATGCATTTATTCCATAGTTAATGGTTTAGGGCTAAGCTAAGGAGAAAAAGCTAGCTTACTTTATCCCATAGATAGAAAACTTAGCCATTTTACTTACTTGGTTTCATACCAACTTCACTACACTGCTTTAGGTTCACAAACAGGATCAAAGTTGATGAATTCCCGCACTTCGGAGCTATCCTAACCATGCTCTATAAAGCCTTGTACGGACATGCGTTCCAGGCTACGCAGTCACGCGTTTCGTGCTCGCGCGAGTCGATGTAAAATGTCAAAATGTATACGCGTAGTTGGCTGCAGGACGCGTTACTGGAACGCGTGAACGCGTAGCCAGGTCTAAAAACCCACTCCGGGCATTCCTACAAAAATCAGGATAATTAAATTTTAAAAAGGAAGCAAGCTGTTCATAAAAGCCTATGTTAAAGTACTGGAGTACTGCAGGTTATTAGTTAAGTTTCTTACTTAAATCGCAAACTTAATTACTCTGGAGAAAAAATGAGTTTTAGGAGACGAGAAAATTTACTAAAATACTGCGATTCAATGCATTTTTCATACAAGATAAGGTGTTAATCATTAATGGATTGAAAGTAAAAGTACTTAGTTTATGTTTAGTGAATTATTGAGGAACAGGGCAGATGAGAGACAAGATTACTAACAAATGTTTTTGATTTCAAACGTTGCTCATATTAAATAAATAATTATTGATTTAGAAATTGAAATTTTGTTCATCATTATCCAAAGTGGGTTACAACAGTCGCGTTCAAACTATCGATTGCAAGATTTCTAGAAATGCCCAGTTTCACAATACGCAAATTATCTTTGTAAAGGAGATGTGCTATCTCATTGTGGTAATTAGATTGCGTTTGAAAACTATTCTGTGAAACTGTAAATGTTATGAGTAATGTACCGAATTTTGTGTAATTTGAAATTAAAAAAGTTTATAATTATAATTATTGTTAAAATAAGCTCATTATGATCAGAAAAGGCATTGCAGAGCGTCATCTCACAAATTCGATTTAAATTGTAATTATTATTATTATTATTAGGAGCCTGTAGTGTCCCACTGCAATGTAATTATATTGAAAAAATATTAATAAATTATAGAATCGAGCATCGATCGGTAGTAGTCCGGAAAAATACAAGTAGGTAATACTTTATTTATTTTTTCAAAAACTACAGGTTTTTTATACAGGCAGAATATTTTTTGAAAAAAAAAGTCTGTAGGTATGTTTTGATCAACTGAATAGCCGGATGTAGGGTAATTCATCTTCATCATTATCTAATAATTAGGCTAGTAATTTAAAACACTCATTAAAATTCAGACTATTGCAGCAACATGTAAAATCTAATGTTGATCTAATGTGTAACAATATTTTATTATATACAGGGTGTAAAAAGACTGCTACCGAAAACGAGGGATTGCAATCAGACCATGATTCTGAACATATTTATCGAAAAAAAACTCAAATTTTTTTTTACTTAGCTACGTCATTTTATTTTATTTTCTAGTTTTTTGCTACTAGTACAACATAATAAGACCATACCTACCTAATCATTTCATTTATAAAAGAAAAAAACAACTAAAACTCAAAATCCAGCAATCTACGTATAAAAACGCGCCCAGTACATACGCAAACAGTGATCTTCAAACGCTGTTTTCTCCGGATATAATGATTTTTTCGGAAAACCATTTTGGATTTGGTTGTGTTTTGGGATGCTGTACCTACCCCTTTCGGCTTCGGTAGACGTCTTTTTACACCCTGTATATTGTAAATACTTAATTGTTTTCCAGTAAAAGCAAATCTTGTTTGTTTATTTTTTTATTATAAATTAATTTGGGATTGCAAATTGTGTGATTATGAATCGGAGATGAAAGGATCAATCAAAAAAAATCTCGAGGCAAAGCTTTTTTTTTTATAAGTACTTAATTTTTTTTTTGTGGAGTAAATTGTTTATTTACAGAAACTATGCTACTACATAATAGCCGCGTACCCACCTAGCGCACAGGCTCGCGCGGCAGCCTCGCGAGCCAAATGCCTCGGCTGGTGTGGACGTGCCTCGGCCTGCCTCGGGCGCGCGTTTGCTCGACCGAGCACGGCTCGGCCCCGAGCCATCTGTTGTCGGTAAACTTGACGCGCTCAAAGGTGCCTCAGTGAGCGCTGTGCGTTAGGTGGGGACGGTTATGTTTTGGCTCGCGCGCGAAGCTACTTCAAGTTTTGTCTCTTGCCGTGTTTGTATTTTGCAATTTTGATATCATGGGCAGTCAGGAGGAGTCCATTCGCTTCTTTCGTCCATTCGTTTCTTTAAACAATAAGCAGCTAGGAAAATAGCTGCAGCTGAAAATACACGACTGTCCATTACGAATACTCGCGGACTTATGATGGCTCAGCCTGCCTCGCGAGGCAGCCTCGTGTAAATTGAACAAAACTACTGAGGCTGCCGCGGGAGCCATCGCTCGCGATCCGGACACTGAGGCTGCCGCGCGAGCCTGTGCGCTAGGTGGGTACGCGGCTATTGACATATATTTACAAAATACAACAGGATTAGTCAAGCTATCTAAGGATAGTTAGAAACGATGTATAGATAGTCAACTGAAAAGTACTTAATTAGGTAGTGATTCGTTTATAATTATAAAAATATATATTTGAGGATCATTCTGATAAGCCAGCTAGCATTATTTTTTAATTGGTGGACATCTTTTTTGTGTGAATGAATGCTAACCGTAACAGTAAGTAAAGTAAGTTTTTTCTATGTTGGTACACGTTCATTTACTAGCAGACATTGCAATCTCATGGTGATAAATTGTTAATTGCCACTTACACGTGCTTATTTATGTTTGCTAAATCTTATCACTTCACTACATAGTATAAAACAAAGTCGCCTTTTCTGTCCCTATATCCCTATGTGCGCTTAAATCTTTAAAACTACGCAACGGATTTTAATGCGGTTTTTTCCAATAGATAGAGTGATTCAAGAGGAAGGTTTATATGTATAATACATGCATCATATACTAAGGCAACATTGCTAATTTTAGAGGTTTCTAACGTGATGTCGTAAATTAACCTATTTTTTTGGGCTTATTTATGCCCGTGCAAAGTCGGAGCGGGCCGCTATGTTTTTATATACAACGTTCATAGTTTTTCTGTAGTGTATGTAATTTAGTATCAGCATTGTACCCCTGCGAAGCCGGGGCGGGTCGCTAGTTTATTTATAAGATTATGTGCTAATCTGCATTGTTTATTACTAGAGGTTATGTTATATGTATGTACCTAGTGACGTATTGATTGACCTATGAGAAAGTAGGTACCTTAAGTTTAAATACTGATACTTATTTAATTTTTTAAGCTAGAATCATTGCTTTTTAAATTAATATTTGCAACAAGCTTTGAACAAGAAAACCAGTTAGTATTCTTAATAAGTCACGATGGACTTGCAACTTGACCCTTTTTAACCGACTTCAAAAAAAGGAGGAGGTTATATGTTCGGCTGTTTGTATGTTTTTTTGTATTTAAAATAGTCTGATGCTAAATATATGATTTGAATAGTAGTACTTTTAAAATTTGCGATATATTTCTGAAGAAAACATTGCGAGGAAACCTGTCTTCACAGGTATTAACGAAGTTCTTACAATGGGTACGGCCGATAAAATTGAAATAATGGCTTAACTTTTAAATTTCCTAGATACAACGTCCCATTGACTGTAGGCCTAGGCTGCCCTGTATGGGACATCTGGGCATGTACCTACTTAAATAAGTTTTATTCATCGGAGTGCAATCATTACAAAGAACAAAAGCATAATACATGTACAAAGACAAGCTTAATTCTACAAAGAGTTTTGTTACAAATCTTTGAGGCTAAAGAGATGTACTTAGTAGGTCGTAGTACATCTCTCTAGCCTGAGTAGGTACTTAAATGTAATTACCGTTTGCCATATTTCATTTAAAATAATAGTGTGCTTATGATAGTAATTTAAACAAACCCGTGGCACTTACTCATAATTTATGCAGTCGACAATGAGCGCAGTAAATGGAGCGAAAAGACGAAAGTTTGATCTCCATATTTCACTCAACACAAAAATGTTTGCAAGTAGTTGTATGCCGGAAAATTTTACTTTATTGACGTTTGTTAATTTATAAATATGCTAATAGCATTGGCATAATCGTGACATAAAATTGTAGGAAATGACTCAATCGCCAGCTCTACTTTTTGTTGAGCTTGCCGTTAATGGATGAAACTTTACTACCGGTCTGTGATAGACTTATTAATGATACCTTACCTACTTTAATGTCATGTAACTTTTTATCTCTTGCCCCAGCTGCAGTTAACCAAACCACTGTTTTTTTTATTTTATTAGACATATTTACAAAATGTTTGATGACAATTGAATCTCCTGAAAAATCACATGGCCAGAAAAAAACTTACCGAAAATAAAAAAAACTAGCATTTTCATTTTATCAGCTTACAACACTGGCACACAATAAAAAAGAATAGTATTTTTGAAAGTTCGAAATTTAAAATCGGCGTTCGAACTGCGTCGGCGCCGGACCGCGTATGTTATTGTCACCGCACGCGCCGCAACGGGTAGTGGTGGAACATTCACTTTCTACAATGTAGTGGGGTTAGCCTGGAACATAGGGAAGCCAAGGGTTTGTTGACTCTGTCCCATTTGACCGTGGGGCGTTTGGTTCTAATGCATTCATTACAATGACAATGAGATGACGTGATGACGGCTGAGCGCGTTTAAGTCTTTTATAAGTAAAACAACGTTCTTTTTATTTTAAGTTTTTCACTAAGTACAAAATAATAGACTTGATATCATCGAAGATCTCTAAAGCATAGATTTGCAAGCAATGGGTGCAATTTTTTGTATTTTAAAATCTTATTATCTACTTTTTCATCATAGGATTGAAACCGACAATCAAAATTGCCACCGGTCTTAACCAGACTGGTCAGTAAAACCATCTGCCACCGGTCAATGCTAACTACAAACCTATGAACACATTCACTGCAGATTCACACCATAAATCAAATACATGATATGCATGAATTTGCAACGCGCTCTTTGATAGAGTAATTATTGGAGTTGAACTAGAAGCGGTTGGCACATCCTAGCCAATTAGCCCAAGACTTCAGTTTTGTTGGCTTAGGTATCTATCTAGGCTTACAATGACTTATAGATGAGACTGAAAATTTATAGTGCTACCTAAAAATTTTTTTTTATTTATTTATACATTTTACACTGTCATATCAGACAATGAAAAGCCTAGAAAAATATATTAACCTATTGTTTTACATAAAAACAATATTTGTGAATTTCGTCACTCTAAATAACAAATATGTCAACATCCTCGGCCACATAAAATTGTGATTAGGGCTGGCCTATTCTTCTTCTTAGTCGTCATCTTCATTGCTGAAGGATGTCTAGTGTGGATTGTTGACCACTCAAAGCATCATGCCTTTCCATTTCTCCCTGTATTCGGCAGCATTTATAGCTTCAGATATTGGTAGGCCGGTGAGTTTTTTCACTGCGTCTGTCCAACGAATAGGTGAGCGAACGCGGGTTCTTTTACCGTCGACCTGACCAAATACCATCAGAAGTTTAGACAGACAATAGATTATGCTAAATGCCAACAGCTGTCACATATTTTGTGACATCTATGTGGTAAGCTTTTCCCTTTATAATTTACTTGTAAGAATTAGATAGGTTCAAAGAAAAAAAATACACAGGAATGAATTGAATATTTGTATTTAGGATAGTTCGGGCTCTTTAGTCGACTGGCCCCGGAAAAAACTGGCCCTACGGGGCCAGTTGATCTAATGCATGTTTTGAATTGGTCAACTGGCTCCTCAAGTCCAGTTGATCTAATGCATGTTTTACACCATTTAATTTTAACACTTTCATATATTCAATATAATTAATATTCCAATGGACCTTGCCACGAGAAAGGTCGGTCTGTGTTCAATGCCTTAATGACACGATCTGCATTTTTGCAGAAGCGGCAATTGTGAAATTAGATCTGCATTCGTGTTACGAATTTGTGTATTATAATGCAGTGATGGTGTAAAGTTTTCGTCGCATATTATAGATGTTAGAAGAAACGGTAAGAGTGTTAGATAATGTAATTTATTTACGACCGTTGGAGTTGTTTATTAAAGGGGTAATCCAATAATCAAATTGGTTTTATTGAAGTGAAACTTCTTGCAGTCGGGTTTTTTGATTTGTTAATTGTAATAGTTGTCTATAAGTACTAAAATGTAGAATTTTTAATTGTTTCAACAACATAAGGCCTATAGTTACTTCGAAGTATTTGTTTGTTATCACTTAGGTATCAGACAAAGCATCCAAAAATGAAAAACAATTTTGACTGCCGCGATACATTTTGTATGAAATTGAAAACTTAGATTTAGTATTTTCCAAAAATATTAGGCACATAGTTACTTTGGAGCATTTGTTTTTTTTTTAGATGGAACATCCAAAAATGCAAAAAGGTTACCCCCGGTTTTTCCCGCGTAAATCTTAACCCCATGGGAATTCCGGAATGAAAATTAGCCTATATTTTGCCCTACAACTTCTTCTATCTCCCAGTGAAGGTCCCTTTTGAAATAGGATAAGTGATTTCTCGCACAGACTCACAAACAAAAAGTTAATAATTTTTTTATTTATTTATGGGTTATGTTGCTTAGCGACCACATCACCCATAGTGAAACACAATTATAACTTAAAAGAACTTAAAATTGTTTTTTTCAAATAACTTCCAAAACAGACAGTTTTATGTCTATACTGTCCCGAAGAGGATACAATATAATATAAGGAACACTGTATCCCAAGGCGTGGTCCCAAGACATTTTATCAGATCTTTTTTTTTAATAATTACAGATCCTTTGAAGATGACTAAGGGAGTAGTCAGTCAAAGACATGCCCTTGTTAATGTAAGAGCCAGTTTATTGTGAGAACACCATTATGAAATATTCATAAAAAAACAAACCCATACTTGTTGAACTTTATTGTCCATTGTGATTTCTTTTTAAACTAGATTAGGCAACCCAGTTTCATACAATAATTAGATATCTATTTATTATATTTGCACTAATCACCTTCAGAGCAAGGTTGTAGTTGTCATTATGTTATTTGTATAGATCGTTATTAAAAATCCTTCAAAAAGTTCACACAATTCTGCATTTACAGTTTCGTAATATTTGATAATAAAATTAGTAGTTTTAAGTACAAGACAAAACTATTGAGCCAAAATTAAAAGTAATATGAGTGTATATTATTATATTCTATTTATTTAAACGTAGCAAAAAGCATTTAACCAATGTGCTCTTTGAAACGTAGGTCTCATGGCAAAGGCGAGCTTAAAAAGTTTTTTAAAGAAAGCCTTTAAAAGACTTCTCTTCCATCAAACCGTTTAGGAAAATACTTAGTGGATTCTTTCGTTTTTGTTTTATAATAATAAAACCATTAAGTATAACTTTATATATAAATTAAAAAGGCCTATTATCTAACTTCGGGTAATTTCCTACTATTTGCTTAGTAGAGCAGATAACAGACTGTATTACGAGTACCTATAGAAACTTAAAATTCATCAATTATAAAGTCAAAAATCTAAAAGTTGAATGCCTAATTCAAAAATTTAAAATCCCAAAATCAGTAATATCCAAAACAAGAACGAGATCAATAAGTTTACGTAAAGAAAACTAGAAGTTACATAAACAAATTACATTTTTGATTCGAAATTTTAGATAATGAGGTCTTTGCTGAATAAAATCATAAATTATGTAACTTTTATCAACGGACGAACACACATGGAAAGAAGGCGAATTCATTCACGAGCAGATTGGTTGAGGATAGGTGAACTATAGCGAGCTGGTCATACAGCTAACTAGTCAAATTGAGATTAGGTCCAACCACTCTCATGTATGATTTTTTGTCTTAAACTAAAAAAAATAGTTAAAGTTAAGTTACGTGATACAAGTACTTCCATCTAAAGGTAGACTAGATTGTCACAATAACCCTTTTGGTTCGTTGATCTTTGATTTCAAAACAAAACAAAATGATAATAGCTTTCTTTTATGCTTTCTATGTAATAACAGTCGATTTAAGCATTTTCGTCGTGTTCGTTCACGACAGTAGCGTAGGTCAACAAACAGAATTCATTGACTCCCAAAAGTAGGTTTCTGTTTTGTTCGGTCAAACTTGTCTTATAAAATGCGGATGTGTTATCAAATGCAACAAAAATAACTAGATTTTACCTAATTTAAAGGTTGAATTTTTCATGTAGACATGATCCAAAAACATACCTCTGACCTTATTGACTACTTCTTAAAAGAGATCAAAAGCTGATTTTTATAGAGTTCGGCTATCCTCAAGGACGGGGACCATCCAGACGTAAAAGTACAAAAAACAGAATTACAACTGTACTGTACTGTAGGTATGAGTCTTAGAATAGAGAGTAGGTAGCTATGTAAAGCATTTGAGACAGTCTCAGAATGAATTTTCATTAAATACTTGAAGATGTCCAAAGAGGTAGAAGGTAAGCCTGAGGCGCACACGCAACTACATTTTCCTGAAGTTAGCTTTCCATTTGGCACAGTTTATTCCTTCAACGTTTAGAACTCGTGTTGATGCGCTTAATACAAGTCAGAAGCCTTAAAGTCTAACAATCAAAAAGATCTAACAATCAAAAAGCAGTTTACTTACGTTTGGCTCGATGAACACAAAATGATAAGAGACATTTTAGCTTCATCCGAACTATCTCTACCAGCTATGATTTTGTCTGATAATGAAAATAGCTCGTCCAATGTCACCTCAGCCTGTTCATCTAGTTTTCATAATTTATTAGGTACCTACTACTTATATTAACATCTACGCTATCCTTCTTATTCTTTAGTATTTTTATTATGACGACCTCTGTGGCGCAGTGGGCAAAGGTCCGCCTGCGACGCAGCAGGTTGCGGGTTCGATCCCCGCCGCGGAACAAATGTTTGTATGACCTACAGATATATGTCTCGGGTCTGGATGTTTCTATGTATAATATGTATGTATTTACAAACAAAAAGTATATAACTAGTTTATCAGTCATATAGAGGTCTGCTTACTTTGGGACTAGATGATGCTGTGTGAAAAGTCCAGCATTATTTATTTATATTATATTTATTTACTCTAGGTACCTACTTATCCTTCTAATTCTTTGGTATTTCTTGTAGGTACCTACAAGTCCCTATAATTTACAGAAAAAAATAAGTAAGAAGGTACTTATAATAAGTATGTATTCTATAATACCAAACACAACCAACCTCTGCTTATTTTGAGGCTAGATGATATTCAACTGCAGATTAATTTGGCAATTTGCATTTGATGCTACTTCTCAATTTGTGCCTTGTTGGCAAATATTACAAGAGACAATCTGCAACTGATCCAAATATCTAGGTTGATATAAACAAACACTGTTGGAAAACATAATATATTAAATTGTGGTGGCATAACTAACAAAGTATGTCTGGTTCTCTAGTTATTTCAATTCAGTTTCAACCATTTTTTCTCTGATTTGTTTACATAAAAAAAATAGAACATAATTATAAAGTCTAAATTCGGTTAAATATTATTACAAATAAGATTAAATATTTTTTTCGATTTAATATTATTGTTTTTGTTCTTATTATTTTTTAGAAGCGCCATCTATGATTTTACCAAAGAACTCATATGTTCATTGTTAATTTAAAGAAATAGCGCGCTGTTATTTCAAGGAGAGGTTCTTCTCTCTAGCACTTTGTTTTACCGCCTTGCGTTTTAGTTGAACAGTGAACAGCTAGATGGCGCTAAACCAAAGCTCAATTTACTAAAAACTATTAAAGCCTTCAATGACGACCCCAAGTAACCAGCCTCTTTGCAGTAAGTATATAATTATCGTGTCACGTCGTGAGAATCGAAGTCACACCTCAGCCAGCACTAATTCCGTTCGACTGGCATTTTATAATTTTACCTACATGTCCTATTCTATCCCTTTTAGATTTTTTTACTAAGCCAACCTTCGAGCATTCATGTGATTTGAAACGGGCGGGCCAAGCGTCATTTGACAAATGGTTCGATAGCCACCCTCAATATAATTAGGGCAGAGACGAATAATAGAAGCGATTGCTCTATCAAAAACGTATCACCTAACTGGAGGTATTCTGAGGATGCATTAGTCAAATATTTTTTTCGAATAAATTATAGTAAGTGTCTTAGTTTGAGGCTAGACGACACTGGTGTGAAATGTCCAGCATTATTTATTTATTTAATTTAAGCGATGTAGCGTTTTCCTGTTAAAATCCAATAAGGAACTCTATTCACTAACCACCGTAGGCAAAACTAATTATTTTAATTATAGCAGAGTATTATTATATAATCTTCCGAGGAAATTGTACCCAAGCCTATCTGATACAGAAGCTTCCCTTTCAATCTTCTATTGTTGTTGTAAATGGAACCAATAGGTATTGGGATGGGATGAGAAAATGTAAGCGTGCTACGCGGACCTATTCATCTTTGTGGGTATTTTTATTATAACAGTAATTCATTTTAACAAGTTAAGGTAAATTACTATTGTGGTGTATTAAAAGACCGTGTGGTCGAATCCCGGCCGTGCATCAAAGGATTTTTCGTTTCGTAAAATTTATATGCGTCATAACACGAGCTCTTAACGGTGAAGGAAAACAACGTGAGGAAAAACGCAGCTTAGTCAGCTCCACACGTATTGACGTCGTCTCTCCTGTGGGCGGCTGATTAAGCTGAGAGGATGGCTTAGGTGCTGGGCAAGCCTATTCCATCTCAAACAATGTCCCAGGCACTACAGCGTCCCGTTTGGTGTAGGCATGGATTGCCTCCTGACGCTGTATAAATCATCTAATATAGTTGTAAAGGTGTATTAAAAGACAGAAAAATACACAACGGGGTTTATTGTTTCAACGTGTGACTAGTTCCACGTAAAAAGTTTTATAACTAGGTTCACAAACATAGAATTACACTATTCAATAGTAAATAAGCATATATCTATGTAATTAGGATATGCAACATAGAACCTGATTTAACCTAATGAAGTACATTTGAATAGGTTATAGAATTTACTAACACAAAATAAAGTTTTTTAGTTAGGTATTTAAAATGCTTCACTTTTATTTGAATCCACACCTTATTTGAATACTCAGCCCATAAAAATACTCTAACCAACAGAGTTTTGAGTATTTTAGAACAACTAAATCTTAAAAAAGGAATAGGAATTTAATAAAGGATCATTCTTAAAAGTAAAAAAATAGCTTTGTTAGAATGAAATTGGAATGATGAAATAACATTAACATATTATTCACGTGGCCACTAAATGTAAGAATTCACGATTTATAGAATTGCTAAATTGAAGGAAGACTTTTATTATAATTACCTATTAAGAAAACTGAGCTTGTATATTTGCATTTGATATATTTAAATTAAAGCAGAGAAATACACTAGAAAAATCAACTTACCTACGTAGGTACTAAATCATGGTAACTTAAATAAATCACTTTTAGTTTGATGTGGTTTGTATATTTTACTACTAAACGACTCTAAAACTAAAATACATTTGCACGATATTGAAAAACATAAGATTTAATATTTAGTACTAAGTAGCTACTAGTTACTGGCTGGAAAAGGTCAAACACTGTAAAATTCTAAATATTGTGCAATGTTATTTTAGGCCTAGAGCAAACATCTAAGCACTAATTTATGAATACACTGGTATTCATAAATTAGTGCTTGATGAATACACTTTCATAGATTAGTGCTTAGATGTTGGCTCTAGGCCACTACTTAGTACTAAAACTAACACCTTAAACTAGTTTTAGATTACGGAACTACTGAATCTAAAACATCTTTGTTCCTTTTGTGTATATTTTATCAGTTTTTTTTTCTACCTAATAATTATAATTATTTTAAAACTACGGAACACCTTTTGGGGTAACTCATACTTAATATTTGTAGATGAAATGACTGTATTAAATTTCCTATGTATTTCAGTGTACCTTTTTATCAGTACCCAGGTATTCTACATTCAAACATATCAAAAAAAGTAAGTAAGTAATACTTTTTATACAAACTGTGTTGGATTCCGTTTGTGCAAACCGATTATTTACAAACAGATTATTCTATTACCTCAAGAATTTTATAAACAGTAATAATTTTCTTTCTAAGAATTTTCTAGTAACTGTTGTATGTCACAATTCCTTCTCTTGCCGAGCTGGTGACAAAGTTGTGGGGAGCCCACGATGTCTCCTAGAAACACGCTGAGCAGGTAGAACTCTTTGTCTTGATCAGGAGACCGCTTGTAGCCACTGCAAGAAAAAAAAATGTAATTTTTAGACCCAAAAACTTAGATATTTGGATAGATGTTTGTTGTTTCATAACGAACGGCTGAACCGACTTTGATGAAATTTGGGAGTATCAGCATCACCAACTGATAACCCTACTAAGACAGCTTAAACCTGCGGCGTGTCTCATGCAGAAGGGTTACTATACTCCCGAAGAAGTTCCCGAGGTCTAGTCAACGCAAACAAAGCTGCGGGCGGAAGCTTGTAAATTAAATAGCAAGGTAACATAAACTTGTTCAATATTATTCTCAACAACTAGAATTATAGTCGGACCTGCATCAACAGCAATCATCGATTCAACCTTCCGATTACTAAGCCCCAACAAACTTCGCGCTTATGCACACCAGTAATCTTATAAGAAAATTACGGAATGCCGTTTATAGATAATGAGTCTTGTCCCACTATGACAGAGTGCATTATTGATTAACAAATTGATGCAGTGAAAGTGTTGCCGTTACATAACACGCCACAGCGCGATGATAGTCTACGCTAGGATCATTTTGTCATATTGAATTACACATTCCTTTCTGAGATGATAATAATGTTTCATTTTATTTTGTCATTTATCGTTAACCATGAGAGAAAATAATGTTTATGAATAAAACAAGTTTGATTCTCACGGCGGGACAAATATTAGATACCTAAGGATAACCACGACATAGGGAAAAGTATAGGCTCATAATCATGTCTAAATGACTATTGATTGTAAAAAATAATCCAAAAAATACATCATCATCTTCCTGCCTTTTTCCCACACTACGTGGGGTCGGCACAACATGTGTTGTTCTTCCATTCTCCTCTATCAGCCGTCATCTCAACACTCACTCCTTTCTTACTCATGTCATCCTTTACACAATCCATCCATCTTTTCTTTGGCCTACCTCTACCTACTAGTAAAACCATCAACATTCATACAAGCACTCTCCTAGTTACATGACCTTCTTTCTTTTTTTGAATCCAAAAAATACATGTACCTACCTAAATAAGTACATATTTAATATATTTATAATTTATATATTTAATATAATACATATTTGTTTTATTAGTTTTTAAAACCTTAAAAAAGCATGTTAACAGCTAGTTAACTTTAAATGTAATTAATATTCGAAGTACCTATAAGCAATTAACAAGAGGTTGTGAAACTTCATTGTTTTAAGTCAAGGATTTTTTAAATTCAGTCGACCATGTCATATTTTTCAAATAGCACGATAGACCATGAACTGAGTAGGAACTGATACATGCGAAAGCCTTTTATTTCAAGCCTTCAACGAAATAAATGATTAAACTAATTAATTTATGAAAGGCTTGAAGATATAATAAATTTGCGCTCTTGGAGATGTAATGTACTTACCTACAGTCAGAATGAAAGTCGATTAACAGTCTGATTTCTTAAAACGCCATTTTTTTTTCGATTTCTAAAAAAAAAGAAACTTTTTCTGGGAAATTAACATGGGCTGACTGACACTTATTTTTCAAATATTTGTCAAAATATTGGTATTATTGTTACGGATACAGAAATATTGAGATTGTGAAACATCAAATATTAAGCGACTTTCGTTGCTGACTGTACCTGCCTGTTAAGATTTTTTATATTCTGCAAAATAGTAGGTAATAAAATGGCAATCAATCCAGTTGCTAGTACTATCACAAATTGAAAAATTGGTTCAAGTCTCATTTCCTTGTAACCTATTTGTAAACCAAACAAACATGCATTCTGGAACTTTTTACTCTTCCAAACACGTTTCAATTCAACATGCAACGCAACTTGTGTCACGTAATACTCGTAACGATTGGCGACCGATGACCGATTGCGTGTGACTGTCCCACTTGCACCCGCGGCCTTGACGCGCGGGGAATAGTGAAACTTAGGGAAAGTGGTCAAGGTCGATGGAGTCATCGTTTATAATGATGTGGATCGCTATCAAATCAATCCTACTAATATTATATTTACTTACAAACTAGTCAAAGATCGTGCTATGTGGAGGGAACGAGGCTTTGTCCGGCATCAGGCGTTAGATCGAAAAAACGAAAAGTCGAGGGATCTTTCCCAAGTGGATGTTTATTTATAGAAACTAAGCTACTACATAAATAATATAAATTAATTAAGCTATCTAAGGATCGTTAGAAACGATCTATACATAACTCAACTGATCCACGTCACTGTCAGTCGGAAGCGTGCCCAAAACACTGGCGGCATTACCACGCTGGATGGCAATGCTGATCCTTTGAGCTAAAAATGTGCCGCTCTCGGATCACGCGTCGCTTCGACCAGACAATAATTTTGAAAACCTGAAGGGCTCCAGAACCACACGGACCTAGCGTCTCAACCCAAATGGTTCTATTTGATAAACCCCAAGTTAATTAATAATTAGTTAAGTCAGTAAGTGGATGGGTGACCGCTAGTGGCATTATAAACTGAGCGCTTCTGTGCTTTGGAGGGCACGTTAAATTGTCGGTCCTACGAGTCGTTCAGTCATGACGGAGGCCTTATGCCTTCCTAAAAATTCCGTCATCAAAGTTGGTCACTAGCTCATACGGACTTACTTTTACTTTAGTGGGAAACTACGGCTAGAAACAACAACATTTTGCTACCTGAAGACATCAGGCCAGTCCATCTGAGGCCGCGGTTGCGCGTGCGCTCGCGTCGCATAGTGCGCACACACACGCTCGAACACGCATGCGCGACTGCCGAACTCTCCCACGATGTACTTCTCCACTTCTAGCACGTCGAAGGGCTCTGCAGACTCGTATGTTAGCTGTCGTCGGTTCCTAGACCGATATGTAGCTGGAACAACATGATAGATTACTTAGTTTTTTATTGTAGTTAATCTGTTGAATAGTTTCAATGAAAGGTTTGTTTTCACATAATGTACAGTGAGCGTCATCGATTGGTCATAATAAAAGGTGGTTTGATCTGCGTGCCTCGTGCAGATGGATACCAGTTAGTGACGCTGACTGTACAAAGAATTTGCCCTTTTCGAACGTGCAATATAACAATAATCTATGAACTTTAAAAAACGTAGTATCGCGTTTATGTAGGTAGGTATACCTATCTCTAGGGAATAGTGATATTTGAATCTATGCAGAAGTATTTTTCTTCAACTTCCTGTAATAGGTACATTGCTACGTACGATCTTGAAACTATTTCCTTTAAATTTTCTCATTTACGCCTCATTTACTCTCATTAAGTATATTCTTTATCAATTATATTATATTTATTATTTTGCTCGCTCAAGGGTCCTTTCTTGTAACTGTCTCAAGTCAAATCTCCTATTTCGAGTATAATAAAACTTTAATCACTGCAGGCTATTTCAAAATTGATTTATCTATGCATCCGTGCAACCAGCTGCCCGCGCGTAACTAACGTTGAAGTTGGGCTTTTTAACTTTTTCAGCAACACTTATTGAGATAATTATTTACACAGAAATATTATTGATCATCTGGCATCACCAAAAACAATAGGATTATGTATTTTCCACGTAGTAACGTATCCCTGACACAGAACTTTTGCGTCTTTCGCTGTACAACAATGAAACATTTTGAAATAAATAAAATCTAGTGATAGTACTAAAAGATACAAATTTTGTCTATTTACTTTTTTTAAATTTAAGAAATTAACATAATAGAGCCTTGTCACGGAACCGTTCCTATGTGAAAAGGACTATTAGGTAGGTATGTAGGATACCGAATAAATTCTTTTTAACTTTGACTATATCGCAACAAAGATTTACAAACAAAAACAACTAAACATTCGTTTATCAGATAAACTTAAATAGCACCAAAAGCTAATTTCCAAGTGATCGTATCACTGCGAACTCAATGGAGGAATATTTCAGGGAATAAAGCTTAGTTCTTCCAAGACCAAAGTTACACCGCCATTTGTTATCATTAGTTGGTAGTTAGATAGTGAGATCCCAATCCTGTTCTCGTAATTGCATCAAGGGTTCAGTTCGAGGGTAAAAAGTCGGTAATAAGGAAGGAAATGTTCAATTATATTTTATCTAACCCTGAATATTTATTTTTTACAGAATTAACAAGTAAATGTAAATATTGCATAAACATTGAATTACGGATGTATAAAATATGAACAAAAATAACCTTGTCCATCTGCAGTATTGTTTTAAAACATGAGACTTACATAGAAAACCAAATAATTATTATTCTGTGATGTTCCGTTTATTATTTCCATCACATATAATAACTAGCTGACCCGCGGCAAACGTTGTTTTTCCATTCGTCCACACGTCGTTTATCGCTATTAAAAATTAAGGGTTGATCGTAGAAGGGTGAAAATTGAGGATTGTATGTATTTTTGTATGTTGTATCATAAAAAAATAAAAATTAAAAATTTTGTCTAAAAAATAAATAAAAAAATTAGGGGTGGACTACCCCTAACATTTAGGGGGATGAAAAATAGATGTTGGCCGATTCTCATAGATACCGGATAAGTACAAAAAATTTCATCAAAATCGGTCAAGCCGTTTCGGAGCAGTATGGCAACGAAAACTGTGACACGAGGATTTTATATATTAGATTAGATTAGAAGATAAGTAGATCAATCTCAAGAGTATTACCCAAAAACTTATCTATAATCTTGCTTCTAAACTAATTACTAAGCCTTCCGTGCAAATTGTTGTGACAGACAGACAGAGTGAGTTATATACATACATATTGTCATCGATAATAATTATGTTGGCTGTCGTGCTATTAATCTAACTAATCAGAGTAATTTAGTAGCACAAATCTAAATCACTGATAGCAGTAGGTATCTACCTATGAGTACTATCGTAGGTAGGTACAAGTCTTAGTTAAGTCTCTCAGTCACTTACGGTCTGTAAGTGGATGGGTGACCGCCAGTGGCATTTTCATCTGAGGGCTTTCGTGCTTCGGAGGGCACGTAAAATTGTCGGTTCCGGCTATTTTAGTCGCTAACCCATGACGGAGGCCTTAAGGCGGCCTAAAAATTCCGTCACCAGAGTTGGCCACTGACTTGTACAAGTCTTATAATGTACCTACCTACAGGAGAAATTATTTCGTAAAATTAATGTCTTGATAACATTATCAACCAAATCAAAACTTTTTTATCTCTGGCTATTGGTGATCTACATTTCTTTTATAACCCAATCGAAAAACTTTTCAAACTCAAAAAAATCAAGCAAGGCTGAGTTGTGACATAATCATGCCAAAACAATAAATCAGGCCAAACAATATCAACTTAATATTCGTAACAAACGATCCAATATAACATTATTCCAAAAGCGCTCGAAAACGCATTTATTCCCGCAGTTGCAGTCTGCGATAAATTCGCTTGTCATGGAAGACGTGTGAAAACAGCTATGCATCATACGATCCATTTTTGTTGGGGATATGGAGTTTAGAATAACCGTCTTTTATGGAAGGAACACACTACTATCGAATATTTTCTCAAACAAAATTACCTAAATATTATATTTTGCATATAATACCTAGTCCATCCCATATTTTACAAAGAGCTTTTAGCAAAGTTCCATGCTTCTTCTTCTTGTCGTGTCACCAGTTCTTTCGAACCAGTGTGGTGAAAGGATTATAAGTGCGCCTCAAAGAGGCTCCTTTCGTGCACTTGGCACATGTTTTCCATGCTGCATATACTTAATAATTATTAAATTAAGTTAATATACATAACCACTACACTGCACTTTGTTTTGCACAGATTTTGTTTTTCAATTAAAATATACACTGCGACAGACACCATGTAAACTTCAAAAAATGTAGGAAGTGCTTTGGACATGATTTGGACGTGTCTCTGAATACTCTCTTGAATATCTTCAGAAGGATATTAATAACCTAAAGTTCTAAGAGCATTTTCAACATATCTCTGCGAAAACCTAGGTACATTACATTATACATTGGGTAGGTACAACTATAGATTACATTAAGTATATGCATTTTCTGTAATCTATTCATAATTCACCAATTATAAGTAACTCAACCTCTAAAAGCGTTACACAGTAAAAGTTATTGCTGTTGACCTTCTGAAAATTGCACAAGTCAAACGTATTCACATTTCACAATTCATACTCACCTGGGCTTAGAGAATAAGTCAACTTCTTTAAAAAGTTGGTCAACCTCACACTCCCTATTATAAACGGGAAACCCACTAACTGCACTGGCAACTCAAAGGGAAGCTCCTGGCATTTCGCATCTTCCAAATTTAAAACTACAGAAAGAACAATCACACACAAAACGATATTGCACTTCATCGTAAGAATATCTGAGAAAAACGAGTGAAAACCGCTATTCAAATAGCGAAAATGTTGCAATGTGTCAAAACTTCCTATTGTTCTTAGCGTGATTTTGTACTCATTACGAATAATGATACATTATGCAATATTTTTTATCTATGGGCTTTCGCGATTTTTTTGTTTAGTCATGGCCAGCTGTCTCGTAGAGCGGCTAAGATTATACTGCAAAAACGTTGTGTGTCTACGTGAGATGGAACGCAATGCCTTCTCTTCGATTGCAGTAATCTGTTTGTGGGTCAATCGGTCTTTCGTACATGTTTTAGACATTTCTGTAAAGGGTGCAACAAAATAAGTTACTTTAGGTGAGTTTAAAGCGAATACTTATTTGGTTGGATAGTTTCTGTATATCGGATTGTCACTAATGTACCTACATAGGTCAAACCCACTTCACATTTAAAACCTTAATTCCCAATATAATTAGGTATACATCCTATTATGTTTTCAAGAACAGCAAATAAATAATTCTTACCGGTAATTACTAATTAAGTATTAGTAATTCTAAAACATCTAAATGTTGTACTTATTATTACTTATGAATCAATGAATGAATGAAAATTCTTTATTGCACACCATTAATAAAATTAAAACAAACAAAAGCAAAAGAAAAACCAGATAAAAATGTACAATGGGCGGCCTTATCGCTAAGAAGCGATATCTTCCAGGCAACCTTTAGATGGAGAGGAACATCAGTGAAAAGAAGATAATGATGATGCGGATGCATAAAATTACAGATTATTGATTTTTTTAAAGCAATAAGACTTACTTCCAACCTAAAGCTATTAAAAATAAATACAGATAGAATACATACATACCTATACCTACTCCATAAAAATAAATATACCTACCTACATAAATAAATAATTTTAATACTTATTATTGTTGAATTGCATATTTTGTGAAATATTTAACTACAAATTTTATGTAGGTAAGTATTTGTAAATTACCTACTCATTATTTACTTACCTGGATTAAGTGCATAAGACATTTTCTTGAGGAAATTCGTCAATCTCACAGCCAAGATGATGAAAGGAAATCCAACCAACTGTACAGGCAATTCGAACGAGGTCTGCTGCCCTGATCCTTCCATCAGGCATTGAAACATTATGAACGAAAGCAAGGTCCAAACGTAACACACTTTTATCAATTCCATTTTCAAGAGTTCTAAATTTTAACGGTCACTTTTTTATTTTTTATCAATCGTGTTCCTAATTTGAAAACTTTATTTTTTAATTTTGAATAGTTTTATAGCCACAGGATCAAAAGGAGCTCGAATAGCCGAATGTAAGTGTACGACCTTAGTGAGATATCCACGTATAACTGACCATGTCGAGCAGTTAGCCACCAGCGTGTTGGATTTCGTAACATAATTATAAAATAATGTGGCTAGGCCACATTAGCTAACTATCAACCTGGATATTGCAAGTTTGACATTGAATGGAAATTAAAACAAAATTTTGTCATTGGTGTTAAACATAGCATCACATTTTGAAAGACCAAGAAATCAGTTATCTATAATAAATAAAAAATAAAATAAAAATTGTATTGTTACTTAGGTTAAACATGGAATAACTTCATGCTTTACCACGATAAATAGGGCCGTTGGTCCTGTATCAATGTAAGTATATCTGATGGAGTTGTGATCGCGAAAGTAAGACTATTGCAAAATCGTGACGGAAGATCGCGCTCCACCTAGCTACGTCATCAGTTCCCGATGACATCATAAAAAGTGCATTACCCCATGTCGCTGCCAGCTATTGCACCAGACATGTCTGCTAATGGAATTCTGTCTCGCGGAGTGAAGGATAATTTCGTTTTCAAAAAAATCGATTTAAATGTTGGAACGCTACAAAACTACAAGAGGAGGATATTTTAGTTATTTACGATAAAAGTATCGATGTGTAAAAAACTCAATACATACTAGTAATTCATGAATAAAATATCTCGAAATTTTCCAAAATACGGTGAACGATGAATGAAATAGCTGAATATAGAACTTCATCTATTTTGAAGTCGGATCATAATAATCAATGAAATTCATTTATACAATGCATTTTAATATTGATCCCACTATAATTTGTCTGTAAGTGGATGGGTGACCGCCAGTAGCGTTTTCATCTGAGCGCTTCCGTGCTTCGGAGGGCACGTAAAATTGTCGGTCCCGGCTATTTAAGTCGTTAAGCCTTGACGGAGGCCTTAAGGCGGCCTAAAAACTCCGTCACCAGAGTTGGCCACTGACTCATGAGTTACTTACTTACTATAATTTGTGTAGCAGGTACTTACATACGGGCAACTATAATAATTTTATTCACATCAAATATACTAGCTACTTAAGGGTCGGTTCACATCTGACGGAAGATGTGTCGCGTATTATCGGTCGGTCGCGTAACAGAACAGACAATTATATTATGAGAAAACATTCAACCTTTCACACTTGACCGATGATATTATGATAACGAAGACGGCTGAATACGCTCGATGCATCTTCCGTCAGATGTGAATCGACCCTAATATTAACTTTTCAACAAAACAAACAGAAAAGTTAAAATAGAATAGTTTTATGTGACTACCTTCGTCACATAAAACTCTCTATCTTATCTTCTGTATAAAGCCAAGAGCAAGCTCAACAAATTCTCAAGTGACAAAGAGTGCCCTCTTGAAATGTTGCTAGGTTATTCAGCTTAGGCTAGAATAAGCACCTTGAATTGTATAAAGTAATGTAAATAATGTATAGTATATATAATGTATAGTCTTGTAATGTATAGCGCAGGATCGTGGTGGATGGCACATACTTTAGGGAGGCCTATACCCAACAATGGATGAAGTCGGGCTGTGGATGATGATGTATTATAGAGGGTTTTCTTCAACCATGCCAAATTAGGTAATACATAATAATAAAACCACTTTTATTTTTTATTATTTCTCGACTGTTTCAAATTGTTTTTTTTTTTGTAGTTTAAGATAGAGGAATAATATCTTGATGGTGTTATTTTTGGACAAGTGACAGCCATACACAACGCTGTACCACAACGGGTATGGCGCCACTGAAAACCAGCGCTCCAACACTCCCGAGCTGTTGGAGCAAATGCTGAGGGGTAGCCGTATTTTCATTCACATAAAATTAAGTAGATTTAAGAACCTATTGTAACTGTTGTATATGGTGTTGAGAAAATAAAACTATATTATTCTTATACAGCTAGTAGACAGCGTGAAAGATGTATGCTGGCAACATCGCCTTCATAAGCAGGTCATTACTGCTGGAGCCTTGTTATTTCGGGAACTCTCTGTTCTAGATATAAAACCACGTGGCCTACTTCAACTCTGCTCCAACATGTTTACGATTAAACCAACCTTCCGCAGTCAAGCTATTGACAGAAATAAAAAGAGCTTTTTTCTTGTTTACAGAAAAACTTTTTTGATACGGTAATTTAAAAATTGCAGGAAAAAGAACTAAAGGAATGGTAGTCCGTACAATCGAAAAAAACTATCAATGAAAAACCGATGACACAACCTATCGCATCATGAAAGAACGAAGGATGATCGATGTGCTACAAAGTGATTGTCAGACCTAAAAGGGGAATACATTACCATGATACGATAAAAGGGTCGGTAGATTGTCATATTATTCTCACTCAAAAAGGACTGTGATAATCTTTTAGTATGATATAAAAATACTTTTAGGATTTGAATAATAAACGACCACGGTGTGACGGTCAAGAGCTTGAAAAAGAATTATGAGGTGCAAATTCGGTATTTGTAGCTATTGTAATTTTTTATGGCTATTGCAATTTCTAAAATAAAATTAAAAATAACTGTTAAAAAATACATTAAAATACCCATTATTATTGAAGAATTCAAGTTTTTACAGTTCATTTAAATTATTTATTTCTATACATTTTTTTAAATCTTATCTCACTATTTATTACATTGCCTACATATAAATAATTACATGACCTTAGGATAAGCTACCAATTCACAGCTCAATAAAAAAATCATTTTTACAGAGTCGGTAATATAGAGTTTCCTCACGATGTTTTCCATGTGCCAGGCACTTCAGCGTCCGGTTAAGTGTAGGCATGGATTGCCTCCTGACGCTGTATAAATCATCTAATATAGATGTAAAGGCCTAAGTTTTTTTAATATAGAGTTTAGGTACTTACTTTTGGCCATTACTTCAATACTGAACACTGTTAATAAGACCAAGCACTTTTTTTTGAACATAATAAAATCTTTTACACCACAGCTTCACGGAATCTAAGACACGAATGACTGTTGCGCCATTCTGCAATTTGGGAAAGGAGATAAGCCATTAAAACACTGACTGATCAAGTCGTATCAAGCTGCGGTAGGCTACGGGTTCCGTGAGTTTAAAAGTAGGTTCAACTTTCTATTCAAATACATATATGGCATATCCTACTTGGACGAATAACCACACGTCTTTAAAAAGTTGAAATCCGAAAGTAAGTAAGTACACTTCGCCCGACGGATCTAGGCATTCGTGAAGTTTTAATGAATTATGTGCTGCGCAGACAAACGGCTAACTTCACGAATGCCTAGATACATTGGGCGTGTACTTATTTATTACATTTCTGTTTGGGTTTGATTGGAATCACGTTCAAACGACGGAATATTTTAGGATTGTTAAAAACAAATGACACACAAAAGACTCTATAGACTATTATTGTTATTATTCTATATTACTATAAAAAGTCTAGAAAATCATAGCTTTACGCACTATTCCAGGCAATACAATATAATATAGGTATTATTATTAATGTGTACAAAAAACTAATAACTTCCGTTTTATTGATGTAGTTCAACGTGGAACTCTAAACACCAGTAATTCATAAAAGTCGTAATTTCAATTTCAATGGGCTATTACACAGCTAATGAATGTTTTAATTGGTTACGTAATTGTATAAAACCGTTGATTTCTCATAAGATTTAATGTTTTGTATCGAGAGCGAATTATAATATTATTTCAATAAGAAAGCTGTCTAGAACATTGATATACTAATTAGGATGTCTAGAATTAAAGGTCCACAACTAGATATTGACAATATGATAAAACAATTATTCATATTCTTTTGCTAATTTAGGAAAGCTTTGGATGTTTTATCTTTGTCACTCTAATGTTTCTGAAAAGAGATGGCAACAGATTTATCAGCGCATCATGTTTTTAAGAAAAATGAATATTTTTTTCCAAACTGGCTTCTCGTGTTACGGGGGTACCAGTCACGCAAATAAATTGTCTGTTTTTACGCGATGAATGCCCACTCATTACGCTTGAATCAAGTAGGACCATGCTTCACGTAATATCTACGTAATGCGCATAAAAATTAGGTCCCACGATATGGACACTGAGTTTTTGGTACACATAAGTGCATAAGCTTTATGTAATGTTTGTGGTGTCGTACGTTAGATGTTATGTAAGTTTAACAGCTTATGACATTATTCCTCTAGGCCTTAGATCATAGGTTTATTACCTACTAGACTAGGAATAGTGCGAAGCTGTCAAGGTGTAGCTTGCGAAGTCCTGCGAAGTTCTGCGCGGTCACAAAAGGATGTGTTCCGTGCACTTTTGTGCTTCAAATGATCCCGGCTTTAAAGCCGTTAGGCCATGACAGACGCCTTCAAGCGGTTTAAAAACTTCGTAACCAAAGTTGGCGACTAACTCATAAGAACTAAAATGACGACCTCTGTAGCGCAGTGGGCGAAAGCCCGCCAGCGACGCAGTAGGTTGCGGGTTCGATCCCGCGGCGGGACCAATATTTGTATGATCTACAAATATTTGTCTCGGGTCTGGGTTTTTTCTATGTAATATGTATGTATTGCAAACAAAAAAAAAGTATTTAAGTAGTATATCAGTCATGTAGTACCCATAACACAAGCTCTGCTTACTTTCGGGCTAGATGATGCTGTGTTAAAAGTCCAGCGTTATTTATTTATTATTTATAACTTACTAACCGGAATAACATGTAACCCTTGCTAGCAGAGGAGTGTGGTTTTCAAATATCAATTTGTACAGACAACTTTACAAAAATTCCCAAAAAAATCTAGTAAAGGTTGCAAATATGTCACAGATAGCTGTTGCAACTTTCTCACGACCCCCTTGACTCACAATAGTGCAACCTAAGTACACTCAAGCTGCAACTTAAGTTTCATAAGGTTGTTGGTTGGTATGTAGTACTCGTACCTACAAAAACCAAAGCCGGGATAAATATTTACTTTTTAAACTCACAGGTACGGTGTAAATTCATTGTTTTTACTAACGGGACAAGATCGCGTATAAATTGGCAATTTATGTCTTTCCACTCGGTCAAATACACTTGCTTCGAGTTAAAAACATTTTTTGTAGTACTTAATTGGTTATAAAAAAAAACTTTTACCGACCTCGGATGAGTTCGAATGAGAACAAAATACTAATTAGAACTTTAGGAAAGTAATTCAACCAAACTAAATTAAAGTTTAATCTGAACTCGGCGAAACAAGAACAAACAACTGTTCGGAGAATTAGCGCTGAAACTTCCACTCACTTACACTTTTAACTTATTTCTAGATTCACCTTGTGCCGTTAATATAAAAGACACAGGTTGCACACTGTCATAAGAAAAATAGAAGTACTTATAAGGTGAAATATTTAAGTATTAAATTACAATTACACACAAAATTGGCCACCACTCAGCGTGTGCTGCTTAATATATTCTTGCTCAATATCTTCAACATAGCGTTAGTAAGTACAACTCGTGACTTAAGAAAAGAAGTAATTCTGTAGCATAGTTTTATGGGTTTATGATGTTAATTTGTATTCGACTGTACTTTTATGATATTGTAAACTATAATCTTTTTCTAACTATCTGTGACACGACTATTCAGGGGGCCTACTATGAGCTCTTATAGCGATCCAGTTTAGGTCCTAAACTGAACTGCTTAGCTTTTTCGTACCATGACGTATGTTAATAAAAGTTACTAATAATAAAACTTACTAGAAATTGAATCGTTTTGTAATACAAGTAAAACAATTTTTTGCTTAAAACGTCACGTCACGGTACGAAAACTTTGCGATTCAGATTAGGAACTTAAACTGGATAGCACCCAAACTGAATTTAAGGTCATGGTACGGCACCTGTGCTGACTGAATGATATACGTTGTGGTTGTAGTCATTAGTGATAAGTACACAAAAGCGGTGTAGCGTCGGTCAGTTGGCTGCATAGTTAATGCCATGTCGGTGGTGCATTAGTGCGCTTTGAATGGCACATTAACGAAACCAACCTAAAATCCACACCGCGGCAGATGAAACTCAAATGTGATTTTAATATGGCATTATTTAATGTGCATCAATGGATTTTTCGTTTCGTAAAATTTATATGCGCTATAACACGATCTCTTAACGGTGAAGGAAAACATCGTGAGGTAACCCGCAGCTTAGTCAGCTCCACACGTATTGACGTCGTCTTTCCTGTAGGCCAGGATTAAGCTGAGAGGATGGTTTAGGTGCTGGGCAAGCCTATTCTATCTCAAACAATGTCCCAGGCACTACAGCGTCCCGTTAAGTGTAGGCATAGGTTGCCTTCTGACGCTGTATAAATCATCTAATATAGATGTAAAGGCCTAAGTTTTTTTTTTAATTTAATGTGGCCGAGTAGAGATTCTGCCGTAGAAATAGTTTGGCCATGGTTAGCAGCAAGCTTCCAGCAGTATTTGATAAAAAAAAGTCTAGAGTTTCAACTCTACAACTTTCAACATTTGTTTCAACAAATGTTTCGTTTAGAAAGTTTATTTTTCTAAAGTTGTATTGTCTCACATAATATTTTTTGTGTAACTTAATTTTTAACTAAAAATATAAAATAAGCACTTAGTTATAAGCATGATGTGTTACTGTAGAAAACTGTGCGCTTAGTTTTATTCTATACTTAAGCACTTTTATAATATTATCAGTGTAACAGTTGTTGTAAACCAATAAATAAATAAATAAATAAATAAATAAATAAAGCTGAAATGAATCTTTAAATAAAACGATGACAGGATATGAATACGAATTTAAACAACTCCTGTCTTAGCTTTGATCCAATCTAAGTAATGATAGACTTCCACGTAAATAGTTATGCATGTCCTCCTGATATGAACATCAATACAACTGGACGAGGTCACGCCTAGTAATGTTCCCTTCTTTGATATGAGTGGTCCTCCTGAATCACCTGGGCCTCCCCTGACTATGTTGTTAGAGCAAAGCAGACCGTTTGCACGCATAGGAGAGCAAGTAAAAACTCTTACTTTCCCTTGCCTGGGACTATCTGTACTGTACTCTGAGACTCCATATCCAGCTATCGTAGCTGTAGTTGCCTGCTTCAATGGTTGCTGGTGTAGCTTAATTGGAACAAGATTTTTGTCAAGCTTCAAAGGTTCCATTGTTTTGACCACAGCGATATCGTTTTGTGACTTCGGGGACCTTACATCATGCACGTACTTCTCATGTGTTATGACATTCTCCATAGGTGCCTTGCCAAGAATAACCCAGTTGTTTTCCATAAGTATATTCCACCCTGACTGTAATAATTTTTATAATTTACAAGAAATTCATTTAGGCACCTAATTATACAGGGTGTAAAAGACGTCTATTGAAGCCGAAAGGGGTAGATACAGCATCCCAACACACAACTAAATCCAAAAGAATTTTCTGAAAAATCCGGAGAAAACAGCGTTTGAAGATTACTGTTTGAGTAAGTAAAAAAAGCGTTTTTTTTTTTTCGCTAAATATTTTTCGAATCATGGTCTGATTGCAACCCCTCAGTTTCCGGTAGTAGTCTTTTTACACACTGTAAATTATGCTTGCTTAACTATGTATTTGCAGCTATATCGAATTTACTTACTTGTTTGTTTTCCATACGTAGAACAGTAACCTGTATATCAATTATATTTTCATCTTTGCTATCTGTTTTGAAGCAGTGTGCGGACGTAACAATCCACCTTTCACTTATGACAGATCCGCTGCACCCACCACCAGCACTAGGGTATTTCCTCTGTCCACTGTAAATGTTACACGTGGCTATTGCAATGCTGAGTCTAACCAAATGTTTTTGCTGTAAATGGTTTATTTTCTCCGCATCATACACCCTCATGACGTTATTGGGAACTTTTACATTTTTGTCTATGTCATCAGGGACCGAGTCAAGCCCGAAAGCCAACGTGAAACACAAAAACAATAGCAAATAAAATAACTGCATTGCAAACCGTTCATTTATGACAAATTTGCTTCTATTTTAATTATGCTTTTTATACTGTTTTTTAGTAAGTAGGTATTCCAAATATTATGAGAAGCGCAATAAATTAAACTGTTTATGATAACCTAACATTTTTATAATAGGTACTTCAATGTGTAGGAATGCTTCGTGGGTTTGTAGATAAGTAGGTACACGTGCTTGAATGAGGATTACACTACATCACAATATGGTAACGCGCTGCTTTATGACATCACTGAGGCCTTTTTCAACTTATCATTTATTTTATTCTGAACCCATTGAAACTTACTATCACTACATGCTAGCTTTTATCACTAGTGTTAACTAATTACCAAAACCATTATACTTATCGATTTGGGGTGTTGTGAGAAAGGAAGAATGTCTAGTGTCAGATAATATGAACCTGAATGATGGAATAGAGCTTTTGAAGTACCTACCTAAGTAGTTGAGTTTTTTACTCAACTCACTGATGGCACCAGGCACCTAATGGCAAAGTTTTTGTGGTCAAACACATTGGTCGCTTATCAGACGCGACCTCCAACGGTGTTCCTTCTAAATTTTTTTAAAAGTGGCTTTGTTTCAAGTGAATTCTTTATCCTACTTCCTTTCTAATCCTACTAATATGGTAAATCTTAAAGTATTAGATGATATTTGCATGTTTGTGTTTCAATTATGCCTGACTGTACCGATTTAGATGAAATTTAAAATAGATGTAGATTGTAGATCGTAGGCTGGAATAGCATATAGGTTTGGACCACGAGAGCAAAGCTGCAAAAACCTAGTTTACTTTTACGATTTATAGTAGAATTTCATTACAGCTTGAAGACCAAACTAAGCAGCCAACCGTGCGCCGCGCGCGAACTCACTGACCACTGTTGGTTTTTTGTCCAGGTGCACTGACTGTAACGGCACGAAACAAATTGCTGCTGTCCACCAATCAAATCTCGAGGCCTAGATCGCGCAAGCGAAGTTTTCTGAGACTTTATGATACAATAAAGATCTTCAGCTATTGAGTCGGGGAGTCCGATGCTGTCGAGAAGACCGGCCTTGGCGAGGTGCCGGACTCAATCCTCGCTGTAATGTCATTTCCAAAGTAGAGAGGCCTCTGCTTCCGTGTATCCATTGTTAATATTAATTTCCGTTAAATTAACTGTATGTATGCGTTAAGATTAGGGACCCTCTTCAGCACCGAAACCGGTCGACAGCATGGTTGACTTCCTTTTGCATCTAATTGCATCTGAAACTCCCCTAAAGAAAAACAATTGACGCACGACGCAGAACTTGCAAACGTATTCCAATTCCAACAAAAACGTCACACAAGGAATTCCTTAGGTGTCATAAAAAATCAAAATGTCTATTTCTTATCATGTAAGTATTGCACGCGCAAGTACCTATTTGAAAATTTAAAATCTTTGCACGTGCAATACATTTTTTCAATATTTGTGTATGCTTGCTGAAATAATTCTTGTAAGCCGTGGGTGTGGAAAATTTAAATGAAAATCGTGTTAAAATTTTACAAATAATGATTTTTAACATTTTGTAAGAATTAAATTCCAGAGTTTCTAACAAAACAATTAATACACCACTGAGTCACTATTATAAAACTTAAACACACGAAATGAAATCCATTTTTAAAATCACGTTGCTGAATCTGTCCCAATCGCAGATCCTACCAATGTCCTTATCTCCACAGCCTCTCTGAGTCTGGGTAGAGGTTAGCATCTGACAAAAGTAGTTACCAATGGTAAAAGTGGCCACGGCTGAAGCTAAAGTACTACAGAAGCTACTAACTTGGTCTAAGCCTGAAGTCATCTCAAAATTAATTATACTAGCCATATGTATTTTAATCCCGGAATATTTTGGACTCTGGAAATAAACTGCGGGTCGCTACCTAGAATTTACTAATAGAATTTCAAAAACTCTCAACGCATTTTCAGGACACGGTATATTCACGGCTTTCCCTTTGGAGCGACGGAAAACAAGCTCACCTAATTTAGCTGATAAGCGAACGTCGAGATCCTCGGGAAGCAAATGCTCTGAATTAGTCATGAGGTGTGTATGAGACAATTTAACCTGGGAAGCCTCGGAAATATACCTTTTACTCTGTTCCCTAAATACTCTGCCTTCTTATTCATTCATGATATGTATGAAATAGCTTTGTCAGTCGCATCGCAAGTTGCAAAAACATTTAGCTCAAATCCTACTTATAATAAAAATACAATACAATACAATACAATCGCTCTTGTGGTGAACTGCGTGTATGTATAAACTAAAATATTATTGCTTTCTCTACTTTTTGGCTCTGTTTCCGACCATACATGTAAATGAGAGCTAAACCCAGCCCACGTTATAGCAAGCAGATTGACGTAAATAATTTGAAAAGAAAATTCTAGTTCCTCTTCGTTCTCTACAAAGGTAAATACTTATTTTGTTTGGTTTTTCTTTACATTAGGACTTACTAAAAGGAGAAATTGCTAATTTACAAAATAGGGTCTGTATTTAGCGGTTAGAGATTGAGATAATATTCTCGTATCGTAGAGTAATGAAAATTCAATTTATGAATAGACGTCAACCCTTATTGTAGGTATGTCAACTAGGGCTTAAAATCTACTCTAGCTGACTTTAACCAGCTTTTTACGATAAACGGCTAGTTTTTATAACACTGTGGTTTTGCTATTTGATCTGTCATTTGGTATAGAACATCTTTGCTCACACCATATCAAACAAACAACAACATAATATCGCTGCCTCCGGGGAATAAAAGGATAACTGCAAAAACACAACTTTTCAGGAGAAGCAAAAAACATGTTTTCGTTAATAACTTCACTAATACTGGACGTAGACGGATGGTTGATAGCTTTAAGCATAGCTGATTTTTTATGAAATCTGAATGTTATGCTGACACACGCGTAATTTATGCGTAAGAGGAGATATTTTGAAAACAAGAAGTTATCTTCTTGTTAGTCAAAATTAATCATCGTCCATGTTGCGTAATGTCGGTTATCATTTTATTCACCGTATTTTCTAGCGTAAACCTAATATTGTACCACGTGTACCACGGTCCTATCATTTTATTCAACGCTTTTTTAGGTTCGAAGTGTATATGATAATAGGTGATTATAATTCTTATCTCGTAAATATTGTGTCACTTCGTTTATGTTAAGCGCTTTTAAATAAAGTTAGGTAGAAGTAATCACCTATTGTTTTATTATTTTCAAGATGTTTTTGAGTACTTTTTAACTAGCAAACCTCTTCAAAACTGTTCTAAAGTATTAGAACAAGGTTACCTTGCCTTGAAATAAAATAATGATGAATAAGAATAAGAAATAACCATAACTATTTCATAAGTCTTTTCAAGCCTTCAGCTATGTCAAGCATTAAAAACTTCTAGATTTTCTTTGATTTTTTTATAATAACGATAAAAATCAGACATAAAATCACATAAAAATATTAGCAATTAGCATATTTCATCATCAACATTCCCCTGCCCTTATCGCATGATAAGATGGGTCGACACAGGGGGTAGTTCACGCTCTGGTCCATGACATAATGTTATTCCTCCACTCACTCTTATAATTCGTCAACAGCTGTGCATCCACTCCTTTTCACACATTGCAACCACTTCTTCTCTAGCCTTTTTATACTAGCATACCTCCAGCCACACTCATATTCCACCTCATAACTTGTCCTTACCATGCCAATTTATTTGGAAAAAGGTGCCACTTTCAAACTTCCCTCCCCGTATATAGGTACTCATTCCTTATCTTACTTACCCGTTAACATGAGCTCTTAACGATGACGGAAAACATGGTGAAGAATTCTGTAGCTTAATCAGCTCTAAACTACGTAAATATAAGAAGAAGTTGTCTATACGTGCTAGGCAAGCCTCAAGCCATCTCAAACAATGTCCCGGGCATTACAGCGTCCTATTGAGCGTAGGCATAGGTAAGTTTCCTCATGGCGCTTTATAAATCATTTATTAAAGATGTAAAAGTTTTTCTTATCTAACCATGGGTGGGATACACAAGCATACATACATCCAACTCATTTGCATCGCGGTAACATGCACTTTCCTTTCATCCATCTTCTGCATTTCCTAATATCCATCTTTTCCTTGGTTTGCATATCGTCCCTGAGACCTGTGGCAACTTTATTCATCACGTATTCATCCTCTTTAACGTCTTAGTCAATATTATCGTCGTTCTGGAGAACACATCAAGGAAATTACTTAAAATCGAAGTAGACTGGACATAGGGTTTCACAATCTAGTCTACAATTTAAAAGTATGGTGACAGTGAGCTTCTCATAATTTCGCTGTCACCATATTGATGGAGTGAGGAGTTGTTCAACAGAACTACTCAGAAAATAGTCCTATTGAGTTGGAACTTAAGACATCGTTCGAGTTTCAACTCTAATGTTTTAAAAATATGGTGACGATGAGCTGATCTGATGATTAAATCAGGAGCTGTTCAATGGAACTCCTCAGTGAGTAGCAGTAAACTACCCGAGTTTGGGCTCATATTAATCAGCCCACGGTAGTCCATTAATTGTATGTTAGTTGTTGACTAAATTGACACAATTGCTACTCAGGTGGATGATATTGATAATCAATCACGCCGTAATGCACTTTTATTCCATGGCCTGCCCGAGGAGGAAAATGAGATATGTACTACAACAATCTCTAACATCATTAGAACTAAATTGAAGATGAACACCTTTCAAGACTCCTCTGTCTATCTGTGCCACCGCCTGGGAACTAAAAATGAGCAGAGATCACGACCGATGATTGTCCGTTTCACTGACATTCATGTGAGAGATACTATTTGGAATGCTAAAAAGGCATTGAAGTCTAGCACCATAGTCCTCGGTGAATTTCTGACGAAGAACAGGCATGACCTGTTCCTTGCTGCTAGGAAACACTTCGGAACGTCGAGCAGCTGGACGTCCAATGGCTCTGTATTCATCAAAACCCCAGACAGCACTCGCGCTAGGGTTTCTACAGCTTCAGAACTGAAATCGCTGATAACTAAATATCCTGTGGAAAGCATGAACAGCGGTAGCTCCGGGGTGCCTGCCCGTGCTCATCCTAAGGCGAGTCCGAAGCCAGCCAGCCCGGCTGCATTGAAGGCGTCGTCGGCGCCGGTGGCGCATTCCAGACGCAGCCAGCCCGTGGCTACCAGAGCGCGTCACAACAAATAGTTTGTTCAGTCGCTTCACTTAGTGTTCTTTTTTTTTTTTTTATATATTGTTGTTCAAATTGCTTTCAAATTTCAATGTAACATTGATGTGTTTTGTGTGCACAATGAGTGAATGAAACATTATCAAGGATTGTCAATGTCACGTTCAAACTGACAGCAAATTTGATTGTGATGTAGTCTGAAGTTTGTTTCCAGATGATCTCACGTTCCGTTTCACGTTCGAAGTTCCTATTAGATAATAGTGTATTTATCGTGTTTTTAGTTTTTAGCTTTAAATTCTAGTTTATCCGAGGTTTTTAACTATAAAAGCTAGATTTTTATTCTATGTAGTAGGTAATTTATTGACTGTAGTGAAATGGCACGTTCTGCAAATGTACGTAGGTTTTCTGTGAGTAGTGAGTACTTATTATGCATAGGTAAACTTTTCATTTATTTATCTTGTCTTCACGAATATTGCTGGCAAGTTATTGCATTATGCCATACATCTTGTGAGTAAATTATTTTATTCGATTTATATTTACTTATATTTTAGTATTGTTATTTCACTAAGTAGGTACGTGATATATTTTCTATTCCTGTTTTTATTTTATTTTTTATTAAGTTTTTTTTTTTATTAGTATTAGAATAGTATTATAAACTTTTTTTTATGTCTGCTAGTGATAATGATGAGTCTTTTCTATCTGCCGAGTCTGGTTCTAATGCTTCTTTTGTCAGTATCAATAGCGAGGATGATGAAAACTATGAGTCGTTGGGTGATTCATTAATAAATACTTTTAATAAATCCCCCAAAACGTTCAATGTGTGCCATATAAACGCTCAAAGCATCCCAGGTCATATTTCTGATCTGCTCGAAACCTTTAGATCTGAACACATCCATGCGATTCTTGTTTCCGAGACATTCCTCAAACCTTCTCTTCCGTCACCATTTTACCCTATTCCAGGTTTTGTGCTCATACGCAACGATCGCGTTGGCAAGGGATGCGGTGGTGTTGCTATTTATCTTAAAAGTTGTTTTTCCTATAAATTAATCTGTCAATCTCCTTCTGCTTACAGCGCATCGCCGGAATACTTGTTTATTGAGGTTGACATAGGTATCAAATTTCTCCTTGGAGTAATTTATTGTCCTCCAAACATCACAGACTCTGCTAACTACCTCCTTAAACTTGAATTAGTATTAGAAACTCTTGCATCTGATTTCCTTCACACTATTATAATGGGAGACTTGAACACCTGTCTTCAATCCCACCCTAAAGCTAAGACTTTAGTTAGCATAATTGAATCTGTAAACCTCAATATTATAAACTCTGAACCCACGCATCACTCTGCCAACAATGACACAGTCCTAGATCTCATGATTGTTTGTGATGGCAGTCTTGTCCAGAATTATGGACAATTCCCGGCACCAGCCTTTTCGCACCATGATCTTATCTATCTGTCTTATAAAATGAAAGTTCCCAGACCCAAGCCCATAATTCTCAACCAACGTAATTTTTCGCGTTTAGACATTGGTAAGCTCGTTGACGATGCTTCGATCATAGGATGGATCGATATCGATTCTTTGCCATCTGTGAATGATATGGTAGATTCTCTGAGCTCAAATATAATTTCTTTATTTAACCGTCATGCTCCCATTCATCCGGTTAGGCTAAAACGCCCTCCATCCCCCTGGCTAACTGATGCAATTCGTAAAGCCATGGCTAAGCGTGACCGCGACTTTCGCAAATACAAGCGTCATAGGTGTGATGAAAACTGGGCTATATATAAAAAATCCAGGAATAGGTGTAATCTTTTAGTTAGAAATGCCAAGAAACACTATATTGCGGAGCAAATACAACTGGCCACGCCAGCTGGTCTCTGGAAATTCCTTAGATCACTTGGCATAGGTAAACCCAAGTCTCATGAGTCTCGTCTATGCTTTGACTTGAATACTCTCAACACTCATTTCTCTACGAGCGTAAAGATTGCCTCCTGGGCTAAATCTGCCGCATTATCTGAGATTGAAAAAGTTTTGCCACCAGATGCTGTTTTTTGCTTCGCTCCAGTAAGTCAAGATAGAATTCAAAAAATTTTTTTAACACTTCAATCTAAAGCAGTTGGCAGTGATGATATAGGCCGTATCATGATCTCTCCCATTCTGACACATATTCTCCCCACAATAACCCATATTATCAACTACTCCTTTTCTCAGTGTCACTTTCCAGATCAATGGCGTGAAGCTTATGTTATCCCTTTACCTAAAATAACTAATCCTTCATTGTTGAAACACTATCGACCTATTTCAATTTTGCCCTTTTTCTCTAAAATCATCGAAACCGTAGCACTTGCCCAGCTCACCGAGTTCCTAACAGCCAACATGCTCTTCAACCCTTTTCAATCTGGCTTTAGGAAAGGGCATAGTACTACCACTGCTCTCTTAAATGTAACTGAAGACATTCGCATAAACATGGAAAATGCTCAACTGACAGTTCTTGTCTTAATTGATTTTAGCAATGCTTTTAATGCGGTTGATCACGAGCTCCTAATTACCGTCCTTTCGCGGCTTGGCTTATCTTCAGATGCGGTAAACTGGTTCAGTTCCTACCTCAGAGGGCGTCGTCAAAAAACTCGGCACTGTGATGAGTTTTCAGAATGGGCCGATATTGAGGCAGGTGTCCCTCAAGGAGGAATTTTATCACCACTCTTGTTTTCTTTATTTATTAATTTCCTCTGCCCTCATCTTCTTTGTCAATATCACATGTATGCTGACGATCTACAAATGTATTGCTCTGCTCCTTTCGACGATTTAAACAATACTATCTCTGCTCTCAATAATGACCTTGCTCGTCTGTTGTCTTGGTCCATCATGTTTGGTATTACAGTAAATCCTGATAAATGTCAGGCCATCATTATCGGTGGGTCTCGTCAACTTGCGAAAATAGCATCATTTGATACACTTCCTCAACTTTCATACAACGGTCATAAAATTCCTTTCTCTCCCACGGTCAAAAACCTTGGTCTTATTCTTGACTCTAAACTTTGCTGGACTCCCTACATCAAGGAGCTTTCACGCAAATTCTATGCTACGCTTCATTCTATAATCCGCCTAAAAAATTTTCTACCTGTTTCCACAAAAATACATTTAGTAAACTCTCTTTTGATGCCAATATTTGACTATGCAGATGTAGCTTTTATAGATCTCAATCAGGATTTACTCAATAAACTTGACCGCCTTATGAATGCTGGTATACGCTTCATATTTTGTCTCCGCAAATATGACCACATCAGCGAATACCGAGCTAAATTGAAGTGGCTCCCTATTCGTGAACGTAGAACCTTGAGGGTTCTGTGTCTTCTTTTTTCTATACTCAAAGACCCTTCTACTCCCGTATACCTTAAAAATCGGTTCAATTTCTTAGCTGATGCACACAATAGACCGCTTAGATCTTCGACTAATCTTATCCTCGAAATTCCAGCCCACACCTCTTCCTACCGTGATAAATCATTCTCTGTAGAGGCGGTGAGACTTTGGAACGATCTCCCTAATGATGTCAGGATGATTGACTCAAAAGAAGGTTTCAAGAGGCAGACTCGGAAACTATTGCTAGACTCTTTGTAGTTATATATTTAACTCGATTATACTATAAGTATTATTATATTTACAATTATATATTATATATTTATATATATCTAAATATATTATAAAAACTTTGTTATGTTAAATTTAAGGTTTATTATGTTGTTTGTTACCTATTTTGCACGCCTTTTGTACCTCTCCGACAACACGTTGGTCAGCAGGTAGAGAATGCCTTCGGCATTATGTTCGCCAATTGTGCAATATTTTGGTTTTTTGTGCAATAAAGTATTTAAATAAATAAATAAATGATTGGTTTAATTTAAAATAGAACTAGGTACCTAACAAAATCTTATAACCATTGATCCATACCATTGATTTTTTTGCAAGTTGACGTCCTAGAATGTTCAAAATTGCGTTAGTCGCACTTAAATGTTGTCAACCTAACAAATACGGTTATTATACACCGCTTTAACAATCAAATCTTATGACGGTTCCCTTTCGCACAGACTCTAACAGCGGTATTATACGAAACGTATGGACATGTTTTCACGAGAATAAAATGATAACCTGCGTTTACCATTGTATAGACGAATATTTCTTACGTGAATATAATTGTATGACTCTTTGTCATATTAAAAGGTGTGGGTACATTTTGATAATATTATATTACAACTTTATTCTTGTAAGTTTAGGCATGTCTAGAAACATCGAAAAGTATTGTAATATTTTGTATCTCCGTGAATAATTGTACGAATGTTACGAAAAAAATTGAGCAGATGTATTAGCACCCAGAGATCCCAAATATGGCATAACACTAAAACTAAGATAATGGCAGTTATCCGTTTATTCCCCGGAGGCAGCGATATGTTAATTGTTGTTATACATAGTTGTACTACATATAATTAATTAAACAATAAGAGCATATTAATTGCCTTTGAATATCGTACAAAGCAAGACCAAAATAAGTAAGGGCAGCGTTTTCTTACAGAAACTGACTCAGACCGTAGTATACACAACGAAAGCGCGGTGTAATCAATGAGGCGGTTTTATACCGCAGAATAGACGCTTATACCATTCAGCAGAAAGGAGGAAATATAATTTTAAATGGAGGATTCAATTACAGCTTCTGTATAAAAAATAAATTGAACGCCCGTGACGCAGTCGCTCCATATCCGAAAAGACTAGGAAAAAGCGGTGATTAACTTATCTTATTTATCAGTTTTTGGCATGCTACTTATCATAAAAGGTTCGGAAACATGTCAGATGTATGCAAGGAGCCTTTGTGATGCGCAATTACACTACATCATTTCATCACGCTAGTTCGAAATCGTAGTGACAAACATTCTCGTAGTTTGAATAGGTAAGTAGATTTGAGAGTAAGACAACCATATTATGTTATAGGTATATAGTTGTCTTGACTTACAAGGCGTATTTACCTACATTAAAATATTGCGTAACTAACAGTGATAACAAAAAATGTAAAACATCCATTTATTTTTTAAAGACTTATTAATGGATAATATTTAAAGGCAGGAATGATGTAACAAATAATTTCTTGATAATAATGCTCTTTTCATTATATAAAAAGGGTGAAATTTACGCTAGAGCATAGAATAATAAAGAACGCTCTGTATTCGATATGGTGTCTACAGTGGAAAGTATTTTTTTCCTTCTGTTATTATTCGTTGCAACAACTCATGGTCGGAGTACCCACGAAGTTCAACACCGTGTCTTCAACGGAACTGATATCGAGCTCGCTCAATACAAACATCTGGTTTATATAAAAATTGAATTTATCAAGTTAAATAAGTTGGATAATTTTTCACCGGACTCTTTGATTGGTAGCAAATGTAGTGCGACTGTCCTAAATAACAAATGGATTCTGACATCAGCGCATTGCTTCTTTTTAGATTATGGTAGAATACACGAATTGCATGTAAAGGTCCTGAAGAATCCGAAGAAACTAGATGCGATACTTGGAGAATCAACACGAAGTAATATATTTATTCACAAGGGTTACGAGAACTTACCTGAAAACGACATAGCATTAGTGAAAACGAAAGATCCAATGCCCCTTTCGAAGTATTTGGTTCCCGTTATACTGAATATTAAACGGATACATCCTAGAGATATAATTACTGCTACTATTGCGGGATATGGCGAAGCGAATCCAGGTGAATCGGTCCCAAGAAAAGGATCAGTGAACGTGTATGTCTGTGACGAATCTCAAGGAAGTCAATTGCTGTGCTCCAACGGACTAGCTTTACTAGGGAGAGGTGATTCAGGTGGCCCCTTGCTGGCACCACATGGGATCCAAATCGGAATCAATTCTGCAAGCTCATGTTTGAGTGATTCTCACTGTACTGATATTTATGTCGATGTTTCATACTATGCAAATTGGATCAAAAAATTAACTTATCCTAGTAAGGTTTATTTTAATAGTTAGTTTGCACTTTAGATACATGTACTAAGAATTTTTGCAAGTTTATTCTACTTTGAAAATCTAGAACGTACAATTAAAATACATAATATTGTAGGTTTCTTTTCATTGGCATGAGAGTTACAAAATAGGTTTTTTTGATTTTTTTTAACAAGTAGGTACTTACAAGCTTTTAATGGGTTACCGTAAGAGACTTCTCCGATTTAAGTACAAAATTTCATTTCAATCAACCTATTTTCTGAGGAGTTCCGTTCTCCATCATCAAATCAGCTCGTCACCATATTTTTTAATTTTAGATGATACTTGATCTACAAACCGAGTTTCAACTCAATCGGCCTATTTTCTGAGGAGTTCCATTGAACAGCGCCTAACTCCATCATCACATCAGCTAACTGTGACCATAATAGTGCAATATCATCGAAGACTCATAAGTGTACAAAAATTCAGCTCAATCAGACAACAGGAAGTGGGTCAAATTAAGCTTGCAAGATTTGACCCGGACAAACATACATACAGATGATGCAAAGATTTTAAAAACATTGTCGCCGAATCATCTTGTTTATAGACAGACTAGTGTACCTAGTATGTCTATAAACAAGATGATTCGGTGATGATTTGTATATTATTAGTCTTAGTAACAGTCTCTTGCACTAACAAACAACTACTCATTCGTTATATTCAGTGAAGCCTGTAGACATCCAACTAAATTAGCATTTTAATTGAATTCACTGGCCAAATTATTTCAGTTTGTTTTAACTTGATTTTGCATTCCATTAAAAATTGGACTGTACGACAAAATTTTGATTATCTGGGATGATCGCGTGAAAGTGGAAATTGAAACTGTCTCATGTGTGTTAAATGTAAACTGTTTATAAATAACATCCCAGAAGATTTGTTGATGTAGGTACTTGTTTTAATTAAATGTAAAAAAAACTGTCTTAGGTACTTAATTAAGTCAATTCTGATTACCTACTCAACAATTTTTTTATCTGTAAAGTATGCGTTCTCTGTAGTTAATATATCTGTATAATATCCAAATACATGTTATTTTAAAAAACATTATTACAAAATCGTGTTGTAACAATTAACATACAATACTATAAAATAATTTTAAAAATGTTTTATTTAAAACCCTCTTTCCCAAAAAATCTACAAAAGCAGCGTAAATACTCAGTGATGCTCTACTAAATGTTTATTTAGGACGAAATTCGTTGTTCTCAAGCTGTGACAATTTATTAAAGTAGGATTTATTTCAACATATTTCAGACAGTTTCTCCATACTTGGTAGAAGATAGTCCTTGTATTCATCCATCAAGAAGTTATTAAAAACTTTTTAAATTACCTACATTCATATACAATTTTAGTACCAGCCTACGCTATTATAATAAATAGTCAAAAATCTATCAACCTCATCATTTGATAGCACAAAGCTCTACTATTACTAAACTGCGCGTTCAGTCAGTCGCGGGTAGAAAGCGCACAGACCGCACGCGTCAACGAACTGAAAACTTCACGAAATCGGAAAGTGAAAATGGTGAAGTGATTATTCTAGTGTTCATTCTCTCATCACAATGTACTAATTCAATTTCAAAAGGATTTACTCCAGTTTGTGTTGCGGTAAGTTTCAAACTTTGAGAGAGTACTAAAAGTTTTATTGAGCTGTCAAATGCTTGTCGCTTGTCGAAATAGCTTGGTTGATTGAAAAGGACTCTTGTCAATTTAAAATATTTAAATTCTGTGGAAAGGTACCAATATCATAATCGACACCAACATCATAGTCGACCTGAAAGAAATACTCTTATAACTAACCAATTACCTATATTGATTAGAATCTTTTTTGGTCCTAATAATTATATTTAAACGCTTAACTAAAACTAATAAATGAATTCTCGTTTCCATGCAAAACAAAATGACTAACTTTGTTTATGAATATTCAGATGTCGAAGTACAAGGCTACAGCTACTAACGTGGCTACTCATGGTTTGTCCCAATTGTCCCTGACTAAATGTAATAAGTATTATATTAAAAGTGAAAATAAAATTGACTACGTTGTTGGACTACTTAGAAAAAATTACAAGGTTTCTCTAGTTTATAATTGGTAAATTTTTCTTATCGGTTCCCAATTGACAGAGATATCAACAAACATACATAAAATGACATAAAACCTCCTTTATGTCGGTTAAAAAATCATGGCAACACTAATTCATAATTCATTTATTGCTTGTGAACCTAGGTTACAGAGTAGATGGTATTATTAAAACTAAGAATCTCTAGATCCTGCTGATTAGCATACAAACATAATTTTACAAAGTCAATATTAGATAAAAAAAAAAAAAAAAGATGTCAAAAGAAAAAATCATTAAATTAAATTAGCATAAAATGTCAAAATGTAATATAAATTAGTATTAGCATTATTAGTATTAAAATTAAATCTACTATGAGTACCTACTCTACACAATCAGTAATATTACGGTCGTCAAGATATTCTTTTACAGTATAATAGGCTTTATTTATTAAGATCTGATGTAGGCGAGTCTTGAATTCAGCAATAGGTAGGGTACGAACAGATTTTGGTATTTGATTGTATATGGTTGGTGCCATGCAAAAAACACTCTTACGGAACAGCTGTGTTTTGCATGTCACATGACGCATTTTGCCCTCGGAGCGACTTCCCACTGCAAACCACTCAAACTGATCACTATTATTTTTGACATAAATGGCTAATTCATAAATGTACAATGATGGAAATGTGAGTAGCTTGAGCTTAATAAAGTGGTCTTTACAGGTGTCTCTCCTTTGAAGTCCACACATTGCTCTCAAACAACGTTTCTGCGCTTTGAATATTTTAAGATTGTGTGATGAATTCCCCCAGAATAAAATGCCATATCGCAAAATCGATGATACATGGCCGTGATAGGCCATAAGTAAGGTTGATTGGTTAGATACTTTACTTAATTTAAAAAGGGCATATGAAAATTGTTTCAATCGTTTACTGATGTTGTCAATATGTAATTTCCAGTTTAATTTTTGATCAATAGTAAGTCCTAAGAATTTTGTAAAATTAACTTCATTGACTTGAGTATTACCATAATTTATATTAATGTCAGAATCAGTTGTATGTCGTTGCCTAAAATTCATGATATATGTCTTGGATAGATTTATTTTTAAATTATTTGATGATAGCCATTCAATAATTGATGTCAAAGTTGTATTTATGTCAGATTCAAAATTGTGTGATTTATCATTAATAAATAGAATGGTACTATCGTCAGCAAATAAAGTCATGGACTGTAAGCAATGACAGCAAATAAAGTCACTGCCCTATATATAGATATATATGTATGTAGATACTAGTTAGGCTCTTCCAATGATATTAAATAAACTATACGTTATGTTCTTATTGAAGTTTAAAATTCACACGTGACTGTCACTGACAAAAACGTAGCTCTGTTTGACTCAAACTGAAGTTAAAACTGTGCTAATAAGACTGTTTCGATTCTTCAATTTCCACTTGCTTGTAACATAATATCTATATTTTTTAACAGCATAAGGCTCTACTTAATTTTCTGTACAAAACTGTTAAAAAACAAACAAACAGTTCATATACCACACTAAACTGTTTGTTCGAATGAATGACTGAAAATACTTCAGTCTCTCTAGACTGAACGATTCTCCTTCATTAATTCTATACTTTATTCAGTCTCAGAACATAGGCCAAGGTTACATACAGAACTTGCAAGTTTCTGTGTCTCAAGCAGATCTCTTTGTAACTTGCTCCAACTAAATACGTACAACACTTCCTGTAATTATCCCTTTGATAGTTTGTGATAGCGAGCTAGTGTTACCACTAGCTTACTAAAAGCTTTCTAGCACTTGACATGAGTAATAACTAGACCATGCTTGTTAATAAATCTGTAGTGTCAATCATTGACATTTGAGTATTGAGGTCTATAATAAAACTTGGTAAAAACCGATCTATCAATGTCTGAAACCCATATCAAGTAACCCAATCACTTTATCGTGTTGTCCAATTTCCTATTCTATGTCATGCAAGCTTTCATCAAAGAATTTTCTGAAGTAGCTTTTCGTATGTTCATATGTGCCTATGAAGTACCTGCCTTGTTATGTCAAGGTATAACACAACACAAATTGTACTACATAAGCTTTCAACAAAACGTTGCCAATTAATCTGATTATAAGTGAGTTATCCAGTGTTATTATAATGTAAAACTGAATATTCTAATAGGTATTCAAAAACAAAACGTAATAAAATAGTGCGCTTTAATTATAAACTTCAAAGATATAATGCTTCTCTGGAGAACACGTGCTAGTTAAAAGTTTACGCCGAAGTTGAATGAAGTTGAACAACATTAAAATTATTTTATTACGTTTGTGGTAGATTGTTGCTATCGTAAACAAGTTAAGCCATCCGAGGATTGTTGCCGACGATCTTTATGTAGATCAAACTGATTCATATCACAATTTTTGTGTACTACGGGTGGCGCGATGGCCTGGACGCCTTTAGGAAGAATGGGGGAAAACTGCAGAAAATCGCGAAGTGTGGAAAGTGTCGGGGGAGGCCTTAGCCCAGCAGTGGGGCAGTATTATATTAAGTATCTATAAGCTATTAAAAAAGGGATACTGTTCTTACTTTTATTTTAATTTGGTACTGTAGGTACTAACTTTACTATCCAGTCCAGTTATTTTTGCGGCCAAAAGGTAATTAGTTTGATATGCTAATGGAACCTTTACGTTGTGTACAGTACACTGTAGGTACTCGAGATATCGAAGAGTGTAAAGGCTCAATTCTGCAAATTGCTACCCTTCAGCGTTTTGCTAATGAACAGGTATCGAGTTGTGGGGAATCGATTTCCAGTTTTCAATTTGCTATCAATTTTAATTGAATTTTATGTATTTGTCGGCTTGGAAATGATAGCACCGGTGCTATCATAAGAATAAAGGTTTTGCACCAAAACTTAAATCATCAGTTTGGCTGACGGAGCCTAAACTGTTTTATTCGTTACCTAGCTAATTTGGGACAAAAGTTTGTATGATCTAAAAAAAATATTATTGGGGCTGGGTGTTTTCAATGATTATAATATGTACCTATGTAAGTATTCAAAGAATAAGTAGTAGGTATTTAAGTATATCAGTCATATTATACTGACCGTGTTGGCCGACCTACCTCGACTTTCAATCCGAAGGTTGTGGGTTCGAATCCCGGCCATGCTGTGCTCTAAACGGTGGGAAAACATCGTGAGGAAACAAGTTAGTGTTCTCATAGGTGGCGATGGGCTTGCAACCTGTCACGTATGGAATACTAACTTCAGCAAGATGTGAGCATTTATCAAATATGTGTTTAGACATGCCTCTGACTACCCACCCTTAGACATCTTCAAAGGATCTGGAATAAGTAACATAAAAAAATCTGAGAGAATGTCTACCGCACTTTGACGATACAGTCGTGAACCTGTTTACGTATAATACAATTTAAGCTTTGCTGACTTTGTGGACAGATGGTGGTGTGTAATATCCAGCAATATCTATTTGATTTATTTACATGATTTTCACAAGAATAGTGATTCCTTGTATACGCTTGTTATCGATCGTCGGATAGCGTGCGGCTCGGTCACTCGCCCTACACACAAATATCGATTTTGCCACAAACATTTTGACGACTTTTGTTGCTAAGTCAATGCTTTAGATTTCGTGATATTATTCTGTGTTATTATTATGGGTTTTGAGAGCTGGCATATTTTGCCATTCAGGAAAGAACTGCAAACATCTTGATGCGCATAAATTTTAGTACTTATATGATGGATATAGTCAAAGGAAGTTACTTTTTTGTGAGTTATATAGAATATATACTCGGGTTTACTCTGCTCTGAAAGTAATCCGTTGCTGAAACAATCAATAAAAGTTATTGTTCATTCCACTGCCATATCCCAAATATTTTTGCGAAACAAGAACTTGCCGTAGAATGCTTGTTAACGGGACTTATTCCGGGAAGTAGAATTTGACGACGAACCAATATTCCTGTCGTAAAAGTTTTGATGTCAGATACATGCATTTTTTCCGTATATTCCCATAACGCATGTTGGCATAACTAGAGCTCATGTCCCGGCCTTGCATCAATTGGGTTTAATGCGTCTGAAGCTTAAAACCAAACACTGGCGTATTAGATGTGAAGAAAAAACAGCGAGGAAACCAGTTAGTGTTCTTATAGGCGGCGATGGGTTTGCAACCTGTCACGTATGGAATACTAGCTTCTGCAAGATGTGGGCATGTATCAAATACGCGTTTGGATATGCCTCTGACTACCCCGGGTAGTCTACCCCCTTAGACATCTTCAAAGGATCTGGAATAAGTAAGATCTGAGAGAATGTCTAACGCACCTTGGGGGATACAGTCGTTAACCTGTTTACGTTTTTACTACAACATTCAGTTCAGTCAGTGAGTGTAAGCGCAGACCCCCCACCGCTCTGCATAACTGAATAGTCTATTAAAGTTGTAAAGGCCTAAGCTTTTGTAAAGGTGACTTTTACAGGATCTGATGAAGAACTATGGAAACGGGGCTTCCAAACTAACATTTCACGGTTTGGATAACTGCTTGCAGGTCTCACATACTCTCGTAAACTGTCGGTGACACATCGTTGATCACGTTCGCGCCTCATTTGTTTGTGTGGCCGAAACAGATGAGGTCAACTCAGAATACAGCAATTTGTTAACCGAATCAGCTCTTTCGCGAGCATTTACTCGTAGTTAAGTAAGCTACGTGTTAGCAGTGACTGCTTATCCCATAAATTCATAAGATAGTGAATGTTTACAGATCTGAGCTTGCGGATAAAGGCGTGAAACTTTTACAGTGTATTGTATATAGTTTATCCATTTTATCAAAATAACACCATACACATAAAAACACGTAGATGTGTTTTGGTACTTTGCATATTATGTTCATTCTCCTATAATATACACGGATAAACCGTCCATATTTTATATACAAAGCGTTAATTTGTAACTAGAGTTACAAGTCCGAAATATGATCACATATTTTATGTAAAAGCCGGCCGTTTACGCAGGACGTGAGCTCGCGATTGGGTCCTACTGATAGCCGCTATAAATATAGAGCATTCATAAAGGGACGGATCACCGTACGCGTCCCATGTCATAAAGGTTTATTATCTGTTCGGTTTGCCCAGGAAATAGCCACTGCCTTCAATAAATTCAACTTAGACAGTTCCATTAATTTTCATAACACATTCATTCTTCTTCTACGAGTAGGTACTTACAGTAGTTTTAGGACATAACAAAAAGCTAATTTTATTTCAAAACATTCAGTAGCCAGGAAGGCAAACCATGCATTTGTTTCATTTAACTGTTGCTATTTTTTGTTGTCCTATACCTAAAACCACAAATTACGAGGTTACTGCAGCGCCTGCTTATTTTCACACGCAACGCAACGTTTACTTGTGCTAAGTTGGTTAGCGCAGGCCATTTTATTGGCAATTAATTATATAATGTTAAAGTAAATATGTTAGAAATAGATACAACACTTATCGTTATAAAAGCTGTACAATAAATGCTGCAGAACATCTAAACATCTAAGAACATACTTTTTCATCACAAGACACAAAGAACAAAAGTCACGTACAACACGTTGATTAATCACTAGAGTCTGCTTGTTCTTCTCATGAATCTGCTAAATAAATCACAGTTTCTTTGTCGTAAATGATGAATCGCGTGTACTGGCAGCAACCATTTTGTTTCTCCCATTCATGCTGAATTAATGCGCCAAATGGGGCAAAGGTAAGTTTCGCTTCAAGAGTCGGGCCTTTCGTTTTGTTCTGTTGTGGGTTTCCTAGTCTGTGACGTTGGCTCACGGCCGTTAGTTAATGGCCGTGCTAGTATTTATTTATATACCTACTATCATTCTATAATGATAGTAGGTAAATAAATACTAACGGCCTAAAGTTATTGAGTGTAAACTGTCAAAATGAATGGTTATTTTTAGTTTATTCCGAGGAATAACTTTATGACACGTTTATTGGTAAGGCTGTAAGACGCCAACCCCACATAAGAGAAGGCTATCCTTCTCTTATGTGGGATTGGCACAACAGGTTTAACGCTTCCACTCTGCTGAATACGTAATTTATAGAGGAAACTTTCTATGTAAGTGCCTACCAATTTAATGTAAACCAGCTTTCGATCTTATTGCGGAGTCAATACCACAAGGATTTTTATTCTGAGAGCCGCCGGTCGACGGCATCTTAGAAAACAAAAACAGGGAGTAGTAGTTCAAAAGCTGTTACGTAACATTGTGTGGAAAGGTTTAATTCTATACTATACTCGTAAGTATACAATAGTTTTGTATTATTTTTTTATTTTTCTGCAAACAATGATTTTGACATCGTTTTATTATTAGTTTGGGAAATAAAGCTGTTGAGTAAAGAGCTTAAAGGCACTACTAGAAAGCCACGAAACATTTATCTAAGCTTTCTACAATTTTGTGTCGGTTTGTCTATAGGTTCTTCACGGTATTGGTCGCGAAGGAACAGGAGTAGAATCACCTAGTTTTAAGACGTTTCAAAGTGATCCCAGCGGTCCTACTGAATAAATGCTTTTTGACTTTTGACTTTTGTACATATTTTCTCAACAAATAAATGTTTGTGAATAGGTACCTATATTAAAAAGTGAACCGAGATTGTCTACCACGTCTTGTAGTCGTGGTAATTTTTTTTTTGTTTAGATCAATCATGCCGCAACGCTCCAGAATTGGTATGGATAGATTACCGAATAACATAGAATACATAGGGAAATACAGCATCCATTCGATTTGTTTTGATTTGATTCAACATTCAATTTGTTCAACCCACAAAGTAGATTACTAACCATTGGGTATTGCTACTGAGGGATATAAATTCCAGGCGAAATCTCAGGTACTGCACTATTTCTGCATAAAAAAAATCACATCTGTATCCAAGGCATGGTAGACAACTAATCAGATGAAGTTACTCAAGATCCTAGATGTCTACGTTGGAACCAAAAATTTACCTGTCTTTACGTTGTCTGTCCCTGTTAAAACCTAATAAACAGTGCTTTAACTTTCAACTACACAACACATATATTTAATTTTAATGCGGTTTTTATCAATAGAGGAGGAAAGTTTATAGGCATAGTTGAATATAGTCCTGTGTCAATACTTAGGTATACCTATTAAAATCTTGATACCTTAAGGAGCGGCTTGTTTGTAGCCTTGTTGGTTTGAGTCTTGTTTCCTAAATAAACCAAACTAAACTAAAGCTGAAATACGTCAATAGTGACTGCAGCGCTGAAATGGGATCAGTTTCTCGGTCCCGTTTCACGCATCAGCTGTTGTGTTAGACAAACTCGTGACGTCAGCGCCGTGACGTCATCCCGCGGCAGACACTAAGTTAAGTTTAAGGTTTAAGTGCCTGTAAGTGACGGAGGTAACTTGGAAATTCTTTGACAGCCTTTGGGCAACCGACATCAATTTAAGGACGTGGGTAAATAAGAGGTGTAAAAATGTATCTCGTTATACGTAAAATGTAATTCGTAATTCTTCTCACAATCTGCTTGATCTGTTGGTTATTTTTAATTTTTCCATATTCATTATTAAAGTATGATTATAAAAGTCTCCCGAACTTTCAAAATTCACTCCATGTGGCAGCTGCTCTTATCATAAATACTCAAAAATACAAATATAAAGAGGTAACGTTTTTGCGTGTTCGTCGGAGGAACCCGAATTTAAAACAGTCATATAAATAATAAATATTCATAAAACTCTCCCAGGCGGTGTGTTGTTTCGGCTAACTTGCTGTTCCTATAATGAAGTATTGGGAATCTGTCCAAAGCAATAGCTTTAATAGCGTAAACAGTCGACTGTTTACCGATAGTCGGATCACGCAAAGAACCGTTTAGTTTAGCTACAACAACGCTAGCACGGAGAACCTAACTACAATTTTGATCTTTCGATTTGGAGGTGATTTTCAAAGAATATTGAATTTTCTAAAAGAGTCTACCGTGCCTTGAAGATAAATAATATAAGAGTAAATAGGTTCCTTCTAGGAAAGCATGTTCCATCTTAGACCTCACTACTGCTTAACATCAGGCAGAGGGAGGTCAAATGCTGACCTACTTAATTAAAAAAAAAAAAAAAAAAGATGCAGTTGTAAGCGTAACTTTATTTTTCAGATTAATACTTCACGACAAAGCAGTCACCTTAATCTGTGAATCGTTGACCGTAACCTTCACCAGGTTAACGTACCTTATACCTAGCAGTAAAGACTCTAGTTAAGTAACGCACACACGCGTCTTGGAAGATAGTGTTAAGAAAGTATTGCACTGCACAGGTCACAAATGTATAATGTACATTTCGATAATAATCGATAATAAAATAAATAAATAAATAATGCTGGACATTTTTCACACAGCATCATCTAGCCCCAAACTAAGCAAAGCTTGTACTATGGGAACCAGATAACTGATATACTACTTATATACTTTTCGTTTGTAAATACATACATATTATACATAGAAACACCCAGACCCGAGACAAATATCTGTAGGTTATACAAACATTTGTCCCGCGGCGGGGATCGAACCCGCAACCTTCTGCGTCGCAGGCAGACCTTCGCCCACTGCGCCACAGAGGTCGTCAACAAAAATATCTCATCTCAGTTTCTATAAAAAACTCCATCAGAGTTGGGATCATGAAATTTCAATCTTGGGCTTTCAAAAAAGCCATGGTTACGACTACGTATAAAATATGTAGAAATCTTTAAGCTAAACAATACGTGATACGTAACACTTAGGCTCAAGCATCATTGTGTTACGACTGTTTTGGATTTGTTGTACGAGTATTTACCTAATTAACAAAGTACATAAACCCGCGTTAGACCGTCTAAACTTTCGCAAAATATAAACAAAGTTGTTTTTTAATTAACTTTGTTAACAGGTGCTGCTTATCTCGCTGTGTTTTTAACTTTTAACGGGCTCTTGGTAAAGCCAGTATTAAGGGGGTTGTATATTAGAGCAAGGTTAAGAGGAACAAACAGGCTAAATGGCAAAAATCAAAGTAAAATGAGTAATGAAGCTTGCGCACAAAAAATCGTATCACAGTGCCTTTTCACGGCTTCGTTTTTTTATCTGCGAAAGAAGAGAGTTAATAGGCATCTTCTGGGTAAGCTCGCTCTATCGTAGACCTCATTCTTGCCTGTGTAAGTTTCGAGGTCAAGAGCTGACCCATACATCATAAAAAAAAAGATTTCATGGATTTTTTTAGAAAGTTCATAAACATTGATGTTTTTAAACTTCTATAGCTTTAGGATCCACAAGTTAACAGCCAGAAACTTGGCACATAGGTACTTATGCATTTGCCTTGCACTATACGGTGCCATAATAAAAAATAATGAACTAAAATTCTTACATTATTTTATTCGAATACTAAACGATTTTTCTTGGTATGTTTTACTTGTTAGGCTTGTGTTTAATAATTTGAGCGTTGTGTTTTATAATTAATTTTCCACAGCAAAAAATTTGGTCGTAAAAATTCTTCTGGTTTACTTAAAAACTTAACTAGTAAACTTTCTGTTTTAAAATAACTAAGAATAAAAACTTAGAAAACTGCTTACATAAAGGTAAGATGTCGTAACTTTTATTTATCTGGACGTGTCGTGTAAAATATTAGAAAAGTGTATTACTCCAAGCAAGACCATTGCAGTCTCATTCATAATAAAGATATCTGCAGAAAAGTTTCCACAAGAACATGAACTTTTTACGAAATCTTCTTCCGTAAAGACATAGGACAGGTACACATTGGTTGTAAATATTTAACATCGGGTCATAAAATGGAATACGGCTGAGACACACGTGCATAACAACCTTGGTTTATGTGATGCTCCATTTAAGGTAGCTGGTTCACTTTTAGCTTTTACACATAGATTGTTTCTCGGGAAGCAACTTATACTTACTGAGACGGTGAAGCGGTTGTGGTATAGCTTGCTTACTTGTTTTAGATAGTTCGTGGAAGATAAACGACTCTACGTGGTATGAAAACCGACCGCAAGTGGCAACTTAGAGAAAAAATACATTTATTTAGGGTCCCTGGGATCACTGAGAATATCAGAGAGAGTGTGACAAACAAAGTGATGCAACTCATCTCCACGACTAATACCGTGAAGAACGAGGACAATAAAAACGCGTTGGCACTTAGCTTTCTTTTAGGCTATCCATCCTAAAACAATTTCTTTTTCGAAGCCTCAGTCTGCTTTTTTTAGTCAAAGACATCAGCTTAATCTTCGTTCCAGAGGAGACAAAATGTTCACTGACACTGTTTTGTGGATTAGTGCCAATTTACTCACACAGAGACGGCGTAGCATTCGAGTCTTCAACAGAAAATGGGGCTCTAATGAACGTGTGGGTGTTTGCTTTGTACTTAGATAATATGCGCATTTATCTCAAGTTTAAGATGGTGTGATCCTTTATTTATTCTAAAATTTCTAAGGACTTTCAATGTTTTGACGCCTTTTGGCTGAACCAATTCGAATAAAACTAAGGCCTATGTTGTTGTCGTTTACGGACATTATCATTTTACATTTTTTCGCGCCTTGGAGTTCCATTATAGTTTTGTTTCATTACTTTTGTTTTTGTTTTGGGTTACTTATTTTTGTGTTCTTTAAATATTTATTGAGGTGCTCAGCTGTTCTAAGTAGGTCGGGTTTACGCCTTACACCCCACGCAGCCTAAATCCCCCATAACTTAACTTTATATTGAATAACATCCTTGGTAAAATATGGTATAGCTTTTGTTATGAATAACATTTTTGTTTCAAACACAAACATTAATAGTATTAATATTTAATAGGCTTTAAAAAGGCGGTCTGTAGGCTGTTGTCAATAATCAAACACGGTTTTGGCTAGTTCAAAGCAATTAGATAAGAATTTCTTTTATTTGAGGCATATTGAGTTGGTCAGTTTCTGATATAGTGTCTTATGCAGTAGTTACCTAAATAAATATCAATGTACTTATTATATCATTCTTGAATGAAGTCCCTTCAGTGGATTTGATTAGTGGATCGGAGTGGAATATGGCTTTCAATCTGAATACTTATGAATAAAGCGCTGTAAAGTTTCTACAAGTACAACACGCGTGGTCTTTTCTAAAAATTCCTCTTTTGCATTTAACTGTTCTTAGAATTTATTTATTGACTTTTATACAGAATTCAGTGTCAAGAAACCAGCAAAAAGATTCATCTCTGTTCAAAATAGAAGCGCTCCATTTGTACATGCAAATTCCATTTCATATTCGCATGAAAATACGTTTGCCAATGCTTTCCGTTGCACTCGTTTTAAGCCCGCAATATAATATTCTGCACTGAAACAGAACCTACAAATTTTCAATTGTCTAAAAGCATACAAACAATTTTAGAATCAACTCTAGAGCACTCAAATTAGAAGCTGGCCTAGTTTCAAGCTAAAGTTAGAAAGACGGAGGCTAGGTGTCAAAGTGACCTTTTAAAATTAAGTTACAGTGCCACAAACGTATCTGGACCGGTGACCAAAAGAGGAACTTACGAATTTTACTGAATGCTATAACAACGCCTCTCTCACCGGTCCAGATAAGTTTGTGGCACTGTAGCAACCTCTAATTTCACCTTAGATTATGAGTCAGAAACTGACATGGCAACAGTAATGGACACAAGCTCTGTGCACTTAAATCTTAGATATTATGTACATGAAACGGAACATAACCACAAATAACTAAAGCCATATCTTTCTGCTTTCTAGGAACTAGGTAAGTTATGGATTTTGGACGATTGTCTGCGTACAGTTCATCATTCTGGAAATATTCCATAATATTTGCAAACACGAATTTCCACTGCATGAACTTTTGTATTTCAAAATACGATCGATTATAGCGGGCAATAACCACTGTTAAAGAAATTGCAGAATTTGCTGACTCACCGCCAAATTGATCGGTAACTCTTTTCGGACGATTTAACTCCCTGCTGTTGTGGCATTATTCAGCATTATTGTGCAACGCACACTAACAAATACTTTTGTAACAGGTAACGCACACAGATAACCATCTTTTCGATACTTAGTCCACTAGTAACTTAAAACAAACTCCCTAAAACAGGTACCTACCATATGCTAGTTACCTACCAACGAGTATAATAGAATTATAAGCTACATGAGTTGAATACCTACACATTTTTCCGCTCGTGTTTTCTACTTCGTCCGCTTATAGTAGGTGCGGTGACTTGTTACCCGTGACACATCTTGACCACCCTGATAATTTATTTAGCAACGTAGCGCAGAGTGCTTTTCTGTCAAAAGAATCAGCGCACATACTAAAATATGGACAAGACTAAAGTTAAATATAAAGGAATTTAATTCGAATTCGAATGCCAGAAGTTTTTCTTTAATCAAAATAGCATTTATCAGAGCTTTTGATGAAGACAAAAATGGAGAAGGAACCACACGCATTAAAATATGATTTATCCAAAACCGGAATACCTGCCAAACTTGCAAAATTTTACTTATGCGGAAAACGAACTCGCGCCTCATGCTTGTTGAAAGCTCGACTGTGACAGCCGAGCATAACCAACCGCCATACCAAAGAGGTTTACTTATTTATTTATACTTTATCGCACAAAGAATTATCATACATAAAATCTTAAAAAAGAGAAGTAATGCTAAAGGCGAGCTTAACTCCAAGAAGTTTTACGATAGTAGATAGTATAGTTCTGAGCTTGTTCACTACATACCTATCTCATCTTTTGTTATACCTAAATACAGTGCTTTCTATTCTTCTAAAGGAGACGTACCTATTGTTCAATACGGTATCGAATATCAAAGAAAATAGCTTCTCGCCTACGCCTAGCATTGTTTGATTTTTACCAGCTCCGCTGCTTTTATCCGAACACCTAAATCATTCGAACACTTTTCCAGAGTATGTTTCAGACACTTTTATGTCCCCATCCATAACACATGCACTATTATCTCCGAATGTAAAGCACTTGGTATGCAAGTGTGCTACAAGTCGAGTACATTACGCAAATGAGCCGCAACAGTCACTTTACGAGACACCGACACATATTGTAGATAGCAAGATGAATCGCCAGATAATGGCGTTGGAATAATGCAATAAAGAGGTTGTCACAGGCATGAACTAATGCTCATGCTCATATTATGCAGACATTTTATGATCTTAGTAAGTAGGTAGTTTTTTTTTTCAAGATTTCAACTGAGATAACTGGTTTAGATTGAAATTACTTGAAAAACACCGAGATTGTCTATGATGAAGTTTCGCAAAATTTAAAGGGATTCTTTTTTACTGCTTGATACGTATTTATTAGATAAGTCTCTCCTAATACGAGGCTACAAAATGAAGATTTAATTTAATTGTAGATCAGGATTTTCCTTTCCACAGAGACCGACGAAATTTATATCCAGGTCATTATAAGTTGGGTAACGAACACTTGAACCGCCAGCAGCAGTGCCCGATTAGATAATATTAATGGAATCCACTAAAATATTGCCGAGTAGGTACGATTTCTAAAGTGCATTGTGGTGAAGTTGCTAACATTATATTTAACTCGCTTTCGCTCGCAGCTACGCGTTGCCTCAACATTTCCACATTCAATATTTATTAATTACGTATGATTATGATCTAATTTATAAAAGCAAGGCAACCATAATTTTAACGTAGAACAAAACCTTTTAAAGGGAAGTACCAAGTAGGTACCTTAATTGAGTTAGGCACAGCATTATATATTTTGCCACACATTGAATAGCTGCTGTTCCGGTACACAACAATTGATAAATAAGTAAATAAATAAATAATAATAATAAAAATAAAGAACAACTTATACTAGGAACTAGTGTAGTAGATGTGTAGGTTGTAGCAAATTCTTTGCCAACTTTTCAGAGAAACATGCGTCATTTTAAGTGGAAGTAAAAGAAATGTTTAAAGTAGTTATTGCTAAAAGCCTCCATCATTCATGGATACCCAAATGCTTTAAAATACCTACCTACTTTACGAGTTTATGAACTGATATTAGCATTGTAAATTAGGTTGCTAAGCCTAGTCGCTCGTGAACTTTACTTTTACTGTCTTTAATTTATCAAACAAAATTAATAATAACCTTATCGTATACGCTTACAAAACAGCCAACTAGCCCCTATTCAATGTTTAGGCTGTGTTATAAACTTGGGAACAATTTCAGGCATGAACGCCCGCGCTATTCCAAGTAACTTACACGATGCCGTTCTGGCATACCGTTCTTGCCTCTGGCCACAGAATATTAGCTCTTGCTTCGTCGAGTTTAAGAAAGCAAGAGGCAAGAATGGTATGCCAGAATGGCATCGTGTAAACGGCATCTACGCTAACAATACGCGCCCAAACACTCAACTTGTAGCGTAACAATGCAAATGTAGGGGAATACATATTTGGATATTATTCATATGTTAGTAATAGGCAATTTGAACTTTACAACCAGCAGTAATAATTTAAGATTACTGCCCAAATAGTTCGGACCAAATCTGCTCTACGCTAAGTTCGTATAAGTCAGTGGCCCACTCTTGTGACGGACTTTTAGGCCGCCTAGGACCCCTCGCAGATTACAGACTTTTCTGTCGGCCGATGGTTTGGTCGGGCTCGTGATGAGTATGGAGACGTACGTGAGTGCGCACACTGCAACGATCCTTTTCCATACTGAGTTTTTTTTTTCCGACTGAACTGTCGGCCTATGGAAAGTCTGTAGTCTGCGAGAGGTCTAAATGCCTGCTCTATGCTGAATACCTATCAAGCACGATGCGCTTAACGATGTCAAAGACAGCATTGACCTAGGCAATGCGGTTAACGATCCAAGGAGGAGGAGGAAGCCGAAATAGTTTATTTACAGCTGAATATCCCATAGGATGAAGACATCTTCCACATGTTTTATATTCTGTTCAAGATAATAGTTGGCCAGTTTGTGAATTGTGAGATGCATGATATTCTCGCCTTGAGTCAAATCAAATCATTTCAGAGTTTAAAGGGAAACTCCATCCTGAAAGGAATAGAACCCTTCAGTGAAACGTGTGTAGAAGGGTACACACGTATTTCAGCCCTTAGTTTTCAGTTGGATTTATCGCGGTACCAGTCACCAAATTATAGAGGTTCGTCTCAATCCTCCATAAACATGATTGTGCCATAAATAGCCAGCTAATAGGTACCCAGTGCTGTTAACTTTTATTTCAGAACAATACAAAGTTCGATAGAATAGTTTGCCAATGAATATTATCAAACTCTTGTTTCATTTAATTTTTCGTTGTCACTTTATTTTTTAAACATTTAGTTGGTCTGTTTTTTGTTTCTTTTGTGTAAGTATTTTCATACATAACTCCTGGTGGGAAATGGGCCAGGACTGAGATGGGTGAAAGAATATACCTCCCGCATATCCTTTCACCCATCTTAGCCCAGAAGTGGAAAAATATAGGTTGAAAATATAGTAATAGTAATCACTCTTTTATCATCAAATACCTAGATAAGGTATTATTACCTACAAAACTTACATGAGTTGGTGACATTCCCAACTTGAACAAGTACCAACACTGATAACAATCAGAGCTGAAATTCGAGCTTTGTGTCTGCCAAATTGTCGTAGTCATGCAATAGCGTGAACCATACCTATGCTATACAAAGGTATACGTTTATCCCAAGAAGGTACCCATACCTATAATAGGTACCGCGGGACGCAGCTAGTAAATAAAATCCTAGCTTAGATTCTGAAATATCGCATATCGGTATCAATTTACCATAGAAATCAATACGTTTTGAGAAGTCTTCATCTTATCTTGAATGGTAGATCGGAACCTATGGGTCTATAAGATCATTTTCCTACGGTCTCAGAGAATACAGGCCCAGCAAAAAAAATAAACTTTACATTTCTTGTTTAGAAGATACGATCAGATAAAGAATCAATTAAAAAACAGTTGTGATGGTGAATAAATACCTAATTGAAATCTCATACATTTTTATTATATCAATAACAAAACGTTGTGCGAGTGCCGAGTCTTATTAAAAGCGAACTACGAAATGAAAATACCATCAACTAGCAACTAGATACACATGAGTGCTTTTGAATTTCTCTCTGGTTCTGGGTACTTTGAACGAACTCTGAAACTATTCTGGTTGGTTTCACAACTGCGTTGATTTTGTTAACCGATACAGTTTTTAACTACGATATCATCGTTGAATTCATTTGTATTAAAGTAAAAAGCTCTTAAAAGCTCTCATTATTATAGTTATCACTGACGAGGTATATTACCAGTTTATTTCGATTTCAAATAAGTACCCAAGGTTTCTTAATGGAGTTTGGGTGGATATTACTACATACTCACAGTAATGTGTCATTTAAACCTTATGCCAAAATACTTAAACAACACGTTTTATTCATTACAGTACAGCCATTTTCATGTCCTTGTGCCTCATGTAGATAATTACAGTAAAATTGCCCCATAACAAGGCACTTTAACCCTCTCAAGCTGTGTGATACGGGTCTTTATCAACGCGATACGGCAGGGCCCGGTCGTTGAGACCCGCTCAGGAAATTACGTTTCAACATCGTCTCTCAAACTTCAAGATCTTGAAGGGTGCAGCTGAAAAATTCTTAGGTTGTGAGTCGGAAGTACCGTAGATTTAATATACTTTCTTATGCGCTTAGTATATTGTTGTTATTCCAACATCAGAAACAGTCACTTCATAAACATCATCATTATCATTATCACTCACTGTCGGGTATCGGGCATAGATAGTCTTTCTTTCACTCCTGTAAATTTTTTCAATCAAGTCAGTCCCTGCTCAAGATATTCCACTAAGTCCGCACTCGTAGGTATGGCCAAAAATTTTGAGCCCAATTAACGAGAAGCTTCCTCAACTACAAACAGGATGTAAGACAACGATATTTTTTCAAGCGATGCAGTATTTTCAATGCTATAACTTTGAATTACGTTTTGCAGTAACTTATCTTAATGATAATATTTTAAAACTTGTACGTTTGATTATTTATTTATGATTTACTAGCGAATTGGTGGCCAGAAGACGTTGTCTTGGTTTGTTTGACCCGAAGACTTAGGGTGTCGCAGTTTGTTTATGTACCTATGTGTCGCTCTAAATAGGTAGAGTGAGCGTCATCAATGTCAACCCTTCTAATATGGCGGTATGAATGGCGTGCCTTATGCAGGGGGCTGCCAGCTAGTGACCCGTGTGTACCTATTAATAGGTATGCCTTTCTGTCATCATTTCCTATTTTATCATTTTTTTATTAATTATTAATTTATCCATTCTTAAGAGAATCTGCGGTTAAAAGCTAGTCGCTCAGTATCTCATAGTTAGCATGGCCTCGTAGAAATAAATATGCAATTTTACGACTCCTGGTTACTCGCCAATTCACTGCAAATTATAAATGTTTGCAGTAAAACTCGTCTCAACGCTCTAAAACAAAGTCCAAGAGTTTGCAGATTATAATCATCAAGTTCTCTTTGTTACTGACGATCGTTGCCGGAGGCACCTTAATAACTGCCAGAGAGTGGCTGTAATTTGTAATAATCAACTGTTTTTGGCTGAAGGGCATTAATTTCCGAATCCTTAGCACCTAATATAATGTCCAAACTTTTGGGATTAGTAATCATGTTCGGCGTTTGAAATTGATATAAGTAATTCAAACTTTCATTGATTTGATTACATTGTAAAATGTTAATTACATGAATGTCAAAATTAGAATGTGTACTTTCAAAGGTCTAACACAACCAACATTAACATTTTTGTACCTCCTTCATTGTCTAACGTGGTACCTAGTTTATCTAATTAAAGTTTTTTTTCTGTTATACAGTAAACGTATCTGAACAATCTGATGTGAGGAACGTAAGGGTACGTTTGTATTTTTGTCTATCTCTGTATAGATTCTGGTCTCCTACTTTTTCGAATAGGTATATGATAAAACGTGCCTATATTTCAAATGACCTTATTTTGTTTGATACATAGGATGGGGTAACTAATAAAACAAAATCAGGAGGGTTTTGTATGAAACTCGGTTCCTTCTCCTCACAAACACATGCAAACAGTCGCGTTCATAGAGCTTTTTTTTATTGATGATCTCTACCTACGCTTGTTCACCTGAGGCTTGAAGCTGAATCATTGTAAACTCGCTATTAAAACCTAGCCTCAAGTTTTTACAGCACAGTATAACCCAATATGCAAGAAGCATCAACAATATTCTAAACTAAATAAGTACCTACTTACTTTAAGAGAACAATTTCAAGACCAAAATATCGCTAATATAACCAATCGACCGATCACCACTGATTCTCTGTTTTCGATGAAACTTTCATACTATTTCGATGTGAACAATTGAACATACTTCAAGCTTATTCAGAACATCACGATTCACCATCCGTTTGGGAAGGTACAATTCACATTGACCTACCTTTCTCATTGAAATTCCTTTAGCGTCCTTTTTTGCTCATGAAATCAATAACTTTCTTCTTCTCACCCTCTTGGTAATAGATTTTCTTTGTGAAGGAGTTTCCTTAGTTCACCTAGTTTTTACAATCTATCAAGTTCCTCTGGTAGTCTTTAAACTAGGTGATTCTACTCCCTGGGGGTTACTCCCGTTAGTTTTTTCTATCGTTTGATGAATATTCGGATGCTTCTTACTACGAGCTACATTGTATTCAATCGATAAGACCAACGTTAAAACATGGTCCTAACCTAGGACCAAATATTCCAAACCGAAAATTAGCCCTTGAAGTCAGAAATCGTAGTAAAAAGCATCCGAATATTCATCAAACGAACGAAAATAAACAGGGTAACAGCTAGTTTAATTAATAAGGCATCTCCTAACTATTACTTTGAGTAAATTGATATTTTTGACTATTTTTCAAGCTCTCAATCAAGACATTATAAGCCAGTAAGTATAATATATTACATCCCATATTACTCAGACAACGGACAGCCGTAGTGATTCCCTTGAGTACAATTATCTACCTTACGGGTCAAGCGTTCCAGAACGACTCCGACCTAGACTAGGACTAGTCCGCAGTTTTGCTCACAGTATCCCTGAAAAATTTAATTGAGTTTAATAAAAAATACATACACGTACATACAATGATGTTAAAAAAAAGTACGTGAATGTCGTGGAACACTCGGTTGGAACAAAGCAAATAGTACTTTTCTATACTGGGAATATTATAAACTAGTATAATAAATTAATTATCAATTAGGTATCCTAGAAACGCTCTGCCGTAGGTACTAACAATGTTACAATCTATGGACTGTGTCGCGGCTGCGCATTTCGCGCTGTGACGATTTGACATGTACATGTGTCGTGACGGTAAAATGGGGAACAAAATTTGTTTTCCAACCCAGTCTTTCTTTTCTTCGATACCGTCTGAAAAGGAACTTCGTTCCAATAATATCATTGGGTATATACCTACAAAAAACCGAGCCCCGAGAAAGATTTATGTTTTTGGTTTCAATATCACTGTACTTATCTATAACTACGAGTATATCCTAAGAACTCAGTAAGGTTTTTTTTTTCAGACCAACTTTTTCATTTTTACTAACAATAAATTAAGTTTAATTAAGTGCCTGTGTAGCCGCCTGGATTATAAAATCAAGAGTTCTTTATTTAAAGCTTCTGAAGTTAAAGCCTTCTTCCGGGAACTAATTATAAAACCGAGTTTATTTTTTTAATTATAAGGATGTTTTCTGCTTTTTTGTACAGTTGATAAACAAATACATGAGTTTAAATAGATTTGAAACAATGTTTAAAGATTGAACTAGGTTTAAGCTTTGGTTCGGTAAGTGAATTTAATATTCTGCATTGAAAATAAATGTATTTAACCGGAAGATTAGAAGATAGTTTATCTATGTGCTGAGCCAGCTTACTCCTTCTCAAAGATGATCCAGACTCTACAAGCAGCTGGGTCATTTACCCCCGGTTCTATATTCAACGGACATTCTTAGGAAAGAACTATGACTCCGCTAACAGTTAGCTTTCAAACTTTTGTATGTGGAAACGAGTCATAGCTCTTACCTACGAATGTCCATTGAATATAGAAATCGGGGGTTAAACGCAATGGGTGTGAGAATCTTACAGAATTCTATATTAGAAGTTTATCATTTCTCTGGAGAATCTATCTCGCGCCTAATGCGTCTCCCTGAGCGTCTGTCAACGAGGTTTTTAGTTGATAATAATCATTATTTTACTAAGCACAACGGATCTTTAGCTCTCTAAAGTTAGGTGCAAAAAGACGATTGCGCAGATTTGGTAGAGTAGCGAGATAGCACAATTTTATGTGTCATCAAAAATGCGTTCTGCGCAGCTACTTCAGAGAGCTAAAAAACGATTGTGCGTATTGTACTAACTTATTAGTAAAAACGTCCACGCGGTACAAAGACCTTAGCTTACCACAACCACTAATCTAGAGAGCTCTAAAGTATGACGTCGCCGGCAGCGACTTGGCACATTTTCAAAAGTAATTAGTCCAGCTAATTTAGCGTTTCACCGAGCTTAGCGCTAAACCTTTTTAATTTGCAACTTTATAGTAAACGAGTCCCCAAAGTTGTCCACAGGATATAGGATTAAATTACCCCATTTCTTTATAAAACTAAGGACGATATAATGGCTAAAACTAAAAGTTGGTATAAGTTTAGGATGAGTTGGCAAGGTTAGAAAAGGGGAAGCAGAGAATAGACTGGTACTTCAAATATTGAAGATAAAAAAATTTTGAAGTCTAGTTAAATAACTGCCTTTGTAGGACATCGAGTAATTTAAATATTAAAATATTAATTTATAAGGAACAAACCTATAATAATATTATAATTTTATTAAGTAGGTATAGAAATAAAAATGTATAATTACTTACTGCCCACTCACTCGTAGCATTCGTAGCTAATCGCTACGAGCCTCTACGGAAGTTTGATATTTCAGAAATACCTACGTAGAATTTTAGAGAGCAAAACTAATCAATAAGAGGTCCGTTTTAGCCATTTAGACTCGCACTACAAAAAGGTTCGAATCTAAACTTATGATATAGTGTCTAATATAGCGCACAATTATCGATAAGAGCCGCCATCACGATTTACATATAAACGTCTAAAGCAATCAAGTTGAAAAGTGCCTTTCGTAGTAATATGGGGGCGCATTCGCCGACTTACATGATTTTGGTTCAAAATAATGTGCAATCAATAGGTTGGTCTTCATTGTGTGTGTAATTTTTTTTATCAACAAATAAACATTTTTAATTCTTGGTAGGTGTTAATGCATCGGAGCACTAATGAAACTCCCGAGTTCAAATTGAGGTTTTATTGACCTTCTACAGCGTTTATTGGATATGGGTTACGGGAACAATATGTTCATAGCAAGGTTAGAAATTGAAGTGACTGACGCAAGAACGCCGGTAGGTAAAAAATCTAATGTCCTTTCAAAATTATCATAGCACCACACAACACTTGCTTAACAGTTTATAACAGGCGTTAACAATAGGTAATGGAACGCATTTTAGTTTGAACAAACTTCATAGCAGTGTTTTCAATCTAGTTGAATTCCAAATGTAATTTACAACATCCTAACAAAGGTGAGAGAGTAATACTATATTATTACTTTAGCAGAGTCATTACATGTAAGTGGAAGGTGAAACTGTTACAACTATTTCTACACTAGCGTGCACATGATCACATTGCTTTATTAAACATCAAATTACACTCGTAAATTCAAGTAAGCGAGAGAAGACAGTTAATCTGATATGAATCTCTATATAAAGAGGACGTAAACGTACATTTTAAAACGCAAAAAAATATACTTAACCTTCTGACGACCTCTGTGGCGCAGTGGGCGAAGGTCCGCTTGCAACGCAGAAGGTTGCGGGTTCGATCCCCGCTGCGGGACAAATATTTGTATGAACTACAGATATTTGTCCCGGATTTGGGTGTTTCTATGTATAATATGTATGTATTTACAAACAAAAAGTATATAAGTAGTTTATCAGCCATTCTAGTACCCATAACACAAGCTCTGCTTACTTTGGGGCTAGATGATGCTGTGTGAAAAGTCCAGCGTTATCTATTAACACGATTAATGGGATATTTACCATGATTCAATGTTTTTTGGGGCAGTTGCACACGTTCTTCCGTGTTCATGGCGTGCGCCAAAATAATAGTAGCAAAAAATTAGTTTAAGTACCTACCTACTTTTCTTGTGCATTTGGTCATCATACCTGTTCTCATCTGATTAATTTTATGACAATAATAATGGCTCTTCTAGTTTAAACAAATATACTGGTCCTACTCCGAGGTGATTGAGAACCCAATTTAGTTTTGTGGGAAACCACAGGATCAAGTTGTAATTAAATGTGCTGGAATTCACAGTATTGGGTTAGTTTCGTACTACAAAGTTTTATACACCACCGAAAGAACTGAAAAGCAAAAAATAATAGGTAAACCTTTTTTTATTTACCCGTAAATTTTTAGATTTTGGGGCAGGTCATGTCCCCTGTGACCCCCCCCCTGGGACCGCGCCTGGGTAACTCCCACTGTTGGGTAGGTATAGGCCTCTTCTCTTTCACGCCACTCCTGGTAGTCATGTGCCAGCCGGATCCACTGTTCTCCCACCGCCACATTTTCATGACACCGGTCATGTAAATAATAATGTTTATTTTGAAATAAGTAATACGTACAGTCTAAAATTTCTTAGGAAATAATACAATAAATAAAAATAAGACTTTTAGTCTTATTTTTTGCTTCTCAAGCAATTAAATAAATCCTCAAGCAAAAAGATTAACAAAAGTCGATCACAAACTTCCTGTGAAGCTTAACAAAAGTTTATCACAATCAAATCACACACAGGGTGCGATTTTACTCTTAATTCCAAACCAAATGCTTATTAACGTGCCTTCACATACCAACCCATCTCAATATCGCAATCAATTTCATTTTCAATTCAATCACAAACCAAATAAACTCAAAATTGCTTACCTATCCGGTAGATACCGCACTGACCTAATTGTTTTAGTCGCTGCCCACACACTATACGGATTGATTCCACTCAGATATTTTACTTTTTGTGTAAAATTCTGTGCCAGTACCAATTTCACGAATATTGACTTTTTTGTCAACAACTGAACAAGCCTTTATTTATCTCCATTTTGAAGGAGGGGTTTTGCTCGAATTTTGCTCCTAAATATGCTATGTCAAGTTTCACACAAACCGATCTAGTAATTGAGGCATAATGAGGGTACACAAACTTTCAGTTTTATATTTTATTCGGTGTTAAAGATAGCGTTAGCTGACGATCCTAGATCAATATTCTGATACCTATACCTTCCTCATAACTCCAATCGAGAAAAACTCAGGCCTATACATTTATACTAGATTATTTATACCACGTCAGAAGGCAATCTATGCCTACACTCAACGGGACGCTGCTCTAGTACCTGGGACATTGTTTGAGATGAAATAGGCTTGCCCAGCACCTAAACCATCCTCTCAGCTTAATCAGCCGCCCACAGGAAAGACAACGTGTGATAATACGTGTGGAGCTGACTAAGCTGCGGGTTTCCTCACGATGTTTTCCTACACAGTTAAAAGCTTGTGTTAAAGCGCATATAAATTTTACGAAATCCATTGATGCACGGCCGGGATTCGAACCCACGACCTTCGGATTGAAAGTTGAGGTACAACTTCATTCGACCAATCGAGAAAGCACACATATATTATGTACTCATACTCACCCCATTTCTCAAAAAATATTCTGAGCGTATAAACCTCGTAGCGATGTTCGTTATCCCAGGCCTGGAATATTTTTGTTTTCAGAATTCTAGCGTCAGTTTACAAACACCGCAATACACGTCCATTTATTAATTACTTCGAGCTCAGCATCCGATACAGTCAGTGATGGATTAATCCATTTGCTTTGGCTTCTACTGTCCAATTATTCATGACTCTACCTGCTTTTCCCCGTATTCATTACTCCAGATTAAATTTTTAGCTTTATTACAAGTCTGTCTTGTCTTTATTTTGAAAATAAGACAAGAAAACACGATTTATGAAGGGTGAAAAGTAACTTTTAAGAATCTTCGGGAATACTTTACTTTTCCGGAAAACAAGAACCCTATTTGATGACAACTGCTTGAGCGTGAAGAAGTTTAAATTTTCAAACACGCAACAATAGAGCTAAACTCTCGCATTTATAATACCAAACTAGTATCTAGCATAGTATGTTGCTCAGCTAAATTAAAATTCGTCGCTAAAACATTATCTTTAAAAATGGTAGGTAAACTGCGACTGTGTTCTTGTTGGTTCATTGCAGTACAAACTAAACAGCGCTGCATTGAGCGCTGACTAAGCGGTTTTCCACATGCACACAACATGCAAAGGAAATTGGATGTGGCACTTTGTAATACATTCAAACCCTCTCAGAACCGACCTCCTTGATTTGCTAACAAATATTTGACTGTATGGTTGTTTTTTTAAACAAAATTCTCAGTAAAGTATCTCTATACTACTAACTATTAGGTCTATAATGATATGCTAGTATAGGTACAAGTATGATTTGACTAATAAGACATCACAATTAAAGGATGAGATTTCATGAGCTTAAAAATATATATTTTCAAAGCTATATTAATGCTTTCTATCTATAATCTAATCTTTTCCAAAATATAAAATAGCTTTACGCGTATCTCCTAATCTCCGTAGGTTAGCACACTCGACAGCTGTGCAAGCTAATTGCCTACATGACGCCGGCTTAATTAAACTATTCCTACTCGGATTAGGACGCTGGCAAGCGGAAACCACAAGGGAATACTTGACACAAATACCTACTTAGTACAGAGATGATAAGGTTTTGTAGTAAAATATAAACAAAACAAGTATTGAAAGAAAAAAGTACGTGAGTATCGTGGAACGGTTGGAACTTGGAACGAAGTTTCAACTTTGACATTTGGCATTTGTCAAGTTGTTAGCAACGCTCTTCCGTACTAACAATGTAACAATCTATGGACTGTTTTGCGACTTCGCTCTTATTCCTATGTTTGTGTCGTGACGCAAAAATCTAACACTATTTTTCGTCTAGCCCCCATATGATACCGTTCGAAAAGGAACTTCGTTCCAAAACTACAAAATTAAATACTATTCTTATTCAGTTTGAAGCAACCGCTTCATCATCTCCAAAGGAAGTTAGTAAAATAATTAATTTGTGCATTTTTGGAAAAACATGTAAACTTCTATGAGATTGAGGTCAAAAACTTCAGAACTTAGTTAAGACCATAAAAATTAGAGCGTTTCAGAGAACATTGATTTTATTCAAATTTAAAACCATTTTATTTATGAAGACACGACAATATAGTCAACCTGAAACTTTATACTTACTTTTGTTTTTGACTGTACTGTACTAACTATTCCAAGACACCGTATTTGTAAGTGAATATTTGATAAGTCTAAGATGACCGGAGCCTCTTGAACCAAAGGGCAGAGTGGACGCCTGTAATTCGTGACATGATACATGATATTTTTGGAAAAATATTAGCACAGTTCTACCTACGAGTATATCTACCGATTGAAGTATAATAACTCAATACAGAACTGATACATACAGTATAAAACTTTACTTTCAACTCATATCTTCAATTTCTTCAAAGGATCTAAAAAGGCTTGATGTGGTCGACCAAATGATCGAGATTCGTTTGTTTTTACATGGCATGGCGACCTTCACCAAATAATTTTATAGAAGGAAATACCTTCACAAATAGCTAATATTTTTCTTGCAAAGAAACAATTAATCAACTGTTTCTAAGAAAACATAAATATTGACGTAACTTGATATTATTGACTAGATAGAGAAAACAATAATAAGATTGTAAGCTATTGTAGTATTATTTTCACAATCTTGTTTTTCTACTAGCTTCGCTTCACAGAACTACTTAACGAAGCTTTTAAATGAAAAGGCAGTGTCATTTTTTACAAAACTACTAGAATCAGTTCCATCTAGGATTATTGACGTTACAACATTTACAAATATTTAATTCAATTATCATCTTCTTTTCATATCGCTAGTTCTTTCGAACCAGTGTGTTCGAAAGGATTTTAAGTGCGGCTCAAAGAGACTCGTGCAATAATAATAATGTACAAGAGTTAGGTCAAGCAGTGATGTGACCTACATAACCAGCGACATGCCATTATTCCGACGCTCCGTGGGCTGAATTCTTGGCGTAATTAGAAATTCACTCTCCCAGTTGCAATAAGCTTAATGGAGGGCCTGTGCCTTTGCTTTATGATAAACAGCTCCATCACTCTACCATAAACCCTAGGTATATAACGTTATTATAACCTTGGTACAGTTCCTCTTGATCCTCATTCTTTGTCGTAAGTTGCGTAAAATGAATCGCATAATTTATCCTACATTCGGTTTTATACAAAAGTTATTAGTTGTAAAAAAAATTGTTATTGATAACACGGTAACCAGGTATCAAATCTCACTCAAAAGTATTTCATAATACCAAGGATCAATAAATCGTTGTTGGTGATAATAATGATACTACTTAGTTTATCGAGAACAATCACACTCGATTAATCGAAAATACTCATAGAACAAGCAAAGATATAATATTTTCGTGAGAAGTTTACGAAGAAGTTTAAGAATTACGTTGGTAAAATTAAATCGATACCTACTCGTATCTTTCGGAAACCTAGCCCCTGATTACAGAGGAACACAAAAATTAAGTCTATTGAGACGGCACTTATCAAGGATAAGAAAGAACATTTGAGTGCCTCTCATACCAAACACCATGATTTATTGTGAAGTCAAATAAGTCGAACTTTGGCCAGATACAATACTAGAACGCTACTGTTTACTTTCTTAAATACAAGATACTTAGTTATGAAAAATAGGAAGAAAATTTATTGAAATGATAGGTACGTCCTTCCACACTGAACACTTCAAAAGAGCACAGAGTCTCATTATTTTGTAGCGTTCATGCGTGTATTTTCTCAAGCAAGAACATGAAAGCTTTGAAACTAAGTATAGGTACAGTCACAAGAAGTCAAGATCGGGACTTGGTTACTTATATAATTTGGATAAACTAGTTGGCACGACAGGTCAAAAGTCAATAGTTATCAATATTAATAACTAATTCGCGTACCTGGTGCACTCCTAAGTTTGTAAAATGACTCATGAACTGACAAAATTCATGGGAGTTATGATTTCTAGCTCCATTAGTAAGCCCACTCTGCGGCATTATTATGAATTAATCAATTTGTTTTGGGTCATTGGAAAATTTGGGACCTTATTCATTTTTCATAACCAATAAGTAGTCATTTCAGAAGTGTTTTTTTGTTTCAAACTTAGTTAGCTATCGTGGTTGAGCTGGGTCATCGTTTGTTCAGGCCGTTGTTTCTACGTGTGTAAATTCATGAGGCACGTTTAAAATGCACGCGACTTGCATTGAGAGTAAAGTTTGTAAAGTATTGCTTGGTTTTTACAGCTGTGTTCAAGTAAAAGGAACTTAAGAACTTTGGAAGTCAGTGTCAACACAGAGCATCAGACGAAAAAGAAATTACATTAAGTATCTTAGTATTTGGGAGAAGTATTTTTATATGCAATACCTAGTAATGAAATAGGCACTCTTATGCACTTGGCAAGGCTGGTCATCAGCATAGTCAGCAAGCAAACACCATCATTCATTGTGAAATACCACAAAAGAGAAATAAAAAGCGAACGGTATTGGTACAATATTAAAACAAAAAGTTGCCAAAGTTTGCATAACAAAGATGAAAAGGGGTTCGTGTATCGAAAAGTTTTACGTAAAAACAACTTCTGGTGTGCACATCAAAACTTTTTATAACAAGTTTTAGCGCCATTAAGGCCTATTTCACAAAAGTATAACGTGCGTGACTACTAATAATTTCAGAAACTACCTAGTAGACTAGAAGGTATTTCTCTGAACAAGTGTTCCTGGTGGACTGTAAAAAGAACGGGCTAGATGCGTTGTAAGACTTTGTTGATGAATTTACTCTGTCATTACAAAAACTGTCATTTTAATAAGCTGAAGCTATCTGCAAAGATTACGTAGCAAGAGGTGCTTAGAATAATTTCTTCGCGACGTTACTTTAGAATCGAGAAACTTTACGGATCTCACCGCTATAAAACTGTAATGGAGGTGTTGAGAGAGATAGCCTTAAATGCCTGGAATTTATACGACTGTGTTGAATGTAAGTATTATCCTTTTAAGTGTTTTTATCGACAAAGTTTCCTGAATATTTCAAATATTGCAAAGCTCAAATGGTTGGGCGGGCAATGGCAAGAGACGTGGTGATGGCAGGGTCTGAACAGATCAGTCATAGACGGTACCGTCAGCAACGAAAGTCGATTAACAGTTTGACTTTTTAGAATGGCTTTTGTTTTCATTAGCTAAGAAAAAGTAAACTTTTCTTGGGAAAATATTACGAACCAAGACTTTGTCTTCTCAAGTATTTATCATCATCATGATGTTACGGATTTCGGAAATATTCAGATCGGTGAAACATCAAAGTTATTGACTTTCGTTGCTGACGGCAATACATCAATACATTCAAGTCAAAGTATAGTGGTGATAAATAAAAAGTTAGTCGCGCTACCGTTGCTATGAAAGTTTTGTAATAGGTATCTAGGTACTATTTTACTTATTTTTAGTTCTAAGACGTGATTGTAAAATTGTAAAATGTTGTATGTGTAAGTAGTACCATATGATTTGTGGTAGTACCTATCTATAGTTACACACTCAAAAGACAAATATGGTTACTGACAATCCTAAGAGGCGTCTGTTTAACTGCCTTTTAAAATCAGGAAAAGCATTTGTACCGCATTGGCCTTGCTTTATATTTTTAGGACAACCTTATTTGTTCTGGCTTGCTTTCAGCTCGTTTGATAAAGGTAAGCAAACAGAGCCGACTGACAGTCTAGGAACAAGAGGGGGACATTTTGATTATGATGTGTAAAAAAAAATGTATTAATAAAAATAATGGATTTATTGAAGATATGTAATAAGCTTTTGATAACGACAAAACATAAATTTTACACTTTTGGTAGTATCTAAAAGGTTTGAATGGAGAACTCAAGATAAAAGCCATGACGATGATTATGACTAAGACAGTTTAAGGACCGATCTTGTACGAGTACAAATGAAGTTAACATTGCAGCATTAAAAGTTTGAAAATAACACAAAAATGAATATATTTTTGAGATGGAGAAACAGCCGCGGTCTTCCAGTATCGGTCCCACCTGAGCGTTGTTCACTGACACAACAAACTATCAACAATTCAGGGCACAATCTCGCGTGGATATTATATTAATAAAATCTGAATAAAACAGCACAGCAAAAAGACACGTGAAATTTTTGAATCTTAAGAGACGAACGAGTTTTACTTGAATAAAAATGTCGTAAAAGGGAATTCCAATTTGTGTTATCGCCAGTTTTCTTTTTTAACTGCGTCATAGCCGTATCTGTTTTGTAAATGGTTTCTTTAAGACACGCATGGTTTTGATACTTAAAGTTAAGCTGGAATTATTTTCCAGCTTACAATTATACATAACTTCAACGCAATAGCGTGTTCTTTTTTTATTCTGTTTTGTTTTATGGCTTAGACCTTTATGAGAGACTTAGATCATTGTGACTTAGAAATTTAGAACATATGTAAATAGCAAAACCAAGTGTGTCTTGAGCTCCTACGGCGAATAAATGAGTATGAGTATGAGTATATGAGTATTGGTGACGATCAATATGAGCTATATTGAATTTCTAAACCAAACTCAAATAAAATTCGTCAGCGAGGATTAATGGACAAAGGTCCATTATTAAATTATTAATAGATTCATTTTCTTGCGCAGTGACAACGTTCCAACGATGCCACTCCTACCAGAATGGAGATGAAGAAGAATGAGAAGTCCGGCAGCCTATCGCCTAACAAATCCGCGTTGAAGCGAGACAGCGGCGATGAGGGAAAGAGCTCGCGCTCGTCCAGTAAGTCGGAAAAGGAATTGAAACTGCCGCCAGAGAAATCGCCAAACGATGACAGAAGAGAACGGAGGCTATCGAAAACTAGTGACGGTTCGAAAGAAACATTAGAAAGGTAAGTGGTGACTAGAAGTCAAGAGAACGTTGTATTGTGAGGTACGGTCAGCGTCACCAACTGGTTACTCCCCTGCATAAGGTGCGCAGTTTAAACCGTCTTAAGAGGACAGTTACCAGTTACCTACTAATTCGCGACTGTACAATACTGTACATACCTACTCACTTGTTATAGAAAAGATACATATAATTATACATATAAGTACGTGACAGGTAGCAAGCCTATCGGAAATAATATACCTATAGAAACAAAGCTTTCCCGACACTATCTCCAAGCACAGTAGACTAAAATTCTCTGAAATCAAAGATATTTGGAAGTAATACACGTTCATTGCTCTTTGGCTTCTAACTCTTTGTTCTTGTCTGAAGAAAGGTATGATTTATCACGAGATCTCACTAAAGTTACGGGACAATGAGTTGCCCGACCCGCGCGGGATTGAGTTACTCTAAAGTAAAGGTAGTTTAAGTTTACATTTCAGTCTTTGTTCTGCTCTAGGAGTATAAAATATTTGTGCAGGTTTAAAACTGTTTTGGTTTCATTGTTTTTGCACTGAGCTTTTCAGCCTATTTTTGCTAAGTATGTCTATTTCTAATACACTTTCAGTTTCCTAAAAGATTGTATATTATGTAGTTATATGTGTTGTTTTATGTGGTTAAGATCAAAGAAATCGATTAGTCTCGATTAACTCGAATAGTATTTTTTTTTTACTTGTCTGTCAATTCAAGTCCTTTGATAATATAAATAAACTATTTTACTTCTACACATTGTTGAATAAACATCCTTTGAACACGCTAAAATATAAAAGTTACCTAGAACAAAGCATAACGTGCATGTCGTGCATGCATTCCAACGTGCATCCATCTACAGAACTGCCATCGCGTATGAATAATTAATTGATATGAATTCCATTGTTCAGAGAGCTACGCTACGCCTGGCATCACAGATTTGAACACAATAATTCCAGCCTTTTCCATTATAATTTATGCTGACACCTTCGTTTTGTTTGATATTATAGGTATAGAATCAAAATATGAGGCAGAGAGACGATGACGCTTTTATATTATTATTTATATCTACACGTGTTCATTAATTTTTAATAAAATAAGTTACCTACACAGAAACAAAATAGTTAAAAATGCGGAAACAGTAAGTACTGGTTTTTCTTTCGCCACCCATTTTGCCCATGAAAATCTTTGTTTGAACTGTAACTGAACTACCTACTTAAACTTTTCTTTGCAAAATATAATTGTACTTAGATACCAAATCCTTTATATTTTCTAGTATAAGCATAATAGGTAAGTATGACCTTTTATCGGTAAAGCGGCTAAATTTTACGTAGTGCCTCAGGCTAAACCGAATTGCAAGACAGAAATACGAGATATCCATTCCGAAATATGTTCAAAGCTTTAAGCTTTCACTCTATTCTTGCAGCGAAAGCGCCTGCGGATATAACACTAGCCCGGAAGTGGCATCGTTCAGATACATTTCCGCCCGTGGCCGTTTTTATAGATTTTAGTCATATTGCAAAAATATGGTCGCCATGAAAAGCATTTGTGATTGTGACTTTTGACTTTGTGACTCTCTAGGTATGTGAAAGAATTTTTTGGTCATAGATTACTTGTTTCAAAAAACTCATATTAACTTAATTAGAAAAAGATTTTTATTAGTTATTAATATTTAAATAATTTCGTACAGTATCAGCATGTCGCACTCTTCTTTTGCATCTATCTTGCACCAAGTTTATTGGCAAGATAATGTAACTTAGGTAAGAAGAACTTTAAAGGTTCATCGCCTGAATTAACCGCTATCTCACACTTACATAATCCCACGTTTCGATCCTCACTACTTTACTCCCACAACTGCCGCGTGAAAGCTCATGAATTGTTTAGCTCCGATCCTCCGGTAAAGCCGTTTTAGCACATTGTTATAATCCTAGCCAGTTTTATTCACTATTCCAAGTACCTAACTGTTAATAAGCTAAAGTCAAAGTCAAAAGTAATGGGTTTTCAACCTCTGCCGCATGGATAATGTACGAGCCCATTTAGTGTGAGGACGAGCTTCTAACTACTTTTCTTCAGAATCTTGAATGTCCAAGATTTGGTATATACCATGAAATTATCATCATACCTACATATATAATAATAATAATAATCATACCTACATAAGACCTTGGAGAACATTTTTAATCTTACCACAAAGCATTGTTCCTTCAAACCTTATTGTCATAAATATTATAATCCAAAAAATAAGCTCAAATAAGCTTTTTGTGGCATGTAGCGCAAGAGCTTTATTCAAAGGCAATTTTCGGAGCCACAATGCCTCGGTTATTACCCTTACACAAAATCATGAAACCCGTAACACGGAACCACAAGGCCAATAATAAAAACCGGCCAAGTGCAAGTCGGAATCGCACACTAAGACAGTATTAAGCACAGTTTTTAATTTCGCATATTTGAAAAGCTGAAACGCTTGCTTAGCGACAATTTCTTTGACGTAGCAATATTCTTAGTGCGTATAGATGCTTTTTTGTATTTATTTTTAGGTAAAAAAATTTGTTTTGTACTTTTTAAACTTAATATTGGTTCTTGTCGCCACCTGTTAGTTCTGTTCGTTTCATGCTGTACATAGTTCGTTGATATTTATTTATTCGCGGAAACTTGTAATTGGCCTTCCTATAGTACGTAGCCTCCTGCTGCATACTATTTATAAGTTATACACTAAAATGTTCATGCCTAGCTGTTAGTTTTCCCAAAACTCGTAAAATAAATAAATAAAAATAAGTGCCCACAACATGAAATCATAGTTTATGATTTTGAGGGCTCTGACCGTAACTGACGTAACTCATAATCTCAAAGGATAATAATAATCCAACAGATTTTTTATTTCAGACAAGACTCAAAATCAACAATAACAAGCCCGAAAGTATCAAGAAAGTACTTCACGAATTGGAAGCAGGCATGCGACAAGACGAAGGACAAGACCAAAGAGCTGCTGAAACGATGGCGGACCTTGCCGGAGTCGGAGGGCGGGAATGAAGATATGGAGACGCCGGGACAAAGCGAGGACGAAAAGCGGGGCTGGAGTGTTCACGTGTGGAGTAAGTATACCTACCTAATATAGTGGATAGGTTAGATAGCTAAAAAATACTCAATTGTACAATTGAGTAACTGCCTTAAAACTTAGTGAAAAGGGCAAGTTTTTTTTTTATGTTGAATGGGTCGGCTCTTGACCTCGAGACTTACCTACATAGGCAAAAATGAGGTCTTAGATGGAGCTAGCCTACACAGAAGGTGCCTATTAGGGTCGTAGCTCAGCGGAAATACAGACGCTGGAAGCTGTTTCCAAATTTTTGCAGTGCGCATAATAAAAGAACTTTGAAAAGGCTTAGTTCTACGAGTATTATGTGGAATATGTTGTTAGCGAGAAAAGGTATTCTCGCATACCTAACAACAAACCTCTATCACAGTACCTATTCTCAGAAATCACTATCACAATACCTATTCGCGGTAAAACAGCAGTCACTATCACAATACCAACTCTCTGTAAAACCACAAATCAATATAAAACACTTATTCTCAGAAATCACTATCACAATACCTATTCGCGGTAAAACCACAAGTTACTATCATCATACCTATTCTCAGAAAAACAAGGAGTAGGTACATGTATGTAGGTTGAAATGTTATCAATTCAAAAAGGAAATAAACATGAGATCATAGCTAACTTTGGACACTGAATGAATGGGACAGTTAGGTATTGAACTTTCGGTGCCCGTAAACAACTTCGTACGATAAAATATATTGAAATTCACGACACAATTGCCTAATTGTACGAATGTATGTAGGTATAATAAGTAGGTTGAAATGTTATCAATTCAAAAAGGAAATAAACATGAGATCATAGCTAACTTTGGACACTGAATGAATGGGACAGTTAGGTATTGAACTTTCATTGCCCGTAAACAACTTCGTACGATAAAATATATTGAAATTCACGACACGATTGTCTAATTGTATCATACTTGTATGTAGGTATAATAAGTAGGTTGAAATGTTATCAATTCAAAAAGGAAATAAACATGAGATCATATCTAACTTTGGACACTGAATGAATGGGACAGATAGGTATTGAACTTTCGATGCCCGTAAACATGTTTTGATGTTATGCGACTTATTGCGGTTAGTAACTACATTCCATAATTACCTACGTTTTTATTCAAAATGAGGTCATAATTTGTTTTAGCTGCTGTACCTAAGGTACATCACTTTTTCCTTACTAGATAGTGATTATTTATTTATGGGAAAACCAACAGCTACAATTAACAAATCAATACACTTAGATAGAAATAGAATGCCAATAAATAACAGGTTTTCACGTACTTATAGGAAACAATTTTAGGGTACTATTCATATCCAACTGGCTTTTATACCAAAACGTTGTTTTTTAATAAGTATCTTTATACACCACAACACTAAAAGCGTGTTTTAGTTGGTTTTAGGTGTTTAGGTATTTTAGTTGTGTTTAAAAAAACTATTTTTCGAATCAACAATATCTTTTTCGACTTAGTGATTAGTACCTTCATCGACTTCTAATAGTTCGCTGTTTCTAAAATAATAGGTAGGTACTTATTTGGTTTGCGCGCAATCAAGGATAACACGAAAAGCAAACACCGTGAAGGGTATCTACATTATTCAATAGTAATTTGCATAAGTTTAACATATTTTCTGGCTTTTGCTTTGAATAAATAATGACAATAAACAATTTGTAGAATGTTTCGAAGTAAAATACAATCTGGTTTTATATAACATTTCGTCTTGAATTTTGATACTGTTTTCGCAACTTTGATTAAATATTTTATGGATGATAAAGTACCTATTTTATTATCATAAATGAAATAAAAAGTAAGTAAATAAAACACAGGGACATATTATATCTTAATGCTATCGTCGCATAATTTAGAGAAATGGGTTACCAGCAAACGTAGGTATTTATTTTCATTGGTCAAAGAAATCGTTTTCCAAAGTACCGCTTTAGCTTTCAAAGCTATTGAAAAGCCCGCGAATGGCCTATGAAGGCTTGATGAGGCTTAACAGCCCATTCCCTCAATCGTAAATTGATCAGGTTTTGAAAACAATTTATTTTGCTTGGAACATTTCGATGTAATTGGGACCACATCATGAAACATTAATGAAACCTCCCATAAATATTACGAGTAGGTAGAGTTTTAACGAAAATGAGTTCTTTTATTTTATGTGTCAGCAGCACTTGCTTGAAATCAGAGTACTGCTAATTATAGAACACCTAAGTATGTTTGTATATTAATTTTAATCAAAAATTTAGTGCCTATGTAGGCTCTTGTTATTATGGTAAGTACCTAAAAGTCCCGATGCATAGAAAAACTTCTTACAATGTTTAATCAATAAAAAAAGCATTACTTAGTTTACAATTACATGAAATAAACGTGACAAAGCAAAAGATTACACAAATGAAAGCCATTAGAATCATTACACGAAATCAATAGCTATGCCAACTCCGCCACAACACTCCGGAATGTCTGCATTATTGAGCAGGTCAATTAGAGCATCGCGTCACGCGATCGATCTCCGACTATTTCAGTCTTGCTTGTCTGAATGCGACTCGACAATAACATTTAACATATTATGAGAAATCATGTAATGTAAGTAAGTTCATATGAGATAGAGACCAACCCTGGTGACAGAGTATTTAGGCGCCATCATGGCTTACTTAATAACCGAGAATAAAGTGCCATCCGAAGCATGGAAGCTCTCAGTTGAGTCAGAGAATAACCATCGTCTATTTTGACCACATAGAACATTGCTTAGCTTCGACGATCTATCAAGAACGACTAAGCAAGCTACATAACGCGAGCGCTACTTATAGCTATTTATAGGTACCTACAATACCTATCTAGAAAACTGCAAAATCCGAAATGCTCACATAAGTTAAGAACACAGCAGTCACACAGCGAAATAAGTTATGTTGCTAACTTTGATAAGCTCTTTAATAATGCGCACTTGCCTCTGACTACCCCTCCATCCATCTTTAATACCTGAATCTGAATAAAATGCAATGTCGCCTGGAGTAAAAAAAGAAAATAAGCAGCAGACTTTATGATATTCAAAAGTTTCAATGCGACGGTAGCGCAGAACAATGTAATATGAAAACTTTAAGTTCAAGTATTCATAGCCAGTTTCTTTTTGAACTCTCAATTTCTTTTCGCTAGCAGTTTATAAAATCCTTATTATTATACATACCTTTACGTTTTCGAGTAGTAGACTATTATCTATGTGAATCCAGTGTGAACTACCTTCATCCAAATCCGTTCAGCCGTTTCAGCGAGATTTCCCCTTTTATTGCAGACTTGTTACGAGAAGTTCAATAGTTCGGCTATTATTTTTTGTATAAATTCAAAGAATATGTTTATTTTATCCTACATTTTCTAAGGACAGTGCAAACGAGCTCCAGCGCTTTTATTTCAGTAATTCCATTCCTCTGTGTATTGAATTTAAAATCGAAATATCTGATATCACGAGTCGCTTTTTTGCAAACAATGTTGAGCTCAAAGTACGGCTTCCGGCGTAAAACGATGCTATTGAAAATTGTATGCCCTGAATAAATCGATACGGAGCGAGATGCATGTTTGGAAGTCCCTACCTACTTATTTTATTACTCAACTTTTAGAGTTGTGTTACTGGGGTGTATCCTCGACTTTGATTGCGAAGGTTACGAGCACTAATCCCGGCCCTGCTCAATCATATCACATCAATAGATTTTGCGTTTCGTAAAATTTATATGCACACACGTTCTCTTTCCTACTACTAGCTACTAGGCCGATTAAGCTGAAAGATTTAGGTGTTCGGCAAGCCTATCCATCTCGAACAATGTCCCAGGCACTACATCGTCCCATCTACTCGTAGTATAGGTCTGAGTGTTTTTTACAATTATTATTGATGAGATCAAACGGATAGTCCGTTTTGCCATCATGCAATCCCATGCAATGCAGTTGTAGCATAATTATTTGAATCTGCGTAGCATCATATCACGTGTAGCAAGTGCTACGAACCACTACGGTCGTAGCGAGAACGTTAGATTAGATTATAATTTCTTCTTGTGTATAGGTATAATACACAGAAAATATACCTTGTTTATTGAATCTACGAGTGACAAAGCATTGTGTTATAAGATGCGCAGCACAAATCGTTATGAACTTGCGAATCTTAGTACTTAACCAACTTTGAATGTAATGCTTTAGTTTTAGGGATCACCATTACAAACAAACAAATTATCGACTTTCAACGAACGTTTTAGATTTCACCTAAATAAGCTTGAATCACAGTTGAACACACTTCTTCGTTGTAAATTCTTAGTACCGGTAGGTACCTCTTGCCAATACTGGGAAAGAAGAGATAAATGAATTATTCAAGAAATAGAAAAGATTTCGCAACTTCACATGTCTTTTTGCACTAAACCCACATCCGTACTGAATCGCTGATGTTTCAATTCCGTAGGAAAATACAAAATACAGATTTTAAGCCGCTTTGCTTAAAATATTACCGAACCCGGCTCAACCATTCCGATGTAGGTACAGTCCGCTTCAGAGTTTGGTTTGAATTTTAAGAGACAAATAATAAAAAAACGACTAAATGTTATACTTTCTGTCCTAAAATAAGTACACATGTTAGACGTAAACGTCCAGGCATCTTTCAATATTAGGCCCTCTATTTTATTAAAGTCAAATTTAACTCAATGTTCAACGTGTTGAACTAAGTAGGTACTTACTTACTTGTATTTTTTTATTTTTTATCTCAAATTCAAAAAAAAGGTACCTACTTAATTTATAATGTTTGCCTACTCTGTGATTTTTCTTCTCGTAATAAATTCGAATGAAAGTGTGAATGTGAATGTGGAAAATCATTTTTCTAAACTGAATTTAAGTAGGTACTAAAGATTTTCCCACAGAGCCTCAGTAGTTTTCAGCTAGCTGTACCGGCCTGAATAAAGTTGCACAGCGAGAATTGTTTCTTTTACATCTGCCTACATAGAGGAGTATTGAGCCTTTCGATTCGTTGCTTCCATGAAATATTAATCAGCTCACAAAAGGAGTATGCAAATGTTGAACTTTGTGTTGCAAAGTTGCTGGGCATACTTAGCTTAGCTTAGCTAGGTTTATTGACTGCAGAATAATGGGTAGGTACCAACGTTGATACTAATATTAAATTCTTAGTAGGTATTAAGCACGCCATAGGTACCCGGGAATACAATGAGGGTGTTTACATTTTTTATTTTATAAGTAGGTACCTATTGACAAATTGACCACGGAGTGGTACCCTGATACGTTGCGACGACCGACGTCGCGGCAGACCGCGAACAAGATGGAGGGACGAGCTCGCCAAATTCCGTGCTTTTAGCACAGGAGAGGGATGAATAGAGGGAGTGGCGGGAGGCCTTTGCCCAGCAGTGGGACATTGAGGGCTATAATAATAATAATAAAGTAGGTACCTAACCTACTTGTGAGTTTAAGTAATATTTCTAAGATTAAATAATATTATTAGCCATAACAAGCAAAGTAACTAGGTAGATAAGTTTAAATCAAACAACAGTAGTTAGCACCTACATGCCTTGGAAACACGAAAGCAAATATAGGCACGTCACGAGATTTGCCAAACAAATTAGACCTTCAGCGGTCGAGCCCCTGTGTACTAACAGGTACCTACGTCATATGTTTTTCCCGACCATCTGTGTATCTTAGGCTGCGTCTACCAAAACCTATTGTATTTGAATAATGCAAGCAAAGCTTAGCTATAATTTTATAAATAACTAGCCGCGCCTCGTGGTGTTACCCGCAGTCCTTCGGGAATAATTATTGGAACGAAGTTCCTTTTCGGACGGTATCGAAGAAATTGTTCCATTTTACCGTCACGACACATGTATATGTCAAATCGTCACAGTGCGAAATGCACAGCCGCGACACAGTCCATAGATTGTTACATTGTTAGTACGGAAGAGCGTTTCTAGAATACCTAATTGACAATTCATTTTTTAATTTCCCGGTATTTAGAAAAGTACTCTTTGCTTCGTTCCAACCGAGTGTTTCACGACACTCACGTACTTTTTTTTACATTATTCCGAAATCCATTACAAACATCCAAATCCGTTCAGACGTTTCATCCACTACTTTTCTTTGGCACTACCAAGCGGTAGTGCTAAAGAAAAGAGTAGAGCTTAGCAGCTCTACTAGTAGAGTCATCGTGTAAGAGCACCGTAGTGAGGGGCAGGAAACGCGTTAAAACCCCTTGCTGCTTATTACATAAACGTTAAACCTTAGTTGAACCCCATGTTGACACATGTCAAAACAAAACTGTCACCACAAAAAAGCGTTCTATGTACGAGTATTTAATGATCGTTTTTCTAGGGACAGTATTTTAGTTAGTCTTAGTCTAAACTCGGTTCATTTTCTTGTAATAATACGGCTTAAGTTTTTTATTGGTGCTAACAGATTTTCTATCAAAGATCTTCAACTGTTTTGTGCTTCCAATTTAGTTCGAGATAGATGAGGCTTTAGGTGTGAAATATGCATAGTAAATAAACACTTAGAAATCCAGTCTATAAATATAAGAGAGATGAGCAAAATACATAATCTTACGCCAGAACTAATTCTAAAATGTTCGAGAATATATACAACTTCTGTGAGTAAAATAGTATAATTATATTGCAAAATATTTGTTTATAATACTAATCTTATAAACATATCGTATCGGCCTTACTATACATATAGCCATCTACGTAAGTGCCGGACCTCCCAAACGAACGCTGCTTAAACCACCAAACCCAAGTATGTTTTCCCTTTTAATAAAAAATCTTTCATATTTTCATCTCTTTGAACTCGCCTTCAGAAAGCTGAAGTCAGTCAATAACACCCATATTCTAAGTCGTAACTACGATTCTAATTTCTCCAAAATTACATAATAAACTAATTTAATTTATCATCATCAAGATAGTCTCCATTTTATAATTTTACTAGCTGACCCGCGCGACTTCGTCTGCGCATGATTCATTTTTTCCGCGCAATTTTCAAATTTTTTTCTGTCATAAGAACCTTCTCCAGACAATAACAAACACAACAAAAAAAAAATTGGTGAAATCGGTCCAGTCGTTCACGCGTGATGGCGTGACCAAGGGATAAAGGGATTCATTTTTTATAGAGATTAGTTGTTCACAACCAAATCACAGCACCTTTTGAGTAGCAGTCATCTCAAGGTTCGTCGCGACCTACCGTGAAATGTCAATTCATTTTTATATTCGTCTGAGAAAATAGCCATAAATTATAGACTTTTTCAATGCATTGAGTTGAGATCAGAGTTACGACTTAGAATATGGGTGTAAGTTTTATTGTTAGGTCACTGCATTCCAGGATTTTCCTGGTATTTCCAGTATCGAACTCTGCTCAATAACTGACGAATAACTTACCCGGCAGCCAAAGGGGATATGTTTTTCACACAGAGCCAAAAAGTTCCAGTGCAATCAAAATTTAGGTACTCAGCCATTGGAAAGTTAAGCCTTCCATGAACAAAAGGCGGTTTATCTAGCTGAATACAAAATAGAACTAGTATGCTGAGAGTAATTTCTGGTATGAAGTAGACAAGTATGATAAGAATAAGATTAGTACTAGTGATGGGTAAAGGGTCATGTTTTGAACTAAGATTTTAGGAACAAAATTACTAAGTGTTACACATGAACCTACAATAATCTCAGCTTAAGCTCTGAATCTAGTCTGAAGCAGTGTCTTCAAAAAAGACTAGGTACACTTGCTCTACAGCTACCACCACGTATCAACCTAATTCAGAAAAACGGTCATTGATCAGAGTGCTAAGTATGAATTTTAGTATATGGTCTGGGATTTTTGTCAACATTCGATATCGACGCCGTAAACGTAGATTTTCCCATACAATTCTGCGTTTACGGCGTTGATACCGAACGCATAAAAAAAATATAGGTACTAGGCACCCTGAACATCAATTCACAAATAATAGTCTAGATTTCTCTCGGATCAGCGAATAGTATACTTTCGAGTAAGTTCATCCATTCATTTCTATCCTCATGAATGGTCCCACTAATTAGAAGTTTAAAAGTTCTTTTATTATGCGCACTGCAAACATTTGGAATCAGCTTCTAGCGTCTGTACTTCCGCTGAGCTACGACCCTGTTGTTTTTAAGAAGAGAGTTAATAGGCACCTTCTGGGTAGGCTCGCTCCATCGTAGACCTCATTCTTACATGTGTAAGTTTCGAGGTCAAGAGCCAACCCATTCATAAAAAAAAAAGTTCATATGAGTGAACCAACTCTATTACTTATTATTATTATTTTTTTTATTTTAGCCTGTATTGTCCCACTGCAGGGCAAAAGCCTCTTTTTTCTAGTTTTTCCTATCCATGGCTGCAGTGGGCCAATCTGGAAGATGCACATCTAACTCGTCCCGCCATCCATATTATTATTATTCCCATATTACTTAGGTATAAATAAATAACCGACTACATTATTGGATAGTCTAAAGCCTGGTGACAGACGGACAGACAGACAAACGGACAGCGAAGTCTTAGTTATAGGATCCCGTTTTACCCTTTGGGTACGGAACCTTAAAAAAGAAGCATACAACTCCCTACAAAATTACAAGTGTTCCAAGTTCATAGCTAATTCAGTGGGTAGTTGAAGAAATAAAACAAATTGAAGAAATAAAAGAACTGCGTTATGTTGTCCCCAACTCGTCATTACGATGAGTAATGTTTCGGAATTCACGGACGAGAGGGTAGACAGGGCGGGGCAAAGAGGGGTTGAGGGTCAGTATAACCTCCCGGAAATCTCATTCTAGGCAAACTGTTAACCGCTAGAGTTTAGCAGGCATTTACTTAACTAAGACACAAGGTGTGTCCATTCCCATGGTCGCGAAGGAATAAAACTGGAATCATCTATCTTAGAAGAATATTCTAAGCGATCACAGTCCTTACATTGACAAAATGTAATATAATTTGTGCATAATTTATATTAATTAATTAATTATATAAAACTCTATCCAAGATGTGTTTGCTGTCCCTATTCACGCTATTGATCGGAAATGAGCAAGTAAAATACAAGAGCTTTTTAGACGGTTCAAAGTGATCCCAGTGGCCCTATTGAACAAAATGCCTATTGACTTTTATTATGACATTCATTTTTGGGTCCGTGAGGCTTGAAGCCCTGGTAGAGTTCCTACCTTTTTAGTTTCTCTACTACAAAGAATCTATTGCGCAGTGATTATGTCTGTGACGACGCAAGAACATAATAAAAAATCCTTCTATTCATTAATGCTTTTCCGCTTCTTTCTTTCTTTCAGCTTTCCAATGAACGATATAACTCCTAATGATTGTTTGATTGTGGTTTTGGAACATAAGGATACTTGTTAAGATATCTAAACTCCATTAACTAGATTCCTGGCTCCGAGCCTGCCAAAAAGGCTAGAGTTTCGTAATGCAGAAAGTTTTTCGAATAGTTCGGGCAGAAATATTTTCACTCCGCATGGTATGACATTTCCGCTTTGCCAGTGCTTTCAATTCCAACGGTGGTGGCTGTCTTTGATTTTATTTGTTTTATTCATTTTCTTGGGAGATCTGTTTGAGCCCAGTTGACTTTCTTTTGAAAGTCGGTTGAAATCTATAGAGCGTTGTATGCGTTAGATAACACATTTTAAACTAAACAGCCACATGCACGCTCGTTTTATTGTGTCGTGAGTAATAGGTATTAACTAATTTATTTGCAGGAAGATGTTATCAGGTTCTTAAAAGTAGGTAATCTATAAAAGGTCACGAGAAGATATTCTTGTCAGATCTTTTCAAAGTTAATTACAAACTTACAGCCCGCCGAAAACTTCTACTGATGATAAATTAACGATTGTTGACACGCAAACTAAGGAAGTTATAGGAAGTTGCTATCAATTCTAGTAAAGTAGACATTTCACAAAGATTATTTATAAGCAAACTGAAAATCTGATAACAGTGATAGATAACTCAATATCGGAAAATGGGCCTTTAATATTGGCGCACAAGTGAAATCTGAGTCCCATTTTATAATACCCACCAGTAAATTTAAATTCATGGATTACTTTCTCATGGCGATAAATTAAGCTTCGACCTGAAGGGCGGGAATAAGGTTACTTATTAAGTAGCAAGGGACTGGTGGCCATTATCACGACGCAATGCGGAACCCATTGTACTTTGACAAAATTTCAAATTGGGACAAGCAGAGAGGAATATATGTAATACATTTCATTTCAATGATGAGCAAAGAAATTCTTCACTAAGTTGCTCTTTGAATGTGAGTTTTATACGAGTAGAAGCTTCTGCCTGCATTCAACCTGGGTCTTATTCAAAATATTATAACGCATTGTTTATTATACAATATTTTATTTATATTGTATAATATTATACAATACATTCTCCGAACGTATTCTACGAATGTATCTATTGTATCATTCTCTTCATGATTATAGGTAATGGGTTGACTCTAATTTTAGATGAGTAGGTTTGGTAAATTTTTTCCTCAGTTCTTAGACCCTCTTCCTGTTTTAAGGCCTTTCCCAGCGTTCCTAATTATATTTTATCAATTTCCGCAGCCACGTGGGTAAACCGTTGCAGCGAGGACCTGGAATGCCTGGATTTGGAAGACGAGCAGCCATTAGCCACACTGAGTTCGGTCCAGACTGACAAAATGACGCTCTTCTTTACGGAGCTTCTTGACCACGACCGGGACGATGTCATCTGTGATCAAGACTTTGATAATTTATTTGAGGTACTTCATCAAATAATACTATAAGGTTAGGGGATGATGATGATGTTGAATTTAATATTTGTGGAGCTGTATTGACCATATGACAGTTGGCGTCTTTGTTTTGAAAACCAGTCATACAACATTGGATTTTTCGTTTCAAATGTTGCTTTTCAACAAAAGCTCTTAACAGTCAGCTTCACGAGTCTTTCTTGCGGATTAAGCCGATTAAGCTGAGTATATGATTTATATTGTGGACAACAACTGCATCGCAACAAAATCCCTTCCTGAAGCTATTTTAATGTAAAGTAATTTTACTGTCAATCTTATGTTAGTTTTCCGGTTACATTATCAGCAATCTTCTCAAGGCTGATGAAGTTGAAACTCAATCAGACTGTTTTCTAAAGAGTTCCAATGAGCAACTGTTAACTCCATTTAGTATTGGGTCGGATAACAGTTTTGCACAATCGGTCGTGAGAACAGCAAACATAAACCTAGAACTTAATCTGTGTAAAAAGGCTTCGATCATATTATGATCGAAGTAAAAAGGTCACAAAAACCTACATCATTATTATGAAGAATGACGTATCTTAGGTTCCTACACATAAACAAGACATTCACATATCGTTATTAAATTCACAGAGATTGGCGCATTTCGCAGACTGGTCTCCCAACTCGTCCGAGTTCCACATACTTCTAGAGGTGAAGAGCGAGTTTATTGAGCACTTCATCAACCCGTTGCCGTCCAAGTAAGTCCTTGTAAAGCCCTTTTAAGTCCTTTTATTAAAGGTCTAGATCGCCTTAGAATAATCAGATGTTCAAACAATTCACTTGGCACCCTTTTTCGAGCCTAGCAACTTAGCAGCTCTAGCAGTAGGTCAACTTGTATGTGACCTAAATATAATCAATGTCATATAGTCATTCATTTAAAATAGTTCAACACTGCGGGTATTTAATTCCTAATCTTGATCAAAGTTCTATAGAATTGTACCCATTCTCCTTTACCTTTACAGAGGTGCTATGGTAAAAAAGTAAGTTCGTATGAATTAGTCGCCAATTCTGGTGACGGAGTTTTTAAACCACCCTAAGGCTATAGTGATGTAAGAAGTAACTATATAATGTATGTAATGGTATTTGCTTCAGACGAATGTTGTCTGCGTAAATCTGCAATGAGCTTTGACAATCAGTCTTCAGACTGAGATTGCACCTCATTACGGCAGATTAGTCAAGAGCAGCCGGCTCTCAGCTTCTTTGCGAATGGTAATCTTGATGAAACGCGTTAATTTATTAAGCTCCTAAGGTACTTAGGTACCTAAAACCCCTATTTATGTAGGTATCTTTGAATATTTCTACATTTATTATAAGACCGGCACTAAATTGTTTTTCTCATCTACTCCGCTTCACAGTCCATCCATTTTTTCTTTGGTTTGCCTTTACCACTACATGCTTTTCATTCGAACCTTACATTTCTCTCGTTACAAACTGTCCCCTTGTAACATGCCCATATTACATTTAGGGACCGTTTCCACGAGTGAGAGAATCGCGGAAATATTATAATATCGTCGTACCATATTGGTATACATCTCACGCCGCGATAACATCGCCTTATGGAGACACGTTCATAGAGCATTCTCTAGAAATAGGTATAGAAATACGTGTCACGACGATAATATTGCCGAGATTCTCACGCTCGTGGAGACGGTCCCTTAGGTACCTACTCCAAAACGATTCCATCACCGGCGCCCCTTTGCTTACTCTACCGACTAATATACCGAATAACTTGAGTAAATCATAAATAACCGTAAACAAAGCCTCTGAAAGTGATATTGCAATAGACCGGTACCCGTTTTACCTTCAAGTTCATAAACCAGAAAGGTCTTCCTTCCATAAAAACATGGCTAACATCTGGCGCCCATGAACTGCCCAAAAATAAGGCAACGTGTAATATATTATGCAATATTGGAGTCACCGCGAAGCTACGAAGTAATTTACCGCTGAAAATGATGAGGACAAATCGCGATCTCTTGTATGATACTATTCTGCATAAAATCGCAGAACTGCAGCTACGTGTAAAAACATTACCTAACATAAACTAAGCTACTTCTACACTTCCTTCTTTACTTATAAATATATAAAAATGAACTAGAAATCTATATTAATTACTTACATAACTGATCCAGAACAAACGTTCCCAACAATGGTGGCATTACCACGCTGAATTCTGATCCATTGATCCAAATATAAAACCGATCACGCGTCGCTTCGACCAAATGCCCTGAATCATTTTAAATCATAATAATATGTAGTGGGGTAACTATTATTGAGACGTTCCTATCTATGACAATCACCCAAAATATATTTAACGTACAAGATCTGTTTTTCATTGAAAATGGGATCAGTTTAGTCTGTAAAAACCGTAATCTCTTTATCAACTACCAACTCCCTATTTTCTATTCTCCGAGGCAGACCCCATATTTTCGCAAGTGACATTCTCATGAAATGTCGACTCTTTACGGGCCCTTTGCTGCCTGAATGTAATGCTCCCTTTTGTAATAAACAAAGCGCTTAGAACGGCAACAATTTTTCTTATTTAAAATTGATATAAACAGCCTAATTAATTTGGTAAAAAGAACGAAGGATACCAAAAAACACGTTTAAAAAGCCAACGTTCATCGCGATCAATACCATACCTAATCTTTGAGAGTATGTTGCATACTACGAGTACCTAGAACACACAGCTATTTTTATTCATTTTGCGTTTTTTTTTTCTTACAGATGGGGAGATTTACCCTACTACAAAAAGGTGTGCGGTCAAGAGGCCAGTGGTATCAATATGCCGGGTCGAACGACGCTTGAAGGCTGGCTGGCAAGGTGGGCCTTACATCTCAGCGAGATGAAACGGTTCAGTGACCTTCCGCTGTATCTGCAGTACCTATGCAAGATATTGTTCCATGTTGTTGATAGGACAAGTAAGTAAAACCATGAGTTGATTGTCAATATCGTTTTCGTAGCATAATGGTGCTACGTCGTCAAGCTGCAAGTGCTACGCTGTATTTATTACCGCTGTATTTGTGTTCTGAAGGAGTATTTTAATTTGTTGGAAAGGCTGGCGGATTTGATATCGGAAACTACCGAACGAATTGCAGCGATAGTTTGCAAAATCGACTCCGATGGCCTTTCCTATAAAAAACAATTACGACTAGGTACTATTGTTTGTTTAGAAAATTTTCGTTCAAACCCCAAACAGAAATACGGAGACATCTACGTGTTCCCAACAGAATATCTTTATGTTATGAAAAAATATTAATTCTTTATTGTACAAATAGACAAACACAGGATAATAACATAAAAAAGGACATGTACAAAGGCGAGCTTGACCCTACAAAGAGTTTTCTTTCAGCAAACCTTTGAGGCTAGAAAGATGTGCAAAATAGATAGTGGGTACATGAAAAATCACACTTTATGAAGCTAAACTCCAAACTAACTCATTCAGACACCGGTAAAATCGATCTCTCTAGCAATCCTTGGATCATTCCGCAAGAGGATCGTGTTCCCTCAGGGCTACCGTTAGATTTAGGAAGCTTACTTATTTATTACTATGGATTTTATGCCCTCGATGCGTGTTTATGGCACGGTTCTCGTTGAAAAATTACTTCCCTTCAAGAAGAGATGCCTTCACTGTTTATTAGCACAGGTGTGTTTGTATCGATGCAGCTACTTACAAATGCATCCAACATCATCATACATTAGTGTGATTCCAGATACCTTACCTTTAGTCCTCTGTTAATATAAGGTATATTTTTAGGTAAACTCAAACAGACTCACGAATTCACAATGCTGGCAATGTCGTCCTAGGTTAAAAATAGTTTCATCCGCAGTCATAATAAGATAAAAAATTTTGAAAAAAAAAATTGAACCGACTTCACAGAACACAAACAGAAGAACCTTCTACACACTAAAAAGAGAAAAATAAGAATATAATTTGAAGTCGGTGCCAACTATTCATTTACATCTAAGAAATTCAAAAGAACTTGGGTGCAAAATTGTATCCTGGTACGCTATCGCTCGATTTCTTTTTTTGATAGGTACCTAATCGTATTTACTTGGCACCGACTTCAAATTATATTCTTATTTTTCTCTTTTTAGTGTGTAGAAGGTTCTTCTGTTTGTGTTCTGTGAAGTCGGTTCAATTTTTTTTTTCAAAAATTTTTATTTTTCACTTTTTAGTGTAAGTAAATAAATACTGTGTAAATAAAAGTGTATGTGTAAATAATATAGTAAGCTACGAGTACATTAAGACTTTGCTTATCGTAGCTTAAGTAGGAAAGGATAAGAGAAGTCATGGGCAGACCTACTAAAGGACAGACCGGAGTTCAGCAAGGGGGAAAACTATCAATCCATAAGGAAAAGAAATATTTTGTACTACCTCGGGTGTAATACCCTTTCAAACTATTTAATGTTTGACTCAGATTGTGAGTCAGGGTGTGTTGTGTAGTGAGAATGAGGTTTTTTTAATGTTACGGGAAAACTGTCAATCCCTCAGGAAAAAAAAATATATGGCGCCACCTTGAGAGTATACCTCTTTTTAACAAAAAAAAAATTTTGGATATCGGTCCACAATTTTCTTAAAGTTCAGTGATTGTTTTAGTTTTACGGGAAAACTATTAATCCCTCAGGAAAAAAAATATGTGGCGCCACGTTGAGAGTATACCTCTTTCTAACAAAAAAAAAATTTTGGAAATCGGGCCACAATTTTCTTAAAGTTCAGTGATTGTTTTAGTTTTACGGGAAAACTATTAATCCCTCAGGAATAAAATTTATATGGGACCACTATAAGAGTATACCCTTTCAAACAAAAAAAAAATTTTGGAAATCAGTCCACAACTGACGGAAATATCGGTGAACATACATAAAAAAAAAAAAAAAAAAAAAAAAAAAAAAACATACATACAGCCGAACATATAACCTCCTCCTTTTTTTGAAGGAAGTCGGTTAATAAAAATAGTTAAACGCACTTTCAATCCGTTTTGGCCGATAGCCAAATATTTCATTTAAGTACTATATTCAAACGCTGCTGTGAAGCTGCTGGTGTAGCAGCGTATGAAATAGATTGATCAAGATAGGTATTCAACCAATGGAAGAACATCGACATCGATGCTGTGATGACACAAAAGTTTATCGATTGCTATCGATAGCGACTGTGCAAAAAAATACAGACACTGTGCTATAGGCACTGAATAGATTTATAAGGTGCGCCCGTCGATCCCTAGCCACAGATAGCGACTTGATATAGTGGGTTCATTGACGAGAACGCAGAATAGAAATATCTCGCTCTTTCATCGCACGTTGTTTTAATCTTGTCACTAATATTGGTGATTCATAAGGGATGTGTGATTTGTAAGCAATCAAAATAGAATTAAAATATCGAACATTTATGTTCGATATTTATTCTAATTTCGATATTTTAATTCTATTTTGATGTAATTTGTTAATTTATTATTGAGGTAATTTATTAATTTATTATTGAGGTAATTTATTACCTATTTATAGAAGATAATTATTATTTTAAATGGTTGCTTTTTAATGTAGTTTTGTGAAATTATGCGCAATAAGAATATAACGATGTTTTCCGTTTCGAGTTCGTGAAATAGTAAATTTAATAAAAACTAATGCATGATTGGGATTCAAACCCACGACCTTCAGATTTCAAGTAGAGCCTCTACCCCATCTCTCAATGCCCCGTTTAAGCCCCTTGTATTGTAGGTAGGTATGTTAGTCCCCCCTGATAAATAACTGCATCAGTACCTACTGCATGTAAACGTCCAGAATTAAGTGCTATGTCCCAATGAGTTAAGGCGGTTGCCTGCACAAACGATTGTGTGTTTTTAAATTAATTGGCAAGGGCTGGCGAGCTAATTGCGCCATTAACCAACATTAGCACAAACAACAGTCATCAAATTGTTTGTTTTTAACTAATTAAAATGGCTAAGTATTTACTAGCTTGATTTCGGCAAACTTACTGATAATGCTGATAAGTGAAGAATGTACGAGTAGATACCTATATTCCTGATTTCGATATACTGAAGTAAAGAATATTTCTTAATTAATGTCACCTACCCTAGTGAGGATAGTGAGCAACGAGGAGAGGAGATGAGAATAAAACAAGAGTTTAGAATAGCTAGTTTTATTAATTACAAAAAAGAGGGTCGTTGGTCTAACCGGGTCAAATTTTATGAGTAACGGTTTAGTTCGGAAATACCGCACTCCCCTAGGAAGCTATCCCGTCCGCCAGCCTTCCAAACGTGAGGTGCTTAGGGTTGCAGGAGTAGCGCGGCGAATCAGGGGCTGCAATGGGTGCGCCGCCAGTCCAGGTCCCAGTAAGGCCTTAGAGTTCTCAGTATCTAGGCAGTGTTGTCCTAGTCTAGACAGTGTTGTCCTAGTCTAGACAGTGTTGTCCTAGTCTAGACAGTGTTGTCCTAGTCTAGACAGTGTTCCTGGAATCGCCAAAACCCCAGCATTAGCATCACAGTTACAGAAGGGGTTTAGGGAAAGCCCAAGGTTTGTACAGCATCCCGAATAGGATTGAATGCATCCCCGAGGCAAAGAGAAGTACTAGGCGGCCGGTTATGAATTTATAAAAATGAATTTAAAGATTAGAAAGTATAAAAGAGTTTAAATGAGAGTGAGTCTAAGCATGATAAGAAGTTATTATACTAAAGCACAATTACATGAGAGACTAGAAGTTTGGAATAAGTAACGGCTTAGGAACCGTTACGCTATTTGAAATAAGGACGCTGTGGAAAGAAACATTTAAATTAAGTAGCTCAGTTAGCAGTAGATAACAATTGACAACTTACCCAAAGTTATGGGAACACAATACACAGATATTAGAGAGTTTACAAAGGTAGTGTAACTCTGATAAGTTTGATTGCTATTTCGGTAAGTGCCGAGGAGAATGGCAGCGTGGAGTAGCTTCCAATGTCTCCACGGCTCTGTGTCGAGTTCATAGCTCGAGTGGCGTCCCCACTGCGTTTCGGCCACAGATTAGCATATAGTAGTCTCGCCTTCTACGTTCGCAACCTGCGCGCGCGTCTCGCGGCTTGGGAAGGCTAGTTAGGTACGCATCAGGAGGTATCTATTTATTAATTTACTACGTTTAGACTTTAAAATTTTGAATAAGAGACTGTAACGTGACATTACCCCCCTTCCAGAGAAAGGATTTTACTCACTCTCAATAAAATCCGACAAAACTCAGCTCCACTCCTAGCATTATCAGTTGGTTGAATAATCCTAAACAAATCTTATCTTTCATACCTAACGTCGTGCACACCTTTCTTTCTTCATTCATTCTTACTCTTCAAAGATACTTCTATATATATATATATAATAAATAAGTAAATAAATATTCTTTTCAAATTCACCTTACATTCTTAGCAACAATCTTTATAATTAAGTAACAAATTGACGCATCCTTTCATACAAGTAGAATGCTTGGTTTATGTTCACCAAAAACATTCAATTACAACCAATGACAGCTGTTATGGTGCATTATGTATAAGTACCTAAACAAAACGCTGCTGGAAATAAGCAAGTATGAGCTGATTTTTATTAGGAAAAATATTTATATATGACTTGGCTAAGAACTTTTTACGTACCTAGTTAGGTACTCAATTAAGTAGGTACAAAGGGATTTCACTTAGGTTTAGAGGACTAAGCAAAATAAAGTTATCGGAATGGCTTCAAGGGACACCATCCGATAGATACCTACCCATTACATAGGTACTTTAGTTTTATGCTCCCGCCGTGGTTTCAAGAGGGCCACGGAAAGAAAACTAGATCATTAGAGAGGCTTAGAGGAACACCTTCTAATGACAAAAATAAATAATTTAGTAGGTAAGTAGGTACGTACGTAAGCTCACTAGAAAATTAGATTCAAAATAAGTAACCAAGTCAACTAACAAGTAAGTATTAAAGAGATCAGTAAAAATAAAATTAATGAGAAGAAATAAAGTATATAAAATATAATTAAATCATTTTTTTTTATTAATAAGAACCGGAAATAATTTTTAGGTCTTTGATATGCCAGACTCCTAGATCACGACCATTCATGTCTTCCAGAATATAGACTTTCCGACTTCCCGACTTGCCGACGTAAGCCCTCAACGTTATCAGAAGGAACTTCCCCCCTGATTGCGACCTCATACATAAGCTCAGATTTTTGCAAAAGTAAGAATTTAATTGGATAATCCATTATTAATTACCGCAGTGATATAAGAGTAGGTAGGTATCCAGAAAAATAAGCTCAGCTAGCAATAAAACAATATTTATCCCTTGGTAAGATGTGCAAAATTATCTAGGATTAATCAAAACAAAGTAAATTAACATTAAATCACAGCTTTAACTATTGTGCTTTAGTAGACAAAAGATTTTTTTTTTTTTTTTTAAATGTATCCCAAAAAAATATTTTATAATATTAAATATCCCTAAGTGTGCGGTTAACACTATAAAAATATAATCCTCATAGACAAAAGAAAAAATAATAATTATATTTAAGCGCGGGTAGTAATAAAACCGTTAACAAAATTCGTTGTAGTGTGACGCACTACAACGCAACGCTCAAAGTTATGAAACACAATAATTAAGCACTAATTGATGATTTGGAAGCAGTAGGTTTACCACAGAAACTGAAAGAAAGAAAAAAAAAAACACAGCACACCAAGTAAATCCAGCACCAAGGAAAATACAAAAAATCACCGTTACCCGTAAAATTTGACCTTTGACCACGAAATTGGGCGCCACTTGTCACCTACCCTAGTGAGGATAGTGAGCAACGAGGAGAGGAGATGAGAATAAAACAAGAGTTTAGAATAGCTAGTTTTATTAATTACAAAAAAGAGGGTCGTTGGTCTAACCGGGTCAAATTTTATGAGTAACGGTTTAGTTTGGAAATACCGCACTCCCCTAGGAAGCTATCCCGTCCGCCAGCCTTCCAAACGTGAGGTGCTTAGGGTTGCAGGAGTAGCGCGGCGAATCAGGGGCTGCAATGGGTGCGCCGCCAGTCCAGGTCCCAGTAAGGCCTTAGAGTTCTCAGTATCTAGGCAGTGTTGTCCTAGTCTAGACAGTGTTGTCCTAGTCTAGACAGTGTTGTCCTAGTCTAGACAGTGTTCCTGGAATCGCCAAAACCCCAGCATTAGCATCACAGTTACAGAAGGGGTTTAGGGAAAGCCCAAGGTTTGTACAGCATCCCGAATAGGATTGAATGCATCCCCGAGGCAAAGAGAAGTACTAGGCGGCCGGTTATGAATTTATAAAAATGAATTTAAAGATTAGAAAGTATAAAAGAGTTTAAATGAGAGTGAGTCTAAGCATGATAAGAAGTTATTATACTAAAGCACAATTACATGAGAGACTAGAAGTTTGGAATAAGTAACGGCTTAGGAACCGTTACGCTATTTGAAATAAGGACGCTGTGGAAAGAAACATTTAAATTAAGTAGCTCAGTTAGCAGTAGATAACAATTGACAACTTACCCAAAGTTATGGGAACACAATACACAGATATTAGAGAGTTTACAAAGGTAGTGTAACTCTGATAAGTTTGATTGCTATTTCGGTAAGTGCCGAGGCACGGCAATGGCAGCGTGGAGTAGCTTCCAATGTCTCCACGGCTCTGTGCACAGATTAGGTAGAGATAAATCAGATGGACATGTCAGGAACATTTTGGTGTAGACTTGTGTCACAGCCTATGTAATAGTTACTTACTCCTGATTGGCTATCAGAAAATGATGTATGACATTTAATTTTATATTTCATTCTTGTTTTTTTTTTTTACTGCACTGAGCAGAATGATCATTCTACCATATTAGCTGGGGTAGTACCTACCTACCTATTGTTTTCGTTCCTATCTTATGGGAAGGAAGGTGTTGTGCTGATAGAAAACAACGAAAGTACAAAGATTCATTTATTTTGTTTCTACAATTTTTTCTTATATTTAATAAGTGCTTTTTTTTGCAATTCAGTAAGCAACCTGTTTTCTAATCTTACAGTATCGGTCGAAGTCGTGATTTAGGAGTCACAAATCGGGCCTCAAAATGCCTGTGGCACACTTGGAGTCCTGAAATCTCGTTCAAGCTCTTGTTTCTCAACGCATCACTGTTTATACAATCGAGCCACTTTTTGAGTCTTTGACTACACACTGGGAATTTGCGTAATATAGCGTCCTTTCGCGTATTGGTGCAACCTGGCACAGCACAGCACTTATAATACATCGTACTGAAGGTACAAACCGTACATTTGCAGCTAATGTGGAACAGAAATACTTAGGCGGAAATTAATCGACGCAAACTACTCGCTCAGCACAATAACAACAAATGCACAATTGCACAGACGGTTATTTAGAGAGATACAAACAAACACATTCATTGTTTCAATAGATCTCAATCGTTCATGACCCAAAATAGCGACTCATTCGTTGTCATACATCATTTTCTGAGCCATGCACAGATTATATACAAGTCCACGCTTTTGATTGGGAACATTTCTACCCGTGGCTCTGTGTCGAGTTCATAGCTCGAGTGGCGTCCCCACTGCGTTTCGGCCACAGATTAGCATATAGTAGTCGCGCCTTCTACGTTCGCAACCTGCGCGCGCCTCTCGCGGCTTGGGAAGGCTAGTTAGGTACGCATCAGGAGGTATCTATTTATTAATTTACTACGTTTAGACTTTAAAATTTTGAATAAGAGACTGTAACGTGACATTTAACGCAGCTAGCGATAAAATTTTACTCTCAACCATAACAAGCTTTGATTCTGAATTAGATTAATGGAACAGGAATTTTCGTTATGTTTTGTGCAGCCTGAATGTCTAAGTATACTGTAAGCCTATGTTAGGCTGTTTTTTAACAGATAAATCTGTAGATCCTTCAACTAGGCCGCTTAGAATGTTTTAAAATAGCTGCAAAATGCTCACAGGCACTTTAGAATACAAATAAAGTCAAATAAAAATATACATGCGCCACCACAATCCAACATGGTTGTTCACAAGCCCGGCCCTCGCGGAACAAGTGCCAAATGCTAAAACTCTTGGAATGTAACCAAAATTCATAATTTTATGGGCTTCACGGTTTGTGGCATAGGTTTGCAATGCTGCTTCGTAAAGCGATTTCGCGAGGTTGAAATTATATCAGCCAGTACCTTAAAACTGCAGTTATTCAGTTAAAGACAAAATGGTCATGAGACTCGTGATACATAAAATCATGTCTCTTCGATTTTCACCTGCTACGATCCTGACACACATATTTTGTCTCATTCCCTTTCATTACAATCTTCATAAAAGCTCACCGATCGGGTCATTCATCACTTGACTGGCGAATTTCAATACTTATTTTTATTACTAAAAACTTCTACCTAATAGTGACTTGTTTGTCACTTGATTCGTCAGAAAATAAAATGATTAAATTATTATCTCCAGGCTCAGGCGAGATAACAAAACCAGCTCTAGCTGCCTTTTACCGATCCGTCATCGGGCTCAGCGCAGCGAGGATAGACGAAATCATCGACACTGCATATGACCGGATGACAAGTGTAAGTAGAATTTATACTTTTTACTGGTAAACTAATTAATTAAACCTTTTTTTTACTCTAGACGTGAATCGTAGGCATTTGTAAGATAATGTTGCGCTAACTTGATTACTATTATCTATGAATTTACCCGTCTTCTGCTTTAACAACGCTCGATTTTGATTTAAATGAAATGAAATGAAATGATTAAAGTAGCAATGCCCTTCAAAATTCACAAGAGTAGGTAAGTTCCTACCCATTTTTATAACATTAAAAAAGCATTGATCGTCATTTCCTTACGCTAACAAAATCGTCAGTTAGGTAGGTAAAAGTAGATACTTACCTACCAATATGATTTTACATCCAAAACAAAACGTTGCTGTTGATAAAATGTATTCAGAATATTATGACTATATTATCATCAATATGTGCTGTGCTTACTGATTTGCAAGGTCTGTCGCATGAAATAAATATAATAGTACTACCTACTTCTTACGAGTGCGAGAAAAACAAAAAATGGTAAAACCCAAACTCAACAGTCAATAAGTACCTATACTTACTTACATAATTCGGGAATTGCCAAACACTTTTCGTTTGATATTAAACTAAAACTCTACTACAATATGGTTGAAAATGTTATAGCTCTCGAGCCATATATTATCATATCAATAATAACAACGCTAGGAATAACGTCGCCCACAATTAACTGTTGCTGATCGCAAATTTTAGTAGTGTGTTGCGTTTGGCGTGAGCAAGTTGAATTCATTGTCCGATATAAACTTCCACATAAAATTTAAATAATTTTAATCATGGCTCGTTCGAAACGGAGTAAGGAAGAAGAAATATTGCATTTGGAGAAAAAAATCCGCAAGTTAAAAGAAGAGAGATCGGAAACTACTATTATAATCACCGGCGAATATAAGTCTCGAGGTAAGTGAAATGCTACCAATTAAGACTACTGAAGTGCCAATACGCTGATACAATGGCGGAAGCAGGAACAGATTTCGTATTCATAAAAAACTGGCTGATTGTTTTCATACTATTACTCTGTCATTATTATTATTATTATTAAAAGCCCTCAATGTCCCACTGCTGGGCAAAGGCCTCTGTCTCTCTGTCATATTCATATTTGAATTACTGAAATTATCAATTATAATTGACAATGTTGTATAATGTTACGAAAAGATGATCTCATGATGAAAACAGAAGCCGTTCAACCGAACTACTCATGTTTAGGCTTACATGATTTATTTCAATTGACTCACAAAATACTTCGTTCAAAAGGACAATGTGCCGGCACAGATAAATTACACGCACGATTACTTATTAACCTAATATTTTAAAATTATCTTTTTCAGGATCAAGTTCGTCGCAACGCGAGAATCAACCAAGAATTGACTCTGAAACGGGTCTCTTGTTAATGTGTACCACAGCAAAGGAAATCCATGCAGGATCGAGACAGCTAACTGATGCTGAAGCTGCAGCACGAGACCCTCGAAAAAGTTTAAATATTGAAAATCCACAAATCATAACGAGTGAGTTACGAATGATCCCGAATCATACCGTGCTGCATAGCCCGGATATTGAACACGGGGAAATTATTAATTCTGTGAAGGATAATTCCCGAAGTAAACAAAGGATGAACTTGAATAAAGTGGACGCTCATAGCTCTAAAAAATTACGGGACCTGTTTAAACTTGATGCACATAGTTCAAGAAATAAACCAAAGGAAAACTCGAGTGCTGAGGAGTATCCAAGGAATCAACCACGAGGGAAATCGAACGTTGAGGATGCAAGTAGCTCAGTGAATGAATCACGTGTGATCTCAAGTATTATTGAGACCCGTAGCTCACTGAATGAGCCAGTTGAATACTTAAATATTCTGGAAGAAAACAGCTTAAGAAGTGAACCATCGCATCTAGATACTTCGGAGGCCCATGCCACAACTGATTTACAACCCCAAGCAAGCTTAGATCCAAACCAATCAAATAAAAACAAACCAGCTGCAAACTTGGACACGACAGAAGCAAGAACTCCGAGGAACTTATCACACACTAACTCAGAAACGTTACCAGAACACAATCCAGACAACTTCGAAAATAACAGTTTAATTGAACGGAAAGAAGCGTTGCTCAAAGCTCTTGGAGATGAACTCTCATTGAATGGAGAGAATATCCACAAAAGTCTAGCCCAAACGTGGTCTAACATCCTACGGAAAGGATTAACAAATGACGTAAAAGAGAAACTTCTTAAAGAATACTCTACCCCAGAGAACTGCAAATTTTTAAAAGCCCCTGTTTTGAATGAAGAAGTGGCTGATGTTGTAGAGTTTCAAGCCAGATACCGGGACAAGATATTGGAAAACAAGCAAAAACAATTGGGACTCGGTATCACAGCTATCGCTAGGGCAATAACTGTCCTCTTAAATCAGGATGAGAACTATGAAGTCAATGCAATGCACCATTTAAACCTCGGAAGTCGTATACTACTTGATCTTCACCATACGTTAACCTTATCAAGGAGGCATTTTTTCAAGAAGAGACTAACACACAGTCAAGTTTTAAAAAATTTGGAGATTTATAACTTAGAAAGAGACGACACTCTCTTTGGTAGCAAGGTTAAGAATATGGTTAAAAAACAAGGCATACCGACGACTCTAAATCCTATCCGTGGAAGGCCTTCATCTTTTTTTTACGGAGACCCCGGGATTTAAATCGTAATAATTCTGAATATTTTCGTTCTAGATGTAGCTAGAATATAGTGCAAAATTCCTGGATTCCCAACAACCAGCTCCTAAAATATAAACATGTTCAAAGTATGTTTAGCCCACCATTGTGTAAATATTCATGTAAATCGATGTCGAAATGTTAGTAAGTAATGATTTCTTTGAAATTATAAGAGTTTTACTTTGTATTAGGTATTTTACTTTTAATGGAATAAACTATACCTACTTAATAAATTGATGCGGAGTTCTTATTTCTCTATTTTAAAATTAGGTACTTCTTAGGTAGGCTTATTTAGACTTATTTTACAACCTAGCATCTACCTAGAATCGACGACCTCTGTGGCGCAGTGGGCGAAGGTCCACCTGCGACGCAGAAGGCTGCGGGTTCGATCCCCGCCGCGGGACAAATGTTTGTATGATCTACAGATATTTGTCTCGGGTCTGGGTGTTTCTATGTATAATATGTATGTATTTACAAACAAAAAGTATATAAGTAGTTTATCAGTCGTCTAGTACCCATAACACAAGCTCTGCTTACTTTGGGGCTAGATGATGCTGTGTGAAAAGTCCAGCATTATTTATTTATTTCATCTGCAGCTGAAAAACCTTCATCATACATTTTGTTTTTATCAAAGGTACTGATATAAGTACCTATCACGCTTGTTTATAAGAAGTATTTCACAGCTTTCATTTTTCTAAGCACTTATTTATATAACCTACTAAAGAATTGAAAGCCATTATCTAGAATCTGTGCAAATGTCTCCATCCCACTCATATAATAAAGCTGAAAGTTTGTGAATTTATTTAGATGTTTGTATGTTTGTGTAAGGATCAGGCTCAAATGACGAAACAGTTTACAATTAAAGGTAAGGTGAAAGGTGTAACTCCAGATTGTATCTATTTAATATTGTTTTCTTTTCCAGAACGGCTACTTAATCCTGGACTATGGCAGCTATGTCCACTGCTTCACGAACTGGTTGATGGGCAAGAATCCGAATGGACCTGGTCAGTGGGTGCTGGTGCCGCCCAAAGACCCCCTCCCGCAGCCACCTTTCCCCGTAGACTACAGCGCTCTCAACACAGAACCGGCTAAACTAGAGCCCTATGCACCGGATAAGAAGACAAACAGACATTCTGTTATAGTATAGTTATTTACTACGGACCTATGATTTACAAAAATGAAAGTGGAAATCCGTGGACTCTGCTTACCCTTAAGGAAGACGCTCGATTTTATGTATGTACATTGTTAAGGGAAATAGAAGATGTTTATATAAATTGTAATATTCACATTTAATAATAGTATTAGGTACCTATACCTACCCATTACACAAAATATAAGTAATTAGTATTTTCGTCACTGGTTCATTCGATTGTAAAACATATCCAAACCCTAATTTTGACTAGATTTTTGCATAAATTAGATAAACCCCTACTCAAAATGATCAAGCTGTTTTGTGTATATATTATTCTCAAATAATCGTAGGTATAATATATATTATACAACTGTGTCTCAAACCATTATGTAAAGCACTTGACTAGATAGTTCAACAAGAAGTGATAATAAGTAACTTGTGACAAATACACGCAGTCTATATGCTAGCTATCATATCAACATTATTTTTAAAGCTTTTAGGTACATGCTGTTTATCGCGTTAAAAGTTTATTGCCTTTTGCAGTGCAAAGTCCAATATGCTCATTTTAGCTTTGGTTTTTATTGCGCGTAGTTTCGAAGTCATGAAACACTTTAGTAAAATTAATTTGTGGCAACTATTGACTGATATGCATTTTTTAAATGTACTATAGATACGTTATGTTCATCGTTATCAAAGTTTAAAATTTGGGCTTGAAACATGTGACTCGTCGCCCTTTTTGACGCAAACGATGTAGTCCAATATGTTCAACTATTTGTTCAACCAGTTGAACATATTGGACAACTTTCTTCCAATCAAACTCTGAAGAATATTTCAAGTCTTCAATTTCCCCGCGCTAGTAGGTAACCTATCTATATTTTTTTAACATCATTGCTGCTATGTGAATTATGAAATTCCTCTGGGCAATGTTATGAGGTCATGAGTATGACACACCAATGTAATTTATACTATTTTTTTGACCTATGGTTGCTCTAAAATTTCGCTTAACTCTTATTATGGAGAGAACTTTTACCAATACAATGGAAGGGTATGTATCATCATGGGGTAGGTAATCTAAAGAACCATCACTGAGTACTGAAGCATACCTATAAATGTAAACTAGATTGTAAGTCCCTAATTAAAAACGCTTTAACTATGTACCTTGTAAGATTTTTTGTGCAATTTGACCAAACCTAATCTTTTAACTTGATGCTAAACTTAAGTTACTGTGTATAGTAGAATAATGCACCTCAATGGTATGAAACTGCCTTAACCAACTTAGGTATTTAAGTATAGAGAGTACCTACTTATGTATTACTTAGTTGATATCACGTTTCACGGTATAGCCTTATTTTTAATTGTAAGTAGGATAATAAGATAATAAGCTCACTTTCACTGAAATTAAATGTAAGAATTGAATTACTTTGTTTTATTTAATTTCCAAATAATCAAGAACGCATAGTTAATCTTACAAATATAAGGGTATGGAATGATGAGCAAGTTTTACAACAGCGCAAAGCTCAACGAGAGTTATAAGAAATAAGAAGTAAGAAAAATGTATTGTCCAAACTGTGTTACAAAGATGGTATTTATCTAATTAGGTATCAACAGTTTACCCATCCTGGGCGTACAATAATATAAGTATGAAGGTAGGTATTAGATACCTACCTTCATAGAAAGTTATGGCAAAGTAAAACTAGGTAAAAGTTACATTTGCCTACACAAAATGCTTACTTAGTTTAAGCCTTAAACTATCAGTCAGTACTTACTTGACTACTTATTAGGGATGGGCCGAAGTTCGTTTCACATTCGGTTAAACCGAACTTCGGCAGCTTGAACCGAAGTTCGGCATTCGGCCGAAATTCGGTTCAAACTGCCGAAGTTCGGTTCTACAAAATATAGTAATCAAAAGTACGTGAGTGTCGTGGAACACTCGGTTGGAACGAAGCAAAGAGTACTTTTCTATACTGAAAATTTCAAATTCAAATCAAACGCACTTCCGTACTAACAATGTAACAATCTATGGACTGTTCGCGGCTGCGTGCTTCGCACTGTGACGATTTCGTGACGTGTCATTACGGTAAAATGGAACGAAATTTTTCTTCCAGCTCCAGCCTGTTTTCTTTGATACCGTCCGTAAAGGAACTTAGTTCCAATAACACAACTGCTTGACTAAAAAATAAAACTAAACCAGTGACGCTCTACCAACTGAGCAAATGTGTAATCGACGTGATGGTTGAAACTTTGTAGGAGTACATTAAGTGCAATAAGTATAAGTACTCCTACAAAGTTTCAACCATTATATAAACAGCTTTTCATTGTGTGTGACAACTCAATGATCCCTAAGTGTGAGAAAAGAACAGAACACTATAAAACTAGTGATCCTGTTGGAACAGAAGACCTCCCATCCAAAAAGAAAGTCCGAATTTAATTTGTATTTCAGGTGCTTGAATTTTTCATAAGTTAAGGTAGACTTTTTTGACGTTTAAGTACGTTTTAGTTTTCTCAATAGAATAGAATTAGAATAAAGTTTTATTTTTACAATGGACTACGCGCGTTCCCTTGGTCCTAATAGGTAGAATCTGGTGTCCACTGGTTCGCCTCTTTAAAGCGGAAAGGACGGTGTAGCCCCCCGTTTCCCTTCCATTTCACCCCAGTCAAACATCACGATCGACAAAAGTAAATATAAATCTTACTATACTACTTACGGAACTTATGTTCAAAAAAAAAAAAAAAATACATACAGCCGAACTCCTCCTTTTTTTGAAGTCGGTTAAAAAAGGACGACAAGATCGGACCTCAAATTTTCCACAGATAAAAAATATACCAAGTTCAGTACATTTTAGGGGTAAATAAATAGTTATTATTATTTTTCGGCTTGATAATAAGAAATTACGAATTGCATACGGTAAGTAGTGGCTTCGGTAAGTAGTAAGCAAGAACTCGGGCTGTAGATCAGTTCTGGAAATGATAATTTTTTGAGCCACAGTCACAGTTTGTATGGAGACTACTGACGTTCTGTACATCAAAATCGGTTGAAAAATGCGACCTGAATGACAGACAAAAGCATTTTTTGAAAATGAGACGCTTCGCTCACTCGATCAACTAAAGCCACACACACAGTTAACACTATAAAACGTTAAATCGGACGGTTTTACAGTGTTAACCGTGTGTGTTATCGATTTATGCCAATTAAAATAGTGAAATGCGTCGTAGGTACGTACACCTACCTTCTGAATAGTCACAGAATTGAAAATAAGTAGTTGTAACGACAACCCAATTATCCATATTTGTCACACAGCGAAAAGCAGTACAAGCACCACACTCCATCTACTCTAGAAAACTTCAACGATCGCGTAAACAAGATTTGACGTATTTCTTTCGAGAAAATACAATGAATCTAGGTACCTACCGAACTTCGGCCGAAGTTCGGCCGAACTTTTCATTTTCACCGAATGTTCGGCCGAAGTTCGTATTCGGTTAAAACCACATTCGGCCCATCACTACTACTTATTATAAGATTTAAGAAGTACCCAGTACTTTCTACCTGAGTAATTCTTTTTTTTTTATTCCTTGATGTACCTACGTCACAGACGAAACCGCCAGGCTTTTTCGTCTATGACCTACGGTCAGCGTCACCAACTGGTAACTCCCCTCAAGTACAAACCGCCTAGTATAGGGGTTACCAATTTGTGACCTAGTAGGGTTTGGTATCCTAGTAGGGTTATGGTTATGACAGATATTAGTCATAGGTACCTAACCGTAATCTAGGATACCCAGTAGGTATTAAAATTTAGATGATGTCCTTAGGTAGTTACATTCAATCTAAAATAAAGTCTTGTCGGTAGTTTGGTAAGTATTCGGAAAAGAGTGTCGTTTTCGAGGCAAACATCAAAAGGAAAACCGCGGAAAAAATCATTAATTCATATTTATCATATTCATATTCATATTTATAATTATTATTTATTTTATGTACCTACATAATTATTTATTTATTATATACACTGTACCTACATCGCTCAAGTATTATTATTACTTTTAGTGTATTTATCATTTGTTATTTATTAGTCTTTATTAAATTCTAATACCTACCTATACTATAACTTACTAGATAATTATCAACCCTCACACAAAGTGTTTAATGACCTTAAGAAAGAGGGGACTCTTCTTACACAAGTTTACTGAAGAGTTCCCAACCCTAGAATAAGCAACTCACTTGTAAATAACAATAAATACATTTTTACTTTACTATTTATTACGCCGTTTTGCAGGAAAAATTGGGGCTAGTCGGGCATTTTAATGACGCTATTACCGGACCGAGATACAATGATATTGCAATATCTATGGAAATAAATAAAAATAGAAATAAAAAACTGACCGAAGGAACCGAAAACAACCTACAGTCTATGCCGTAAGACACTGTTCTGGTTTTTCAGCGTAAAGGAATAACGATCTCGTATTACCTACCGCATCAGGTAAGGATGAGGTGGTTGATGTTTATTGACAGTATTAATGAGTGAAAGTAGAGCACAAACAACTGAAGTAGGTACTTAGAGCTATTATGAAAATACCTACCGTATAAAAACATTTACTTAGTTCGAGCTTTTTTTACAATGAAACTGACTTTTTTTGTTTTTACTTTCGACTCGACTTAGATATTTGCTTTATTTAGATTTGTCTCCGCCCCGAGCAAAAGGAAAATTCACAACAAAAATATCTAGAATCAAAAAACTCCTGCGAATGTACGAAGTTCGCGGGGTCTATGTAGACTATGTTTTTATTATCAACTATGTAGTTGTTAATAAAAGCTAGGAAAAAACAACCGCAAAACTAATCCTCTCGCCCCTGTGGTCTTGACGAGAACAGACGTGCGCTGCACTTTACTGCAATAGGGTTGAAAATCTGATAAAAACAGACAATCGCGGCGCCTCATAGCACCTTCTACAGGAACAAGGTACCAGTTTTTCTACTACTCTGTTGTTTCGCTGCTCAAAGCCGCGAGCCCCACTACCTAAGCGAAAACGAGACAATACCAAAAAATAATTTCCCTCCTGCTCCCGCACCGCTTGTTTCGGTCGCGGACGCAGCCAGCGACGCCAGAAAGAGAAAACACGAACAATAATTGCTATCCTGCTCGCGACTCGCTGTATGCGGTTGTGGACGCTTCCAGCGACGCCAGAACAAGACACCACTAATAATTGCTCTCCTGCTCCCTCACTGCTACTACCGCACGTTGCCTGTTAAGTGGGTACCGCTGCGCTTGAACTGCACCCGGAGACCAATTTTTTCTCGATAAAACTAAAGAACCTTCCCTATTCACGGCGCACGCACGCTAAACCATCTTTATCTTTCTTTCGCGTGAACTTAGCGCTTTTACTGTTACGAGCTATCTTATCTGTAACTACAATGATGATGCATACACCAGAAAAGTCCAGCTCTGTTCCAGACATGCTTACCTTAAATAATGAGACCATCACACCAAACTTCAATATAGCGCGTCAAAAGCGAAAGCGAGTAAATGAGCTGAGTCAAGCGCAAGTTGAAGACATGACCCTAGACATCAAAAATGAAATGAGAGGGCTCATAGAGGGGCTGTTCGACACACAAAATGCGCAAATAAATGCCATTATGACCACCTTAAAGGATATTCACCAAACCAGTAACTTAGTCCAGACGACTATTACCCACCTTTCCGAAGAAAACAAAGAACTTAAAGCTAAAATAGAAAAGCTTGAAATGCAATCGAAGAAAGACAAAGAAGAAATTACTTTATTAGAAAGCAAAATTGAAGGGCTACAAAGAACTGAGAGAAAAACAAATATAGAGATAAAGAACGTGCCCCTAAAGGGAGATGAAAATAAAAAAGATTTGATAAAAATGGTATCTACACTGTGCAAGAACCTAAACGTAACACTGGAGAGATCTGATATTAAGGATGTTATAAAGACGAAGAAGCCCAAAACAGAGAGATCAACAATTATTGTAGAGTTTAACAACACGATTGCGAAAACTGATATCCTCAAGGCTGCTAAGACACACAACTACAAAAATAAAAGCTGCAAGTTGAATGCGTATTCTATGGGGATCATTTCGCACGCGGATACTCCTATCTACTTATCTGAAAACCTCACACCGTTGGCTTCAAGACTATACTTCCTTGCCAGAGACTTCAGAACAGCGAACAACTACAAATACTGCTGGACCAGCTTTGGAAAAGTCTACCTGCGTAAGGACGACAGCACTCCAATCATCACTGTCACAAGTGAAGCCCAATTTCAACAACTAGCTAAGCAATGACTACTCTTATATTACAACAATCTACTTGTAAATCCAGGTACATTTGCGTATAGCGTTACTATATTATGCTCCTATATTATTTACATTAATATGTATATATTGTTCTCCTATATTACTTATATATATTATTATATATTGATCAAATATAATATCGTAGGTACATTAATAAAAATAAGGTTTACTGTGTTCCAACAAATGCTAGCATGTAAAACTAGCCGACAAAATATTTCCAAAATTGATCGATGCTCATTAAAAAAACCCTCACTAAACACATAGCCTATGATAATGGATAAACAAAATTCTGTGATACAAGAATTAGACACCATCAATAACACCGAATCCATTAATTGCTCGCTATGTGACCTACAAAGTAATCTGCCACCTAAAATACCAAATCTATCAATAATTATACAAAACATCAGAAGTATTCATAAAACAAGTAATATTGACGATCTAGAAGTAAATATTGCAATGCTCAAGCAAAATGTTAACATTATTGTTCTAACTGAATGTAGGATTGACGCCAATAAACGACTTCCAATTAAGCATTACTTTTGAAATGAAAAAAACTTTATTACAATACAATGTAGATACCTAAGTACTTAAATATAGATTATTACATAGATACAATTGTGTGTAATTGGCGGTCTTATCGCTGGATAGCGATATCTTCCAGACAACCTTTTAAACTAGGCTACAACTAAATTTGCAAATAAGCATACTGGGACCCCCACAGTGACTGCAAAGTTGAGCAACTACTTAACTTATTGCACAAAAAAGAAGACTAATCAAAATGATGGAGTTGTAGTATTCATTAATAAAAATATAAAACACACAGTTAAAGAGATAACTCTTTTTCGAGCAACATGTCTAGAAATAACAACTCCCATAAGCACAATCATATGCATTTATCGCTCTCCGTCCGAAAAAAACCCAGAAAAATTTATTCACTCCCTTGACAACTACCTTAAGGCACCACACTTAAAAATAAATACTACATTAACAGGAGATATAAACATAAATATTATGGAAGGAACCAACGGCAAACATGCAGACCTCTATCTGGATATGCTAGCATCGCATTGTCTCCTACCTGCTCATAGATTCGATACTCGATTAAGTAGTTGCCTAGACCACATCTTTACAAATGCTGACACCTCTAAACTCACGGCTTTTGTGGCAGTCTTAGATACGACCATTACGGATCACAAATTAGTACTCCTAAATTATTATTTGAAAGAAAAACTGCACAAACCTAAAACTAAAAAAACATTTACAAACTTCCATAATGCCTTCAAAACTTTAAAAACTAAAAATATTTCTAACCTACTTAATATTCAAGACCCTAACATATTAACCCAACAGTTAATTCATTTAATTTCAAGCTCTTTACAAGAAAACACAACTACAATCAAAATAACGAACAGCAAAAGAAAAAAAAAAAATTGTGGCACTCCGGGAGTGCCGACAGAAGTGAAAACTTGAACAATTACGTACATTACGCACAATGAATTTTATCCCTCCAAAGTTACTGCGCAGAACCCATTTATGATGACCCACAAAGATGAAGACAGCGGTTGTCAGACAGACAACAAGAAATGACAGAGGCTTTACACCGCGGCCTAGAAATTAACACCTGAGTTGCGTACAGACTCATATGAACTTACTTTTTTTGGTACTTGAAAAGCTGAGGCTTGTGCCTTCACAGTGTACATTTGCCTGAAATAACAAGTAAGTACAAACTTACAAAAATAGATATTTGGTTTGTATCAAAACTAAAAAGTGATTGTACTAACATACATTTAATTTTAACTATGTACTTAGTAGCAACAATAGTATTCTGAAGTTATTGCATATAAATAGTGTGATACTTTCATTGAGTGAGTGTGATTCAAAAATTGTAGAATGTCTGTACGTATACATCTCATTGCAGGCGACTGTACCTAACAGGTAGCGCTACTACAGTATCTATTCTTGTACTACTAAAGTAGGTACAGCAGATAAATTAATACTACAGCAGCTAGGTAAATAAATACAATGTCCCAGGCACTACAGCATCCCCTTGAGTGTAGGCATAGGTTCGCTCCTGAATCTCCTGATTCTGTATAAATCATCTAGTATAGATGTACCTACAGAGGCAGAGGTTTTAGATAAAATAAAGTGTTATTGTTGAACAATTGTAATAATTTAAAAGTTAAATTTATAGTAAACGCAACATATACAATTTGACAAATCAATGATTTGAAAAGTGTCTGCGCAACCCCTATGAACACCATCACTGATAGTTATTAGTAGCTTCATGCAACTCAAGAGTACAGTTCGCCCAACGGATCTAGGCATTTGTAAAGTTAGCCATTTGTCTGCGCAGAACACAATTTTGTATGAAAAAGTGGTCACTGCGCAGACAATCTGCTAACTTCACGAATGCCTAGATCCGTTGGGCAAACTGAAAGTAAGACAAAAGCTAGATCAAACGGATTTTTGGATTAGGAAGGTTTTGTACCTACATATCTAGTTGGATAGACATAGCTTTGGGAATGTTCCGGCTCCTCTCTGGTTTTCTTCAAGCCACAAGTAAAAATACTTACTTCTGAAAAAATGCTGCTAGGAAAAATTATCATACATATTTATCATAGGATAAGTTTTAATCAAAAAGTGAGAAATCAGCTGTGTGTGAGTCATGTACCAATGCACTGTACTAAAAAATCCGAAATAATGACACATCACTCGGTAAGTTTGTATGTAATGTAACACAATTAGATAGTAGGTACTTTTCTCTATGCACAGCACTGACAATATTCCAGAATACATAAAAATGCTCGATCTGGGACCTTTTTATAGTTTCTCCAATTAATTTAGCTTATTCTAATGTAATTATTTATTAAATTATTATACCTATCTAATCTAAATGTAAACAAAAGCTCTATTCCTAAACTTTATGCAGTGTAGAACAGTTACTGAAAGTAGTTCTGAAATTTATAACTAGATGGCGCGACTAAAATTGGTCGTTTTCTAGATCGCGCTTCTTGACCATAAAAAGGTACCATGCTAAATCTATGGTCTTGACAGTAAAGCGTCTTACCGTTTTGACAGTAAAGCGTCTTACCGTTTTGACAGTAAAGCGTCTTACCGTTTTGACATTAAAGCGTCTTAGCGTTTTGACATTAAAGCATCTTAGGTCAAATGACAGCGTCTTAGTTGAATCCAAAGATTTTTATCCATTTCAAAACTAATTCCTCTATGTCGCTAACGCGCCTAAAGAAGTTTTCACTTCAATAATAAAACCATGGATAACACCTGGTATTGTGAAGTGCATAAGAAACAGAAATAAATTACAAAAAAAGTTACGTAATGATCCAACAAACGAAATCATTAAATTAACCTATAGGCGATACAGGAATTTCTGCAACAATCTCATAAAAAAATTGAAAATAAAATATGAAACAAGTCTCCTAAATGAAGCAAAAAATAATAATAAAACTTTATGGAACTGCATTAAAAACTTAACATACCTAAATAAGCAAAACACTGAAAACAACGAGCTCAATAATTTAAAAAATACTCCCAACCAATCAGCTGACTTCATAAATAATCATTTTAACAGTGTTGGAAAAACCCTCGCTGAAGTTATTAAGCCGAGTACATCCGAAGTTGAGCAATATTTTAACCTATTACCATCTCAACCAAACTCCATAGGGATTATTGAACCTGAACCTGATGAGATTGACTCCATTATAAGTAATCTGAAACCTAATTCTGCAGCTGGCTGGGACAAGATACCTACAAAATTTATAATAATGGCTAAAAATGAATTGGTACCAATAATTACCCATCTAAGTTCTCTATGCTTTAGGCAAGGAATATTTCCCCTCGACTTGAAACGTGCCATTATACACCCCATATTTAAGAGTGGAGACAGAGTCGATATTGGAAATTATAGGCCAATATCAGTCCTACCAGTGTTATCAAAAGTTTTGGAAAAGGTAATAAATTCTAGACTCATAAAATTCTTAGATACCTACGATATACTCTCGAAATCGCAATACGGGTTCCGAAGAGGAATAAGCACCGAAGATGCTATCCTAGATCTGACAATAGACATAACTAAGCATCTCGATGCAAAGAAAAGAACGTTGTGTATATTTTTAGATCTTAAAAAAGCTTTCGATACCGTCTCTGTCCCCACTCTTATCAGAAAGATTGAAAGGCTAGGTATTCGAGGCTCTTTTCTCACTCTCGTTACAGACTACCTAAAAGATCGTACGCAGCGGGTCAAACTAGACGACAACATCTATAGTACAGATGAAAATACCTTAAACTATGGTGTTCCACAGGGTAGTGTTCTAGGGCCTACCTTGTTTCTAACCTACATTAATGACCTAACCAATATAAAATTATCAAACGGGAAAGTATTTTCATATGCGGATGATACGGCTTTACTCTTTCACGGAGATTCTTGGAAGGAAGTTTATCAGACAGCAGAGAAGGGCCTTCAAAAGGTAATCAACTGGCTTAACATAAATCTACTAACTTTAAATACGCAAAAAACCAATTATATAGCTTTTTCAATATTAAATTCCCTTCAACCAAATCCAGATCTAAAAATAACTGCTCATTTTTGTAAAGAAATAAATATGAACGCATGCAACTGTCAAGTTTTAGAAAGAGTAAATTCCACGAAATATCTGGGCATAATGATAGACAAAAACCTATCTTGGAACGCTCAAATAGACTTAATCTCAAATCGAGTCAGGAAACTAATCTGGGTTATTAAATATCTTCGTAATATTGCAGATAAAAACCTTCTCAATTATATCTACATAACCCTAGCTCAGTCTGTTGTTTTGTACTGTATTGCAATTTGGGGTGGCACTTTTAAAACTAAATTTATAAGTATAGAAAGAGCTCAGAGGCACATTCTTAAAATAATGCTGCGCAAGAATAGAAGGACGTCTACTAGAAAACTTTACAGCGAAGCAAATGTTTTGACAGTCAGACAGCTGTATATTCTCCAATGTACCCTTAAAGTGCACAAAAGCTTAGTCTTAGACCCTAGATTAGTAACCAGTAGACGAAACAAACGCTCGGTAATTAAGATTAAACCTCCTCGAACGTCATTTGCTTTTAAACAATTTGATGCTCAATCCAAAAATATATACAATAAAGTAAACGGAGAAATGAATATTTACAACAAATCATACACGCAAACTAAAAGAATCATATCAACCTGGATAAAATCATTAACCTACCAACAGACTGAGGATCTTTTGGTGTTTGATAGTTGACGATGTTGTCAAACACCAGGCACCGGAGATTTTCTGACTGTTTTTACCTAATTTATTTGTTATATAATTATATTTATAATAAAATAATAAATTACAGAAACTAACTTACCTACCTTCAACATTTACAGAATCAGTTTGATATTCACTAAATACTTGATTCGTAACATTAAAATATATATATGTATATATATATATATATATATAATATTTACCTAGTACCTACTTAAATAATATTAAAAAAAAAAAAGAGAACCTACACTAATGAATAAAATAATACCTTTTAGTATAACTAACTTTAATATTTAACATAACATATAAAATAACCTAATGTCATGAATCTGGAACGTTCAATAGTGGAACGTAAAAATAAAATAAACATAGCAATCGAAATTACCTGTTTACGCTAAATGAGGGTAGGTACCAACTTAATACTCACCTTCTTTCCGAGCTGCTTAACGTTGTGTTATGGCAAACTGACTCCCGCTACATACAGATACGGGTCATTTAGGCGTACACACAATAATCAAGTTGTGACAAATAAGTCTGTTCAGCTAAACAAAGATCTCGACTTTATTTTGTTTCGACTCGGCAAGTCTTTTGTTTGAAATTACAACAAACGGTGTTTTTAGTTTTACTACAAAACTCAGCTTCTAACAAAATAGTAGATCATAAATATATAAACGATCAACATAAACTTGCAAAATGTACCTGTACCTATGTTTTTATTATACTCGCATTATATACGCTACATTAACAAGTTATGAGTTCAATTTCTCAATATTCTCCATCATCTGACCTACCATGTCATTCATCGAATTCTCTTATTCTGGATACCTACCTTACCTACCTAACCAAAAAAATAAAAATAAATAATAATAATAATAATAAAAAATAAAAAAAATTTTTAGTTATATTTGACTATGTATCTATGTATTGATTTATCTAACTACTACTCATAGTATTATTTTTATTATCTTATTATTTTGTTTACTCGTATATTTTACCTACTTTTCTTATATTTTATCAATTATATTATATACATACTTATATACCTACTAGTGAAACTTAAGTTTTTGTTTAGATTTACCTACCTTAAATTCAAGTGCTCCCCAAGACCACAGAAAAGAGGGGACTCTTCTAACACAGGTTATCTAACTTAAAAGAAGAGATCCCAACCCATTTAATTGTACCACTTGGTTTTATTGAATAAAAGATTTTTGATTTTTTTTATTTTTTTTTTGAATTATCAAGTATTTTTGTTTGATATCAAAGTCAAAGTGTTTATTTGCATTCGTGTTGTGTTTGTTTGTACATATTGTAGGCCATAAAGTTTATTGTACATGCGGTATATCATGAGTCCTGAAAGGACATCGCAAAAAATAAAAGTACTGGGCACCGCTATTTTATGACTACCAAAAAAAAAATAAGAAAGGTTGCAGTAGATGCAGAAAATGATAATGGAATGGTCAGGTTTTTTTAAAGTTATCGAGGATTGTAGTCAACCAAAACGCACGTTTGACTCGTCTCGTCCCCTTTTAGGTTATAATTCACTAACCATCTGTTACTTACCCATACTAAGCAATAAATAAATGAAATGAAATGTTTACGTTTTAGCGAACTTACCTTTTTTTATAAAAAACATAATATGCGGTTCTTTTTTCTTGAAAATAAATCTAAAGTTTTCTGAAATCGAAACCATTTAATTACCTATCTAAATAATAGGGAGCTGCCCTCAACACGGTAAAATTTTGCCCCACGCTGTTTGCCTTCTGTTTTCCAAACTAGCACATATCACTTGGCTTGATAGATAAAGATGGATTGATAGGTGTCCTATGTCATTTACAGGTACACACACACCCACGCTAATAATAGTCACATTCGCAGGGTTATGTCCAGAACAGAGCGTGGGTGGAATAAAAAATACTTAGTGCTTTGCGAATAAATAAAAACTGGGAATGCCAATTTCTTGTTATCGGAACTGTGGTATCGCGCTGTCCTACTCACTGAACAGTATTTTATCATCCCTCTCGTTTTCCGCTCACAGTTCTCTTTCAATAAGCTTGGACGCTTGTTGAATAATTATAATACTTATTTTAATAAGTAGGTATAGCTCGGTAAGTTGGTATAACGCGACGCCGACGTTGTCTGTCTGACAATAAGTAGTGATGTAAACTGGGCTTGCAACCTGTCACGTCTGGAGTAGGTACTTAACTTCTGTAAAATGTGGGCATATAGGTACTTATCAAATATGTATTTGGACATGCCTCTGACTACCCCCTTAGACATCTGGAATACCTACATAAAAGATCTGAGAGAATGACTACTGCGCCTTGGGGATATAGTCGTGATATGTTTTTCGGGTTCCGTACCCAAAGGGTAAAACGGGACCCTATTACTAAGGCTCCGCTGTCCATCTGTCCGTCTGTCACCAGGCTGTATCTCTGATAGTTAGACAGTTGAAATTTTGATGACAGATGATGTATTTCTGTTGCCGCTATAACAACAAATACTTAAAAACAGAATAAAATAAATATTTAAGGGGGCTCACATACAACAACAAACGTGATTTTTTGCCGTTTTTATAGATAATGGTACGGAACCCTTCGTGCGCGAGTCCGACTCGCACTTGGCCGTTTATTTTATTTTTTTAAAGCAACTAAGTAAACTTCGAGGTAAAATTCTAACTCCAAGTTCTTGTAGGTACCTACCTACTTACCTAAAAAATATCACGTTTATTTTATAACTAGACTAGAGTTGTTTTAAAGAAAAGTTGTTGAGAGAAGTCGCGCTCTACTCATTTCGCGGCCGAGTCTTATCAGCTCTCAGTCTCCTGCAAAACAAGTTGCGACTTGAGTTGTAATCTCCAGTCTGAACACAACACTAACTCAACCACTATGCGCGCATGACGTAGGTTAGGTACATAACTTATGTCCAATAGCGCCAACCGCTCTACCTATATAAAGCGTTTCAGGACGACAAATTTTAGTGTTGTGTTTGATTTTGCAAGAGCAGGTCGGATTCATATGCCCAAGTGGCCAATTTAAAATATATTTTGAATTATTTTACTCATCATGTCTCGATCAAAGCGGACCAAGGAAGAGGAAATATTACATTTGGAGAAAAAAATCCGCAAGCTAAGAGAGGAGTCCATAGAAACGTCTATTACCATCAACGGCGAATATAAGTCCCGAGGTATGTGACTGCATACTTAGTAGGTACATATATACTTAATTATTTGAAGATTTTGGAAATTTAATACTTAATTTATTTTTATAAGAGCCAATCCAATATATCTCTTATTTAATATAAACATAGTAATAATCATAAGTAATTCTGTACTTTTTACCTTTATGTTTTTATTTATAATGTTTGGTAATATTTAATTAAGAAATTTAAACATTTTCCAACACAAAACAAGCTGAAATTAGGCAAGTACCTACCAACCTATGCCAAATTTAGTTTGGATGACAAATGAAAATGCAATAAAGATATAAATAAACCAATGTTAGTGTAAGGAGCTGTGGAACGGAACTCCTAAATTGATATCAATTAAATAATCATGTTTGGATTTCAATCAGTACGGCCTTCGGGCTACTGAAAGCTCTACTTGAATATTATAATTTTTTTATATTTGGATGGAAACGAGCCAAGTTGGTATATTTGTATTTTACTTTTAACCAAAATGTTTTAGCTAGGTGTCCTTGACTATTTGTGTCAATATCACTCCTGAAGGGCAAAGTCGAGTATTTTTGATGTGGCGCGTAGGTACCAAGTATCAACCTAGCTTGTTTTGTTCTATTTGCGTTTAATTTTCACTAGTTTGTTCTTTAATCTACCTAGGTACTTAGATTACAGTAGGAAAAACTTAAGAAAATTAAAACAAAATCTTTCACTTGTTTTAGGTTCTAGTTCCTCGCAGCGCGAGAATCAACCACGAAGTTACTCCACGGAGGATCTTTCTCCAATGTCTCCTAACGTAGATACAGAAGTTCAGGCAGATTCTGAGCTTCCACCTCATCCAGATGCTACAAGCTCCCGCGACTCACGAAGAAGTTCAAATGTTGGAAAAACACAAAGCGCAAGCAGCGAACCTCGAGTGAGCTTGAACCCTGTTGTGCAACATTGCCCGGAAATTGAACAAGGGGAAATTATTACATCTGCGGAGGAACGTAGTTCAAGAAGTGAACGGGGGATGAGCTCGAATACTATGGAGGCTCAAAGTTCTAGAGTTAGATCACGGGAATTGCTTGAAGTAGAAGCACATGTCCCAAGAAATAAACAAAGGGATAACTCGAGCGTTGTGAATCCACGTAGTCCAAGGAGTGAACCACGAAGGAATTCAAGGGAAAACTCGAGCGTCGTGGATCCACGTAGTCCAAGGAGTGAACCACGAAGGAATTCGAATGTTGAGGAGGCAAGTAGCACCAGGAGTGAATCACGTGCGATCTCGAGTTCTGTTGAAGAACAAAGCTCTAGGAATGGAGCACGTTCGATCTTGAAAGCTAATGAGGCTCATAGCTCAAGGAGTGAGCCAGTTAAACATTTAACTATAGAAGAGCATGAATTAAGAAGTGAACCACGTCCGAATGCAGATGCTCCGGAGGTGCATACCTCAACTGAGACACCGCACCGTCCGCAAGCAAGCCTTGATACAAAGACTAAGAAAAACAAATCAAGAGCAGGCTCGGACACGATGGAAGTGAGAACTCCAAGGAATAAATCACGCACTATCTCAGAAACGTCACCGGGAGATAACTCCGAAACGGACAGTTTACTTGACCGGAAAGAAGCGTTGCTCAAAGCTCTTGGAGATGATCTCTCGTTGAGTGGAGAGAATATTCACATAAGTCTGGCCCCAACGTGGTCGAACATTCTACGGAAAGGATTAACAGATGCGGTTAGAGAGAAACTTCTCAAGGAGTACTTCGCCCCAGAGAACTGTAAGGTTTTAAAAGCCCCTGTCTTGAACGAAGAAGTGGCTGCTGTTGTGGAGTTTCAAGCCAGAAACCGGGACAAAATAATGGAAAACAAGCAAAATCAATTGGGGCTCGGCATCACAGCTATCGGTAGAGCGATTACAGTTCTCCTAAATCGGGGTGAGAACTATGAAGTAAATACAATGCAACATTTAAACCATGGATGTCGCATATTGCTTGATCTTCATCACACGGAAACCAAATCGCGGAGGCATCTATTCAAGAAGGATCTGGTCCGCAGTGATGTGTTTAAAAACTTAGGGATTCACGGATTAGACAGAGACGACACTCTCTTTGGCAACAAAGTTGCGAAAATGGTTAAAAAACAAGGTATTCCGATGACTCCGATTCATCCAAGGCCATCGTCGTCTTCTTACGGAGACCCAGGATCGTCAAACCGTGGTCGTGATTCCGAATCTTTTCGTTTTAGACGTAACTAGAGGCGTCCTGTAGGTACCATTTCTAATCGACCGACGAAAATGGAACAATTCAATTTATTAATGATATTTTGAATTTGTTTTATACGTGCCTAAGATTATGTTACTTTACAAAGAAACTCCTGGTAAATCAGAATCTAGTGCCTAACAACTTAATACCTACTAACTTCGTAACCAAGTCATGTGTGTGTACAATTTTATTCCGCCTTGGTCAAACATCTTCGATACCTAAGTATACCTCAGTGGTTGTCTTTTGACATTTTCTTCCATGAGAATGAAGAATATCTTAAGTAGGTACTTACCTACTTATTTTAAAACTAAACTAACTTGGTAAATTACTATTTTTTTATTGTAACTTAATATTATAGGTCGGTTTACCTACCTATCAAAATGTACAAATGTTATTGCATTTCATTACCCAAAGCTACCTCAAAGTTTGAACCTCTATAATAATGTTATTGTTAGTTATGTAACCACAAGGAGGTAAGTAACTTGCGCATTTAAATTTTAACGCCTATTAAGAACATTTATAGAAGGAATTATGATTTATAAAATTCCCTTTTAAAGTAAATTAATTCTTTGTTAAGAAAAGGCTGATCAAAATTATTTTTTGGAACTAAGTAGGTATCATGGTTAATTTAAACAAAATATTTTTTGGGATTTTTTTACATTTATGTTATATTATGGTAGTTATATCAATTATGCATGTTGTAATAAGTTTAGGTACCTACCTATTGTTTTAGTTGCCATCCCATGAACAAATTGCAACATGCACTTATCTATTAAGTTTTTCGATTGTTTTTTTAGTTGTATTTTAATAACAATAAAACCAAAGCTTTTTAAAACTAACAACTTTTGTAGGTAGACACTAAGTTTTAGCACATATTGTTGTATACTTATTTTATATGAAATAAAAATAATAAAACGACATGGTCTTTTTATTATCCACCAATTTTGATAGGTTCAGACATCTTAGGGCAAGGACTCGTTTTAACTTGGAATCTAGAGTTCTGCTAGACAAATTCTTTGAAACAGCTAGATATTCACATACCTAATACCTATAATAGGTAGGAACGGTCTTCAGTAGGTACGGCCAATGGATCTGAGCATTCGTGAAGTCACTCCATCTTAAACATCTAGCGGCCCGTTCAATGTAGACATATTATGGTGTGTTCGGGCCTTGCAAAAAATGAAAGGCTTGCAAGTCTAGTAGATAATTTGACCGTAGCATGATTATTTGATCAGTAGCAAAACTGCAGAATTATCTATACCTACTCATAACACACTCAGACCTGAGACAAATATTTGCAGATCATACAAACATTTGTCCCGCGGCAGGAGTCGAACCCGCGACCTCCTTGCGTACTGCGCCACTGCGCTACGGAGGTCGTCAACTGCATATTGAGTCAGCCGGTCATTCGCCCACTAGTCCTAGGTCGTCTGCAAATTCTTTAAACTGCGCATCGCGTCTGCCGGCCGGTGTCGCCTCAAGACTACCAAAATAAATAAATCATCCATTTAAATGCAGCAGACGAAATACGTAGTGACAACAGTGTTTTTTACAAACCTAATTTTCATATGCGAATTATGTTTTGCTACGCTTGCGGTGTCTGTTTTGGGAAAAACATAACCCTTCTTGACAGTCGGGTAATAAAAAGTAGCCTTGTGTGTAGTTTTTAATAGCAATTTCCTGTTATTTCTAGCAGATCGGTACTCGACTCTAACCTCAGTTGGTCCGTAGAATCCGTAGATACAGTATTTTTAAAAACAGGATAAATATAAGGAAATGTTTTAAAAAGTTAAGAGGAAAGAATACCCAACTCTTTCTCCATACAAACGTAGGTATACAAACGTAGTCGACTGTTTCCTCCCTAGGTAATGACACTAGAGCAAATACTTTTGTACCATTAAACCTTTAACCACAGGAAACAGTCATACAAACGTAGGTATGGAAAAAGAGCCGGTATCCTTTCCTCTCTAAGATTTATCTGTAGTAGGTACATCGATACGAAAATATTTCTACTGTAGGAAGTAGGTACTGCCAGAAAAATCCCAGAAAAATCCCAATTCGCTCTTTGATAGATTAGAATGTAGAATTAAATGCATCCTGTTTTTGTAGATAATTAAATGCTATCGTTCATATCGCTCCAAGTCTACTCCAAGGCCAATATCTACAGACAGCGTAGTTTCTAATCAGTGAACCTCTAAAACTATACCTACACAATTTTAAAATCCACTCATATGTATTTATTTAGACATTCAACAGACATCGTATACTATTTCCATAAAGCTAAAAAAATGTTATTATCGGAATTAGTCACGTTAAGTAGACCATCTACGATTATTTTGGATTTTTGGAAAATAATTTTAGATCGTCAGTAACAATTGATTGATAAAATTATTATACCTACCACTGGCGATTTATAGATTACTAGCTGTCCGCCCCGGCTTCGCACGGGTTTATTATAGGTATTTAACAAAAATTTAATAACAACATGGCGGTCCCGGAGCGGGATGTATGATCGGGATGTGTTAAAAATCCCAGACACTTGTCCTACCGTACTAACTGATATTTATTCTGTGGTCGCGATGTATCTTACATTTTTAAACTCATGATAACTTTTGAATAAAATATCCGATTTCAATCATTCAAAAAAATTTTTGAAAAAAAAATTTAACCGACTTTACAGAACACAAACAGAAGAACCTTCTACACACTAAAAAGAGAAAAATAAGAATATAATTTGAAGTCGGTGCCAACTATTCATTTACATCTAAGAAATTCAAAAGAACTTGGGTGCAAAATTGTATCCTGGTACGCTATCGCTCGATTTCTTGTTTTGATAGGTACCTAATCGTATTCACTTGGCACCGACTTCAAATTATATTCTTATTTTTCTCTTTTTAGTGTGTAGAAGGTTCTTTCTGTTTGTGTTCTGTGAAGTCGGTTCAATTTTTTTTTTTTAAATTTTTATTTTTCACTTTTTAGTGTAAGTAAATAAATACTGTGTAAATAAAAGTGTATGTGTAAATAATATAGTAAGCTACGAGTACATTAAGACTTTGCTCGTAGCTTAAGTAGGAAAGGATAAGAGAAGTCATGGGCAGACCTACTAAAGGACACACCGGAGAAAACAAGGGGAAAAACTATCAATCTATAAGGAAAAGAAAATATTTTGGACTACCTCGGGTGTAATACCCTTTCAAACTATTTAATGTTTGACTCAGATTGTGAGTCAGGATGTGTTGTGTAGTGAGAATGAGGTTTTTTGAATGTTACGGGAAAACTGTCAATCCCTCAGGAAAAAAAATATATGGCGCCACCTTGAGAGTATACCTCTTTCTAACAAAAAAAAATTTTGGAAATCGGTCCACAATTTTCTTAAAGCTCAGTGATTGTTTTAGTTTTACGGGAAAACTATTAATCCCTCAGGAAAAAAAAATATATGGCGCCACCTTGAGAGTAAGTATACCTCTTCCTAACAAAAAAAAAATTTTGGAAATCGGGCCACAATTTTCTTAAAGTTCAGTGATTGTTTTAGTTTTACGGGAAAACTATGAATCCCTCAGGAATTAAATTTATATGGGACCACTATGAGAGTATACCCTTTCAAACAAAAAAAAAATTTTGGAAATCGGTCCACAACTGACGGAAATATCGGTGAACATACATAAAAACAAAAAAAAAAAAAAAACATACATACAGCCGAACATATAACCTCCTCCTTTTTTTGAAGTCGGTTAATTAAAAAAAAAAAAACATAGATACAGCCGAACATATAACCTCCTCCTTTTTTTGAAGTCGGTTAAAAAGGAATCGACGGGTACTGAAACAGCCTTTACTACGAAGGAATTTATTTGGATAAGAATAAATACCAAAAAAAAAAAAAAAACATACATACAGCCGAACATATAACCTCCTCCTTTTTTTGAAGTCGGTTAATAAGACTAACGTGGTCTGCTTTTGGTCGGCATTTTTATTCACTTTTTAAATTATAAAAGTTGTTATTCTGACACAACCACAATATTATAGTTGGACATATGCTATCGCTGACTTTTTGTAGATATTGATACGTTCTTTAATAATATTGTAGAACATTTTTTTGTTCTATCATCAATAGTTTTCGCAGCGCACGCGATATGAAGAATTTGATGTTCAAAATTTTTACACCTTTGGTTACATTATTGCAATTTTCATAAGGATTTCTAATTTTTTTGAAAATAATTTATAGCCTATGTTCATCAGAGATAATGTAGGATTCTAATGGTGAAAGAATTTTTCAAATCGGTCCAGTAGTTTCGGAGCCTATTCAATTCAAACAAACAAACAATTAAGTACACAAACAAATGTTTCCTCTTTATAAAATTAGTGTAGATAGATTCGATGATTATTTATAAATGCCTCTTTTTCTTCTTGTTGTTACACTATTTCAAATTAAATCAGTTTGGTACAATAATTAAATGAATCTCAAGCTTGTCTCAAGGCTTCTTTCGTGCAGTTATTTTTGAAGGCTAAGGTTCTATAGCATTCTATAGCGAGAAAACCGGTATCTACCGATACCGGTTTTCTCGCGATGTTTTCATTTCACCGTTCACATTACTGGCATAGTGCATAACAGGATAAAAAGTAGCTTATAATTATAATGCTGTCCAACAGCCTCATCTACCTTCCAGCGAAATTCCTATTCAATTCAGCCGTTCCAGAGATTAGCCCGGACAAACAAAAATACAGAGATAATTGTCCTAAATAAGAACTAGATAGAGCTTTGCCTATGTAAAGTTAGAACGCGCAATCAAAGCGTTTTGGCTCCAATGGAATTCCCATGGAATCGGGATTAACGCGGGAAAATCGAATCCACGCGAACGAAGTCCCGGGCACAGCTAGTCTACACTAATATTATAAAGAGGAAACATTTGTTTGTTTGTTTGTTTGAATTGAATAGGCTCCGAAACTACTGGACCGATTTGAAAAATTCTTTCACCATTAGAATCCTACATTATCTGTGATGAACATAGGCTATAAATTATTTTCAAAAAAATTAGAGATCCTTATGAAAATTGCAATAATGTAACCAAAGGTGTAAAAATTTTGAACATAAAATTATTCATATCGCGTGCGCTGCGAAAACTATTGATGATAGAACAAAAAAATGTTCTACAATATTAAAGAACGTATCAATATCTACAAAAAAGTCAGCGATAGCATATGTCCAACTATTGTGGTTGTGTCAGAATAACAACTTTTATAATTTAAAAAGTGAATAAAAATGCCGACCAAAAGCAGACCACGTTATTCTTATTTTGGTATTTATTCTTATCCAAATAAATTCCTTCGTAGTAAAGTCTGTTTCAGTACCCGTCGATTACTTTTTGAATGATTGAAATCGGACAGTTTATTCAAAAGTTATCATGAGTTTAAAAATGTAAGATACATCGCGACCACAGAATAAACATCAGTTAGTACGGTAGGACAAGTGTCTGGGATTTTTAACACAGGTAACGGGATATTAACCATGATTAATACCATAGATACTATTGATCATGGCGTATGCAACATTAAATCATGGTAAATATCCCGTTAACTGTGTTAAAAATGTTGAAAACCATGATAGTTTAAAAAGTGTCTGGGAACTATGGAATGGGAGAGGTAATATATCAATCCATACTAATATTATAAATCTGAAAGTAACTCTGTCTGTCTGTCTGTCTGTCTGTCTGTCTGTCTGTTTGTTACGCTTTCACGCCCAAACCGCTGAACAGATTGAGCTGAAATTTGGCATGGATAAAGATTATACCCCAGGGACGGACATAGGCTACTTTTTTCTTTAAATATTTATAAGGGGGCGTGAAAATAAGGGTTGCAAATTTGTATGGGGAAAAAAGTTCAGCGACCCTGGGCGAGGTCATAAAGATGATGGGTGACCGCCTCTTTTTTCTATGTTCTTGCATTGCAGATTTTTTTGTTTTTTTCTCATTTTGCATGGTAAATGATTTTTAAATTAATGATAAACATGTAACATGTATATTTCCACTCATCAATATATCCGAAATAAAGATTTTTTTTAATATTAAAATACTTTTTCCTTGGCTTTGGTTAGAACGCCATCTGTATCACCCGAGGTCAAAACTGCTTTTTACTTTTTTCTCCTAGGTGGCGTTTGTACTATAGCGGAGGTCGAGATACGATCATTTTGAGTTTTGAAAGCTATTGGAGATTTTTGCTTAGACTTTTCGATAATTTTTATAGGTTTTAAAGTACCCTACCTACTTATGTTATTTTACTGACAAAGTAGCGGGTACAAACCAGCTAGAAAATAAAATATTTTTCCTTGGCGTTGGTTAGCAACGCCATCTATGTTTTTCATTTTCACAACCAGGTAGCGTTGTGAGGTCAAGAATGCAGATCATTTAGCGTTTTGGAAATTTAAATTTGAAGTACCTACCTACTTAATGATTTTAAAATTAATGATGAGCATGTAGGTAATCATTTATAAATCTACTCATCAATACATCCGAAGTTTCAATTATTAATATTAAAATTATTAACGCAACTAGATGGCGCTGCTAATTTTGACCGTTTTCTAGATCGCGCTATCGTTGCGTTTTGTCAAGTTTACTTTAGCCTGTGCTTTAGCTTATACTTATTTCTCTGATCTTATTCCTTAAATAATCCTATCCCACTAAAATTATTAATTAATCGAAGATTATTAATTAAAGTTTATTAAATAAAGACCGTATTTTTATCAAAGAGAATATAAATAGTTTTTTATTTTTTCAAAACAACTTCTATGGGTGGTGCAAGGCAGTTTCAAAGTCGTAAGATTCGAAAAGAAAGTCCGTGTTAGTGAATGTTTGTTTTGTTGCTCCGTGATGACTTAACCGATTGTGATGTAATTTGGAACGTAGATGCTTTAAGTACTTGAATATAGGCTTATTTAATTTAAAAAAATCAACCCATATGGATGTTTTACAGGGTGTTAAAGTTAGTATGGAAAATTTGATTCCTTGGTCTGATTCACTTCAAACACAGTGTAAATAAATAAATTTTAGGTAACACTCCTGCACTTGAATCATAATAATGCGCAGACGAAGTTGCGCGGGTCAGCTAGTAGTCAATATAGTCCTGTTTCTCACCCCAAGTTGATGCCATTTCGATTCGGAATGCATACAAATTTCTGAGAAAAATAACGCAATCTACACCGGCCGGCGCGCCATAAAAAAGCGACGTACTGGCGCGCCAGTACCTACGTGTCGTCGCCCTTTTCATTCCGAATGGGTCACCCTGCCATGAACTGTAAGTGAACTCAAAGGCGTGACCTTGAATTAATTCACTAATTTGCGCGTTTATATGAACGGTTTTGGCTATTGGCGTCATTCTTATTCTTTAGGTTGTTGTCGATTTCATTTTTTATGTTGATGCTTATTTTATTTTCTATTTATTATTATATACACATTGTGTGTGTATATAGTGTGTGCGTTACCCTAGCTGGAAAGTGTCTCCTAGAGAGATTTGAGAATGAGGAAAAATTAGTGCCTAGTGAGCTATAAATGTGCGCGAAATTAAAAATTTGTGCATATTGTAGTTTTTGAAATAAAAGGAAAAAACGTTTCCAGCTAGGGTAACGTTGCTCCAGTTAACGTTGGAAAATTCTAAACCAATGGTCGGAGAGAGATGAATTGTATATCGGCAGATAGCTTATATTTGTGCATATTTGTGCGCCAAAAAAAAAATTTGTGCGACTTAAGGTTTTCGAGATATTGCGTTTTCTAGATTTTCCAGCTAGGGTAACGTTTTGAAAAATCGTGTTTCTCAAAAACTACTGTATGTACGCCTGTAGAAAATATATACACGAGTAGCTCTTAATTTGTGCTAATTTGTGACGGAATCAGATTTAAGAAAATATTTATAGTTTTTGAGTTATCGCGTTTTTTTTAAAAACCTTAAAATGATCGTAGCGTCTAAATTTGACCATGCACAAGGTCGCTGAAAACTGTATTCGGTCCGTCTTGACGCCTATAATAACCACACAAAATTTCAAAAGTGTACATACTTGCATTATTGAATAATTTAAGAAAAAGTAAAGAAAATGGTGTAAAAATGTGTCATAACTTTGAAGTCAACCTACATGAAAACGGCGCAACCCACGATTTGTGCGCTAGACCAAAAATTAGTGCTTCTTATCAAAAAGCATTGTGTAAAGTTTCAGCTTCCTATGTTTCGTATTTATCTCGTTATTTAGCAAAAACCAAAATAGTAAACAACATGGGTTTACTATTTTGGTTAACCGAACAATTTCGAAAGGCTACTAAAAAGCGACGGTTTCATACATAGCGATGACCTTCTTGATTGACCCGTATTATCACTCAGCTGTTGTTCGTACAGTTGCATTCAAACGTTCTAAAGCAATAAAATTAAAACAACCTGGTAAGTATAAGTTAATATACCTACATATACTTAGTAGATGATTTTTATATTTTTATTTTACTGATGTGTTTACTGACTTTTCATTTATAAACTGTATCTGTAGGTAGTACCTACTGTATCTGTAAGGATATTTGTCCATAAGAAAGATAGATAGATAGGCTATCTACTTAATATTATGTAGATACCTACATAAACAAGTGAAAAAACACGAAAACAGCTATAAAAATATAATCCAATATCTAGGTATATTTATTTACTAAGTAAGTAGTTGTTTTCTACTTCAGTGTACTCAGGCACAAGTTGACAACTTGTGCCACAACAAGTTTGAACCGGTTGATGTGCAAATTTAAGAAGGTCATCGCAATGTATGAAACCGTCGCTTTTTAGTAGCCTTTCGAAATTGTTCGGTTAACCAACATGGGTTTACTATTTTGGTTTTTGCTAAATAACGAGATAAATACGAAACATAGGAAGCTGAAACTTTACACAATGCTTTTTGATAAGAAGCACTAATTTTTGGTCTAGCGCACAAATCGTGGGTTGCGCCGTTTTCTTGTAGGTTGACTTCAAAGTTATGACACATTTTTACACCATTTTTTTTACTTTTAGTTAAATTATTTAATAATGCAAGTATGTACACTTTTGAAATTTTGTGTGGTTATTATAGGCGTCGAGACGGACCGAATGCAGTTTTCAGCGACCTTGTGCATGGTCAAATTTAGACGCTAGGATCATTTTAAGGTTTTTAAAAAAAACGCGATAACTCAAAAACTATAAATATTTTCTTAAATCTGATTCCGTCACAAATTAGCACAAATTAAGAGCTACTCGTGTATATATTTTCTACAGGCGTACATACAGTAGTTTTTGAGAAACACGATTTTTCAAAACGTTACCCTAGCTGGAAAATCTAGAAAACGCAATATCTCGAAAACCTTAAGTCGCACAAATTTTTTTTTTGGCGCACAAATATGCACAAATAGAGGCTATCTGCCGATATACAATTCATCTCTCTCCGACCATTGGTTTAGAATTTTCCAGCTGGAGCAACGTTACCCTAGCTGGAAACGTTTTTTCCTTTTATTTCAAAAACTACAATATGCACAAATTTTTAATTTCGCGCACATTTATAGCTCACTAGGCACTAATTTTTCCTCATTCTCAAATCTCTCTAGGAGACACTTTCCAGCTAGGGTAACGCACACGTATATAGTGGCCAATTCTGGTGACGGGAGTTTTTAGGTCATGGCTTGACTTAATAGCCGGGACCGAAAATTTAACGTGCCCTCCGAAGGACGGAAGCGCTCAGATGAAAATGCCACTGGCGGTCACCCATCCAATTACGGACCGTTTAGATCGACGATCTAGCAAGCACACCACGAGCGCTTCAGTTACTTAAACTGTTCTTTAACTATTTTACTGTAACCTACTCGTCATGACAATTCATGCACTAAATGAAATATAGCAAAATACATTTATAAACATTTATTACAACATTAAATAGATATTAGTACATAATAGAACAACTCTATCGTCGAAACATGTATAATAATACTATTTACATATTAAATTAAAATAATATAGTACAAAATTTTCAAGATTAGATTACTTATATTGGCAAATACATTGCTTTGCAAAATGTTTAGAAGATACAAGTAAATAGTTACTAGGTAAATAGGTCTAAATAATAAACTAACAACATACGTACTTTTTTCATTCCTATTTACATATTTTTTAATAATTTTATTTAAAGAATTTCAATTAGGTAAACATTTTTCATAGAAACGCTACTTAAACAATAAAATGTATTAAGTAGCGTAAATCAGAGATCGGAGTAGGTATAGCCGTTAATAGGTAGGTAAGTAATTAATTTATTGTTAAGATAAGATAAATTTATTTAATCCTAGGTATGTATTGTTAATTTTATACTTAAAAAAACATACAGACGAATTGAGAACCTCCTTTTTCGAAGTCGGTTGAAAAGTAAGCAATAGTTGCTGCGCCTGCGCAGTGATTTTCTTTAAAACGATTATTTCCAAAGTATATGATCTTCGTTACTAATTAAATACCACGACCTAAGCATTCGTGAAGTTAGCCGTTTCGATGCGCAGTAGAACATTTTGTATGAAAAAGCATTTATTGCGCATCGATGCCTAAATCCTTTGAACGTATTGGACAATTATTGCTTGCACTCATTCACCCCAAATAGCTCTGATCCCTGGTATATATATAGATTAAGTACGTACATACTATTTACTAGATAAGATGGAATTACATAAATTCTTGGATATAAATTACTGTATTATCTTATCTATACCCTAAACATTTACTAAGTACATATTATATTACGTTACTCAGAAAGTTTCAAGTCTGTAATGGACCAAGAATGCACCCGTATGATTTCTGGATAGTGCCAACATTCAGACGATTTGACTCAACATTTTAAAATATTCTGTTGATTATTTTTCAAGTAAACCCAGTTTTGTAATTTTCTAAACAATGATGGAAATTACTATTGTGTGTTGATCAGTATCATTTTTTGTTAAAGAAAAACACAGTTAAAGCCAAACCGTGTCTGGATATCTGTTAAGGTGATTCTGCGCCAGGATAATCAGCCATTTTTGACTGATATTTTTAATTTTTAAGTAATCGTCTGTATCGTTAACGCTGAACGCTCTTGTAGCCCAAAATGGTTTTAAAAATATCAAAATGTTAAAAATTTGTTCTCAAAAACCACAAAATGAAATAACAACAAAAATGATCCGGGGGAAAAAAATGTGGCTCATAGGATAAATTATTGCCAAAACTGATGCCTGTTTTGAGGACATAAGCAATTCGATCTATAAAAAAACATCGAATCGTTTATTGAGGGTTTGAATTAATAAATCACACTTCAATGAGCTTAATGCTGATGAATAAAGTTTTTATAGTTAGACCGGAAACTTCTTGAGTGGAGTGTTTTAAAAGTACAGTTTGTACAGCGAATCTTTAAGACAAGTCTAATGAGATCATAAGATTCTAAACATCGATATGACATTGAATAAAAGTATGTGTATACATACATTCTCCCATCTCGCTCTTTCACTGATAATCTTCCTCATCAATATCCTTTTCTCTCTCTTGCACAGCTTGCATTATTGTGTCCTTTAACTCTCTTACAATCTCCACATCAGCAAGGAACACAGAGCTACTATCCGTCACGCCTAAGCTGAAACAATACTCCATTTTCGGCAATTGCATGACGCTTCTACATGAACTATGAAGAATATTGCAGCCCATGTTTATAAAGCATCCAACATTGTCTGTGTTGACACCCCCTCCCGGCATTACACTAAGTTCCCCGCTGCTATATCTCGTAGCTAGAAAAGAGAGGTTTTTAATGGCACCAGGTTGGTTAACATTCTGTCTTAATCCAGCAGTGAGCACTCTATGGAAACCGAGACCAACAAGTGTAGCTGCGGCCTTCTTGAACTCGCGTACATGATCAAACGCTCGGTTGAATGTAACGTTCTTCGGACTGGCTATAGCTAATACTTTCATACACTTGTACTCATCTATGTCCAAGTTTTCCGTCAAAGCGCCGAAAACAAAGCCGTCGACGTCCATCTCTTTGAACAGTTTAACATCACGGAGCATTGTGATCATCTCGAACTCGGAATATAAGAAATCGTCGCCGCCGCGGCATCGGATTGTCACATTGATCTTTGGACGGATGTTGACGGACTGTCTCCGCACCTAGAAACAAGATTAAGTATGATCAAACTCAAACTCAAACTCAAACTCAAAGTCAATAAATTTACTATAATCTTCGACACTTGTAGGTTTGTCACTTATGGTGATTCTTATTCACTTATGGTGATCTCTTATTTGCAGTTCTCATCGTTCTTTTGTAATCAGTTTTTCTGTGTACATTGTTCTGAATAAATAATTTTGAATTTTGAATTTGAATTTTTTTATAAAAAGTTAGAGTAGACTTAAGGTCTTCATTACAGTATAATATCAAGATTTTATCTCGACTCTAACTTCTAATAAGAATCACCATTAAACTTTAGCTTATATTTGATGCTTTGCCTCACACCAATTATTATTTGTGAAAAAAAATACTTAAATTTCCCACAAATCATGATCAAAATCAAGCTTTAAAATCTCCAACATGACATAATATAATTGTCTTGTATAATTAAATTGTATTTCAGTATTTTGGTTGTTAATTGCCCCATTTATAGAGAAAACTTTAACTTAGAGATTGTAATTTTGTCACTCTCATGTATTATGCGTAACAGGTTACAGACCAGTCAAAATAATAATGTTGGTTGATATGAATGACCTGTTGCATCAACAATCTAGACTACTCATGAGATAAACAACATAAAAACATAAAAAAATTGGCATTATTAACTTTCTAGATTATAAAAATTATAACCAGTTACAGTAAAGATGTGGTCAATAACAAGATAAGTTGGTTATAATAAACACTAAACAAAAAGAGGCCTACGCACACATAAATGCATAGTGGCAGTGCGCCGGCTTGTCGTCGAGCGGCTCTTGTTTACCACGTTCCCAACTTACCTGCCCGATGCGATAACATTGTCTTCATGGTGCTTATGTGTGCGTGCACCTATCGCTGGATGTGTTTACTTACTAGTTATAATTTTTATGTTACAATAAGTGCGAGAACCTAGTGCTTAGGCAAACTTATTCTAAGTTTTTAAGCACTACTAACCAACCTATGTATTACTTTGTACCTTGTGAAAAATAAATAAAATAAATAAATAAAACTGTTGCCACAGAGAAGTGTTCTATGTATTAAAAGTATTTAAAGATCGTTTTTCTAGAGACAGTTTTTTGGTTAGTCTTTGTCTAAACTCGTTTCATTTTCTTGTAATAAGATGGTATGAATGTAATTACCAATCGCTGGATTTCCTTGACTAGGCCAGGGGTAGGTGTCAGCCCTCCATCGTTAAGGTAACTGCAGACATCCAGCTCATCAGCTCCCCCATTGATGGCATTCACTGCAGACTCCAAACTATCTACAGGAACCTCCAACATTTTCTGAAACAACCGAACGGCAAAACTGATTGCATTTCTATGTTTCCGATGCCCACTAAAAAGTAAAAAGGCAATAACATTTTTTAAGGTACCTATTCACAATACGTCCACCAATCCAAATAGAGTGGTCTTCTTCTAAATTGTCCAGTTCAAAAAGACGTCTACAAAATGGACGTCTCGTGAACGGGTACCTTTAGATAGTAAGTATTTACAAAAAAATAATTGAGCTTCAACTTTACAATTTAAATTTTGATTACTTCTTATCAATAATATTAATTGCAATTGAGGTCAGTCAGTAACCTAAGATTATAGGGTCTTACCGATTGAAATAGTTGGTAACAGAATTCAATGCAAATTCTCTTAACAATTTTAAAAAATATAATATGTTGATTATAGGAACTGCGAAGTATCTTGATCAGTTTAGGTACTAATTGTTCGCAATCTTTCTTTATACCTAGTGCCAGTCAGTGCCCAAGCGAATCACAGAACGATGAAAGTTTAGAGCACTTTGCGCGCCCAAATCCTTTAGCGCCAATTAGGTATATTATTTAAAAATTGCATTTTATTTCGATATCATTGATGTGTTTTCGAAATGGCTAAAAACTCACAGTTTGGCAAACTTGTTACTGCTGCTGGAAATTATAGTTTCCACACAACTTGTACTGATGGGATGGAGGAAGGCACAAACTATTAGGATGCTATGGAGGAAGGTATCAAGGACCACCAAACAACTGCTTGATCAGCAACAACGAAACCACCGCCCATTACGCCAAACAGACAGATGATTACGAAAAGACTTATGTGATCTTTTGCTTGTTGCTTGACGCTAGAAACTTCACATATTTTTCATGAAAATCAATAAAATAGTAGGTACTATGTATAGTACTCATAGAGATATATATAATATAAATAAGCACGATATAAAGTCAGTTGTACACAACTTGACATTTATTTTATTTTATTTGACATGAATGAATGATTAATTAAAGAAAAGAAGAAATTATTTTCAAAACCAGGGGCTGCCACCTTTGCTCGAGCGATATGCGCCCTAATGATTTTTTTAAGAAGCGCCAATGAAGTACCTAATGGATTAAAAAAGTACGTAAGTGTCGTGGAACACTCATTGCAACGAAGTTTCAACTTTGATATTTGGCATTTTTAAATAAAATTTATAATCCGGTTTGTGTATGTATATAAGTACACAAACCCAGAAAAATTTACTTGCACGTTTTAACTATAGCTAGATTTTCAAATTGTGTAATTGAACGCATAAATTTTAATTCTATTCTTATTAAAGGCAAAATTCTATGAGCATACGATTATTGATTATTACGACTGCCAAAAATCAGGTCTTGTAAAATCGACTTATCGATTCTGGATGAAGTTTTTTACTGGCAATCTAAAATTTTCGTTCAATAACTGGCCTGTCGATGGTTGATCCACCTAATGTTTTGTACGAACTTCAATTCAATCAAGTTTTATATTTTATTTTTAGTAATTAATATAATTATAATTATAAGTTTTATTTTATATTTATTATTATTTTTCTAGTATTAATTTGCATTGCATTGTGGTAAGTTTAATAGGGTTTTCGAATTAAATTTTCTTCAATTTTCGAACGAATATGTCATGTTGACTATCCGTTTGTCACAAACTTCATGTTGGTTGTTCTTTTTGACATTACCAGGTAAAAGGACACGCGAACGTCGGCAAAAGTTGGCCACGTTCGCTCACTTTTATCAGGTATCTTCTCTTTTTTGCAAGTTTTATTCACTATCTAGATACAAAAGCATCTTTTCCACCGATCTGCCTATCAACCTAAGTTCAACATTTTTACAGCATATGTTGAGGTTATGGTCGTCTGTACCTTGCCACATATCGGTCCAATTTCCGTGGAATACTTAATGAATTTGTGAAAGTTCTATTTAATAACTCAGTGTATTTTCATCTGCAGTTATGTCTCGTAGACGAGATCATGAGGAGACCGACAAACTTACGCGCATTGCTATCGTGAACGCGGATCGTTGTAAGCCAAAAAGATGTAGGCAGGAGTGTAAGAAGAGCTGCCCTGTGGTGCGGATGGGCAAGCTCTGCATCGAAGTGACTCCCAACGATAAGATCGCAACGATCTCGGAAGAGCTTTGCATCGGGTGCGGTATATGTGTCAAGGTGAGACGGTGAATGTGATCCAAATTACAAATCTGTGACCTTTAGGTTTGGTTTATGATAATTTCTATGCAAATTTCGACAATCATAGTCGTTAGCCTATCATATCAATTTATTGCATAGTTACATAAACAAAATGTCCTTGCCAAGAAAATGCATAAAATCATGATGTTGATGATGACCCATAGGGTCTGGGTGTTTCTATGTATATATGTATGTATTTACAAACAAAAAAGTATATAAAGTAGTTTATATAAGTATATAAGTATAGGGTAGTCTGAGACTACAGATTACCACTTCCTTAATAAATAGCAGCTCATTCATATAACAAATATTTATTTCAGAAATGTCCCTTTGATGCAATTACCATTATCAATATCCCGTCTAACTTGGAGAAGCACACTACTCATCGCTACTCCAAGAACTCGTTCAAGCTCCATCGGCTTCCCATCCCAAGACCTGGAGAGGTACTTGGTCTGGTTGGACAGAATGGTATCGGCAAGTCTACTGCATTGAAAATCCTTGCTGGAAAGCAAAAGCCCAACTTGGGACGTTTTACTGTAAGTATTAGTTTATATTTTCTCTACTACATATAATATGAACAAACCTGGTACTATGGATGACAATACAATAATTTAGTATCCAGCAGCTGCTGATGATAGAACCAGATAGATACTATTTCATCATCTTTTGACGACCTCTGTGGCGCAGTGGGCGAAGGTCTGCCTGCGACGCAGAAGGTTGCGGGTTCGATCCCCGCCGCGAGACAATTGTTTGTATGACCTACAGATATTTGTCTCGGGGTCTGGGTGTTTCTATGTATAGTATGTATGTATTTACAAACAAAAAGTATATATGTAGTATATCAGTTATCTGGTTCCCATAGTACAAGCTTTGCTTAGTTTGGGGCTAGATGATGCTGTGTGAAAATGTCCAGCATTATAAAACAAAAAAAACTATTAATAAACTCGTTGAGTTAGATTGATGTGTGCATATTTGATTGATAGATAATAGGCTGAACTTGGTGATGAGACAGTGGATATTTAATCTGTTAAGAGATAGTGATGGTAGTAAGAAATAACTTTCGCTTCAAATTGTTTAATACTTGCCTTAATATTGATATTGTTTTGAGTATTGGCCAATAATATGTTTGTTTTTTGCAATTGATTGTTTATCTTTTCGTTTTTATTTCTGCACGCTTCGCCACTAGCCTAACGACATTATTATATGTAATAATAACTTTTAATTCTCATTATAGGTGAACTGTTAGTGGTTCTTTATGAGAATAAACTCTTTAAACCGTTACCAAATATTATTATAAATAATATCATTTCAGGACCCCCCCGACTGGCAAGAGATCTTGTCTCATTTCCGCGGCTCTGAGCTGCAGAACTATTTCACAAAGATCCTGGAAGATGACTTGAAGGCTCTCATCAAGCCTCAGTATGTGGATCAAATCCCCAAGGCTGTGAAAGGAACGGTTGGCCAACTGATGGATAAGAAAGATGAAATGAAAAATCAGAAAGAAATATGTAGAATGTTGGGTATGTATGCATGGATTTAAAGAAATGAGAAATGTCTGTGATTGTATGCTTTTGAACTGCATGTGTTATGACTCTAATCTGACAGATTGAAGCATGGAAGAAAGGTGTTTATGGCAATTAGTAGTTACTAAATAGTGCTTCGCTCATTATGACTTACCTATTATACCTAGCTTTAAAAAAATCAGCCCATGATTTTGGTGTGATTCAGACACAATTACTCATACTCTCAAACCTATGTGTAATATTATTAGGATTTTGAATAGATGTAATTTTGATTTTTCTGTACTATTCAAGTATGTATTTAGTTACTTCTTTTCTATTTTCAAGATAAGAGGCTGTCCCCCATTAAAAGAATATCGCGGCGATATTATCATCATACCACGTATTTCTACACTCTTAGAACGTGTCTACACAAGGCGTCGTTATCGCGGCGTGAGATTGTATAAATACGTAGCACAACTATAATATCGCTGCGATTCTCTTGCTCGTGGAGATTGCCTCCTATTGATCCATAGTAATTAATGATCATTATTATGAGTTTTTAACTAAATAGGTTAGCATTTGACCTCACTCTGCCTGATGTTATGCAGTAGTGTTGTCTAAGATGAAGCATGCTTACCTAGAAGATACCTATTTACTCTCGATTTGAAGACCCTATATTGTACTTTTTTTTAATAATTATAATGATCTGACATATAATTTGAACAGACTTATCGCATATCCGCGACCGTGAGATCGCGGCGCTGTCTGGAGGAGAACTACAACGCTTCGCATGCGCCATGGTGTGCATCCAGGACGGAGATATATTCATGTTCGACGAGCCCTCGTCTTACCTCGACGTCAAGCAAAGGCTGAATGCTGCTCGCACAATCCGATCACTCATACATCCTGACAAGTGAGTTCTAAGATACTTACCTAATGGTTGGTTTACACGGGCTTTGTGGCTAAGTGCTTAGTACTCAAGTCAAATTACTCTAAGGATGATAGCTCTAGGTATTCAGAAAGCTATGCTCAAATAAAATTACTCTTAGGATGATAGCTAGTGATAGTGATGAAGATGAGTAGACAATTTTGTATGAATAAGCGCCACTGAGCATCTAACAGCCTGTTTGATGCGCAGTGGCGCTTTGTCGCTTGTAAAAGGGCTTTTATTACTCGCTGATTCTTTTTTTTCTTTTCTTCTTGTCGTGTCACCAATTCTTTTGAACCAGTATGGGGAAAGGATTTTAAGTGTGCCTCTATTAAAAACATAATTATCACCACACTTGTTCTAAAGAACTAGTAACATGATAAGATCAGTAGTGTTGACCACAAGCTCATATAAATTTATTGAGGCAGATCAGCATTGTGTTTTACAAACACAACATAGTGCTGAGTCAGACTCCTTTGTAAAAAAACTTTGTACCTATTTTATGTACTTTAAATTTTGTACTGTGTGTTTGTTTGTTGCTGTTGCAGACATCAATCATTAATACTCAAGATGCTGTGTGACGTACAAAGTTTCGACTTTGTAAAATTTTGTGTTGTGCTAAATTCTGTCCACGTGACAAAAAGGATTTAAGATTATCCGAATTACACCTTACATACACCATACAAAATAATGTCACAAATTCTCAAAACATTAAATTAAACTTACGATCATTCATCACGAAAAATGTCAAAATGCTATACAAAATAACGAATAATCAAAGATTGCAAATAAATCATTTCATTTCAGAGAAGGAAAGAGACATCTGTAATCTTCAACCTCTCTTGTTCCAGATTTATCATAGTGGTGGAGCATGACTTGTCGGTTTTGGACTACTTGTCTGATTTCATCTGCTGTCTGTATGGTTTACCCGGTGCTTATGGTGTTGTGACTATGCCTTTCTCTGTAAGAGAAGGTAATATTTCAAGTTTTATATTTTCTACCATATTGGCTGACCAATGTGATCTTTTCAAAAATCTAAAATAACTTGTAAAGAAGTATTGATCAAATCTGTTTTGTTTTAGGTATAAATATTTTCCTTGATGGTTTTGTACCAACGGAAAACATGAGATTCAGGACCGAATCCTTGGTTTTCAAGGTGGCTGAATCTGCGACTGAAGAAGAGGTAAGATAAGAATCATTGTCATAATTAAATTAATATTATGAACAAGTCCACTAAAATATTGCAATTCTATTGAACAGATAAAAAGAATGAACCACTATGAATATCCTGAGATGACAAAGAAGATGGGTGACTTCAGCTTGTATGTGAAATCTGGTGAATTCTCAGATTCCGAGATTCTGGTGCTGCTCGGAGAAAACGGCACTGGCAAAACGACATTCATTAGGATGTTGGCTGGTAACTTGGAACCAGATGAAGGTGAGTTCTCTCGAGTAATTTAATCGATTCTACTTTGCGCATCATTATTTCTGTTTAATTTTGTAGCTAGCAACATTGATGTAATGTCAGATTTGACGTAAAACTTGTCAGTTTTGTGAAAGTGTCAAATGGCTGCTTTGTTGCAAAAAAGTGTTTGTCGCGAAAAATACACCGATATTTTTACGTATCTAACGCATTATTCATGTAATTCTTGCAGTTATTAATTAGTTTTGCAAGTTTTCTATAAAAGTGTGATGTAGACGTCGACAATTAATTGAGGTTATAGTAGTGTGTAAATGGAAGTGTTCTATTTAGTGAAATATTGGCAAAAAACCACGAAAGAATGGCACGGACTGAACTGTTTGATTTGTTTTTCCATCCTGTGTTTCAAAAATGTTTGAAACACGCGGAATCTTCAATTTCTCCAGATGGTAAAGTCATGTTTTCACCAATCAATGTATCCTGTTATATAGGTGTCAGCCAGATTGAAGCAACTTGCAGTTGTGTAATTTATTTGTTATTATGCAGACATTTTTGTTTGTCCCATTTAGATAACTTACACTTGAATATAGCTAGAGAATTTTTTTTATAAGTCCTACACACACACCTCGGTCGGGGTGTACCAAAGGGTGTGCAGTGATTAGAAGGCGGCCGGGACTTTTTTTTCTTTATTATTTACTTTTCTTATAGATCTCGTAAAAATAAAGCTTTTTTGCCGTATATTTTTTCGAACCAGAAGTTGTGATAGTTATGACTGTTTTACAAATGAATATGGGTTTTTATAAACTGTTGAAATATTAGCAAAGATAAGATTAGGTAATAGGTTAAGCTTATTCATCTTCACCAGCAGTCCTAGGCTAATCAATCTATTAGACAAAAAAAAATTGTACATTCTTCTAATCAAGAGAGAGGACTGCACAGGACTGGTGTTAAAGAGGAGGCCTATACCCAGCAGTGGGTGCAACCGGGCTGACTAGAAAGATTAGATACATAATTCTTGATTTGTCCGATGGTAGTTAATATTTTTCTATTTTTTTTTCTAGGATCAGGCCAGCTGCCTCAACTTCACATTAGTTATAAGCCGCAGAAGATATCACCCAAGTCTCAGGGGCTAGTCCGAAGCTTGCTTCATGATAAAATTAGGGATGCATATGTTCATCCACAGGTAAATATCATAACCATTTTATTAAAAATCCCTTCTAATTATCTCTCCTCCGATTAAGTTCTTATCCTTTTACTCAAATCATTTAATTTTGATTCAACCCAAAGAATAAGTTGTGTGTTTGTTCCTTTACCGAAAAATAATGTTAGATTTGGTTTAGTTCCACAACCATTATAATTCCAATTATCAGGACATTTTCAACACTTTCATAAAGAGATTTTATAAGAACATTGTCAATAATAAATTAAAATTCAACAGTTCATCACAGATGTTATGAAGCCCATGAAAATTGAGGAGATCATGGACCAAGAAGTCCAGAACCTCTCAGGAGGAGAGTTGCAGCGAGTTGCCCTGGTGTTGTGTCTCGGCAAACCAGCCGATGTGTACCTGGTGGATGAGCCCTCCGCCTACCTTGACTCCGAACAGCGTCTTGTTGCAGCTAAAGTTATCAAACGGTATGATTCGTAATCCCCCTACCCCACTAGTAAAACTGATAATTTGTGAGTTTGTTCAGATGTTTGTGTGTTTGTGTTTCAATCATGCCTAAACCAGTGAACCGATTTGGATGAAACTTGGAATAGGCGTAGATAGTGACCTGAAAGAGCATATCATCATCAGCGAAACCGCGCGCAGTAGCTAGTGGTACATAACATGTAAAATGATCTATAGCTAGAGACCTTACAACCAACCTCTCAGTTTAATTTTTTTTATATTTATCTTATCTTATCTTATCTTTAATTGGTCTTATTTGCTCGCAGCTAAGAGCTTGTGTAAAAGCATTTACATTTTTTTTTTATCCAAAATGGATAATCTAGATCGAAGATACCATCCCACATTAAAAGAATGTGCGAAAACCTAGCTCATGAAAAAAGATAATTTTAATTATGAAAAACCGTCTTCTGCTATGAATTATGCAAGGCTGTCGAGATTTTTTTTTTGTGAATCCATTGGCATAAAAAACTAAATAGATTTTGCTGTGTTTTAGCAGAATGAATAACAAGGATTTATTAAAATTTCAGATTCATCCTCCACGCTAAACGAACAGGTTTCGTAGTAGAGCACGATTTCATAATGGCGACGTACCTCGCCGACCGTGTTATCGTGTTCGAGGGCACTCCGTCGTCCAACGCGACTGCGCACGCACCGCAATCTTTACTCAACGGCATGAACAAGTTCCTTGAACTCTTGGGGATCACCTTCAGACGAGATCCGAATAACTTCCGGCCCAGGATAAACAAACACTCATCTGTAAAGGTATGGAACTGTCAAATCATTACTTGTGTTTAGTCAAATAGAAGATTTTTTACGTAAGTTTGTTAGCTTTTGGTCAATTCTTGTAAAGGGTTTATTAAGGTGGTCGCAACTGTCTGAACTGTCAATTCAATAGGAGAAATGCAGAGACGTCAGAAGCCAGCCGCATTTGACGTCATCAGTTTTTTTTTGTATAGATAAATGACTGCGGCGCGTACGGCGCGGACAAATGTGCGAACAGCTTTTTTCTAACACATTAGTACTGCATTTGCATTGCATTTGTGCGACTATGCGGCCTAACTCACAAACCTTAACTCCAACTAAAAATCTCAATAGTCCAACATGGTGCTGGAAATCTGTTCTCTGCCTAAGACTAAGGGGTATTTTTATGTATTGTCAATGATTTGTTCAGAGGATCTGTGATTTAAATTTCAATTCTTTTATAATTTGGGCTGTAAATTTATCAATTTTGAGCTTTATGTTATTTTAAAAAGCTTGCTATTGCTAACCCAATTATTTCTTGTTGCAGGACATAGAACAAAAACGCGCTGGCCAATATTTCTTCCTGGAAGATTAGAAACTGAATGTACCATTATATTTATATATATTGTATCTGTCACAACGGTGGCCTGCCATCAGTGTATTTCCAATTAAATGTATTACTGTAATAAATCATGTTTTATAAAAACCACCTTTAACTCTTCTCGTATAAGCCACTCAAAGCATGCATTATCAAAGCTTTATTATTGTAGTTTTGTCACGCCTAAGGTTCATCGCTGTGATTTCATTCACATAAAACAATATCTACAAGTCTTTGTTAGTCACAAAATGTTCTATAACTTTACCTACACCTAAAGTTGAGTCAACCATACCGGCTTTGTATCAAACAATCGTTACGTCATACCAAGTCAATCGGAGAATCACGGTGACATCATCAAACGAATGTTGTAGACCAACTTACGACTATCAGGCTTCATTGAGAAAAAACACGTGTTTCTAAGAACTGTGATAGACAGAGGCAGGACCTACCTATTTTCATCAAGCAACGAGAGCTTTGTAGAATACAGTAAAGCTATAAAGTCGCGGGGTATAGTGAATATGCCGTGAATAAGACAGAAACCGTGAATAGGGAATGTTAATTTATATGGGATTATATACGTTCCTAGGTGACAAAATTAAAAACAATTATGTAAGGAGGTACCCTTCGGGTTTTCATAATTCTTTCAGGGTGTCTGGTCGAAGCGACGCGTGATCCGAGAGCTGGCACATTTTTGGCTCAAAGAATCAGCATTGCCATCCAGCGTGGTAATGCCGCCAGTGTTTTGGGCACGCTTCTGACTGGCAGTGACCTGGATCAGTTGAGCTATCTATAGATCGTTTCTAACGATCCTTAGATAGCTTGACTAATCCTGTTGTATTTTGTAAATATGTAGTAGCTTAGTTTCTGGAGGTAAGTACCTACCTACTTAATTTGACTCTTTAAGAATTTTATATTTTAGAGATATACAAGCATCCACTGACCTAACTCAATGAATAGCACAACATTCTAAGTGCATAAGAAGTAGGTACGTTACGTACGTCTTTATGTAAGTAGGTACAAGTTCGGTAGACTTACCTACTAAACGTTGTTTTCTACTATTTGTGTCGTCTGTGTTCGTCAGTCATAGCATGATCTAGCTAGACTCATTACTTACCCTATGTTTACAAATTACAAAAACATTGCAAGGTTACGATCTTTACGATGGTGAATCACTACTTCCTGTAAATGATCTCGATCGTGATTAACATTTCTGACGACAACAAATGCGTTTAAAATCTAATGATATCTTGCTATTTTTATACGATGATGCTGGCTGACTTGACTGATCCAATATCCTGAGAAGGGAAATTAGGTATTAATTTAAGTACATAAGAAGGTAGTAAGGCTACTTAATTATAATGTTTCATGTCTTTCCTTGAAGTGAAGTCAAAGTGAAAAGAAGAAAAAGGAATAAAAAGAAGAAGAAGATGAAACCAAGAAGTGAAGTGAGAGAGAAGAAGACTAAGCTAAGATGTTACTGATTGGGCGGTATAGTCGCTCAGCGACAAAGCCCTTTTCTTTTTATTGTTATATAAAAATAAATAAATGTCTTTCCTCTGTGAACAGTCGCATGAAGATCGTTAAAAGAATTTTCAGGATTTTTTATTCATCTTTAGGACCGGCTGCACTATCCGTAGGTAGGTAGGTAGGTAGGTAGGTACTAACCTAACCTAACCAGTTTAGTTAGGCAATTAACTTCCATGAGGCTAACTTAATAGTCCAGTAAATCTGCACCTACGTAAGAGCATTGCACTCTGAAATTACAATTTCGTTTGAACCTGAAACAGACTTGGTTCAGGAAACAACATCGTTTTCTAACGTAGGCAAAGGCAAAAATATAAAAAAACTTATGCAAGTTATCGAAAGGACTTTCGAATTAGTAAGGTACGGTCCAACGCTGCGAATCGAATACCTAAACGTCCTAAACACCTAAACATAGAAGTAGGCTAACTTGCAACATACATTACCCTACTTCCTACATAAGTTAGAAAATCTAGAGGAAAAAGAAACTTCAGTAGGTTTACCTATCTAGCTGGTACCTAACCTTCGTTTTTAGTTCATAAGCCCTTAACAAACCAGTTTAAAATGTGCAAATACACACAGTAAAGGGCAATGACTCATACAATCAAAAAATAGGTCAGTTTACTAGAAATGGAAGTAAAACTCATGTAAACGTATTGGTAAAGGTCTGCTTTGCGGGGGCATGGTGGTTCACCGATCGGTAGACACCGGCGTCTCTTGGTCTCGATGATGTCATCGCTGGCTAACCTGCGAGGGTCAGAGGTGCTCAACAGTTTCCAAAAATAATCTTAAAAATAAGAATGATCGCGATGAAAACTTATTGAACTCGGGTAGGTTTCAAAATACAGATTTTTTAGGGCTCAATTTTGGTCAATTGAAAGTCAACGAAGGACAAATTGAGGTCATTAGAATTAAGCCCTAAATAAATCGCAGGAAAATGTGCTAGGATTAGCATGAGATTGTATGAAAAATGTGCTAGGATTAAGATTTATTTATTTCATCAATTGTTATAAAGAGGGTAGTAACAAAAAGCTTATAGAAGTGTTTCAAAGAACATGTACAATATTACACAGTAAATTAGGTACTTATAATTAGTATATTACAATATTAAAACTATGTCAAAAGTGTCCTAGCTCCCACCCTAGGAAAACCTGTGTTGTGGGTAGCTAGTTCTCTTTCGCAAAAGATGTGTCCATTGTATTAAATAACGAGGTGTCAACAATGTGTGTACGCCTTGAGAGGGTGCAACAGTTGCGCAGTAATTTATTTTAGATGACAAGTTTTTGAATGTAATTTATTTTAGTTATGGTTTGCTTAGATAGATAGTTATGTACTTGTATGTAATTAAATGAAAAAGTAGATACCTACACAGTAATCAAGAAGAAGGTATAGTTATACTTAGAAGTTACTCGATTTGGTACAATTTATATTAGGTTTGTCAGAAAATAATAATTATTATCCTACTAGTATAATAAAGCTAAATGTTTGTGAGTGAGTATGCGAGTGTTTAAGTCACGCATAAACCAGTGAACCGATGTGGATGAACTAGGATTGCTAGGATTATTATGGCCTAACTACCTAGGTAAAATCAAATGTTACAGAAAGATAGGTAGGTACCGAATTATCATATCTTCTTACCTTTTTTTTAAAAAAAAAGTACTATTCAAAAGTTCTTACTTAGGTTCTTGATTTGCTACACACCTAAAACTTCTAATAAGATCTAACATAAACCGACCTCCACTGCGAAACCAATAACAAAAAAATCTTAACAGAGAACTAGCCAAAGGTTGACTAGCAGTGATAGAAGGAGAGGGAAAACAAAATGCGTCGAGTTCGACCGGTCGAAGCCACTCGCTGATATTTCGGAATTCGTGCCGTAGTGTGTTGGGTGTGTCTCATAAATCTAAATAAAGTATGTACCTTTTCCTTAGAATTAAACTATAATTCGCTTCAATAATCTTCGCTTATTCATTCATAACTTAATTTTGACTAGTGCAGATCGTAACTTACGTGTAAAAGTGATTTTTAAACCGGCATTGGTGTAAGCTAAAAGCCGGCCTGCGTAACTGACATTTTTATTTTTAGTTACTACGTGGAACTTTTCTAATACACAATTTTCCTGTTCTCTAGGAATCTCAAAATGAGCGGACAACAGTACTACCCTTACAAGGTAAGTCTACCACCTACAAAAACCACTCCTACATAGGATATTCTAAATGTAAGTTAGCGTATTATAGCTAAGCTACAGTCTCGCAAGATGATGTCATCGTTTAAAGTGGAATGTGTTTTCAGAGTTTGGTAGGAAGATTTATTTGTCGGTAGGCATTTATTTCTGTGAATTTGTAATGTAGGTAAACTTAAGAGTTGTAAGCCGTGACCACGCCGTGACATTGTTTGGAATAGGAACGAGAGCACATTTCTCATTGCATGGGAAAAAACCGACCTACCATGAGTTAACATCACGGATTTCATCTGGTCGGTGGTTAACATCTATGAAAGCCTTGTTTTCCCCGCTTTTAAAGTTATTAGCTATGTGCAATTAGTTAAAGCTTTCTTTATTCTGTCAAGTGAAGTCAAAGAGCATTTATTTAGTAAGACCTCTGGAATCACACTTCTACTTCTATCGTGTCAATGGCTTGACCTTAAATTTTTGGTTTTAGATTGTAGGTAGGTAAGTACTCTAGTTTCTTTTATAATAATTTAGCAAAGAAAACAGTCACGCCCTGCGGTGCGCCCTATGTATCTGTATTCTGTGGCCTATCCCTATAGCTCGGTTCAAGGACAAGCCACGGGATAACGAAGGGGAAATCCATTATGATTTTACGATCAAGCAAATAGCCCTAACAAGCCAAGTTAATGGCCCCATTTCGCTTCAAGTGAATATCTTTTTCTGCGTATCAATTCAAGAAACCACTTCTGATTTCTCAGTACACGGGAATCATTTTCCTTAAACTTACTAGGGTACCTACTTATAAAATATTTTATTTTAGGTCTTATTAATTTATTTAAGTACTCAAATATGACTGCAGACTAGTGACTTAGTGACTAGTGACTTATATATTTGTTGTTACCTCTAGTGCACCCCCACGGTGTACCCCGCGGAGCCCTTCGACCCGGCCTCCGATGCGGAGACCCTTCGCAAGGCGATGAAGGGCTTCGGCACTGATGAAAAGGCCATCATCGACGTCCTCTGCCGCCGCGGCATCGTGCAGAGACTGGAGATTGCAGAGACCTTCAAGACCAACTATGGAAAGGTATTTGATCATAATTCATCATTGTAAGCATCATAGTCAGCTCCAAACGTATTGACGTTGTCTGTCTTGTGGACAAGGCTAGTGATTAAGCTGAGAGATGATTTTTTGATGCTGGAAAATCCTATTCCATCTCAAAAAATGTCCCAGGCACAACAGCGTTCTGAAGGTATAGATGTAGGTACAAGACATAAGTTTAAGTTGTTTTGTCATTTTTTAACATTTGTACTTGCTTACTTACCTTTCAACATCATAACCAATGGATTTTAGTCCTGTAGCCAGATCGTCAAACTTGTGATAATTTCAGAAAAAGGCAATGTTTGTTCCATTATCACTCAATGACGAGAGTTCAAACATTACTCATAAAACAGCCCAGATAACGAAGCTATGTAAACAAGTAACCTGTCCCACGTAGGTATCAACCGTGATGTAATCCTGTTAATGGTAACCATTAACATTAAAAGATTTCGTATATTGCATTTTGAACTTTACAGTTCGGTAATAAGCCTAAATTTTTTATTTTTTGTAATGTTACCTTGGCGGTTACCGACCGGCCCGGCCTTGCTGACTTCAATCACCTTCCTGAGTTAGTCATCGTTGATTCACTTGCTTCAAATCGACTTGAAACCTAGTTTTCCTCGTTATGGCAATGAATCAGCCAATGATGAATGATGAAATCCATATTTTACGCTAATTACAATGAGAAACCCGGTGTGAAAAGACCAAACACTTTGGTCTTTCACACCGGTTTCCTACTAGGTAGGTATTATACCTATGTCCTACATTTTATAACTAATTCAAACCTTGTTAACATCATGAAAATCATTACCGTTTGTATAAAATAGTTGTTTAAGTGTAGTAGGTACGTAACGTACTCACGTGGTAGTACTAGGTAAATTGTCTATTTTTTTTTCATAACAGTAATGGTGCTAGGCAAAATATTCAATGTAAGGTGATTTTTTATCTAAAACCCTACGAACTTCGAAAATATTGAAGAATCAAATACATCAAATGTTCATGAACTTCTGTCGCTCACTGTACCTAACGTTATCTTATCAAATCACATTGTTACAGGCTGAAACAGTTGTTAACAATGGCAACATGTCAATTTAATTATAACGGGATTATTTGCAAGAATTGTATTTATTACTTTAGTAAGTTCTAGTCATAAGTAATACACGATAAATTACTTTGGTACCTACATGAGTTTTATACTCTAGCTGCTGACTACGTAACTTACAAATACACTCCGGTCGATATAGTGAAATGAGTTCAACGGTTCATACACATTTAAAAGCAATGTGCGCAATGCTGTTTTCCTGGTATTGCAATTAGGCAAACATTTACACATATCCGCAATAGCGACTTGCAAAATTACTCAAATTTGGATCGAAAACAATAGTAAAACAACCATTTATGAATACGGTGGACCGTTCCTTGCTGTTGAACACAAAGGCAATACAATTTGTCCTTGCTTGTCATAAATGGCTCAATTTGAGGAGTTTATTCAATTTACGAACCGGTATCAATTCTGTGCCGGTATTGAATGTTTTTGTGATCTTCAAAATTGACCACAAATCCTTAGTTTAATTGGATTCTTGTTATCCTACGTTGCAAGCCTCACAGACCCTTATCAAACCTACAGCTGGATGTTTCATCTGCAGATACTTTTTAATCGCGTCTTCCTGTTTATTTACCTTTATGACGTCACACAGGACTTGATCAGCGAACTGAAGAGCGAGCTCGGTGGAAACCTCGAGAACGTCATCATCGCCCTGATGACCCCTCTGCCGCACTTCTATGCCAAGGAGTTGCATGACGCAGTCGCGGGGGTGGGCACTGATGAGGAAGCCATCATCGAGATCCTTTGCACCCTGTCTAACTACGGCATCCGCACTATTTCTGCCTTCTACGAGCAATGTGAGTATTCAACTGTGAACGTTGTATGTGTAACGTACCGTATAAATAATACTTACCATGATCATTTTGGTTTCATTCAAATATTATGTTCTAAGCAATGTGAGTTTAAAACTGAAACTGGCGTCAATCACAAAAAATATCCTAAGCTACGTTTAATAGCTTGAATTAAACGTAGAATAATTAAAAATTATAAAATTTACAATAGGTCAATCAATGTTGTAATGTGGATAGATGCAATTTAGTTACTTATTCTAAGTAGTGGCCTGTGGTAGTGGCTTTATATTCTTATTTACGACCAATTGTTCTATGGCAACATTTTGGATCTGTTAGATTCTCACGGTTTTCATCAGACATAAAACGACCTTTGAGGGGGCGTTTACCTACATTAATTATTACGAGTTACGAATGCCCATGAAACAAATGTTTATTAATATCCTCAAGATATTATAGAAGCATAGTCACTAGTATTTCTGATTAATATTATACTTTTAAACGATGCTTTGTCTATCTTGACCTAACTTAGGTCACAAAACACGAGATATCAGAAGGAAAATATATTGGTAGGTAATATTAATATCTCACTGTTATTTTAAAAACAAATAATGAGTGTTGGTTATCCTTACTGACTCATGAATGCGAACACGATTCACCGACCTATCAAGCGTTATATTTTTCGAGAATACTCGTAAGTATTTTAAGCTTCGGCGTTTCAAGGATCGCCATTTCGAGTTTCGGCATAATGATGCTCTCGAATCGCTGCATAATATAAATCTAGTAAATATGGCCTAAGTTTTTATTTAATTACCTACCTGGGGTGTAAGGGGGTCCAACCAATATCTTTCGGAACCCAAGCCAACCTCACCGGCCCGTGGTACACCCTGCCGACCAACGAACGAGGCTCTGGCGCCCCACCCACCAACCCGCACTGGACCAGCGTGGTGGGTTATGGTCCAAACCTCCTCACTCATGACAGACACTACAAACAACAGGCCCCAAGTTCCCGGCGGTCCCGGGAGTGGGTCAGTTGATGACGGAAGACGGAACCACCCCGGGGCCAGGGGTGCTAAGAATCCCCGGGCGAGATCGATCCCCCGTCAAACGACCCAAGCAAATTTGACAATGGACAACGGAAGCTCTTTGAATATTTTAAGTTATAATGTAAGAACTCTAAAATCAGATCATCGTATAATAGAACTGGAAAATGCCCTTGCTGATATAAATTGGGATATACTTGGACTATCCGAAGTAAGGAGAGAAGGCGAGAACACATTTGAACGTGATAATTGTATTTTTTATCACTATGGAACAGGAAGTACCTACGGAGTGGGATTCCTGGTTGCAAAAAAATGGAAAAATCACATTTCAGAATTCCTAGCGTACTCGGACAGGGTTGCTGTACTGAAATTCAAAGTCACAGATAAAAAACTGTTGACAGTCATACAGGTATATGCCCCTACATCCACACGCCCGGATGAGGAGGTAGAAGAGTTTTATGACCAACTGAATAGGGCCTGCAGCGAACACCGGGGAAACTGGAATGTGATTTTAGGAGATTTTAATGCAAAAATAGGAATAAGACAAGATCTTGATGATGATTCAATCTTAGGCCCGCACGGACTTGGTGTTCGAAACGAACGAGGAGAACGTCTCATCCAATTCGCGTTTGGACAAAACCTACGGATAGATAATACATTTTTCTTCAAAAAACCTGAACGACGTTGGACATGGTCATCTCCGGGAGGACTATATAAAAATGAAATTGATTTTGTTTTGTCTTCAAACCAGACTAAGATAACCAATGCCCAACCAATCAACAAAATTAAATTCAGTTCAGATCATAGGCCTATACGCGCCACGGTAAAATTTGATTTAAAAATGCATAGATTAAAAATGGTAAAAAACAATATTAAAAGAATTTCTAAAGAAAACTTAATAGTATGTAAAGATGATTTTAATTTAGAATTGAAAAATAGTTTTGACTTGTTGAAAACAAATGAAGAAGACGTCGAGAAAGAATTTAATGTAATTGAAACTTGTATCAAAAAAGCATGTAGTAAAATTAAACAAACAAAGAGTAGCAACAAAAAACTTTCAGAAGTTACTTTAGATTTAATAGAAAAAAGATTAAAAACAGCTATAAATAGTAGAGAATTCAGAACATTAGATAAGAAGGTTAAACGTAACATAAGAAAAGATGTAAGAAACTATAACACTCAATTATTTAAAATCACATTAGAAAGGAACAGTTCATTAAAAATAGCAAAACAAGGCACCAAAATCGGTAAATCTTGGATTACGAACTTAAGAGATGAAAGAGGAGAAAAACATCAAAGCAGGGATAAAATCTTAAACATATGTACAAATTTTTACAAAACACTTTATACAGATCCGACACACACCAACACTTCCCATCAATATGTATGTTCTGACTCCATTCCAACAATTACAGGCTTGGAAGTTCATAACGCTCTTACAAAAATGAAATACAACAAATCACCGGGAAGTGATGGAATTACTACAGAATCGCTAAAGGTCGGCGAACAAGTTTTACTGCCACACCTCACAAATCTCTTCAATACCATATTAAAAACAGGAAAATTTCCAGATCATTTTTGCCACTCAGATATTATACTTTTACACAAAAAAGGAGACAAATCCGATATTAATAATTACCGCCCCATCAGCCTGGTGTCTCATGTTTATAAGGCTTTTGTAAAAGTTATAGAAAATCGTATCACGGAACAACTAGACAGAGAACAACCGGCAGAGCAAGCTGGCTTTCGCCGCGGACTATCCACAACAGACCATCTGCAAGCCATTAATGAAATCATTGAGAAATTCAACGAATTCAACATGCCCTTATATCTTGCCTTTGTGGATTATACCAAAGCTTTTGATAGCATCACACATATCGCAATATTCAACGCCCTTCAAAATCAACATATCGATCCGACCTATATAAAACTTTTGCAAAATATTTACGCACAAAGCACAGCCTCAATAAAATTAACCTCGTCTGGACCATCTTTCAAAGTCACTAAAGGAGTAAAACAGGGAGACCCGCTTTCTCCAAAATTGTTCACTAGCGCTCTTGAGGAAATTTTCCGAAAGCTAGCAGACGCATGGGAAGAGAAAGGATTGGACGTCGGCGGAGCAAGGTTAACAAACCTCCGCTTCGCTGACGATATTGTCCTCTTTTCCGCGTCGGCCTCGGAGCTACAAACGATGCTTCAACAACTAAGCACTGCAAGCTTTGATATTGGACTTGGAATGAATAGGTCAAAAACCAAAGTCATGACCAACAGCGCTGAGACCACAATAACGGTGGATGGAGAAGACCTAGCATACGTCCAAGAATATATCTACCTGGGCCAAATAGTCTCCTTCCAAGACAGGCAGATTAAGGAAATCGCTCGGCGAACCGAAAATGCATGGAGGAGCTATTGGTCCATGGGAGATATGATGAAAGGAGAATTACCCCTATCGCTTAAACGAAAGTTAATGGACGTATGCATCCTCCCCGTTCTAACGTATGGTGCGCAGACTTGGTCATTGACTAACATTCTTAAGTCCAAGCTCAAAGTTTGCCAACGAGCAATGGAGCGTAGCATCCTAGGTGTCAAACTGACGGACAGAGTCCGAAACACCGAATTACGCTCCAAAACTAAAATTGTTGATGTAGCTTCGAAGGCCGCTACGCTGAAATGGAATTGGGCCGGGCACGTCTGCCGCATGCCAGGTGAGGTGTGGGCGAAGGTAGCCACCGAGTGGCGCCCCGACCCAGCGAGAAGGCGACGCGGCAGACCAAAACGGAGATGGCGGGATGAGCTCGACCAGTTTCTGACGGACTGGAGGGATGTTGCTGGGGACCGAGATGTCTGGAGGGAGTGGGGGGAGGCCTTTGCCCAGCAGTGGGACACAAATGGCTGATATAATATAATAATAATGGCCTAAGTTTATACTCGCAGAATTAACTTCCCACTTTCTCCGCAGTGTACAACAAGAGCTTGGAATCCGACTTGAAAGGCGACACATCTGGCCATTTCAAGCGTCTTTGCGTATCCCTATGCATGGCCAACCGCGACGAGAACCAGGGCGTAGACGAGGGCTCGGCTAAGGCTGACGCCGAAGCACTCGCCTCGGCCGGAGAAGGCCAGTGGGGAACCGACGAGTCTGTGTTCAACTCCATCCTAATCACACGGTCATACCAGCAGCTGAGACAGGTAAATCTATACTTTATCAGTCTTTGTAAGTTCGTCAGTCTACTCGTCAAATGATAGATGGTATACAATTTCATGATACTGTAGCCTCCAGATAGACCTCCACGCAAGGTGTCAACCAAACCAAGTGCATAGGATTTTATTTTAACCTATTTTCAGATACTTACTAGAATTGTGACCTAACATTTGCTTACGAATGAATTTTCTGTGATCTTCATTGTTTTATACGTTACGGTCTTGCACGCGATTATAATGTAGTGTTGGCAATTAAAATATAAATACGAGTAGGTACATACCTACTGTTTAACTATATGTATAGTTATGTTCAGTAATGTACAATCGTATTGTCCTGAGGGGAATGCGTAGGTAGAGTAACAAACCACTGATTATCAGAAAAACTAACATACTTCACAACTTTATTTCATCCTCTTTTTATTTCTCGATAAAAACAGTGTAGGTACCTACTTACCTAAGTAAACTTGCGCAGTCAGCATACAAATTTTTGGATGTGACAAGCAAACGGCAAGAACCTAGCTAGATGCAAGATGCATTAATGATTATTGTAGGTAGGTACTTACTAGGCTCTGTCAGTTACTTATTTATTATAATATCTACCTTAACGATGTTTTACGTCTTTTAGAAGTCATCTTATCAGAATTAATAATTGAATGTCTGTTTCATTCAACCTTTATGTCTTTAACAATAAGTCTGTGATGTGAGTCATAAACTAATTATAGCGGTTAAATCTATTAACAAAGACGTTTCCATGCATGTATGATGAGCGACCATGAAACATGTAAGTTTTGTATGCTAATTGTACTTAATACATCATCAAAGGAGATGTAGTACAGAATAAGTATTGAGAATGCTGTCGTCAATCACATCCATGAAACCTCTTTAGTCTAAAGCATTTCAATAAATACTTGAGTTGGCCACCAACACAACACATACGACTACAAAGGTAGGCCTAGATATCGAGAGTGCGTTTCAACAAATAGCTCCTATGCAGTAAAGTTAGCACCCATGTCTGTCAACACTCAACAGTGTCAACACGCTAAGGCGTAGGTATCTCCAGGTTTTTCAAGGTTCTAATGGAATTTCTTGAGATTATCATGCCTAAAACATGACACTGCCAACATGACTACATAAAACGACATAAACGCACTCTATTGATTTTTATTTAGCTGTTACAAAAAATAATGCAACATAAGGTATGACCACAACTGATCACAACTGACTGCATTCTATTTTCTTCTAAATGCTACAAGCTGGATTATAAAATTAGTAGAGTTTGTTAGGGAACTAGAATGTTTTGTGGTAGATATTTTGTAGTTTGTCCATGTGTAAGTATAACATGATCTAACATATCTGAGTGAATCATGTTACTGGCACCAACATGCTGTAGGTATAAGAAAAAATTAAGTGTGTAATAAAATGAAAATACATTGGTTTGTAACCTAGTTTTATCTCCACAGATCTTCGCTGAATTCGAAGCCCTGACTGGCAAAGACATCGAAGACTCGATCAAGAAGGAATTCTCTGGAAGCGTTGAGAAGGGCATGCTCGCTATCGGTGAGTCTTACTTATTTCTTTAGAGAAGGGACAAAGAAAAGAAAACGTAGAAGACTCTTCTTATCGAGTCACTTTTGAACCAGTCAGTGTGGTGACAAAATAATTTTAGGTGCGCCTCAAAGAAGCCTTCTTTCTTACGTACACTTTTGATAGAGGCTGATACACCTGTATTGACTACTAAAATTGAAATATAGGTTTAACCTTACTTACACCATAATAACGGTGTCTGTTTCAATTACTTACCGGCTTTCGTCATGGTTTATTAGGTTAGAAGGAGAGATCAGAGTCACCTTATGTAAACAATGATGCATCGAGTGCAATAGTATGCAATATTACCTACCTATACAAGAAAGTTAAATATGAGTCAAAGCCTAGAATTTTTACCTTAAAAACGCAACACGTCAACAAGGTCATTCAACAGGAAGTACCTACTACGAGTATAACCTTGCTGTCGCTCAATTTTTTGCGGTAAACGTGACTTTGTTTCGGCGTTTGGGATTTTTTACTTGCTGCGATTGTTTTAATTACAAAAATTTTGGATTCGAGTTTATTTTAATGCCCTATTTATTAAAATAAGGAAAATATTTATTTATAGAAAACAAAATACATTAGATAGAATCAGTTGAGCCATATAACGACAGTTAAAAACGATATGATGAAATCATTTAGGTCATTTTATTCATGCATGTTGTTTCTTACTTATCATTTTACGTAGAAACTATGGTGGAACTATCGGTTTTGATAAGACTTGATGGTCCACTCTTTTGCACCCACTGTTATCGGCCTCTTCTCTAAGCCATTCATTCTTTTTGAGTCTAACCCAGTGATTCCCGACTAATTTGACCGACCAACGGGCTCTACAATGGTGTTACTAACTGCAAACTTATTTTGTAGTGAAATGCGTGAAGAGCAAAGTGGGCTTCTTCGCCGAGCGCCTGTACTACTCCATGAAGGGTTTGGGCACCAACGACAAGACCCTGATCAGAATCATCGTGAGCCGCTCCGAGATCGACCTCGGTGACATCAAGCAAGCATTCCTTGAGAAATACGAGAAACCTCTTGAGAGCTGGATCTCGGTGAGTCTTAGTTCCTTTTCTATGGGCCCGGTTATAACATTGAGGTGGATATTTTATGATTTAATTTTCGCTTTTATAAAAAGTTTAGCTGTAACTTGATTAGTTTATTTTGGGGAGTTTAAACCTAATATGAGTGCAGTATTAACTTGATGTATTTATATTGAAGGCAACTAATTAATTTACCAGTAAATTTTGTACATTCTAAAAATATTTTTGGACTTTAGAAAAGGTTGGAAATCAATGTTGCTTGTATGCCTATATTGATAAAAAAAACTTTCTTTTAAAACATGTAGTTTACATATGTATTTATTTTTTTCGTAGATTTGTATTTATTATACTTATTGGCTTTTTAATAATATAAATGTAACTGTAGATACTAACATAATCTTGTGACTATATTGATGTTGTATGTCTTGTAACTAACATGCATTTAAAATGTAGTCATGTTTGCAAACCATACTCTTAACCAACATAATAATATTAAATATAAAAAAAAATAGCTTTACATTCTAACAATTTTACTTATAATTTTTCATGACGACATATAATTTTTTTGAAGTCTGGCATGTTAGTCTAACCGTGTAAATTATTAGTTAATCTACATTGACCCGTAATTTCTTCTCACAAAAACTGTATAAAACTGAGCTTAAAATGCAAGCACAGTGCTCACTCCATCATTCATTCATTTAATACGATTTTTCAAATATTCATGCGAAAATTATACAGATCTAAGTACCTACTATATCGATTGTCAAATATATTATGTAATTTTTCATATAAGTAATGTACTCTAATTACAAAAGCCTCAATAATACGAGTCGTCAAAACAACAAGTTCGTGTTGGGTTTGTTAAGTGCTAATAATGTCTCAAAGACAGTGCGTGGACACTAATTAAGTGCTTTGGAATTCAAAATAGACTGCTTTTAATTGAATTTTGGCAATTTAATACTGGCACTTAACATGAGATAACGCAAATATTTCCATCTTCTAAGCAAAATCAACCTTACGTGTGTAGGATATACGGTTCTGTTTTGAATGGTGGAAATGTTTGATTAACGCATTGCGTTGTGCCAGCTGAAGAAAGTGGTCCATTTTGGTTGCAGGACGACACTTCGGGTGATTACAAGAAGGCATTACTGGCCGTTGTCGAATAAATGAGGGCGCGAGTCGGACAACGATATTTCCACCAAAATTCCAATACTCTTTAAGTTTCTGTCAATTAAAAATTTGGCATATTGAAGACGGATAGAATCTCATTGCAACTCCTGTGTATCCTGTACTTAAGTCACAAAAGATCTGAAGAATATTCCAGTCTCCAATATGCATGGTTAGGTTCAGGGGGTGTAAATTTCTTTAAAAGATCTGTATATTTTGCTTTCAATCTTTACTTTTCACGGCACTGCCTTGCACCAGAACTTGAGAAGCTTTATGTGTGCATGTGGGTAGACGGCGTAGAATTTAGACTAGTTTTTGAAGTTGCTGCGATTTTTTCAGGAGGACTTAGGAGGTCATTTGGGTGATCTCCTCTCCGCATTGGCTTACTAAGCCAGCTCTTAAAGCTCTGTATTGCGAGCCAATCTACATGGAGTAACAATATTTAATCAACTATCTACAATCGCATAATGTTTGCATTTTAAAGACATTCGTTTATTTTAAGTTTGCACGTTGTGTGAAGAAATTATGGGCCAGTAATTTGTTCGGCTAACTTTGAATTGGCGTTTTCGGTATTGTTTACAGGAAGACCTAACCGGTGACTTCAGGAATGTTCTAGTCACACTATGTGCTTAACCAGCAAACTGTAGTTTTGAGTCACGCTTAGCATGTTATTCGAATATGAACCGTATTGTAATGTAACAAGGTACAATGTAAATTTGCAGGACGATACGAAGGGAGACTACAAACGGGTGTTACTCACTCTAGTGTCATAAGCATAATAAGACTACAGAGTCTAAGTTCCGATAACTGCCTTTACATTGTATAACTGTTGAATGTTGAAAAAAAAGCTTGATATTTTTGTGAAAATGAGATATTTATTGGTGCTGTAGTTTTGTTTACGATTTACAAATACATACCAACCTATTTACATTTAATTATAATTAATTAAACTATTCTATGTTCCACTATGGTTTTTATTATCCCTTATCCCGTCCCCTGTTATCTGAAAAGGAAAATATATTTTTTAAATGAATCCATAAATCATTAATTTGCTTTGAAAGGAAATTTATCATCATAACAATGGATTTTTCATAATAATTAGGTAGTTTGTTTGTTTGGTTTGGTCCTTGACACGGCCCATTATTCGAACAATTCTTGGCGTGCCATCAACTATGCCTCGCAGTTTCTAGGAAAGCCCGAGTGTTGGCACGCTTCCAATCATTCACACCGATATTTGTAAGCGATTACTACTGATTGATGACGCACGTTGTAAGATAATAATATTCAGTAAGTTTTCTTAATGGGCTTCTACTTTGACTTTACTTTTTGTGACGACCTCTGTGGCGCAGTGGGTGAAAGCCCGCTTGGGACGCAGAAGGTTGCGGGTTCGATCCGCGGTAAGTTATTATAACTTCGTGTGTAGGTTAGGTATCTTATGTACCCATTACGAGAGAACTAGGATCACGACTGTATCCCCAAGACACCTCCAAATATATAAATAGGTACATAAGTACAATCTATAAACCTATAAATAACTCAGAAACTACAAAAAATCGAGGAACATACCTACATGTGGTATTTCATACCTTTAGGTCGGAGGAACCTATCTGTTTTCTGTTGACTTCACTGTTTGGACCAGCTCTACTACTACGAGCCTACCAGCTCTACGACTAGCTTCTGCCCACGTACCTACCTAACGTGTTACGTTACAAACGTTTGTTGTAACTACATTTTTATAAGCAGCAAAATAGGATTCATATTAAGTAAATTATAAGTCTACATACCAGCTTAGTCAGCTCCACACGTATTGACGTCGTCTTTCCTGTGGGCCAGGCCGATTAAGCTGAGAGGATGGTTTAGGTGCTGGGCAAGCCTATTCCATCTCAAACAATGTCCCAGGCACTACAGCGTCCCGTTAAGTGTAGGCATGGATTGCCTCCTCACGATATATAAATCATCTAATATAGATGTAAAGGCCTAAGTATACCTGAAACTCAGCAACTCCGCCAGGCGTATCATTACTCTTGATCAGCACAGCCACCCTTCGGCTTCGTTCCATAGACAATAACAGCCGTTTATTGCAACGATGCGCCCACGCATCTCCAAGCGAGCCCACTATAGACCCGGTGGAAAGTCCAAGACGGGTGCTCATCTCATTTGTTATGACTATCTGTAAAAGTGTTTCATCAAGCTGTTTCATTGAGGTCTAGTGTTAATATCCCGATCTTATCAAAGGCCTCCGTGCCGTAAAACCGTATTTGTTGCCGGTTCTTTACGCTATTAATCGCAAAGGAACAGAAAAAAAATCATCTAGTTAAGACTATTTCAAGTGAGCGGTTCTACTGATTAAATAATTTTTGACTTTGAAAGGAACTTTTGAAAGATCGTAGGTTCGAAATTGTTCGTGGTCTGATTAGTTTTTCTGCCCGAAAATTTGTGTACCTGCAATGCCAGTACCCTAAAATGGTGAAGGAAAACATCGCGAGGAAATTTGCATGTCGTAAAGCTTAAAAAGTTCAAACACATAATTGTCAAGTGCGCGAATTAGCCTCTGCGCACTTAAAATCCTTTCACCACACTGGTTCGAAAGAACTGGTGACACGATATCGAAAAATAACCAAATTTCGCTCACGTCATTTATGGACGCCCCCCAACTTATGCTGAATTAGATACAAAATATAAACTCACTGCAATATGGCGATCAATAGCAATCCTCTGTAAATCTGCCATTTGTCTGAACAGTAGACCAGTTCTCTGTTTAACTTCTATACCCTCTTTAAATGGGAATATTATGGAGTCTATTACTATAAGTTTTATCTGCAGAAAACAATTTTCATTAAAATTCTGCATAGTTCAACATTGAAGGTTCTTTTCTTTTTTGAAACATTAAGTTCAAAACATGACATTGAGAAGTGTCGGTATCTATCATTCACAAACAAGCTAAAAAAACTCCACTGGCTTTGTTAACTAGTTTAAGCCTGGGGCCTTATTGTGTAATACAACTGGCAATGGACATGGGCTTCATTTTGACATTGGAAACCCATTCTGGACTTCAATTGTCATTTTCCTACTAAGTGATTGGTTGAGCTCCAATGGGATGACAACTGGGAATGGATTCAAAGTTAGACAATAAGGCTGCTGGTTTAGAGGGCTATACCTGGTTTAAACCTGAGATCAAAAGTAGGAAGTACCTATTTACCTTAGGATTTTCAGCCAGTAACAGAGGTAAGCTGTGCATAAAAGCACAGAACTTCTCAATACCAAATGCATTCACATAGTGCAGTCTTCTCAGTGCATCAGTCTCATTCAAAACATGCTTGTTTTCTACCAGTTGCCGGCATTTATGTATGCTTGCAATTAATATTTCTGAAGGTATAAATTAGAGTTGAGATGACGAGTGATAGAAGAAACCCCATTTAGTGGGTTAAGGGCAGGAAGTTGATGAAAAGGTGTGTAAAGTAAGTAATTAATCAAATAATTAGACTCACATAGTCAGAAGCATTTCCAATCCAAAATAAAATTAAGATTTTGTATTATGGTTACTGTATCTAAAGTAAGTTCGTATGAGTCAGTGGCCAACTCTGGTGATGGAATTTTTAGAACGCCTTGAGGGCTCCGTCATGGCTTAATGACTGAAATAGCCGGGACCGATAATTTAACGTGCCCTCCGAAGCACGGAAGCGCTCAGATGAAAATGCCACTGGCGGTCACCCATCCACTTACAAAATGTTTCGAATGTTACATAACTTCAAAAATCTATTCTATATACTATCTATCTACTTACTGGCCCTAAAACATTGTAAATGGTGGCAATTCATACCTTTAAATCTGGTTATGGTGAAGTTGGTGTTTGTGTCTACATACAGTGCTTCTGCATCCAATCCTACTAGTATCTTGGGAATTTGCACCGATGCACATAGTTGCAGGCTAAAAAAATTAAATAGGTATCTAAAACTTGCAGATTACTCTTTATTGGATAAAAAGCTATAGGTAGGTAGGTACATACCACAACTGTGTTTTACCAGTGCCAGGCAATCCTAGCAGCTCTGTAACAGAGCCTAATTGTATTCCATCGTTTCCTAGAACATTATCAAGGCTCTTGCTGAAAGAAGGGATTGATGGTGAGCTCGTTTCTTTCTGAAATGTAAAATTGACTCGTAGATGTTAAGCGCATGGAAAATTATGTTTATATATAATACCGACGACTTACTTGCCACAACTCTGCAGCATTACAGATATTAAACTTTTTCATTTGGCTTTACGTCGTTCCGTTTACTTATAACAAGTTCATAAGCTGAACAAACTTTTTTTGTACAAAAATCAAAACAATATTTCAAATGGAAACATTGGAAACCGCGAATCGAGAGAATTGAGAAGGAAAATAAATCAAACGTGAGTGAGTGCCAGTGGCGAGCGAACAGAATCAATCTATCTGTCAAAATCTCTGTCTAAAAGTTACCATGCTACATCTATGGTCTAATCAGTACTAGTTTCTGCTACTCGACGGTAGATGGTGCTTAAACCAGTAAACAGTTTGTTTTCGCTGTACAACTAGCTAACATTTTGCTAAATTCATTCATTCGTTCAATTTGACACTTCACATCATTGACATGTCAAGCAAGCTTTCAAGTTTCAATCAAATCAATCAAAATCAAACACCATTAATAACCAAAATAAATAAACAAGAGCAATTCCATCATTTCAGGGAAAAGAAGCGAAAATATAACTAGTATCAATGATGAATCACGGCCAAATGAATATGAACGTTCACATGAATCCCGTGGGTGCATCACCGAACGTCGGCATGCAAATGCAAGTGCCAGGTACAATAATGCAGCAGCAATCTCCTCAGCAAATGCAGCCTCAAATGCCGCAGGCGGCCCAGCAAGATAAAATGGACAATATATCCAAAGTAAAGACCTTGATGGGATCCTTACGAGAGTCTATTCCAGTGAGTATGTTGAGGCTGTACCTAACCATGACTTTTAGTACTTACCTGAAATACTAACTTTCCTAGCCTACCAGACCTGCCAGGTACTTCTTCAGTACCTATCAGCAATTTATGGCCTGATGTCGCTCTGCCCCTCAACAGCTGATGTGTGCACAATGCCTTTGCTATCTTGCTTAGCTCTTTGAATTTTACCAACTTTACTATTAATTTTACAACTAAGTTAGTTAAAAAATTAGCCTAAGTTCAGATCTAAGATGGATCACCTAAAAAAGCTAAATCGTGTTTGTTGCCCTGGTTCTTCACGGTATTGGTCGCGAAGCAACAGGAGTAGAATCACCTAGTTTTAAGACGTTTCAAAGTGATCCCAGCGGTCCTACTGAATAAATGCTTTTTGACTTTAACTTTGACATTAAAAAGATACATTGGATGTATCCTTAGACCAATGTCAGTATCAATTCTGTTTTCAGATGACGCTCAAATCAGCTGCTCAAATACTGCACCAAAATCATAATATTGATTCAAACTCACAGTAAGTTAATTCAAAAATGGTTGTGATGATTGAAATGACAGGAATTAACCTAATTTAACTTTTGCAATATCGACCAGTCTGTGACTTCATACCTTACCAACATATTCTATACATTATGACATGTATTCACATGTACTCAGGGATTCAATTGAGCCTCTTTAGAATCCTAGATTAACCTGATTAACTTCTATAAGGGTACTGCAGTCTAGCTTTTGAACTGTTTAGTTGAGAGTTTGGTTGATATTATCTTCAAGTAACAGTATGCATTTTATTAGAAAGTTAAGACTATGATAGAATACATTATCTGTTAAATAAAAATTACTTGCAGAAAAAGTATTGACAATCCTGTGCCGAGATTTGACAAGAACCTTGAAGAGTTCTTCTCCATATGTGATCAGATGGAGCTTCATTTGGTGAGTGTTGTAATAACTTTTATGTTTTTATGTCAATTATAATGTGTTCATCACACAAGAGACATCAAGATAGATAGAAAATACATTATTGTTTACATTGTGTGAAAATACCTAATACTACATAGTAAATATGTACATAGTAAATGCTTTCCAATTCCAACAATAATACAATTACCAATAAATAAACGTGGAGTAAAGTTACGCCAGGTCTAAACTCCAAGAATTGTATGGTAACTCCTATGTTACACCCAGCGTAACTTTACTCCATGTTTATTAATAACGGCCATAAAGTATCAATGTAATATGTGCATAAGAGCAATAAATCAACGACAATGTAAGTTATATGTTGTGTGTTTGAATTAATAGAAATACAGAGCATCTGAGTGTAACAATTAACTTATTGACCTGGCAACAGTACAATCAGTTATAGGTATGTACATAGCTATCTGATGTCTTTATCATGACTTTTGTCAACAAACATTATCCTAAGATTGCTTTCAATGAGCGTCATGTCTTGCTAACACATATATTCTAAATTATCATGTTTGTAAACACCTTAATGGTTCTTGGCATTCATAATAAAAACTTTTACGCAACCACTTATGAAGTAAGATAATATTTATGAAATAAAATAGTTTAGTTTCCTGAGAAGAAGGAAGCAAAACTATAACATTCAACAAAGATGACTTTAAATACATTCAAAGTCAATATTTATATAAGATCAATCAATCAATCAATCAAAGTATTTATTTCAGGGAACTTAAAATACAGTAGGTTATAATTTGTAGATCAAGTTAGTAGTTAGCGACAATCAATACCATGAAGAATCAACAGGCCCTTCTGATTAAATGTTAAGATTAGGTACATCCACGGTACATCCCAGTAGTCCAATATGAATTTAATTCTTCATACAAACTTAGAGCCTCACGTGCGATTCTTGATATAAAATGTATGCAGTTTGAAGCAGCAGGGGCAGTCTTAGCGTTCTCTGTCGATTCTAATTCTATTTGTACCTAACATGGCTAGGGTAAGTAAGTTTGTATGAGTCAGTGGATAACTCTGCTCCGTCATGGCTTAACCGGGACCAACAATTTAACGTACCCTCCGAAGAACGGAAGCGCTCTGCATAGCGATTCATACTTAAAATTGATCCAAAACTGACGTTTCCTGCACTGGAATTGGTTGCGGTCGGTTGAACAGATGACCCATTCCGTTACAGATACGTTCCGCTGAAGTTATAAATCGCAATGCAGATGAAAATGCCACTGGCGGTCACCCAGCCAGTTACAGACCGTTTATAACGTTGCCTAACTTCTTCTTAAAGCTAGACCACGTACGCTAGGGTAAATACAATTAGTTCTTATGAGTATGTCTGGTGTTCCAGCGAACAGCTCTCACATGCATTCAGCAGGCGCAATCAGCGGCACACTACCTTCCTCTATCGGTGATACCATCAAGACTCGACTCTGGAGCCAGCGCACAGGTGAGAAAAAGAATATATTGTAAAACTGTGTCTTAACCCTGTCACACTAATAAAGATGTATAGGTACTTGGAACTTCAAAATACCTGTCTCATAATGAACAAAAATTTTTGGGTTAAGGCAAGGGAATAATGATACATCCATACCTAAATACATAAAATCACGCCTCTTTCCGGAAGGGGTAGGCAGAGACCACGCTTCAGAGGGCACGTTAAATTGTCGGTCCCGGCTATTTAAGTCGTTAAGCCATGACGGAGGCCTTAAGGCGGCCTAAAAACTCCGTCATCAGAGTTGGCCACTGACTCATACGAACTTACTTTTATACGTTAGTGTTTCAATCACACCTGAATCAGCGATTTGCATAGTGACCTGCTGATAGGCAATTTAATAATTTAATAGGTGACTTCAAATAGCATACAGGCAATTTAAAATGTTGGTACGCGAGCTTATTTCTAATATTATTATTTGTTTTTCCAGGAAACAACTCTAAGCTACCCTCAATACCTGAACACGGTTCGTCTACAAATCTCATACGCTAAAGACATCCACGACACATTAGTAGCGGCGGCACAGAACATATCCCCGGCTGAATGATATCGGATGCATTCGCGACAAGCGAATTTCATGGACTGTGAGGATTGAACACGCAATGTGAACTTGTAAATAGCTGATAAGGTAAATAAATGTTTTTTTCTTATGTGGTTTTATCAATATTGACCTGCCTTCACTGCCTTGCAAAGGTTTGAACTCTTCAGGGTAAAATCTGTCTGTTCATATTGGGTACAATGATATATGGGTTGATACATAAGAAATAAGAAAAATTTATTGTCCAAACTGTATGTACATGGTACATTGACATCAAGAATTGAATTTACCGATCACAAAGCTAGATTGGAGAAATTTTAATCTCTAATAGGTGGTTAGACCAAAAGCGAATGCTCATTCTAACCCAAGTTGTAAACAGAGTCAGAGCATGCTCAAGAAATAATGTTCTTGATCAAATTTTATGTTTATTTGGTCTAATTATTCTTTTCACTGATGTTCCTCTCCACCAAAAGGTTGCCTGGAAGAGATCGCTTCTTAGCGATAAGGCCGTCCATTGTACATTTTTATCTGGTTTTATTAATGGTGTGCAATATTGAATTTTCGTTCATTCTAAATCCACCTTAAGTATAGGTTAGTAAGAATAAACAGTAAACTTAATTGCTTATAATGTTTTATTAAGAAAGCTAAAAACTAACAGGAAATCAAATCAGTACATTAAAGTTTTTATATTTTCAACAAACCCTTCAACTAAATTAAAATAATACACAAATAGTAACTTACACAAATAATAACTTAAAGACTAATAATATGATCGAGTGGATTTAACTTAATTAAATTACATATAAATTCTCAAGTTCATAATACTCTAAAATTTTAACATAGCACTCATTTATCATTTTTTAAATGAAAATAATGGCACAATAACGAGTTTTAATAAATATTTTCATAGTTAAAGTTATAAAATGGAAGTACATAATTTTGGACCAGCCTTTTATATGTGGCCCACTAAACTACAGTTAAAAATAAAAACTTAACTATCACAAATTTATAAAAATACTATCAGTCTTAATTATCTGAAGACAGCAGGAACATTTTGTATTACATTCAGATTCAATTCCATTCAAGTTTTGTTTATCTGTAAACAAAGAAAAAAATATTAGTATGTCAGAAGTCAGAATCAAAAGTCAGAAATCGTCAAATACTTTTCCTAATGAATGAACTCGAATTTTTTAAGACTAAATTTTTTTCAAAATCTCTGAATGCGTTTCAAAATATCTCCAAAAGGGGAAGGTCTCCTAATAGCATTTTCCTGTAGCTACAATGGTTAAGGCACCTGCCCTCCGAGGCCCATCTCAAAAATCCACCCTGTATATGATCTGTGGTGTGGGGCTAGATGACGCTGTGTGAAATGTCCAGCATTATTTATAACTACTAGCTCACAAAAAATAAAAACACATTAAACACACTAAACAATTAATATAATACGTTCCTCTAAACATGGCCCCATATATAAAAAAGGTATAAGTACTTAAGTAGTTTAAGTGGCTAAAAGTAAAACATAAGTACCAACAAGTCCTCAATGTCAACATTGTACTACTGATTTATTACATTTTGATAAGAGTGTTTTCTCAATGTATTTATTAGTAAACATTGGATTTCCATATTTTAGGTAAGTTAAGTATATTATTTTAACGAACATATTTCCGAATCGATTTTTTTACAATTTTCCTTTATGTACTTATGTAATTTTTATGGGGATCACGCGAGCCTAAGTTTTAATTCAGTTTAACTTAACAATTTTTGCAAACCTCTTAAGCGCCCATTAATGTCTGAAGTGTCCACAGTTTTGAAAAAAACTTAACTTGAAACTCAAATAATTTTATATATTAAACAAAAAATACGACCTCTAGAGACTTCTTCTCTAGAGGTCGTATTTTTTGTTTAATCAACAATCACTTGCATCAACAAAATATTAACCTACTAATATAGGTACCCGGGCGCGACTTCGTCTGCGCATTGTTTCGTCATACAAACTTTAGAGATAGAACTACCTTGTTCCAATCCAACCCATGAAAACACTGAATTTATTTTTGGATTTGCTGTCTTTAAAATTGTTCAAAGCATAGTAGAACGAAATAACATCGCCATTTTGAAAAGTCAAAAGTTATTGGTTGTCATGACAACCTTAGAGCAGTGCAAGTTTTTATGCAATATTCCCGTTGTCCTTTTACATATTTTTTGGTTTTCAGGAACGTTTTTCGGGATAAAAAGTAGCCTATATGCTATTCTTCAGTTATACCTCTCACCTTACCAAATTTCATTGTGAACTCTTTCGTCGTTTGAGCCGGATCCCTACACAAACATACAAACATCCAAATATCCAAACATCGAAAAATGTAAACAAATTTCAAACTTTCAGCTTTATTATATGAGTGGGATATGAGTGGGATTGTGCACCATGGCAACAGTTGTCAGCCTATCAGCTTCCTATTACCAATCATTCATCCAGACAAAGCCCCGGGGGGCTGTAAACGTTCGATACATAAATCGGCGCTATCGAACAGGCCTCGCTTGTTTGTGCATCGCTGACCTCAGATAAACTTATTATGATGACATAAATAATGTTATATTTTCTTGGGCTGCATGGAATAATACAGGTTCAAGCGCCTATCTGACAATAATGTACTTAAGTGTACTGGCTATCGGTTGTAGTGTTGCCAGAAAATTCGTTGGTAGTTTTTGATAGTAAATCTCCCTAAAATCAACTACAATGGCAATACTGAATGCAAAATACCGTGGGCCATTTATATCAATTCTGGAGATTTCTTTAGCTAGTTAAAATTGTATTTGTTCGTGCATTTAATTTTAAGATAATTACGTTTTTATACTAAAAAGAAAACCGACTTCAATGTTTGACTCGAAACGCGGTGTGACTCAGGGCGTCAAGCTGTCGATTCGATTTCTATTTGTGACATGGCTAGGAGGGAAGGTGTTTAGAGTTTTACGGGGAAACTATCAATCCCTCAGGAATAAAATTTATATGGGACCACCTCTGGAGTATACCCTTTCAAACATGAAAAGAATTTTGCAAATCGGTCAACAAATGGCGGAGCAATCGCGTAACAAGATAAAAAAAAAAAAAAAAAAACATACAGACGAATTGAGAACCTCCTCCTTTTTTGAAGTCGGTTGAAAATTAGCGGATATTATTGATTTATGAGCGTAGTCTTGCTTGTGTAGTTATAGGTTGTACCTTGCGCTGTAAATACCTACTTCGTTTATAATCTGATGATAGACACTGTTAAAAAAATTGGTTATCTGTAAAGTCGGTTTACTGACGATAGTTGAACGTGACAACGTCTACGCATCGCTCACTCAAGTAGGAGAGAGACGGATGTCGAACGCAGCGCTTATTGCCTTAGGCCATATACCTAATTAATTATTTATACCTACTTGTAGGACTCTTGCACTATATAATCACGAACATGACTCATGTTTAGAACGTATGACCAGCCTTAGAACACATGTCCCTGCAGATATATCAATCTATGAAAGAACTGGTATGATCTAAAATTGTTCAGATACGTTGATATGGAAAGTAAGATATGGATCTTATCAAGGAGATCCGCATGCTTATGACGTCAAGCGGGATTATCTGGGGTCAAGATGTTAGTTATAATGGAAACTGCAGATAATTTTAATAAGGTTCAGCTAGGTAAATATAGCTAATTAAGTGGAAACCTTGCAAGGAGTTACAATCAAGGACAACATTTTTGATACTTATCCTAAAAATACCTAGCAAAACAAACAGGTTCACGACTGTATCCCCAAGGTGCGGTAGACATTCTCTCAGATCTTTTATGTTACTTTATTCCAGATCCTTTAGATGTCTAAGGGGGGTAGTCAGAGGCATGTCCAAACACATATTTGATACATGCCCACATCTTGCAGAAGTTAGTAGGTATTCCATACGTGACAGGTTGCAAGCCATCGCCGCCTATAAGAACACTAACTGGTTTTCTCACGATGTTTTCCTTCACCGCTTAGAGCACGTGTTAAAGCGCATATAAATTTTACGAAACGCAAAATCCATTGATGCACGGCCGGGATTCGAACCCACAACCTTCGGATTGAAAGTTGAGGTTTTTCAAATGCCTAGCACTAGAATTTATCTAAACTTTAGCTCTATTTATGGTTTTTTTTGTGCCGACTCCGTTACTATCAGAATAGACAAAAAAAGGGTCTCACACTTTTTTTGCCTCTCACGTTACATCTTTCACGGATCCATTAATTATTATGTATGTATCCTATTTTTATCATTTTAACCGACTCAAAAAAAAGGAGGAGGTTATATGTTCGGCTGTATGTATGTTTTTTTTTTTTAAATATAAGAGTAAGTACCTATCTAATCGAAGCTTTTTTTTTTTTTTTTAGTAGCCCGTAGGGATCCCACTGCTGGGCAAGGGCCTCTCCCAAACATTTGGGAGGAATTGCCATAATCGCCACGCTTGGCAGGCGGGTTGGCGATCGCAGTAAGATGTCAAACGGTTCAGAGACGCTGCTGCCCGTCTTCTGTGTTCCTTTATTCCCTTAGTCGCCTTTTACGACACCCACGGGATGAAATGGGTTGGTACTATTCGCCGCCGGCACCACACAGCAAGCATTTATTTTATTGTTTTTATTTTTTGCATAAAAGATTATTTATAATTGTTAAAATATTATTCCTTTTCGGAAATTACGTGACATATAAAACCCATGATGCATGACAGTTCATACATAATAGTTACGTACCTAAGTAGGTACTAAATTTTTATTAGGTATTGTAATATAATGCCCTTCATTCCACCTAGCTAGTGGAATAAAGAACGAGTAGTAGGTATCTACACTAATAAATACCTACTTGCCGTGAATTGTGTCTCAAGCCATGATTAATTATAAATTATATGATAAATTACACTAGAATTCAGTAAGTATAGATACCTACTGAATTCAGAATGAATAGATTCATATCGCGTTACAAATCACAAAGTACATACTCGACCCGGCCCCCAGCGTTGTCAATGAAATTCAATGCTAATTGTCAAGAGCCTTATCACAGTTGACAACAATTTTATTGATAAAGGTTATTGACACGCGTGCACTTACATAACAATAACAAAAAAGTAATTTTATACAGACAGGCAATTTTCTGCGATAACTTTATCGCTGGTAAAAATACAATTGTTTTTTGTAAAAATGGCCATGGCACGGTAAGATAATGAAGAAAAAGTAGGTTGTATTTTAAATAACATCCCGAACTTTTAAAAGCTGTATAATTTTTGAACTCGTTACGAACCTATACAGGGTGATGTCGAGCGCCCTCTGAGGGCAAAATCATTACGGCTATAGTTATGGAAAAATGTTGTTAGGAGTCACGGGCTCGCTTTAGTTCATAATGTAGACATACAAAAGTGGTTTTATAAACTTGATCACCATTTTCATTCAGATAAGCTTTGTTTATTTGTTAGTATCTTTATAGGCCGCCCATTGAGGGGCAAGTTATATAATTTGATGCATGTTGCAATAAAAAAAAAGTGGGTACCTAACCTATCTACTTAATAATTCGAATCCAGACGAATTTTTCATGTAGGTAATGTAGGTAGTTTATGCGCAATAATACAAGCTCTAAAACGATGATGGAAATAGTTAGAAAACTAGTTTGTATTCTACTATCAGGTGGCAATAGGCTTGCAAATTGACACAACTTTTGATAAAATTTGGGCATGCGCCAGAGTCTTTTTATTTGCCCTTAGACATCTTACCATAAGGAATAAGGTGATCCAGTTTTCTGTTTTCATTTGTTTTATAGTAGCTTTCTACAAACATCCTACACCCTGCATACCTACCTATCAATTTTGATAATTCTTGTTCTGAAAGAAATATCCTATCTGCCGATGCAATTAAATGCATAATACTGGACTTTTCACACAGCATCATCTAGCCCCAAAGTAAGCAGAGCTTGTGTTATGGGTACTAGAATGACTGATAAACTACTTATATACGTTTTGTTTGTCAATACATACATATTATACATAGAAACACCCAGACCCGAGACAAATATCTGTAGATCATACAAATACTTGTCCCGCGGCGGGGATCGAACCCGCAACCTTCTGCGTCGCAGGCGGACCTTCGCCCACTGCGCCACAGAGCAGAGGTCGTCTTGAATTGAACTTGTTGCTCAATATAACGCAATAACGAGCCCGTAAAATTATAAATTAGTCTATTATGTATGAACTAAGTAACAAATTAAAATCCTCGAACCCGACTAATGTGTTATATTAAATATAAATTTTTATCGCATGCTTTTATTGACATTCAATCAATAAATCGTATGCGCTCTGCTGATAGAGTGGGCTGTGGGCAACCGATATGCAAGTAGCTCTCAACTTTGTTGCAAATGTAGGTACAACTACTTACATGAAACTGGCCATAATGTATTATTTATTTGAATTTCAGGCAAGATTCGAATTTTGCTTATGTAGTGTTAGTGCCTGGGGACATTGTTTGAGATGGAATAGGCTTGCCCAGCACCTAAACCATCCTCTCAGCTTAATCGGCCTTGTCCACAGGAAAGACAACGTTACTAACTACCTAGATTTAAAATGTTGGAAGTGATAGGTACTTATACTTACGCAGTAGTTCAACCAAAGACCTGCTGCGCTGCATAAGTGATGTGTAGGTAGCCGTCATCCGCTCTAAACTGCTCGTACGCCTGTGCCATAGTCATGCTGTGACTGACCAACACCTTCTCGCTCACCAATAGGTATAGTGCCTGTGAGACAAAAGTATGTTACTAAGAATAAATGGTACATTTTTTGTAGTTTTTTCTCAAGATTGCACAACTTTCTTATAAATTCCTAAATACCTATAATAAATAATATATTTTTCATTTTAAACTTTTGCGACTTGATAACATTTCTTGATAGCGTCGAGGTAAATAAATAAGAAATACCCCGTAATACCTACGCGATTAAGACCCGTCACTAAATTAAAATAACATTTTAATTAGTTACTGGTTCGTTTATGTAGGTATATTATTATTATTATTATTATTTAATAATATACCTACATAAACAAACCCCTACCCTAGTACCCTGCCAAAGCTAGCTAATAACGGGCGTTTATTAAAAAATTATTAAAAAAAAAACCGTCACTCTACGTAACTTCAAATCATGGAAAATAGTAAAGCGCGTTCCAATATCCTGTGGTGCCATCTAGTTTGATATTGAAACTATTACAAAAGTAGAGTCTAACCTGTGAATCTCGTAGCTTCATCTTCGTCCTGATGATGTACAGGAACTGAGACATTGTGAGCTCTTGTGGAACTAGGAACTTGTTTCTTCCCAACGCGGGAACTTGGCGCTCTCTGGAGTATCTTTCCACGTATAACTGTTAAAAAATTCAAAGTTGAGATGAGGAGAATGGGTAAATCAGTACTAGGGGTAAATTAGTACTTTATGAAATTCGACAGTAGGTATCTTAGAGAATTAAATTATATATAAGCCTATTTACTTAAAATTCGACTGTGATATACTTACTCGTTTTTCTTTTTGCTGCTACGTTTTTTTTTAAATACGCTACGACTTGTTTTCTAATATAAAATCATACTCACGGGAACTTTATTTGGGAATCTGTGTCGTATAGCTTGAACTTCTTGAGATCCTTTCATTTCTGAAACAAATCGGAATAATTTTTAATTTATTTACAAAACTAGGTGTCGAAAATGTATCAATTGTTTTGAGGATTTTGATAAAAGATAAAACGAAGTACCACAAATGATAATTTTAAACGGAATGTACTAGAAAAACCATTTTTTTGCGGAACATGTAGGTAACCTACTAAGAAACTTACCATCTTTGTAGCCAAACACCTCCTGTGACGCATAAGTAATGTATAGAAAGCCATCTTCGTCTCCGTAAGCCTCGTAAGCCTGGGCCATCGTCAAACTCATGGACAACATCGATCTGTTGTTGATTATCAAATACAGCGCCTGTCGACAAATTAGAATGCTCGATAATTATTTTTTATTTATTTATTGATGATAGACGAGCAGCTGTTGCTGATATGTCTATATCTCAGCGTTGAAATAGTCCGATTGTTCATGATTGGTTAATCTTTTTGAGCACTGATTTATTAGTTCGTAGCCAGTTGTCGAGTTTGTTCTTAAACGAATTGACCGAAGTAGCCGTAACAACGTGATTTGGTAGTGCATTCCAATTGTGAACTACTCTGTTGCCGAAGAAGTGATAGGTAATAATAAATAATAATAAAAACTTTATTGGGCAAAACATTGTTACAAGAGTATACCTACTTATTTTACTACCTTCGAACTTACTATCTAAAATCTAAGCCTTATTTTAACATACTGGTTAGGTGGTAAGTACCAGTGACTAACATGTTTAGAACGTCTCATTTGTTTTGTATTAAAGCTGTATAATAGTAAATGTTTTAAAGCTAATATAGTAAGACAAGCCGGTTTTTGTTTACAGAGTCCTAATCCTAATTATCTTGATTTAACTAATTATCTTGATGAAAGGTCTCGAAAATGACGTGAGAGTTTATCTTATTAGTAACTAGCTGCCCGTCGTCGCCGTATTACCCGATTAAAATACAAATATTTCTTGTTTATTATATTTTATAGATTTTCCCAGAATTTCTATTCGTAGGTAAACTAGAAAAATGGTTATCTACCTATCCGGTTAAATTTGCATGCAAGCTGATGGATATTTCAAGATGGCGATATTATCACTAGACATTATGACGCTCACTGCGTTTACTGGTCATGTTATAGATTTATCTATCATAATTAAATTATGTTGGTATAATTAGCGGTTGTCTATCAAACTTTTAATTGCTACTAAATATATCAATTTGTAGGAAATAGGTGTCTGTTTGAGGTAGATACATACGTACATAGTAGCAACAGGCATTATTGATGTACACTTTAATAGGCAAACTCACGCTTCACGTAACAGAATTTAAGGTTCCCTAGTTCTGAGAAAACTTAATGAAACGAAATGATTGACCTTTTGGTTCAAGTTAGTCAATATTATTGACTTACCGGAGAACATCATCTCACGCTGCCCTATACACTCGTACCCAGGACCCTGGACTGACCTAATAGATCTCCCCCCTGAAGCAGTATCCTGGCTTTATTGATTGATTAAGTACAAGTGTAGTTTTTATTTTTAAGTTTAGAATGATTTTATTTTTGTTTAATTTTAATTTTGATACGCCTGTCATACGATTATATAAATAAATAAGTAAATTGACTTACCTGATTGGGTTTAACTTTTATTCTGTTCCGGATGATGACTAAGAACTGAGACATGGTGATATCTTCTGGAACTAGGAACTTTGATTTGTCCAGAACCGGCAGGTTTCTTTCTTTATGATATCTCTCGACTATTAACTGTAAAATAAATGCACATTTTATTATGTTATTTATTTACTTACCTACTAATTAGGTAGGTTTACGTTATTCATCAATCATCATCTCAGTCCGATAAGCCCTTAAAAAATACAGTTACATCCATCGATGGATTGTTTCAAAGAATCAAAGATGTCTTAAAAATTAGAATTAAAAGAAATCCTAAATAAATAATAAGTAAATAAGTACCTAATAATAAAATAAGATTAAGTAATACTTATAAAAACTTACCGGTATTTTTGTGGGAAACTTGCTCTTTATAGCCATCACTTCCTCCTTCCTACTAACTGTAACAAAACACATTTTATATTAAAAGATCGCAAGACCAGACGCACTACTTGTTCGAATGCACAATCACGTTTGAATTGTGCACCCGAAAATGTTTGACTGAGCTCGCCTCGGTACATATTATTACATAATCTATGGTGATAGTAGTTGATGTTTGCTCTCCAAAGGACCCTTATTGGCCAGCTATAATGACTATAGTCACGTAGGACACTTTACTATGAATATAACAAATTAGAACATTTAATTTACGCAATTTTGATAACAAATAGTGCTGCATTAAGTAAACAAAATCTGAGGTTCGTTGAACTGCATATTTTTACGCGTCATTTATAAGAACTCTACTGTAACTAACTTCTACAAAATTGCAATACCTAAGTATAATTATGTGATTCGAAAATCCACGTGTTTCATCTACTCAATCGTTGTTTTAAATGAGGCCGCAACCTAACGCTCTTACAAAATGTAAACACGCACAGACAATGTGGTAACTCGGCTAGATACTAGAAAGTGCTGGCAATGTTTATTTTATAACACAACCATGTTATTGTTTCAATAATACAATAGGTACTTGAATTTGTTTTAGAAACTTAGCTAATAGACCAATAGGCAACTACTTAATTACAACTTGAGTTCACAAACATCTCATTATTTTAATTCAGTAGTAAGTAATAACATACTGGAACTGAATTTTTTTTTATTTTATTTATTTAAATCTTTATTTCAGACATCAATATAATTTTGTCCATAGAATTGAATAGGGCAATACCGCCATTGAGTTCGATGAAATTTATCACTTACGAATTTTGCTGTTATCTTCACGACTCAAAGCCATCCCTTTTAAGATCATGTATTACGGAGTGCTAACGTTTTGTGGCCATTCACTATCAAATCATTCAATTTAAAAGATAAATGAAACCTTTTTTTTAATCGATGCCCAAACGAACGACACAATATCCACATTCCAGAGATTTGAAAAAAAAAATAGAAGTAGGTAGACAGGTTGCCCAGGTAGGCCAATGCACTTTTGTGTCGTGTGAGAAAATTAAAATCTATCTATCACATAATAACTTACCGAAAGGCTTTTTCGACTTGAAGCACTGTTTCACATTGTGGTTAACATCGTGTTTGATGAGAGTCGTTATAAAATTTAGTTCCATTTTTATATCGCTGATGGAACTCTCTAGTTCTTTGGCACAAGCACTCTCTGCGGCGTTTGGACACTGACTACGGCAAAGTAAATATCGTCGGCATAGTTATCGGTGTACGTAGGGTCGATAATTGTAAACAATGATTTATCAGTTCCCTATTTAATCACGGAGTAGGTACTTTTCTGTTCGGGTTCAATCCTGACTTTCACATAGAGTATACCCAAAGATAAAAGCACTATGTTTAATAAAACATAGTGCGGGTAGGTAATAAACTTATTGCGTATTTTGACTGTTAAATTATGGTATGGGTCATCATTATTTGTCATTACAAATAGCGACGACCCATACTTCCGCAGAGTCTGTATGTAAAGAAGCCTGTGTGTCTAAGATATGTCTATGTATGCCTTAGATCATATCTTACTTTAAATGAAATAATAATTAACTTATTAATTTAATTTATTTGGGGTTTATTTTAACGTAAAATACATACTTTTTGAAGTGAAAACTTCCTTAGATAGGCGCGTTAGCGACATAAGAGGAAATAGTTTTGAGATGAGTATAAAACTTTGATTACGACTCTCAAAGTCACGCGACCTAAGACGCTAGCGTCTTACCAATATAGCTTGACCCCTCATCCCTAACAAAATGTTTGTAAGGCAAGGCCAAGAATACTGGTTTTAGTTTTAGAGCTATTTCTACTAGTTTTAATGTATGTTTTTTTTTCGATAAATTATGATTAAACTTGAAGTATAGAGTCAAGAATGAAAGCAAGAAATAATATTGTCCGGCTAGATTGGTCACCTGGCACATAGTGCACCGGTTAATTACGTAACTTGAAATAAATTGTCAGTCATCCCTATGGATTACCATTATTATTATTATTAGGTATTGCTATTATTTTCTTTAATTCACAATACTTAAATTATGAAGTAGGTATTGTGAATTAAAGAAAATAATAGCAATACCTAATTGGCAAACTTGGTAATAAATAAATAAATAATGCTGGACTTTTCACACAGCATCATCTAGCCCCAAAGTAAGCAGAGCTTGTGTTATGGGTACTAGATGACTGTTATACTACTTATATACTTTTTGTTCGTAAATACATACATATTATACATAGAAACACCCAGACCCGAGACAAATACTTGTAGATCATACAAACACTTGTCCCGCGGCGGGGATTGAACCCGCAACCTTCTGCGTCGCAGCCGGGCTTTCGCCCACTGCACCACAGAGGTCGTCGAGTCGGTAATGGTCATTAACATTATGATATCTGAGCAGTCGCTGCGCGAGTTTCTGAAGCACAAGTCAAAACGCAACGATAGCGTGTCCTGAGCCTTTGTTTACATTTAGATTTAGTTAATATTAAATGTAGGTAGGTATGTAATTACAATCACTACTCAGTTTTGATACAAACCTAATATCTATTTTTATGTATTGTGTAAGTTTGTACTTGTTTTTTCAGGCAAATGTACACTGTGAAGGCTCAAACCTATCAGCTTTTCAAGTAAAAAAGTAAGTTCATATGAGTCTGTACGCAACTCAGGTGACAGTTTCTAGGCCGCGGTGTAAAGCCTCTGTCATGGCTTGTTGTCATCAAAAATTTTTTTTTATTTTTTTTATTATTATTTTTTATTTTTTTTATTTGTTGTTTGTATTTTAATGTGATATGGGTCTCAAGTGCCAGAAATAAACGTATTTTATTTTTATTTTTTATTTATAAATGGGTTCTGCGCAGCAACTTTGGAGGGATAAAATTAATTGTGCGTAATAATGTACGTTCTAGTTTTCACTTCTGTTGGGCACTCCCGGAGTGCCACAATTTTTTTTTATTGTTTCTTATTGGATTTTATTTTTAATTTAATGACTTTTTTATTATTATTATTATATATTATATTTATTTAGTGTATCTAGTTAGTGCTTTGGTTTTTACTGTTAACTAGCTACTGATTTCTGAAATATCTTTAAAGGTGGTAGTCAGATACCTACACATCCAAATCGGTAGAAACCGTAGGTTTGATTCTGCCCATATTTAAATACTTACCTAAATAAATAAATAATGCTGGACATTTCACACAGCATCATCTAGCCCCAAACTAAGCAAAACTTGTACTATGGGAACCAGGTAACTAGTATACTACTTATAATCTTTTTGTTTGTAAATACATACACATTATACATAGAAACACCCAGACCAGAGATAAATAATTGCAGACCATACAAATATTTATCCTGCGTCGGGGATCCAACCCGCAAGCTTCTGCGTGCCAAGCGGGCTTTCACCCACTGCGCCACTGCGTCATAACTCATAAGTAGTTTTCAGAGAAATAGCAAAAAAAACCTGAGAAACGAAAATATCGTAATACTTATTTACGACTAGCTCACCTGCGCAACTTCGTCGGCGCATGATTCGTTTTTTCCGCGCAATTTCTTTATTTTTTTCTGTCATAAGAACCTTCTCCTGACACAATAATAAACACAACAAAATAAAAAATTGTGAAATCGGTCCAGCCGTTCACGCGTGATGGCGTGACCAAGGGAAATAGGGATTCATTTTTATATATAGAGATTATGAAAGAAAACATCAACAATTACGATTATTTTCTTCCCTCATGTCTTTTTATGCCAGATTTAAAAAATAACATGTCATGTTTCGAGAATAATTTAGCCACTTCTCCTCTTCTCTATGAGCACGGTTCTATCCATATATATAATTATATAGTACGTACCAAAAAGGTACCATGCTAAATCTATAGTTCTATCAATGTTGCATTAAAGATTTTTTCACCACGGAACGTATGCCTGACACATAGAGATGCCCGACACTTTGAACTTGTTTCGTTTCACGTTGGAACAATTTTGTAACAAAAAAAATCAAGCAATAAAATTAAACGATAAAACACGCAAAAATATTTTTTTTCTATTTTACTGAATAGTTATAGGATCATAAAGAAAAGTAGGTACCCAAAGTACAAAACTTTATTGGATCCGGGATCGTGCATTCGTGCGTGATTAGGTAGGATCCAAACGGAATGAAAAGCGGGCGTGTGTGTAACGGAGCGTAAAATTTAAAAATGATATTTTGCGTAAATTTTTTGAAATTTCATCTTGCAGTAGATTCTATTTTATCCACGAATCCCACGATTTTATCTAAATCAATGCTCTGCTCTTTTTCTACTTCTAAAATATGTTATTCATGGCATGGCTTCAAATCTTTGGAAGAATATTCTAGGTACAATTGAGCGATGATAAAAATATACTGCAGAGGAACTGGACTTTAGAATCGATAACCCAATTTCGTCGTAATTTTTTCTTTGTAAAATAAGAATAAAATGTTTTTATATAAGTGAAGGAAGTGAAGTGCGTGCAAGTTAGTAATCATGCTGTTCACGCCGATTTATATCGCGATGACTTTCATCAAGACCTGGCGAATCCGCTCGTTCCGAGCTCGTCTTCTCGAGTTCCTGAACGGCAATACAAGTGTCGCCTTTTGCAAAGTTCCTGAGAACGCTGCTGGTACGTGATTAGTACCTAGTACCTATTTTATTTATTCCTAATAAATTATTGTAGTATTTACAATATTCGGAATAAAATTCTAAAATGCTCATTCATAGCACTAGTCGAGGTGTGTAATATCTCTGTACTCGCACCCTTACGATAATTATTGGATGACAATAAACATCTTCAATTAGGTTACTCTCATTATCATTAGATGTCACCTTCATATTTTTCAGAAACTCCAACTCTTAGTTCGAAACTCTGCACTAACCCTAAGAATGCATATCTGTGTGATCTACTTGACTATACAAATGCTACTAGAATATGTAGCATGAAGCCGACACAGTGCATTGAGATCAGTGACTGGGTGTCTTGTGTTGGAGGCCTGCCGTTGGGCTCCAGTGAACTATCTCCGATCACTGACCTAGACGTTGATGTGTTGTTTGAATGTGAAATGGATCCGCATGAAGGAAGTGACCAGGAAGTTATCAATGTAAGTCAATCTGGTTTTTTATCTGGAGTTTTTGTTGACAAACATACAAAATTAATGAACCAATCTAAATGGGCCAACATTATCACTCCATGGATGCCAGAAGGACGGCGGAGTAGATGTCGCCCTCGAAAACATTGGCGAGATGATATTGATGCCTCTGAGGATGATTGGTGGAACATGGATAGAGACCATTGGAGGAGTTTGGGGGAGATCTTTGCCCAGCAGTGGGATGAGATAGGTTGATAAAAAAAAAATCTTATTTATTTTTACCTATTTCCAAATGTTTCATGTAATTTTTCCAGCTGGAATCAATGGGTCAACCAATAGCATGGAAAGCTGGCACACATCTAGCAATAGTTCTGAAAACTAACATAGAACATCTCAGTGTGATTGGTTTCAACTTTGTCGGTGGAGAGTTTGTTATTGATCACAACTTGCCAGTTGTAAGGGTGCAAAGTAAGAACTTACAGTTCGCCCAACGGATCTAGGCATTCGTGAACTTAGCCGTTTGTCTGCGCAGTGAACGCTTTTTCATACAAAATTGTGTTCTGCGCAGACAAACGGCTAACTTCATGAGCATTCATGCCTAGATCCGTTGGGCAAACTGTACTTATATAAAGTATAATTGAAAAAGAATAAATTAAAATCAAATCAATTGAAATCAAAGTTATTTGTTAAATCATAAAATAGTAATCAAATACTGAATTAAATTAGATTTTAATAACTTTGATTAACAGATAAAAGTTAAACCTTAATTACTTTTATTTACAGCTGTTACAATAACCGGAGAACCAAACAAAGCGACAGACATTTCCATGAGGAGTTTGCGTAATGATGCTCAAAACAGCCTGAAGAATACCCTGGGTGACTTTCACTGGCCAGTTCACGCATCCTTGCTCAGAAAACTGTCCAAAGTTGTAGACATCAAGTCTGAAGCTAGAAATGGTACAGCACATATGAATGGCAGCACAGATACTGTAATAGAAGTTCCAAAGAAAACCATCACCTTAGCTGATGTCAGCTGTAACACTACCAAATCTCTCAATGCAGATGATGAGGATAGACCAGAAGAACAGCCAATACAAGCTGTCGTCCAACAGATTGTAGAAATGCCTAATAGTCAGGAGAAAATCGAACTACAGTTTGCACCGACTCAATCAGATGACAAAGAATGTGTCTTAGAGAATGTCACTGTGGAAATCCAGCATAACATCACACCGAAAAAATCCAGTTTGAAATTGGATTTGAAAAAAGGAACTAGTCAGCTTTCAACTTCACTCCTCAATATATCCAGTCAGATCAAATCAGTGACTACACATAAAAGAGTTGTCAGTACAACAGGTCCAAAAAGGCCGTCGTCACAAATAGATTCGTATCCAATACTGAAGGAGGAATCAAGCAAAGCCTCTACCTCTCAACAAGGCACTCCAAAGTCTGTGAAATGTTCCCGTCCATTAGCCAATACTAAATCACCAAATGTGTTGATATATTCTGATAGTGTAGCCGCTAGGGACAATTTAGAAGCTTCTCTTAGGAAAGTATTGGATTGTGATAGGTGAGTTTTGTTTTTACCACACAAATAGCTTTAAAACATACACAGTCATGTTTAGTTACAAACTTTCTCGCGCCTTGTAGCAGTTTAATATGTTTTAACAATTGGCCACTTAGTAAAGGAGTTTTTTATTTTAAAGACAGCAGACAGGCAGTCGGCCAGTCTGATGGTAAGTGTTTGATGTAGATTGCATTGACAGAAACCTGTGCCTGAATGGCTTTCTATAATCAGAATCAATGCATTTATACTCTTTAAAAACGAACTATACCAGCATACTTAACATCATACATAACATATACCTTAAAATGTGCATCATGAGGTAATTCCAAGCTTTCACACAAATTAACGCTTATCTGTTTTAGTAAGTTTTTAATCTCAAGTAAGGATATTTATTTAGGACACACTGGCTTGTAGAATATGCTTTTATATTAAGAATACCTAGATAACCAACACACTAACCCTCATTATAAGGGCTAACACAATTAATTTTAGTTAGACTACGGTCTATCCAAAAAAAGCCAAATCCAACTAAAAATTCAGTACGCACAACCGATCTTTAGCTCTCTAAAGTTAGGTGCACTAAACGATTGCGCGGGTTTGCGTGTAGATTAGGATAGATAGGACGATGCAACAAACTAAGCGAGTGAGCGAGGCAGCTATACAATGCTGTCTTCGTCTTTTAGACGTCATCAAAAATGGGTTCTGCGCAGCTACTTCAGAGAGCTAAAGATTAGTTGTATGTACTGTACATAAGTAAATCATAGTAAGCGGAAATCGCCTTTGTAATTATTCTTCTAATTATTCATATTACTCCTAAATAACATCAGTTTTCGCCCCAAAACATGCGATAAACATTACCGGCCTTACTAGTAAAATTGGTACGTATAAAGTTATGACATGTATACGTACCGTATACGTAAACGCATAGATTTAGTATGGTACCTCTTTGGTACAGCGTAAACGTGGTCTACGTTTACTAAAAGGCTGTATGTAAATGGCATTGACAGTCAATGGAAAACTATCCGCGCGGGCGGGCAGCTAAGCCAGTATAAGCTCTCTAAGGTAATACGAGTGAAAATGCATCTATATTTCAAGGAATTTTCAGGTACACATTATACAGTATAACCCGCGAATCGCTCGAGTCTGGGGCGTGGCGCGGGCGCTGCGCCCTCGTGGCGGTAGCGGGCTGCGTGGGCCGCGGCGCCCCGTTACTGCTAGCTCATTTATTGGACGGCGGGAGACTGCTGGCTTTGTGCTCAGATTTACTGCATGCTGTACTGCCGTATTACAAGACTGCTGAGGTGAATACAGACTACAGTCTATTGTTGGGTATAGTTTGATACGCGGGATATTGATGTCACGTGATCATGCGCACTTGAATTGACCAATCACAAAGCTCGAGATTTCGACATTTTGATTTCTTCGATCGAGATTGATCGATTCAAGTGCGCGTGCACACGTGATATAAATTTTCCTTGTTTCACCTATAATATTTTAACAAACTAACGTTCCACAATTTAATTGTACAACATTTTCTATTAAAAAAAATATAAGTAATAGTTTATCGCCATTATTTCTTTTTTCAGGTTCGCGAAAACGAATTAGTTCAATTTACTTATGATAAGTGGAAGTCGGTTAAGATGAAGCACCATATTTTTTGTTATCAAGCCTCACCTGCCAAGAAACAATTCTCGACTGAAAGTGATCGACAGTAAGTGTCATTTTAGCTTGCAGCTTTTTATTGTAAAATAAAACTGAGCTTACAAAGCAATAATATTTTACGAATTTTGCAGAGCAAGTCAGGAAGCTAATCTTTGTTGGTACGCGAAATTAACATTTATTGTAGGATATTACATTCATAGTAATGCCTTTACTCCTGTGTACTGTTGGCAATCTAGTAAATAGGTTGCTTCTTATTTTGTACATGTTTGCATCTTACAAGCTCGTATTTTTTAATACAATTCACAAAAAACTCCTAATTTATTATGCTTTTTGTGCATGGTTGAAATGCCATACATTATTTTTATTATCTTATATAACCGTTGAAGTTGCATTTTATAAATGAATGAATTTTACAACAATTATCTACTTTAAATACCTGCAATACCTTTTAGTCCAAAGCATTATATAAAAGTCGCTACATACTTATTAACCACGATAACATGTAAATATTCACACTAGTTTCATGATTGCAAGTGAACAAACCATTTTGATCTCATAATAGGATGTAACTTATTATTGAAGAGTTTGGTTAATATTTTAAAACATCCTAACATAAAAAGAGAATCTTCTAATAATAAATACAAAGCCCTTATAAATATTAGCCCAACTCAAATGCTTTCTAGTTCCTAAAATATATGTCATACCATGCACCAGATAGAATAACAAAAAACTTCAAGAAATCATACTAAAAACAACATCCTCTTTTAAAGTCCGTTACAAAGTATACGAAATTACACATGAATATAATAACTGGTGCGTGGTTATAGAATATTTGTACCTATTATATTTTATTATATAATATAGGCCGTCCAAATACACGGGTCATCCGGGCCACGAGTTGGATATTCAAGTGCTTGCCTCAGAAGAAACGTGGCGTACTCCATCTCTGCTACAAGCGTCGGATTTGACTAATGGAGGCATCGCTATATTCTCACAAGTAAAACTATATTTCCATTGAAAGTTGCGTTAATATTCTATACCTATCAATGAACACAGTCGTTTTGCGCCTAGCCAAACAGACAAAGCATATTAAAATAGTGTAGGTAAGTAGTCTCTATGCCGAAACTTAAAACATAGGACTATGTTGTACCAGTTCCGAGTCGCACCTCCGCGTGGTCCCCTCTGGTAACTGTGAGGAGAGGTAATATAATACGTATAATACCTCTCAACATAGGCTAATGTGCCGGGAAAATACTCGCCAAGACGCACTGGCCAGCGTGGAGTTTTAAGGCTAAACCCTAAGCTTATGGCAAAAGCGAAGGGAGGCCTATACCCAGCAGTGGGTGAAATCGGGCTGCGGGATGATGAGGTAAGTTAAATAGGTAAATCTAATTTACACGCATTGTAAGCAGTTCCTTATCGTTATTGCAATACTGTGAGCGTGGTTAGCGAACTTTGCTATAAAGTTTTAGTGATGTGTTGCATAAGACACAAAAGTTAACAACAATTAACAAGTTAAATACCTACCTAAGCTTACCTATTATTAAGAAAAATGTGAGTGCTTACTCAAACCTATAATGGTTTTCAGGCACAAATATTATGCTAAATCTGTAGTTATTTTTGTAAATAAATAAAAAAAAGCCTGTTAAATAAGAAATGTTTTTAGGTGATAACTATGATATGAAGTTATATTTATCGCTAAGCTAGGGACACATTACATGCATACATTTTTTGACAAAACTTTCCGTATTATCGGCATTAGACACAGGTCATTCAAATGATTAGTCACATTTTGTTTCTATCGTGTATTTTCTTTACAGATACATTTAGAAGCGGACCCAAGCGACTACCTCCCTGACGAAGGCTCGAAATCCAACGAAGCTCGCTTACAAATCATTCACAAGATTCTAGGAGATATTCTAGGATTGCATGTTAGAGCTCCAGACGAAATCTCAAGGGTCGACTACACTAGAGGGTTCTTTTTGGGCAATCATGTGGTAAGTAACTGTTTATGTTAACTTAATAATGAAAGTGCTCGTATATTTAGTAAAAGCTGGTATATGGTTGCAAATAATTTGGGAAAATCCAAATTAGACCCAGTCTGAAATAGTTTTTTTGGTTATTTGTAAAGATTTGCTGGAAAATAGCATTTTGTGTGACTTTTCTTTCTTATCGCCTATCCATACAGTAAAAACCTAAGATTTCAAGAATAAAGAAGTCTGGTTTCATTATATTAATGTATTTGCAACTATTTATAAGCAACTTTACACTATGCTGCATCACCATTACTAGTTAATTGCTGAATTGTTGCAACTATATACAGACATCCTGACTTGAATACAAATGAATTGTAAATGTATGATGAACTTTTATTAGAATAGATTAGGTTGAAGCTTTTAGAGAACACCGTCATTTGGTTTCACTATCCTCATTCACTCTTGACAAGGCACTCTGTGTTCTAGACACGTTAAAAGACTACACAACTTATGAAAAATCTTCTTAAACCTGGCCATTATTGAACGTAGCCAGAACCATACATGCCCACTCCTTTGCCAAATGTACGAGTAAGACGTAGTTCTTCTAGTAATTACAAGGCATGCTTGTGTAACCACATTACACTCTTTGAAAAAGAGCCAACTTAACTCAGAATCTTATAGAAAGATAGATAAGTATATCCTTTTGTTAGTCCACCCTAGAAGACAAAGTGCTTTCATTGAATATTCACCTCTATCAGTTAGTAAATAAGAGTGACGTAGGATGTTGTCTTAGGGGGCGTGGGCAGGCAGCGGCCCCGGCCACGTGACGGTGTGATGGCCGGTGAGACGCACCACGCTCGCAAATGTGTGTTTACTTTGTATTGCTTTGCGGAGAGATTTCAATAGCTGCCAATAAAAATCTAATCAGCCCGTTGGATCCCACACGGCTGGACAAATGCCTCTCTTCTTTTCTTCCTCTGGTCAAAACTTCCAAAGCCGGTTCGCTAATTTGCGCAATCAGCAAAGCAATTTGCAAAGCTGAAAATTTGCAAATAGCCAATAATAAGAAAACTTAAAATCTTTTTTTTTTATTCAACAATGCAAAGGCCTTTCTATCCTATCCTACTTCTCCTTTCACGATATGTAGTATGGAGGACCAATCTTTATTAATCGTGTCCATCTCGACTCTCCCCTAAAATAAAAATAATTTTGAAAACCGTGTTGTATTTAGATTGAAGTAAGCTTTTTGCTTCGCACGACACGCGGTAGACTAATGTTATAAAGAGCTTGAATAGGTCTTCTAATATCTTTATCTATTAATTATAATAATTTCTAATTCATTAAATTTCGTGTTGCAAGTCTCCATTGGGATAATTAAAATTATGCCTGCAAGTACCCTATTGAAATCTCCCAATTTATTTGCAGCTTCGCATAACACTATTTTGTCAAGATTGTTGCACGCAGTTACACTACTGGCTCCGTAGGTACTGTAGGCTACAAGCTTCTTACAGCTATTTGAAAATATTTTTGCATCTTAAAAGAATATAAAAGTGTACACTGAAACCCCGCATAACTCAGCTTACCAAGAATAATATTACCTGATATAATATCATTTTAACTCAGCAATCAATATTTTATTTCAAATTAAATTTTCTTATTTTTATAAATTTTTTGTCTATTTTTTGAGCGCTTTTAATGTCGCATGCTTGTTTTATTTTCGTATTACTTTACCAAACGCAAATCAATTCCTTTGCGAAGGTCGATTTATATGTTTTTCTTATTTATATATATTTTTATATATCTATTTCTGAGCTCATTCTAAAATTGTACTCCAATTTGAATCGAACCTCAACATATGTACGTATTTTGATTTATTTTAAGTTTGTTTGTTTGTAGATTTAGGTGACAGTCAAGTGGAGTTTATAAATTAATCTAAGTACCTATCCGCTAAAACTATTTAGTGTGTGATTTTTAAATATTTTTTTCAATATTCTGCTCATATCGTTTACTTTAGACCATTTAATATAGAAATTCTTATTATTTTACTTTGATTTAAGCTTTCTAATAAAATGGGTAGGAATAGAAATACCCTTCGACAATCCCCTACCTCCACTCGGATAAGGTACTCCCCCGGAGCATCTCATCTTAGTTTTTAGACAAAAAAAAATACTCTTGAGCACAATTCTAGCGGGCTTTTTTTATTTCATACTACCCTAATTTCGTCAGAAAAACGACAAAAACACAATTTTTTATCAAAATGCTTTTATTATGAATTTCAATCTACCCTTATTTCATCTGAAAAAAACCAAACAATGTTTTCCTACCTAAAAGTTGGTAAATGGTTGCACAGCATAAGATGGAGTTGGTCGAGCGTTGGTCTACGGCGGATAGCTCGGGCCGCCGTGTACAAACGCTCGATGACGTCACGGTGCAGTGGTGTATGCGGGGGGAAACGCCCAAGCAGCCGCCTTCAGACTCCTTCCTGCCTGTCCATGTGTACGAGTGCCCTGATAACTTCTCCACTGTTGATTATTTTGATGTAAGTATTACAGAAAGCCAGAAAAAATAAGAAGACAGATTTTATGACACGGAGAGGGTTTAACATAAACATTTCCCGTCCACTTTGTTGATATATTTGTGAGACTCCCCCCCTCTAGTTTGACTCTACATGCAATTTTACATCCCGAAATTAGTTTAAGTCCCATTCAGTCTTGTCAGAATTTGACACCATCCTCCGCCGTGCCACACAATGTCACACGTGAGACGTAATTTATGGATGGTAAGGTGTGCTCGATGAGGACAGCTGCCAGACTGCCATGGCAACTGGTTTCAATGTTTGCTAGTTTTCAACATGATGAATTTGAATTGTTAATGTATGCTTGATGGAACACCATGTGTTGTGCCGACCCCACATAATCTGGGACGAAGGCAGAATGATAAATAAATAAATAAATAATGCTGGACTTTTCACACAGCATCACCTAGCCCCAAAGTAAGCAGAGCTTGTGTTATGAGTACTACCTGACTGATATATTACTTATATATTTTTTGTTTGTAAATACATACATAATATACATAGAAAATACCCAGACCCGAGACAAATATCTGTAGATCATAGAAACATTTGTCCCGCGGCGGGGATCGAACCCGCAACCTACTGCGTCGCAAGCGGACCTTCGCCCACTGCGTCACAGAGGTCGTCATTATGAATGTATACTTGCTTTCTCACCACAGAACCTAACATCCACCTCCCTCGGCCGCCTAGTGGTGTACAGCGATACGATGTCCTCTACAATGCGGGTTTGCGGCGCACCATTAGCTCACGGAGTAGCGGCGGTCGCGAGGCGGCAAGTTAGCGCTCAGGGCCGCGGGGGGAACGTTTGGCTTACACCGCCCGGACAGGCCGCTATATCTCTGCAGGTAACTGTATACTTGTTTCATCATAGAATGAATGAATGAACACTTTATTGTACACCAATTACAAAACAAAACTTATATTAAACATGTTCGAAATAGAACAACTTTATCTGTACACTTCGGCCTTAGGTGAAGCTAGTATACGCTTTTTCATACAAAATCGTCTACTGAGCATCGAATGTGTTGTACTACGTATACATACATATGTCTGCAGGTAACTGTACTACGTCGCTATCTCTGAATAGTACCATGGACGAAAAAATACAATAGACTGACGAAGCCCATACAAAGTTGCGTTCCTCCGAAAAAGTTTGAAATTGCCTAATTCCAGATGGCGTTATATTTTTTTGTTCATGATAGTACTGAAGTACCTACTATTAAACCAGGCCGCTATGTGTCTTAAACGACTTTTCATCAAATACCACAGCTGAATGGGTGCCTAACGTAAGACGTCCGTGGCAAACCACTACGAAGATAGCGGGGCGAGTTAAATGTGCATCTTCCGGATTGGCCCACTGCAGCCAACGATAGAAAAAACTGGAAAGAGGTCTTTTCCCTACTGTGGGACAATATAGAATGAAAATATGAATAAACTAGCTGCGCTCCCGCGGTGTGACCCGCGGTCCCCCGATACCTACCAAGTTTGAAATTTGTATTACTTTGACTTTAGTTCTAATAAAAGTATCTGCTTGTTATCATTTTTTCGGGATAAAAGGTTTAACTATGCCAAATTTCACCTTAATCTGTTCAGCTGTCTGGGCGTGAAAGCGTAACAAACAGACAGACAGACGGAGTTACTTTCAGATTTATAATATTAGTATGGATGTTGAGTGGCTTCTATTGTTGATTTCTATATTTTCCAGATCTGGACAAAGCTAACTCCGTCACTGCCTCTCATTCAGCACGCCTCGGCGTTAGCTGTCGTCCGCGCCATTCGATCCTTGCCAGCTTATGAACACCTCGATATACGGTAAATACATTTAAAAACGTAAACAGGTTCACGACTATATCCCCAAGGTGCGGTAGACATTCTCTCAGATCCTACTTATTCCAGATCCTTTGAAGATGTCTAAGGGGGGTAGTCAGAGGCATGTCCAAACAAACACATATTTGATACATGCCCACATCTTGCAGAAGCTAGTATTCCATACGTGACAGGTTGCAAGCCCATCGCCGCCTATAAGAACACTAACTGGTTTCCTCACGATGTTTTCCTTCACCGTTTAGAGCACGTGTTAAAGCACATATAAATTTTACGAAACGCAAAATCCAAGGAGAAAGGTAAAATACTATAAGTATGGACTTAGAAATAAACACAAAAGGCAAGTTCAAATGGGATTTATTTAATAATACTTTTTTCAGAATAAAATGGCCTAACGACATCTACTTCGGTCGCGATGTGAAAATAGGCGGTACAATCACGAAAGCGAATTGTATGGCCGATGACGTATACGTAGTTATAGGTAAGTCATTTTAATTTCTACTCTATTTTCAGCGTTATGGATCTTTTATCTTTCGAAGCAAGATTTAAAACTATCAAGTACATAACAAAAAATTACAATAAATTTTTGAAAAATTAACGATCTGGACAGGACCTACATCATTATAATGGACCGAGCGAGCCCAGCGATCCCTTGAGTGCTTATTTGTATATTGATTTTACAATCAAGTAAAGATTTTAATATGAAGGGGTGTACGGTTTCACCATACATTTGCAATTTGCGCATGCGGCACTTATTTTAGTCGCATGCGCTGCACTTTAATTTTAGTCAATATTTTACATTATTTTACGTTAAACCAACAGTACGTGACCTACTCGCGCACAAGACACTATTCAAGGGAGAGATTTGCCTATCCTTCACTTGTGTAAACAATCTAAATAAACTTTAACTTAGTGAATCTTGTGTTTTACGTGCTCAGTGTAACATAGGAACAACAACTACTACCTGTAAGGCTCTAACACACAGGGGTTCTTACAAGGGGCTTTGTGTATGTGTCACAGCCAATGTTTAGAATAATACATACGTCGAATTACCTCAACTAGCCAATTTTAACGTTTTCTAAAGCTTAAACAGACTTTCCATAGCATATTTCATAAAATCCTATTTGTATACCCAGGCACAGGCGTCAACATCTCAAACAGCGTGCCTACAACATGCGTGAACGATATCATATCCAGTCACAACCAGGCTCACGGCACTTCACTTGCCCCGATGTCCATAGAACGGTTCTTGGCTCGATACTGTTCTCAGCTTGAACGTGTGTTGGAGTATATGGAGACGGACGGTGGATTGGACGCGTTTATGGAACAGTATTATCAGTATTGGCTACACACGTGAGTCATTTTTTTTTAATCAATTTACGTGCTTATGCTCTACACTAAAAGGTACATAGCTCTGTGGCAGGGTCCTGAAACACAGAAAATTTTTGTTTAATGGACTAATAGATAAGGCCCCTTACTAATAAACTTGACATAAAGTTATGTCACGCATAACCTATGAATAACCATACAAATTTTTAGTTTATGCATGACATAACTTTATGTCAAGTTTATTAGTAAGGGCCAAGTTATTTAAGTGTGTTAATAAGTGCTAAGTTAAAAGGCTTATTTCACCATCTCTGAGTAAGATCATAAGCAAGTTCACAATCAATTAAAGTAAGAGAAGTACAGTCAGCAACGAAAGTCGATTAACAGTCTGATTTCTTAAAACGCCATTTTTTTAGATTTCTAAGAAAAAATAAACTTTTCTTGGGAAATTAACATGGCTTATTTACTAACGCTTATTCTTCAAATATTTGACAACTATTTAACTCATAATGTTACAGATTTTGGAAATATTGAGATTTGTGAAACATCAAATGTAAAGCGACTTTCGTTGCTGACTGTGAAGTGTTAAACAGTCATTATCTATGTGTTTCAATTTCACATAACCTATTTATGTACAAAAAGAATCTGAAATGTAAAAAACCATATTGTATCACTGTCCTGTCTATTCTTATTCTCTCGACATCCAAAGTATGAACTGAAGAGTACATAAATCCTAAAGTAATATTCACAATCATAATTCTATCCACAGTAACGAGGAAATCAAAGTCCAGACAGCGGATAAGTCAACAGTATCGGGCACGATCACCGGCATCGATCCCGCGGGTTGGCTGCGCGTGCGCACCTCTAAAGGAGAAATGCAACTTACACCGGATGGGAACACATTCGATATCATGAGCGGTCTTATCGCACCGAGGGAGACTTTCGGGTATTCTAAAGAATAAAGAGATACTTTTTTAAAAGTTGGACAATCTTCCTTTTTACAACATGATCAACGAATTGACAGAAATTTAACTGTTAATCTTATATTTATTATAGGTTGATACGCGGAACATAGTCACGCGCACTTAAAGATTTCTCACGATCACACTTGAATTAACCAATCACAAGCACGAGCTGAGAATTCGAGATTTTGATTCCTCCGCTCGAGCGTTGTGATTGGTCAATTCAAGTGTGACCGTGAGAAAGACTTCCTGTTTTTTTTTAACTCCATAGTTTTCCTATTTAAGAGGCATAATACCATCAGCAGTGTTATTCATTACGCATTATGTTTCCTAAGATTCGATTCGCGGAAACCTCGGCAGGAATCAATTGTGGTTTTGTTCGGATACTTGGACCAAAAGGCCACCATAAACAAAGGTTCTGTTTTAGATATGGTTTTAATACTAAGTACTCACCTGCATGTAATGCCTATAATAAGCGTGATTTTTGACATTACATGCATAATATTAAAGTCAAATATAGCGCTTATTAGCATAAGAGCAGGTCCATAGTATAAGGGTAAAATAAGGGGCATAGCTTCATTCTTGTATAATTGGTACTGGGAATTATTATAAGGTATAAATCAATTTATTCTTTTTAAGCTTTGCTAGCTGGGATGGATGGTGTTATTTTGTAGATCAAGTATAATTAAATATACGTTTAGACTACAATCTATATTGCGGCTGAGTATCTTTGTAAAATGTCGTCTGAACGTAAATATTGTTAGTAAGGTTACAGGTTATCCGCCCGATTGCTATGTAAATAAAAGTATTAGTAACCTAAAATCATGTAGGAAGATATTGAGTGAGTTAAAGACGAATATAAAATCATGTTTATGTTGGTTAAACATAGTTGTTGAATTTGGAAAATATATTGTTACCCGTAGCGCCAAAATAGACATTTTATTTTTCTATAAAACTGTATTCAATTAAAACTATAAAAACTGTAGAACCGCTTTAGAATGCGTCTATTCTAAATTTTGTCCTATTAACTTAAAACTAAGCAAATATTATGGTAGATGTTCCTGTAGGATTCGTTGAAGAATCAGTATGATACGAGAACAAAAGCTATTTATTTTTTAGTCAACATTGTTTGAACTTTAGTGAGATATTTATGTGATCCAAATGTATAACACCAATTATTTTATTATAATGTTCACGTTTTGCAATATCATAGATATTATTTTAAACGCGTTCTTAGCTTAGAAACTACTGTAAAAATGTTTCATATTTTAAGCCAGGATGACGGTCGTGACTATCGTATCCGAGTAGAAACTGTTGTAAAAATATTTATCTTATGGCATCTATCTACACATTCGCCGAACTACAAACTGTTTGAACCGAACTTCGCCAAACTATTTCGATAGACAATGATCGACGAATACGGCGAATAGACCCTCTACACGTTCGTGAGTTCGGGTTGTCTTTCGGCGGTTGTGTACCGCCTTAAGCCTCGCCTTTCATCTCGGATATGTAACATTAAGAGTAAAGTTTTATCTACCAGAATTGGTGGGCGAGGCGAAATGCTAGTTAGAGGAAAGCCTAGGTATTGCCATTATATCAAAATTATTATCTAAATATAGGATAGAGCACAAAAAATGTATAGATTGAGTAGTTTTTCGCATAGTTTAGGTGTGTTCACTGCTAAATCAAAGTTGAAATTTTATCTAAAACTTTCACATATACTACTTGTATTGTAGTATATTCTCATACCACTGCCAGTGCTCTTACCTACGGATAAATAGAAGCGAATGATGTAGGATTTGTTCATGGATTTACTGTTAAAATATTAAGGTATATTATGTCGCCTTTTGATTAATCTAAGTAAGTGAATTGTATAAAATATTGTCGTGTTATATTCAAACGTATTTAGGTCAATTATACTTCAAGAATCTCATTAAAATTGGATATCTAAATTTAAAAATTTCTCAAAATTAATACTTTTAATAAATTGCTTATGAATGAATAAATGGATGCATTGAATTGAATTTGAATTGAACTTGACGTGTTTTGAATAAAAGCCAATTATTTAATTATCTTATTCACAAATTACTCATACAAATGTGCCTAAGACGCTGTTCAAGTATTATACAATTATTTGAAAACGAAGCAAGCAAATTAATCAGTGTCTTTCCAATGTTTTGATGTATTTTGAATGTATCGAAATTTGAAAACGTTTTGGTGTTCAAACTTTAGATGAATTATTGTGAGAGAAAAATGTGTGTTGACGTGTTGTGTAGAAGTGGACCGCAAAAGGACGACTCATATCACTTTAATATTGAACTGGAACTTGTGAGAAAACATTGGTAGTTCTCTTCCGCAGTGTCTTTTCTATACATTTATCAATCACAATCTTCTAGTCTTGCTGTTGTCATGTTGCGTTATTTATTGTTAGATTGTAAAATGTTATACAAGTCTTGTTAAATTTCTCTGGTTGTATTCGTATAATAAATTATTTCATTTATAAAACATTTTTATTTCAAGAAGAAAGTAACATATGTACAGAAAACTTAATTAATTCAAGTTACTAAAATATAAAAAAAAACATCAATATTCATCAGCGTTATCGAATCTGAAAGCATGTCCCAACACTCCTACGCTTCCTGTATTACGTATAGTGAAGATAGCGCCACCTAGCGGTTGTGTTTCGACGTCGAGGAGATCTCGCGATGTCGTGACGAATAGTTCGTCTAGGTTGGGACCGCCCCAACAGACTGATGTGATCTTGTTCACAGGGAGTTTGTAGCCGAATACCACTTGCCTAGAATCGGGGTCTATGTGCAGAACCTGGAAAATACAACTTCATCAAATCGACTGATAATGATGATGATAAGATGTATGGCGTTAGTCGCTATTTTAAATTCGAATACTTTAAAGTTAGGACTGTTTCAACAATGTATGTATAGTCAGCAACAAAAGTCGATTAACGTTTGATGTTTCACAAATCATAATATTTCCGAAATCCGTAATCCGTCTGCTTTCGTTGCTGACTGTACATCTTCGCATTTCGGTCGCGTTTTTGTCTGGCCCGAATACTCGTTATCGTACTATTCAGATTTTACAATAGAGCGGGTAGAGGCCAAGCTTTGGGACCAGTAAAATTCATAAATTCTTGTAGGTTATACTTACAGCCCCTCCAAACATAAGAGCCACCCACAGATGTCCCTCACTATCGATCGTCATCCCATCAGGAATAGCGTCCTCGTATCCGTAATGAGAAATATCAATTATCGTGCGCCGACCACCTTCACCGGAAAATAATGAATTTTTTAACGGCACGCATTTAAAAAATTTATAACACATGCTTTTTCTTCATGCAATAATTCAGTGTAAAATCAATGCATTACAGTTAATTGTTGTAAAATTCCTGTAATGTGTAAATGAATATTCCAACAAAACTATGGGTGTAAGTCGGTAATATTATATTTTATGTATTTGGACATGCCTCTGACTACCTGGTGGACCTATCTGGGATTACATACAGGTTACATCATCACCTCCCTGACCTTATCCCACGCTAAGTGGGGTCGGCACAACATGTTTTCTTCTTCCACTCACTTATTATTATTATTGTATATAGATACATATAATATATGGATTACATACAGGTTACATATTACATAAAGTTCGTTTTGGTTATTTTAAATCGCATGGTAGGGCAATACTCACTCAGCTCTCCTCTCACTAGATCGAAATCGAATGCTTCAACTTTCTGCGTCGGTGAGTCGACGTAGTACAGCACGGAGTTGTTAAGCGACCACACGAGGCCGTTTGATATCGTGACCGGTCGTATGTGGATGCGTGGTTCAAGCAAGTCTTGTTCGATGCTGTAGAATGTAGCTTTGTCTGGGAGAACATCATCGCCCATATGGGGACCCTTCGTTCCTTCGAGGAGAAAAATAACGAATGAGTAAGAGAAGCACTACTATCAAATTTCAATTGGGTTGTAATAGCGAGTGCGAATAATTACAACTATCTAATACCACTAGCTTAGTTGTATATCAAGGCAGTAGGTACTTGAGGTTCATGAACATACCTGCCTTATTTGTTTATAATATTGCGTTTATTTTGCATAAAATTCGCTCGATCTTTCGATAACGGATCCAGTTTCGATATTGAACTATAAAAATTAAACCTTACCTGCCCAAAACCTGCCATGCGCGTCCGCTTTGCCGTCGTTGATAACATTGTCTGGTAGACCGTGGTCCACCGTGGCCAAGAGACGCAGAGCAGCGTCTCCCGGGACTCCCCAATCAAGTAGGTAAAATGCTGAACGAACTGCCACTAAAAGGCGCCGACTACGGGATACCAGCGAGACGACGTTCACCTGTCCATATCCTATAAAAATAAAACCTATGTAAGTACGTATTTAAATAATCATCTCGTCAGATTGTAAAATAATAGCTTAGGTATTTACACCACATGAATTATTGAGGTCCACACTTGCTGCGTTACTTTTTGTTTTAGTTTAAGTTACCGCTTTTGCTTTCAAGAGCCAAGAATGGTTGGTTAGGAACTGGTTATTAATACTTTTTGGGTATGTAAGTACTTACATGATGAGTGTTCGTGTAGAAATAGATCCTTATTTGTGCGAGATGCAAATCAAATATTTTTGGGTATGTAAGTACTTACATGATGAGTGTTCGTGTAGAAATAGATCCTTATTTGTGCGAGATGCAAAGCAAATAAATATTCTAACTTAGGTACCTATATGCTTTGTGTAGATCATTCCAGAACTGTAATCCAGTCGATGAACGTTTTGTTTGTGTACATCCACGAAATACAAACTGTTGCTTTTGTCATCCCATACTGGACTCTCGCCATGAGAGAAGATTGCTGGATGGTTTTTGCTATCAGGCGATGATACCTGAGAAATAATTTCACGAAATCTACAATTAACTGATTCCTTGCCTTGTTTCATAAATGCATCCCCAGTAAGATTATCATAGCAAGTTTATCAGGTAGGTAATTAATCAGATCGTTACGGGGAAGATAGTGAAGAAACCAAGCAAATACATGAAAAAATATCTCAACATTCTAAGTATCTAAAGTAAATTTGTCTGCTATCGTAAGACGAGACGTGGGTAAGCGCCGAAATGCTCTTGGACTTGCCTCTAAGTACCCTTTGATTTCTCTGTTTCCGATTTTTAATAAAAGCAATATTGTCAGAGATCGCGGCTAAAATATAGCCCTCAGAAATATTATTTCGATTGAACAGATATTTGGCACACGGTTTAACAATGTAATATCATTAGACCAGCTTTCAGTATATGGGGACTGCGAAATGATGATTGTGCTTTTCATCGGAACTACCGTGTAGTTAGAACATTTCTTAAAAAAATATTTTCTAATAAATTCTTGACTAAATAAAGTTCGCTACTTACCATAGAAATTCTATAAGATCTTGCTTCTGTTGATATATCTTCCGCTAGGATTACACAGCACATGGGCAGCAACCAAAATAGTGTTGTCAACATTTTTATTGCCCCCTCAAGACCAGCCTTGAGCACTGTGTTGTTCACATTGACGCAGCTGTGGCCAGTATGGGACTTATCAGTAAAAAACAAAACGGCTGACGTCGTACTCGAAAACAGATAAAAAGCCAAATTTCTTTCTTCACAAAGGTTTTGCATTTTTCAGCTGTGATTCTTCGATAGCCATAATCACAAATAGTAAAACAATGCCTTAGTGCGATTCTGAGCCGAACAAATAAAAAACTATGCGTTTTCTTAATTCGTTTATTTACTAACTTGCACACTGACAATAAAACGACTTCTATGACTGAAATACATTGAGAGGTAATATTCTACAATTGATTGAAAAGGATAATCTGCAAATCTGTTATTTTACGTAATTTAATTACTAATTATACCTACTACATTATATAATTTACCGATGTATCGATATGAACAATGCATCATAAAGATATCAATCATTAAATGAGTTTTCATTAACACGAGAAAACGAAAATAAAACTATACAGGGTGTAAAAAGACAACTACCGAAAACTGAAGGGTTGCAATCAGACCATGATTCTAAACTCATTTAGCGAAAAAAAAACGTAAATTTTTTTTTTACTTAGCTTAGTCATTTTATGTTATTTTCAGTTATTGACTACTAGTATAACATAATAAGACCATACCTACCTAATTATTTCATTTTTACGCTGCTTTATGCTGTTTTCTCCGGATATAATGTTTTTTTCGGAAAATCCTTTTGGATTTGGTTGTTTGTTGGGATGCTGTACCTACCCCTTTCGGCTTCGGTAGACGTCTTTTTACATCCAGTATTATTTAGTTTACCGATTGGCGATAATGGACAACACAATCATGGAGATATTCATCATAATTTTAATCGTGAGATTACACTAGCTCTATATTAAAATGCAATATTATCGTAGTCTTAAAATCAATGTCCATGTTTTATTTTTTACCTAAAGTTAATCTTAACCTTTATAATATTTTAACCTATAGATCATTAATATGAATCGATTTCTTTACTTAAACGGGAACTTGCGCCGAATTCACGTTTAAATAACCAAATAGTCATCGCGAAAGTCTAGCCTTGAAGTAGGCTTAGCTGTAGCTAAGAATAATGACGTCATCGCATCTATTACTTGATGTATTACAGATAACATTCAATACAGTAACAAGAAACTGGCGATGTATGTCATAGCCAAGTAATAACAAAATCATTTTATGAGCGAAATGAACTTCATACATGTCATGGTATAACATTGATGCAAACTGAACGTTCTAAATGACCGCGTTTACCACTAATTGTTAGATTACCTACCTCATTCCCCTACTAGACTACCCCCTTACACATTTTCACAACATCTGATTAGAATTTCTTATTCTTGTCACTAGTTTCATCGAATCAGTGTGGAGAAAAGATTTGAAGCGCTTCAAGGAGGCTTTAGAATGTCTACTGCACCTGGGGAATACAGCCGTCATCATATTTTTTTTTCTACTGGCGTTAACAAGGCTTGTAGAATACTTTTCAATGTCGATAAAAGATATATTACTAATGTTTATGCGTGTGCCGGGGGCGCGGCGGGCGGCGCTGCTTCGGGCGGGGGTTGCTCCGCGGCTACCACTGGAGGCCCACCTTCGGCTTGCATTCTGAAACAATCACCACTATTAAATAAAACATCGTGAGGAAACCGGCATTTCGTAGAACCCAAAGAGTTTGAAAACATTGTGTCGAGTGCACGACAGGAGCCTCTTTGAGACGCGCTTATAACCCTTTCACCACACTGGTTTGAAAGAACTCGCCAAGAAGAAGACGACAATGTAAAAAGCCAGACGGAAAGCACGATCTACAAAACAAGTTTTATAAACTTAGTACACTATTGGTTCTGCTTATGGTTAAATTTTTAAATTGTTACATTATTGTATTGTAAGATATCATTGATTGTAAGGTGAAAAGTGACATATTTGACAAAATGTATAGATCTAACTTCAAATATGTCACTTATTAACGCGTTAAGACGCAGGTGGAGCAGTAGCATTACAATCGGTCATAAATATACGGGCTCCGAAGATAGAAGGATTTTGTCGAGTTTTTTCAACAAGTGGTGTGGTTTTGTGTGTTCCTCAAAAAGGCTTTCGAACATTTGTTGCGTGTAATACCTCTGATGCGCCTGATGACGCGCACGGAACTCGGCCGCCTTCAGTTGCTCGAGATGGAATTGTTGTCGCTCTTGAATCAGCTGTTGCCGCTGGTACTCCAAACCTGAGGGATAATATCTCGTCATCACCAGCTGGCAGATTTTTAATCACTAAATGGCAAACAATACGGCCTTACTGATGGAATGCGATCACTACAGCCGTATTACCAAGATATATCACACTAGAATCAACTGCCAACCGCAATACTTCTTCACAAATCAATTTGGATGTTTGTGTTTGAATCGAGTATAACTTCTGGACTTCATAACGATTTGGATGAAACTTTGAAATAGATGTAGATCTAGTGTGGAATATTATATTATGTTATTTAAAATCTAGCGAGCGAAGCTGCCGGCGAACATAAAGTTGTTGGAGTTTTTAGGCATTCATAATTATTTTTTCATGTTTCTATGTACAGTCAGGAACAAAAGTCGATGAACATTTTATGTTTCACAAATCTGAATATTTCCGAAATCCGTAACATCATGACCAAAAGTTTTACTAATATTTGAAGATAAAGTCTTGGTTCATAATAATTTCCCAAGAAAAGTTTATTGTTTCTTAGTTATCGAGAACAAAAGCCATTTTAAAAATACAAACTATTAATTGACTTTCGCTGCTGACTGTGCTTTGTCTTCCTTCATGCGCTCCTTGGCTTTTACGGCGGCTGACATTATAATACATTATACTATCCAACATACCTTCTCTTTCCCTTTCCATCGTAGCTTCAAGTTCCTCAAAGTGTCGTAACTTTATCTCTAGCTTCTTCATCTGTGTTTCGACGAGTAATGCGACGAGTGACTTGATCTTGCGTTCCTCTACTCCGGCGAGATGTTTGGCCTTCACGGCGGCGGCGGCCAGTGCTGCGGCCGCGGCGGATTGTAGCTTTGCGTCTACGGTGCCGGTTGCTGGCTCCGCTGAGCAGATAGACATAGGATAAGTTATATATGAGGCAAAATTTGACCGCATTAAAGGCAGCTAAGCTACTTTTTATTTAGTTCATAGGATTTTTCTTAGGAAACTATAGGCGGTAACATTTTGCCACAACCTGTATATAAATCAAAGTCGTGTCGCTTTAGTTATTTTAAATTAAGAACGACAAGACTTCAGGATGTTTACGATTTCGTCCCAAATATCAGAATAACATTTAAACATTGGAAAAATTCAAACATTAAAGTGCCTCTGATTGCCTTTAGGCATCTTCTAGAGAACTTACAACTCCCTATAGATCCATTTAGGGATAGTCTTGATAAAAAAAACACCTACTGTATCCCTAAATACGTATTTAAACATACCTCTGACTATCCCATTAGACATTTTTAGGCTCTGACACAAAAAAATCTGAGATCTTCTTCTTATCGTGTCACCAGTTCTTTCGAACCAGCGTGGTAAAAGGATTTTAAGTGCGCCTCGAAGAGGTTTCTTTTGTGCACTTGTGTGAGACAATGTTTTCGAACTTTTTAGGTCCTACGACATGCCGGTTTCCTCACGATGTTTTACTTCACCGAGAAATGAAAAGTCTTATCAAAATTTTCGATTCCGACGGGATTCGAACCCGCAACGATCAGACGACCCTCCTAAAGCCGAAGTGCCTTACCATTCGGCCACGGAATCATTTGACGTCACAATCGAAATTTTTGATAAGCTCATATTTTATCTGTTTTCCTTCGCCGTTTGAGAGTACCGGAATAGTATAAATCTGAGATGAAAGTATCGCGCCTTGATCAGATAAAAACACAAATATTAGGGTTCAGCCAGCGTTTGCAATGTAAGCGCAAAAAAATGTGTTTCTTTACTACCATCACATTAGAAACTTCTAAAATTATCAGTGTTTCTCTACTGGATTACGCATGTATTATACATATAAACCTTCCTCTTGAGTCACTCTGTCTATTAAAAAAAACCGCATCAAAATTCTTTGCGTAGTTTTAAAGATCTAAGCATACATAGGGACAGACAGACAGACAGCGGAAAGCGACTTCGTTTTATACTATGTAGTGATTTACCAGGCGGCGACGAAGGTTGTTCCTCCTTGGGTTCCTTTTCTTCAGCGACAGGCGGCGGTGCAGCGGGCGTTGCCTCCGTCGGTTCGTCTTTCACCTTAACCTCGCCTTCTTCTACCTCCATGGGCTCGCCTTTCACGTCAGTGGCCCCTTCTTTCTTCTCTTCTAAGATATGAAGATTAAAAAATGTAACCAGTGCCTTGAAGATTGGTTATTGTAAAAAAATGATTCGGATTGACCTTCAATATTTATTTGTTATTTAATAAAAATCTTACTAATATAAGCAACTTGAAAGTTAGTGAAATGTTTGTGTTTCAATCACGTTTTAAGCAGTTTGCAGCCTTATTGTCTGATTTGAAATCCATTCCCATATGTCATCCCAATAGAGCTCAACCAATCACACAATACGAAAATGACAATGATGAAATGTCTAATTGTATGGAAGTAATCATTTAATGTTGTCGATATGTTGATGGAAACGAACTGTAAGTACATTATCTATTAATAATATATTCGTTGACAACAGATCACGTGAGGGCACAAGTCAGCCCCATACATTTTTGTACTTTTCTACCTTCGCTTTCGACAATCGATTGTTACATTGTCTTGAGGCTCTGTTCTGCGCAGCTACTTCAGAGAGCTAAAGATTGGTTGTACGTAATGTATCATGTGAGCGAAGGTATATTACCGGTGGTTTCGGGCGCGGTGCCGGCGATGCCAGTGGCCTGTAGCGCGGCGGCGGGCCCGTGCGCGCCGGCCGCCTTCACGTGCGCCTCCATCATGGCCGCCGGCACTTCGTCCTGCAACAAAACATTATAAAATACGTGTCGCAGCGCAATTGAATCAATAAAACATCGAATCGCAGCGCAGCGACGACTTCGCAACACTAGCAGCTTAGCCCACCCCTAGCGGCGTAGAGTTGACGTCGCATTCTCTCTTGTAAAATGAAGATTCTTAACAATCCAAAGTGATTTCAATGAATAAATTGATTTTGACTTTGACTTTCTTACTACGACACGGCAGCGGACGGAAGTGCCCGCTCAGTTATTATTTGAATTGAAATAATTAAGACATTTTTTATACGATGTATCAAGAAATATGCTCGTTTATATGGAGAATCTTACTTGGGTATTGGGTATATTAAAAATATTTTTGTAAAAACTAAGGCTTTTTTAAGAAAGGCTTTTTTATTTATTTATTTATATGGAGATCAAACCCCAGCAGTAGTTCGTCCGCATTGAATACTGTTTATCTCGAGTCCCCATACAACATTTCTTCACTTATTTCAGCCTCGCTCTGGTTATTTTTCCTTTCCGGGGACACAATCTATATTAATTTTGGCGAGATAAGGTAACACACAGATATCCAGAGTTACTTTCATAATCATAATGTATATTGGGTACCTTTATAGCAGCGAATTCATCCATAGCAGCGCGCGTAGCCTTCGACGCGATGCGAGGGTCGACCACAGACGCGAGGAAAGCCACCGTACTCATCACAGGGTTGCCGGTCTTACTGAACGGGATTGGTTGGTACGCCAAGGGTCCGAGAACGCCACCTGAATTAAGAAAATAAAAATTAAAAAATACTGCAAAATGTCTTGATTACATTGCAAAAATAATTATGTTGAGAAAGACAATTAAAAATAATATAAACGGTCCAGTTTGATATCCCGCTTTAATCGCGTTCTTGTAACTTATTATTTACCTAATATATTTTAAATGTGTAATAGACCAATCAATAGATATTGAGGTAGAACTTCTTAATAGGTCGCCGTATTCATGGTTAATCATCATAAAAAAATGTAGTTGTTATGAGGTACATTATTTACGTTGACTATCAGATAATCTTGTTACCTGAGGCAGGATCATTGAGGTAGGGCTCCTCAATAGGCAGCCGTAGGAAGTGCAGGATACATTCGTCGTGAGTACGCGTGCCGACGTGAGCCGCGACGCGGTTCCAATCGTCGCGGTGCAACTCTAGCGCTTCAAGCAAGAGAAGCGTCTCTTGTTCTGTCCACTCACGGCCTCGGGTGCCACCACGGTACTATACAAAATTCAATATATCAAGTCACAAAGTAAAAAAAATACAAGCTGCGCTTCGCGGTGCTACCCGCGATTGCGGAATACCGGATGGACCAAAAAAGCCACCAAGTGAAGCGCTAATATCTTTGTATGTGTAGAAACTTGTAAATAACTCTTACTATACATTTGTCTGGTTAACCTTTTTGTTTAGCTATTTTACTAAAAAATTAAAAAGTGTTTTTATTGGTGAAATGTGGCGAAAGATAGTGACTGATGGATGAGTTGGCGGAAGCCCTTTGCCCAGAGTCGGAACAAGACAGGTTAAATAAAAAAAAATGCATTTACAAGATTGTGACAAACATTCGCAAACTTTTGGTAATCGAAAATTCACCTGATCAAGTTTGAGTCCGGGGTTGGGTCCGAAGTCGGGCGTTGGCTCCGCCTTTATTTGCGGCGGCGCGCCCGCTAGCGGTGGCACCACGCCCGATTCCGCGCCGTTAGGCAGACCAGGCTCCACTTTAGGCACGTTCTCGGCTGTAACAACTTAATGAATAAATAAACAGGCACACAACAGCTTTATTAACAACCATGCAGTTCCTTTTATGAATTAACATTAGTGGAATCGTGCCACAGAAATTCTCAATCAATGTGCCATAAGCTGCGAATATGCCAATCTTAAATTGTAGAATATGAAACTGCATCACGATTTTCTATTATTTATGACGTGATCACGAACTTAGCTTCATAGAACAAAAGCGTAATGTTGACTATTTCTTACCCGGCGACTGTCGCAGTGAAGTGCATTATGTTCTTTTAACTAGACGTCAAGTGCATTATGTACTTAGTTTGACGACAACTAGATATGGAATCTTGATTGCGAGTGATTCAAGATTCCATATACCAATTATGATAGCCCACAGCTAGACGTAACCCACGTTGAGGAAGGGGGGGGGTGGGGCTTCCTCAAATCAAGTGTTTCTGTATGATCAGTGTGTTGTTAAGTGTTTTCGTATGATCTCTACTATTCATTCATTATAAAACAGATTATCTTACCTGCGCGAGGTTGAGTCGGTTGTCCGGCGCGTGCAATAAGCGGCTGCAAACCCGAGGGAGTGTCGGATAGCACGTGGAAGTGGGAGGTCGGCGGCGGACCCATGGCCGTAGGACGGGAGTCAGCTTCCAACTGAAATTATATATTCAAATGTATTTACAGAAACTGCAGCCACAACAGCAACCGTCTCCACGAGAGAGATAATCGTGGCGATATTATCGTCGTGACACGCATTTCTACAACACTTCCATGCCGCGATAACATGGAGGTGTAAGGTATAAAATAAATCCGCAAGAAAAAAAAAACAGTAAAGGGTTCCGTACGCAACAGCCTTTAAGAGATAGGCTGTAATTTTTGATCGGCAATAGACATGCACATACAATTTTCACAGAGTAAGTTCGGATGAGTCACATTATTTTCACTGAGTGTTATTTAGTGTTATCTAGCTGTAAAAATACAAAACAAGTTTTTGCTAATCTGTAAATTCACCGTTTCTTTTTCTGTTACTTCTAACTAATTCTGTAAGGTGGCGCTTTGTAGTTTAATACGTAGTGCTAGAATATTAACAGGTCTGATGCATTTACCTGGTAGTTAATAAGCCCCCATTGTTCAAGGAAGCCATGCACTCGCATAATAGCGCATACATCGCCGGCGAGGTTACGCCGACTCGCCGTACTTGTGAGATACTCCGTGGGATTGAGGCGGTATGTGTCTATCATGAAGTTTCTACAATAAATAATATCACAATTTAATATAATATTAGTAGTACGAATAAGTACTAATATTCAAAATATTTCTGTTTCATCTCTCAGGGCGATCTCTCCTATAGTAGGGCCAAGATAATAGGTCACTTTTGACAGATGTCAGTTTTATATTCATAGTGAGGTGACCTGCTTAAAAACATCGATTAAATGAATGAATCGAATGAATCGATACAGACTTGAAACATATGTGAATTTTAAAAATGATCATGCGAATCCCTGTCCCATTATTATTTTTTCTTTCATAAATTAAAGGAGCAAAATAAGACAAGTACCTACGTAATTTAACAAAAAAAATGCTTTTATTCACTTGAACTATCGGAACTGCTATCTTCATCACTGCTGTCAGCACTCAGAGATATTATTAATTCATTTTCAATAATATTGTCTATTCTCACATCTCGTTCAAAATCTTGTAAAATTATTTTCTTTGTCTTCTCCACGACTTTTCGCCAGTCTTCTGTAGTGACTTCTGCACATGTAGTTTGTAGCAGAGTCATCATTTTAGCAGTACTGAAGGGTGGTTCGGTATTGTTCCGCGCTGCATGACCCTTTATTTGTGCCCAAATAAGCTCGATGGCGTTATACTGGCAATGGTAGGGAGGCAATCGAATAACTTCGTGTCCATGCTCTAGGGCTAGTTCATCGATTACATAGCGGAGCTTGGACGGCTTAGTTGCTTTTACCAGATTTAACAACTCAACTTTTAATAAAGTTGGACTTGCCTCCACACCATTTCTTACCAGCCACGAGACAATTTCTTGCTTTTTATTTGCTTGAGTTGGTGATTTATCAACTTGTACAGAATGATACGGAGCATTGTCCATTATAATTTTCGATGGGTTTTCTAAGCTGACTAGCAGCTTCTCAAACCACTCTTTAAAAACATCAAAGTTCATTTCCTCATGGTAATCTGTTGTAGTTTTAGAGGCGAATGCGAGGAGGCAGTCTGGAATAAAACCTTGAGAAGCTGATCCCGCGTGACATATAATAAGTCGGGCTCCTTTTCCCGATGGAACTTTTGAGGTGGAGGCCGCTGTATCATCGGTCCATGTCCGCGCAACCGTAGGTATGGTTCGCATTCAACCATGTTTCGTCAATAAACACGACATTGTCCCAATCCGTAATTTTATTTACCTCACGTAAGAATGTTATTCTCTTCAAAATAATATCGTAGCGTTCTAGCAGGATTTTCCGCTTGTCGGATTTTTTAAATCTAAAGCCAATCGATTTCAAAACCTTTGCTAGAGACGATTTGCCTCCAAAAAATAAACCTGCGCCTTTTAACGAACTCAATAGCTTTTCCCGTGTAGGATATTCTTTTCTCGAGTAATATCCATAAATGTGGTTGCGAATTGCAGTAGCATCAAAATTATCAACGTCAACAATTTTCTTGTCCCTCTTTCGTTTTTTCGGTGTACGTAAAGTATTATCTTCTGAGCCTGATGGTCCGTATTTCTCTTTCAGAATTTGAGTTACTGTCTTCTTCCCTATTCCCAATGCTTCGGCAACGCGTTCTCTCGGTGGTTTCAATGGTAAAAGAGGCCCATCGTTAACTGATTCACGTCCAAAATAATTGTACAATTTCAGCACTAGTTCGCGAGATTGACTGTTTAGAGTTTTCCCCCGTTTCGACATAGTAAGACTGTAATGTTTTTCTTGTTTAATAATCGTTAAGCAATCGGAGTCCAATTTATAGCCAGGTAAACGTAGTCAGTAAGAGCAGTTCAATGAAAAAGCCGGATCAGAAGAAAATAACAGAGAGCACACCAAAAACGCACAGTCACTTCGCACAACAACAAAAGACTGCGTCATCATCATGTTATGGCGACATGACATGCGTCATCGACAGGCACTGGTGTTGCCAGCAACATCCACCTAAATTGCACCCAACATCAATGACCTTTCTATTTAGTTATTTTTTTGTATTTTTATAGTTAGTTAAAAGAATAATAAATATGTATAATTAGGTTTTACTATAATCACAACGTGGTTATAAATTTATGGTGATTTTTCTTCACAAGTAATCATTGCATTCGATTCAACTTACAATCCTATCAGCTTTCGATTTTTAGAGTAACATCCCTAGTGTTTAAAAAGAAAAAGGGTTGACTGACGCAACATTGTAACGACGTTCAGTTCTTTAGATCAGAAATTGTTTATTATGTTTAGAATGGTTTATTAGTGAAAGCAAATCGTAAAATTACTCGTATCGGTCATTATTACAATAAATATGTAAACGTAATTGAAAAAAGTTAAGCAATTGTGCAGTTCTTATTTTATGCCCGCCGTTACAAGGTCACGTTGTTGAATTTTGATGAAATGTCAAATGTGACCTATTATCTTGGCCCTACTTTAGTGTTAGCCTACTTTAATCCAAATGTTGCGAGTTCGAATCCCGGCCGCGCATCAATGGCCGTGCATCGTAAAATGTATAGACATCATCATTATCATAGAAATCAACGTGATTCTGTGTCCAAGCACAGAAACACTATACCATTCAGGCATACCCTTCTTGCATCTTGCTTTCTCAAACTCAACGGAGTAACGGAGCTAGAGTTCATATTATGTGGTAGGTATTGTGTAAGCGTTCAAGGCACTAACCTGTAAGCGAGATAAATCTCCGGCGTCTTAGATTTATTCTTGCCGTTAAAGAACTCAGGCAACGCTCGCTTCTCGATTGTATGAATCGAGTTGTAGTCGAACCAAGCCGAGTATGACGGTACTACGATATGATGTGTCTGGTCTGTTACGTTGTCTTCTAACTCTTCTTTTGTTAGTGTTTCCTGGATAAACAAATATTACAGTTACATAATAATCCCTTCGAATTATAAATAAATAATTAAAAAAAAAAGCCCACAACCTTCATCACTGAAGACAGAGCCACCATCCGAACTATAAGACTAGTAATCAATGGGGTTAAAAACTGCCTTTTGCTCACTTCAGATGGCAGCACTGTTGAGTGTTTCTTAGTTCTTGTCATTTTCCCTACTATTTACGTAAACAAATAAACTAAGAAGAGATTAATTCAATAATAAAGTACTTTGTGAAGCTGTGGATTGCAAAAACACGGGAATCCATGTATTTCCCAAAGATGCTTATAGACGAAAACAATGGAATAAAACTTTACGATTATTACTATCATAATATTTATTTATCTAAGTAGGTACTTATTGAAATTTGCCGGTAGCAAAGTGTTCTTCATAAAAAGATGCTAAAACTAAAATTATTTTAGTGATTAGATATAAATAATTTGACTGTTTAGTCTGCGCTGGAAGAGTCCTGCTAGCATTGACGTCCCTGAAACTATCCAGGGCAGGAAATTCAGGAATCTCATCGTCCAGCTCATCTCCTACTCCTATGATGTTATTCCTGTCGTACGCGTCAACATAAAAAAATGGGTTAAATAATTTGTGATGGGACGTAACCTCCAAATAATAAAACCTTTACCTTTCTGTTAAAACAGCTTTTTTACCAGTGGTAGATGCTTTCCTTTTCTCAGTTCATCTTTTAGTTGGATTACACTCCAGGTCAAATACATTTTGTAGCTGAACTAGGCAAACTCTCAACAGTGGCGCCATCTGTCACGAGCTTTCCGTGTTTCCTCATTACCTGTGTATTAGAATCGCTATGTTTCCCCTGCGAGTCGTCGTGAGTGTCCATCTGTGGCGCCGGTGTGCTCGGGGCTTCCGGCGCCGGCGTCGCGGCCGGAGTTGGCTCGGGCGCGGGGGTAGATGGCGCTGTAAACAATAATCTTTTTATTCAAAATATTTCACACAAAAATTTTATCAATGTATTATGATTTAAACACTATCACACTGGCTGAAAAGGCGATTATTAACTTAAAATATGAAAACTAACAAAAAGATTCCCACCAATGATTTTAAATAAACTATAGGTACGCTATGTGCATAGTATTAAAGTTTAAAATGCGAGCTTGGAACACGTGACTGTTACTGACAAAAACGTCGCTCTGTTTGACGCAAACTGAAGTAAAAACTGAGCTAAAAGACTGTTTCGATTCTTCAATTTCCACGCGCTTGTAACGTATCTATATTTTTTAACATCATTGCTTCCCACTTAACAGATTGTATGTCAACCTGACTGTTATAACGGTAGACATACACTTTTAGGCGCTAAGGTGGAACAGGTATTTTGGCTGTGGTACTTGGTGCCTACATTAATGTGACGTGATGAAATTCAAGCGGCAGTGGATTTTGATCAACGGGGATAATTCTAATGGTGTACTTCAATTCAATGAGTTGGTGCTACGTATCTCTACTCATACTAAGTAAGCGTAGATTGTGTACTTGAACGGTGTTTTTTTATTAGTGTCTTTTAATTGAATGTGCTTGTTTTATAAAGCGCGTAAGCATGAATCCAATACATAAGCATTCATCGTCCTTCATATAGGAAATTCGCATGCCCAAATAAATAACACTACTTTTTATCATTTACATATCTATGCTTATATGCCAAATTTTCAAATACATTAGTTTTTTATGGAGCAAGAATGTATCAATGATATTGAAGTCGTGTTATAAAAAACTATGTCCATACTGTGCGTTTTTTTGTACAGGCTGGTGAGCCCTATGAGTTACAATCGTTTGTATTGTATTAAATCTCTTCCCCCTCGTTCACACCAAGCTACAATGCATTATATTCTACACTAAATGATAAACTTTTTAGTTTTTGTTTACTTCTAAAGCAAGTACTGCGGTAAAATATTGTGGTAATAGTTTTATAATACCAATTAAAGTTGCAGAAGACTTGTAAAAAATAGGTTTTATCAGTGTTTTGAAGTTCCCCAAAACAGTAATTATATTTCTTAAGGATACCCAATACAACAGATCAACAAACACCGTAAATTCAAGAGCAAAAAAATCTAGTGTTCTCGTAATTAAAGGGTAAGAAAGAAAGTTCGTATGAGTCAGCGTAAAAGAAGTTACAACAGCTTTACTGGCGTGAACGTGGGGCTACACTTTATATCCGAAAATATCAGCACAGTATGCGCACAGTACAAAAGTAAGTACAAAGTATACCAACTGTTGAGCCTGGGTATCGATAGACACGGTATCAGTTCCTTACGTTCGGCCGGCTTCGGCTCGGGCTCCGGCGCGGTGTCCGTGTTGTCTCGAGAGGCGCTGTCGTCCTCGTCTTCTGCTTCGTCACGCCGTTTTGTCACGCGGCTGGTTTAAACATTTTAATGAAAGAACTACGTAAACAGGATCACGACTGTATCAAGACGCGGTAGACATTCTCTCAGATCTTTTATGTATTCCAGATCCTTTGAAGATGTTTAAGAGTCTAGTCAGAGACATGTACCAGAGCCCATTTTACAGAAGTTGGTATTCCATACGTGACGTCATGTTATGAAAATCGAGAGTACATTCCACTAGGTTAACACGGCTCCTTAATAATAAACATTTTAATAACATTAATTTGGCCCGTCTGCTTCTTACTGTAATGCCTTCAGTGAGGGCCGCACCACGGCCTATGGTACGTTAAATATAGCTTGAAACGTCACACACTTGAATTTACCAAACTATGTAATTGGTCAATTCAAGTGCGCGTGATCACGTAATGTCAATGTCACGTGTATCCTACATTTAACAAAGTGTTCATCATGTACACTCGTCCTGGGCACGGATAATATTAAACGAGAAAATCTTTACTATATAAGTATTCAAAACAGAAACCGTTTCATCATCATTAACAGCCCGACATCACCTACTGCTGGCGTGTGCTTGTGCCATCCACCACTATTCTGTGCTACGAAAATATTTTATGCAATCGAATGTGCATTCATACCTCTTCCTTTTATTTTTGTGCGGCGGCGGCGAAGGCGATCGTTTCCTCTTACTTCCCTTTTTACTCTTGCTCGACGTCTCAGCGCCTGGGATCAAGTCATCTACTGACAGACGTAGTTTGTGGACCTGTTGTAAGCAAAAATGTGTTTTAAATATACATTAACGGCCTTTTTAATAAACGCGTGGCCTGATGTCGCTCTGCCCCTCGACAGCTGATGTGTGCACAATGCCTTTGCTATCTTGCTTAGCTTTTTTTTTTTATTTAACCTATACTGTCCCACTGCTGGGCAAAGGTCTCCCCCAATTCTTTCCAACCTCTCTCCTTTGATAGGTTCCACCACCAACTATCAAAGGAATCGAGGTCGTCTCTCCAGCGCTTCCTTGGCCGTCCGTGAGATTTTTTTATATATAATTTAATTAAGGCAACTAAGTTAGCTAAGAAATTAGCCTAAGTTTAGATCTAAGATGGATCACCTAAAAAAAGCTAGGCCCCAAACAGTGTTTGTTGCCCTGGTTCTTCACGGTATTGGTCGCGAAGAAACAGGAGTAGAATCACCTAGTTTTAAGACGTTTCAAAGTGATCCCAGCGGTCCAACAGAATAAATGCTTTTTGACTTTGACTTTGAACGTGGTTTTAAGTTACGACAGGTTTAAACTCAAACATTTTATGGTTACTCCTAAGTTACACCCGTCGTGCAATACGCAAAATCGTTCTTTAGCTCTCTGATGTAGCTGCGCAGAACCCATTTTCGATGACGCCTAATCGTGTGAATCGTGCTGACTCGCTTACTCTACCAAACCTGCGCATTCGTCTATTGCACCTAACTTCAGAGAGCTAAAGATTCGTTGCGCATATTATAACTTTACACCACTATAATTAATAAGGCTGTAAGATTGGTGACATTGGTATAGACCCCACGGAGGACGAAATGTGTTGCAATCTCTTTTAATGGACATAAACAGAGACAAGGAAAAAGCGCCTATCATTATTTCAAATCCACGAGAGAGGAGATAAGCTTCTTTAAAAGCAATTTTGAGATACACAGTCGGATGACATATTAAGATGAGCAGTTTTTAGTTATCACAAATCAATAAAACTAAAGAAAACATGATCAATAATGGCGTCGGCGTCGGAAAGCAAACAAAAGGTAATTTTACGCAATAACTTCCCGTTGAAATCAAATATATTCACAATACAAGGCTTATAGTGACTGACATAAACAGTTTCAAAAGCCTCAAGCTAGTTTCCCGTAAGTACCTTCTTTTTGCCATTAGAGTCGACCTCGTAGTCCTCTTCGTTCATCCACTCGTTATACAGCGGCAGGTCTAGCACCCAGGTGGCCGTCACTCGCCACGGCTCCGCGCGGTTACAATCCCAGTTTACTGTCTCAGGGATATCCACCTGAAAATACATACTGTTTTATACACATACATAAAATCACACCTCTTGTTCATTCATCGTTATATAGTGGAGCTTAAAAAAACACAATTCTTATTCGGAATGAAGTGATTCTTTGTTCGAACGAATCTGAACCCAGATATGGTTGAGTCAAATGTCTGTCGTGTTACAAGCGCAAGAAAAGAGCCTCTTTAAGGCACACTTAAAATGATTTCACAACACTGGCTCGCAAGATGAGACACGACAAAAAGACTAAACTGAAAAGTATTGACAAGAAGACTAAACTGAAAAGTATTAGGCTCGGCTGAAAGTATTGAAATGTTCCATTTCATCTAACTAAGGGCGCTAAAACTTTCTAAAACATGTTTCAAGTGCACGAAAACAGCTTCCTTGGAACGCACTTGAAAACCTCCACACTGTTGGCTCGAAAATAGTGTCATGACAAGAAAAGCTGAAAGTATTGAACAGGCATGGCAAGAAGACATAAGGCTGAAAGTATTGAAGTTATATTCGTACCGGCAGATCGGCCTGCGCCCAGGTATCATGGCTGTCGGGCAAGTAGTACCAGTGCACTAGCACGTGGTTGCCTCGTTTGAACACGGGCCGGGCGTATTCCTCCTCCAAAGGATCCACGGTCGGGAACACGATGTGAGTAGCGTCCTCTTCATCTTCTAAAAAGAAAACAAGTTCTTATGACCAACTCTGGTGCCAGAGTTTTAAGACCGCCTTAAGGCCTCCGTCATGGCTTAATGACTTAATTAATAACCGGGACCGACAATTTAACGTGCCGTCCGAGAACGGAAGTGCTCAGTTGAAAATACCACTGGCGAATGACTTAGTTAACCGATACCGAACGTCTTACCGCAAATCTCTCCCTGATGGTTGCTGACGATATCCTTCACTTTGTTAGCAGTGGTCTTGTCCACCTCAGGACGGATGTACACACATGGTGTGCGGATTAGTTCCGCGCTGAGAAGGGACGACTCGATCTCCAGCATCATTTGCACGTTCAAGTCCTTGCGAGACGGATTCTGAAAAGGTAGAGGGGGAGGGAGGGAAAGAGAAGACGTATGTTAGCTATGTTCAGATAGAGGAAGTCGGGAGTACAGTATATTTAATTGACAATACAGTTGTAATAAATAAAACCAGGGTGTTGAGGCTTAAGTTCACATATATATGTTGTAGAACATATTTGCTTTATCAGTGAAAGTAAAATATTTTCCAATTGTGAAAATAATATAAAAACTTCTCTAGCAACAATTAGGTACTGTTAACTATAATTGTAAACTAAAAAAATTAAAGTAGCCTTACCGTGGTGAAGGGAAATGAAAATAATGTTAAACAAAACAAGTCTCGCATGCTAATTAGATGAAGAAAAAGATACCGTAGGTATAATTAGTGACAAAAACAACAAAATGTTATTCACACAAAAAACGTTGTCCGCCGATTTCCGTGATTATTTACAACTCAAATCATTACTATATTTATGAATCTTTGCATGGAATGATGAGGGAACAATGTCATATGTGAAAATCTGCTACCCAAGCAAGAATTTACAAAATAATTTTAATATCTAGCACTCAATTTACTGGATAAAACTAAATCAATAATTAAAACTAAATAGATTTCACAGTATTTACAATTAATTATGGTCTAGCTATAGTTATTTACTTAATATTTTGTACTGTAATCAAGACATGTCTACTGTAACTTTTTATGAGATAAACGATTAAATAATAAACAAAATCCGAATGTTAAAATTAGTAAGTATATCATACCCTTCGTGCATTTAGCAACAACACGCGTCTGATATAATTATGGTGAGTAACATAATTAATATAACTATTATCTTGAGGTTCGACAAAAAAAAATTTGACTAGAAAATTTACGGCAACAGGCTTCAATGATAGGACTTCCGGAATAAATAGTAAACACATTCAGATTGTCATATAAAAAAAACCGTGGCACTCCCGGGAGTGCCAACAGAAGTGAAAACTTGAACGAGGTTTCGGTAACGATTTGAACTTGGGGCTCGGGGATGTCTCACTAGAATCGGACAGTCTATCCCTTAGTTAGACCTATGTAATTTTAAAAGACGTATTGTAAGAAGTTTGGTGTCTAAATCGCGCTATCGTTGCGTTTTGCGGTTTTGAGAAGGCGCGGTTTTATACCGCAAGTGCTCTAATTGAAACCATTTGGCGTAAATTTAATTCAAAATGATTTTTCGCTACAAATATGTCCTTGATGTTCTCATTTAAGTAGGTAGCTAATCTTTCATTTAAGTAGCTAATCTTTCATTATATTTATTTATACAAAAGTGTATAAAGCGTGTAGGTAGTAATAAAATATCAGGCGCGTGTTGTAGTGATGTGTTATGCCGCGTGGTGCGGATTCTGGCGCAGGGTGAGCGAGGCAGCGTGCGGGTGCATACCTTACCGACCTGGAAGTCGAACTTGCGCCACCGCTGCTCCGACTTGAAGCGGAACATGGTGGCGAGCACGGTGCATAGCGAACCGCCCGGTTTCATGTCCATGAATACTTTCATCTGAAACAATGGTTTCATCAATATAATGTATGTATGCCCGTGGATTCTCCTACGAAAAAAAACGAATAAGCCTTTAATGGATCTAGAAAACGGCTGATAATTTTCAAACATCTGCCACTTTTGTGTAGGGGTTATTTATGAGACATAAGTGTTTTGATACTTACTAAATACGTAGTCAACTAGTAATTCTTATAAAACTACTTTTTGATAGCTCACTAGAAATGTGATTGGTATGTTATACGAGTATACTTACCTACGTGAATAGCAAATAGCGATAACACTTATAAAATAAATTTAATGCTTTTAATTATCTACTAGGAATAGAAATGATATGTGTTTTTAGTTTTGTTTGATGGTCTCGTATAAAATGTTTTTTTATTGATAAAAAAAAAGGTTTGGTAATAATATTAGATCTAGAGACCCGAACTAAAGAAGCCAGAACGTATAGGGTTATAGTCATGCCTGTTCGGTTTTATGCGTCTCTAAAAAGAACATAGTATTCCTATAGTATAGGTTCCGCTGCTTTTGAAGCTTCGTTACTTACTTTTTCAGATTCGTTATCATTGCTAAAAGGTGAGAATTACATTCAGGGCAAGAAGCTAGTTTGTATTTCTTTCGTTTCTCAAGATTGCTTATACTTTTTTTTTTACCATAGAACTCTAATTTATCAAAGTCTAAAATAAGACAAAATAACTGGTAAACATATACAGGTATATAAAATAGACTAAATAACTGGTTTTTATTCAGTAAGTTTCAGTTGCTTTTGCTATAGACATGATTATTACACGCACGTGCATTATATTACTCGGTTTAAGTTTCACTTGCTTAGCTGAGTTTACTTTCAGTGTAAAAAGAGTAAGTTTATTTTTTAAGTTACACTTTAGAAGATAAAGCTATTTTGTGCGGTTTCATAATATTTACTATCTTTAACAATATTATGCTGTTAATTTCAAGATAACAGAATCCATCGGGACTTTACTAGAAACGCCGAATTGGTCCGTGGAAGAACAAGCTTTATATTTTATAGATATATTTGGGAATACATTTTATCGTTTTAAGGAGGAAACATGCAAAGTCACATCGAGAAAAATCGGTACGTTTACTTATTTTAATGGAAAATCATGCCAACAATGTTTTTATTATCTGCTCTGATTTTGAAAAGTAGAGTATTCACCTCGGGTATAAAGCTGTCTCTTCTTACTTGGAAGCACAAGAATCCCTCGCCGTCTCAGGATTATTGGCAAAACTACCATCGCTCGAGAGAGTTAGGTAGGTAACTCTGGAATCCCGAGCGTTGATATTAAGATTGCTTTATCCCCTTGATTAAATCTATTATTATTTTCTGTATATCATGTACTTACTCAGATGATGGTGAAGGTGCATGAATTTAATTAAAAGTTTAAATATTCGATAGGTTGCGGAAGCCTTGGACTTATAACGCTACTCGAGAACTCTCCCGGTTACGTTATACTGGGCATAAATAACAGTCTCTATGTGGCGAACTGTAATGCTCCTAACATGCAGGTTTCGTTAAGGCTTTTGACTACAGTGGACCTCGGGAAGCCAGACAATTCTATCCATGATGGCAAGGCTGATGCCGCGGGAAGATTGTGGTTCGGTAAGTGTCAATAACATAACAGTCTTTCACATCATCATGGTCAAAGATCCTTTGTCATGTACCCAGAACGATTTGACGATGTCGTCGAACCATCTTTTCAGTGGTCGACCGACACTCTTTTTACCATTTCGATGCCACCACTGATCACTCGGTTAGCATCCATTTTTTGATGTGAGTGGTGAAAAACGGCTTGATTTTGTAGCACGCCAGTGTAAAGGCACCTCCTTGAGCAAAGCCTCGGGCGGGCCACTAGTATAATTTTATTTTAATATATTTATTTTAAAATTTTAAGGTACTTTCGGAAAACTATTGAACGCTACTGCAGTAGAGCCTAGTCAAGGAAGCCTTTACGTGATAACGAACGAGACTTATGTGAATCCTAGGGTCGCCCTGCGCTCTGTCGGCTTGTCTGATGGTCTCGTGTGGTCGATAGACAACACAAAACTATATTACAATGACGCCGTAATCAGAAAGATCACCTGCTTTGATTATAATTTGAAAAAGGGAGAGATTGGTAATAACAATTCAAATTAAAATAAAAAAATATTGATAAGTATTTTTATATATCTTATGAATCCTTAAATATTAATGTTTTTTTAAAACTTTTAATAATTTATCGATTTCAGCTAATGGAAAGACATTTTTCGATTTCAACGAAAATGGTATCGCTGGATTTCCGAACGGCATGACCATAGACACTGACGGAAATATTTGGGTTGCAACTTTCAATGGTGCAGAGGTTAGTTTGGATTATTTAAACACACAACAGACAAAAGAAATACAAAAATCTGCACAAACACCATTATTATTACATCCACACTGCGAGCCTAGCGCGGTGGCATCGACGGGCGCGACGAATCAAATTTATGAAACGCTAGGCTTCACTATGCACGCAAAGGTGCGATACATAATGTTTGATACATCGGGCCGCCGCCGCGCCGCGCCGTCTCAAACGCGCTAGACGTTAGGGTGGACCCACACCTAATATTAAAAGTAATTACGATTTTCATTTAAGGTTCTGAGGATATGTGCTAAAACTGGGAAGGTGCTACAAAAAATTAAGATTCCAGGAGTGGACTTAGTTACTTCAGTTATATGGGGTGGCGAGAATATGGATAACCTTTATATCACAACTGGAAGCTATATGACGGCGAAACCAAAACCTGGATCAGGCTCTTTGTTCCAAATCATTGTGGAAGGATGCCGTGGTTTACCACAACACTTTATGCGAATGAATGATATTGAAAAGTATTAGGGGAACTTGTCCTTGAAAAAAAGATCAACAGGAACAAAGGAAAAGATGATATTGTTATGCGAGTAATCCCCATCCGCTATTATGTCTTGTTTTTGAAAGTGAATGTTAAGATATTGTGGAATAAAATTATTATATACTTTATCAACTTTTTGATGAGTTACTTACTCGTATTTACGTCAAAATCGGTTGAAAAATGCGACCTGTAAGCACAGACGCATAGGAGAAACTGATGGACAAAAACATTTTTGGCCAATCTCGAAACGGAGGCGCTTCGCTCGCTCGGTCATTAAGTAGTAGTTGTTTATTTATTGACGATATTTTTAGTAAAGAGCTTACAGTGTAACAGATAGCAAAGGCACTTTCTGCCGTTATCAAAGGATTGCTACTTTTATATTTCATAAAGCTGATGTAAATCTGAAATACGTCCTTCAAGAACGTTGAGAAAATATTTTGTAAAAACTGTTTATCGAATTTGATAGATCGTCTAGTTATGCAACATTTTGCTTGGTCGCAAAATGATAGGTTACCAGTGGCAATCCGTGCATCGGAGACTTCGGAGCAACGATCCTGGCTACATTATTCTAAGCCATGACGGGAGACATATTGGGCCTAGAAACTTCAACACTTGACTAGCTCATACGAACTAAAGTAGGGACAAGATAATAGGTCACTTTTGACATTTCATCAAAATTCAACAACGTGACCTTGTAACGGCGGGCATAAAATAAGAACTGCACAATTGCTTAACTTTTTTCAATTACGTTTACATATTTATTGTAATAATGACCGATACGAGTAATTTTACGATTTGCTTTCACTAATAAACCATTCTAAACATAATAAACAATTTCTGATCTAAAGAACTGAACGTCGTTACAATGTTACGTCAGTCAACCCTTTTTCTTTTTAAACACTAGGGATGTTACTCTAAAAATCGAAAGGTGATAGGATTGTAAGTTGAATCGAATGCAATGATTACTTGTGAAGAAAAATCACCATAAATTTATAACCACGTTGTGATTATAGTAAAACCTAATTATACATATTTATTATTCTTTTAACTAACTATAAAAATACAAAAAAATAACTAAATAGAAAGGTCATTGATGTTGGGTGCAATTTAGGTGGATGTTGCTGGCAACACCAGTGCCTGTCGATGACGCATGTCATGTCGCCATAACATGATGATGACGCAGTCTTTTGTTGTTGTGCGAAGTGACTGTGCGTTTTTGGTGTGCTCTCTGTTATTTTCTTCTGATCCGGCTTTTTCATTGAACTGATCTTACTGACTACGTTTACCTGGCTATAAATTGGACTCCGATTGCTTAACGATTATTAAACAAGAAAAACATTACAGTCTTACTATGTCGAAACGGGGGAAAACTCTAAACAGTCAATCTCGCGAACTAGTGCTAAAATTGTACAATTATTTTGGACGTGAATCAGTTAACGATGGGCCTCTTTTACCATTGAAACCACCGAGAGAACGCGTTGCCGAAGCATTGGGAATAGGGAAGAAGAGAGTAACTCAAATTCTGAAAGAGAAATACGGACCATCAGGCTCAGAAGATAATACTTTACGTACACCGAAAAAACGAAAGAGGGACAAGAAAATTGTTGACGTTGATAATTTTGATGCTACTGCAATTCGCAACCACATTTATGGATATTACTCGAGAAAAGAATATCCTACACGGGAAAAGCTATTGAGTTCGTTAAAAGGCGCAGGTTTATTTTTTGGAGGCAAATCGTCTCTAGCAAAGGTTTTGAAATCGATTGGCTTTAGATTTAAAAAATCCGACAAGCGGAAAATCCTGCTAGAACGCTACGATATTATTTTGAAGAGAATAACATTCTTACGTGAGGTAAATAAAATTACGGATTGGGACAATGTCGTGTTTATTGACGAAACATGGTTGAATGCGAACCATACGGTTGCGCGGACATGGACCGATGATACAGCGGCCTCCACCTCAAAAGTTCCATCGGGAAAAGGAGCCCGACTTATTATATGTCACGCGGGATCAGCTTCTCAAGGTTTTATTCCAGACTGCCTCCTCGCATTCGCCTCTAAAACTACAACAGATTACCATGAGGAAATGAACTTTGATGTTTTTAAAGAGTGGTTTGAGAAGCTGCTAGTCAGCTTAGAAAACCCATCGAAAATTATAATGGACAATGCTCCGTATCATTCTGTACAAGTTGATAAACCACCAACTCAAGCAAATAAAAAGCAAGAAATTGTCTCGTGGCTGGTAAGAAATGGTGTGGAGGCAAGTCCAACTTTATTAAAAGTTGAGTTGTTAAATCTGGTAAAAGCAACTAAGCCGTCCAAGCTCCGCTATGTAATCGATGAACTAGCCCTAGAGCATGGACACGAAGTTATTCGATTGCCTCCCTACCATTGCCAGTATAACGCCATCGAGCTTATTTGGGCACAAATAAAGGGTCATGCAGCGCGGAACAATACTGAACCACCCTTCAGTACTGCTAAAATGATGACTCTGCTACAAACTGCATGTGCAGAAGTCACTACAGAAGACTGGCGAAAAGTCGTGGAGAAGACAAAGAAAATAATTTTACAAGATTTTGAACGAGATGTGAGAATAGACAATATTATTGAAAATGAATTAATAATATCTCTGAGTGCTGACAGCAGTGATGAAGATAGCAGTTCCGATAGTTCAAGTGAATAAAAGCAATTTTTTTGTTAAATTACGTAGGTACTTGTCTTATTTTGCTCCTTTAATTTATGAAAGAAAAAATAATAATGGGACAGGGATTCGCATGATCATTTTTAAAATTCACATATGTTTCAAGTCTGTATCGATTCATTCGATTCATTCATTTAATCGATGTTTTTAAGCAGGTCACCTCACTATGAATATAAAACTGACATCTGTCAAAAGTGACCTATTATCTTGTCCCTACTGTAACTATCGAATAAAAGGTATTACGTAGTATGCGTCAAGATGACCACTTGCATTCGACTCGTGCTTCTCATGTGCCTTCTTTATAAGGCTTAAGTGACAATTGTTAGAACCTCCAACATTGCGAATTATGAATGAGTAAGCACATAAAATATAGCACGGAAATAATCGAACATTAGATTCTATTTTGAGGCTTGATGATTGTATCGCAAATTTATTTCATATTTGGAAACATTTGGCTGTGGACAAGCCTTAAACGTTGAGTTACGAGTATTTACACTAGGACTGTATTGTATACTGTATTATATTATCTGGGCTAGGACCTACATTTCATTCATTAATCAGTAATCACTCTTTCTCACTTCTAACTTGTTTCTTTTGCATCAATTATAGTTTAATAAAATAACCTATTTTTTTTAATAATGTATTTACTTAAATACAAGCTTGCCGATTTTTGATAGTTTTGACCGCTAAGAATGTTCGCCTAGATCATTACTTTCCTGCTGGTATTGGAGGTAGTATGTTTGCATATGTTTCAAGGTTTATGAGTTAGGATAAGTAAATGCTTGGTTTTAAGTATGAAACACAGCAGCATGCTAATAGATGGTGTAGGTTTGTGGACAAAGCCCTTGTGAATAATTTTATAGCGCTTAATTATATAGCAATATGTATAGGTACATTAACCTTTGCTGAAGTTCCGTATTAGGTACTTGGATAGTTTCTGAAAGGTCGCACGTAACGAAAATAAATCACAATATATTTTTAAATGCTCATTTCACACATTTTTCAACAATTTTCAAAAAGATGTTTCCAAACCTCGAGTTACACAACTTGTTTGTTGGTGTTTCGTGTGAACGGGTGCTGACCCGAAACCTACATAGGTGTTGTTCCTTTTCTATCTTTGTAAATAGGCATAAGAAATAGCATTATAAAGACCTTGTTAGCATAATGGCTCCGCGGAACTGAAGCCACCGCCCGTAACCACCTGAAGAGGACAATCAAGATTTTGCAAACGACCTTCGCGTAATTGAGAGGAACAAATTGTGCGTTATTTAACTGTCTTTGGCAAACTGAGGGTGTTAGATCACAATACTGTATGAACAACGTTTTCAAGACTACCAGCCCGGCTGAAGTAAAGATTCATACGAAAATAAATGTATTCAACGTTACCCACACCATAATAAGTAAGTACGTATGAGTTAGTGGTCATTATAACGAATCAACACCTCAGTCGTCAATCGGATAATTTTTTTGTTAAATAATAAAAAAATACTGCTCATACAGAAATTGGCTTTGCCAAAGTCGAGTAAAAGGTCTTCTTTTTCAACCCGCGAGTTTAGCGAGTAGCTACATTTTGGATGGGGATGAAAAGCCTCCGTCATGGCATAACGACTGCGGAATTCCTGAATATTTCTTAACGTTAAAATATTTAGGGTCAGCATTTAAAAAATATTCATCTATTTTATGACAAACTTGACCCCAGAGTTTTGCGAAGTTCTAGGTCAAAGAACTAGAACAAGTTTATTTTTATTTATTAGCTCTACCAATATCTCTAGTATTAGCTAAACCACAGATGAAATCCGAGTTTTCTGTATACAAGCGCTGGGACCGTGGCATTGACCAGTAACATTTCGCAAGCCGCGACTGTCGCCCGAGTAGAGAATAAACGCGATTGTATTTCTTAAAATGAATATTATATTAAGCGGTATAGTGTTGATACTTCTAGCTGGGAGTATAAATGGTTATAGGTCAACGTCACCGCTTATAAAGAAAGTGAGTATTATTTTGATAATGGATTATATTTGGCAAAAACAATTAAGATTAGCTCGAATCTTTGAATTAACCTATCATTAGAATGATAATAGAAATAAACAATTCAGTACAAAATTAGGAGTGAGATTTTGTGAGATTTTTTCAATTTATCGGTAGTAAATAGTTTAAAGTTACTATAAAACTCATCGCACATTGGGGTATTTATTATTTCCTAATATGTGATGATGATGATGATGATGATGATGATGATGATGATGATGAACGTATTATAATGGTGACGGGATGAGCGATACCATCTATGGAAGATAGGTTTAGCAAGACTGCGAAAGATGGAATGAAACAAAACACAACAACAGGATCACGACTGTATTCCAGATCCTTTGAGATGTCTAAGGGGGTAGTCAGAGGCATGTCCAAATATAATATGATACATGCTCACTTTCAGAAGTTAGTATTCTATACATGATAGGTTGCAAGCCCATCGCCGCCTAATAATAACAACTAACGAATAATAACAAGTTTCTTCACGATGTTTTCCTTCATCGTTCAGAGCACCACAGCTGAGCTTCACAATACGTTCTATGTTGTTTCTATCGATGTTTTCATCGTAGGTATATGGAACTGGGGAGCATTTTGAAGGGCCTCATTGGGCTGGAGGTGAGAACGCCTTATACTGGGTAGACATACATAAGCAGAAGGTGCATAGACTTGATGTGGATTCTGGAAACGTCACAACTAAGGAAATTGGTAAGTTGGTTGTTTAACAGTTGGTTTAGTATAATGTGAGAACTGAGATAATAATAGCGTAATAAAACTATATCATAGTACCTAGTACTCGTAAAAATATTATTATCATGATAATGTAAATAGAGAATTGAGAAAAAAAAACGCGGTATACGAAGATTATAATGGGAGAAAATAATCTGATAATCAATACAATATCTTGTCTTTTAGTTATCTTATCTTTTTAATTATGAATAAACTAAAACAAAACTATCTACAGGTACTGTAGAATTATTGGGTTTGTCATACTCAATGGTTTCCCTTCACTTTGTACTACTGGGTTAAGTTTATCAGTTTATGTTCACATACATTATAACTGTTTAGATACTAATATTGAACAACTTTTCAATCATGGTTTCGCTATGACGTTCTTAGAAGTCGTGGGTACATGACCAGACCAGTTATTTTAATGTATGCATTTTGATATTACCGAAATGCATTTTTTCTTCCAGCGTACGGTCCAGTTTCGCTTGTCGTCACCTTGAAGGACTACCCCAAACTGTTGTTGATAACTGTCCGCTCAGAGGTGTACCTTATGCCATGGGACAGCACTGAGAACGACAGTGCGTTGAGACTGTTAACTGCTGTGGATCTAGGGCACCCGGACAACCGGTGCAATGATGGAAAGGTCGACGCGAGAGGAAGGCTTTGGTTTGGTAAGCATTATGAACACTTTAATCTTGAACGGCTTTCGGTTTTATGTTTATCTCTTCGCTGCGTAGTACCAGAGTTATGCCCTGCCTTCGGTGTCTACACAAAGGGGCAGGAGATAATTATATTAAACTCTCTTACTCTTAGTTACGCTGAGATTAAAGTTTAGTTACCTAGACCTACTGAGCCTGTTAAATCTCAAACGATCCCCTAGTTTGTTCGTACAGCACGTACAATTTTTAAATAAACTATCTATGTACACCGGATTTAGCGTAATTTAAAATTGGATTGGTATATTGCAAGCTTCTTGATTCTTGAAGCGTAGGTTGATCAATCAGTTATCATTACATCCGTTAGATTAGGTAACTCAAAAACTAAAACTAAATGATACTTATTGATTGATTCGACACAATTAAAGGTCACGTAGATTTTGGAATAGTTGGTTGTCATCCATATTTTAGATATAATATTCCATTAGTTTACTTTTACAAATTAATTTGAGGATTTTATTTTATTAATTTATTATTCTTTATTGCACAAAGAAATAACATCCATAAATTCTTAAAAAAAAAAAAGAATCAATGGCAAAGGCGAGCTTAACCCTAAGAAGAGTTCTCTTACAGCAAACCTCTAAGGGAGAGAGAGAAATGGCTTTTCATGCTATGTGGTATTATTTATAATTTATTTATTTATTCCAGGCACAATAGGAAAAGAAGTCGGCGACATTCTAGACAAAGACCAAGCTACACTTTACATGATGGATGAAAAGAACTATCTCAACCCAACGCCCATGGTCCGACCAGTCTCCGTGTCCAACGGCATTGCGTGGACAGCCGACAATAAGTTCATGTTTTACATCGACTCACCGACAAGGAACATAGACGTTTTTGACTTCGACCTCGAGATCGGAGGGATTCGTAAGGCTTATTAGTTACTAGCATAACTCATATGTTTATATATTTTTTTATAGTGTTAAACCACACTTAGTTACACCCTTTTACCGGTGCTATAACCGATAAAATATGAGCTTATCAAAAATTTCGATTGTGACGACATGGATTCTGTGGTCGAATGGTAAGGCACTCCGGCTTTAGGAGGATCGTCTGATCGGTGCGAGTTCGAATCCCGTCGGAATCGAAAATTTTGATAAGACTTTTCATTTCTCAATAACTCATACGAACTTACTTTTGTTAGTAGGATGCAGACCCTATTTAGTGCTATCCTGTCAGTGCGTAGTAGTTGCGAGTTTTAATTTGTGGTATTAATTATGCGGAATTAGTTACTACAGTATTTTTCACGTATGTATCCCTGACACAGAACTTTTATGTTTTACACTGTACAACAATGAACAATTTTGAAATAAATGAAATCTAGTGATAGTACTAAAAGATACAACTTAAAAATAATATTTCCTTTTTTAAACATTTCAGAAATTAACATAAAAGTCTTCCCACGGAACCGTTCCTATGTGAAAAGGACTATAGCTAGCTTTGCTCACTTGGCATTACATTGGTAATTAGATATGAATATATAAAATATTATTGTTTACAGGTAACAGAAGAACATTGTTCAGTTTCCAGTCCAACAATGTGAGCGGAGTACCTGATGGTCTCACCATTGATACTGATGGGAACCTTTGGGTAGCCTGCTTCAATGGAGGAAAGGTAAGATCAATGTATATCAAATATTGAAACTTTTCAACATAGTTGATGAAGCAGGAAAAAGCTAAACAGGATCACAATACTGCATCCCCAATGAGATCTTTGTTTATCAGAAAAAACAAAGTGGATCTACCTATATGGAGTTGTATTTTCTTTTTTTAAATGTTAAGGAGGTGGGACAGAGGCATGTCCAAATAAATATTTTAGTTGCCATTATTTGCAAAGATAATATAACTACTAAATAATGTTTGAATTATCCCATGACAATATAATTATTCTTTACAGGTGATAAAGATAGATTCAAGAGCCGGCAAGCTATTGGAACAACACAAGCTTCCCGCTGACAAGGTGACCTCAGTTATGTTCGGAGGACATGACCTATCTACACTGTTTGTTACAACTAGCCGAGTGGGATTGTCATCTGCAGAACTGGCTCAGCAACCAGAAGCAGGTTCCCTGTTTGCTATCGAAGGAACAGGCTCTAAAGGCTTTCCGGAAAACCAATTTGTATTTTCCGATGCGGCAAATTATTGATTCTTTATTGACTGTTTTTTAATATTATTTATGGAATAAAGGTTGCAAAATAACATGTTTTCCTTATTATACACAATATTGGTGATATGAAAAATAAAGACACTCTTAAAAACTCCTTTTGATAATTATAATCACTGTAATCCCAACAGAAATTTGGATTCTAATGCACAACAGCTGATGGATCTAGCGATTCTGATATAGTACACAACTTGGTAGGAAAGTGTCAAAACCACTTTCTTTTGATTTAAGGGATCGTATCGTGTCTTGCGATTTAAGAGATTGTCCCTAGTCTTGTGGCAAACCTCTAACATAACAAAATATGACTATACTATACTATGTAGGTACCTACGTATGTTGACCATGGTAACCGATTTACGAGTAGTTTAGTTGACATAAGTACATGTTATTTTTTATTTTGGAAAATGAGCAGGTACTTACCGGAAGCCTTAAGAATGGAGGATCTGCTGCATTCTTTCCCAGCTTATTCTCCTGGTACTGAATGAGTTGTGTGACCAACAAGGCTAGGCCTTCCTTTGTAGGCGGGTCAGTTTGGACATGCTGAAATTACAAACAAATCGGATTTAGGAACATTCGAACCATCAACCAATCTCAAAGATGTTTGAATCAGACTTGATTACAAAATTGTTAGCCATTCCTATGGGAGTAATGTGTCCAGTTCTACAACCAACTACAAACCAACATAAGTCTATTATAACAGATACTAAAAAATTACACTAAAAACATTGAAATTCTAACCTTTTTGCAGTTTTTCTGTAGCCAAACACGAATAAGATCAAATTGTGTCAATGATTCCGGAGACTGAAAGTACTCCGAGTTAGGTCCACCGTCCTTTTTAGGACCTATAGTTGCCATGATGCTTTAGTTCACTATTCCTACGAATAACGACACGTAAATAACTCGTAAATTATTTACAAAAACTATTAAAAAGAATCAAAGAAAGAACCGATAATCACCAAAGCCAGTAGCCAGAGCCAACCAACCAAACAAAGCAAGCAAGCAAGCGGCGTCGCTGTTCACCGAGTTCACTACAATTATGACAGTTCAATCAAACAAACAATGAATGAATGAAACACAGAGATATGAATGAAATGATGCTGTGTTGCCATGCCACACTTTAATTAAAATAAATCAGAACTGCCATCTAGCGTTGAGTAGTGACAGTAAATAAAAAAGGTGTTAGGGAGGACCTACGTACCATAAATAATATACATTTTGGAATTTTCTCGGTTTTTATGGTACGGTTATGGGTGATTTGGTATGGCCCACCCTAACTACATACATAATAAAAAAAAGCAATAAACCTCTTCATCATACCTTCATGATCACGATTCACGATTGCTTGCTCTGTCTGTGATCACGGGGATGTATCAGGGAGTACGTAGGTAGGTATCCTCTCTGTATTGTATGTATCTCTAGCACAGATGATGCATAGAGAAAAGTACTTTTCACAGATGACCCCCTAAGTCTTCGTAACCATGGTCCACATTTTTTTTATCTGATAGTGGGGCGGCTTGTCTCCCTCTTTCACTATCCATCCTCTCAGTTCCTTTCCTCCTCGCATCGCATGGCTTAACGACTTAAATAGCCGGAACCGACAATTTAACGTGCCCTCCGAAGCACGGAAGCGCTCAGACGAAAATGCCACTAGCGGTCACCCATTCAATTACAGACCGTTTCGAACGTTGCTTAACTTCGACGATCTATCAAGAACGAGAAAGCAAGCACGACCACGAGCGCTTCGGGGCCGAAATGAAACAAAATATTGCATTGTATATTTGTATTGATTTTTATCTACATTTCTTTAGTCTAAATAAGCTGGGCTATACTTCTGATATTGTAACAATCACATGTACACAAAATATCAATTCAACATGACTACATGATATCCATAATTTAAACACCAATATAATAACAACATTTAACACGTCTGGATATATACATACATAACATATTCAGTAAGATTGTGGATTAAATTCTAAGCACTGAATATTTTACTTTGCAAAATAATAATGTACGTTGTCGTAAAGTCATCCTAGTTTTACGTAAGTATTTACTACTCAACTGAAATTATTTATTTTCCTTTAAGTTCTTTTCATACCTATGAATTTCATTTAAAAACGCGAAAAATAAATAAGAGAGTTTATCATAAAAAAAATATCGAGTATTATGACGTGTGCAAATACTACACGGACGTGTCGCTTATCATCATTTTATATATTAATTACATAATTTTATTACACATCCATATACATTACAATCCCAATATTTAATTGACGTTACAATAATGTTGCACACTATATAATTTCAGTTTGTCATTACTTATTGTCATAATCGATACCGGCATTAGGCAATTCTACAATCGACTTCTCGTAAACGCCCCAACATTCAACGATCAACCAAATAAGGACTCATTTTAGTGTGAAAATATGATTGTAATAAAGATTATTGATGCATTCTATCAAGCATACTGTTAAAACTATTCTCATTTGACGGACTAGCTTGGACAATTGCAATAATAACAGATGTGCTTTTGTTAGTAATGGTACAATGATATTAATATTAAACAAATCGAGAGTCGTATAAAATAAAATATTTTATTGGAATTTATTTCACGACTAGCGTTGCTAAATGTCATACAATTTTAGATGCAAAATCACAGTAAGTTATATACACACAAAATGAGAAGCTTCTAAAGGTTTGAGTAAAAATAGACAATAATATTAAAATTTGGCTAGCATATTTCACTATTCTCAATCAAATAGCAAATGATAAAAACAGACTTATTTGTCTTAATATAAAATGTCTTTCATTTCTAGACCTTAAAGATCTATTGAATTGACAATGTGATTTGCACAAATATTATGTATTAATATTCTAACTAGAGTGCTCATTGGCTGTTATTGTCAACAACTTTATGTAAATATTTTAATAAACACTAATTAACATAGATTACATTAAGTTCATTAGGTAAGCAATAAGCTGAACAGGGATGTTATAAAACTCGATGGTTATAAATGCACAAAGTCAAAACGGAAGACTTATAGGAATTTTTAAAATTTTCATATAATTAAAGAGAGATTTAGAATTACCAATAAAGGCAGATTTACATTGAGTCAGTAACTGATGTCAGTCCACTGTTAAAGTGCCGGGTCCGTGCTGACCTATCACTGCCATCGTCTAAATTGATTACTGACTTGCTACTGACGAAATACTGACTGCGTGTAAATAGTATGAGTCAGTATTCGGCGCCAGCACTGACGTCAGTTACTGACTCAATGTAAATCTGCCTTAAGAGAGAAACATAACATTTCAAAGTGATAAATATCAACAAAATATGGCAACAAATAACATGTTTTTCAACAAAAAAATGTACTTACATAACAATATCACTAAGTATAATACTCTTGCACTCTTTAAAATTGAGCTAAACAGCGCTTTGAAAGCAAAATAACATGTTGAAAGTAAAAAAATATAATGCCTATTCTAGAACATAGTTTCAAAAACAATTACTAAAATATAAAAATAATGTGAGACATGGATTTATTTTCACTTAAATATATAAATAGCATGTCATGATAATAAAAAAACTTTTTGGAAGATAAAAAAAATATTTACAGTTAGGAGCTGATTCACACAGATGAAATACACAGAATTAATAATAAAATAAATATGATAAATTCATTTGTATCTCGCATTATAACATGAATGATTCAAAATATGTATATGTATACAAGAACATACACTCTTTATAATAATATGTAAATCATATTTAATTTCATATAATATTTAAATAAGCAATTATAGAGTGAGTTATTGAACTAAAAGTTACTGCATTACATTTTGCAATCGTGTCATATTGATGCAAAATTCAGTATGACAACTGAGACCTCGTATAAGCTAGTTCCTAACATCCATAAACTGGGCTGCATACTTCATATACACTCAAACATCTAATATCCACCACAACTAGATGGAACAAATACTGGAATCCAAACGAAACATGCATCTATCGACAATTCCATTTACCTTTGCTTTTGAACGCTTCTACAGACGTGTCGCAAGGTTGTTATTTACTTGAGGCCCAGCAAGTACTCGGCTATGCCTACGTAGTAAACCGCTTGAGCGATACCGAAGAGTGGCGCTATGACGATCATACGGCACGCGCCGCCTTTGAAGAAAGCTGTTGGTCCTTCGTATTTCAACGTTTTTCTGAAAAAAAAAAACCATTAAAATATGATACTTAACTTTTTTCTCTAGGGAATGGTAGACATTCTTTAGGGCATATTTCATATGTCCAAATACATTTTTATTTCTCTAGTTTAGCTAAGATAAATTATTGTACACCTTTATCTGAAATAAATATTATCTTATCTTATTTTATTTATTTCTTAGGAAAACAAACAGCAACAAAACTATTGACTTATTATTTACAAATTTGACCATATCCATATTAATATTATAAATGTGAAAGTAACTCTGTCTGTCTGTCTGTTTGTTACGCTTTAACGCCCAAACCGCTGAACAGATTAAGCTGAAATTTGGCATAGTAAAAGGTTGTATCCCAGGGAAGGACATAGGCTACCTTTTATCCCGAAAAAATGAAAAAATCCCGAGGGATCGCGGGTCACACCGCGGGAGCGCAGCTAGTTGACAATATTTGGCACATACCTACATTTTAAAGGATGCTTTGCAATGCAATGATTTCTATATGAACTGTTACTTTATGCCTGAGTTTAGCCTTATTTTACAATAGGTATTGCTTGTTATACTTACGCGACACAGTCCATGATAGATGAGTATTGGCGCTCGCCACTGCCTTTGGTGAGAGTCTGCATTCGAGTTTTCACGACGTCCATTGGATTCACGGCCAACGCGGCCGTTGACCCCGCGGCACATCCCGATACGAATGACCACCTGAAATAACATTTATTTTTAAAATAGGTTAATCTACATAGAGTAGATGGTTGAGATTACTTGAGATGGGCAAGCGTTCTTACATAGTAGGTATTATGATTTTATCAGGTTGAATGTATATTATGGTCTACAGAAAGAGAGTGATTATTACAGTCACAAAAGAGATTTAAAAGATTTTTAAACTTCAATTAACAACCAGTTTTCTAAGCTTGTTATTGGGATTATCACCTCTCTCTACTACAGTTTGTTTGAAACAATCTAGCTATTCAAAGGTCTGTTGCGTCATAGGTCGAATTGATATAATTTTGTAACGGATACCCTGCCACTCAGACCCAAAAAGTTCTCTACCACTCTAAGGAGCCTTCTGGAAGAGGAGAGGAAGTAAGAGATGAAGGATGAGCTGAGTAGCCGTCCTTGGAACGTAACATAGTAGAAAGTGCCAAAAATGGAAATGGTAACAAACGATAAATCGATAAGTAAAAAAATAATCGTTGGTTTAGTAATTTTATCTATGAATGAACCTTAAAATCGATTGAGATGAATTAATTGATCACGGTGAAATAAAAATCAATTTTGATAATCTCGATTAAACTGTTGGACATTACTATTTGACTGACTTTGATATCATCTCGAAGTGTCACGCATACATTTCGTGGTGAAAAAGACTATAAACTAATCTCTATCAAAACATACCAGAAAGGCGTCTTCCCAGTCTCGATCTGCTTGGGTCCCAGATCGTTGAGAGTCGCGAAGAGAGGGAAGTAGACGACGCTGAAGGATACATCTCGAGCTGCTGTAGCAGTGATGCCTCGGTACAGGCCAATGATACCACGTTCTTTAAGCAGTCTCCTTGTTAGCTGGATGGCTGTTATTCGCTGGACTGTTTTGCCCTCTGTGGAAGAAGTGTCTTTTTAAAACATCACGATCATTGTTGATGAGTTATTTAGAGATGAATTAAGCGCAAGTGACTGTGACCACCAGTATAGGTACTCAAACATGTCTGTTGTAATTTGTAATACAGGTGAATCGTCGGAAAACAAAATAAGTTACCTAATCTACGCGATGAATCCAGCTGTATTCACATTATTTACAGAGCATTTTCTTGTGAAAAATATACACCGTGATTTTCCATGATTGAAGAGGAATAATTGAGTAAGAATTTTAAAACAATTTATTTTTCCTTTAGAAAAAAATCATTTGTTGATATTTCACTAAAACAATGCAAATCAAACGATTGAGTTTGAATTCTTAATAAATTAATTTTTCTCTTAGAAGAATTTAACTGTTTTAAATTATTTTGAACTGCAAAACTTGGTCATATGCCAAACATGTGTTTGAACTTTTTGTGACCTACAGCAATCAGTCCAGATAACATACTTAAGTTTAATGGTTTCCAAAACTTCTATAAATTAATTATATAAAATAAAATGAATATAGGTAATATAATATTAATTTAATAAATATAATAAATCACACTAGAAGGCCAAGCATGATAGAAGCTCACGCTAAGTTTGGCTTTCGCTGGTAAATCTAAAACATACCTTATTGTATCTGTAAAGTGTAAACCTGTTTTATGTACCTAGCTTTGATTGGAAATAAAAAATTGTATTTGTATTTATTTATTTGTAATACAATAGAACACAGATCACTGCTGTAAAAACATAATTCAGAGTATGAGCAAAAAAATAAATATACTCTGCAACAACTTTTTATCAATAACAACAAAATAAAATATGCAAAAACCAGCAAATGCATGAAATGAAATAAAACCCGTTTTGAACCGGTTTAGTAACTCATACTCAACAAGACTGTATCAAACCTGAAAGGCATATAGGTAACATTTGATGTGACATGAATACATATTTGAAGTGAAGTGAAACAGTTGCCATTATTAAAAAGAAGAAGAAGGAATAAAAAGATGAAAAAGAAGAAACCAGTTAAGATGTTACTGATTGGGCGGTATAGTCGCTCAGCGACAAAGCCCTTTTCTTTTTTGTACAGTAGTGGTATGAAAAGGTTCGCCAGTTTTCAAATTGATTCATTTAACGTTCCGCAAGCACATATTACCTTTTCAAACTAAGTCACAGAACAGACTGGTTCACAGAAAATTATGTTTAACTGTTTGACAATAAAGTTTAAAATTACAGATTATACTTGTTTGATTTTCTGTCTTGACCAAGAAGATTATATAATGTAAAAACTTTTTATTGGTTTCAACATCTCGTTGTCTGTCATTGTTGACATTGCAATTTTATTTTTTCACGTTTCTATATTTTACATAAAATGCCGAGACCTTTAAGTGTTGTAGAAAGAGCAGCAATTATTGCTGAACATGAAGCTGGCTACAATATCAGTGAGATATCGCGTCGTCTTAATGTAACCAGGGATAGTGTAAGATTTTGGATCCGGAGATATGGTGAAGAAGGTGAACTCATAGATCATCGTCACAACAATTCTGGTCGCCGTCCTATCCTTAGTGCTGCACAAAATGCCGACATGAGACGGCAATATGAAGAAAATGGCTTTGTGTCAACCAATCATTTCGCTCAACTGTATGAAGTTTGTCCTAGAGTAATAAGAAATGCATTACACTCAATGGGATTACATTATAGACGACACTCAAAAAAAGTTGCTCTGACACCAACCCATAAGGAAGCACGCTTGAGATTTGCAGAGACCTATTTGAACTTTGATTGGAGTACCACTATATTTACCGACGAAAAATCCTTTATGTCAAGCCAACATGGGAGGCTTCATTTGTGGAGGTATAACGGCACGAGATATACAGAAGACCATGTAGTGCCCAATTTTAGTTCTGGACGTATCTCTGCCAATATTTGGGGGTGGATGTCAGCGGATGGAGTGGGCGAGCTCGTTCTTCTTCCTTCAAGGGCAAATGCAACTCACTATCTATCGGTTCTGGAAGACAGTATGCTACCAAGTGTCCGTACCGTATATACAGCTGCTGACTTACCTCAGGTCAGCTACGTTCAAGACAATGCTCGCACGCACACTGCTCGTATTGTGAATGAATGGTTCAATCGGCACAGTGATATAGCGGTGATTCCGTGGCCAGCAAGATCTGCAGATTTAAACCCGATCGAGAACCTATGGGGTTTAATGGTGCAGCGATGGGATAATAGAAACGAAAGAACCAAGAAGGCTATAGAAGACCACTGCCATATCATTTGGGAAGATACACGAGGGACGGACCTATGCTCTCGCCTTGTTGGTTCTATGAGAAACAGGTTACAATGTGTGATTGATGCTAATGGTGGTTATATACGTTATTAAATAAAATAAAGTTATTATATTACTTATTCGTACTATTCTTTCATATTCGGTCCTATCAACAAAGCGGTTTACCCCGACAGTAATATCTCTGTCAATAAATCTTGGCAGTCCAGGAAAATAGAGTATAATTAAAGATTACAGTAATCTAAATAACGTTTAAATACAAATAACCTATATCAAAATCTTGTTGTTATGGGTAATTGTTATTTTTGTAAAATTGACAGGATGGAGTAAAACAGTAAACAAATTATGCAAAACCTTTTTGATATGTCATTGCCTATAATCGATAGTAAACGCTAAACATAACAAAACGTAATATTTATTAATTAAAATGTTGGCAGTACTGGTTCTTGCACTCGTGCAAGCAAAAGTCGACTTTAAGATGACGAACCTTTTCATACCGCGACTGTACATGTAAAAAAAACGATCCTAACCCTGTTCTTAATAAGACAGACCTATCGCAGACCTATCCGCGCCGAACTGTCAATTCAATAGAAAGAAATGCTGAGACGTCAAAAGCCAGCAGCATTATCTGACGTCATCAGCATTTTTTGTATAGAAAAATGACTGCGGCGCGTACGGCGCGGACAAATGTGCGATCAGGTTTAGACGCCTGCTACTGCTAATCTGTTCTATCATCCTTAGTTTTTTACCCGACTACATCGCAGCCAAACAGTCTGTGTATGTTTATATACATACTCCACGTATGGAGTGTACTTCTAAACTTCGAAACGCCGCTGACTTCGAAAAGACAGCGTTCAAAATGCTCACCTATTTTGATAGAGGTGTCAATCGATTCATTAGATATCCTATTTCAGCATTGTCAATTCTTTTCGTAGAAAGTTCTAGATAACTTTTTAAAAATCTACTCTATGACTCTTGATATGAAATGACAGTGACAAGAAAAAAACTATTAATTATTTGTGTTCTTAGACCATTGTTGATGAAGAAATCTCCAGATTTCAATTCAGGGCAAACCACTGGTTTAGTTTGGCTTCGTTTTCACATAGCCAATATTTCTAACATTGTAATGGTAGGTACATATACTGTGAATGTGATTCGCGACAAGGTCGTCTTCCTGCTATTAATATAACAAAACTGTTATAAAATTAAACCAGACTATCACTTTGCGAATTATTTATAAACGGAGTTGCCAGCGAAGTTATATAGACAATTCTACTATGACAAACTTTTGGGCTAAAATTCTGGGCAATAATCTCTCAATTTTATCCTTTGAGAGGACAGTTTTTTTTATTTAAACAAAAATGTCAAAAGTCATAGCTATTTATTTTCGTTATTAAGATTTACATACTCTATCATTTTAGCTCAGTAGCTTACGTAATTTCTTTTTTGTCTTTGAAATGGTGCAATTATTTCATGTTTACAAAACAGACGACACTGAAGCGGCCATCTATGATTTCAAGTATGTTACAGACATCAGTAAGCATACATACTTTAATCTTGATACATACTTGAAATATCAAGACATTTGTGTAAAAATAAAATAACAAAATACGCTTCAGTGGATGACCTTTGGCGTAAAAGATATTGTGATCTGTCTGACTAAGGAGGTATGCGTATCTATTTTAACTCTCACTCAACGTCAGACTCTCAAGATGACATCCATTCCATTAAAAGTTTCACGGGCCTGATACTGAGAGCTGTAGTTATTTTAAATGTTTACGTGAAGAGTTTTCGATCTTTTAGTTATTAATTCGTTGTGTAGGTAGTTTCCAATAATCCACCGGCCTCTCCGACAATATAGGTATACTCCTGTCGGTACACTGTTGACATACTCTACGGACTCAAATCACTTCCTGTCCCTGTCGATTGACATAATATTCCCCCTGACCTGCTTTAGCCTGCGCGGCGACTCTGCCAGCATCTTGCATCTGAATCTTCAACAGTTCCATCGGAGTGGTGACGATGATCTGACAAGCGCCCGCCAGGCCACCTGCCATCATCTGACGCACTATCGGCAGTGATCTGTAGAACATACATTATAAGGTCACACAGCGAATATGGTTGTAACTGACCACTTATTTAAATAACTAAAAGATATTCTAAAATATCATGCGCATTCACAAGTATGGAAAGATTACGAAAATTTTTCGTATTTGCTTGTTACATTTGCATATTCTTACTTCCATTATTATGACAAATGATTATTACTCACATAGTTAGTTAGCATCGTCTCGAATATTTGCTTATCTTTTTATGACTAAATTAGACTTCGAAATAAGTCTAATTTTGAAGTTGTTTTTCCCTAATAACCATAGTGCTCATTATTAGGGTTTTTTTTTTAATTAACAGAATTTTTTATTAGGTAATTTTTAATTCTTTATTGTACAAATAGTCGATCAATAATCATTTTCTGTATTAACAAAGTAAAATAATTATATTCTTTACAATGAAACTCACCCGTCTTTCTGCGTCAGCGCATACCGGAACATATCATTGGCAGCCAACTTGATAGCTTTCTCTGGCGTGATGAGAAGAATGTTGACTGCTGACCCTCGGTACATGCCGAAGTAGCCTTCAGCTGCGTACGTCTTTTTGAAGCAGTCCAACCTTTACAGAAATTTAAACTACATTTTTAGAAAAATAACAACAATTACATATAGTCCTGCAATTTAATTTTTTGGGCTGTAAATTCAGTTTAAAATATCTATGGTATTTTTTGAATATTTGTGTAGGATAAGATATGCAGATGATACGTACGTAGTTGCGTTAATTAAAACAGTGAGCGCGTCAATTATTTTACTGGAATAAATTACAGGAAGTAATCTTTAACTACTCCATGTGACCCGGTTCTTCACAAAATAGTATATCAATTTTAATGTTGTGGGTTCCTATTACGCAATTTTAATTTAAGCTGTAATTGGTTGCATTGCGTTGTAAATAAATTTTTAAAAAGCTTAGTTTACATACAGTACGCTCAACGGATCTAGGCATTCGTGAAGTTAGCTGTTTCTATGCGCAGAAAACGCTTTTTCATACAAAATTGTTTACTGTGCATAGAAACGGCTAACTTTATGAATGGATATACTTTCATTGGCTTTACTAGTCTTTCTTCTTCGCGATCACTGTTTGTTCATATCTACATAAGTTTAACGGGAATTAATCACATAAAATGGCTATTCTTTAAATCAGCATGATACTCACATGCTTTTATACTGTTTCTCTCCATTGGGCCCTACGGTCTGGTTCTGGAGGCGTGTCTTAACAAGATCCAGCGGGAAGACCACGGAGACACCGACAATGCCGGCTATGCCCCCGTTTATGATCTTCGGGAGAAGTCTGTGAAACAAATCTAGTTGATAACTTAACATCGATAAAATATTTTTTTTATATTTCTATAGTATTAAACCACACTTAGGTATTTTATTGAGAAATGAAGTCTTTTATCAAAATTTTCGGACAATGAGCATGAGTCCACTGAGTGAAACATGTAGATGGCGCTACCGGTGCTATAACCGATCAATTAAGAGCGTATCAAAAGTTCCGATTATAACGACAAAGGGTTCCGTGGCAAAAGGGTAAGGCACTGCGGCTTTAGGAGGCTCGTCTGATCGTTGCGGGTTCGAATTCCGTCGGAATCGAAAATTTTGATAAGACTTTTCATTTCTCAATCAATAAAATACTTCACTACATCTAAGATTTTTTTAAATTGGGATAAAACAGAATGGAATCGCGACTGTTTGTCCAAGGTACGGTAGATAACGTAGATATTATTCCATATTTGGGGCATTCAATTCCTTAATCGGCAAAGTTTAAAATGTGTAATCCATTGGAGATAGTGTAGTCAATAACACGTCCAAATATAATTTGAAACCTGCCTACATTTTACGAAGTTGAAAATTGGATATGAGGATAAAATCACGAGTTTTTACGTCTAGAATGCATGCTTACTAGCAATTTATTCTTGGCCTTGAAAGTTAGTATTCTGTAGAATTGGTCATTAACTATCGCATACTATATGTATATATACATGTATACTACATATGTATACTAGCTATAAACCATAAAGGCATATTGAATTTATACTCTTTAAAATGTCGATTACCTACTAACTCAAATTCCGTTCCTGTCAAAATCCGCATGGGTGCAAAAATTCCCATTTATAAATTCTACAAAAAACTGTTCTGAAATAGGATTAGTTTAATTCATTCAATGGATACAATTGCCTACATACGGTATTATAAGAATTAACAAAAGTAAATTCAAAGATAAAAGCTTAATGTATACCAAACCAATCCCTTGCACCTTTTGATATGAATAACTTTGTTTACATAACTGAAAAGAGGAGTTCAAGATCACGTCTGATGGAGTCGTAGTGAGTTAGTGTCGAAAACTGTGCTGTAATTTAAAAGCGATAAGGTACAGATTGCATTCCAGTAGAGTTGTTTGATTAGGGTGCGTAAAGACCTATATTCGGTGATGGATGTTCAACATCATAAATTAGATGAGCAATCCATGGCCGTGCAAAGTGATTAAATTGTTGCATTGGTATTACTGGGTGTTGTACAGTTCTTACTTTCACGACTTGGCAAAAACTTTGGAAATCGTGATTGTAGAATAGTTTCCGCCCGTGGCTTTAAACTTATAATATTTTTATAGACCACCAGAAAAAGACAGAATATACTTAGTAACTAGGGAGGGGTTACCATAAAATAAAATAAAGTAAGAGTGGGAACTTGCCACTCTTAAATAACTTTTGTTAAAAACTTATTAGGTAATAAGAATTTGATAAAAATGTTTTACTTTTGATTTTAACTTACAAAATTCTATATTTTCATACTAAAAATGTGATAAGACAACCCTAGTTAAAACCACATTCAGAAGATAGCTGTGTAATGTGTAGATGTAAACATGAAAGTATCAGAATTATGGTGTTAAGAGATAAGGTTTATCTTGTATTGAAGTGGGTAGAGATTACAGCTTCCTGATTAAGTTAACTGTCACAATATTTTTATTAAATATTAGTTTTTTTTAGTAAATAGAGGCCACAATTATGGGAGGATTCCAAAGGGGATTTTGGGGTTTATTTTTAATGCAAGATGCAAGTTTTCAATCTAGTTTAAATATAATTTAAAAATATCCAAGATTAGACTTAAATGAGCAGTTTTTGTGTCTACATATAAAGTACTATGATAAAATAAGTTTTTGTGTATTTTATCAGTGAATTTTTATATTGTAAGCATTGAATAGTTTGAGTTTAGAAGCCCTATGTGAACCGAACCATATCAGATAAATCTGTTGACATAACTAGTGAGTGTTAAGAAAAAAATACATTGTGTTGTACTTTACCAATATCCACAACAGGAGGGATTACAATTAGGCTTTGACCCTGACCAGCCTTATAAATTGATTACACTGTCACTTTAATTTTGTGGTATCCCGCTAGCAGTTATAGTTTTCTTATCAAAAACTTAATCTGATTGATATGGCATTGATACACAATCTACTGTATAAACTGATATGGTATACATTATAATGTTCTAACATAGATAATTTTTTTAGATTGCATCAAATAGAATCTTTAAAATCTTGCAAATGCCAAAAAATATACCTCAACTGTAATATCAAACTAATTACCTACCTACTTTTTAGAGACAGTGGGACAATTAAAGTGATGACAAGAATGGAGTTTATGTATGTTTGTGGAACCATTCATACTGCCAGTCAATTAAATAAAAACTACTGAATTGATTTGGATGAAAGTTTTGAAGGTAGCTCATGCCCTGGTATAACACAAAAAATATTTGAGAAACAACATAAATTCAGAAACAATAAACCTTTTATTTTTTTTTCAAAGATTTTGATTATCTTATATCAAATTTTTCTTAATCATGAATATTATTTTTTAATAATTAAGCTTCCCTGTTCTCTGTAAAAATATATTATCATTTTAATTCCGTTAAATTTCTCTATCTTCTAATTATCTTTCTAATCTTTTTTTTAAATTAACTAGTTAAACATGAGCTTGACTTTGAATGTGTATTGGAGACAATTGTTTTGTTAATTTATGTGTTTAAACCAAATGGACTGTAGCCAAAAGCAATTCATATATTTGTAGCAGACCATGAATTTGTTTTGGTTACTGAGAAGACATGACAACCAAAAGTACAGATTATAAAAAAATCATATGAATTGCAATTCTCTTGAAGATTTTAGGAATTCAAGTTTTGTTGATAGTGTTTATTGGAACAGTCAGAAGCAAGTCCAAACATTACATTTAGACATTTTGCAAGTCTATTATTTATGTTCCTAACTATGTAAAACTATACAATACTAATTATAAAGGAAAAACTACTACAGTTACAGAGTAGGTACTAATAATGATTTCCATAGTGTGTTAAGTGTGGTTCATATTTCATACACTTGATATTTACCATGTAGGTAAAACTAATCAGGTCCCCAGCCCCACTATGTTTTCAATTATGTATGCTGTTGGTGTTGCCTAAATAAATAAATAAAATAAAAATTAGATTTTTTTTTAAATAGAACAGTTGATGCACATAACAGCATATTGTTGTTTACTTAGTTAGTTTATTTTATTGTGTGAAGAAAATTTTTCTTGGATTGCTTTCAGCTATAATCAGATGTGGCTGTTGAGGAAAGATTTAAGTGCAATTCCTTTTAATGTGAATAAAATAATATTACTGATGTCTTAATTTCTTTGATAACTATATAAGATTGGTTGCATTGTGTCTACTGCACCTTGGCGATACAGATACGATCATGTTTGATTTTTTTGTTTGCTTTGAATTTAACTGAAGTGTAGGATAGGATAGTTTATATAAAATTTATTTGTCTTGGCCTTTTAGTCATATAGGCACAAAAGTACTATTGTATAGGTAGATAGGTACTCACGAAAATGGCTGTGGTGGAGTCACGCTGACAAGTTGAGGTTTTTGTGTGGGCCCATTCATTTTTGATGTATTTTGAAACTGGATCAAAACCAACAATCATTAGTAAATGGATACGTCGACACACTGCAGGACTTTAATTTAATTTTTCGTAAACAAACACGTAAGAATAGACAAGGCGTTAATAGCTACTTTTACTGCTTGGATTTGAACGTAAAATTAATCCCTGATTTCAGCAAAGTACGTCCTAGGTAGGACTCTAAAAAAGTAGAAAAAAATCTGTTACCACTGCTATTGATTTTCTAGCCCTTCAATTCCAGTGCCCAGTTTTTACGTAACCAATGAATATAAATGCTCACCGGCTATAGACTGAAGAGCCCAAGTCACTAATTTACACTTTTAGTTAGAAAAATAGCATAGCATCTAGTTTACCGAACTAAATTCATGAAAATTTCGACAACCCGACCGCAACCTCACCGAATTAGCCGAATGGATGATTGATTTGATTTTGAAAATGAAATTGATTGATGGATTTCGGTCGGATAGTGGTTGCGTGAAATACGGTGTTGCCAAGTTAGTATTTTTATTTAATTTAATTTATCGGTTTTTGTGCAACAACACACATTGCCATCTATTGGGGAGTAGCAGAACTACTGAGATTGAATTATATAAGTACTAGACTACAAAATATAGATGGCATTATCAGCAATTATTTATGATCATGATGGGTGAAAACGTTTTCAATCAATTTTCAAAGCTATAATCGACGAAGATTGAGGAACGTTCATTGCAGAGGATAACGACTGTTGGAAGAGTTTGAGCGAGACATCCAAATTCAAATTCAAATTCAAAGTATTTATTGCTTACATGTGAGTGTACAAGGTCTTATAGATAGGTGTACTAGGTAGCTAACACATGAGTCCTGTAAGGACATCGCAATTTTTTTATATTAATATAAAAATTGAGTTTGTGTAACAAACATTTCTTAAATCTATGAGATCTTTTATTAAAATCTTAAAATAAAACATTTAGGTATAAATTTATTAGAATTTTGTACCTACCTACTACTACTTACTTAATTATATTAGAATTTATAACATTAAACATTATTAATTATAACATTAAGCCTACAGCTTAGAAATTTACATAGTTTACATATTTATTTAGAGAGGAATTCTTCCAAAGAATAGAAGCTGTTTTCTATTAAATATTTTTTTAAGAGGGATTTGAATTTTGGCAAATTATGGTGTCGAATTTCTTGGGGGATTTGATTGAATATTTTAGTAGACATTGCATACGGAGCGGTGTGAATCCTAGCTGTGGGATGAGATAGTTGAATAAAAAAAAATATTCTACTAAGGATGACTATAAATAAATTCATAAACTTCTTTGGATAAATAAATAGGTACCTCTACCTAGGTACATACCTCGTAAAACATTATAGGAACCCTATTTTAGACTATCTCACCTTAGAATAAATAGTTAAGTAGGTAAGTGCCTACCTACCTACTTAGCGAAAGTAGGTGGTTATCTCCATGTATCTAGGTACACGTAACTGGTCTAGCATCGACGAGTGCACTACAATTACCTATTTATTTCCTATGAAATATGTTGAATCCCTTTCTAAATCTAGGAGATAGGTAGCTACCCAGATAACGAATTGTTCTTCCGTGTCCACTCATATAAATTGGCTGATGTCCATCCCACTGATAACACAACTTCATCAGCTTTTGTAGAAGCAACCAGCACTGTCCAACCAGCATTGTCGCTATGGCTTTCAAGTCCTTGGTAAGTTCAGAATCCTTCAGATGAAAATAATTCGTAGAGCCCTAGAAGTATAATAAATCCTGGAATAAGTTTATTTACGGGGCTGATCTGATTTCTGATCCCAGGGTATTTAATACCTACCCCTTAATAATTAGCTTCTGGCAAAATAAATTTCATTTCATTTCCTACTCAAGAACCCTAAGTTCCTAGTTATAATATTGTCACTTGATATTTCACCTTTACGGTTGTTTACCAGTTTGTTTACCAGCAGTGTTGTTGATGATGATAGCCTGATCACCAAAATCTTCCTTTCAGAAGTGAACAAGTGGATAACTAGCATGCAAATAGGTACCTACTTTAATTTTCAGATCGTAGCAGTTTCTCTCCTGGTGGCTACGGGGTGTAGTGTGCCGGAGAAGAGAAGCCTCGGCTGGGAACCAGCAGCGCCCTCGTGGCCCGCCCCAGCAGCGTGGCCACATGTGCACGTGCATGGTAAAGCTTTGAAGTTTTTCGCTGAAAGTATTTATTAGTCTAGTTTTGTATGACTATTATGGTATGGCTATTAAGTAGTCGATAAGTCATGACGGAGGCCTTCTGGTGGCCTTAAATAAAACTTGCGTCACCAGTGTTGGCCAGGGCCACTACTAACTCATTCGCACTTACTTTGCTTCTTTGGATGGCACTGTCTACATAGGTATCATGGATGGACCCATAAGACTGGATTATTAATTGTGAGGCACATACAAATATTGCAAAGGAAATTCACTAAGGGGTACGTGTTAGACTCAAAAATATTGCACAGGAAATTCACTAAGGGGTACGTTTTAGACTCCAGCTCCGAAGTCGCCGGGGCGGTGGCTGCTGCGAAGGCAGCTGCGGCAGCCGTGATGGCCGCGCAGCACGAAGTGGCCGCGGCGAAGCACACTGCCATCGAGCACCAGAGCGCCGCTAGCGTCAAAGGGGTCGCCGCAGCACAAGCCGCACATAAGAGGTAGGTACTTATGCAACCTTACTCCTCAGTACCTACTCTAAGTAGGTAAATAATAATATTCTTCTCTAATCCTGGGTGATGATAGAATTTTAAGTGACACGTGACTGGCTCATTCTGAGCTAATGATATCAGCCATCTCTGAGATTTCTCTTCACAGGAGTTGATTTCCTCAAAAAGCCAAGCCAACCTTGTAAGTACATAAGTATGTACCTGTTTCAACCCAGTAGTTACCCACGTCCGACGTTTCAAGCCTACTGGCTTGAAACAGGATACTGATCGAACTCCAGTAAAAAAATCTCCGAAAATCTGGAAAATGACTTGAATGAGGATTAAACTGGTTGCGTTTCTTTTTCCTACGACCAATCTTAACCTCCAGACAACTGAAATACCTGATCTTAGGACCAACCGTGAGCTCTTCTCAGTACAATATGATCCATTAATCCATTATGACATCGTTATCTACAATTAACAGCGAGGAAGCAGCCCGTATAGCCCGAGCGCACGCTCTAGAAGCCGCCCAAGCAGCTGTCCAGGCACAGGCCCAGCTGGCATCAGCCCGGGCTCGTGTAGCTGTGGCGCAGAAGGTCGCAGCGGCGAGGGAGGCCGCGGCGGCTAAGGCTATCCAGCGCGCTGCGACTAACCAGGCTGCAAGGCTGCAGAATGCAGGTATTCGTACTTACCTACATAGGTTACTACTGTGGTTACTACAGACAGACTGACACACTGAGTCCTCAGACTAATAAATGAATGTTTTGACTGAATAATTCAGACTAATTAGCCTAGTCCGACCACGGGCTGAAGCCCGTAGGTTTTTTAGCAGTTTGGATTGAGAGTTGGTTGATTGAATGTTGGTTGAGATGACGGCTAATAGAGCAGAGTGGAAGAGACAAACCTGTTGTGCAGTGCAGACCTCACATAAAAGTGGTCTATGAGCAGAGATAATGATCTATGTAGATATATTGAGAATCGCCGCAACTTGCTTGCCTCAAATTTTGTTCAGTGCTAAATTAAGTCATGTAGGATCGTGTGGAAGCCAACTGTGCTCTAGGTGCCCAAATCATAACATAACATAAGGACTTGAATTTACCAAAGGTCCATTTTCCTGCTAGCATGGAGCTATAATATGCCTTGAAGTCTTCTTGTTGCCATTGCATCTTGTTAGAAAATGAAGACATCCTTAATTCTTTCTTCATTCCTTACAGACATAGAAGCTTTGAAGTTATCAGTGATCCAAAGCACGGGTGCTGCGGGGGCGGCAGGCGCGGCCCACCACGCAGCCACCGCAGCTGCCGCGGCGCTTCGACCCTCGCCTGTTGACTGGCCTGCCTCTTGGGCCCCGTGGACGCCTGCTCCAGGACCTTGGACCCCATCACCGTGGAACTGGTCTTAGATGTGTTACTAGAAAACATTTCCTGACGCGATATTTTTTATGTGTATTCGTTCATGTTAACTTTAGATTTACTTGTCTATTGGACCCAAATGTAGGTCCATGAATTTAACCTGTAATATTTTTAATGTTCCTTTAATCCTAAGACAACTTATTCATGATTGCTTTTCATTCATGTTATTATTATTAATAGTTGCTACGTATAAATAATCATAGGCAATAAATGTTTGAATATTGATAAATTATTTTTCTTTATTGAACTACCTAACTCATATGTGGCACTACCAAGAGGACATTTAAACGATTCGCGGTCACCATGATTGATTACCAAAAAGTTAGCGCCTGCGCGGTTGTCACGGCAACTCGGGATTAGATGAAATTTTCTGAAACAGCATCCTTCATCTGTTTCTATTACGTAAAATCTAATAATGAACAGCTCAAAAATGAAATAGAGTGATCGCATCCCCTATTTGAGGTACGTTGATAAAGTCTAGCGTATTCTGTGTAAAGTGGATGATGCAGTGAATTAATAAGTGTTTTAGGCGAGGGCGTTCCTAAATTATTCAATGTTAATCAAAAGTTTGCCCCTAAACGTACATGATGTTCCGTTCTATAACGTATTACAATTTATTACATTACTAACTTTTAATACATGACTTCATTATGAAATATTTCAAGCCTTAAAATAAAAAAATCTCGTCAAATAGAACTTTGACTGAATCTTTACGACATAAGATGTCATGGGTTGCTCAATTATTTTACCCATAGATTTAGCATGGTACCTTTCATCCAATATAGGTATTTTACCAGTTCCATGCAACTTTTTAAAAGAGAAATCTTAACTTACGAAATTTGACTTTAATTAATAATAACGTATTGTTTTAGATCAAGATGTGCCTCTACAACATCTTATTCCTACTATGCTGCGGCACTTTGGCAGCCGCAGACATCGATCGTCGACGGTTTTCAAACCCAACCTACTACAATGTAGGGGGTGTGCTTTCTAGCAATGAATCTATCGCTTTCTTCAAAGATACTATTTCAGTAAGTCTATTTTTCCTTATTTTATATGATTCTGATATTATAATGTTGAATAGATACAACATTTACAAAACAATAGTAAAATAAAACGTGTTTACTTTTAAAATAGTATGATGTTCCTTTTCAGAAATTGAACTTCAAAGATGTCTATGTACCTCGAGGTGTCACTTATCATGATTATTCTATTCTCATGGATACCAACCCTATCAAAACAGCGCTTAACGTTTGCAGGGATCTTATTGCACACAGGGTAAGTTAATACCTACTTTTTTTTTTCGTCAGTCAAGGTAAATGCTAAGATAGAAAGATAGTTCCTGCTAATTATCCTTTCCTATGAAATAACGGTCAATATTTTTGCACCCTAACCCAAATTGTGACTCTATTTTAGGTATACGCTGTTGTGGTCTCCCATCCATTGACAGGAGATCTCTCTCCTGCAGCCGTGTCTTACACCAGCGGCTTCTATCACATTCCCGTCATTGGGATATCGTCCAGAGACTCTGCTTTCTCAGACAAGAACATCCACGTATCGTTCCTGAGAACTGTGCCTCCTTATTCCCATCAGGCAGATGTATGGGTCGATGTACTGAAGCACTTCAATTACATGAAAGTCATCATCATCCACAGCTCTGATACTGATGGCAGAGCGATTTTGGGAAGGTATGGTAACCATAGGAACAGCGACCGCAATGTGGGGTTTGTTGTAAGGCTTATTTATGTGTATTTTTTCAGGTTCCAAACGACATCTCAGAGCATAGATGAGGATGTTGACAGAAAAGTCGTTGTGGAACAAGTGATTGAGTTCGAGCCAGGACTGGACTCCTTCAGTGATCGCCTCATGGATGTTAGGGGAGCCCAGGCTAGAGTCTTCCTTATGTACGCTAGGTATGTAAACAAACCAATAGCATTGGTAATCATATTTCTTAGAAAAGGAGTGTAAATATTTTGATATTTTCAGCAAAACCGATGCAGAGATCATATTC